>OX459034.1:18832320-21400793 GCA_949775005.1 Orthosia gothica
AGCCTGACATTTTGCAGGGTTAACCGCCACACCGAATCGGTCCGACCAGCCTTTAATCATAATTAAATCCCGGTTTAGCCCCTCGATCGCCTCCGATAAGTTGTCAACACCAGCCTGACAGTAGAGCTGTAAATCGTCAGCGTAGAGATGATACGCACACTGAAGCTCGATGGTTATAAGATTTATAAAAATTGAGAACAGAAGAGGAGATAAGATACCGCCTTGAGGGACGCCAGCTGCAAGGTCACACCACCCAGAAGAGAAGTCTCCAGTACGAACTGACTGCTGACGCCCCCGAAGATAAGAGGAAAACCATTCCAGTACCTCATGAGAGACCTTAAGATAAGAAAGGATAGACAAAAGGATATCGTGATTGACGGTATTAAAGGCGTTAGAGAAGTCGATTAACACTAAAATAGTAACTTTAGTGTCCTCCATTCCCTGCCTTACATCGTCAGTCACTTTAAGGAGAGCTGACACGGTACTGTGCCCGGGCCTGAAACCGGATTGAAACGGGCTGATGAGGGAGTTGTGGTAAATAACCTTTAAGTGTGTATTAAGCTTTTAAAAAAGAATTTTGTTAATACCTTACACACAGCTTCTTTTATTTCATTTCAAATCTAACCCCGCCCTTATTGAAAAAAAAATAAACAACAAACACAATCCTGTTTGTCATACCAGTGTGATAATCTGGTGTGACTACGAGTCGGTAAGGTTGAAAAACCATTTGGTATAACTAGGACAGCACTAGTTAGGAATACATGGTGTGGAAAAATCAGTGGTGTGACAAACGAGAAAAATATTCCTGTTTGTCACACTCGTTGCTGACTCGTGTGGTTTTCCTCTTATCTTCGGGGGCGTCAGCAGTCAGTTCGTACTGGAGACTTCTCTTCTGGGTGGTGTGACCTTGCAGCTGGCGTCCCTCAAGGCGGTATCTTATCTCCTCTTCTGTTCTCAATTTTTATAAATCTTATAACCATCGAGCTTCAGTGTGCGTATCATCTCTACGCTGACGATTTACAGCTCTACTGTCAGGCTGGTGTTGACAACTTATCGGAGGCGATCGAGGGGCTAAACCGGGATTTAATTATGATTAAAGGCTGGTCGGACCGATTCGGTGTGGCGGTTAACCCTGCAAAATGTCAGGCTATCATACTTGGGAGCCCCTATAGCTTAAGAAAGCTCGATAGCTTAACTGTTCCACCCATAATCTTCGACGACGTACCAATTCCGTTTAGCTCCGAGGTTAAGGATCTTGGTCTGCTCGTCGACACTAGCCTTGACTGGCGCAAACAGGTAACGAGTGTCAGCCAAAAGGTCACCGGAACGTTGCGTTCACTGTATCGGCTGAAAAATCTTCTCCCAGCTCACATAAAGGCCATGCTTGTACAGTCCCTAATCTTTCCCATAATTGACTATGGTGATGTGTGCTACTATGACCTGAATGCAGATCTACTCAATAAACTTGACCGCCTTCTAAATAACTGCATTCGATTTGTCTTCAACCGTCGTAAGTATGATCATGTATCCACTCATCGATCACTTTTAAATGGTTACCCATTCGTCAGCGTAGAGCGCTGAGGGCCTTGACTACCCTGTTTTCTTTTATAGATAAACCCACTTCTCCTTCTTATCTGACTTCTCATATTCAATTCCTTTGCTCTGCTCACAGTAAAAATCTACGCTCCACCAATAATCGTCTTCTACAATGTCCCTCGCACCGCTCTGGGTTTATTCACTCGTCCTTCTTTGTCCAGGCTATCTCTCTTTGGAATGCGCTCCCTCAGAATATCAGGATGGCAACCAGTCGGTTCTCTTTCAAATTTAAGGCACGTAAGCACATTCGGAAGAAGTTTGCAGAATCATCACTGAATTGATTTGTTGGTTTCGGTTTCTCTATTACATTGTTTATGTATGTATGTATGTATATAAGTATATATTTGTATATATTCTTTTTATATATGTTTTTCTCAATGTTTCCGTTTATTTAGTTGCACCTGCCTTATTTTTATCTCTGCACCACCCTAAGGTCGACTGGTAGAAAATGCCTAAGGCATTAAGTCCGCCTTTGTACTTGTGCATAAAGTTTTAATAAATGAATAAAGGCTTAATTGTGCCATTAAGTGTGGAATATGATATGCAATCATTCAAATGCCCGCCTCGGCTATTTAGTGGTACGGATCCGAGTGGTCCAATTTTTAATGACTCTTCTGCATAGATCCGGATCTGAATTTGAGCAATGGCCATGTCATCGGTCGATTGTGGATTTTGTTTGCATAGGCCTGCGACTTCAAAAAACCTTACAAGAAAAGGTCTACCGGCGTCAAATCGCATGACCTTGGTGGCCAATTCACATCAGCTCTGCGAGAGATAACCATACGCTCAAATCGCTAATGCAGATTTTTTATCATTTGAACGTGCTGTTCAAACGTGTAACTTGCCATGGTGATTTGGCATAAGTAACTGAATAATAAATTATTAACATTATTATTCAATCAAAAGGAAATTGAAATCGAAAAAAAAAGAAGGTTCGACCAAACTGATAAAGATAATTTTATCATTTCCTGCCAATTAAAACTTTTAAATGGTGAAATATCATTGGGAAATTTCCTTGAAACATTGCGTTAAAAACGTAATTTTGGTTTTTAATTAAAAATCGTGGGCGAATTAAAAAACTTCAAATACTGTTTTTAACGCAATGTTTCTAGAAAATGGTGGGTCCTTCTTTGATTTCGATATCAATTTCCTTTGATTGAATACTGTTAATAATTTTAGTAAGGTTAGATAAGGTTGCATTATCATATGAACCTTGACATCTGGACATCCACAGCTGAAAAATCCCCTGGGGGACTGAAATAGGGGATTCTAGTGGAACGAGTGGCTATAGCTTGCACTACTTACCACAGGTGTGACTACGAGTCAGCACTCAAAATATGATATATAATTCCATTTGTATTAGTTTTATTTTGTCTTTCCTAAGAAATGAATACACTTTGTACCTTATTATGAAAAAGTTGCCAGAAATATAACTAAAAGTAGAAAATCTAAATAGTCGACAAAGAACGAAAGTCGGCAAACGCCGATCAGCAGATCGTCTTTATTAGAATATATAGGTACTGCACTAGCAATTATCGTATACATGGTGTGGAAAAATCAGTGGTGTGACAAACGAGAAAAACATTCCTGTTTGTCATACTGGTGTGATAATCTGGTGTGACTACGAGTCAGCACTCGTCACACTGGTGTGATAATCTGGTGTGACTACGAGTCAGCAACGATAAATTGTAAGCAACAAATCTCAAATATTACAAAAGTCAAATGCCGAACGCTGGATTTGTTTACGAGATACTTTGTTTGTGAAGGCGTCGTCGAAATCATTCAGACAACTCGTCATTACAACTTAAGTTGAAATAGGCGTTGCTAATGAACAATGTTCCTGAGAGATAAGAAATTCTCGTTAAGTACGTGTTTGAATTTTTGAATGTTTCCTCTACCGTCACTGTTTTTATTATGAACACAATTTAAGAGTTTAAAACACTTTGTTTTGATATATTGTTGTTCATTGTTCCACTTAGATTTGATATTATAAGTTGCACTGCACTAGTTGTTTTATTGTTTAAAGTCAAACATAGATAATTTAAAAGTAAACTGTCTGCACTATATTTTGAAAACAGTAATTTGAGCACTGTACTTGCATATAACGTCAAGATAACACTATCACTTCGTTATAAAGCTATTTTATAGAAACTACACTATTTATTTTTGGCTTGGCTTTGTTTTAACTATTTTTAGCAATTTAAATAAGCGGAGCTGTTTCAAAGCGTGGCACTAGCGCCATCTTCCTTTCTACAGATCGCATCGCCGTACGTCTTAAGGTGAACGCGCACCTGTCCGCGCCGCACTCGCCGCACGCGCCGCAGTCATCGCATTTTCTCTTGGCCCCGCCAAACGCGCCGAACGCGCCGCACGCATTTTATCCACTTCTGTACATCTTGAACTATATTTTCATACGGATACGGATCATGTTTCCGCGCCGCCTGCATCGCCCGCCGAGTCTGATGACGTCATCCGCACGCGCTGGTGGAATCCGTATACCTACAGCATTTTACTGAAATGTGGCTCGTGCGGCGCGGATAGGTGCGCGAGGCTGCATACGATTTCATATAAAGATTTATAAAATGCGATGACTGCGGCGCGTGCGGCTCCTGCGGGGCGGATAAGTGCGCGTTCACCTTTAAAGTCCGATGATGGAGCGGGCTAGGAGCAATTATTTAATGCAAATCCATCGCACTCTCCCCGAAATGTAAAAAGCCAGGCTGGTAATTCGGCGCCGATGTTCAAGCCTAGACTCGACCAGTATCTCATTGCCAATGAGCCTCCTGGCCCGTTTTTCAATCGACTCATGTCCATCCAGCTGGTACTTGGCAGATCCGTACCAGATATAAGAGCAGTACTCCGTGGATGACCGAAATAGCGCTTGAATCAAGTTGTTCAACTGTTCTGGCTGAAGTACCGTCTCACCTTTTACAAGGATCCCCAACTTCTTGGCTGCCAGTTCAGCTTTTGCCTCAATGAATGGGCCAAAATTAAGATTCGATGTCAACGTGACGCCAAAAAGCTCAAGATACAACAGATCTCATCTTCTGGGCCTTCCGTGTGTTAATTTTAAGTCCGGTTTTTGCCGCTTCCTTCATAGGTATTTGTTTTACTAGTAATTGGTATTTTCAAAAACGATCACACACATTCAGAATATATTTATGGTGATTTTTGTCGCGTGGTCTTCCGTTTTTGGATGTTACCCTGAATTACTAACAGTCAAAAGTTGTCATGTACTTTTCTATTTAGATTGGTATTTCTATTTTAGACTTTTTTTATAATAATTAGTGTTTCTGACCATATGGTGTAAGCTGCGTATACCTGTAATAGGTATACATACCAGCATCTATATTTTAACATTGTTTACTACAAACTGTTTCGTCTGTAATGCTGTTTGTGTAGCTTATAATAAATAAACATTGATTTCTCTTCCACAAATGTGGCTTATAAATCAATACATAAAGTGCAATATTATTAATGGAAATAAACACTAAATTATCCCCGGCAACAAAGTTTTAAATTTCAGCGTTTATTGCTGCCGCTTGTCATGTCGTGGGATCAAAATATCAGAATCAGATGACCAGAAATTTTCGTGAATTGCTATTTGCTTTGCGTTTCAATAAATAGATGACATGAGGTCTTGCATCAATGAAACTGTGCAACACAGATATTCATGTAGAACAACCTTAACAACTTTCCCTGTTTTCTGAATCCTGCGGATAAACACCGTTACCTATCTCAGGTAGCAAATCAGAAAACTCTTGTGCATTTGTCGTTGCCTCCAATTCGCGCCCGCAAATTTATTTTTAAATGCATAGGGATAACGTAGTGCCACAGTCTAGAACTTTTTAGAGAGGATCTAAGTTCAGGAGCCCATGTTCCACGTGGTATAACAGGGAGAGACTAACTAAAGTCGCCACAAAAAAGTACTGTTTACCTGTATCGCTGTCTCTAGAAATAGTACAAAGAGGGCTCTTTGTATTTTATGCATATTATGGGCAGTTTTACTCCTCATAACAAAGTAGCTGCTATGCCCGATGAAGCGATAGCTTGCGCAATTTTACGTTGGTTTCGTACCTTCGCCAAAATTACTTTGATAAGAAGTATCTTTCCCGTTCCACCGGGAGCATCTAGAAACAGCATTTCTCCCAAAGCACTGTCTACACACGATTGAATATTAAACGCTGTTATTCAGTTAGTCTCGAAACATCGGTTTGTAAAGTTTCGGCCAGTTCTACTGGATCATAGTTTATTTCCATCGCGTAATCTTTGTGAACTAGAAGACGTTGCGTTGGTAGGCTTCCCACCAGGTGGACCGATGACCTGGTGAAGGTTGCGGATGGATGGATCCGCTCGATGCGGGACAACCGGGACCGGTCCATGTGGTGAGGCTTGGGGAGGCCTATGTCCAGTCATCATCATTTCAGCCGAAAGACGTCCACTGCTGGACATAGGCCTCCCCCAAGCGTCGCCACATTGACCGGTCCCGTGCGTCCCGCATCCAGCGAATCCCCGCAACCTTCACCAGGTCATCGGTCCACCTGGCGGGAGGCCTTCCAACGCATCGTCTTCCGGTTCGCGGTCGCCACTCCAGAACTTTTCTGCCCCATCGGCCATCCGTTCTGCGAGCAATGTGCCCTGCCCACTGCCACTTAAGTTTGGCAATTCTTCGAGCTATGTCGGTAACCCTGGTTCTCTTGCGGATCTCTACATTTCTGATTCGATCACGCAAGGATACTCCGAGCATAGCCCTCTCCATTGCCCTTTGCGTGACTGTAAGCTTTCTGATGAGGCCCATTGTGAGCGACCACGTCTCAGAGCCATAGGTCATCACTGGCAACACACACTGGTCATAGACCTTCGTCTTGAGACACTGTGGTAAGTTGGACGAGAAGACACCGCGCAATTTCCCGAACGCTGCCCAGCCGAGTCGGATTCGACGGTTGACCTCTTTCTCGAAGTTGGCCTTACCCAACTGGATCGTTTGTCCCAGGTAGACATAATCTTCCACAACTTCGAGTGTAGAGTCTCCAACCTTGATAGGAGTGGGCGTTACATGGGCATTCAACATATCGAATCCGGCTTGTTCGGGAGGCTGGAAATCGTCAAACCTGCGCGCGAGACGATTCGTGATGACTCTTGAAAACAGCTTGTCGACATGGCTAAGAAGTGAGATGGGCCTATAGTTCTTCAACAGGGCATTGTCACCCTTCTTGAAAAAGAGTACCACCACACCCCTGCACCATGCCTGTGGCGTTCTCCCCTCGAGTATGACGGCACCAAACAGCTTCTGAAGGGCCTTAAGTATTGGTTTTCCACCCGCCTTCAGGAGTTCGGCCGTAATGCCGTCATCACCCGGTGCCTTGTTGTTCTTAAGCTGTTTAAGAGCCATCCTAATCTCGTACAGGCTGACGTCCGGTATGTCTTCGGTATAGTGACGGGTCAATCTAGCTCTAGGGTCTTTTACTAGATTCGCGACGGGTTTACTGGTTGACGTGTATAACTGCCCATAGAATTTCTCGATCTCCCTCAGAAGCTCCGGTTTGGCGGATATGATCCTGCCATCGTCGGTCTTCAGTTTCGTGAGCTGGCTCTGCCCAATAGACTGATCTCTTGCAAAGACCTTGGAGCCCTTATTCTGCTCGATTGCGTCTTTAATACGCTCAGTATTATAGCGGCGGAGGTCGCTTTTCAAGGACTTTGAGATCCGTCTATTAAGCTGCCGGTATTTCAACGCATTGTCTGAAGACTGCAGGATCATCTCACGCCTCTCCTTCATAAGCTTGAGAGTAGGATCAGAGATCTTTTTGTTTATATCTGTACGGCGGGTCTTGAAAAACTTAGACCCGACCGTATGGACAGCTTCCACGAACCCGTCGCTGTATTCGTCCACGGAGCTTCCTAGGCACTCGAAACGATTCTGGAGTTCGAGCTGAAAGCTCTCGGGGTTTTGGATCTGGATCTGTGCTGGACGGAGCGTTGACTTCATCAGTCGAGACCTTTCAAGCTTGATATTAATGTTCAATGTGCCTCTTACCATTCGGTGATCGCTCCCGGTTTTGACCGAATTGATCACAGAGACATCATTGAACATTTGCTTCTTGGTTGACATGATGAAGTCGATCTCGTTTTTTGTTGCACCATCGGGGCTTTGCCAGGTCCACTTCCTATGCTCACGCTTTCTGAAGAAGGAGTTCATCATGTAGAGGCCCTCCTTCTCCATAAAACTGGCCAGTAGGTGACCCCGGTGGTTCCGACGTCCAACTCCAAATTGCCCCACTTGCAGCTCATCCTCGTCTCGTTTGCCCAGTTTTGCGTTGAAGTCCCCCATGACAACGGTGAAGTGAGTTTTGAAACCATGCATGGCTACAGAGATATCCTCATACATGGTCTCTACCTCGTCGTCGGGGTGTGCCGAGGTCGGTGCGTAGACCTGTATGACCTTCAGCGAATATCTCGAGGATATTCTGAGTATAAGGTACGCCACCCTGGTCGACACACTCTCGATCTTCACCACGTTGTTCACAAGGGACTTGTGGACGATAAACCCGACACCACCCTGGGACTGCCGGTCACCCTCTCGGAAATAGAGCAGGTTACCGGATTTGAGGATTATCGAGTCCTCCCCCTCTCTTCGGACTTCAGATAACCCTATAATACTCCATCGCAACCTGCTCAATTCTTCCTCGAGTTCGGCTATCTTCTCGTCGGTCCGGAGTGTTCGCGTGTTGTATGTTGCCAGGGCCAGTCGTCGGTGTTTATTGGGGTAGCCGGGTTCACTCCGGGGATTCTTCGCACCCCTTGCCACGCCATCGCCTCGACCGCTACCGTAGTCGAGGGTAGACGGGCTGCCGGGTACTCAGGGCCGTTTTTTATTTGTGCTATTCATTTGGTTTGGGGGGGTTTGCCTTAATCGCCACGCTTGGCAGGCGGGTTGGCGATCGCAGTTTGTTGTTGAAAAGCACAGAGAACGCTGCTGCCCATTCTCTGGTGTATCCCTTAGTCGCCTCTTACGACACCCACGGGAAGATATGGGATGGTGAGATTCTTTACGTCCGACACCATACGGAACATGTATGTCCAGTAGTGGATGTCTTTCGGCTGATATGATGGTGATGATGATGAATCTCTGTCATGGCGATTACCTTCAAATGATGACTTGGTAAAGTCTAAATGTCCGAAGCTGTCCATTTTTTAACCGACGACTTTTATCCCAAAAAGGAGGAGGTTATCAATTCGACTGCATATTTTTTTTATGTGTGTTACTTACCTCAGAACTTTTTACTAGGTCAAACGATTCTGATGTATTTATTTGAAAGCTGGTGCTTCTCATGTGGCCCCATTTTTTTTCATCATTTCGATGAAGACCTGATGAAGAACTTCGGAGATATACATCACTTCTCTACAATAAATGACGGCAAATCACAGGGGATGGCTGAATAGCATGTCGGTTTATTGTTTACACTATTTCATAATATAAAATCACACTAGCACATTTTTACATTATGTATTGCAACTAAAAATCATATAGGATACATATTCGCGGGCTGGCTGACCAAAATCTGGTGTATCCTCCGCCTGCACAGCATGATTTTTCCTTGTTTACGACTTTTTAGTTCGCTTTTGAAGCAGTCGTGTCTTTTGATTTTTTTAATTAAGTTTTTTTATTTATAACTTTTTAGTTAGTTTTTTTTTCCAATTAGATACATTTAAACATACAAGTGTTTTATATTTTTGAAATCACCTCTTAAAACCTTTATTTTGATACCCCACACGACGGGTTTGGAAGAAAAACATATTTGGGTCCCATAAATATGGCACCCAAATCCGCCATTTTTCTATTGTCCAATTTGAATGTAGCCTATGACACTCGCAGGGTTAAGACGCATCGATTAACGTATGTATCATCAAAATCGGCCAACGCGTTTGGTCTCTGGAACGCCATATAGGAACAAACATACATACATACATACATAGACTGATAAACACATTACCCTCCTTCGGCAGTCGGGTAAAAACTTTTTACAAAAATACAACCGACTTCCAAATAAAAAACTACAAAGTTAAAAATAACTTCAATTTCGGAAGTCCAAGGTGTTCCTGTTTTTGTTTCTTCGTTTTTTGACACCGACTTTTCTATTTATGAACCTTTTGAGTTAAAAAACACTACATTTTAAGTGAAGCTTACCACCATACATTTGTGTTCCATACCGCAGCCAAATCGGTTAAACCGTTTCCAAGATTAGTGTGCACAAACACACAGACAAAAAGTCTAACAATCATTGTTTTGGGCTCTATTGCGTTGATAAATGTTGGAATGAGGTTTGATTATTTATTTACAATCAATTGCACATGTGCAGATTGTTATATTTAAATATTGTTTATTGGACACGTCAGTCGTGTTTTTTAAGTTGTTGAGTTTTTACCTTCAAAGCTTGTTGTTGTTTTATAATAAGTTTGACGGCGCATTGCTAGCGCCATTTGTTGTGAGTTACGTCGGAATGAGATTTGACAGCTGTCAGTCTGGCGGAGCGTCGAGGCGATGGTCAGCGCAGCCGTTGAGAACGTGACAGTTTTTCCGAACGTCAACGGCGCGTGTGCACCACGTATCCGACGAATCGCTTTTATTCCGAGTAATCTTGTCCTATTTTGTTTCAAAAATAATTAACACCGATTGATTAAGTGATTTCCTAATTACTAGTGAATAGATTTTAGTGAAATTCTGGAAAGAAGATGTTTTGTGAGATTAAATAACTTTTGATTGTGACTCGAGTGATTATTTGTTGGTTCCTACCCACATTACTACTTATTGAAGAAATGGCCGATTCTAATGATGACGGGCATATGCCCATAAGTTTATATTGTGAGTTTACCACGCAGCCTGTTTCTGTCCTGTTATGTAAATAAATATATGTCTGCCTAAGCCCACCTAGTATCATTTTAACAATAAATGCCTCCGATAATAGTTTTCTCTTAGATTATATTTTCCATATCGATCAGTTACATTTTTACACGACTACGGCGAAGCAAAAGGGAGGGTTATGTTATTGACCGGTATGTATCACTTTTGTTCACTTGTTCCCTTATAACTTCTAAACTACTTATCATAATTTGGCAAATGAAGTGTCGTTAGAAGTGTCTTGTTGGTCCGCTGAAATAGTCTATGTGACGTCACATTAAATTGAATATGGCGCCCTTTAGGAGGCACGAAGTAAAGAACAAAAAAAAATGGCTCCAACTTATATGTGGTATCATTGAAAAGGTATTTTGAAATTAAGGTAGGTTATGGTACATCATATATTTGTCAAGCGTACCATTTGCGAGATACTGCCCGTCAAAGTCATGCAAACTAGTGAATAGTAGATTTCCTAAATTAACTGCGTTATAATTAGAGTCCACTCTTGTAACTTATCCATTATCTAAATACATTTAAAACAACAAACCCTAAATAGAAAAGAAATGTGATGTGGCCATGCAAAAACCCCAAAATACTTCAAATAAAAAATAGGTTCTACTTAAACTAAAACTTGCTATACATATAAAACTAGTGAAATTGTTATGTACAAACTATTCGATATGTAGCGGGTATTAAATAAACAACTTACATGTATTAAACATTTTATTGTATTTCATACATATTCATAGTGGTGTTCAGAGGATATCTGTGGTCGTATGAGTATGCTAGGTACTTTGCAGAAATTATTGTTTTGCTACGGTAGGCACACTCCTCCATAGAAAATTTATATACTCGTATTTAGTATGTCAAACGCTAAACAGTGTCGAGATGTTGATACATAAGGGTGACGGTGTCTACGTTTCTTATCATTAAGAAGAAAGCTGTCATTCCAAACGATGGTAGGGCAGGTATCTCACCTCGAGAGCGCCCAGGTCACCACTTGGTGGTTTCGGTGATCAAGCCACGGGGGTTCCTAATTTTTTTAATGTATCCTGTCTTATTGAGTGTTTAGAGTGTGCAAAAAAAAAAAAAAATCTGTAGTACTTATTCCAAATAATATGCTGGTCTTCATATATTTTTCTTCCGGAAAAAAATACTTAACGATAGTGAAAACCATACCAAACAGAATACTTTGAGTGGTTGTTAATATTACATCGTGCTGACTGATAGATTCTATACATTTATTTCTCTTGCATTTTCTAAAAAACTTTGCCCACAATAGGAATTTCTTCCTGTATCGTGGGTGCGTTTACAAACATTTAAATTCACACAAGACAACCAGATCCGGAACAACTATCTGTAGGCCATACAAATATTTATTCCGTGCGGGAATCGAACCCGCGACTCGCAGCGCAACATAATTAGTTATTTATAGAAATCATGATCATGTGTGATCATCATCTGCCTAACCTTTTTCCCAATTATTGTTGGGGTCGGCTTCCAGTCTTCAGTCGGTTGTTGGGGTTGATCATGTGTATGATATAAAAATATCATGATCATTGCGGCTAAACCGTTGTACGGATGTAAGTAAAACCAACAAAAAAATAATATCAAATAAAATTTATTACCAAATTATAAACAATTTTTATAAAAATAATCTGAAATCATTTAATAGATATCCATGAGAAACTAACGATAGGAGACACCATTGGTAACTTTGTCCAGAAAGACGGGTATTGCCGAGAATCGCTTGCAAGACTTCTTCCTTTTTCTCTTGTCTTCTGGGAGAAAGTTCCAGATAATCAGGTCTTCGTCTGCAGTCGCCGTCGCTGTAAGGAAACGTGTCTATCTACATTTCTTTTTACAATTTTGAATAATGTTTTTTACAATTTTGAATAATGTGTTTTCAATTTTGAATAATGTTTTTTTTTCAATTTTGAATAATATTTTTTTCAATTTTGAATAATGTTCTTTACACTTTTGAATAACGTTTTTGAGTGATATGAAGCAGAGGCTCTAGACAGGTGGCATTCGATGTCAGCGAAGACGATAGCTGAAATTTCAAAATATAAGGATTGATCACGTAATTTTTCGATATCACTTGTTAATTCCATACAATTTTGCCTTTTTGACAATCGCTATCGCCACGCTTTTGATGGTAGAATGCCACTCTCGAATCTAGAGCCTCAGGTGTCTCAACTGCTGGTGAGTAGTCGTAATAGCCTGAAATCATCATACTATAGGCCATGAAGATGCGTTGCAGTCCCAGAAACAAAGCTGAAATACTTTATGTGCCTGCTATTTCACCAGCACCCGTATTATCTATCTCCTCTTCAAATCGGATGCAAACTCAGCTTGGCGACAGAGACAGAAATGGTGGTAATACCTAATTCCCCGAATTCGAATGTTAGAGCATTCTTTAAACTATTTTTTGTACTGTCATTTCGCACATAAAACAATGCATGTCTAATTTGTATAAATTAACAACAAAGTATCGCAATTAACACCTTTTATGTAAAAGGATGTAGATGATACATATTCAGGAGCAGTTCCCAATATTCCTAGTAGTCTTCAACTAGCAAAAAAACTAAAATTCTCAACACAACCCAATATTCCTGAGAACAACACCTTCATTATATTATTATTCCTCTTTACCCGTTTGTGTAAGCAATTCTTGCCATGAATTGAGACAGGCATCTTCTAGAAATGACAATAATTAACAATTTTGCTTCCAAAGTTCTAACATTTAACACTTTATTTTTCTGTAAATATGTTATTTAATGTAATTTTTTAACTCGAAAACTGTTTAATTCACAAAGCGACGCAAGAATCCTGCAGGGAATCTCGCAACAATAGATTAAATATAATATAAATTATGTATGAATTATATTGGAATACCTGGCATCAGCAAAGCCGCCTCATAGAGACATATATTATCTAATTATTTATTAATGTATTTACTTTGGGAAAACAAACAGTTACACAAAAAACAATACAAAGAAAAATATTAGAAAAAAAAAACAATAGTAACATATGTGTAGCCCACGACGTTATCCACATCTTAATTAAATAATATTACCAATGCCCACGACTGAGGCTGAGAGTAACATAATAATACAAAGTTAAATGAGTAAAATTGAAATTGAAAAACATGAGAAAAATCTAAATCAAAATTCAAAGTAATTTATAATTCAACAAATAATTAAAATTCATAAAGTAAGTATGTACGTAATTAAAATTTCAAAAATAATTAAAATCATAAAATATTCAAAATTCAAAAATTACTAAAATGTCAAAACTAGGCAACTAAAATGTCAAATATAGGTAATTAAAATTAAAAGAATATTTAAATGTAAAAAGTAATTAAAATTCGAATACAATTTGAATGTCAAAAGTAATTAAAATCTAAAGAATCATTAAGAAAAATAAATTAGGAAAAATCTAATAGTAATTAATAGAATAATAATAAATAATAATAATTTCATAATTTTAAACACAGTAAGAAAGTTTTTGCAAATTGAAGAAAACGAAATTCCTGCTAATAAAAAATTCCCTCCCTGTTTTCATCATAAAAATTCACCACACGCTACATTGACTTGGCTTATCCCGTTGATGTAGCTTAAACTAGCCAAAGAGCTAAGAAACAGTCCATGTTTTTCGATACTAAAGCTTATTTATTTCATGCAAATTACAATCCATTAAAAGAATATATACTTAGTTTAATTTAGAAATACATAATTTTAAGTCATTTGCACGGACTCCCTTTGGGTAAAAGCCTACTCCAAGGAGTACCATTGAGTTTTGTTGCTGGCAGCGTGTAGCCAGCTTTGACCCGCCATCTCCACTATGTCGTCTGCCCATCCAGGATTAGGCCTGCCTCTGATCTAGTTCCTCGAGGGCCAGTCCATATTACTGTTCTCGCCGTCCATCTATCATCTTTGAGCCAGGCCTCGTGATCTGCCCGCTTTCTATTTTCTTTGGATCGAGAAGGTAACTTAACTAGTAAGAGAACCAATGTTCTCTTGCAAATTTCTGCATTCCTCACCTTGTCTTTCAGCTTTATGCCTAGGCAATATCTCTCCATTCTTCTTTGTGTTATTTGGATTTTGTTGCTGGTCTTACAATCGAATGTCGAAGTCTTGCACTCGTATGTTAGACATGGTAATATTTCCAAATCCATTACTATTACCAGGTAATCGCAATTCTTCAGTTCACATCTTCAAAATTTCGTTATTTGCTGAAAGATATTTGTTTGCCTAGATAAAAATACTTTTGGACAAACTCGAGAGGTGTGTTGTCTACCAAGATAGGTGTCATTAGGCGATTAGTAGTAACTTTTGTTATATCCGCTGGTCGGTCCACAACTCTAATTTAGAGATTCGATTCCAATCCAACTTTTATGCTGGCTTGGTGTAAGTCGTTTATTTATTTACACTTCACGTACAATAGTGCTACATAGGCGGATCTTAATGCCACAAAGCGTTCTCTACCAGGCCTTTGGGTCAAATAGGAAAACATTGTGAAAGAGTACAAAACAATATCTAAAAATAACATCTTGTATAATGTATATAATTACATCATCATCGATATTTAATTGTTGAGGTTTTGCCGAGTTGTCATCTGCGAAGCCCAGCTGACTCAGAAACTTCCCGTTTATATTGATGCCTCGCTTAGACCATGGTAATCCTTTCATTATGTGTTGTAAGACTGCAACGAACAATTTCGGTGAGAATTGGTCACCTTGTCTCATGCCTCTCTTGATGTTTATTTTAGTACCTGTTCTGCCTAGCTTGACTCTACTCAAGCTGTTGGCATGTATGTTTCTTATAATATTGATGTATTTTTCGTTTATGTTCTGATCTTGTAATGCTTCCCAGATACTGTCGTGTGAAATAGTGTCAAAAGCATTGTTGTAGTCAATGATGGCTAGGTACATATAATGGTCTAATATACTCTAAGTGGCAGATACTGTCGTGTGAAATAGTGTCAAAAGCATTGTTGTAGTCAATGATGGCTAGGTACATATAATGGTCTAATATACTCTAAGTATTTATCTATAACTTGGTGAACTACCTGAATATGATCTACTGTGCTGAATCCGCTTCTGAATCCTGCCTGTTCAATCGGTTGGTGTAAGTCGATGTCTGAGGATATTCTTTCGAGCAGCCAGGAGAATGAATGAATGAATGAATAACTTATAAACATGTATCTAATCTCATATAGACCTAATATGACTGGATGAGGTGTTTAAGTGTTACTGACTTCAAACGTATAAACACGACATCCATAGCCTCACATATCACATATAAGTAGTATTAGATTATGTGGGAAATAACCAATAACCCTCTTTTAATTGGACTCAATCACGACAAATTAATGGTTTTCTTCAAAACCAAGCAAAAAGAGCTAACCTTCGTAATTGTGACAGAAAATTCAGGAGGTAAGTGGAAACAGTATACCAATCACTGATTATAATTACTGTTTCTAATTACTCCTTGCTTTTTTCTGTTACTATCGTTTTTCTATGCGGTTTTTTGTCTCGGTATCACGATGGTTATCATAAGGTTACCTAGTTTACCGTCTGGACTGAATACTGTGGTTACTCGGTTAAGCTCTGGCCAGTCCTCACCACATTGGTCTACAGTGGTGAAGGTTACTATCATCACTATTATAATTAAGGCGTACGCAAACATTATCTACTTTAAAAAAAATGGTGAAGGAGCTTTTCCTTTCTCTGTAACTATTCATCTACTTTCTCTGTTATATATTTGATAAATATCAAATTTAGAAAATAATTAATATATTCTTTTATATTGTGTGTGTGTGTATTTTATATCTAAGTAATATTATTTACTAGCGTGTGCCAGCGGCTTTTGAATCACTCTATCTATTAAGAAAAACCGCATTAAAACACTTTGCATAGTTTTAAAAGATCTATGCATATATATAGGGACAGACAGACAGTGGGAAGTGACTTTGTTTTATACTATGTAGTGAATATATTTTTGTACACTGACAGCCCTATGTCTATCTCCTCTCCATCTCCAAAGGTTGTCTGTAAGAGATTGCCCTGTGCGATAAGACCGCCCATTGTATACTTATGTTTATCAATGTTTTATCCTGTAATTGGAGAGTTTACAACAAGTAGTTAAATAATAAATAAATAATTATCATGACATTACCTAGTTTGGTCCCGTCCGGACTGAACACCATGGTTCGCACGCGGTCCAGACCTGCCCGTCCTTCTCCCCATTGGTCCACCACGGTGTCCGCATCGCTCATCACCACCAGTTGAGAGGATGCTTTAGTGTTCGCGATATCCCTGTCTGTTTAACAATAGTACATTGTGATACAAGGGTGGAAAGTAGGTTATTGCAAACGAGCTGTCATTAACAAGCCCGAGCCGAAGGCCCGGGTTTTTTTATGACACGAGTTCGCAATAACCAACACACCCGTGTATCACACGACGTTTTTCAATACAGTCGTGGGAAATAGTAAAAACAAATCAAAGAATTAGGTAAGTATATTCACAAAAAAAAAAAACAGTAAATGGCGCATTTTTGCAACCGGACATTTTTTTTACAACGAAAACAGCCTTTACAGCCTATTCGATTTTTGACAGATGTTGATGTGGAAATAATTAAATTAAAACTGGTAATTAAACATATTAAAAAACCATTTAAAAGACTTTTGAGAATTCAATGTTAAAACGTACGGAATCATTCATTTTTCCTCTAAAAAATCTATCCCATTTTATTCAATGTATGAAAACTCCTTGCTACTAAACTTTTTTAAATTGACTTATAAATTTAAAACTCAACTGCAACAGTAATGATCGAGCTCGTAAACAAAAGTCACGATCGCGTAACAGAAAGATGCCTATGCAAAAGATTTGATTTTCGAATCATTATTATATCCTCTGAAAGTGCGCCATGTTTAACAACTGTATTGAAATAGTTATTTATGATACAAGTGCGGAAGGTAGTCGATATCCGATGAGTGGCATTTTTATTCACGAGCGAGCGAAGCGAGTGAGTCGATAAATCGACACGAGTCGGAAATCATCTTACGTACCTGTATCATACAACATTTTACTATGCATTGTGCGAGGAAATAAATAAATAATTAAAATGAAATTAATAAAATGGCGGGCTTATTCAAGCGCGTTCAGCATATCCACAGATTAACTAATAGTTCCTCGGGCATATCTACTGCGCATGTGCGAATAGCTGTCACATCGTAACGCAATAAGGCACGAGCAAAATATACGTTCTGCCAAACATATTTAATGAATATTTAAAATTAATTTATTGATCAAAATCTAAATCTAGAGTAATTAAAAATGCCTAAAATAAAGTATTAGTTTTATTTTACCTTTTATATGAATGATAATCTGTACATAACT
The DNA here is from genome assembly GCA_949775005.1 of Orthosia gothica. Taxonomy (NCBI): domain Eukaryota; kingdom Metazoa; phylum Arthropoda; class Insecta; order Lepidoptera; family Noctuidae; genus Orthosia; species Orthosia gothica. The sequence goes on from OX459034.1 coordinate 18,850,218, forward strand.
AATTTTTTAAACTTTTCTCAAATAATAAAAACTATGCGTCGGGCTGGACGTTGGAGTTAAAAATTAAAAAAATACAGGAAAGTAAAAAGCACTAGTGAAAAAAAGTGACACTTTCCGCACAGTTTGGCTGCTTGGAAAACCGCTCTTTTCGAGGACATGCATTGTAAAAAAAATTACAATACTAGGAATTTTGTCCCCCAGATGTGAACTAGTTGTCAGCTCTTTTCACACATACATTTTTGTTTTTGCGGGTGTAAAAACCGATATTCAGAAGAAACTGGTATAACAGGAAACCGATCAGTAAAATGTTAATGATGAATCGGCAACCGACGACTTGTAGTGATCTATATACAAGTAATTAGCTAGCTCTTTCGCGAAATTATAAATAGCCCACATTTTGTTGGAAACAGGTATAAAATCTACAGCTTTAAGTGCTCTGTTTTTGGCGGTGATAATAAAGAAAATTATTTCGTCGTAAAACCCACTCATTACCTTTAAGTACAGTAATAGGTAGGTATATGAACTTGAAAAGCTCGAAATGTTTTTCTATTGAATGTTTCGATGATTTTACGTTGTTTATGTAGAAGAGAAAAATGGGTACCAAGCGAGCAAAACTGACGCCTGTCGGCCGGCTGTCACAAATAAGCCTTTTGGTACAATTCTAATGAAAAAAAAAAAACGGAATTCTACAGAGCCGTATAACACGTACTCCGGATCACTGTCTACGGGCAATGAGACAAATGCAGTGGCATGTCACAGTACAGTAGTTCCTTTAATTGCTGATATATTTATCTGGTAAAATGTTCTAAAAAAAACATTAGCTTTTAGGATCTTATCTTGCTTCATGCACCGTATGATCGCAGTCTTATATGTGGTATTTGACATGCGTTTGATATTTAGGGAGAGCAAACTATACTTTACAAAATCTGCGCTGGCCTGCGCTGCGTTGCACTCGCCACTTACGGCTCGGCGTATTAAGACGACGACTAACGCTAACGACCTTGAGGGAACAAAACGCGCACTCGTTTCACACCCGCGCGACCCGAATTTTAGTAGTTTTTTGTACTTTTCTTATTATTCTATGAATTTAAAAAAAAAGCTTCAGATCAAAATGTAGATAATTAAATTATCTTTGATATGGTGTCGATTTCATTAAAATACGCCCAGCGGTTTTGGTGTGATTGTCGTGTTTTTGTCCGATTTAGACATAACTTTACAAATTAATTACACTATGTTATACGAATAAAACTCAAAATTTGCTCACATGAAATTATTAAGAAAATGGTCTAATATAACATATATTTTTTCCAATAAATTACGACAAGCCGTTTAGGCGTGATTCTCATTTTAAAATCAGCTACTCAAGGGAATCGGCGCCATCATGACGTGACATACAGTCGACGATTGTTTGCACACGCGTTGACATCTTTGTCGATAAATAATCGTAAATACGGGAAGGCAGCGGCGGCGCAGTACAGCACAGCGCAGATTTTGAAAAGTATGAACCAGTACGGATCACCGTCTGCTGCGGCGGGCACGTGTGGCGCGGTATGTGTCTGCTCTGCCCTGCGCTCAGTTGTAGACGCGACACAGTTCCTGTGGCAGGCGGACATTTTTGTGTGATTTTTGTACGAATGTTTGCTTAAATATCTCGGTCAAATTGCTCTCTGGTTAAACGAAAATTGTTTTAAAACTTCTTGTCGGGTAACTCTCGATTCAACTGAAATGCCCCATGAGAATCACGCATTTTCAGGTAATCGCTTTGCCAAATAGTTCTTTTGCGCTTTATAAAACTGTAAATCAATAGTATGTGGGAGGCGTTGGAATAATAGACATAAATAGGTTTGTTCATTATATTCAGAACCAAAATAACACAGAAATCAATAACACAGAAATCAATAACACATTATTTATAGTTTCAACATAATAACGTTTAAAACAAAACATGAGCGAAATAAAAGCCAACAATAATATTATAAGAAAACTCACCTGACAGTTCAGAGCACTGTTGTGCCGTGTCCACAATCGAACAACTTCTGATCTGTCGAAAGACAGTGCGCCCCTTTTATAGCAACACTCGCTCACAAAGTGGGGGAAAAGTAGTCGGTTACAACATTATTAAAGACCGGAGGTAGTTCGAAATAAAATGAGACATTTCTTAAAAAAAATATAAAATAATTTATCTCTCACACGGCCATACTGACGAGCAGCCAATATGGCTCGCGAACTACACTCATTCAAAATACTATTATACATGTAAAATCATAGCATGTCAATTGTCAAATCACATGACCCAAAAAATTAATCAATAGCTACTAATGGTCAAATCATATGACCTTATCATCTAATAGCTTCTACAACAACATGGTCAAATCGCATGACCACACACGCCAAATCACATGGCATCATGATTTGATATCAGCCAAATCACATGGCATCATGATTTGATATCAGCCAAATCACATGGCATCATGATTTGATATCAGCCAAATCACATGGCATCATGATTTGATATCAGCCAAGTCACATGGCATCATGATTTGATATCAGCCAAATCACATGGCATCATGATTTGATATCAGCCAAATCACATGGCATCATGATTTGATATCAGCCAAATCACATGGCATCATGATTTTATATCAGCCAAATCACATGGCATCATGATTTGATATCAGCCAAATCACGTGGCATCATGATTTGATATCAGCCAAGTCACATGGCATCATGATTTGATATCAGCCAAATCACATGGCATCATGATTTGATATCAGCCAAATCACATGGCGTCATGATTTTGATACACGCCAAATCACATAACCACTGTCAATTTACATGACACGGGTGCGATTGTCAAGCATAACCATGATCGTTGGCCAGACGTTCTGAGATATACAGGACAATCTTACTAATTATTTAATCAACTTATCTTTGTTACAGTCATCAGAAATATTTAGAGAATCGGTTAACTCACATCCCATATCGGGAGTGACGATTCGTAAATTATCATGTGAGACATATAACTCATTACCAGTTTGATTAACTCTAACTGTATATCTGTCGTTATTGTTCACTTCAGTAACGACGCATGGACCTTTAAATTTACTGTCAAGTTTATTAATCACTCGCGGATTTTGTTTGACTAATACAATATCACCGACTTTGAAAGGTACAATTCTAGCCTTAGTTTTATCAAAATCGGCTTTTCGAGATTCAGCAAGCTCGTCCATCCTGAGTTTAGACTCTTGACGGCACATATCAAGGTCCATACGTTCAACATCATTTAGCAAAGCTGATATAGCAGGAGGTGACTGATCGCAGCCCATCAAAAGTTGGAAAGGAGTATGACCAGTACTTTTACTAAAGGTGCTGTTAATTGCCAGTTGTACTTCACCAACAGCATCTTTCCAACTTCTTTTGGTTGTATTTTCAACAATCGTAAAACAATTTGTCAGAACCCTCATAATTCGCTCAACTTGACCATTTGCACGACTCACACCACTAGCTATGAAATGCAATTCTATAGACCATCTTTCACAAAAACTTGTAAATTCTTTGCCAGTATAAGAAGCAGCCTGATCACAAATAATACGTTTAGGTGTACCAAACGTGTAAATTAATTCCTTCAAGGCATTAACTGTAGCCACTGCAGTCAAATTAGTAACAGGTTTCATGTAACAAAATTTTGTAAATGCATCTATAAAAACAACTGCGTATTGTTTAGTAGGTTTACTGCCACTCAATTTACCTGTCGTATCCATATGAACGGTATGAAATGGAGTAGGGGGTTTATCTATAGGGTGCAATGTAATCTGTCGTGAACCAGATTGACTTTTATTTATCTTACAAGTCAGACAACTGTCAACATATTTACGTGTACACTTCAACATATTCGGAAACCAAAATTGTTCTCTAATTTTGTCAAGGGTTTTTTCCCAACCGAAGTGTTTAATAGCATCGTGATAAATTTGTATGATATGCCACCTATAACTTTTTGGAACATAGAGACGTTTCTTAACTTTATTATTAATGGAAATAATACGGTACAACAGTCCATTTTGAACCTCTTAACTGGAAGCAATATCTTTGTCAATAGTTTTGTCTTTGATTGATTCAATTAAATTTTTGGTCTCCGAATCATTATTTTGTTCTACTTCCAGCCATTCACTATAATTTTGAATGTTATTTAAGTTGACAGTTGACGGATTACGGCTTAAGTAATCAACATGTGGAATACGTTCTCCTTTTCGATACTCGATACTAAAATCAAACGACTGTAGGTAAGCCCACCACCTATGAACCCTAGGAAGCAATTCCTTTTTGTTACGCGAAGCTTTAAGCGAGTTACAATCAGTAATGACTTTAAATGGTTTGCCAAGCAAATAATGACGAAAATGTTTTATAGATCTAACAACTGCCAGAGTTTCCAACTCATAAGAGTGGTAGCGGCTTTCCGTCTCAGTGGTGCGCATGCTAAAATACTCTACAACTTTCATATGACCATTAAGTTTTTGAAATAGAATTCCTGCCAGACCTGCGGAACTGGCATCAGTATGAAGCTCAACAGGATTAGCAGGATCGAATAAAGTAAGAACAGGTTCAGAGGCAAGGTACTGCAGGATCTTATTTCTAGCAGATTCCTGCTCAGTTGTCCAGTGCCATCTGACATTATTACGAGTAAGATTATACAAGGGTATCATGATGAGAGAAAAATTAGGAATAAACTTTCGAAAGTAACTTGCAATTGTCTTACTTGTGTTACAGTCGTTGGGATAGGAGCATTCAAAAGAGCGGAAACTTTACCTTGACTTGGTTTAACTTGACCGTTTGAAACAATTCTTCCAAGGTATTCGATCTCAGTTTTTAAGAATTTACATTTTTTTATATTGAGAGAAAACCCAGTTTTCTGCAAAGCTTCAAGAACTAACTTTAAACGTTCGATACCTTGATCAGCGGTTTCTGTATAGATTATAATGTCATCTATGTAAATTAAAACAAAATTGTCGACGAACTATTTAAGAGCTGTGTTGATGGCCCTTTGAAACACAGAAGGTGCATTACAGAGCCCAAATGGCATCCTTAGGTACTCATATTGCCCATCAGGCGTGACGAAGGCAGTTTTTTCAATAGAATTATTTGCAATCGGGATTTGGTGAAAACCGGCTGCCATATCTAAAATTGTAAAATATTTTGCACGTGACAATTTACTAATGTGATCATCAATAATTGGAAGTGGAAAGTGATCACGAACGGTGTTGCTATTCAATTCCCTATAGTCAACACACATTCGGTCACTACCATCTTTTTTTCGAACTAGTAATATTGGACTCGCAAATGGGGAATTGCTATCTCGAATTATATTATTGTCCTTCAAATCTTTAATTATATTTTTGACATGTTCACGCTCAGCGGGAGCTAATCGGTACGGTCTTCGTTGAACTATTTTATCCGAATTTTTCAATCGAATTGTTAACTCACCGGTAGTTACTTGAGAAACTGCGTTGCCAGACGTGAACATTTCAGAATATGATTTTAACAAGTCACCCATTAATATAATTTGTTCTGGAGTTAATTCAGGATTAATATCTAAGTCATCAAAATCAATATCCCTTATTAGACTGTTAACACTGTAGGAGTTGCGACAGACTTTAGCAAAATTTCCAGAGAAAGTCACCTGAATACCAGGTATTTCAAATAAATTTTGACCAAGTAATACGTCATACTGAATGTATCTATCAGGGACCAGAATAAAATCTAATTCAAAGTTTATACCATCAACACAGATCATACACAGCTTTTTACGCGATGAACAGAAAGCATTGTCACCAACACCCCTCAAAAGAATCGGTTGATAAGTCATTTTACCCCTAATTGAATCGCCAATACTTTCGCGCATTACAGAGCATTCCGCACCACTGTCTATCAGACAGGAAAAATCACGGTTGTCAATTTGTATAGTATGCAATTTTTTGTTGGTTAAAACTAGGCTATTTACTTGAGAAGACTTTTCGTCTTTAGTTTTTTTATTTAAGCGTTGAAAACAGTTTTCACTGGAATGACCCTTTTTATTACAATAAGAAGTACAAGATATTACACCCCCTGTTTTCAAACCCGAATCGGCTGGTTTCGAATTATTAGAAGAAGTAGTTGAAGTCGAATGTTTACTAGAGCCGCTATTGATACCTAAACGACAGTCTCTTTGAATGTGTCCTAATTTGTGGCATTTATGACACCTTCTAGACGAAGTGTCTGGGTTAGACATGTTTTTAGAACGCTTGGATGGAATACTGTGATCAGACTCTTTACCAGGTCTCTTCCGCTTATATGAATTTAGGCTTTGAATTAATTTTGCCAAATTTTTCGGTGTAAGGCGTAGCAAATCAGAACGAATACGAAAGTCAGACATACCTGAAATAACTGCTTCGACAAGGCGTTGCTCAGTCATCTCCACACCAATCACTTTCTTCGCCAACTCCCATTTTCGAGTTGAGTACTCAGCAAGACTAGTGGCTTGTTCACTAGTATAGTCCATAAACAGCGTCAGGTCATCGTAGTAGCGAGCTTCATCTGAAAAAGTTTCAATAAGACCTGCTTTAAGTTCTGGCCAGCTAGAAATAGTTGTATAATTTCGACGCGCCCATTCCGCCGCGCGCCCGCGCAAGTTTTCCTAGTCAAATTAAGAATTTCCCTATCAGTGAGCTCATACTCAGTTTTAAGCTCCTCGACGTTTCGGCACCAGACTTGCACAGAATCGGTCCGATCGTCAGGGTCGAAAATTGGCACATAGATATGCTCAAGGCTGCGCATGCGGGGAATAGGCCGCGCGTTTGGCGGGTTAAAAGCTTTTGCAGTAGTTTGAATCAATTGTGACATCATTTCTTGCATCATATTTTGCATAAAATTAATAGGTACAAACTCTACTGCCCTTGAATCACGGCTGCTACTGGCTGCCGTTGAACCGCCGAGAGCTGCATCGTCATGGGCTGGGGATGTCCTCGCCTCATTGGTCGCAGCTGCACAGCGCGTTGTCCTTTGTCCCAAGATCGGCGATTGGTGTCCAGGTGTAGGCCTTTCACAAGACCCTCGATTGGATTTTGCAGCGCTCTGCAGAAACCCGGTCTCGACAGCCTCAGCTTCGTCAGTGTTCATCCTTAAACTTTCCTGAAATCAAACATACATAGGCGTAGTTTTTGTTATCATCCCACTTCTGATGTGGGAGGCGTTGGAATAATAGACATAAATAGGTTTGTTCATTATATTCAGAACCAAAATAACACAGAAATCAATAACATAGAAATTAATAACACAGAAATCAGTAACACAGAAATCAATAACACAGAAATCAATAACACATTATTTATAGTTTCAACATAATAACGTTTAAAACAAAACATGAGCGAAATAAAAGCCAACAATAATATTATAAGAAAACTCACCTGACAGTTCAGAGCACTGTTGTGCCGTGTCCACAATCGAACAACTTCTGATCTGTCGAAAGACAGTGCGCCCCTTTTATAGCAACACTCGCTCACAAAGTGGGGGAAAAGTAGTCGGTTACAACATTATTAAAGACCGGAGGTAGTTCGAAATAAAATGAGACATTTCTTAAAAAAAATATAAAATAATTTATCTCTCACAAGTATATTATTAATTTTTAAAGTTGGAATCGGACTTGGAACTCGAAATTCTCGCACACTCCCCGCCCTCAAGTGCTGCCGCCGCCGACTACTGAACTAACACTAAGCTGTGTTGGCAATTTTTGGTAAAGTTTAAACGACTAGCCCGTAATTTGTTCGCACTTGAGAAGAACTACTGATTATCCCAATTTCCCGTAGAAGCAGTTCTATTTGCACTTGGGACTAACACAATCTGTTTAGCCATGTAAGCGTGGTTGATTGCCCACAAACAAGCTAGATTATACAAGATTTCCACGATTATGTTATTTGGGTCACTCATGACTCATGGTAGTTAACACTTATACCTACAAGATGAGCTTCGATTGAGGAAAGAACTAATTTTTACCTAAATACTTGTAACTATGTACTTGTATAAAGTAAATAAATAAATCCAAAATATGTGATCTTATTGAGCCAGTATGAGGATCAATGATTATATTCCTTATTCCTATTGCACCCTAAGGCCCCAATCCATCAGTGGGAAAATTATCTGTTTGAAAGAAGGGACTTATCCTGCAGTAGAACAGTATAAGAGTGTTATAGTTTGTGTTTGGAGACCCACCTGAATTCCACAGGCTGAGCACCAGCTCGCCCGTCCTTTTGCTGAACAGCATCGCGTCGAGGCTGTAGTGGTACCTCCCAAGGGTTCGCTTCCGAACCTTGCCAGTGGGAGCATCCCATAGAGAAACGCGCGCGTTAAGGTTCGACGTCACCGCGCCGATGCCGAGAAGGGCGCTTCGCCACGGATGCCAGGTTAGAGCCTAAAAAGATAGAAGCCTAATTAAGGGCCAAAGGAAGAGTAAGCGTGGCCGTCCATGTCAAACCTGACGTCGCACCGTGTTGTCAGAAGCGACGAGCATCGGAATGACGCGAAGCGAGGTGAAGCATGAAGCTCAAGATCGTTCGCGATGGAGGATTTCTATAGACGCCCTCTGCCCCATCTAGGGGACTTAAGACATTAATTACCTAAGTTAAGTAATTAAGGACCTTTTCCTCTACCTTCAGATTAGTTCCAGACTTATTTTAAATAATAACTTTATGCACAAGTAAAAACCGTACAAAGGCAGAACATACAATAAAAATAACTGAAAATCTGAATTTATTTATGTAATGAGAATTGTAAGTCTATCGATTTGAATTCTGGGAGTTGATCCCATACTTTAATCGTCGGTACAAAAATGTGTTTCATTTGTGAGTTTATGACACAAAAAAAATGGTCCTACATAATTAGATATAATAAAAAAATTGTTGTAATACAAGTATTCATTAATCAACCACAAATTATTCATTTTTAATTAATGAATCAATGCATGGTTTAGAACTTTAGACCTTTTGGGTATATCCCATTATGAAGGATGGGGTGCAAGTTAACGGTGAGGGAATACTTCGTGAGGAAGCCTTTTTTTTTTTTGCGTGCAGAAATGCTCATGCATACTGCACTACCACGGGGAGATAGTGCAGTTATGTGGGACTCTAACCCACTAAAACTCCACGGTGTCCTCCTGTGCCGCTTATGGCGGGAACACGGACACGCGTTAGCACTCACCGCGAACCCGCCGCGGCTGTCCGTCACCGACCCTCCTCGGGGGAGTAACCCCCATCACCGGCGCACCAGAACACACTATACGCCGTGACCACCCCAGGACTAAACCAGCACATTGGCGCTAGACGACCCCGTGTACCAGCACTCCTCTCCCGCCGCGGCCTTCAACCCTGCCGCAATACGACATCGCGGCCTGCTTCAGTTTCCGGCCGTGACCACCCCAGGGACCAAAGCAGCACATGGATGCCAGACGTCCCCGTGTATGGCACCCTTGGTCCCCCTGTGACGGGTCAAGGTCAATGACCACCTACCATTTTGCGGCCGCAGAGAAAGGGAGAGCGGCTAACGCTCTATACCGACACTCCTCTTCCCCTGCGGCCCCACCGCGTCCGTCATCAGACGGTGGCGACCCCGTCTAGGCCGCGGAAGGTAGGGAGAGCGGCGCACCGCAATACCGGCACTCCTCTTCCGCCGCGGCCTCCAACCCTCAGCCGCGATATCGTATGGGACCTGGGACGCTCCATAAGACATCGCGGCCCGCCTCAGTTGCGATGTCGCCTGTTACCAATCAGCACCGCAACCTACAAGTTGGCCGCTACGTCGTCGGCTTAATTGGCAAAAGCCCTGACGAGCGGCCCCTCCTCGGGTTCCTCTTTGCTTCACCGTGGGTGACCAAGCCACGGTTACTGATCCCCCCTGCCTCGACAATGCGGGAACCTACCGGGGGGGTCGTGAGGAAGCCTGGACTTATATAGTAAATATAAGTCTGAAATAGCCATGTCAGAGGGTTGTGGGGTTCTCAGAGGCGGTTTAACTGACTCTGACACCAGAGGTGGGCACATCCTCACACGAAAGAGAAAGAAGTACGATTATAATCACTAATTAATCAAAATATATAGGTATTATTCTCTTTTTACCTTTATAGTCCAGTCTGACTTCAGACTGGAGAACAGCTGGAGACCGGGCCAGGTGAAGACCCAGACATCGTCATCATTGATAGTGGTTGCCGTGACATACCGCGCGTCCGGAGACACCCTGACGATGAGGATCGCGTTCCGTTTGGTCTGGCGACAGCTAATCGGCCTCGCGTTACGAGTGAAAGTGCTCAGCATACCCTGGGAACAGCCACTGGAACAGGCACCAGGCAAATATATTTATGACTCAGCGTACAACAAAAAAAGGACAGCCCAAATCGCTGGATGGCATTCAAAAAAACGATTAAGAATTTGTTTTATAACGAAGTTAAGCACTAAGAAAGGATTATAGAAAATTGTCTATTAGTTTGTATTGAAGTTATTCAATTTCGTCTATCAGAAGGGGTAGTATTTAAACCAAATCAAAAAATATCCTTTTTCTACGCAATAAGATTCCGAATTCCCATCAAAATAACTGATTGCACAGCAAAATATTCAACTCAAAATATCACTAAACACACTACAATTTATTTTCGCAGCGTACAGCGATTTTTCGAATAAGTCGACGTAGCCCCGCTGCGCGGGGCTCCTATTTCTGTCTGCAGGGTCAAAAGTAACCTAACACGAACGAGATGACGGGAGCTGAGTTCGCTCGCTGTGCTCGCTCACTTCATCTATCATCAGCGTCATCTCGTTCGCTTCGCTCTCTCTTGGACTGATTCTTTGACCATAATTTATTCGTAGATCAACTAAAATAGACTATGAAATATGGAAAATTTGCTGTGCAGTCAGTATTTATGCTATGTATGTAGTATTTTTGTACAAAATAAATTTAACAGTATTGCATTATGAGGAAAAAAGTAATGTTATATTGATGTATAATTTCGTTTTATCTGCAGTTTGAGTTTTGTTAAACATTTAGTTTATTTGTAGTGAAGTAAGTTATTAGATGTAAATAAGAATATAAATGATGAGTATGTATTGATAGGCGATTATTTATTTGATATGCAATTTATAATATCCCTATCAGAAGTACTATCGGGCACACGGTTTATAAAATACTTTCAAGACTCAGCTTTTCAAGAACGAGTTATGCAAATATAGTAAGTAGGTAGATACCGAAGTATTATTAATTTCTTAAATGACAAAAGATTTCGACATTTACACAAATTGTAACGTTTACGGAACAAAACTTTGGTTGATCCCCTGATGAACTATATGTTTATCTACATTCGTTTTCTATTTACCTGTAACTACAGGTTGTGCTTCAACAGAACACCTAAAATAAGCATTTCTATTCTAATACAAATGTATGTCGCAGGTCTACTGGCAGAGTCAAGAAAAGTAAGTTAAGTAAGTGTAAGTGTGTGTTTCTTTTGGAAATCAAAAATATAACAGCAGCGTTGGACGACGTGGTTTTTTATTTTTTGTGTTTGTTGCCTGTTGTTTAAATAAAATCAGTGCGTGACTGTTGACAGCACGGTATGGATTAAAAGAAAATAGAAGAAGAAAACGTGTTGCGCCGACCCCAAGTAACGTGGGCGAAGATGATGATGGTGATCTTTTGTATATAAATAGTAAATTATTATAAGTTTTTTAACTGAATTGTTTTATGACTTTATTTTTCCCCTCCACACACAATGCCTGCATCTCTTTTTATCATATTCCTTTCGCAGGTATGCTGGAAGAGATTTCATTAGAAATAAGCATCACCTCTTTACCTATTTTCTGTTCCTTCTTCTTGTCTTTGTATTATGTGTGTGTACAAAAATTGTTAAATAAATAAATAAATCATTAGAATTAATATTTGTTTCGGGATCTTCACAATGTATATTTTGAATTTGGTTGAGAGCTCGATATTTCGGCACCGTTCACGAGAACGATCGCGCGATGATCAGTTTTCGTGATCTTGGCGCTTGTAACGGTGCCGAAATACCGAGCTCTCAACCAAATTCAAAATATACATTGTGAATATCCCGAAACAAATATTAATTCTAGTAAATTATTAAATCAAGCTATGGTGTTACGTGATAAACGAGTTTCCAGTGGGGCTCCAGTCCATGGCGGTGATGGAACAGTATTCACTGTCCCTCTCCGAACACCTGCAGATGTTCTTCTCGATGCACTTGCTCCTCGAGTTGTCATGCACCTCCACTCTTTTGACGTCAGTGCCTACCTGTTGAAATGCTAAGTTTGTTATCTTCATAACACTGTAAAATTCACAAACGTAACCTTCTACGGGCAAAATTCATTTAAAATCCAAGCGAAGTAGTTTTCATAAACTGCCTAGTGATCATGATTTGGATACCTATAAGTATTCGATGAAGTGTTTGAGTTTGTATATTTTATTTTCGGCAAAATTACTGTATGATCGTGTTGCATTTTGTTGTTCCGATTCATCGTGCCGACTTTGCCGGGTTTTCATTTAGCAGTATTAACTTATTACCAATTTTCTATTTTTACGTACATCTTGAATACTAGCTTAAAGTTTTACCATATTATAACTGGATAAGGTTATAAAACTGTGCAACTAAACTAAACTTTAATTAAAACTTTTAACATATCGACGCTAGAAAGGCATATTGTATGAACGACCATTTTGGTATCAATTTAGTTGTTTATATCGTTGGAATCGGCAGATTTTTCTCTTTCAAATGGTCTAGGTTCCAGTTAAATCCTAGCACTTTTGTGGTCGTTAATATAACGGTGATGTCAGTCATTTTCGTATTGAATTTTGTTTAAAGCCAACCATTTTCGTAATTTGTTTCATAAACAGTATTTAACGTTAGAAATTTGCCCATAATTTATTTTGCTTTTTTTTTCTAAATAAAGATTTGATGTTAAACTTTACCACTTTACGTTTTTAAGATTTTGGAAATTTAACGCGCATTTTGTCATCAATGTTTAATAAAAATTTGGTTGATCATACGTTTTTACCTGAAACGATTTTGACGTATCGTTAGCAATTAAGATACTTTAATTTAAGCAAAGTTGTTTGTGTAAGTAAGTTAAACCTACTTAAAAAAAAACACTTTTTGGGTGAAAAGTGGTGGATACGCTGTATTCAAAGGGCGCATTTTATGGGCGCGAACCGCTGCGTATAAGGTCTCAGCGTTGCGTGGGTGCTTCAGTCAACCACGCATTGTCGATGAGGGTGATCATGCACGAATTGCCCGCTGCTTCTACTCGAAAATTGTGATTCACTTAGGCGTGTAAAATATTAACTAATTATGGCGTCCGAACAATGCAAGAAAATATTGAACAACGTTAGACTAATAAATAAATTAATGTTTGACATTCTTTAATTGTGTTTGGCATAATTGGTAAACTCGGAATTGTTAAATAAAAAAAAGTATTTAGATAATAATTTTATAACTAATTCGTTTTTTTGTAGCCTAATTAAGAAAGAGCTGAGATATCCAAAGCTGTGCAGTCATAACTAGTGATTTTCAGTGGCACAGCGGGTTAGTAATGTCGTCGGGTCAACGCAATTTTATCGAGTTAGTAACGGTGCTGGTCATTTACGTGTATTCAGAACAGATCTTATGTTGCGTAATAATTTATAACCACTGTTTTCAGATCTAAATTCACTTGCTTACTTTCAAAGTAATATTATGATAGCAGTAGATCTCGCTATCGTTTTCCTTACATGAAAACTGAGTTAGTGAGCGATAGTAAATGGTTATTGTTGATAATTTGATTTTAACGATATTGACCCGAGTAAATTCGTGAAGCTTCTTCACACGAGCTATAAAGACGCAAATACTATCAGGCTTGATAGTTCCCCACATATTAACTGTTGGTATGTTCCAAAATCCTTGAGTAAAAAGCGTGAATCTTGTGAGAAAGACCCGTCGTACAGATAGAAGCAAAAAGCTCTCTGATCCTACTCTCAAGCTTATGAGATGATCCTGCAGTCTTCAGATGAGGCGTGCAAATACTGGCAGCTCAATAGACAGATCTCTAAATCCTTGAAAAGAGACCTCCGCCGCTTTAATACCGAGCGTATTAAAGACTTCATTGAGCGAAATAAAGGCTCCAAGGTTTTTCAAGGGATCTGGCTATTGGGCAGAGCTAGCTCACGAAACTGAAGACCGACAATAGCAGGATCGTATCCGCCAAACCGGAGCTTCTGAGGGAGATCGAGACATTCTTTGGGCAGTTGTACACATCAATCAGCAAACTCGTTGCGAGTCTAGCAAACGACCCAAGAGCTAGATTGCACCGACACTATAGCAAAGATATCCCGGATGTCAGCCTGTACGAAATTAGGATGGCTCTGAAACAGCTTAAAAACAACAAGGCGCCGGGTGATTACGGAATCACGGCTGAACTCCTGAAGTTGGGTGTAAAACCGGTCCATAAGGGCCTTCAGAAGCTGTTTGATTCCGTCATACTCGAGGGCATAACGCCACAGGTATGGTACAGGGGTGTGGTGTTACTCTTCTTCAAGAAGGGCGACAATGCCCGGCTGAAGAATCCATCTCACTTCTTAGCCATGTCTACAAGTTGTTTTCAAGAGTCATAACGAATCGTCTCGCACGCAGGTTTGACGATTTCCAGAACAAGCCGGATTCCGAAAAGGCTTCAGCACCGTTGACCACATATATAGGTTGCGGCAGGTTATACAGAAGACCGAAGAGTATAACCTGCCTCTCTGTTTAGCGTTTGTGGACTACAAGAAAGCCTTCGATTCGATCGAGACTTGGGCTGTACTGCAGTCTCTCCAACGGTGCCAGATCGACTACCGGTATATTGAGGTGTGTTTGTACAAAAACGCTACCATGTCAGTCCGTCTTCAGGATCAGACCTCGAAACCAATCCTTCTCCGGCGCGGCGTGAGACAGGGAGACGTCATTTCCCCGAAACTGTTCACTGCTGCGCTGGAAGATGTCTTCAAGGTTCTGGACTGGAGAGGGCTTGGCATCAACGTTAATGGCGAGTACATCACTCACCTTCGGTTTGCCGACGACATAGTGGTCATGGCTGGGACCATGGAGAGCCTCAGTAAAATGCTCGATGACATCAGTAAAGCTTCCGAAAGAGTGGGTCTTAAAATGAACATGGACAAAACCAAGGTTACGGTGAATGCCCAGTTTAACACCCACTCCTATCAAGATCGGTGACTCTACACTCGAAGTTGTAGAATGATTATGTCTACCTGGGACAAACGGTCCAGTTGGGTAGGTCCCACTTCGAGAAAGAGGTCAACAGTCGAATGCGACTTGGCTGTGCGGCGTTCGGGAAGTTGCGTGGTATCTTCTCGTCCAATTTACCGCAATGACTCAAGACAAAAGTCTACGACCAGTGTGTGTTGCCAGTGATCACTTATGGGACCGAGACGTGGTCACTCACAATGGGCCTTTTCAGAAAGCTTAAAGTCACCCAAAGGGCAATGGAGAGGGCTATGCTCGAAATTTCCTTGCGTGATCACGTCAGAAATGATGATATCCGCAGGAGAACCAAAGTAACCGACATAGCCCGAAGAATTGCCAAACCTAAGTGGCAGTGGGCAGGGCACATTGCTCGCAGAACGGATGGCCGATGGGGCCGAAAAGTTCTGGAACGGTGACCGTGAACCGGAACACGACACGTTGGAAGGCCTCCCACTAGGAGGACCGATGACCTGGTTAAGGTTGCAGGAAGGCGCTGGAAGTGAGACGCGCGGGATCGGTCAATCTGGCCACGCCTGGGGGAGGCCTATGTCCAGCAGTAGACGTCTTTTGACTGAAATGATGATGATGTGAGAAAGACCCCCGATCACCAAGTTCCTTGAGAATTAGACGTCATAGTTATTGACAGTGGTACAGAGACCAAATCTTATACACTCATACATAGAATGGCTTGTACACTCATACTCGAAACTTTAGACCGCACCTCATGAGCAACATGTGGCGATGGGTTTACGAGGAATTTTTGGTGCGATTTCTATCTGTGTTGGTGCATAGAGCGCTTCTTGTGTTGTAGCACAAATATTACGCTAGAATTTTGGAAATCGTTGGTGCGATTCTTGTCAGTGTTGGTACACAGAGACCCTCATGTGTTGTAGCATTTGTGCCGGGAGATATGTAAAGAATCGTTGGTGCAATTCTGGCTTGTGTTGGTGCACAGGTCATAATGAAAGTTTCATGAGTTGAGTATGCATTGCTTAAGAATGATAACAAACCGTAACAGCATTGTTACTATTACTTTGCGTGGTGGGGACAGCAGAATATGGCAGTTGCCTACTGACCGCCTTAGAGCTAAGACGTCGTAGAATCACAGTCGATCCGTATTATTAGTAAGCAAGATTGTAACTGTGAGTTGTGACGTTTTGAACAAACTCGGTGTATCGAATAATTTGTGTGATTTCATTTTTACGATTTTACCCACCGACCTGCCTACACATGATGTCTTAGCCTAAGAGAATACATCTTCATCTGCACTTGCATCACTGAAAGCCTCTTCATCGATTGTGTCAAACACACCGGTTCTAGGTAATTCCGATTTGCATTTAATTAGATGACGACGATTGCGTCTGTACCCTGACTTCGCGATGGTTTGCATCTATCGGCCACCCTTGATGCGACAAATATTTTTATTGACCATTATCACTGGGTGACCAATGATCTGAATACGCATGCTGTACCCTGTTTTGGCACCACCACGGTTCGTTAACTTTATCAAAAAATCTACTCAACTCATCTTGATAACTAAATTAAGGGGTGCATTTGCCTAGAGCAACACCACGCATCATAACAAATAGACTCGTTATTCGGCGACCTATTCCATTGAAAGAGGGGAATATCTAGTTGATGCTAAGAATCAAATAGAAAAAGTGATAAGTTACATTCCAAATTAAAGTATGTCGATTTTTAGAAGCGGTAGACTTTTGTTAAAGATATCGTAACAGTCAAGATCAGTTGTCAACTTGGAAGGACTAAGACTCCACGATCCGTCTGTCTGTCTGTCTGTCACCAGGCTGTATCTCATGAACCGTGATAGCTAGACAGTTGAATTTTTTACAGATAATGCCTATTGCCGCTATAACAACAAATACTAATAACAGAATAAAATAAATATTTAGGTGGGCTCCCATACAACAAACGTGATATTTTTGCCGTTTTTTGTGATAATGGTACGGAACCCTTCGTGAGCGAGTCCGACTCGCACTTGGCCTTTGCCCTTGGTTTTGCAAACGGTACCTCCGGTTGACAAAAATGAGATGTTTCAAACCCTACCTTAATTTCGAAATCCCTGTTCAATGATGCCACACATGAGGTGGGCCGAACAATTGTTTTTTATTTGAACAATTGTTATTGTGTTTGGCCATTTTTTTTAAAGGTCCATGTCCGTCTTCATCAACATCAGTATTATGATAATTATATCTTCAATGTCTGCTCCTCTAATAATTAAAAATAATTGTTGATAGGTGTAAATGTTCGCAGTAATTAGCCTGCATCAATTCTAGACTAAAAACGTATCAACTTACAATTAGTAAACTAGTGACAATTAGCGCGATGAATGCTTGACAGTTGGACTACTTAGTAATACCAAAAACAAGATGAACTTCTTCAGAAAACAACATAGTTCAGATGAAAATGTTTAATTGTTTTTTTTTTCGTTTTATGAACCTTTAAAGGTAAACTTTAATTAGGAGTCAGAGGCGTAATATAATTTTTTGTCATAATGATTAATTATACATAAATGTATATTAACTTTTTCAACCGATTTTCCGAAAAAGGAAGAGGTTCTATGTTCGGTTTTATGTTTTTTATCAGAATATTAAGTGCCATGAAAAAGCATACAGGCCTTTTTACACACAAAAAAATAAGTTCAAAAACTAAAGCACGACTGCTGAAAAAAGTAGCTGATTTTAAAATGAGAATCACGGCTAATCGGCTAATTGTTATTTTTTTGAAAAAATATATGTATAGACCATTTTCTTAATAATTTCATCTAAGCAAAATTTGAGTTTTATTCGTATAACATAGTGTAATTAATTTGTAAAGTTATGTCTAAAACGGACAAAAACACGACAATCACACCAAAACTGCTGGGCGTATTTTAATGAAATTGACACCATCTCAAAGACATTTTAATTATCTACACTTTCATCTGAAGCTTTTTTTTTTAAAGTCATAGAATAATAAGAAAAGTACAAAAAACTACTAAATTTTGGGTCGCGCGGGTGTGAAACGAGGGCGCGTTTTGTTCCCTCAAGGTCGTTGGCGTTAGTCGTCGTCTTAAAAAAATGAAACAAGAAAATATTCCCGTAAATTTACGGTGGTTGTATGCTACTTTGTTCTCCGTGCCTCGGAAACCAGGTTAAGCTGTTGGTCCCGGATCTCATTTGAAGATCTTTGACAGTCGTTACGGGTCAGAAGCCTGAGATCTGACACCAATCTTACCAAGAGGTATCACCCAGTTACCTGGTTGTGGAGGTCAGATAGGCAGTCGCTCCATGTACAACACTGGTACTCAGCTGAATCCGGTAAGACTGGAAGCCGATCCCAACGATAATTGGGAAAAAGGCTGGGCAGATGATGTCTGCTACTTTGTAAAATGTATTTAATTGTTTTGTTACGTTTGGTGGCTAGTTTTTGAACTTATTTTTTATTTAAAGTGTTTTGGGGTTTTTTCATAGCTTGTGGGGACAAATGAACATAAAGGGATGTTTCCTGGGTAGAAAAATGATAATTATATATGTAGTCCGGTCAAATTAGACATAATAAAGTGCATTAATTCGCATAGAGCTGAAATTTGGAACGAATGTTCGGAACACCATCTATATATATAAAAATGAAACCCGTTTTCCTTGGTCACGCCATCACGCGTGAATGGCTGGACCGATTTCACTAATTCTTTTTTTGTTTAATTTGTTATTATTAGGAGAAGGTTCTTACGGAAAAAAATATTAAGAAAATCTCTCAGAAATATTGAAAAATATACATTTAATTTTGCATATTTAAAAAAACGCGCGTAACGAATGTCAATGTCATTAACAGCCATAGACTATATTGAAAGAGCATTGTTTGTTCGGAAATGTGGTTACTTAAATAAATTCGAGCATCATTTGTTAGGAAACGTGGTTACTTAATTAAATTCTAATTAATCTACTATATAAAAATAAGTCGGGTTTTCCTCCCTGACGCTATAACTCCAGAACGCACGAACCGATTTCCACGGTTTTGCATTCGTTGGAAAGGTCTCGGGCTCCGGGAGGTTTATAGGTAGGGTAGGGTAGGGTAGTGTAGGGTAGGGTCGGGTAGGTTAGGGTAGGGTAGGGTAGGGGGGGGGGGGTAGGGTTCTCGAGGTGTGCCCAGCCTGGGCAGAGCTGCGCCGTGCCCTGAATGAAGTGATCGGGCAGGACCTCTCACTTCCCAGTGTGGTCAACTCCATGCTGGGGAGTGAGGAGGCCTGGGCGGCGGTTGCCTCCTTTTGCGAGGTCGTGATTTCGCAAAAGGAGGCGGCGGAGCGTGCGCGGGAGGATGATCCTCTCGCGCCACCGCTCCGCAGGCGAAGAAGGGGTGGGAGAAGGCGGTTGTATGATCGTCTCCTCCCACCACCTGGTGGTGACTAGCGGGCGACAGGCGCGGGGGCGCCTTCGCTCGCATTGCACGAGTCACCACCCTCGTCGGGCGGGAACGGCCGAGCACTCGCTGTCGTTCCCGGGCCCCTCCACTAAGGGAGGGGCGTGAAGGCCCCGCTGTAAAGGCGGGCGGTCGTCGGCGGAGGACTGGGCGTAAAGGCTGTGCCAGTTTCCCAGTCCTCCTCCAAACAGACGATGCGGGAGTGCCGCTGGGTTATTTTAGTGGGTATACCGGAACTTTCCGGGGAGTCCCACATAGCCCGTCCCAATTCCCCCAATGGGCGGGTATGCGTAATGCATTTTTTCCCAGCGAGATCAAAAAAAAAAAAAAAAAAAAAGGGTAGGGTAGGGTTCGCTGAGCCGTACTCGGTACCTGGCAGTTGGCTGGGTGATCGAGACGGCTTGGTGGCGTTGGTGTCGCGGCCCGCCACGGACTCCCCTCCCCTCTCGCTTTTAGAGAGGGGACCGGGATACGTGGCCGCCGCGTGGGGAGAGATAGCCCTGGTCAGGGTCTATTTCTCCCCAAACCGCCCTCTAAGGGACTTCGAGAACTTTCTCGAAGTTCAGACGGCAGTCGTCGGGAGGGCGGCACCACGCCAGGTCGCCGAGTTAGGCGACCTGAACGCAAAGTCGGTGGCCTGGGGCAACCCGGCCGCCTCTTGCAACGTCCGGGGACACGCCGCCGAATTATGGGCGGCTTCGAGCGGTGTGTCTCTCCTAAACAGGGGGGATGTTCACACGTGTGTGCGGCAGCGGGGAGGGTCAGTGGTTGACGTTTCGTTTGCCACCCCCGTGCTGGCCGCCCGCGTTGTGAACTGGCGGGTTGAGATGGTGGAGACCATGTCGGACCACCGTTATGTGCGGTTCGACATCTCCACCCGGGGCCCGCGGGAGGGAACAGCCCGCGGGAGGGAACAGCCCGCGGGAGGGAACAGCCCGCTCGGGCCAATCTCCCTTCCCGCGGTGGGCTCTCACCCGCCTGGACCGGGAGGCAGCTCAGGAGGCAGCATTCCTCCAGGACTGGCTCTCGCCTCCTGTGGAGACCCTGGACGTTGACGCCGCAGCGGTCCAGCTCCGTGGGTCCCTGACCGAGGTGTGCAACTCCAGCATGCCTCGGTCACGCCGTCCGCCTCCCCGTCGCGCCGTCTATTGGTGGACGGAGGAGTTGGCGAGGCTTCGGGCCGCCTGCGTGGCAGCCAGGAGGGACTACACGCGGTGCCGGCGGCGCACAACCCGATCTCAGGCCGGGGAGGACCGCCTCTACGCCTCGTACCTAGAGGCAAAGACGGTCCTCAAGTCGGCAATGTGCGCCGCCAAGGACTCGGCAAGGGCCGAGATGCTGGAGGGTCTCGACAGGGATCCATACGGGAGACCGTATAAGCTGGCGCGGAGCCAGCTGCGGCCCTATGGACCCCCTCTGTCGGAGACCCTAGAGCCGGCGTTGCTGGATGGGGTGGTCCGGTCCCTGTTTCCGCGCAGGGCCGACTTCGCCCCTCCAGGAGATTCCCCCGGTGACGGTGGATGAAGTCCAAGAGGGGATTCTTCGCCTCCGCGCGAAGAAGACAGCCCCTGGGCCTGACGGCGTCCCTGCACGGGTGGTGGCAATCGCTGCCTCTCAGATGCAGGACAGGTTTCGGGACCTCTTCAGCGCGTGCTTTGCGGCTGGGAGGTTCCCGAAACTGTGGAGGGAGGGGCAGCTTTGCCTCCTCCGAAAGGAGGGACGCCCGGCGGACTCCCCCTCGGCATACCGGCCCATCGTTCTGCTCGATGAGGTCGGTAAATTGTTCGAGGGGATAGTCGCCGACCGGCTCAACAGCCATCTGCGGGGGGTGGGGCCAGACCTGTCGGACGCCCAGTTCGGGTTTCGACAAGGGCGTTCGACGGTCGACGCCTTGGCCCTGTTGAAGGGCCAAGTGCAGGAGGCGGTAGAGTCGGGGGGCGGGGTGTTGGCGGTGTCATTCGACATCGCCAACGCATTCAACTCCGTGCCCCACTCGACAATATTGGAGGCACTCCGGTACCACGGAGTGCCCCAATACCTGCGGAACCTCCTGGCCAGCTACTTGGAGGACCTCTCGGTCCTCCTTGTTGACAAGACGGCCACGGTCAGGAGGTACGGCGCGGAGTCCGGTGTTCCACAGGGGTCGGTTCTAGGCCCCCCCCTGTGGAACATCGGTTTTGATTGGCTACTACGGGGCACCCTCCTCCAGGGCACGAGTGTCATATGTTATGCTGATGACACTCTTCTCGTTGCCCGGGGGAGGGACTTCAGGGAGGCGGCCTGTCTGGCCTCGGCTGGCGGATCCTTGGTCGCATAAAGGATCCGCCGGTTAGGATTGAGGGTGGCGCTGAACAAGACCGAGGCCGTGTTCTTTCACGGGCCTCGGCAGCGCTGCCCTCCTAACGCCCACATAGTCGTGGAGGGCGTCAGGATCGAGGTCGGGGCCCAGATGAAGTATCTGGGCCTCACGCTGGATAGCAGGTGGCGCTTCGGCCCACATTTCAGTGGGCTGTCGACGCGCCTGCTGAAGGCCGCCGATGCCCTGCCGTGGCTCCTGCCAAATCTGGGGGGGCCCAAGGCGCGATGCCGGCGATTGTACGCCGGCATCTTAAAGAGTATGGCCCTTTACGGGGCCCCAATCTGGGCCGACTCCCTCCAGAGGAGGGAGAACGCGACCGCCATCCGCAGGCCCCAACGGGCCATTGCACAGCGGGTGGCGAGGGCCTACCGGTCGGTAGGCTTCGCGGCGGCGTGCGCTCTGGTGGGTACGCCTCCGTGGGAGTTGGAGGCATGGGTGCTCGCCAGAGTGTACTATTGGACGGCGCGGCGGAAGGCGCTCGGGGAGCGCCCCGCCGCAGAAGAGCGGGAGGCCGTGCGGCGGGAGGCGAGGGACGCGATAGTCGTCCACTGGACGGAGGACCTCGCCACCGCCACCTTTGGCCGCCGAACGTTGGACGCGCTCGGTCCAGTCTTGCAGGGCTGGCTCGAGCGTCCCCACGGTTTCCTCTCATTCCGTTTGGTGCAGGTGTTGTCCGGACATGGTTGTTTCGGAACGCACCTGCACCGGATCCGGAGGGAGGAAACCCCGGCGTGCCACGACTGCGGCGCGGAGGAGGACACGGCGCAGCACACCCTCGAGGTGTGCCCAGCCTGGGCGGAGCTGCGCCGTGTCTTGATCGATGTTGTCGGGCAGGACCTCTCACTTCCCAGTGTGGTCAACTCCATGCTGGGGAGTGAGGAGGCCTGGGCGGCGGTTGCCTCCTTTTGCGAGGTCGTGATTTCGCAAAAGGAGGCGGCGGAGCGTGCGCGGGAGGACGATACTCTCGCGCCGCCGCTCCGCAGACGAAGAAGGGGTGGGCGAAGGCGGTTATAAGACCGTCTCCTCCCACCTCCCGGTGGTGACTAGCGGGCGACAGGCGCGGGGGCGCCTGTCGTCTGCATTGCACTAGTCACCACCCTCGACGGGCGGGAATGGCCGAGCACGTGGTCATTCCCGGGCCCCTCCACTAAGGGAGGGGCGTGAAGGCCCCGCTGTAAAGGCGGGCGGTCGTCGGCGGAGGACTGGACGTAAAGGCTCTGCCAGTTTCCCAGTCCTCCTCCAAACAGACGATGCGGGAGTGCCGCTGGGTTATTTTAGTGGGTATACCGGAACTTTCCGGGGAGTCCCACATAGCCCGTCCCCATTCCCCCAATGGGCGGGTATGCGTAATGCATTTTTTCCCAGCGAGATCAAAAAAAAAAAAAAAAAAAAGGGTAGGGTAGGGTGGGGTGCGGGTCAGGTAACCTCCACGTTGGCCTAGTTGGTTGCTGGTCTCTTTAGGATACGTCCGGGGGGAAGAGCAACCCGCTGGGTTGATACACCCTGGGCATCGTCAATAACTTCCCATTCGTGGGTTCTTGTTGGCGGTGGCGAATATCTGACGGGGGGGGGGAGGGGGGGGGGACTCGTCGCTCTGGGTGTTCCTCTGAATAGCAGAGGACACTCCAGATGCGACGAAGGGGTAGGCTGGGTAGGTAGGTTGGGGTGGGTGGGGTAGGTTAGGTTTGGTAGGTAAGCGTTGGGGCTCGCTTCCTTGCCTCTGGGCGGGCCGCCTTCCCCTGCGGGGGGGAACGCCCGGGCCACCCCAGCTCTGCACCCTGCACTGCCCAGCTCTGCCCGCTCTGCACCTGGCTTTGCACTCGGCACTCGTGCGGTTTGAGTTCCCCGAGTGCACTGACCAGCTCTGCACCCTGCTTTGCCCGGCTCTGCATCCGGGCTTTGCCCGCTCTGCACCTGGCTCTGCAGCCCGGAATCTCTCCTGCGGGTGGGGGTGGCCGCGGCTCGGGGGCGGGAAGTGGGCCCACGAGGAGGTGTTGACTTGTCGTTGCCGACCCTCCTTTGACGTGGGATGGTCGGCAGGGACAAGTCAGTGGAAGGAGGAGGCGGCGGAGCGTCGGTCTCGACGCTTCGCCGCACACGCGGAGGGCGGCGTCTGGCCTTCGCGGGCCAGATGCCGATACGTGGGGGACCGTTAGGTCCAGTGCGGTGGAGGGTACGGCGCGGCACACCGTCTAGGTGTGCCCAGCGGGGGCGTAGCTGCGCCGTGCCCTGTGGAGGAGGTTGTGTGGCAGGTCCTCTCGCTTCCCGGTGTGGTAAATCCATGCTGGGGAGCGGGGAGGCCTGGGCGGCGGTTGCCTCCTTTTGCAAGGACGCCATGTCGCAAAAGGAGGCAGCGGTGGGGGTGGGAGAGGGCGCTTGTACGATCGCCTGCGCCCACCTCCTGGTGGTGGTTAGCGGGCGGCAGGTGCGGGGGTGCCTGTCGTCTGCATTGCACAATCACCACCCTCGTCGGGGGGGAATGGCCGAGCACTCACGGTCATTCCCGGGCCCCTCCACTGAGGGAGGGGCGTGCGGGGCCCGCCATTATGGTGGGCAGTCGTCGGCGGAGGACTGGAAGTGAAGGCTTAGCCGGTTTCCCAGTCCTTCTCCACACAGACGATGCGGGAGTGCGCTGGTTTATTTTAGTGGGTATACCGGGCTTGCCCGGGGAGACCCACATAGCCCGCCTATTCCCCCAATGGGCGGGTATGCGTAATGCATTTTTTTCCAGCGTTATCAAAAAAAAAAAAAAAAAAGGGTAGGGTAGGGTAGGGTAGGGTAGGGTAGTGTAGGGTAATGTAGGGTCGGGTAGGGTAGTGTAGGGTAGGGTAGTGTAGGGTAGGGTAGTGTAGGGTAGGGAATTGTAGGGTAGGGTAGTGTAGGGTAGTGTAGGTTAGTGTAGGGTAGTGTAGGGTAGTGTAGGGTAGTGTAGGGTAGTGTAGGGTAGTGTAGGGTAGTGTAGGGTAGTGTAGGGTAGTGTAGGGTAGTGTAGGGTAGTGTAGGGTAGTGTAGGGTAGTGTAGGGTAGTGTAGGGTAGTGTAGGGTAGTGTAGGGTAGTGTAGGGTAGTGTAGGGTAGTGTAGGGTAGTGTAGGGTAGTGTAGGGTCGGGTAGGGTAGGGTAGGGTAGGGTAGGGTAGGGGAGGGTAGGGTAGGGTATGGTAGTGAAGGGTCGGGTAGGGTAGGGTAGGGTAGTGTAGGTAGTGTAAGGTAGGGTAGGTAGGGTAGATAAATTTTTGGTCTTTTTATGGCAAAACAAAGTTTGCCGGGTCAGCTAGTTATAAATGAATTAATGTAAAAAGACCCCACACTTGCAAAAAAAAATATTCAAGGTCAAAGTCCGCAAATATGGGTTTTTGCGTTTTTTAGCCGAATGGTAAGTTTTACGACAAACATAGGTCTGACAAAAATTGTAGATTATGCAATTATCTATAAAAATTGTCACCACAATTTTCTCCTAAACGTAACCGTTTCTGAGATATAATGGTTGAAAAAGTTGTATTCTTATACATATTCATATTCTTTATTGTACACAAAATAAACATATACAAATACAGAAGGACAACTTCATAATATGCACACGTTTCCACGCCACCTGAGAGGTAGTGTACTTAGCGCGTATTTTTTAACTTGGATCCCCGATAGACCATGTCCACAATCTATTGTGATCCTATTTAATTCAGTTCTATTCATAATTATGTAAAAACTAGTACTATTGGAAATGATGAAAGCCAGGTGAATTCTAAAAAGTTAGGTAAAATTATACGTCTCATTCATAATTAATTGATAATTCTGCTTCCTCTTCTTGAACTTCTTCTTCTCCTTGCTTAAAAAATATATAATTAATATACTTTTTGTCAACTACTCTTAATTGCATACATGTATACATATATACCTACTTACATAACAATCAACCAACACTTCACGACGCAGTAGTTGTGTAAAAAATTGTTTTAATTACTTTGACTTTGATTGTTTTTCAAACGGTACCTACGCTTGACAAAATTAAGAAGTTTCAAACCCTACCTTAATTTTGAAATCCCTGTTCAATTATACCACACATGGGGTGGGGCGAACAATTGTTTTTGTTCTTGACTTCGTGCCTCCTAAAGGGTGACAAATTCATTTTAATGTGACGTCACATAGCTTATAACTAGCGGACAAACAAGACGACACCTCATTTGTCAAATTATGATAAGCTTTTTAGAAGTTATGAGGGAACAGATGAACATACACACATACCGGTCAAAAACGTAACCCTCCCTTTTGCTTCGCCGTAGTCGGGTACAAATACTCACTGCCGTTAAATATAGAAATTATACTAACGATGAGAAGTTTGCCTTGAGGGTCAAACTTGCAACAATGTATCTCATAATCCGTGACTCCCTGGCTGATGAGACTCTGTGACCGCCAGGACCACTTGTGGTAGTGGCTGCCCAGCGCTGCCACCAAGATATTGTCGTTCGACCAGTCGAGCAATTCAGGAACTGAAAATAGTTAAGAAAAAGTTAAAGCCTTTCAGGCTTTGTGAAGAATAAAAATAAGCAATTTTGTGATGTATTTCACGAATTTGTTTTGTCGCTATTATTTATAGGTGGTGCAATTATTGTAAACATTGGCTAAAATCTGAAATACTTCTATTATTATTTCGTTTATTCATCTTTCGTCTCATGTTATTTGCATTTTAAACTGCACAAAATTACATTTAATAGTAGTTTATGCAACGGTCCTAACTATATGCCGTTACATACACTATTTTTTCTTCACTCATACAGTTGAAATAAAACAAAACTGGAAATGAAAAAAAAATGAAAAATGTCGGCAAATTCATGATCAATTCAGATTCTCATTGCGCAGCGCACGCAACCCTAGACAATGACACTATTTTTAGACATTTTTTTGCATTTTCCATGTCATAAAGTTGTGATAGCATTTAACATATAATTTTCTCGACTTTGCTAGTAAAAGATTATGAATAATTTCCGTCGCCGCATCTTAAATATTGGGCGTAGTAAAATTTTCTTCAAATTCACTGATATCAGAAATTTTTAAGCAAGAATTAAAAACTCATGAAATTCAGTACAGCAAAACGTATGAATGGCGCCAAAACCCAGCACATTACCGGATTAACCACGCATGCGCTAAAGTGGGCGTTGCCACAGACAAGTAAAAATTGGAATCAAAACTTTTTAATTCATAATTCATTTTTTCATTTGTTAACATAGGTACAAAAAATAGTTGTTATAAAAAATAGGTTTTATAATAGGTACTATAAAAATGGCGCGCCTCGCATAAATTTTTCATTAAAAATAATTGTATTCGTGCAACGCGGATAGGTGCGCGAGGCTGCATACGATTTCATATAAAGATTTATAAAGATATGACTGCGGCGCGTATGGCTCCTGCGGTGCGTTTAGATGCGCGTTAACCTTAATCGTTCTATCACCACAAATCCTTCTAATTAGTAACAATAGTCCTATCAGTGATGATGACCGATTATTTTTATTATTATTTATCTACACCGAAGTAAAACAAGGAAAAGCCTTTGTTTTGTCCGAGATGTGGTGCGCCTACTCCACTATCCCGTTGAACAATAATGTAAACTCGAAACTATATCGTTGAGCTGACTTAACCTAGAAAAGGAGGTGGCCTTTCAAGTATCTAAAACTAATAAGAAGGGAGTTATTGTCGTGGAATTATATGGACCTTTTCGTTACACTCTTAACTTTATCTCTTAACTTTCAGGTGTGGTACCCCGTACGCTATGTTCTGATTTTAAAGACGTTTCACATCAACAAAATAAATCTACATACATGCAGCAAAGCTATAAGTGGGCAGATCCAGGATGCTGTCAGCCGAAGACAGGTAGCTCTTCGTCCTGGGAACACACGGCCACAGCTTCACAGAATCCTCTTTTTCAACCTGGTGTGGTTCAGACTTCATCGGCTCCAGGCCAAAAGCCTCGTCTAAGTAACTCGAGTATCTTTTCTGTTGTAGGTATGTTGTATACTGTAGGCAATTAGACAATTATTATACATTAAAATATTTGCTGTCTTTCACAATCGACCTGATGATCTATGATATGTGTGCAGTTAGTACTACACCCAATGCAAAGAGCAACTGATAGAAATCCGACGACTGACGAAACACGAAGTTAGCCGAGGGACATTAAAGCGCTGTCCACACATTTCAGGGTGCCCGTCCCTGACGGAACACGGCAGGAATCAGTTACATACGATTTGTACGAGCCTGTTCCCACATCTACGTATCAGGAGCATCCGGATCACCCCGATAAGAATAGGTTAGGTTCGAAGGGTTCATCTCCTTCATGGTAGGTTACTTTAGACCCTGCAGACAGGAATAGGAGCCCCGCAATTGTTGCTAAAATAACAATATTTTGAGGTAACTATTTTGCTGTGCAATCAGTATTTTTGAATGAAATTCGGATTGTACTGTATTCGTAATGTTAAAAGAACGATTTACGTGAGTTAGAAAGTACGCTGTGACGATATATTTAATTGAGAATGTTCATAATCGCGATGTACGGAACTTCGAAAGCTTGCTATGACGAACTACTGAATTTCTAAAGTTTAAGCTCGATGTACTTCGATCAGAATCATTCAAAGCGAAAGTTACTACCAATATGGTATCAATACATTCATTTAAAATTTCTTGAGACCCGTGATGATGCCGAATGACCCAACCTCAATGCGAAGCGAAAGGCGATTAATCGTAGTACTCGTGCAGGTAGAAGGCGGTGGGTGGATGATGTTGCTGATCGTGCTCAACACGCTGCGAACATCGGCAACCTGAAAGATCTGTAAAAGCCACCAAGACCCTGGCAGGGCAAAGGCCTCTTCTCATACTGAGAAGGCACGAGCATTCATCACGACGCTTACTCAATGCGGGTTGGTGATTTCAAATATTATTAACTACTAGCTGACCCAGCAAACTTTGTTTTGCCATAAAAAGACCAAACATTTATCTACCCTACACTACCCTACCCTACCCTACCCTACCCGACCCTACACTACCCTACACTACCCTACACTACCCTACCCTACCCTACCCTAACCTACCCTACCCTACCCTACCCTACCTACCTACCAACTCGTTTAACTATTTATTTGAATAAGAAATAAAATACTACTATTTATTGCCCGTTTTTGCAATATTTTTCATTTATGCTCGGCTCCTATTGGTCGTAGCGTGATGTTATATAGCCCATAACCTTCCTCGATAAATGGACTATCCAACACAAAAAGAATTTTTCAATTCCAACCAGTAGTTCCTGAGATTAGCGCGTTCAAACAAACAAACAAACTCTTCAGCTTTATAATATTATAATAAATTAATAGTATAGTATAGATAAGTCCAGGTTTCGTAACGATGTTGTCATTCACCGTTGTCAGCGATGTCCAAGTCAACTAAGTGATATAAAACTGAAATATATACCCAACTAGGTAATAAGTTTTTTTTTTATAACTTATAGGTTCGCGCTTGACCACTATCTCACCTGATGGTAAGCGATAATGTGGTCGACGGTGAAACACGCTTGCCTAGAAATAACATATACACTATTGACTTAAAGACTCCCAGATTGTAGCTGTCGGGAAACACAGACTCCGACAGGGAATTCCACTCCTTAGCTGTACGCATAATAAAAGTGTTCCCAAAACGTTTTGTGCGTATGGGGGTAAGTTTTAATAAAGTAAGGAAGGTAAGATACTTCAAAGTTCAGTGGATTATTATACATCATTTTATAGTTTTGTTAATATGAAATTACTTAAAGAAACACTAGTATATACTCGAAAAAATTCACGAGCTTGCGCAACGACTGTATCAACTACTAGCTGTAACCCGCGGGTTCACTCCCCTGTTCTATCTAAGAAGCGAGCAGTTTGTTGCAAAAATAGGATCCAAAATATCTCGAGAGTAGTGTAGATTTCTATTTGAGATATGTTCTAATAGAATTCGTTTTTTAACCGACTTTAAAAAAGGAGAAGGTTTCTCAATTCGACCGTATATTTTTCTTTTTGTATATGTGTTCGCGGATAACTTCGTCGTTTATGAACCGATTTTGATAATTCTTTTTTTTTTTTTTGGAAAGGAGATATTCCAAGGGTGGTACCATGATAAGAAACCAGAATCTGATGAAGGCATCCCAGAGAAATCGCTAGCGATAGAGGCATTTGGTAAAATGGAACTGATGAAGAAGACCACAGATGGCCACTGGAACTCCTCTAATGCTAAGGAATGTAAATATATTCTATTCTATTATTTGTACCGGGTATAAGATATATCGAAGAGCTAACCGAATATGATGAAGCAAATACTTTTAGTTAAATGGTAATATCGAACTGATCTGATGATGAAGCCAGAAGGTAGGCACTGGAACTCCGAAATAAAACAATGGATCCTAGTCGTGTTACGGCTTATTTGAATCGTCACGAGATTTACTTTGACTATAAATGATTTTCTTAGTATTTGGAGGTACCTACCAAAACTAAAAAGAGATAAATAAAAACCGGTGTCGAAAGAGAAAACAATAAATACCAATGACACCGACTTCGGAAAAGAATAGTTATTTATGCTACAAGTGCGGAAGGTTGGTGATTGCCGATGAGTGGCTAAATATTTGGCAAGTGGTTATGTAATGTACCTTTACATCTCTCATGTTCGGTAAGTAGGTAGTAGTACTTATTACCTCCAAATGGGGCTTGTAGGTGACTTATCACCATAGCGCTCTAGGGTAATAATGTAGCTAGAAAAGCCCTAGGGCGGTAAGTAATTAAAAAAAAAACACTTCTTTCTTTCAAAAAGTTCGCGTACATCTAACCATCATACTGGCAATAGACATCATGCATTCAGCCCAATGACCAAAGTGGTCGCTTTGCTATTCAGCCTTGTCTTCGTGTGAGTATATAGTCATCAAGGAGTTTTTGGCGGGATTTTTTCGAGTGAAGTTCAGCGGTTGTTAATATTATTTGCAAATTGATTCCTAGTGGATATTGTGATATAATTATAAATAATAATTGGTGCAGTTTTGTGTCTCAACTGTCTACGCAACTGGACAATATGTGAAATCATTGACAGAAGCGATTTCAGGATAGTGGAGCGGAGAATTTTATTGTAGTATTGACTACCTCCGCAAAGCTTACTGGGAAGGCTGACTCGATACAATTTGCTGCCAAATACTCCAAAAACTATTAGAATCTGTTACACCCGTATTCTAATGCATACTAAAGAATGTTAAAATTGCACTGAAGATTAGGCGGTATGGTCCAAGACCTTAGCCTGCCCGAGAAGGGCGAACAAAAAAAAAATATGTCATCATTTTAAATATCGAACGGCGAAGCTCAATTTCGTTCTTGAAAAATAAATATTTTTTTAAATGTTTTATTCTTGTAATGCCGGTTTTTTTCTACTTACCTCACAATCGAGATGTAAAGCAGAATAGTTAGCTCGGGTGTAATCATCAATTGCACCCTCGAACTATAGGCGCCCTTGCTGCGCTCGTGCGCCTAAATATCTCGGGCTGCAATTGATGCCTTACAGCCCTTGGCTACTAATCTACTATTAATGCCAGAATAGATTACCCGAATATCATGAAACTGAACATAACCGGTGACATGAGAGTGTATCAAGGTGAAGTGTACACACCGGCGTAGCCCTTTTGAGCGTACTGGCGTGATGTTATGTTATGTAATGGTATAAACAATAAACAGACATGCGATTGCAGCAATCCCTAGAGATTTGCCGTAATTTATTGAAGAGTTCTGTTGTATATCTCCGAAGTCCTTCATCAGATCGTCAGTAATATACATAGGGACCAAAATTTTTAAAATCAGTCCGCAATTGACGGAGATATCGGAGAACAATATAAAAAAAAAAACATTCATAATGTCGAACATAGAACCTCCTCCTTTTTGGTAAGTCGGTTAAAAATCGTTATCGCTGATCGCTTCGCTCATATAAATAAACTTCTAAAACTCGAAATCGGCTTGACGGATTAAATTTTTTTGTTTGTTTTTTTTCGAATATAGTAGTTAAAAAAAACTGTCGAATACAAAAATATATGGCGAAAAATCAAAACAATGTAAATTGACAAATTTGTATAGAAATTGTCAACAGTCACAATTAAATCACGATCGACGAGCTAGTTGCTGATAAAATATCACATTGTCTGAGTCTTCTAATGTTGATCTCCTCTCATTTCGTATTTTCAATGTATCAAAATTAGATTTAAATTTACCAAATTCCAATAAATTACCCACTGATCTCTTTTGATTTCATACAAGATCGCTTGTAGACAACCGTTTGTTTTTTTTGTTGAGATTTTGAAGACAATTGTATAGTTGGCCAACCCTACACTTAAAACAACTGCATTCATAATTACTTAAGACGACGACTGACACCAACGACCTTAAGGGAACAAAACGCGCACTTGTTTCACACCCGCGCGACCCAAAATTTTGTAGTTTTTTGTACGTTCCTTATTATTCTGTGACATTAAAAAAAAGGTTCAGATCAAAATGTAGATAATTAAATTGTCTTTGAGATGGTGCCGATTTAATTAAAATATGCCCAGCGGTTTTGATGCGATTGTCGTGTTTTTGTCCGTTTTAGACATAACTTTACAAATTAATTACACTATGGTATACAAACAAAACTCATATTCTGCTCAGATGAAACTATTAAGAAAATGGTCTAATATAACATATATTTTTCCAAAAAATTACGACTAGCCGTTTAGACGTGATTCTCATTTTAAAATCAAGTACTCAAGGGAATCGGCGAATTAAGTATTCGAATAATATATGAAAAAGCTGAACGGCTTTTTACATCACATCACATCATCAGCCTATTAATGTTCCCACTGCTGGGACACAGGCCTCCTCTCTGTGAGAGGGAATGGGCCGTAATCCACCACGCGGGCCCAGTGCGGTTTGGTGGATGTCACATGTCTTCGAATTTTTGGTTCTAGGACATGCCGGTTTCCTCACGATGTTTTCCTTCACCGTTTTGAGAGCAGTGGTGAAGAAATAATTTACACAAAGTAAAGCGCCTGCCTGGGCTCGAACCCACGACCTACAACTTATAAGTCGCGGCCGATACCACTAAGCCACCACTGCTTGAACGGCTTTTACGACTTGACAAAATACCGAGATTTCTTAATTATATTTAGGTTGAATATATATCTAGTACTTAAACAATACATATAACCCCTCGGGAATAAATTGTATAAATAATGGAGAAAACCACATGGGGTAATCAAATCCGTCACGGGGTTGAAATAACAACACACGAAAAACAACTTTATTTTAAAACATGCAAAGATATACAAGAAGTTGCGATCCATTTGAACGACTAATGAGTTAGTTATCTTGGGTTTCTGATTCGTTAATTGTCTGATTATAAAGTCTTGTAGTAGACACACTTGTAGCTGCCTGGAATATACCCTGTACTTCCGAGCTTCAGGAAAAAATCCGCAGATTTTGGATTCAAGGTTAGGACCATGTATGTACGAACACCCACCGGACCAGTAAGGTGGTAATTGTTTCCGTTCCATTTGTCACAGCAGGGGTCTAGTATTAATAAAAAGCTTTCTGCATCAAATTTGTATACGATAAATATATAAAACAGCGTTAATTTATAGTTTATGTATTACTAGCTGTTCCCCGCGGCTTCGCTTCCGTGGACCACCCTACAGGACCCGTTTAAAAATAAACTATGTCACTCAGGCATAATGTAGCTTTCTATTGGTGAAAGATTTTTTTAAATGGGTCCAGTAGTTTCGGAGCCTATTCGGTACAAACAAAAAAATCTTTCCTCTTTATAATATTGGTATAGATAAAATATGAATATTACAGGAAAACGTTATGTTCATATTGTAGTTTAAATTGGATGTTGAAAATTCACAAAATTTTTGATATTTTTTTAATGTTTTAAAGTAAGACAGTCATGCGTTGTCAAACTTACTTTCAAGTTTGGCTTAGTATTCTAGATATTTTTAACAAAATGTGATTAAAAGAAGAAGATGAAGTAATTATTAGAAGATGTAGTGACTAAAATTGAAAAGAGTATGTTAAGATGGTTTGGCCATGTTGAGAGGATGAATGAAAGTCGACTAACGAAAGGTATTTACAAGGCAGACGCCGGCAGGGGACGCCCTAGAAAGACATACATAGACCTTATAGGTGATGTTCTTCAGAAAGGCCAAGTACGCAGTACCCATAACCGGCGTGTGTGTATGACTAGACGTATGAATGTGTGTGAAGCAAAAGAAGTATGTAAGAATCGTAGCAGGTGGCGTTCTGTAGTTTCTGCCTACCCCCATGGGAAAAGGCGTGAGTTTATGTATATGTATATATGTATGTGATTAAAATGAAGATGCAGTAAAAACTGAGAATTCACCACCAAAAGTTTTGCATTGTCATAATTTCCTCACCTATTTAGTTAAACCACTACGAGCCACTCGCCACTTTCAAAACCCCATAAAAAAAAATACAGACAAAGTGGGGTCCGCCACACGTATTTTTTTTTATTCACACGAGTGGTGAAAAACAAATGTAAAGGAGTAAAGCAGACAAAATTTCAAACAGCTTAAAAGTGTGGGAATTACCTATGTTTATTAATATAACCTAACTGCCCACTAACCTAATTCTCCTTGGTTCGCTTGTAATTTCACCGATGATTTTTTCAACGCAAAATTCTTGAAAGAAAAAAAAATTTCAAATTTCTTTTTTCAAAAATCCTTTAGATTGTAGCCCTATTTGTTGAGACAGTCACAAAGCAAGGGCCTTACATATTATTGCAAAGGTGTAAAAAAAGATAAATAAGGTGTGGAAAATGCCTTTTTCCTAAACTTTATATTGGATACTTTTTTAAATTTACCAAAATATTAATTTAATGTCATGACTTTAATCCCTATGGACGCAGTCGATAATTGTAGTTATCTTAATATTTAAAGGAAATGTTCCAGAAATGTATGGGGCCTGGGCCAGCTCTATCTACACTGTGTAAAAATCGCTATATAATATAGTAACCGTTTTTAATTGTTAGTTTTCTTTAATTTTATTTCGTTTCAAAGTAAACTCAAATTAACTTTGTCAAGTAGAGCAACAAAACATCTACTTAGACATGATGGATTAGATCAGCAATATGCCTAAAATGTCATTTTGACAATGACATTTGATTGACGTGTTATCGTAAAATCTGCGAAAATAAAAAAACAACACGAATTCAATTGGTAAAGTGTGTTGCAAAACTAAACCAATCACTAAAAACTCCGCAACACATCCAATTCATAGCCAAAGCAAAAAAAGACTCAAAGACGTCACTTCTTAAAACTGTCAAAGTAGTCGAACGTCATGTCAAACACAACTGTCATGGCTGCCCTAAAAATAGGGTTATCTTATTAAAAAACTGTTCCAATGTTTTTTTTTACGCCTGTATCCTTCTTCAAATTAATTTGTCAGTATTTTTATGTGATTCTCCTATTTTTGTTCCTATTAATCTGTGTGGTGTACATAGTGATACCCAAAATCAAACATCTCCTATGTACTCATACTCTTACAAAAGCACACTCTTGTCGTATTTCATACAAAAGTGTTCCTGTCAAAATTGCCGCGTTTTTGTTTTTTTTTTATGACAGGTGATAGGACTCACCCACACGTCATCAGCGCTCTTCTCCCTGGCGCCCCATCTCATCTTCCGGCACAGTTCTGGAAACTGTTCCCGTGGAGCTATGAACCTATCCACCCGGGGTCGCTGCCCATTCAACTGTAACAAAAACGTTCTTATATCAAACATCACGGGAGCGCTACTGCGAAACATAACTAGTTTTCTAGTTACATTACTCGAAATACTCAGAATTGTGGTAAAACATACATAGAATACATAATGCTCTTTCCGCGGACGATCGCCCGTTTTCTGGGAATGTGCGCACTGGCTAAGCGAGCTTCTCAGAAAATGACCACTGAAGTGCGCAGCATTGTTAAACCGTGGCACATGATTTAATTATTATTTATCGATTTTTATGTTTTGCCGGTAAACTATTAGGTTAAGGTAGAAGCTACGAGAATGAAGTGGTTCCGAATAAAATATATTTAATTTGATGAAAAAAAATATTTTACGAAAACATCAAATAATATTGAAAAACAAATTTCAAGCAGTTAAGATTACTCATATTATAAATGCGAAAGTATGGATGGATGGATGTATGTATGTTTGTTACTCCATCACGGCAGAATGCTTAACGGATCTGGTTGAAATTTGCCACAGAGATAGATTATAGTCTGCACATAGGCTACTTTTCATTAAGGTTTAATGTTTCCTTGGGGTAAGAAAACACTTTTTACGCATGCGAAGCCGTTCACAGAAGCTAATTTATAATAAATACACCCATTATTGAAATTTAGTTTTTTTTTTTTTTTTTTAATAATACGCTAATGAAATATGACATTTGCATAAATCATACCGTCCAACATACATGTTTTTAAATGGTATTCCTATTTCGTTAAAATGCTCTGCCCCATACCCTTACGTGTCAAAACTATCATAGTTCGACTGTTAAAAAGGAATAGATGTATACAAGTCATATACATCTGTCCCTTTCGCACACTCAAAATAACCTTGCTCTATGAGCATAATAATATGAAAGGTACAGGCAAAGAACAGGGAATGTCACAAGTTTTAATTTTTCTCACTTTTATTGACAAGCAAATCTTTATCTATGGTTGTTTGGTTCCCAATCACTAACCTTTTTTTAAAAGTAAAAGAAAGGCGCCAAAAATACATTTTTGTTTATATCCGAAACGAAAAGAACCGGGAATGTCCATAACATACCGGTACATACCGGTAAAGAAGAAGGACAAAAATTACATACTACTAAACTTTTAACTGCGTTTTTCTCAAAATCTTTTTTTAGGACATTCCCTGTTTTTTGCCTGTAAACAAATGCGGGGTACCCAAATGACGTTATGTTCTGCCGAATCAAAATATAGAAATGCCCAAAATCCATCCCGGTGTAATGTTCCTTTGGGATAAGAAAGCACTTTTCACGCAGGCGAGGCCGCTGGAGGAAGCTAGTTAAGCCTATAAATATAAGTAATGTTGCACATATAAATTCAGACAGAATAATTAGATTGTTAGGATATATACAGATACGACTATAAAGTAATAGCTCGGTTATAGATATAGAAATAAACACATGCTTCGTCCATCCCAAATAAATCAGAATAAAATTATAGAGGAGGGTGATAATGAACATTTAGGCTCACTAAAAACAAAACTAACTAAAAGCGCGATACCGAGAGAAATGGTGGAAAAAGGGAAATCTTTGCCCAGTAGTGAGATGATTCAGGTTAACAAAATAAAAACCAAATGTTAGATAAACCTTGTGACTTGTAAGGTATATAATATGGTTGAAGAAGAAATTAGAAAGGACCAAGGAGAAACATTAAAAAAAACTTCTGTTTTAGATGAGTATTGCAACCATCTTTGGGATGACTCAGCTAAGTATCAGTTTGCCGCACTTGACTCGGTGGAACGCAGAGCCAAGAGGCTCATTGGCGACGTTGAACTGGTGGATGCTAAGCTTCACAGCTTGGCTCATCGCCGCATGGTTGCCTGCTTGTCGGTCTTCTACAGACTGTACTTCGGTGAGTGTGCTCAAGAGCTCCACGACCTCATCCCGCCGGCCCCTTTCTACCATCGGATATCTAGACCCACTGCAACTTGCCATTCTTACCTTGTTGCCATTCTACCAATTCGCACCAAGCGCTTTCAAACATTCTTCATAATGCGCACAGCGAATGAATGGAACTCACTACCTGCGTCTGTTTTTCCGAAAGCATCAACCCAAATCTCTTCAAAGTTAGAGTGAACTGGCTTCTTCTGGGTAAGCTCACTCCATTGTTGACTCAGTCTCTTTCACCTCTGACCTAGACTAGAGTCAAGAGCAAACCTATCACAATTAATAAAAAAAAAGATTAATCGATAAACTATTGTTGGTCAACATTTTTGGTATTGTTGGTCAATTGGTGATCAGTTTTGCTGATGTGTTTTACAGCTTGTGTGTTAAAACACGACTGTAAACGTTTTACCATTTTACACCTTTGCTGTCGACAAGGTGGCCGATGCCTTGTCGATCGTGTAGGTAAAAAACACTGTACTGGATAGTAAAGTTGCGATGATCTTTGCCTCACACCTGTCCAAAGACTGATGACAGGTATGCTCCTTGGTAAGAAATACCTCTTTGCCAAATGGCGATGTCAAATAATGTGTTGGTTGTAGCCAAACATTTTTGGCCCAAAATTGTTTAAATGGGAATTTTCAAAACAATAACTGAATATGATAACTAGGTAACTATAATTCCTCTGAATAAAAGAATTGTCAGATGAAGTTTCAGATCCAACTTAAGTAACAAAATTTTATATGTGATGTGATGTATCAAAACTATCATAGACTGTTTTTCACAGTCTATGATAGTTGACAGAGCTATTTGTCTTGCATAGCTGCGTCCCGTGGAAGATCAGTGGAACCGTACCAACATTGTTGTTTTTATGGGAATTGGAGAAAGGTTAGACGGTTGATATGATGCCATCTTTGCAAGTCTTTAAGCATAAGGACTGATTTAAAAGGATGATGACGAAACGAGCAAGCAGAAACTGACAGATTGTGCACGTACGTGCACTGTGATGTGTTCATTTGGTATTTTGTAATTGTAAAGCTCAAGATTATTGCAGCTTTTGTAAAATATCTGATGACAATAATTGAATGTAGCGTCCTGGCAAGTAAACGGACAGTTTTTATTTGCCAGGACCTGTGCACAAGTGCAGTGTTCAATGTTCGTTTATTAATTTATTTTCTGGACACTTTCGTTCAGATATTTTCACAATGGAAAACTTCACTTGGATGTTTATTTAATTCATCATGTTTTTGAAATCTTGTGAATATACTTACTTTTGAATATGTATTACTTTTCGTCGATTTCATTTAAATTTAATACACTTTACATAGTGTATGTTGAATTCTGACATCCTAGAACAATATTCTCTCAGTAGTCTTATCTTCACAACTGATCTAACATTCTTGATGAAATATATTAAACGGCGAATGCCACATGGAGAGACATTCGAAGTTTTTTGATACTGCAAAATTGATTAATTATTTTCCAGCTTATGAGACAAAAGGGGGCACGCCATAGATATTAATATTTCTATGGGGCACGCTGTCTCATTTGATCAGAACTTCAAGATAGCTGAAAGTGTTAGTCTATAAAAAGGATATATATGCATTTTTGTATTCAACACCCAGTGTCACCTGTGTCAGCGTTACTTTAATTACAACTTAACAAAAACTAAGTTACGCAGTAGTTTTACCTTTACCGTAAAAAGGTTAAATTTTATATACATATACGCAATATAGTAGTTTTATACAGGGTGCATCGTCCTCATATATATGAATTAATGTATGTATGTAAATATTGTAAAATCAATTTTTTTTTAAAGAGTATTTATTTCTGGTGTTTCTTGTCCGTTCTTCTCCATAACAATCTACCTTTCCGAAAGGACGGTGGAATCAATTACTATTATTTTAAATTTTTGACGTTCCAAAGTGCCGCATGGATTCATTGAAATAAAGAATTTGACATTTTGAAAGTCAATATATCGCAAACCACCACTGTGCAAGTTACTATAATTATATGTGGGAGTCACTCCCTAGGGATCTCTAAGATCATTTGAATCAGTACTTTTTTCACACAGTGGTTCTAATGCCAATCATACGTAATAGGGCTTGGCTATTACAGAAGGATGAACGCTCCAATTAAGTATTTTTCATCATCATTTAGGATTGGTTTTTTATCAGTTACGAACACCTATGTTTTGTTTGAAAATATTTATCATTGATGGTGCAAAAAGTCTCAAGAGTTATTGATGAAAAACACTGCTTCCATTATCAATTATTAAGAACTAATTGTATCATGTTCATGTAAAGATGTACCTTTTCAATTAAAGAAGGTGTTAATAATTCAGAAGTTTTTATGGCATATGAACGGAATTTTAAGTAGATTTACTGATATGGGAGTTCGTTGTTCATGTAATAACAAGCAAAAAACATAGTGAGAATTAAACATACAAGGCATTCAAATTTCGGTCAGTGGTTCGTCTTAGGGGCAAAGTTATTTTACATTTATACACGTAAGGCTTCCCCCGTTTTCCCACTTAAAATTATTTGTTACAATGTATTAAGTACCTGTCAAGTCGATCCTGCTACATTGAAGGATTTTTTAATAGCATCAAGCACATCAAAACCAATAAAAAAATATTAGAGCGCGACTTTTTCTTGTAGGTACACAAAACGTAATATCATATTCTGTATGGCAAAAAAAAAACAAATCTATTGAGCCTTTTGTACGTTACTTAGTAACGACCTTCACAAACTTTCACATTATTTATGAAGCGTTAGTGATTAATTAATGTAAACTCAGTAAATACTCAGCTAGGTTTTGTGTTGGAAGCCATTTTAAAATCAATATTTAATAGAAAATATAAATAAAATTTTGGTCAAGGCATAGGTTTGAGATAATGATTTTAATCATGCGGTTACTTACAGTTTTTTTACCAAAAGTTGATCTGTTCATCATAATTCACATAAAGTTCAAAAAATATTATTATTTTATACTCTTTTGTTTTCTAAACAACACTTTTTTACAGACATTTGTGACGCGACGTAAGAATAATTTTAACTTTTGTAATAACTGTCACATGTTTCATATTATTTTTGTTGTACCCACTTTCTTATTTTTAGCGTGGAATAATGTGGACTAAGGCATTGTTTTATTCAGCCAAATGTATAAATGTTTCTATTTAGTGTAATTGATTAGAATAACGTGTTATGTTTTAATAAAAATACCATATCTACCTACCTACTTATTTTAGAAATATCATAAAAAAACAAAACGTTTATTAATCTTTATACACACTAGAAACACACACTCTTTATGCACTTAGAACACTAGATATTATCAAGAATTTTGTAAATACGTTAAATTCATATTTTAACTTGTAACAAGCATTTTCTTTTAAAGCTAAATCAGCCTTCGACATTTAAAAGAAAATAGGAAATATAAATCAAACAAAAATCCCGGCCATGTGCGAGTCGGACTCGCGCACGAGGGTTTCCGTACCCTATCGCAAAAAAAGGGCAAAAAAATATGTTTGCTGGAATCCCCACTTAAATAGTTATTTTATTCTGTTTGTAGTATTTTTTGTCATAGCAGCAACACAAAAATATATAAAAATAAATTGCAAAAGACATGGCCAGATTCTGCCCTACTAAAATTAATGGCATCAATTACATTACTCTAGAACAGGCGACAAAAAAATCCAAAAAAATATGTATGTTAATTGTTTTTGTGCGGATTCTGTGTAATGCTTTGCGTTTGGATACACGAATAAGACAAACACTGTTTCTGAAGTACGCCTGAAGGTCAGATTAAAAAATAAAACAACTACAACTGCATGAATTGTATTGCTAAGATAAATACCTCTAAAAGAAAAGGTAAGGTTTTACGAATACCGCAGATACCATTTTTCAAGCTACCGCGCGTCACCATAATGCTGAATGCATCGACAATATATGCCAGTGTGTATCCGAACGTCCTAGTCATTATGACGTTTCGACGCGCGTGCACTGCACTGGTGCCGTCTAATGTTTAATCTGTGGTGCAGTCTTGCGTTGGTCATATCACGTGTTCTTGTTTGTTATTATGTTGGATATTTTAGCTTAACTCCACGCTATCGTTTATCGGCCTTTCGTTTACGCTTCTTCGTGAATATTAGTTAGTTAGTAGTAGTTTGTTTACCATTTGAATTCGGACGCTCACGAGTCACGATTGCATGATGTCAAGGTGCCTGAATTGTAGTGTGGCCACAACTCGAATGCGAAGGCATATTGTAACATCTTTAACACCGCAGTTACAAAATACACATAAAGTGTATTACTGTTACAGTTGTTAGTTACAGTTCTAGTTTAGTGTTTTGTTGCATATCCAATTGTATATTTTTTGCTAAGTCGCTATGAGGATGTATGATTTATAATAGTCATAATATCCCAGTAATATAAGTAAACGACGAGCTCTTCCTCGCCATCGCGGCCTGCCCTAACACGATATTTCAAAGGACAGACTATTTCCTACTTACATCAATGTGATTACGTTATCGGTATTTTGATTTTTGTTTTTTTTTCACTAGCCGACTGTCGAAGCGTAATTCTATGAAAATGCTTGGAACACCGGCAGACACTCTCAGTGTTTCATACATTTCCTTTTTTCATAAATTCTGAAAGGCGCTCAATTACTCATTTGTTACTGTCATTGTCAACTGTCAACTGTTACTGTCAACTATCACTGTCAACTGTCATTTTTAACTGTCACTGTCAACTATCACACGTGCCACTAACGACATCATTGCTATTCAAAATGCTTAGGCATTTTTTTTGTTTTCTTTTTAGAGTGTCTCTCGCTTCTTCTATGATCATAAAACTTAAACTATTGTAAAGCCAATGCTCTAACCTTTAATACGACGTACTCTATGTCAATTTACATGAATATTTTTTGTTAGGGCACAGGTCTATATAAATTCTGGCCATGTCCTTTCAATTGCAATTTTAAGTTGAAAATTTCA
This sequence comes from Orthosia gothica, assembly GCA_949775005.1. NCBI lineage: Eukaryota > Metazoa > Arthropoda > Insecta > Lepidoptera > Noctuidae > Orthosia > Orthosia gothica. The sequence goes on from OX459034.1 coordinate 18,892,972, forward strand.
ACTGTCTAGCTAGCACAGTCTGGGAAAGACAGACAGACGGACAGTGGAGTCCCGTTTTTACCCTTTGGGTACAGAACCCTAAAAAGAACTCCTGCCAACAAATACCTAAATATAAAACAAATCCCTCAAAAAATAATATTTGTTTTAGGGCCAAGCAGATAGTACATGTTCGCAATACATGCTTTAGAGAGGTATTACACTATCATCCACGATCATACAGGATCATACACAGGAAACTATCTAAAAAAGGACAAAATTATGTGCAGTAAATATTTATGAGCATTAAGTATGATAATATTAAATGATGATTAAATTGCTTATTAGCTAAGATGTTTCTTCATCATATCAATAACGTAACTTCTCTTCGATATTTGATAGTTCTCGGTAAAATGATTGAACTATCAGTTAGGAGAACCAACAGGTACTCTTATCTGATAGGTAATGATGGAAGACGATTGTTCTTGTATCAGTTGCACTTGTACCACAGTTCTGACTCCAATAAAGAATTGCAAAATCAGATGTGAATTGTCATACCTTGCTGTTAACAGTTTGGTAAAACCTTAATGATTGCTTCGATGTTTTTAAATTATTCTGAATGTTATAATGAAAGCCATTCAAACGTGTCTTATAAGCGTTTATGAAAATTATAATCGCTTACTGCAAACTGTTCAAGTGTTCAGAAAGCGTGATGATAAGTGGTGAAATCGAGAAATAACTTCGAATGTATGGCCGACAAAAGATCAAAAGATGGCATGCAAGCAGGATAGAAACGCCTATACTTTCAACACGAAGCAGACAATTTTTTTACTTAAAATTGTTAGTAGAACATATAGAACGAAAGAAAATACGTTACGTTGTTACGTGTGGTACGTCAAAACGATTTGGGGACACTTTCATTATGCGAATACAGCTAAGGAGTGGAATTCCTTGCCGGAGTCTGTGTTTCCCGATAGCTACAATCTAGGGGGTCTTTAAGTCAAGAGAGAATAGTTTTTTCTAGACAAGCGTGCTTCACCGTCGACCACATCATCGCTTACCATCAGGTGAGATAGTGGTCAAGCGCAAGCCTATAGACGATAAAAATAAAAATAATAAGTGAAGTGGAAGTGGATACAGCGATCATTGTACCGATAGTCGTGTCAGCCAATGGCTTAATAGCCACGAGCCTCGACCAACACCTTAGGAGGCTCTCGTTAGGCGGCTGGGTCATGGGCCTGATCCAGAAAGCAGTATTGCTGGACACGGCTCGTATTGTTAGGAGGTTCCTCTCTCTGGAGCCCTGACCGCCGGTAGCTTGGACCCTGTTCCCGATACCGGTGGGCCTCTATTTTTTTATATTTTTAAATGTTTTTTTTTTTGTAATTTAATTTATAAAATATGTAAAAATGTAAACAATAAGAAAAGAAATTGAATAAAGGAAATAATAATAATAATAATGACGCACACATCGCATTGGCACAGAATATTTATTTACGCTTAAACTAAAAACCGTTAAAAAGTAGTATTATTTGTATTTTAATTTTGTTAGTAAAGCCAAAAATCGTTATACTACATTCAACACAAAACAAAATAAAGACACATGAAAAACAGAAACTAGGCAGATGCACATCGCACGCCATCGTCTATTTTTAAGTATTTCACGTAATAGACAAACGAGTCCATCATTTTAAGAGTTTAAATAATGCATGTTTATTAGCATTTTAAGGCTGAATGACAATTCCTTTGCCTGTTTCGTGAGTAAAAGCAATGCACTGTCACAACACTCGCAAAGTTGCAACCGAAGCTGTTGGGTGCGCCAAAGTTCACCTAAATTTTCAACTCCGATAATTGGAAAGCCGAAAATGTTCTTCCGAACATTTTTCATCCTAACAATCACAATTCCTAACTACTCTGTCTTTAATGTTCATAATTCCGAAGCATTCAACTTTATAATGTCAGTAGCAATAAACATTTATTATACTTTTATTTGTTTTCCTATATTTTCTCAACATAACCATTTTTTATACTATTAATTATTAATATATATTTATTATAATTCAAAGCCATATCTTTTTTATATGTATTATATACATTAATTTTGCGTAACTTTATTTTCACATAACATGACTTTAATTTTCACATAACTTTAATTTTAATATCCATAGGTTAGGTTAGGTTAGAACTGTGACCAACTACGCGCGAGCCGAGCGAGCGAAGCGAGCGGTGCCGCGGCAGCGGAAGCGAGCGCTACCTCGAAATTGGTCGCGAAATTTTTCCAAGCATTTTTTTCATAGTGCCCCCAAGACGACACTCTTACCTGAATTTCATTCATTTAAGACAAAAATCAGTGAAACGACCTTTAATCATTCTAAACTGTTGGTTTTTTAGACATAATTACCCACATATATTTTTTATTACACTTGGTAAATGTTTCTTTCTGAGTATGAGTGAAAATATAATGGAATGTTATTATGGTTTAGGAATAAAAGCGTTATGATTAAAAACATTAGGAGTTTAAATATATTTACATTAATGATATTATTAATTACAATTTTCGAAAACATTAGTGTTATGAACATCGCCGGTAGCACTACAAATAGTATGAATGAAAACTTTAGGATGTAAAATTTTAGGAAGAGTGATCATTCGGATTACAAATCATTAGGAAGAACAATTTCGGGTAAAGAACTTTAGGTGAGCCAATATGGACCCATTTTAGTTTCCCTCTCCTGAACTCTTTGTGGCGCTGATGATTTTCATCCGTTTAGTGTGTTAACAATTATATTATTTATGTATTTTTATTTTGACATGGCAGAATAGTCGACATCGTCTTTGCACAAAAAAAAATATAAAATAGAAAATATAAGCTATTTTTGTTTGTTTCTATTTAATTCTACATAATTAAGAAAAAAAAGGCGGGCAACTGTTGAAGTGGAAAGGCGCGCTTTTTTAAAAAATTTATTTTAAATTCAACCTTTTGTGTTTATTGTAATTTAATTCTGTAAATATTCGTACTCGTAGGTCTTATTTGGGGTATATATATATATATATAAGTGTACTTGAAGACATTGAAATGGGGAAAAAGAGGCGGAGGAAGGATGAGCTGGAAATTCCGCCGGATCTGAAGCAGTTTTTTTTTTAATAATTTTATTCAGTTTATTTTTACCAGTAAGGTGAAAGATAATTGATAAAAACTTAATAGTTAGTTAATTTACTATTTTATTATATAAATACATAATTACATAACAATTTGCCATGTTGGAACGTTACTGCGAAATTCAATATAAGTTTAGCATAATTTAAAATGGCTTTTAGCTAAAGCGGTCCAACTCCATATTATTTACTTAAATATCTCTAAAAATATTTACGTCAATTTACGGTCATCATTTCTAAAATATAGAGTCCGTGCCTCCAAAGAAGTCTAGCAAACGTGGTGCGATGAATATATTGTGAGTACTCGTAATTGTACCAAAAACTCGAAATCTGACCTAGTTGGAAAATGTCCTAGCTGGTAAATGACGTACATGGAATCTGACCTACTTGGAATCTAACGTCCATTGCCGCTTTCGAATCTTCGGACTCTGACACGGCGGAGTCCACGGTGTCGGCATACTCGGTTTTTAAATTTAAAGATGCCACTGATAAAGAGCCTAAGGACAGTAAATATGCCATATATAAGGTAAAGGGGTATACGCGTAAGTACAGTGAAGATACGAAGCAGGCAGAGTTAATCGTTTTTCTTAGTCATATGGACGAGAATAAGTTTTTCAACGAAAAAGATCGTATGGCCCTTTCCAAGGGCATACGAGAACATGGAGTGTCTGGTGTGATGCACTTGCGCACGATTAATAAATATAAGGTCGATGTCACATTCGACTTACCAAATGACGCCAATATGTTTATAAAAAACAAAAAAATATTTGATCAGCTTTCTTTAAAAGCATCTATCCTTGCTGGTGACATAGAGGTTACTGGAGTCCTTACTTCAGTCCCAGTAGATATGTCTAATAAAGAGATATTTTTTTTAATCGGCAGTTCAAAGAATGTTATACAGGTGAGGCGTTGCATGCGCAGGGTCAGAGATGATGAAGGTAGAATATCTTTTGCTCCTACCCAAACAGTTGCTGTGACATTTGCATCCACTATTTTGCCAACCTAAATTTATTTAGACCCATGGCGTCATGAGGTGAACAAATATATTCCACCAGTGAAACAATGTCTTAAATGCCTGCGTTATGGGCATATAGCTAAATTCTGTCGTAATACTGAAGTTTGTTCAATATATAAACATCACAATTTCAAAATGTCTGTTGTTGCCCCGAAGGATGCTAAGTGTGCAAATTGTAACGGCAATCATATTGCAATCTCTTCAGCATGTCCAATAAAAAAGCAAAAGGTAGAAGAAAATAAAATTAAAACTAAAAATGCTACATATTCAGATCTTTATAATGTAAGGTATTTTCCCTTGTGTTTGGAAGAGGGCCTTCATTACGCCCATTCACAAAAGTGGTGACAAAGGTAACGTTGAGAATTATCGTCCCAAATCAATCTTATCCACCTTGACTAAGCTCTTTGAGGGTCTAGTGCACGGCCAGTTATTTCCGCAGTTAAATCACCTAATTATACCCGAGCAACATGGCTTCGTTAAATCCAAATGCACTACCACAAACCTAATCATTTTCACTCAATTTTTATTTGAAAACATGGACATGCGGATGCAGGTTGATGCTGTGTACACTGATTTTCGGAAAGCTTTTGACAAGGTGGACCATAAATTACTTCTTGATAAAATTGCTTTCAATGGCATAAGAGGCAATTTACTCAGATGGTTTGCTTCATATATGTCACGTCGAAGTACCTATGTATCGTAGGACCGCCATCTTTAACCCCAATGTCTAGAGGCAATTCCTTTATTCTTGACTGGAGCGGGTTACTTCAATAACACACAACACTGGATTGAAACTGAAGAGTGTTTATTTGATTTAGTTACAGGCACTTTGAGTTTTCAAATGAACTTGAAGCTAAAACCACATCGTGAATTCGTGTGGCCTGCTAGGTCCAAGGCTTTTGTCGGTCGCTGGAGAAGACCTAGCCAGAAACTCCAGGATACTCTTTTTAAATGTTTTTATAGATTACACAATCACTTTATGACAATTAACGTTACATGTTTATTAGGTTTTCAAACATCTATTCAATTAGCAGATTTATTAAACAGTTTTACAGTTATTATTTTTTACACACACCATGCACCGTACGCGCCATGCAAGTACTCAACAATGGGCGGGCCTTCCATATTGTTTTTGTTTAGACACTAATTACTTGGATAGTTGAGTAAAGTTAGCAAACAATACTAAAATGCTGATCAGTTAATTATTTTAACATTAAACAACCTCAATACTCACAAATACAAAGTGGTTTGTAGTTTATTATTGAAATAGTCATCTAATAACAAAACTATTCAAGTTTCCGGTGATCTAACAATCTTACTAATTAGAAAGTTTCTCATTATTACATAGCTGTGTAAAATAGTCTTATGACTTCTTAGTATTTAATCATTTACTCAAATTTGTTTAGTTCTCGTATTAAATTATTAAATCTGGTTATTGGTCATAGAAATTATAACATCCGCCATTGTTTGACAACTTAATAAGAATAACATAATGAAACACATTTACTTCGTCAAATGTGCAATAGCTAAAATGAGAACAAATCCAAAAGTCCTACAATAAGTGTTCCTGTTCAATTTAAACATCTCGTATTAATTAAACATTGAAATCAGCATACGAATTATGAATCAATACTGATTCCACAGTGAGCCAATAGATGGCGCTGAACTCAAAACCCAACTTAAATAGACATAGACACTTAAATCGATTAATTAGGATAATAAATTAGCAAATTCACGCCTACGCGGCGACACGGCCATTGTGATCGGAGGCTCGCGCTCTGGGCCTTCCGGAGTCCTCAGTCTCTGTGTTTCTTGGTTGTTATCTGTAATAGCGGAGAAATATTTGTCGGCAGATTATTGTTGTTTATCATCCTACAGTATTAATTAAGTTTAGAATCTGATAACAACTGATTTTATTTATCATTGACAGCTTGTAATAAATCTAAGCTGAGTATGCCTTATTTTGGAAATATTGAATGTATTTTTACACCCACAGCTATATGCTTTAGGTATTCTACTTGCTATATGGTAAAGACCAATGTTGTTAGGAAACAACTAACTGCTACATGTCATGTCAATGAAGGCATACAATTTCTATTTCAGATTTTTGACATGGAATAATCAGTTGCTAGCTTATTTAGTCCAATTTGAATCTTGTTTGCAGAATGTTATTGTTTGTATTATCTTACAATATTCATTGATTTGTAACAGGTAATAGTCAGTTTAAGTTATCAATTTATCACTGAATACTTATGAAATTAGGTAACTATTAAGTTTATCTCAAATGAAAATATTTGATGCATTAATGAGCACATACCTACTTATAAGAAGGCTTACATAGCAGCCTTGTATTTGGTAAGTATAGTGTAGGTAGTGTAGGAGTATTGTGATCAGCTGTTTTTTGTTTAGTTTCATTCTCACGGGACGGTAATGCTCTGTGATAGACACAAAGTCTTTGATTTGACAGGATTTAAGGATAGGATCAGGAACACCGCTCTGTGATAGACACAAAGTCTTTGATTTGACAGGATTAAAGGTTAAGGAGTTTAGGATCATTGCTCCGTGACAGGCACGAAGTCTTTGATTTGACAGGATATAAGGAACCAGGCTCTGGGTGGTCTTGTACACCGTGGACCCAGCAGGATAACATGAGAGATTGTTCATTAGCGGCCTCCACGCCTAACCAATGGATATTAAATCTTTATTAGTTGCTTCCACAGCAAACCAATAGATTGTGTGTTGTATTATCACTATTAGTTTCCTCCACGGATTACTAACAGACAGCTTATTGTGTTATCATTATTAGTTGCTTCCACAGCATACCAACAGGATAGTTTATTGTGTTATCATTATTAGTTGCTTCCACAGCATACCAACAAGATAGTTGTGTTATCATTATTACTTGATTCCACAGCATACCAATAGGATAGTTTGTTATGTTATCAATCTTAGTTGCTTCCACAGCATAATAAGGTAGTTTATTGTGTTCTCATTATTACCTCAAATCCATCTCCATGGATGCTGATAGTTTGGTGTTGATATAACCTATTATTTTATTAAGTGCCTCCAGAGCTATAGGTTATTGGACATCTCAATAATTAGAGCTTGTTTTATTATTCATTTTTATAATTGACTAAATATGACAATAGAGTAGCATAAACTGAAACGAGTTACAAAAACATAATAATAACAGTAGTCCTCCTGACTGTTGAGCCATCTGCATAAGGAGGTACTATGGTGCACAAGGCCAATGGCTCAACATGCTTTTTGAAGCATGGGGGTTCACCAATTTCAAAACTCTGGGCTGCTACAGAGGAATCCCTATTGGAAAAACCCCATAAACAAATTTTGCCCAACCTAGGAATTGAACCCAGGAATAATAATTTAAAAGTACTTTGTTGCATGGTAGTATCATGCACAACTGTCATGTAGTTATTCGACATGGCTATTGTGTTGAGCCTTCTGATACAACAACACCGTATCAGTTAGCGAGGTGAGTAGAAGATAGTTTGAAAACTTCTCACCTTTTACTTTAGTTATGTTTGGCTGGAAGTCATTTTTCAGCTGACCTCTATTTGGTGGCATGTATGTATGTTGGTAGCTTCTAAGGTCCTGACCCGGCGACACGGTCACTTGCAAACCAGGTATTTTTAGTTTTGTTTCCACATCCTTGATAATACTTGACTATGTAGGTAACCATTTTGATTTTTGATATGACACAGGAATCTGGAATGTGAGAAGGTATACAGATAAATAATAATAAAAGAAAAGATGATCCTATTAATATTTAAATAAGTAGGAGTTAGTACTGATAACAATTAAATTATGTTATTGTTTTGAAATAGTAAGTGAGTAATTCAAAGTTAACTAGAATCTGATGACACTGAAATGAATAACTATGAAGATTGCTGCATTACTTATGACGGTGTTTGCACTAGCTAAAGATTAATGTTAAAACATGTTGAAAACTACTTTTAATGATGCATGTTTGCATACCACACACACAACAACCTATTTACACACCTATTACAAACCTATTTCATTACAAAACATTTATGTGTGAACAAGTTTGAATACAAGCTAGGTAAAAAGTTGCAAAAAGAAAAGAAAGTTATTAAATGCTAAAAGTGACAAATTATCAAAAAACAAACCTGTCTTTTGATTGTTTTTATTCTGTGCAAGTGCATCCAATAACAAGGTTTGAAATCTGTCAGAAATTACTAATCTATTTACACCCATGTACCATAACAAGTAAAATTCAACTAAACCCATTGTGAGATTTAATTCATTAGGAAGGTTCTCAAATATTGAATGATTAAATAAACTTTATTATAACAAACTTAACTTGAACAAGCATAAATCTTAGAGCTTATAAAAGGCCCCATCAGTATCCAACTGACAGTCTGAACCAAGAATGTAGGGTCAGACAATTTTTTAATTAGATTTAACTTATAGCGCTATCACTGTCAAGAACCCCATAGCCAAAACAAATCTACCAGATCATGTAGACAGATAAGATGGAACACAGTAATCACATTACATTCACTCAAATATGTCTTACATACACAGGACCATTAATTTACCAAAAATCACAAGGTCCATACATAATAGGTTACTCACACATACTAAGCGTACCTACTTGTAAATTAAAAGTTACCAGGTGGCTATCAGCTTATGACTATTTATTATTATATTATGATTATGCATGAACTGAAGCTCTGCTGATACTTACCCTGATTATAAAGTTTGTAATGACTCACCCAGGTGTATCACAACCCTTTCACCCATTCATACAAATACATTTATATTAGATGCATACTCACTCTACAAAAACCTCTAGATAATATTTTAAATATTGTTTAGTCTTGTAACCAAACAATTATTCTCACCCCAGCTACTTAAATGCAAATCGTTGTAAGTATTTTCTTGAGCACACTATAATTTTATTTTTATTTGTTGTGCTTTTCATGTTTAAGGAATGTGTTAATACATTTTCTTATCTTACTTTACTTTAAAAAAAGTATGACATGCAACGGGTTCCACATTATTCAATAATAAACCCCGTTTGGTAGTCGGGTAAAAACAATAAATTGCAAAAATGCCAATTAGTGCGTCAACATGAATATGTCATGGCACTTTCTGCCAAATGTTTACTACTTCTGTTGCACATACATTCTGTAACTTACTTAACTTATTTACCTACTAAACTTTTGTTTTAGCTACCTAAATGTAATGAATGCTATAAAAATAAGTTGTTACTTTTTGTCCGGTACAAAACTCAACGTAGGTACTTTGAATTGTTTAACATTCATACACTCACACCTTGTCCCCATGGGGATAGGCAGCAACCACAGATTGCCACTTGCTACGATCCTTACATACTCCTCAAATAAAATAAAATTTCTCAAATAACTGAGCCATTGCAATTCTTAAGACAAAAGAACCATATTTAAACAATAACATTGAGTTCCTAGTCAGCTGTCTTATTTTATGGAGTAATTTAAGCCGTTTCATTCATTTTAATTCCACAAATTGCCACACAAACAACAGCAGGGACCACTCAGTCAGTAAGGGGTATTGTGTTACCCAGTTACTGGGTTTTGGTTGCTCCATGTAAAACACTGGTACTCAGCTGAATCCAGTTAGAATGGAAGCTGTACGGACTTGGTTGGGAAAAGACTAGGCAGATTGATTAAAATTGTCACACAAAAGGTCACTGACCTTGCCTTGTATGATGAAAATAATTAAGAATGTTAAGTTACATAAATAAAAAAAACAGAATACTCCCCTCAACCATGATGGAATCTATCAATGGACAGATCAAGTTGTTCGTTTAGCTGCTTCGGTCATTCTGTGCTGTATAAAGTTTTGGCCACAATGGTGTAGGACAGCATCCATGCCACTAGTCAGTAGCTTCTTCTGGCGTTTCAATAGAGTTCAGATCGTTCACGTAAAAATATTCCAGTTATTTTCGCCTATGTCTGGGCATCGCTTACTCTTGGAAATTATCATAGGAAAATCTTTTGCCATACCCTCGGCGCTGGCGATGTTGTACAAAATTCTTCGGATGGCTTTCATAGCATGGGCAGAAGGCGATAGTGGGAGCTGAGCCCAATTCTGATGTCACGTCGAAGTACCTATGTATCGTAGGACCGCCATCTTTAACCCCAATGTCTAGAGGCAATTCCTTTATTCTTGACTGGAGCGGGTTACTTCAATAACACACAACACTGGATTGAAACTGAAGAGTGTTTATTTGATTTAGTTACAGGCACTTTGAGTTTTCAAATGAACTTGAAGCTAAAACCACATCGTGAATTCGTGTGGCCTGCTAGGTCCAAGGCTTTTGTCGGTCGCTGGAGAAGACCTAGCCAGAAACTCCAGGATACTCTTTTTAAATGTTTTTATAGATTACACAATCACTTTATGACAATTAACGTTACATGTTTATTAGGTTTTCAAACATCTATTCAATTAGCAGATTTATTAAACAGTTTTACAGTTATTATTTTTTACACACACCATGCACCGTACGCGCCATGCAAGTACTCAACAATGGGCGGGCCTTCCATATTGTTTTTGTTTAGACACTAATTACTTGGATAGTTGAGTAAAGTTAGCAAACAATACTAAAATGCTGATCAGTTAATTATTTTAACATTAAACAACCTCAATACTCACAAATACAAAGTGGTTTGTAGTTTATTATTGAAATAGTCATCTAATAACAAAACTATTCAAGTTTCCGGTGATCTAACAATCTTACTAATTAGAAAGTTTCTCATTATTACATAGCTGTGTAAAATAGTCTTATGACTTCTTAGTATTTAATCATTTACTCAAATTTGTTTAGTTCTCGTATTAAATTATTAAATCTGGTTATTGGTCATAGAAATTATAACATCCGCCATTGTTTGACAACTTAATAAGAATAACATAATGAAACACATTTACTTCGTCAAATGTGCAATAGCTAAAATGAGAACAAATCCAAAAGTCCTACAATAAGTGTTCCTGTTCAATTTAAACATCTCGTATTAATTAAACATTGAAATCAGCATACGAATTATGAATCAATACTGATTCCACAGTGAGCCAATAGATGGCGCTGAACTCAAAACCCAACTTAAATAGACATAGACACTTAAATCGATTAATTAGGATAATAAATTAGCAAATTCACGCCTACGCGGCGACACGGCCATTGTGATCGGAGGCTCGCGCTCTGGGCCTTCCGGAGTCCTCAGTCTCTGTGTTTCTTGGTTGTTATCTGTAATAGCGGAGAAATATTTGTCGGCAGATTATTGTTGTTTATCATCCTACAGTATTAATTAAGTTTAGAATCTGATAACAACTGATTTTATTTATCATTGACAGCTTGTAATAAATCTAAGCTGAGTATGCCTTATTTTGGAAATATTGAATGTATTTTTACACCCACAGCTATATGCTTTAGGTATTCTACTTGCTATATGGTAAAGACCAATGTTGTTAGGAAACAACTAACTGCTACATGTCATGTCAATGAAGGCATACAATTTCTATTTCAGATTTTTGACATGGAATAATCAGTTGCTAGCTTATTTAGTCCAATTTGAATCTTGTTTGCAGAATGTTATTGTTTGTATTATCTTACAATATTCATTGATTTGTAACAGGTAATAGTCAGTTTAAGTTATCAATTTATCACTGAATACTTATGAAATTAGGTAACTATTAAGTTTATCTCAAATGAAAATATTTGATGCATTAATGAGCACATACCTACTTATAAGAAGGCTTACATAGCAGCCTTGTATTTGGTAAGTATAGTGTAGGTAGTGTAGGAGTATTGTGATCAGCTGTTTTTTGTTTAGTTTCATTCTCACGGGACGGTAATGCTCTGTGATAGACACAAAGTCTTTGATTTGACAGGATTTAAGGATAGGATCAGGAACACCGCTCTGTGATAGACACAAAGTCTTTGATTTGACAGGATTAAAGGTTAAGGAGTTTAGGATCATTGCTCCGTGACAGGCACGAAGTCTTTGATTTGACAGGATATAAGGAACCAGGCTCTGGGTGGTCTTGTACACCGTGGACCCAGCAGGATAACATGAGAGATTGTTCATTAGCGGCCTCCACGCCTAACCAATGGATATTAAATCTTTATTAGTTGCTTCCACAGCAAACCAATAGATTGTGTGTTGTATTATCACTATTAGTTTCCTCCACGGATTACTAACAGACAGCTTATTGTGTTATCATTATTAGTTGCTTCCACAGCATACCAACAGGATAGTTTATTGTGTTATCATTATTAGTTGCTTCCACAGCATACCAACAAGATAGTTGTGTTATCATTATTACTTGATTCCACAGCATACCAATAGGATAGTTTGTTATGTTATCAATCTTAGTTGCTTCCACAGCATAATAAGGTAGTTTATTGTGTTCTCATTATTACCTCAAATCCATCTCCATGGATGCTGATAGTTTGGTGTTGATATAACCTATTATTTTATTAAGTGCCTCCAGAGCTATAGGTTATTGGACATCTCAATAATTAGAGCTTGTTTTATTATTCATTTTTATAATTGACTAAATATGACAATAGAGTAGCATAAACTGAAACGAGTTACAAAAACATAATAATAACAGTAGTCCTCCTGACTGTTGAGCCATCTGCATAAGGAGGTACTATGGTGCACAAGGCCAATGGCTCAACATGCTTTTTGAAGCATGGGGGTTCACCAATTTCAAAACTCTGGGCTGCTACAGAGGAATCCCTATTGGAAAAACCCCATAAACAAATTTTGCCCAACCTAGGAATTGAACCCAGGAATAATAATTTAAAAGTACTTTGTTGCATGGTAGTATCATGCACAACTGTCATGTAGTTATTCGACATGGCTATTGTGTTGAGCCTTCTGATACAACAACACCGTATCAGTTAGCGAGGTGAGTAGAAGATAGTTTGAAAACTTCTCACCTTTTACTTTAGTTATGTTTGGCTGGAAGTCATTTTTCAGCTGACCTCTATTTGGTGGCATGTATGTATGTTGGTAGCTTCTAAGGTCCTGACCCGGCGACACGGTCACTTGCAAACCAGGTATTTTTAGTTTTGTTTCCACATCCTTGATAATACTTGACTATGTAGGTAACCATTTTGATTTTTGATATGACACAGGAATCTGGAATGTGAGAAGGTATACAGATAAATAATAATAAAAGAAAAGATGATCCTATTAATATTTAAATAAGTAGGAGTTAGTACTGATAACAATTAAATTATGTTATTGTTTTGAAATAGTAAGTGAGTAATTCAAAGTTAACTAGAATCTGATGACACTGAAATGAATAACTATGAAGATTGCTGCATTACTTATGACGGTGTTTGCACTAGCTAAAGATTAATGTTAAAACATGTTGAAAACTACTTTTAATGATGCATGTTTGCATACCACACACACAACAACCTATTTACACACCTATTACAAACCTATTTCATTACAAAACATTTATGTGTGAACAAGTTTGAATACAAGCTAGGTAAAAAGTTGCAAAAAGAAAAGAAAGTTATTAAATGCTAAAAGTGACAAATTATCAAAAAACAAACCTGTCTTTTGATTGTTTTTATTCTGTGCAAGTGCATCCAATAACAAGGTTTGAAATCTGTCAGAAATTACTAATCTATTTACACCCATGTACCATAACAAGTAAAATTCAACTAAACCCATTGTGAGATTTAATTCATTAGGAAGGTTCTCAAATATTGAATGATTAAATAAACTTTATTATAACAAACTTAACTTGAACAAGCATAAATCTTAGAGCTTATAAAAGGCCCCATCAGTATCCAACTGACAGTCTGAACCAAGAATGTAGGGTCAGACAATTTTTTAATTAGATTTAACTTATAGCGCTATCACTGTCAAGAACCCCATAGCCAAAACAAATCTACCAGATCATGTAGACAGATAAGATGGAACACAGTAATCACATTACATTCACTCAAATATGTCTTACATACACAGGACCATTAATTTACCAAAAATCACAAGGTCCATACATAATAGGTTACTCACACATACTAAGCGTACCTACTTGTAAATTAAAAGTTACCAGGTGGCTATCAGCTTATGACTATTTATTATTATATTATGATTATGCATGAACTGAAGCTCTGCTGATACTTACCCTGATTATAAAGTTTGTAATGACTCACCCAGGTGTATCACAACCCTTTCACCCATTCATACAAATACATTTATATTAGATGCATACTCACTCTACAAAAACCTCTAGATAATATTTTAAATATTGTTTAGTCTTGTAACCAAACAATTATTCTCACCCCAGCTACTTAAATGCAAATCGTTGTAAGTATTTTCTTGAGCACACTATAATTTTATTTTTATTTGTTGTGCTTTTCATGTTTAAGGAATGTGTTAATACATTTTCTTATCTTACTTTACTTTAAAAAAAGTATGACATGCAACGGGTTCCACATTATTCAATAATAAACCCCGTTTGGTAGTCGGGTAAAAACAATAAATTGCAAAAATGCCAATTAGTGCGTCAACATGAATATGTCATGGCACTTTCTGCCAAATGTTTACTACTTCTGTTGCACATACATTCTGTAACTTACTTAACTTATTTACCTACTAAACTTTTGTTTTAGCTACCTAAATGTAATGAATGCTATAAAAATAAGTTGTTACTTTTTGTCCGGTACAAAACTCAACGTAGGTACTTTGAATTGTTTAACATTCATACACTCACACCTTGTCCCCATGGGGATAGGCAGCAACCACAGATTGCCACTTGCTACGATCCTTACATACTCCTCAAATAAAATAAAATTTCTCAAATAACTGAGCCATTGCAATTCTTAAGACAAAAGAACCATATTTAAACAATAACATTGAGTTCCTAGTCAGCTGTCTTATTTTATGGAGTAATTTAAGCCGTTTCATTCATTTTAATTCCACAAATTGCCACACAAACAACAGCAGGGACCACTCAGTCAGTAAGGGGTATTGTGTTACCCAGTTACTGGGTTTTGGTTGCTCCATGTAAAACACTGGTACTCAGCTGAATCCAGTTAGAATGGAAGCTGTACGGACTTGGTTGGGAAAAGACTAGGCAGATTGATTAAAATTGTCACACAAAAGGTCACTGACCTTGCCTTGTATGATGAAAATAATTAAGAATGTTAAGTTACATAAATAAAAAAAACAGAATACTCCCCTCAACCATGATGGAATCTATCAATGGACAGATCAAGTTGTTCGTTTAGCTGCTTCGGTCATTCTGTGCTGTATAAAGTTTTGGCCACAATGGTGTAGGACAGCATCCATGCCACTAGTCAGTAGCTTCTTCTGGCGTTTCAATAGAGTTCAGATCGTTCACGTAAAAATATTCCAGTTATTTTCGCCTATGTCTGGGCATCGCTTACTCTTGGAAATTATCATAGGAAAATCTTTTGCCATACCCTCGGCGCTGGCGATGTTGTACAAAATTCTTCGGATGGCTTTCATAGCATGGGCAGAAGGCGATAGTGGGAGCTGAGCCCAATTCTGATGTCACGTCGAAGTACCTATGTATCGTAGGACCGCCATCTTTAACCCCAATGTCTAGAGGCAATTCCTTTATTCTTGACTGGAGCGGGTTACTTCAATAACACACAACACTGGATTGAAACTGAAGAGTGTTTATTTGATTTAGTTACAGGCACTTTGAGTTTTCAAATGAACTTGAAGCTAAAACCACATCGTGAATTCGTGTGGCCTGCTAGGTCCAAGGCTTTTGTCGGTCGCTGGAGAAGACCTAGCCAGAAACTCCAGGATACTCTTTTTAAATGTTTTTATAGATTACACAATCACTTTATGACAATTAACGTTACATGTTTATTAGGTTTTCAAACATCTATTCAATTAGCAGATTTATTAAACAGTTTTACAGTTATTATTTTTTACACACACCATGCACCGTACGCGCCATGCAAGTACTCAACAATGGGCGGGCCTTCCATATTGTTTTTGTTTAGACACTAATTACTTGGATAGTTGAGTAAAGTTAGCAAACAATACTAAAATGCTGATCAGTTAATTATTTTAACATTAAACAACCTCAATACTCACAAATACAAAGTGGTTTGTAGTTTATTATTGAAATAGTCATCTAATAACAAAACTATTCAAGTTTCCGGTGATCTAACAATCTTACTAATTAGAAAGTTTCTCATTATTACATAGCTGTGTAAAATAGTCTTATGACTTCTTAGTATTTAATCATTTACTCAAATTTGTTTAGTTCTCGTATTAAATTATTAAATCTGGTTATTGGTCATAGAAATTATAACATCCGCCATTGTTTGACAACTTAATAAGAATAACATAATGAAACACATTTACTTCGTCAAATGTGAAATAGCTAAAATGAGAACAAATCCAAAAGTCCTACGATAAGTGTTCCTGTTCAATTTAAACATCTCGTATTAATTAAACATTGAAATCAGCATACGAATTATGAATCAATACTGATTCCACAGTGAGCCAATAGATGGCGCTGAACTCAAAACCCAACTTAAATAGACATAGACACTTAAATCGATTAATTAGGATAATAAATTAGCAAATTCACGCCTACGCGGCGACATATATATTTAATAGAACTCAAAAGGTTGTTATTAATGGATTCGAGTCTGATTATGTGGTCGTCGAGTCAGGTGTGCCTCAGGGATCAGTCTTAGGCCCATTGCTTTTTATCTTGTTTATAAACGACATAAAATCCTGCATAGTCAACTCTGAATTTCTAATGTACGCCGATGACATTAAAATCTATAAGGCTTGTGCGAACTCTCAGGACTGTTTGCTACTACAAGAGGACTTATGCAGGCTTTCACAATACTGTCTGGTCAATAAACTTCATCTTAGTCTTCCAAAATGTCACTTCATTTCATTTACCAAAAATAAAAATACTGTTAACTTCCCCTATACCTTGAACGATACACAATTGAAGAAAACTGAGTGCACGCGTGATCTTGGCGTACTACTTGATTGCAAATTACACTTAGACACCCATATCTACAACATAATTAACAAAGCCTTTCAGATATAACAAGATTCCTAACGAAATTAATAAATTTCCAATGGTCCGCTCCAGAATGGCTTTACGCAGGTGGTTAATAGAGAATTCCTTCTACGAGTATACTATCAAAGAGTTCCTTCAGTTTAAATTTAAATGTCTTAATTGTATACTAACCAAAAATTTGCATGTCATTATGCTATGATTAAATATGTTAAGCTACTATTATACTACATTGTAAGAACTTTTGTAATCATATTTATCTGCAAATAAATCTTTAACTTTAACTTTGACTTTGTCATCGGTACATGGTGGACATAAAGGGTCTCAAGTAATTCACAAAAATCGTTTCGTGGTTTGGGCGTGAAAACTTAACAAACAAAGATATTCTTTCATATATATGTAGATAGTACATAGATAGTTATGGAATTATATACCTAATGTAGACAAAAGTCGTTGTTGTATAATGTAGCCATATTAGTAGATTGCATCCAAGCGAAGCATGGGCGGGTCGCTATATGATTTATTCTTATAAAAAATATTCTGATTATTATTCTGATGCATGTCTTATTGTTTTCTTCTTATCATGAGCAAAAACCTCGCGTTTGTCATGATTGGCGTGGATCTCGCTTATTATAATATCATCCGTATCACTGCGGCCGGTAATATCTAGGTCAATGATTGTATCATTAATAGTTTCTACTTATATCTTTATGGTGCATTTATATTAAACAAGCATTTGATGTTCATTACAAACTTTAAGGTTTATCAATGAATTTTTCTGGTTTATTTCAGCATCGTAATAAGTTTATTTTTGTAAATTAAAAGTAGTTTATACCATTCCTCCTCTAAAAAGCTTATTTACTTCGCTAAAAAAGTTAGTAAAAAGCTCATTTTATTCACTGAAAACAGTGAATAAAAAGCACTTTTAATCACTGTTTTGGTCTTTGAATTTAGAACACACCAATATATTCGACCTCCATCTCAATGCTTTATAACTTCCTTGCGCAAAACATACTCGATATTAACTTCTTGTGCAAAGAATAGTAATAGACTTTTCAGACTTTCGAACTCCTTCTTACATTTTAATTTAGAGTTTGTTTATATTTTGGATTTTAATAATGATTTTAGTCTAGGACATTTCACATCATCATCACATCATCAGCCTATTAATGTTCCCACTGCTGGGACACAGGCCTTCCTCTCTATGAGAGGGAATGGGCCGTAATCCACCACGCGGGCCCAGTGTGGGTTGGTGGATGTCACATGTCTTCGAATTTTTGGTTCTAGGACATGCCGGTTTCCTCACGATGTTTTCCTTTACCGTTTTGAGAGCAGTGGTGAAGAAATAATTTACACAAAGTAAAGCGCCTGCCTGGGCTCGAACCCATGACCTACAACTTGTAAGTCGCGGTCGATACCACTGAGCCACCACTGCTCTCCAGGATATTTATTAAATATTTTTTTGGATTGTAGTTTTAATATTAATTACAATGGTGTTACATTAATTACAATTTTGTAACGTACCTAAAGGAGGTGGTCACCGGCCCCTGAAACACAGGTGCTGTTATAGCTCAGGGGTCAGGGTTTCAAATTTTTTGTAAATTTTGAAGGTAATAAACCATTTATTTATTAATATTCCTTGTGGTATTCACTTAAATCTTTCTTTTTCTCGTAGTCATGGTATAAAATATAGCATGCAACTCTTGAATAAAACGGATTTATATAGAGGGCCTTGAGTCACTCGCTATGCTCGTGATTCAATTATCCTGAATCATTGTCAATCATTTAGTCGTTAGAATCCTTCACTTGCTCGTGATTCATCAATAGCCCTCGCTTTAAGTCCATCCTTTATGCACTAGTTGCATAATATACTATTTTAGGCAGCAATGATAAGAAGATATACTAAGGTTTTAAGTGTCTAGTATAAAAATTAAATAAACACTTTATCCAGCCGCTCACTGAAATCTTCATCAGATACTATTTGAGTCTCTTCACTTAAGGTTGCCTTAGTCGATCATTCTTCCATACAAACGTAGTCTGGCGATTCTGTTTGACGGTGTATGTTCAAAATAAAAAGTAATATCAATTTGTTTCATCATTCAACACTAATTTTGGCGCAAATAAATACCATAAGAAGAATGACAATTGCAAAACAGTCACCATAGTAAAGATAAGTAGTTCAACAATGCAAATAATTTTATTTTGAACAGATACATTTAGTCGTGTTTCATGATATCCATACTCCTAAATGTCTTATAAAATTTCGCGCGCTCATTTTCGTCCTAAATCATCATCCATTTCGTCACAAATTTTCAAAAGTGTGTAGGTATTCGTGCACGAACTAACTTCTTACTGCTTATCACCGCATCTATATCTTTCGCACGTGTTGTCGGTTGAGATAGCATGCATTTTAACCCCGCGCATAAAATAGTTCGTGCCGTCGACTAGTGCAACCTTAAAAGACAAGAGAGACCTCATTTGAGAACTCAAAACTGCGTTTTATCGAACACTGGATACATTAAATCATTATAATAACGATACATAAAGGTTTACGATGTTATTGTGTAAACCTGCTATAATAGCATACAATATGTGAATGTCAACATTATTGTGATGTTTATTAAAATTAATCACAGCTCAACGGCTAAATTGTTTTGTAAATTCAAATTCAAATTCAAATCTTTATTGCTCAACACAGTATATAATTAAACATTTCCAGATGTTAGGTGAATGCGCAGTTCACTATGTTGTACCAGTTTAGGCATGCAAAATTATTATTTAAATTATATAATATCATTAATTATTATTTATATCATACCATGTCATAAATCATTATAAACAATAATGCCACACATTATTACAAAATTACAGAGTGTCATAAATTATAATAAAATTATACCATGTCATAAATATCATTAAAATATACAGCTTTTTAATCTGTTACTCAAATAAACAATGTCAACAAATATCACTAAAATCATACCATGTCATAAATTAAAATGTTATACAATGTCATAGATTGAAATCACAAAATAATTTCACAGTGTAAAATGTCATAATAATAAATAAATAAAACAATACGTAAAAAACCGGCCAAGTGCGAGTCGGACTCGCGCACGAAGGGTTCCGTACCATTATCGCAAAAAAACGGCACAAAAATTACGTTTGTTGTATGGGCCCCACTTAAATATTTATTTTATTCTATTTTTAGTATTTGTTGTTGTAGCGGCAACAGAAATACACCATCTGTGAAAATTTCAACTGTCTAGCTATCACGGTTCATGAGATACAGCCTGGTGACAGACAGACAGACAGACAGACAGACAGACAGACAGACAGACAGACGGACCGCGGAGTCTCAGTAATAGGGTTCCGTTTTTACCCTTTGGGTACGGAACCCTAAAAAATGTCAGAGTCTAGTACATAGGACAACACAATAAATTACAGTAAATAAATGAAAATAAATCGGACTTCAGTGTTCATACTACTATTATTGTACAGATAAATTTCTTGGACTTGGACTTGGTAAGCCAAATCAATTTAGCCACTTAGCACACAGGGGACATATTTTTTTATTCGGCTAGTATCCCGTTTCGATAATTCCTGCGAAACCGCTGGCAGAAGTTGGTACTGAATGGGTTGGTAAGCAGTATTTCTGAAAAGCACATTAGCAACGGAAATAGATACTGACTAGTATCTGCAGTCAACTATTACTTCATGAGCTTGTAGATAAAAATGATATATAACATTACATTGGCAATTCCATAACACGATTCACGCGTTTCGTTTGTTTTTTATTTTAACCCCCGCCGGAAAAAGAGGAGTGTTATAAGTTTCACGTGTGTTGCTGTGTATCTGTCTGTGGCATCATAGTGCCTAAACAGATGAACCGAATTTGAAGTAGTTTTTTTTTTTATTGAAAGTTGATTTTGTCGAGAGTGTTTTTAGCTATGTTTGAATAAAATCGGTTCAGCCGATCAAAAGTTATGAGCGTTTTACTGTTTGAATCGGGGTGTTTTCGCAAGATAAATGTGTCGGAGTTTTTTTAAACTTTGAAATTTTACTTGTTCAACTGAGGTCTTACATTCCACGTTGCCTCCCACAGCGACGGGTAACAAGACAGGATGATCTAAAATTGGTATCTGTGATGATATTATTAATTGCGACAGGATCCACCGTTTGCGAGTCAATTAACCTTTCATACCTCCTTGATTAATAGGGGAAAAATTGACGCATACATATTACCCATACCCATATTATATTATTATGGGCATTAGAATTCAGTTAAGAATTATTAATTAATTATTATTCAATTTCATTAAACGGGACGTATTTTTAACGCCCGCTGAAAAAGAGGGGTGTTATAAGTTTCACGTGTGTTGCTGTGTATCTGTGTGTCTGTCTGTGGCATCATAGCGCCTAAACGGATGAACCGATTTTGATTTAGTTTTTTTTGTTTGAAAGGTGATTTTGTGTGTATGTTTGAATAAAATCGGTTCAGCCGTTCAAAAGTTATGAGCGTTTTTACTGTTTGAATCGGGGTGTTTTCGCAAGATAAATGTGTCGGGGGTTTTTTAAATTTTGAATTTTTTCTTGCATATTATTAAATTGACGCTATTTCTTTGAACGCATCTAGTATACAATAATTAATCAATTAGTAAAATTGGCAGCTGTTATTAACATTATTTTTGAAGAACGAAGAACTTTAACAAGTATTATTATGAAGAAAAGTAAAATAATCGTTCTTAACGTTTTTGAAATTCGATTTGAGATCGCGTAAGTCATATACATCTATTCTGTCCCTTACATACACTCAAAATAACCTTACTCTAAGAGCTTATAGTCACCTCCCTGATCGTGTCAACGCCGATCTGCCATCCCCGAACCAGCTTCTTAAAATTGTTAAGTAACCTTTGAAGAGACCAGCTGCCAAGAAATGAAAACATTCAAAAGTTGCAATATTTAGGAAGACAAGTCCGAGATATCCTAGGTAGTCTCTTTTACTAAGAATCTAGTTGACCAACTCAACTTTTCAACAAGGGTTTGAGCTTATCTCAAGCAATGCACTCCGCAATCCAAACTCAGGTTTGGTTTTGAACATCAAATACTCATTCTCATTTTAAAATAAAGCAGGAACAAGTGTAAATGTGCCTCAAACTAATCGCTGCAAATTATGCGAGTTTAGATCGCGTGTAGCGAAGCAGAGTCGCCTATTTATAATTATAATATGGCAGCAGAAACTGCACAGCAACAATCAGTTCGTTTCTTTCTTAGGACTTTCATTGAATTTCAGCCAAAGAAAGTGTTGACAAGAAATTTCAAATGCCTGCAAAAATTAGAAAAGCAACGATTCCGATAGAAATCTATCGTCTTTTTGTTAATATTTTAAACATGAAAGCTTTCACGTCACAGAATGCTACACTACAAGAAAACGAACCGCTCTGTTAACTTGTCAATGTTCGTAGCGTCGTCGCTAGCAGAGATAAAAAAAAAAACCGGCCAAGTGCGAGTCGGACTCGCGCACGAAGGGTTCCGTACTTGGTAAATTGCGGTTTACGATTTATAACGTATAAAAAAAAAACTACTGACTAGATCTCGTTCAAACCAATTTTCGCTGGCAATTTACATAGTAATGTACATCATATATTTTTTTTAGTTTTATCATTCTCTTATTTTAGAAGTTACAGGAGGGGGGGGACACACATTTTACCACTTTGGAAGAGTCTCTCGCGCAAACTATTCAGTTTAGAAAAAAATGATATTAGAAACCTCAATATCGTTTTTGAAGACCTATCCATAGATACCCCACACGTATGGGTATGATGAAAAAAAATATTTTTAGTTTTAGTTTCAAGTATGGGAACCCCTAAAATTTATTGCTTTATTTTTATTTTTGTGTAAAAATCTTAATGCGGTTCACAGAATACATCTACTTACCAAGTTTCAACAGCATAGTTCTTATAGTTTCGGAAAAAAGTGGCTGTGACATACGGACGTACAGAAAGACAGAGACAGACTGACAGACAGACAGACAGACCGATAGACAGACTGACATGACGAATCTATAAGGGTTCCGTTTTTTGCCATTCGGCTACGGAACCCTAAAAAGACAAGACAATTTTTAAAGGCACTACGTCAGAGAAATTTGATAAATTGCATTTTATAGGTACCTACGTGAAAACAGTTTTCACTATTCAGTATGTCATCTGAACGCACATAAATTGTGTGGCAAGTGGACTGAAAAGAAATGATGTCCGCTGATTGGATTAACAGTTGACTAAATGCAATGCCAATCATCTATCAGCGATTGGAAAAATATTCTGTTTGACGGCATTTCTCTGTTTTTGTGGGACTTTGTTGTCGACAGATTGCGTACAGGATTCACACGATAAAAATTATGATTTACGTGTAGTCAGTCATTATCTGCCTAGCCTTTTCCCAATTGTTGTCGGGGTCGGCTTCCAGTCTTACCGGATTCAGCTGAGTACCAGTGTTTTACATGGAGCGACTATCAGACCTCCACAACCCAGTAACTGGGTAACACGATACCCCTTGGCTAGACTGGTGTCAGATCTCAAGCTTCTGACTACCCGTAACGACTGTCAAAGATCTTCAAATGACAGACGGTACCAATGGCTTAACGTGCTTTCCGAGGCACGGAGGAAACTCGGTATGTTGAAATGGTCACCCATTCGCGGACCGACCTCGGCAAGCGTTGTTTAAGGCGGTACCCTGAGCAAAACGCCGCGCAAGCCGTTTTTGTGCTGTTTTTAGGAGCTATCTACTCGTTATTTAAAAAGAAATATCAATTAATAAAAATACATTAAATTTCTACATAATATTGATTCTAAAATGGTAGATTTAGTTTTTTTTTAAATGTTGTATATATTTCACTAATCTACTTCCAAAAAAACATAAAAATGAGAAATAATTATTGATATTATGCATCTCCTCGTAAAGTGTTCATTGATTATTTTTTGTACTAACACTAATGGATAGACAATTTAATAACGAACATTTTTGTAGAATTATTTTTTTCAAAAGACCAAAATTCGATTTTATAAAGATTTTATTCTAAAATCTGGGCGTATTCACTACTGTAATTCATGCGCCACCAGTGCCGCTAGACCAATAGGAACGCTCATATCTCATGCCGATTTTTTGGTCAGGGTACCGTCTTAACCTTGAAGATCGATCCGTGCGGCTGTTTTTAGTTAGCTACGAGCTCCGAGAGATTTACGTGTAGTAAATATTCAATTTCTGGTCGAGCTCTTTCATAAGAACGAAGGCACGAAGGGCAGGCTGTTCTTACAATTATGTCATCATCACATCAGATCATCAGCCTATTAATATTCCCACTGCAGGTCACAGGCCTCCTCTCTGTGAGAGGGAATGGGCCGTAATCCACCACGCGGGCCCAGTGCGGGTTGGTAGATGTCACATGTCTTCGAATTTTTGGTTCTAGGACATGCCAGTTTCCTCACGATGTTTTCCTTCACCGTTTTTAGAGCAGTGGTGAAGAAATAATTTACACAAAGTAAAGCGAGCAGTGGTGGCCCAGTGGTATCGGCCGCGACTTACAAGTTGTAGGTCGTGGGTTCGAGCCCAGGCAGGCGCTTTACAATTATGTAGTTTAAAAAAAATACGGACATTTGTTGTTTGATGTTAACATGGATCAGAATCCATGTTAACACCAAACAACAAATGTCCGTAATTTATGCCTGGCTTACAGCCCTCGAATAGGATTAACCAAAGGATAAAATTGTGTACATTTTTTGCCTGATAAGCAGTTAACCCGATAATATGTTCCGGATGCAAACAGGATTAAAATACCTTCTAAATTGGTTACCTAATGATGCATGTTATGCGGTACAACCTTCGTTGGCTTTCAATTGTGCCAAGAATCACTCGAAGTGATTTATTAAAGCGTTAATTAATTAAGCGCATGAATTTCATAATTAAAGACTCTAATTATTGGATTTTCGAATCTGTTTATTTTGTTTTGTGAGGTGTATTGGATGGGAATGGGATGATACAGTTGTTCTTTTATCGCTTAAGAAGACATCATCTGCCATAATATAGGTACATTCAAGGATCAAAAGTGCAGTCGTACTATCCTAAAAGTCAAATGGCTAGTTTTTGTAGAAGAAGTTAAATTATCTTCTCTGGTAACCAATCAGAATGGCCAATAATATGAGGCACGGCAAATATAAAATGCATTATTTTTATATGTATTGTGGCGTAATAAAAAAAAACTTTTTTGCAAAAAAATACTACCGACTTCCAAATAAAAAACTACAAAGTGAAAAATAATTTTATTTTTGGAAGTCGGTGTCTTTCTTTTTTCCCATTTTTTCGCGATATGGACACCGACTTCCAAAAATAAAATTATTTTTCACTTTGTTGTTTTTTATTTGGAAGTCGGTAGTATTTTTTTGCAAAAAAGTTTTTTATTTTTCCCTTTTAGTTGTACCTACCTAAAATAGGCAAATTGTTTAGTAAGGTACTCTATAACGCCAGAATAGATCACCCGAATAACATAAAACTTGAAAATAACCAGTGAAATGAGAGACCTGCGTACCCCTTTAGTGCGTACTGGCATGATGTTATGTTATGAAATGGTATATACAATAAACAGACATGCGATTGCAGCAATTCCGAATGATTTGCCGTTATTTATTGAAGAATTATGTTGTATATCTCCAAAGTTCTTCATCAGATCTTCACCAAATTAAAATGGGACCAATTTCGAAACATACTCTTTCAAACAAAAAAAGAATTTTCAAAATCGGTCCACAATTGACGGAGATATCGGTGAAAATACATAAAAAAAAAAAAAAAAAAAAACACAAGAAGTCGAACATAGAACCTCCTCCTTTTTGGTAAGTCGGTTAAAAAAGAACAAATGCACTTAAGAGTGGACTCTAGTCAACAGGAATTTGAAAAATAGGTATTTGAAGAAACTATTGCCGTCGCGTCACCTCCAACCTCACCCCGTAAAGTGCGAAAGGGACAACTGCAGCTCAGGCTGATTTTACCTACAAAAACTTTGACTAAAAGACGTTTTGTATTCTGCTGTTTTCTTCATGAAAACTGGTCTGATCTAAAAAATTCTTGTATCAAAATTTAGAGGAAAAGTATATCTATGCTCCTATCATTTATTTTTTTGTTAAAAACTTATAAATTTTGTCTGAAAGTCTTCTGAACATGGCGGTAAAAACGGGCATTTTTTCGGATTTTTGGATTGTCATATTTCTTTTCGTGATTATGTTTTGGAAAAAAGGAAATGATACAGGCACGTAATTATTAGACCTAGATTTTATGGGAAAAAATCATTGCTCTAGAGGCATTATCCACGAAGAAAACAGCAGAATGTGTTTGTATGGAGAAAGTCTCACTAGAGAAGAAGTAGAAGTAGAAGTCTAACTTTCTGAAGCATACTCCTTAGTAACGGCTAGGTTAAAAG
The DNA here is from genome assembly GCA_949775005.1 of Orthosia gothica. Taxonomy (NCBI): domain Eukaryota; kingdom Metazoa; phylum Arthropoda; class Insecta; order Lepidoptera; family Noctuidae; genus Orthosia; species Orthosia gothica. Next base: position 18,919,662 of record OX459034.1, read on the forward strand.
GATTGAAAAAAATATATATTGATTCATTCATGTACACAAGGTTTTTTCGTTTCAGTTTTGCTTTAAAAAATAATTAACAACATGATATTTATTTAATTTGATATTAGGTACTTTGTAATTAGAGCGAAAAAAAAACATAGTTTGGTATGAAAACTTATATATATTATGATGATCTTTCCATTTTGTACAAAAAAAAAAAAATATTCAACAAACCAAATGCCACGCTGGGTTCGCCTCCTCGCGCCACTACCATATTTGGTCGAGGACTTTTGCCTCCAGATACCCTGGCAGCAATCCACCAAGGTGGGTCGCGGTATCCCCAGACCAGCCGGATGGCTATGACCCTTTGGGACGCGTTCAACCGGCGGGCTGGTCGCCGCCTCATGGATCCACGCACCGCACGACGCCCACATAGAGCCTCCGGCAGGTGGCATTTGGACACCATAGATTGGGCAGGAGCTTGAGGGCAGATCCGGCCCACTCAAGTCTGCCAAACGTCGGATCCGTTCTAATAAGAACAACTTGTACCACTTGTATTTGTTTCAACTCATATTTATTTTCAATCCCGAACGGATACCACTCTATAAATAATTAAATCTAACGTGCGAACGATACTAACAAATTGTATTTGGTACAGCCAGCTCAGTCATACCAAATTAAATTAAAGGGCATGAAAAGCCCAACAATCTGCGTTTGTTAAAAAAGAACATCTTGGTTACTTGGAGACGAGTACTAATTTATCTAAACAAGATTGCGACATTTTTGCACAAAAAAGTACCGAAAAGATCAAATGAATTTAGGGAAATCCGGCATTCATTGGTTTGTTTCGTTCAATTTCGTTAAAAATATAATCGATTCTATTTTCGTCAGTCGATTTTTTATGATGTCATTATTTTAAATTCAATTAAAGATCTTATAATTACATACAAAGCATTTCTAATGACTGTACATTACATATCTTTGAACTTGTTTTGGTATTAGTATAAACAATGGTATTCGTTTGGAATAGAAAATAAATATGAGTGGTATAAGATTGGAATAAATCTCAAATTCAACGCAAGTACATTAATGCAATTTATGGTTGATGAACGTTGATGAATGATGATTGGAAATTCATTGCGCAATCTTTATTCAAATGATGATAAATAAATAAAATTGTTATTGAATAAATGGAATATTTATGCTGAAAATACTTGTTCCAGAAATTAGGCCCAAGTCTTCTTAGGCGAGGTTAAATTGACAATTTGTCATACAATTTATTATCAATGAAACCTCGTGTTAGCATCTGCCTTAGAACAGAAATGGACCGGTTCAGTTACAAATGAACAATCAGTCTTGTTCCACTATTAGATATTAAATTAAAAGAAGTTTCAAGCTCCATCGCTTCTCAAACGTTTATCGTATTTATTAGCGATGTGGATGAAACGGTAACTTTGTGCGCCCGCACCGCTCCACGATCTGATTGCCACCATTTTACATAATAATAATTATACATTTTTTGGTATTCTTGGTAGGGGTTAGTGGGAAAATGGAAAAAACTTGTATTGTTGAATGGTTGTGGTTGAAATACCACTGCTATGGGATGGAAAAACTATGTTATCGATATTGATAACATAGTTTTTCCATAGTAGTGTTTTCATCTAAACTCTATTGCAAAAAAAAACGGGCACTTTAGATTTTTTCTCTACATCAATGAGGAAGAACAAGAAAGAGGTTTTATTAATTTGACGATGTATGTTTGGGCATGTTATTTGAAGCATCCTGGCATGATTCTTTACGTTCCAAATTTAAATTTTGAAATTAACGAAAAAAAAAAAGATTATTGTGGATTATTGTAAAATTGCTTTACCAATGGCGCGAATTGCTGAAACGATATTTTTAATGATTACTAAAATTTTAAAACTTTTTGGATATTTTCTGCAAATTAAACAATTTAATCGTTCTTTTTACATTAAACACCACTTTTTGATATGAGTGATTAAGTGATAAGGGCTGGTAAAATTATAGCCCTACTTGAAGAAGATTGTACGCAAACGTGCGTGACTTAGCGGCTAAATGTGAGTCGTTCAACTGTCCAGAAGACTTGGCAACGGTATCAAGAGACGGGTTCGGTCAAAAGAAGACCACAGTTCGGGAAGAAAACGATGCACAGAACCAAGAAATGACCGTTTTTTGGTGAGTCAGGCGTTGCGTAAGGAGTCAAGAAGAGCCTTGAAGAAGTAAGAAGAGTAGAAGTTAGCTTGTGGAAGGTCAGGAGGAGGCTTTTGGGTGCCAATATCAGGCGTTACCGCCCGGCTCGAGGCCTTGATTACTCCGTGAGCACCGTGTTGCTCGACTTCAGTTTGCTCGAAACTGAGCTTGACTCTGGAGGACTGGAATAAAGTATTGTTTTCTGATGAAGCTAGAATCCCTTTGTGTGGAGAGGACCGACGCCGGCGAGTGCTGCGAAGACCACGGGAACGCTATGCGGAAGTGTGTTTCGAAGAAATTACTCCTTATGGCGGAGACACCATTATGTTTTGGGCAGCACTTAATTCGAGGGAGCTTACGGTGTTAGTTTTCATAGAAAATGAAATATTAAATGCACACCGGTATATAATGGAAGTCCTAATTCCATTTGCACAACCTGCATTGACTGCACTTGGGAAAGATTTCATTTTTATGGACGACAATGCTCGCCCGCACCGTTCGGGCGACGTGGAAGCGTACATGCAAGAAGTTGGGATCCGTCGTTTAGATGGGCCAGCTCGAAGTCCTGACCTCGATCCAATTGAGCATGTCTGGGATGTTCTAAAGAGATGGGTAAGATCAGTGCAACCTGTTCCACAAAACATCAGGGAGCTAAAAATAGTAATTGCAGAAGGGTGGCAACGTATTCCTCAAAACGTTATTAAAAACATCGTGAAGAGCATGCCTAGAAGGATTCAAGCTGTGATTTTGGCAATAGGAGGTCACACTTGATATTAGGTGTTTACATTTGTAACTTTATTTAATTAAAAGTAGTAAAAAATTCTTCTTGTCTTTATTGCCGACCACTTCTTATTGTTTGGCCGTGTACTTCGGTTTTAAAGACATCCTAATTTTTTTTTCGAAATTGCCAGAATTCACTGCACGCGTATTAATTTACACGATTATAAGTATACAGACTACGTCAAACTATTAAATTAAATTAACTCAATTCGACCTTAGAATGTAAATTTCCTTAGGTGCCCGTTTTTTTGCAAAAGAGTGTAATTACAGATCCTGTTACAGTATGTTTTTTCAATATCTCTCTCTCTCTCACTCTCTCCCTCTCTTCATAAACCCGTATCCATCCAATGCTGAGTGATGTTTCGATGATGATGCAAAATATAGCAATTAAATTAGGCAAGTGGTAAATATAAATTTAGTTTCCAGATTTATTAGGAGCTAAATCGATAGCATTGATTGAGTATTGTATCAACATTTAACAAGTTATTGAAAGGAGATGGCGAGGTCTCTTTACTCCCGTCGCTCTCACCCGTCCTCTCTTCAATAGCGCCCTCAGGAAGGCACAGAAAGTCAAACATTTTCACAACGTACTGAGTCAAAATACAGTAATGGACTGTATCTGGCTGGTAATGAGAATCCTCAATGAAAAATAAAGGACGCAATTAAAAATAGTAGTTTATGTAATGGTCATATAACAGGGGTTATTAAAACACGAGCGTGGGTTTATCACATGCGAAGCCGAATGTGATAATATTAACACGCGAGTGTTTTAATACCTAATTATATGCCGTTGCATACACTACTTTATCTTCACTCATACAGCTGAAATAAAATAAAAGTGGAAAAAGAAAAAATATGCAGTATGGCGGGCAATTTAGATTCTCATTGCACCATGACTGTCAATGTCAACGAGCCCAAGCGCCAATAAATTAAAAAAGTAAAAGTGTGCTATAAAAATTAAAAAGTTATTTTATGATACAGTTGTTTGAAAATCGACGGAAAATGTTGAACTGTAATGGTTTTTTTTTAAATTCTACCTATCCACGAATATAAAGTACGTGTATACGCAATATTTTTTGAATTCATAATTGGAACATTACGTTGTGAGTGTAGATAAAAATAGTAACTCAACACAAAATGTCATGTATGTCATGTAGTGGCATATATAAGAGATGGAACTTTCACAACACCAACTGAGAGAAAATAATTCTAAAATCAACCTGGATTTCACCTATTCTACAAACAAAGACATATATATAACTATACATCGTTGTATTATACCAACCTGATGAAGTTACATCGGGCAAAATATTCGAGAATAACGGTCGCTGTCACACCGTACATTGTACACACAATGCACGCGTGCAACGTGCAACGCACTGATTTACAGTCCGATTGAATACTTATACGGTGTGAACGCCGCCCAACCTTGCCGAGAATTTATGAGGATCGAACACTTCAAGCTGTGTGTGAATAGCACCCTTTGAATGAAAGTGACCTAATTCTAAATTCCCGTAATTTCTGTTTTTTTTTTAATTATTGATAGGCTTGGGTTTGGCCACTATCTCACCTGTTGTCAACGGTGAAGCACGCTTGCCTAAAAGAAACCTATTCACTCTTGACTTAAAGTAAACCTAGGGGAGGTTGTAGCTATCAGGAAATACAGACTCCGGCAGGGAATGCTGCTTCTTAGCTGAAACACAATGAAACTATTCCTAAAACATTTAGTGCCTGTGCGTGTGTTTGGTATCATGTACCTATGGCTTATTGCCGTACGATGATTTTGATTAAGAAAGGGAGCCCGAATTATGATTAAGAAAAGGACATCCTATCAACCGTTTTAGTATCTACCAAAAAAGTACAGACAACACTATACTATTTTTAAATTGCATTTTTTGAGTTAGGTCACTTTCATTATGAGGGTGCGAGAGTACTTCTGCATTTATGTAGTTGGTATTCTAAATTTTCTGATTAGCCTGTCAGAATTCTTCAGATAGCTCATTCTAAGGAACGCAAAGCCTTTGCTGTGCGGTTCCCAAAATGGAGACGCTGACATCTCTGCTTTCCATCGGTATTTATAAGAGGATTCAGGTTACAGGGCAAGCTTCGTACGGTAGCCAACACCTGGTTATTACAAGGTTTTATTTAACTCGCAATGTAAATGTGTTCGGGTCATATCTTGCAACTGAATTTCAAAGCAGTTACCCTCCACCGATTAAGATGAAATTTTGCATACACGTTTAGTTTGGATGATAATGCATGGTTAGCTAAGTGACGTCATTTTAAATACAATATGGCGGACGGACCAAGATGGCGGTCTAGTTATTTTTGTGCACTGCTATGACATGGGTATCAAATGAAAGGGTTTGCTGAGAATAATACGAAAAAAGCTTGATTTAAAAAAATATTTTTAATTCATAATTTATTTTATGAAATTTATCTTTCAGAACATGTTGACAAGCGAAGTTACAATTGGATTTTTCTCTTCGGGTATTAATTTCACAAAAAGTTACTAGTTTACAGACAAAACCATTGGATCTGCAAAATGTTCAAAGGCAGTTTTAGCCCGTATGTATTCCATTTGTAATTTACTCATTGTAGTAATACAGTTTCAGAAACACAGTCAAGTAAAGAGTTTGTCAGAATTAATATTTGTTTCGGGATATTTACCATGGATATTTAAATTTTGGTTGTGAGCGGCACCGTTACAAGCGCCATGATCATGAGAACTGTTCTAATATGTGTGTGTATATGTGTGTGTGTTCAAATATTAATTGTAATGATTGTGACCATGTCAGCTTAAAAACTTATAAAGAGTTTGTCGTTTATAATAAGCAGTTTTCCGTCTGCTAAGTAGTTAGTAGCACATTTTCCACGACAACTAATATAAAGGAGAGAATTCCTCCAAAACCTGCAAGAATTTAGTATTAAAAGAGCTATACATACATTAAACGATGATCAGAACATCAATACTTCCACAGACTCGTTTTGAAACCTAAATAAAATGCTGAATTTTATTATTACTTCCCTTAGCTCTTAATGCACAGGTACAGTCGGACAATAAATTCTACGCGAGCCGTTCCCCGGCGTCAAATCTAACGCTTAGACAATTAAATGCATAAAATATATATTTACATTGATACTATCACATGAATAAAGTTATCTTCAATTTACGAGAATGCACATCTCAGAGGAGGTTCATCTTATAGTGGGTTTGCAGAGGAGTGGCAGATGTTGATATACGTTAAACTTCGTCACGTAGCCTAACAAAATCAATACTATCGAAAATCTCGTTTTCACAATGTCCAATTTCTATAATATTAGTTTGTTATTTATTCATTTAAGTGTGTGTTTGTGTGTAGTGTGTGTGTGTGTGTGTATAACATTACAGGTTAATAACGTAAGATATTTTAATGTCACTTGTTGTGGTAGTCTTATAGTTCATAATGTCAGTCTGTTTAGGTAGGACCTTGCGCCAATAATTTATTAATTGCTCTAATTAACCACAACATCATATCCTACTTCTTACTAGTATTATAAATGCGAATGTTTAATTAGAGAACATACATCCAGTATGTTTGTTACTCAATCACGCCAGAATGGCTGAACGGATCGTGATGAAATTTGACACAGAGATATATTATAGTCTGGAATAGCACAACAAGTAGAAGCTAACATAGTATGGATACGAGTCCAGTACTGTCGCATCTGAACGACATCGAATTATGAATTTAAATAAAAATTACTGAACCTAGATGACTATACGTTAAAACTGACGCTACTTTTTATCCTAGTATAATGTTCCCTTGAGATTATAAAACACTATGCACCCGGGCGAAGCCGCTGGAAAAAGGTAGTTTTGCCAGCGGCTGTCGTCACAGCCCCCAAAAAAGGATTACAAAACATAAGTCTATCCAAAAAATGCAATCTTAATTTCAAAGCAAATGAAACTGTGGTCTGTTGAAAAAACTTTGATAATTTCACTACACATATAACTCGATATATAGATGGAAACTGCAATATGACAAGTTATAAAAATGTAACTACTGTTAATGTCTTTAGAAATGTCTTCCAGCAGTCCTGCAAAAGGAGAAATAAAAAACTTTTAAACAAAAAAATTAAACCGGGTTCCAAAAAAGAACACTACAAAGCATAAAATAATTTTCTTTTCCGAAGTCGGTGTCTTTGTTTCCTATTATTTGCCGTTTTTCGACGCTGACTTCGGAAAAGAAAGCAATTTTTCGCTTTGTGGTGTTTTTTTTTGGAATTCGGTTTGTTTTTATGTACCTCTAATTACAACGAAAATCGTTAAAATCCTAAGTACATCTCAAGACGAATCCAATAAGCCCAAATACGACTAGGCTTCATTGTATTATTTCGGAGTTCCAGTGCCTAATTTCCGACATCATTATCAGACCAGTCCTATGCGATGGTACCATTTCCATCAATACCATTTATTTATAAGTATCTATTTGCTTCATCATAGTCGAGATATCGTATACCCATGAAAGTGGCAATTTGTGGTCTTATTCATCATATAAAAAAAGATTCCGTCAAATTGAGAACCGCCTCCTTTTTTTGAAATCGGATAAAAAGTAATGTAGGCAATAGTGTGTCATAATTTTTACGCCAATCTCCTGTACCCACACCACATGATTCCTCGCCACGTCACCAGGTGACGCTGACGCAACTCTTAGATGGCGGACAATCGCGCACAAAGGGAAGTGTCAGTGGATTTATTGACGGCCCCCTGAACCCTGATTATAGCCCTTATTTAGCAGCCCACTGTACCTAATAGACAACTTGACTTGAATAATGTAATATATGAGTCTTTACTTATTATTTGCATAGATGCTGGTGCGGGTTTTAGAAGGAAAGCATATAAATGCAAAGCCGAAGCGATATCACGATATATAAAAGTGTCCATCCGTTGGAGATAACCTCAAATTCAATTGCAAGATTGGCCCATACATACTAACAAGGCAAGTGCAACAGATGCTTTTAATAAAAAAAAATTGAACAAGATTTTTTTATACAAACCATTTTTACATCGTTGCATATAGCAACATTTCAGTTCAATCGGTTGGATATAACTTTTTTTTTCAGTTGCGAGATTTGACCCATCGAACTGAGTAACTAAAACAAATAAGTTAAATAAAAGTTTGTAAAAAGACCCTCGCATTCAAATTTCGAATTGCCGAATGAGATCGTATTTTTTCTGTACAAATATGTGTGCAATAAGTAGTTGAGATAGAGGTCAAATATGCTATGTATATTTTTATAAATTCGCTTTAACTCTATCCCAGTGTACTTTGAGCCTTTAAGTTGTCTTTACCAGTGCAGGATTAAATTAACGTGGATGATTAATGGCGAATTCATCAGACGGGTTTCTATTTGATCCATTCGGTAATTATGTATGTGATTGTAATTATTTAGATTAGCATTGTAGACTGATGCAGGTGAAATTATCATAATTTTCCAGACATGTCATTCGGTTTGATATGTTACTGGATTCAGCCGAACCATTGAGATATGGTTCGTCATAGAAAAGACAATATGTACTACTAAAAAGGTATAGATCGTTGTTGTGGACACATAAGGAACTATAAAAAAAACTATGCAGATCACTGGCTTACCATCAGGCGAGGTAGTGGTCAAACGCGAGACTATCGAAAAAAAAATAAAAAAAAAAACTTGCAAACGAAAAATTATTTGCCAGAATGATAAAGGGTCAATGTGAAATTCTGTCAGCACAAATCATTTGCAAGTCTAATAAGGGGACAATGTGAAATTCAGTCAGCAAAAATCATTTGCAAGTCTAATAAGGGGACAATGTGAAATACTGTCAGCAAAAATCATTTGCAAGTCTAATAAGGGGACAGTGTGAAATAAATACTGTCAGCAAAAACGGAGAACTGATAGTGTCACGTTGACCTTATGCAACATAATTGCTTAAATGAATGTATGTGTGTATGTGTATTGCGTAATGAATTCGGCAAGGCAAAGGGTTTGACCCCATGGAAGAGTAGGACAACTTCTGTTTAAATAATTATGTAGATGATGTTTGTTTTGTTCTTTTTGGTCTCGCGCTTTTTGGTTTTATTTTTTATTATATAGCTGTTTTTTTTTCACTTATTTTTCGTGTCTCTTGTACGGTCACAAATATTTTTTTTGTCTTTTTTTTTCTTTATGTATTGCCAAAAAATATTGGACGATTTAATCGGTGAAGATCTTTTCGAATGAGTCCAATAATTTTTGGCTATACCTAATTTGACTTTGTTTACATCTTTTTCTTTCGTTGTTTTTACACAAAAAAAATTGTTAGATATGACGTTGTGATTATGACTGAAGAGACAAATTTGATATGCATGTTCTTTTTATGATATTTAATATAATGAATCATGCTGAAATATTTTATTGCTAAAATTCTTGGACCTCAGTGGAATCAATGTATGGACATTAAGAGAGGGTACACATTAGGCGTTTTGAAGCACGCGCTTTGGTGACGCGCTTTGGTAACGCGCTTTTAAAAGCCATGTGATCCAAAACATCCGTACACATCTATTATTATACGCGTGGTTCTGGAGAAGCGCGCGATAGAATCATGAATGGAACTGTTATTATAAAAGTATTGTGATCTACCAAGATAGCAAGCTTTGAATGTCAAGATGGTTGTTGGTTATTTACTGTGTAACAGAGTTCCAATGTATGTGGTGTGTAAGGAAAGAGTTTTATGAATAAAAGCACAGAAAGACATGACTAGGTATGTATTTAAATAAGGCTTGTCTATTATTTCATATTGAGAAGGCTCAGTGAGCTCACCACCTGGTCGCTAAACTAGTTCTCGTGGAGAAGAAGGGCCACAAACTTCATGGAAGCTCTTTCATAGTATTTATCGATACCTTTTACAGCCACATAAAATATTTACAATATTATTGAATCAAAATAACAAGGTAAGGCAAAGAATATAGACTAGCCAATAAATCAATTTAACATATTAGGAATACAGGACATAATATGATATAGATACAGTTTCAACACATCCATTAGCAATAATAAAGTTATAATATCAATTAACTTACATTAGCCTTATGTAGTCGACCTTTCACAAAGTATTTATTAATACTCAGAGTAATCACTACTCAAAGTAATTGTTATTCAGGAAAACTTCTAAATAATAATTCACAAAAAAGTAAGTTTGTCAGCTTATAAATTACACAATATTTTATAATAACGGGTCTATCTGCATCTTAATACGTCCAATATGAGAAAATGGCGCAGCATCCCGCCATTTTCCATGTTGCTTTAAATAATCTCACAATAAGGTGAACAATAATCAATTCTTATGTATTGAAAATGTTTTAAAACGTATCAAGACCACTAAGAAATTTAATATCGCCTATTTAGTCATTCTTAATCAACGGACTTATAACACTAATATAGCAATATAAAATCCAGGATACAACACAATGATCATTTCAAATTACGTTAGGAATAACATCAATGAGACTTAATATAAATTAAGAGTTATTTCCTGTAGTGGGTAGCTTTACATTTGTAGGTAGTTGACAACACAATAATAATTTAGGTAGGTACTTAGACATTTGTCGGTAGGTGCTTAATAAATATGACAGGTATGTATTATGTAGCAAACCATTGTGACTTGAAACATGAAAACTAACGATTTAATGACGTCACACATACTTCAAAATCTAACACGCGCTTTCGTGTAGAGTGGATGAAATTCGAAAACGACCTGCTACGAGTATTTGGGATATGGAAAGTCCCGATTATAAACAAAGTATTAAAAAAACGTAATTCGTATTTTGTGAATCGCGAGATCATTAAGAGAAAAAATACTGTTTGGTAGAGGAGCCACACACAAGCAATCACTTCGACGTCCATTTTTGAACTGAGCCAGAAATATAATCGCCCTACTAACGCTCGTAGAACGTCATGCCGTTCGCGGTGTATGTGCACTAACAACGCGCGTCAAACGCCGCGGCGATCGCTTAGTGTGCACTAGTTCTAAAATCATAAGAACAAAGGGTTTTGGAGCGCAGTGGAACTACCCAACAGTACAGCTCAGTAGTAGTGCTTGCGGCCACTAGAGGAACGAGGCAGTCGGATCTATAAAACCGACTTTGCCAAATTATGTTTGCAGCGCAGTCACGTACCTGAGTACTAACAAAAACAGTAAACAGGCAAGTAATAGCCCACAACTAAGTAAAATCCAAGTATTTCACTGCTATTCTCGGCAGTATATCATGGGAGTCATTGAGTCGTCTCCGTCAGGTGGACATCGCAATAACCTGCTGGCTAATTTATTCGCTCATTGTGCTACTATTCAGGTAAGCGCCCGCGCATGTTTGTGGCCGGGCTGGGCTTTAAGCGGAGATCACACGGTGTTAGGGTGTGATTTAATGGTAAATGTGATGCTAAGTGAATGCAGAATAGAGTATTTTTGGGTTGTTCAAAATCATTGGTGTCCATGAAATTTTGTGTTTTATTTCCAGGAAATCTCTAATGACCTTATAATAATTAATAAACTCGGAGTAAAATTACGCTAAACGTAAACCTCGAAATATGTATCGTTATCGCCAGTTAGTAGCTTTACTCATTGTTTATTAATGAGAGAGTGTAAGTACGCAGTCTGTTCAATGCTCAATATCTTCCTGCCCTAATGAAAGAAAGAAGCAAAGAAAATATATTTATTTGTGACCCGCACGAGAGATACGAGATATAAACAAAAAAATTAAAATAACAGAAAAATACGTGCGAGACAAAAAAGGTTCGTACCTCAGCATGTGCATCGATGCACACTTGTGATGCTGATGTGCGATGTGTGTGCTTCAGCAGAAATGTACATAGCAGTATTCGCAGTAAAGAACTTTCACGATAACGTCGTCGCAATGGTAAACTTTCGCAGTAACGTACATCGCAGATGAGAACTTACGCAACAACGTACTTCGCGATAATAAACTTTCGCAGTAACGTACATCGCAGATGAAAACTTACGCACCAACGTACTTCGAGATAGTAAACTTTCGCAGTAACGTACATCACAGATGAGAACTTACGCAACAACGTACTTCGCGATAGTAAACTTTCGCAGTAACGTACATCGCAGATGAGAACTTTCGCAACAACGTACTTCGCGATAGTAAACTTTCGCAGTAACGTACATCGCAGATGCGAACTTACGCAACAACGTACTTCGCGATAGTAAACTTTCGCAGTAACGTACATCGCAGATGCGAACTTACGCAACAACGTACTTCGCGATAGTAAACTTTCGCAGTAACGTACATCGCAGATGAGAACTTACGCAACAACGTACTTCGCGATACTAAACTTTCGCAGTAACGTACATCGCAGATGAGAACTTATGCAACAACGTACTTCGCGATAGTAAACTTTCGCAGTAACGTACATCGCAGATGAGAACTTACGCAACAACGTACTTCGCGATAGTAAACTTTCGCAGTAACGTACATCGCGGTGATAATGAACTTCGCAACGATGATTTACCAATGTTCTTAAATTGTAACTATTTTATCAATTGTTTATCAAATGTTTTTCAATCATTAACTATTATCAGTTTTTATATCACATGTTTTTATTAATTTTATATACCGTTTATTATTCTTATTAATTTATCAGTCTTAAATCTAACGGTTTGAATTCATTTATTTCTAAAGATTACAAATCACTTGTACAGAAATAAATACTAAACATTATTTGTGTATCTAATTTAATGTATTAACCAAAAATCAAATTTAAGAAAGAAAAAGAGAGAAAAATATTTATTTGTGACCCGCACAGGAGACACAAGAAATAAGCATACAATTAAACAATAATAAAATAAAAACTCCGTGCGAGACCAAAAAGGCTCCTATCTGAGCATGTGCAGCGATATCCAAAAAAAAAGGTAATAACGCTGCGCTGATATTCTGATAGGGCCCACCAAATTTGTAATTATGTTGTGTTCACCAGTTAATGACATGTTTGCACAGAATGATGCTTTATGTACAATTATGTGTAAGGTTTTTGTAAAGGTGTAGTTGGTGTTCCTATCAATAAATAAATAAATTTCAATAATCAGGGCATTGCTAGCCATTCGTCGTCATCTTCTACAAAAGCCGTCCATCGTTTCTATCCTTATCCTCCATTCTTGTCAACTTAAAATCACCATCACCAGATTTTTCGATATCGCTTGACAATACCATACATGTTCGTTACCCCAGGGGTTTCGTTTTTTAAAGTAATTTGCCTAAAGGCTCATGAATACACCATCACAAAAAAATATCAAAGTGATTGACACCGCAAGTACAATAATGTACGATGATTAACGTCCCGTCGTGTTTGTGAAGTCGACTTTAGTCTAGTCTTGTGGGTTACAAGACGATATTTGAACCGAAACACGCTTGAACCTAAGCTTGAATGTAAATTGATAAAATACATACATACATAAACTTACGCCTTTTTCACATGGGGGTAGGCAGAAACTACATAACGCCACCTGCTACGATCCTAACATACTTCTTTTGCTTCACACACATTCATACATCTAGTCATACACACACGCCGGTTATGGGTACTGCGCACTTGGCCTTTCTGAAGAACATCACCTATAAGGTCACGATTAAATGTACACAATTATGAACTTTCACTATTTACTCTATTATTTAAGTAATGCTGCCAGCGTTCTGGGCACGTTTCCCATTGACATCGATGTAGACGAATTTGTTGATGCACAATAAGCCCGTTTCCCTCTCACATTTGTATTTGTATATAGGCTTGTTTTTTTCAGAATATTCAATTGTATATATGTTAATATATTTGTTACATTAAACAATATTAAATAATTTCTTACTTAGGTACTTAATTTCTCAGTTTTGTAATACCTTTGATTTATCGCAGTCTAATACTCTTCAACGATAATTCTTTCGTAAACCGTTTGGTATCTGTGGTCAGAAGACCTAAAAAACTGACCAGTCTTACCAAGGAGTATCGTGTTACCCAGTAACTGGATTGTGGAGGTCAGATAAACAGACGCTCTATGTAAATTACTGGTACTCAGCCGCACCCGGGTACACTTGAAGCTGACCTAACTATGGGAAGGTTAGGCTGATAGACTGATTATTGTGATGTTTTGAAATATAGGTCTACCAGAATCTCATGGCAAATGTGGAAATAAAAATTTGTTGTGTGCAATACTGGGGAAATTGGATTCAACGATCTTGATACTGTTTAATTTTTATTTATGTATTTAGTATTAATGAACATGAGGTACCTATTTTATAGTAGTCACAGCGGATCTTTGTGTCTCTGAAGTAGGCCCTGCCAATTAATGCGTAAGAACTAGTTTGTCATCGAGTATACTGCATAGAGTAAGCGAGATAGGATGATGCGACATACATAAGCGAGTGAAAGAGACAGTTATACAATGCTATCTTCACCTTCAACATTGACACAAACTGCGCAGGGTCTTGCAACCAATTCTGAGACACAAAGATCCGCTGTGAGTGAGATTTATAGGTATGTGTATGACGAATGTTGTTATACATCGGGTTCTTAACATAGGAAAAATAAAGCAATTAAATATTAATTTAAGGACTAATTTATTTTATATCATTTAAATCATACTAATAACTTAAAACCTCATTCAGAACTAGAAAACTAGAATACGATTCCATGAACTCCACTGGCATTTCAAAAACTTGTATCTTTGTAGTTTTATGTCATCTCTCTCCATCAAAATGGTTCTTTTTCATTGGCATTTAACATATTCAAAACCAATCTCTTTATGTATAAAGTCTGTAAACAATAATAAAATGTATCATGTTACTTATAGTCATTCATCATCATCAGTCTATCTATACTTTTTTTTATGTAAGTTTTATGGCCTGGTTGCTAGGACCTAGGCTGGTTGTTAGCCACGTCTTTGGAAAGAGTTTTGGATCTTATATTTATTCTTTAGTATGCATTAGAATGCGGATGTAACAGATTCTAATGTTTTGTGGAGTATTTGGCAGCAAATTGTATCGAGTCAGTCTTTCCAGTAAGCTTTGCAGAGGCAGTCAATACTACAATAAAATACTCCGCTCCATTATCCCGAGATCGCTTCTGTCAATGATTTTACAAAATGTCCAGTTGCGTAGACAGTTGAGTCACAAAACTACACCAATAATATATCACAATATCCACTAGGAATCAATTTGCAAATAATATTAACAGCCAATGTACTTCACTCGAGAAAATCCCGCCAAAAACGCCCGTCCATATACACGTCCCAATGCAGGGCGCAGATTATTTCTTAATAGTTTTCTTACGTCAAAGATTCTCCATCTCCGTTAAAATCAATATAATGTCGAAGAATTAGTAACAGTTACATTACTGTTGCCATTTCTTCATTTTTAGTAATGAAAAGAAATAAAAATTAAGTAAGAAAAATATAAAATAAACTATAAGTATCAAAACAAATCAGTCCAACTTACCGGTCCACTCTACGACGCACTTTAAAATCAAAGATTGAGTTTGATTTACGCCTTCTTCTTCCCTTATTTTATGATACACATTGAAAACAATATGTCTCGCTTGAGATCGAAGTGGGTTATTCGACATTTTCACAAAAATAACAAATTTTCAAGATAATATCAAAAAATTTCAGCAGCGGTTGACACATCAAGTACTTTGATTTAACAGGTGACAATTTACATTGCCATATGAAAATCACAATTTAAAAAAAAACAAAAATGCCATGAGATTCTGGTAGACCTATAACTTTCACACTTAATATCATAAAGGCGAAAGTTTGTGAGTTTGTTACTCTTTCACAGAGATAGATTATCATGAAATTTGGCATAGAGATAGATTATATTCAGGAATAGCACATAAGATACTTTTATGCCGGGAATATCTTCCCTTGGGATAATTTTTGATATTCACGCGGGTGAAGCCGCTGGCAGAAGCTAGTGATCTATTATACCACCCTGTAATTGTTCCACTGCTGGGCATAGGCTTCTTCTCATACAGAGAAGGCACGAGCATTGATCACCACGCTTGCTCCAGACGGGTGGGCGATTTCTAACGTATACCTATACTCCATTTGCAATAACATTAGACATGTTTACAACTCTTTTTACAGTCCGTTCAACCGATTTTGAGTTTTATCCCGTAAGCATAAGGATGACATAACAAGCATAAACCTGTTACCAATTGTTTACTACAGCTACCATTTGTCGTATCACCAACGCAATAGAAGTCAAAATCGGTTGAACGGGCTGTAAAATGGGTTTATTTAAATGTCTAATGTTATCGCAAATGGAGTATAGTAACTGTAAGTCCAGGTTTCCTCACGATGTTTTCTTCCATCGTTGTCAGCAATTTCGAAGATAAACTTAAAAAGTACATAATTATGAATTTAAAAAAGTCACATTAGTTCTTGCTCGGATTTGAACCCTCGATCTCAAGCACGAGAGGCGGGGTCTCGGCCATTGGGGCACCAGGATAAACAACTATGAACTATAATCTCTCTAATTCCGAGATAAAACTAAGGCCAACTCTTACGCAACAGTATTTTCAATAAGTACCAATATTTACCGGTATAACTCTGTGCATTCCGCAAATATCTTCTTTGTTCCAATTGTCTAGTTAGATCGTAACCTTGTGGTTTATGTCCACAAATTGTTGGTTGCCGGACTGAAGGCGGCGCTCAATCGCTTTGGTCGATTATCGACAATTTTTGGTACGGCCGCAAGGGCAAAGGAGAAGCGGATAGACGGTTATAAGCGGGTTGCTTGTCTGTCTTCTTATATTTTTCGAGTTGATGGTGTGGGCCCAGTAGATGGCCACGTTTATAGCGGCATCAGTAGTGTTCATCGCTTGTGTCTGGTAATTAGGAATAGCTTGGAAGATAATCAAACTGTATAGTAGTAGGCACATTCAACTACACATAAGTGGGACTGGTAGCACTTTGCACAAATCCTTCCCTAACAGCTACGCCATAAATGCATATGGCAAGTTGAAACATAACCACTGATGATCGCTAGATTGTATCAAGTCTAGATTAAGGCGGTACCCTGACCAAAAAATCGGCATGAGATATGAGCATTCCTATTGGTCTAGCGGCACTGGTGGCGCATGAATACAGTAGTGAATACGCCCAGATTTTAGAATAAAATCTTTATAAAATCGAATTATGGTCTTTTGAAAAAAAAAAATCTATAAAAATGTTCGTTATTAAATTGTCTATCCATTAGTGTTAGTACAAAAAATAATTAATGAACACTTTACGAGGAGATGCATAATATCAATAATTATTTCTCATTTTTATGTTTTTTTGGAAGGAGATTTTTAGTGAAATATATACAACATTTAAAAAAAACTAAATATACCATTTTAGAATCAATATTATGTAGAAAGTTAATGTATTTTTATTAATTGATATTTCTTTTTTAATAACGAGTAGATAGCTCCTAAAAACAGTACAAAAAACGGCTTGCGCGGGGTTTTGCCCGGGGTACCGCCTTAATGTATGTAAGTAAAACGCATCACATTGGATATACCTGTGTTTGAATGTTGTCGCGCACTATATGAGTATGAAATTGTACAAAAAGTTTGAAACCATTTTGTTACATTGAAGAAAATTAATTTCAGATTTAGTTGTGTGCTGATTCGTTTAGTTGAAGGAATAATATTTTTTAAAAATGGAACCCCCCACAATTTGGCGCTTAAAATCCGCCATGTTTCTTTTTTTTTACGTCACTCATCTAAGAACACTTGGGCGGTCAAGACCTATCAAACGATGTCATAATTATAAAAATCTGTCTAGAGGTTTGAAAGATATGAGGGAATAAAGAAATTTACAAAACATACATATAAGATACGCGCGATAAACTTAACACTTCCTTGGTAGTCGGGTAAAAATAGAAGATGAAATCTCTCAGTGAGGGCTGGTACGAGGTGGTGTGGGAAAAGAATTCCTGAAAGGACTGTTTTCACAGTACTGGGATAGTGGTGGGCTAAAGAAAAGTTAAGTATCATAGTTTAGTCGTTGTTTATCCTTCATTAATCATCGCTGCTATGGTTAAGTTAAACTTATTCTTAATGCCGGCAATCTGGTGAGACATTTCCATTTTTTTAATTTTTAACCCTTCAATTAGTGCAAGATGCAATAACCCCTTAAGTAATAATATGGCCATTAATTTAGTAAAGATAACATAAGAATTATTGTATTTTTAACTATAATGGTTAATAGATATGAAGCTACGGGCTATTAAATAGAGAAAAGACAAACAAGTTGTTTTAATTCTCTTTATAACCGGGCAGATTAAAATTCTGACATTTCCGATATATTTTTTTCCGGCAACCTTTATTGTATTTGTACTGTGTGAATCTCCCTGGCGCCCGTGTTTATTATCTTATTATTTAATTTCCATTTTGGGAAAAAGTTTTTTTTTTTAATTTAAACAATGTATTAAATATGTTTGACAAATAAATATTCTGATTCTAATTCTGATTCTGATACATTTATTCCTTTTTTTTTATCTGTTTTTTTTATTATTTTGCTAAGCCATTTTTTTTTTTGGATTTTCATTTGTTTTTTTTTTGGGTCTGGAAGGGTAATTAGGTAAGTAGTGTAGGTAGTGTTAAAGTATTAGTAGTAGTAGCTAATCTCTTTAGAATTGAGGCAACACATTGCAACTGCTATCTTTAATGACTATTTTGTGTCTACGCGGCGTTATTATTACATTAATCGATGTTCTGTTAGTTTCGAAAGTGATTCCAAGGGAACAAATAAACTTATTTAATTATTGTTTAGCTTTTACTAAAATAGTCTTGATTTTACGGTAGCAAAATGTTAGATGTTTAGCGGTGGTTAACATCCTAACAAGCATTTCAATTTGACTTTCTCAATTTTAGTGGCTTTTAAAACTTCAACACCACTTAAGGAGTAATATTCTGAAATGTTAATGCAGTATTTGGCCGTGCACCCGCTCGGAGCCATAATATCAATATTGAACATTGATGTATTAAAAAGAGGAAGATACGTTACGCGCTAACATCGCGATCAGAAAACCTGGGCTCGGCGCACGACTACATGCACCGAAACTCACACATCTGTGTTCAGTGTCATCACCAGACCCAAACCTACAGTTACCGATAGACAAGGACAGGAACAGAAGACGGCGCTGTAGTGCGAGCGAAATCGCGTTAGCCGCCGAATGTTGGCCGAATGTTTACTATTATGAATGAAATGACATTGCAATATGTGCGTATCGTATCTCTCACGCTCGTTTGTAATATCTATTTCGCTCTCACAAAAATGGCGAAGCAAACATTAAATATTATTGTAATTTTCAACAAATTAACATTTTTGACTGTACTTACGAGTGGTGTAAGTGATCCCATGTGACTTATTTTTCTGCCAGGTATTATTTAAACACTGTTTAGCTACACAAGAAGTCGTTTTGATGCGTATTTATTGTAAATAAAACATAAAAACACTGAAATTATTGAGCTTTGTGATCAACCATTTGCCGTGCGCGACTGAGTGCCCACTACTTGCAATCACTTAGTTTAGTAGGACCAAGCGCTGTGACCAGTCCCGTATCTACCTCTTTTTAATACATCAATGATATTGAACCTCCTTTTGGACAGCTTTGTTTTGCAAAATATTCTTTGACTTACGCTATTTCAGTTATGAAGAAATTCTAGCCATCAATTTGTCTGTGTAAAATATTTTTAAACATCTAAGTTGTTTTGGAGGCGTATACAAAATTAGCGAAAAAATATGGTATTGTTAATATTTTTTTTAAAATAAAATCTATTAGTTACACGAAAAAGTCACGTTTTACAAAACACCTAATAAAACACCAATCTTCATAGTTCTCACGACCACGCAATTTTGGAACGTTAGCTATATAGCTCGTCGTCATTTTTATAACTAGACTCACAGTAATTACCACTTAGTTTATTAGAAAACGATTTTTATGTACGCTGGGCGCATAACCTAATAAAACACACTAGCAGTTTGTAACTAACTGTCATTTATTATATAAGTTGACATATATAGGTAAACAGATGGCGCTAGTAGTTGCATATAGGTTAGTATTGCTTGTTACATATCAACATAATGTACATGAATCAATATTAAATATATATAAAAAGTTTGCTTTAGAAAGTAGCCGGTTTTCGGCACTAAAGCGGTGGAAGGCTCTTAAGGTAACGGAAGATATAGTCTGGAAATATGAATAACTAGCTTCTGCCAGCGGTTTCGCCCGCGTGAAAAGTTGTTTTCGGGATAAAAAGTATTCCAGACTATAATCTATCTCTGTGCCAAATTTCATACAGCTCCGTTCAGGTGTTGTGTTATGATTGAGTAACAAACATACATCCATCCAAAACTTTCGCATTTATAATATTAGTAAGATAGATATGACAGTAGGTGATAGCGGGGCTTTTACCATCAATCTCCAAAATATGTATGTATACGTAATGGTCAGCGTCGATGTTGAGTACTTATTAGACGCGAGTCCCTTAGAGAAAAATTTAAAGAAATCGATATACTGACTCTACCTTCACTCTATATTTTGGAATGTATTTTGTATGTCCGCAAAAATCGAGGGCTTTTCAAAACTAGAAGCGACTTACATAATTTAAATACACGCAGTAAGCACGAAATTGTAATACCCAAATTCAGATTAACAAAAACTAGCAAGTCTTTTTATATAAACAGTATACGCTTTTATAACAAGTTGCCAAAGTCAGTTTTAGAACTGACCGATGGAAAGTTCAAAAACTACATCAAACGTGTCCTTGTTAAAAATGCATATTATAAAATCAAGGACTACGTTGAAGATAAAAATTTTGGCTTCAGCTCCTTCTGCGCATGCGGCTTCCCTGGTAACTCATAAACGGCACAAATATGTGGTTGTCTCTAACTATTCTCAATCTCATTAATTCTTTGTTTTTTTTTCCTTCTTTTGATTATTCTTTTTACAATGGTTTTCAATCATCTTCATAGCCCTTTGCTAAGAATAGTTACAGCACTGATAACAATATTTGTGCCACATGTTAGATTTAGTCTTTTATTTATTTTACTTTTGTATAGATTTCCTTTACCGATTATTTTGTAAATGTGTGAACATTGTAGGCCTTCTAGATGCTTGTTAACTTTTGTCAAACGCGAGCCTATAGATAAATAAAAAAAAAAAAAAAAATAATATGTTTTTTTTTTTTTTTTTGTTTTCTTACGACTTATTGTCGGGCCTACGTTGTCCCCACATATCTAAGTACTAATGCTGTAACAAGGAAATATTGTAAAACCAAACCATTTTTTTAAAAGAGTAACCATGGAGTTTCTTGCCGGTTCTTCTCCATAGGAAACGACCAACCCGAACTGTGCACATTGTCGACGTTTTATAAGTGCCCATGTAGGCCTATATGAAATAAAAAAATTGATTTTGATTTTATTCACCAATGTATCTGTCTGCATGGAGGTAATAGAGGTGAAATTGCAGGAAAATAACATCCCTGTAGAATACGTGAAATTACTTCATCATTGTTTATTTACCAGTTACTTTATATACCAAGGTCAATACTACCTGCAGATTGATGGTGTTGCCATGGGTAGTCCGGTGGCTCCAGAGGTGGCCAACATTTGGATTGAACATTTTGAAGAGTTGGCGGTCTCCACTGCATCTGCACCTATTAAATTATGGAAAAACCGGCCAAGTGCGAGTCGGACTCGCGCACGAAGGGTTCCGTACAATTATCGCAACAAACGGCAAAAAATACACGTTTGTTGTATGGGAGCCCCACTTAAATATTTATTTGATTGTGTTTTTAGTATTTTTTGTTATAGTTGCAACATAAATTTATACATCATCTGTGAAAATTTCAACTGTCTAGCTGTCACGGTTCATGAGATACAGCCTGTTGACAGACAGACAGACGAACCGCAGAGTCTTAGTAATAGGGTCCTGTTTTTACCCTATGGGTACGGAACCCTAAAAACGAACGAGAAAGAGGGTAGACCGATTTGTCTCCTTATAAACCCACCCGCAAGAACTTCAGACTTCAGTGTGTATCCGTGATCAATTTTTTTTTTTTTTTTTGTTTGCAACAGCACGAAAATATCGGAAACTCGCAACAAACAGTAAACATGGTAGATATTCCGCATCTAATGTTAATGTTAGTTCAAAGTTATATAAATAATTGACACTGAAACCCTTTAAATTGCTATAGGTTTGAATTTAATAGCTTAATAATGTGTTTGTAGAATGTCTCACTGGCACTTGGTCATCTGCCGGCTGTCTTATATGGTGTGCCGTACCAACTCGGTCGAGGCGTTGCTTACACCAAGGCGACTACCATCTTCAGCTTGCAAGTGTCCTCTTCAGCTGCGAACAAAGTCTTCAGACGACTAAGCATTCACATTGGGACGTTAGGTGACTTCGGCCGCCTCTAAGTGAGCGATCAAGATAACTCAAATGACCAACCATACGAAGTTGGTAAAATATGTTACTGTAAAAGCCCGAACTACGGTAAATCCTAGGATTTACCAAGTCATACCTACTGCTAAAAGCCCCACAGAACAAAACAAGTCATGTCGATGACACGCTATGATACGAAATGATGAGAAAAATTAAGAACTGACTGATATCTTCACCAAAATTGGTATTAGAATAGAATATACTTTATTGTAGATACCTACACCATAAAAGTAACACATCTCTTTTATAAAAGCTTACTTTCTTTATTATGATGGTTTGACGATATTTTTACGACAAAGTCGACTATTCGTTTTTAGGGTTCCGTAGCCAAATGGCAAAAAACGGAACCCTTATAGATTCGTCATGTCTGTCTGTCTGTCCGTCCGTATGTCACAGCCACTTTTTTCCGAAACTATAAGAACTATGACGTTGAAACTTGGTGAATAGATGTATTATGTGAACCGCATTAAGATTTTCACTCAAAAATAGAAAAAAAAACAATAAATTTTGGGGGTATACTTGAAACTGAAACAATTTTTTTTTTCTTCAATCCCAAACGTGTGGGGTATCTATGGATAGGTCTTCAAAAATGATATTGAGTTTTCTTATATCATTTTTTTCTTAACTGAATAGTTTGTGCGAGAGACACTTCCAAAGAGGTAAAATGTGTGTCCCCTCCCCCCCTGTAACTTCTAAAATAGAAAAATTCAAAGAATGATAAAACTAAAAAAAAAATATGATGTACATTACCATGTAAACTACTACCGAAAATTGGTTTGAACGAGATCTAGTAAGTAGTTTTTTTTTAATGCGTCATAAATCGTAAACCGCAATTTACCAAGTAAGGAACCCTTCGTGCGACTCGCACTTGGCCGGTTTTTTTAGTGTGTCATAGACATTAAAAAATTTCAACATATACAATTCTCTGAGGTAAAGCCCAACATTTCTTGCTGCGCTGCGTGTCGCGGGCTCGATTTCCACACAGAACAAATATTAGTATGACCTATAGATTGATTTAGGCTCTGGGTGTTTGTTTATATGTTTGTAAACACATCCACGATACAGGAGAAAAAACTTGTGCGGGCAACGTTTTTTTTAAATAAAATGAAATAAATGCTGGGAAAAGCCCGAAATTTGCGATATTATAGATCATTTCTGGCTTTTTACCAATATTTCTTGAAATCCTAGGTTTGACCGTACTTCGGGCTTTTACAGTACCTACTTAACATATATATTTTAGTAAATGTAATACCAAATTGCAAATTCCAGCAAACTACCCACGTACCCAGGTAGATCGATATCCTGCTGGTATTTCAGATATCCCAAGTTAAGAGCAAACCGCAATTAGGTGGAACACGACCCCGACACAAAGCATTGTTAGTGCTGCAGCTCTCCGTTATAACAATAAAGTTTTAAGGTTACTCGGCACTGCCCGGAGATATTGGAGCGATGGCTCCGTACTAGTGGACACAAAAGTGGTATTTATTTAGAATTATTTCAATTACCTACTATATTTTTTCAGCGGCTTAGTCAGGTCAAAATTGAAAATCATCCAATGGCAACTTTTTAGAGGGACATAAAGTACCCTTCGTCCTAAGGTCAAGCTGTCCAGGACATGATATACCCATGTTCTTCATCCAAATTCGTTCAGCCGTTGACGCGTTGCTATTAATTTTTTATTTTTTCTAAACAAACAAAAAAAACTTTCCTCTTTATAATATTAGTATAAATTGTATTTTCTCTCTGCTCTTACAGTTTGACCCAACACGTGCAGAGAGTTAATAATAATAATTTACACATAAACCAACACAGACAGACAAATAAATTAACCAAAAACATTAACAAAAATTTTAATACAACCTATACCAATATTATAAAGAGGAAAGATTTTTTTGTTTGTTTGTACCGAATAGGCTCCGAAACTACTGGACCGATTTTAAAAATTCTTTCACCTATGGAAAGCTACATTATTCCCGAGTAACATAGGCTATAATTTTGAAGGGAGCGAAGCCGGGGGGGTCAGCTAGTAAAAAAAAATTCAACGATTCAATAATAACAGTTCAATAATAAAAATATTATAATGTAAGGAACATCCAAACATACAGACTTTCAAATGTCTAATATAAGTTGGATACACGTATTTATCCATTTCAGCTATGTATATGGCATGCAGCAGTTTTTATGCTTAGTACAAAAAGACAATATTTGTAATAAAAACTTTTTTACAAAAATAATACAACCGACTTCCAAATACAAACAAAACAAAGCGAAAAATAACTTAAATTTCGGCAGTCGATGTTCCTATTTTTATTAACCGACTTCCCAAAAAGGATGAGGTTCTCAATTCGGATGTTTATCTGCTATATAAAAATAAGTCGGGTTTCTCCCTGACGCTATAACTCCAGAACGCACGAACCGATTTCCAAGGTTTTGCATTCGTTGGAAAGGTCTCGGGCTCCGTGAGGTTTATAGGTAGGGTAGGGTAGGGTAGGGTAGGGTAGGGTAGGGTAGGGTAGTGTAGGGTTGGGTAGTGTAGGGTAGTGTAGGGCCGGGTAGGGTAGGGTAGGGTAGTGTAGGGTCGGGTAGGGTAGGGTAGGGTAGGGTAGGGTAGTGTAGGGTAGGGTAGGGTAAGGTAGGGTATGGTAGATAAATGTTTGGTCTTTTTATGGCAAAACAAAGTTTGCCGGGTCAGCTAGTTATGCATATATATATATATATATATATATATATATATTTATGTTTGTTCGAGCATAACTCCGTCATATATAAACCGATTTGAAAAATTCTTATTTTGACGAAATAAATTTATTCCGAAACATATATCCGAAGTTCTTCATCAGATCTTGATCAAATTTGCGACCACACGAAAAGCATCAGCTTCCACGAGACGAATCATCAAAATCGGTTCACCTAGTAAAAAGTTGTGAGGTAACAAAAAAAAATTAATCCAGTCGAATTGAAAACCTCCTTTTTGAAGTCGGTTAAAAACAATCATGACGCAGAGGCAGGCTAAGAAAAAAAGCTAAAGGTCAAGCTCAGGCTCTTGATAAAGTGTCATTATACCAGCAATAGCGATTGCAACTCCATACATTTTTGACATTTTACCAATCGCTATAGAGTCGCTTTCGATGATAGAATGTAACTTGTATATCGCCTCTAGTTAGAAACCGTTACAGATTAAAAAACACAGCTGTGATTCTGCTACTTGAGCAAATAAATGATTTATCAATCGATCTAAACTGATAAAGACTTCCGCAGAATTTATAGGCACATAAACTTCTCATAAATTCTAACCTAAAAGTAATAAAGATACTAAACTCCTTAACTAAGACGATATTACTCCAGCAGCTGCACCATTCAGCTTTAATCCTTCTAATTAAAAACACATATAAAACAAATCAGACGTTTATCTAACTTGCATGTAATACAGCAAGATCTCCACTTAGTCACGTCACTTTTTAGTCTAAGATCCTACCGCTGAAATCTGCAAGTATTTTTTTTATATAAATAAATTTCATGTATTCACGACACGACTTCCCACCGCACTATTCTGATACCACTGCAACTCTTGAAAGCCAGAATCAACAGTGGCGACCACCAGAAAAGCGCCGAGGCAATGACGAAGTCCCGGAGTATGAATTTAACTGTCTTGTTTTAACTTTCGTTTTGACAGTACTACACTTTTAAAATAACTGTGTACTTCAAGTGTCAACTCCCTGGTACAAAAAGTCAGAATTTGAGGTTTGGCTCTCACCTATTTCCACCTCCAATATAGGACAAATTTAAAAGATATTCTATAAACTGAAAAAGAAAGATATATACTGTACCCTTAAGTTTTCCTGTTTGATGATACATTATCTTTAGATGCACTAGAAGCTAGAACCCTCATAAGATGCTCAAAATTGCGCTTGTTTTTGTGAATATTTGTCCTGTACATTTTTTGTGGTGTACAATAAAGTATATCATAAATAAATAAATAATAGCTTCATCTCTGCGACCGCTGTCAGTATCAATACAGTAACAATAGCGCTTGACAGGCTAACAATAACGTATACGTCAGTTTGACATATGTCGCAGAGATCAAGCTACCTATCTTATAAAAAGTATATTGTACAAATTTGACAACTATAAATTAAAAAATAATAGTTAAAAAAAACACGCTTTAATGGAAAACCAAACTAAAAGGTAGTTTTTTTTTTTAAGCTTGTGGCTTTATATTCATGAAAATTAAGTTTTATCAAAAACCATTACATGCCGATTTTTGCGGCGGGATCTCTTACTATTTATAGCTTATCAGAGCTATTACATAGTTAGTTCGTGCTTATCATGTAGCAGAGTTATTAATATTGGTTGTAATTGGATGGTTACCTGTTCGGATATGAGTATTAGGTGTATCTGAGTTTAAGTTTGCTGATAAGCCGTCAAAGACGCCGATGTTATAAAATTATAGAGGCTCTTTACAAGAAAGAAAATTATAGTATACAAGCTAAATTAATATTTTGCAGCTAGTCTGTAAAGAATCAGCATTCCCTTTTTAAGTGATTGCCACGTTAAAGTGGAATGTTGATTATTTTTCTGCTGACAGCAGCCTTTTGGGTATTTACCTCATTGGCAGCGAGGCGGACAATATTTTTGATGCCCAATAAGTTCTCTATATTGAAAAGATTTTCATTTTCCATTGGTTCTTATTAAAATGGGATGCTATAAAATCCTTGGTGTCGACTGTACTGCGCATTTGAATACTTACAAATGCTCTTCTGCAAATGGTATTGTAATATTACTAACGTGCTACCATCAGTTATCCAACGATTTGACTTTGAATTTACATAATTCGTCTGTAAAACACTTTCTCTTTATATTTTCCGAATCAAAAAAACTTTTTAACCTAAAAATCAAACCGACTTCCAAAACAAAACACTACAAAACGAAAAATATTTTTCTTTTCCGAAGTCATCTGAGGTCTTCTTCATGAGTTCCACTTCGCCAAATGATATTTTCTGAGTGCAAATGATTGCATTGTTCATGAAAATACAAAAATCACTATATGTATGCTTATAATGTTTGAGGAGTTCCCTCGATTTCTCTGGGATGCCATCATCAAATCCTGGTTTTCTTATCGTGGTATCACCCTTAGGATATCTACTTTCCAACAAAAACAGAATCATTAAAATCGGTTCATAAACGACGAAGTTATCCGCGAACACATAAAAAAATATATATTAATTGAGAAACCTGCTGCTTTTTTGAAGTCGATTAAAAATAAAAAAAATATGATTATGAACGTTCTATCGAAATTGTTATTCCCGACTAATATTATATCAAGTGATATTATTATCCTAGACAATGCTATACGATGGACTGCTACCAAGAAAGTCCAGATGTTCCACCTAGGATCATCCGCAGTAACGCTTTTGACCACCAACGAGGCAATTCACTTCAACGCGTCAATGTTCATATGTATATCCGACACTACCCCACTTCCATTCAAATCCTCTTACACATGTGTGTAACGTGCGCACACGCAATGGGCGGTGCCGACCTCTGACTCGCCTCGTCACGTATACCACACGGATTGGGTTAGATACGTTATCGGAAAGATGGCTACCGGTATTAGTGGGATGTGTTTTACTGACGAGTGTCGGTCACTTATCCGACTTTTCTCTCAATCATAAATGATTCAGCTGTACATTTATTCGCGATTGTTTCAGTTTCTGTTGTATACGTGACTAATGAATTTACGTTAACGGTTAGTTAGTTAGTGCATTTTGCCTCGTAAAGTAAGACTAGATTAGCACACCTAGAGGAGAATTGATCAGCTAATTGTTCCTATTTCAGATACTGGATTCATCATAATCCAAATGCTTGCTTGATTAATCAAATTTCTAACTTAGTCTTACGCGTATGTCTGTGTAATACCTAAAGGCTCGGCTACAAGCACAATCTTGCATGCGCATACGGTTTGTGCATAAATTGGTGCAAAAAGTGCATGGTGTCTACACGATAGCAACTTCCATGCGCATACGGTTTGTGCAAAAAATGGTGCAAAAAGTGCATTGTGTCTACACGATACAAACTTGCATGCGCATACGGTTTGTGCAAAAAATGGTGCAAAAAGTGCATGGTGTCTACACGATAGCAACTTGCATGCGCATACGGTTTGTGCAAAAAGTGCATGGTGTCTACACGATAGCAACTTGCATGCGTATACGGTTTGTGCAAAAAATTGTGCAAAAACTGTATAGCGTCCATACAATAGAGACTTGTTGGCTTTATGGTGCTAACGTTTGTGCATTTATATTGTACGCTAGTTTGTACAAAATTGGTTTAAGAATTGCGCTTTGTGCAAGTTTGCCTCGCATAATTTATTAGCGCGGTATACCATTTTGACGTCTTAGCGCACAAGTTTGCTTGTACAAACATGAATTTGTGAAAATAAGGTTGAGCATGTAGCCTTAACATTAAAATTAAAAATTAGTGAATATCTGAAAAGAAAATTATAGAAAAATCTAACAAACCAAACAAACTAACAAGCCCAAACTAAAAAACAACAAAACATTACGAACTTTATGATATGTCCATCAAAACCGCAAACGGATCTAATCGGACGATACGTTTGGAGAATACCCAACGTCTGCAGAACATTCCAGCGGGCTCGCTACATGCGCGGCGAGGACGCGACTCACGATCAGTGCTGGCCATAACTCCGATAATTGACGTCAGCCACCCAGCCCGCAGGGGGGCTAGCAAACGGGGGTAAGTCGGGAATTTAGAAATTATTGGGGTGAAGACTTAATTACAGCAAATGAATCTTTCTCGACCGATTTCAAGGTGTAACCACGAATTTGGAAGTTAAACTGAATGGCGCACATATTATTATATTCGCGTGATGCCAGCATCGCAGCTGAAAGGTTGATTTTATAGCCAGCCATGTACACTCGGGAGGGGATCACTAAGCAAATTAGTTGTCAAGAATAATAATACAACTCCAACTAGGCCAAACAAAGAACATTGAATAAAATTTTCTCAAGAATACCTAATTATAATTAACTAGCTGTTCCCCGCGGCTTCGCTCCCGTGGGCCACCCCAAAGGACCCGTTACGGGATTAAAAAATAGCCTATGTTACTCAGGCGTAATGTAGCTTTCTATTGGAGAAAGAATTTTTAAAATCGGTCCAGTACTTTCGGAGCCTATTCGGTACAAACAAACAAAAAAATCTTTCCTCTTTATAATATTGGTATAGATAAATTGTTTGGTTCCCCAAAACATGGAATAGAATGGATGCAGAACCAATTTTATACACTCCACCAATCATTTGCACCAAGTAAACAAACAGCTTTCAAAAACTAATAACGAAATAGAACACCATCTTCTTTTTACCAAATTACGAATAAGACCTTGTAGCAGCACCAACGCCGCCACTTACAAACTAATGACATGAAGTCACACATTGAACACATACAACAGTACGACAATAACCGTTGGGCAGTTGCCCGGACTAGACACAACACCCGTCTGGGTGGAGGATCCCCCCTTTTCTATGGGGGTTTGTGGGACTTTACACCCTGTTCCACCTGCCTCTAAAACCTAAAATAAGCTCGACTTAACACCACAGAAAATCATACTCAATGGAAAATAAGGACAGGGAAGGCCGACCTAAGTAAATAGGACATAGAGTAGTGGAGGAAAAAAAAATACTCCCCTTTTTTCTACTGCCTGCCAAAACCCTATTTCTAAATTCCCGAGTTATCCCAGTTCACCAGCCGACTGTCGGCATCTACTCGTCCCTATAACTCTCGGGTCGCGTGCGGTGACTTCCCTATGATAATTTAATTGTTGTGCGTGCGCTACAAAATATATTTATAGCAGGCTAGCGACGAGCTAGGGTTAGATAGAGATGGCTTGATAACAGGTGGTATCGCTGCAGGGTTAAATTGATAAATATCAGTTTAATAACTGCAGTAAACAAGTTAATGCTGTCGGTGAAAACGAAACCCCTTGATTAAGTTAGTTATGGATATGGGATGATGGGGCACTAGGATGTTTTCACAGAGGGTGAATATTTTGAATATGGCCACTTCTTCAGTTTTCCGCACCGTTATATTTATTCTATTAACATATAGAAAATTGAATATTCTAAAAAAAAACAACCTATATACAAATACAAAAGGGAGACGGAAAAGAGCTCATTGTGCATCAAAAAATTCGTCCACATCGATGTCAATGGGAAACGTGCCAAAACGCTGGCAGCATTGCCACGTGGGATGGCAATGCTGATTCTCTGGCCGAAGAAAAGGCCAGCCCTCTGATCACGAGACGAGTCAGAATTTCTCGAAAAAGTCAATGCGCACTCGGACCTAATGTTTCAACCCCAAACGGCTCAAACATATAACTTCCAATAAGGTTGTTATATTTGCGCCGTTTGATGTCTTCTGCACCAGCCGCAGCACAGCCCGCCGTGCTAAGAAGATGTGATAGCGCAAGGGTGTCGACACATGTTGCATCCCACACCAAAGGCCACCTTCCAAGGCATTATGGTCATCCCGTCTGCTCTCTTTCCAGTTAGGTTTTATTATTATTGTAAAATTGCAATAGAGAGTTCAACTCATCTTTGCGCGCGGCGCTATGTGTGGGTGATTGTTTGCTCGGACGACGACTGCCGCGTCACTACCACACAAATGCATAATGTACAATTACAAGCGCACGCACACATGGCGCCACGCGCACAGATTTGTTGAACTTTCTATACCAGGGTTAAAGGAATCTATACGTTTTGAAGTGTGACAAAAAGGAAAAACTGGTTTCACGAACTAGGAGGACGGTGGTTAATAATGACAATGCCAGGAGTAACGAATTACTGGAAACTTCAGAGGAAGAAGTCATGTACGATAAAACATTTATCATCAACAACTAAAACATCAATGCTTCGTGCCTCTTAAAGCACGTGTAACTGTTGGTATAGATTGTCATTTATAGATTTTTGGCAGTTGTTACAGATAGTTAGACCCTTGCACGAAAAAATTAACTCAGAGTTAGTTGCTAACATGAGGCTAAATTGATAGTTTATCATACAATATTGGCAATTTATCCTCGTAGCCCTGAACCGGCAAGGGACCATTTATGACGCCTGTTTAATTGTGTTTGTAATTACGCCGGATGAGTACAGAAGCCTAAAATTTTGACATCCAGTCTTGCCATGGGAACGTTAAGTACCCAGATTTTGGGGGTCATTTATGTAGTAGCTATCTAAAATTCTCATGTATTGAGCTGTATCCGATAGATTAGAGCCGACATCAACATATTTGAATAAGGGCAAAGCAGTAATCAGTGACTGATAGTTTTTAATAATCTCTCTCTCATATTAGATTAGAATGTAGGAAAATACAAAACAGTCCTTATCTAGTTTCTTCTCAAGTCTGTGGTCCTACAAAACAAAGCTCGTCCCGTATCGTATGCACTCGGAATTAGGGCTGACACCGCGAGAATTTAATACAATAAACTCGCTTCAATCAAGCTGCTATTTTGTACTGCACTTCGTTAGGGATTCACGTAACAACTGCAGCTTCGATTTCTATAGATTACAAATTCTGCCCAACTTATAAATTTTGAATATTTTACAGCAATTTTCGCTAGAAGGCTTATAGCTAATTGCAAAAATATTAAATAGTCAGCCCCGATATTTTCTACAAAGTAATACCGATATTTTTCAAGCTTTGAAGCTTCATATTGAACTGGTAATAGTATGTACTGTAAGAGCTCAGAAAACAAGGGAAAATAAATATAAAATATTTAATTAAAAATAAACTTATGCAGTACAATAAAATTTTAGCTAGGTCCTAAGCCGTCGGCGTCCGCCAGAAAAGAACGCGAGCCTCGGTGCAATATGCGTGCTAGGTGAGCGGCCCGTGCGTTGCTATCTTCACAGTTGTCAACTTCGTGATCAAACCCGTCAACTTCAAGACGGCTCTCGAGCGCCATCTATCGCCTTACAGTATGTTTTTTTAATTTCGATGTGATGAAGTTTTGCAATTAATGACCATCTTTAACGTCGTCGCTCTAAAAAAACGAATCTTATTTAACTATTCCTTCTATGTTACTCAGTCGTATTTTCTTTCAGTAGACTACGATACCCTTAACATAATAATGGCCATTCAATGGCAGTGCCAGGATATCTCTGGCACCCCTAACCCCGCGGCACCACAAAGCGTGTAGACCGCGAGCCCGCAATATCTCGTCCGTCCCGTCCCGACCTATCCGCGTCCTCTATAACATTATATAATTTATTGTATTAGTGCCGCTGTACTAACACGACTAATGATATTTGTGGGGCATTCATTATACGCTGTAATTGTTGTTTACTGTCTCCAATACATCCTCGATTAGGTGCTAAAGTGTGGCCTTGGTCACAGGGGAGCGAATGATGGCCGATGTAGCACAGATAATTTGTATTAATGTTATTGTCTCTTTACTAGCCGTTAATTCTATAACGAGCGAGTTAATAAATATAGAGACAGTAGGGCTGCAATTTGCGACTTATACTGGGATTCCAGACAGAGAGTTTCATTCAATAGGCGATAGCGGTTGTCGAAATGTCACAATTCCACACATATTTTTAATTTTGTGACAATTGTTGTCGCTGAATCTTTCTGTCAGGAGCCTCTATTTAGGGTTCCGTACCCAAAGGGACCCTATTACTAACACTCCACTTTCCGTCCGTCTGTCTGTCTGTTCACAGATGATGTATTTCTGTTGCCACTATTATAACAACAATACTAAAAACAGAATATAATAAATATTCAAGTAGGGCTCCCATACAACAAACGTAATTTTTTTGCCGTTTTTATGCGATAATGGTACGGAACCCTTCGTGCGCGAGTTCGACTCGCACTTGGCCGGTTTTCTTAACATATGAACTCGTATACATGTAGATGGACATAACAAAACATGCAGAAGAAAGAAGGGATGAATAGATTTGAAAGGCTAAACCAGAGGCCCTAGACAAAATAGACCTATCATTGAAAGCGTGGCGATAGCGATTGGAAAAACGTCAAAAATGTATGATAATGTCATACGCTTTCGAAATGTCATGTCATCACTCCTGCAATATTTCGACCATCGCCATTGCTGACGTATGACACTTTTCTAGAGCCTCATAGCAACCGATAGACCGGTTCTTCTCGTGTCACCAAACCCAATCATTTCTGAGAGATTAGCCCATCATTGACGAAACAGAGGAGAATGCAGGAAATTACACGCATTGACAAGTGTCATTCGACGTAGCGATGGCTACAATCAAAACGCTAAATCGTAAGGGATTTATGACGTGACATTTCTACATTTTGACGTTTTTCTAATCGCTATCGCCACTTTTTCAATGATAGAATGTCTATGGTCTAGGGCCTCTGGTGCAGCCCTATTTTAAATCTATTGATCACTTCTTTCGTCTGCTTGTTTTGTTATGTCCATGTACATGTTTACGATGTCATATGTTTTGAAGTTTTTACAATCGCTATTGTCACGCTTTCGTTGATATAATTTCACTTGTTACCTTATATAGACGAATGTCACAGATGTCACATTAGCGATTGATATCTAAGAGATATCGAAAAATCACGTGATGAACAAACTAAATTTGCACTGCTAAAAGAACATTTTTTTAATGAAAATCTAAACAAAGCAAAAAACGTAAATACTAATGAAATTAAGACTCGTAGCGTTATCAATGCTCAGCTGTTACTACCAAAGTACACAAACTTACACGGCAAGAGATCAAGAGATCGTTAAAATATTTAATACCTTACCTTATTAATAAACTACCCACATCATTGAGGGACAAAATAACTCAAACAACGAATTAAATACAAACTAAATAATTATTTTTTACAAAATATAAATACCTAAGATACACAGATTCACTAATAAAAATATATTATTTAATTAATTATAAATAAGGAGTTAATAGAAATAAAAAAACAAAAATAATACCTAACAATAATATCAAAACACAAATAAAGTTGAAAATTAACAATTAATAAAAGCGTTAGTTTTTATTTTGGGCACAACCTGTATCTACTTAAAAACTCTCCAACACTTTTGTTTTAAGGATGGAAGGCCGGAGAGGTCACAAACGTGCGCATGTTACTCGTAGTATTAGAGAATTATTTCGCATATACCCACTGTAATTTTTATTCTTTTTAGGGTTCCGTAGCCAAATGGCAAAAAACGGAACCCTTATAGATTCGTCATGTCTGTCTGTCTGTCTGTCTGTCTGTCTGTCTGTCTGTCTGTCTGTCTGTCTGTCTGTCCGTCCGTATGTCACAGTCACTTTATTCCGAAACTATAAGAACTATGCTGTTGAAACTTGGTAAGTAGATGTATTCTGTGAACCGCATTAAGATTTTCACACAAAAATAAAAATAAAACAATAAATTTTGGGGGTTCCCATACTTGAAACTAAAACTAAAAATATTTTTTTTCATCAGACCCATACGTGTGGGGTATCTATGGATAGGTCTTCAAAAATGATATTGAGGTTTCTAATATCATTTTTTTCTAAACTGAATAGTTTGCGCGAGAGATTCTGCCAAAGTGGTAAAATGTGTGTCCCCCCCCCTTTAACTTCTAAAATAAGAGAATGATAAAACTAAAAAAAATATATGATGTACATTACTATGTAAACTACCAGCGAAAATTGGTTTGAACGAGATCTAGTAAGTAGTTTTTTTTTAATACATCATAAATCGTAAACCGCAATTTACCAAGTACGGAACCCTTCGTGCGCGAGTCCGACTCGCACTTGGCCGGTTTTGTTGTTACTTTTTACCTAACTTAAGTGGTTATTATTTTTTGTTGGTATTATGTAGTCGATGTTTTTGGTGCACGGTAAAACTCTAATGAGTTTATGTTGGCATCAACTTAAATATATAAAATGTGTATGTTACTACTGATTAAATAAATAAATCATCCCTTACATTTCGACTATTGCCTTCGCTGACATCAACATGTCATCAATAACAGAGCCTCAGATCAATGACGAACCCGTAAATGAATTATCACCATTAACTTAATGATTCTCACACCTCTTCTCTGAAACTTAAACTTTAAGTAATTCCTGTAAAACGATGTTCCATCAGAGCTCAACCTTCATTTCTATAAAACAATAACAAAGCCCTCCCTGGGAACGAATCGCAATGCGTAAAATCACCGCCTTGCCCGCGGCGACCGACGCAAGATGCATTACTTTGCACATAAATTATTTTGTTCTATAGTAAGTATGAATTTCATATCGCCGAGACTATGTTGTTGTGTATTTCATGGCTGGGAATCAAGTGAAACAGGTCTAACGATTAACAAGTAATTTCTCAAGATACAATTTTGTTGTATTGTATACTTGATCTTTTACTTCCCGTCAATCACCTACTTTGGTCTATCTTTCGCATTTTAATTGCCATCTTGGTTGAATTTCCCAATCTAAGATCCCAATTTCTGATTATTTTACTTATCATTCGATGTAGCTGCCATACTTGATTTTACCTCTAGTACTTTTTCATATCCATTATTCTTAATCATCATAGCACTTCACTTTATAAACTGTTTTAACTGTCTTGCATTTTACTTTTGAATCAATTCTCACACAACTGGCTAACTAGGTCCATCTTCACATCCTCATCATCTTCTAGCTCTTGTCCTACGTTACTTAGGATCGGCGCAACACGGTTTTCTTTTTCGATGAGAAAGACAACTTTCATGCTATCACTCACTCCCTTCTCTTTCATGGCATTCCTCGCATAATCCATTCATTCTATTCCTTTTCCATCTTTATAACTACCTAATTAAATAGTTATCATGATGGTTGAGCTGAGTGGTGCCAATCCATGCGTCATGTTCGTGAATGGGTGCCATCAGTTGGGATTGGTCTCAATTTTGCTATCTCGGCCGGTTATGGTATTTATTTTTTAATTGTTTGTTACTCTAGAAGCTTTTACGTGCACGTTTTTTTACAATGTTCTCACATATATGTATTTTTTCAACAAGTAAAATTGTAATTAAAACTGATGGAAAAGAGTGTCCGTGGAGTTTCTTGCAAATTCTTCTCCATTGAGACCTACTGACGCTTGCGAATTTGCAACTAGAGTCATCTTTTTTTTTTGACAATGCAAAAGTACCTCTAAGGTTTATTTGAAATAAACTATTTGATTTTATTAGATTGTTAGATATATTCTAATCAATCACAAATTAATCACAAATTCAAATTCATGACCTGAACATCTAAGTAGCAACCACAATCAATACACTCGAGCACTCGCTAACCGCTACTACATTCCGGCGAAAATTATCACCAATACTCAATTTGAATTAAGAAGCTCCTCCTTTATAC
This sequence comes from Orthosia gothica, assembly GCA_949775005.1. Taxonomy (NCBI): domain Eukaryota; kingdom Metazoa; phylum Arthropoda; class Insecta; order Lepidoptera; family Noctuidae; genus Orthosia; species Orthosia gothica. The sequence continues at coordinate 18,956,510 of OX459034.1, forward strand.
TAATAATTTAATAATAATAATAATAATCTTTATTATTCAAGAAAAATACATTTTATATCAGATAAATCACACTAGGATTCCCTGTGTCGTGGAGGCCAGTCTCTTTCATCATAGTTCAGAAATACAGTGTTTTATTGTAGCCATATATATAACAAAAAGGATAAGTTAAAGACAAACAAAAATATTACGGGGATGCATGGTATCTTGCAGTGTGGGCAAAAGTGTGCGTCAAGTGGCGTTGGTGCGTGTATTAAGTGTGTATGCGTGTGTGTGCGCGTGTGTGTGTGTGTGTGTGGTATGTCTCCAAAACTAACATTATAGGAAATAATAAGTTTTATTTTTACGAAGTGTTTAATAGTTTCTCTGTGCTGTCGTAATCCAGACCTTTTAGGTAAGTTTTGATGTCTGATTTGCATTTTGATTTTGTCAAGGGTAATAAATTAATTTTATCATTAATCTTATTATAAAGGTGTGGCCCCATATATTGATAACACCTTTTCCCAAAATCAAGTCTACGCTTTGGCTTACGCCATCTAGGCTTCCTTCGGGAATATACATTGGAGTTCATCTTGACTAGAGCCTCTTTATGGAACTTTAGGGCTACGGCTATAATGTATATCTGTCGCACGCGCATTGTATCCGTCTCTTGATATAAGGTGTTTGTCGGAAATCGCCTTGGTTTTTTATAAGCTATCTTGAGAACGGCCCGTTGTGCGCGTTCTGCCCCAATCAAATGCGTCTTTAGTGCAGCCCCCCATGCAGCTATACAGTAACTTAGAAGAGATTCGCACAGAGTGTGATAAATCATCTTCAAGATCTTCATGTTTGCAATCTGACCCATTCTCTTAAAGACATGTAGCAGTTTCCTAACACGACCACTTACATGCTCTATTTGCTTAGTCCAGGTGAGGCTTCTGTCAATGTAGACACCAAGGCATTTTATGTGCTCTACTAGTTCAAAGCTTGGGTATGAACATTGCGAGTCTGAGTCACTATGGCAGGTATGCAGTTTGATGGCAAAGTTACTTGGACAAGTGTTTCTTGCGCTAACACTAAAGTTGATGACCTTCGTTTTACCTACATTTAGTGTCAACAGATTGCAATTTAGCCATTGTGCATCCTGCTTCACACCAGACTCAGCTGCCTCGTATAGAGAATCCCACGTCCTATCATAAAATACTATAGCTGTGTCATCAGCGTAGGCGAAAATTTTTGCTTTAGAGAGTGACAGTGAGCAAAGGCTCTTGACATAGATAATGAAAAGAGTAGGCCCCAGTACGCTACCTTGCGGCACACCATAGTCAAGAGTGGCGTATGAACTGTAGTTGTTGCCTAAGATTAACCTCTGCGTGCGATTACTGAGGTAAGACTGGAACCACTCAAGAGCAGTGCCACGGACAGCTATGCCTTCAAGTTTCCTCAATAGAATGCTTCTAGAGACGGTTTCAAAGGCTTTCGCAAGATGAAGGAAGATTCCAGTACATTTGTTACCATCATCTAGTTTGGTGACAACAAAGTCTACTATATCTGTAACTGCATATTCCGTTGACCTGTTTTTGCGAAAACCATACTGATTGTTTGAGAGAATGCCTCATTTTTTTAGGTTTTTATCAAGTTATTGCAAATATTCCTGTAGTTTTTATACCGCTGCTGTATTGTGAGATTATCTTTATTAGTTTTTTTATTTGCTTCCATATGTAATAAGTCTCTTTTTCTGATGCATTTTATTAATCCTTTAGTCATCCAGGGTTTTTTGATCGAATTTGAGTTACGAGTAGGTTTTGTAGTAAAGTAATTTTGTACTGTTTTATGGTTAAAAAGTTTTATAAATAAGGCTCAAAGACACTCATAAATATTTAAGTAGCAACCGCAATCAATACACTCGAGCACTCGCTAACCGCTACCACACTCCTGCGCAAATGGTCGCGAATAGTCATACATGTGCTGACCACCACTATGTAATGGTAAGGAAGCGTGTGCGCTGTGTACCGATCGAATTAAGGGGGAGGGTACGGTGGGTAAGCGAAGAGAGTTAAGGAGTTTGTGCTCCATTAGGATTATTAATACATTATAAATCAAGAAACAACTGGTGTAATAAACGTTCACTTGTTTAAATGATTTTCGTCTAAACCATATTTTTTTTCTGAATAAAGAAAATTTTTGTGTGCTGTGTGCACACAAAAAGTGTTTACAACAATCTTCATCGGTGCGACACGTTCTCTTTTTCCATATTTATATCGCTTGTTAACCGTCACACTATTACTGACGGCCTTTTCTTTCATGTCATACCTAACACAATACATTTATTCCATTCCAAATCCATCCCCACAGTTGCCTAATAATTCAAATTAGAAACAAAAAGCCCACTAAAAAAAAATTACACAATAACAACAAACCAGGTTCCAGGTTGCCTGGAAGAGATTGCGGAACGCGATAAGGCCGCCCATTGTATTTGTATTAATTTTAAGTTTCTTTTTATAATTGTATTTTAAGGTGTACAATAAAGCATAAAATAAATAAACAAGCATTTGCACTCAGAAAGTATCATTTGGTGAAGTGGAACTGATGAAGAAGGCCACAGATGGCCACTGGAACTTCTTAATGTGTATGTCGTGGGTATAAAATATCTCGAATATTTAAGCGACTATGATGAAGCAAATGCAAATAAATAAATGGTACTGATGAAAATGGTACCATCGAACTAATCTGATGATGAAGCTGGAAGGTAGACACTGGAACTCAGTAATAAAACTATGTATCCTAGTCGTGTTTGTGCTTATTGGAATTGAAATGAGATGTACTCTGGCTATAAATGATTTTCATGGTAATAACTACAAGTAACTACTAACAATAAAAAGAGTAAAATAAAAACGTTTTAACAAACAAATTAAACACCCTTCAAAACACTAGGTACCAGGAACCGACTTCGGGAACACCACCACGTCTTCGCCTATATTCTCCATGTTAACGCTTTTTATTCTCTTTCAACCATTCAGATGTTTAAATGATTTGTTTAATTTTTAACACGCTTTTATTGGCTTGGTATGTGTGAATATAGATAACGGTATCTATGTAACGGAATTTTTGAAAGTGATTTTCACCCCCTTCAAAACGTCGGCTTAATTTGAAACATTGCACACTTATCAAGGACCGATGACAATGCAATTATTTAAATAGTATGTCCCATTATCCGTACTAGAATCTTCAGGATTAGCGTTTGAACTAAAAAGTAAAGAATAAACGTTAGTTAATAAAACTAAAAAACACGCTTTAATAGAAAACAAAACTAAAAAGTAGAAAATAATTATCAATAAATTTAAATTAAGAATACAAAAAAAAATTTTTTTTGGAAAAAAAAAAAATGTTTGTAAAGAAGAGTGGGGTGCATGATGTCAATTGTTATAATATTGGTAAAATTACAGATATTGGTAAAATTAGAGTCATTTTGAAAATAAATTACTAAGCATCCCACGGTTTTTTACAATCAAATATTTTTTTGTTAATCACACTATTCTTAATATAAATTTATTGAAAATTATTTCCTACTTTTAGTTTTGTTTTCTACCGAAGCATGTTGTTTAGTTTTTTTAACTTTTTAATTTGTTAGTCTAGTCTTCGTTTTCCACTCCTTTCGTCTGTCTAATTCGACTATGTCACTAGATATTGTTTAGTTAACTTTTTAAATTAAAACCAGTATCCGCTCTCCTCCCCACTATAACCCCCCTCTACATGTAAGGTCAGGCCATCGGAACACGTAATAGGTAAACGTAGCAAATTGTAGCATGTTTACATCGCTCTCAAATTATGGTCAGGCGGTCGTTTTGCGGCCCTTGCCTCTTTGTGGCTTATTATACTGTGGCTTTGTACCGCTTTGTTGTGTTGTCAAGTAGCTTAGCGTATGTCATATGGAGTTATGGAATTGTAGGTTGATGTAAGGGGCACTCCTACATTTCGGACAATGCACGGTCAAGCTCTTTGTACCAGAGCCCACTCTGTGGTGCGTTTATGGTACTGATTTGAAATCGAATGTACGAAACCAACCTTCATAAATTCAGTAGATCGATTTTGGCACGGAGGTGTTTTTCTGGTGTTTTAACTTTAAACTCCTTAGAGGCACAAGAAAAAAACCTTTCAAGAATCTTGTATAAAAAAAACGGGCAAGTGCGAGTTGGACTCGCGCGCGAAGGGTTCCGTACCATTATAAAAAAAACGGCAAAAAAAACACGTTTGTTGTATGGGAGCCCCACATAAACATTATTTTTATTATATTTTTAGTATTTGTTCATATAGCGGCAACAGAAATACATCATCTGTGAAAATTTCAACTGTCTAGCTATCACGGTTCATGAGATACAGCCTGGTGACAGACGGACAGACAGACAGACGGATCGCGGAGTCTTAGTAATAGGGTCCCGTTTTTACTCTTTGCGTACGGAACCCTAAAAAACACAAAAAAGGAAGGTTTACGAAGTTTTTTTTTTCTTTATTTAAATCGTTTCACTCTTCGAACGGCTTCCGAATACCTATTTCGTTTGTGTTATTTTTTTACTGACCAGCCAGTATCATGTGTATTTTACTTCTAACTTTACTTCTGTATCAAAACCTCATCCACCACGCACCTTTTCAGATAAGAAACAAATAAACAAGACAAAGACACCGAGATAATGTAGCCCGTGAATGACTTTCATTTAAAAAATGCCTGCTAAAAAGCATTCAAATTGTAAATTCATAAAAATCGCTCCATATCCGGCATCACACAGTCTTCCAAATCTTATATACCTATTGTACTTATTTTAAGAACTGCTACCAACCAAAACAAGTAGCCAATAGCATTTTACTCCCCAGCTTCACTTCTGTATCAAAACATCATCCAACACGCACCTCTTTTCGGATAAGAAACAAATGCCGGACAAAGGCATCGAGATACCGTGGCCGGTGAATGAGCCTCTGCGTTTATCACGCCAAGCTTTGTGTCCTTGAATTATGCGGCCTTATTGCTCGCCTTGCATGAGTTAGCACCCCGACGGACAGACTAACGTTTGCTATCGGCTCTAAACTGCTGTTGCTTTGCGCCGGCGCAAGTGGGAAGGGGTTCGCGGGGTGGGGAAAGGGGAATAAGATACCAGAGTCTCCAGACAAGTGTTATTCGATGTCAGCGTTGGCGATGGTCGAAATGCAAAATGTAAGTGATTGATCACGTGATCGCTTGGCATTTTCATACATTTTTGACATTTTACCAATCGCTATCACGACGCCTTCGTTGATAGAATGTCACTGGTCAAAAATCGTTTTCATAATTATTGACGACTAGTTTTGCCCGTGGTTTCGCTCCCGTCAACCGTGAACTACCTACTCCACTTTCTAGACGTTAGTCTACCCATCATTTTTTATAGTGTCATTCTGCCGCAGAGAATCTTAACACCGCCATTCAGAAAATGACTTCAAATGCACAACGCCATCTATTGAGTATGGAGTTCAACTGTTCGAGTATCTGAATTGCGTGTGTTGTGATATTTTACTTCTTGAACACTTTTAATTCATCTAACTTTTGATAGAGTGAACCGATTGCGATGAAACATAAACTTAGGTATACTTCAAGTTATTCACAATTTTATGTATAAAAGTTATCTACATTGGTTTAGTACATTTTACGTGATGCGTGCACGACTAAACATACAAAAATTTCAAAAATGCTGGAAATGGGATCGAAAATAATTAGAATAGAAGTTATTTTTAGTTTTATTTTTATTTATTTTTGTACAATTTTGATTTAGGTAATGGTATTCGATGATGATAGTTCACACTGTGCTTATGTGTTTTTTCAACATTATGATTCACATCCTAGTTTTGTGTCCACGTCCAGGAATGAACGAATTTGTGAGTCTAAAAGTCTTTCCCTCGCACGCTTGCCATCGATCTTGCGAGTAACTAGTTTGAGGTTATGTCCATCTTTTCTCGCAATGTGATTGAAAAATTCGAGGATTCTTTGCGGACAGGGGGGTGACCACAAGCTCTTAGAGTAAGGTTATTTTGAGATCGAGTAAGTGACAGATGTTTACACGTCATATACATCTGTCCCTTACACACACTCAAAATAACCTTACTCTAACAGCTTGTGGTCACCCCCCAGGTAATAGAGGGCCTGGTTTGTGTCGTAATATCCCGTATTAGTTAACACGAATGACAAAGTTAATTCAAATTACCCACTAATCCAGAAATTTAATATTCTTATTTTTTAAGAATACCGTCTATGCGCACTTTAAATTACTTAAGTTTCGTTATGGTTTCGTTAAATATTTTATTTCTTGAAAAATAAAGAATTTAATACCGAAATATCGTCGAGAATAGACTCATTGATGCGGCAAGAATGCCAGAGAATCTACTACATTTAGCGCGGTAGGCGCAAGTAAAAGTATAAGGTACAATAACACCTCTTATATATTGAAGCTACCTGCATTCAGCATGGTGAGATTTATATTGCTTGGTAGGCGACGATTGGGGCAGCTCCACCAAAAATAAATCAATTATTTCATCTCAATGCATCTGCCTCTTTACTCAAAGGAAGCAATTCCTCTGTTCCTGGAATCAATCTTCTTGTGACAACAACATTTTGTTGAAATAGACTGTTGATGAAGTGTGTCCTAATAAACCGTATTCCAGTACACAATGTGTTAATTTAAACGTTTAAATAATTAACTTTCCTGCGAAATTGCAAACTTTACGCGACCATGCCTGTAATGGACGCAATTGGTTGTCCATTAATGAAATAATTGATTTGAACATTGAACAACCACGCTTTTATTGGCAACTTTAACTAAAACTCTTAATGATAATGGTATGCAAATGCATCAGAGAAGGCTTTTTACCCGAATGCCGAGGGAGGTGTATGTGTAATGTGTTTATAAGTCTATGTATGTATTTTTGTTCGTATGTGGTGTTCTAGAGACCGATTGGTCTCTAGAACACCACATACGATAGACATAGATAATGGTATGCAAATGCATCAGAGAAGGCTTTTTACCCGAATGCCGAGGGAGGTGTGTGTGTAATGTGTTTATAAGTCTATGTATGTATTTTTGTTCGTATGTGGTGTTCTAGAGACCGATTGGTCTCTAGAACACCACATACGATAGACATAGATAATGGTATGCAAATGCATCAGAGAAGGCTTTTTACCCGAATGCCGAGGGAGGTGTGTGTGTAATGTGTTTATAAGTCTATGTATGTATTTTTGTTCGTATGTGGTGTTCTAGAGACCGATTGGTCTCTAGAACACCACATGTGGGCCGATTTTACGTCAATGTTAAAAGTCTATTCAGTGTAACTGCTTGCCCAATAAACATGTACACTAAATCTATATTTAGTATAAAACATCAACTATAAGGAAATTGACCCAAAGGATTATACTTACACAAAATCTTCGGGTCCAATGACAAACCCATGCTGTTCTACAGGTGCGAAACGTGGGAGATCACAAAGAACGTCTCACGCCAAATCTAAGTCTTTATCAACCGCTATTTTAATAGTGTTACTAGCCCGAGATCGACCGCTAGATCAAGCATCACAAGTCCTAAGTATAACATTTAAGGCGGTACCCCGAGCAAAACGCCGCGCAAGCCGTTTTTTGTGCTGTTTTTAGGAGCTATCTACTCGTTATTTAAAAAGAAATATCAATTAATAAAAATACATTAAATTTCTACATAATATTGATTCTAAAATGGTAGAATTAGTTTTTTTTTAAATGTTGTATATATTTCACTAAACTACTACACTAAATAATTTTTGATATTATGCATCTCCTCGTAAAGTGTTCATTGATTATTTTTTGTACTAACACTAATGGATAGACAATTTAATAACGAACATTTTTGTAGAATTATTTTTTTCAAAAGACCGAAATTCGATTTTATAATGATTTTATTCTAAAATCTGGGCGTATTCACTACTGTAATTCATGCGCCACCAGTGCCGCTAGACCAATAGGAACGCTCATATCTCATGCCGATTTTTTTGGTCAGGGTACCGTCTTAAGTTTGCGAGTGTCACTAAAGACATGACAGTAATCAAAGTTCACCACAGCGACAACCAGACGCAATATTGTCAAAAGCACATAAAAAAATCAAAAAACCCGGCTGCTTAAGAAGCGAATTAAAAAGACGTAAACATGAAGAAAATCATGCTGTGCAGTCGGAGGATACATATCTGCGATCTGGCTGACTTCTGCAGACAGTGTAAGTGTCAGTTATCGTGTTAGTCAACTTAAAACTTTAAGTAACTCAAAAGGAACTGTCCCAATCAAGTCCTCAAAAGCTGCTCTTCAAATGAAATGTAAAGACTTGCAACTTAAGGAAAATAAATTTCATCTACTACTTTTATATCAGTAGTATCTCAGAAAAAGCAATTTTTTCATATTTCTTTAACTTAGCTTTTTTTTCAGAATCAGAATATTTATTTGTGAAACATAGGTATTCATCATGTCCGCTTCATCTGTATTCCGTGTCCGCTTCATCTGTATTCCGTGTCCGCTTCATCTGTATTCTCTGTATCATGTCCGCTTCATCTGTATTCCGATTGGCTTCTAGACTTTGCTCCTAGCTCCTAAACATTCATAGCTATCTTATCGGCGCTATAGTGTAATAAAGAAGACAATTTGGTTCAGATTCGCTGTAACGACAGTTCCTGTCATGGTCAAGGAATAAGTGGAAAACATAAGTTGCCTTGGCATTTACCGTTGATGCAAATTTTGAATGGAGCTGACAAGAACATAATCTCCGCAAAAACCTGACGGGGATGAAACAAAGAAGAACAACAAAGACAGAAATAAGGCAACAGTTAATTCTAAATGATTAAGAAAGCTTCACTGCATCTTAGTCCAGTTAAAATGCCATAGAAAGTAGACCATACAAGCTGCGTACAGAATATCTAAACAATCATTAAGAACTAAAATCAAAATTCAAATCGCAACATCAAAATCATATATTACAGAACATACGAGCAAACGTGATCGCATTTGTTTGCCATTGTCATCGCTGCCGATACGGGCCGAATAAAGCCGAATACACCCGATACGCATCTCGGCCGCGCGGGCGCATGACACAGATAATCTAAGCATTCAGCCACCCGCCGAGTTACCAGCGATTTTATACAGCCAACTTAATAAATGCCCATTAAAATAAATTGTTTGGCATTGTCATAGCTTCCGATCCGCGTGCACGTTGCCTGATCCTCGTTTACATTAGCCATTCTGAGATAATATATGGGCTGTAATTTATGCCTTTAACTATGCCTATAAAGAATAGTAATGGCCCGAGATCGCTTCTATTGGAAATGGTTATTGAAGAGTTAATAAAGTTTTGCGTGATTGCAGATTGTACGTGCGGAGAATATCGTGGTGAGACAGGATTTGTTTGTGTTTTGTTATTTATGAGAAGTTCTTATTCTGGATTTTACGAAGTGCATTGTGCGTGTATAGCATGCAATATATTTGTGGGTTTTATCGTTATGCAGATTTTCGTCTATGAATCTCCTTATTTTATTGTACGGTAGTTAAAAGTTTGTCTTGTCCCGGAAGTGTCTCTTATTCGTAGAGCTATCAAAAGACTGCCAAATCGGTATTTCGCAAACAAAAAAATAAGTGAATATAAATTAATATATGGTAGTATTTAAACGCAAATAAAAAAACCATTTTGTATCCAAAAATAATCCGAATTCCAATAACAAATACTGATTGCAACTTCAACTGCATCCGGTTCATATTCAACCTCCGGAAATATGACCATGTGTCGAGCTGCAGAACTGAATTCAAATGGATGCCCATTCGGCAGCGAAGAAATTTGCGCGCCTTGACTGCGCTTTTCTCTCTACTCAACTCTCCCACACCTCCTTCTTATCTCATACCTCACTTAATAATAATAATAATAAATTTATTTTCAGTATCTTTACAACTTCTACAATATATCTTACAAAGGGGTCTCCTTTTAAGTATGAGAAATACCTGTGCTAGGAGGCCCCGCTCTTCTAAAACTAGTACAATAGTATGTAGGAGTGTGCTTACATGAACTTTTACAATTTGGTAACTTATTAACTAATGGAAGAAAAAAAAAATAAAGCAAAATGTATACAAACAAAAACGATTAATTTAACACCTTAACTGCCAGGCAATGAGACACAATTGAAAATGTATTGTTTGTCGGTCACTTGGCAGTTAAGGTGTTAACACATGTACGTTTATGGGTGGGAGTGGGTGTGTGTTGTGTAAGTGTATGTGTGTGTGTGTGTGTGTGTGTGTGTTGTGTAAGTATAAGTGTGTGTGTGTGTGTGTGCATGTATGTAAAGAGTGCGTCATTCGGAGATATGTTGGTGTATGCGTCACTTATCATCAGAACATCAGACGACAGTTTGTAAAAGAGTTTCAATGTCGTCATAGTTTTTGTTTTTTAGCCAATTTATCATAGATTTTTTACAATCTCGATAAGTCATGGGGAAAATATTTATAAGTTCACTTTCAATACCTATGTTCTTCACACGCTAGGAATCTGCGTTCATCTAACAATCTTCTCTTACTCTGTCCTTCTCATACTTCTGATTTTGTTCATTCTTCCTTTAATATTCAATCCATTCTTCTCTGGAATGCGCTTCCTCTCGATATCAGGACGGCCACCAGTCAGTATGCATTTAAGCGGAAGTTGCGGGATTATTTTCTAAACGAATAGCAGAGTCGTCTCAATATGCGCCTTTCTATTAATTAATTTATATATATATATATATTATTTTATATATAGTATTTATTATAGTACATATTTAAGTATGTTTATTTCAACTATATATTTTTGTACTAAATTTGCGTTCATAATATTTTTATTTCATTTTTTTTATGCACCTGCCATGCTATCTCTCCACCACCCTTGGTTGACTGGTAGAGAATGCCTCAGGCATTAAGTCCGCCTATGTACTTTTATGTTGCATGAAGTTTTAATCTATATATATAAAAATCAATTGCTGTTCGTTAGTCTCGCTAAAACTCGAGAACGGCTGGACCGATTTGAATAATTCTTTTTGAACTCTAACGTTCGAACCTAAACTCCCGAGCTCGCTTCGCTCGCTCTTGGACTTATTTGGTTATTTGTGTGAGTATAACGTTTGTACGATCTGGTTAATTTGCTATGCAGTCAGTATTTCTAATGTAAAAAAGTATACAAGTTATGGCAATTAACTGATAGGCGATTATTTATTTTTTGTGCAAATAATAATATCCCATATACTTGTAATGCCAAATGGGTACTTAATTTAACTCATCTGTCTTTTTCACAGTGAGCATTTCCTGAAATGGCGATGGATTTTGTATATTTTCGCTGTACATGCTACATACCACATCTATGGAATCTATGTCAGAATAGGTTTATTATTTTCTGACATTAGAAAAGTTTACATCTTCTCTTTTCAAAGATGCGCCAACTGGGGTCGTGAAAACCCTCATTATGATAGCATTTAGGGCCTCAGTAACTCATATTCTCAGGTTTTCATACCATCAATTCAATTCGAACAGATCATTCATTTTTATAAAAATAGTCACAGCAAAAAAGAATAGCAAACAATCGATGTATCATCGAAGACTTCTTACTGTTTGTCATTACAATGCTATTATTATAAAAACGTATTGCTTGCTTTTTGCCGATGCATCCTAGACAAAAAGTGTCGATGGCCTTTAGTTATTAACTATATTTGATAGGGTTCCTCTTAAATTATGCACAGATGAAATCGGTTGATTACATTTTTTTTTATATTAGAATAGAACACCTCTTGAATTAAAAAAAAATTGTTGTTTGTCTTTTGACTCCGACAAGCAACGTTGTCAAATGGTTTCCAGATTTGATAGGAATGTCAATATTTGGGCAGTTACTCCAACCAGTAGACCAATCACAGACCCACGAAAAATCCAGAACTTCAGACCAGCTGGTCTTATGTTTACAAGACTGCTTTTGTTAATAACTGTCATCCGAGCCTTGACGATTTTGTACTCTCCAAAACAGTATATCAATCAGTCATTAAGCAAATCATGAAAGTATTCGACAGAACCCATTTGTGTTTATATCCTGTTTGTATTTTTTGTTACTATTTGCTTATAAATATGGCACACGCCAGATTGCAATCGCAAGTCGCAAGTGTAACGAAATGGCGGGCTGTCAATTTGACAGGAGGACACCATTTTGATTTCTTTGTATAATTAATCGAAGTGGTATTTTAATTCATTTTGTGTTCATTCATATTTATTCGAAGTCATTGTTTGGATATTATAACATCCATGCATGAAATTAATTGGAGACGTATTTTGAACTGATATTTCCTTGAACTTTTTGCATTGTTAAATGTTATACTTAGGACTTGCGATGCTTGATCTAGCGGTCGATCTAACACTATGAAAATATCGGTTGACAAAGACTTAGATTTGGCGTGAGACGTTCTTTGTGACCTCCCACGTTCCGTAGAACAGCGTGGGTTTGTCATTGGATCCGAAGATTTTGTGTATATAATCCTTCGGGTCAATTTCCTTTTAGTTGTATTCTAAATAAAGGTTTAGTGTACATGTTTATTGGGCAAGCAGTTACACTGAATAGACTTATAACAATGATGATGAAATTTTTTAATAAAAATAAAAATATTTTATTTCAACTAACCACTAAGCAAAAAAAAACAAAAATGAATTATGGTCCCGTTTTTCCCTAATTAATTTAAAACAGGCCGAGTCAACCAAGCTTTGACCCATCCCAATGGATGGCGCCCGTTCACTAAAATGACGCATGGGTTGGCATCACTCAGCTCAACCATCATGAAGGGGACCGAATGATTAATAACATTTGCCAACATCCTCAGATCAAATAAAAAGTCAAGATGGAACGTTGCAAACCACAAAGTGACGCCGGTTCAAACTATGCCTTGCCGTACAAATACATAATTACAAACACTCACGTACAACGAAATTACGCCTTAGCTCGTCATTCGAGCTCACAGATCAAATAATAAAGCTCAACTGACAAGCTAAGGGGTGGTTTCGTTGTACGTTTGCGCGTGTAATTGTGTATTTATACGCCAAGGCATAGTTTGAACCGGCTTCACTTTGTTGTTTGCAACGTACCATCTTTACTTTTTATTTGATCTGAGCCAACATCAGAGAGACATTTGGGAAAGCATGACACACTCTTAACTGCCAGGGCACATTCCTGTCAACGAACGACATAATAGGTATAGATGGTAGATTTACAGTTTGTACAGCTACATAGTACTCACACATGTGCTGTGCAATTATTAAATACAAAAATAAATTGAGTTTATACAATACAAATATATTCAGTGTTCAGCAGGTCCAACAATAATGTTTTGCTTATCAATTGTGTTTGCGGCATAGTGGTTATGAAGCAGGACTAGCATTGAGCCAAGCATTTTTATCAGCGATATAATATCCCAACTTATAATAAACATTTTAACAACCAAACTATGCTACCAATTACGCGATATCTTTTACAAAATAAGAAACAACACACAAACATCAGTTTTGTGACATAGACACGATGAAACAGATAAAAAAAGTTTAATGAAGATTTTTATCATCGTCTTTTCAAAATGGTGCCTGACAGGTAACAAGCAAGGAGCCAAGGAACCTTTAATTTAACCATACCAATTAATAGTTTTTATATTGTGTGACAGCAGTCAACGTCAGTGAAATCATTTTGTTTTCGATAGTGATCGTGACATACGGACAGACAGCGAGACACACACTTTCATTACCCGTTCGTCAAGTAAGGAGGATGTTCTTGGTTTTCCGATAAATTGATAAATAGCTATCTATGTAGGCATCTAAGTGTTCATTTGTGTGAAGTATGTAAGAGGCGTTTAGATTTTAAACGATGATAAAAACATCATGCTTAAGTAAATAACTAGAACCTAGACGCATACAAAGTTGCTGCGGTATCATTATAACCTTTCGGCTGTTAAAAAGGCTTACTTTAAATCCAAGAAGGTGAAATTATTGGCATTGGCTTTAATCATCATCATCATCATTTCAGCCGAAAGACGTCCACTGCTGGACGTAGGCCTCCCCGAAGCGTCGCCATATTGACCGATCCCGTGCGTCTCGCATCCAGCAGATTCCCGCAACCTTAACCAGGTCATCGGTCCACCTAGTGGGAAGCCTTTCAACGCATCGTCTACCGGTTCACTGTCGCTATTCCAGAATTTTTCGGTCCCATCAGTCATCCGTTCTGCGAGCAATGTGCCCTGCCCACTGCTACTTAAGTTTCGCAATTCTTCGGGCTATGTCGGCAACTTTGGTTCTGCTGCGGATATCCTCATTGAACTGTTCTTATAAAGGTGTAAAATCGTTTGTTTGTTCATCACATCGCCCCCATCGAATAAATAAATTTAAGAACTTATATTATAATATAAGATAATAAAATAATAAGAACTATAAATTTCTGGTATTCAGAACTTATAGACATTTTGCAAGGTTCCTTTATACTTACTGGCGATCAGGCACATAGGTTTAAGAATCAACAAAGCGGTGATTCTGAACTGAGGGACCATTCAATATTCTTAAGAACATTAACATTCAGTCTTCTGTCAAAAATACCGCTATTTATTCTAGATCTTTGATAAGTTTTAGACGTAACCGTTCCAGGTCATGTGTTTTATTTTGTTTTAGTTTCTTCAATAACTGTATGTCGTTAAGATGGTCTTGTGACTAGATTTTGAACGTGTCTAATTGCGATAATCGATCTTCTGATTGCAGATATTGGTATATGATAAGGCGCAGTTTGATTGCGATTGTTATAAGTAAGAGGCGTGTGTTAGGGGGCGCGCGTGTAAATGTGTTCGTGGAGATGCGGACCACCGGCGTGACTGTTCTACGGCGACAGGGCTGCTACCGATTGAAAGAGCTAAATGTACTGCCAATATCATCTCAGAGTGAAGACAGCTGTCAAAGGAGTTCGACAGCTGTCAAACGACTTTGACAGGCAGGCAAGAGAGCTTTAGAAAAGCTTTTGAAATGCACTTTACTGGTAGAATCAAACTTAATGGCTGCTCGATAAACTCCGCGAGTCGCTGCATAGCGGGGGTGGAGTACAGCGCAAAGCAAACTTCATATAGACGTCATTTAATTTGAATCAACCTATTCTCAATTAACTTTTGTATATAGCTGCCAAGGTCTTTTAATTGACCACTTGACCACTACCTCACCTGATGGTAAGCGATGATGTGGTCGACGATGCAGCACGCTTGCCTAGAAGACACCTATTCACTCTTGACTTCAAGACTCCCAGGTTGTAGCTATCAGGAAATATAGACTCCGGCAGGGAAATAAACTCCGTTGCTGTACGCATAATAAAATCCCAAAATGTTTGGTGCATAAGGATTTCCACCATGTACAAATGACGCATTGCCGTACGTCTTGTAGCCCGATGATGGAACGAGCTAGGAGGAATTAAAATCTCAATATGAGAAACAAATTAGTTTTTAATAACATCTTAAGCAAAGACGTTCCGATGTTTCTTAGGTCACAGCTTCTAAAGATCTACAGTAAGTAGTTTATTTTCCCATGAGGTTTTTGTAAAAGATTTTTACGATTTGAAACATTAATTTTTAAATTCAGATTTTACCATAACAAAATCAAAACATTAATGTTTTAAAAGTCAAGTGTAGCAACCCTGCTTAATAGTCTGTTTTACATGTAAATGGCTTGTAAGTTGCTTACATATGCAATACACTAAGATGTAATGTTTTGATAAACATGAAAACTGAAATAATGACCGACATAATTAAAAGCATTCAGAACAAATATAAAACTAATACAGGATACATGGAATATCATTGTCACGTTTTGTTTAGAACCAAAATTGGCTAATCACGCACTAGTTTTGACCTCTAATTTACTGAGAGAGATAAACTTAGAGTATTTGTCTCTAAGTTTTAAATTTTACTTACGGTATAATCCCCGACATATAACTTGGCAAGGTTTTGGCGTAGTGAGGGTAAGTTCACGCATAGTGGCGCATATTTCGCGAACTGACCAACCACCATATAGAGCAAACAGTACGTGGACGCGCCGCGATTGGTCAGTCGATTCTTGTGTCGACTGACCAACCAATCGCGCTCTCGGAACGGTGCTAAAGGTTCCCCGCGCCCCACTTCACTACCAAAGAGACCTAAAAACGACTTCTGCGCATCTAACGAATCTTTGCCAACTTACGTGCCGGGGATTATACTTGCTGATGGAGACCACAGATCCTCTATGATTGTAAGAGTGGGCTGCGTTTATAAAACTGATTAGATTTCATTCGACATTGGCAATTTATAGGACCAATTTTTATTCGTAATTTGTAACCATTGGTTAGCATATTAAACCATTAGTTGAGTTAAATAGGGATCAAAAAAATTACAATCGTCTTCCAAAGAAAAACACTACAAAGTGAAAAATAACTTAATTTCGGAAGTCGGTGTTCCTGTTTTCGTTTCTTCTTTTTTTGACACCGACTTCCAAAATACCAGTGTGATGTTATGTTATGAAATGGTGTAAATAATAAATATACACGCGACTGGAGCTATCCCGAGTGATTTGTCGTCATTTATTGAAGAGTTCTGATGTATATCGCCGAAGTTTCTTGATGAAAATTAAACTAACCACCATTCGGAATTCCGTTAAAAAAAGAGTCACCAAAATCGGTTCACCCAATAATAAGTTCTGAGGTAACACAAATAAAAATTACAATCGAATTGATAACCTCCTCCTTTTTGCGAAGTCGGTTAAAAAATTAGGTTCAATGACGAAAAAACCATAAAAATGGGTAAGAAGACGAAAGAAAGAAAGAAGTGAAAAAGATTTTCTATTAATGTGATATTGCAGGCAAAATATCTGTCGCGAATCTGAAATAAGAGCCTACCATTATTTTTTTATAAACGGCTCATTGTTGACCATCTCAACTACTTACTGGTAAGCGATGATGTGGTCGCCGTTGGAGCAAGCTCGCCCAGCTGTAACCGATTCATTCATCTATTAACAGGTGGGTAAGGAATACATTATCCTATACTATCAAACGAGCAATATTTGTTCATTTGGAGAGGCATGTGGAACAGGATGTAAAGTCCCAAAAATCTCCATAGAAAAGGGAGGATCCTGCGACCAGACGGGTGTTGTGTCTGGTCCGGGCAACTGCCCAACGGTTGTTGTCAGACTGTTGTATGTGTTCTAATCGCGCCAAAAACTTTGCTTTCGCGATGCAGGATCTGTGTGACGTCATGTCATTAGTTCTCAAGTGGCGGCGTTGGTGCCGGTACATACATATATTTGTAATCACTTTCTCGAAAACGGCTCTAAATATGTTTTTCGTATTTTTTTTAATCATGTTTTTATCTTACCGTGAATTGTTCTATCCAAAACGTGTATGCAAAATTTCTTAATCTGTTTAGTATATTTGTTTTAAAATTCTGGTGCAACATTTGACCCGAAAACTCATACATACATTGCAAGATATGAAAAAAAACTTGTACAAGTAAAATTTCAACATTTAAAAAACCCCCGACACATTTATCTTGCGAAAACACCCCGATTCAAACAGTAAAACGACTATAACTTTTGAACGGCTGAACCGATTTTATTCATACATAGCTAAGAACACTCTCGACAAAATCACCTTTCAAACAAAAAAAACTAAATTAAAATTGGTTCATTCGTTTAGGCGCTATGATGCCACAGACAGACACACAGATACACAGCAACACACGTCATACTTATAACACTCCTCTTTTTCCGGCGGGGGTTAAAATCGATCTTGCTAGGTCTCGAGTCTGGGAAAATTTATTTTCAAAAAAAGATGGGCCCGCGCGTATTAAATTTTGCTTTGTTGCAGCAATCAATCCAATCAGTTATTAGCTAATCACCTTATTATAATTAATATATCTAAATACACCTCGAAACGCCAATGAGGCAAGTACACAACCCATATTTATTTATTGACCAGCGCTACCCAATCTTTTCAAATTTATGTCTTCAAATTACCCACTGCGGTAGGTGTGAAAATTGTTGAAATAACTGGTTGTTTGCTAGACAAGCCTTAAGGTTCCCCTAGTCAATGACACGAACAATTTTGTACGCGGGGTTAAAATGCATGCTGTCTCATCCAACAACACGTGCGAAAGAGATTGATAGGTACTGTGATGAGCAGTAAGAAGCTAGTTCTCGTACGAATTAGCACTTTTACAAATTTGTAGCGAAATGGATGATGATTTAGGACAAAAACGAGCGTGAGAAATTTCATGAACAGACAAAGGTCTGTTCATGAAATTTCGCGCGCTCGTTTTTTCGCGCCTCGGGAGTCTAGATATCATGAAAAATCAACTACATGTATATTTCAAAAATAACATTATTTGCATTGCTCAATTACTAATCTATCCCTGTATGGAGACCGTTTTGTAATTTTCCTTCTTCTTATGGTATTTATTTCCGCCCAAAGATGCGCTAAAAATATTGTTGAAATATGGAACTTTCGACGTTCATAACTTTCAATATTTTTTTTTACATTTTTGTTTCCATACAGGACTAGATAATGATGAGACAAATTTATATCATTTTTTATTTTGAACATACATCGTCAAACAGTGAAGTAATCTCTAGACTAAGTTTGTATGGGAAAATTCTTTGTCGACTAGTGTGTAACCTTAAGTGATCAACAGCTGGTCAATTTTGATGGAATCCTGATTAAATATCAAACGGCGATGGAGGAAATCATAGCCTTTAGGAAGGTAAACGCAAAGTTGCGTTCGACATAAACGGTGGTCTTGTAAATAGGATCACGATGAAGTGGAGCGACTTTTAATCATTTATTTACTAAAGATTCTTCGAAAGTGTTGGTAGTAAGAATAATCTTCTTTACTCACTAACTATAATATGAAAGTTTGCACTACAATTTAATTTACAAGTAAGTACTTAAAACGTATATTTTCCAAAATTATACGAAAATATTCTTAAAATAATAAATATAGTGATGCACAAGCAAAAGGCGGTCGCTGTCAGAAGGCAAAAAAGAGAAAAAATGATGATTTTCTAAAAAGATGATTTATTCTGATTCTTTGGCAGAAAAAAGAAGTCGACTTACCGCTAAGTGAAGCAGAAATAAAACCTGTTTATTCCAAAAAAATATGGCTGTCTCCTGGCCGTTTGTGTTCGAAAAACTACCAGATGCCATTAAAGTAACTTTTTAATTGTTTTTTCTTTCTGACAAATGGCTATTTTTAATTTTTTCTTCAGAAACAGCCATTATATTTTGACGTTTTTGTAGCAAAACCTTTTTCTAGAAAACGGAAATTTCTCTGGTAACCTTTTAGTTTTCGGAGATAGATGATAATCTAGCAATTAAATTATTGAGTTACTGATGAGTTACTGTGTTGATTGCTTACCTATCTGCTATTCTTATACGTGAAAACTTGTGAGGATAGATATAATGGATGGGTGGATTTTTATTTAAGTACTCTTTCACGCAAAAATTACTGTACGAATTTTGATAAAATTTTACAGAAATATAGCTTATACATCAGAATAACACATGCAAGATTTGTATTTTTGATGTAACGAATAAACTTAAAAAATACTGGACCGATTTCAAAAATTCTATCACCGTTGGGAAGCTACACTATCCCCGGGTGACATAGGTTACTTTTTATCCCTGTATTCTCACGAGAACGGGCACTATGCAGGTGAAACCACGAGGCGTCCGCTAGTAATTTATAAAGATATTGGTAGAAGTACTAATACCACGCGGGCAGAGCCGCGCGCGACAGCTAGTCTGATATATTTTCTTTATACCTCATAAAAATACTTCAAAAACGATATATTCTTTATTAACCTCAGTCATACACGCAAATAGATAGAAATCCTTATCTATAACATAGTTCTTCGGAACATGATTTATAGTCTCTGAATAGAGCTGCAGCATCTTTAATGACGTTATCAGAAATACATTTTATACTATCAATATGTTATTGATAGAAGACGATACCAATTATGTGGTCTAAGTTAGGAGCGGAGAGCTTTCTCCAACGAGATAAGAAAACTGGTCCTCTAATATCAAAACTATATATATTGGTGACAAGCGCAATGAAAAGTTCTTAACTTTCTTCCAATATAGAACTATCCATACTGATATTATAAAGAGGTAAAGTTTGTGACGTTGTAAGGGGTAATCTCTGGATCTACTGAACCGATTTTGAAAATTCTTTCACCAGCTACATTATTCCTGAGTATCATAGGCTATAATATATTTTCAAAAAAATTGGAGATCCTTATGAAAATTGCAATAATGTAACCCAAGGTAACTAGAAAAATGTTGCCTATAAAATTCGTTCTTTGGCGTACGCAGTGAAAACTATTGATGATAATATATAAAACATTGTTGGTAGGTAGAGTACGTAGGGTAGGCAGGGGAAGGCAGGGTACGCAGGGTAGGCAGGGTAGGCAGGGTACGCAAAGTAGGCAGGGTACGCAGGGTAGGCAGGGTAAGCAGGGTAGGTAGGGTACGCAGGGTAGGCAGGGTACGCAGGGTTGGCAGAGTACGCAGGGTACGCAAAGTAGGCAAGGTACGCAGGGTAGGTAGGGTACGTAGATAGCCAGTCGACGGGAGCGAAGCCCCGAGGGTCAGCTAGTATTAAATAAAAGTGTGTGTATAAAGTGGATGGACTATGTAAGAAGTTATATGAAAGAAAAGGGAGTCAGTGGTAGCGTGACGGGGGACAGTACGGTATGGAAGAAGAAAACGTGTTGCACCTACCCCAAGTAACATGGGACAAGGGCAGCAAGATGATGAATATATAAAAGAGTGTCGATAGCTCGAAATGAAACATTGTTTCCTAAATATGAACAGTACAAATAAACAACGTAAAGGAGTGGTGACATAAAGCCAGGTAACATTAAATGAACGTTAGATTGTATTGAGCTAGTCTTGACTATGAAACATGACATTGGTACTTAAGTGATAAAAGAATTGCTTCACGAAGAGAATAACCTAGTAAATGAAAAAAATAAATTAAAAACACTTCTGTCTTGTCAAAAAGTGAATTAAAATATTGAACTAAAAATTAATCACAAGCTAAATGATTTTAGTGATGAAGGGGACAAGGGTAACTACTAAATAGATTATAATACATACAATACAATTAAACCCCCACGCCATTGTGTCCAAAAGTAGAAAATCTTCAATCTTTTTAAATGATAATGATAAATGATTTTATTTCTGTAAGTTGGTTTGTACAAACGCTTTTACATGTCTAACATATTTTTTTTTTAAACTAGATGAGGTCGGCGTTTCCTATCTGACTACTCTGAGAAGAAAGGCCGAAACAAACTCAGAGGTCACAGTCTCTTTTAAAGTCCTGACAAAATCTTGGTTAGATCATGTGAAGACCATGTAGACTGATGTCTGAAATGGTCTTTTGAGGAAAGAACCAGCCAGATTGAGTGGACCTGTCCAGTCAGTGCACGCATTTGTCAATAACCGAGCAGCTCAACTCAGAATTTAAGGAGCTCAACGATTCGACGAACAATACCAAAGAAAGGACATTCGGATAGGCCGCATAAACTACTGAAACTGCCAGACTATGATTAAAAACTAAGATAAAAAATGAAAAACAAAATAATGATCCACATAGTCTTCACATTCACAATAATTAAAATAAAATAATATAATACTTTAAAAAGTAAATATTCTTGTCATTGCAAGAAAACAATTTTTTTTTTTTTTTTATAAAATAATAAAATTCATAGTGCAAAATATTAAAAAAAAAAAACTAAATTAATTGGAGCAGCTCACTCCCAAGCCGTTTTATCCTCAACGTAATCATTAATGCTATAAAACGCTTTTTGGCACAACTTACGTTTAATGAATGATTTAAATTTACTAAGACTTAGATTTTGTACGTGGCTTGGAAGCATATTATAAAAGCGTACACATTGACATCTAAACGAGCCACCTATTTTCTTGAGCCTTGTTGTAGGTACTACAAATTTGTGTTTGTTCCTAGTATTTATATTATGGATATCACTGTATTTTTTAAACAATTTTATATTTTTATGGGCATATAAAAGATTTTCATAAATATACTGAGAAGGCACAGTCATTAAATTAATCTCCTTAAATTTCTCTCTGAGAGAGTGTCTCGGGCTTAATTTATAAATTGATCGAACAGCTCTTTTCTGCAAAACAAAGATAGTCTGGATGTCGGCGGCATTTCCCCACAACAGAATACCGTACGACATTACACTATGAAAATAGCTACAGTATACTAAACGGGCTGTCTCTATGTCAGTTAAATTACGAATTTTTCTAACAGCATATGCTGCGGAGCTTAGCTTCTTTGACAATTTATCTATATGTGGGCCCCACTGAAGCTTAGCATCCAAAGTTAAACCTAAGAATACTGTGCTATTTTAAGGTTTCAATTCTTCGCCCTTTATCAGCACATCAGTTTTCACCTGCCTAACGTGAAGTAGGGTAAACTTAATGCATTTAGTTTTTTTTTCATTAAGAAGTAAATTGTTAACATTGAACCAGTGAACTACTTTTGAGATCGCGCTATTTACATCGTCAGTAACCAGCTGCTGACGTTTTAGTTTAAACAAAAGTGAAGTATCATCCGCAAACAACACTATATTGTGGTTATCCTTTATGGGGTAAGGCAAATCATTAATATAAATAACAAACAAGAATGGACCAAGAATTGAGCCCTGTGGGACTCCCATTGTTACTATAGAACCGGGAGATCTTTTTCCATTAACGTCACCGCTCTGAATCCTATTACTCAAGTATGACGTAAGAAGATCCAGAGCGCTGTTCCGGATCCCGTAGTGGCGGAGTTTCCTGATTAGGGTTTCATGAAGAACACAATCAAATGCCTTGGACAAATCACAAAAGATGCCCAAGGCATCTCACTTATCCTCCCATGCATTATAAATATGTCCCAAAAGCTCAACACCAGCATCTGTAGTTGAACGACCCCTTGTAAAACCGAACTGTTTGCTATGTAATAATATATGTTTATTAAAAAATCTTTGCAATTGCTCTAAAATTAATTTCTCAAATATTTTACTAAAAGTAGGTAGTACTGAAATAGGTCTATAATTTATAGGGTCTGATGTACTACCTGATTTAAACAAAGGTATTATTTTACTATTTTTCATTAGGTCAGGAAACTCCCCACAGTCGATACAATTATTAAAGATAATAGCTAAACTAGGTGCGACAATATCAATAATAGACTTGGCAACTTCAACAGAATGACCCCACAGATCAGCAGTCTTTTTAACATTTAAAGTGTGAAAGGTTTTAATTATGTCTCTACAAGTAATATGTTCAAAAATAAATTCCGAATCGCAAACATTAACATTTTCTTTTAGCAAAGACTCAGCAACAGAAGGTGATGAGTTTAAGGATTTAGTAGTAGAAACGGGAATATCTGAAAATAAATTTTCAAAGGCCAGTGCGACTTGTAAGTCTGATTTTATGATGTTGTCATTAATAGACAGGCTGCAGTCAATATTTCGGTTACCAGATCCTCCCGTTTCACTATTAATAATATTCCAAGTCGTTTTAATAACATTACTACTGTTTTTAATCTTCGAACTCAAATAACGCGACTTGGCCAAAAAACAAACTTTTTTAAATAATTTTGAATAATTTCTAACATATAAATTAAATTCAGCAGTGTTTATATAAGTCCTTTCATCGTACAGCTCATAAAGCCGTGTTCTACTTTTATGAATACCAATGGTAGCCCAATCACGGAATGATACATTACCATTAACGGAGATTGTCTTGGGAATAAAGGTGGAATTAAATTGTTTACAGTATATACTAAAAAATTCATCAATATAGATGATTAGGATCAGCATGAATTGACAAAATTGGAAATTTATCAATGAGTTTAACTTTAAAAGCTTTTAAGCGACTTGCAGTTTTGTGATTATATTTTTAATTCGTTTTTTTGTGATAAAACGATATTTTTACAAACGCACACATTTTTTCATAAGCGTTTCTATGGGATATTTAGTAGTACCTACTGTTATATTTATATCATTTATTTTGTTATTTTATTAGTGAACGTATGCATACTGAATACAATTTTTTTTCCTGCCTATGTTATCTGGGATATCGCAACGCTTTTAACGATACCACATACATTGATACCGGTGAAGCCTTAGAAATTATGCAGGAATAAAGAAACTCACAAACAAACATGAACCCTGAAAATATAATACTACAAATGACATTAAAGATTTAAACTTGACACAATTTAAACGGCGACTAAATATCTTTTAATTGATAAATGCTACTATACCATTGACGATTTCCTTCTTGACAAAATGTAATAAACTAAATGATAATTATTTATGCATGCTTATGAATTAAAAAACTTGACTGTAATTAATTGTATTCTGTATATTTATTTTAATAATTAATTGTATTCTAAATGTTTATCATAAAAATTTATTGTATTGTTAATACTGACATTTTGTTAATTTGTGTGAAATATTGATTTTAAATTCTTATATTGTTAAATAGTGTATGCCCTAATGGGTAGTTTTTTGAGTCACCATAATCTAACTATAAGACCTACTGTATCACCAAAAAACACTAATAAATACTTTGACTTTGACTTTGGGCAGTCGTGAAAAAATTTAAATCCTGTAGATATAAAACCACTCCTAACTGTTCCTTAGCCCACAATCTCCATAAGCCGAACGCTCCCGCCTTACAATGATGGATGATCAACGCAACGCCCCCTTTAAGGGTTTGTCTTAGCAAATTAAGCGGTACTTATAAACTGTCAGACCACAGATTAAGTCAGCTGAACAGGCTGTTCGCTATAATTTCCTTTGCTGGCCTCGACTTTGACAGATGAAATGGCGGGAATAGAAATATTGGGGTCTCAAAAGGTCTCGAGGTAATGTAATGAACGCCAGTGTCCTGATTTGAATTAGAGGCCATTTTTTATGCGATGTGTTGGTATCTAATGTTGCATCGCTATTTACTGTTTAATACTGACATTAAATTGCATCTGCTTTGACTAGAACGAAGACTTAATAGGAAAATAACGGCAAATATTATTTATTTAATACTTCATGCACGAAAACATACAGAGGTGGACTTAATGTCTTAGGAATTTTCTGAGTCGGCCTTTGGTTGATGCAGAGACAAATAGTGGTAGGTGCAATATTACAGTTTTCACAAAAATTTTTGATTGAAAATAAACTAATAAATGCTAAATATCACAATTTGACCAAAAACAGAAATAAATCTGTTACTAAAAAGAATATGAAGATTGAACGCAAAATCCATGACTTAAATGAAAATTTAATTAATTACTACAATAGAATGCTTTAAATGCTAGATAGTGATTTTCGTTGATAGATTGCCAATATTGAGAGTTAAACGAATCGCGTTTATTTAAATATACATAAAAGCTATAAAAACAATAAAATTATTCAATATTATATTATGTTCAAACGAATAAACTTAATAAAAAAAATCTACTTAAAATATAAGTAGTAATAGAATAAGTATGTCAGCGCTGTTTTTCAATTATTTATCTATTCACCAAAAAAAAAGCTTTGTACTCTAAAAGTTTCATGATTGTCTGTTTGTTTATTTGCGAATGTTTTAGTTGTTTAATTATCAACTTTATTGCTTAATAAGTAAGTGTTATTTTTTATTCCTTATTTATTAGTAAGAACTTGAAAACTGTAGCTTGCTTTTAAATTCACAGTATTCTTCATACTAAGCATGAATATGCCATGGTGTACTAACTTAGAGTAAAGACATGCAGACATCAATCGTCCCACAATAACCATTGTTGGCTCCGTATCATTCAAATGTTACGAACCAACTAGTTTAGAAGTCCAGGGTCTGCTTGATATTGCTATTTATTTTAATCCCATCTAAGACTTCGTAATGACTTGATTATTTTAAAAGATATTAAGTTATCTTAGTTTAGGTATTGACTGCAACTTTAACTTTCTCGTGAGATGGTGGTCAAGCGCGAGCCTATCAATAATAATAAAAAGAAAAAACTTACAACTCTACTTACCTTTAGCTTATTTTTTATTGTAAACCATACCAGGTGCAAATAAACTATTTTCCTATTTTTTTTGCTAGTTTTTACAATTTTCTTTTTTCGTGTGACGATGTGGGCTCTGGTGTCTCAAATTAAGCCACCTCTGGCAAGCCCACAGGCTTCTGACTTGACTATTTCAGACACTAGTCCAGGTTTCCTGACGATGTTTTCCTTCACCGTTGCCTTTGATGTTCAAGATAAACTTAGAAAGTACATAATTATGAATTTGAAAAAGTCACATTGGCACTTGCCCGGATTTGAACCCACGACCTCAATCACGAGAGGCGAGGTCTTAGCCACTGAGCCTCAACGACATGACCTGATTAGATGACGGGGTTACCATAGCGGTGGGTGTTCTGGAATAGTAGATAGATCTTGGGATGTCAAAAATGAAGTGTGTTCGTTAGCAATTCATGTGAAAGATGTCCACTGCTGAACGTAGACCTCCCCCGAGCATCGTCTCTTGCAGGCCTCACCATTTCTTCGATCAAACTTGTGAACCTTTAAAAAAGTGTTACATTATCAATAATTAAGAGCGGACTCTAGTCAACAGGAATTTGAAAATAGGTATTTGAAGAAACTATTGCCGTCGCGTCACCTCCAACCTCACCCCGTAAAGTGCGAAAGGGACAACTGCAGCTCAGTCTGATTTTACCTACAAAAACTTTGACTAAAAGACGTTTCGTATTCTGCTGTTTTCTTCATGAAAACTGGTCTGATCTAGAATATTCATATATCAAAATTTAGAGGAAAAGTATATCTATGCTCCTTTTTTGTTAAAAACATATAAATTTTGTCTGAAAGTCTTCTGAACATGGCGGTAAAAACGGGCATTTTTTTCGGATTTTTGAATTGTCATATTTCTTTTTGTGATTATGTTTTGGAAAAAAGGAAATGATACAGGCACGTATTAATTAGACCTAGATTTTATGAAAATCATTGCTCTAGAGGCATTATCCACGAAGAAAACAGCAGAATGTGTTTGTATGGAGAAAGTCTCACTAGAGTCCCCTCTTAATTGTAACAACTAGTTTTTCCTCTATACAAAATTAACCCGGCAAACTTAACAGATATTTTGAGAAAATGCGTAGAACAAACAGTCGTACAAAATTTCTCAGAAACCTCTACTAGCTTCTAGCGGCTTCGCCAGCATGAAAAGTGATTTTTTTTATCCCAAGGGAACATTATACCGGTATGTATAAGTAGCCTTGTGCTATTTCAGACTATAATCTATCTCTGTGTCAAATTTCATCCAGATCCGTTAAGCCGTTCTGGCGTGAGTAACAAACATACAACCACAAACACAGATGAAAATGAAAAGAAAAGAAAAGTTTGGAGGTATATCCAAACTATCACATTTATAAAATGTATTTATTTGTTTATTATATGCTTTATTGTACACCTTAAAATACAATTATAAAAATAAACTTAAAATTAATACACATACCTTATGCATACAAAGCAATATTAGTAATATACAAAACACTAGTCTAAAACAACACCCACAAAACCTATTCCGCTACCATTTAATTCTTAGATAAACACAGACACACAAACAGACCGTATTAGTAGATATCATATAAAGTTCAGTTGATCGCGATAAGTATTCTTTACAGCCCTGCGAATACAATTAAACAATACTATTAAAGCTGCGCCCGCGCTTCGCTAGATGCGGATTAGATAAGCTAAATACTAGGAATAATTCCATGTACAAAGGTTATATTTGAATCAGAGAATTAACAAGGTAATAACTGTTATCTGCTGTTAATTTGAATGGCCATTCAAACAAACAACCTTATATTTATAAAAAAAAAATCTAACCATACCACTTATTAGCAGATTCTAAATTCAAATTCTCAAGGCATAGATTTGAATTAGGAATATGCGTATCAGTGTTTAACGTAACCATATGGTAGGAAGTTTAAATAAATAAAGCCCCGAAAAATAATACTGATCTACTCTGATCATTTTAATTCTGTCGTTTATTTAAGCCAAATAAATTCCAATTTAAAAAAACTTTTTGGATATACTTTAGTGTCAACACAGTATAAATATGGTCAATCTGACGCTTATTATCACGAATAAATAATGCTTCTAGGACGATTATATTAAGAACTAGCACTTCATCCGCGACTTGATAACATTTGTTAACTTTTTAATTAATTTTATTTTCTTTTGTTTACATAATATATAATCTTTTTTTTTGTTTTTCTTACGACTTTTTGTCGAGCCTACGTTGTCTCCCCATATCTAAGTACTAATGCTGTAACATGGAAATATTGTAAAACCAAACTATTTTTTAAAAGAGTAACCGTGGAGTTTCTTGCCGGTTCTTCTCCATAGGAAACGACCAACCCGAACCGTGCACCTTTTGTCAACGTTTTATAAGTGCCCATGTAGGCATAAAGGAAAAAAAAAAAAAAAAAGATTTTGAACTTCGTTCGCGTGATCCGTGTTTTATCCTACAGATGACTTTTTAGTTTCACCTCCTTAAAGGTTGAATTTCCAAAAAATCTTCTCTTAGTACTCCCCTACATCATAAAAAGTAGCCGTGTACAGTAAAATTCTTCAAAAATCTTTAACACCCTCAAAATCGTCTATTAGGAGCAGTGTTGAAAAACTAATAATGTAAAGTACAAAGTACTTAGTACCCCTTTACTATTTACTTAGGTTAGTATTTATGCCAGGTTTCAAATTTATAACGCCAACCATTTTCCAACTATTACCTCCTTAGGGGTAGAATTTCCAAAAATCCTTTCTTAGTGCGCACTTACCTACGTCGCTTGAGGAACCTCCCTGCCAAATTTCATCTTTATACGTCAAGCGGTTTTCGATATTTATTGATAGGTGAGTGAGTGACCTTTCGCTTTTACATATAACTAGCTGATCCCCGCGGCTTCGCTCCCGTCAACTGGCTAACTACCTAACTACCACCTACTTATCTGCCCTACCCCAACCTACCTACCAATTTGTTAAACTATTTATTTAAATAAGAATTAAAACTACAATATCTAAGTTATATGGCATGGGAATACGAGGCGATTTACTCAGATGGTTTTCTTCTTATCTGGAGAACAGGTCCCAAGCAGTAGTTTTAAGCAATTATATGTCTGGTTGGGTGCCTGTCCCCAGTGGGGTGCCCCAGGGTTCATTGCTCGGCCCATTACTTTTCATTATCTACATAAACGACATCAACTCTTGCTTGCTTTCATCCAGGCTGTTGTGTTTTGCTGACGATATGAAAATCTATGCCACAATATCATCACATGCGGACGTGATTGCACTTCAGGATGATTTACGTCGTCTGGAGGCTTATTGTCGTGGGAGTAAGCTTGATCTTAACCCTGCTAAATGCTCGGTTCTAACGTACTCTCGAAAGCGCGCAATTATACCTTCATCGTATATCTTGGGTGATCAAGTACTACCTAGAACGAATTGCATCCGAGATCTGGGGGTATATCATGATTCTAAGCTTACGTTTGAATTTCATATCAATGCCATAGTCGCTAAAGCATCTAAAGCACTAGGTTTCATAATGCGGCTATCCAAGTGCTTCACTCAAGCCAAAACTTTAAAAATTCTATACTGTACTTTTGTTAGAAGCAACTTGGAATATGCGTCTGAAATCTGGAATCCATGTTATCACAAGTACATTGATCGTATAGAGAGCATTCAGAAGAGGTTCATCAAGTATTTGTGTTATCATCAGAAAGTGCCCTACCGGTCTGAAGATTACCTCAATCTCTGCAAGAAGTATCATATATTACCCCTAATTAATCGGCGAGCAGTCTCCGACAGCACTACATTATTTAAAATTTTCAATAATTCTATCAATAACTCCGATATTCTATCCAAATTTTATTTTAACGTTCCTGGAAGGTCAAAGCGATGGTACGCACCGTTGCGTGTTCCATCTGCTTCTACGAACTACAGGCAAAATTCATTTATAGTGCGTGCAAGTAGAAACTTTAATGACATTTGTAAGCGGCATGATTTTGATCCTTTCATAACGGGTGTGTCCTCGGCCAGACAGTGCCTGAGCCTTGGCTTTTTTAATTAGGATTTTGTATGTTCAGGTTTTTATCATTGTATGGTTTATGAAATGTTAATTTACTTTGAGCTTGCATGCTATACTGCTTTGTTTTTTTTGGTAGCTATGTTGTGTTGTTCACACTCTTTCTTTCCAATCTATTTTAGAAGTGATGACTTTTAATTGGCTGTCAGTCTCACGTACTAATTTATATTCTGTTTGTTTTAGCTGTAAGTCGTCCATAATTGTTAAATAAATAAATACTACAGTACGAATGTAACCTACTTTTGTTTCTACCAGCGATCTAATTAAATTTTAGAACACAAAACCTGCTATTGTGACTTAACTATGATAGTAAGATATATTTTCTTCCAGTTTTTTTTGTAGGTAACAATGAGTACTTTAATCACGTAGTACATATTTTTATGTATCATCAATAGTTTTCTCAGCGCACGCCAAATAATGAATTTTATAGGCCATTTTGCTACTTTGGGTTATTGCAATTTTCATAAGGATCTCTATTTTTTTGAAAATTATTATAGCCTATGTTATTCGGGAATAATGTAGCTTTCAAAAGGTGTTTTTTTTTTTTAAATCGGCTTTGTAGTTTCGGAGCCTATTCGGTACAAACAAACAAACACACAAACAAACAAAAAAATCTTTCTACTTTATAATATGTATATATATATATTAAATATATATAAAAGACGCTTTTTTATAAATAAAGATAATACTGAGTCGCATTACAAATACTCAAAAGATGGCTGTTCTCACACAATGCGACAATTACAGTCAGCGCCTGTCACAATGCTATCATTCCTTTAATTGCTGATTAATTGGACTGATAAAAAAAAACCTAAAAACCTTTATTTAATTTCAAGATCTCGTCTTGACATTAAACCTCACGCACCGTGCGATCTCAGCCTTAAATGTCACATTTGACATTCGTTTGACATTTAATGAAGTAACGTGACTTAAGCGTGAAACACGGCCTACCGATTGTATGCACGTCCTCTGACGTTTGTCGACAAATAATTGTACAAACGTCTACATGTGTCGTACGAAATATTTGCCTTTTATTAAGATCAACGATTGCGTCAGTCACTCGTATATTTATATATATTTATCTTAAAATTATTTAAGATGAAAATGTACACTTTATAAGGGCTGGATACCAGTTCAAACATTTAGTGTGGTGTTACAATAAAAAAATACTTATACTCTAAATACTCACGCCAAATTGGGAAAGGGTTCTTTATAAGCCTAGCTTGTTACTATAGTAAAACAGTAAAAGTAGAACTCCACCTAAAAATCGTTCACATTCAAGTCCCAATATCATCTCGGCGTCAATCAACGTCAAATTCGAGTCAATTTACAGGGCATTTAGAGGCATTTTTGACAGTTCGCGATTGTGATACGTATACGAAAGTGCCGTAAAAATACGGCAGGGCTATTATTATTCCCGTATTTTTAAGGAACTTTCGCATGTTCTCAGATAGTAAATCTACAAACAATATTGTCGGCGAAAGTATTCACTGCATAAGTTTTTATCTTGCCTTGATAAATGTGATATGCAAAGCCACTGCATTATTCCAGCGACACTGGACAATCGAACACGAGTCTATTGTGAATATAATTGAAGATTTCACTGTTTCACCCATTTATGGCTTTGTAATTGAGTATTCATAGTCCAAAGGTAGCTAATTGACAGAGAGTGGACGAAGTGACGTTGTAGCGAGGTGCGAAGTGTCAACGCTAGGGCTGCCAACCAGAGGCCTATACTTCATAAAAGATAGCTTGATCTCTGCGACATAAATGTCAAACTGACGTATACGTTATTGTTAGCCTGTCAAGCGCTATTGTTACTGTATTGATACTGACAGCTGTCTTTTCTTTTTTTAAGTATAATTGACATTCTATCATCGAATGCTTGGCTATAGCGATTGAAAAATTGTATGTGATTGACAAGCGATATCGAAAAGTCACGTGATCAATCCCTTAAATTTTAATATTTCGAATATCGCCTTCAATGACATCGAATGCCACTTGTCTACAGCCTCATGACGTAAAACTATGTAAAAGCCAGGCTTGCAGGTTTAAAGCAGTCACTTTTAATTACTATGGAGTATGGGTCTTTACTTTTCATTACCGTGTATTGCAGTTATCATCCAAACGAGAAAATATAGGGAAATATCGTAACTTAAGTTTTGAACTGTAAATAATAAGAGACTGAACTTTAGATCTATAACGCTTCGAAGAGCTCTTTCTTTCTTCTTTCACACGACTTGATCTTTTATTTGTCAAATGATAACTTCGAAATGTACTTTGAAAACAATATATACTGGAAAACGAATGGAGATCAATATTTCTGCACCCGATCGACTATTATATTATAAAAGTTACATGGTGACCCTACAAAAACCTTGTATGGGATAGAATCGTCTCGCAAATGACAATAAAGGCTCGGCAAAGAGAGCGCTTCGCAAATTAAAATGCACCCCGTCACAAGGTAGTGTCGTGCGGAATCGTTGCTTAGTTGTTAATTTTGTAACTTGTTTATGAACCCGTAATGCATGTCAGGTTATAAATCTATATCTATAAAAGCGAAAGGTGACTGACTGACTGACTGATCAATCAACGCACAGCCAAAACTGCTAAGCCTAAAAGCATGAAATTTGGCAGAAAGGTTCTTCAAGTGACGTAAGTGTGCACTAAGAAAGGATTTTTGGAAATTTCACTCCTAAGGGGGATAAAAGGGGGTTGAAAGTTTGTATGAAAAAAATAATTCCTTCGACCAAAATTCTTGAAACTTAGCACAAATAGTATTCTAAGTAAATGATAAAGATTGACACTATTAGTTTTTCGAAACGACCCCCAAATAATGATTTAGGGGTTGTTAAAATTTGTATGGAAAATCTGATTTCTTGGGTCAATAAACTTGAAACTTGCCACAAATACTAACCTAAATGAATAATAAAGGTTGCTATTATTATTTTTTGGAACTACCCCCAAAAGTCGATTTAGGGGTGTTAAAGTTTTTTTGAAGAATCTTATTACTTCAGTTAATAAACTTGAAACACGACATAAATACTAATCTAAATAAACAATAAAGACTTTCATTGTTAGTTTTTCGAAACTACCCCCAAAAGATGATTTAGGGGATGTTATTTTTTTTTAAAGAATCTGATTTCTTAGGTGAATAAATATGAAACTTGACATAAATGCCATCTTAAATAAACAATAAAGTTTGTGATTATTAGTGTTTTGCAACTACCCCCAAAAGACGATTTAGGAGGTATTACAGTGTTTTTGCAAAATCTGATTTCTTGGGTCAATAAACTTAAAACTTGCCACAAATACTAACCTAAATGAATAATAAAGGTCCCTGTAGTGACCGGTAAATGGGGCAATTCACAGGCTCGTTCACGCACTTAATGACCACACTTCAACACGTCTGCTCAGGCCAGTGACTCGCGCAATACAACGTGGTGCGCACGAGATTGTGTATGTCTGTGTGGGGGAAAGTGGGGATGGCAAAGTGAACGTGTGAGTGAGACAGATACACTACATCCCTTCCTCATTAAAATCTTTATTAAGAATATCAATTCAATATTTATTCATTTTGTAAGAATGAACAAACAAGTTTTCATATTTGTTATTTTTATGTAATCATAATATTGTTTGTTCTTCACGTGACAGATTCTTGTATTTTAGTCACGATCTCAACATCCCTTCACCCTCCTATTTTTTCTTCAATTTAATGAGAGAAAATAAAGCTATCACCAAAACTCTGTATACTGTAATATTCCACTGTGTTCCATTTCTATAGTTGTTGTTAGTACGTGGATATTAGTTTGTGATACTTGTTTGTGTTTCTAGAATGTTACTGACATTGAAAAAAAAAAGGTGTGAGTTCATGTATGTACTCAAATCTCTAATTTAATGGTAATCACAATTTCTCCAATTTAATGGCAGCAAATCCCACCAATTTATTGGTAGCAAATCCCACCAATTTAATGGTAGCAATATCAACCAATTTAATGGCAGCAACATCTCACCAATTTAATGGTAGCAAATCTACCAATTTAATGGCAGCAACAGCCCTCCAATTTAATGGAAGCAAACCTACCAATTTAATGGCAGCAACAGCCCTCCAATTTAATGGAAGCAAACCTACCAATTTAATGGTAGCAACCCACCAATTTAATGGTAGCCAAACCCGCCAATTTAATGGCAGCAACCCACCAATTTAATGGCGGCAACCCACCAATTTAATGGCGGCAACCCACCAATTTAATGGTAGCCAAACCTGCCAATTTAATGGCAGCAACCCACCAATACGTTGCCCCACCTCGGCATTTCTTCCTGTATCGTGGGCGCGCTCACAAACATATAAACTCACACACACAAACACCCAGAACCGGAACAACCATCTGCAGGTCATACAAACATCCGTTCCGTGCGGGAATCGAACCCGCGACACGCAGCACAGCCGTCAATCGCTCAACCACTACGCCAACCGTGCGCCCAAAATTGAAAGGTAGAACAACCAACCAATTAAATGGCAGCGTCTTTTCACTCCAGCTATTCCTATAAGCATAATCAGCCTATAATGCTCCGTTTGCTGGCAAGCGTACCGTTTGCTGGCAAGCGTACCTCCCCTCTGCGACAGGGACAAGGCCTCAATCCACCACACGAGCTAAACATTGCCCGGCGGACGTCACACGTGCCCGAATCACCGGCAACTGGACATACGGTTTCCTCAACATAATGATGTTTACTTATAACTGAGAACTATTCCGTGACATTGTAAATCTGACAATCCTCAACACCAATGGACCACTCACCTACGAAAGTGTTTACCCTTATGGTTTTACCAAAACAGTTCGGGGTAAGTAAGGTGTTAACGTTAACATTGCATATCTTCACAGCTAAATAACTTCAAGGCTATCGATCGATGAGGCACTTTGTTAAAACTGACATTTCGATAGTTGTCTGGTCCTGGCGGTATCTTTTTACAACAGCAGTGGTCATATGGCTATTCTGATCCAGCGTGCTCTCCAAACTGTACACCACTTTAAATCAAATCGTTATCTACGTATATTGAGTTTAGATTTTCATTAGACTCATTCTACATGAAATAGACACTATTACACAACATGACCCGCCTTGAATCTAACCCAAATTGACATAACTCGACTATAATCTAGCCATACCTTATGGCATCACCCGCTTATGATGTAGCCAAACATATGCCATACGTTCTTTTGTTTCGCTTGTAATACGCTTAATGGTCAGGCAAACCATCTCATTTTAATGGTGAAT
This sequence comes from Orthosia gothica, assembly GCA_949775005.1. NCBI lineage: Eukaryota > Metazoa > Arthropoda > Insecta > Lepidoptera > Noctuidae > Orthosia > Orthosia gothica. Next base: position 18,992,013 of record OX459034.1, read on the forward strand.
GCTGATCGTTTGCGTTTGTCCATAAACTAAACTTTTCGTCCGTTTGACGTTAATGAAGAACTCATATTCAAACTTTGTATTTGTAAGACATACACACACAGGTGTAAATCAAAGTACAAACATAGCTATTGCTCATCGTGTCTTCTCAAATAGATTCAGGTGTCCTGATTTAAATACTCCGAAAACTGCAAATGTAAATTCTGTGTTGTATTATTTTATAGTGGCGCGAATCTCAGTGTCACAACACTTCCATTTAAATTTTCAGTTTATAATAATTAATTTTGTAATGACTTTATATAGTTATATGTACAATCAACAAGATTGAAGCCTGACCCACCATATACTAATTCTTCTACGGGTATTCTAACCCAATTTGGTCTAATCTTGCTTAAATATATATTTTTTAGCAACAACTTGCCATCGATTTGATAAGACAGTCATAGACTAATATATTATAGTGTGAAAGTCAGTGACAATTCGTTTAGCAATCTCGCCGTGATAAAAATCGAATGATATTTGCTTATTGAATATTTACTCGACATTTACTCGTAGTTATGTAGCATTTTCTTTGAATTCAGAATAAACTCATAAATAGTACACTTAATTGTTCGTATTTATTTCATCTAATTTTATTCTGCGTTTCCTTCTATTAGTAAACAATGCGCGACTAAAGTTAATTTTAATTTCTGCTTTATCACAATATATATTTTTTCCAACTAATGATCTACTTACTGCAATGAACAAAATGGTCATAGTAGTTGCGCGCCTGTATTGACACATTTTTTTTTTTTTTTTTTTTTTGGAACGTCTTAAATCCACCATGAGATGACTGGTGTATATATATAGTAAGAAAAATCTAATACATACCTGATAGAGTCAGCAGCTCAACCTCTTTTGAAGAATGGTAGGCAACTGTCAGTTGATTTTTTGCTCAAAGACTGATCGTCACTTTAATTATAATCGTAAAAGTACGGACGGACGGATGCATGTCCGCCCGCCAACCACGACAGAACCGCTGAACGGATCCGGACGAAACTCGGCACAGAGACAGACAACAGTCCAGAACAGCACATAAGCCACCTATCTTAGTAAATAATAATGAAATGTTTACTAGGGATAATTTTCGAACTGCGCGCGAGCGATTTAGTTTTTTTTTCTTGCTCAGAATGTAATAAGTTTAATATATTGTTTCAAAGCGTACTGTATATGCTGCGTAGGCAATGAACAAACAACAAGGTCTTGAAAAGATTATTTCAAAGTTAATACAAATTTGTTAACTAACTAATATTGTAATTACAAATTGAATAGAAATACAAATTTGTTTATATTGTTATAAATAGGTTTAATTTCCCTAAACCACGTAACTAAAACCCCGTATTTTATATAGCACTGTCATAGCATGAGTCACCGCTGTCTACAGCAGGAATTTGGACTCATATGCATGGCTTATGTAACCAAAATGAATATTGTATGCATAGCCTTAGGATGTTTGCAAATATTTACACGTGCCCATTATGAGCTCTTTAGAATCAGCGTGGCTTGACGTTATTCAATTAAATCTTGAGACCTACAATACACAATTTTTTTTTTTTTTTTTTTTTTTTTTTACCCAAACCACTTTTGATGATATTAAAAGTTATTGTTTATTATCATTAACATTTTAATCGGTAGACTCAATATGGGGTAGTCTCAGTATTGGCCATTAGGATGTACACTACATTGTTGCCCAAACCACCTTTGGTGATATTGAAAGTTACTGTTACTGTTAATTGTTGTTAATAAATACGTGGGCATTTCGGCCTATATTTACCTGCAATGTACACACACAACATAAACAGTTCATATATACCAAAGTTTTTAAGGCCTTCCATTAAGATTATATAGATAAGCCAGTATGGACACCATAGGCGTGGTTGTAACTGCAAACTGCACTAGAGTGCCTATAATCTTTAGGTTTACTGCTTGATTTCGAAAGTCCCGATGGCTAATTCCCCAAAGTAATCCAATCGAACTGCCGAATTGCTGAAACTCCATAGCATCGATGTACCACAATTTCAAATAGCTTTATGTGTCCGAATTGAAACGAAATCACAATATGCCGCTATAAAACATATGTAATCAAAACATTTTTCCCGATCATTTGAAACCCCTATTTGAGTTATGACCGGTAACCATAAAATAGTTCGACTAGTTGAGTAGACTATCGATTGTCTGTGGAAAAATTTCAAAGATATTCGCGTTGCAGACGCAGTAATTTGGTTTCAAAATAACAATGTATCGATTTTATTATTCTGATCAGATATTATGATTTGAAATAGTAAAGTAAATTTTGTTACGCAGCTACCCACAAATACAATTTTGAAATCGTTTCAGAACAGCTTTTTGGTGTTTGTTTAACGGCACAGTTTTTTAATACTTAGACACTACTTAGTCATGGCCCTCGGCTCTTTGATTAGAATAACACGAATTTATTTACCTTCGTAATACTACATTTACTTTATTTTTAAAATCTGGAACGGTTATTTACTCAATACTTAGGCAGAATTTATTTTCCGCTACATAGTTATGTATTTAAGCAGTCATATGATGTTAACACAATAAATAGGTATTTACCATATACTTTTTCCATTTTTATCACGTGAGACCTGCTTAAACATCTTATTTACATAACGGAATGTGGGTGCCTAAACGATAACAAATAACCATGTGTCATGTCATGCATTATCTACTTACCCCAATCCTTCTTCTTTTTATTTACCCAATGTTACACAATGTTACCCAATTACACAATGTTACTTTACCCTCGTCGCCATTTGTAGTGACCGGTAAATGGGGCAATTCACAGGCTCGTTCACGCACTTAATGACCACACTTCAACACGTCTGCTCAGGCCAGTGACTCGCGCAATACAACGTGGTGCGCACGAGATTGTGTATGTCTGTGTGGGGGAAAGTGGGGATGGCAAAGTGAACGTGTGAGTGAGACAGATACACTACAGTCCCTATTTTTATTTTTGAAACTACCCACAAAAGAAGATTTAGGAGATGTTAGTTTTTTTGAAGAATCTGATTTCTTGGGTGAATAAACTTGAAACTTGGCATAAATACCATCCTAAATAAACAATAAAGGTTGTCATTATTAGTTTTTTGCAACTACCCCCAAAAGACGATCTAGGAGGTATAACAGTGTTTTTGAAAAATCTGGTTTCTTGGGTCAATAAACTTTATTTATTATTATTTATTATTTATTTATTTATAACAGCTTAAACTATCATTACAGGTTTTACCCTAATGCGACAGCTAAGAACTTAAAACTAATAACCTTAATTATATATGTACTTACAACTAAATTAGAAAAAAAATATATAAATAAAAACATTATTAAAATTAAAAAAAAAAAAAAAAACATATCAAAACACAATTACTAACAAAAACATAGTACAAAAATAAAGTTAAAATTAAGTATTATTTTGCTTGTAGCATAACATAAATAGTAATACCCTTGCGAATTCACTAAAACAACATGTAAACACATCAATCTTAGTTTGAAGTTCGTTGATGGTACGGATAGCTCTGGTAAGGGGTGCCTTGGCAAGCAGGTTAGTTCTGGCTGTAGGTACCAGCAGCAGCGGCGGGCTGCGCCGCCTCCACACGTAGCGGTCCGGCACACACAGACTCAAGCGCTGCAATACTCCCGGGTGACTTTCCACTCCACGAAGCACCCTCACCAAGTAGGCGACCAGCGTAAACTCCCGTCGGACATGCAGTTGATTATAGCCAACCATGCCCAGGACAAACAGAGTGGGATACATCAGTGGGTAAAACGGATATACCCCATATAATTTCTTGTACAAATGGCGCGTGAACTTGTTCTGAACGCGCTCCAGCATTACAGAGTACTTAGCTTCATGTGGAGCCCATATGACCGCACTATGTTCCAGATGACTCCTGACTAGTGCATCATACAGGACCCTAACTGATGTGATGTTTGTGAAGCTTTGTGTCTGTCTCAGAACAAATCCTAAGTTTCTGTACGCCTTCTTACAGATCTTTGTTACATGCTCACGGAATGTCAGATCGGGAGTCATGAAAACACCCAAGTCTCGCACCTCCGTGACTCGTTGCAGTGGCGCCGCGTCCACCATGTACTCATAGAGCAGAGGTGCACGAGCACGGGTGAAACTCATCAACGAGCACTTGGATACGTTGAAGTACAGTTTGTTTTCATGGCTCCATTGTACTATCCGATCGATGTCTTCCTGTAGGCGCCAGCAATCAGACTCGGACCTAATCTCAAGCAGCAACTTGAGGTCATCAGCAAATAATAAACAAGCGCCATGTCTTACGACTTCCGGCAAATTGTTTATCATAATAATAAATTCTAGAGGCCCCAAGTTGGTGCCCTGACTTACACCCGACCAAGTGTAATATAAATCGGATTCACATCCGTTGCAGTCCACATACTGCTGTCTGCCTTGCATGTAACTGGCGAAAAACCGCAATAGATGCTGGGTGCATCCGACCTCTGCTAGCTTCCGCAGTAAGATGTCATTGTCCACGGTGTCAAAAGCTTTTCTAAAGTCAAAATAAGCTGCGTCCACCTGCACCCCAGCATCTACCGCCGGCACCACGCGTCCCATGAAATCAAGGAGATTAGTAGCAGTGCTGCGCCCCGGCCGGAATCCGTGCTGCGCATCCGAAAACTGTCCGCGCACTTGCTCATGCATACAGCGCTGAATGGCAGACTCGAACACCTTTGCCGGCGTCGACAATACCGCCACCGGCCTATACCCACCGATGTCAGCTCCCGCCCTGCCTTTGGGTACTGAAATGACTGGCGTAATCTTCCACCGAGCTGGGAACTTCGCAGAATGAAGACAGGCGTTAAATATATAAAGTAACGGCTCCGCGAGTACCCTACCACAATCTTTAAAAAGAAACGCTGGTATACCATCCGGGCCCGCAGATCGCTTAGGCTTGAGGCGGTCGAGTGCACTTCTAACGTCCCTTAGACTAAGGTTATTAATTTGTACGCATGAACTACCACTGTTTCCCGCTTCCGCTGCCGCCGCTTCTGAGTCTAGCCGCGGCGCCGTACTACTATAAAACGACTCAAAATAAGTCGCGAACTGCTCCGCACACTCCTCGTCTGACAGATACTGACCGTCCTTTATAATGCCCTGTCTACTCGTACTTTTCTGCGATCGTATGTACTGCCAAAATGACTTAGGGTCTTTCGCGAACTGACATTGAATCTTATTTTGATGCTCTTTGCGTGCAATTTCTATTGTTTTTTTAATATCTGATCTATATTTCGAATATTCGGCGTAATCACTATTCAATTTCGTTGTTTTATATGTTTTATGTAGCTTTGCTTTAATTTTTAAGTTTTTTATTATATCTCTCGTGTACCATTTGGGGTAAATATATCGCTATTTGACAGTAAATATTTTCCTAGGAACACTTGCATCTAAAATATGATTAAGTTTTTCATAAAATAAATTCAAAATATCTTCCACATCGGTCAGCTCAAACATATCTGTCCAATCAGTAGCTGCTAACATAGAATATAGCAATTCATAATCCGCTTTATGAAAATTCCAACGCGGTCTAGTAGCAGTGCGTTTGCTGACGACAGGGGCGGGCGCGGGGCGCGGGGCGCTCGCGCCCGCGAGCCGCACGCTCGCCGCGAGTGGCGGGTGATGTGCGTCCACGGGCACGAGCGACCCATCCGCCGTCACTACTGACACCTCGCCAAGACCCGAACTTAATATCAAATCTAGTTGTCTATCTAAACAGTTAGGTACATTATTGTTTTGAGTGAATCCGCAATAAGACAAAAAATATTCATAATAATTTCTCACATTTATGGGACACGAATAAAGATTAAAATCGCCTAACACAATTATTTCTTTATATTTAGTACACAATTTCTCTATTATGCCAAACAAAACCATATAGTAACATAACAAAACCATATACAAATATACAAAACCATATAGTAACATAACAAAACCATATACTTGCCACAAATACTAACCTAAATGAATAAAAAAGGTTGCTGTTATTATTTTTTTAAACTACCCCCAAAAGATGATTTAGGGGATGTTATTTTTTTTGAAGAATCTGATTTCTTGAGTGAATGAACATGAAACTTGACATAAATACCATCCTAAATAAACAATAAAGTTTGTGACTATTAGTTTTTTGGAACTACCCCCAAAAGACGATTTAGGAGGTATTACAGTGTTTTTGAAAAATCTGGTTTCTTGGGTCAATAAACTTGCCACAAATACTAACCTAAATGAATAATAAAGGTTGCTGTTATTATTGTTTTAAACTACCCCCAAAAGACGATTTAGGGTATGTTAATTTTTTTGAAGAATCTGATTTCTTGGGTGAATAAACATGAAACTTGACATAAATACCATCCTAAATAAACAATAAAGGTTGTCATTATTAGTTTTTTGCAACTACCCCCAAAAGACGATTTAGGGGATGTATTTTTTTTTTGAAGAATGTGATTTCTTGGGTGAACAAACACGAAACTTGACATAAATACCATCCTAAATAAACAATAAAGGTTGTCATTATTAGTTTTTTGCATCTACCCCCAAAAAACACTGTAATACCTCCTGGTATTAATGGTTTAAAAAAAAAATTGGGTCAATAAACTTGCCACTAATATACTAACCTAAATGAATAGTAAAGGTTGCTCTTATTATTTTTTGAAACTACCCCCAAAAGACGATTTAGGGGATGTAAATTTTTTTTGAAGAATCTGATTTCTTGGGTGAATAAACAATAAATTTGACATAAATACCATCCTAAATGAATTATAAAAGTTGCTATTATTATTTTTTCAAACTACCCCCAAAAGACGATTTAGGGGATGTTAATTTTTTTGAAGAAACTGATTTCTTGGGTCAATAAACATGAAACTTAACATAAATACCAACCTAAATGAATAATAAAGGTTGCTATTATTATTTTTTCAAACTACCCCCAAAAGACAATTTAGGGGATGTTAATTTTTTTGAAGAATCTGATTTCTTGGGTAATAAACATGAAACTTGACATAAATACCAACCTAAATAAACAATAAAGGTTTTCAATAATTAGTTTTTCGAAACTACCCTTAAAATACGACTTCGGGTCGGTAAAGATTTTTGATTACTTTTACTGCACATAGCTTCTTTTTATGACGCTGGGGAGAACTTAGGAGGGGTTTTTGGAAATTCATCTCTTTAAAGGGTTAAAAGGGCATTTACACAAGGACATTTACTTGTATAAAAATCTTATTCCTTTGGCAAAATAATAAAGGATGGCATCATTAGTTTTTCGGATTTACCCCCAGAAGACGATTTAGGGGTCTCAAAGTTTCTTTGAAGAATCAAATGGTACAAGGATGTGGACCTCTACATCGATTTGGAACTACCGAACTGGACCGTTTGTCTCAGGTTTAATAGCAGCTTATTTTTGGTTGCCATCACACGAACGAAGTCGCGGGTGGAGTTAATATTATAAATGTGAAAGTGACTCTGTCTGTCTCTCTGTCTACCTTTTCACGCTTAAACCGTTGAACCGATTTAGATGCAATTTAGTTCGGAGATATTTTGAGACGCTTGGGCAGGACATAGCATAGTTTTTAACCCGGAAATCTTACCTAAGGGGGTGGAAAGAGAGGTAGAAGTTTGTATGGAAAACCCACAATATTATGCTGCGATATAAAAAATAAGCTATTCGAATTACTAATGCTTCGCAGGCGAAGTCGCGGGCAACAGCTAGTTAGTTTATAAAATTCAACTCCCAAATCATTTACACTCTGATTCGAAGAAAATTCTATGAAATAAGTTTATGACCTGTGAAAATTCGATAAAAGCTTTTTATAGAAAAAAAATACTTCATGAATTGGAAACGTAAGTTGATGAAATTTTCTATAAAACGATGTATTATTTCAAAACTCTGACTTCTATAGTTCAGGAGAAATTGCAATTTTAAAAGTGTGGTACAGAAAGCGTCGTACTTTTGAAGGCCAGTGTAGTACATCCCTATTTCGCTAGTTATATTTAAGCACTATTTAGTAAAAGCGAGTAGTTTCGTATAACAAATCTATTGAAAAGAACATTTTTTTTCGACAGTGTTGTGTCTGAGCAAAGGGACCCTTAATTGTGTTATATTTTACAAAACTATTACATACTTAAACAACCTTCTCCCTGCGTAGCTGCATTCTCCAATAATGTAATAAAGACTGATAGCCACTCCTGCACACCTCCATAATTAAGAAGCATACATTTTAATTTGTTTTGACAGTGTTAGATGTGCGCATATTAACAAGAACATTACAATCGCAATACGCAGGTGCAAACGTCCCATTTACTTCAAATGAAACTTATTATTAACTATTATTTTTATGGAACATCTAACAAGGCAAACATTATTTCAAATGATATTATAACTAAGCTTAATCTACTACCGTTTAATGAAATTTTTATTTTGTAGAGTGTAACGTTACGATTAGCTCAGTTGGGCTAAACGCAACGTAATAATAATGTCCTTATAATAATGTACAACTAGCTTAAGGAAGGTCTAGGTAGTCCATGGAATGTTATGTCTATGGCTTAAGAAAATAAAATAGACAGACAGATGTCAGAGTATAAAATATACCAAGATTTTACAAATTAGCAATATACTTTAAGTTGTAGATATTAAATCAATCAGAGATAACTAAAAATATGCTTTTCAGGTGATAACAATACAAAGAATATTAAAAAAAAGGCATTAAATCCGCCTTTGTAAATGTGCATAAAATTATATAAATATGCCAATATCGGGTTGGACTCCTATATTTATTTATTAATTAAAACTTCATGCAACATAAAGACACACAGGCGGACTTAATACCTGAGGCATGCTCTACCAGTCCACCAAGGGTGGTGTAGAGATAACATGGCAGTTGGATAAAAAAAAAAAAAAAAAGTAAAATGGGTACAATGGTAGATATATAAACCTGAAATAAACAACTATAATAAATACCTATAAATATATACATACATAAATATATCAAGTAATAGAAAGCGTTTTATTGAGGATGACTATGGTAATCGTGTAGAAAATAATTCCGCAACTTCCTCTTAAATGCATACCTATACTCAAAGCAATTTCCTTCACTTAATCAAATACGCAGTTATAGCACAGAAAATTATAATACTAGCGTCGCGAAATGATTGTTGATATAGCGGTCCCCCATGACGAGAACCTCGTGAAGGCTGAGAGAAATAAGAAAAGGTAGTTTCTTGATCTGGCTCGCGAAGTTGTTGACATGTGGGATGTGAATACAGCAGTTATTGTGCCGATAGTCGTGACGACCAATAGCCGAGAGCCTCGACGAACATCTGAGGAGGCTCTCGTTGGGCAGCTGGATCAAGGGCTTGATCCAGAAAGCGGTACTCCTGGACACGGCGCGTATAGTCAGGAGGTTCCTCTCTCAGGAGCCCTGACCACCGGTAGCTTGGGCCCTGTGCCCGATACCGGTGGGCGACTATTTTTGTATTTTTTAATGTTATATATTTTTTTTTTTTTTTTATAGAATCATATATAAAAATAATAACAGCCGCACGGGTCGATCATCAAGGTTAAGCAACACTTGACGAGGTCGGTCCGTGGATGGGTGACCATTTCAACATACCGAGTTTCCTCCGTGCCTCGGAAAACACGTTAAGCCGTTGGTCCCGGCTGTCATTTGAAGATCTTTGACAGTTGTTACGGGTAGTCAGAAGCTTGAGATCTGACACCAGTCTTGCCAAGGGGTACCGTGTTACCCAGTTACTGGGTTGTGGAGGTGAGATAGGCAGTCGCTCCATGTAAAACACTGGTACTCAGCTGAATCCGGTAAGACTGGAAGCCGACCCCAATATAGTTGGGCAAAGGCTAGGCAGATTGATATATAAAAATGTAAAAATATGTTAATATAATAAATAAATGGAGTAATACTAGCACACAGATGCCTCATCCCATATATAGAAACGGTGCCAACGTAACTATCGTTTTATGACGGCCTAACTGATCGACAGCATTCGGTTCCGTTTCATGGCGATAGATGGTGTTAATTTAGTGAGTGATTAGCAAGTACAAGGGCTTAATCAGTTCATGTTTTTTTTCTTTAACTACTGTGACGATTTGTTTATATTATTTGCACGTTTTAAAACTTACGTTTTACCAAAATGTGTCACAATACAAATAATCGAGTCGGACAACTCAAAAATTTTATATAGCGCCATCCATCTTCATCATTTCAGCCGAAAGACGTCCACTGCTGGACATAGGCCTCCCCCAGGCGTCGCCACATTGACCGATCCCGTGCGTCTCGCATCCAGCGCCTTCCCGCAACCTTAACCAGGTCATCGGTCCACCTAGTGGGAGGCCTTCCAACGTATCGTCTTTCAGTTCGCGGTCGCCATTCCAGAACTTTTCGGCCCCATCGGCCATCCGTTCTGCGAGCAATGTGCCCTGCCCACTGCCACTTAAGTTTGGCAATTCTTCGGGCTATGTCGGTAACTTTGGTTCTCCTGCGGATATCATCATTTCTGACGTGATCACGCAAGGAAATGCCGAGCATAGCCCTCTCCATTGCCCTTTGGGTGACTTTAAGCTTTCTGATAAGGCCCATTGTGAGCGACCACGTCTCGGTCCCATAGGTGATCACTGGCAACACACACTGGTCATAGACTTTTGTCTTGAGCCATCCATCCATCTTAATAGATATTAAATAATCTGATCCGATGATCTTTGAAATATAAATTAAGAGCCCAATATGCCATAATTTTGTGCTTATGAGTGTTGATTTAATATAAATATACATTTTATATGATCAATTCTAGAAAATCTTAATTTTAGCTAAAATTCAATAACAAATCGATGCATATCCCGCCATCTAGTGTAATTTATTTGAACCAAATTTTCTCTCTACTTATCGGGCCGCCGTAGTTTCTCATTGACATTAATTATTATTATTTATTTATTTAAAACTTCATGCAACATACAGATACATAGGCGGACTTAATGACTTAGGCATTCTCTACCAGTCAACCAAGGGTGGTGGAGAGATAACATGGCAGGTGCATAAAAATTGAAAAAAATACTGAAGTAAAATTGAATAATAATGTATTGTAGTTAAAATAAACATACATATATATTTTCTATAATAAATACCTTTATATGTATATACATATATAAATTAATAGAAAAGTGATTGAGAAGACTCTGCTAATGGTGTAGAAAATAATGTCGCAACATCCGCTTAAATGCATATTGACTGGTGGCCGTCCTGATATCCAGAGGAAGCGCATTCCAGAGAAGAATGGACTGAATGTGAAAGGAAGAATGAATAAAATCAGAAGTATGAGAAGGACAAAGCAAAAGAAGATTGTTAGATGACCGCAGATTCCTAGCGTGTGAAGTACACAGATATTGAAAGTGAGAAATGAGATAAGAAGTGGAAGAGTTGAGTAGAGAGAAAAGCGTGGTCTAAGCGCGTCAATTTCGCCTCTGCCGATTGGGCATCCATTTGAGTTGAGATCTACAGTTCGACACATGATTATAGACGGATTAATCGAGGGCATATTCCGTTGTCATGGCGTCTATTTAGAATGGAGTAAAGGAAGTTTCCTCAGAGTTAACTGCGTCAATGTTTAAAGAATAATTAATATTCTTTCAAACTGTAGGTATGCATTAAAGAGCTAATTAACAAAAATATTGCTAAAACCCCGTCAAACTCACGTAAAGGAGGCCATCTATCGGCTGTTGTTATTTAAGTAAGTCAGCCAATTACTTTCAAAATAATTTAATAGGTTCCTCTAGAAGTCTAAACAGGTATCAAAATACTTTACTTGTTATTACCCGACTGCAAGGAAAGGGTTATGTTTTTCGCGCGTATTTTGTATGTTTGCAATGTTCTTTATTACGAGTACCTCATATCTTTTATAGACGAATTAATGTAATTAAGATATCGTTAGATACGTCTTGACCGCCCAAGTGTTCTTAGTTAGGTCACAGATAATATAATACTAGCATACAGATGCCTCATCCCATACAAAGAAAACGTGCCGTCGTAACTATCGTTTTTCATCTGAATCAGGGGTGACAATCATAATAGTGGCAAACGAGTAATTGTTCTAATATAAGTGTATAAAATTAGGTTGGACAGCAAAAGTATTGCCACTCCATACATTTAAATGACATTTTAATTTGTCGTCATTATATCGTACGTTAACTAGACAACCAGCACAGAGATGGCGGTATTCATGATGTACAATTTAAAAAAGTACCAGCAAGTAATCTTAATTTTCAATCGCTTTAGCAACGTCTGAATAGCCTATTCGTTCAGAGTCAGACTGACGTACCACTGAATTCCGGTTCGATTCTCGCGAAACGTGGCACTTTTTGTTTCCTAAAATTTATTAAAACAAGTATGTTGGCAATAGTTTCAAAACCTGTATCCAGAGGGCGACACTTTCCATTTCTCAATTTTGTAGCCGAGATAGACCTCTATTTCATATATAAAAAAAGTACTCTGTGATCTGAATAATCTTGTTATTTTTGTAAGAACATCAATCGCGTTCGATCACATTTCACGGCAATAGATGGTGTTAGCAGCGGCTTGCAAGTAAAAGGGTTTACTAGGTTCGTGAACATATTTTTCTTTAAATTCAGTGAAGATTCGTTTTATAGTATTTAATTGCACGTTTTTTTGCACCAAAATGTGTTACAATGCAAATTTTTACAATCCAGTGGAATGCCTCAGAAATTTAAAAATGCGCCATCTACTTTCATCAATTTTAAATGATCCGTTCAAATAATCTTTGAAATATGAATTAAGAACCCAATATTCCATAATTTTGTACTTAGGAGAGTTGATTAAACAAGAACATACAATTTAAATGTTCAATTCCAGAAAATGTTAATGTTACACAAAATTCTATTGAATTGTTGTTGTTGTGTGTACATGTCGCGCCATCTAGTGAGGTTTATTTGAACAATTTTTTTTTTCTTAGCAATGAGACCCCGTGGTTAGGTGAAGTTCAAAAAAAGTAAACATGGCGGATTTTGGGCGCCATACCTATTGTGCGGGTTCTAATTTTATTTTTCTTAGAAACCTTTCGTGTGGGTATCAAATTAATATGTATGCGCTTCACCGTCGACCACATCATCGCTTACCATCAGGAGAGCTAGTGTTCAAGCGCGAACCTGTAAAAAAAAAAATAAGTATTTTAAAGAGGTAATTACAAAAACATATACCCTTTATAAGTTTTAAAGTAATTTGAAAAACAAATTATATTTAAAAAACGGACAAGTGCGAGTCGGACTCGCGCACGAAGGGTTCCTGACCATTATCGCAAAAAACAGCAATAAAAACACGTTTGTTGTATGGGAGGCCCCACTTAAATATTTATTGTATTATGTTTTTAGTATTTGTTGTTATAGCGGCGACAGAAATACATCATCTGTGAAAATTTCAACTGTCTAGTTATCACGGTTCATGAGATACAGCCTAGTCACAGACAGACGGATCGTGCAGTCTTAGTAATAGGGCCCCGTTTTTACACTTTGGGTACGGAACCCTAAAAATTAGTAAATAAAAAAAGTTAACTCAAAAATCAAAAACCCGACTTAACTAACTTTTGTTTCAAGATTAACTCTAATTCATTGCTTAAGAAAGTTAGTTATGTATAAACATGTGCAAATAAATAAAAAATAGTTTTTTATTTTTTCCACGTGGTTTACTCTTCTATTTCATGACGTTCGAACAAAGCTACCGCGTCGTGCCAATATTACATGATAGTATCGCAATAGGGAACATTACTGCCAATTGCTCCCGCCAGATGGCGCTTGAAGGATAAAAGTAAACAAAAACATAACAACATGGCGTCTACTACAGTTTGTGTTAGTGGTTACCGAACTATTTTTACTGTTTTAAGTATAACTTGTGTTCAAAAACTAAATAATAATATTGGTAGCTGTTGGTCAAGAATGCATCAGTGTTGTGTTTATGGATGCAGAAATAAAACCGGCCATATGATCCCAGAAAACGCCAATATTCGCAAGCAATGGGAAATTACTATTCGTCGCAGGAATTTTACAAAAAAGTCAAGGCTGTGTCCTGACCGTTCTAAAGCGGAATATTTAATAAAGAAGGTATTTTACAGGTCAGTGTATTATCCTAAGGCAACCTTTATTCAAATAATAAACAGTAATTATTATGTTTAATGCTATAGACATTAAAAAGAAGGTACATAACATTGTGTACTAATTAAACACAACTACAAAATGGTTTTAATGTCTACATAAATACGCATGTTTAACCATATGGTGTTAATAAAACCTAATTTATACTTACAGGACTGAAACTAAATAGAAAAATATTAAATAAGGGGGTTACCTACCATTGTTTGGAGAAAAAAGAGTCGATGAAAGATAAACAGAGAAGGAAACTTTGAAAAAATTGAGGAGAAACAATCAGCACTTTAAATTTCCGGTGCTGTTGGAATAAGTTTCACAATAATGTCTTAAAAATAGTGTTTCAAAAAGCTAAATTTCATTTGTGGTAAAACAATAAGAAAACACCTTTTGTAAGTAGAATAACTTGGCCCTTAAGAATGTAACTTTGATATCATGGATATACCCAGATAGCCTAGATTTAGACTCAACTCTGGACCTAAGTTTCATGACAATAACCCTTCTAAAACTCTTGTTAATTGATGTGAAATATTGTAAATAAAGAAATATATTTATTTTTAACTTAATTTGATACTTGGACAATAATATAGATTCAGTACCTACTCTCAGAAATAATAAGTTTCACCGGTTACTTACTTTAACAGTTGGTCTATTTTTAACGGTTTTGACACATTACTCAGTTTGACCAGGATTTCTCCGATTATATTGGCAGACAACATTGTATATGAATTGTATTAGTAATCAATCCTAAGAAAAATAAATAACATACAAGTACAAAGAATTTTCATTTATTTCTTGTTATAATTAAGTAACACACAGTAGGTACATTTTAATAGCACAGCACTGAAATTTAGGTAAATGTAGGTACTTATTTTATACACAACTATCTAGCCCTTGACCCTTCTTGAAAATAGGTGTGATCCTATGTTATGACAATATTGACAATGGAAAATAACACCACTCAAAACAAATTTTGTGTGTATTCTAGATGTTAATTTCAGTTTTCATCCAGGTGACACATAAAAATAATAATATCTATTTTGTTGTTGTAAAAATAGGTACTGATATTTTCATGGAGGCCTTAGACCGGGTGGTGCAATAAAACATAATAACAAGCATTAGCTGCAAATGCCATTCTAACGTGCAGCAGATACGCAGATACATTTTCAGTCCTTTTTCTATGTTTAGATCAAACCTGAAAGAATGAAGAAAGTAGATGTAAATGAAATGTAATAATATCAAGTGCCAATAAACTTATTTATGATTCAATGACAAGATTTCTAATTTTAGAGTAAGAATAGAAGAAGATCATAAATCATCAAAACTAAGATATTTAATATCTGCTTTTACAAATCACCTTCTTAAAAGAATATATATATTTATTCGAAATGATTAAGGGTGGTAAGGAAGTCAGCGTTTAGGTCTTTGGTAAGGCTTTTGGCAATTAATAGTGCATTGGACTGCTGTCCACCATCAAAATGTAACCGTGTGCAAAACGGTTCCACTGCAAAGTAATTATGTAAGTCATATAAAATCAACCTGGAAGTATTGTTTTGAATATTAATTGGAAGTACATTGATCTCATTACATATTAAATTGATATAATATCTGCAAGTTACACATGATTTCCAATGTTCGCATTCATATTCGTACCTTTCAACTAAATCCGTTTTCTTTTTCCTTTTACTGATGCACCGCGCTCTTGAAGCCGGGTTTTTAGGTAAGTACAGTATGGTCTGATTTCCTCAATTATTAGTTAGCTCCATTTTTCTTTCACTATTAGCACATGCTATTAGTTTTATATTTTGTATGCTTAAACTGCGAAATATTGGCGCTCGACTTTGACAGTATAAAAAAAAAGCCTAGTGTTACATACTCTTTGGTATAGTTTGTTAACCTCCCGGCTTAGGGTATATATGTTCTGTGGTTATCCTTTGTTTTCAGTGGCGCCATCTGAGCTCAGCTTTGCGGATAGTTCCCTATTGTCAGAAAACTTAGAAACGTCAAATCAAACAATCAATATTAGTAGGAGAGTTTTTGGCGGGATTTTTTCGAGTGAAGTTCAGCGGCTGTTAATTTTATTTGCAAATTGATTCCTAGTGGATATTGTGATATAAAATTGGTACAAAACAAATAGAATTAATAATGAGAAAAAACAATAGATAGTCAGGCATAAGAAACATTAACAATTTATTTCATGTCAAATAGCTAATAAATGCTCAATAAAATTTTGTACCAGATAATTATATTTAGTCATTTTCTATATATTGTGTGTGTCTGCCTAGCCTTTTCCCAACTATGTTGGGGTCAGCTTCCAGTCTAACCGGATTCAGCTGATTACCAGTGTTTGACATGGAGCGACTGCCTATCTGACCTCCACAACCCAGTAACTGGGTAACACGGTACCCCTTGGCAAGACTGGTGTCAGATCTAAAAATTCTGACAACTCGTAACGACTGTCAAAGATCTTCAAATGACAGCCGGGACCAACGGCTTAACGTGCTTTCCGAGGCACGGAGGAAACTCGGTACTCATTTTCTATATAGTCACATCATTTAAAAAGTCCTTTACTGAGTAATAACATTTTCTTAAAAGTAGTGCAGTTACCTTAGATTTAAAAATGTGAACGGAATATTCCTTAAAACTATGAGGTATTTTAGTATAAATAACAGGTCTTATCGTCATAATACTTTTTCTTAGAAGTGCTGTTTTGTAATGACCTGAGTGCAACAAGTTTTTGTATTGGGATCTCAAAGGGCCCGGATGTGTTATTTTATCAGCGATTGACGGAAACAAGTTTAAATTAGTTTTTACAAAAATTACTACCTCAAATATGTACAAACATGGTAAAGTCAGCAAATTTAGAAACCGAAACACAGGTTCACAGCCGTCTGTGGATTTAAGACTTGACGACTTTTCATCAATTACTTCCATTTAAAATCCCACACACAAATACCCTGCAAAGATTTACAAGCAAAACGAATAATATGATAGATCATGCAGATCAACAACAGGTTGATTCTAAGTCATAGCCTCCCGATGATTAACCGACCAGAATAAACGGCCTCGTGTTCACAATAAATTGCTCGCAACATCGTAAAGTAGCGAGTGTGATGCCGACTGTTTATATTCGGTCAGGTTATTCTTAATTGGGCGACTTGGTTATGTATTACGTATTTTTTGACGCGGGGCTTATTCGCTTTGTTTGTTCATTTGGGATTTCCGACAAAGGATAACTGATTAAGGTTAAATGATTTTATTTCTGTAAGTTGGTTTGTACAAACACTTTTACATGTAGATCATATTTTCAAAAATATATGAGGCCGGTGTATTCATCTGACTATTCTAAGAAGAAAGGGCAAAACAAATTCGGAGGTCACAGTCTCTTTTAAAGTCCAGACATAATTCTGGTTAGATCATGCGAAGACCATGTAGATTGGTGTCTGAAATGATCTTTTGAGGAAAGAACCAGCCAGGTTGAGTGGACCTAAAAAGTAAACTTGAGATATTTTTCAATAACCTGAATATTCTCTTAAAGGCTTTTTCATTACATACTAACAAAAAAACTTATTATATGCGGTGATTTCAACATTGATCTTTTGAAAAAGACCACTTGTTTAGAGCAATTTCAAATACCTTATAACGGGTTACAATCTCAAATTTGAAATAAAAGTCCCAACAAGATTGGGCAGCGGGACTTGTATATGTCGCAGGGATATGATGAAAACAGGGAATTGATCAAATCTCTAAGCGATTTGATCAAATCACGGAGGATGTTAAAATAATAACACGTTTTTATCATTTCCCTAAACAAATCTGGTGATTTGACAAATCCCAATAAAGAAATCTAGTGATTTGAACAAATCTCAAAATTGGTTCAGTGAAATGACAAAAATAACTTTTCTGTAGTAATTTAAAGGTTTATTTTGTACTTTGCTTGCCGAGGTAATCGGCTGCGTTATGTTATATGGTCAAAGAATCAGTCCAAGAGCGAGCGAAGCGAGCTCGGGAACTTAGGGCACCCCGACACGGACAGGTTAGGTTCGAACGAGATGACGGGAGCTGAAGTGAGCGAGCAAAGCGAGCGAACGCAGCTCCCGTCATCTCGTTCGTGTTAGGTTACTTTTGACCCTGCAGACAGAAATAGGAGAAATAGGGGCTACGTCGACTTTGTTACATGTTTTATTATCTTTTCACTGAATCAATTTAGGGGTTTGTTCAAATCACTAGATTTTTATTGGGATTTGTCAAATCACCAGATTTGTTTAGGGAAATGATAAAAACGTGTTATTATTTTAACATCCTCCGTGATTTGATCAAATCGCTTAGAGATTTGATCAATTCCCTGTTTTCATCATATCACGACGACATATAGATAACATAATTCATAATGTACGAGGATCAAAGGGAGAAGTCTTGGAGCTGGCGGTATCCGATCATACGGCGCAACTATTACAATGTCCAGTTAAACGAACCTGCATCTTAAATTACTGGTTCTCAACTAAACGAGATTACTCAAAAGAAAATGTTCAGAAATTCATAGACAACATCAAAGCTATCACTTTTTCTGACGTATACGAGGAAACGAATGCCGCTAAGGCATTCAAATTGTTCTATGACCTGTTTAAGTTGCTATATGATTTATGCTTTCCAAATATAAAAATACGGATATCTACTAAAGAAAAACCAAAATGGATTAGTCGTGGTATTAGGATTTGCAGTAAGAGAAAAAGAGAATTGCTGTGGAAATACCGGTCTTTACCAAATAAGCAAAATAAAGCAAACTTTAAAAAGCTTTCAAATCGGCTAAAGAAAGTTATAAATCTCACACAGAGAGCCCATAATAATCGTTTTATACATTCGGCTCAAAATCTATGTAAAGCGACATGGAAAGTAATAAATAAAAATAAGAATAAACATAATTTGCCAGACGAAACCATAATAAAAATCAAATCAAATGACAAAATCTTAACTAATCCCCTTGAAATAGCACAAGCTTTTAACGATTCCTTTGTGGATCACGTTAAACCAGTTACTAATTTAGACATTAATAAAAATAAACATAACATAAGCAGTAGAATTACTTCTATGTTTATGTCGCCTACAATACCACAAGAAATTCACCAAATTATTATGTCGCTAAAGAATACGTCTAGCACTGGGTATGACGATATATGTACAAACATTGTTAAACGGGTATCCACAATAATTGCTCCTGTGTTGAGTCATCTGATCAATATGTGCATATGCCATGGTTACTTTCCAGAGGAATTAAAAATAACAATTATAAAGCCTCTATTCAAGAAAGGCCACAGAAAAGATATGTCCTGCTACAGGCCTATAGCGTTAGTACCAATTTTTTTTAAAATATTCTAGAAAGCAATATTATATTATCGACTTACTTCGTACTTTGAGAAGAATTGCCTATTCGTTGATAACCAGAAAGGTTTTAGGAAAAACAGATCTATTGACATGGCCATCTACGATTTCTTACATATGGTAAGCAGCAGAGTGGATAAGAGACTACCAACTTTGGCGCTTTATATGGACATGTCAAAAGCTTTTGATCGCGTCGACCATACAATACTTAATGCATACGGAATAAGAGGAAATATATCAAATTTAATAGAATCTTATCTTTGTGATAGGCAACAAATAACGAAAATTAGTAGAATTTCTAAAAAAAGCGAAATAACATATGAATCTAGCCAGAGAACCGTAAATTATGGAGTACCACAGGGTAGCGTACTCGGGCCGCCTCTATTTATGGTTTATATTAACAACTTTCTTTTCTTTTTTCTTTTTTTCTTTCAATCTCTGTCCATTCCAGGTTGCCTGGAAGAGATCGCGGTATGCGATAAGGCCGCCCATTGTATGTTTTTAGTATTAAGTTTCTTTTTCTTGTTTATTATGGTGTACAATAAAGTGTATATAAATAAATAAATAAATAAATAAACTTTCCATCAGCATCATCATATCCTATGACAATGTTTGCAGATGACAGCACTTTACTTTTTAATATTGATGAGGCAAGCACATTAGAGGCTGAGATTAATTCTACCTTATTGTCAGTTGTGAATTGGCTGCAAAATAATAATTTGATTATAAATCTTGATAAAACAGTAATAATGAAATTTCAACAAAGAGTAAATCACAACTTAGACTTAAATATTAAATATAAGGACAAAATTATTAATGAAACAAATGTGACTAAATTTCTTGGACTAAACATACAAAACAATTTAAAATGGAATTTACATGTTGATAAAGTATGCAGTAAACTAAACCAACATTCCTATGCTTTGCACATGTTAAGTAAAACGGCCAATCGAGCAACAGTCTTAACAGCGTATCATGGTCTTGTAGCCTCAACATTGAGATATGGGATTATATTTTGGGGCAATGCCACGGGTAAAGATATGGTATTTAAGTGCCAAAAAAGGTGCATAAGAGCTATATTTAATTTGCAAATAACAGACAGCTGCAAACCGTTTTTTAAAAATACGAAAATATTAAGTATGCCTTCGTTGTACATCTATGAAACATGTATGTTCGTCAGAAAGAATTCACATAAATTTGCTCGAGTCACTAGTCAGCGCCGTTGTGATCGGCTACAAACAGTTGGATCTAGTACTGCACTATACAGAAATAGTATTTTTGTAATGGCTCCAAGGGTCTATAATAAATTACCAAAATGTATAAGGGATGAAGATAATATCCGCAAATTCAAAAGTAAATTGTATTTATTTCTAATAGATAAGACATATTACTCTATCGAAGAATTTTTAAATGAACAAATATGACATTACTAGCTATTTACTATAATTTTCCATTGACATGCATGTAAAAATAAATTGTAATTGATTAATTAATAATTGGTACTTTTAATTGACATTATTTAAAATATAACGTTACTAGTTCTTATTATAATTTAACATTGACATGCATATAAAATAAATTATAATTGATTAATTATTTATAAATAATATCTACATTTAATAGACATTATCTACTCGAACTTGACTTTGTATTGTATAGATTCAGATTTATTACTAAACACCTAATGTATTTGTACACCAATTTCATTGGTAGGACATAGAGCTCAACAGAAATGACACATAAGACCTTTATTGTAATACCTATGTTCACGAATAAAGATTGATTGATTGATTGATTGGGTAGGCCGCATAAATTACTCAAACTGCCAGACCATGACAAAAACTAACTGAAAAATTAAACAAAAAGAGAATGACCCACGTAGCCTTCACATTCGCAAAAATTAAAATAATATAATACTTTATTATGTAAATATTCCTGTCATTACAACATAATAAAAAAAAACTTAATTAAAAAAATAATAAAACCCGACTGCTTCAAAAGCGAACTAAAAAGTCGTAAACAAGGAAAAAATCATGCTGTGCAGTCGGGCTGGCTGACCAAAATCTGGTGTATCCTCCGCCTGCACAGCATGATTTTTTCCTTGTTTACGACTTTTTAGTTCGCTTTTGAAGCAGTCGGGTTTTATTATTTTTTTAATTATGTTTTTTAGTAAATTTTTTTTCGAATAAGACACATTTAAACATATAAGTGTTATATATATTTGAAATCACCTTTTAATACCCTTTATTTTGATACCCCACACGATGGGTTCAGAAGAAAAAATAAATTTGGGCTCCCACAATATGGCACCCAATAGCCGCCATTTTTCTATTGTCCAATTTTAATGTAACCTATGACACTCGCAGGGTTAAGACGAATCGATTGACGTATGAATCATCAGAATCGGCCAACGCGTTTGGTCTCTGGAACGCCATATAGGAATAAACATATTTACATACATACATACATACATACATACATACATACATACATACATGTACTGATAAACACATTACCATCCTTCGGCAGTCGAGTAATAAAAAAATATACCAAATTGAGGCTGCAAAACAAAAAAATAATTAATTGGAGCAGCTCAATCCCAAACCTTTTTGAAATCAACATAATGGGTATTTTATTTTACGTAAACTACTTCAATTTAGGAGACCACAGATTGTAGATTCACTTACTTCGTAACTTTTGTTTTTTTAACTTTCCTCACACTAAGAATTTCTTCCTGTATCGTGGGTACTTTTACAAACATAAAACATTTGTTCCGTGCGAGAATCGAACCCGCGACACGCAGCGCAGCAGTCAATCGCTCAACCACTGTGCAAACCGTGCGCCCTTTAACCAAACTTTAACTTTTATCAAATTATTGGTAAACAGGTAAAATAAAAAGTTCTAACATAGTAAGTTCCTTGTTTTGGTGGTTTGACCTTAAAAAATGAGGAGTTTACTGTGATATTTCGATGAAACTTGCCATACTGCTGACCGCAGTTGCTGGACCATCTTCGGGATACAACACTACTGGGATCCTTAATTCCCTTGAGATAATAAAAAACTTTTTACGCGGACGAAACCGCGGGCGATGCTAATATTTTATATAATGGCGTCTCTTATTCCAAGATTCCGTGGTCTGTGGTCCCAACTGTAATAGTGTTGCCAGATTTTAGGGGCAGAGTTACGGTTGGCGCAGTGGTTGAGCGATTGACTGCTTCGTTGCGTGTCGCGTATTCGATTCCCGCACGGAACAAATATTTGTATGACCTACAGGTAGTTGTTCCGGCTCTGGGTGTTGTGTATGTGAGTTTAAATGTTTGTAAACGCACCCACGATACAGGAAGAAATTCCTAGTGTGGGGTAACATATTTTCAAAAAAAAATAAAAAATACCATAGATATATAAAAATCATTTTTGTTAGAGACTAAGTGAACAACAAACTTATAATTACATTATTTTCTACGTTTAAGTGCAATCGCCATCTTAGTCACTCTATCAAGGAGACATTCAAGTCCAGCCCAGCTTAGCCCAGATGTACGTACGGTGATTCAAGCCAACCCTTTACAATAAAACTCAAGTTTTATTAGCACAATGTGAATGCCACACAATCTCTGTGCAATTAGATTAGCTAAGTTAATATATATAGCGTCTTAAGTGCACAGTTCTGCACATTGACTAATTAAGGGGTTTATGACGTCATTAATTAATGTGCTGGCGGTCCCACGTGCCTTGATAATGAGTTTAAGGAGGTATACTGGTCTTTCAACGGCTTGCAATTATTTATGGGGTAAAATTTTGTTCTCTTGTTTGTCAATAGTACATTTTGATACAAGTGCGGAAAGTTTGTTATTGCGTACGAGGCCGAATGAACACCCGAGCCGTAAGGCGAGGGTGTTATGGGGCCGAGAAACGCAATAACAAATTCCCACGTGTATCAAACGACGTTTTTCAATACACTTTCGAAGAAATAAACACAGTTTAGATAAGCATAGGTCGTTTAGTGTACGGACGTAGCGCCTAGGTAAGGTTTTATAGATTAGAAATTGATTCAACTACTGACCTTTGTTGCCAAATACTGGCTATCCGGAGCTTCTTTCAAAAAGTTTTCAACTTCATTTGGAGACAATACTTTTGATTTTTGTCCAATATATCCGACGGAGTGTCTTTTTAGAAATGCAGTCAGGTTGCAATATATTTTACAATGCATGTCCTCGAAAAGAGCGGTTTTCCAAGCAGCCAAACTGTGCGGAAAGTGTCACTTTTTTTCACTAGTGCTTTTTACTTTCCTGTACTTTTTTAATTTTTAACTCCAACGTCAGCCCGACGCATAGAGTTTTTATTATTTGAGAAAAGTTTTAAAAATTAGTTATGTACAGATTATCATTCATATAAAAGGTAAAATAAAACTAATACTTTATTTTAGGCGTTTTTAATTATTCTAGATTTAGATTTTGTTCAATAAATTAATTTTAAATATTAATTAAATATGTTTGGCAGAACGTATATTTTGCTCGTGCCTTATTGCGTTACGATGTGACAGCTATTCGCCCGAGGAACTATTACTTAATCTGTGGATATGCTGAACGTGCTTGAATAAGCCCGACATTTTAGTAAATTTTATTATTTATATTATTTCCTCGCACAATGCATAGTAAAATATTGTATGATACACGTACGTAAGATGATTTCCGACTCGGGTCGATTTATCCACTCACTCGCTTCGCTCGCTCGTGAATAAAAATGCCACTCATCGGAAATCACCTACCTTCCGCACTTGTAGCATAAATAACTATTATGTTAACACCGTGATTTTGCAGAACCGTTCTTTTTAGCATGGAATATATACACCATAGCGTGCTAGGCTTATATCCAAATATCACAATATCCGGCGGAGTACCATCTAAAGAATTCTCTTCAAAACTTAAATTCGACATTTTTCACAAATAACTCAAATTATTAAGACTAACTTTCCTTTTTTTGCCGCGCTTTATGTTCGCAGGTTAAAGGAGAAGCAAAGGTATGAAGCCGTTAAACAGCCTCACAGGAAAAATATAAAATTCAAATATATTTTAATTAAGAACACAAATAATATGTTAAGTTGTTCATAAAAGTAATATTTGCTTAAAATAATAATGTTTATTAGTATTTTCTTTTTATAAACACAATTTAAATATTAAAAAAATATTTACGCTGTAAAGACGCAAATCAAAATGACGAGATTAAAAAAAAACACGCCTGCTCTATAATTGTCAGTGGTGTTTTTTTTTTAAATTTCTTATGTTTTAATCGAATTACCGCACGCGTGCTGTAATCTTATTACCGCACGCGTGCGAAATATGTTGCATATCAAACCTAATCGTAGTGCAATAAGAGCTAGTTTTCGAGGAAGTGTATTGAAAAAGACTTTACAATGCATGTCCTCGAAAAGAGCGGTTTTCCAAGCAGCCAAACTGTGCGGAAAGTGTCACTTTTTTTCACTAGTGCTTTTTACTTTCCTGTATTTTTTTAATTTTTAACTCCAACGTCAGCCCGACGCATAGAGTTTTTATTATTTGAGAAAAGTTTTAAAAATTAGTTATGTACAGATTATCATTCATATAAAAGGTAAAATAAAACTAATACTTCATTTTAGGAGTTTTTAATTACTCTAGATGTAGATTGTGATCAATAAATTAATTTTAAATATGTATTAAATATGTTTGGCAGAACGTATATTTTGCTCGTGCCTTATTGCGTTACGATGTGACAAATATTTGCACATGCGCAGTAGATATGCCCGAGGAACTATTAGTTAATCTGTGGATATGCTGAACGCGCTTGAATAACCCCGCCATTTTATTAATTTCATTTTATTTATTTATTTATTTCCTCGCACAATGCATAGTAAAATGTTGTATGATACACGTACGTAAGATGATTTCCGACTCGTGTCGATTTATCCACTCACTCGCTTCGCTCGCTCGTGAATAAAAATGCCACTCATCGGAAATCACCTACCTTCCGCACTTGTAGCATAAATAACTATTATTAAACTCTTTGCTCTGTAGCATGGTGCGTGTGACAGTTTCAATAACATTTTTTCGCATTTTTTGTAGTATAACGTCATACAGGCAACTATGGTATAACTATGGTATGACGTTATACTACAAAAAATGCGACAAAATGTTATTGAAACTGTCACCCGCACCTTGCTACAGCGCAAAGAGTGTAGGTACTACTAGAACACGAAAAATAGATATCATAATTTTCTTTTAATAATTATTGTTTACAGTTCTGTGTGGGATCTGTCACGTTTTAAATGAAAAATTTGATTCAAAATTTAAATTAGACAACGAATTACCTTACAATAATTGAATGGAATTTCATTTCTATGACATTATATTGTTTTTTTCTCTTCATTCTTGACATTATAATTAATAACCCCTTAAATTGTATTTAATCATTCTTACATTATAATTGATAACCCCTGACATTGTATTTGATAGTAGTTAACGTTTTCCTAATTCCCGACATTGTATGGTTTATTATTAATTTTAATTCTTTGAAATATTTGTACGCTGGAAACAGCAGAATATTATGGACATTGTATTTTGTGTAACACCTATGTAACAACAATATTCTAACAAATAAATTTATTATTATTATTATTTAAAAAAAAAACACTTTTCCGGAGCCTAAGTATTAATGTTGCTACAGCTTGGTTAGGCAGGAATTACTTCAATGTGTTCTCTCTTGGCGAATTCCCCATAGCTTTTATTATTCATATTCATTTATAATTTCACACATACACAAAATCAAATATTACTACAAAAAGAACTTTTAAAAATCAAGGCTGGACCATGTAAGGTAAGATATATTATAATAATTAATAAATAAATAAATAAAATTCTTTTAATACAGATTATTTAAATGTCTATATTTTGTTAGTATTACATTATCTTAAAGGTAACATAAATGATTGAATATAAATTAAAATTATATTAAATTTTTATAAATATTTCTCCAAGTATAAAAATTACCTGAGAATTTTAATGAAATAGTTGCCATTAAATTTATGGAACCACATTTCGTTTTTACCCGACTGCCGAAGGAGGGTAATGTGTTTATCAGTCTATGTATGTATGTATGTATGCATGTATGTATGTAAGTATATAAATATGTATGTATGTATGTATGTTTGTTCCTATATGGCGTTCCAGAGACCAAACGCGTTGGCCGATTTTGATGATTCATACGTCAATCGATGCGTCTTAATCCTGCGAGTGTCATAGGCTACATTAAAATTGGACAATAGAAAAATGGCGGATTTTGGATGCCATATCGTGGGGCCCAATTTTTTTTTTCTTTGAAACCCATCGTGTGGGGTATCAAAATAAAGGGTTTTTAGAGGTGATTTCAAAAATATATAACATTTATATGTTTAAATGTATCTAATTCGAAAAAAACCTAACTAAAAAGTTATAAATAAAAAAACTTAATTCAAAAAATCAAAAAACCCGACTGCTTCAAAATCGAACTAAAAAGTCCCAAATAAGGGAAAAATCATGCTGTGCAGGCGGAGGATACACCAGATTTTGGTCAGCCAGCCCGCGAATATGTATCCTCCGACTGCACAGCATGATTTTTCCCTTATTTGGGACTTTGACCAAGGGGTATCGTGTTACCCAGTTACTGGGTTGTGGAGTTCAGATAGGCAGTCGCTCCATGTAAAACACTGGTACTCAGCTGAATCCGGTTAGACTGGAAGCCGACCCCAACATAGTTGGGAAAAGGCTAGGCAGATTGAATGTCCAATTAGTAAAACAATAGTTTAAAACAATAGAATTAATCATATATGATTCATTGGACATTGGGAAAATGGTAAAACTGCTTCCACCCATCTAAATGAGCAGTGAAACCTTTCTCCAAGGCAGTCATAGGCAAATCCCTAAAAAAATATTTATTTTTTCCATGCAACTGTCGTCAGCCGGCCAAAATGTATTTTTATTTATTTTTAATTTAATTTTTGACATTTGACTTCGTCTTCCTTGTAGCGTAGAAGAAATCGACACTAAAACAGCTAAAATCACAAACCTATGAAGCTTTGCAATTTTAGCCGTTTTTAGTGTAGTTCTGGCTTTTTAGTATGTTGTAAAAGCCATTTAGGATAGTGTTAATCCATGTTTGCAACTTCGAAAAATGTGTGCTCAATACTCACCACGCAAAAAACTGCGAAATTTTGGGACTTTTTTCAGAGTTTGCGAAGTTCCGAGCATTTTAGCCCAGGTTTTAGTCAAGTATTTGCACCCTGGGCCCCGGCTACCTTTCCATCCTTTCTAAAATTTGCAGGCTATAATTTTGAGAAGGTATGGTGGGGCTCATTCTTAGTTGCTAGTGGGATCAAACCGCAGGAGCTCATTTCTCAACCCCACTCGTCGAGGTCCCTTTTTATCCTTTAGTAATGCTCATGCATGGAGTCCCACGGATAGCGCAGTTATGAGGGACTCCAACCCACTAAAAATCCACGGTGTCCTCCTGTGCCACTTATAGCGGGAACACGGGCACGCGTTCTCACTAACCGCGAACCCACCGCACCCCAGGGACCATATCAGCACTTGTGCACCAAACGACCCCGTGTATGGTACCCTTGGTCCCCCTGTGACGGGTCAGGTCAGTGGTCCCGCCACCTACCACTTTCCTGCCGCAGGGCATAGGGAACTCCCCTGTGGCCCGACCGCGTCCGCCATCAGATGGTGGCGACCCCATCCAGGCTGCGGAAGGTAGGAAGAGCGGCGCACTGCAATATCGGCACTCCTCACCAGCCGCCCTCGTTGGGGTTCTTCTCTAACCCCAACCACTGTTGCACTTGGTGGTAGGTGCGGAACGCATGGAAATCTTGGCAATCTTCGAAGAACCACAGCGTGTTGTCTATAGGATTCATAGAGCTGCGGTTAGGCTTAAATTTAAATAATCTAAAAAATTATTATCTACATTTTGATCTAAAGCTTTTTTTTTAAAGTCATAAAATAATAAGGAAAGTACAAAAAACTACTAAATTTCGGGTCGCGCGGGTGTGAAACGAGTGCGCGTTTTGTTCCCTCAAGGTCGTTGGCGTTAGTCGTCGTCTTAAGACTACCCTAAAAGGTCCATACAACTTACTAAAAAGCCACTCCGATTTTAATGCGACTGAGCTATTTAAGAAAGTTGTTCATTTACGTGAACAGAAGCAGTTTTTGAAATTGATGACATACACACCTTTCCGTTACACCCTGTATCCATAGTCATACATAAGTATAAAAGATCGTGTGAGAAAGTAGTCTGCTTCAACGAGATAAACATATAAAATGTCCTAATCTACAATATCGTGGGATGGATCATGGGGAAAAACTGTTGGATTAAAACCGAAATAATCCTAAATTCAGTAGGGAATAATTCCATCCGCATCCGGACAAGTTTAAAACTTAAAAAAAAAAAACATTTTACACTCATTAAATTATTGTGTTATGCACAAAGTAACAACTTGTTTTTTTCTCCACGATTGGATTTCTGTCGTAAATCCTTCATCTACCACCTTTCTAAGTGATTTCATACTGGGGAGAATTTGAAGTTTATTTCATAAACCTACCGGATGTTTCCATCATGGTAGAAAAATGATAATTCATTCATCAGTAGTCAAATAATATTGGACCCGTATTTTTTGCTTTATCAAAAAATCAAAAATTGTCAAAGATAAAGCGCATCAAAGTTCAGGAGTGGTGCTTGTGACGTCACTTTGTCAGTATAAAGTGTAGCACACCGTGATGTCACACGATATTTCAACGCACTGTATCGTCGTATTTTTAGGGTTCCGTAGCCAAATGGCAAAAAACGAAACCCTTATGGATTCGTCATGTCTGTCTGTCTGTCCGTCCGTGTCACAGCCTCTTTTTTTCGTAACTATAAGAACTATGCTGTTGAAACATGGTAAGTAGATGTATTCTGTGAACCGCGTTAAAATTTTCACACAAAAATGGAAGAAAAAACAATAAATGTTTGGGGGTTCCCCATACTTAGAACTGAAACTCAATTTTTTTTTATCAAACCCTGGGTATTTTATTTTATTTATTTATTTAGGAATAACCAACAGTTACACATTTAAAACTTATGACTAATATTATAAGAACATGATATAAATGCGCAACTTACACCGTTATCCACATCATATAAATTAGAAAGTTGGTTTTGAGCAAACAATACAAAACAAAGAAACAAATGATTTCACATTCTGTTAAATAACAATTTAAAGGCTCTTTATTGCTTCAATAAGGCAGTTGCGAAATTTATTAGTGGGCATTGCAAATATGTCCAAGTCAGTAAAAAGTTCATTATAACCATTACAAATACGACGCAGGGGTGCACGGGCTCCAGCGTTTGTTCGACAGGAAGAAACAGCGAAGAGCGGGCGCGCGCGCACCCCTCGCCTCAAAACACTTCTAGGAACAAAGTAATATACTCTATTGATAATATCAGAGCAGTCGTATCTGTGTTTACACACATCATAAAGGAACATCGTTTCAAGGTATAATCTTCTAGACTTTAGGCTCATTACATTTTTTTTTTTATTTTTATTTTTTTAGCAAGTCATTATACGACGGGAAGTTCCGGTAACAGCGGTATTGTACTGATTTCAGAAATTTTCGCTGGATCTTCTCCAAACTATCTGCATATTTATTATAATAAGGGTTCCACACTACCACAGCGTATTCAAGTTGAGACCTTACAAGTGACCTAAAAACAGATGGATGAAACTACTAGCACGTTTAAAATCAGTTGTAGCTCTCATGACAAATCCATACATACGGTAGGCACTGCTAATTATGTTATGAATGTGCTGGTCAAAGTGTAATTTATCGTCGAGCAGTACCCCAAGATCTCTAACGATAGGAAACCCTGCTAGATCCATTCCATTCAAATTGTATCTATATGATATTTTATTTTTATTTTTTGTAAATGTGATCGTAGAACATTTCGGAATATTGAGATATAGTTTATTTTTAACACTATAGGCTGAAAAACGGTCTAGATCTTCTTGCAGATGTTGACAATCCGTATGATCCTTAATTGACTTGAAAACTTTCAAATCGTCGGCATATAATAAGAATTTTGAAAACTTGAAGCAATCATTGATGTCATTAATAAATAGAATGAACAACAAGGGACCCAAAATCGATCCCTGAGGTACGCCAGAAGTAACGTTTATGGTAGCAGAATTGAAACCTCTGATTACTACTTTTTGAGTTCTATTTAAAATATAAGATGAGAACCAACGAAGCAAATCACCGCGGATACCATTATATGCTATTTTTGTAAGCAGTAACTCATGATCTACCTTGTCGAAAGCCTTCTGGAAGTCCGTATAAACCGCGTCGACTTGAACTAGCTGATCCATGTTATTAAATAAGTACTCAGTAAAAATTAACAGGTTTGTAGTTGTGGACTTTCTTTTAATAAATCCGTGCTGTTGTTCTATAATAATTTTATAAATGGTCTTGTGTATCTCATTATAGACAAGCCTTTCAAAAAGCTTCGACAAGGCGGACAGAATGGATATAGGACGGTAATTTTGGACGTCCTGTCTTGAACCGGTTTTATATACCGGAGTTATGTTAGCTATTTTCCATATTTCTGGAAAAGTGCCTTCCGACAAACATCTATTGAAGATAATGTGAAGTGGTGTGCACACACTATTCGCAGTCTTTTTAAAAAAGTAAGGGGGCAGGTTATCAGGTCCTGGACCTTTAGTGGAATCCAAGGCTTTTAAAGCATTAAGAATTTGTTGAGCAGTAAAACTAATGTTTGTGATATGAGTAAGATGTTCATTACTTTCTTCAGGAGGCGACCATGTATCAGAATCAAAAGTGGTGCTCTCATAAACGGAGTGAAAAAAATTTGCAAACATCAGATCTCCTCTGGTTCACTAGACTTTTGATCTCCGCAAAACATAGAAGACGGAATACCAGCATTGCCCTTCCGATTCGAAATGTAACTCCACAAGTATTTTACATTTTTCTGAATGTTTTCCTCGGTGGTTTTAATATAATTATTGTAATGCTCCCTTGATGCTATTTCAAATCGACGCCTATACAGAGAGAACTGTTCATAATCTGCGATGTTACGGTAGGATTTCCATTTAACCCAGGCTCTGTTTTTGTGTTTAAACATACGAATTAATGACTTAGAGAACCACAATGGAAACTTAGACGAGCGTGGTTTAGACTTAGGGGTGTGTTTTTTTATAGCTCCAAAGACAATATCATAAAATCTATTAACACTCTCCTCTGCCGACAAACCGCTTAAAAGCTCATGCCAATCTACATTGAGTAGTTCGTTATTAATCAGATCGTAATTAGCCTTATAATAGCTATATTTAATAATTTTAGCATGTCTAATAGATTGTACGATACATACTTAATAATGGCACAAAAAAGAGGATGGTTGTTATCGGGGGGCACCAGTAAATTTGGAGGTGTGTGTCAAGGGCAATCATTGTTACTAATAAGTAAATCTAGAATACGTCCCTTATTATTTCTAATAGAATTAAACTGGTAGGCGTTAAGTAGAGAAATAAAATTAGTCATATGCCTACCAGAAGATGATCTACTCCCGCCATCGCAAGTAAGTGCTGCGTTGTTACCCGTCGCAGGCAGCCACTCAAGGTTAGGTAGGTTGTAATCACCGAATAAATAAAAATGATTAAAGCCAAATTCATCTGTTAAGTGTTGTATAGTTTCAAAGTGTGCTAGGTAAATATCTTCAGACGATTGTGGTGGAATATAGACTACGGATATAAGATATTTTTCACTTCCAGAACCAGGCAGCTGAACATAAATACTTTCAATAAGAGAACATGTCGGATACTCAAGCGTTACACTAGTATCTATCGATAGGTATTCAAAAATGTTATTAAAGTTGCTAATAACATTTTTTTCTAAACTGAATAGTTTGCCCGAGAGACACTTCCAAAGTGGTAAAATGTGTGTGTGTCCCCTGTAACTTCTAAAATAAGAGAATGATAAAACTAAAAAAAATACATGATGTACATTATCATGTAAACTTTCACTGAAAATGGGCTGAACGAGATCTAGTAAGTAGTTTTTTTTAATACGACATCAATCGTAAACCGCAATTTACAAAGTACGGAACCCTTCGTGCGCGAGTCCGACTCGCACTTGGCCGGTTTTTTTTGTTTACGTGGAAAATACAATATTTCTTACTAATATACATGACGGACAAAAAACAAATTTCCAGTAAATTACCTTATTAATACAAGTCCTGCTGAGAATTTAAATAGAGTAATATTGGAGCTTAGTATAATAACGTAATGTAATGGAGTTTCTTTGAGAATTGTACGAGCGCGTGACAGTCAATGTATGCGAGTAGTTTGTACCTATCTGCAAAGGCTAAATTTGACTGGTCGACCCGAAAAAGTATAACAAAATTGTACTCAAACAGTTGATCTTTACATTGCCAACAAAGGTTGAGATACTAAGTTGAGAGCCTCATTGTTAGATCAACTTTTTACACTAGATTTGCATAGTAAAACCCTCTTACCAGAATCAAGATGTTTTCATCGCCTCGAATGACCACAACTGTCTTTTATTGGAGTCTAGACCTCGTTTGTTTGATAAACAAAAGAGATACGGCGTAAACAACAGTTTGTATGCGAGATTAACCGCATAAGAACGGCCGCGATTTCAACCACAACTAAGAAGTTTTTCGCTGTATTGTAAAAATATGGTGTGGAGCCGTTTTTGTATGGAATTACTTTTAGAATACAAAAATGTTCATTAAAAAAATAAAAAAACCCGACTGCTTAAGAAGTGAATTAAAAAGACGTAAACAAGAAGAAAATCATGTTGTGCAGTCCGAGTATACATAATCGCGAGCTGGCTGACCAAAACCAGATGTTTCCTTCGACTGCACACCTGGTTTTATTTATTTTTGTATTTGTAACTTTTTAGTTATTATTTTTTTGAGTTAGATACATTTATACTTAAAAGTGATATATATTTTTGAAATCACCTCTTAAAAGCCTTTATTTTGATACCGCAAAACCATTTGTTTATTATTTTCCAATTTTAATGTAGTCAGTGACACTCGCAAGGTTAAGACGAATCGATTGGCGTAAGAATCAACAAAATCGGCCAACGCGTTTAGTTTCTAGAACGCCACATAGAAACAAACATATATACATACATAGACTGATAAACACATTATCCTCCGTCGGCAGTCGGGTAATTAAGTACCCAACATAACCCGAAGAATTGCCAAGTAGTCGAACATTGCTGCTCGCAGAACGGATTGCCGATGGAACTGATAAGTTCTACAGTGGTGATCCCGTACCTACGGAAAGACGCAGCATTGACAAGATTGACTGACGAGCCCGTGTACAGCCGAGGTACACGGGCGTCTTCCGGATGCGAGAAACTCGGGACCGGACGACGTGAGGAAGGAGGGAGAAGTTGTCCAGCCAGTGCAAGTCTTTCAATTGAAATGATAAGATTATAAAGGCACGCTTGCGCCACCCTGGGCTATCTATCTGATTTATTCAACATTTGGCCCACTGAGTTTTGTCCTAAATATAAAAATTCTGGGTCGTCCCAAACAATAAGCTTCCTTTGTCTTTATTTTATGCCCGCTTCGTCCTATTTTTAACCGCCAACGAAAAAAGGGAGGTGTTATAAGTTTGACTTTTGTACGTACCTGTGTGTTTACGTATCTGGCATCACAGCTCTTAAACGGATGAGCTGAATTTGATTTCGTTTTTTTTTTGCAAGGTGACTTTATCGAGAAAGTTCTCAGCTATGTTTGATGAGAATCAA
Source organism: Orthosia gothica (assembly GCA_949775005.1). NCBI lineage: Eukaryota > Metazoa > Arthropoda > Insecta > Lepidoptera > Noctuidae > Orthosia > Orthosia gothica. Next base: position 19,026,466 of record OX459034.1, read on the forward strand.
TTCAGCCGTTCAAAAGTTGTGGACGTTGTACTGTTTAAATTTGAGTTTTGATCGTTTTGTTGTTTATTGATAATTTGCCAAGTGGATCTCACAGCATGCTGCTTGCCAAACGTGATGATCCTACTACTTTCCAAACGCGGTGATCCTACTACTTTCCAAACGTGATGATCCTATACTACTTTCCAAACGTGATGATCCTACTACATTCCAAACGTGATGATCCTAATACTTCCCAAACGCGATGATCCTACTACTTTCCAAACATGATGATCCTACTACTTTCCAAACGCGATAATCCTACTACGTTCCAAACGTGATGATCCTACTGCTTTTCAAACGTGATGATCTTACTACATTTCAAACAAAATGATCTTATTACTTTCCAAACGCGATGATCCTACTACTTTCCAAACATGATGATCCTACTACTTTCCAAACGCGATGATCCTACTACTTTACAAACGTGATGATCCTACTGCTTTCCAAACGTGATGATCTTACTACATTCCAAACGTGATGATCCTACTACTTGCCAAACGTCATGATCCTACTACTTTCCAAACGTGATGATCCTTCTACTTTCCAAACGCGATGATCCTACTACTTTCCAAACGTGATGATCCTACTACTTTCCAAACGCGATAATCCTACTACGTTCCAAACGTGATGATCCTACTGCTTTTCAAACGTGATGATCTTACTACATTTCAAACGAAATGATCTTACTACTTTTCAAACGCGATGATCCTACTGCTTTCCAAACGTGATGATCTTACTACATTCCAAACGTAATGATCCTACTACTTTCCAAATGTGATGATTCTACTACTTTCCAAACGTGATGATCCTACTACTTTCCAAACTTGATGATCCTAATACTTTCCAAACGCGATGATCCTACTACTTTCCAAACATGATGATCCTAATACTTTCCAAACGCGATGATCCTACTACTTTCCAAACATGATGATCCTACTACTTTCCAAACGCGATGATCCTACTACTTTACAAACGTGACGATCCTACTGCTTTCCAAACGTGATGATCTTACTACATTCCAAACGTGATGATCCTACTACTTTCCAAACGTGATGATCCTACTACTTTCCAAACGCGATGATCCTACTACTTTCCAAACGTGATGATCTTACTACATTCCAAACGTGATGATCTTACTACTTGCCAAACGTCATGATCCTACTACTTTCCAAACGTGATGATCCTACTACTTTCCAAACGCGATGATCCTACTACTTTCCAAACGTGATGATCCTACTACTTTCCAAACATGATGATCCAACTACTTTCCAAAAATTATGATCCTACTACTTTCTAAACGTGATGATCCTACTACTTTCCAAATGTGATGATTCTACTACTTTCCAAACGTGATGATCCTACTACTTTTCAAACGCGATGATCCTACTACTTTCCAAACGTGATGATCCTACTACTTTCAAAACGCGATGATTCTACTACTTTCCAAACTTGATGATCCTATTACTTTCCAAACGTGATGATCCTACTACTTTCCAAATGTGATGATTCTACTACTTTCCAAACGTGATAATCCTACTACTTTCCAAACTTGATGATCCTAATACTTTCCAAACGCGATGATCCTACTACTTTCCAAACATGATGATCCTCCTACTTTCCAAAAATTATGAACCTACTACTTTACAAACGTGATGATCCTACTGCTTTCCAAACGTGATTATCTTACTACATTCCAAACGTGATGATCCTACTACTTTCCAAACATGATGATCCAACTACTTTCCAAAAATTATGATCCTACTACTTTCTAAACGTGATGATCCTACTACTTTCCAAATGTGATGATTCTACTACTTTCCAAACGTGATGATCCTACTACTTTTCAAACGCGATGATCCTACTACTTTCCAAACGTGATGATCCTACTACTTTCAAAACGCGATGATTCTACTACTTTCCAAACTTGATGATCCTATTACTTTCCAAACGTGATGATCCTACTACTTTCCAAATGTGATGATTCTACTACTTTCCAAACGTGATAATCCTACTACTTTCCAAACTTGATGATCCTAATACTTTCCAAACGCGATGATCCTACTACTTTCCAAACATGATGATCCTCCTACTTTCCAAAAATTATGAACCTACTACTTTACAAACGTGATGATCCTACTGCTTTCCAAACGTGATTATCTTACTACATTCCAAACGTGATGATCCTACTACTTTCCAAATGTGATGATTCTACTACTTTCCAAACGTGATGATCCTACTACTTTCCAAACTTGATGATCCTAATATTTTCCAAACGCGATGATCCTACTACTTTCCAAACATGATGATCCTACTACTTTCCAAACGTGATGATCCTACTACTTTCCAAACGTGATTATCTTACTACATTCCAAACGTGATGATCCTACTACTTTCCAAATGTGATGATTCTACTACTTTCCAAACGTGATGATCCTACTACTTTCCAAACGTGATGATCCTACTACTTTCCAAACGCGGTGATCCTACTACTTTCCAAACGTGATGATCCTATACTACTTTCCAAACGTGATGATCCTACTACATTCCAAACGTGATGATCCTAATACTTCCCAAACGCGATGATCCTACTACTTTCCAAACATGATGATCCTACTACTTTCCAAACGCGATAATCCTACTACGTTCCAAACGTGATGATCCTACTGCTTTTCAAACGTGATGATCTTACTACATTTCAAACAAAATGATCTTATTACTTTCCAAACGCGATGATCCTACTACTTTCCAAACATGATGATCCTACTACTTTCCAAACGCGATGATCCTACTACTTTACAAACGTGATGATCCTACTGCTTTCCAAACGTGATGATCTTACTACATTCCAAACGTGATGATCCTACTACTTGCCAAACGTCATGATCCTACTACTTTCCAAACGTGATGATCCTTCTACTTTCCAAACGCGATGATCCTACTACTTTCCAAACGTGATGATCCTACTACTTTCCAAACGCGATAATCCTACTACGTTCCAAACGTGATGATCCTACTGCTTTTCAAACGTGATGATCTTACTACATTTCAAACGAAATGATCTTACTACTTTTCAAACGCGATGATCCTACTGCTTTCCAAACGTGATGATCTTACTACATTCCAAACGTAATGATCCTACTACTTTCCAAATGTGATGATTCTACTACTTTCCAAACGTGATGATCCTACTACTTTCCAAACTTGATGATCCTAATACTTTCCAAACGCGATGATCCTACTACTTTCCAAACATGATGATCCTAATACTTTCCAAACGCGATGATCCTACTACTTTCCAAACATGATGATCCTACTACTTTCCAAACGCGATGATCCTACTACTTTACAAACGTGACGATCCTACTGCTTTCCAAACGTGATGATCTTACTACATTCCAAACGTGATGATCCTACTACTTTCCAAACGTGATGATCCTACTACTTTCCAAACGCGATGATCCTACTACTTTCCAAACGTGATGATCTTACTACATTCCAAACGTGATGATCTTACTACTTGCCAAACGTCATGATCCTACTACTTTCCAAACGTGATGATCCTACTACTTTCCAAACGCGATGATCCTACTACTTTCCAAACGTGATGATCCTACTACTTTCCAAACATGATGATCCAACTACTTTCCAAAAATTATGATCCTACTACTTTCTAAACGTGATGATCCTACTACTTTCCAAATGTGATGATTCTACTACTTTCCAAACGTGATGATCCTACTACTTTTCAAACGCGATGATCCTACTACTTTCCAAACGTGATGATCCTACTACTTTCAAAACGCGATGATTCTACTACTTTCCAAACTTGATGATCCTATTACTTTCCAAACGTGATGATCCTACTACTTTCCAAATGTGATGATTCTACTACTTTCCAAACGTGATAATCCTACTACTTTCCAAACTTGATGATCCTAATACTTTCCAAACGCGATGATCCTACTACTTTCCAAACATGATGATCCTCCTACTTTCCAAAAATTATGAACCTACTACTTTACAAACGTGATGATCCTACTGCTTTCCAAACGTGATTATCTTACTACATTCCAAACGTGATGATCCTACTACTTTCCAAACATGATGATCCAACTACTTTCCAAAAATTATGATCCTACTACTTTCTAAACGTGATGATCCTACTACTTTCCAAATGTGATGATTCTACTACTTTCCAAACGTGATGATCCTACTACTTTTCAAACGCGATGATCCTACTACTTTCCAAACGTGATGATCCTACTACTTTCAAAACGCGATGATTCTACTACTTTCCAAACTTGATGATCCTATTACTTTCCAAACGTGATGATCCTACTACTTTCCAAATGTGATGATTCTACTACTTTCCAAACGTGATAATCCTACTACTTTCCAAACTTGATGATCCTAATACTTTCCAAACGCGATGATCCTACTACTTTCCAAACATGATGATCCTCCTACTTTCCAAAAATTATGAACCTACTACTTTACAAACGTGATGATCCTACTGCTTTCCAAACGTGATTATCTTACTACATTCCAAACGTGATGATCCTACTACTTTCCAAATGTGATGATTCTACTACTTTCCAAACGTGATGATCCTACTACTTTCCAAACTTGATGATCCTAATATTTTCCAAACGCGATGATCCTACTACTTTCCAAACATGATGATCCTACTACTTTCCAAACGTGATGATCCTACTACTTTCCAAACGCGATGATCCTACTACTTTACAAACGTGATGATCCTACTGCTTTCCAAACGTGATGATCTTACTACATTCCAAACGTGATGATCCTACTACTTTTCAAACGCGATGATCCTACTACTTTCCAAACGTGATGATCCTACTACTTTCAAAACGCGATGATTCTACTACTTTCCAAACTTGATGATCCTATTACTTTCCAAACGTGATGATCCTACTACTTTCCAAATGTGATGATTCTACTACTTTCCAAACGTGATAATCCTACTACTTTCCAAACTTGATGATCCTAATACTTTCCAAACGCTATGATCCTACTACTTTCCAAACATGATGATCCTCCTACTTTCCAAAAATTATGAACCTACTACTTTACAAACGTGATGATCCTACTGCTTTCCAAACGTGATTATCTTACTTCATTCCAAACGTGATGATCCTACTACTTTCCAAATGTGATGATTCTACTACTTTCCAAACGTGATGATCCTACTACTTTCCAAACTTGATGATCCTAATATTTTCCAAACGCGATGATCCTACTACTTTCCAAACATGATGATCCTACTACTTTCCAAACGCGATGATCCTACTACTTTACAAACGTGATGATCCTACTGCTTTCCAAACGTGATGATCTTACTACATTCCAAACGTGATGATCCTACTACTTTCCAAACGTGATGATCCTACTACTTTCCAAACGCGATGATCCTACTACTTTCCAAACGTGATGATCTTACTACATTCCAAACGTGATGATCCTACTACTTGCCAAACGTGATGATCCTACTACTTTCCAAACGTGATGATCCTACTACTTTCCAAACGCGATGATCCTACTACTTTCCAAACGTGATGATCCTACTACTTTCCAAACGTGATGATCCTAATACTTTCCAAACGTGATGATCCTACTACTTTCCAAACATGATGATCCTACTACTTTCCAAACATTATGATCCTACTACTTTACAAACGTGATGATCCTACTGCTTTCCAAACGTGATGATCTTACTACATTCCAAACGTGATGATCCTACTACTTTCCAAATGTGATGATTCTACTACTTTCCAAACGTGATGATCCTACTACTTTCCAAACTTGATGATCCTAATACTTTCCAAACGCGATGATCCTACTACTTTCCAAACATGATGATCCTACTACTTTCCAAACGCGATGATCTTACTACTTTACAAACGTGATGATCCTACTGCTTTCCAAACGTGATGATCCTAATACTTTCCAAACGTGATGATCCTACTACTTTCAAACATGATGATCCAACTACTTTCCAAAAATTATGATCCTACTACTTTCTAAACGTGATGATCCTACTACTTTCCAAACATGATGATCCTACTACTTTCCAAAAATTATGAACCTACTACTTTACAAACGTGATGATCCTAAAACTTTCCAAACGTGATGATCCTACTACTTTCCAAACATGATGATCCTACTACTTTCCAAACATTATGATCCTACTACTTTACAAACGTGATGATCCTACTGCTTTCCAAACGTGATGATCTTACTACATTCCAAACGTGATGATCCTACTACTTTCCAAATGTGATGATTCTACTACTTTCCAAACGTGATGATCCTACTACTTTCCAAACTTGATGATCCTAATACTTTCCAAACGCGATGATCCTACTACTTTCCAAACATGATGATCCTACTACTTTCCAAACGCGATGATCTTACTACTTTACAAACGTGATGATCCTACTGCTTTCCAAACGTGATGATCCTAATACTTTCCAAACGTGATGATCCTACTACTTTCCAAACATGATGATCCAACTACTTTCCAAAAATTATGATTCTACTACTTTCTAAACGTGATGATCCTACTACTTTCCAAATGTGATGATTCTACTACTTTCCAAACGTGATGATCCTACTACTTTCCAAACGCGATGATCCTACTACTTTCCAAACGTGATGATCCTACTACTTTCAAAACGCGATGATTCTACTACTTTCCAAACTTAATGATCCTATTACTTTCCAAACGTGATGATCCTACTACTTTCCAAATGTGATGATTCTACTACTTTCCAAACGTGATAATCCTACTACTTTCCGAACTTGATGATCCTAATACTTTCCAAACGCGATGATCCTACTACTTTCCAAACATGATGATCCTACTACTTTCCAAAAATTATGAACCTACTACTTTACAAACGTGATGATCCTACTGCTTTCCAAACGTGATTATCTTACTACATTCCAAACGTGATGATCCTACTACTTTCCAAATGTGATGATTCTACTACTTTCCAAACGTGATGATCCTACTACTTTCCAAACTTGATGATCCTAATACTTTCCAAACGCGATGATCCTACTACTTTCCAAACATGATGATCCTACTACTTTCCAAACGCGATGATCCTACTACTTTACAAACGTGATGATCCTACTGCTTTCCAAACGTGATGATCTTACTACATTCCAAACGTGATGATCCTACTACTTTCCAAACGTGATGATCCTACTACTTTCCAAACGCGATGATCCTACTACTTTTCAAACGTGATGATCTTACTACATTCCAAACGTGATGATCCTACTACTTGCCAAACGTGATGATCCTACTACTTTCCAAACGTGATGATACTACTACTTTCCAAACGCGATGATCCTACTACTTTCCAAACGTGATGATCCTAATACTTTCCAAACGTGATGATCCTACTACTTTCCAAACATGATGATCCTACTACTTTCCAAACATTATGATCCTACTACTTTACAAACGTGATGATCCTACTGCTTTCCAAACGTGATGATCTTACTACATTCCAAACGTGATGATCCTACTACTTTCCAAATGTGATGATTCTACTACTTTCCAAACGTGATGATCCTACTACTTTCCAAACTTGATGATCCTAATACTTTCCAAACGCGATGATCCTACTACTTTCCAAACATGATGATCCTACTACTTTCTAAACGCGATGATCATACTACTTTACAAACGTGATGATCCTACTGCTTTCCAAACGTGATGATCTTACTACATTCCAAACGTGATGATCCTACTTCTTTCCAAACGTGATGATCCTACTACTTTCCAAACGCGATGATCCTACTACTTTCCAAACGTGATGATCTTACTACATTCCAAACGTGACGATCCTACTACTTTCCAAACTTGATGATCCTAATACTTTCCAAACGTGATGATCCTACTACTTTCCAAACGCGATGATCCTACTACTTTCCAAACGTGATGATCCTAATACTTTCCAAACGTGATGATCCTACTAATTTCCAAACATTATGATCCTACTACTTTCTAAACGTGATGATCCTACTACTTTCCAAACGTGTGATCCTATTACTTTCCAAACGTGATGATCCTACTACTTTCCAAATGTGATGATTCTACTACTTTCCAAACGTGATGATCCTACTACTTTCCAAACGCGATGATCCTACTACTTTCCAAACGTGATGATCCTACTACTTTCAAAACGCGATGATTCTACTACTTTCCAAACGTGTGATCCTATTACTTTCCAAACGTGATGATCCTACTACTTTCCAAATGTGATGATTCTACTACTTTCCAAACGTGATGATCCTACTACTTTCCAAACTTGATGATCCTAATACTTTCCAAACGCGATGATCCTACTACTTTCCAAACATGATGATCCTACTACTTTCCAAACAATAATGATAATCATGATGTTTACTTAGCGGGCATCTTACCAGGATCATCGACCACCTACATATAAAGATGTTTGCTATACTATAGACCCATCATCATTGTTTCTTTATGAAGAAATATTGGTGCTATTTATCCTTTATCTGGTACATAGAACGACCACTGTTTGTCTGTTCATTATATCCAGTAAATAAATTTAGTTTTGAATTTCCTCTACATTCCCCTGTACCGTCTGATCTCATCTGCGCACAGTACGGTACTTTATCTCCAATAATTGCAGCCTCACTACTCTACAGATTTTTGTGCTCGATGTCATCGGTGGCGTGAAGTCCGTCCATTACAAACCTATCACGTTCGTTACTAAGATACATTCTAACTGCTCGTTACTTTAAGGATCAATATCACTTACACACTCCACCATCCGCCTTGGACACACCACAATGCGGCACTTAATCTTTAAACGAATATAGACTTTATTGCTCGAGGAATTCTTCAATTGTTTGACATGTCGAATAGTCATTGTGGGCCAATATCTATTCGGTTTACAAAGTTGGATTCACATTTGGATTATCATAATGCTGGCGGATTTTCAGTCTTATTTCTGGAGTTATAAGACTGTTTAATAATTTTCTTGTTATCAACAAGTATGTTGGTAGAATATCCCACCCGCATTTGGATTGCGTTTGATAAGAATAGCCAGTAATGGGATGTTGTGGTTTAGCTCTTGCGAAGACTCGGCTATCTCTATTATCTAGGTACAAAAATGTACCATTGAATATCAGGTAAAACGTAGTTTATTTGGTAAAGCATTTTCTGAAGCCAAAATAATTATATTTAGATATAGGAGTTGAGTAGGTTATATAAGCCACACAGGACACGCCTTTTCTAACTTTCTAATACGTAGCTCAGTCGCTGAAAAAATAGCGGCCATTAAATGCTCCTAAAATAGATCTACCAAGATAGTAATAACAATCCCAACATTCTTGTTTCTTCAACAGTTTCTAACACCCCTATTCTAAGACATTGCGAACGAAACTATCTGCACTCCATTCGACCTAGCCGCCTTAACTACAGAAATCAACGAGTCGAGGACGTTCACAGACATAAACCTAACTAGATGACGCGATTGTATGTATTTCGCGTGCCAAAAAACGGAGTAAAGTTACGACCGATGATCGTAATCTGAGCTTTTCAATTAGCATTATCGGCACCGGAAATCCACCGAAATCTAGAAAAAGTGCCTTTGTTATGCCATATTGAGGTGTAAAGAATGTATAGAAAGAGTTGGCCAAGCATTGGAAATGTTTTCTTTCATTGGTAAGTAAATTTGTTTTGAAATTGTTTGTGAAAAAGTGGCACGCTTAGTTTTCATACAGATGGAGGGACTTGCGTTATCTAGTTAGATTTATGTATGTGAGGATGTTAATGTCAATTACAGCAAGGTATAATAACTGTCAATTAGATTTGCTGAGTCAAGGTTGAGTCGGCGGAGGAAATTACTTACAAAACGGGTGTAAGTCACCAGCATTTTGTCTTCAAAATCGGACAGTATATTACGTATATATTCCACTTTATTCCTACGTACAGGGCTATCTGTTACCGGTACTTAACCATGACTTATAAGTAATCCCATGGTGAGATACCACCATAATTACCACATCGGCAACGCACGCGTGCTTATTGAAACACACACTGTGAGATATTCGTAAATAAGACATTATGAATGAAATAATACGGGCGTGTATTGTGAGCGTGTACAATAAGTTTGCGCATTATGACGTGTGAAATTGTGAAAGCGATCATAGTTACGAGAGAGATGAAACTACGTATACAGGAAGAATGAAACACTATTCATGTTCCACAATGGAATATGACAGAAGAATAGAATAGAATAGAAAACATTTATTCAACTAGACACAACACAACAACAACAACAACCAATCACAGAGTAACAGAGAAGAATAGTAAAAAAATAGTTCAAACCAGGTTTAAGAATTATTGCGCCGAGCGTGCCCACACCGAAAGGGTTACCAACTCAGCATTTGCTGGGCGTCAGACACCCAGCGCTGATTTTCAGTTGGCACCCCGCTAGTGACACACACGGACGTGGGTAAATAACTTATTATATTAATATTTCTGTAATTCGTCCCAAGTAGTTTGGAGTTTGCTGTATAAGCGTCGTAATTTCTGGGTTTCAGTCTTCGTTATCTTCCTTAAACTTAATTTCAAAATGTAGAGCTAACTTTGTAAAAAAGTTCTCAAGAGTTTTTTGTTCAGGAGCTCTGTCTTCGGAAGAACTATTACCATGACACGTATTTCTACCGCTAGGCAGCGTAGGCATCTACTTACTGTATTCTCTATCGAAGTTTCATGTGCGTGGTTGCCATTCCACCAATTTACACCAAGCGCTTCCAAACATCCTTCATATTGCGCACAGCGAATGAGTGGAACTCACTACCTGCGTCTGTTTCCGAACGCATTCAACCCGAATCTCTTCAAAGTTAGAGTGACCAGGCTTCTTCCGGGTAAGCTCACTCCATCGTCGACTCTGTCTCTGTCACCTCTGACCTAGACTGGAATCTAATCATCAAGAGCAATCCCAACTCAAAAAAAAAAGTTTGTTGTGTGTAGGTACTGAGATATTTACAGGCACATGACATGACATTTACCGGCGACAATCACCAGTTTTCGGTAAGAGTTTTTTTGTCACACAACGAATCCGTCCACTATTATAACCCGTGTTTTTCCTGCCTTTGTGACGTTAAGCAGTTGTTACAGATTGGTTCCATGACATACAGCTGCTGGAAGCTCCTACGTTTAACAACACTGGTTACTGAGGTTACCGAGGAAATCAGAACAACGCGAATTGTGCGTAACCTTGTTGTACGGAAGACAGAAAATTACGCCAGGTTGTTGTTTTGTGGAGCAAATGTTCTGCATAATTATTAGAATCTGTGAAATCGTACAGTAAGCCGCATGTCAGTGGAAAATAAACCAGTGTTCTTTTTCTTTTTACCCGACTGCCGAAGGAGGGTAATGTGTTTATCAGTCTATGTATGTATGTATGTAAGTATGTATGTATGTTTGTTCCTATATGGCGTTCCAGAGACCAAACGCGTTGGCCAATTTTGATGGTTCATACGTCAATCGATCCGTCTTAACCCTGCGAGTGTCATAGGCTACATTAAAATTGGATAATAGAAAAATGGCGGATTTTGGGTGCCATATTGTGGGGGCCCCAAATTATTTTTATCTTCCAAACCCATCGTGTGGGGTATCAAAATAAAGGGTTTTAAGAGGTGATTTCAAAAATAAAACACATATGTTTAAATGTATGTAATTCGAAAAAAACTAACTAAAAAGTTATAAACAAAAAAACTTAATTCAAAAAATCAAAAACCCGACTGCATCAAAAGCGAACTAAAAAGTCGTAAACAAGGAAAAAATCATGCTGTGCAGGCGGAGGATACACCAGATTTTGGTCAGCCAGCCCGCGAATATGTATCCTCCAATTGCACAGCATGATTTTTTCCTTGTTTACGACTTTTTAGTTCGCTTTTGAAGCAGTCGGGTTTTTTGATTTTTTGAATTAAGTTTTTTTTTCGTGTCCATGATTCCATGTTCAATGCTTAATTTATATATTGTGCTTCGACCAGACCTCAGCCACGGCCACAGCCCTTGTAGCGTTGGTCTTGCAAAGGTATATATCTATCATGATGCAGATGTTTGTACACAAGGAGCAGGACAAGAGATGTGACATCGTTTGTGGTGTGGTTCCAAAATTATAAACTAGTGTTAGCTGGCCTCTTATTCTACTGATACTCGTTACTACGCTAGGTCAACTCTAGATCAAAGTGTTACCACTGCCGTCTGGTTGACTGTACAAATAAAGTTTAATAAATTTTTATCCCAAATCCATCAATAACTTACTTACTTATTGAAGAACTTTACTTTACTTACTTACTTAACTTATTGAAGAAGAAATAATCTGTAACTAAAATCCTGGCCCAAGATTGTTATCAATCCTAATATTTAAAAAAACGCCTTTGACTGACGGACTAGAAGTGATTTCGAGGGAAGGTTTGTGGAGTTTAACGAAAGTTGTAACGATTATTTTTGTGTCAAAGCGACATCTTGTGTTAAAGATGAGAACCAGCTTGGAAAGGGTGTGTCACCAGTTGATCATTGCGTGATACGGGATGGCGTTGCTATCTGCAGTTATATAAAATGATATAATAAAATAACAATTTGTGTGTATCAATTTAATTCAACAAACACACAATTCAACACTAAAATATTAAATGATTAACTTCTTGAAAATATCTACATAAAGAAAAACCAGACATGTCAAGTCTATTGGTTAAACTTCAATGTCTATGACTGACAAGAATGACAATTCTTTTTCATAGGAAGTATTGGGACAGTGCAGCTGATAAAACTTTTCATCCCATTAAGAGTTCATAAAATAAATAAAATGACTCGTAGGCGGCAGGGAACAAGCCCTAAATATAAATATATAATGTGTCAGCATTCGCTGTAAGTATAATGTTGAATTTAACTAAATTTCCATACTTGTGAAAACATGTGCGTGTGATGCTCATTATGCATTTCTTCTCCTTGGCAGGGCACTCTAGGATTAATTTGATTATTACATAAACAAATAAGAAAATGGTCAACTATAACTATATATAGGTAACTACATCTACACATATGACTACAATCCCTGAAGAAAACAGCATCTGAGCTCCATCATTTGGTACCGAACACAAATGACATTTTAGCTTGCACGAGGCTTGATTATAGCTTCCCAGGCGAATGATACTGCTTGAGACATCATACCTCCGGTATTGGAAATAATGGGTAAATTGTATCCCAAATAAAAGTAAGTTTCATTGTACTTGTTTAACCTCAAGAAATTGTGATGACGGACAGTATGTCCTAGAAATAAATTAGTTAACCAAACTGTGTGACTTTTACTTCAGTCAACTTCATGCGAAACCATACCCTACATAGTCTCATGCTGATCACCTATCCTTGAGCTAGTTGGTGAGTAAGCAAGTAAAATACTTTCTTACAAAGTGAGTATTCCTGATGTCCTTCTATTCAGAGACACTACTCAATAAAAGGAGAATAAGAAGGACAAGTTCGATATTTTGTTTACTGCAAATGTATTAAGGTTACACTAGTCGAAAATTCTTCCACACAAACGTAGTCTAGCTATTACTCCTCTGTTTGACTATTGTGAATACTCAACACAAAAGGCGCTAGATGGCGCTAAACACAAGTAGCGGTCGTCGTCGGCACAACAGCTGTCGCCAAGCAAAGGTGCTGCCATCGGGGGATTTTTGCGGTACTAGCGTCGGGCGTCGGACCAATAAGGGGACGACATCAGCCCGCCGCCAACGCAAACCAATCAGAGTTGATTTTGGGAATTTGAAAAATAATAACGAAGTGTTTTTTTCTTAGTCTGGAGATTTTGGGAGCAGTTATATAATAGTAATCTTTGGAGCAGTTGATTTTTGTAACCTAGAGCGTACCTAAGCGTTTTTTAAGTTTATAATATTGTGATTTAAACAAGAAGCTAAGTATTTCCCTTAATTCACACCTATTTATGTTCTCACTTTACTCGCTTAAATGTACTATTCGCTGTTGGACAATTTGTGTTTTATTTCTAGGGGATATCTTTGTCGTAGCTTACTGGAGTTTGATTTGATTCATTGGTGATAAGGTTCTATTGTTTTATAAGGTTCCAATAACTTTATTTACTTTTACTTATGTACCTACATGCTAAAATAACGTAATTAAATACACATTGAAACTGCTATCGTTGTTTGATTGTTATATTTACTCTAATAGGTGTAACATTTTTCAGAAGTGGGCATCCGATCTGGAGCCGCAAGCCATGAGTTCCGATGGTCGCAGCCGGTCCCGCAGCCGGTCCCGCAGCCCTGTCAGATGGAGTCACCGGCGGAGGGAGCGATCGCAGCAGGAGCACCGCAGCTGTTCCCGCGACACGTGGCGGCCGGGACGTTCGCCAGTCCGGAACTCTCGAGGCCGTTCTCCACCTGTCTTTTCAAATGAACCCGGTAGGTCGTTTCCTTATTATTCGGGTGTGATGGTTAAGCCGGATATAATACCGGAATTCGATCCTGAAAAACCGGAGCTACCTGCATCTCAGTGGCTTAATAAAGTAGAGCAACTAGGTGCCATACATGGATGGAACGACAACGTTAAAAGTTATTATATGCAGGCACGTCTTGTTGGGTTAGCGAAGTTGTGGCATGGTGCATTACGAAGCTATGAATTTACGTGGCCGGAATGGAAACAAAAAATTCTGGAAGCGTTTCCTCAAAGCATAGATTACGCAGACGCATTGAGGGAAATGTTAAATAGGAAAAAGTTATTTAATGAAACAATGACTCATTATTTTTATTCGAAATGTACCATGCTAACTAAGTGTGACATCATTGATGAGAAAGCGGTGTCGTGTATTATAGAAGGATTGCCGTTCCACATAAGAACTTCTGCGAGGGCTGGTAACTATAGAACTCCAGGCGAGCTTTATTCTCATTTTCTGTGCATGAATGACGACAAAAGAATGAATCAAAGTCAGAGAAACGCTCCTCGAGGCAGAGATTCCGCATCATCTTCAAAAGAAGCAGTCAGAGAAACGAAGGAACGAAAGTCAGGTGTAACTTGTTTTCTGTGTAACGAGTCTGGGCACGTTGTCCGGTCGTGCCCTAACAATCCTAACGCTATAAAATGCGAAATCTGTGGGAAAACCAACCACAAAAAGGAGCAGTGTTATCAAAAGGCTGTCAGCATTGTACAAATACAGGTAAATGAATGTTATTTTAAACATGTTTTGATTAATGGTTTAAAAGGTACCGCTTATTTAGACACGGGGGCTCAAGTCAACCTCATCACTCATGATTGTGTTCTAAAGCTTGGTGTTGCAATGCAACCTTGTGTCGTTTTTGTCAACGGGTTTGGTGGACCACCAATTAAAGCTCACGGACAGGTATCATTAGAGTTCGTTATAGATGAAGTTAAGGTTTGTTCAGACGCAGTTGTCGTCGATGCTGCTGTGAACCGCGCCGACGTTTTTATTGGACAGCCTATTTTGACCAATGAAAAATTCAAGCTTACCATTAATGGTACTACCGTCTTTTTAGAATATGCAGTAAGAGACGAAAATAAAATTGAATCGGTTGAAATAAATTCTTTGCAAGTGGGTACGTGTGTAGATAAGGTTAACATTTTGTGCTCTGCAGACACTGTCGTTCCAGCTTATTCATCCTTGTTTGTTGACACCTACAATGATGTTGAATTTGATAATTCAACTCTACTATTTGTAGATACTCGTACAGTTGTTTATAATGGTTACAACTATAGCATTCCTGCTTCTATGAATTGTTTTCCAGTACAGGCCATTTTCATAGTTAATCACGGTAAAAAGCCGGTTTGTTTCCGGAAATACCAGATTATTGCTCGTGGATTGGTTACTCAGGAAATTGGTTGTCCTCTTGGTAATTCTGCAGATAATCTTGTTTCGATTATGAGCATTGATACAACAAAAATCAAATGTGGTTCCGGAGATCCACAGGTGATTAAAGAGTTGGTAGAGATTTTAGAGGAATATTCAGATTGTTTTTCGATAGACACAGGAGAATTAGGCAGGACTGACAAAATAGAATTGAATATCGAACTTAACTCTGATAAGCCGGTTTGTTATCGTCCTTACAGGCTTTCTTTTTCAGAAAAGGCAATAGTACGAGAAAAGATTGAAGATATGTTATCCAACGGTATTATTAGGGAATCGTCTTCTAATTATGCCAGCCCGATTGTATTAGTTAGGAAAAAGAACGGAGATTATCGGTTTTGTGTGGATTTTAGAAAATTAAATAGTATTACAGCGAAAGATAAATATCCTCTGCTCATCATAGAAGAACAAATCGAGAAACTAGGTGGGAAGAAACTTTTTACGAGTCTTGATCTGTCGCAAAGTTTCTTTCAGATTCCAGTAGCGGAGGCTTCAATTCACAGAACTGGTTTTGTCACGCCTGAGGGCCATTATGAATTTTTGCGTATGCCCTTCGGTTTAGCCAATTCCCCAGCAATTTTCCAGCGTCTTATGGACAAGATATTTTCTTCGTTACGTCATGATAAGGTGCTTCCTTTTATAGATGATCTGTTGCTACCCACCAAAACTGAAAAGGAAGGCCTCGATCTGCTTCGGATAGTTTTGGAAATAATAAGGGACGCAAAACTGACGTTAAACCTTGATAAATGTTTTTTCTTGCAAGACAAAATAGATTACCTCGGTTACGAGATCAGCGAGAAAGGTATTAGGCCGGGTAGTAAGAAAATTGATGCTGTGACCAACTATAAAGAACCTAATAATGTACACGAGCTTAGGATGTTTCTAGGTCGGACTAGTTATTTTAGGAAATTTGTTAAAGATTATGCGTCTGTCACGTATGATCTGTACGGGTTGTTAAAAAAGAATGCAACATGGATTTGGGGTCCAGCACAGCAGAGAGCTTTTGATCAACTGAAGAACATTTTGACGACTCGACCAATACTCTTATTATTTTGTAGGAAAGGTGACATAGAAGTTCATACTGACGCAAGTAGTAAAGGTGTAGCTGGCATTTTATTTCAGGATCAGGAGGGCGGTATGAAACCCATTGCGTATTTCAGCCGAAAAACCAGCAAAGAAGAAGCTATGTATCATTCCTACGAATTGGAAACATTGGCTGTAGTGGAATCGTTGAGGTTTAGAATTTACTTAGCAGGTATTTCTTTTAAGGTGGTGACAGACTGTGCAGCTGTTCGAGACACTTTCTTGAAAAAGGATCTACTACCTCGAATAGCAAGATGGTGGTTATCCATTCAGGAGTACGACATGGAAGTCGTTCATAGGCCAGGTAAGTCTCATGGACACGTCGATGCGCTGAGCCGATTTCCGGTAGACCCTCCCTTAGTAGCAGATATCAACGTGATTGACGTATTCGATTGGATAGTATGTCTTCAAAATCAAGATGAGAAGATTCGCATAATTCGAACCAAATTAGAATCTGGGGATAACGATCCAGATATACGGAAAAATTTGAAGCTGAAAGATGATCGAGTATACAAGCTCGTTAAGGATGGAGAACAGAGGTTAGTAGTCCCTAAATATTGAAGGTGGAATGTCATGAGGAAGTATCATGACTGCATCGGACATCCAGGCCTGAAGCGATGTGAGGAAATCATCAAAGGTAGTTTTTGGTTTCCAGGAATGACACGTTTCATACGAAAATATGTCAACTCATGTTTAGACTGTCTTTACAAGAGGGGACAGTACGGAAGACCTGAAGGCGAATTACACCCCATTGAAAAAGTTCCGGAGCCAATGCATACTCTGCACATTGACCATCTCGGTCCTTTCTGCGAAAGTCGAGCAGGTAACAGTTTTGTGTTATTGGTGGTCGATTCCTTCACGAAATTCACATGGGCGGTACCAGTTAAAACTACAAAGACTCGAGAGGTAATAAAATCCCTAAATGAAATTTTTTGTTTATTTGGTTATCCAAAGAGAATGATATCCGATAGCGGTACGAGTTTCAAAAGTAATCATTTCAAGCAATTTTGTTTGGATAATCAAATAAAACACATAATCAATGCTGTAGCATGTCCACGCGCAAATCGCCAAGTGGAGAGGTATAATCGTACATTACTAGATTCACTCAACACCAGCGTGAAAGATGAAAAGGATTGGGATACTCGGATCGCAAACATCACCTGGGGAATGAATAATTTACAAAATGGTTCGACTGTATTTACACCATACAGGCTCATGTTTTCCGCGACTCGCAGCAGGTATCAAGGTATGGGAGATAACATAATGGATAGTGAGGAGACAGCTGCACGAACTAGGACCGAAGCTACAGCGAACTTAAACCGGACGGCGGCGAAAATGCGCAAATATTTTAATGCAAAGCGTAAACCTCCAACAAAATACAAGGTAAACGATTTAGTATTATGGAAAGGAGCTGCTGACCGAAATGTGAACGTTCGACGAAAATTGAAGGAAAAGTACAGCGGACCTTATAAGGTAACGAAGGTAGTAGGTAATGATAGGTACATGATTACTTCGCTGAAAGGTGTTAAAGGGTATAAGCGATTCAGAGCTCTTGTGTCGTCGGACTCATTAAAACCTTTTCAGGGAGAGGAGGACTCGGGCGCTAGCTCAAATGATACGGAAGTGGACAGCACGGAGGAATTAATTGACTTGCTTGAAGGCTGACCTTCAATTAATTCCAGGAAAAATCAGGTTAATATTAATTTATTATGAGTAAAAGAATGTATTGGTCTTGAGATTTTACTTTTTCCAGATAAGTAGCTACCTACAAATAAATTGGAACGTTTACAATTGGAATTGGAATTGAGTGAATTGAAATTGGAAT
The DNA here is from genome assembly GCA_949775005.1 of Orthosia gothica. Classification (NCBI taxonomy): domain Eukaryota; kingdom Metazoa; phylum Arthropoda; class Insecta; order Lepidoptera; family Noctuidae; genus Orthosia; species Orthosia gothica. The sequence continues at coordinate 19,045,375 of OX459034.1, forward strand.
TACTGACTGAAATGTTTTGGTAACGATTGTGAAACGTTATGGTTAATTGGAAAATTATGGTAGGTACTTTGGACACTTGTTTTGGTAAACAAGTATGGTTTACAATTGGAATTACTGACTAAAATGTTTTGGTAACGATTGATAAACGATATGGTTGGAAATGTATTGGTATAGCAAATTATGGTACTTTTGGAAACTTGTTTTGGGTAACCTCTTTACTTTTGGAAACGACTTTACTTGATGATTGATAATGATTAACATAAAGGACATACGATGTTATTTTGTATTATGTATGGGCCAAGTATGGTTTTCAATTCATAGAATCAAGTTGTTTTTTCCTCCTTTTTTTAGTACTGGGTATGCTATTTTTGAACAATTACATATAGTCTTTTGTTTTCTTCCTTTGCAGAGTCGCAAAGGCGTCAGGATGGACGAGTGTGAATACTCAACACAAAAGGCGCTAGATGGCGCTAAACACAAGTAGCGGTCGTCGTCGGCACAACAGCTGTCGCCAAGCAAAGGTGCTGCCATCGGGGGATTTTTGCGGTACTAGCGTCGGGCGTCGGACCAATAAGGGGACGACATCAGCCCGCCGCCAACGCAAACCAATCAGAGTTGATTTTGGGAATTTGAAAAATAATAACGAAGTGTTTTTTTCTTAGTCTGGAGATTTTGGGAGCAGTTATATAATAGTAATCTTTGGAGCAGTTGATTTTTGTAACCTAGAGCGTACCTAAGCGTTTTTTAAGTTTATAATATTGTGATTTAAACAAGAAGCTAAGTATTTCCCTTAATTCACACCTATTTATGTTCTCACTTTACTCGCTTAAATGTACTATTCGCTGTTGGACAATTTGTGTTTTATTTCTAGGGGATATCTTTGTCGTAGCTTACTGGAGTTTGATTTGATTCATTGGTGATAAGGTTCTATTGTTTTATAAGGTTCCAATAACTTTATTTACTTTTACTTATGTACCTACATGCTAAAATAACGTAATTAAATACACATTGAAACTGCTATCGTTGTTTGATTGTTATATTTACTCTAATAGGTGTAACACTATGTACGTTAAAAATAAAAAATGATTTCAATTTGTCTCATCATTATCTAGCCCTGTATGGAAACAAAAAAGTAAAAAAAAAATACATTTGAATGTTATGACCGTCGAAAGATCCATATTTCAACACTAATTTAATGCATCTTTGGGCGAAAATAAATACCATAAGAAGGAAAATTGCAAAACGGCCTCCATACAGGGATAGATTAGTAATTCAACAATGCAAATAGTTTTATTTTGAAAATATACATTTAGTCGTTTTTTCATGATATCTAGACTCCCAAAGGCCTGTTTATAAAATTCGTCCTATATCATCATCCATTTCGATACAAATTTGCAAAAGTGCTAATTCGTACGCGAGCTAGCTTCTTACTGCTCATCACAGAAACTATTTCTTTCGCACGTGTTGTCGGATGAGATAACATGCATTTTAACCTCGCGCACAAAACAAATTCGTGCCGTCGACTAGGGGAACCTTAAGGTTCCGCTCCGTGCTGAGATAGGACCTTTTTGGTCTCGCACGGTTTTCTTTTTTAAATGACATGACCCATAGAACTAAAAAGGTTTGCATTACCTAAGGTTCGGCTACACGCTCAATATTGCATGCGCAAATAGTTTGTAAAAAAATTGTCGCAAAGACAGTATGGCTTCCACACAATAGCGACTTGCATACTTGTTTGCTTGATGCGTGCAAACGTTTGTGCATTCATATTGTACCGTGCCACATGTGGCGTACACTCAATAGCGACTTGCATAATTCTTTGCTTGATGCGTGCAAACGTTCGGCATTCATATCGTACCGTTTTCACGTACATGCTTTATTGTGCAAATAATTTTTATACAAACTAGCGTTTTGTGCAAGCCATTTGTGCGGCATACAGCTTTGTTTCTGTTTCCAGCATTTGCTGGGCGTCAGACACCCATCGCTGATTAGTGAATAGTGGTACATAGGCGGACTTGATTATCCATAGTAAGCATCTCCAATATTATTGTATTTAATTCAATCCTCGCAGAAGTTACGCAAATAAATCAAAACTCCAAAAATATTATAAATCTAAACTCACGTGCACTAAAGTCTAAAGTAACAGAATGGCTGCTCCTTAAGGATTACTCTTACACGGAGTCTTTACTTACCTATCTTGTGTAAAACACCCATACACAAACCTTCTTACCATCAACACTCGCACACACGCACAGCACTCATACACACAAACACACGACACTCACACACAAACACACACACTTATACCTACATACAATTTTAGTTTTGTATTCCATACAGTAGAATGACACAGTCAACTTGAGATAAGTTTTTGTTGATCATTGTAAACCTTGACCGTAAACTAAACTACCTCTTAAAATACAGGTATACCCTAGTTTAAGAGGTAGAGTATTATTTGTACAGAATTTGCAACATAAACTATAAAATTATTGTAAGACTAAAAGCTTATGTTTATAACTACCAAATATCAAATGTATAAAACTGTATTTGAAACTCTGTATGTTTTTGGATAAATAAAGATATATTATTATTATTTCCTTTATTCAATTTATTTTCTTAGTGTTTCCATTTTTAAATATTTTATAAATTAAATTCCAAAAAAAAATCATTTAAAAATATAAAAAATAGAGGCCCACCGGTATCGGGAACAGGGTCCAAGCTACCGGCGGTCAGGGCTCCAGAGAGAGGAACCTCCTAACAATACGAGCCGTGTCCAGCAATACTATTATTATTATTATAAAATATTAAAGAACAATGGCGATATTTTAGCTGACTATAATTTGAGCGTCTGAAAGTGAGTTATATACGAAAGACGTTCTATTAATTGTCTACATTTTTTAAATATATTATTGGGCTGGTTCAAAACGGATAAAAAAAAATCATAATAAATAAAAAGTTATTTGATTTTTTAGTTAATTTCTTTAGCTTAGTGTTGCCATTATATATTTTATTTGCTAAGTGACAAGTAGTAACTATATTAATTAATAATATAATTAATGTATTTATTGCAGTAAATGAGTTAACAATACAGTTTGTCTAAGTATAGATGTTCCTCGCAGGTAGGTAAGAATATTGTAGTGCAGTAGAAATAAATGAATTACTTTTAATTAATGATTGGCAAAAAGACTAGTATCCAAGTTTAAAAAATATAGCTTGGTTGTTGACGAGGACGACGACATTTTGATAAACGTCAAAGTGGCTTAGTTTAAATAAATATACTCTTTCCAAAGAGAATATTATACATTTCATGCTGAAATAACTAGGTAAGGGAAATGCTAATGCGATATTCCCCTTTTACTTCCTCGAAATTGAATAATATTACCTATTAAACACATTATTAAAAGTCACCCAGACATAACCTACAAAAGTTTATGACTGAATATCTATTATTCTCGACATTCTCGAACAAAAATTCTTGCACAAACTAATTCCGAACATCACCCTGAGTTAAACCAGATATTTTTCATTTAAAGACGTAGGAATTTAATATCAGCTAAAAAAATGTATGGGCACCTGCCATTGTTCTTTTAGGACTCAATAAATAGAGTGATTTGATCGTGTTCTCAGCGCACCTGACGGTACGATACGACCTCGTAAATCTATAACATACTCTCAATCTCTTGTATTATTGCATACTAACTGAGCAACTGCCCCAATGGTCTCGTGGTCAAGCGCGATTGTTGACCATGAGATCTTGACCTCGATTCCTAGGTCGAGCAAAGTGTTATTGGGTTTTTCAATTATTAATTTCTCAGTAGCAGTCTGGAGTTCCGTGATCACGTCAGAAATGATGATATCCGCAGGAGAACCAAAGTTACCGACATAGCCCGAAGAATTGCCAAACTTAAGTGGCAGTGGGCAGGGCACATTGCTCGCAGAACAGATGGCCGATGGGGCTGAAAAGTACTGGAATGGCGACCGCGAACCGGATGACGATACGTTGGAAGGCCTCCCACCAGGTGGACCGATGACCTGGTTAAGGTTGCGGGAAGGCGTTGGATGCGAGACGCACGGGATCGGTCAATGTGGCGACGCCTGGGGGAGGCCTATGTCCAGCAGTGGACGTCTTTCGGCTGAAATGATGATGATGAGTCCGGAGTTTGGAAGTCCGTGGTATGACACCCCCGTGCCTCGGGAAGCAGTAAAGCACGCCACATTAGGCTCGCAACAACATCACTCTCACATAGCGCCGCGCGCACTGATGAGTTGATCTGTCTATTTCCGAATGTGGCCAAGCCGTGCTTTACTGCTTCCCGAGGCACGGGGTCTGCCGCGTCACTGCCACATAAATGTTTCACACCACAGACATAAATCTCACTAGATAACGATAACGCAAGTCCCTCCATCTGTATGAAAACCAAGCGAGCCACTTTTACACAAACAATCTAAAAACAAATTACTTACCAATGAAATAAAACATTTCCAATGCCTCGGCCAACTTTTTCTATACATTCTTTACAGCTCAATATGGCATAAAAGGGTTTTTTTCTTGATTTCGGTGGATTTCCGGTGGCGATAATGCTAAATGAAAAGCTCAGATTACGATCTAAGATTAACTACTAAACGAAGTAACCGTTTTTTGGCACCCGAAGTTCATACAATCGCGTCATCTAGTTAGATTTATGTCTGTGCATCACACTAATATTATAAAGACAAACGTTTGTGAGTGTGTTTGTAACTTCTTCACGCCAGAACGGCTGAACGGATTTAGATTAAAGAACAATGGCGAACTCCCAAACAAATTTTCGTTGTCTTTTTTTTTAGCGCCTGTCGATGAAAAATATGTCAAAATATAGAATTTAAAATCCTGAACAGTTTTTTCTTCAGTTATACTTTTATAGGAAGTCAGGAATTAAAGATATTCAATTTTGAATTTGTAGAAATGTAGAGGTTATGTTAAGAGTACTGTACTTGTCATTATTTATTTTATTAGAGTCTGGCAAACGAAAGTAGAGACTGAAAAAGCGCGGCAAATTTAAAAATCTCGGCATAGCAACCCCAAAATTAGTATGAAATACTTGGAATAACCTAATTTGATACTTTAGAATAATTAATTTTACTTCGTCTGAATAAAAATACTATAGGTACTTTAGGCAGGCAATACTTTAGATATCATGTGGTAAATGTGATATAACAATCCGAATAAAAAAAAACAACAGTATTCTATAATAATTTTGGTTTATTCACTACCATAATCAAAATCTGAATCTAAGACTTCCATGTTTATAGATGCATTAGAATCACTGTTTCGTACATTAATCATGGAACTTTATAAATTATTTTCTGTAATTCAATCCCTTTCACTATATTTATTTTCAACATTGTATGACATGATTAGTCATTTTCTTCCACTCCTCTGATAGCTATTTCATCCAAGTACTGATTGTGGGTTCTTATCCTATCTTTCTGCTCTAAATCCGTAAGTTTACACTATCTCATTAACCCCTGCTACATACTTCAGATCTTCTGTGAAAGAAAAAAGAAAAAAATATACAATACCACTTTTATTATGGTATGATATGAAATGAAATTTATTTATTTGCAAGAATATAGGTACTTACATAATAACATGGTAAAATAATTTTAGTCTCACGACACTCGTCACGATATTCGACTTATCAGTCGTGCAATTATTTCAAGTAGATAGGTACATACATAGATGATATAAACCACAATGCATTATTATGAAGGTGTTTAACTTAATATAAAATGAATGGGAATAATAATAGAGTATTAGTTTTCTGCATCAATATTAATTACGAATTAAAACAAAGTTTCAAATTATTAGAGTCATACTAACTTAAGAAATCTAACACCACACGTAAACAACCTTGTTTTTGTTTGAATTCGGCGTCTTTCTCTTGTTGTGTTTCTTTAAATTCAGACATCATGCGAAACAACATGTCCCGTAATCCACTTTTAATTGTTTTATTCATTTTTCACTGAATAAATTCTATTATTAGACTGTTAGACTACAACAAACCAAAACAACACGCCATCTTGTTTTGGAAAACTGAGGTTGACATTAGTATAGCATTGCCATATAAAAAGTTTGCAAATAATTCGAGTGTCTACTTTCGTTTGCCAGACTCTATGTCTGTTGATGGATAAATTATTGTCCATGGCAACACAGCTTAGCCAGAAGCCATGATTTTATTTACTATCGTCAATTATCCAGTCAACTGAGTTTCCAATAATGTCGATTTTTTTGCCAGACTTTGGTAGGCCATAAGCTTGATTTGATAAAACTTAGTAAATTATTTCATCGGTAGCTATCACGGCCACATATGTAGACGCTTAATAATAAATGCCATCAATAATTTTCTCGCCATTGTTCTTTGGCACAGGGGGGTAACCATAGCCTCTTAGAGCAAGGTTATTCATTTCCAGTGTGCGTAAGGGACAGATGTATATGTTTTGTATAAATTTGTCTCTTTTTCACAGTCGAACCAATATAGTTTAGACACAAGGTACGGGGGCAGACAAAGATTATAGTCAGGAATAGCATAATAGGATTATGTTCCCTCTCGGGATAATTTTTGCCATTCACGCAGGCGAAGCCGCTGGCTGAAGCTAGTTATGTTTAATTACAAGCGCACTCACAGCACACGCACACATGGCGCCGCGCGCAAAGATGAGTTGCAGTTGAACTAACTATAACAAAGGTTAATTGTGAAATACCACGGGCAACCACAGCGAAGAAAAAATAAATAAATAAAAAATAAATTGCACTAGATGGCGTGATAAACTTCGATTTGTTATTGAGTTTTGTAAAATATTAAGATTTTCTAGTGACTATCATAAAAAACAATATGTTTTTGTTGAATTAACTCTCCTAAGCACAACATTAAGGAATATTGGGCAAAATTATATTTAATTCAAATTTCAAAGATTATTTGAATGGATCATTTAAAATTGATTCCAATAGATGGCGTGGTTTTAAATTTCTGAGGCATCCAATCGGTTTTTTAAATTTGTTTTGTAACACATTTTGGTGCAATGAAACTGTAAAAACGTGCAAAAAAATACTATAAAATAAATCGTCGCTATATTTAAAAAAAAGTTACTGCTAAAGCCAATTCGTGGAACGGAACCGAACGCGATCGATGTTGAGGGGATGAGGCATCTGTATGCTAGTATCTGTGTACATACGAGTATACTAACGGGACACATTTCGCCACTTCCACTATATCCACCAAAGAGTTACACTCAAAAAGATTTATCGTCCCATTTATTTCATATCGAGAATCAGTGGTAAGACAACGACACTGATATCTGACCACGGGCCTTTAATCAGATACCAGCTGTTTACATACAGCCCCTGGGATATTTAAATGTACCGATGTTGTCTCGGTTCAACCTGCTGGCTGACCCGAAGATTGCCGATAGTGGCCGAGGATTCCCGATAACGGAGTGGGATTGAGAGATTTGGATTTAATTTTTTACTATTATTAGTTTATTTTATTATGAACATTTAGTGTTCTTATAATTGGATTTTTGTAACTTTTGACCTATGATTTTAACCCACCATCCTGGTCCTGCTCCATAGGGCAATCTTTGGTGTAGAAAAATCAAATTTGTTAATTTATATTCCTATGCATAGTTATTATATTCATTGTTTTTTTTGTCTTAAGAAATTGACTCACACCCTGTTCCGTTGTTGTTGAATTAGGTATTTTACCTATGTTTGTAATATTTGTAAGTATGTCAGAACCATGTTCCTACTTATCAAATTAATAAATTTTCCTATTAATGCTTTTTAATACTTTATACCTGTACGTAGTATAGTGTGTATTCTGGGTGCATCGTCCTCACATATATTAATGTGTGTACTTATGTAAATATTGTAAAACAACTATTTTTTTATTTTTTTTAAAGAATAAATATGGAGTTTCTTGTGCGTTCTTCTCCATAACAATCTACTTTCCGAATGCACGGTAGAATCTTTGTTTTTTTTTATTACTTGAAAATTTTAATTTAATTTATGTGACGTTCAAAAGTGCCGTTTATTGGCCTAATTGAATAAATATATTTGACTTTGACTTTGACACTGATTGCATGATTCAAAAGATTATTATTCCTAGCAAATAATAGAGCATTGTTTCAGTAATAATAGCATCCTATTATTAACACTGAACAGTAGATTATCATACAGATGCTTTAGGCCAACCTGCGCTAATATCTTAGCTCAGAGTTATTTATTTTTTTATTTGTTGCTTTGGTCATTCCGAGTGATCGGCTACTGCTTAACCGCGTGATCCTGTGGAGAATAAACTATAGCCTCCAGCCAGGCATCAGAGTTAGTTGCTAACACGAGGTTAAGGAGGAGTTTATGTCATACATAATTGGTCGAACTAGCTATTAACTTGGAGTTAGTAATATAACCCTGAGTAGCACAAGCGAGCCTTAGGCAGTTGCGTGAAAAACTTAACTCAGAGTTAGTTACTACTACGAGGTTAAACTGCTGACATTTTTGTATGACATATTTTCAAATTATCCTCGTTTTAGCAACTAACTCTGAGTTAAGTTTTTTAAGCAAGTGAGCCTTAGTGAGGATACCATAAAGGAGAATGAACATTTTGTAAGGAAACTTGGGCCCCTTTGAAAAAATGGTTGTATCTTGATGAATTTGGTTGTATATTGTAGAAAAAACACGTTATATTCATAATTAGAAAACATTTTTTATTTATTTTGCGGGGTTCACGAGATATAACGATGTTTCTGTTCTTGAAATGAACCCTTATTACAATGCAATAAGGTGCATACAAATGTCCAAGTGAAGGAACCTGATCTGTTGTTGTATGTACATATAAAGTAAAGAACACAGATGGAAAATAACACGAAATATAAATCTTATTTTTAACCGACTTACCAAAAAGGAGGAGGTTCTATGTTCGACTTCTTGTATGTTTTTTTTTTTTTTTTGTATGTTCACCTATATCTCCGTCAATTGTGGACCGATTTTGAAAATTATTTTTTGTTTGAAAGAGTATGTTTCGAAATTGGTCCCATTTTGATTTGGTGAAGATCTGATGAAGAACTTCGGAGATATACAACAGAACTCTTCAATAAATAACGGCAAATCATTCGGAATTGCTGCAATCGCATGTCTGTTTATTGTATATACCATTTCATAACATAACATCACGCCAGTATGCACTAAAGGGGTACGCAGATCTCTCATTTCACTGGTTATTTTCAAGTTTCATGTTATTCGGGTGATCTATTCTGGCGTTATAGAGTAACTTACTAAACAACTATTTTAGGTAAGTACAACTAAAAAGGGAAAAATAAAAAACTTTTTTGCAAAAAAATACTACCGACTTCCAAATACTGTCCTTATGAGAATCTGTACTTCTGCTAATCTGTCTTTATGAGAATCTGTCCTTATGCGAACAAAGGTAAAAAACTACAAAGTAAAAAATAATTTTATTTTATGAAGTAGGTATCGCAAAAAAATGAGAAAAAGAAAGACACCGACTTCCAAAAATAAAATTATTTTTCACTTTGTAGTTTTTTATTCGGAAGTCGGTAGTATTTTTTTGCAAAAAAGTTTTTATTGTATAATATTGATATTGCAGACACGATACCTCATAACGGGCCTGTGTATGGGCAATCTCCTTTACCACAAGTTAAGTAAGGTAAGATTATAAAATGTTTAACATTACAAGTATTACGTTTTTCTATTGCCCATCACTCCCGTATAACAATAAAAATCGGTCAGTCCTTCTGTCAGTTTCTCTAGTCCACCATTTAAACCTAATTTTAACAGAATCTATCGAGTTTATACTTTAGCCATAATTTGGTCATCTAGAAAAGTACAGTGGCTACTTTTCATCCGCAAAAAAGCAAGCGAATCCGCTAACAAAGCTAGTCAAACAATAAGCAAAGAAACAAAGGTTAGTTCCTTCGCTCCGCCGTACATCTTAACTTCCATCTGTGACCGACGCAAACACTGCTGTTTACAATCTGATCAGCTCGATAAGGATCATTATGATCAGGGACTGGACGCAAATGGGCAAGATGGACAGGGAACTGATAAAGTTCTCGTTTTTGAACAAGGACATACACAGTTAATGTCCTATTTTGGTCTGATGGTCAGTAAAGGATTATTTAAACAGGCCTGATAGATTCCATGCCATCAAGCAATTCATAAAAAGCAAACAATGTACTAGTTGGGGCAACGTTGGCTTTTTACTGGAACAAACCCGCTTCACTATTCCGAAAGAGGGCAATTCCTGAAAGCCAGAATGAATAGTGGCGGCCACCAGAAAAGAACTGAGCCAATGAAGCTTGATGAGGAGTTTTTGTAATGAAATAATGCCAATAATACCAAGATCATGCTAGACTTCCTACTAAGGTGACCACGAAACCCCATGTGGAGTAAGATCAAAGAAACACTCTAAATCTCAATTTTGAAATACTATATCAGAATTTTATTTTAGACCCAATTCTCTAGACTCACTCGAATCCGTAAATATGATTTCAAATTACCCTTCAAAAACAGATAATTGATTCTCTTGGACCTTTAATAAAACAAGTATTAGAACCACTTATTTCTTAACCCCACATCTTGGTTCAAAACCTTATTATCCACTTCACCAGTGATACATATTTCAACTACCGCTTTATTGCATTCAAGATAAAAGATAAATAAAACACCGCAGGTAGCAATCACGAACTTAAACTTTAGCAAAGATAATATAGTACTAGCATATATATAAACTTTAACCAGGTATCGCAATCAGTGCTCTTAGGAATGAGCTCCTAATATTAAAAGGAAAAGCAAAGTTATTGAAGGCATTAAGAGTTGGAGAATCGGTTGCGTCAGAACACCCAGATGTTAGGTATTATAGTTTGGGAACGGTGGTGGAAGACGTGAGAAGTAGCGATTGTCCAGTGCCTAAGTAGAAACGCTTCCACCGCATGAGACGCCCTGGGTGACGGGCGTCGCAAGCCGATTCCCACCCACCGTAGGCGCGGGCTTGCGGTTGGCGAGTAATGGGTAGCTCGCCGTCCGATAAGGGCCAGGCCCGAGCCGATGGCGCTTAGTGTTCCACGCGCGCCTCAAAGAGATGTCAGCAAAAACTGACGAGGTCCGCTAGGGCTGATGCCTGTCTGGGTCGCGCATAAATTTGAAAGAGACATACCGCGGTCCTGGCACAAGCAACTGTAGGAACACGGGTGGGTTTTAGTCAGTAAAAGTCTGACACGCCCTTCCGCTTCACCCAGAGCGGGAAAAGTCATTGAAAGATTACCCACCCAAAAAAAAAAAGTTGAAACGCTTACTTGATCGTACCGCGTTCATCCTCCACTATAGATTCTAAAAGTGTGACTTTTAAGAACACATAACATATAAAATTGTTATGAAAAACAGCTAAGAACGGCATTTTTTTTGCTTTTTAGCCTTTTTAAATGCCCATGCATATTGCGCTACCACGGGGAGATATTGCAGTTATGTGGGACTCAAACCCACTAAAACTCCACGGTGTCTTCCTGTGCCGCTTATGACGGGAACACGGCCACGCGTTAGCATTCACCGCGAACCCACCGCGGCTGTCCGTCTCCGGACCCTCCTCTGGGGAGTACCCCCCATTATCAGAACACACTGTACGCCGTGACCACCCCAGGGACCAAACCAGCACATGAACGGTTTGGAAATAAAGATTGGGTGTTCTTTAAAATCAACAGTTTCTAACGAATAACTGTTGCCGATTAAGATATCTTAACGAACGCTATAATAGACCGACTATCCGCTATGCATCATCTGCCAACTATATTGACATCAGCCGTAAGTAAACTACTGAATAGTGGTCACTGATCAGTAGCCGTACTTGTGCTTCATCCCGTATAACTCCGTCCCCCTCTCAAAGTGGAAGTCATGATAGTTTGGGCACGTCAGAGTATGGCCCCAAAGGGAGTGATATGAAGTTTCGAATGACGTTATTGCGACGCACGCTATTTCGAAAAACTTTACGACTGGTACGCCAGTTCGAAAACACATTGAATCGAAAACCGCTATATCGAATGACGTTATTGCGACGCGCGCTATCTCGAAAAACCGTGGGACTGGTATGCTAGTACGAAAGTGTTGGTATCGAAATCTACTGTTTCGAATAGCATATTCCAAACTAAATTTGTCTGGCGACCCAGTGATTGTCAAGAACTACCTACGCTACGATAATAAAACTGACACTGAGCAAGTTGTCTATACCACAAAGTATTAATTATTAATATAAGTACTTATTATGGTTTAGCTGGAGCTAAACCATAAAAGGGTGAAGGAAACCATCGTGTGGATGGATCCACACGATGGTTTCCTTCACCCTTTTGAGAGCCGTGGACACACAGATAATATCATACTAGCATACAGTGGTGGTACTAGCAGGTGATGAAATAAATTACACAAAATAAAGTTGAGTGCCTGCTCGGGTTTGAACCCACGACCCAAAGCTCGTAAGTCGGAGCCGCAACCACTGGGCCACCACTGCTCTCACTTACACCACTGCTCTGCAGTGATGGTGTACTAAAACTAAAAAGAAAGAAGGAAATCTTTTTCAAAGAAAAATAAAACGACTTCAAAAGCAAAACACTAACTTTAGAGAAGATAAGGCGCGATTTGATCCCCAGACAAATTCAGATTGGAATATGCTATTCGAAACAGTAGATTTCGATACCTAACACTTTCGTACTAGCGTACCAGTCCAACGGTTTTTCGAAATAGCGCGCGTCGCAATAACGTCATTCGATATAGTGGTTTTCGATTCAATGTGTTTTCGAACTGGCGTACCAGTCGTAAAGTTTTTCGAAATAGCGTGCGTCGCAATAACGTCATTCGAAACTTCATATCACTCCCGGCCCCAAAGTAGCCGTTAGTGAAACAAAATTGCTTAGGGATAGACGTAGCATAGATTAGTCCTATATCTAACGATCATTGATGCATGCACATTTCTAAGTCCAAAAGTTCTACCAAACACTTTTTAAAGACTCCTCAAACCGCTCACCTCTACTAACTCGCACGGTGCCTCACATAGAGCACGAACGTAAAATATATCGAGTATTTACGCGCGTGCGCACCATTTGTACACGACACTCCGCGGACGCCCGTACTACTGCGTAGATCCAGCCCGATAACAGAGCCTGAAACACATCTGTTTAAAGGTCAGCAGGTCAGACTGATGCTCTGATATCTGTGAATGATGTACTTTGGTTAGCTTGTGAAATGACCGAACGGAATGCTGACAGGCACTCAATAGTGCGATGGTAGGGTCCACTTACTTTAATGGCAGAAATTTATAGTAAGTAAGTCAAAAATCAGCAAGAGAGCAGTGGTGGCCCAGTGGTATTGGCCGCGACTTACAACTTGTAGGTTATGGGTTCGAACCCAGATAGGCGCTTTACTTTGTGTAAATTATTTCATCACCACTTCTCTACGAAACGGTGAAGGAAAACATCGTAAGGAAACCGGCATGTCCTAGAAAGAAGACATGTGACATCCACCAACCCGCACAAGGCGCGCGTATTAGATTACAGCTAATTCCCTCTCACCTCTCACAGATGAGGCCTGTGTCTCAGCATAAAGTCAAAAATAAGTCAACGTCGGAATACGAATTTAGGAACTCAAATGATTGACCAGGGACTGAAAGAAGAGGTATCGTTCGTCCGGCGGCGAGATAGGCAGATGACATTGTTGCCATCGCGGGTAGGACCTGGATGAGACTGGCACAGGAACGTGAGGTTTGGTACAAGAAGAGAGAAGCCGATGCTCAGCAGTGGGCGATGGATGATTATGATGATGAAGTGACGCACGCTACCAAAATATACCATGTATATTTCAGACTTTAGTTATTGGTTATCGCTTTCTTCTATGGCATAGGCCTACTACTAGTTACTTCCACTCATCTCTGTCATGAGCTAATCGTCTGTCCATCCTTTCTCTTCTCATCTTCCCATCTCTTTATTTGAAATCCCTTTTTTTCCATTCCTAGGATACCATTCCATTACGTGTTTTATCCATTTCATTCATTTGTTCTATTTCATTTTTTTTTGTAGTATTTCTCTCCATATTGCATTCAAATACTAATGAGTTTTTGGTTGGGTCTGCTCGTAGCTGGCCAAGTTTGACAACCATACGTGAGACATAGGAGAATGCAGGTGTTGTACAGTTTACTTTTCACATACGTGGGACACTCAGAAAGTTTTGCGAAACTAAAAAAAATTGTTCTATACGTACATATATTTTTATTAAATCTTTTCAAAGTACTTTCCACCAGCCTCTATACAAAGATTCATGCGCCTAAACCAGTTTTCAAAACACTTTTTCCAGTCCGCCGCAGACACCTCGTTTACAGCCTGCTCGAACGCAGCCAGCGCATCTTCCGGCGACGAAAATTGTATCCCTTTGAGCTGATTTTTTATTTTTGGGAATAAAAAGAAGTCACACGGTGCTAGATCAGGGCTGTAAGGAGGGTGACCCAGGAGTTTGACTGGCGTGCTGTCCAGGAAGTCCCTCGTTTTGAGTGCGGTGTGCGCAGGTGCATTGTCGTGGTGTAGCAGTAGCCCGCGGAGCCCTGTGTTTGGTCGCTTGTTGCTTATAACAGAGAAAACTTCTGGCAAACATTTGGTAGTATACCATTCGGCATTAATGCTTCTTTGATCCCGTAAGGGAATTGATACCAAGTGGCCAGTCAAATTAAAAAAGCTAGCGATCAAAATCTTACCCCCGCTTCTAGATCGCTTCACTTTGGTAGGCGTTGGCTCATTTTGAAACACCCAAACAGTCGACTGGCGCTTGGTTTCTGGGTCGTATTGATAAATCCAGGACTCATCACCTGTAACGATGTCGTAAACACGCCGAGACGAGCCTGCTTCAAATTTGTTAAGCATATCACGGCACCATTCCACCCGGGCCTGCTTCTGAGCATCGGTGAGGTTGTGCGG
Source organism: Orthosia gothica (assembly GCA_949775005.1). Classification (NCBI taxonomy): domain Eukaryota; kingdom Metazoa; phylum Arthropoda; class Insecta; order Lepidoptera; family Noctuidae; genus Orthosia; species Orthosia gothica. Next base: position 19,060,375 of record OX459034.1, read on the forward strand.
CACCCAGCGTGATACTATCCTCCTCACGCGAAGATGGCTGTGTAGAATCTCGTGAACGCTTCCCGATCCAATCTTCAATATGTGTTGAATCTCCTGATATGTAATTCGCCTATTGTCTTGGATTAAATTTTTCACTGCTAGCACGTTTTCTTCGGTAACAGCCGTCAAAGGGCGACCGCTTCTTTCGTCATCCCCCAAAGTTGGTCGACCGCGCTTGAATTCGTTATACCAACGATACACGGTTGCCTTGGAAGGGCCTTCATCCATGAATGCCATTTGAAGTCTATCGTACGATTCATCCGGTTTCAGGCGACACTTGAAATCGTATAAAATCATAGCTCTAAAATGTTCCCGGCGCAGATCCATATTTCAGTGAGACACAATACTTTGAATTAACTCGCAAAAAATGTGGAGGGAAATTTTGAAATTGGAACTTACTTATTTTTACTTATAAATAATCATATTTTCGAAAAACATTATAACTGGCCAGTCTCCCATATATAAAAACTTTTTTTCGCAATACTTTCTGAGGGGCCTGGTACATTAGTATTGATCCTCTTTTTACTATTCCTTTAGCGACCAGTAACGTTTCCAAGTGTTAGGTACTTATTATTCTATCAATTTCTTTTGAATATTGGTCTTTTGTTCATAATAACCTGCTGTCCTATTTCTATGTTTTCTTTTATTGCATTTGTCATTATTTTTGTCTTTGCTGGATTTATCGACCAACCTGCTTTCCTGCTTTTGTTATCTAGTTGCTGTTACATAATTTGTAGTATGTGTGGTTTCTCTGCGAATATCACAATATCGTCGTCGAATAAGATTAAGCTTTGTTCCATTTATATATATCTATTCCAATATCTTCCGAGTCTATATTTCTATATGTTTTCTAATACTGCTTTGGTGAAAGTGGATCACCTTGCCTGACGTCCTTCTGAATACTAAATTCTTCTCCTTGCTGTTCAAGTTGGACCTTTGCTGTAGAGTTTTTGTATATCTCTTTTAGGATTTTTATATACTTGCTTTCTACGCCCTGGTTTTCTAGCGTATTCCAGATATAGCTATGACTCAGAGAATCGAAGGCCTTATTGTAATCAACGAATGCCATATGGTGCATCTAATCTTGGCTATATTCATTTAGTTTTTCGATGATTTGTTTTACTACGTGAATATGATCTATGGTAGAATAATCTGCACGAAACCTCGCTTGTTCCCTTGGTTGGATTTCTTCTAGGTGTTTTGTTATTCGTCCAAGTATTATTTTAGAAAAGATTTTGTATAGTTTGAATATAAGACTATGTCATAGAAGGACAACATGACCATAAACTGGTTTCTGAGTAGTACTTGATTACTCAGTTGAATTAAGTTTTTTTTTTATATATTTAATATACTAGTGTTAAAATGATTAGATTAACATAGTTAAGTTAAAACTGTACCTACTGAATTTTGGTCATGTTTCTTTATTCGATGACCAAAATTCCTGTTATTAATATATCGCTTTCTACCAGTGTGTCTAGAGCCCAACAAATAGATCAGCCAGAAGACAGTGGGAAGACCAAATGTTTTTATACAAAAAACCCTAGTCATTTCGAAGTGTGAAAAGACCGGCTTTTACTTAGTAGTATATTTTAATTTTAAGTTCTAATTTGGATTATTGATTATTTGTATAATGGATAAGTTTGTAATTACTTAATGTTCACTTGTTATATTTGTACGCCGTTGAGGCAAAACATGACAGTGATTAATTTAATGTAACATCTTGCTAGGGATAGAGAAAAATGGAAGGACGGAAGGGAGGCCTTTGCCCTGCAGTGGGACATAACAGGCTCATAATAATAATAATAATAATAATAATAACATCTTGCATGCCATGTGTGTGCATACTCATGTTTTGAACAAATAAATGATCTTATCTTATCTTATCTTACTTGGTTAACTTTGTCATTTCGGCATTTTAGACAAGATTCTTAAAAAAATATCTAATTTATCAATTCGTGGGCCCTGGAAGATAATTATGATATATTATCTAGTTATAATTGGACACAATACGCTAGTACGGGCATTCGACTCCGTATCAAAACGACATATGAGCAGGTCTCAAATGACTTAATAGTAAAAGATCCTACAGACAAAATAAAGGGGCATGGTACAGTCATTCCGTAACATTTATACAGTTTTAATTTGATTTAAAATAGATTTTAATTTTATTATAATTGATTTTAGTTTGGTTTTAATTTGATATTAGTTTGATTTTCATTTAATTTATTTTATTTGTAATTTGATTTTACAAAAATTACTTTTAATTGATCGAATTTGGTTTTAGTTTAATTTTAATTCATTCTGAATTTTAGAATTTATCTGTTTATATATATATTGATCATAACATTAGGCAATGTAGCAACACTTCAATTTTTTTCACCTTATTGCCATTGGTGAATCACTAGCCCGCAAAATACCCAGGCCTAGTTTGGGAGTTAGCATCATTATGTTACGTGTTCCTTTGTGTCAAATAAACATTTGAAATATTCATATTTTTTTATCATACTACACAAACATTTCAACATGAATAAAATAAAAATATCGCAAATTAGAAAATGTCATACTTTGTACTTCAACCTCTATCAACTAACGTGTTCGTCCACCTATATCCGGCTTTAGTCTAAAACAGGCATACAAAACCACACAACATACAAAGCCTTCAACAATACCGATACAAAACCAGCCCACCTTTAAACTAGCCAGCAAAAGGTCTGAAACAATAACAAATCGCTGGAAACAATCGTTACTGATTACATCGGTACATAATACTAATTAATTTGGGCCCACTGTTCAATACACGGTATTTATTGTCCATAAACGCTGCACAAAGAGTTAGGGCGCAATGGCAAACAATGCTATTGAACAACACGAATCTCTTTGCTGTGCCGAATCGGCAGGAACTACGAATAAAGCAAAAGCGATATGGAATCTTTTGAAAATTGCTTTGTTGATGATGAGTTTTTAGGGATCCGTAGCCAAATGGCAAAATAAGGAACCCTTATAGATTCGTCATGTCTGTCTGTCTGTCCGTCCGTATGTCACAGCCACTTTTCTCCGAAACTATAAGAACTATGCTGTTGAAACTTGGTAAGTAGATGTATTCTGTGAACCGCAATAAGATTTTCACAAAAATAGAAAAAAAACAATAAATTTTGGGGGTTCCCATACTTGAAACTGAAACTAATTTATTTTTTTCAGCAAACCTATACGTGTGGGGTATTTATGAATAGGTCTTCAAAAAATATATTGAGGTTTCTTATATCATTTTTTTCTAAACTGAATAGTTTGCGCGAGAGACACTTCCAAAGTGGTAAAATGTGTGTCCCCCCCCGTAACTTCTAAAATAAGAGAAAAATAAAACTAAAAAAAATATATAAATGTACATTACCATGTAAACTTCATACGAAAATTGGTTTGAGCGAGATCTAGTAAGTAGTTTTTTTTTAATACACATACATACATACACGTACATTTACATTTACCAAGTCATTACATTTACATTTACCAAGTACGGAACCCTTCCTGCGCGAGTCCGACTCGCACTTGGCCGGTTTTTTTATATATTAGCCTTTACTAGGCAAAGGCCTTCCAAGTATTCTTTTCCTCAGACACCTTGAACGAGCCCCTGCAGTGGGCGTATAGGACGTCTCGCCACCTCTATCTGGGCCGGCGTCCAGGCCTCGGGTGAGAATAATATAATCTATCAACACGAATACTACTTTTACTATAGGTAAAAGTATTGTTAGTGGGTGTGTTGCCAGCGATTACTAAAGGGACAGTGACGTGGTCTCTCACAATGGGCCTCATCAGAAGGCCATTCAAAGCCATGGGAAAAGCTCTGATATTAGATTATTGAAGTCAAGAGAATGGAGATCTTTTCTGCCTTTCGTCTTCTTTTGCAGCGAACTATATAGAGAATATCAATATCATACTGCGGGATATTATGTAGAATATTTACCAAGGTAGCAAGGCCTAGGATCCCGTCGTGAAGGCTTTTTTTCTGATAAGTACCTTTTAAATATTGTTAAACATACCTTAACCCTACCCTACCCCCCTACCCTACCCCCTATTTTTATCTTAAGTTCTTTAGTCCATCCAAAGGTTGTCTGGTAGATATCGCTGTCAGCGATAAGACCGCCTTTGTACCCATAGTATTAAGTTGCTGTATAATAATAATATGTGTTATTTCTTTTTTTGGTGTACAATAAAGTATATTCTATTCTATTCTATTCTTAACAGCTAGTTCGCCACTAAGTTACATTTTCTATTGATTTTTCTCATTCTGTCCAGTACTGGGCTTTACAGACTGAGTTGGGCGAAGATGGCAAGACGGAAAAAAAAAAACTTCTGAGTCCTTTACGAAAATCAGTTCTAACAGTCTAATTTGTAAAATTCAAAATACTATTTTTTTTAACCTTGCCCCGCACTAGGAATTACTTCTGTATATCGTAGGAGTGTTTACAAAAAATTAAACTCACATTCACAAGACACCCAGATCCGGAACAACTATCTGTAGGCCATACAAATATTTGTTCCGTGCGGGAATCGAACCAGCGACACCAAGCGCAGCAGCCGATCGCTCAAGTCGCTCAACCACTGCGCCAACTGTTTCTTCAATGTCTGGGCACACGTCGTCCATCTTCGACCATATCATCGCTTACCATCAAGTGCGATACTGGACCAACGCAAGCCTATCTGTAAAATAAACCAAATTTTTCAAATTATAACTGCATGTAAACATAATTTATAAGTCTGCCAACTGCCTTTAGGTAATCAAGAAACCATTTTATGAAATTAATATTTTGCTCTTTATTGACTATAAATCATTTTATTAATGGACTTCGCTTTCGACGACCTAATGGCGTAGTGAGTAGGCTAACTGATTCATCGAAGAGATTCTATATTCATACTGTATAGTATGGAATAATGCCAAATATCGACTTAATCTCCATTCAGCCAAATTGTCAGTTATAATTTGCTACTCTTCCTTCCTCCGTCCGTTTCTTCCCGTTGTCATGGCAACTAAATCGATGTATCCTGCATTAATAAATAAATTGTGTATTGTATCGCAATAGAAAAGCAAGAAGGCTCAATGTCATCTTCACTCAATTTTAACAGCAGACTCTCAAAACAAAACCGAAAAGAACAATTCCACATTTAAATTCAAACGTTCGTGCATCTCCGGCAATCTACGGCGCTCGTGCGCCTTGGATTGGTGGAAACAATGCTGTTATAAGATGGCTGCTAATGGCAACAATAGGCAAGATAACCGTCTACCTCCATTATTCTGCACGGATTCTGAATAATGTACTAGTTTTGAAAGCATTTAGATTGTTATTATTCAACCAGAGATTTATTATTAGTCTAGTTAGTTTTAGTATTGTGGAATCAGGCCGCTTCAGCTTTGATACACCGTTAAATACGAATTATGGGTGTTACAAAACGGTAATGCGGTTGTAATCTATTAAGAGTCACTGTTTTGCTTGTTTCTGCTTGATTTATTTGACAAGGCTACATATCACTCTGTCACTTACTTTACGACGCCACATAGCCAAGTTCTTACAGAATCAAATCCTTCGTATTGTTTAGTCCGAAAAAGTCACGGTACAATGCTTTTGAACACAATATTTTATCAATCCTCGCACAGACGACTGCGTCAATCATAGAATGACAACAAAAAGCATGTCGACATATATTCTATGCCTAATTGTCAATTTTGAAATTAAAAGCATCGAATAGGTAGATAAGAAGGTTATCTCCAAAGCCGTTGGCAAAGAAAATTCAAAATTTCACAGGAAGAAATTGTATAAGCTTAACAAAGTTTAGAACTTTTAATTAAACATTTGCGATTATATCAAGTTTTTGATACGAGTGAGAATGAGAAATGAACTTGAATGGTTAGATGACTTTCTGTGTGGCCGATTAATTATAAGTCATCAGACTTGCACCAATACCTGTTAACATGTCATAATTCACGGAAAACAGGGTAAATGGACCTGTTGTAAGGCATAGTTATCTACAGAGTGTAAAGCGCCCTGTATACGATCAAATTAGTTTGACAAATTTTACGTGTTTGTCAAATTATTTGATAGTGTGTAGCTGTGTTAGACGCGTTTGTCAAACAGTCAGAAAATCTTTATTGATGACGTTTTTGACAAAAGTTTGAATGTGAACGGCGGTGTTTGTCAAACATATCTCTAGATCCAGATGTTTGTCAAACCGAATGTACGGGCAAGTAGCTTAAGAACAGGGCGGCATATAAATGCATGTAATATTTTCAAAACTTCTCCTGTCCTTGTAAATGAACTTTCTCCAAAAAAGTCATAAGAACATTTTTGCTTTTCTTTTAAAAGTTGCACACATATTTTTTTTTTATACTTTGGTAAAGTGAATATGATGCGAGCTGTCAATGCATCCTATCCCGGTGGAGTAGTAGTTAGGTGTCCCGGTGGAGTTAAGGAGGTGTCCTTAACTCCCGATGGAAAAAGAGAGATGTTATAAGTTGACCTGTGTTGCTATGTGTCTGTCTGTGGCATCATAGCTCCTAAACGGATGAATCGATTTTTATTTATTTATTTTTTTGTTTGAAATATGACTTTGTCGAGAATGTTCTTAGCTATGTTTGATTAAAATTGGTATAGCCATTCAAAAATAACCTGCATTTTACTCTTTGAATCAGGGTTTTATCGCAAGACGATGTCATAATTACGTGTTTTGATAGATTTTCGATTGAAGCATGTATGTTATATGTATTTTAAAAAGCATGAAATACATATTAAATTTTAAAAACTCTCGACACAAAAACCTCTAACAAGCAATAAATAAGCCTCGTACTCGCGTCGTAGAACCGCCAACGTTTACATGAGTTTAATTTACTTACTTAGCGGTTCCCCGACGCGAGTACGAGGCTTATTTTTTTAATTGTTATGTACGACAATTTACAATGGTTGAATAGCAATTTGTTCAGCCACATGCAATAAATGATATCAAATGATGACTTACAGCTTCAAAAGAAAGTGACAGTCCGAGATGTTCGAGAATCGATAAAATAACTTTATTATGTTTTAGTTGTTAGGTTTTAATTACATTTCCTGCAAAGTATACGTTCTATATCAATCAAACCATTGATTAGAGATAATATAATCGCTATCACAAATAAATAAGTACTTACCGAGAATTTGTGGACCCTCCCTAATATTATCCGCCAATAAAATCGTTTTATCGACTTGACCACCCCGTATAGATGGTCAAATTACAAATATAAATCTACGATATGACAAACCGGAGCAATCCTTTATTCCGACGTGGTAAGACTCATATTGGTAGCGTTAACAATTTTTATAGCAGTAAAGTTAACTTTGCCAATAATTCACATTTACTACATGGTTAATAGGTATCTCGGACATAAATTCCGTAGTACAACTACAGACTGTCAGTCTGTTCATCATAACTCTTCGCGAGACACCCACCAAGGTACCTGAATTGAAATTGGTTCACAATCCCATAATTGTATGTGGTGTCACCTGTTATTACTGGTTGAAACCAGTTTATTCCTTGAGGTTTTCTTAGAGAACAAGATATTTATCAACGCTTATAGATTCTGAATTATTTATTGTTCTTGGAAAATCATTGATAACATGGGCTTTTTTTTTTATTGTAACTAATTTCTAATAACTAGTTTCTGCCAGCAGTTTTGCCCGCATATAAGTGAGAAATTATCCCAAAGGGCGGCAATAATCCTAAAATGAACTTCCCCAATTTCCAATCAATGTGCAAAATTCATCAAAATTTTGATGGCTTCTGCCAAAGTGAAAAGTGTTATTTTTATCCCAAGGGAACATTATACCGGGATTAAAAGTAGCCTATGTGTTATTCCAGACTATAATCTATCTCTGTCTTTAATTCATCTAGATTCGTTCAGCCGTTCTGGCGTGATTGAATAACAAAAATACATTTCTGTGTAACAATTTCTACAGCCATTTCCTTGGTGTAAACCTCTTCGTTATTCTGCAACAATATGTAATAGTCCCCAATTTTCGTATCCAATTTTCCTTAGCTGTCTTCCTCCTTCAGGTCAACCAGCCTATCTAGAATACATTATCCTCCAGAAAGACCCACCAAACAAGGGATGCGCTATTTGAAAATAAAACAGTAGTTTTGGCCTTCATAATATAACTGAGCAGATGCATAAAGAACAATGGCAGGTGCCCATACATTTTTTTAGCTGAGATTAAATTCCTACGTCTTTAAATGAAAAAATCTGGTTTAACTCAGGGTGATGTTCTGAATTAGTTTGTGCAAGAATTTTTGTTCGAGAATGTCGAGAATAATAGATATTCAGTCATAAACTTTTGTAGGTTATGTCTGGGTAACTTTTAATAATGTGTTTAACAGGTAATATTATTCAATTTCGTGGAAGTAAAAGGGGAATATCGCATTCGCTTTTCCCTTACCTAGTTATTTCAGCATGAAATGTATAATATACTCTTTGGAAAGAGAATATTTATTTAAACTAAGCGACTTTGACGTTTATCAAAAGGTCGTCGTCCTCGTCAACAACTATATTTTTTAAACTTGGATACTAGTCTTTTTGCCAATCATTAATTAAAAGTAATTCATTTATTTCTACTGCACTACAATATTCTAACCTACCTGCGAGGAACATCTATACTTAGACATAAACTGTATTGTTAACTCATTTACTTCAATAAATACATTAATTATATTATTAATTAATATAGTTACTACTTGTCACTTAGCAGATAAAATATATAATGGCAACACCAAGCTAAAGAAATTAACTAAAAAATCAAATAACTTTTTATTTATTATGTTTTTTTTTTATCCGTTTTGAACCAGCCCAATAATATATTAAAAAAATTTAGACAAATACTAGAACGTCTTTCGTATATAACTCACTTTCAGACGCTCAAATTTAAGTCAGCTAAAATCTCGCCATTGTTCTTTAGTACATACTTACTAGATATTAAGTTTTAAATTTAATAAATTAAATTATGCTCTAACCTAAACTCCATGCTTCACATCTCCCAATGTAGGAAAACTATTTATACTATCCACTACACCAAAGAAGCACAAACCAATAAGTTTTGAAATATCACCAAACGCGTAAACCATAGAGTTCCGCGCCAATATATCACGGGAACCGTAGACAATGGATACAATCGTCTAATTATATTGTGGCGGCGCCGCTGTATCGACCACAGATAAACTTGATGCATTATTTTGTTAGACAATTAGTGCGTCTGTTACGGACGCAATTTGTTGGGGAAACCGATCGGAGGTTGAATTCGTTGGGAAGAAATACATTGCTGGTTTGAGGAAGCTTCGAGTCCTGTTTATGATTGTTATTATTTATTAGTTATCGTTTGTAATATTACAGGGATCTTAAACTTAACTAATGAATGGGTGATTACGCCTCTGCTTGCGTTTTTATTTTTTTATTATTCATAGGCTCGTGCTTGATCACTATTTCACCTGATGGTAAGCGATGATGTGGTCGACGGTGTAACACGCTTGCCTAAAAGTAAGCTATTCACTGTTGACTTAAAGACCCCGAGGTTGCAGCTATCTGGAAACAGACTCCGGCAGGCAATCCACTCCTTAGCTGTAAGCATAAGGAAAGTAAAAAAAACTTCTTCTGGGAAAACAGACGTAGTGACGTTATTTTATATTATATATACAGCATAGCCATGCTCTATGCTAGGAGTTATTTAGTTATTACAATGTAAATAGATATTTTATTTGGCTCTTGTATCGCTGGTATCCCTCTCACATAGAGGAGGCCTGTGTCCCAGCAGTGAGAACATTAATAGGCTGATGATGTTGATGATCGCTGCTAGACATACCATAGTTCCTTTGAGTTAACTTGTTTAATTGATTACTGCTGCTATTGTTCCAAAAATCTTTAAGAATGAACGTGAAGGAGGAAGGTTTTTTTTTGTAAACGGAGGAACCTTCAAAAGGCGCCTGGGCTTTTGGAGAAAAACCAGGTAGTTCGGGATTTTTACTGCACTAAAACCATTCCGATTATCACCATCAGCACTTAGAAGGGGCCCCGTGACCTTTCAAAAGACCACGCCGGAACCCCCTCTGTGCAACGACCGCTAGGCCACATCCCTGGGGGGACTGAAAGAGCGCCTACCCTGAAGCTCTCAGTGCACGGCAGCACGTGATCAGCAGAGCTTCTACCTAGACGTGCCATACTATCACCATCAACGATCTTCAAATAGGCCAAAACTATTTGAATCAACATACACCACTGAAAGATCACGGGGTCAATCCCAAATATTTTAGGCTTTTGAAATTTTGTTATCGCTTAATCTGAGAATCGCTATGAATGTCATTTTGTCCAGAGTCAGGTGGCGTTCTATAGTTTCCCCCGTAGGAAATGGCATACGTTTATGTACGTGTAAAAATATTACAGTTTTGAGCCGTTTGGGGTCGAAACGCTTGGGTCATGGGGCCCGAGTGCACGTCTCCTTTTTAAGGAGATCTCTCGCCGACTAATCGACCCTGTGTGTGACCAGAGGGCTGGCTCGTTCTTTGCGCAAAGAATCAGCATTTTCATTCATCGCGGCAATGCTGCCAGTCTTCTGAGCACATTCCCAGATGACAGCGATGTGGAGGAGTACTTTGACGCTTAAGTGTACCTTTCTTTTGTATATAGTGTAAGTAGTAAAGTTTAGTATATTTTGTATAGTTTATTTTTGTTTAGTGTTTAAGTATGTACATATTTACACCTTTGTTTCACAAATAATATCCATTTTCCTTAGTTCTGTAACAATATCCCTTGTGTCAATTATATAAAAATCTGTAAATTTACCAACCACTAAATAGCCCATTACCGTAACAGCAGAAGTGTATTGAAAAGTGTAGCACAGGGAAATATTCGAACAGTGCAAGGGGCCATACAATATTATAGACGACGGACAGTGGCGATAGCACGCGTGCCATACTGTCCTTACTCGGTGCTAACACAGAGTCACTTCTCGTAGACTTACACATAATATACAAACTTGAGGAAATTATCCATCGCACCAAGCAGTAAATAGTATAAACATGAAAAAAAATCGCTGCATTCTCTAGAAAAAACATCTGCTAAACAGCGTTGAGATTTTTACAAAAGGGTATAAGATACGTCAATGTTTACACTGCCGCAGTAGCCTACACTGGATATAAAACCTGATTTTATCATCACTAAAAAAAAACAAGGTGCTAGATATCAGTTGTCCTGCAAGATTATAAACTCTCGAATGTTATTGAACAGATCATTTCAACAAGGAAAATTAAAAAATTTAAAGAACCCCCGACACATTTATCTTGCGAAAACACCGCGATTCAAACAGTAAAATAACTTTTGAACGGCTGAACTGATTTTATTCAAACAGCTAAGAAAACTCTCGACAAAATCACCTTTCAAACAAAAAAGGCGCTATGATGCCACAGACAGACACACAGATACGCAGATACACAGCAACACACGTGAAACTTGTAACACCCCTCTTTTTTCCGGCAGGGGGGAAAAAACAATCAATGCCGTCCAAATTCAATAGTTTACGTATTACGTCCGTATCCTATTGTAAAGTGTTTATAATCTTGCGAGACTTATTAAAGCTTGCCGTGATTACAATAATCTGGAGATATGAACACCCAGTTGGTGAAAGACATATGTAGCAAACAGTCAAAATGCTTTGTCTATTTGTGGACATCCAAAAATGCATTTTATGACGTTTTGCCTCCCCTCTATTAAGTATAACAAACCCACCTCTACGAGACTCCTAACCCCACAAATTAGTTCATGCTACCTTAAATGGAGGCTAGATTACAGTGAAGCGTGAAATGCTGGTATAATTCGAAGCTATCAGCTGTCAGAAGTGGGGGAGGTGGCAATTAACTCCTGGCCTGCGCACGATTGTGTAAGCTATTGTTAATTGTCTCTGGTCTTACCTCTTTTGTAGCCATGTTTGTTTGTGGTACTAGTGTTTTGACAGTACTACAAGATTATGTATATAAGCATGAATTTAGAATGGTACAGAACGAAAAGCTGTCGGAATTAGTCAATTGTTTTTACTGTAATACTACCTGTGTACGCGGCTTTGCTCCCGTCAAATGCCTACCTTAACCTATCCTACTTACCTACCTGCTACCCTACCTACCATTTTTTTTATCTAATATCTTAACACCGCCATTCAGAAAATGACGTCAAATGCACAACGCCATCTATCGAATATGGAGTTCAACTGTTCGAGTAAACACATCAACACGGTCTAGGGATATTTCATACTCAATTAAATAACTCGAAAAGTACTGGCCGCATTGGAATCTTTTATACAACGATTTGTTTATAATTTATCTCAGACTAATTCCAAATTAAATATTTTGAAAATTCTTTTGTTTCGGTGGCATAAAAATGTCTTGATGTGTAGGAGAGGGAATTTTCGTTTGTGCGAAATTTATAAAAACAATACGAATTACGTTTAGTTACAGTTTTTTTTCATTTTTAAACGAAAGATAAAGTTAAAATTGAGGTATTTTAGCCATGCAACGCCAACATTTGACGAGGGCGGAGATGTTACGAGCTATGGGAATGCTGGAAGCTGGGTCTGTTCAGCGTAATGTTGCTGAGGCCATAGGGACCCACCAAAATGTAATTTCAAGATTGTGGACACGCTATCGTGCCACAGGTGAAGTAGCGGAGAGGCACCGGGGGCCAAGTCGCATCACTACCCCCAGACAAGACCGATTTTTGTAAATTACTGCGCGAGCTCAACCAAATGCAACGGCGACTCAATTGGTCCAAAGGCTGCGAGTGGAACACCAAGTGCTTGTGAGTGACCAAACTGTAAGAAGGCGACTGCATGAAAGCAATCTACGCTCTCGTAGACCACTCCGGGTCCCACCTTTACGGAGAGGCAATCGTGGACGACGATTAGAATGGGTTCGGAACCACGTGGACTGGGGCCGTGAGCAATGGTCCAATGTGCTGTTCACGGATGAATCCAGGTTCAGCTTCCATCCAGATTCACGAAGGACGCGTGTTTGGTGAGTTCCTGGACGATGGAGCCGTCTTCAGAACCCTCAGGAAGTTCACCCATACCAAGGAGGAACAATTATGGTTTGGACAGGAATTCGTCTTGGAGGACGGACGGATCTCGTTTGGGTGCGGGGCAATATGGCGGCAGAACGATACGTCCAACAGGTGCTGGGGCCCGTAATCTTGCCCCACAGAACATAAATGGGGCAAGATTTCCTGCTCATGCAGGACAATGCCCGGGCACACACGGCGAGAACGGTAGCAGCTTGGTTACATACACACAATGTTAGGGCCTTAGACTGGCCTGCTCAATCGCCAGATCTAAATCCCATTGAGCATGCGTGGGATATGCTGCAAAGAAGAGCTCTGAAGTAAGTTCCTGAAAATCTGGCTACAGAAGATCAACTTTTTGCGCACCTCAGAAGGACATGGGACAATATTCCGCAGCAAGACACTGACAACCTTGTTCTGAGCATGCCGAATCGTTGCCGATGTGTTTTGAACATCATGGGCGCTTTCTCAGACTTCTAACTTCAAGTTTATAAACACAAATTAAATGATTTTTCTATTTTTTTCAGTTTTTACTCATAAATAAATTAAAAATGCTGGAAGTGAGTTCTGTTGATATATATTATAAGACAATAGAAGTTACCCCTGGAAATAATCAGATATTATTAGTAAATAGTATGAAGGTATCTTCTGGCAATCCATTTAATGGTACTAAGCTGAGGGGAGAGCAATACTCTTTAAAATTATTAAATCAGAACATTCAAGGTTGCTCTTCCAAATTATTAGAAATTGAACTATTTCTAGAAAAAACCAAATTTGATATTATTTGTCTAACAGAACATTGGTTAAAAGATCACCAAGTAAGGTCCATTAATTATGAAAATTATCGTGTAGTTAGCCATTACAGCAGAAAACGGATGATACATGGCGGATCATTAATACTAATTAAAAATTCTATTAAATCTAAAGAAAGAAAAGACATTGTTAGACTGTCGGTTGAACACACCATTGAATTGTCCTGTGTTGAGCTTGATAAGCATATTGTAGTTTGTGTCTACAGACCTCCAAGTTACCAGAATCTATCTGTGTTTGACTCTATAATGGAAGATGTGTTAAAAAACGTTTGTACTAGTAGTAAATCAATTGTCATATGCGGCGATTTTAACATTGACATATTAGAAAATAACTCTAACACTATCAGGTTATTGGGTCTTTTTAAATCATTTAATCTAGCAAATGTTTTTATGGAGCCAACTAGAGTGACAGCTTCTTCTGCGACTTGCATAGATAACGTTTTTTGTAATTGTGATTACCTAAATAAAGAAATTATAAATAAATTAACATCTGATCACAGTGGACAAACAATAACGTTTAGCACCTACATACCTTTGCAAAAAATGCAAATAAAATTTAGACCAATTACATGTAAAAATTTAGAAAAATTTAATAAAACCTTGACTAGTAAATTATGTGTTCAAAACTTTATGAATATAGATGACCCAAATGAGTTCTATGCCGAGTTTTTTAAAGTACTCAACACGCAATTCAATGACACTTTTCCACTGAAAGCAAAAAGTATTTACACCAAGTTCATATTTAGCGATTGGGCGACTCCAGGCATTCGTAAAAGCAGGGAAAAACTTTATGAACTCTATGGCCTAAAGCAACATAATATGAATAGTACAAGTTTTGATAAATATGTTTCAAAATATTCAAAAACCTTTAAGATTGCATGCAAAATAGCTAAAGCGCTGTATATTAGCAATAAAATAAAATCAGCAGATGATAAAATAAAAACTACCTGGAAAATAATAAATAATGAAACAGGTAGGAAAAAACAGCGTAACACAGAATTTAATTTAGCGACTGCACATGGCCCCACACACTCAGATATAGAGGTAGCTCAGGAATTTGAAAACTTTTTTGTTAATATTCCACTTAAAACTACAGCAGCCTTAAACTCCTCACCTGCATTGTCTGCTGCCTTACTTAGAAAGAACGTAAATGCGTGCCCTTCGGAGTTCAAGTTTCAACATACAAACCCCCAGGCTATTTTAAAAGCTTTTAAAGATCTTAAAATTAAATCAACAGAAGATCTTTGGGGACTATCTGTAAAAGTGTGTAAACCAATCATTGAAACTGTTGCACCCTATTTAGCTTTCATATTTAACACTAGTGTCGAGCAAGGAGTTTTTCCGGACCTCATGAAACACAGTAAGGTAGTTCCATTGTTTAAATCTGGGGATAGCAAAGAAGCCAATAATTATAGGCCAGTGTCAATTCTGCCGGTTCTCAGTAAGGTCTTCGAAAAGTTAATGCTCAACCAATTGTTGCGTCATTTTAACAAACATTCCATCTTTTATGATCAACAATACGGTTTTACCAAAGGGCGTTGCACAACTGACGCGGGTGTCACCCTAATAAAGAACATATTTAAGGCCTGGGAGGAAGCACAGGACGCCATTGGAATCTTTTGCGACCTCTCGAAGGCGTTCGATTGCGTTAACCATGAGACACTATTGTTGAAGCTCGAGCACTATGGAATTAGACACACAGCCCTTGAGTTACTTAGATCATATTTAAAAGCCAGACAAGTTAAAGTTCAGGTAAACGGCGTAAACTCACTAGGGTCTGAAATGACAATGGGTGTGCCTCAAGGCTCGATATTGGGTCCTTTCCTCTTTTTAGTTTATATTAACGATTTACCCCAATTACTACAAAATCAACCGAAGATGGTGTTGTTTGCTGATGACACATCTTTGATATTTAAAATAGATCGGCGGTCACGAAATCTTGATGACGTGAATAACTCCATTTATCAGGTCCAAAATTGGTTCACGGCAAACAATTTAGTACTAAATGAAACAAAAACCAAATGTATTAGATTCACATTGCCGAATGTTAGAAGTACCGAATGCGATATCATATTGAATGGCGAAAAGCTGGACTTTGTAAATCAAACAGTTTTCCTGGGAATCACTCTAGACGACAAATTGCAATGGGGTCCTCATATAACATCTCTTGCGGGTCGGCTAAGCTCAGCCGCTTATGCTGTTAGAAAGATAAGACAGTTAACGGATGTAGAAACCGCGCGTTTGGTCTATTTTAGTTACTTTCACAGCATAATGTCATACGGTATTTTACTGTGGGGTCGAGCGGCTGACATTGAATCCATATTTATATTGCAAAAGAGAGCTGTCAGAGCCATATATAAGTTAAGTCACCGTGAATCTCTTAGGGAACTGTTTAAAAATATTAATATTATGACAGTTTCTTGCCAATTTATTTATGAAAATATTATGTATGTAAGGAAAAATATACATCTCTTTAGTAAAGTCAGTGATAGACACAATTGTAATACCAGAAATAAAGATAAGTTAGATCAGCCTTCTTACAGACTAGCTAAAGTACAATCATCTTTCATGGGGTACTGTGTTAAATTCTATAACAAAATACCTTGTGATATATTAAAACTAAATGAAAGTAAATTTAAAACTTTAGTTAAAAGCACCCTTTGTAAACAAGCATATTACAAATTAGATGATTATATTCAAGATAAGAATGCTTGGAAACATGCTGGTCCTGCTCCATAGGGCAATCTTTGGTGTAGACAAAATCAAATTTGTTAATTTATATTCCCATTCATAGTTATTGTATTCATTGTTTTGTTTTTTTTTTTTTTTTCTTTTTTTAGGAAATTGACTCACACACTGTTCCGTTGTTGTTGAATTAGGTATTTTACCTATGTTTGTAATATTTGTAAGTATGTGAGAACCATGTTCCTACTTATCAAATTAATTAATTTTCCTGTTAATGCTTTTTAATACTTTATACCTGCGTGTAGAGCTATTCTGGGTGCATCGTCCTCACATAATTTAATGTATGTACGTATGTTAATATTGTAAAACACCAATTTTTTTTTTTTTTTAAAGAGTAAGTATGGAGTTTCTTGTGCGTTCTTCTCCATAACAATCTACTTTCCGAATGCACGGTAGAAACATTTTTTTTTTTTTTTTTTTTTTTTTATTACTTTTAAATTTATTTTTTATTACTTTTAATTTTTATTTTTAATTTATGTGACGTTCAAAAGTGCCGTTTATTGGCCTAAATGAATAAATATATTTGACTTTGACTTTGTTGGTTATACTTTAACACTCTGGCTATATATTTTTTTAAATATTTTCGATGTACCTAAATGACTTTTCTACAGATTTATTAAATGTATTGAAAACGGAATTTAATATGCTGATTCACAAATAATTCCCATTTCCCGAACCATGAAATGTCAAAACTATCATGTGAAAAAGAGACAGATGTATACAAGTCCATCATATACATCTGTCCCTTACGCACACTTAAAATAACCTTGTTCTTAGAGCTTAAGGTGATCCCCTGGGCTTTCGTACGTCACTTCTTGGCAACTCCTAAGGAAGACATCACAGTCGTCCTGCCTCCTTTGCGGTTTCAAAAATATGTAAGAGTGCTTCCGCACTGTATCTGAACTCCGTCCGTCCGAATTGAGATCTTTTCCAATTCGAATAAGGATCGGATGAAGTGCTACTATAATACTATTGTTAAGGCGGTACCCCGAGTAAAACGCCGCGCTAGCCGTTTTTTGTGCTGTTTTTAGGAGCTATCTACTCGTTATTTAAAAAGAAATATCAACTAATAAAAATACATTAAATTTCTACATATTATTGATTCTAAAATCATCGAAACCTTTTTTTTTAAAAAAGGTTTAGGTTTCACTAGTCTCCTTCCAACAAAACCATAAAAATGAGAAATAATTATTAATAGCATGCATCTCCTCGTAAAGTGTTCCTTAATTACTTTTTGTACTAAGACTAATGGATAGACAATTTAATAACGAACATTTTTGTAGTATTTTTTTTTCAAAAGACTAAAATTCGATTTTATAAAGATTTTATTCTAAAATCTGGGCGTATTCACTACTGTAATTCATGCGCCACCAGTGCCGCTAGGCCAATAGGAATGCTCATATCTCATGCTGATTTTTGGTCAGGGTACCACCTTAAGGGCTTAGTATAAGCATGATCTTATATATATGTATATCATTTTGTGACAATTAAACACTATTTCTTTCTTTTAGTGCGTAAACAATCGCAACTCAATGAAAATAAAATTAAGGGGTTTATTAGGCTTTACCGTTCAAAATATTGTTTCATTTATTTTCCTTTTGTAACGGTTGCGTCTATCCAACCTATTATCATGAATTCCAATATATTTTCCAATTAGATTTCTAATCTTCGGTAGCCAATTAGCCAGTCGTTAGTATAAATTGGCCTATGAAACCTTTCGCTGATTGGCTATTGAAAGTTTTAGGGCGCTAAAGTGCTCAGTTTGGTAACCCACAAAGATGAGGAGTCTTGTGTTGGCCACCGTACTGACGTGTTTGGCCAACAATGTTGGCGTATTGGAGGGATATTTGGTTGGGGCTGGATGTAAGTTAAAAATTGTTACCATACCTATCTACATTGTGTGTTGCATTTCGTGTGCAAAATAAATATGTTTTCTTTTTTTCATAAGTACATCCAGAATGTACCACTGTAGCAAGTCATTTGTTTTAAAAATGTTAATTAATCAGCTATTTTCACATATTACATAAATCCCCCCGAGCCTTGCCATAATAGACCAGGGCTGAAGAAGCCTTTGAAAATAGTAAAAACTGAAAAAAAATAGTAGGATGCAACCCATTGAAAAAAGGAAGAGAATATAACAAAAATGAAAGGAAAAATAATTTAAGAGCGATCTGAGGTCGGGCATTGGAAGGGGGTGAGTTTTAAGGGTAAAAACGGTTTATCTAGATTTCCGGCAAAACTACAAGTCCTATGGAGAAAAGTTAAATGTCAAAGTTGTAGGCAACAAAAAGATCTACAACTTTTGTATTAACACTTTTTCACATAACCTCTAAATGTATGTGCAAAATTCAAATAACCCAACTTGTGGTTTTTTTATATTTATCAATCAAAAAAAAATTTTGTTTTTCACGGTGTTTGGTGAAAACTTACCTTTTTATGTCCCAAAAATACTGTATTTCTTTTGATTTTGTAAAAGACAAATGTTTGTATTGAGACATTAAAAGGTAAGTTTTCACCAAATTTCGTGATTTTTTTTCTTTATGTTATAGATAAAAAAAAAACCAGAAGCTTGGTTATTTGAAAATATCACATAAATTTTGAGGTTATGTGAAAAAATTGTAAATACAAAAGTTGTAGATGTTTTTATTACTTACAACTTTGCCATTTAACTTTTTGGCGGAAATCTAGATTAACCGTTTTAACCCTTAAAAACTCCCCCTTCCAATTCCCAACCTCAGATCGCCCGTAAATTACTTTTCCTTTCATTTCTGTTCTCTCTCTTCCTTTTCCAATGGGTTTCATCCTACAATATTTTTTTTTGTTTCAAAAATTATCGACCCTGATCTATAAACTATTAAAAGGTTTTTGGCATTGTGCTACTGCTTTTGCATGTGGTAACCCACGATCCCGTAGATTCCCACTCGCAGTTCGTCCCTAATCCAGTTTTGAGCATTTTTTTAACCTACTTAGTCCCAGTCCTGGCCAAAGGCGACGTCAAATTCATCGCGATATCCTACGCCTGATCGAACTCGAACCAGTCGTTGCTGACTTGCGGTATATATCTCTAGTAAATAATCCTAAGGGATCCTCGAGGGGAGCCAGTTCCCGCCAAGCTGGTCTACTTTGGCGGTCCTTTAGGTGTACTCCAAAGAAAAAAATGAAATTAAAACCAAAGTCTCACTACTATGCTATTTCCCCATTTTTTCCACTTCATCAGAGTACTAATCACCCACTTACTTACCGCCAGTAAACGTCCGCTTCGGCCAAATGCTGTACTCGGACAATAAGTACCAGGTCTTGAGAGAAGAGATGATCAAGACCAACACTAGGAACCTGGTGTACCACTGCAGGGCGGACAAGAGTGACTGCGACACTGCTCTCGCTAAGATGCGGTATAAGGCGAGCAAGCACTTCTATGCACTGTCGAAAGCTGTAGTTGATTATGTGAAGAATAAGCGGCAAGCTAGACCTACGGGATACGTTGGTAAGAGATATCTTTATTCTTCTTTTGCAGAATTCACGTGTTATTAGCATTAGAAATTAGAACTATGAATCTTTAAACTATGCCATTGTCATAATTTCAGCAGAAATACGTCCACTGCTGGACATAGAGCTCCCCCAGGCGTCGCCATATTGACCGATCCCGTGCGTCTCGTATCCAGCGAATTCCCGCCTAGTGGGAGGCCTTCCAAAGCAACGTCTTCCGGTTCGCGGTCGCCATTCTAGAACTTTTCGGCCGCATCGGCCATCCGTTCTGCGAGCAATGTGCCCTGCACCCTGCCACTTAAGTTTCGTAATTCTTCGTGCTATATCGGCAACTTTGCCTTATCCTGCGGATATCCTCATTGAACTGTTCTTATAAAAGTGTAAAATCGTTTGTTTGTTCATCACACTAATAAAGAAGGCGAAAGTTTGTGAGTGTGTATGTTTGTTACTTGCCGCCACGCCAGAAATGCTGAACGGATCTGGATGAAATTTGGCACGGAGATAGATTATAGTCAGAATTAGCACATAAAATACTTTTTCATCCCACCATCTCGGAAAGAGTATTTTTAATCTTCAATATCTGAGTGGAAAAGCCGTTTTTATTCACTAGAGGATAAAGTAAATTGAATTTAGAACATCGTGTGCACTAAGTTTGTAAATTAAAAAAAACATTAAACCTATTTACTGCTACCTCTATGGTGCCGAATATATCATACAACTTTTTTTTAATTTGTTAAAAACTCAGACTCGGAACCTTCTTGGTGTTCTTTTTTCAATTTGCTTTGTACGCGGTTCCAACATTCACGCCAAGGGAATCCGATGAATCGGTACAACTATTAAGAGGAAACGGGGGTGGCCTTTTGTCCATACAAAAACTCTCGTCTGTTTTCTCTCTGGTTTATGAACTTAAAGCAATGATTTTTTACAGTAAAATAAATATCAACTTCTTCTATGTCCCTATGTTTTCCTTTTTGGTGATACCAGGCCCCTCAGAAAGTATTGCGAAAAAAAGTTTTTATATATGGGAGACTGGCCAGTTATAATGTTTTTCGAAAATATGATTATTTATAAGTAAAAATAAGTAAGTTCCAATTTCAAAATTTCCCTCCACATTTTTTGCGAGTTAATTCAAAGTATTGTGTCTCACTGAAATATGGATCTGCGCCGGGAACATTTTAGAGCTATGATTTTATACGATTTCAAGTGTCGCCTGAAACCGGATGAATCGTACGATAGACTTCAAATGGCATTCATGGATGAAGGCCCTTCCAAGGCAACCGTGTATCGTTGGTATAACGAATTCAAGCGCGGTCGACCAACTTTGGGGGATGACGAAAGAAGCGGTCGCCCTTTGACGGCTGTTACCGAAGAAAACGTGCTAGCAGTGAAAAATTTAATCCAAGACAATAGGCGAATTACATATCAGGAGATTCAACACATATTGAAGATTGGATCGGGAAGCGTTCACGAGATTCTACACAGCCATCTTCGCGTGAGGAGGATAGTATCACGCTGGGTGCCGCACAACCTCACCGATGCTCAGAAGCAGGCCCGGGTGGAATGGTGCCGTGATATGCTTAACAAATTTGAAGCAGGCTCGTCTCGGCGTGTTTACGACATCGTTACAGGTGATGAGTCCTGGATTTATCAATACGACCCAGAAACCAAGCGCCAGTCGACTGTTTGGGTGTTTCAAAATGAGCCAACGCCTACCAAAGTGAAGCGATCTAGAAGCGGGGGTAAGATTTTGATCGCTAGCTTTTTTAATTTGACTGGCCACTTGGTATCAATTCCCTTACGGGATCAAAGAAGCATTAATGCCGAATGGTATACTACCAAATGTTTGCCAGAAGTTTTCTCTGTTATAAGCAACAAGCGACCAAACACAGGGCTCCGCGGGCTACTGCTCCACCACGACAATGCACCTGCGCACACCGCACTCAAAACGAGGGACTTCCTGGACAGCACGCCAGTCAAACTCCTGGGTCACCCTCCTTACAGCCCTGATCTAGCACCGTGTGACTTCTTTTTATTCCCAAAAATAAAAAATCAGCTCAAAGGGATACAATTTTCGTCGCCGGAAGATGCGCTGGCTGCGTTCGAGCAGGCTGTAAACGAGGTGTCTGCGGCGGACTGGAAAAAGTGTTTTGAAAACTGGTTTAGGCGCATGAATCTTTGTATAGAGGCTGGTGGAAAGTACTTTGAAAAGATTTAATAAAAATATATGTACGTATAGAACAATTTTTTTTAGTTTCGCAAAACTTTCTGAGTGTCCCACGTATATTATCCGTATAAGAATTAGAACCCTCTCAAAATGCACAAAATTGTCTGTATTGAGTCGCTGTCTTCAGAGCCTTAGTGTACAAATTTGACAACTATTAATGAAAAAAGGAAAACATAGGGACATAGTAAATATCCTTCTTATTCAGTTTATCAAAAATTTCTTCTAAATCGGTCCAATATTGGAGGAGAAAACAGACGAGAGCCAAACCTCGAATTATGACTTTTTACTTAAGAAAATTTGTCGAATCTGCAGTTGTCCTTATCGCACGAATTTGTGGGCGGGGTGAGACGCAAGGGGTCTGCATAATACGTACACAGACGGAAAGGTGATGCGTAGTAGTTGAAAATAATATCGATATACTAGTGTTGTAAACAGTTATCGATAAACACATTTATATTGTTTACATGTGCTGTTCGTGAGAAATACAAATAGAAGTATTAAAAAGTATTGGATACAAAATAAAATAAAGTGCATGTCTATAAATGTTTATTACAAAAAGTTTTCAATACAAAACAGTAAATTACCTATCGGAATCTCTAGATCGCCTACTAGGTACATCAGTGAAATTAAACTTATTTCAACGTCAGCCGCACGGGTCAATCGATCAGGTTAAGCTTTGCTTGCCGTGGTTGGTCCGTGGATGGGTGACCATCTTTACATACCAAGACCCGTCCGTGTCTCGCCAAGCACGGTAAGCCGTTGGTCCCGGCTGTTATTTTCGGCTTTGACAGCCCTAAAAACTGACCCGTTACCAAGGGGTTGCATATTACCCAGTAACTGGTTGTGGAGGTCAGATAGGCAGTCGATCCATCAAAATACTGGTATTCAGCTGCATCCGACTCTAACGTAGATGGGAAAAGGCTATGCAGATTATGACGACGTGCTTTCTCTCACTGGTTTATTCTTTGGTATCCAACCGTCAATGATTTCTGGTAAAAGGCTAATGCCTTAGGCTTGCCACTAATGTGGTGGAACTTTTCAAATCAAATCAAATCTATCGAACTTTTCTAATAATGGTTCCATTTTTATGCCATAATGCATCATACCTCTTAATATTTTGAAAAATAAAAGCTTTTAGGCCTCCATAAAATAAAATAACAGAAATCTCGACGAGTTATGTGTAGTTGGCCTTGTACTTGGTAGAAGTAATTGTGATTCTGTTTTTATTGTAACATTTTGCCTTTAAACATACATAAATCTATTTCATCATCATCATCGTCATCATATCAGCCACTGCTGGACATAGGCCTCCCCCGAGGGTCACCACATTGATAGGTCCCGTGCGTCTCGCATCCAGCGGATTCCCGGAACCTTCACTAAGTCATCGGTCCACCTGGTGGGAGGCATTCCAATGCAACGTCTTCCGGTTCGCGGTCGCCACTCCAGATCCTTTCTGCCCCATTGGCCATCCGTTCTGCGAGCAATGTGCCCTGCCCACTGCCACTTAAGTTTGGCAATTCTCGGGCTTGCCAAATTCTATTACTCGGGGTATGTCGGTAACCCTGGTTCTCTTGCGGATTTCTACATTTCTGATTCGACCACGCAAGGAAACTTCATGCATAGCCCTCTCCATTGCCCTTTGGGTGACTGTTAGCTTTCTGGTGAGGCCCATAGTAAGCGACCATGTCTCAGAGCCATATGTCTGGCAACACACACTGGTCATAGACTTTCGTCTTGAGACACTGTGGTAAGTTGATGATAAGAAGATACCGCAACTTCCCGAACACTGCCCAGCCAAGTCTGATTCGACGGTTGACCTCTTTCTCGAAGTTGGCCCTACCCAACTGGATCGTTTGTCCCAGGTAGACATAGTCACCTACAACTTCGAGTGTAGAGTATCCGACCTTGATTGGAGTGAGTGTAACATGGACATTAAACATCACCTTGGTTTTGTGCATGTTCATCCTAAGTCCCACTCTTTAGGAAGCTCTACTGAGGTCATCGAGCATTGTACTGAGGTCCTCCATAGTCTCAGCCATGACCACTATATCGTCGGCAAACCGAAGGTGAGTGATGTATTCGCCATTGACATTTATGCCTAGCCCTTTCCAGTCCAGAACCCTGAAGACATCCTCCAGTGCAGCGGTGAACAGTTTTGGAGATATTACGTCTCCCTGTCTCACACCTCGCTGCATAAGGACGGGTTCCGAGGTCTGATCCTGAAGTCGAACTGACATGGTAGCGTTTTTATACAAACATTTCAACACTTCAATGTACCGGTAGTCAATTTGGTACCGTTGGAGAGACTGCAGTACAGCCCAAGTGTCGATCGAATCGAAGGCTTTCTCGTATTCCACAAACGCTAAACAGAGAGGCAGGTTGTACTCTTCGGTCTTCTGTATAACCTGCCGCAGCGTATGTGTGTGGTCTACGGAGACGATTAGTGATGACCCTTGAAAACAGCTCTAAATCCATTTATTTTTGAAGAATTCCGTCTTCAGGTGACATACTTGCAATTTCATAAGGACAGTTTACTTCTATTATCGAGTCTTCACCTACCAGACCATCCGGGCTTGCCGCTAAAAAGGGTTTGTTTTCATCGATAAACATTCCACACTCTAAAACCTGTAGGCCCGTGTGCTTGATAAATTGATCGATCGCTTCAGATTCCTTTTCCTTGCCATAATTAGTAGCCACGGTTCCTTTAAATTTGTTATATAATAACGTTTCTCATATTTTGCGAACCGATGTTTTCGGTCGCATCTTACATATTCGCCCAAAATTCGATGCCGTAAGCCTCTTTAGTCTTTCAATTTCCCATAAGCTATTATCGCTTTGGGCCCCACTATTTTTCTTTGGACATCCTTAGTTGAGAGCAATCTTACAAGAAATTTATTTTTCTTTTAATATAAATAAATCCAAAGGCATATCTTCTTCCAACTCTAAGCGACCGTAGTTTTAACAGGTTATTTAGTTCTTTTTATTTTGCTCGTTCCGTCTTTGGGATACGTCAGTTTCCTTTTTCGGTAAATCTCTGTGATTTTTTTCCAACGCTGCTTTTGTTCTATATTTTTTTTGTATATTGGCCCGGACTGCAGCCCTGTATTTTTTTTTTTGAATGCGTGCATGAATAGCCTTTCGCTATTCCAAAAGTTACTACTCCATAACATCTTGTTTGATGTGATATGAGCCACTTTCTGCAAAGTTAATTCTTTTTCCGCCAATAAATTTAGCAATTAGATTATTAAATTGCTCTACAGTATTATTAGTCACGTCCAAAAAAAGATTTTCTGCGTTTGCTGTTAAGAATAACAGATATTGTTGGATATCTGTCCACAATCCACAACAACAAAAGTAACGAGTGACTGGGGCGATTACAAGAAATGCGCGAGTCGCGGCCGGGAGCGTTTCGGAGGCACGCACACACTGTCAACTTACACACACATGGATAGGGCGGCCGGGCGCCACGCGCTCGCAGTTCGCAGAGCGACAGCGATAGTTTTTTCAAATACCTATTTTTCAAAAGTCTCTCCGCCCGTATTTCCTCTTAAGTATGACAGATAGTTTACCGAAAAACAGTACACAAGTGACTAACACCAATATAACAGTACCAAACAAAAATATTACACTCAATTTAAATAACTGTAGCAACGTTACTTTAAAATTTTCTTAATTATACCTTAGTATTATTTTGTTATAATTTAAAGATTATTCTGTAATACTTACCTGTCATAATGTAGTAATTAATACCTAAACTGAAATAAAAGTGTACCTATCTTGTTATTGTAAACGTTTTTTTTTTTGCATTTAGTCATTTCCTCGCTGAGGTGGAATGAAAAGTTACGTGTTGCACTCGAGTGCAAAGATTTTTCACCTCGTGCTCTTTTGATTCCCTCGCTAACGCTCAGGATTCTAATTTTGAATCACTCGCTGCGCTCGTTATTCAATTTTAGAATCCTTCGCTTGCTCGGTCATCAAAATTGAACACGCGGTTAAAAAGCAACTTTGCACTCTTGTATAACAAATAACTATTTATACCGGGAATAAGTTTCCTCGGGATAATTTTAGACGTTCACGCGGATGAACGGCTTCTTGCAGAAGCTGGCAGAGTAAGGCCCCGGAGATCTAGGTCACTTTATACTGCCTCATATCTATCTCATCCAAACTTAAGATGCTCAAATAAAGAACTGTCTCCCACCAGGAACTGCAACATTCTGCCAGGATAACATCTGTGTCCCGGACACCGACCCTCCCATCGTGTTCGGAGGCTGCTACACCCTGGTCTCGTGCGGGGGCAACCAGACCTGGCATCTGGACCCCATCGTCTACAAGAAGAAGAAGGGACGTTTCTTTTAGCTTTACGTTCAATAAATGTTATGGTATTCTCAGCTTGTTCTTACTTATCTACCAATATTTCGATATTTCATTTCTTAAATTCATCTTCTTGGCTTTAATAATTCATGTTACTTGGATTGGCTCATCACGTTTTCTTTTTAGGGTTCCGTAGCCAAAGGGTAAAAATGGGACCCTATTACTAAGACGCCGCGGTCCGTCTGTCTGTCTCTCTGTTTGTCACCAGGCTGTATCTCATGAACCGTGATAGCTAGAACGTTGAAATTTTCACAGATGATGTATTTCTATTGCCGCTATAACAACAAACACTAAAAACATAATAAAATAAATATATAAGTGGGCTCCCATACAAAAACGTGTTTTTTTTAGCCTTTTTTTGCGATAATGGTACGGAACCTTTCGTGCGCGAGTCCGACTCGCACTTTGCCGGTTTTTCAATTCTTCCCTGTCAACATGATCGAACAAGAACATCAATAAATAAAAATTATTACATAAGATTGAGGTATTTTTTAGGGTTCCGTACCCGAAGGGTCCAAACGGAGCCCTATTGTTATGACACACGTGTCCGTCCGTCTGTCTGTCACTCAGATATTACAGCCAAACGGCTGGAGCCTTTGAGTCTTTAAATTTTCACAGTATATAGTAGATTATTAACCAAGGGGATAAAGCAGTGTCTTCTGTCGCGGGTGACGATTTAAATCGCGAGCGTAACGAAGGACTCGAGGTTTACTCCCGAGCGTAGCGAGGGTGTTAAAAACTTAAATCACGAGCGAAGCGAGGGATTTAAGACGAGTCCTAAGTGTAGCGAGGGATTTAAGTTCACCCAAGACTAAGACAGCTTTATCACCGAGGAAAATACTCTACTTTTCGTACCATTTGCGAAAAAATTAACACAATATAAACTTAACGTTTATGTATTTGAAGAAACCAAAAACGCGGCAAATTCCTAGACTAATATTTTTTTGTCGGAAAAGCAACGGCATCAAGCTCACACGGCCTCATCGGTTTTCGTAATTTTATTTAATAATCATAACTGCATAATAAATGCGTATTCCTTTTTCAAAAAGATGTATAATGCTTTATATACAAACTCAATGATGTAAACACAGATGTAGTTCAGTATAAATTTCGGTAAGTATTCCAAATTTAAATCACATTCTCCCCCTAGAGCATGAATGAAATTCAGTACAATTTTCTTTCCCTGTTTTTAACAGATTAAAAATGACTATTGTTATGTTCGCTTTTTGTGGCATAGAATGTCACTTTTTTGAGCAAGTGGTACGAAAAGCATTTTGTTGACCCAAAGCCATACAAATTGTCAAAATATTTTTTTAAATGTTTTTAGGTGGGCTCTCATACAGATAAAGGGAGGAACCAAAAAAACATTTTGACTTACCCCATCGTGTGGGATATCGTTGAGTAGATAAATACTGTATTTTTTGTTTAAAAAAATATTGAAAAACAAAGGAACGACAAGCCACCAAAGTCAGAGAAAAAAGAAAAATTGTTCCAAAGAATTTTTTAACTTCTTATTGACCTATGTACTTCAAATTTGGTGATAATGTTTATTATTACGTATATTTTACTAACAAATTCCAATATATTGATAAATCTGCTTTTTTATTTGCATTTTTCTCATTTTAATAAAAATAATATTGTGCCTCAGAACTAATTTGTGTTTGTTCTTGTTTTGTTACAGTTGGCAATAAATGTTTTCTTTCTTTCTTTCTTTCTTTCTTTCTTACAACCAACAATTTTTTGCAGTTTGACGGACCCTAAATACGCAAAGTCCGACACGCACACGGCCGATTTTTCACATTCTTAAATATATCTTCCTAGCTTTAAATTGTACAAAACACTTGGTTTTTACTAACAATTTTGATTTCCCTTACGACGTAAGTACCTACTCATATTAATAAATAAATAACTAAGGTACCTATCCATAACTTTAACAAAAGCACAGTCAACTTTGAAAAACTATCATTCTCTGACATTAAACAGTGGAAAATGACAATATTACACCATTAACTGCCGAAATGTACAAAACGGAAAAGTAAACCAGCCAAGTGCGAGTCGGACTCGCGCACGAAGGGTTCCGTACCACTATCGCAAAAAAAACGGCAAACAAATTACGTTTGTTGTATGGGAGCCCCACTTAAATATTTATTTTATTCTGTTTTTAGTATTTTTTGTTATAGCGGCAACAGAAATACATCATCTGTGAAAATTTCAACTGCCTAGCTATCACGGTTTATGACAGACAGACGGACCGCGGTGACTTAGTAATAGGGTCACGTTTTTACCCTTTGAGTACGGAACCCTAAAAACACGAATACATCTGGACTAAACTACAAAAAAACTTGGCAGGTTTGGCTGATATAACTTCAATGAGCCAATGAAAAAGAAAATAAAAAGATTCCTTACCACCTGTTGCATTGTGCGAAAACAATAAGAATTTCATTCATTGTTTTACAACTCGAATGAGCCTTTAAAAGACCATCTCAGGTATAGTCAAGTTGTTAAAATGCTATAGTGCCCATCGAACGACGCCATGGAGTTCCTGTACCTCACAGTATTGTTGCAAGTGTACTACGCAGCTGCTGAAATCAGATCAAGTGCTTTGTTGAACAAGTAAGAATGATATAATCGATAAATTAATCTATCAAATTACGTAGTCTTTTATGTTGGGGTTTCTGTCCTTATGTTGGGTTTTCTGTCTCTATTATGTTGGGGTTGGATTCAAATCTAATCGGATAAGAGATTCTAGTATGGGACGTGTGCTGAACAAAAAGCTCCTGGCATACCTAGAAGACAACGACATCCTCAGTGATCGCCAATACGGCTTCCACCGAAATCGGCCAACTGGGGATCTTCTTGCGTATGCTGTTCACGTCTGGAGTGAGGCTATCGAGAGGCACGGGGAAACGCTTGCTGTCTCCCTTGACATCTCGAAGGCTTTCAACAGGGTCTGGCATGAGAGCATTATTGGTAAGCTGTCTTCCTTCGGTCTGCCTAGTGTTCTGTGTGACTGGATTGCTGACTTCTTGAGGGATCTGTTCATCCGAGTGGTTAACGATGGCTGCTCGTCCGGTCAGTTAGAGATTAACGCCGCAGTCCCTCAGGGGTCAGTGCTCTCGGCTACACTGTTTTTGCTGCACATTAATGACCTACTTAAACCCGGAACCTTTGGGTACGCAGACGACAGCACGGTTGCTGAGAGATACGTTTCCGGCGCACGGGCTACTGGGCCTGAGATCCGGTCTCTCCGGGAGGCCATGGTTGAGCGCTTGAACCTGTCTTTGGAGGCAGTCTCCGAATGGGGCGATGCCAATCTATTCAGTTTCAATGCTGCTAAGACCCAGGCGTGTCTTTTTCCGCAAAAAAGAACCTATTCCACCCGGCTCCATCTTGCCGTGGTGTAACCGTGGCGATAACGGACCATCTCGACCTTCTCAGGGTGACGTTAACATCGACCCTCAATTTTGATCCATTCATTGAGGCAAAGGCTCAGTTGGCTGCAAAAAAGTTGGGTCGATCTGCCAAATACCAGCTTGATGCATAAGAGTCGATCGAAAAGCGGGCCAAGAGGCTCATCGGCAATGAGGCGCTGGTCAAGTCAAAGCTTGTCTTGAACATGTGCAAATCTTGAACATCGACACCGAGTTGCCAGCTTGTCGGTTTTTAATCGGTTACATTTCGGGAGTGTGCGATGGAATTGCACGATCTAATTCCACCTAGCCCGTTTCATCATCGGACTACCAGACGTACGGCGATGCACCATGCATACATGGTGGGCATCCCACCCATACGCACTAAACGTTTTGGGAACACTTTTATTATGCGTACAGCTAAGGAGTGGAATTCCCTGCCGGAGTCTGTGTTTCCCGACATCTACAATCTGGGGGTCATTAAGTCAAGAGTGAATAGGTTATTTCTAGGCAAGTGTGTTTCTCCGTCGACCACATCATCGCTTACCATCAGGTGAGATAGTGGTCAAGCGCGAGCCAATAGAAAGACTTATATTCTTTCTTGGGAACTAATGTGCAATTTAGGTAAATAAGTGCCCTATTACCCACTCACTGGTGATTAGAAAGAGACACAATAGAAAATACTACTATGTCGCGATATAAACGTGTTTTTTATTGTACTCATTCCAACCTCATACGCGTTATTTAATGAAAGTGCGCAATTCCGATATTATCTAATATCGGATTTCCAATATTGAGATCTAATATCGAAAACCAATATCGGAATTGAAAACCTTCCGATATTACAAGCCCTAATACATAGCTCTCTAAGGCCCTTTTTTTTATCCGTAGTTAACTCAACCGATGGTTAAAAATGCTAATCAATAGTTGCAAATTTCACACCATTTTTTTTTCAGTTGTTAGCCTCACAAATGTCAAATAAGTTGGATATTTAATTATTTGACTAACAATTGAGAAACAAACGCATTTTACCGAAACCATTGGTTAGCATATTTAACAATTGACCAATCTCATCATAATAGTAGATCCATTAAAACTGTACTTTTAATACCACCCAATAACTTCCCCAGACTCGCCAATGTTCAGCCTGTCGGCGCCCAGGTCGCAAAAAGCTTTGTGCCTCTTACAGAAATACCCCCACCGAAGGGGGGTATGCACACCCCTCACGGCCCACCAGACAAGATATCAGGCAGAAGACATTTAGAAGATGATTGCAAACCGAGGCCTAAGGGCAGAGAAGTGGTCGATGGCCCACGAGTGGACATAATGCAGGAGTATTATGATGACCAAGGTGCAAAGACGCTGGCTACTGTCATCTTCCCTGACCATATCGACCGTAAGTTTTAATTTATTATTTTATGTTAAGGTGAGTATAGTCTGGAGTATTTACTTGTAACAGGAACATTCGCTATTTTTACCTGGCTGCAAGGAAACGGTTATGTTTTTCGCGCGTATCTTGT
Source organism: Orthosia gothica (assembly GCA_949775005.1). NCBI lineage: Eukaryota > Metazoa > Arthropoda > Insecta > Lepidoptera > Noctuidae > Orthosia > Orthosia gothica. The sequence goes on from OX459034.1 coordinate 19,092,087, forward strand.
ATGTATGTATGTTTGTATGTATGTAATATTCTTTATTACCTCGTATCTTTCAAACCAAGTGCCAGATTTTTATAAATTAGACATCGTTAGATAGGTCTTGGCTGCCCAAGTGTTCTTAGATAAGTGCCGTTAAAAAAAAAGAAACATGGCGGATTTTGGGAGCGACTAACGAAAGGTATTTACAAGGCAGACGTGAATGGAAACGCCGGGAGGGGACGCCCTAGAAAGACATACATAGACATAGACATATTATAGGTGATGTTCTTCAGAAAGGCCAAGTGCGCAGTACCCATAACCGGCGTGTGTGTATGACTAGATGTATGAATGTGTGTGAAGCAAAAGAAGTATGTAAGGATCGTAGCAGGTGGCGTTCTGTAGTTTCTGCCTACCCCCATGGGAAAAAGGCGTGAGTTTATGTATGTATGTATGTATTGTAGAGGTTGCAATTTTTTTTTCTTCGCAACCCATCGAGTGAAGAGAAAATGAAGAGTTTTTAGAGGTGATTACAAAAATATATACCACTTATATGTTTTAACGTATTTATAAAAAAAAATGTTCACTGAAAAGTTGTAAATAAAAAAAGCTAATTTAAAAATCAAAAACCCGACTGCTTAAGAAGCGAACTAAAAAGCTGTAAACAAGAAAAATCATGCTGTGCAGTCGGAGGATATATATTCGCGAACTGCCTGATCCTTTAGGTTAAAAGGTTTGAAAAAAAAAAAAAACAATTGTTTCATGTACATTATTTGTGAAACATGGTTTTTTCGTATAACAAATAGTTTTGCTTTAAAAAAATAATTAACAATACGATATTTTTTCGCTACTTTTGGATACTCCTCCAAAACGACTTGGATGTTTAAAAATATTTTACACAGAAAAATTGATGGCTAGAATTTCTTCATATCTAAAATAGCATATGTAAATATAAGCATATTTTGCAAACAAAACTGTTCAAAAGGAGGTTCAATATTGATATTTTGGCATCGAGCGGACGCACGGCCAGTACTGCGTTAACATTGGCGAATATATACGCCTTAATAAGAAGCCTCCAAGTATCTACGGGTACACATTAATATATTCGTAAAGCTTGTGCCTTACCTGTAGCTACTGACAAGACTCTGCCAATTTGCCATACATTTTCTGATTTCTACTGACTTTCCAAAAATGTTCATGTTCTATGTTCGACTGAATGTTTTTTTAATGTATGATCACAGATTTCTCCGTCAATCGTGGACCGAATCTGAAAATTATTTTTATGTATAAAAGGGTACTTTCCCCCAATTATCCCATTTTACGGTGAAGATCTGGTAAATAACTTTGGAGACATAAAAAAGAGAAGACAGACAGACAGAAAGACACTAAATGAGTTTATTTGAGCCAGGCACAACGCATTATTATAACAAGAACAAAACTTAAATACAAAGCATGCGTCACAACCACGCATAACGTATACCTACATGTTAAGAACCAGGTGATTAATACGGCATTATATATAAATGCCTGGGCAATTTGAAAAATGCCCAATATGAGTAGACAATATGATAAAAACTGTTGAAATAATCAAATTGACTGGGCTTTCTGAATAATGGCCATCTCTTATTGGGCCGGGTCATAAAAAGACGTTTATTAAATAAATAATAAATAAATTAAGCCTTTATTGCTGTTTTATCATAATTTACAATATCTACAATGTTATATTTATTCCTAACGATCGGTTTTTCCAACAATAGCTTGTCCTTCGACAAAGGCCTCCTCCAAAGACTTCAACCTATCTCTGTCTCTCGCAATTCTGATCCATTCTGGACCGGCAACTCTTTTGAGGTCATCTTTCCAACGTTTCATTTGTCGACCTTTACTTTTTTTACCATCCCTGGGGTACCACTCTGTTATTGTTTTAGTGCATTTCTCCGTTTTCCCTTTCAGCATATGTCCTGATTCCATTTCAGTGTTTTGCATACTTTATTCACATCTTTAACTTTGGTTACATTTTTGATTTTGTTTAATCTAATTTTATCTTTTCTTCTTACGCCGATTACACTTCTCTCTATTCCATTTTGACATTCGATTGTTTTATTTCTCTGTTAATGCCCATGTTTGACAGCCATATGTTAAACATGGCAAAATGCATTAAAAAAAGACGTTTATTATTATTATTTAAATGTTGACATTGGTTTTAATATAGACTAGGTAAGTATGATAACTATTTTAGCAATAAAGTCGACGGAGCCACGCTGCGCGGGTCTCCTATTTCTGTCTGCAGAATCTAAAGTCGGGGGCTCTAAGCTCTGAGCTCGCTTCGCTCGCTCTTGGACTAATTCATTGACCATAATTATCGAATTGCCCAACCCTTACGTAGCAATATTCATAAGGACCAGACAATGTAATAAATCATAATTTCAGCCGAAAGACGTCCACTGGACATAGGCTTTCCCCAAGCGTCGCCACATTGATCAGTCCCGTGCGTCTCGCATCCAGCGGATCCCCGCAACCTTCACCAGGTTGAGCGATGACCTGGTGGGAGGCCTGCTAACACAACGTCTCGTAATAAATTTATAAGTTTAAATCAGTATTCATAACATTGCCCGATTTGACTTGACTAGATTTATAATGCCCGGGCATTCTACATAGTGCCCTGATTAATCACTTGCTCCATGACATATGCAATGTAATGATACCATATGCAATTTTCAAATTGCCCGGGCATTATAAATAATGCCGTATTAATTACTTGTTCCATAATATTTATTATGTTTGGTGATTTATGCCCTTCTAATACCAACAACTAATACCGTATTTGTTTTTCAACTCATATTTATTTTCTATTTTGAACGGATACCATCTATCCATCCATCTTTCTGAGTGCAAATATTTGCAAAGTAGATGAAAATACCAAAATCGCTATATCGCTTATAATATTTGAGGAGTTTCCTCGATTTCCATGGGATCCCATCATCAGATTCTGCCTTGGTGACAAAACAACCCTTTCAAACAAAAAAGAAAATTAAAGGCGGTCCACAATTGACGGAGAATACGGTGAACATACATAAAAAAACTACATACCTACATATAACCTGAACTGAAGTTCCCTAGATTTCCATGGGATCTCATCATCAGATCTGCCTTGGTGACAAAACAACCCTTTCAAACAATTTTTTTTTTTAAAAGCGGTCCACAATTGACGGAGAAATCGGTGAACATACATTAAAAAAACTACTTAGGTACATAGAACCTCCTCTTTTTTGGAAATTCGGTCAAAAATAACTCCAATTTCGGCAGTCGGTGTTCCTGGTTTCGTTTCTTCGTTTTTTGACACCGACTTATTACATTCGTTTCTCTTTTCACTGCACTTTCGGCAGCTCAATTTTACGCCGCAATTCTGTTCTACACCGACAGTCTCTGGTACCACGCACCGCAAGTCTATGCTACGCCATTACCTACTACGTGCGTCGTACTACGCGTTGTCGGCGCAGCGTAGCAATTTTGTTTTCGTAGTTTTAGAATGTTTGGCAGATTGGCAATTGTATAAATCGGACATATTTATCTTTTATTGCGGTCACGAAATAATACATGCAAGATAACTGTTGGCTGAATTGCTACTTTCTTAAAACAAGGCGCAGGCCACACAGAAATGGCGTCGGGCGCGGACATGGCACGGGCGGCTTCCTATTCCATTCAAATTTCATACAAAATGCATGGCAATAAAGTGCAATTTAGGACACACGGTAAGTCGTTGCTCGGACGAGGTTATGACGCGCCATTTCAGCGCCCGCGCTTGATCAAATTGTGCTTTATTTCCATGCATTTAGTTTGAAATTAGAATGGAATAAGGGCGGTTAAGCACTGCATTCGATCCGAAGCCGAGAAATTTATTTTGTAGTGCGTTTTAACCACTCAAGTGTACAAAATAAGTCGATTTATCTTTGATCTCACGACTGTTTTTACCTTTAATTTCCAGACAAACACTTCGAGGTAACATCCCCATTACCGTACCTAACTTTAGGTCCAATAGAAGCATTAGGGTACCACCCCAGCACAATGAAGAGCGAACACCCCAGCGAATGCGAGAAGATATACCAGGACCATCTGGATGAGCAGTATTCTGAAGAGTCCAAGGATGCCTCGGGAGAATCGCTGGAGATGGCTCGAATGCCTCTGTTCCCTGCACAGTACATGGTGCCGCCATCCGTGGAGGAACGATTAGACCAAATGTACAGCGATCTAGACATCTAGTTGTTTTTATTCTTATATTTTTATACTGCTTTGATTAAATGATGTTTTTAGAAGAGCGCGTTTCTTTTGTGGTGTTCATTACCCAGAGTTTTTTTGTAATGGCGACCAGAGGCCGTAGACAAGTGACGTTCTATCATCGAAAGCGTGGCGATAGCGATTGGAAAATATGTCTAAAATGTATGGAAATGTATGGCGATGGCGATTATCAAAACGTCAAATGTAAGCAATTGACTTTTCGATAGTGCACTTCATTTTATCGCTAAAACTCTCCATACAAGGGTTTTGATCCCCACAAGCTTTTATTACAATTCCTAAAATTTATTTAAATTTACTTCCACAGGGGTTCGTTTTAGGCAATAATAAAAAAATCGTTTTAAAACTAAAACCCGACTACTGAAAAATGACGCTCTGAAAAGCATGAAACAAGAATTAACAAGAATATTTCATACATATTCATAGTGGTGTTCAGAGGAACACCACTATGAATAGTATGAAATATATTTTATACTACACCTGCTCGGAAAGTACCTTGATACTTTATCAAATTTACGGTAGAAAGTACGTCATTGCATATCGAACAAATATGCGGCGAGAAAACGCATCTGAGCGGGAGAGAAAAGTGTATGAAAATCCATTTCTTACGTGGTTTTTCTTTTTTAATTTTGGGTAAGACTATGCGCTGGTAACCTAAATATCAAAAGCCAAAAAGTTTTTACAGTGAGTTTTTATCTCCAAGTTCGCAAAATGACACTGGCCACTAGCTGTGTGTTGGATGGTGTCAAACAATTTGAAAAAAGAACATGTAAAAATTGCAGACGCCATTGGCGCCATTTTCAATTTTATGTGTTGTTTGAGGATTCAGTTTTCGTAGAATGTACTATTATACTACACCTGTTCGGAAAGTACCTTGATACTTTATCAAATTTACGGTAGAAAGTACGTACGTCATTGCATATCGAACAAATATGCGGCGAGAAAACGCATCTGAGCGGGAAAGAAAAGTGTATGGAAATCCATTTCTTACGTGGTTTTCTTTTTTTATTTTGGGTAAGACTATGCGCTGGTAACCTAAATATCAAAAGACAAAAAGTTTTTACAGTGAGTTTTTATCTCCAAGTTCGCAAAATGACACTGGCCACTAGCTATGTGTTGGATGGTGTCAAACAATTTGAAAAAAGAACATGTGAAAATTGCAGACGCCATTGGCGCCATTTTCAATATGTGTGTTGTTTGAGGATTCAGTTTTCGTAGAATTTATTTTCCTCGTAGGTGTAGTATAAAGCACTATGTATCACTCGAGAGAAAGTGCGATTCCCGATCTCGGGTGTTTTAAAGCCCTCGCCTACGGCTCGGGCTTCAAACGACACCCTCGATGGTAATCGGTCACTTTCTCCTCTCGGTGAACAATGTACTATAGCAGACTGTATTGTAGGTGGCATACGACCACAGTTATCCTCTGAAGACCACTACGATACGACACATGATGGGATGGGTCGTTTTTTTTTTGTTATTTACTTCGGGCCCCCTAGTAGGCGCCATATTTAATTTAATATGACGTAACATAGTCTATAACCAACGGACAAACGAGACGCTTCCAACGACACATCATTTGTCAAATTATGATAAGTAGTTTAGAAGTTATGAGGGTACCGATGAACATATATACCGGTCAAAAAAATAACCCTCCCGTTTGCTTCGCTGTAGTCGGGTAAAAATTAGAACTGATTGGCTTAGAACTGTGTTTCTTTTGTCAGTGTGTAGACAAACACAAAAAATAACAAAAAAAACATACAACATAACCCTCCCTCTAGCTTGGTCATAGTCGGGTAAAAAGACATGAATGTGTTAATCCCTAAAAAAATTACAAAATTTTCAAAAAAAAAAACAAATTACTAGTTCTTTAAGAACGCTTTCAGTTCCTTTGTGACACACATTCTAGGTTCTTGAGATCATTGGATAATCTAAAGTTAAGTATACGTATGCATTCAACATCCTTCTTCGACAAATCTTTTACAGTCCAAGCAGCTCGTTTGTGGAATGCATTAACTATTGAAGTGAGGCGTGCTCAATCCTTACCAGCATTCAAAAAAATGGTGAAAGAGCATTTTCTTTCACTATAATTAGTCTTCTACTTTCTCTGTGATATTTTTGTTATTTATTAGTATATTATTTATTACTGTATGTATGTATTTTATGTTATTATGTCTAAGTAATATAATTTAAGATATATTGTACACTGACAACTCTAAATTCCTCTCCTCTCGTACAGTCCATCCAAAGGTTGTCTGTAAAGAGATTGCCCTGTGCGATAAGACCGCCCATTGTACACTTGTTTTTTTTTACGATTTTTTGTCCTATTTATTTATATTGTGGTGTACAATAAAGAATATAATAAATTAATTAATTTTAGGAAATTTAATGAAAACTTGCGAAATCACGTTTAAAAATTGTCTATAATGTTTCAATACAAAAATATCTTATAATTTGAGTACTACCTATTAGATGAATACTTTTTTAGATTCTGTATGTTAGGGCCGTAAAAATAACAATAAATATACGTCTCTGTGAGACCGAGGTCCAAAGTTATGATTGTTAGACTATGTGGATATTGTATTATGTAAGTCGGGTACTAAAATTGCTCTAGTTTTGAGGGCGTGGTGATTGCACCCCTTATTTGGGGTTCTATACCGATGAAATTAAGTGTATTTTACGGCCTTAAAGTTGTAATACTACTAATTCGTACACATTGTTTGCGTCAGCGCCTACCATTTGTTTCATTCGATGTTGCGCTACTGCACAAAAGAGCAAAGTTTCAATCAGGGAATAAAACGCAACACTCTTAAACCAATAATTTATTTCATATTTTCTTAAATATACCGTAATTCTAGAATTTCTTAAGAGCCAGTTTTTTAATCCGTAGTTGTCTCAACCAATGGTTAAATATGTAAACCGTTGGTTTAATATTTCAGTAAAACGCGTTTATTCATCAATAGTTAATTTAAGAAACGGTCAAATAAATATTAATTGTCTAACTTATTTGACCATTTGCAATGCTAATAATTTATGATAAACTCAATCAATTTAGTATATTTAACCATTGGTTGAGTTAACTACGGATTAATAAACTGGGCCTAAAACTAACACCCAGTTTCTGAAAAATATTATCGACGCATCACAAATAAAACGTAATTCAAGTGATGCAATTTGCAGCAGTGTGCTTATTCTGAGTATTTTAACGTACTCGCTCGTGTTAACGTAAACGATCTCTTACGTCAATTTGAATACAAAAAAGAGGTTTCTCCTTACTGTCACCAGACGGTGCTTATCAATACAAATTGACGATTACGTTAACGCGAATGAGCGCCATGATGTTGAAAATTAATTCAACCAATCACAGGAGATAACGCGTATTTGACAATTTGTCACATTAATTCTGCGATAATTTAGAGGTGAGAAACTCGGCCTAAGCCTACTGATATTCATTCGACTAACAACAGACAACTTATATATATTATTTTACGATAATTTTCTGTCTAACTGGGTTTAAATACCTAAACTAGTTTTTATACAGGGCCCGCTTGTAAATTGTATTTGTTTGGCAGTTTAACATCCTTATCCTTGTCATCTAGAATCTCTTCTGTATCTTCGTCATCAAAATCTTCCATGTCCAGAGGGTTCCTGGAATAATTCAAAAGCCTGATATATAACTCAGCTGTCTGTTCACGGTAACATTAATTGAAATGATAATCTCGCTTTAGAGAATCCTATTTGTTATATTAATCCTAGAGTTGCATCTCGCCAACTGGGCCAAATATATTCAAAGAGTTTGTCATCGACTCGAAAAGAAAAGAGTGGACATTTAAATTAAGAATTAGAGATAATTTATGAAATTTTGGAACAACCAACTCTATGTCATACATGAAAAAAATTAAATTTCATCGCAACTACTACTTTTTCAGTTGGTAAGTTCGAGAAAGTGGTCAACCGTCGAATCTGACTCGGCTGGGCGGCGTTCGGGAAGTTGCGCGGTATCTTCTCGTCCAATTTACCGCAGTGTCTTAAGACAAAAGTCTGTGACTAGTGTGTGTTGCCAGTGGTGACCAATGGGACCGAGACGAGGTCGCTCACAATTGGCTATATCAGAAAGCTTAAAGTCACCCAAAGGACAATGGAGAGGGCTATGCCTCGAGTTTCCTTGCGTGATCGCATCAGAAATGATGATATCCGCAGGAGAACCAAAGTTACCGACATAGCCTGAAGAATTGCGAAACTTAGGTAAATGGCAGTGGGCAGGGCACATTTCCCGCAGAACGGATGGCCGATGGGGCCGAAAAGTTCTGGAATGGCGACCGCAAACCGGAAGACGATGCGTTGGAAGTTGGAAAGCCTCCCACTAGGTGGACCGATGACCTAAGGTTGCGGGAAGGCGCTGGATGCGAGTCGTACGGGATCGGTCAACGTGACGACGCCTGGAGGTGGCCTATACATTTATTTATTATATACTTCATTGTACACCACCGGTCGTCAGTCGACAACTCTAATTTAGAGTACAAAATTTTTGTCGGATTCGGTCACGCAATCTAAATTAGATTGTTTTGGCGCGCGTTCGTTTTGACGGTTTTATTCTGCCTAATGCTTGGTCTACACGCGTGTAAATACGCATACATGTTCGGCCATAGACAAGGATGACGTAAATTCATTCAAATAACCGGCAACATCGATACTCGCTTCTTAAAGATTTTTTCAAGTCGCCACATCTCAGTAGACGTCCCGACTAGAGCTTAGTGACGTGGCCGCCTTTGTTTTGGTGCCATTTTTTTTGTAAATTCTTCTGTGAGTGAGTTTCTGGCGAAAGAAAAATATGGAACGGTAAGTGATGAACAGTTTTTACCAGCGGCATTGTGTGTTTGACCTAAATTCCATCAGAAAAATGAATTTCAGCAAAAACAGTATTCCATTGTTCTCGCCGCGCCAGCCGTTGACCTTTTTTTCTCGGGAGTGTTTTGTTTAGCGATTTTGCAAAATTCTTATCAAACTATCGTTGTTATTATTCCTACACTAATTAGTAACGCCTCGGAAGCCGCTAATTGAAGTGATAACGCCGGTACTTTGATTTTAGTAGAAAACAAAAACATTTGACCCAAAAATTCACCGGGAATCGTGACGTCACAAACGATATTTCTGCGACCTTGAAACACTGGATGTGGCATACGGATTTTAGTACCTGTAATATTTTTAGGAGACTGTTTTTTGTTGTGGGTCGTTTCTTATTGCTTTCTTTCTACTTTTGGATGTGCGTTTTAATTATTTTTTTTTCAGGGTGCGCCTCGCCTGATCCGCCATCTTCGCCTGTGCGCGGGTGCGCCTCGCCTGATGCGCCATCTTCGCCTGTGCGCGGGTGCGCCTCGCCTGATCCGCCATCTTCGCCTGTGCGCGGGTGCGCCTCGCCTGATCCGCCATCTTCGCCTGTGCGCGGGTGCGCCTCGCCTGATGCGCCATCTTCGCCTGTGCGCGGGTGCGCCTCGCCTGATCCGCCATCTTCGCCCGTTTTTTTTTTTAAACGGAAAGATTCTCGTCTAGGACGATGTCTCATTGTTCAGTTTTAATTTTGAGTCATGAGTGCAAGTACGCACAGTGCGCTCAGTACTGCGTGTCGCATCCATGTTACCGTAGATCTTTGTATGTGTTTTTTTCGTAAAATTTATCATCTTGCTGATTGTTTTTTGTAATGTTTTTTTTAGGCAACAAGCCTTTGTTTTGTGTATTTTCATTAGTAAATATCATCATCATGTACATTGTGCAATAATATTTCAAAGAAATACAATAGTACTTGCTCTGTGTCCAAATTACGAAAGGTCTTTGTTTTGTTATCATTTTCAAGTGTTTACATTGTGACTCATTGTTCGTAACCTAAACAATTCTAACACCTAAGCCATTGTCTGCGATAAGAATGTGTTTCAAATAGCGTAATAGGATACTATACCAAGCCATGTGGCTGACAGATTTCAAGGAACCAAAATGTAAACATACCATTTTTTTTTGTCGGCGGCCGACTCAAGTACCTGGAGCATAATTTTGTAAAGATTGTGTTTTGAAAAATATGTATGGGGAGGTGTAATCTAATGATTGATTTATGTGAAATAGAGTGTTCTTTTGTAAATAAAATAAAAACTTATTGAAATAATGGTTTATTTTTTCATTTCTAACTACATTTGTACACAAAACTGGGAAAAAATCCCTTCCACTGACTTTACACATTTTTTGCAAATTTAAAATAATTCCAAACATGAAAATTCCATTTGAAACCTGATAGCTTAGTTCAATGACATTACAACAACATAAGTTTCATGTATAGCTCACATACAAAACTATCGAGATAAAGGCGTTTAAGTGGCGCGCGGCAAAACCGCGCGAAACTGCCCGGCCGGCCCCCGACCCAAGGTCAGTGCGGGCGTTTTTGCCGCGCGACTGACCAGAGGAAAAAACATTACATACAGAAACCTTAAAATAACAACAACATACAACAGGCGGCCTTATCGCGATCTGCGATCTCTTCCAGGCAACCCTGAATGGAGAGAGATAGCCTGGACACGACATGGGGTTGCACGAGGTGCAATTTTTTAAATAAAATAATAAGTTACAAACAGAAGCACTAAATATAAAATACTAAAATAGATACATATATACATACATACATTTATAAATATACAGGCAAGAAAATAATATAGCTCCAACAAGAATATGATGTAAATTAGTACAAAGTATATAGCTAAAATACCAAGCGCTGGTTTTTAAATTGGTTATTTTGATTTTAAAACGCCGAATTGTTCAAAAGTAGGTATAGGTAGGTCTCATTCATCACATATACAAATATATTTTTTAAACTTACTTGTTCCAAGCTATTTTGTGTCGCTTCCTGAAATTAAGAAAAAAGAAAAATTAAATTCATATATTTTTTACCATAATTTTGCAATAAATTTATTGTTTTTCCAGTAACACTAAATGTCACATGATTAAAAATCTGTTACCTATTCGTAGCAATGTAATCCTGGTCCATGTATTCTTCTGAAACCTCCACAGACAACGGCTGTCCTCTATGGTCCTGGAGAATGCCAAAATACCGGGGCGCTCGTGTTACAGTGAATAAAAGCGCTGGAAATATTTAAAAATATTTAATACAGGTTGAAATTAGATCCCATTAATTATAGTTTGTCTATTCTTTTATCAGGAGACTCTTGATACATATATGTATTTAACCAGTGTGTAAGGTTTGTAGCAGGTGGTGTTCTGTGTATGAAACTCAATAGTTTGAAACAATACAGTGTCATTTCATGAAGCGAAAAAATATCAAGAACAACAGGTCATACATTGTACATAGAAGCAACAAGATGCCTAGCAAGAATAATAAACAACATGTAAGGAACAAACAAATACTAGGTACTCACAATCGTCGATTGCTTGAAGCTCTTCAAGGGCCACACATAAAACTATTAACACTACTTGCAACTTTAATTTTGTTTCACACATTTTATTAGATTCAATAAAGTCTCTTTGGTATAGAACAACGCAATAACTGGCGCAATAAATTTACTCTATAATTCTAGCACACCAGTTTGAAAATCATTCTAAAAAAACTAAATTAAATGTCAATCGCTGCAAACAGTTCGTTCTGTAAAAAGTATCGTTCTGATTTTGAATCGAGTGCACTGGTTAAGTGGATATCCGTTAGCACGAAAGTTTGGAAAACATTAAGTGTGTTTATTAATTTTGTTTGTGGTGTTTATAGCGGTTCTTTCGTTGACATTACGAACAATGGATTGCATAATTAGGTTTCCTACACGTGACTTTAACTAATCGCGTGGTATAAGATCCTGTTATGGTTCCTTGCAAAAAAAAAACGAAGCTCTTTCCTGATGCTTGCAAGTTCATTAGGATAACATCATTAACCCATCCTCCTACTAATATCCCAGCTGTGTTTTGTGATCCGCGATTATGTCCACCATGAAGTTTTCTGTTTTCATGGCGACTTATTCGATTGGAGTGGATGAAGTTCCTTTAAAAAGACTTTAAAAAATATTTGCCTTACTGTTTGAATGCTGGCAGGAAAAACGTAGTAAATAGCAAAAAAATGCGTCAGGTACATCCTCGAAATCAGTCAATTTCAAAGAGCAGCCTAGCCTATTTTGAAGATCTTAGAATCTACAGGGTGTGCCAAAAATCGTGTATCAAACGAAACAGGGCTATATTTGTAGCAGGTCATAAAAAAACCGTTTTTTTTTTACTTCGGTGCGATAGATTCCGGTTCACGGCTATGACTTGCAAGTAAAAGGGTTTACTCTGGTCGTGCCTATTTTCTTTAATAAATACAGTGATGATTTATTTTATAGTACTTTTTTGCACGTGTTTACAGTTTAATTGTACCAAAATGTGTTACAATACAAATTTATGAAATCGAGTGGCATGCCTTACAAATTTAAAAACGCGCCATCTACTGGAATCAATTTCAAATGATCCGTTCAAATAATTTTTTGAAATGTGAATTAAGAGCCCAAAATTCAATAATTTTATGCTTAGGAGAGATTTTTTTTTTTTTTTATTTATCTATAGGCTCGCGTTTGACCACTATCTCAAAAAATTAAATTATTTGATGATTAAAAAAGAACATATATGTTTTATAATCAATTCTAGAAAATGTTAATTTTAAACACAATTCAATAAAAGGTAGATGCATATCGCGCCATCATTCAACAGTGACATTTATTTGAACCAAATTTTATTTGTTAGCCCCAACTATCGCCGTGTTACGTTTGATCCACATGGTTTTTGTCCACGCTGTATATATCTCAGTCTCCCTATCTATTTCTGCTTTCAATTACTGATACGTGTTTTTATGAACGAGCAGTAGACACACTTTACATTTATTATCATCATCATCATCAGCTTTTTTAATGTGTGTGTGTTTTTTTACTGCTGGGACACAGAATTCCTCTCTGTGAGAAGGGACGGGCCTTAATCCACGACCCCATAAATTTCAGCCGAAATACATCCATTGCTGGACATGGGCCTCCCCAAACCAGGCCTCATCGACAGGTCCCGTACATGCGTCTCACGTCTAGCAGATTCCCTCAGCCTTCACCAAGTTATTAATACCTGATTTTTCAGCCTTCCAGCGCTGCGGCTTCCAGCACGGCGTCGCCAGTCATTATAATTATTTATTGATTTTATAAATTCATTCCTTCTTCTGGATTAGACACATAATGTACTTGGTACTCATCATCAGACTTTTAATTTACCCACTGCTGGGACACAGGCCTCCTCTCTGTGAGAGGGAATGGGCCGTAATCCACGAGGGCCTAGTGCGGTTTGGTGGATGGCACATGTCTTCGAACTTTTGGTTCTAGGACATGCCGGTTTGATCACGATGTTATCCTTCACCGTTTGGAGAGCAGTGGTGATGCAATAATTTACACAAAGTAAAGCGCCTGCTTGTGTTTGAACCCAAGACCACACCTTGTAAGTCACGGCTGATACCACTGGGCCACCACTGCTCTGTCTACTTGGTACTAAAACGTCCCAATTTGGATAAATAAATTTACTTAGAGATGAAGGCAACAGTCTTCTAAAATTACCATAAGTTTTTATCTTTTATATATTAGCCTACACTGTCCCACAGCTGGGCAAAGGCCTCCCCAAATCTTTTCATGTACTCTTTTCCTGAGCCACCTAAAACCAGAATTAATTACTTACATTAACATAATTTATAGTGTAATATAATTTATAATGGAGGAGCTCGTGGCTAAATAATAACAGCCGCACGGGTCGATCTTCAAGGTTAAGCAACGCTTGACGAGGTCGGTCCGTGGATGAGTGACCATTTCAACATACCGAGTTCCCTCCGTGCCTCGGAAAGTACGATAAGCCGTTGGTCCCGGCTGTCATTTGAAGATCTTTGACAGTCGTTACGGGTAGACAGAAGCCTGAGATCTGACACCAGTCTTGTCAAGAGGTATCGTGTTATCCAGTTACTGGGTTGTGGAGGTAAGATAGGCAGTCGCTCTATGTAAAACACTGGTACTCAGCTGAATCTAGCAAGACTGGAAGCTGACCCCAACAATAATTGGGAACAAAGGCTAGGCAGATGGGTAATATAATTTATACTGATTGCATATTGGTGGTCCAGTTGTAGCTATCGGATCGCTCCCAACTTACTAGTAGGTCGTGGTTTCGAACCCAGGCAGGCAATTGAATTTAAGTAATTTATTTTATTTCCACTACTCTCATAACAACAAAGAAAAACATTGTAAGAAAAGCAGTATTTATGTTTAAAAATTATTCAACATGTTGTTGAAATATGTGTACTATGCTTTACTTTAATTACCTATTAGTATAGATTATAGAGAGTTCTCCCTCTATACAAAGACAATATTTTCAACTTCCTCTTCGTCAAAAAGCCATCGAGTTGAGAACACACGTTCTATGTCTTTCTTCCTAATTTTCTATTTTATGTGTGCCTATTAAGTTTGCTACTGAATACTCGCTATTCCTGGGCTACTTGATGATAAAGAAATACAAGAATAGTTACCAGAACATTTTGTGTTTTTAATCCCACCGCATGCCACCTATCCTGCCTGTAGAATTTTGCACATTTGCTCATTTTCGCTTCGCAGACAACTCCTCTGCTCAGATAGTTCGTAATAACACATGTGGCATTCACTATCCCGCCCCAGGCCTGCGTATCCACCACGTAGGCCTGGCCTACGGCCCTTTCCCTATCTCAGAAAGCAGGACTGTGTCCCAGCAGTGGGAACTTTAGGCTGATTATGCTTATGTAGTTATTTTATTCTTTACGTCTAAAAATATTAGGAATTAACAAGGCAGTCCGTTAACAATCCTAACCACTGACTGAAACTATTAACTTTTTAATGTTATATTAAAAGCTACAAACTTTTAGATACAGTGGATACAGCAGAGGGTGCAGTACTATGTGTTACTTTTTATTTTTTATAAGTACTTATTGTAAATATAAAAAAAAAACGCTGGCTGCATTGAAAAACGATTGTTTTTCAATGGTACCATCCCTGAAATGTTAAGGACCTCCTATTTCCAGGAAAAGGCAATTAAATCTATGCCTTCAAATGACTCTTCAGTAGCTAAATTTAATAGGTCCAACGATAGGGGGTGTCAATATTCTAATTATTGACTTGTCGAAATAAAACGTCAAATTCATTATAATTAGCTATAATATATAATATAATAAAAACATTTATCTCCTATAGAATAGATTGCCCTCCCCGCCCCAAAGTCTTCTACCGCCGTAGCCGATCAGGTCCTGCCGGAGAGAATTATACTTCTTGAAGAACAGCTTCTTCAGGATCCGCTTCCGACGTTTGTCTTCCTTTAGGCATGACTCGAGCTTGTCCATGCACACTTCCTCCCTGAAACAGTGAAGAGTTGCTGATGAGTGACTGATTAAAATAGAATAATGTTTTCGCATGTAGAAATATAACATTACGTATATAACAATCTAACCCACAAATATAACATCATCATCGATCTAACCAAGATTTTGTCTGGACTTTAAAAGAGACTGTGACCTCTGGGTTTGTTTCAACCTTTCTTCTCAGAGCAGTCAGTTAAGAAACGCCGACCTCTTCAGTTTAAAAAAATATGATCGACATGTAAAAGTGTTTGTACAAACCAACTTACAGAAATAAAATCATAACAGAAATAACAGCGAAAGCCATTAACTGACGAAACGTGGGTGTTCTATTTATTTATTTAATTTAAGGATCACCGACGAGTGCCACAATACAATAGCTTACACAAAATATTAAAAATTCATACAAAATATAATTTTCCTGCAATGCACACCCAATTACAGGCCACCCACAACTTACACATTGCTGAGTAAACACAGCTCTAGATAACATATTAAGAATATAAAGATAAATAATAAGAAATAATTGCCATGCGATACACAACATTTTTAGGCAATCATTTCTAAAAAACCGGCCAAGTGCGAGTCGGACTCGCGCACGAAGGGTTCCGCACTTGGTAAATTGCGGTTTACTATTTATGACGTATTAAAAAAAAACTACTTACTAGATCTCGTTCAAACCAATTTTCGCTGGTAGTTTACATAGTAATGTACATCATATATTTTTTTTAGTTTTATCATTCTCTTATTTTAGAAGTTACAGGGGGGGGGGACACACATTTTACCACTTTGGCAGAGTCTCTCGCGCAAACTATTCAGTTTAGAAAAAAATGATATTAGAAACCTCAATATCATTTTTGAAGACCTATCCATAGATACCCCACACGTATGGGTCTGATGAAAAAATATATTTTTAGTTTTAGTTTCAAGTATGGGAACCCCCAAAATTTATTGTTTTATTTTTATTTTTGTGTGACAATCTTAATGCGGTTCACAGAATACATTTACTTACCAAGTTTCAACAGCATAGGTCTTATAGTTTCGGAATAAAGTGGCTGTGACATACGGACGGACAGACAGACAGACAGACAGACAGACAGACAGACAGACAGACAGACAGACAGACATGACGAATCTATAAGGGTTCCGTTTTTAGCCATTTGGCTACGGAACCCTAAAAACGATTCGGCCAAACGATTCGCAATTAATACAGGCGTGATAACAGGTAACGTTCGAAATAATTCCATGAATCAAATAGAGTCCTTACTTCCCTGTTCTATAAATAAGTCACTTGTTCACTCCAGATACAACACTTTTAGGTCGTTTGTTTACCAGGCACCTCACAACACGATTTGCGGACACTATTTTTAACATACGATAGACAGCAGGAGCAGTGGTGGCCCAGTGGTATCGGCCGCGACTTACAATTTGTAGGTCGTGAGTTCGAACCCAGGTAGGCGCTTTACTTTGTGTAAATTATTTCATCACCACTGCTCTTAAAACGGTGAAGGAAAACATCGTGAGGAAACCGGCATGTCCTAGAACCAAAAATTCGAAGACATGTGACATCCACCAACCCGCACTGGGCCCGCGTGGTGGATTGCGGCCCATTCCCTCTCACAGAGAGGAGGTCTGTGTCCCAGCAGTGGGAACATTTATAGGCTGATGATGATGATGATGAGACTGCAGACTGTTTGTCGTCCGTTCATTTGTTCACTAGACTCGATTCTGCAACGACACTGCATTGGGCTTGTATTGTTTTATAAGCGCGTGAGCGACGAACCACACGTGAGCCTTGCGGTGCGGTGTGTCGTGTCGTCAACAAGCTCATACTTTTTAGGGTTCCGTACCGTCTGTCTGTCACCAGGCTGTATCTCATGAACCATGACAGCTAGACAGTTGAAATTTTCACAGATGATGTATTTCTGTTGCCGCTATAACTAACTAAAATACTAAAACCGCTATAAATACTAAAAACCTAATAAAATAATTAATTAAGGGGGCTCCCATACAACAAACGTGATTTTGTGGTGCGGAACACTTCGTGCGCGAGTCCGACTCGCACTTGGCCGGCTTTTTTATGTTTTTTTGTATAGTTGCTAAATCTGTACCGCAAAAAAGTCGGGACGACATAGCCAAAAAACCGTTTGTAAATCGTGTCGCGTGTGTTGCGGTATATCATGACACATTTTGTCGTGTCGTGTGTCGCGTCGGCCTTACTATCAAAAACAATGGCAACTTAGTAAACAAAAACCTCGCTCACTTATAATTCTGATCCAGCATCAATTTGATAGGCTCCGTCTTCGTAAACTTATCGGGCAGACGAGAGCCTGGTGGCATTTTCGCCAGGTCCTTCATGATACCCATTATAGTGTTCTCCAACTGCGCCAGTTTCGGCACCATCAGCCTTTTGATCACCTGGGGGAATAAGTTCAGTTCGTCAATTCTACTGTTTATTTAGATTAAAATCCCGTCTAGTGACTGACTGAATATTAAAGTACCTACTTCTAGGACTGAGACCTTGTTTAAAAACATATATATTAGAAGATCTGTCGTGCAACCTTCGGGCTCTTAAAAATCGTACACAGTCAGATAGAGCCCGAAAACTGAGAGACCTTTGTCTCTGTGTGTTTGGGTTGACAAAAATGGAAGTTGTTGTCCACAGTGTCCTTCAAACTGTGGACAACCACAGTGTCCTTCCACTTTTACTAAAGGTTTAATTTGATTTGGATTTAAGTAATTTAGAACACGGAAAGACCATGACCTAGATTAGGACGCTTTCGATCTCTAGTACATACTCATTCAACGAAAAAGATCCAAAGGAATGATTTTTGACAACCACTCAGATGAAGCAGCTGGCTAACGCTAGTATTTTCCTAAGAATGGAATATTTCAACAAATAGCCAGAGGTCACGTAAAGGCAACACTAAGAATCTTTGCTGAACGCTTTAACTGAACGGGCAATGAGAAGCATTTAAAGAAATAGCAGTATAATAAGATGATACAATGGATATACCTTTCCACATCGATTACCAGTCTTACAAGGAGTCCGGAATTTTCTGCCAAGCTCCATAGTCGGCAAGTTCTGTACCTGATTGATCACATTCGAGAACGTCCCTATTGCTGTTTTCTGAGCTAAAATTCAAGAAGTCGGTTAAAAAACGTTACACAGAACCAAATTACGTTATTTAAAATATTCGTTAATAAAATGAGAAGAAGGACGCCTTTGTCTAAGAGCGGGACAGAACAGGCTACCAAAATAATAAAAAAACCCAAACAAAAAGATTTTAATAAGAAGAAAATCATGCTGTGCAGTCGGGAGGATACATAATCGCGAGCTGGCTGACCAAAACTATAAATATCCTCCGACTGCACAGCATGATTTTCTTCTTGTTTAAATCTTTGCAATCGGGCTTTTTGATTTCATCTTTTTTTATTTAAGTAGTAAATAACTAATATATATATAATTTTGTTAGTTATACTTTTTTTTTCGAATGACTTTTAAACATATAAGTGGTATATCTTTTAATCAGCTCTAAAAACCCTTCATTTTGATGCCCCACTCGATGGCAGTAGAAGAAAAAAAATTGCAACCCCCACAATATGGCGCCCAAAAGCCGCCATGTTCCTTTTTTTAACGGCACTTATCTAAGAACACTTGGGTGGCTAAGACCTATCTAACGATGTCTTATTATAAAAATCCTTCAAGTGGTTTGAAAGATACGAGGTAATAAAGCATATTACATACATACATACATACAAGATACGCGCAAAAAACTTAACCCTGTCCTTGCAGCTGGGTAAAAAAACGTAACCCTTTCCTTGCAGCCGGGTAATAACAGTTTCCTTGCAGCCGGGTAAAATGAAAATTTTTACGTTAAGTCATAATGCATACTACGCCAAAATCTACTAATAGAATCTGACCAAGCAATATAATAGGCTGCATAAACTATGTGTGGCAGACAGAGCCACGCCACGAGACAGTCAGAAAACTGACGGTTGTATTGTCTATACCAATATTATAAAGAGAAAAGATTTTTTTGTTGGTTTGTTTGTACCGAATAGGCTCCGAAACTACTGGACCGATTTTAAAAATTCTTTCACCTTTAGAAAGCTACATTATTCCCGAGTAACATAGGCTATAATTTTGACGGGAGCGAATCCGCGAGGGTCAGTAATATAAAAATTGAAAAGCCGCAAAATGTCCGACTCCAAAGATACAGGTCAATAATTTTAAACTTGATAGTATAACCCACTGTTTCCATATGCTATATACTGTGTTGTTGTTTTTTATGTACTAACTAGCTGACCCAGCAAACTTTGTTTTGCCATAAAAAGACCAAACATTTATCTACCCTACCTACCCGACCCTACACTACCCTACCCTACCCGACCCTACACTACCCTACCCTACCCTACACTACCCTACCCTACCCTACCCTACCCTACACTACCCTACCCGACCCTACACTACCCTACCCTACCCTACCCTACCCTACCCTACCCTACCCTACCCTACCCTACTCTACCCTACCCTACCCTACACTACCCTACCCTACCCTACCCTAACCTACCCGACCCTACATTACCCTACGCTACCCTACACTACCCTACGCTACCCTACACTACCCTACCCTACACTACCCTACCCTACCCGACCCTACACTACCCTACACTACCCTACCCTACACTACCCTATCCTACACTACACTACCCTACACTACACTACACTACCCTACACTACCCTACACTACCCTACCCTACCCTACCCTACCCTACCCTACCCTACCCTACCCTACCCTACCCTACCCTATGTCCTTCTCCTGGTTCTAAGCTACCTCCCTGCCAATTTTCAGCTAAATCGATTCAGCCGTTCTTGAGTTATAAGTGAAGTAACTAACACGACTTTCTTTTATATATATAGATAAACTTAATAATTATCGATCCACGCAATCTCCCGAACCCTTAAAAAAGAGTCACAGACACAGCCAATGATGTTTTTTATATACTGCACGAAATATTTTCTGTTAGGTAGGTACTCACCCATTAGAGCTTTTTTCGTTTTCCCTTGCCGGGCAATTTCTGGCTTATTGTGGTTATTACCATCGCTACCATATTCATCAGAACTTTTAGTGCTGTAAACGAATGTGACGAACAACAATGTAAAAATCACCTTGACTGATAAATACTTATTCGAAATCATTCTATGTTCTAAACGCGACCACTTGCATCTAAGACTTTTGCAAAGGAACTCGAATCATGTGATTTTTCACAGAAACGTATTTACAAAATATTGTTTCCGCTTTTATGCCTTTCCTAAGTAACAATATAAATTGTTACATCAAGGCATGTTTGTAAATAATGAAAAGTATAAGAGCATAAATATCATTGTGTTACTCTGGTATACCGTATAGGAAAACTACCTAACCACTTCGTAACGCGCGAAGAATTTCAGATGGGTTAGTTTTTCAGATCATGAAACTGTGCCTACTGTGGTAGTAGGCACAGTTTCATGATCTGAAAAACTAACTAGCATAAAAAGGTATTTTTCTAGATTTCGGTGGATTTCCAGAGCCGTTAATGCTAAATGAAAAACTCAGATTACGATCATTTGTCGTAACTTTAGTCTGTTTTTTGTACGCGAAGTACATACAATCGCGTCATCTAGTTAGATTTATGTCTGTGGTCTAGACTATCTAGTAGTCAGAATTTATTAAAGTCACCACCAAGCAGCTGCTTAACTTCAATAAATGATGCAAAGAGCTATAATGTCTTGAACATTTCCTCAGATTTTTTTTTTATCTTTTGCGCTCTCAACCTTATATTTTCTGATGTTAAGGGTGTTTACGAGCGGATCAGCAGACTGGCTAGCTCAGAAGATTTTTAAGAAAACGAATGAATTCAAAAAAACGTTTTAGAAAAAAAAACTCGAAACAAATGAACAGCAAACTTGCCTCTTACATGACCATAGACCTAGTTTTTTAGCTGTATTACAAGCTGACGTATTTACGTCGGTAAAATCTTTATCAATAACGAATCTTAGGTTTGTACGATTTCTAATTAGTACATAACTCGATATAATGCTTCATATTTTGCAGTTGTGTAAAATATTTTTTTTTGTTGCACTGAGATTTGAGATTTTTTTGTAGTAATGACTAATTCGGCGAAGCATAATTGCGGCCAAACACTTCAAAAAACTTTAATTAGAACATGTTACATCCGCATTCTAAGTAATACACAAGTAAAATTTCAAAATTTTTGTAAACCCCTGACACCTCGATCTTGCGAAAACACCCCAATTCAAACAGTAAAACCCCTATAACTTTTGAACGGATGAACCAATTTTTTTCAAACATAGCTAAGAACACTCTCGACAAAATTACCTTTCAAACAAAAAACTAAATCGAAATCGGTTCATCCGTTTAGGCGCTATGATGCCACAGACAGACACACAGAGGGGTGTTATAAGTTTCACGTGTGTTGCTGTGTGCAACACACGTGAAACTTATAACACCCCTCTTTTTCCGGCGGGGGTTAAAAATGGTTGTGATGACAATTCGCCAATCTTGCTATACGTCACTTTGTACATGCAGTCAGTTTCCTAACTCGTTTCAAGCGTATTTCGTCTCATTCCCAACTCGTCCGCCGCATATCTTCACTTTACACATGTACAAAATTATAAAGTGCTTAAGTACTCGATGCATTACTACACTCTTTGCGCTGTAGCATGGTGCGAGTGACAGTTTCAATAACATTTTTTACGCATATACGTATACGCATTTTTTTGTAGTTTAACGTCATACCATGGTTATACCATAAATACCATAGTTGCCTGTATGACGTTAAACTACAAAAAAAGCGTATGTGTATATGCGTAAAAAATCTTATTGAAACTGTTACCCGCACCATGCTACAGCGCAAAGAGTATAGGTACAAATAAAAGTTGACTTCTAATATTACCTACAGCACCAGTCCTCAGGGTCTTTTGCTCCAGTGCATGAGGGAGTGGTCGAAACACGTAGTGCCCACCACCACATATGTTGCTGAGCCATATTTCGTACCCTCCCGAGATAACTGGAAGCCTTAATGGCCTAGTAACGGGTGGGACCCTTGTCAATGCGCACGAGGACGAGGCTAAGTTGCCACTCTCATAGGCGGTATATCGGTGCATACTTCTCGCCCAAAAAGAATCTCGCCGAATTCGAGAGTTTCCTTGGTATCAACCTTGCCCCACGCTTTTACTTGGGGATCTCAACGCAAAATATGCAGCCTGGGTATCCCCGGTTACTAACCCTAGAAATGAAGTGTTGGAGCCACGACGGGCCTAGCCGACTTGTCAGGGCTTTGCCTACCGTGTGTCCGGCTCTGGGGCGGGTCAGTGGAGATATGGGACCACCGATACATACACTTTAACGTCTCCACCCAGACTGCTGGTGTCCGTAGCCAATCAGTCCTGCAAAGAGATGGTCTGCGCTAGCTGCTTAAGCGCATTGACTTAAGCCTTTTTTTAATTGTACCTCAGACATAATACACCTAAATATAAATAATAACATTACAATAAGATTGGAATAACAGAAAGAACTGAATTTATACATAAAATAATAAAGATTAAATTAAAATCAACATTAAAATACAGGATATGTAAGGTTAAATTAAAGTAAAGATTCTGCCAATATGTAAATCAACCCAATCATCATTATTAATATTAAAAATACAATTAAAATATAAAAAAATGTCAAATCAAAATACAGTGGTAAATTAAAATGTAGAAAATGTCAAATCAAATCAAAACACAGGTTATGTCAATTATATTGAATTGTAGAAAATGTCAAATCAAATCAAAACACAGGTTATGTCAATACAATTCAGAATAAATTAGAATCAACATTAACAAAAAAATATAGATTCAATTAAACATAAAAGATCAAAGCGATCATCATTTCAGCCGAAAGCCGGCGTCGCCACATTGACCGATCCCGTGCGTCTCGCATCCAGCGCCTTCCCGCAACCTTAACCAGGTAATCGGACCACCTAGCGGGAGGCCTTCCAACGTATCGTCTTCCGGTTCGCGGTCGCCATTCCAGAACTTTTCGTCCCCATCGGCCATCCGTTCTGCGAGCAATGTGCCCAGCCCACTGCCACTTAAGTTTGGCAATTCTTCGGGCTATGTCGGTAACTTTGGTTCTCCTACGGATATCATCATTTCTAACGTGATCACGCAAGAAAATTCCGAGCATAGCCCTCTCCATTGCCCTTTGGGTGACTTTAAGCTTTCTGATAAGGCCCATCGTGAGCGACCACGTCTCTGTCCCATAGGTGATCACTGGCAACACACACAAGTCATAGACTTTTGTCTTGAGACACTGCGGTAAATTGGACGAAAAGACACCACGCAACTGCCCGAACGCCGCCCAGCCGAGCCGGATTCGACGGTTGACCTCTTTCTCGAAGTTGGACCTACCCAACTGGACCGTTTGTCCCAGGTAGACATAATCGTTTACAACTTCGAGTGCAGAGTTTCCGATCTTAATAGGAGTGGGTGCTACATGGGCATTCACCATGACCTTGGTTTTGTCCATGTTCATTTTAAAACCCACTCTTTCGAAACCTCTATTGAGGTCATCGAGCATTTTACTGAGGCTCTCCATGGTCTCAGCCATGACCACTAAGTCGTCGGCAAACCGAAGGTGAGTGATGTACTCGCCATTAACGTTGATGCCAAGCCCCGTCCAGTCCAGAACCTTGAAGACATCCTCCAGCGCAGCAGTGAACAGTTTCGGAGAAATGACGTCTCCCTGTCTCACGCTACGCTGGAGAAGGATTGGTTTCGAGGTCTGATCCTGAAGACGGACTGACATGGTGGCGTTTTTTAAAAACACTTCAATACCTCAATGTACCGGTAGTTGATCTGGCACCGTTGGAGAGACTGCAGTACAGCCCAAGTATCGATCGAATCGAAGGCTTTCTCGTAGTCCACAAACACTGAACAGAGAGGCAGGTTATCTGTATAACTTGCCGCAGCGTATGTATATGGTCTACGGTGCTAAAGACTTTTCGGAATCCGGCTTGTTCGGGAGGCTGGAAATCGTCAAACCTGCGCGCGACACGATTCGTGATGACTCTTTAAAACAACTTGTAGACATGGCTAAGAAGTGAGATGGGCCTATAGTTCTTCAGAGGGGTTTTGTCGCCCTTCTTGAAGAAGAGTACCACCACACCCCTGCACAATGCCTGGCAATGGTGGCGTTTTGCCCTCGAGTATGACGGAATCAAATAGCTTCTCGAGGGCCTGAACTCCTGAAGGCCCGGTTTTCCACCCGCCTTCAGGAGTTCAGCCGTGATTCCATCATCACCCGGTGCCTTGTTGTTTTTAAGCTGTTTCAGAGCCATCCTAATCTCGTACAGGCTGATCGGACATATCCTCGTCATAGTGTCGGGTCAATCTAGCTCATGGGTCGTTTGCTAGACTCGCAACGGGCTTGCTGATTGATGTGTACAGCTGCCCATAGAATGTTTCGATCTCCCTCAGAAGCTCTGGTTTGGCGGATATGATCCTGCCATTGTCGGTCTTCAGTTTCGTGAGCTGGCTCTGCCTAATAGCCAGATCCCTTGAAAAAACCTTGGAGCCTTTATTTCGCTCAATAGCGTCTTTAATACGCTCGTTATTAAAGCGGCGGAGGTCTCATTTCAAGGATTAAGAGATATGTCTATTGAACTGCCGGTATTTGCACGCCTCATCTGAAGACTGCAGGATCATCTCACGCCTCTCCTTCATTAGCTTGAGTGTAGGATCAGAGAGCTTTTTCTTACTATCTGTACGACGGGTCTTGAAAAACTTATACCCGACCGTATCCACCGGACAGCTTCCACGAACCCGTCGCTGTATTCGTCCACGGAGCTCCCTAGGCACTCGAAACGATTCTGGAGTTCGAGCTGAAAGCTCTCAGTGTTTTGGACCTGGATCTGTGCTGGACGGAGCGTGGACTTGGATTGTTGGGGTAGCTGGATCTCGTCCGGGGATTCTTAGCACCCCTTGCCATGCCGTAACCTCGACCGCTACCGTAGTCGAGGCTAGGCAGGCTGCCGGACACTAGGGGCCATATTTTATTTGTGCTATTCATGGGGGGGTTTTGCCATAATCGCCACGGCATTGGCAGGCGGGTTGGCGATCGCAGTATTTCGATCGCGGTTGTTCTAGATGCACAGAGAGCGCTGCTGCCCATTCTGTGGTTTGTCGCCTCGTTTGTCGCCTCTTACAACACCCACGGGAAGACATGGGATAGTGAAATTTTTTACGTCCGGCCCCATACAGAACATCATCAAAGCAATATTAATAATTATGAAATTATTATTTGAGTGATATAATACGCACACCGCGCACGAGCTCTTTCTTTTTCTTTCTATTGTGAGTGTGTGCAGACAAGCAGAGGAACTTCGTTTTTGATGAAGATCACATGACCGCACACGTTTTATTTTATTTTATACAACTTGTATTAAAAATCTTTTTTTTAATAAAAAAAATAACTTACACCTAGTTTACATCCAAATTCGTTCGTTCATTCATACCTCTACAACCCTTTGTGAGTCTTGGCGTCCTCATCGATCTTTTTCCATTTCGCTCTGTCTCTGACCTCTCTTCGCCAAGATGTTTTCCTTCGTATCCTCCTCAAATCTTCCTATAAACCACAGAACAGATAATAAACAATCTTTACAACGCTACTTCTAAATGAGTGAACTATAATATTATATTCCATCCACCCTTATAGACCTGAATGCTGTTTAACTCTTCTTGAACTACAAAACTGCGTTAATGATCGCAACCAGCATTGAAAAAAGAAGATCCTCTGATCTGACGTGTCAGGTGGGCAGCTGCTCCACGGTTGTTATCGAACTGTTGTAGGTATACCTATGTTCAAATCGCGCCGAAAACTCTGCTTGCTCAGTTTTTCTGCCCGAGATGACGGGCTGAAAAACTCGTTCTCGTTGACGTCCTGGTGACGGCGGCGGTGGCGGTGGGCAATCGTACTAATTATGTAACTTTTTGAAAAACTTTAGCAGCGTTGTTGTATTGTCAAAATGAAAGCGTGAGTGGCTTTCATTATATAAAGCAATTAAGGTGGAATTACCGAAGTTTCGTCTTCACTTTTTGGCGAATCCCTTAAATACCAAGAATTAAATCTGATTAATGTAATCCAGAGAACAAGAGGTTATATGATCAACTCAGCACAGAGGTTCAGAAAAGATGTCGCAGGGACTATAACCAACACATCAACAACACCTGTGCTGATCTCGAACCGAATTCTACGAGGAACGAAACTATAGAGATCTTTTCCGCAAGGTCAGAGAGCTTACTACTAAATCTCGTAATACGAGAACCTGCGTGATCGCAGATGAAGTAGGTAACATACTGACTAAAAAGGATCAGATTCTGGAACGCTGGAAACAGTACTACACCACACTTTATGACACTGGTCAACCTATCACATACGACGCGCAGATAGACGTATCACCGCAGGAACCCGAAATTCTGCAGTCGGAGGTCGAACATGCCATTGGATGCCTCAAGTTCAGAAAATCTCCCGGTAAAGATGGAATTCCCGCCGAGATACTTCGCGGGAACAAATCCTGAACGATCGCCAAATCATAGAGAAAAGCCGGGAATTTAACAGCCCTGTGTTAATGTGTTGACTATACCTACTAAGGCCTTTGATTGTGTGTAGTGGCATAAGCTGTGGGAGGTGCCAAAGGACATGGGTGCGCCTCAGCATCTTGTTGACTTGATCCGATGCCTCTACATCAGTAACCGCTCTTTCGTCAGAATAGACACCGATTGTTCAAATGTGTTCTTCATCAATAAAGGCGTTAGACAGGGATGCATCCTTTCACCCTTACTCTAATTTTTTTACCTCACGAAAACATACAAAAAACATAAAATTTCCGAGTCTTGAAAATTTGTAATAAGCTTTCTATTTACGAGTACTGCCTACAAAAAAGAAGAACTTCCAAATCAACGGACCCTAATGGAAATGTTAGCCTTATGATGCCACAAACAGACACATAGATACACAGCAACACACGTCAAACTTATAATAACACCCCTCTTTTTCCGGCGGGGGTTAAAATAAAAATGGCAATATCAATGTTGTTTGTCATTTTGACAGTGACACCTGTGGTTTAACTATCAAAAATTTAAATTTCTAAAAAATAAACTGAGCAACAATACTGAGCTAAGTGATTAATTAAGTGAGCCGCCGTGAACAGCGTGAACTGAGTGACTTTTTATATAAACAAAGAAGAAGATTAGAGAAAAACATTGTGAAGAACATTTCTCAGTGCTGGTTTATAACCTAAAATATTTTTTTGTTGCGTGTTTTTGTTTTGCACAACACAACAAAAGTTCGGTTTCTACAGTTTCTGCCTGGTTACATTTAATAATAACAAGAAACCTAAGCCTGTATAATAGTGCAAAATGGATGGGAAGGACGAGAAGACAAAGAGTAACGGTTTAGTCAAGAATAATGTGATTAAGACCATAGAATATGTGGGCTATGTGGCTAATATCACCGACCTAGACTTAAGTTACAAAAAAATATCAAGTTTTGACGAAAATATTGAGTTACCACCGAACATTGTCGTTCTAAAGTTATCCAACAATAACTTGACCGAAGTGCCTGCTACTGTATTAAATCTGAACAATTTAAAAACTCTGGACCTTTCCTTCAACTTAATTGTATTTTTCGACGAAACACCTTCTTTTTGCCACACTATAGAATGGCTTAATCTTTCAAATAACTGTTTAAAAGGACCTCCATACTGGGTTTGGGCAGAGGAACCTAACAAATTGGCATATTTGAATTTAAGTAACAACGACAATATAAGCAAGTCTTTTTCTGATGGTTATTTTGATGAAATACTGCAGTACAAAACTCTAGTCAATGAAATAGATGTACATAACTGTAATTTAAGTAAACATATGAAGTTCATGACCACATTCTGCAATGCTAAAGTTGTGAGCATGGGTTGTGAAGACTACAGTATCTTAAAAGTAAATAATATAGATGAGTTACCATGTGTTGGTCTCGAAGAGTGCTATAAGGTAGAGAGAATGAATCTTAGCAATACACAGCTTTACCAAATAAATTCTAACATAGATATTTATCAAAATATAATAGAAATTAATTTGGCACAGAATAAGATTAACGGTTTGCCAAATGAATTCTGCAATTTGAAGAATCTACAGACCTGTATATTGTCAGGCAATATGATCCTGTATCTACCTGACAATATGGATAAATTAACCAAATTAGTGGAACTATATTTAGATAACAATGTACTTTGCGCACTTCCACAAAGCTTGAATGACATAACTAGTCTAAAAGTCCTGGATGTGTACCAAAACAATTTGTATGAAGGCTTAGATAAAATTAACAACTTGGAAAAACTTGATTATGCTCAGAATTATTTTGAGGAACCGGATGATGAGGAATATTTGAAGAAAAAAGAAAATTTAAGATTAAATCACTTAAGCAGAGAGGATGGAAGGTATTCTTTGCTTTGTCAAATGAAATTTTAGAATGAATTATTTGTTGTTGTATTGTTAATTCTGATAGACACTATCAGATTGTTTTTATTTTTATTTAAATTATTGCATCTACTATCAAGCTTAATCTAAATAAACTAATGTTATAAAAAGTCAAAATTGCCTATGAAAATTTAACAAACCAAAACTGGACCATTACTGAATGTCATACCCCCAGTTTCCCAGCTCAAAATTATCGGAGAATTAATGTGACAACTTGTAAAGCACGCATTATCTGCTGTGATTGGTTAAATGAATTATCAAACAGCTCATCACAGCAGATAACGCGTGCTTGACAATTTCTCACATTCATTCTCTGATA
This sequence comes from Orthosia gothica, assembly GCA_949775005.1. Classification (NCBI taxonomy): domain Eukaryota; kingdom Metazoa; phylum Arthropoda; class Insecta; order Lepidoptera; family Noctuidae; genus Orthosia; species Orthosia gothica. The sequence continues at coordinate 19,121,655 of OX459034.1, forward strand.
ATTTTGAGCTGAGAAACTGGGGGATACTATTTTTATCCTGAATAAAATCACAGATCTCCAGCAATAGACTGCAGAAACTATTTAATATTGTCTTAATAAAACACAACATGTATAATAGCCACAGCTGATATTTGTGTCTCTGCACATCATTGCGCAAGAAACAGTTTGTCTTTGAGTATACTGCATAGAGTAAGCGAGATAGGATGATGCGACAAACGTTAGCGAGTGAAAGAGACAGTTATACAATGTTATCCTACCTTCAACATTGACACAAAAAAAAATACTGTGCTGGGTCTTGCAGCCAATTCAGACACACAAAGATGCGTTATGAGCATTATATCTACTGTAAAGAAACATGTATCTGCCTATGGGTACATTGACAGACAAAAGTATTAAAATGAATTATAAAATTTATTTTCAGAAAGACTGAAGTGGCAAATAGCGAGCACAGCAGTGAAGGACGCCTGACTGATGATGAAGAGGTTGATCTAGCTCTAGAAGAAGTGTGTGTGAATCAAGGTGGGTTTCTATTTACACAGAAAATTATATTTTGCTTTTGTACCAATAATAGCGATGCTTTTTAGGGTTCCGTACCCTAAGGGTAAAAACGGGACCCTATTACTGAGACTCCGCGGTCCGTCTGTCTGTCTGTCACCAGGCTGTATCTCATGAACCGTGATAGCTAGACAGTTGAAATTTTCACAGATGATGTATTTCTGTTGCCGCTATAACAACAAATACTAAAAACAGAATAAAATAAATATTTAAGTGGGGCTCCCATACAACAAACGTGATTTTTTTGCCGTTTTTTTGCGATAATGGTACGGAACCCTTCGTGCGCGAGTCCGACTCGCACTTGGCCGGTTTTTTAAATAAAGCACTATTAATACATAGCAGACTACCAGTAGACGCCTTGGAATAAAATTTCGATCGTATATATGTATCTGTCACCGGATTTTTGCGAACACCGTAAGTTTGTAATAAATCTCGATATTTACACTCTTTGCGCTGTAGCATGGTGCGGGTGACAGTTTCAATAACATTTTTTACGCATATACATAAACGCATTTTTAGTAGTTTAACGTCATACCATAGTTATACCATAAACCATAGTTGCCTGTATGACGTTAAACTACAAAAAATGCGTATACATAATAATATTATGCGTAATTTTTTTTTTGTTGAAATTTTCACCCGCACCATACTACAGCGCATAGAGTATAGTGAACAGACCATTTAAAATACAATAATCACCAATCGAATTCGATCTATTTCACAATAGATCTGATCTAAAAAGAAAGAGTTTACAATGCCACGCGATTTATAAAAAACACGGTGTTTGCAAAAAGTCTGTGTCATAACTAAAAGTCGCTGCCAGATAACGAAAAAAATAAGTCTTGAACACCTGTGTACCAATGTATTCCAATATTTCAAAAAAAAAAAATTAAAGGCAGTGATATCGCGGTAAGGGGCGTCATTGACCGATTCACTTAGCATTCAGTAATGAGTTAATATCTCATAAACGCGTGGACCGATTTACACGATTTAAACGGATAAAATGGTTCTACGCCTATAACTATCATTTGAGACCAACACTATCTAGAAATATCTCCATAAATAGGAAATCATGTTTTCAAGTTAGGGGCTGTCTATTAATCACGTGATGTTTTTTAGCATTTTTAACCCCCTCGCCCCCTTGGTACGTGGTGAGGTTTAAGACAAACCGGACGCCACTAAGACTCCCCACCCAAAATCACGTGTATTTTTTATTACCTACAAAGAATCTTTTTTTTTTTTAATATTATCTTTAAATATAGATATAAAGTACAATCTAATTGTATTCTGAAATTAAGGGCCATAACAAAAATGTCTTGACAGAAAGGCTGCAGGTTGTTTTTGACTGGCATAAATAGTACATTACAGCAGAATCCAGTAAGTAAGCCTTCCTGGCCGAGTATGAGTTAACCGGACCGAACCGCAGGTGAGGTCCGGTTATATACGAGGCCAGGATGGCTTTCTTACTGGTTGAGGTTTGTATAATGCTTTTCTCAAAAATGAAAGAAAGTTTAACAACAAATTCGTTTAATTAATATTGAAGGTTACATTCATATTAGGGCAATTACTGATAGATATTGTGATCGATTTACCGGGGGCATTTATATTTGTTTGTTGTACATCTTGATTAACGGACTCTTTAATCCAACATGATTTATAAACTGAAATGACTAAATACAAACATAAAATCCCACACTATACTTCTACAACATTACTAAGTACAAAACGCAACGTGCATACTTTTTCTGCGTCGCGTTATGTGTCACAGACCCATAAAAAAAAAAAAAAAAAAAGTGTCACAGACAATAAAATGGATGTTTAAGGCTCCAAAATATATTATGTATCTCATAAAATGTCATACCAAAAAGAGATAGATATATATTTGGAGCCTCCCTCTAACCATGTTATAATGGCTAAACTCTAATCTGTGTCTGGTACTATGTTTTTTTTTTCTAAGCAGATCTAAAGAGGATGACCTAAACCGTGCGAAGCCATAAAAAAAAAAAGGGATGAAGGATGACCAAGTGTCCAGTAAGTAAATTACATACTTACTTACTGGACAGTAGGAGATTCCAAATTTAAAATCTCGCTTCTTACCGGACAGTTGTGAATAGTCTCCGGTAGAGTTCACTTTCTGGATACTTTTTAGAGATGTTATGTCAACATTACATACCATTTTTGAGAAAATAATATTACACGCGCAATAACACTAAGTAGTAGTACTTACTGCTATTTGGTTAAGAAATAGCGCGTTTGACAAAAAAAAAATACACGTGATATCTTACTACACACTGCTCCCGCTTTGTGATATTTCGTAATGTTTGCTAAAGCCCCTCCCCTCTTTCAAGCGTCTCACAATTAATGAACGGCCCCTTATCTTATCTTATGGAGGGGCCGAGAAGCAACTCGGACACTTCGACCCATTGGGATCTATTGTGGTCCCCTAGATAACTTACTTCTCCCCAATCTCGTTGAAAACTCTTTTCATGAGTCTTACACGGAGAACGGCCCCTCACTTAAAACTCTTTGGTACAATTCAGATCAATGACTTTATTTTTTTGTTATCTGGCGGAGACTTTAATACAGTACTACCCAATCTTCTTAGCCGCTCTAAAGTTGCCTACAATGACTATGCAGTAGTAAATCTCATACAAAACCAGCAGCGCGCCGTACCATTTACCGTGGCCGTACCTTGCACATCGGCAAGCCTATTTTCATCCCGGCCAATAAGATTGGGGACTACTGTACATAATACATCTCATGCTATAAGGATAACAGCTCCTTTGAAGATCTTCTATCATCTTTCCCAGATGTCCCTGATTGTAGTAGTTCCGAGGATTGGGACTCCGATGACTACTGGATCCCTCATTACTACAAGCCGCAGTCGCCGCCAATTCACTCGCGCTGGGTCGCCTTCGTCAAAAAGAAAATGGCAGAAGGCAACTTTTGTCCGATGGACGCTCATCAGGTGTCCATAGCAGATTTAGTGAAATATGAAAACTATTGCAATCCTCGAGTTATCGAGGAGGTAGAAGGACAGTTTGACGATTATTCCGGAGATGAGAGCTAAATGATAATAGGGATGATGGCGGGGTAAGAAAAAGCAAATTCTATTTAGTCTGTCGGTTAAATTGTCAAAAAATATTGGACACGTATTTTTTACTTTAACAAATCAACAATATAATCACCGAGATATAACGCATCAAAGTTCGGGAGTAGGGGCTTGTGACGTAACTTATAAGTAAAATGTATAACAAGACATGACGTCACGCGAAATTTTAATGCACTGTAAAAAGAAAAATACGAGTAAATTTTTTTTGGAAATCTAACTGACGGATGGAATAGTTTTTTTTTTGTCATCATCCCTATTTCTGGGTCTAGTACTCTGGGTGGATTCGCGCCATTTTATTTTAGTTAAAAATATGACAAAAAGATACAGATGTAGAGGCCCCATACCCTGTTTTTTTACTTCAACATCGCCTCTGTTCATTTGTTTTTTTTTTTACTATAAGGTTGACCAGCTCACAAAGAAACGCGAAGTTTTGAAATCTTTTTGTATCTATCTATGAAACGGTGCTGTGATCTCAAAATATAAATTTGTTTAAATTATAAATAAATTGGTTTATATATATAAATTTTGGTCAGCTGACGATAACTTTGAATAGAGAAGCCAATTATTTTTGGGAATTGTCTATGATTTCCTCGGCGAAAGTTGTTGATATATATGAGTAGAAGCAGTATTTAAAATATTATCGCACCTTCCGTTACACCCTGTATTAGTAAACAAAATTTCGACGACACGTGACAACCGGTGAAGGTGGAAACATACTAACAAACGCGACGTGACGTGACGTGTCGACACCCGATGCGAGTCGTGCACCAACACGCACGTGATGCTACAACACGCTTCGCTGGTATCATAGCTTCGTTTCTAGTACATTATTCCTGAGTGACATAGGCTATTTTTTAATCCCGAAAATAGGTCCTGTGGGCGGTCCACGGGAGCGAAGCCGCGGGGAACTGCTAGTATCATATAATACTGAGTACCGTTTCACTAATTCTATTAATTATTCATTCGACATTTTAAATAGGAACTAACAAAAACTATCTTTATACCAGGAATGTTCTCGACTGACTGACGTGTTGCGTCGGGTGTTATCTAGAAACACTGCGTGCGTAGCTCTCCCGGCAACACACTTATCCAGACCGACCAGATGTTACCACGTGGAAATGCGTGTGATCACTTGGCGTGTTGCCTATGTGTTTCTGACCATATTAAATATATGGGATTGATTAGTACTCGCATCGCCTGGCGTCGCGTCGCGTCACGTCGGGTTTTAGTAGTATGTTTCCACCTTGAGGTAGATGTGTGGAGTCACGAGAATGGATAAAGTGAAATTTATTAGAGGAAGTGGATGGATGGAGACCTCCCTCTCCATCCATCCACTTCCTCTAATAAATTTGGACGGCCAAAAAAAGATGGACAGACTGTGAGGAGTGATATGAAAGACTATGAAGTCAGAGATAGCGAACGGTGTGGAAGAAGAAAACTAGTTTCGCCGACCCCAAGTAACATGGGATAAAGGCAGGAAGAAGATGATGGACAACCAGGAACATGCACTGGGTAGTCGTGGTGGACTGTGGCCTACAACCTCTGTGAGAGAGGAAGCCTGTGTCCCAGCAGTGGGCACGTTACAAACTGATTTTGCTTATTTACTCATTGTCTTGTCAATGGACTTGGTTGAAATCTGTCAAGTCTTTTTTGATACACTTCCACTAACTTTTTTATGTTACAGTCTCCCACTGTTAGGCAAAGGCCTCCCCCAATACCTTACAGAAGCCTTTAGCTGAATAAAATTTTATATCTTTTGGCATAATATTTGTATCTAAACTGACCTGATTCAAAACTGACAGCTTGATTCCTATTATGATGTACCTGTGCGATAAGACCGCCCATTGTACACTTATTATAAACGTTTAGTCCTGTAATTATCTAAGTGGTGTACAATAAAGTATATAATAAATAAAGTAATAATAATTATGATGTAAAACATCGATTTAATATTAGTAAAATATTACAGGTAATCTTACCTGTAATATTTAAATAAAGACTATTGTGGGTAAAAATGATTCTCAGTATTACCTACGTATTATTATACGATAAGTTACGAGAATCTTTGACATGACTTTTGTGATTGTAATTATTATTTTTTGTAAAGGATCTTTTTTTTTAATTACCATTGTTGATTATCGTTGCATGTATATATGTGTAAAAAAGAGCCCTGTCAGTTGTATAGTATTTTCTTTATTTAGTCTTAAGTATAACTCACGGTTTCTACAAAGAAGTATTCTTTATGTGATCGTTTTAGTTCCAGAAACTGGGCCATATGACAAGGAAGAGCAGAATCTCTAACACATATTTAATGTTAACTGATGAAATATGTGTATCATACATTTGTGCTTACCCCCTGGGAGGAAATACGTAGTGATGTTTTCATTAACTTTTTACACGACAATATTAATATTATTACAGGTTTAAGGGTCAGCTTACACCGAGTCGCGGAGCTGCGCGCACTTTTTTAGATAACAAAGTCACATCGTTTATTTTAATTAGGCCAATACGTGGGGCACTTTTGAAAGTCAAAAATTTAAATTAAAAATATAATAATAATTGATTGCACCATAGAGTAGAGAGCGAACTGAACGTGGACGCGACACGATTGGTCAGTCGATCCTTGTGTCAACTGACCTACCAATTGCGCGCTCGGAACGGTCCTAAACGTTCCCCGCGCCCCGCTTCACTACCAAAGAGACCTAAAAACTATTTCTGCGCATCTTATGACTCTTGCCAACTTACGTGCCCGGGATTAGATCGCTATCATAAAAAGTGCGCGCAGTGTAGCATGTTGTGACCTGACCCTGTGCATCGTCCTAATTAAATAAGATTTTCGCTTCAATTTGTTGCCAAACCGGCAGGCTTATTACGTTTCTTTTGCAAGAAGCAAAACGATAGCGATCAAACAAATAACCTGTAGTGTAGGTATGGTAGGTCCTACACAATCGTTTGCTAATCGCTCGCTGTTTGTCAAATGCACTTAATTAAAAAAAACCGCGAACAACTCTAAAACTTTTGTATTGAATAGCAAGAAGAGAATTGCGCAAAAATCGCTATCGTTTTGCTCTTGCAAAATATACGTAATAAGCCTGCCGAAGGCGTCGTCACGCCGATAGAGGGTTTGCGCTTTCTGGTTTTGCTGAACATGTGATCGTGACTATCGCATAATCTCGCAATTATTGTTTTTCTATTAGCACGACCCCTTATATACTACTCAGTCAAAACAACCGAAGGGGCTAAAAACAAAAGCGCAAAATGTTACCCTGTCCCATATAAAATAGAGATTAAAAAGTCGGTTGAGAAGCAAAAACGATACTGTCCTTAACAATTTAATTGCAAATACGCTACTGTCCAAATTGACCAATCACCGCAATACCGAACGGTCGGCCATGACACTTTTGTAATGGCGGTGGATGGTTTTTGTGAGCAAAATCACCACTGTCCAAGCGTTTGGATGCAAATCTTACACTTTCCAAAGCTGAGATGCAAAAATAATACTGTCCAGAATAAATTTAAATTTTTCTATAAATACGCTTCTTGTTTCCATAATTTGAGTGTTTTTAATGGCTATTAAAATTATCAAAGATCTCAGAGACATCAGTTATCTGCTAGTTTTAAGGGCACTGTATGCGATCAACAGTTTTCCATACATTTCGAAAAAAAAACCAAAAAAACTTGGACAGTGGCGCTTTTGCTTTCAGCCCCCTCAACTTCGCCCCACTCCCGCCTACCCGCGCGGCGCCCCGCGTTCGCCTTGTCGAGAGTCGAACGTCAGAGTGACATTGACAGCGCCAAGTGCACAGTTATTTTTATCAAGCAGTACTCTTCACGTATCTTTCAATGTTTTTACAGTTACCGCATAATATTCCTAGTCATATACAGTGTAGATTTTTGAAACGGGGCAGTGAGGGCTACCTTAACCGTTGTAGCAACAAGATTACTTTCTTAGGAGACCGTCCTTAACTTATTAAGGCGTCGAAGTGACTAACTGATTTTAAAACAAACATCATGTCTACTGCAAGTCCAAATTTAAATAAAAAAATTGTTTTTTTTTTTGGTTCATACTGGTGAAGTTCTATACTTTTATAGTAATGTACTATAAACATACATACTTAGCGTTAAGGAGTTCCAATGGCCATCTGTGGTCGTCTTCATCAGTTCCACTTCACCAAATGAAACTTTCTGAGATCAAATGATTGCATAGTTGATGAAAATACCAAAATCGCTTTATGCCTATAATATTTGAGGAGTTCCCTCGATTTCTATGGGATCCCATCATCAGATCTTGACCGGCTATAGAAAGTATACCCTTTCCAGAGCAGCGCGGGTGTAAAGCGAGTGTGCGTTTTGTTCCCTCAAATTCGTACAACAACAATTAAGGTAGCTTCTCTCACTGCCCGTCATTTTAAGTTGTCAAATGAAATCAGACTCGAAGAGTTCGTGGCTTAATACCCGCACACGTCGATCTTCGAGGTTAAGCAAAGCTTGCCGAGGTCGGTCCGTGGATGGGTGACCATTCTTGACATACCGAGATTCCTCCGTATCTTGGAAAGCACGTTAAAGTGCTTGACAGCCGTCATGTGTATATCTTTGAGTCGTTATGGGTAGTCAGAAGCCTCATATCTGTCACCAGTCTTGCCAAGGGTATCCTGTTACCCTGTAATAAGTTGTGGACGTCAGATAGGCGATGGAGAGACTTCCATGGGAAATACTGGTACTCAGCTGAATCCGGTTTGTCTGAAAGGCGCTTTACAGATGGAGCAACTATTGCAGCAACTGGCAACTAGCTGTTTACATGGAACTTCGCATACGTAGCAACTCTAGATGCGAGTTCCGGCGATCGACAAAAGTTTTCAGCTGCTGCAATCGATGACCAAGTTAGTTTCTAATTGCCGCAACTAGCAACTGTCGAATTTGTATCGGTCGCGGTTGTGTAAAATTTATTGAGAATAATAAAAATAAAAACAATTGCGAGCATTAAGTCCGCCATACATACATTTGTGCATGAAGTTTAAATCAATAAATAAGCGCTGTTGCGTCGATATCCATCATCACACTGTACGTAGCGTAGATTGAGCAACTCGGCTATCAAAGTTGCTCATAAATTGCCACCGTAAACCGGGCTATTTGTTTGTAGCAACTGGCAACTTAAAGGAATCCTTTAAAAAGTTGATCGTTGCCTCAACTAAAGTTGCTCCTTCTGTAAAGCGCCGAAGCTGACTCCAATATAGTTGGAAAAAAGCTAGATAGATAAATGAAATCCGAGATGACCAGACTGTTTAGGTATAATTTTTAATTTTATTTAATCGCCTCGGCGTCCGCGACTAGATCCTAAGGCCGTATTAGGCAAACACTAAAATATTTTTTGTAAGGATAGACTAATCTAAAGATTTAGAAATGATTATGCATGCTTTTATGAAAATTATATTAACTACACAACCGGTGCGGTCTTCACTGGTTCTTAACATTTAGCAGCTATGAACCAGTGAAGACCGCAGCACTGTGTGGTTGCTACTGCCAATCAAAAAACAACCAATTGATAACTAAAATAAAGTTGAAATTACATAAGCCCGATAGCACGTAGCAAACCAAGTCGCGCGTCTCAAGACTCGAGTTATTTATTTTCATCTTTAGTCATAGGTGCCGAATGTTGAAATTTGTTTGGCAGTGTAACTTCACGAAGTCTTTGAAGACCAGTAATGTGGTAGCTACCATAACAATAGGATAGTGATTCTGCTTGTTACTCAAAGGTTGCTAATGAAACATGATTTGTCCCTTTAATATTGTTATTTATTCTAATAAACATTTCATATTGTTATGTTCATTACTTTGTTTATTTCCGTCAGTATTTCTTCATGGATGCTGTTTCTATTTTCTCTGGTTACCTAAAAATAAAACAATGTGGGTATTTTAGTTACAAGTAATTCCTAAACGGGTTAAGAAGCCAAGTGGGCCGCTGTAGGCATAACTTGTCAGATGGGGGTACTCCAATCAGCCACAGTGTGACTGCGGAACCACCCCACAGACGATGCCCCACCTCCTGTCCTGCTCCTTATGTAAAAACACCCACACCATGCCTGCAAGACCTTTGTGAGGCCAGCGCTAAGGCTATCGACGTGGCTGAATACTGGTCCAAGCAAATTTAGAGAAGGAATCATCGACTTCGACACAAAGTAGAAGAAGTTACAAGAAGATTCAAACTTAATGGCGGAACACGAGACGAATAATTGCGCAGTAGTGAATTCATGTGACATGTGGGGGTTAGGAGTGATGGAAAGACCAGTGAAAAGCGAATTTTACAGCTGCCTTTAAATTAGAAACGATAAAATTTGGTTAAAATAATACGCCGCAAATGTTCCTGGTTAGCTACTATGGTTTTCGCCCTTGTGCCCTGAGCGACAAGGTTAAAAAGTGATTGACCATGAACTTTCATCTAAAATTGGGCAAAAAAAATTGATGATAGTTGGGAATGTTTTTAAATACTGACTCTAAAAAAAATCCTCAAGTACAATAGGTTGATGACTAAAATTTATTGTTTATTCCATAAAGGTAGATACAACAACAAATATTGGACACAAGCTTTTTTTTGTCATGTAACCAAAAATAATGATGATAAAGTGTATTGAAATTTGAAAATTACGTCACAAGCTTGCTAACTTGATGTCTGCCTGAAATCACACTCCTGAACTTTGATGTGCTATATCTTTGTAAATTTTTACTGATTTGCTAAAGTAAAAAATGTGTCTAATATTTTTAAAATTATCTAACTGATGAGACTCAATAGTTTTTTTTTTTCACTGGATACCTTATGTGCCCTGCTTGAGGCTATTATACTTACCATCCATACATAAGCCTGGCTATTATTCCGTATAGACTCAATCAGCGGATCACCCCTCCTGACTGGAATGGTGGCCAGCACATTGCAGTTGGACGAAGGACTGAATATGGTTCTTATTGCAATCTTGAACGGCTCGCTGAAGAACTCCATCTTACCTATTTCATCTATGACCAGTAAGTGTGCCTGTGTGTTGTCTGGCTGGAAAAATAAAAGAGTTTGTTTGAACGCGCTAATCTCAGAAGCTACTGGTTGGTATAGAAAAAATCTTTTTTTGTTGGATAGTCCATTTATCGAGGAAGACAACATTACGCTATGACCAATAAAGCGAAGCATAAATGAAAAATGTTGTAAAAATGGGTAAGGTTATTCCTTTTTGAGAGCTTCCGTTGCGTGCGCTGCATAAACGGTTTAAGTTATGCAACAATCATGTTTGTAGGGTAGGTCTGTATTAAGTGTATAGTCTATGGGGTAGGTAGGGCAGATGGGTATGTAGGTAGCCAGTTGACGGGAGCAAAGCCACATGGGACAGCTAGTATTCTATATAAGGTAAGTAAATATTAATGTCATACATGAGATGATCGTTTGTCGCCCGTGTTACTACCAATCTTACTACCAGTAGTAATACTGGTAATTTGATTCCCTTTCTTACTACTGCAGTAGTAAGCTGTTAGAAGGGTAATTACAATTTCCCCTATGGGTTCAAATGTAAATCTTTAAACGTCGAACGCCCAGGAAAGCTGCAACTACAGCCCTTATGTAAGTTTAAAGAGGCAGGAGTAACAAACAATTTTTCACCTTGACTAAAGAAGGCAATGCTACATTCTCAAATTCTTTTATTAATACGCCGTATTTGCCAACTTTATATTTAACTGGGCCGCTCAGCAGGCTCTGGGGGGTAACCACAAGCTCTTAGAGTAAGGTTATTTTGAGATCGAGTAAGTGACAGATGTATACAAGTCAGATACATCTGTCCCTTACTCGATCTCAAAATAACCTTACTCTAAGAGCTTGTGGTTACCCCCCTGATCTCTCGCTAGACGGCCTCTGATGCCATCCAGAGTCACTACATCGAATCCCTCTCTTGTTCGATTTTTTTTAACTTCTTCAGTATAAAATCCTGTAGTATTAATACCCTTGCTCGTGATTTCTGTAGATATCTTCTTTGTCAACGTTGTCTTACCAACTCCTGAAATAAAGATAAGTTTTGCAAGATGATAAATGAACGAGGGTTGGTTTTTTTTATGTTTGTTTAGGTAATACCTAACCAGGCTCGCCGGTCAGAATGAAAAATTTATATTTTTTTGTTGCCATTGTCAATGAACGTCTATTTTATTTTAATATAATTTAATTAATGACCAGCTGTAGAAACTAGAAAGAACAGAAATAAGTAAAAACTAAAAAAATACAGAACTGATTGAACTGAATTTATTTGTTTATTTTTGTTCAAAACTTCAAACGTCGCTGTCAAAATGTTGGTACGTTTAGTTTCTGGATAATTTACAATCACATTTATAAAAATATCCATTTTCACATTCGCTTGAGTTTGTTTCTTTAAAGTTATTGGAGCAAACATAATATTACCTATCATTGGAAGGTAAAAATGATATAAATACGCTATAATTGTTAGCACAGCAGTTACATTATACCAATAATGTGCGCAAATCATAACGTATGTATGTGTCAACTAAACGCAATTGACATTTCAACCTAATGAAAAATCACCAAAATTGTAATGTTTTACATTTCGTAGCTTTTGCACTTAAATTGCGGCTTACTGTACTCAGTTGTAGTATATAATTATATAAACTCGAAAGTATGTAACTACTTTTCTTCTCTTTCAATCATTAGAGGAACGTATATATCTGTTTCTTTCTCAATCCTCTTTTAATATTCTTATCAATTACTTATCACAGTATCAAAGTGCATTCTCCCGAAGTTATTTTCACCGGTGGCGGTGTTTTACTTTTATCCGGCGTTCCGCGTTAAATCGTTCAGTATTGTTTAAGAAAGGCGACGTTTTAGTCGTTTAATAATACCAATCACTGAAAATGGCCTCAGTCGGTGCAGTAACCCGTGTTTTGTTGGGAAAGAATGTGGTGAACAGAGTAGCAGCCGCAAATACCAGTTTAGTTAAATTCTACAGCGCTGGTAAACAAAATTTTTTGACAAATAAGAATTTACTGGAAACTGACTGTATTATATCGGGCTTAGATGGTGTGGTTCAGGAGATAGTCGAGTTCAAATTAATGTTATCTGTAATCTAAGCAGACATATTTTGAGAATCTGCTTTCTTAAGTATCTCTAAATAAGAACATACACAAACTCACGCTTTTTCCTCATAGGGGGTAGGCATAAACTACAGAACGCCACCTGTGATAGGCTACCCTCCTTCTTACCCGTATAAGGATCATACTTTATGTTTCTTTAAACGGTTTAATACCCAGTGTGTAAAGCTCTCATTATTTTATACACAGACTACTTAGAGATACCTGTCTTTACTTACTTACTTGCTCAAAAAAGTGACACTTTATGCCACAAAAAGCAGTGTTGCCAGTGGCTGATAGTCAAATGTTACATGAGACATCTCAAAAAGTTACATTTTCATGAGAAAAGTTACATTAACTTATTTTATGTGGAAAACGACACTAAAATAATAAAATTTGACTTATTTTTTCTACTTTGTAGTTAGCGGAACTCGCCCATTATTTGATTTTTCGCGCGGGCGGGTCCTCTCCCGAGTCTACCACGGGTAAACAACTAGCTAGGTACCTACTTAGTCGCATTAGCGAAAAGATCGATTAACATAATCAAATCTAGGTTACGCTGGCCGGTAGCTACTCAGCCCACTCTAGTTCTTGTAAACGAAACCAAAGTTACTTAACAATGAGTAATAAATAGCTAAATGAACTTCTTGAAGCTATGTGAAGTGCATGGCACACATTTATTATGCTATTTGACTTGAAAATCTTGATATTTAGTTAACGATTGATACAAAAATAAACTTATTTCAGTTGCAAATACGACTTTGTTGTTGATTTACTGATTCCCAAAATAAATAAATAATTATTAAATTAAAACTACAATAAATTTAACATTTACTAACCAAGTATTGTTAGCACAAACAAGTCGAAAACAAACCAATCACTACACTATTGACGAAATAAATTTAATAAAATTACATCTACAGATATTAACTTTCGTATTTATTTACTCTTCTTTGGAAATAAATAAACTTTAGCAAACAAAACACGACGCTCACTCGCTCGCCGGAGTAAGCGGGATGGAAAATTTAGAAATACACGTATGTGAGTTAGTGAATAAAGTCAGGTCACAGGTGCGTTATCACGACGAACAAAAGCTTTCTTAGATGCGTTCCGTTTCACGATTATTTTATGTTTGCGGGCAATTTTTTTATATTTTTAGTAAGTCCTAAAAGTTACGTAAAAGTTACATTTTGAGCCGTGTTACATGGAGGTTACGTGAGACGGTCAAAAGTTACGTAAAATGTAACAAAAGTTACGTTCTGGCAACGCTGACAAAAAGCGAACATAACATTAGTCATTTTTAATCTGTTAAAAACAGGGAAAGAAAATTGTACTGAATTTCATTCATCCTCTAGGGGGAGAATGTGGTTTAAGTTTGGAATACTTAGCGAAATTTATACTGACACTACATCTGTGTTTACACCATTGACTTTGTATAAAAAGCATTATACACGAAGATTATACATCTTTTTGAAAAAGGAATACGCATTTATTATGCAGTTATGATTAATAAATAAAATTACGAAAACCGACACGGCCGTATGAGCTTGATGCCTTTGTTTTCCGACAAAAAAAAATATTAGTCTAGGTATTTGCCGCGTTTTTGTTTTCTTCAAATAAATAAACGTTAAGTTTATTTTAATTTATTTTTATATGTCATTATTTTTAATAAATGCTTATCTCATATTATTATTGCGTTAATTTTTCGCAAATGGTACGGAAAAGTAGAGTATTTTCCTCGGTGATAAAGCTGTCTTAGTCTTGGGTGAACTTAAACCCCTCGCTACGCTCAGGACTCGTCTTAAATCCCTCGCTTCGCTCGTGATTTAAGTTTTTAACACCCTCGCTACGCTCGGGAGTAAACCTCGGGTCCTTCGTTGCGCTCGCGATTTAAATCGTCACCCGCGACAGAAGACACTGCTTTATCCCATTGGTTAATAATCTACTATTTCTTCCATTTGCCTAGCCTACAATTATTCATTATCCACAAGTTACTTATCCTGGATAAATAGCTTGAGATAATGGATAGGTTGTGTTTACCGACATTTGAAACCATTTGTTAGCTTATTTTAACCATTGGTTGAGTTAACTACGGATCAATAAACTGGACCTTATGATAAATGATAAATGATAAATGATTTCATTTCTGTAAGTTGGTTTGTACAAACGCTTTTACAAGTCTAACATATTTTTTTTTAAAAACTAGATGAGGTCGGCGTTTCATATCTGACTACTCTGAGAAGAAAGGCCGAAACAAACTCAGAGGTCACAGTCTCTTTTAAAGTCCTGACAAAATCTTGGTTCGATCATGTGAAGACCATGTAGACTGATGTCTGAAATGGTCTTTTGAGGAAAGAACCAGCCAGATTGAGTGGACCTGTCCAGTCAGTGCACGCATTTGTCAATAACCGAGCAGTTCAACTCAGAATTTAAGGAGCTCAACGATTCGACGAACAATACCAAAGAAAGGACATTCGGGTAGGCCGCATAAACTACTCAAACTGCCAGACCATGATTAAAAACTAAGATAAATTAAAAAACAAAATAATGATCCACATAGTCTTCACATTCACAATAATTAAAATAAAATAATATAATACTTTAAAAAGTAAATATTCTTGTCATTGCAAGAAAACAAATAAAAAAAATTTTTTTTTTAAAAATAACAAAATTCATGGTGCAAAATATTTAAACAAAAAAAAAAACTAAATTAATTTAATTGGAGCAGCTCACTCCCAAGCCATTTTATCCTCAACGTAATCTTTAATGCTATAAAACGCTTTTTGGCACAACTTACGTTTAATGAATGATTTAAATTTATTAAGACTTAGATTTTGTACGTGGCTTGGAAGCATATTATAGAGTTGCCTCTTGAGCTTGAGATTTCACAAATACATAATTATGATGGCAAAAACAACATTCAGCTATAGTCCTCACTAAACTTCTTGGTCGCCCTGAGGTCGGCTACAATAGCTGCGCAGTAGTAGGTAAATCTCGGTGCTGTGCGCATCGGTAAACCAACTTCAGAACGACCAAGAAGTTTGGCGAGAACTATACCTACCTACATCCTAAATGAAATTTTTAATCTGTCTATTATCACCTCACCGATCGAGAAACCTGAATCAGGCGTGAAACAAAAGAAAATCATTTTTTTCCTTATTATTCTCAATTCTAAATCAAATGTTTTTATGCAAATACGTGGGACACTCAGAAAGTTTTGCGAAACTAAAAAAAAATGTTCTATACGTACATATATTTTTATTAAATCTTTTCAAAGTACTTTCCACCAGCCTCTATACAAAGATTCATGCGCCTAAACCAGTTTTCAAAACACTTTTTCCAGTCCGCCACAGACACCTCGTTTACAGCCTGCTCGAACGCAGCCAGCGCATCTTCCGGCGACGAAAATTGTATCCCTTTGAGCTGATTTTTTATTTTTGGGAATAAAAAGAAGTCACACGGTGCTAGATCAGGGCTGTAAGGAGGGTGACCCAGGAGTTTGACTGGCGTGCTGTCCAGGAAGTCCCTCGTTTTGAGTGCGGTGTGCGCAGGTGCATTGTCGTGGTGGAGCAGTAGCCCGCGGAGCCCTGTGTTTGGTCGCTTGTTGCTTATAACAGAGAAAACTTCTGGCAAACATTTGGTAGTATACCATTCGGCATTAATGCTTCTTTGATCCCGTAAGGGAATTGATACCAAGTGGCCAGTCAAATTAAAAAAGCTAGCGATCAAAATCTTACCCCCGCTTCTAGATCGCTTCACTTTGGTAGGCGTTGGCTCATTTTGAAACACCCAAACAGTCGACTGGCGCTTGGTTTCTGGGTCGTATTGATAAATCCAGGACTCATCACCTGTAACGATGTCGTAAACACGCCGAGACGAGCCTGCTTCAAATTTGTTAAGCATATCACGGCACCATTCCACCCGGGCCTGCTTCTGAGCATCGGTGAGGTTGTGCGGCACCCAGCGTGATACTATCCTCCTCACGCGAAGATGGCTGTGTAGAATCTCGTGAACGCTTCCCGATCCAATCTTCAATATGTGTTGAATCTCCTGATATGTAATTCGCCTATTGTCTTGGATTAAATTTTTCACTGCTAGCACGTTTTCTTCGGTAACAGCCGTCAAAGGGCGACCGCTTCTTTCGTCATCCCCCAAAGTTGGTCGACCGCGCTTGAATTCGTTATACCAACGATACACGGTTGCCTTGGAAGGGCCTTCATCCATGAATGCCATTTGAAGTCTATCGTACGATTCATCCGGTTTCAGGCGACACTTGAAATCGTATAAAATCATAGCTCTAAAATGTTCCCGGCGCAGATCCATATTTCAGTGAGACACAATACTTTGAATTAACTCGCAAAAAATGTGGAGGGAAATTTTGAAATTGGAACTTACTTATTTTTACTTATAAATAATCATATTTTCGAAAAACATTATAACTGGCCAGTCTCCCATATATAAAAACTTTTTTTCGCAATACTTTCTGAGGGGCCTGGTAAGGTAATTATTACATTCTTATGACCTTGGCAATAGATTCGAATTATATTCTCATAATTAACAATAGCTGATGTCATCATTGTGGCGCAGAGGATGCTGATTTGGTTCATGTTATCTTAGTGTTCAAGTTTTAACATTCAATGTTTGATTTTGGTCAGTAAATTGAGTGAAATAAATGACCGGATGTCCGGTGTCACCACTGCGTCGACTGCCGGGAGGACACGGCGCGGCATACGCTGGCAGAGTATGCCGCTTGGGAGGATCCACGCCGTGCCCATATCTCTGAAGTAGGCAGTGGCCTGTCGTTGCCGGCCGTGGTTGAGTCTATGGTCGGCAGAGAGGAGTTCTGGGACGCGGAAGTATCCTTCTGCGAAACAGTCATCTCGCAGAAGGAGGCTGCGGAAAGGGAGAGGGACATTTTATCCACTCACCGCAGCAGACGCGCCGGGCGTCGGAGGAGGGGAGACAACGCCCTCTTGCGGCCCCCCTAAATGGGTACAGGGGCGACGGACTCGGGGACATCCGTCGCCCCCCACACAAGACATCCTAAGAGGATTTTCCACCCTGGAACAAAAAATTACAGATACGACATGACTTAAAAAGTAAATGTAGCTAACTGCCTAGCTACCTGCAAACTTACCTAAGTATATATTTTTTTAAGTGTAGTTTCTCTATTATTACTTTTCAATAGCGTGCTGATACTTTTTATTTACTGCACAGGTCCAGCATATGAAAACATCAAAAAAGATGTTGTTGGCACCAAGAAGAATGTAGGTCTCATTCAGTTGAACAGGCCTAAGGCCTTGAATGCTCTATGTGGGCCCCTTTTCGTAGAGCTAAGCCAGGCTGTCAGAGATTTCGATGCCGACGAAATGATTGCTGCTATTGTCATCACTGGTAAGTTTATTTAAAGAGATGTGGTTCTCAAACTTATAGTGAACACACCCCCAGAACTGTCTTATAAAATCACTACACCTTCATACTGTATAAGAAGCTGATGGATAGCATGTGCTAGTTGGCATCAAGACACCAGAAAAATAAGGGTTTGTTTTCTCCTAGGTAACGAGAAGGCCTTCGCCGCTGGTGGCGACATCAAGGACATGCAGAACAACACGTACAGTGACAACACAAAAGAAGACTGCCTGAAGTTCTGGGAACAGTGGGAAAATGTCGCCAACTGCGGCAAACCTATCTTCGCTGCGGTCAATGGATTCGCTGTAAGTACCAACATCCATACTGAAAAACTACCTTTTTGTTTTGTTAACGGCAGAAAACCTTCTTAAAGTGCCTGCCTTTTTGGAGAAAACATCAAGTAGTTTGGGATATTTACAGGGTAAAGGGAACCCGTGACCTCTTAAAAGACCACCCCAGAACCACTTCCGTACAACGTCTGTTAGGGCACAACCCTGGGGAGATCTTTGTGAGCAATTAAGCATGCATGCTTCGAATAATCACCAAATAATCATACCAACAACTATCAAACTTTCGATGTCTTTAAGTGAAGGAAACATGTAAAATTACATCTTTCTAAAAATCTCTGCAATGTGAACTAAAATGCAATCCCGATTACCATCTCTGCAATCTCGCTTACAAAACTCTGCATTGTCTCTTACTAGCTTCTACCAGCGGCTTCGCCCGCGTGAAAAGAGTTTGATCATCCCAAGGGAACATATTCCCGGGATAAAAAGTATCCTATGCGCTATTCCAGACTATAATATATCTCAGTGTCTAATATCATCCAGATCCGTCCAGCCGTTTGAGCGTGAAGAAGTAACAAACACACTCACAAACTTTTGCTTTTATAATATTACTGTGATGAGATATAGTGTGATGTGATTTTCGTGACAGCTCGGTGGCGGTTGCGAGCTAGCTATGCTCTGCGATATCATCTACGCGGGGGAGAAGGCTAGGTTCGGGCTGCCAGAGATCAACATCGGCACTATTCCCGGAGCCGGCGGTACCCAGCGCTTGCCCAGATACGTCGGCAAGTCCAAGGCCATGGAAATCGTCTTGACCGGCAACTTCATTGATGCCAATGAAGCTGAAAGGATGGGTAAGTCGGATATTTAAATCAGCAAAGATCAACAACAAAGATTTTCGTTTTTATTTTATGGTTGCAACAATAAAAACCATTTTACTAACGCTATGCTTACTTAAATCTAGAAAACACAATAAAAATAACTTTAGGATTACTAGTTTTCGAGTTTTAAGCGCAGCTCTCAGACGTTGTGTACAAGATTGCAATAACAACGGTTGTGTTGCACTATCTGAAAGTGCTGACAATGCTGGCACCACCATTGTCTTGATAACCTTCAGGTCAGCTACTAGTATAACTCGATAGAAGAGATCCGATTACCCAAAGAAGACATACTAATACATTGCCTATAACCACAAAATAGTAAGCATACAGAAGGGCCACTCCCGCCGTTTAGAAAATTGACAGCTAAACTTGACAGATTCACTAGGGTTGCTACTATATTGATTCCGAATTTAAAAAAAAAGTAGGTTGTAAGTTACAAACATAAATACATCGATTCGTCTAAACATACATCATCTCGTGCTTACATGCCTTAGAGAGTAGACAGGGCATCAAATATTCATTTAATATCACGAAACATTTAATATTACGCCACATACGACGAAGATTGGAGAGTAACAAGACTTAGTAATAGTGTAATAATGGTCCCACATAAAACATTAAATTGCGAAAAGCACCAAGCTCGCCGAAAATATAAATTTGAAAAAACAGGTACCTAATAAAATAAAAAAAAGCAAAGATGATCTTAAACAAGAAGAAAATTATGCTGTGCAGTCGGACGAAACATATTGTATGCATATGTAAGCTGTATGACTTGAACCTTATTATTATGACAAGTTCCCAATTTCATCCATGGGCTTAAAATAATTTATTATAATCCTAGATAATTAATTTCTAAGAGTAGATTTGTCATCGGGAATGATTTAATGACCTTTAAACTTACAAATTAAGGAGAAAGAAAGAATTTAAAACAAAAAAAAAATCGGTCTGTAACCAAAAATAAAGGTAACCCATCCAATGCAACCAACCTCGTTACAATACTTAATGCATGAATGACGTGACAAACAAAGCACTCATGACAGCCGCGACTGAGCTCGGTCCAATATTGCCCGATATTCGTTGTCAAAGTGCGTGTGCAAAATGACACTTTGTTCGTAGTGGCCCCTCTGTCTGCGGCGCGTCGCCGCTTACGTACTTTGTGCTATAACCTACCCAGCATTCAGCAAATATATTTAGAGTAGCACATAGGCTGGTAGACCCCGTAGAATATTTCGAAACCAATAAAGGTTTCGTCCTTGTTTTTGTTATTTTGATGCAACAATCCAACACTGTGTTAACTCGCTGTCATCGATATTGCCAGGTTTTGGTTGGGTTGAAGTTGGCAACACTTGTAAAAATGACATTGATATCGTGAGACGTAATAGCGTTGGTCTTGATTTAGTTTTGTTGAAATTGGTATATAACCGAGAGAGGTACTGTGATTCGCCCGTGCATTTGTTTGTGTATATATTTCGCGCGCGCAGCGAAGTAGTTTTGTTGGGAGCGTGTCTAGCTGGACCACGTCGGTTATCCCAAACTATTATATATATTTTCTCCCTATAACCCTCAACCGGACACGGGATTGAACGAGACCAGCAGTCTCAATCTGTTTCTTTCCCAAAAACAACCTTTCGCGATACGAAATGTCGTTTTTGGGAAAGAAACAGATTGTTTCCTTTGCCGAATTTACTTACACAATAAGGCTGCAGGAGACCACCACGGGGACAAATGTGAGCTGTACCTGTAAGTTGTGTATGCTTTTATCACTTTCCACCTATACGGAAATCGGTATCCCAAAAAAATCCCCTAGCAACCGCTGCCGCGTATCGTTGTATCGCTTTTATAGACCTTGGCAGATCCAAGAGTCGCAGCATTGCTCATGGGCCCCAGTGTTGCCTCTTGGCTTGTGATCTGCAGGCCTGTATTCAACAATGGCTTTACCAAATGGAACCAACAGTCACAAATGTTTACCTTTGTGTTTACTTATCTGTCTGTGGCATCATAGCTCCTAAACGGATGAACCGATTTTGTTTTCGGTCGTTTTTTTTTTGTTGAAGGTTGACTTTATCGAGAGTGTTCTTAGGTATGTTTGATGAGAATCGGTTCAGCCGTTGAAAAGTTATGGGTGTTTTATTGTTTGAATCGGGGTGTTTTCGCAAGATATCGTGTCATAAAAAGGTGTTCAATGGATTGTCGATCGAAACGTGTCTACTACTAGATAAATTATGTAGAATGAAATAAAAATTAGTCTTCTTATTTTTGGTTGCCTTCATAAATAGCACATAAGCATCAGCATCAGCTGTACTTCTGTAGGATAAACTACGAAATCACGCGAATGAAGTCGCAGGCGGAGAGCTAGTTGACCTTATATGAGAGTGCAGCAACGCTCGTGCTCACGTGGTGATGTGTGGAGTGGGGTTATTTTATTTTTAATTTTCCTGTAATTCCCCATGCCTCGGCAAGCACGTAAATCCGTTGATCCTGCGCCTGATTTCTCTCTGGTCTGGTTGCTGTACCATCGGATAATGAGAGTATAGAAACAGAGAATGCACCTGTGTTTGCGCACACTTTTGTGAAATCTGTTGAGATCGGCCACTATGCTCGAAAATCGAACAATGTTGTGCATTCCTGCCCGGCGAGCATGGCCTACCTTTTAATCACAGTTTGGGCGATAAACTCATTTTGTCTTAAATGCTAGCACGGTGGCGTGAGTTATTTTCTTGATTTGTGGCATAACTTCTTGACGTTTATTTTTTTCTTTGTCAGAAATTTTCCAATTTTATTGCAGTTTCGGTTTAACCTTGGCCATAAAAACCATTTATGTTCGGAGAAGCATAGCCCTACGACGCACTGTTTCCGAATTATGGGCCTCCGTATCTTATTTTATTTTGCATAAAACGCTCTATATTTCCAAAATGATATCTCGAAAACGGTATGTCCTAGGCAAAAAATAACCAAAATTTAGCCCCCCCCTTTGCCACCCCCATGTTAGCAGCATCCCAACATGAATTACAAGTTTTTTAGTTTTTTTTTACATTGCTTGGTTTTCGACTTGAACTACGGTCATGACAAGTTATGATAAAATATGTCATGTCTTACAATTTAGCAAATCTAGTGATAGCTCAGGATTTTTAATAAAAAACAGGGCCTGCAGTCTCGACATAGCTAACGATCGTTACGCTAGCTAACATTCGTTAACTCTTACCACAAAATAGTAAGTATACAGAAGGGCCACTCCCGCCGTTTGGAAAATTGACAGCTAAACTTGACAGATGATGCTCTCCGCTGCGGGGCGACGGGATGCGCCCGTCGCCCCGCAGCGGCAACCGCGCTGCGGGGCGACGGGCGCATCCCTCCTCCCTCCGCCCCGCTGTTTTGAGTGCGATGTACATACAAGCTTGTAACGCGTCGCGTAAAACGCGTGCGCAAGATCCGCAGTGTATACAACGATAATAATACGTTTTTGAGAGAAAATTCTCATCTGTAGAAAATCTCAGGACTTTTCCATGGAAATCAGGCCTTTTCTCCGGACTTTTGATTTTTTCATCTGGTAACCCTACCTGCGACCGAAAAGTGGTAGGTGGTGGGGCCACTGTCCTGACAAGTCACAAGGGGACCATGGGTGCCACACACGTGGTCGTCCGGTGCCCATGTACCGGTTTGGTGCCTGGGTTGGTCACCGCGTGGAACGTGTTCTAGTACGCCGGTGACGGGGGTTACTCCCCAAAAGAAGGTCCGGTTACGGACAGCCGGGGTGGGTTCGCGGATGTATGCTTACGCGTTCCCGCGTATGCCCGCCATAAGCGGCACAGGAGGACACCGTGGAGTTTTAGTGGGTTAGAGTCCCACATAATTCGTGCTACCT
Organism: Orthosia gothica; assembly: GCA_949775005.1. Lineage (NCBI taxonomy): Eukaryota > Metazoa > Arthropoda > Insecta > Lepidoptera > Noctuidae > Orthosia > Orthosia gothica. The sequence goes on from OX459034.1 coordinate 19,144,866, forward strand.
CCCCGTGGTAGTGCACCCCGGCGAGCATGGCCTACTGTGACATCGCTTAAGTCACACTTTTAATCACAGTTTGGGCGATAAACTCATTTTGTCTTAAATGCTAGCACGGTGGCGTGAGTTATTTTCTTGAGTTGTGGCATAACTTCTTGACGTTTATTTTTTTCTTTGTCAGAAATTTTCCAATTTTATTGCAGTTTCGGTTTAACCTTGGCCATAAAAACCATTTATGTTCGGAGAAGCATAGCCCTACGACGCACTGTTTCCGAATTATGGGCCTCCGTATCTTATTTTATTTTGCATAAAACGCTCTATATTTCCAAAATGATATCTCGAAAACGGTATGTCCTAGGCAAAAAATAACCAAAATTTAGCCCCCCCCCTTTGCCACCCCCATGTTAGCAGCATCCCAACATGAATTACAAGTTTTTTAGTTTTTTTTTACATTGCTTGGTTTTCGACTTGAACTACGGTCATGACAAGTTATGATAAAATATGTCATGTCTTACAATTTGTCTTAAATGCTAGCACGGGACAACCATGTGACATAGTTTACAGGCGCGACTTGCTTTTCTTGTTGTTGACTTCATAGTGCGACATAATTTGAATAGACGACCAAATAAAATAATACGTAAAAAAGTATGCCGTTCATATAGCTAAACAACTTTTTAATTTTGTTGGGAATAAATTAATATTTGACCCACGACCATAGACTTATGCACACTTTATTTTTCTTTGTTTGTTTGATAACATATTAAGTGTTTGTTAGAAAGATATAATTATTGTGAAAATTTTAATAATTACTAAAAAATATAATAGCTTGGACCAATACCGGTGGGCCCCTATTTTTTATATTTTAAATGTTTTTTTGGGGCTTTTATTTAAGAAACATCTAAAAATGTGGAAAGTAAGAAGAATATGGTATATAAGAAAATAATTATAAAAAAATAAAAATAAGAGCAACAATAAAAAAAAATACAATTATGAGAAAGTAATAATATAAAATTAATTAATAATCCTATAACATTTCAATTCATTGATAAGCATTGATCACCATACACACAAAATGAATTTATTGCCATTTGGTGCAGTAATTAGAAGGCAAATATTTTTTTTTTCAACTATAAAATTTTATCACCACCTCCGAACGAAAGTGATACATTTTTCTAAATCATCTGTCAAAATGTGACATTTGTGACAAAATGGGTGCGCCCGTATTAGCAATTAAGACCCGATGAGTCCCAAACAAACGTCAGGAAATTTTCTCACGCCGCCGGTGCTATTATTTAGGACAAAATGGTGTTATCGCCCAAACTGCGATGAAATGTGTGACTCAAGCCATGTCTCAGTAGGCCGTGCTCGCCGGGCAGCAACAAGAAAGGCATGTTGCGCCTTTAAAATATGTCACAAGTTTGACCCGTGCTAGCATTTAAGACAAATTGTAAGACATGACATAATTTATCATGTCTTGTCACAAATGTCTTGGGTACGCCCATGCTCGCTAGGCTGTAAGTGACTTGCTTACACAGGATCTTTTCAGAATTTTACTATCTGATATTAATTTGTAAATGAGTCGTTGGTGTGCCTTGTTCAATAAATTAATAAATCGGTCGGGATCATTATTATTATTAACTTCTTCATTTTAGCGTGTCGATGGCGAATACGCTGTTTAACCACCGACGGAAAAATAGGGGTGTTATTAGTTTGACGCGTGTACCTGTGTGTTGGTATATTTGTATGTGGCATCATAGTTCCTAAAAGGATGAACCGACTTTGGATTCGTTTTATTTTTTGGTTGGAAGGTCGAGCGTGTTCTTAGCTATGTTTGATGAAAATCGGTACAGCTGGTCAAAGGTTATGGCTGTTTTACTGTTTGAATCGGGGTGGTTTTCGCATGATATCGTGTCATATTTAGGTGCAATAGATAGTGGATCGGAGCGTGTCTACATGTGTTGGGGTTTAAAAAAAATTAAGGACGCTATTACATTTTTCTACAAATAACAGTACTTTTCAGGTACCATTTTAATGTATATGCAATCACCAATGTGAAGATATTATGGTCTTAATTTAAAGATAATATATTCAGCTCCAGATTGACATCAGAATTTTTATGACATCACCAAAATTTTCGCACATATACGTTTTGCATCACAATAATAGCAAAAAAATAATAAAAAAGTAGGGTCAGAATAGGTCCCAGTTTAGGTAAATTTACAGCATATTTTATCCTCAAAATTATAAGAAATTGCGGTACATATAGTCCTTTACAGGTTCAGCTAATTATTTTTAACCTAAATCATTATATTTTTTTTATTATTAGCTAAAATAAAAACACTTGCCGACTTCTTCATACATTTTGCACTCGAGGCTCATCATTGCGAGCTCAGAAGCGCTGGTGGAAGCACGGGCGTATCGCTTTCTCGCAAAAAATAAATACGACAGAAGTAATAGAAAAGATTGTAGTGTGCATGCGTGTGAGTACCGTCCTCGTCGTTTGTCGTGATCGAAAGGAGTTGATATTTTATCGGACGGAAATAAAAGTATGTTTGAGTTTCCTATTATTATTAGAATGTGATTTATTAATTATGTTTGGGTAAGATCGGGTTTTGGACGGGTATTAAGCAGTTGTTGACAAGGTGGAGGGACAAATGGATGGGTGAGTTTAAGCAGCTCTTAGTGAGGTTAGGATTTGGATGGGTTAAGCTGTCGGTGGTGAAGTTTAGAAGTGGATGGGTGGGAGATTTATGATTTTAACCAAAAACCAAGATGGCGCCGGCAAAAATTAGTAAAATTTTCGTCATGGGTGTAATTTTCATGATTTTTAGGGTTCAAGTAATGAATATGGAGTCATAACCAAAACCAAAGACGCCGCCGATAGAAAAAAATGACAACTTTTCGTCATGGATGTCATTTTCATGGATTTTGTGGTCGCTTATATCGAATATGGGGTCAAAACCAAAATACAAGATGGCGCCGACGAAAATTGGGCCGCTTCTCGACATGGGTGTAATTTTCATGGTTTTTGGGGTCGCATAAATCGAATATGAGGTCAAAACCAAAATACAAGATGGCGCCGACGAAAATTTGACATCTTTTCGTCATGGCTGTCATTTTCATGGATTTTGGGGTTGCTTAAATCGAATACGGGATCAAAACAAAATACAAGATGGCGCCGACAAAAATTTGACATCTTTTCGTCATTAGTGTCATTTTCATGGTTTTTGGGGTCGCATAAATCGAATATGTAGTAAAAACCAAAATACGAGATGGCGCCGACGAAAATTTTACATCTTTTCGACATGGCTGTCATTTTCATGGATTTTGGGGTCGCTTATATCGAATACGGGGTCAAAACTAAAATACAAGATAGCGCCGACAAAAATTTGACAACTTTTCGTCATGTGTGTCATTTTCATGGTTTTTGGGTAGTATGTCATTAGCTGCTGCTCATTAAGTAATGCTCCAAAAATTTTTGATTATGCAAAAATAAAACTTTTTCCATGTAATGCAAAATGTTCAAGTCATTGTTTAATCCTTGGGACCGGAAATTATAAAGTTATAGGTACTTATTGCCCATAGCGTTTTTTTTAAATACCTGCTTACTACAACAAAGTGAAAACTAATTTTCTTTTCAGAAGTCGGTGTCGGTACCTATTGTTTTTCGTTTTTCGACACAGGAAATTTATTATTTTTTAGTTTTTAGTTTTTGTAAGAACCCCATATTGGGTATACTATATACATCTGTTTACCCCCTAAAACCGTACAGGCGTGATATTATATTACGGTATGGTGAAAAGAAAACATAAACATACGATCACAGTAATCGCAGGTCATTTGCTGTTTGTTATTGAAGTGTTCCATTGTCTATCTCCGAAGATCTTTATCAGATCATTTCCCTGAAAACACATAAATTGATCGACGAAAACCCGATCAGTATCGGATAAGTAGTTTTTAAGAAAATCGCGGATACATATCGGTCGAATAGGTAGAGCACCTCCTTTTTTTGAAGTCGGTTGAAAATAATAACCTACTACTTACAACGACGCGGCGACGGTTTGTAACAGTCACCAAATGCATTTTCAAAGTGTCGACTAACCTTCCTGAATCAACTTCAATAAAATTTAAAAATAATATCAAAGATCAATATTATTTCAGTGATGTATAAAATCGAGCGCTCAGTAGTTTCAATGAGTGCGTACGCGTAATGTTGCTGTGTGCGACTAGATACCTAAATTTGAGTTTGTCGAAAATGTAACAGCGTCCTTAACTTTTTGAATACAATGTTTGGCCCAATAATCATCTACGGCAATACCATTCGCATGGCCATGGCCATAATGTCTTCACATGTACAGGTTACAGGGCATGCGGTGCAGGACGAAAGGTGGGTCATGGTCTGCGGAGAGACGCTTGTGCGGACAACCATTGGCTATCGGAACCATCCGAAAACCCCTACTATTATTAACTGTTATGCTTCGCCAGGTCTTGTGAGCCGTGTCTTCCCCGTCGACAAGCTGCTAGAGGAGACCATCAAGCTAGCCGAGAGGATCGGCACGCACTCCCCCCTTACCGTGAAGATGGCCAAGGCAGCAGTCAACCAGGCCTATGAGACCACCTTGAAGTCAGGACTGCTCTTCGAAAAGGCTTACTTCTATGGAACATTCGCTACAGTAAGTTTGTTTTTTGTATTATTTAATATTAATAGGTAGCAAAAATTTAATTAATCTTCATGTTATAAATAAAATTCTCGTGTCACAGTGTTTGTCTGCAAACTCTAACAAAATTTTTCATAAGAATCAGCCACCTTAGCCGCAAGGAAGAACCATGCCCCAGCGTGGCAGCCCCAGTTTCGGCGTTCAATTGCCCTGGAGGTTGGGGGCATGATGGATGCCAAACTGGCAGCTCTTGAGATGCGGTTCATCATCATCAGCCTATAGCAGTCCACTGCTGGACATAGGCCTCTCCAATTGCACGCCATTTGCTTCGATTTTCGGCAACTCTTATCCAGAGTGAGAGAGTTGAGATGCGGTTGCCTCGCGAAAAACCCTTGCGTCCGCCAATTGCTGCTAATACGAGGAAAGCTTCCGCACAGGGTTTCCACCACGGCAGCTATTACGGTCTCGGTAAGAGACGGATCGTCGGCCAAACTTGGAGAGAACATGTCTGCATAAAGACAGCGAATCCGATGTCGGCATCGAGGCCGCGGCCAAAAGAGCGCTGCTGATTCGATGGTGGGATGATCCTTACCATCGCGGGCACCGAGTTTCCACCAAGGCTGACAGGCTGGCCAACCGTGTGCGGAAGGTTCTTGCTGAATTCGACGTGAAGATTTCACGTCCAACAAAAAGAGCAGAGGCAAGGATCTTGAATCTGGACGATGCATTTACGTCAGAAGAAGTTGCAGCTACTATTGCCGAGGCCGGCAGCTGTTCTACCGAAGACGTGAGAGTGGGTGAAATACGTCGTCCACCTGCTTCTCTTGGACCCGTCTGGGACCGTGCTCCACTGGTGGCGATGAAGAAGCTGGCGTCTGACTAGCGCATGCGCTTAGGTTGGACATCGGTACGGGTTCAGGTTTTGGGGGCGCGTCGCATAATGTGTTTCCGTTGCCTAGAGCCAGTGCCAGAGCCGCAGCCAGTGTACTAGTGTGGTTTACCGTAAACCGTTTACCGGAGCACCCTGTGCTATGCTTGTGGGGGAGCTCACAAAGAGAGGGATTGCACGTCGCCGACCTTGCGGTGTTCGGTATGTGCGGACCAGGGCCTACCGCCGGACCATCGACTGGGAGGCAAAAAGTGCGCTCCACACAAGAAGCGGGCTTAGCTCGCCCCTACTACATCGCAAAGTTCGGAACTGGCACTACTGAGTGCGGGCCCTGCGGACGACATGGACACGTCGCCTTCTCAGCCCTAAAGGTTTTCCAATGCAACCTTAACCACTGCCGCAACGCGCAGAATCTTTTTCTGCAGACTATTGCGAAGTGGTCAGTTGCCCTGGCGGTGGTGGCGGAGCCCTACGGACTTCGGGACTATCCTCGCTAGTACCAGGACACCTTGGATTCTGTCACCATATACTGGGCTGGTGGAAGCGATAGTGTTAACTGCTTCTTATTGGATAAGGGGCATGGTTTTGTTGCGATGGAATTGGGATCTCGGGCCGTGTGGCTGGGCGTGTCTACGTGTCTCCTAACATTTCCCTCGCCGAATTTGAGGAATATCTGGACGGGGTTGCAAACTGCATTCGATACAAATGCTCACAACGTCCGCTACTTGTCTTGGGTGACTTCAATGCTCACTCCAGAGCTAGGGGAAACACTCGAGACACACCAAGGGGACGCATAGTACAAGACTGGGCGGCGTCACTTGACCTCCGACTTTTAAATCGGGGTGCCGTGTCTACATGCTTTCGGTAGTAGGGGGAGTCAATTTTGGATATCTCATGGGCGACTCTTTCTGTTGCCCACATGGTGTCGGAAAGTGTGACTATCTCCACATCGTTTTTGATGTAAAGCTACGCCATTCTAGCCCACCGGCGCGACGTTGGGCCCTCAAGCGGCTCAATCGAGACATGCTCATTGCAGCTGCTAATGACGTGGCGTGGCCTGATGATCCTCATTCCCAGGGGATCTCGCCCAATCCAGAAAAAGAGGCGGCCTGGTTTTGGGACAGGATGACGTCGATTTGGGACGCATCCACACCCCGAATCTGGTGCGCCCAGCGTCCGGGTGCGGTTTGCTGGTGGTCGGAAACGGAAGACATCGCGCAGTTGCGCATTTTTTGTCTTCGGTCCCAACGCCAGTATCAATGCACCCGACGCAGAAGGCAGCCAAGAGCTCCAGAAGCAGAAATAGCCCGAACCTATAGAGCGTACAGGAAGGCCACTATAGCACTCCAACACGCCATCACGGATGCCAGCTCAAGGTCTTGGAAGGAGCTTCTTGAGGGACTTGACACGGATCCATGGGGGCGACCGTATAAGGTGGTTACGGCCAATCTACGGCCATGGGTCCCTTCCATCACGGAAACCATGGATCTGGAGCTGCTGGAGAGAGTAGTAAACACGCTCTTTCCAGTAGCAATGAAGGTCCCTCGTCGCTCCTGAGCCCTTCGGACTGGACTGATAAGTTGGGGGTGACTGAAGGCGAACTAGACCGGGCTGTTAGGCACATGGAAGCTCGAAACACCGCGCCAGGCCCGGATGGTATCCCTGGACGAGCGTGGGTTCTGGTGTTACTGGTGTTGGCCGGCGGCGACACTTTCGACGAGACCATCCAGCTTGCCGAGCTCGGAGTGGCAAAAGTCGTGACGTCGATCCGCAAGCTGGGTCTAAGGTTCCATAAACTGCCAAGGAGCAGAGAACCGCCCAGCTCGTCAGTGACAGTTTGAGATGCACAAGTCTAGGCGGGTCGATACAATAAGTTTTTTTCTTCTTTTTTTTATGTTGAGAAATACTCATGCATACTGCCTAGCGAGCATGGGCGTACCCAAGACATTTGTGACAAGACATGATAAATTATGTCATGTCTTACAATTTGTCTTAAATGCTAGCACGGGTCAAACTTGTGACATATTTTAAAGGCGCAACATGCCTTTCTTGTTGCTGCCCGGCGAGCACGGCCTACTGAGACATGGCTTGAGTCACACATTTCATCGCAGTTTGGGCGATAACACCATTTTGTCCTAAATAATAGCACCGGCGGCGTGAGAAAATTTCCTGACGTTTGTTTGGGACTCATCGGGTCTTAATTGCTAATACGGGCGCACCCATTTTGTCACAAATGTCACATTTTGACAGATGATTTAGAAAAATGTATCACTTTCGTTCGGAGGTGGTGATAAAATTTTATAGTTGAAAAAAAAAATATTTGCCTTCTAATTACTGCACCAAATGGCAATAAATTCATTTTGTGTGTATGGTGATCAATGCTTATCAATGAATTGAAATGTTATAGGATTATTAATTAATTTTATATTATTACTTTCTCATAATTGTATTTTTTTTTATTGTTGTTCTTATTTTTATTTTTATTATTTTATAATTATTTTCTTATATACCATATTCTTCTTACTTTCCACATTTTTAGATGTTTCTTAAATAAAAGCCCCAAAAAAACATTTAAAATATAAAAAATAGGGGCCCACCGGTATTGGTCCAAGCTATTATATTTTTTAGTAATTATTAAAATTTTCACAATAATTATATCTTTCTAACAAACACTTAATATGTTATCAAACAAACAAAGAAAAATAAAGTGTGCATAAGTCTATGGTCGTGGGTCAAATATTAATTTATTCCCAACAAAATTAAAAAGTTGTTTAGCTATATGAACGGCATACTTTTTTACGTATTATTTTATTTGGTCGTCTATTCAAATTATGTCGCACTATGAAGTCAACAACAAGAAAAGCAAGTCGCGCCTGTAAACTATGTCACATGGTTGTCCCGTGCTAGCATTTAAGACAAATTGTAAGACATGACATATTTTATCATAACTTGTCATGACCGTAGTTCAAGTCGAAAACCAAGCAATGTAAAAAAAAACTAAAAAACTTGTAATTCATGTTGGGATGCTGCTAACATGGGGGTGGCAAAGGGGGGGGGCTAAATTTTGGTTATTTTTTGCCTAGGACATACCGTTTTCGAGATATCATTTTGGAAATATAGAGCGTTTTATGCAAAATAAAATAAGATACGGAGGCCCATAATTCGGAAACAGTGCGTCGTAGGGCTATGCTTCTCCGAACATAAATGGTTTTTATGGCCAAGGTTAAACCGAAACTGCAATAAAATTGGAAAATTTCTGACAAAGAAAAAAATAAACGTCAAGAAGTTATGCCACAAGTCAAGAAAATAACTCACGCCACCGTGCTAGCATTTAAGACAAAATGAGTTTATCGCCCAAACTGTGATTAAAAGTGTGACTTAAGCGATGTCACAGTAGGCCATGCTCGCCGGGGTGCACTACCACGGGGAGGTAGCACGAATTATGTGGGACTCTAACCCACTAAAACTCCACGGTGTCCTCCTGTGCCGCTTATGGCGGGCATACGCGGGAACGCGTAAGCATACATCCGCGAACCCACCCCGGCTGTCCGTAACCGGACCTTCTTTTGGGGAGTAACCCCCGTCACCGGCGTACTAGAACACGTTCCACGCGGTGACCAACCCAGGCACCAAACCGGTACATGGGCACCGGACGACCACGTGTGTGGCACCCATGGTCCCCTTGTGACTTGTCAGGACAGTGGCCCCACCACCTACCACTTTTCGGTCGCAGGTAGGGTTACCAGATGAAAAAATCAAAAGTCCGGAGAAAAGGCCTGATTTCCATGGAAAAGTCCTGAGATTTTCTACAGATGAGAATTTTCTCTCAAAAACGTATTATTATCGTTGTATACACTGCGGATCTTGCGCACGCGTTTTACGCGACGCGTTACAAGCTTGTATGTACATCGCACTCAAAACAGCGGGGCGGAGGGAGGAGGGATGCGCCCGTCGCCCCGCAGCGCGGTTGCCGCTCGCTCGCTCACTCAGTCAGTTCGTCTTGCGCCATTGCGAGGGTTGGACTACGCTCCATCTGTTGGATTTATCTGTTGATACGAGTTTAAAATGTCTTCAAGTACCAAACGACCACGATACGTGTGTACATTCACAGATACTTTAAAACAAAAATTTCCGATTATGAAAGATGGAAGAGAACCTACCGAAGTGTTTTGTTCAATATGTAACAATCATTTTTCAATTAAGTTCAAGGGAGCTGCTGATATTGAAAAACAAGGTGTCTTCAGTTCGAGCTCTACTTTTAGTTCAATATAACTTGAAGAGTTTAACTTGTGAGGCATTTTATAAATCAATAATCAAAGAAAAGAATTTACTTAAAAAGGTTTCTTCAAATATTAAATACGACAAAATTAATTAAGTACCTATTTGGATAAATAAGTATTGATTTTACCTGCAAATGTTGATAACATTATTTTTAAAGATGATTATTGAAGATGATTATTTTTAGTTTGTTTTACTTTGATAAATAAGGATTGATTTTAACTGCAGCTGCAATTGTTACCAAAAGAAGATTGTTTTTAGTTCGTTTTACTTCGATAAATAAGTATTGATTTTAACTGCAATTGTTACCAAAAGAAGATTATTTTAAGTTTGTTTTAAATTAATACATAAGTATTGATTTTAACTGCAATTGTTACCAAAAGAAGATTATTTTTAGTAGTTTAATAAGAGAGATCTTTAAAATGTAACCTGGGCCTGCAGTCTCGACATAGCTAACGATCGTTACGCTAGCTAACATTCGTTAACTCTTACCACTAAATAGTAAGTATACAGAAGGGCCACTCCCGCCGTTTGGAAAATTGACAGCTAAACTTGACAGATTCACTAGGGTTGTAGTGTTCGTGATATTAAATGGATATTTGATGCCCTGTCTAGGTTCTAAGGCATGTAAGCATGATATGATGTATGTTTAGACGAATCTATGTATTTATGTTTGTAACTTGGGCAACCTACCCTTTTTTTTTAATTCGGAATCAATATAGTAGCAACCCTAGTGAATCTGTCAAGTTTAGCTGTCAATTTTCCAAACGGCGGGAGTGGCCCTTCTGTATACTTACTATTTTGTGGTAAGAGTTAACGAATGTTAGCTAGCGTAACGATCGTTAGCTATGTCGAGACTGCAGGCCCTGTTTTTTATTAAAAATCCTGAGCTATCACTAGATTTGCTAAATCCGGCCGGAATCCTGAGAAGAGTCGAATAATCCTGAAATCTCAGGACAAATCCTGAGATATGGTAACCCTAGTCGCAGGGGATAGGGAGAGTGGCCAAGGCTATACCGATACTCCTCCTCCACTGCGGCCCCACCGCGTCCACCATCAGATGGTGGCGACCCCGTGCAGGCCGCGGAGGGTAGGGCGAGCGTCGCACCGTTATACATGGCGTAAGGCATTCCTCTCCCGCCTCGGCCTCCAACCCTCAGCCGCGATGCCTATTATACCAGCAGTGGTGAGGGCCAAGCTGGCAGAGACGGAAAACTGGAGGGAAATGACTTCTTTTTGAAGGAGGCCGCCGAGCGAGATCGCGAGAGGGTCGAATCCCACTCGCAGAAGAAGGCGTCGGGGAGGCAGCCGCCCCGATGCCTAAAACGGTGAAACCCCGTCTGCATTATAAGCAAGTGGGACTCTGGGGTCACGGGCGCTGAGATTGGAGACTCTGTCCATCCACCAAGTGACACGTGCTATTGTGCACAGCGAGGCTCAGGGAAGGCGCTCTTTCAGTCTCGCCAGGGATGTGCTCTAACAGGCATTGCACAGCGGGGGTCCCGGGGTGGTCTTTTAAGAGGTTACGGGGTCTCTTCTACGTGGTGATGGTGATAACCGGGGTGGTTTTAGTGAGGTAAAAATCCCGCACTCCCTGGTCTATTCCCCAAAAGTCCAGGCGCCTTAAGAAGATCTCCCCAGAAAAAAAAAACCGGTCGGTAGGGTAGGGTAGGTAGAGTAGATGAATGTTTGGTGTTTTTATGGCAAAACGTTTGCCGTGTCAGCTAATATAGATAAAAGTATATAAAGTGTAAAAAATACTTAAATAACTAAGAGCTGGCTGGCTGGCTTTTACCTTGGTCAGAGGATAAGCATTGCCATACAACGTGGCAATGCTGCCCGTCTTTTGGGTACATTACCAGTGGACAACGATGTGGAGAAGTTTTTCGACGCCATATTTTAGTTTTTTTAGTATATTTTTAGGTTTAGTTAGTGAGTAGTTTTTGGTTAAAGTGTATATTCTTAGCTAGTATTAATATAAAAAAATAACTTGGCGTATTATACGCCCTAAGATTGTAATACCTATTATTTTTACGTAAATGGTACCTAATATAAAGCTTTTAGTTTTACCTGTTTGTGTGTACATACACATCAAAGATTGCAAGTTAAATTTGACGCTCTTCCCGTGTTAGATTGAGCTGAAATATTGTTTTTTGTGACGCTCTCATACAAAAACTTGTTAAAAAAAATTAAAGCTGATATTCATGTTAATTTTCTGTTACAGGAGGACCGCAAAGAGGGTATGACAGCTTTCGTTGAGAAGAGACCACCAAACTTCAAGAATGAATAATTTTATTATTATTTTTATATACTGTATACTTGATCATATTTTACCGTCCAATAGAAGAGATGGTTCTATAATCACCAGTGATCGGAATAGGTAGAGCTAATGTACCTAAAGTTAAAAAAACAGAGACAAAAACTGGAGACTTCCTTAAAAAAAATTTGGAGTACTTGTTCCGAGTTTCGGAACATTACTTAAGTACAACTAAAATTAATAAAGTAAAACCACTATCGAATTTAACGAATTGTTTCTGTTTTTAAAAAAAGAGTATGCACGATTTATTGCTTTAAAAAAATAAAGGTAATCTCCTTTTCTTCGTTTGAACGACGTAAGTTAGCGCGGAAGCTAATGCAATTTACATACCAGCTTTAATAATTAGAACTAACAAGGTAGAGGTAAAAAAAACTATTTTATACCATTCCCCCTCTAAAAAGCTTATTTTATTCACTGAAAAAAATTGTTTTGTACAGATTATCTTTCATATAAAAGGTAAAATAAAACTAATACTTTATTTTAGGCGTTTTTAATTACTCTAGATTTAAATTTTGCTCAATAAATTAATTTTAAATATTCATTAAATATGTTTGGCAGAACGTATATTTTGCTCGTGCCTTATTGCGTTACGATGTGACAGCTATTTGCACATGCGCAGTAGATATGCCCGAGGAACTATTAGTTAATCTGTGGATATGCTGAACGCGCTTGAATAAGCCCACCATTTTATTAATTTCATTTTATTAATTTATTTATTTCCTCGCACAATGCATAGTAAAATGTTGTATGATACACGTACGTAAGATGATTTCCGACTCGTGTCGATTTATCCACTCACTCGCTTCGCTCGCTCGTGAATAAAAATGCCACTCATCGGAAATCACCTACCTTCCGCACTTGTAGCATAAATAACTATTTTAATTGCAAACTTTTGAAAATTATTTGGCAGCGTCTCGAGGTCATAGCTAAAGTTCTTATATGGAACTAAGTCCCCACATGGCACCGCGTCACCAGCAAGTGCATCAGCAACATAATTGCCATGAATGCCAGAATGGGCCGGAATCCAGGCAAATAATAGTGTGTTACCCTCAGAGATGGTTCTGAAGGCAAGTTCTCTTATTGCATAAACTATAGGGGTCTCAAATTTGTGTTCGAAAGGGGATTTACTGATGGCTAGAAGAGCACTCTGTGAATCGGTAAAAATATAGTTTTCATACCAATTGCTCAAAAAAGTGACATTCTATGCCACAAAAAGCGAACATAACAATAGTCATTTTTTTATCTGTTAAAAACAGTGAAAGAAAATTGTACTGAATTTCATTCATCCTCTAGGGGGAGAATGTGATTTAAATTTGGAATACTTAGCGAAATTTATACTGAACTACATCTGTGTTTACACCATTGAGTTTGTATATAAAGCATTATACATCTTTTTGAAAAAGGAATACGCATTTATTATGCTGTTACAAAGACCTTATACTTCTTACTACAAGAAATACGTATAGGGTCTTTGTGCTGTTATGATTATTAAATAAAATTACGAAAACCGACGAGGCCGTATGAGCTTTGCTTTTCCGACAAAAAAATATTAGTCTAGGAATTTGCCGCGGTTTTTGTTTCAAATACATAAACGTTAAGTTTATTTTACTTTTAATTGTCATTATTTTTAATAAATGCTTATCTCATATTATTATTGTGTTATTTTTTTCGCAAATGGTACGAAATGTAGAGTATTTTCCTCGGTGATAAAGCTGTCTTAGTCTTGGGTGAACTTAAGTCCCTCGCTACACTCAGGACTCCTCTTAAATCCCTCGCTTCGCTCGTGATTTAAGTTTTTAACACCCTCGCTTCGCTCGGGAGTAAAACTCGAGTCCTTCGTTACGCTCGCGATTTAAATCGTCACCCGCGACAGAAGACACTGCTTTATCCCCTTGGTTAATAATCTACTATTTCTACATGGATAGGCGTAGATTCCACGACTGCAGCAGATTGTGAGTCTATACAATCACAACCCGAAGACTCGGAACCGTGGTGTTTACGGGTACGACGACGTTTATTGCAATACTTAAAGACATGCACGCGGCTTCTATTTAAATTTCGAGCAGAAGACGACCCATCAGTGTCCATACCCGATTCATTTGATGGTACTGTGACAAAAACGCCTGCCGGGGGAACAAAGTCCCACGAGTCCGGCGGGTCTTTCATCCTTACACGCTAAAAAGAATTGAAAAAACTTACCACTACCGAAGAATGTACAAAACTAAATATTAACTACTACTACTACTGTTCTAATATATAATTGTGATCTTTTTCCAAATAAATATTATATAAACAGGTTAAAACTTTGTTTTAAATATCAATCAAAAAAAATACGCGTCCGCCAAGTTGAAAGTTTCCCGCGCTTTTTTTCCCGCTTGACTTTCTTTATTTAAAGTTATTGGAAGTGGAACAATAGGGATGGGCAATTCTTTTGAAAAAGATCGATTCGAATCGAAATAAGAAAAATAGATTCACAAAAAAATCGAGTAAATCGATCTTAATTCGATTTGCTTTTTGTGTTTGTATTTTTTATACAAGTATAGTTCCAATTAGTGAAAATAAAAATAAAACCATATTAATAATCAATATTTTAAACAAATTAACTAAATGAAAGTATCAGGTAGGTAAATAAAGTGATACTTTTTTAATTTGGTTACATTAAAAAGTTTTCAATTAAACTGAAAATTGTTCATTAGTTTATGTGTTTGTTTAATATATACATTCAATGATTCAAATAATTTTAAGTAATATTTTGCTTCATATTAAAACAAAAAAAAACCAATTTTAATTTTCTAGGTTGAAATATCGATTCACTGAATCGATTTTTCGAATAATTGATTTCAGATCGTCATCCCTAGACAAAAACAATAATAATGTCGTAAGGAAGGCTCAGATGCCTCAGATGAAATACAAAGTACCTATTATTGAAACATAGGCTGATAGATTAATTAAATCAGAAACAAATAATGTGCGCAAATCATAACGTAACTAAATGTCAACTAACTAAACGCATTTGACATTTCAACCCAATAAAAAAAGCACCGAATTGAAATGTTTTACATTTCGTAGCGTTTGTACTTAAATTGCGGCCTATTGTATTTAGTGGTGTTATGAAACTCGAAAGTATGTAACTAATTTTCTTCTCTTTCACACATAAGAGGAACGTATATATCTATTTCTTTCTCAGTCCTAATTTAATATTCTTATCAATTATTTATTATCACAGTATCGGTATCAAAGTTCATTCTTCCGAAGTTATTTTCGCCGGTGTTTTACTTTTATCCGGTGTTAAATCGTTCAGTATTGTTTAAGAAAGGCGACGTTTTAGTCGTTTAATAATACCAATCACTGAAAATGGCTTCAGTCGGTGCAGTAACCCGTGTTTTGTTGGGAAAGAATGTGGTGAACAGAGTAGCAGCCGCAAATACCGGTTTAGTTAAATTCTACAGCGCTGGTAAGCAACACCTTTTTGACAAATAAGAATTTACTGGAAACATGATGTGTCTTATCGGGCTTAGATGGCGTGATGTAAGAGATAGTCGAGTTCAATTATTTTTTTCTGTGATCTAAGCAGAAATATTTTGAGAATCTGCTTTCTTGTGTATCTCTACATAAGAACATACACAAACTGACGCTTTTTCCCTATAGGGGTATGTAGAACGCCACCTGTGATCTGCTACCACTCCTACTTACCTGTGTTAGGATCATTCATACATTATGTTTCTTTAAACGGTTTAATACCCAGTGTGTACAGATCACTCATTATTTTATATACCTGTCTTTAAAACATAATTTTCTTCCATCTAGCCTACAAATCATTTTATCCACAAGTTTCTGATCCTGGTTAAGTAAGTTGTGGATATGATATGGATAAGTTATATTTAACAACATTTGAAACCATTGGTTAGCTTATTTTAACAATCGGTTGAGTAAATTACGGACCAGAAAACTGGCCCTTTGAGTTGCCTCTTGAGCTTGATATTTCACAAATAATAATTATGATGTTTTAAAAACATTGCTACCTCATATCAAATGAAAGGTCAAGACGGAACATTGCAAACAACAAAGTGAAGCCGGTTCAAACTGTGCCTGGGTGTATAAATACACAATTACACGAGCACACGTACAACGAAACTACCCCTTAGCTTGTCAGTTAAGCTTTATTATTTGATCTGACAGCTCGAATGACAAGCTAAGGCGTAATTTCGTTGTATGTGAGTGTGTGTAATTGTGTATTTGTACGGCAAGGCATAGTTTGAACCAGCTTCACTTTGTTATTTGCAACGTTCCATCTTGACTTTTTATTTGATCTGAGATTGCTACCTACTGCCTACATCCTGAATGAAGTTTATTAATCTGTCTAATAATTAGACATTCTCAATTCAAAATCAAATATTTTTATGCAATTATGGTAGTTATTACATTCTTATGACCTTGGCAACACACACAATGTATTCCTATCTTATCAGTACAAAGTAGTTTTGGTAAAAGATAAATTTCATCATTTAAAACATGAAGATTTACTATAATATGGTGATATAATGAGTTAACAAAACAGTATCCATTTCTTAATATTTGGCAAAAAAAAAAAAAAAAAAAACATCCAACAAGCTATGTTCTAACATAGAGTAAGTTGTTTTTTATTGGCAACATTTATTTAAACTGACTTCCTTGAGATTAATGCTGAATCAGTACAGAAACAATATGATTTAAAAAATAAAAAAGTTTTTTGCAAAAAAATACTACCGACTTCCAAATGAAAAACTACAAAGTGAAAAATAACTTAACTTTTGGAAGTCGGTGTCTTTCGTAGGAACCATTTTTTGCGATATGGACACCGACTTCCATAAGTTAAGTTATTTTTCACTTTGTAGTTTTTCATTTGGAAGTCGGTAGTATTTTTTTGCAAAAAAGTTTTTTATTTTTGCCTTTTTAGTTTTACCTACCTAATAGCAAGTTGTTTATTAAGGTCCCTTTAACTCCAGAATAGATTAACCGAATAACATGAAACTTGAACATAACCGGTGAAATGAGAGATCTGCGTACCCCTTTAGAGCGTACTGGCGTGATGTTATGTTATGAAATGGTATAAACAACAAACAGACATGCGATTGCAGCAATCCCGAGAGTTTTGCCGTTATTTATTGAAGAGTTCTGTTGTGTATCTCCGAAGTTCTTCATCAGACGTTCACCAAATTAAAATGGGACCAATTTCGAAACATACTCTTTCAAACAAAAAAAGAATTTTCAAAATCGGTCCACAATTGACGGAGATATCGGTGAACATACATTAAAAAAAAAAAAAAAAAAAAAAAAAAAAAACATACAAGAAGTCGAACATAGAACCTCCTCCTTTTTTGTAAGTCGGTTAAAAAGTAGTTGTAGCTAACGGCCTGGCTACCTGCAAACTTACCTAAGTATATCTTTTTTTAGTATACTTTCTCTATTAGTACTTTCCAATAGTGTGCTGAAACTTTTTCATTTACTTCACAGGCCCAGCATATGAAAACATCAAAATAGATGTTGTTGGCACCAAGAAGAATGTAGGTCTCATCCAGTTGAACAGGCCTAAGGCCTTGAACGCACTATGTGGGTCCCTCTTCGTCGAGCTAGGCCAAGCTGTCAGAGATTTCGATGCTGATGAAAAGATTGCTGCTATTATCATCACTGGTAAGTTTATTTAAGGCGAAGATACCTTGAGTAGCTGATTTTAAAATGAGAATCACGTCTAAACGGCTAGTCGTAATTTTTTGAAAAAAAAAAATGTTAGTTACATTAGACAATTTAGAGATCTAAGAAAATTTTGAGTTTTATTCGTTTAATGTAGTTAATTTGTGTCTAAAACGGACAAAAACACGTCTTAATAATTTGATCTAAGAAAATTTTGAGTTTCATTCTTATAACATAGTGTAGTTAATTTGTGTCTAAAACGGAGAAAAACACGACAATCGCACCAAAACCGCTGTTCGTATTTTAATAAAAGCGACACCATCTCAAAGACAATTTAATTATCTACATTTTGATCTAAGTTTTTTTTTAAAGTCATAGATTAATAAGGAATGTACAAAAAGCTACTAAATTTTGGGTCGCGAGGGTGAGAAACGAGTGCGCGTTTTGTTCGATCAAGGTCGTTGGCGTTAGTCGTCGTCTTAAAGAACTGTGGTTCTCAAACTTTTAGTGAACACACCCCCAAAACTGTCTTTTAAAATCGCTACAGCTCCATACTGTATAGAAAGCTGATGGATGGCATGTGTGCTAAACTCCATTTTCGATAATATTAGACGTTTAAATTAGCCCATTTTATAGCCCGTTCAACCGATTTTGACTTCTATTGCGTTTGTGATACGACAAATGGTAGCTATAGTAAACGGTTGGTTTTGGTAACAGGTTTCTGCTTTTTATGTCATCCTTATGTTTACGGTATAGGACTCAAAATCGGTTGAACGCAGGGCGAACGGCGGGCTTATTACGTATGGAACAGCAATAATTGTACAATTATTGCGCGATCAATTTAGTGACCTGGCTACTGAGGCCTTTAAGTCGTCTTGTTTTTTTGACAGTCACTTTTAACAGAAGCTATTTTATCTGTCCGATGATTTATAAAATGTATCGTTTGATGAATTAACCAACATATGAAAGAGCAACACTTCGTGGAGGCTGTTTTTTTACAATAGTCAATTTGATTACTATTTAGCTCCAATATTCCGATAAATTAATATTCGCAGATGTAAAGTATTTGTGTAAAGAAAATATGGCAGTGAAAATTTGATATTTGCATTTTATTTACTTAAATGTCAATGTGTAAAATCAATTAAAATTTGTTCGAATTTTCGATTGTTTTAAGAAATCGAATCGATAACGCATTAGAACATCACTTTGTAGACTACATTATCTCGTATTTCAGCTATGAAACATAAAAAAGATTTTTCAAATTTAATTTAGACATTGGCAGAATAGTCGACATCGGTGTTTGCCATATAAAAAAATATATTATAGAAGATACTTATTGCGGACTTATCACATTCTCATGTGTTTGTAAGTATTTAGTAGTAAACATATATGCTTCGCTGAGGTAGCCAACACAGGATTTTTTTATACTGTATATAAAAAAATCCTCCACTTTACCGTGATCACTTCTGTTTCAATGATTCAACAAATAGTCCAGTTGCGTAGACATTAGAGACTTAAAACAACACCAATTTGTCATTTACATTTACAATATTCACAAGGAATTTGTTATTTCAATATTTATTATTCTAATTTGCGGATAATTAAAGTAGCCACAAAATAACATACGAAAAAAGCCGCCAAAAACTCAAAAACTTTTGTACCTACTCAGCCATCAGCGAGCGATTAGCAATCGACCAACAACAAGGGAAAAAGTAATCGCAATTTGACAGTCACATTTGCTAGCCGATCGCTGTCGCTCTGCTGTCAAAAACCATACGTAATACGAAATTATCGCGATCAACTTGCGATAGGTAAATGCAAATTTCAGTTATCAGATTTTTATTGTTAGCAGTGCTGTCGTAAAATTATTATGGTGTGGCTATAGCTCATATATAATGCGGATTCGCGATTGAAGAGCAATTATTTCGCAAAAATAAGCCTTCCAACTTTTTGACGTAAAGCGATATTCGCGCGATGATTGTACAATCTCTGCGCAAATTTTGTTAATTGCTGTTTCATACGTAATAAGCCTGCGGAACGGGAACGGCAGGTTTATTACGTATCTTTTGCAAGAGCAAAACTATAGCGATCACACGCTTTATGTCATAAAAGTCGGAATTACCTACAGTCACACACTCTGCTAATCGCTCGCTGTTTGTAAAATGCACTTATTTCAAAAAAACCGCCAGCAACTCTAAAACTTCTGTATGGAAGAGCAATTATTGCGTAAAAATCGCTATCGTTTTTCTCTTGCAAAAGATACGTAATAAGCCTGCGGACTGTAAAAAGATTTGGAGACATGTCAAATGTTGTTCAAATGGAGTATAGTTGGCATCAAGACATCAGATCAGGGTCTCTGATATGATACCCTGATCATAAAAGATCAAAACATCGTAGAGAAGAACAAGACGTGATCATTAAAGATCAGAACATCGTAGAGAAGAACAAGACGTCATGTTTCTTTTGTGAGAAAGAGACAGAGCTATACAGGATGAATAGTTAGTTCTATCCTCTCTTTTTCACAACGGAATCATGAAGGGATTATGAAGCCGTTGTAATGCCCTAGTGTTAACTGGCTGAACTTGGGAAAATACAAACGTTTACGCTTGACCACTAACGATGAGGCACATTGCCTACAAGAAATCTATTCACTCTTGACTTAAAGACTCCCAGGTTGTAGCTATCACGAAATACAGACTCCGGCAGGAAATGATACTTTTTTGCTGTGCGCATAATAAAAGTGTACCCAAAATATTTGGTGTGTATGGGTGGTGGGATGCCCACCATGTATCGATGACGCATTGCCGTATCTTGTCGTATCATCTTGTAGTCTGATGATGGAAGGGGACAGAAGGAATCAATTCATACAATTAAACCACAAACAAGCTATGCTGCATCATGCCAAGTGTATCTTTGATACAGTTATATTATTATACAGCTTATATTATACAATAAGTAGATACATAGGTATCTATATAAAAAAATACGATAAATATTTGAACTTTGATAAATAAATCGACCTTGAATCATAAACCTATAATATATTGTTAAGCGTTTTAAGTAGTAAAAAATGCTTTGTAATGTTCATATCTGTGTCATTCTTACTATCTTCGTGTTACGTAAAAACACACCCAGTGTGGCAGGACCGTGCAAATACATTTATCAATAAATAAAACAGATTAATATACTCGTATCAGCAATACGACAGATAATGTAGATGTTATTTTTCAATACCATAAAAAAATTAAAAAAGGTGTGTGATCAAAGATCACAACGTTTATAATTATCTGTAGTTTTAAAAATAAGCCTCGCTTTTTATAAATGGGCTACAGGAGTCTTTGGAACAGCTCCCTAGAATGGCTTTTTATTACTCACTAGCTTCTCCTAGTGAAAGTCGAAAATTATCCCGAGGGAACATATTCCCGAGATAAAAAGTATTATATGTGCTATGCCTGACTATCTATCTATCTCTGTGCCAAATTTAATCAAGATCCGTTCAGCTATTCTGGCGTGATTGAGTAACAAACATTCTAACTTACACATTTTTAAATAAGACTAAGATCATCATCATTGGCACGCTCAGTATAAGCTTTCTTCCTATGTTGCTAATTCCGCCTCTGGCGGTCTACTGTCTGAGCACGAAGTCCGTAGTTTCGGCCTTCGTTTCCTACTTCGTATCACGGACGCAGGCCCGAACTCCCGATGTGTTTTAACCCGTCCGAAAAATTAAATCAGTACGGAGTAGAGCCCGCGTAACTTCGTTGACGAAGTTAGGGAGTAGACCCCCTGTACATTTATGTTATGTGCTTAATGATAAAGATAAAAAGACATTTTTCTCCGTTAAAAGTAATTGCTCCTCTATGCATTTATGTGCCTTAAGGATACAAAAATAACGGCTTTTACTCTCCTAGGTAACGAGAAGGCCTTCGCCGCTGGTGCCGACATCAAGGAGATGCAGAACAACACGTTCAGTAGCAACACAAAGAAAGGCTTCCTCAAGGACTGGGAAGATGTCTCCAACTGCGGCAAACCCATCATCGCTGCGGTCAATGGATTCGCTGTAAGTACCTACAACAAAACTGAAAAAATACTCACAATAAAATATAAAAGTTTGCAGGCCTGTGTGAGCATGTCTGCTTCGAATAATCATAATGTACGATTTCCACCAAACAGGCCGCTTCGGAGCGCATTTTACAATGTGCTAAAGGAAATTCAGGCTTCTATACAATAGTTAAGTTTCATGTTTGCATGGCATTTACACTGCTAGGAACTCTGTTAGATGCGCGCGTATGCCGCGTCAGCTGCACTCGGGCGCCGCGGCAGCCGATCGGCTCCTCGCGTACGTGATGTGCGGCGCTCGGCTGTCGTCGCGTCCGGTCGGCTACCGCCGCGCGCGCTCCTGTGTTGTTGTTGAATTATTGAAGTTCTGTGTTGAACTGTAGACTGACGTGATTTATTTATTTGTGTATTGTTTTTCGTGCAAAATAATAATAATAAAGCGAAAGCCGAGAAAGATAAGCAAATCAAGTATCTTGACTTGGCTCGCGAGGTTGTCGACATGTGGGATGTGGACACAGAGATCATTGTACCGATAGTCGTGTCAGCCAATGGCTTAATAGCCACGAGCCTCGACCAACACCTTAGGAGGCTATCGTTAGGCGGCTGGGTCAAGGGCCTGATCCAGAAAGCAGTATCGCTGGACACGGCTCGTATTGTTAGGAGGTTCCTCTCTCTGGAGCCTTGACCGCCGGTAGCTTGGACCCTGTTCCCGATACCGGTGGGCCTCTATTTTTTTAATTTTAATTATTATTTTTTTGTATTTTTTATAAAAATATTTAAAAATGTAGATGAGAAATGAGATAATAATAATAATTTATTAATTCAAAGCCTAATACACAATGAGAGAATTGACAAGAAGAAATACAATTATTAGGCTATATTAGTACATGCAAAAAGCTAGAAACTTATGACACCCAAACTAGGACCAAAATGAATATGGATACAGATGAAAAGCTTATCTGTTTATTTGAAAAAAAACTGACTGCGACACGAAAGCATCACTAGTCGCTAGAGCATGCTAGCGGATACGCGAGCACGCGCGCGAGCAGTTTGTAGCCGTAGGGCGGACGCGGTCGGCTTCTGGCGCGTGCTCGCGCATCCGCTGCGATGCGCTGCACTGAGCTCCTGCGTCGCCCGGTTGGTTTATAAAAAGTGTCAGTCGATGTCCTTAATTAAACGATGGCAAAATTTGAAACCATCTCCAAAAAAACATTTGCAGTGTTAATTAAAAACTGCAATCCCGATTACCATCTCTGCAAACCCGCTTACAAAACTCTGCATTATCTCTTATGTTCGTGACAGCTCGGTGGCGGTTGCGAGCTAGCTATGCTCTGCGACATCATCTACGCGGGGGAGAAGGCTAAGTTCGGCCAGCCAGAGATCAACATCGGCACCATTCCCGGAGCCGGCGGCACCCAGCGCTTGCCCAGATACGTCGGCAAGTCCAAGGCCATGGAAATCGTCTTGACTGGCAACTTCATTGATGCCAATGAAGCCGAAAAGATGGGTAAGCCGAATATTTAGAACAGAAAAAATTACAATGAAGATTTTCGCTTTTATTTTTACACCAAATCAAAATACTTATTGATAGCTAGCCAGACGATATGCTTTCTAATAGCCAGAAAACAATAAAAATAACTATGATTACTGGTTAACGAATTTTAAGGTTACACTAGTCGAAAATACTTCCATACAAACGTAGTCTAGAGATTACTCCACTGTTTGACGATGTAACTACCTACGTTCAAAATAAAAAATTATATCAATTTGTCTCATCATTATCTAGTCCTGTATGGAAACAAAAAATTAAATAAAAATATATATTTGAAAGTTATGAGCGTCGAAAGTTCCATATTTCAACACTAATTTTAACGCATCTTTGTGCGGTAATAAATACCGTAAGAAGAAGGAAAATTGCAAAACGGCCTCCATACAGGAATAGATTAGTAATTCAACAATGCAAATAATGTTATTTTATAAATATACATTCAGTTGTTTTATCATGATATCTATACTCCCAAAGGTATGTTTATAAAATTGCGCGTTTTCGTCCTAAATCATCATCCATTTCGATACAAATTTGCAAAAGTGCTAATTCGTACGCGAACTAGCTTCTTACTGCTCATCACAGCATCTATTTCTTTCGCACGTGTTGACGGATAAGATAGCATGCATTTTAACCCAGCGCACAAAATAGTTTGTGCCGTTGTCGACTAGTTCAATGTTAAACATTTAGCGCAGCTCTCAAAACCGTTGTGTACAAGATTGTAATAACAACGGTTGTGTTTCACTATCTGATATGGTGGGATATGTACAAACGTACCAGCATTGTCTTGATAACCTTCGGGTCAGCTACTAGTATAACTCGATAGAAGAGACCCGCTGGCTGTATATATATCTACGTATCTTTTGCAAGAGCAAAACGATAGCGATTTTTGCGCAATAATTGCTCTTCAATACAAAAGTTTCAGAGTTGTTGGAGGTTTTTTTTTTAAATAAGTGCATTTGACAAACAGCGAGCGATTAGCAAACGATTGTGTAGGACCTACCATATCTACACTGCAGGTAATGCCGACTTTTATGACATAAAGCGTTTGATCGCTATCGTTTTGCTCTTGCAAAATATACTGGTTGACAGGTTGACTGGTAGAAAATGCCTAAGGCATTAAGTCCGCCTCTGTACTTGTGTGTGCATGAAGTATTAAATAAAGATACGATAAACCTGCCGATATCTGGCTTTTAACCCAAAAATAAAAACACATAATATAACTAGCTAAAAAATATTTAGAGTAGCAAATAGGCCGGTAGACTCCGTGGAATATGGCTTTACCAACTGGATAACAGCCTACAGTCACATTAGCCCTCACCATTCGCCAATACTGCCATAATGTCTTCACCTGTACAGGTTACAGGGCATGCGGTACATGACGAAAGGACACCGCATAAGCACTGGCTATCGGAACCATCCAAAACCCCCACTATTATTAACTGTTATGCTTCTTCTCCAGGTCTCGTGAGCCGCGTCTTCCCCGTCGACAAGCTGCTAGAGGAGACCATCAAGCTGGCAGAGAGGATCGGCACCCACTCTCCCCTCATCGTGAAGATGGCCAAGGCATCAGTCAACCAGGCCTATGAGACCACCTTGAAGTCAGGACTGCTCTTCGAAAAGGCTTACTTCTATGGAACTTTCGCTACTGTAAGTTTGTTGTAAATTAATCTTCATATTATTATAAACATTGAACTCGGCGTATTATACGGCCTAAGATTTTTATACCTATTATTTTTACGTAAATAATACCTTAAAAGAAAAAAGGCTCACAAAAAAAAACAACCTAATAAAAAGCTGTTAGTTAATTTTTTATTGTAATATTTTCTTTCTTTAATATTTATTTTGGAACAAAAACACAATTTTCAAATTTAGTTTACGGAAATGACTGCATAAGTTATAAACTGTGTCGCTGCCATTTACGGCCACCTCCAGGACGGAGACGAGAGTGTTCCAACAGGTTAAAAAAGTCGAAGAAAAAATAGTTATTTGAAAATTAAAATCAGAATTACAATTTAAACTTACAATTTCTATCAAAATAATAACATAAACAAAAAAATATTTAAATCATAATGATAGTTAAATTATTATAATTACAGTACAATTAAATAACAATAAGTGATTGCATACTGTTAAAAATAAATTTATAATCAGAATCTATACTGTAATATATAAAGCTGAAGAGTTTGTTTGTTTGTTTGAACGCGCATTATTTTTGTGTTAGATAGTCCATTTATTGTGGAAGGTTAAAGGCTATAACATCACACTGAGACTAATAGGAGCGGAGCATAAATGAAAAAAGTTGCAAAAACGGCCAAAAATTATTCCTTTTTGAGAACTTCTGTTCCGTGCGCTGCGTAAACGGTTTAAGTTACGCAACAATCATAGCCAGTTGAAGCCGCGTGGGACAGCTAGTTCAAATGTAAAATTACAATATATATAACAAAAAAAAAACTGGTTTTAGTTTTACCTGTCTGTCAAATCAAATCAAATCAAAATTGTTTATTTGCTTAATACAGGTAGATTCAAACAGGTGTTACAAATATTTATAAAGTACACTGTATCATACCTAATAAGGTGTGCGTGTGTGTGTGTATGTAATCAAAGATTGCAAGTGAAATATTGTTTCTAGTGACGCTTTTATTAAAAACTTCTTTAAATAAATTAAAGCTGATTTTCATGTTAATTTTCTGTTACAGGAGGACCGCAAAGAGGGTATGACAGCATTCGTTGAGAAGAGACCACCAAACTTCAAGAATGAATAATTTTATTATGATTTTTATATACAGTATACTTGATCATGTTTCCCCTATACTATAAGAGAAGGTGCTATAATCACAGTAGATCCAGAATACCTGTTATCCAGTTTGTATTTTGTTTACATTAAAGAATTTATTTTTGGATATTTATGATATTATTTTGTTTATAATGGCGCCTTACTGTTATCTCCATCCACCTTCGTATTGATGACGTCTTGATTCAGCGTACTGTAACCCATTTGGGATTTGAATGGGTG
This sequence comes from Orthosia gothica, assembly GCA_949775005.1. Lineage (NCBI taxonomy): Eukaryota > Metazoa > Arthropoda > Insecta > Lepidoptera > Noctuidae > Orthosia > Orthosia gothica. Next base: position 19,171,290 of record OX459034.1, read on the forward strand.
GGTCCATTCTTGTAGAAAAAATTCTTTTGCACCACTCCTTTTCCCTGGACCTGGTGAAGGTTGCGGGGATCCGCTGGTTGCGAGACGCACGGGACCGGTCAATGCGGCGACGCTTGGGAGAGGCCTATGTCCAGCAGTGGACGTCTTTCGGCTGATATGATGATGATTACTCCTTTTCCCCATGGCGGGAGGCAGAATCTACAGAACGCCAACTACTACGAATGGGGTTGGCAAAAGAGATTATTACGGTATTCAGGGCTCTGAATACCGTGTCCCTAAATGCTACGGTCGCTATTTTGGGGACCCTAACTTCTTAACATTTATTACACCACCCTAAATTAGAGGGTCCTGAATACCGTGTAGTGTAATAAACCCTTAAATCATGAGTGGTGACTCTCAAAATAGTAGGAGAACAGAAATATAAAGAAAAGTAGTACATCCGGAGTTGGAATCATGTACCAGGCCCCTCAGAAAGTATTGCGAAAAAAAGTTTTTATATATGGGAGACTGGCCAGTTATAATGATTTTCGAAAATATGATTATTTATAAGTAAAAATAAGTAAGTTCCAATTTCAAAATTTCCCTCCACATTTTTTGCGAGTTAATTCAAAGTATTGTGTCTCACTGAAATATGGATCTGCGCCGGGAACATTTTAGAGCTATGATTTTATACGATTTCAAGTGTCGCCTGAAACCGGATGAATCGTACGATAGACTTCAAATGGCATTCATGGATGAAGGCCCTTCCAAGGCAACCGTGTATCGTTGGTATAACGAATTCAAGCGCGGTCGACCAACTTTGGGGGATGACGAAAGAAGCGGTCGCCCTTTGACGGCTGTTACCGAAGAAAACGTGCTAGCAGTGAAAAATTTAATCCAAGACAATAGGCGAATTACATATCAGGAGATTCAACACATATTGAAGATTGGATCGGGAAGCGTTCACGAGATTCTACACAGCCATCTTCGCGTGAGGAGGATAGTATCACGCTGGGTGCCGCACAACCTCACCGATGCTCAGAAGCAGGCCCGGGTGGAATGGTGCCGTGATATGCTTAACAAATTTGAAGCAGGCTCGTCTCGGCGTGTTTACGACATCGTTACAGGTGATGAGTCCTGGATTTATCAATACGACCCAGAAACCAAGCGCCAGTCGACTGTTTGGGTGTTTCAAAATGAGCCAACGCCTACCAAAGTGAAGCGATCTAGAAGCGGGGGTAAGATTTTGATCGCTAGCTTTTTTAATTTGACTGGCCACTTGGTATCAATTCCCTTACGGGATCAAAGAAGCATTAATGCCGAATGGTATACTACCAAATGTTTGCCAGAAGTTTTCTCTGTTATAAGCAACAAGCGACCAAACACAGGGCTCCGCGGGCTACTGCTCCACCACGACAATGCACCTGCGCACACCGCACTCAAAACGAGGGACTTCCTGGACAGCACGCCAGTCAAACTCCTGGGTCACCCTCCTTACAGCCCTGATCTAGCACCGTGTGACTTCTTTTTATTCCCAAAAATAAAAAATCAGCTCAAAGGGATACAATTTTCGTCGCCGGAAGATGCGCTGGCTGCGTTCGAGCAGGCTGTAAACGAGGTGTCTGCGGCGGACTGGAAAAAGTGTTTTGAAAACTGGTTTAGGCGCATGAATCTTTGTATAGAGGCTGGTGGAAAGTACTTTGAAAAGATTTAATAAAAATATATGTACGTATAGAACAATTTTTTTTAGTTTCGCAAAACTTTCTGAGTGTCCCACGTATTGTGTGGTAAAGCTCAGATATTCTTTATCTGAGTGGTTAAGACTTTCGAACTAGGTAGGTATGTACCAGTAAATCAGAATAATGAAGAAGTATTCTTTTAATCAATCTATAATATTAACCAGAGCGGAGCCGGGCCGGTCAGCTAGTTAAATATAATTAGATCGAAACGTACCATGGCAATTGTAAGAGAGATTTTTTTATAAATACGTTCATGATTTTATAGACGTAATAGGTACTTCGATGTAAATACATATTTCAACGGTTGTGAATTACTTACTTTTTATACAATCTAATACTTAGCTGCAAATTCCAGAAAAAATGCAATGTGAGCTTATAAATAGATCGGGCGATGCGCTATGCAGATGCTGGCGATTGCAATAAATTTGTGCCGGTGCGAGACCTTATAAGGCGTCTGTTTAATTGATTTTCTATGTGTCTGTAATTACGCAGGATAAAACTAAGTCGGCAGTATAGTTTTTTTGCTTTTGCCTGCCTAAAATAGCGTCCCGTCAACGTCAACAGGATTCGAGAATGAATGGGCGGAAGTTTTTGGCGGGATTTTTTCGAGTGAAGTTCAGCGGCTGTTAATATTATTTGCAAATTGATTCCTAGTAAAATTGGTGTAGTTTTGTGTCTCAACTGTCTACGCAACTGGACAATATGTGAAATCATTGACAGAAGCGATCTCAGGATAGTGGAGCGGACAATTTTATTGTAGTATTGACTACCTCCGCAAAGTTTACTGGGAAGGCTGACTCGATACAATTTGCTGCCGAATACTCCAAAAACCATTAGAATCTGTTACACCCGTATTCTAATGCATACTAAAGAATGTTAAAATTGCACTGAAGACGAGGCGGTATGGTCCAAGACCTTAGCCTGCCCGAGAAGGGCGAACAAAAAAAAAATGAATGGGCGGACTGTCAAAGTATATCACTACTGAATTAAATAGACCTCAAAATGTCAGAAACTTCACCTAGTTCGCGAGTCATTAGATAACATTTAATTTTGTCACTGTAAAATGTTATTCTGAATGACAATGATAACAAGTTTGTTGTGTACGCATTTATTTGCTGTTTAAATGAATTAATTTGCATTTCTGTCTGTATTTATGATGCAAAGAGAACTAAACTAGTCGATGGGTATATACATTGTGTAAATAAGTGTTATCGTTTTTATTTTTTTAAATCTCTGTCCATGTTTTGGGATCATGTTTATCGTAACAGGCACATCATGCAAGAGTTTGAAGACATAGAGGTACACAAAACAAGTGTATCAGTGTTTGTGGCCCTGTTTTATTTAGAAATGCTTTACATTTTAATCATGACGCTATCTATTTTAAATAGATTGAATCAAAACCTTCCATCGTAAACCAACATTCACTGTAAGTATTGTATTTATTAACATATTTATTAAGTTTTTACCTTCAACTTAAATCCCTGATTGATTATTTTATGTCTAGTTATGATCTATAGTAGGAAAAGTCATCGTCATCATCAGCCTATTAATGTTCCCACTGCTGGGACAGGGTAGGAAAAGTGCATAAGCTAAACTTTATCCTAGCTTGCACAAAACATTACCAGTAGGCAGTAGCACTAAGGTGCTATCCTACTGGCCTCAAGAAGTAAAACTGCAACTTGTAAACATCTAAAATACTGCTTTATTTAAATCCTAATAAATGCCATGATGAACACTGTATACAAAGATTCTAAGTCATGGGAATGGACCTTGAATTGTTATGGCTTGCCAATCCCACATTTTATGCCTTAAACTAGACCTTCTTGTTAACCACAGATTGAGGAAACAAGTGTTCATTCCGGTGTTAGGTTTATTAATTCAAATTCAAAAACTTTATTTCGAGCTAAGACTCATATAGGGTGAATAACAATGTGTATTAAAAGTGTTAATAAACAACACAATACGGTGACACATGTAACTGACAGCAGTGAACTATATACGGACAATAATGTAGTATACCAATAATGTCCTAGCTTAAAGTAAGCAGCAGTAATATAAGCTAGCTAGCAGTAGTCTTATTGGACCAGCGACTGTTATAATAGAGATTGACAAGGCATGTCCTTACAATCTAATTAAGTTAAGAGTGACAAGAAAATGTGTACAATTCTCACTTTCTTGATTGATGTTTTTTGCGCATTCTATAACACTTGACAATTCAAGACACATTTGACCTGGTGAAGGTTTTGGGGATCCGCTGGATGCCAGACGCATGGGACGAATCAATGTGGCGACGCTTGGGGGAGGCCTATGTCCAGCAGTGGAAGTCTTTCGGCTGATATGATGATGATATAAACATCACTTTAGTAATACAGGTCATCCTAACCTTAGGACTAGAGAATACAATCCTGAGATCCTGTTTGTGTTCTGATTGTGAACTGAAGTTCAAAATATCATGCTGTGCAGTCGGAGGATACATCTGGTTTTGGTCAGCCAGCTCGCGAATATGTATCCTTTGACTGCACAGCATGTTTTTTTTATTGTTTATGTCTTTTTAGTTCGCTTTTTAAGCAGTCAGGGATTTTTGAGTTTTCGAATTTTTTATTTAACTCTTTTTAGTTATATATTTTTGAAATCGCCTCTTAAAACCCTTTATTTTGATACCCCACTCGACAGGATTGGAAGAAAAACCCCACAATATGGCGCCTAAAAGCCGCCATTTTTCTATTTTTCAATTTTAATGTAGCCAGTGACACTCGCAGGGTTATGACGAATCGATTGACGTATGAATCATCAAAATCGGCAAACGTGTTTGGTCTCTGGAACGCCATATAGGAACAAACATACATATATAGACTGATAAACACATTACCCTCCTTCGGCAGTCGGGTAAAAAAGTATCCAAACTTTGTATTTATACTATAGTTTTCCAAATTCTTAATTTTTTTTCTTACCTATATTTTGTTGTGCAAAAATATTATAAAATACAATCTAACAAATTTCTTCAATGATTTATTTTTATTTGAGCCCAATTAGAAACCACATAGTCTAGCCCCAAGATAGTCCCGTTTGTTCGAGTTGAAAAACATGCTTGGTATTGTATTCTCTAATTAAGACACAATGTTCACACTGCCTATCACCAACCCTGACTTGCATTGATACTCCCATTCAATATGTAACACACATCTAAATCAACAACTCCCTCTTTTAAAAACAAATTAGGTATCTACTATATACAACCAATTCATAATATAACAGTCTTTGGAATCATCATCCGTATGTTCTTCTTCTTCTTCGTCGTATCGATGATTCCAAAATTAACCAGAACCCAGAACCAGAATTCAGCCACGCCAACAGACCTCTGTGAGGCAAATGACAATTTGCCTCACAGAGGTCTTTTAAGGTGCAGGTGTTGTTGCACAGAGAGCACGACAAAAGGTGAGGCATTGTTTGGGACCTGGCTCCGCAATCGCACTGTGGGTCATTGAAGTACCCCCATCTAGCTTCCCCATCTAACCCATCTGGCTTCGTAGTCGGTTTAGAAATTTCCAGGTGGGCCAAGGCAGTTGGTTGCCCTCAGGGAGGTTTTCTGCAGGCTCAATATAGTCAGCTGGAGGGGGGTATCTGAGGAGCCATAGATTTTCTTTGTTTCGCTTAAGGCGGTACCCCGAGCAAAATGCCGCGCAAGCCGTTTTTCGTGCTGTTTTAGGAGCTATCTACACGTTATTCAAAAAGAAATATCATTTTTTTTTTCATTTCATTTCATTTTTTCATTTAAAATAAACGTTGCCCCACACTAGGAATTTCTTCCTGTATCGTGGGTGCGTTTACAAACATATAAACTCACATACACAAACACCCAGAGCCGGAACAACTATCTGTAGGTCATACAAATATTTGTTCCGTGCGGGAATCGAACCCGCGACACGCAGCGCAGCAGTCAATCGCTCAACCACTGCGCCAACCGTGCGCCCAAATAAATAATTAATAAAAATACATTAAATTTCTACATAATATTGATTCTAAAATGGTAGATTATGTTTTTTTTTAAATGTTGTATATACATATTTCACTAATCTCCTTCCCAAAAAAACATAAAAATGAGAAATAATTATTTATAGCATGCATCTCCTCGTAAAGTGTTCATTAATTATTTTTCGTACTAACACTAATGTATATACAATTTAATAACGAACATTTTTGTAGTATTTTTTTTTTCAAAAGTCTAAAATTCGATTTTATAAAGATTTTATTCTAAAATCTGGGCGTATTCACTACTGTAATTCAAGCGCCACCAGTGCCGCTAGACCAATAGGAATGCTCATATCTCACGCCGATTTTTTGGTCAGGGTACCGTCTTAACTTATCGCCGTTAATTGATTTAGTGACCAACAGGAAGCTGTGTTGTGTTTAGTCAACTCTGCCCTGTTTGTAATGTTGAGGGAATAAATAAAGTATTTTTATTTTCTTAATTTCAGCATTAACAATAATCCAAAATGATCCGCAAACATGACATGATTGACCGGCTGTACCTCTCGCAGGGCGATGGGAATTGCGTTTACATTGACCACTGCAAATTACCACAACACTCCATTGAGGGAATACGATTTCTCCACAGGCAGTATCTGAATGTAAATATCCACCTATCCTATACTACTACTGTACTGACAAGTATGTGGCTTAGCACGCACCGAAATTTTTATTCGCGTGATTTTTGCGGCCCATTCTGCGACCTATGGAATTGTATGAAGCTGCACGCATTGCGGAACAAAAATTGCGGGAATTAAATTTACGCGAATGAAAATAGCGTCTTATGCCTTAGAGACTGGATAATATTATTTGTTTAATTACCCCCTCTTTACCGGGTATTGCATATTCCAACTAAAAACTAGTGATAGTTCATATTTTCGTGCTTTGCGTCCTTTTTAGGGTTCCGTAGTCAATAAGGAACCATTATAGTTATGCCGTGTTCGTCTGTCCGTCCGCAGCTTAGCTCAGAGACTCTTAGTACAAAAAAATGACTAAAAACCTATAATTTGGCATGGAATATACATATAATTAAAGCCAAAAAAAAAGAAAAATAAGTGTACCTTCTGTACACGTAAAGTGAGTTTTTTTTTCTCTTGTCTATCCCATGGTGTGGGGTATCGTTGGATAGGCCAATTCAGGGATCCGTTTGCGTAAACTTAAGCTTTGAATTGCTATTTTTTGTTAGAGTCAAATTTTGTACGACAAACCGATAATTTCTCAAGTAAAGTGGCGCCCTCACATCTACAGTATTATTGCGTAATATAAAAAAATAGGCTTTTCTATAGTCTAATGATACGCGGACAAAAGCTAGTCTACTATAATTCCCCACTAGATATTCTTTAATAGTAGTAATAATATTTATTTTACAGAGAAAATGTGGAGTGATATTAAATGATCCCCTCAGATTTGACAGGAATATTGAAGTATGTCTGTTCCTGAAAGCTATTCGCAAGATGATCCACCGGCCTATATTAATATTGTGTCAGGAGGGCAGCGAGCGGGACTGGTTTGATCGAATAGACACCTGGACTGAAGGCCTGATCGAAGGTTAGATATATATTATATATATTTTTACGCACTGTTCCCAAACCACTGCAGCTCCTGAAAGCCAGAATCAACAGTTTTTTTCTTCTTTGCCCCGCACTAGGAATTTCTCCTGTATCGTGGGTGCATTTACAAACATTTAAAATGACATAAACAAACATCCAGAGCCCTAACGACTATTAGTAATATTTATTCCGTGCGGGCATCGAACCCGCGACATGCAACGCAGCAGTCGATCGCTCAACTACTACGCCAACTGGGTCGTCAAATATCTTGGCTACATTCTACTTCTTAAACCTTCTCTCTTCTTCTTCTTCTTATTACTAAGACTCCACGATCCGTCTGTCTGTCCGTCTGTCACCAGGCTGTATCTCATGAACCGTGCTAGCTAGACAGTTGCAATTTTCACAGATGATGTATTTCTGTTGCCGCTATAACAACAAATATTATAAACAGAATAAAATAAATATTTAAGGGCTCCATACAACAAACATGATTTTTTTGCCGTTTTTACCATATTGGTACAGAAACTGGTCAGGTCAAGAAACAAAAACTGGTCAAGTGCGAGTCGGACTCGCACTTGACCAGTTTTTGTTTCATGCTCGGAATATAATATCTATGCCTGCCTTTTTGGTCTGAAACTTACTTTCAAGGGGTGATCCAAATGTAATAAGTGTTTATCTACACTCTCACAACGTAATATGCCAAATATTAATTCAAACAATATTGTACATGTACTTTTTTTTCCGTGGATAGGTACTATTAAAAAAAAAACATAGTGCAACATTTTCCTTCGATTTTCAAAAAACTGCTTCTTAAAATAACTTTTAAATTTTTATAGCACACTTTTACTTTTTACTTGATTAGCGTGTATGGGCCCATTTAATTAATGTAGAAAGAAAAACAAAAAGTTAAATCAAAAAACCCGACTGCTTCAAAAGCGAACTAAAAAGTCGTAAACAAGGAAAAAAATCATGCTGTGCAGTCGGAGGATACATATTCACGGGCTGGTTGACCAAAATCTGGTGTATCCTCCACCGTGTCGAATCGGTAATGGCGTTCTTGAGACCAAACGCGTTTACCGATTTTGATGGTTCTTACGTCAATCGATTCGTTTTAATCCTGCGAGTGTCACTGGCTACATTAAAATGGCGGATTTTGGGCGCCATATTGTGGGGGCCCAATTTTTTTGTCTCTTTGATACCCATCGTGTGGGGTATCAAAATAAAGGGCTTTAAGAGGTGATTTCAAAAATATATAACACTTATATGTTTAAATGTAGGTAATTCGAAAATAAAATAATTATAATATAATTATAAATAAAAAAATACCCGACTGCTTAAAAAGCGAACTAAAAAGACGTAAACAAGAAGAAAATCATGCTGTGCAGTCGGAGGATACATTCGCTTTCTAAGCAGTCAGGTTTTTTGATTTAACTTTTTTTTTCGATTTTCCAATTTTAATGTAGCCAGTGACACTCAAATCGATTGACGTACGAATCATCAAAATCGGCCAACGTGTTTGGTCTCTGGAACGCCACATAGGAACAAACATAACATACATAGACTGCTAAACACATTATCCTCTTTCGGCAGTCGGGTAAAAATATTGATTTAAAAAATATATTTTAAACATTTCAGATACCGCAATAGAGACAGTAAATCCCTACATAAAAAAGAAGTTAATAATCAATCCAATGGTGAATCTACATACTTTCTGCCAACGTGAATGGAGCGTTATCGCTGTGGATGGAGACCAGGTTACCAATCCCAACCCAATACTGAAGCTACCTTTTAGGGCCAATTTCAAGATATGGAATACTGAAGTAAATATGAAAGTAAGTAAAGATTAGAGATGTGCCGACTATTACTTTGGCCGACTACCCGACTAGTAGGCTGTAAAGAGGCCGACTAGTTGGCCAAGCCGATCATGGTTTCGGGGGTATTCGTCAATTTTCATTTGCGCACAAGTCAACCGCCGCCTGCGTGTTATTAACTTCGCATTTATTCTTAAGTAGGCAAACAGTTTTATCTGTAGCTGGCAATGTGATACAGAACAAGTAGATCCAGGCGCTTCATCATTTTTTAGCTAACATCCATAACTTGCTGACACAATATTTAAGTACCTAACTGTGTCATTTTTCTAATGACAGACTTCAAACTTTTTACCTTAGATAAAGTACCTATAGATGGAGCCATGGCGTGGCCGCACATGAAACAACAATAACAATCACACTTTGGCTTTTACAGCCTAGAACACATCAACCCACCATCGCACTGACACTTATTATCTATAAATAACCCAATTCCTTGTCTCAATAAACACTTAGTCCCGTGAAATCACAAAAAAATCAAACACGACCGAGTTAGTTTGTCAAACCTGCCATGATATTAGCGTTTGGCAAACAACAAAAGCCGGCCATGGTGACAAAGACGAAAAATAATCTTTTGTCCTTATTATTTACATGGGGCCGCCAATTAGCGATCTCGCTCTATCAATCAAGCTCATTTTATTGATAAATCTATAGGTACTTTATCTAAGCTTTTTACTGACTATAAGTACATTCCTTCAATTTTACAACATCACATTTCACTTGTTGTTATTTGAGGTTTTTATAGTTTTAGTTTGGCAGGTGATTCAGGTGATTTTGGGATATTAAGCTAAGACGCCATATTCCAATGAGAATCTATTTCAGAACAGAACACAAATAACAATATATATGTAGTGTTGCCAACTAAAGAATTAATTATTAAAATAAAGATTTTGTTGTTACCAACGTAATTATTTCTTGACATCACTACCCCAAGTAAGAAGGCAAGTAGAAAATATTCTAATCTGAATTTGTTATGTACAAACTATGTAATATGTATCGGGTAATAAAGAAACAACTTACATGTAATACATATTTTATTGTATTTCATACCTACATATTCATAGTGGTGTTCAGAGGATAACCGCGGTCGTATGGTACTTTGCAGAATGTATTGGTTTGATATGGTAGGTGGCATCCAACACCCCATGTAGATACATAACGATTTCGGATTAGAATATTTTCTTGTTTTATACTTTTTAGAGAGTGCTTTTGCATTAGCTAGACTTTTTAGTTTTTGACCTTACTTTTTATTCTAATATTATTAGGCTTCTTAAGGTCGAACTAGTCGACGGCACGAACTATTTTGTGCGCGGGGTAAACTGCATGGTATCTTATCCGACAACACGTGCGAAAGAGATAGATGCTGTGATGAGCAGTAAGAAGCTAGTTCGCGTACGAATTAGCACTTTTGCAAATTTGTATCGAAATTGATTATGATTTAGGACGAAAACGAGCGCGCGAAATTTAAAAAACAGACCTTTGGGAGTCTAGATATCATGAAAAAAAACACTTAATGTATATTTATAAAATAACATTATTTGCATTGTTGAATTATTAATCTTTCCCTGTATGGAGGCCGTTTTGCAATTTTCCTTGTTCTTATGGTATTTATTTCCGCCCAAAGATGCGTTAAAATTAGTGTTGAAATGTGGAACTTTCGACGCTCATAACTTTCAAATATATTTTTTTTTTACATTTTTGTTTCCATACAGGGCTAGATAATGATGAGACAAATTGATATCATTTTTTTTATTCTGAACGTACATCGTTAAACAGTGGAGTAATCTCTAGACTACGTTTATATGGAAGAATTTTCGACTAGTGTACCTTAAGTCCGGTAACCAGTGAGAAAAGAAAGTAATCAGCTGTATATCTACCACGAGTAAGGGCGCCAGTGTCCCGGTCTCAAGAACTACCTCTTTCCTTTTCCACCTAACCTAGGCATAGGTTCCTAGGAGGAGAGTAAATGAAAAACAGGTAGGTAGAAAACTCGGAACATTTATATTAATAAAAAAGTTTAGCTCAGTAGGTGGGTCGATTTAGTAGGTTAAGGCCTATACAGCGATTACAACTTCCCCCACTGGTCCAGCACTTCCCTGACGTCACTGCCCACTGCTGGAGATGAGTGCTCGCGTGTCGATCGCCAGGTCTCTCAGGATGCAGGTGCAGCTGTAGGTGGGCTGACTCGCTACTGTCCACCGCGGGGAAGCGAGCAGAATAAGGGTGATCCTTGAACCCCAAATGGGGTTTTCCAAATCACACCACAATAATTAAGTATATAAATAAAATGGTCGAGGGAACGGTAGTGACGCCGTTAATAAGATAAATATCGCGATGACGACCGTTTCTTTCTTTTTACGGGTTTGTCCCTATCAGAGATCGCGATAAATATTGACGTGCGTTCGCCTTGACACCAAGAATCAATCTCGCCCCCGACCGCGACGTGGAATCATTCTGTCGTGAATGAACAACATGAACGATGCGCCTGCGCCGAGAACAAAGGAACTGTCTCTGGGTGCCTAATATGTCGCTTATTTTGAATACGAACGTGTTGATAAATTGTAGCTATGCAGAATTCTGATTTGGTGCGTTCATTATTAGTTTCTCTTTGTTTTGTTTTTTTTCCAGTATTGTAAATAGTTACTTTCTTAACTTGTAAATAATGTAGATAAATGTAAATAATTGATTAATCTTATTTTTTTTTCTATATTATTAATTAAAACTAAGACATGTAACAATTAATGTTACAGCGGTACCCCGAGCAAAACGCCGCGCAAGCCGTTTTTTGTGCTGTTTTTAGGAGCTATCTACTCGTTATTTAAAAATAAATATCAATTAATAAAAATACATTAAATTTCTACATAATATTGATTCTAAAATGGTAGATTTAGTTTTTTTTTTAAATGTTGTATATATTACACTAATCTACTTCCAAAAAAAACATAAATGATAATTATTATTGATATTATGCATCTCCTCGTAAAGTGTTCATTTATTATTTTTTGTACTAACACTAATGGATAGACAATTTAATAACGAACATTTTTGTAGAATTATTTTTTTCAAAAGACCAAAATTCGATTTTATAAAGATTTTATTCTAAAATCTGGGCGTATTCACTACTGTAATTCATGCGCCACCAGTGCCGCTAGACCAATAGGAACGCTCATATCTCATGCCGATTTTTTGGTTAGGGTACCGTCTTAAGTTAAATTTAAATACCAAAAACAGAAATTTCTGTAACTTTGATTTCTATCTGTTTCCGTCCGTAGTTTATACTAGTTATTTTTTTGATTAAAAGTATTTTCTGGGTTACTTTTTCACATCATTTATTTTTATTTTAAACAACAATTGTACATAACAATTTCAGATGAAAATATTTTCTTGTTTAATACTTTTTAGAGCGTGATTTTGTAGTAACTGGGTTTTAGTTATTTAACTTTTTTTTTTTTAAGTTTTTGGGGTTTTTGCAGAGCCTGAGAGAACAAATTAACTAAAAAATGCATACATATATAAATACTTACATACATATAAACCGATCAACAAACACTGTGCGACGCCGTAGTTGGGTAAAAAAAAATGTTTTCATGGCTTTGTTGGGATAAATCTCGGAAACGGTACACTTGACAAAAATATGATGTACCAAACCCTACCTTCATTTAAAAATCCTTGTTTAATGATACCACACAAGAAGCGGTGAAGCGATTTTTTTTGTTTTTACTTCATGCCCCTAGAGGGCGCCAAATTCAATTTAATGTGACGTCACAAAACATATAACCAGCGGGCAAACAAGACGCTTCCAACGACACCTCATTTGTCAAATTATAATAAGAAGTTTAGAAGTTATGAGGGAACAGATGAACATAAATTCATACACAGATACCGGTCAGAAACCCTTCCTTTTGGGTAGCCTTAGTCGGGTAAAAAGGAACCCTAATTGGATCACTTCGTTGTCAGTCTGGTTGTCTGTCTTGTTGTCTTTTTTATTTAGGTTACTTTCACAAGCATATTAAGTGCGTTTACTTTAAGTCATTTAATAGTTATTTATGCTACAAGTGCGGCAGGTAGGTGATTTCCGATGAGTGGCATTTTTATTCACGAACGAGCGAAGCGAGTGAGTGGATAAATCGACACGAGTCGGAAATCATCTTACGTACGTGTATCATACAACATTTTACTATGCATTGTGCGAGGAAATAAATAAATTAATAAAAATGAAATTAATAAAATGGCGAGCTTATTCAAGCGCGTTCAGCATATCCACAGATTAATTAATAGTTCCTCGGGCTCGGGAGTTCAAATAGCTGTCACATGGTAACGCAATAAGGCACGAGCAAAATATACGTTCTGCCAAACATATTTAGTTAATAATTAAAATTAATTTGTTAATCAAAATCTAAATCTAGAGTAATTAAAAACGCCTAAAATGAAGTATTAGTTTTATTCTACCTTTTATATGAATGATAATCTGTACATAACTGATTTGTAAATCTTTTCTCAAATAATAAAACTCTATGCGTCGGGCTGACGTTGGAGTTAAAAATTAAAAAAATACAGGAAAGTAAAAAGCACTAGTGAAAAAAAGTGACACTTTCCGCACAGTTTGGCTGCTTGGAAAACCGCTCTTTTCGAGGACATGCATTGTAATAGTTATTTATGATACAAGTGCGGAAGGTAGGTGATTTCCGATGAGTGGCATTTTTATTCACGAGCGAGCGAAGCGAGTGAGTGGATAAATCGACACGAGTCGGAAATCATCTTACGTACGTGTATCATACAACATTTTACTATGCATTGTGCGAGGAAATAAATAAATTAATAAAATGAAATTAATAAAATGGCGGGCTGATTCAAGCGCGTTCAGCATATCCACAGATTAACTAATATTTCTTCGGGCATATCTACTGCGCATGTGCAACTAGCTGTCACATCGTAACGCAATAAGGCACGAGCAAAATATACGTTCTGCCAAACATATTTAATGAATATTTAAAATTTATTTATTGATCAAAATCTTAATCTCGAGTAATTAAAAACGCCTAAAATGAAGTATTAGTTTTATTTTACCTTTTATATTAATGATAATCTGTACATAACTAATTTGTAAAAAAAAATCTCAAACAATAAAAACTCTATGCTTCGGGCTGACGTTGGAGTTAAAAATTAAAAAAATACAGGAAAGTAAAAAGCACTAGTGAAAAAAAGTGACACTTTCCGCACAGTTTGGCTGCTTGGAAAACCGCTCTTTTCGAGGACATGCATTGTAAAATAATTTTTGTTTTGTTTACAGGACAACTTGGATAGATTTGAAGAAGTATACAAGTGGATATATCCCCGCGAAATATTCGATAAACATTCTTTTACTCCTGACTATGGAAGTGCTGAGGATATCATAACCAAGGCTATTCGTTTGGATACATTTTTTGAAGACATAGTTTTGAGGAGAATTGATGTGACTCCTTCTTTTGAGGTTAGTTTGTAACTTTGCTGAAATCTATTTTTCTTTCAACCACGTAGTAATGTTATCATTAATCACTACAAAACTGAACCGAAAGGACGTAGTTTTTAGAACCAAAACAGTGCAGAAATGTTATATGAAATCTCATTGTTGCACTGATTTACATTAATGCACTGTTTTGTATTTTTTATATATACTAATATTATAAAACAGAAGAGTAGCTAGGGTAGGTAAGGTAGGCAGAATTGGCTAGGTAGGGTAGACAGAGGCAGGGTAGGCAGAGTAGGCAAGGTAGGTAGCCAGTTGACGGGAGCGAAGCCGCGGGGTTCAGCTAGTTTAGATATAAATTTACCACAGAGACCCCATTAAGTTTAATATAAAATGTATGCAGTAGAACAAAAAGATACTGGCTGAAAATAAAATCGGCTGAATAAAACCGACTTGATGAAAAAAAAAACAAATCGCGCGCTTTTTGTACCATTGTAAAACTTTGATACATCATATTTAGCAAGAAAAGTTAAACAAATGGAAATAGACAGCGATAGCGATATGAATTCAAATCCAGAAAGTATTAAAACAGCTGCAAATTAAATTGTTAATAACCTTTTGCCGCAAAAGTCGCGGTATAACTTTGTTTTCATTAACTTGAGTTTTTTATTTTTAGTAGCTATATTTTATCACGGTAGGTAGATAAGTAGTTGAAATAAAAGTAGATTACGCACCTTGCTAAAGTGAGTAATTAATGCACTCGTGTTAATTTAGTGCCCTCGCATGCGCTCGGGCACCAACATAACACTCATGCATTAATAACTCACTTTGCACTCGAAGCAACAATCTACTATTATTCATCATTTGTATTTGCCCCAGAATATCTTGTGGCTAAATCATGAATAGCCGCACGGGTCGATATTGAAGGTTTTTCATTGCTCTCTGGGCTTAATTGTCCCCTAGATGCTATGGCAGACTTCCTCCAATTGTATCAAAGCCACCTGTGTCCCAAACTACAGACATCTCTTGACTCATTAGAGATGCTCAGTGAAGAATCGATAACATGTTAATGTATGTTTGTATGTTTTATTTTCAGAATTACAAAAGAGAAAATAGAGAATCTCTAACTGAAACTACGTTAACCATCATCGGTCCGAAACCTTCTTCTAGTACGACCTTAAGTAACAAAAACATATGTCCAACTATTGCTGCTCCAAAGGAAACTCCTATGTTTGTTGGTGATACCATTATAACTCGTACAACTGTCGAGCCTACAATAGGAAGCGTTAGAATTGTAGGTGATACAACTATAACTCCTAAAACTGTAACTCCTTCAACAGCAAGTTCTAAAACTGTAACTCCTTCAACAGCAGGTTCTAAAACTGTAACTCCTTCAACAGCAGGTTGTAGAACGGTATCCACTTCAACAGGAGGTTGTAGAACGGTATCTCCTTCAACAGCAGGTTCTAGAACAGTAGGTCAAACAACTATAACTCATACTGCAGGTACTATCATGACTGTGTGTGATACAAGTATTACTTCTACAAGTGTAGTAGCCTGTAGTTCTGCAACTGTAACTCCTGCAACTAGTCCAGTACCTACTGTAACTATAACAAGGAAAAACAAAGACTCGACCGGCACCAAAATAAAACGTTCAAAACCAAGAATACAACCAGAAAACGCTCCCAAACTATTTGATGCACCGATGGCTGTACTAGCCAAGCTTATAGAAGAATCACCGAAACCTGATCCTGCAGAAGATGGAACTTTCAATAGAAACGCTGACTACTGTATTGAAAACTATAACGAATCAAATGGCAAAGATAAACCAGAGCAAAGCAACGCGGAAAGTAGCAGAGATGGAACGAAGACAGATAAAGTAATTGAAATGATCGAGTTACCTGATGAACCCGAGGTGGCTCAAACCTCGGCTGGCAAGTTATTAGAGATGGACACGTTAGTTTTCGGAATCGATACATTAATAAGCCCAGTTTCAGAAACTGATGTACCCGGGAAAGGGGACCATACAGCATCGGACAAAAAGGAAATCGAGCCACATACAATCCTCACGTGTAAACCAGTAGGCGAACGTAGTACTCATAATAAATTATTTACAGATAACAATAAAAGTACAAGCGCCATTACTTCCAAAACATCTACAAGATGTTCAGATACTGAGAGAGATGAAAAGAATGATAGAAAAATAATAAAAGGTAAATCACCAGTACCAACTGATAAACCAGAAGTAGATATCATTAAGATTAATCTTGATGAATTGAATAAAGAAATGAGAGAGTTGGGCACAAGAGATACCCCTGAACGATTGGTTAAAAGACAAAAGACCAAAGACAGCAGTGAAACATCAACATGCTATGATGAAATTAGGAATAAATTTAGAGAACAGAATAGAGACACCAGTATATCGGTTACCAAGACAAATACAGAACAAATAGTAAATAGTCTTAAACGTAATAATATAGATGTGAAAATGAAAGAGTGCCAGGAGACTGTGTCAAAGAAATTCAAGGGAACTTTGTTAGATAGTCTGTTTTAAACGTGTGTGTGAATGTAGGCTAAATTGTTTTAGGAAATAATAATAATTGTTTTTTAAGATCCTATAAGTAACACTTTCCGTGTCTTATTCCTGTGATCCCACTTCTGATAGAATACAGAAATCATCATGCTTTTACTATGTACATATTTATTTGGTCTGGGGTCTGAATTTAGGGTGTTCGTTTTCAAAGCATTCCTCGTAATCCGCGTCACCATTGAAATAACATTAGAAATTTTTACAACTCCTTTTTACAGTCCGTTCAATCGATTTTGAGTTCTATGTCGTAAATATAAGGATGGCATAAAAAGCATAAACCTGTTACCAAAACTAACTGTTAAATACAGCTGCAATTTGTCATATCACCAACGCAATAGAAGTCAAAATCGGTTGAACGGGCTGTAAAATTGGATTATTTAAATGGAGTATAGATATTGGTTAATTTTATCATTGTCGCTATGTAAACTCATTCATAGTTCTCTGAAGTTTTTAGTAGAGGTAGTGCTTCTAGTCAATATAGATAAAGGAAAATCTGATCTGAGCTAAAAGCAGCATACAATTTAAGAAAAGATTTTTCCTATATTTTTAAATAAATTTATATATATCGCTCTCTCCCTCATGTATGTAATAATTAATCTTAAGTAGCCTGCATTATTTAATTTTGTACTTTGACGCATGTATTCGACACAAGTGTCAATTTGCGTCAGTGTATAGTTGTAATCCCCGGCACGTAAGTTGGCAAGAGTCTTTTGATGCGCAGGAGTCGTTTTTTAGGTAACTTTGGTAGTGAAGAGGGGCGCGGGGAAAGTTTAGCACCGTTCCGAGCGCGCGATTGGTTGGTCAGTTGACACAAGGATTGATTGTCCAATCGCGTCGCGTCCACGTTCCGTTCGCTCTATATGGTGGTTGGTCAGTTCTCGGTATATGCGCGAACTTACCTCCCCTACGCCAGAACCTTGCCAACTTACGAGCCGGACACTAATTACTTTCATTAAAAATATATTGTAATAAGCATTTTCATTTGCAAAATGGCATGTAAATAGCTATATAAATTCATGAGGAAGGGGTGGTAACTTTATCTGTTATAGTATACAGATCAGCTGTATACTGATTGATTTAACGACCTAACTTGATATTTTATTAATTTACACAAATTTCAGCCGTTTACAAAACAATGATTGTTTAGCAAGCTTTGACACCTTTTGCTTTGTATTCACTCGCAGGAAAAAAGAAACAAGAAATGTAATAAAATGAAACTATTATAATAACATCAACGTATTTATTTTTTCTATGCTTAAATAATATCATTTGCAATAAAAATTTGTATACAATTGTATCACATCAATTCATAATTTGTTTTATTTTGCACCAATGTATAGTAAAGTATGTAAAAAAAAATGAAAGTAGAGGCAGGAAACTAAATACTATTTGAAATAACTTAAAACATACTGTACAGGCGTAACTTAGTTGGTACCATTAAGGGCCTTCCACCGCTTAAGTGCCGTAAAACGGTCACTTTCTAAAGCATACTCCTTAGTAACGGCTAGGTTAAAAGGTTTGATTGAAATATATATTTATTTTCTATTAATGTATGTACATTATTTTAAAAGTTTAGCTTAAAAAAATAATTAACAACACGATATTTTTTCGCCACTTTTGGATACTCCTGCAAAACGACTTGGATGTTTAAAAATATTTTTACACAGAAAAATTGATGGCTGGAATTTCTTCATAACTGAAATAGCAAATCAAATAATATTTTGAAAACAAAACTGTTCAAAAGGAGGTTCAATATTGATATTTTGGGCTCCGAGCAGGCGCACGGCCAGTACTGCGTTAACATTGTGGCGTATATAACGCCATAAGGCGTTAATTCTGTTCCAGTGGGGTGTGCCGCGGGTAAAAGCTAGTTATGAATAAATTATTTTACATTATTTTGTAACACCTAGAATACAAGTTAAAAAAATCAAAAAACCCGACTGCTTCAAAAGCGAACTAAAAAGTCGTAAACAAGGAAAAAATCATGCTGTGCAGTCGGAGGATACATATTCGCCGGCTGGCTGACCAAAATCTGGTGTATCCTCCGCCTGCACAGCATGATTTTTTCCTTGTTTACGACTTTTTAGTTCGCTTTTGAAGCAGTCGGGTTTTTTGATTTTTTTAATTAAGTTTTTTTATTTATAACTTTTTAGTTAGTTTTTTCGAATTAGATACATTTAAACATATAAGTGTTATGTATTTTTGAAATCACCTCTTAAAACCCTTTATTTTGATACCCCACACGATGGGTTTGGAAGAAAAAAAAAATTTGGGCCCCCACAATATAGCACCCAAAATCCACCATTTTTCTATTATCCAATTTTAATGTAGCTTATGACACTCGCAGGGTTAAGACGCATCGATTGACGTACGAATCATCAAAATCGGCCAACGCGTTTGGTCTCTGGAACGCCACATAGGAACAAACATACATACATACTTACATACATAGACTGATAAACACATTACCCTCCTTCGGCAGTCGGGTAATTACAAAAATAGCCTGCATCACAATTTCTTTGATAATACGGTATCTTTTACACACATCAAAATATCATTTTAAGATTTTTATGTTGACAAGTATGAAGATTCCAAGCTACCTTACAGACATTAGTAACGGTCAGTACAGTTAGGTGTTAAATAAGTCAAATAAACGTACACTGTTCAACTGTTACATACACAAACAAGCCAAAAAGTTTGATTATATTCACAAATAATTACATTTAGGGCAATGTCGACTTTAAGTAAAAGCATTTAAGTATATTTTACATTGATTCTTATAAATACATATTTACATTACTGAATGTACTTTATGAAAATATGATGCGTTCTTGTTTAAACACTTAGTTTTCCACAACCTTTTTAGGAACGTAGTATTTTTATACAATATTACCTGTCTTATGGGGCACTTACAAAGTATATATTTTTTGTATTATTAAAAATAACCAATCGGATAATAAAGCTGTTGTTGCAGTAATATTGTTTAAATCAGTTCCCGTAGTCAAACAAAACAAGATCGTGTAAATCGAGACATAATTATTCATAAAATAAATGTATAAACAGGTTTTCAAACTAATAAAACCTAAATCTCTTTGAATATAAATAAGTAGAAGTTGTGACTTCCTACTAAAGATAATTTAAATGCAAAATACAATAAAAGATTGTAAAAATCTCAAATGTGTAGGTAAATAGCCAAACATAATTTAGTTTTTTTATATAAATTAATTAATAAAGTAAATAAAATATAAAGAAAAGATTTGGAATGTTTATGAGACAAAATATCGTTGAGCCCAAAATTTTGTTAACCGTTTGAAGACAATCAAATAAATTATTCGTCATTTACATCTTCATAGGTAAAATATCAACTTTAAAGGTTTATACATGCCATTCTTTATTTGAAATACATTTCCTGTCAAATTATCAAAATGGCGCTCAATCAAGCAACCTTTTTACCGTTGCCATCGATATTATGATTTGCTATCAAAATTGATTGTCCGCACCAGCACTAAAGTTGATACATTTTTAAATATCAACAATATTTCTTATCTATAAAAAGTTTCAATTACAAGATTCAAAACTGGAACTTATAATTATTAATGGCCGGAACATAATATGAAAGTGTTTTAATGGTTGCTACTTCGAATAAAACCGATGCATAATTTAAAATTGAGTCTGATTCTATTCTTCGCTTACATGATTTTTGAAAGACTAATCAACACAGATTAATAAAGGTTATTAGACTGCCAAAATAATGTCGAGTGATTTCATTGGCTATACGAATTTAGGCAGTCTATCGATAAAAATAATAATAGTGAAAACAGAATCAAAATTGTTCGAAAAAAGAACGAGATATTTAAATATTGTTGAGATTGTCGAGATAGTTGTCTGACGTCAGATGGCACGTCGGACTTCTCTGTCTAATTCTCAATCTTGACGCTTTATAACTTCGTCTCTGACTTAGTTTTTTTTTTAAATCTTTCGTATTTGTTTCCTATAGTCAATAAGGTAATTAAAAAAATATATGCGTATTCTCTATTACAGTAAACGTCAATTTTTTTTTCAGTTCCGCAACCCTCAACCCCGCTGTCTCATGAATTTGTTACTGAGCATCAAATCGCCTCATGTTCAGTGGGCTTAGTGCGAGTTTTTACTCGTGCTCGAAAGTTAACGTAAACGTCAATTTGTACAGAAAACCAATTTTTATGACGTAAGAAAACGCCGACAGACAACATACATTTTGCATCAGACTGTTGGTTAGCTCAATCTTGAGAAGCGGCGCGACGTTCACGCACTTTTAAAAACCGCTTTACAATATAGTACTTTATTTACAATACAATAAGGTACACGTTTAAGTGAGAGGTATTGATATATTGTCGTGTATTTGAAAAAAAAGGTTTATAAAGTTCTATATTTTGTATTGCTATCTCGAAAAGTGTACATTATTAATTAGCCTTTCAGAAAACACGTGTTGCTGTATTAGTCGCGGTGTAACTATGTATTGTTAAATAAATACTTTAATTTGTTAAATTGCTTCGTAACACTTCGCGATTAATTTAATTTGCTTTAATAAAATATTGATTATGCAATTTTTAACAAGCTTTGCAAATTATATCTGTGTGTGAATTCTGCTGTAATTTTATACCAGCACCCTAATTGCGTAACTGTTTTGACAGCTCGAAACGCGCGCTCCCCTTCATCTTGACAATTCAACAATAATAATTGCGTTTTACGCTGTTGAATCGACGGATTTTGAACATATGAAGCAATGGATACAAGCAAAGCAGGCGTGCCGCATTCTTTGAAGTTACGCAATTAAGGTGCAGGTGTATAATTGAAAACCTATTGAAAGGGTTTCAGTAGTTTTGCTATTATCAAATAATGGGCAACGATATGAAGCAAACAAGCTTCTTAAAATAATAAGTAGATATGTACCTATACATAAATGTCAATACTTATGAAAGTTAACTAAGGATAAGGTAACTTCTTCAAAGTAGATCGACGCGAAGGTTTCGCGAGGTGATGCGACATTGCGATTGATGCATTCAAAGTCGCGCCACGATACTGAACACAGACACAGAAGCGAAGATATTTGTCGACTCCTTAAGGTTACCCTAGTCGACGGCACGAACTACTTTGTGCGCGAGGTTAAAATTAATACTATCTCATCCGAAAACACGTGCGAAAGAGATAGATGCTGTGATGAGCAATAAGAAGCTAGTTCGCGTACGAATTAGCACTTTTGCAAATTTGTATCGAAATGGATGATGATTTAGGACGAAAACGAGCGCGCGAAATTTTATAAACAGACCTTTGGGAGTCTAGATATCATGAAAAAACGACTAAATGTATATTTTCAAAATAAATTTATTTGCATTGTTGAATTACTAATATATCCCTGTATGGAGGCCGTTTTGCAATTTTTCTTTTTCTTATGGTATTTATTACCACCCAAAGATGCGTTAAAACTAGTGTTGAAATATGGAACTTTCGACGCTCATAACTTTCAAATATTTTACTTTTTTGTTTCCATACAGGGCTAGATAATGATGAGACAAATTGATATAAGTCAAACAGTGGACTAATCGCCAGACTACGTTTGTATGGAAGAATGATCGACTAGTGTAACCTTAAGATCGCGAGTCGCAGACTTTTGCGACAAAACGCAACGACATAAAAGAACCTAAGCAGTTCACATACAACTCACAGGAGCGTCACGGCAGTCTTTGACACACGTACGTGTTGTACGTGAACACTCAAGGCATGATATTAACTACGTGAGATGTACTTGAACTCGAGACATTAAAAATCCTATAATAATTTCATTTTAGTTACACAATTTAGCATTTACATGTATTAAGTCATAATCTCGCCTGGATCTGGTCATTTTGCAACGTTATTTAGTTTTTATGTGGAGGTACTCCGCAACGAAGAACCGCATAATTTTGTTCAGGTTTTCTATAGTATTGAAGTCGAGGGCTGAAATGTCATCGGCTGGAGTGTGCCATATGCTCGGGAATGGCGACGGGATTAAGTGCAAGATGTCCACGTCTGAAACAAATTAAAAATAAATCAATGTTAGGTCAAAACTGCACATAAGGAACAAGAAGAAATGCTAAATGAAGGCCGGAGGATATCAGCAGCTTAATTGCGTACGTGAACACGGCAAGACAAAGGTTTTGACCCCATAAATGAGTATGGACAAATACTCTTTAAATCATTTTTTTTCCAACTACGTAGTAATGTTATCATTAATCACCACAAAACTGATCACAAAGGACGTATTTATTGCTTGGAACCAAAACAGTGCAGAAATGTTATATGAAATCTCATTGTTGCACTGTTTTTCATTAATGCACTGTTTTGTCTATGTAGAGTAGGTAGAGTAAGTAGAGAAGATATAGTAAGTAGAGTAGGTAGAGTAAGTAGAGAAGGTAGAGTTGGAAGAGTAAGCAGAGTAGGTAGAGAAGGTACAGTAGGTAGAGTAAGTAGATTAGGTAGAGAAGGTAGAGTAAGTAGAGTAGGCAGGATAGGCTAGGCAGAGTAGGTAGGTAGATAGGTAGCCAGTTGTCGGGAGCGAAGCCGCGGGGGTCAGCTAGTTTAGATATAAATTTACCACAGAGGTTTAATGTCTCCCATTAAGTTTAATATAAAATGTATGCAGTAGATCAAATAGATACTAGCTGAAAATAAAAATCGGCTGTATAAAATCAATGAGGTGAAAAAAAAATGCCCCGCATTTTGTACCATTGTAAAATTTTCATACGTAGGTACTTCATATTTAGCAAGAAAAGTATAAAAAATGGAAATAGATGAGGTAGATAGGTAGTTGAAAGAAAAGTAGATTACGCACCTCGCTAAAGTGAGTAATTAATGCACTCGTGTTAATTTAGTGACCTCGCATGCGCTCAAGCACCAACATAACACTCGTGCATCAATAACTAACTCACTTTGCGCTCGATGCAACAATCTACTATTGTATTACCAAATATTATGGAAATCTTTCGCAAAGAGAATTTCATACGGTAAAATAGTCTTTTGATTAAGTCCTTAACGTTTTCTCCTGTTTTAGCACCAAAGTAAAGCGAATTACAATTAAAGAAAACAAACCCAAAAAATAAATGTAGGTATGCCGATCAAATTGAAAGTAGTCCCAACTGAAATTGTACTGGCTCCTGTAACACAGGTTAATCACCTATCACTGAATTGTATGCTTTTCCTTATATAAATAGGTAAAGATTATTATTATTATAACTAGTGAGTAATACCGAGTTATAAACTCAGTATAAGTATTACTGGCCAAATTCAAGGGAAAAATAGTGTAGTTTATAGTTTTTTGAGAGACAAGAATACTCTGAGCATAGCTTTCTCCATTTGATGCACTTTAATTAGGAGCATTGTACTTGTGAGCGAACGAAAATAATATTTCAACATTTTATTAAATCTTAGGTAGTAATATCACGTGGTCCCAGCGTTAACAAAGAAAATTTGGATCAAATAAATGTCACTTTATGGCGCGATATTCATCGATTTGGTATTGAATTGGATGTAAAATTAACATTTTCTAGAATCGATCATAAAATTTTTATGTTATTTTTTAATCAACTTTCCTAAGCACAAAATTATGGAATATTGGTATCATAATTCACATTTCTAAGATTATTTGAACTGATCATTTAAAATTGATTCCAATAGATGGCGCGGTTTAAAATTTCTGAGGCATGATATGACACTCGATTTTTTAAATTTGTATTGTATTACATTTTGGTATAATGAAACTGTAATAAACGTGCAAAAAATACTATAAAACAAATCGTCACTGTATTTAAAGAAAATATAGTCACGAACCGAGAAAATTATTTTTCTTGCAAGTCGGTGCTAACATAATCTATAGCTGTGGAACGGAACCGAACGCGATCGAAGTACGTCGGCACGGTTACTTTGCATGGGATGAGGCATCTGTATGCTATTATTATATTATCTGTGCTAATATTTTAAATGTGAAAGTTTAGATTGTGTGTGTGGATGTATGTTTGTTATTCAATCACGCTAGAACGGCTGAACGGATCTGGATGAAATTTAGCACAGACATAGATTATAGCCTGGAATGACACATGCTAGTTACGTCGGCACGGTTTCTTTGTATGGGATGAGGCATCTGTATGCTAGTATTATATTATCTGTGCCTCGGTTTCTGAAAGCAATTATTGAATATCTTGTCAATTCTCATGTCAAGAGATTCGACAGGCTGTGTTATTCCTTAACTGACATTTCTAACACGGGTTTGGCAGTCTGTCAGTGCTAATTACCATCTATAGGTATTTCTTTCTAACAAATAGGTATAAGTCCTCTAACCTTGCCTCGTCAATGTTGTTGGATGTTGTGAACGCACCGTACTTTCACGTCTCAGAGTAAGTCTCAATGCCAACCAATAAATCTAATAATATTATGTTATTGTATAAATCAGGTTCCCAACCGGAGTTATTACAATTTTTATTATTTTTATAGGCATAGGTAACGTATTTTTAACCGACTTTCCAAAAAGGAGGCGGTTCGATGATCGGGCTTTATGTATTTTTTTAAATGTAAGTTTACCAATTTCTTCGTCAATTATAGACCGATTTTGAAATTCTTTTTGTTTTCAATGGGGTATTTTCTCGAGATGGTCCCATAAGGTGAAGATATTATGAATAACTTTGGAGATATAGGTACAACAAAACTCTTTAATAAATGACGGGAAATCTGTCGAGCTTGCTGCTATCGCATGCCCACTGGGTACCACAACAAGAAAATTAAAAATAAAAACTTTTTTACTAAAAAAAGTGCAACCGATTTCCAAATATAAACATTACCAAGTGGAAAATAACTTCATTTCGGAAGTCGGTGTCAAAAACAGAAAACAAAACACCAGTCATCGATCAATACAGTCGAGATTAAAAAAAATAAAAAAATAAATAAATAACAATTAAATTAACATATTAACATTTAATTATTAATTTATTAAAAATGAACTCGTATGTTCCACATGCCGCTGACACAATTCATAGGGCGAGTAGTGTTTACCGGTAATAAAATGGTTACTCTTTATTTTTATAAAACCTAATTACCCACTCAATCAAGTTATCGGTAGTTGTACCTCTGATTTCGGCATTTTGAGTAGGTATTTGTCTAACTCTACATAAGCCTGCAAACCTGTCAAACTTTGGACACATTCTTAACATCAAATTCTCTTTTCATAAACCGGCCTTTAGTCTTAGAAATAACCAAAATACGACAAGACCTGTACCGATTTTCGGTCTTCAGGTAAAAATCATTCACGTCTATGCTACAGACAGGCAGAAGAGCTGCAACTTGAAGTTCTATCGACAAAATTCTTCACACACGATAACTTTTCAACTTGTGTAATTAGAGAATTCAACGAACTCGATCAAGAACTCAAAGCATCTAATTAAAACGCGCAGGGTTCGATTTAATATTTATATATTTCGAACTCATGGCGTTTAACTTGTTATGTTGAAAAGTACTATTGCTACGCAGACGAAGTCGCGAGCAAAAGCTAGTACAAGTGGAAGGGCGCAGGGTTGGCGCAGTGGTTGAGCGATTGACTGCTGCGCTGCGTGTCGCGGGTACGATTCCCGCACGGAACAAATATTTCTATGACCTACAGATAGTTGTTCCGGCTCTGGGTGTTGTGTATGTGAGTTTATATGTTTGTAAACGCACCTACGATACAGGAAGAAATTCCTAGTGTGGGGCAACGAAAAAGAAAAGTAGTTACGTACTACTCATTATATTTTTATCAGGTGGTTTCTGCATCTATTCAAACTGTTGTAATAATAAAGAACAAAGCGAATTGATTTAGGTTACATCTAATCTGATTTAAATAAGGAAGTCTGAGTTTCGACCATGAATGTGTCGCCGAAATTATCATGGCAACTACACGGCACCCATACAAATGAACTGTTTGATGAATTGAAGATAGAAAGAAACTTATTTGTTTTTTTGCAATAACAAATAAGAAGGCAAGGGAAGTATTTTAAAAAGCGTTTATAACAGCTATGTTTTAAACGCTTTTTCTACGTGTAAATAGGTTTATGCGTGGCTTTTTACGGTTCCGTACGCAAAGGACCCTATTACTAAAACTCCGCGGTCCGTCTGTCTGTCACCAGGCTGTAGGCTATATCTCATGAACCGTGATAGCTAGACAGTTGAAATTTTCACAGATGATGTATTTCTGTTTCCGCTATAACATTTAAGTGATGCGCACATACAACAAACGTGATTTTTTTGCCGTTTTTTGCGATAAAGGTACGGAACCCTTCGTGAGCGAGTCCGACTCGCACTTGGCCGGTTTTTTTAAAATATTTCTGTACAAGTACTTACATACGTACAGTACAGGGACTTAGGCTCTAAACATGCAGACTGATTTTACAAGTATGTATGTAAGTATGTTCGGGTCAAATCTTGCAACTGAATTTTAAAGCAGTAATCCTCAACCGATTAAGATGAAATTTTGCATACACGTTTGATTTGGAGAACAATGTACGGTAAGCTAAGAAGCTTGTTTAAAAAAAGTTTTTTTTTTATTGAAAAAACTTATATAACAGTACGCCGACTGCAAGCGGACTGCACGCTGGCTGACAACAGAAACAATGCATCCAAACCTGTTTTGCCAATACTTAGTAAACATTGGAATACACCAAAACAGTTCTCAGAAACCAAGCTACGTAGGAGAACGCTGCAGGAAAACCCCAACACAAATATTTTGATTTAATTTCGTTTGGACTCTACATTTTATCAGCATTTAATGCTTATCATTATCAGAAACGTGCCTAGATATTTTATTTTGTCACTTTATATATGATATCACTTTTAAGAATTTGATGGAAATATTATGTTCGATGTTGTTGATATGATAAAATATGTCAAAATTATATCCTGCAGAGAGCTATGGCAGGTAGGTTGGCACATTGTCCGACTATCCGCTGAATATTACGGCGCGATAAGGGTTACCATCCGGACTTGTCCGGACATTTTGTCGTCCTGTCCGTACTTTATCCGACCTTCTAATTTGTCCGGATTGTTCACTTGGTTGACAATTTTATTTTTATTTTTGTTGGTGTTGCTAAATAATAACAGCCGCACGGGACGATCTTCAATGTTAAGCAACGCTTGACGAGGTCGATCCGTGGATGGGTGACCATTTCAACATACCGAGATTCCTCCGTGCCTCGGAAAGCACGTTAAGCCGTTGGTCCCGGCTGTCATTTGAAGATCTTTGACAGTCGTTACGGATAGTCAGAAGCCTGAAATCTGGCACCAGTCTAGCCAAGAGGTATCGAGTTACTAGGTTGTGGAGGTCAGATAGGCAGTCGCTCCATGTAAAACACTGGTACTCAGCTGAATCCGGTTAGACTGGAAGCCGACCCCAATATAGTTGGGAAAAGGCTAGGCAGATTTGATTTGTTTCAAACGTAACACATGACAAATGTCTGGACTTTTCATTAAAAGTCCAGTTTTGTCTGGACTTTACAGTTCGAAATGGTAACCCTAGAATCGTGACAATCTAAGAAGTCCGATGACGTTTCTCATTTTACATGCCACTATAACTTTGTACAGGAATTGAAAAATCCAATTCATAATCCAATTTTTTTTTATATGGCTTCCCACGGTTTGTGAATTAAGCCAGTGTTACGGTTAGAAGTCCTAGTTTCTTTAGTTTTTAGTCCAATGTCCTAGTAAGGCCCCAGTAAAATGGCGGTAACTTTATTGGAAGCGTCCAAGGAGTTTTGTCGGCAACATGAACCTCATATTCCACCGCTGTGTTTTATTTGCCCAGACTCGTGCACGTTCACTAATATTATTAGATTAAAACACCACCATTTTTACACTATTAATATTCAATTTAACACAATTTTAGGAAAATAAAACAGAGAAGCAACATAGACGCCATCACGTTCCCGCCAAAAACTCATCCTAATTAATTACTTGTTACTCATAAATATAACAACGAATATCATTCGCAAGCATCAAGTGTCAGTATTTTATAGCTGTCAAATCCGACTTCTTAGATTGTCACGACCTTTTATCTGTTCTGTGGTCACGACTAGCGACTGTAGGTGCGATTGACCTATACAAACGTTAAAAATTTCCTTGTCATTAGAGAATTTGATTTTTTTTCAAATGAAAAGCTAATAAAATGCCTACAACCTACGACAAGGCAATATGCCTTGTAGCCATTTTAAAAGCATTATCAATGGCAACGGGTATTTTCACCATCCTCGCGCGCTCAGTTCGAAATTCAAATAATTGGACATGTTGAAAATATGAAATTGGACATCTGACGGAACAGTTAGTCCTCATTGCAATAGGTAATGACTACAATTACCTCAATACATAAAATACATTAAGCCTGTGTGCTTACATTCATGCAATTTTATTGAATTTCCACATGGCTGGGTTCCGTTTGTAAACTGAATAAAATATAAGCTCTCTCCCTTATGTATAATATTCACAGCGGATCTTGTGTCCCTGAAGTTGGTTCTGTCAACTATTGCGCACGAAACAGTTCAACTACATAGTAAGCGAGATAGGATGCTGAGAAAAACGTAAGCGAGTGAAAGAGACAGTTATAAAATACTATATTCACTTATACGCTTTTATAATATGCTTTTAAGCCACGTACAAAATCTAAGTCTTAATAAATTTAAATCATTCATTAAACGTAAGTTGTGCCAAAAAGCGTTTTATAGCATTAGAGATTACGTTGAGGATAAAACGGCTTGGGAGGAGCTGCTCCAATTAATTTAGTTTTTTTTTTAATATTTTGCACCACGAATTTTGTTATTTTTTTATAAAAAAAATAATATTTGTTTTCTTGCAATGACAAGAATATTTACTTTTTAAAGTATTATATAATTTTATTTTAATTATTGTGAATGTGAAGACTATGTGGATCATTATTTTGTTTTTAATTTATCTTAGTTTTTAATCATGGTCTGGCAGTTTGAGTAGTTTATGCGGCCTACCCGCCGTTCCTTGTCTCTCTCCGACTTTTATCTTTGTCGCGTTCTCGTTCCTTGTCCTTATCGCGGTCCTTATCCCTATTATGAGTCCTATTCTTATCTTTGTTAATATCCTTGTCGCGGTCTCGCTCGCGCTCCCCACGGTCTCGCTCGCGGTCACGGTCTCCGCGGTCACCACGGTCGAATGTCCTTTCTTTGGTATTGTTCGTCGAATCGTTGAGCTCCTTAAATTCTGAGTTGAGCTGCGCGGTTATTGACAAATGCGTGCACTGACTGGACAGGTCCACTCAATCTGGCTGGTTCTTTCCTCAAAAGACCATTTCAGACATCAGACTACATGGTCTTCACATGATCTAACCAAGATTTTGTCAGGACTTTAAAAGAGACTGTGACCTCTGAGTTTGTTTCGGCCTTTCTTCTCGAGAGTAGTCAGATAGGAAAGCCGACCTCATCTAGTTTTAAACAAAAATATGTTAGAAAGCGTTTGTACAAACCAACTTACAGAAATAAAATCATTTATCATTTATTTATCAATATTGACACAAAATAAGCTACTGCGCAGGCTCTTGCAGGCCAGCCAATTCAACGACACAAAGATCTGTTGTGAATATTATACCTACTGTCAGTGTTGCCATATGTACGAATTTGTCCGTACACGTACGGAATTTGGACCATTACGTACGGATCAAACTTGCGTACGGATATGTGTTCAGATTTCCAATAATACGTTATAATACGTACTCTTTTTAAAATGCAATACATAAAATTCACCAAAAAACGTACGTGGTTTTCTATGACGGGGAATTACCTTTTCATATTTCATCTAAGAGACTGACTAAGATAGCATGTTGCTCTTTTGACGTTGATTTTAGTAGCGAATGAAAGAGATAATATATTACGATTTGTTTTGCTTGTTTTTTTTTATGTTTTTAGCAAATACACCTTGTTTTGATTTGAATGTTAACAATGATAATTTTAGGTTTCTTTTGTACGGATTTTTTTGGTATCTGACCAAAAAAATCCGTACAGATTTTTAGTCCCTACAGTATGGCAACACTGCCCATACTTCTTCGTTCGCGTAGTTGTGTACCCCTAACATTAACAAATTTACAATCTATAATACCTAGAGGCATAAATTAATATCGGAAGCACTGAACGGGAAAATCTAACATGATTCCTTAGTCAACAACACTCATGCGGGGCTCGCGAGCTACATAGGCGTAGTTGGTGGCCACGAAATGAGGTTTTCCCCGGCATTATGTCCCGAGCAACCAATATTCAGGGCCAAATTAAATAAACACAAAATAGAGATGTTTCCTTGGTAGAAAAATGATATAAATGATTTTATTTCTGTAAGTTGATTTGTACAAACACTTTTACATGTCGATCATATTTTTTTAAACTAGTTCAGATCGGCGTTTCCAATCTGACTACTCTGAGAAGAAAGGCCGAAACAAACTCAGAGGTCACAGTCTCTTTTAAAGTCCTGACCAAATCTTGGTTAGATCATGTGAGGACCATGTAGACAGATGTCTGAAATGGTCTTTTGAGGATAGAACCAGCCAGATTGAGTGGACCTGTCCAGTCAGCGCATTTGTCAATAACCGTGCAGCTCAACTCAGAATTTAAGGAGCTCAACGATTCGACGAACAATACCAAAGAAAGGACATTCGGGTAGGCCGCATAAACTACTCAAATTGCCAGACCATGATTAAAAACTAACTAAGATAAATTAAAAACAAAAAAAAGAGAATGATCCACACTCGCTCCGAGCGAGAGATAATTCTATTTAAGTCCGTCAGTGAGTTATCAAATAATATTGGACACATATTTTTTGCTTTACCAAATCAATAAAAATTTACAAAGTTAAAGCGCATCAAAGTTCAAGGGTGGGGGCTTGTGACGTCACTAAGGCAGCATAAAGTATACTAGCGGCGTGACGTTTCACGATATTACAACGCATTATATCGTCGCCCCTTTATGTTTACGTGTCAAAAGAAAAAATACGTGTCCAATATTTTTTATTAATCTACCTGACGGGCAAAAACTAATTAAAAAGATTAGGAAGCCCTGCTCTATACAATAAATAAAATTGAAGTGTCTGTATATAATATTAAAACAATAGCTTTTTAGTAATTGCGAAAGTATATCGTGTACTTGTAACAAAAAAACATGTCTGTTCCGTTGCCCGGTAATCTCCGAAACGGATGGAACGATTTTTTCAGGACTTTCACTGGCTGATATCTGATGTTATAAGGAGTAGTAACATAGGCCACATTAATTTTAGAAAATAATTTTTTTTTTAGTTTTGCGAGTTTCACGCGGACGAATTAGCTGGGTAGCATTTAATATAAACAGAAGAAACTTACTTCTCCTCATGAACGGAATGTGGTCGTCTTCAATGACAGCACCTGAGCTCCTAAGCCTGAAGTAGGTCTGCTCCACTTTCCCGCGAGAGTAGGCCTGGAACTGGTCCAGCTCGGCGAGCCGCTGCTCAGCCACGGCCAGGCGCACGTACCACTTCTCCGTGGACTGGAAGTAGCTGTAGAACACGGGGTCAGGCGCACCCAGCAGGTCGAGGAGGACCAGAACATCCTGTCAACAAAGTTTATTCATTTAACAATTAATTTACACACATATATTACACAGAGAAGATGAAGGAATTAGTACTTCGAATAGCCTATTTTATTTACGTGAGAAATTATTGGTTCAAAATACATACTTCCACCCCCAACGCCCCCTTAAGGGTGATATCCGGAATAAAAACTATCCTATCCTACTTCCATCCAGCGGTTTAAGAGCGGACTCTAGTCAACAGGAATTTGAAAAATAGGTATTTGAAGAAACTATCGCCGTCGCGTCACCTCCAACCTCACCCCGTAAAGTGCGAAAGGGACAACTGCAGCTCAGGCTGATTTTACCTACAAAAACTTTGACTAAAAGACGTTTCGTATTCTGCTGTTTTCTTCATGAAAACTGGTCTGATCTGAAAAATTCTTATATCAAAAGTATATCTATGCTCCTATCATTTCCTTTTTTGTTAAAAACTTATAAATTTTGTCTGAAAGTCTTCTGAACATGGCGGTAAAAACGGGCATTTTTTTCGGATTTTTGTATTGTCATATTTCTTTTTGTGATTATGTTTTGGAAAAAAGGAAATGATACAGGCACGTATTAATTAGACCTAGATTTTATGGAAAAAAATCATTGCTCTAGAGGCATTATCCACGAAGAAAACAGCAGAATGTGTTTGTATGGAGAAAGTCTCACTAGAGTCCCCTCTTAAGCGTTAAAAGTAACAGAGACAGACAGAGTTACTTTCGCATTTATATATATACTAGCTGAACCCCGCGGCTTCGCTCCCGTCAACTGGCTACCTACCTTCCATAACTACCCTACCTACTTAAAAAATAAATAAAAAGTAATTAACATAAACCATCTACTAAATGGGTCCGTGGCTTACGCCCCCAGTGGTCGATGCACCTGTGGCCGACGCCCCCGATTCGATTAATTTATTTCAAAGCAGTTTTTGATCAAATCCTGACAGTAGTCAGGCACAAAAATGTTGTACAAAAATAATAAATGTATATTGATTGTAAGTTTAAGTATAATATTAAATCTTAAATATATTTATAATAAAGAAATATTGGTTGTATCTTTTGAAAAATGAAAATGTTAGTTGTTTTTCATTATTTATTTATAAGATAACTAGCTGACCCAGCAAACTTTGTTTTGCCATAAAAAGACCAAACATTTATCTACCCTACCTACCCGACCCTACACTACCCTACCCTACCCGACCCTACACTACCCTACCCTACCCTACCCGACCCTACACTACCCTACCCTACCCTACCCTACCCTACACTACCCTACCCTACTCTACCCTACCCTACCCTACACTACCCTACCCTACCCTACCCGACCCTACACTACCCTACGCTACCCTACCCTACACTACCCTACCCTACCCTACCCTACCCTACCCGACCCTACACTACCCTACACTACCCTACCCTACACTACCCTACCCTACACTACACTACCCTACACTACCCTACACTACCCTACCCTACCCTACCCTACCCTATGTCCTTCTCCTGGTTCTAAGCTACCTCCCTGCCAATTTTCAGCTAAATCGATTCAGCCGTTCTTGAGTTATAAGTGAAGTAACTAACACGACTTTCTTTTATATATATAGATATAATAATAAGATATCTAGTAAAAAAATGTATATAAATCACAGTTTACATCACCTATAATCAAGAGAATCATTTAACTTAATTACAATAATCAGTCTCAAATGTAATAAAATATAATAGTGATAAAGATAAAATGTCTATGTGGTAAGTTATTATAAATGTATATTAACAACATTCACTAACATTTTATATGAAGTCTTTTTGATTTTTTGGATGTTTGTACATAATAAATATGCTTTTTGAGAAAAAGGTGTGTCAAGATAAATTTAAGTGGCGATCTATTCTCTCTGCTATTCTATAGATAACTTTTGTTTAGCAAGGAAAAATACTTCATTACGGTGAAACACTTTTCTTATTTATTGTACTAAGCGAAAAAGCACAAAAAAATAATAATATAAAATTAATCGAATCGGGGGCATCTGCCACAGGTGCATCGACCACTGGGGGCGTAAGCCACGGACCCTACTAAATAGTCCGAACAAAGCCTAAACATTTTTTTTTGGATAGGTGAGCCCGTTCTTGAGTTATAAAATTACAACGAAAAGTGGCATTGATTTTTATATATATAGATATGGCAGTATGGATGCTTCATTATAATTTTAATTAATTCAAAGGTTGTCTATTAGGCGTGGGTAACTGGGTATGACGTTGTTACGTAGGATGAATTAACCTCATATAATATACACCCTTATTTATAAATGTATAAATATCTCGGCACATAAGCAAGCGACTTTTAAAAAAGTTAATAAAGAATCTGTAAATCAGTTCAGATATTTTTATCATCCCAAGGGAACATGCTACCGGGATAACTAGTATCCAATCTCCCTCCCAGACTCTTAAACTATCTCCATACCAAATTTCGTCTAAATCGGTTCAGCGGTTTAAGCGTCAGAAGTCTAATTACAGAGACAATCGAAAAACAATAGCTTATTTACACACGGTGTGCAAAACACGCGTCATGTTTCCTCGTGGACGGAGCCGCGGGCAGCAGCTATACTTCATAAAAGATAGCTTGATCTCTGCGACATATGTCAAACTGACGTATACGTTATTGTTAACCTGTCAAGCGGTATTGTTACTGTATTGATACTGACACCTGTCGCAGAGATCAAGCTATCTTTTATGAAGTATAGTAACAAAATATTAGAAAAACCGGCTAAGTGCGAGTCGGACTCGCGCACGAAGGGTTCCGTACCATTTTCGTAAAAAACGGCAAAATATCAAGTTTGTTGTATGGGAGCCCTTAAATATTTATATTGTTTTGTTTTTAGTATTTGTTGTTGTAGCGGCAACAGATATACATCACCTGTGAAAATTTCAACTCTCTAGCTATCACGGTTCATGAGATACAGCCTGGTGACAGACAGACAGACAGACAGACAGATAGACAGACAGACAGACAGACAGACAGACAGACAGACAGACGGACCGCGGAGTCTCAGTAATAGGGTCCCGTTTTTACCCTTTGGGTACGGAACCCTAAAAACCAGATAACAGCTACCCGCATTTTATTCTATCTTTAAACTTAACGAACCTAAGAAAAAACCACAAGATAAAAGAAAAAGTTCACGTAATTACTGGTAGTCCCTATTTAACGGTTCGTTTTCCTCGTTCATTAGTTCAGAGAAAGACTGTTCGTTAAATACCAAGAGTCAAGACGTGAAGGTAATTTATTTTTAACTTCGACTCGACCTATTTCTCCCTTCACCTTACTTGGCAAGGTTAAACGAGATGTGTCACACAGCCATAGAAAAATATTTTTTTTACGATAGTCTACAGATTATTAATTTCGTAGACTAAACTGAAATTTTCGGGGTTGCCACTTTATATCTTCTATCTATCTAAACATATAAAAGAAGAAAGTGACTGACTGACTGACTCACTCACTGACCATCAACGCACAGCCCAAACGGCCGAAGCTTCAATCATGAAACTTGGCATGTAGGTTCCTTTGGTAGTGTAGGTGAGCACTAAGAAAGGATTTTTGGAAATTCCACCCCTAAGGGAGTGAAATAGGGGATGAAAGTTTGTATGAAAAGCCGTCAGTTTTAAAGTCAGGATCTTCATATTTTGGGTTTAGGCTGAAGATTAAAAAATAATTTTCATGTTTCTCAGGGATTTTGAAAATTCAACCCCCATGAGGGTGAAAAGGGGGATGAAGTCATGGGAATAATGAAATCGTCTAGAGACTTGAAATTTTGCACATGGATACTTTATACTGTGCAGGCATCCACTAAGATAGGCTTTCTGTGAATTCCTCCCCTAAGGGGTTGAAAGTTTGTATGAAAGTCGGTCAGGATTGAAGATCCGAACTTCAATCCTGACCTTCGAACTTTGGGTTTGGGCTGAAGATGAACATCTATCTTCTATCTAAACATATAAAAGAGGAAAGTGACGGACTGACTGACTCACTCACTGACCATCAACGCACAGCCCAAACGGCTGAAGCTTCAATCATGAAACTTGGTATGTAGGTTCCTTTGGTAGTGGAGGTGAGCACTAAGAAAGGATTTTTGGAAATTCCACCCCTAAGGGCGTGAAATAGGGGATGAAAGTTTGGATGCTTGTTTGTGTTGTGTTGTTGTTTGGATTTGGAAGTATGCTGGTGTTGATTTGAGGGAGAATTGCTTTTCCCATGGACAGTTCTATGTAGCGTGTTCACGTGTTAGCTCATCAAATAGTCTGGTGATATTGGCGCCGACATCCAAAATGGTTAAAAATGTTGTTTACAAGGAAATACTATAATTTAATTACTTACTTATGATTATGATTACTTATTATTAGTCATGGATAAACACAGAAATAATGAAGGGATAGGGACAGGACAAGGATAGAGCGTATTGATTTAAAGTAGGTAATTAAAAGTCTGTCCTAAGAAAAACTTTCATATTACATTATTTTTATCATAATTATTTTTTACTTTTTCTCTACATACTGTTAAAATATGGTAAGGAGAAGCATGTAGTCTACGCGTGCGAAGCCGCGGGCAAAAGCTAGTCGTTACATAAATCATTTGTTAAGAAACTAGCGGCCCTTATTTAATTCGTACTCATTTATGTTAGACTTCATTCAATCGATCGCATTTATTTAATTGTTGATTTTTTAGGGTTCCGTACCCAAAGGGTAAAAACGGGACCCTATTACTAAGACTCCGCGGTCCAGGGATGGGGGCTCCCATTCAACAAACGTGATATTTTGCCGTTTTTTGCGATAATGGTACGGAAACCTTCGTGCACGAGTCCGACTTGCACTTGGCCGGTTTTTTATTTATTACAATAAAAGTTTAATTACTATTGTATAAATACTTAAACACAACCGGTGAAATTAGAGTGTACCAGAGTGAACTGTACACATCTGCGTACCCTTTAAAAGCGCACCGGCGTGATGTTATGTTATGAAATTGTGTAAACAATAAAAGGCTTGCGATTACAGCAATCCCAAGAGATTTGCCGTCACTTATTATAGAGTTCTGTTGTATTCACCGAAGTTCTTCATCAGATCTTGATCAAATTTAAATGGGACCAAATGAGAAGCGCAAGCTTCAAGAATCATCAAAATCGGTTCACCTAGTAAAAAGTTCTGAGGTGCCGACATAAAAATAAAATCGAATTGAAAACCTTCTACTTTTTGAAGTGGGTTAAATGGATGTTAGGAATTAACTATCCCCGAATCCTCGACGATGTAAACTAAATAACTATTATATAATTGGTAAAATATGTCAATTATACATATAATTACTCTCCCGTCCCGTAGGCCATACATAGGTACACTGTGCAATTCATCATCTATGAATTCAAAAAGTTGTACACCGCACGTGTATCAACTTTATGAATTCAAGTTAATTGGACAGATCGGTAAGAGCTGTATTAACTGAATGTGTACCAATTAATTTCACAGCGTAGGTACGTGACGAATTACAAGGGGGTTAAAGATGATTGGCTATTAAAATAGAATTGTTGATTTAAAACACACAGACAGATATTTTTCACGTTTAACATTGTTGAAGAAAACAACATTATTCATCCCTATTTCCTAAAAGTATATCTGCAATGGCCAATCTGGAAATCCTTAAACGGATTGCGGGCACAGGTTGGACGCTGTTGAGAAAACTTGGCCAAAGGTCTGATAGACCCATCTCAAATACAGTGCCAGTGTGGCCCCTTCACAGGATATGCCCCACCTCCTTACCTGCACTTCGTACGCAATCGCCTGCACCTTTCTGGATCTAAACGTCGCGAATGATAGAGCCGTCCTGGGCCTGCAGTCTCGACATAGCTAACGATCGTTACGTTAAGTAACATTCGTTAACTCTTACCACAAAATAGTAAGTATACAGAAGGGCCACTCCCGCCGTTTGGAAAATTGACAGCTAAACTTGACAGATTCACTAGGGTTGCTACTATATTGATTCCGAATTAAAAAAAAGGGTAGGTTGCCCAAGTTACAAACATAAATACATAGATTCGTCTAAACATACATCATATCATGCTTACATGCCTTAGAGGGTAGACAGGGCAACACATATCCATTTAATATCACGAACACTACAACCCTAGTGAATCTTTCAAGTTTAGCTGTCAATTTTCCAAACGGCGGGAGTGGCCCTTCTGTATACTTACTATTTTGTGGTAAGAGTTAACGAATGTTAGCTAGGGTAACGATCGTTAGCTATGTCGAGACTGCAGGCCCTGGTAGCTCAAACTGGTCGGACAAAATTTGAACAGTTGAGACATGACTTTAATTGATACCGAAATGAAGAAGTGTATCTGTTGCCGGGGGAAACCCGATCATTGGGCAAACCAGTTCAGCCTGATATAGGGTTTAGACGTGCCAAGTGCTAATAGGGATGTTTCCTGGGTAGAAAAATGATAATTATATTTAGTCCGTCAGTGAGATAATCAAATAATATTGGACACGTATTTTTTGCTTTATCAAATCAATAAAAAATTATAAAGTTAAAGCGCATCAAAGTTCAGGAGTGGGTGCTTGTGACGTCACTTAGGTAGTATAGAATGTACTAGCGGCGTGCCGCGTGACGTTTCACGATATTTCAATGCGTTATATCGTCGTCACGTCACTTTATGTTTACGTGTCAAAAAAAAAAAATACGTGTCCAATTTTTTTTATTAATCTACCTGACGGGCAAAAACGAATTTTCAGTAAACTACCCTATCGGAGGCTATCATGGCTCATGGCATTAACCAGACACAAATTGACTCCGGGCTGTTACTGAGAATTTACAGGTTCAACTAACCAGAAAAGAGCTGATTGAAGCTGGATGAAAGAATCTGCTATCCTCACTGCCGCAGCCGAGCAGAAGTTTTTTTTATTGATAGGCTCGCGCTTGACCAATATCTTACCTGATGGTAAACGACGATGTGGTCGACGGTGAAGCACGCTTGCCTAGAAGTATTCTAGAGCTTGGCAAATTCGTACGAGACACTCCCATGGTCCGCGGGCGCGGGGGCTGTAAGGCAGCGGGGCTGGTAAAACGACGATGTGGTCGACGGTGAAGCACGCTTGCCTAGAAGTATTCTAGAGCTTGGCAAATTCGTACGAGACACTCCCATGGTCCGCGGGCGCGGGGGCTGTAAGGCAGCGGGGCTGGTAAAACGACGATGTGGTCGACGGTGAAGCACGCTTGCCTAGAAGTCTTCTAGACCTTGGCAAATTCGTACGAGACACTCCCATGGTCCGCGGGCACGGGGGATGCAAGGCAGCGGGGATGATAAAACGACGATGTGGTCGACGGTGAAGCATGCTTGCCTAGAAGTATTCTAGAGCTTGACAAATTCGTACGAGACACTCCCATGGTCCGCGGGCGCGGGGCTGTAAGGCAGCGGGGATGGTAAAACGACGATGTGGTCGACGGTGAAGCATGCTTGCCTAGAAGTATTCTAGAGCTTGGCAAATTCGTACGAGACACTCCCATGGTCCGCGGGCGCGGGGGATGTAAGGCAGCGGGGATGGTAAAACGTGCGCGCGGAAACGGTAACGTAACGGTCAGCTGACGGGAGCGTCTCTTCGCGTCATCGCACCGTCACGTCATGGAGTAACGAAACGTTACGACTCCCGCCACCCCCGCGGACCTCACGAGTGTCACGTACGAACTTGCCAAACTATAGTCAAGAGTTTTGTCTTCAGTCTATTCACACTTGAATTATAGATGCCCAGCCGGGCGAGCACGGCCTACTGTGACAGGCTGGAGTCTTAAATTTTTATTACAGCAACAACCGTGATATAATGCGTGACTCAAGCCTATCACAGAGGCCGGTAGGTTGTAGCAATCAGGAAACAGACTGCGGTAGGGAATTTCACTCCTTAGTTTTATGTCTATAGGACGAATAATTTAGATTGCGTAGACGGCGGAGGTCAAAAGGCTATCAATGTTTTTATTATTCCGAAACATTAAAATTGATAGGTCATGTAGTGTTGACACACTTGTTGATAAAAGGCGCCTGGGTGTCAAAATTAAAGTTGTAATAGCTATGCGCCGCTATTGTGCCACCTGCACTGTAGTAGCAGATACTATTATCTATGATGTTTATGGCCTCGTGGCTAGTTTTACATATAAAGTAGATTTTAATACATTGACTTTACATATACAACACATAATTATTATTTTTATGCTGTTCCTACATATACCTGCACAAAATACATTTCGCCAGCAGCTTAATTTTAGGTAACAAATTGAGGCAGTATCATTTAAGGTACCCCGAGCAAAACGCCGCGATAGCCGTGCTGTTTTTAGGAGCTATCTACTCGTTATTTAAAAAGAAATATCAACGAATAAAAATACATTAAATTACTACATATTACTGATTCTAAAATGGTCGTATACTTTTTTTTTTAAAGAGGTATATGTTTCACTAATCTTCTTCCAAAAAAACCATAAAAATGAGAAATAATTATTGATAGCATGCATCTGCTCGTAAAGTATTCGTTAATTATTTTTTGTACTAACACTACTGGATAGACAATTTAATAACGAACATTTTTGATGTATTTTTTTTTCAAAAGACCAAAATTCGATTTTATAAAGATTTTATTCTAAAATTGGGCGTATTCACTACTGTATGTAATTCATGCGCCACAAGTGCCGCTAGGCCAATAGGAATGCTCATATCTCATGCTGATTTTTTGGTCAGGGTACCGCCTTAAACCCATAGACCCGAAATATAATTAAGATAAAACATACGAGTAAAATCAAGGCTCAAACGCAAAGGGTTGAGCAAAGTTCCAACCATCCAATTATTTAATAATACGAGCTGATCAACGCGGCTTCGCTCCTGTCAACTGGCTACCTACCTACCATACCTACACTACCTACCCTACCCTACCTACCCTACCCTACCTACCTACCTACTAATTTGTTAAACTATTTATTTTAATAAGAATTATACGAGTACTACAGTCTACAATACGAATGTAACCAACTTTTGTTGCTACCGGCGATCTAATTAAAATTATCTGTGACTTAACTATGATATTTAGATATATTTTCTTTTAGACTTGTTTGTAGGCAATAATGAGTACTTTAATCATGTAGTACATAATTTTTATGTGTCATCAATAGTTTTCTCAGCGCACGCCAAAGAATGAATTTTATAGGCAACATTTTGCTACTTTGGGTTACATTATTGCAATTTTCATAAGGATCTCTATTTTTTTTTAATAATAAAGTATAGCCTATGACACTCAGTAATAATGTAGTTTTCTACTGGTGAAAGAATTTTCAAAATCGGTTCAGTAGATTCAAAAATTACCCCCTACAAACGTCACAAACTTTACCTCTTTATAATAATACTAGCTGACCCGGCAAACTTTGTTTTGCCATAAAAACAACACATTCATCTACCCTACCTACCCTACCTTACACTACCCTACCCTACACTACTTTCCTTACCCTATGCTACACTACCCTACCCTACGCTACACTACCCTACCCAACACTACCCTACCCTATCCTACACTACCCTACCCTATCCTACACTACCCTACCCTTCACTACACTACCCTACACCACCCTACCCTACCCTACGCTACACTACCCTACCCTACACCACCCTACCCTACCCTACCCTACGCTACACTACCCTACCCTACCGTACCCTGCCCTACACTAAGCTAAAAAAAAAAAAAAAAAAACATCTTTAAACTTCAAGGAACATTAAAAAATTATTTTGATACCCCACACGATTGGTTTCGAAGAAAAAAAAAATTTGGGCCCCCACAATATGGCACCCAAAATCCGCCATTTTTCTATTGTCCAATTTTAATGTAGCCTATGACACTCGCAGGGTTAACACGCATCGATTGACGTATGAATCATCAAAATCGGCCAACGCGTTTGGTCTCTGGAACGCCATATAGGAACAAACATACATACATACATTCTTACATACATACATACATAGACTGATAAACACATTACCCTCCTTCGGCAGTCGGGTAAAAAGAATTGGCCAAATTGCTCCAGGCGTTGTTGAGTTATGCGCTTACCAACACATTTTGCGATTCATTTTTAGGGTTCCGTAGCCAAATGGCAAAAAACGGAACCCTTATAGATTCGTCATGTCTGTCTGTCTGTCTGTCCGTCCGTATGTCACAGCCACTTTATTCGGAAACTATAAGAACTATGCTGTTGAAACTTGGTAAGTAGATGTATTCTGTGAACCGCATTAAGATTTTCACACAAAAATAAAAATAAAACAATAAATTTTGGGGGTTCCCATACTTGAAACTAAAACTAAAAATATTTTTTTTCATCAAACCCATACGTGTGGGGTATCTATGGAAAGGTCTTTAAAAATGATATTGAGATTTCTAATTTTTTTTTTTTCTAAACTGAATAGTTTGCGCGAGAGACTCTTCCAAAGTGGTAAAATGTGTGTGTCCCCCCCTGTAACTTCTAAAATAAGAGAATGATAAAACTTAAAAAAATATATGATGTACATTACCATGTAAACTACCAGCGAAAATTGGTTTGAACGAGATCTAGTAAGTAGTTTTTTTTTAATACGTCATAAATCGTACACCGCAATTTACCAAGTACGGAACCCTTCGTGCGCGAGTCCGACTCGCACTGGGCCGGTTTTATATTTTAGATTACTAGCTGTTCCCCGCGGCTTCGCTCCCGTGGGCCACCCCACAGGACCCGTTTCGGGATAAAAAAATAGCCTATGTCACTCAGGAATAATGTAGCTATCTATTAGTGAAAGAATTTTTTAAATCGGTCCAGTAGTTTCGGAACCTATTCGGTACAAAAAAACAAAAAAAAAAAATCTTTCCTCTTTCTAATATTGGTATAGTATAGATAGTATAGAATATAGATTTATTAAAAAGACCAACATACCATTCTCTGCAGCTCATTGGCACCATCCTTGTACTCCGTCCCATGCCACTTCTTAGCTAAATGTCTAGCTCCATATATGGAGTCGTTGGGGCCCCACTGTCTGAAGGCCTCCTCACCATCGAAGAATATGAACATGATGCTCAGTCGGTTATTCTTTAGCGGCTCCAGCTGAGCTGACATTACTTTAGCCAGGTTTATCATCATGGCACATGGCACTGCCGAGTCCGTCGCACCTAGAAAAGAGTTTAAAGGTTATAACTGTACCTATGCGGGTTAAGAGAATGCTGGGGGATAACCATGCAGTCAGATAGCTAGCAAATATTTATCATTTGGAATGCCTAGCGGTTTTATGATGTGCGCGGTGAACTGCCATCGCGGTGGTGCAACTATCGACCTATTCTGCAGACTATACTGGTTCGGATTCGGACCCTGCACTGCATTATAACTGCCGTTCCCTTAAAAAATTATATACAGCCAGTATCTTTCCTCGTGTGGCGAGATTATTAGTTTTAAAGGATACAATATAGTCTCCAAAGTAAATAGAATAACAAGAAGTTGGACTGCCGACATCAGACTCTCCAGATTGCCTTTCATCGCCTAGGCTTCCCGCAAGCGTCGCCACGTTGACCGGTCTCGTGTGTCTCGCATTCGGCGGATTCCCGCAATCTTAACCAGGTTAGATGCCTTTAGTCAGTGGTGTCTCATCCCGTTCAAAGAAACCGTGCCGACGTTCTATACTGATTATTCTGATAATTTTTTGTACATCGATCGCGTTCGGTTCCGTTCCTCCGATATAGATGGTGAACTGAAAGCGATCAATTTACAAAAAATTATCTGTATAATCAGATGAAAAACGCTAGTTACGTCGGCACGGCTTCTTTGTATGGGATGAGGTATCTGTATGCTAGTATTATATTATCTGTAACTTAGGGGGGTTTTTTTTAGGGTTACGTACACAATGGGTAAAAACGGGAATAAGTAATAGGACAAAGACTCCGCGGTCCGTCTGTCTGTCATCAAGCTGTATCTCATGAACCATGATAGCTAG
The DNA here is from genome assembly GCA_949775005.1 of Orthosia gothica. Taxonomy (NCBI): domain Eukaryota; kingdom Metazoa; phylum Arthropoda; class Insecta; order Lepidoptera; family Noctuidae; genus Orthosia; species Orthosia gothica. Next base: position 19,216,115 of record OX459034.1, read on the forward strand.
ACAGTTAAAATTTTCACAGATGCTATATTTCTGTTGCCGCTATAGCAACAAATACTAAAAACAGAATAAAATAAATATTTAAGTGGGGCTCCCATACAACAAACGTGATTTTTGTGCGATAATGGTACGGAACCCTTCGTGCGCGAGTCCGACTCGCACTTGGCCAGGTTTTTTACTAGCCGCCCGCGTGAAAGTGGGTATTATACCAACCTACTATCTGAATTCAAAAGTGTGCAATGTGTCAATGTAAGTTATAAACTATCTGTGTGCCGAATTTTCACACAATTTGTAATATTAATAGAACGCTGTATTTTTGATACGCTTTGATTAGCTTGGTATGTATGTATCTATGTAACGGAATCTTTGAACATGATTTTCACCCCCTTCAAAACGTCGGATTAATTTGAAACTTTGCTCACTTATCAAGTACCGATGACAATGCAATAATTTAAATAGTTTGTCTCATTATCCTTACCAGGATCATCAGGATTAGCGATAGAAATAAAAAGTAAAAAATAAATAAAAGTTTAAAAAACTAAAAAACACGCTTTAATAGAAAACCAAACTAAAAAGTAGAAAATAATTTTCAATAAATTTTAAGGCGCCGATTCCCTTGAGTAGCTGATTTTAAAATGAGAATCACGTCTAAACGGCTAGTCGTAATTTTTTGGAAAAAATATATTTTATATTAGACCATTTTCTTAACAATTTGATCTAAAAATATCTTACCTATTACATTTACAAAAAAAAAAAAAAAAAAAAGAGTTTTGTTCGTATAACATAGTGTAATTAATTTGTAAAATTATGTCTAAAACAGACAAAAACACGACAAACGCACCAAAACGGCTGGGCGTATTTTAATGAAATCGACACCATCTCAAAGACAATTTTATTATCTACATTTTGATCTGAAGTTTTTTTTTAAGTCATAGAATAATAAGGAAAGTACAAAAAACTACTAAAGCTTGGGTCGCGCGGGTGTGAAACGAGTGCGCGTTTTGTTTCCGCAAAGTCGTCGTTGGCAAATACATATTTTATAGTTAAAAGCGTGCTTAATGTACTTTTCATCCCGGTATAATGTCCCCTTGGGATAAAAAAACACATTTTATACGCGGGCAGACCCGCAGGCAAAGAATAATAATAATAATGGTACAGCGAAAGCGCACTGAGTCGTGGTAAAGCTAATATAATAAGTCTGCGGGAGTATTTCCCCCGTGACCCTCGACAGCAACCTGAGTGGACCCGCTGTCCCAAGGGCCTGGAGGTCAAAGGTCAATTACACACGGTTACATGTGGTTACAGCTTACTCATTATATTAAATACTAGTGAACTTGCTTACTCGAATACATAGCCACAGATAATACAATACTAGCATACCGATTAGGGTTGTCAGATGGTCGGGAATCGTCTGGATTCTCCCGACATTTTAAAGGATTCCCGACAAAACTCAAAATCTCCAGACAAACAAATTCTTTTAAAGTTCTTTCTTTCAGATCATTTGTGTAACCAATTTCTGTAAGCTTTACTGTAAATAGATTTAAGTTTGCTTAATAATTTATATACCAAAGAGATAAATTGTATGGCTTTTGATATAGTTCAAGCTGAGTTAGTAAATAGACTGAACTTTGAAGTAAATTGTTTGAATTTAAATTGCCAGTAAAGTTCAATGCCAAATACAAGTGGCAACTTTAAAATTAAATGTAGTTAAATAAGTTATGTTTTATCAATATTTAGCCAATTAATTAAAAGTTTTTTTTTTACATTTTACTTTTTCTCCCGACAACAACCTCAAAATCCCGACATTTTCAAATTTTGTCCAGATATTTTCGCTTTCTGATCTGGCAACCCTAATACAGATGCCTCAGATGCCTGGTGTTACTCAGTTACTGGGTTGTGGAGTTCAGATAGGCACACTCCATGTAAAACACTGGTACTCAGCTGAATCTTGTAAGACTGGAAGCCGACCCCAACAACAATTGGGAAAAGGCTAAGCAGATGAAGATACAGATGCCTCATCCCATTAAAAAAAAACGTGCCAACATAACTAGCGCTTTTCGTCTGATTAAACTGATTATTTTTTGTACACCGATCGCGTTCGGTTCTGTTCCACGGCGTTACATATATAGATGGTTTTAGCAGCGACTTGCAAGTAAAAGGGTTTACTCGGTTCGTGAATGTATTTTTCATTAATTACAGTAACGATTTGTTTTATAGTATTTTTTTGCACGTTTTTACAGTTTCATTGCACCAAAATGTGTTACAATACAAATTTAAGCAATCGAGTGAAATGCCTCAGAAATTTAAAACCGCGCCATCTGTTGGGATCAATTTTAATTAATCCGTTCAAATAATCTTTGAAATGTGAATTAGAGCCCAACATTCCATACTTTTGTGCTTAGGAGCGTTGAACATGCAATTTGTATTGTCAATTCCAGAAAAAGTTATTTTTCAAAATTCTATAATAAATCGGTGCATATCGCGCCATCTAGTGAGATTTATTTTAACCAAATTTTCTCTCTTAACCCTGGAACCCCGCGTGACATAGCTAACAATATTATACCCATCTAAATCTCAAAAGTTCAGTTTTTTTTTGTTTGATGGTTACTCTTTCAAAGCTAAATGGTTTAATTATAGTTTATTGAACCCTGATGATGAGCATAGGCATATTTATTTTTATTTGGAACGCTATGTCTGGAATATTCTGTTTGGGCTTCGTCCTCTTTTCGAGTCGATGGAATACTCCATACTTAAATATTTTGGACCTTAAGGTCTCCGACAGATAACAAAAAAAAAAAAGTCATTGTCATTGTCATCCGACTTTATACCTTACGTAACATATAAACATGTTTTTTTTATTGAGTATTTTGGTCTCTAATGAAAGGTATTTTGATAATTTTGGTCTGAAATGAAAGGTATATGCGTAGAACCATTTTATCCGTTTAAATCATGTAAATCGGTCCACGCGTTTATCAGATATTGCCAAGTGAAAGGGTCACGGACGCCCCTTACCGCCACACGTTTGTTTTGATCGTGTTAACCATGGTATAATAACATACTCCGTATACTTCGCCTGGTATGTTCTTCCCGGGATGGCCTAAGCCTACGTCACGATAAGTGTTACCATTGATTGTCCTTTTTAGAAAATTTAGGTACTTTCTCATGTAGTTAATGAAAATAAAATAAATTACTAACTAGCTTAACTATTTAGTAACTCATGTGATTCATCTATTTTCATCTATGTCATGTATATTTAGTGTTAAATTAATTTATATTTTGAATTATTAGTTCATAATTGCTTTGTTAAGATAAAAAATGCATTTTGCTCGGGTATTTCAATAACACACTGTGGCAACACATCGAATTGACAAGTGTCATACTGACAACTAGCCATTTCATCGCTATTGTCGTGTCACTCACACCTATAGCGTTGTTTCGCTCGGTGAGAAAAATACTGTGGCTCCCAAACATTTGTGATAAACCCGTGAACTTTGAAAGATACACAAGAAAAATTGTTAATTGTTCCGTAAACTGTAAAAACAGCAGTATAAAAGGCGGTGTAATATTTATTTTCTTTTCCCAATGAAGAGACGCTATCATATGCGTTACCTAAAATAACTTGTATGTGCCTTTCATTAATTTATTATTTAATTTATATACGCGTTGTAAATTACATAATTTAAGGCATAGTTGTGTCAATACGTCTTTACGCCCGAACTTAACCTAACCTAAATAGTTTTTGACTTATTTTTAGTCAAGTCAAGTTATGTGAGTTTTCGTTCGGAACTAAATAAAAATACTAAAATGCAATCAATTCAAAGAAAGCAAATTAAATAAAAACAAAAAGTATCAAAAATGACGATTTATTAAGAATTATAAAACATTTGTACTTATTGTATTATTTTTATCTTTTTCCCCACAAAAAAAGTTTGAGAACCGCAACGCAATTGATGACGTAGTCTTAGGCCAATCACGTGACCCAGCTGTCACGGGAGGAGAATACCATGTCTTGTTCTACCATGGTGTTAACGACACTGCCTTTACATTTTGTCGTATCGTTTTGAAATATTGGAATACATTGGTACACAGGAGTTAACGACTTTTATTTTTTTGTTATCTAGCGGTGTCTTTAGTAGATGGCCACGTTCTCTGGGCTAACGTTTGATGAGGTATTTTCTTTCCGAATCGATCCACGTAAGTCTAGGCTCTATTTTGAATTAATTAGGTGTCAGGTTAGGTAATTAGCCTTAAACGACATTGTTTCTATCGTTGACAAACCCTGGATGAGACTGGGCAAAGTGCGAAGGGATCGGTACAAGCAAAGAGAAAAGCAGTGAAGGGTGAGGTGGGCTGAAGATGTTGATTAAGATACTGCTTCTAAGGGTTAGCTCATTTATAGTTTATTCGACGGGTCCACCGCCCACTCAACCCGCTTAAACTCGACCCGAAGAATAATACCTGAATATTTCTGTTTTGATGGGCGTAAAAACGTCGATAATCGTCAGACAGTCGTAAGTGTACTTTGAAGTAAAAATCACAGATTATTGATAATTATCATTGCAATCCTATATAATAACAATTCGAAGATTATAGTTTTCAGTACAAAATATTAACGTTATGTTATTTATTTAGTAGTAGTAAGTTATTTAGAATTAAAATATCACTTTGCGAGACTGTACAAATGACACTGAATTGGTAGTAAATTATCTGGTATTATTCTTCGCGTCGAGTCTATGCGGGTCGAGTGGGCACGGACCCCATTTGACGCGGTCATACGTGTTTTACAGCCAGTGCGCTGTAAAACACGTATGACGACAAGAACCACAACTAAAAAATGAACAAATATAACAAATAACATCAGTTATAACTTACCAACAAACACATGCTCCCTCATATATTTGCTGTCATAATGGCACGCCAGCACCAAGAACCTTTCAGCATCAGGATTCAGTTTAGCTATAATATTCTTAAAGTTTAAGGGACCAAAAACAGGGGTGTGGTCTGAAAACACGTTCTCAGTAACATCCCAGCCTAGGTCCTTCATCTGTTGGGAAATGTAGCTGCTGACTTTGTCGTGGTTAGGAGTACCCACTACCCTCGGGATCAGAATCTCGTTGAGGACAGACTTGAAATGAGTCATGTCGCTCAATGCAGCTATATCTTTCACATCTTGGTCTGTTAGCTCTTGAGCTTCGTGTACATTCTGCAACAAAATAATAGTTTGGGGATTTGTGGAATGGTAATTCTGTTATAACATAGCAATAGTTTACGTATTTGCTTTTAGTGTAAATCTATGTCGAGACGGAACTCGGTGTTGGTCGCGCACATTGGGGCGACGAATGAATACAAATTTACACAATTGTCGAGTACGGTATCGTAAAAATCGGAACACTGCGCGGATTCCTCCTCTTGTGCCCATGTCTTCTGAGGTTCCTTTCTTGTCTTTTAAAATAATTTATAAATCACTGTTTATATGTACAAACTCTCAAGAATTAAATTAACGTCATATTGACATTATACAGCAAGGTTCTGGCATAAGGTGCTAGAGAGGGGCCTTGGCCACTTGGCACTCAGAACAATAACTGAGCCTTGCCCTGTGCAAACCACAGCATTTTTTTATACACCGTCGCCGCGCTTGTCTAAAAACACCCACCATATAGTTGCCTACAATAAGTGCTGATTTTAAAATTTGGTAAGGCAGAGGTGTGTGCATAGGCCCTTATTCGTAATGAATTAATGTAAATTTGTCACTTATGTATGTGTATTATATTTAATTTGTGATTTCACTCATTTGCATTGAGTCAGTTTGTATTGTTCAGTCTGTCATTTACTTGTAGTGCATTTGTGTCAGTTTGTCATTCATTTGTTGTGCAAGTTGTGTCAGTCTGTCATTTATTTGTAGTGCAATTGTGTCGGTATGTCTTTCATTTGTAGTGCAAGTTAAGTCAGTCTGTCATTTATTTGTAATGAATTTGTGTCAGTTCGTCAATTCAATTCAATTCAATTCAATTCAATTCATTTATTCACATATAAATAGAGTAATTACATACGTTGGTTTGTTATGTTACATCATTGAATCTTATATTCTATTTAGCCTATGTATGGCATGTGAAATTATTTATTCATGCAAAGATATATAAAAATCGTGGGTAATTAATTCGGCGTGCATAATGTCAATTAAATATTACTTGGTTAAATACAGTGCAATATAGATTATTAGTCAGTTATATTATAACGTTAAATAGTGTCATTTATATAATATATTATTTAACAGTCAAATAAAAATAGTAGGTTCGATGTCACACTTTTACACACAAACTCATCATTGCATGTACATATATTATTCTTGAAACCATTCATTTATAGAGTAAATCATTTTTTTTAGGAGTATCTCTTTAAGCACTTTTTTAAACTTTGGTAGAGGAAGATCTTGTATGATTGTTTGTAACCTATTATAAATTTTAACACACATAGCTGAACAATTTTTATTAAACACAGCAGTCTTTGGTACAAATTCTAACACCAGTCGCTGACCATGTCTTGAACTACGTGGGTATTTATTATCACGTGCATAAATGTCACAAGCTTTCACAAATAGGTTAGGATTAGATTTTACAAATACACAAATTTCAAAAATATACATGCTTGGTAAGGGTAATATTTTGAGTTTTTTAAAGTACGGTTTACAGGACTCATATGGAGGAATGCCAACAATGGCTCTTATGCAGCGTTTTTGAGATAAAAACGCCCGCTGGGAGTCTGTTGAGTTTCCCCATAATATCAACCCATATCGTAACACGGAAGCTACATAACCATGATATGCTAACAATACCGTATGTTGAGCTGATGTAGTTCTAAGTTTATTTAAAACATATACAAAAGAGTTAACTTTCTTGCAGACTTCATCAACATGTGCTTTCCAATCTAGGTACTTGTCCATGGTGAATCCTAGAAATCTTACATTGGTAGTTTCATTGATTTGTGTACCGTCATATCAGTCATATCTATATATCCGTCATATCCGTCGTCTTTCACATACAGTAGTGCATTTGTGTCAGTCAGTTATTTAACTGTAGTAAATTTGTGCCATTTTGTCTTTTATTTTATTTATAGAGCATTTGTGTCAGTTTGTCTCTCATTGCCTTTGTTTTGTGTCAGTTTGTCATATATTTGTAGTGAATTTGTGTCAGTTTTTCTTTCATTTGTAGAGCATTTGTGTCAGTTTTGTCTTTTATTTGTAATGAATTTGTGTCCGTTTGTCGTTCATATACAGAAGTGCATTTGTGTCAGCCTGTTATTTATTTGTAATGAATTTGTGTCAGTTTGTCTTTCATATACAGTAGTGCATTTGTGTCAGCCTGTTATTTATTTGTAGTAAATTTGTGTCAGTTTGTCTTTTATTGACATTCATTTGTGTCAGTTTGTCATTTATTTGTAATGAATTTGTGTCAGTTCGTCTTTCATAAACAGTAGTGCATTTGTGTTAGTCAGTTATTTAACTGTAGTAAATTTGTGCCATTTTGTCTTTTATTTTATTTATAGAGCATTTGTGTCAGTTTGTCTCTCATTGCCTTTGTTTTGTGTCAGTTTGTCATATATTTATAGTGAATTTGTGTCAGTTTTTCTTTCATTTGTAGAGCATTTGTGTCAGTTTGTCTTTTATTTGTAATGAATTTGTGTCCGTTTGTCGTTCATATACAGTAGTGCATTTGTGTCAGCCTGTTATTTATTTGTAGTAAATTTGTGTCCGTTTGTCGTTCATATACAGTAGTGCATTTGTGTCAGCCTGTTATTTATTTGTAGTAAATTTTTGTCAGTTTGTCATTTATTTGTAGTGAATTTGTGTCAGTTTTTCTTTCATTTGTAGTGCATTTGTGTTAGTTTGTCTTTTATTTTATTTATAGAGCATTTGTGTCAGTTTATCTCTCATTGACATTCATTTGTGTCAGATTATCTCTTATTTGTAGTGCATTTGTGTCAGTTTGTCTTTCATTTGTAATGCATTTGTGTCAGTTTGTCTTTTATTTGTAGTGAAGTTGTGTAAGTTTGTCTTTTTATGTGGTGCATTTGTGTCAGTCTGTCATTTATTTTGTAGTTCATTTGTGTCAGTTTGTCTTTTTTATTATTTTTAGAGCATTTGTGTCAGTTTGTCATTTATTTGCAGTGAATTTGTGTCAGTTTGTCTCTTATTTGTTGTGAATTGTAAAAAAATAATCTTTGAACTTATTTCAATCATATTACCTAAAATAATATTAGATACTTGCAATGCAATAATAATACACATACCTTGAGCTAGGTACTTGTCACAAACTTACAAGTCTATCTACTGTCAAAGGTTGACAGTAGATGACCAGATATAAATAAAATGGAATGTTCCCTATTTTACTACAAAATATTATAACAAAATAAATTATACTAAGAAGATGTAGGCAATAATATTGTTCGCGACGATACGTCACCTTTAGATAGGTTGTCATATGTAAAATATAAATAGTATTGACAGACACACGTCTGCTCACCCCAGAGCGCCATCGCATACTAAGCGATGTCGGTAGGTGAAAAAACCTTTTATAGTAAAGCTCGTAACTAATTTTTGCTCATGTTTTTGAGACACTAAAATTATATTTTATGTGTCTATCAGTAGGTAATAGAATTATATAGTCTAATAACAATAAATTAGAAGCTTTAATATGCATACTGATTGTGTTATTACGGAAAGAAACAAGTATTTAACTCCGTAAAAAACAACCGTCCTCAACGAGCGTTTAGTTCACAATGACCTGTAAGAGGGCGGCACCTTATATTTATACTAAAACCAGTTTTTGTAGAATTTTGATAACTTTAAACTCATGTTTTGGGGGCTTTTACATAGTTTATAGTGTGAATATAGCGCTTATGTGTTAGAATTATACATAAGGTACCTTAGTTATATGATAAATGTATAGGTTTAAGGAAATAAAAATATTTTGTTTACTTATTTTAGACCCCCCGTTTTGAGCAGGGTATCAGGTGGTGCTATAGGTATTCTATTCACCAACCAATCAGATTGCTTCCTTACACATAATTGTTTTGTTAGGAAACACCATCTAGGTGTTCTAGATAGGATGGCTGGATGCCATGACTGAGAAATTATACATAATAGCAGTACATGGCCAGTCTTAATGCATTTTTACTCTAAAAAGGGAAATATACATACATTTTACTCAAGTAAGTGTTTGGAAAATTCGATACAAGCCATTTTAGCGCTTCTAGGTGACCTAGAATTTTGTCTAGGCCCTATAAATAGACAGCACCTATGTAATTCTAGTACATAGGCGTCACTTACTTGAGAGGATGTGTCTGTGTATGCCGGCATGGACGTTTCTATGCGGCTGCCGATGTGTCACTGCGTCCAGGGACATTTGGTGCCTGGTCAGCTATAGATATGCTGTCTGAAGCATTGCCTTCGTGGACCCTCAGGCGGGCGCCTACACTCAGTCATGACACAGAGCTAGTATATAGGGGTATGTAACGCACACAGACACATTAAAGATGTGAGACGACGTAAAATTTAGTATTCGGCCGCTTCCCGGCACCTTAAGCTGCGGAAAGGCTGGTGGTACACCCATCAGGGTACCGCCGTCAGACAGCCTAGTTTTCCAGCTACCCAACCACACTTCCGGAAGGAGCTTAGCTCTGGTGGTTGAGGAGTTAAGCGACCTGATATGGTGCGAGGTTACATGGATTTGCTATGTAAACAGACTTGTAACAAACGATAACTCATCGGGGGTTGGACATGTAGCTACCGGACTTCTACCTTGGGATAGCCCATCACGAGGGCTACCCGGGTGTGAATGTAACTTGAAAATCCACCCAGCGGTCTGAGTAGGAATCGAGTTTATGTGCCAAGATCAGGGGCATAAGCTAACTTCTCGCACCATTTCGCGGCTGTACGCCTGAATGTTTTGAATATAACTGTAACACTTATGTGTGTCAACGGCCCAGTAGGAGGGCTCCAAGTCCCTCGCTGGTACCCTAGAGCTAACATGTCTAGTTTTAGGAGAAACTCGATTGTAAAGCTTCAAACTGGCGGGAATTCCCTTTCTTCGACGTTCTCCTTACGAGAACTCCCTGATGGTAAGGGCTAGGGACCTGGATCAAAGACCGGAGGGAAGGTCTCCTCGAGACCTATCCAAAAGTACAAGTTTCACCAGAATCGGTCCAGTGGAAGGGTAGTTCCTGTCAGTTTCAAGCTACGAGTCTTAGCGTATATTTTTTGAAAAATAAAAGTTTTTGCGGTCGGAATGTTGTGGTCCTCGTCGCAGTCGAGTTCGCCTCTTTAATAGTGCGCAGGCGCGTGAACATTTCGTAGCCATTATTTCACTTAAAGTATTTCCACGCATCATTGCGCTTCGAGGACCATGAAGGAACATCGCTTCTGGCCATGAACAAATAGTTTTATTTAACCTGGACATCACGTTTTTCACCTCAACCTACTTGGCAGCCTTCAAGTGTCTCCAAGGTCCATAGTTACCAGATGACAACTGAACAATAGGTGCAAGGGGCGTCAACGCGTTCAAGCAGGAGCCTTACAACCTCCTGATTGCCTGTCGGTCTTGGACGATCACGTCCGTCCCGTACATTTGCTGGTCCTGTCGAGCCGTATATTGGTAACCTACGGACCATTTGCTGGTCCTGTCGAGCCGAATATTGGTAACCTACGGACCATTTGCTGGTCCTGTCGAGCCGAATATTGGTAACCTACGGACCATTTGCTGGTCCTGTCGAGCCGAATATTGGTAACCTACGGACCATTTGCTGGTCCTGTCGAGCCGAATATTGGTAACCTACGGACCATTTGCTGGTCCTGTCGAGCCGAATTTTCTGGGAAACATACCAGACCTGCGGACGCTGTGAAGATATAGGCCAACGAAGAGCCTTGTTCCCGAGAACAAAGAAAACTGATGTCCCGGACGCTGTGAAAATATAGGCCAAGGAAGAGCCTTGTTCCCGAGAACAAAGAAAACTGATGTCCCATTCCTGTGAAAAAAGAAACCTGATGCCCTGGGGACACGAACGCTGCCTTGAGAACAAACAAGCCTGATGTAAAGTGACCTTATATATTGAGGTTACATTCCTGTTTCTTGGGTAATGTCAAAACGTATCGTTCCTGTGAAAACTAGTACCTGAGAACAAAGAAAACTGACGCTCACGCCTGTGAACATTCGTGAGAACAAAGAAAACTGATGCTCAAATATCTCAAGGTACCCTCAATATAAATCTGGTAAGATTACACACCACACAAATGTGCCAACTGGGGTACTAAGCGTTGCGTTCGTGAGAAAAGTTCCAGGGAAATAAGAATACTGACGTTCCATCTCGTAAACCTTACAAGTGCCAGGGTTAAGATCATGTTTCTTTAACAGTCAAAAACATAGCGTACACTCTGGGACGATAGAAACCCTTTCCTGGGTGAGATAACCCAGTTACTGGTCAGCAACCGTATTACTGGGTGATTAGCGTCGTCAAAAGGCGCAACGTACTATCGTCTCATAGTAGAAACTTCCAGAGCGACTACAGTCGTGAAGAGTGCACGAGTGGATTAGGCCCACGCGTGGACTACCTGGAAGACAACCATTTTGCTGGGACACAGCAGCCATTCCTGAGCTATTCCTGTGGTTCTACCGGCTTCCTGAGAAGCTAACCGTTCCCGTGTGATTACCGTCGCGAAAAGACGGTTTTTTGAGCTGTTTCTGTTGTGTAACCTGCTTACTGAGAATTCACAGTAATCGAAGATTACACAGAAACTGTATCCTGAAGGAATATAGCATAGCCTGAAGAGTTATCGCTAGGAAACTCATAATCGGAGTTTTCAAACAGCGTGTTGGGAGCTCGTTTAGGAGATAGAACGAACATACGACGTTCATAGAATTCCTGAAGGGTTACGGCTGAAGGATTATCGCTGAAGCGTTATCCAAGAAGAGGCTTACACACAGAAGCATATTGAATAGTCGTGTGGGCGACTTGTTCTATAAAATAGAACGAAAAAATAGTTGCTGAAATTTCCCGAAGCGTTATAGCTGAAGGCTTATTTTCGACTTAGAATTTGTTTAAAAACAAATAGTCGTTATCGAGATAGAAGCTCTCGATCGAAGTCTGGAGTTTCAAACCTGGATATCTGGAGTCTGAAGTGACTACTAACGTCAAGAGTTGGACCAACAGTTCAGTGATTGGTACCAGACCGGCTGCTCAACCTTGGAGGCTGCTGGACAAGTTGACACTTAGACAACAGTAAGTACAGTGAAAACATATGCTCATGTGCTTACCCATTTTGTGTTGAAAGTCTTATAGTGAACTTGTTTACGTATCAACATTGAAGTTTGAAGCTGATTTGGAACTTATAGTTTTGAAGACTGACTAGCGACTTATAGTTTGAAGAATAACCTGGAGTTAAGAGGGTCGGATATAACCCGGAGTTTAAACTAACCCGGAGTTTGGAGATACTTTTCGAAGTTTGAAAAAGGAAGCGAACCCTCTTCAAGCCGACGACTGAAATCGGACTTAACCCAGAGTTACCACTTAGCAGTTTTTAAGAAAAAATTAAGTTTGGACATAGCCGTTTTGAAGCTCGAAAATAGATGTCAACCAGTTCGTGTTGAAGTCTAGAGTTGGACTCAGCCGATTCAAACTGACATATTGAAGAAGTCTAGAATTGGACTCAGCCGTTTCGAGCCAACGTTTTGAAGACAAGTTGAAGATTGGACTTGTACTTGGCGTATTCAAACTGAAACTTTGAACCAATCAGGATGCCGACTACCAGATCCCAGGACAAGAGGCCTGAATCATGGACAGTCCCCATTGAGCGTCCAGGTGCGGGCGTACAACATCAGCTGCCCCCACGCTCACCGTCCACTACTGAAGGGACAGAAAAGTCCATACCAGTCAGAAGCCCACCAACGTCACAGATAGGTGACAACACGCCCACACATGAGGAGGAGGAACCACAGGAACCAAGCACACGCAGGAAGGCATCGAAATCAGAAGATTCTTCAGAAAAAACACTGAAGCCTTCTGGTAGAAAACAAAGGATCCGGGATAAGACCTTTGTTCAAGGAGAAGTAATGGCTACCCGGGGTGACGCCCGTATCGAACATACTGGACCGCCGTCAACTAGCAAGTCGACCCGGTCACGTAAGAAAATTTCAAGAGCTCGTGAAGACTTATTGAAAATAAAGTTGGAACTCGCTAAGTTAGCACTTCAAAAAGCAGAAGAAGAAGCTTCTGAGGATGAATATATGGATGACAGAAATTCTAATGAAGAGTATGTCCGTTCGTGGCTCGAAGAGGCGCCAGAGCCCACACCGTTGAGGGAGAATGACGTCGCCAAAGGGGACAATGACGATTGGACCCCGGCTGCGGCCGTCGACGCTATAGCGGACTCCCGGAAACATATCGACCATATAGAACATCCACAAGTGAAGTCTAACATCGAACCACCTAGGACAGAGCCGTCCAACGTGGAGCCGCCAAGGCAAATAGAAGCGAAAGAGTCACTCCGTCCTTTTCTAACGGAGCTGACATCCGCTATAGCGTCGCTAGCCGACAGAAAAATCGAACCATGGACGCCTAACCGATCGGCGTCGCAGGTTATCATGACTCTGCCGAATTTCGGTGGAGCTCATACAGAATGGCTATCTTTTCGAGCCATTTACGAGGCAACTCATGCCTACTTCAGCGACATAGAAAACACGGCAAGACTCAGAAGGAGCTTGCGTGGTCGCGCACTGGAGACAGTGAGCTCAGAGCTCATCGGGAACGCAAAGCCGGATGAGATCATGAGAGAATTGGAACTACAGTTTGGACGTCCTGACTCAATAGCTCAGGCCGAAACAGACCGACTTAGAGGGCTACCAAAATGCAGCGAGTCGCCCAAGGACATCTGCACCTTTGCAAGTCGAGTCAGAAGCGGAGTTGTCACTCTGCGAGCTCTCAAGAAGGGGCACTATCTGCTCAATGCCGAGCTGGTGCGCCAGCTAACTGAGAAGCTACCCAATTCTCTGCGTGTACAATGGTACAGAACGTACACGGAAAAGTACCAGTCGCTGCCGGATCTGTCACTCTTCAGCGACTTCATAACCGAGCAAGCTCACTTCTGCAGTGCATTCGCCCCGCCTGAGAACATCAAGGAAACGGATTCTCTAGCGGGAAAACGCGTCATACAACGGACGCATACAGCTACCGACAAGCCGGTAAACAAATGTCGAATTTGCGACAAAAGTGGTCACTACGCGTCTGACTGCCAAAGGTTCAGAGACGCAGCAAGTGACAAAAGATGGGAGCTAGCCAAGAATTACAACTTGTGCTATCGCTGCCTAAGACAACGTCGTGCTGGACACACTTGCAACAAGAAGCAGTGTGATCATAAGGGGTGTACAGCCACGCACCATCGACTTCTTCATAGGGGTAAGAAGCCTCAAACAGACAGGACAAGGAAGCCTGCTGTTCCAGAAGAGAAGAAGGAGTCTCAGGAGACGGTGGCCAGTTCGCGAACTGAATCGAGTCAAGCTTTCCTGAAGATGATACCGGTCCGGGTAATAGGACCGGCGGGAGAGGCAGACACATACGCACTCCTTGACGACGGATCCACCGTTTCGCTGATCGACGAAGCAATCGCTCAGCGAGTGGGAGCAGTGGGCCCAATCGACCCTCTGAAGATCGGTGCTATTGGAAACACCATGATCGACACTCCCTTATCGAGACGTATAACCGTCACTCTCACAAGTCGTATGAGAGATAGGGTGCCCTTCAAGGCGCGCACCATTTCGAAGCTCAACCTGTCACCACAGGCAGTCAGTCAAGAAGACGTAGCCCGCTGTAGGCACCTTCGAGACTTGACGTCGCAGCTTACGTATCCTGCTGGAGTGCCAAAGATACTCGTCGGCCAAGACAACTGGCATTTGTTGTTGGCCACTGAAGTCCGCAGAGGACCTAGAAGCCAACCCATCGCGTCGAAAACCATGATGGGCTGGACATTGCACGGCGCGCACACCAGAACACTGGGCCAGCAGGTGCACTATGTCAACGGGTGTCAGTCCGTTGACGCAAGGCAAGATGCGGAACTGAACGAGCAGCTCCGTGAATTCTTCGCTATCGAGTCGTTGGCTATCAATCCACGACAACCAGCTTCTGACCCCCAGAAGAGGGCAGAAGATATACTGAACCGTCACACAAGACAGTTAGGAAATGGGCACATAGAAACCGCTATGTTATGGCGGGACGAGAAAATAGAGATGCCCGATAGTTACGAGACAGCACTCAAAAGGCTAGTCTCCATAGAGAAGAAGCTGGATAAAAACCCCGCTCTTCGTGTGAAATACACACAACAGATGGACTCCCTGATGGAAAAGGGATATGCTGAGAAGGCTCCCAAGTCAAGCACGCCAGGAAAAACCTGGTACCTGCCTCATTTCGATGTCTTCAACCCCATGAAGCCAGAGAAAATTCGAATAGTACATGATGCCGCCGCAAAATCGAGAGGAAAGTCACTCAACGACTTCCTGCTAACTGGACCAGACTTGCTGCAGTCGCTGCCCGGCGTCATGATGAGATTTCGTAGACACTGCGTGGCCATCTCCGGAGACATAGCCGAGATGTTCATGCAAGTAAAAGTACGAAGTGAAGACCGAGACTCACTTCGCTACCTATGGAGAGGCAACAGAAGAGATGGAGCCCCAGAAGAATATCGTATGACGTCCATCATTTTCGGCGCGGCAAGCTCGCCGTGCACCGCTATCTTTGCGAAAAATTGGAACGCAAGAAAGCACATCGAACAGCATCCAGTAGCAGTGAAAGCTATAGTAGAGAGCCATTATATGGACGATTATCTGGACAGCTATAAAACAGTCGAAGAAGCGACAGAAGTCGCGACAATGGTGAAGAAAATACACCAACAGGCGAAGTTTGACCTAACAAAATGGGTATCAAACAGTAAGCGCCTGATAGAAAATATCGATCCGTCACAAACCTGCACTGAGGTTGTGAACATCGGAGATACAGTAGGCGCAGAGAAAATACTCGGCCTGATGTGGAGACCTAGTGAAGATACGCTAGGTTTCAACCTAACGCTTGCGAGACTGCCGCCAGGAATTTTAGAAAAGGAGGCCCCTACAAAAAGAGAGGCTCTCAAAATTGTTATGTCGTTATACGACCCCCTAGGACTAGCCTCGCCTGTTACGATTCGAGCTAAACAAATATTACAAGAAGCTTGGAGGCGAGGCGTCGATTGGGACCAGCTATTAGACGCTGACCTGGCATCTCAGTGGAGAAGTTGGATCGAAAACCTGCGGCAGCTCAAGGGCATCAGCATACCAAGATGTTATCCTGGTTATAGTGATGCCACAGAAATACAAATACATGTATTTACCGACGCAAGCGAGTTGGCATATGCAGCAGCTGTGTATTGGCGAGCCACCACAGCAGTAGGCACACAGAAGGTGAGCCTAGTCATGGCCAAGGCGAGAGTAGCTCCATTAAAGCTACAATCGATACCGCGCCTCGAGCTGCAGGCAGCGGTGATGGGAACCCGTCTGGCTGCAGCTGTGAAACGTGAACACGACAACAATCCATCGTCGGTCACGTATTGGACAGACAGCAAAACAGTCTTGTCGTGGATAAGAAAAGGAGCACGAACCTATAAAGCC
Organism: Orthosia gothica; assembly: GCA_949775005.1. Classification (NCBI taxonomy): domain Eukaryota; kingdom Metazoa; phylum Arthropoda; class Insecta; order Lepidoptera; family Noctuidae; genus Orthosia; species Orthosia gothica. The sequence goes on from OX459034.1 coordinate 19,232,791, forward strand.
TTCGTAGCTCATCGCATAGCTGCCATAGAAGAAGGTAGCAAAGTGGAGGATTGGCGATGGATATCCACGAAGTTGAACATCGCCGATATAGCGACTCGTGACGTGCCGCCGAGGTTTGACTCACAACACGAGTGGTTCTGTGGCCCAAGTTTTTTGTATGAAGACCCTTCTTCATGGCCATCAGAAAAACCTCCAATCACAGAAGAGACAGGAGAGGAAAGAACGCTCACTGTCACAGAAAAAGAAAAATCTGTTTTGGAGAAAATAACAGACAGACATACATACACTTCGAAGCTCATAGAAGCTATACCTAATCCCGTCAACTTTTCAAGATGGGAGCGGCTATTACGTGCGACTGCTACCGTCCTACGTTTTATACATCTCTGTAAACAAAGGACAGAGAAAACGTTCTACAAAAGAACCCGGAAAAACGCTGAGGAGGACACGGACTGGCGAAAGAAAAAGAAGACAGCGACTGCAGCAACCAAGCCGTCATACATAGCGCCAGAAGTCCGAAAGCAGTACATAGATGCGAGCTTTCTTCAAAAAGCCGAGAAAATACTCGTACAAGTTGCACAGCAGCAATCGTTCGCTCAAGAAATAGCTAGATTGCATGCACATGAAATAGTGGACAAAAATAGTCCGCTACACGCGCTGCAAATAGAAGTAGTAGATGGCCTACTACGTATTAGAAGCCGTATAGCCGCCACTGACGAGGTCACAGAAGATGTAAGGCGACCGCCAATATTACATGGCGACCATCATATAACCCAGCTCTATATAGACTGGACACACCGCAGCTTACTACATAGTGGGACTGAACTCACAATAAATGAGGTACGGCAGCATTATTGGGTCGTAAGGATGCGTCCCACCACCAAGAAAGTACTGGCACAATGTCTTCAGTGCCGTATTCGTAAGGCACAAGCACCTGTGCCAGCGACCGGCGACCACCCACGAACGCGCCTGGCTCATCACCAAAGGCCGTTCACGTACACCGGGCTAGACTACTTCGGCCCGCTATCTGTCACCGTGGGTCGCCAGCATCACAAGAGATATGTAGCACTGTTTACATGCCTCACCACAAGAGCTGTCCACCTCGAGATCGCCGCCAGCCTCAGCGCAGACAGCGCAATATTAGCGCTGCGCCGTTTCGCCGCCCGCAGAGGATGTCCAACTGAGATCCACTCAGACAACGGCACCAACATGCACGGTGCCGATCGAGAGCTACGAGAGGCCTTCCGAGAGGAGGCCAGTCGCCGAGGCATCACTTGGCGCTTCATCACCCCATCAGCGCCCTTTATGGGAGGTGCATGGGAGCGTCTAGTTCGCTGCGTAAAAAACGCATTGTATACCGTACTCACAGAGAAACACCCACACGAAGAGGTGTTGTCCACACTGATTTGTGAGGCAGAGTACACGGTAAATAGCCGCCCGCTGACACATGTATCAGTCGACGGCGATGACGACGAGTCTATCACGCCGAACCACTTCCTACTTGGTGGGTCGGCTAGACTCCCAAACCCCGGCGTGTTCACCGAGCAAGACATCGACCACAAAAAGATGTGGCGTCGGTCACAAATCCTGGCCGACATGTTCTGGCGCCGGTGGGTGCGAGAATACCTGCCGGAGCTCCAAAACCGGCGGGAGCCCCACAGCCGCGGGCCTGGCCTGCTGGTGGGCGACCCCGTCCTTATCGCGGACGGGCAGCTGCCTCGCAACACGTGGCCGCGAGGCCGCATCGAGGCCATATACCCTGGCCCTGATGGAGAAGTCCGGACCGCTGAGGTGCGCACCACTGGCGGCACTCTAAAGCGTCCGGTGAAGAAGCTCATTCCTTTGCCAAAATGAGTGCAGCAGAGTTCCAGCGGCGAGAGCTGAGCGACGTGTCGCAGAGCGTCGAGGTCACGAGCGCTGCCGACGTGCGCCGCTCACAATGCTGATGCAGCGCCGCGCCAACGTAGCATCGAGTCGACGCGACACTGCACGGCGGGAGAGATGTTCGCGACGATACGTCACCTTTAGATAGGTTGTCATATGTAAAATATAAATAGTATTGACAGACACACGTCTGCTCACCCCAGAGCGCCATCGCATACTAAGCGATGTCGGTAGGTGAAAAAACCTTTTATAGTAAAGCTCGTAACTAATTTTTGCTCATGTTTTTGAGACACTAAAATTATATTTTATGTGTCTATCAGTAGGTAATAGAATTATATAGTCTAATAACAATAAATTAGAAGCTTTAATATGCATACTGATTGTGTTATTACGGAAAGAAACAAGTATTTAACTCCGTAAAAAACAACCGTCCTCAACGAGCGTTTAGTTCACAATGACCTGTAAGAGGGCGGCACCTTATATTTATACTAAAACCAGTTTTTGTAGAATTTTGATAACTTTAAACTCATGTTTTGGGGGCTTTTACATAGTTTATAGTGTGAATATAGCGCTTATGTGTTAGAATTATACATAAGGTACCTTAGTTATATGATAAATGTATAGGTTTAAGGAAATAAAAATATTTTGTTTACTTATTTTAGACCCCCCGTTTTGAGCAGGGTATCAGGTGGTGCTATAGGTATTCTATTCACCAACCAATCAGATTGCTTCCTTACACATAATTGTTTTGTTAGGAAACACCATCTAGGTGTTCTAGATAGGATGGCTGGATGCCATGACTGAGAAATTATACATAATAGCAGTACATGGCCAGTCTTAATGCATTTTTACTCTAAAAAGGGAAATATACATACATTTTACTCAAGTAAGTGTTTGGAAAATTCGATACAAGCCATTTTAGCGCTTCTAGGTGACCTAGAATTTTGTCTAGGCCCTATAAATAGACAGCACCTATGTAATTCTAGTACATAGGCGTCACTTACTTGAGAGGATGTGTCTGTGTATGCCGGCATGGACGTTTCTATGCGGCTGCCGATGTGTCACTGCGTCCAGGGACATTTGGTGCCTGGTCAGCTATAGATATGCTGTCTGAAGCATTGCCTTCGTGGACCCTCAGGCGGGCGCCTACACTCAGTCATGACACAGAGCTAGTATATAGGGGTATGTAACGCACACAGACACATTAAAGATGTGAGACGACGTAAAATTTAGTATTCGGCCGCTTCCCGGCACCTTAAGCTGCGGAAAGGCTGGTGGTACACCCATCAGGGTACCGCCGTCAGACAGCCTAGTTTTCCAGCTACCCAACCACACTTCCGGAAGGAGCTTAGCTCTGGTGGTTGAGGAGTTAAGCGACCTGATATGGTGCGAGGTTACATGGATTTGCTATGTAAACAGACTTGTAACAAACGATAACTCATCGGGGGTTGGACATGTAGCTACCGGACTTCTACCTTGGGATAGCCCATCACGAGGGCTACCCGGGTGTGAATGTAACTTGAAAATCCACCCAGCGGTCTGAGTAGGAATCGAGTTTATGTGCCAAGATCAGGGGCATAAGCTAACTTCTCGCACCATTTCGCGGCTGTACGCCTGAATGTTTTGAATATAACTGTAACACTTATGTGTGTCAACGGCCCAGTAGGAGGGCTCCAAGTCCCTCGCTGGTACCCTAGAGCTAACATGTCTAGTTTTAGGAGAAACTCGATTGTAAAGCTTCAAACTGGCGGGAATTCCCTTTCTTCGACGTTCTCCTTACGAGAACTCCCTGATGGTAGGGGCTAGGGACCTGGATCAAAGACCGGAGGGAAGGTCTCCTCGAGACCTATCCAAAAGTACAAGTTTCACCAGAATCGGTCCAGTGGAAGGGTAGTTCCTGTCAGTTTCAAGCTACGAGTCTTAGCGTATATTTTTTGAAAAATAAAAGTTTTTGCGGTCGGAATGTTGTGGTCCTCGTCGCAGTCGAGTTCGCCTCTTTAATAGTGCGCAGGCGCGTGAACATTTCGTAGCCATTATTTCACTTAAAGTATTTCCACGCATCATTGCGCTTCGAGGACCATGAAGGAACATCGCTTCTGGCCATGAACAAATAGTTTTATTTAACCTGGACATCACGTTTTTCACCTCAACCTACTTGGCAGCCTTCAAGTGTCTCCAAGGTCCATAGTTACCAGATGACAACTGAACAATAGGTGCAAGGGGCGTCAACGCGTTCAAGCAGGAGCCTTACAACCTCCTGATTGCCTGTCGGTCTTGGACGATCACGTCCGTCCCGTACAAATATTATCAAAACACTGGAAATACCTATTTTATGAGTTTCATATTATAATTTTTTATTAAAACCAAAACAGAATGCCTGATCATGTTTGTCTTTTTATTATGAAATTAACAATATTAAAATTAACAATGCAACTAATGTGTAAATATGATTTTTCCCTTGGTTAATGATTTCCATCCACACAATATTTTGACATCTGTCCAGTAAAATCTTTTTTATTATTTACTAGCTGACCCGGAAAACTTTGTTTTGCCATAAAAACACCAAACATTTATCTACCCTACCTACCCTACCTTACACTACCTACCCTACCCTTCGCTACCCGACCCTAGACTACCCTAACATACCCTACCCTACGCTATGCTACCCTACCCAACGCTACACTACCCTACTCTACCCTACCCTACACTAACCTACCCAACAAAATCAAAAAAAAAAAAAACAAAAATATATATACGTAAAAACCATCTTTGAACTTCAACGAACATTTAAAAAAAAGAATTGGCCAAATTGGTCCAGGCGTTGTTGAGTTATGCGCTTAACAACACATTTTGCAATTCATTTTTATATTATAGAATAGATACTTGTGCACAAAGTTTTACTATATCTATACTAATAATATTATAAAGAGGAAAGATTTGTATTTTTGAATTTTGTATGTAACAAATAAACTTAAAACTACTGAAACAATTTCAATAATTCTTACACCGTTGGAAAGCTACACTATCCCCGGGTGACAAAGGCTACTTTTTATCCTTGTATTCCCATGGGAAAGGGAACTACGCGGGTGAAACCGCGAGGCGTCGGCTAGTAATTAATATTTGGAGAGTACACACAATCACTACACTCAACCATGAGTACTCTTACTCAAGTGTCCTCAAGTACCATTTAAAAGTGTATTATGAGGCTCTTCAAATTATCTAATCCTAAAGATAAGTACAAACACTGTAAGAAATTGGCTGTAATCTTATGGCCGGCATGGTAAAAAAAATGATATATGCCAAATCGTGCCAACTTCTCGTATAATATTAATTACTAATTCCATGCTTCTGGGCATAATTTGACATATTCTACCTTCTTTGAATATTGGCCAAAATGTTTACAGCCCATGGTGCTGAAGCAAAACCTGCACAGTGCACAGTCCATTCACAGTTACTCTGATTTTGCATCATTGTCAAAATCACAGTGATACTTTATTTTCTTTTCACCACCCACTGAGCCAATGATGACTATTCTGCCAGTTTCATGTGCTTGGGTAACGGTCAGAGGTAAAATTACTGTGAATGAACTTGTGATCCTAGCTTAATATGTTCTACAGTGTAAAAAATTTTTTTGAAACGTGAAAGCAGATTTTTTTAACACTAAGATATTTAAATATACAAGCTAAATCCTAATTTACTCTGTATACTCAAATTGGCCATAAATTTTAGAATATCATTATCTTATCTGAAGTCTAATGACTTATTATAAAACAGTGCAGAATTCAATGCAGTGGACAAGTTAGAAGTCCGCAATTTGAACTAAGTGTGTGCTATTAAAATCCTTAATAATGTTGAAATCAAATGAATGTCAAATTGAAGTTCCTTTTCTTATGTCAGCAGTTATTGAAGGCAACATCATGCACAAAACAAAGTTTGTAATGTGTGAAGTCTGTACTGGATGTGGTCTAATCAAGATTTTTTGAAGTCTTCCGTGAAAAATATTGTAAATTTTTTGTGTATAATCGTGTATGTATGTGTAGGTATATGTATACCAATGAGACGATGTATGAATGATCGAGTCATACTATCAAAACCATTTACAGTTATATCGAAACAAAACTTTAGTATAAAGTTGTAAGTAGCAAACTTATTGACATACGAAAAAAAACTTTTCAAACATGTAAAAACGTCATTAAACTATATTATAATTGTATTACTGACCTTTTCCTCGTAAAATTTGAGCCTTTTTTTAGTGTTTACAGATGCAAAACAAAGTATCGCGACGACCAAATATAACACTGATTTAGACATGATTATGTATAAGTTATTTAATTCTCAGGTAGATTATTTTGTTTCTTTGTACCATAAGTACTTTATTCACTTTCTACCTGATACGTGCTCACGGCCACTTCACTCAGTATCACTGATAAAACTAGCTTTACCAAACTTGTTTCGAGTTTCTACAACCTTTCACCTCTCGCTCGTCTACACTCCACAACTGATTTTGACAGTTCGCTTCAGGGTTACAATGTCTGAATTAATATTACCACCATATCCTTAATAAAACCGCACTTTTTTATCATGTTAAATAATATAAATTACATTTAATAAATAAAATATAAATTAATTAACGAATCCACTTTTATTAATTTTAATCACCCATAATATTTAATAAAACATTGAAAAACTAATATCTAACGGTCTTGTCAAGGGATATCGTGTTACCCAGTTACTGGGTTGTGAAGGACAAATAGGCAGTCGCTCCATGTAAAACACTGATACTCAGCTGAATCCGGTAGGATTGGAAATCGACCCCAACATAATTGGGAAGAGGCTAGGCAGATTGATTGATTAAAAAACTAATATCTAATTCATTCAAAGACCATCCTTTATGGGAAAATTATTGTCTGAGCATCCCCAAGTGACAAAGATTAGCTATTGGATGAGCTACGATAGTCGTTACATCTTCTTGCAGTAATATACAAAGTGAATCGAATCGTGGATAAAGCAAAACATGGCGATGCAGTTTCTCGCCTAACTTCTTGGCCGCACTGAAGTTGGCTTTACAATACTCAAGGCTATGCTTGTTTGAGTAAGTAGTTTGGCGAGAACTATACCTACGAACTATAACTAACTAGAATTTTGTAATTGAAAATAGACTTGGCATATTAGATTAGATTTGTTAGTTTATCCTCGCACTGGAACGCCTTGCAGCATTTACACTAATGAATCACAATATTATAATAAACTCACTATAAGTCCAGCAGGTTTTCTAACGATGTGTTCCTTCCCCGTTATCAGCGATGCCCAAGATAAACTTGGAAAGTACGTATGAATTGAAAAAAGTTACATTGGTACTTGCCCGGATTCGAACTCACGACCTCAAGCACGAGAGACGAGGTCTTATCCACTGGGCCACCACGACATAAATAATAATATCTATCATCCTTTGTGTTCTGGTTTTAGGGTTGGCAGTGAAACTGGAATGCAACTCAGTACGGTGGCATTTTTTTTATTTTTTGGCAATCCAAGATCCGCTATTAACAGTATTAGCTTCTTGATATCCAGATTATTATTATGAGATTCAATCTTCTTCTAAAGTATTTTTTAGTTACGTTACGTTACGCATAGGTATAATTATATATTGTCGTATCTGTTTTTTCAAACCTTTGACCATTAACTAGTGACGTCACGAGCATTCCTCATGACGTCATTTGAAACTCAATCAAAGGCAAAATGTGATTTGCCGATAGTGATGGGCTATAGCGTATAATTATTGTAATTGTTGAGAAAGTAACGGATCTTTTAATGTAATTTCAATCTAAATTTATATGTAGGTACTTAGGTACGTACCGTCATGCATGATTGCGGAAAATAATAACGCGAAAATGTTTGCGCTGGCTATTGAGCAGTCTCGCAACGCGCCCCGGGACGTAGCACCCCGGGAGGCACCCCCTACGGCCCATAAATAGGTAGATAGTCAACCACACGGCAACACGTGACACGTCCGTCCATGGTATCAAATTGATTTTTACAAGTCCGTGATTAGACCTGTCGTACTGTATGGATCAGAATGTGCTGTGAAAAAGATGGATGAAAAGAGATTGCATGTAGCAGAGATGAGTATTGATAAAGATGTGCGGAGTGACGAGAATGGATAAAGTGAGAAATGAGTAATTAGAGGTAGTTTGAAAGTGGCGCCAGTAACAGAAAACTTGAAAGGAAATCGACCAATCACATACGAGATGAAAGACGCGATGTGGATTTCCGTCTATATGTTTGGTGGATTTTTCAGACTCTGCCCTTTGCCTTGCCGAATTCATTACGCAATAAGGCTGGGTATGGACATGTGATGCGGAGGGATAAAACCATTTCCGTTCACTGGATAAAACGCATGTTACTAAAAGAGTTATGAATATAAAAGAGGATGGATGGAGAGGGAGGGGACGGCCAAAGAAAAGATGAATGGACTGTGTGAGGAGTGATAATTATGAAAGTTATGGGAGTCAGTGATGGTGTGACGGGGGACAGGATGGTATGGAAGAAGAAAACGTGTTGCGCCGACCCCAAGTAACATGGGACAAGGGCAGGAAGATGATGAATACTTATATTTCGAGGCATGAAGGGCATTGAAGGGTCTTTCGTAGTTAAACTGACTTGCCTGCGGTTTTTAGCGTAGTCGCTACGCCTTTACAAGCCGGTCTTCTGACTCTGTAGGTTACGCTATACGCTGTTACTGAAACACTCTGTAGTTCATTTCCCTGATATTACCTACCGATAATTGTATTTTTTAACCGACTTCAAAAAGGAGGAGGTTATCATTTCTACTGTATTTTGTTAATTATGTTTTTCACCGTTACTTTTTACTAGGTGAACCTATTTTGATGATTGTTTTTTTATTTGCTGGTTCTTCTCGTGTGGTGGCATTTAAATTTGGTGAAGTTCTGATGTAGAAATACAACAGAAATCTTCAATAAATATCGGCAAAAATCTCTGGATTGCTGCAATCGCATGTCTTTTATTGTTTACGCCCATTGTGGTCGCTGTTTACGCCATTTCATAACTTAACATCACGCCGGTAGGTATGCTCTAAAGGGGTATGCAGATGTGTACACCTACCTACAGTTCACCCTAGTACACTCACATTTCACCGGTTATATTCAAGTTTTATGATCGGGTAATCTATACTGGCCTTTGCTCTAAGATACTGGCATAACTTGATTCTGAAACATTTCTCCGACATTAGTTTTGCCGTTGATCGGTTCACCGACAGAACGATTCACTTTTCATTTTTTCTCCGACAGAACTTTTCAATGACGAACGATTCGCCGACAGAACGATTCACTTTTCATTTTTTCTCCGACTGAACTTTTCAATGACGAACGATTCGCCGACAGAACGATTCATTTTTGAAAATTACATCGACAGAACCTTTCACCGGCGAGCGATTCGCCGACACAACTGTTCATCTGCCCCTGAGTATAAAACATAGGTATTCGACATGTAGACCTGTTTCCGTTTGTTGTTTACACCTGAATCAAGTTGTGAAGACGAAACTTAAAGTTTTATGCAAAACTTGAACAAAACTAACCAAAAAAGTGACAAAAACGTATTTGCTTCAACGTCAATACATGTATCATACATGTTATGGTTATACATACGTTTTGTAAGGTTAACTGAAATATATTTGCAAATGAAAATATTTTTTATTATTAACAAATAGCTAACCAACATGATTAAAACCAAAACAAAAACATAACAAATCAACTATGATTAACAAAAACAATTATAAACTTCATAGGATACTTATTTTGTATTACATAAATGAGAAATATGAGCCCAGCTACTTAAGTAGGTTTTTATGTCCATACCCAACTAACAATTTAACGTCGTTCAAAAGTAAACGTTATCTTAATTCCACTGATCGTAATACCTTAGTCGCACTAACGTTATAATAACGTTTACTAAACGCGAAAATGGCCCCATTTATACGACTAACATTGTCGTATAATGGACATACAAAAGCCACAAGCTGACTTCGTTAACGTCATTCAAAAGTCGTATGAACGTTATGGAATTACCACTTTCGTAGCACAGAAGTCGCATCATAACTTTTCAACGGCTCGTTTGTTGTATTGTCTTCATGCAGGTGTTTTTTAATGACTAAAACGTTTTATTTGAGTCAAGGAACAACACCTGTAAGACTTATTCATTTTTCTTGTTAGTGACACTAGTTTGTGGTTGTGTTTCGAGATTTGAGTGCAAAATAAATAATTACAAGGAAATAAAAGGTGAGTGTTATTTAACTTTTATTTATATATCTCGCTAATAACTGTATCTGTCTCTCATGCCGTTAGTTCGACTGGGTATTAAAGTTTTATGGTAATATACCTATGTATATTCATTTCAGATTTTCATGCCCCCTCGCAATTTTGTGTTTAAATTATTATATTTTTATTAATAAAAATATGTTTATTTCTTAAAATGTTGGACATGTTGCTTTTGTCACACACTTATCTCTTTACGACGTTGTAAAGACATAAAGTCGTATTAAGGCAAGACCACACACATACACAAAGAAGTTGAATCTTTATTCAACTTCTTTGTGTATGTGTGTGTTTTTGGGAAAGAACCAGATTGTTTCCTTTGCCGAATTTACTTACACAATTAGGCTGCAGTTGTGTCGGCGAATCGCTCGCCGGTGAAAGGTTCTGTCGATGTAATTTTCAAAAGTGAATCGTTCTGTCGGCGAATCGTTCGTCATTGAAAAGTTCAGTCGGAGAAAAAATGAAAAGTGAATCGTTCTGTCGGCGAATCGTTCGTCATTGAAAAGTTCTGTCGGAGAAAAAATGAAAAGTGAATCGTTATGTTTCAGAATCCATAACTTTGTGCATTATCTACCTACAACTAAAAAGTGAAAAATACAAAACGTTTTTTACAAAAAAAATACCACCGACTTCCAAAAAGTATTTTTTGGAAGTACTAAGTACCTATTTCAAAGTAAAATTGTAAAAAATAACTTCAATCTCGGTAGTCGGTGTCAAAAAACTGGCCCAGTGCAAAAAGGACTCGAGCACGAAGGGTTCCGTACCATTATCACAAAAAACGGCAAAAGAATCAAGTTTTTTGTATGGGAGCCCCACTTGGATATTTATTTTATTCTGTTTTTAGTATTTTTTGTTATAGCGGCAACAGAAATACATCATCTGTGAAAATTTCAACTGTCTAGCTATCATGGTTCTTGAGATATAGCCTGGTGACAGACAGAAAGACGGATCGTGGAGTCTAAGTAATATGGTCCCGTTTTACCCTTTTGGTACGGAACCCTAAAAACGAAGAAACAAAAACAGCTAGGAACACCGACTTCCGAAATTGAAGATTTAATAATAAGTACTTTTTTTTCTTACTCTTCCGCGGTGTTTCTTTTCTGATTAGCTTCTTTGGAGGATATCAGACAGTTTAATCATTGTTCCGGATCTCGTCGAGATTTATTGTCACCGTGCTTTTCTGGTGGTCGCTACTGTTGATGACCACTCTCATTAGCCACAAGTATTAGGTACTATTTTTAGCAATTTCTATTGGATGGTGAATTGATGACGTAACAGCCCAGCCTAATTCCACAATGTTCGTTTAACTCTTTGTTTCGATATGTTTGTAGTGGGCGTCCTTTTTTTATTATTTACTTACATAAAAGGGACGGAATGTTCCAATCCGTAGGCGGTAAATGACCTTTTTACCCCAGAGAAATTTGTGATATTTTTGTCAAGTAGGTACCTACGAGAGGCGAATTGTACCTATTATTGCTGAAATAAAAGATCTTGTATTTGTTACAACATTTTCATGGTTGCCCACGAAATAAGTTGATAAATAAAGCTTATTAGATAGTTACTTCATATTTTACTAGCTGACCCGGCGAACTTTGTTTTGCCATTAAAACACCAAACATTTATCTACCCTACGCTACACTACCCTACCCTTCCCGACCCTACACTACCCTACCCTACACCATCCTACCCTACCCTACCCTACACTACCTTACCTACCCTACCCTACCCGACCCTACCCTACACTACCTTACCCTACGCTACACTACCCTACCCTACCCTAAGCTTCAATTTCTTTTTTTTTTTTCTTCACATAAACCATCTGCTAAATAGTCCGATTAAAGCCAAAAAATTTGATTAGGACAGGTGAGCCCGTTCTTGAGTTATAAAATAACAACGAAAAGTGGCATTGATTTTTATATACAGACTAGCTGACCCGGCAAACTTTGTTTTGCCATAAAAAGACCAAACATTTACCCTACCCTACCCAACCCGACCCCACACTACCCGACCCTACCCTACCCTACCCGACCCTAGTAGTATATTATTGGGCATTCTACCCCACCTACCGTTCCTTCGGCTCACAGCTCCGTTCGCCTCAGTCACTCTCGGTGGGGTAGAATGCCCAATAACATTTTTTGATATCGTTGGGTGGCTTATCTCAAATTCAATTCTAGTATATACTAGTTCAGCGCCTAATTCTACTCGGTCTTTCTCACCGTAATTTACCGCTGCATTAGATTCTTACTTTAGTCGTGAGAAGGTTCAATTTTGTATCACCACAACTAATAAATAACTACAATGCTTGATTCAATAAAATCTGCTTTCAAAAACGTGTTAAGTTCAAGAATTCTAGCGGCGAGATTATATTTACCTATTCGAGATTTGCAAACTGATCAGCAAAATATGTACGTATGACGTTTCATTGAAGCACCAAGATAGCTATAAAGAGCAACCAGAAGATTTGTTCCACCAACAGATGCAAATTTGGTGAAATCTGATTTGGAAAACACACATTATCTTATATTGAAGGACAGCCATGGTGAGGTTGTTCGTACATTTATTCGAGTTACCTAGCCACAATGATTTTCATGTTATAAATGTTAATGTAACACATTAATTGACTCATTATTAATATAGGTAACCGTTTCAAGCAGTCGCCATGAAATTTGTTAAACAACCACAATCATTGCATGTAAACACAATCTGCGATGATTATTGTAAAACTAGTTTGCGTCATGGAGAATTGTTACCTAATTCTGTACGATGTATCATTTGTGGACCATCAAATTGTGGAAAAACAAATTTACTTATTGGACTTCTTATACATGAAAATGGTTTACGGTTTCAAAATGTTTATGTCTATTCAAAAACCTTACACCAGCCTAAGTACATTTTTTTAGAAAAAGTTTTACAACGGGTACCATCTACCTCACTTCAGAAATATCAAGGGAATGAGGAAGTTATAAGTGTTCAAGACGCAAAACCAAATTCCGTGATTATATTTGATGACGTTGCTTGCGAAAATCAAAATAACATGCGTGATTATTTCGCGATGGGAAGGCACAAACATATCGACTGTTTTTATCTAAATCAAACATATAGCAAAATCCCTAAACAGTTAGTAAGAGATAATGCAAACTTAATTATATTATTCAAACAAGATGATATTAACTTGAGGCATGTTTATGAAGAACATGTTAACACTGATATGACATGGCTTGAATTTCGTGAAATGTGTTCTAAAATTTGGAGTGAACCCTTTAATTATGTTGTAATTAATAAAGATTGCAACAAAAATAACGGATGCTATAGAAATAAATTTGACACTTTTGTAGTCTTTGATTAGTAATACAAATATTTAAGACTATGATGCTTACATGATATCATTATTACTGAACCAACTCTTAATCGATAACTATCAAAGTCTACCGTAATGGAAAAATCACTGAAAAAACAAATCGTCGATGCTGCAGAAGCTGTCAAGAAGAAGGTACGAAAGATGCGTGATTTTGAGACTGAAAATAAGCAGGCATTGGAATCAGTTTTTAGACCTGTAACAGAGTCTCTCAATTGTATAGCTAACAGCAATAAGCAAACTGACCTCTTACGAACAAAAGAAGTTGAAGAAACAAAAGTTCCGGCTGAAAACGATACTTTGCGAAAAAGACTTTCAAGTGATGAAGGGGACAACGACGCAGAAGAAAATGAATGTGATACCGACACTGACGACTCGTACCAATCATTAGAAGAGAACAATCAAGTGCGTAATACATCATCCTGGTCAATATCTTCAGAAGCATTGACAGATATTCCATTTGGTGTTCGAGCGGAGCGAGGACAATTGATGTTAGGTTCTGCTTTCATAACGATCAGCGACAATTACATCACCGTTACTGGTCAGAGATATCGAAGTACTCCTGGACTAAAACAATTGTTAATGAAAAAGGATGTAGATTTAAGCACGGTTACAGAGTCTGATTTGCAGAATTATAAAATGATGTTGGTTGCCACAAACGCACATCGTCGAGACTTTGATCCAAGCAAACCAATAAAAAGTAATAAGGGACAAAAATATTTGCAAGTTATAAAACCTCTTTTCAAACTGTCAAGTACTAATCAAAATAACCAAACAAAAGGGAAAGGGCTACCCTTGACAAAAATGTGGAAAAAAAATACCGATTTTGTATATTGGGACGATCCTAATGAACTTGTGGATAGGTTAAAATTATTAATTGCATCTCGAGACGCTGGTAACACTGGCTTAGATAATGAAATTATATCTATTATTGAGGAACTGCGTGAAAGTAAAATTATTAAGTAATAAATAAATGATACACAATTTTCACCGTTCATTTTATTATAAACCTTTAAATATAATACACCTTAAAGATGAATGTAGATAAATTCGGACATCATATACATAAGCGAATGCGTTTTTCTGAATTATTAGAATCCAAAGAAAATGCATTGCTAAAATCCGAAAGTAGTGATTATGATTTTAAAAAATCTAGATTGAGAGGAGTAAGATCTCCTGTAGACAAAGACGATGCTGTGAACAAGGATTACGTCGATCAAAAATGCGATCACACAATAAAGGAACTGAAAATAATGATTGGATTGTTGCGTGCTCAAATCATAAAAGATGCACAAGCAACAGTCCAAGCCACTTTAAAAGCGAAGACACCTGAAGTTTTAGTTCATTTGGAAGATAACTTTTCTAACAAAGCAGAAGTAAATAAAATACTTGAAAAAGCTCCGTGATGGCAAAACAACAAATTGTTAATGAACTACACAAAGCGGCACGAAGAAACTTTGGTAGACGTTCAGTTATTATAAAAGACATAGATGACTTATGGCAAGCTGATCTAATAGATATGCAGAATCTACAAAGGTTTAATCAGGGTTATAACTACATTTTAGTGGTGATTGATTGTTTCTCAAAGTATGCCTGGACAGAACCATTAAAATTCAAAAGTAAACTTTATGTTACTCGTGCATTTGAACGAATACTAACTACCAGCAATCGAAAACCTGATAATTTACAAACTGATTCTGGAACAGAATTCTATAATAAAACATTCCAAAAGCTTATGAAGACCTACAATATTAACCACTACTCTTCGTTTTCAACCAAGAAAGCTTCGATCGTAGAACGGGTAATTAAAACAATTAAAAATAAAATGTATAAATACTTTAGTCTAATTGGAAACTATAAATGGATAGGTTTACCCTTAAAAGTTATTCTACAGACCTACAATAATACAAAACATCATACCACCAAATATAAACCAAGCGAGGTAAACCATTCGAACAAGTCAAAGATAAGAGAAAATATTCAAAAAACCCATAAACTTATATCACGTCGATGTCAACCTAAATTCAAAGTGGGTGAAAACGTTCGGATCAGCAAATACAAACATATTTTTGCTAAAGGTTACACTCCAAATTGGTCAACTGAAATATTTACTGTAAAAAGGATAAATAACACCATACCAGTAACATATCGTATAGAAGATCATCGAAAGCAACTTATTAGAGGATCTTTCTATGAACAAGAACTTCAAAAAACTAGTCATCCAGGTATTTATTTGATAGAAAAGATACTTAAAAGGAAGGGAAAGAAACTTTATGTGAAATGGCTGGGCTTAAGCAACGAAGAAAATAGTTGGATTGATAAAGATGCAATTGTGGGGTAAGATAATAATATATAACCATGTTTGTAAGATTTTTTTCATTCATTACTCTTTGGAATATGCAAGGCAGTGGACTAGTCAATACTGTGATTAATAATTTGCCATTTGAACTTCATTTGCCTGGATATAACTATTGTGGACCAGGAACAAAACTTGAGAAGCGATTGCTGCGAGGCGATCGAGGTGTGAATAAACTAGACGAAGCTTGTATGCATCACGATATTGCATACGCAAATCACACAGACTTACATAATCGTCACAAAGCGGATTTACAACTTCTAAATATGGCTAAACAAAGACTGAAATCGAAAGATGCTGGCAAAGGCGAAAAAGTTAGTTCATGGTTAGTAAGCAAAATTATGAAAGCCAAATTGAAATCTGGTTCCGGAATTAAAACATTTAAAAGTTTCGTGTCGAAAATAAGATCAAAAATCAAGAAACTGAAACCAAGGGATAACAAAACTTTAATCAATGTTGCTTACTCAGCAGCAAAAAAAATATTTCCAAACATTTCGAAAATTCGAGTACCGCGAGTGATACCTTTACCTAAGACCGGAGGAATTCTGCCTTTAATCCCAATTTTCGCAGGGCTATCAGCTTTAGGAACTTTAGCTGGTGGTGCGGCTGGCATTGCAAAAACTATTA
The DNA here is from genome assembly GCA_949775005.1 of Orthosia gothica. NCBI lineage: Eukaryota > Metazoa > Arthropoda > Insecta > Lepidoptera > Noctuidae > Orthosia > Orthosia gothica. The sequence goes on from OX459034.1 coordinate 19,249,337, forward strand.
ATGATTACAAAGCAAGCCAGCAAAATTTACGGGAAACAGAACGTCATAATAAAACAATGGAGTCATTAAAGTTAGGCAAAGGTTTATACATTAAACCGCATAAAAATGGTAAAGGTTTGTTTATAAAATCAAAAAACTGAATAAAAGGCTACCTAATCGTCCTTTAACTAATATCGATATTAGTGAGCATGCACGTGACATCCCATACTTTCGAGGAGTCTATATGAAGGATCAGTTACCAAGAACACCAAAACGCCTTGAATGTGCTATCGTCAACTTAGACGATTCACGAAATGAAGGAACGCATTGGGTAGCTTATGCTAAAATAAACAATTATTGTGAATACTTTGATAGCTTTGGGGATTTGAAACCTCCAATGGAATTAATTCAGTACTTTAAAAATTGTAATGTTTTTTATAACTACACTAGATTTCAACAATTTGATACAGTAAACTGTGGACACTTATGTTTAGAATATCTAGGTGAATTTTGGAATAAATACTTATAAATATTATGTATTTCTTTTATTTCAATCAGTTTCACCATGTCATTCACCTTGTCGATAACTGGAAACTCGTCCGATTTATGTACATATTATCCTAATACATTACAACTCGATGGACATTATGAGTGTGCATTATTGCATTTCTCAACATTTAATTCAATTCCCAACATTGACAAATCGAACAATAAGTTATATTATGGCTCTACCGAAGTCCTTGAAATACCTGAAGGTACTTATGAATTACAAGATATAAACGATTATTTAAAATCGGAAATAAAAGATTGTTTAATAAAAGTTCAGTGTAATAACAACACTTTAAAAACTTTGATATACTGTACTAAAGATATAAATTTTACTAAAGAAGGGACTTTTGGGAAATTATTGGGATTCAATAAACAGATTTTAAAAGCAAATAAATGGCATGTGTCTGACTTACCAGTCAACATTTTGCCTACGACCGTGATCAGGATAGAATGTGATATTGTAAGTGGTTCGTACATAAACGGAAAACCCAGTCACATTGTACACGAATTCGCACTCAACGTACCACCTGGATATAGAATTATAGAAATTCCTAAAAACGTTATATACTTTCCAATCAACCAAAACATCATAAGCTGTATACATATCAGGCTATTAGATATAAACAATCGCTTAATAAACTTACGCGGTGAAGAAGTACAGCTATATTTACATCTCAGAAGAAAAAATGATTGACTACAATAAATATGTGCATCAACCAATGGGAAATGTCAGTTCTACTAAAGTGATCAAGCAAATAAGACCTCGGTCTAAGAAAAAAATAAAATTAACAAGAGATAATAAGGAATTTCTTAAAGCCATCGGTTTGCTAAAATGAATATCTTAGATGTTTTATCTGCTCCAACTTACGACAACACTGTTGAAGGAATTGAATTTCATTCTTACAAACCCTACGTAACAAGCTTCAACAGAAACGATGAAATCCGCATACCTATTAATCAACAGGATCTGTATATACTACCATCAGCTAGCACTTTGTATTTGGAAGGAACTATAATCGTCACCAAAAAAGATTCAAAAGATAAAGCGAGTAGTATTTCTTTAACAAATAATTTTCTTCTCTACCTGTTTCAAGATATAAGATACGAATTAAATGGAGTGGAAATAGATAAAATAAAAAACGCTGGTGTGACTACTACGATGAAATCATTAGTGTCAATGAATGAGAGTGAGTCAAAGATATCTTATGCATGGGGTTGGAAAATTGATGGCATAAAAAATATTAATGGAGGTAATTTTTCTGCTTCCATACCACTTTGTAACATTCTTGGATTTGCAGAAGATTTTAAGAAAGTAGTAATAAATAGTAGACACGAATTGATATTGTTACGAAGCAATACTAACCTGAACGCTGTAAAACTGAATACCGGTGAAGTTGTAGATGATGTTCAGATAAATAAAATTGTTTGGCGTGTACCACATGTTAAAGTGTCAGACAAAGAGAAAATAAGTTTGCTAAAGCTGTTAGAAAAAGATCGACCACTCCAGATGATTTTTAGAAATTGGGACCTGTACGAATATCCGACTTTACCTAAAACAACGAAACATACTTGGTCTATTAAAACTTCGTCGCAAATAGAGAAACCGAGATATGTTATTATCGGTTTACAGACAAATAGGAAAAACAATGCAAGCTCTGATATGTCTCTGTTCGATCACTGTCACATTCGTGATGTTAGAGTATACCTCAATTCAAACTACTTCCCATATGAAAATCTAAATGTGAATTTTGCTGATAACAGAATTGCCTTATTATACGAGCAATACACTAGATTTCAACAGTCATATTACGGACGCCGTGCGGAACCTTTATTAAGCGAAAAACAATTTAAAGACTTGGCGCCGCTTTTTGTTATTGACTGCTCCAGGCAAGCAGATAACTTGAAAGTAGGTCCGGTTGTGGATGTAAGAGTGGAAATTGAAACTGATTCGGTTATACCCGATCAAACTTCAGCATACTGCCTCATATTAAACGACTGTATCGTTGAGTATAAGCCATTGAGCAATACCGTGAGGAAAATATCATGAATCCTGAAACTATATTAATAGACGTTCAAGGATTTAAGGACTTCAACAACAATTTTATAGTAAAAGAATTAGCTCTGGCCACCCGTGATTACACTCAAACCTTCTTAGTTAAACCTCCATACTTGTTCAGATACTTAACAAGTCATGAAAAAAACCAAGTAAAATGGTTAGAAAGAAACAGAGGCATTTATTGGAATGAAGGATATATTGACTACAAGGAATTTCATCGTTTAATCGTTCCATACTTACAACATAAAGATATTATTGTCAAAGGCTTGGAGAAGGCGCAGTGGATAAAAGATCTATGTGTAAATTGTAAGGTATCAGAACTTGATGAAAACCAGTGTCCTAATTTATCTATTTTGCATAAAAAATACTGTAATGTAGATTCAAATTTAAATTGTAATTCTCATTCAAAGCAATGTGCGCTCAAAAATGTACTATGTATAAGAAAGTATTTAGCGTGGAAATGAAGTATTTAGCTACTTATGTGGTTAGGTGTTTTAAATAAAAAGCTATAATATGATAAATATGCTTTTATTTGTTTATAATATTCAAAACTATATTTAACCTTATACTAAATTACATAAAAACAATGTAACATTTCTCTTATCAACGAGTTTACACAAAAAGTTATTAAAAGTCATTATCTATTAAAGATTTTGATATTTTCTTAACTAAAGACTCAGTTTCGTCCATAACACTATCGATAGCATCTTTGACAATATATTGTGCATTTATTACAACGTTCTCACTGTCACTATCAGTATCACTTGTATTGTTGTTGCACAAATCAATGACTGAAATTTTGATCAGTTTTATCCCGCGTCGATGCAGTTTACTCATCACGAAAGATTTTGATGGATGTTTCTTATGAGAAGGCTTTTCTCGACGCTGTCGTTTGGATTTCTTTTCTTTCGTAACTTGACTGCAGTGCGGGGGTTCGTTGCAAATCGTCTCAGAAAGTCCTTCGTAAGGGTTCTGAGCGTACTGGCTGAATAGAATTTCTGAATCGCAAATCTGAAACAAAATGATAACAAATGATTAGCACCTTATTCTTGGGAAACAATCATGACCTAGATTATAATATTCTAAATAAGATTTAAAATAATACGTATTTTACTCACCGAAGACATGATTATGACGCTCACTGATATATCAAATATCTATAATACTGTACAAGTACTCAAAGCGAGTAATATTTCATAAATAACCTAAATTTAGATATCTTTTTATATAGTTAATTATCCGTGGCAGGAAACAAGCATTGCAACATTATAAGTTAGGGTTCGTTCACATAGACCTGTTTGACTAAGCAATATTGTTTGTATTTAAAACGAAGTTTTAGTACGATCAAGGAACTAAATCGTTTAGCGAATTTATACACTACATAAATGTATTGGGTTATATAGTTTTCATACATTTATTAAGATTATTGAGTACGAATTAAATATATTAAGATCAAATAAAATAAACAATCATTTGCTAAACGAATCTGATCAGTGTATTAGATTTTTATGTAATCATTGAAAGATATTATTCACTAACAGGACTGTGTGTACGAGCCCTAAGTTTATAAGTCACGTTGACTCTAAAATTGTTAACTTAGCATTTGTGCGAGCGTTATTATGATCGTAACACAACATGGAATGTAAATCTTATCTACATAACAATAAAGATGGAATAGCCTTGACTAATCATTAAATAAAAGTCGTTCGAATATTGTGTTGAAGCGTTGAACTTGAACGTCAACATGCAAACTTGCAAGCTTGCATTTAAAGGTCATTAACATGCAATCTATGTATGTTGTTATCGTAAACTAGCGTAGCCCTGCGATGTTACCTGTGCGCTCATAATTTTAATGCAAATAATATACAATAGTGTGTTTGAAATAAAACAATATTAATTACTATTTTAATTCATTTAATAAACATTTATTATACTTATAATCTATAGATACAGAATAGTATATACTTCACTAGAACATTTTAAGACATATGTACATTTGTTAAGTGCCAATGATCATTTCTTACGACTAATTTAATATAACATATTCTAGTTATTATTCAAGCAGTTAAATTCTAGTAGCACATAGAAGAGTGATAGCTAAAGTTATAAAAACATTATGAAATTTAATTATTTATTTATTTCAAAAATGAGCAATGACCCCATGCTTTGGTTGCGATCTTACAAGTAGATATCGCACGTTTATCATCGTTGCTACATAATACAATTTTATTAACACTTTGCGTAAATATTTCATGTTTAATGGATTTAAACACGATATTTTGTCTACGAATTACATTACTATTAAATAAAACGTTTTCGTAATCAGTTATACTAAGATCACGAACTACAGAAGATTTCACTCCTTTTGCTTTTTTTATTATTTTATCCTCTGTTTTTAATGAGTAAAGTTTAGATCTTAAACCAACGAAATCTGTAATTACTTTTCCTCCCATTTCATCTTTGAAAAGACCTGGAATTTTTTTATTTATTTGAGGTAACAAATATTCATTTTCTTTACTATAATTACTGGTGTCGAAGTATTGCAAGAACCGATGTTTAATATCGCGATAAAAATCATTAGTATATATTTCGTAAACAAAAGAATCCGTGTCCGTATAACATAACTTCACTCTTTTCTTATAAAAAGGTTTGATTAAATTATAGTGAAAGTGGTACATATGTGATTTAGACAGTTCTAAAACGGTAAAGCCAATATATATAGGTTTATCTAAAATTATCTGATCTGGTTTCATTTGTATCGCTACTAAGTTCTCGGTTAGAACTGAGGCGCTATGAAAATATGGGTTGCTTACGAGTCTCTCAGCGTAGGAGGACTTTTTGGTTTTATTATTCATATCATTCCACTGATTAACCAAATGAACAGACACTCTCTTTTCAGTGTTTTCCAAGGTTTTTCCAAAAACACTATTATTTAACAACTTGAAGAAATCTTGTTCAAATGTGCTGTTTGCCTTTTGACGTAGTCGTGTATTTAATTCGATATATTGCTTTAAATAAGGACTTTGTCTAAATGTGATAACTCTATGAATTTTACGTAGTAACAAACCGTGTTCCAAACATTTTTTTAAATGCACATAATGAATCACATAGTTATACTTATTATATAAATTTGAAACCAGTTTTTTAGTTTTACCTCCAGGTGGTATGCATTTTTCAGGACAAAAAGGTAAGTCATTATGATCGCTGTGTAAGGATTCAGGATAAAACAGATCGACTTCTAGTATGAAACCCCATTGCGCATTATCATCAATACATTCAACATGTAATTTACTTATTTCATTTTGATTTAAAAATCTAAAATCTGAATATGGTAAATATTGACACATGCTGTAACCATAAAGGTTATTGCAATCCAAATAAACTATAAAACATAGTGGTTTTGATGCATCGCATTTTGATAAGTACTTATTATTAGCTTTTGCATAGCGATGAGAGCACATACACAAACCACCTCTAATACCGTTTTGAATCATTCGTATGATGGCTAAGTCAGAAACTAGTTCAAGTTGAATACCAGTTTTCAATAGCATTGCGTCAAATGATAAACTAGGTGCGGTTATATAAAATGCAGGGTCTAGTTTATAATGCTGTTTACATGTTTTTCGAAATTTCTGGAATATATCTGTTAGTAAAAGAACATCTGTTTTCAAATATAAATCAGTATATTCACCTAAATCTTTTATATTGAATTCATTCCAAACCAAACAAGCATGTTTATAATCTTCATCTGAAATAGCTTGGTTAGTTAGAACGCTGAAAAAGTGATGCCTCGAAGGTAATTTTGTTTCTTCGTAACATTTCCAGTGAGTCATGTAATCATAAGGATATACTCCCTTCCTTGCAAGCAAATTGAATTGATCATTGTTAGGAAAATGAGAGCGTAGTGTGATGAAATCATCATTATGCATAGTTTTCGCAAGTTTGTCTAAGCTAGTTCCTAAAAAATTAAATGAGTCTAAAAATCGCACTTGAACGTATTCATTATCAGCAATCTGTATGAATTTGGAAAATGAAATATATTGTTCTTTAGTCTTTGGAATAATTCTCAACTTTCCTGGCAATTCACCTAAGTTTCTTATGAATAAATGGCAATCGTAACCTGATAAGTTGTGGAAAAATATCGGTATGAATTTAGGTATTTTATACTGTAGATTACAATGCCTATGAGCAGCACCACGGTATCGCCCTGTTATATGACAATGATCTCTAACTTTATTAGTCCAAAGTAGGTTTTCACATATGTAACATTTATAAGCTTGTTGAAAATCTCGCGCATCGTCTTCTGAAAATGTCATGATCTGGTTTTCGGTTAGTATTTTGTAAATCTTTTTAACATCAGCAGAAAGAAAGTCTAAAAATTTTGAAACACAGTCAAATCCGCGATAACTTTTAAATCCATCATCATTAAAAGTATTATCTAACGAAGAAACAATGTTATAGGCGAATGCTACAGGCACGTGTTTTTGTAAAAATGTTGTGTTTGCAGTATCGGGTTCACTAACGGATGTTGGTTCAAGCAATGTTTCGAAATCGGCGTATATGACAAATGGAATGTTTTGTTTTCTATCATAATTTTTAAATTGTAATACAGAGCCTTTTTCGGGTAAAATAGTTACGATTCCCCCACACAGATGTTCATCAATTTGTTTAGGTGTAGGAAAAAACAATAAACAACTTTCGCAAAAATATAATTTGCTATGGTGTTTTGTGATTTGGGTTTTAACAAGACGAGGCAAGTCTTTGATAAGGCAATAATGGGATGAACGATCATTTTCTAAGAATAGTAGATGAATACTCTTAGATTTACCCTTACGCGATTCAGATCTGTACAGAGGACCTGTTATTAGCTTATTGTTTTTTAAACCGTATACGTAAATATTTAAAAAGGGATTATTTCTTTCGAAAATAACTATATCTGAAAAAGTAATGGGAAAAGAAATGTTCTTAACATTTAAAACATCGCGAAAGTTTGGATAAGATGTTACTCGCTCTGCATGTTGATTGGTTGGATACAAAGCAGCCACAATGCACCACAAAAAACAATAATTATCATTATTGCGAATATTCAAGCACGCTTTTTTGTTTTTTATAAACTTAGGTAAATCTATAAAATGAGATCCACTAAGTGGTTGATACTTATTAACATTGACTTCTAAATGTAAAGTACACAAGAATGCCCATCCACTGTCTCTCTCCTCAAATTCTTCAATTTTTTTCATCAATGACGTCACAACCGTTTCGTAAATAGTATTAAAATCATAATTAAAATGGATAGCAAAATTTTTTGTGGCAAACGATTTGATTTCTTGTAAATCATTTTTATACAATAGAAATAAAGAAAAAAGTTCAAAATTAATTTTTACTGCGTTATGTTTTTTAAGTGATTCATCTATTAAACATTTAACCTGTTCGCGAATATTACAAAAAAATGTTTCTGGAAAATTATTTGCTTCATCTTTGGATGCAAAAACTCTATAGCTAATAATACGTCCTTTAAACGATGAACGTAAGATTTCAACATTTTCAATCATGGGCAATGTACTATTATTTTTGTGTTTATTAGTTCGTAAATGACTGGTCCAGCAACGATTTTCTACGTAAATATCGCAAACCGAGCAATAAGGCATTTTGATGAAATTATAAAATTGTTATACAGCTAACTGAATTTGGTATGAAGAAACTGAAAAGTGGAAAAGCTAAAATTTACCAAAATTTTAAATGTTATTTTACGAAAATACCATATCACTAACAATAACAAAATAAATTACAACACAGGATACAAAAAATGGATTGAAGAGAACAAATAAATACCTTATTAATTTACTAAACAGGTCTAATATAATTGTGTTCAATTTTCCAGCATAGCTCCTTGACCTGTTATCCTGTTAGCATTGCAAATGCAAATATTCATGTGTGATCTCAGTGGTAAATCGTAACCAAAAGTCAAACAGATGCTTCCTGAAAATAACGTCAACATTATTTAATAGTCTGTCCGACATTATACTATGCCTCTGCTTATCCCTGATGAGAAAAGTTCTAAGTGTTATGTTTACCTTTTATTTTTCTTGAATTATTTACTTTGATTTCCAAGTTAACTACTACAACGTAATGCTGTGTATTATCCTGATTTTGTTGGGAAAACCGCTTCGCAAGATTTCAAAGGTTTTTAGAAAACTTTTTCTGAAAATAACAAACATAATTATACGATTTACTTACAAGCATCAATATAAAATAATATATATACCTATATTTACCTTTCATACAGATTTACAGCTTCGAAAATGCGTTAGAACCATTATACATAAAAATCTTGATCAGTTGTAGCTCCCGTTCCTCATTTGTTGTTTTGTCTGTTTTGATCATATTGTATACAGCCTTATTCTGAAAATAAGATGCAAAGATTTATTAGATATGTACTTAGGTTAATAATTCAACAAAAACTTAAAAGTTTAATAGGTACATACTTAATATATTTACCTGAGAATTATTTGATCTTACGCACTTGTAGAAATTATCAGATAAAAAATTATGTACTTCTAAATATTTTCCTTAAGAATAAATCTTCAATCTCATCGTCTTTGTACAATTGTAAATTGTAATGTATGTGTAGCTGAAAAATAATAAAATTATTGCTATTTAAATTATAAATAAAATAACCATTAAGTATCAAAATAGATTATTATAAATTAATTATTAAAATAATAATTACCTGTTTAATGTTTCACAATTTCAATTTAAACTTGTAATATTACATATTTATTAGTAACATTTATTTACCGAAATACCTAAAACGTCTTTTATATTTCAGGAAAATTCCACAACATCAGGCGTTTGTAATAAGACCATTGCTACATATCAACTTTCAGCGTTTCCGATATAATATAAAATTTGTGAAATGATGCAACGTAATTAATGTTTGGTAGTCAGCTATTTTACACAGGGCTGTCATTACGCTGCTTATATAACTACCGTTGTATGAAAATTGTAAGGAAATGGTGTGTGAACCCTAAGTGTTTTCGTTGTATCAGCAATTGATTCTACTTTAATTTGGCTTAGTATTCACTTTTTGAAGGTTTAAAATACGACCAAATAAAAAAGTTCCAGCACACACTAAAACCCAAGGATTTTAAGTTTCTTTTCATGTTAGTCATTTCCAGCCTTATAAGTCACTACGTTTTTCATTATGATCATTACAATTATTCCAAGTGAACTAAGTAACTTGCGACTCCGGACTTCAGTCGTGCACTCGTGATCCGCGATCGGTAAATTGTTGTACTCAGTCAGTAAAGTCAGTGTCGGCAACCGCCATCACCAACACCAGTTGAAGTTCATCGTGCCTGCTGGCGCTGCTCTCTTCTTGAAGTAGAGTAAGTCCATTACAAGTCAAGGAAAAATGTAAGTATAAAATATTCGAAACTCTTCTGACTCTAAACTTCAGAACCACCGCCTACTTTTCAATTTATTTTATTTTAACGTATGTATCACTTTTTTGTTTCAGGTCCGATTCTGAGGGTTCATGCTATCAAACTCCATCAACCATTGAACTAAAAACGAAAACTGGTCGTAAACCTACAGAAAAAAATGGAAAACGCAAATCAAAATCGGACCGTCCCAGGTAAATTACATATTATTTTACATGTTTCAGGCCTGCTTTTGACTATGGGATATATTACATCTCGTGACGTAATATTAACATCTCGCCATTCATTTGACGCTTGGGATGTAAATATATGTATATTATAGCACAGTAAGTGATAATATTTTACACCTCGGGATGTACTATATATTTCATAGTGAAAAGTCGGTCACATTATGTTTGTCTCATCAAGTAAATTACATAGGTTTTTACATGTTTCATTATGTTTGTCTCATCAAGTTTCATGAGTGTAGCGATTGTTAGGGAAGGTACGTATTTACGCGACCAGGTTTTTACACCAGGTATTTGCTTCCAAGAACGTACACCAGGTACCGCCCGAAATACTTGCAAGACTTCAAAGTATTTTATACGGCTACTCGGACTCGCTCCATCGGGGTTCGACGCTCGCCCGAGTCTCGCTGATTCGTGACGTGGCTTCGGCAGTCGCGCGATCATGCTTCTTATTTGTAAGAGTCTACGGCACAATTTCGTATGCAAGTATTTTTACTTTAATGGTTTGTCTTTGCAAGTATTTCTTTGTAAACGCGATTGTGCTCTTTATTTAAAGGCAGTCACGTTTCAATTTCCTATGCAAGTATTTTTTATTCCAACAGGACTTGGCATGGATGTAGGAAGTTCAATCGTCTCTAAGTAGGTATTTATTTGAGAACGCGATTATGCTCCTTATTCATACTATATTACGGGTCAATTTCCTATCCAGATAGAAAATACTTGAACGTACTTGGAAGCCCTGGTACTCGATTTTGCAAGTAAGACCCATCTCTAGATTGTTGTCGTTACTGTTAGTACTTCTTTAAGTGTTATACTCATCGAGATTATTGAAAAGCCTTATTAAATATCATTTCTTGACCACACAGTTCAGTATCCAACATAATTGGGTTTGTAATTAGTAAATTAACAAGGTAACATATAAGTAGGTATGTTGTTTAAAAATTAAATAGTGTAATTGGCTTCGGTCGTACTATTTAAATAAATAAATTAAACAAAAGTTATTTTGTTTTTACAGTAAAAAAGCTACGAGTGATATATTCGGTATCAGCCAGGCTCGCGAGACAGGCGCGGAAGTCGGAGAGGGATCATCTGGTCAAGCAAGCCTGTCGTCGCTGTTCGTGTACCGAGTGGCTAACGGGTGCGAGCGACGCACAGCTCACACCGAGGGCGAATATTACATAGATTGCAAGGTGTACCGAGCTGACGACGCGCGCAACACCGACTCGATGGAGCTATGGAAGAAGGCACTTGTACGAATCAAGCTCCAGGCCGACATTGACTGTCCTCAGTGGAGAAAACTGCAGGACTTTGTACGTTCTGCAGATGTTTTGTTCCCCGACAAACCAGTTTTTTACGATAAATAAATAGGTAATAAATATGGTTTAATTTCAATGAATGTTTTTTTTTTTATTTTTCTACTATGTATGCCCACACTTCATTTCACACACATCTAATACAAACACAATTAAATACATACGTGTGTATACGTGTGTGTATACACAGTCGTATTTCATACCACTGTTTAAAGCACTAAACACATATCAATAGAATAACACTAAACACGTGACATCTTTACAAACCATACTAAGTACTACCACTTTGCATTACTAACTACTAAACCGAGTCGACCGTTCACGATTGGACATCGACCGTTCACAGAAAGACCGAGTAGAATTAGGCGCTGAACTAGTATTTACTAGAATTGAATTTGAGATAAGCCACCCAACGATATCAAAAAAATGTTATTGGGCATTCTACCCCACCGAGAGTGACTGAGGCGAACGGAGCTGTGAGCCGAAGGAACGGTAGGTGGGGTAGAATGCCCAATAATATACTACTGACCCTACCCTATCCTACCCTACCCTACGCGACCCTACACTACCCTACCCTACCCTACACTACACTACCCTACCCGACCCTACACTACCCTACCCTACCCTACACTACCCTACCCTACCCTACCCGACCCTACCCTACACTACCCTACCCTACCCTACCCTACCCCACCCTACCTATAAACCTCACGGAGCCCGAGACCTTTCCAACGAATGCAAAACCATGGAAATCGGTTCGTGCGTTCTGGAGTTATAACGTCAGGGAGGAAAACCCGACTTATTTTTACCCGACTGCCGAAGGAGCGTAATGTTTATATATTAGATTAGGCCTATTATGAACCTTTTTTCGCGGTGAAAATCCTCTTGACTGTCTTCCATACTGGGATGGGCGAAGGGTCTGTCAGTCAGACCACCTCTTACTAAAACCCACCGTGAAATTTGATCTCACAATTTTGCGGATTTTGGCCTGGGGCTGCGGGTACGTAACCTCATCAAAACGAACCCAAATCGATCGATGCTGTCGATGGTAGAATAGATCAATCAACGTAGATCGACTGTTCATTTAAATCGCCCAATCAAAACTCTTTGATTGGGCGATTTTGAGTCATTCCCGCTCGTCCACACCCCGTCGTCCACACTGCGGACGACTGGGAATGTTGCGTTCTGTTCGTCTACACTGTGGACGAACAGAACGCATTATTCCCAGTCGTCCGCACCTCGTTTCATGTTTAGTTTAAGAGTCAGTGTTTTTTTTTTTTAACAGTTTGGCTGCCAGAGAACGAGACACAATAGAAAATGTATTGTTTGTCGGGCATCTGGCAGTTAAGGTGTTAAATTAAATAAAAAAAAAAAAAAATAAAAAAAAAAAAAAAAAAAAAAAAAAAAAAAAAAAAAAAAAAAAAGGTTTGTAAAATTGTACTATTACTGACAAAAATTGTAAATAGTTATGTTGTAAAAATGGTAATGTTTAAATTATTGTAAATTAAGTTGATCTGTGATACAAATTACTTTGTTGTTGCCCTTAATTATTGTAAAATAAGATGATCTGTGATGAAAAATACTGTTGAATTTAAACACTACTTAGTACATATTATGTTGTTATTATATACTTTAAAAATGTTTATATAATACCAACAAAATATTAGTTAAAATATTGCCTTTTAATTATTGTAAATTATGTTGATCTGTGATAAAAACTAGAATTGTTGTTAATTATTTTAACATTTGATGATTTTAAATAAAAAAAACTTAATAGTTATGTTGTTTTTAAAGTAATTAAACCGTTAAATCATTTATTTAATTTTAAAAAAAAAAACACTGACTCTTAAACTAAACATGAAACGAGGTGCGGACGACTGGGAATGTTGCGTTCTGTTCGTCTACACTGTGGACGAACAGAACGCATTATTCCCAGTCGTCCGCAGTGTAGACGACGGGGTGTGGACGAACGGGAATAACCCGCGATTTTTACCTAGGTAGGTACTCGAGTCGCCCTTCGCTCGCGCTTGCAATGCCTGCCATGCCACCAGTTTGTCCAAACATAAATTTTACTGAGCTGTTGAAAAACCACAGGTAAAAACAATAAAAAAAAACCGGCCAAGTGCGAGTCGGACTCGCGCACGAAGGGTTCCGTACCATTAACGCAAAAACGACAAAAAAATCAAGTTCGGAGCCCCACTTCAATGTTTATTTTATTCTATTTTTAGCATTTGTTGTTACCTATAGCGGCAACAGAAATACGTCATCTGTGAAAATTTCAACTGTCTAGCTTTCACGGTTCGTGAGGTACAGCCTGGTGACAGACAGACAGTGGTCTTAGTAATAGGGTCCCGTTTTTACCCTTTGGGTACGGAAGCCTAAAAAGCAATAAACTGACAATCGAATGTTTGGTGCGATACCTAACACACTTCTTTGAAGTAACGCATATTCTTTTTATTACAGGAGGCTGACCTAAGCTCTTAGAGTACCTAAGGTTATTTTGAGTGTGTGTAAGGGACATCTGTACCTTTTTTACAGTCGAACGACACTTTCAGATGTCGATGTGGTGTCCAGTTTGTTTTTATAGTTTAGACACGTCAGGGTACGGGGGCAGGAAGAGTCGAAATCGAACCCAACAATGACCCGGGAACACGGCGCGTATTGCTGGCCGCAGTATCAAATCTATATTATGTGGTGATGGGAGGGGTGGGGTGAGTATTGCTCAGCGAAGAGCTAACGTCATCGACCTTGAGGAGCTCGTAGCTAGATTGTCACAAGCAAAGGTACTAAAAGTTCCATACTTCAAAGCAGTGGGTAACGGATATAGGGCTATTGTCATGCTCTCTCTAATGTCTCTCTGATGGTGGCACATGTGTTGGATCATTCGGTTCCCTTCATGATGGTTGAGCTGAGTGGTGCCGATCCATGTGTCATGTTCGTGAACGGGCGCCATCAGTTGGGATTGGTCATAGCTGCCTTCGCCTGTTTTTAATTACCTATTTATTGTATTTTTAATTGTTTATGACGATGACGAAGACAATGCAGGATTGAAATGAAAGAAAATCAACAAGTTATCTAAAATAATTTATTAATACGCTTAGAACTGCTTATACCTAAGCACAGATAATATAATACTAGCATACAGAAGCCTCATGCCATACAAAGAAACCGTGCCGACGTAACAAGCGTTTTTCATCTGATTATACTGTTTTTTTTTGTTGTAAATCGATCGCGTCCGGTTCCGTTCCACGGCGATAGATAGATCACCATATAGACCTATGAGGCATCTGTATGCTAGTATTATATTATCTGTGACCAAAGTAAGATAGACACAATACCTATTGTTTGGGCTACAACAATTATGAAACGCATTACACACCACTTTCACAATTTCATCTATGGATGATTCATGTTCTCGTTCAAATCATCATCATCATCAATTCAGCCGAAAGACGTAGGTACACTGCTGAACATCCCGTGCGTCCCCCATCCAGCGTATTCCCACATACATCATCTGCCTAGCCTTTTTCCCAATTGTTTTTGGAGTCGGCTTCCAGTCTTACCGGATTCAGCTGAGTACCAGTGTTTTACATGGAGCGACTGCCTATCTGACCTCCACAACCCAGTAACTAGGTAACACCATACCCCTTAACAAGACTGGTGTCAGATCTCAAGCTTCTGACTACCCGTAAGGACTGTCAAAGATTTTCAAATGACGGCCGGGACCAACGGCTTAACGTGCTTGGAGGAAACTCGGGTATGTTGAAATGGTCACCTATCCACAGACCGACCTAAGCAAGCGTTGCTTATCCTTGAAGATCGACCCGTGCGGCTGTTATTATTTAGCCACGAGCTCCTCCAGCGGATTCCCACATACAAACACAACAAAAAAATGCCAAATTGCCCTTGCAATAACTGTTATTGTTTAGGACTTCAGGGGGAGGGACAGATTTATATACAAGGCATCTGTCCTTATCAAACATTCAAAATGACCTTGCTTTACGAGCTTATGGTCAACCGCTAAACTCCTGTTGAAGGTTTTCGTGTTCAGTCCATTGAGTCAGATAAACTTGGGTTCCTGTATTTTGTAGGTAAACATCCTTTTACGGAGGTATAGATACCCACGTAAGGCTGCCTGTACACTTCACGCGGAACGGAGAAAAGAGGTGCGGAGCCAAACAATCGAATTGCATAACAAGTAAAATTTCAAAATGTTTAAAAACCCCGACACATTTATCTTGCGAAAACACGCCGATTCAAACAGTAAAACGCCCATAACTTTTGAACGGCTGAACTGATTTTATTCAAACATAGCTAAGAACACTCTCGACAAAATAACTTTTCAAACATAAAAAACTAAATCGAAATCGGTTCATCCGTTTAGGCGCTATGATGCCATAGACAGACACACAGATACACAGCAACACACGTGAAACTTATAACACCCCTCTTTTTCCGGCGGGGGTTAAAAACTCCGGCTTTAGTGGACAGGGATTTGAAAACTAGTTTCAAAATTCAAATATATTTACGCGGAGCGGGGCCGTGGAGATGAGAAACAGAGCAGTGAGGCGTAGCGGGGAAGCGGAGCGGGGAAGCGAAAGCAGCGATACGGAGAGGAGAAACGAGTGCAATCGAACTCCGCGTATGTCGGTACTCCACTCCGATACTGCGCTCCGCTATGCTATTCCGCTCCGCTACTGTACTCCACATTTCTTTCTCTTTCCGCACCGCTACCTAGCTCCGCGTCTACAACTCCGCTCCGCTACCTCGCTCCGCTCAAGTGGACAGGCAGCCTAATAAGTCGTTCCAAGTCCCATAGTATTCTTTGATATTGTTACTTTTATTACGACATCTTTTATTGAGCCTAATGGTTTTAGTACAAACTCTAATGATATCTTGCTATAACTTGGTTCTTCATCTGCTTGCGGATTTTGGTGTCATAACCTACGCTGCGCCTAAGTCGATATTGCGTCACATGCAGTTGCGTTTCACCGGCGATCCTTATGCGCATCGATTTCCGCGGGTATATACGACTCGAGAACACAACCTCGCCCATGCCGCAGAAAACTTCAATGGAACTGTAGTCTACGAAGATGCGCCAGTGGATGTGCGAGATGGGCAGCCAGTCGGCGCGCCGCACGCCGTCTACCCCACCGCGGTCCACGCTCACGAAGCCGCGCTCCGACGAGAATGAGATGGTATACTGCCTCTCACCGCTCCACTCCAGGACGATCGCCGCGTCGTACATCACCGTGCTCGAGTTTACGAGCATCTCGAACGCTCTGGAGCCCGCGTAGAACGCCTCCCCGGGACTGTACCAGGCGTCCTCCAGCACCTCGGCTCGCAACTCCACTATTTCTCTCACCGGTACCATTAGCAACCT
The DNA here is from genome assembly GCA_949775005.1 of Orthosia gothica. Lineage (NCBI taxonomy): Eukaryota > Metazoa > Arthropoda > Insecta > Lepidoptera > Noctuidae > Orthosia > Orthosia gothica. The sequence goes on from OX459034.1 coordinate 19,266,286, forward strand.
GCCCTGGTATGTGAGCTTCAGTTCCCTTACTAACGTCAGCATGCTCGCCCAGCCGTCGTTGGATTCCTCGAACTCGTTCTCCCACATACCCAACCACGCGATCAACAGCCTCCGTCCATCCAGAGATTGCATCGTTTTTGCCGCGTAAAAGTCGTGCCCGTAGTCCAGTTCGTTGAAAGTTGCTGTTGAAATTTCCAAGTCCTCAAACTGACCTTTCATATAGTTAAAACTTCCAATAACGTATCCCGTCTGATACAGATTTCTGAATCGATGGCCGTCACCTTGTATTCCTTGGACTGACAAGATGAGGACGTTGAATCCATCAATTTCAAAGAAGTCTGGACTCTCCCACATGTATCCCATGTCTCCGTAAGATTTTGCTATTGTCCCGTTCAAATTCCAGTTGAATAAATCAGGCGACGTGTATAGTAATAAATATGCTTCTTGCATCCTCGTGCTTCCAATCAACATGTACCACGAGTTTCTAAACCTCCACACTTTAGGATTCCTGAAGTCTGCGTTACCAAACGGTCCTTTTCGTATTATGGGGTTATACAAATACTTCTGGAAGATGATGCCATCTGCACTAATGGCCACGTTTTGAGTTTGGAACGTCTGGTTGTTAGATAATACGTGTCCCGAGTAGAAGAGTGTCAGGTAGCTGTTGTGGATGACTGCAGAGCCGGAGAGGCAGCCGTGCTTGTCGTAGTGGTCCTTGGGCACGAGCGCGGGCGGATAAAACGCCCAGTCGACGAGGTTGTCGCTGATCACGTGGCCCCAGTGGATCGGGCCCCACGCGCCGTTGTAGGGGTGGTACTGGTAGAAAATATGGTATTGTCGCTTGAAGAATATGAATCCGTTGGGATCGTTGAGCCAGCCCACAGGTGCGGAGATGTGGTACATAGGTCGGTACTTCTTCTTCAGAAGGTATCTCTTCTGCTGGATGAAGTCCTCGATGTGGGCGAGGTCTTGCGCGAGCTCGGCGGCGGCGGCGCAGAGCCAGGACAGTAGCACGAACACTTCACAACACACCATCTCGATAGGAGTCTGCTCTCACACTAAAGCCCACATAAGTAAAATTGTGCAGTCGTAATAATTCGAAGTCGAAAGTCACAATAGAATGTTTGTAAACTTACTTTTGAATTATGATGATATAAATTTCACAATCACTTGTTCTAGTACGGAATAAATTGTAAACAATTACATAATTTTTACTTATTCAGATCATCGTTTACATCGTGTTTATGAATGTAGGCAGGAATGCGTAACCATCGCACTGTTGTCTGTGTAGAATTTATAAATTAGTTTAATTGTTTTAATAATAAACATACTTACATACATAGACATACATAAACTAACGCCTTTTGCCCATGGGGGTGGGCAGAAACTACAGAACGCCACCTGCTACGATCCTTATATACATCTTTTGCTTCACTCACATTCAAACGCCGGTTATGGGTACTGTGCGCCTAGCCTTTCTGAAGAACATCACCAATAAGATATATGTATGTCTTTCTAGGGAGTCCTTTCCCGGCGTTTCCATTCACGTGTGCCTTGTATACACCTTGTAATACCTTTCGATAAGTCGCCTTTCATTCATTCTCTCAACATGGCCAAACCATCATAACATACTCTATTCAATTTTAGTCCCTAAATATTCTTTTAAACCTTTTAAACGTTGTCTTACTCGTATTACATCATTCCTTAATCTATAATTTAAAGTTACACCACACATACTTCGCAAGGAACGCATTTCTACTGCATTAATCCTACTTTCATGTCTTTTTTGCCATACCAAACCTTCACTTCCATACATATGTGTAGGCACCAGCACGCTGTTGTGAACGGCGAGTCGAGCCTTCGGAGACATCGACTTGCTGGTCACAACCGCATGTTTAGCACCATTCACTTTATTCCCTGCATTCACTCTCCTTTCCACATTCTATTCAATCTTTCAACCCCTGGTAAACATACTTCCCAGATATCCAAACTCCCCCCCCGGTGGGTTTCCGCATTGACGAGGCGGGGGGGCTCAGTAACCGTGGCTTGGTCACCCACGGTGAAGCGAAGAGGAACCCGAGGAGGGGCCACTCGTCAGGGCTTTTGCCGATTAAGCCGACGACGTAGCGGCCAACTAGTAGGTTGCGGTGCCGCTTGGTAACAGGCGACATCGCAACTGAGGCGGGCCGCGATGTCTTATGGAGCGTCCCAGGTCCCATACGATATTGTGGCTGAGGGTTGGAGGCCGCGGCGGGAGAGGAGTGCCGGTATTGCGGTCTCCGCTCTCCCTACCTTCCGCGGCCTAGACGGGGTCGCCACCGTCTGATGGCGGACGCGGTGGAGCCGCAGGGGAAGAGGAGTGTCGGTATAGCGTTGGCCGCTCTCTCTATCCTCTGCAGCCGCAAACTGGTAGGTGGCGGGGCCATTGACCTTGACCCGTCACAGGGGGACCAAGGGTGCCATACACGGGGTTGTCTGGCATCCATGTGCTGATTTGGTCCCTGGGGTGGTCACGGCGTACAGTGTGTTCTGGTGCGCCGGTGATGGGGGTTACTCCCCCGAGGAGGGTCCGGTGACGGACAGCCGCGGCGGGTTCGCGGTGAGTGCTAACGCGTGCCCGTGTTCCCGCCTTAAGCGGCACAGGAGGACACCGTGGAGTTTTAGTGGTTTATAGTCCCACATAACTGCACTATCTCCCCGTGGTAGTGCAGTATGCATGAGTATTTCTCCACGCAAAAAAAAAAAAGATATCCAAACTCGTTCACTTGCTCCACACTCTTATCATTTATTTGCACTTCACACTCTGATACATCGTCTTCCATTACGTTAGTCTTGTTCACACTTATCCCTTTTAACTTAAAAGCTGTCAACCCAGTCTTGCAACAGTTCTGCTGACGATGTAAGTAGAACTTGATCATATGCATAGAGAAGGCATTTGACAGGCAACTCATTCATCCTCAATCCGCACTCATGCTCTTTCAAACGTATCAGAAAAGTATCCATGTACAGGTTGCACAGCCACGGTGACGCTACACAGCCCTGTCTAACACCCCTTGAGATGGAAAACCAGTCCGTATACGCCCCATTAATCCTAGCAATAATACTAACAATAATAAAATAATATATAACACAGCGGCCGCCGTACGGCTTTTAAATTGTTCAGTCGCCCAAAGATTACAGATTATATGCAGTATTATGCAATTATGCAGTCGCCCATTCACCCGCGACACCTAGACATACGTAGTATCTCTAAGAAGTCTGTGGCCTAGACGAAGCAGGACCTATGATACTTTTGCTTCCGCTCGACTTCCCGCTAATCTATCGACCGATTTTTTATAGGACCACAGTGTAACAAAATCAGTAGGTTAGGAAAGTTTTTTAAACTTCAAACACAGCTTCAAAGAAATGTGGTGGTTCTGAATTCGGTTTGTATTTTGAGTTCTTAGATCGAAATGTTCGTCATGGGTGTATTTTTTTTATTTTTTTTTGGATTTTAATAAAATAAAATTAATAATTGCGAATATTAGTCAAAATAAAATTTCAAAATGGCCCCGACCGAAATTTTTGATATTTATGTCATGGGTGTCATTTTTATGGTCTTTGGGGTCGCTAAACGCTAATATGATGTCAAAATGAAATTCCAAGATGGCGCCGACTGAAATTTTTGAAACTTTCGTCATGGGTGTCATTTTAATGGTTTTTGGGGTCGCTAAATGCTATTAGGGGATCAAAATGAAAATTCAAGATGGCGCCGACTGAAATTATTGAAACTTTCGTCATGAGTGTAATTTTCATGCTTTTTGGGGTCGCCAAATGCTAATATGGGCTAGATACGAATAAAATAATGGAATCAAAATGAAAATCTAAGATGGCGTCGACCGAAAGTTTCGAAACTTTAATCAGGGGGAATCGTTTTCATGGTTTTTGGGGTCGCTAAATGCTAATATGGGGTCAAAATAAAAATTCAAGGCGACGCCGACTGAAATTATTGAAACTTTCGTCAAGGGTGTCATTTTCATGGTATTTGGGGTCGCTAAATTCTAATATAATATGGTGTCAAAATGAAATTCCAAGATGGCGCCGACCGAAATTTTTGAAACTTTCGTCATGAGAATAAGCATAAAATAATCATCTAAATAACCATCTATATTCACAGATTTATCTAAAACAAAACACTTTTCGTTATTACTACACTATGTAATACAACAAACTGTTTCGGCATCAACTCTCGCATTTTATAAAGTAGTGCGAGCAGCTTAGGGGTCTCGACGATGCGCATGTTTGTGTGAGTGTGCCGTTTCGAGCGTTTGTAGGTTGTTTCCATACTGTTCGTCCATATTTATTCTGTGAGAAAACTGTTAAGGCTTGCTTTTCCCGGTGAAGTAGGCATTTAACGCGCCACTGATACCGCGATGCGAGCGACCCGCTTGCGTGTGCACGAAGCCGACAAAAGTGTCACTACCAAGGTGTGTAGAGAAAGCTTATTTTACTATTATTTTTAAATTTAATAAAAATTTGAAAGTTGATGCCGAAACAGTTTATTGTATTACAAAGTGTAGTAATAACGAAAAGTGTTTTGTTTTAGATAAATCTGTGAATGTAGTTTTGAAAAATGACCCTAAATCGTATTTTATTCAAGTATTTGACTATCAAACTATTTATGTTTTTGAAAACATAAATGGGCGGACTAAAAAGACAGATTCATGCAAAATATTAATTTTGCACGAATCTGTCTTTTTAGCCTAAGTACCTACGTATTAATTTTAATGCTGTAAAACAACTTTTAAACAAAAAAAAAACAAACCGACTTCCAAAACAAAACACTACAAAGCCAAAAATAACTTTCTTTTCAGAAGTCGGTGTCTTTTGTACTTAACGTAATTGGAGGTGCCTACCCAAATTAAAAAAAGATAAATAAAAAACATTTAAACAAAAACAACAAACTGACTGCCAAAACAAAACACTACAAAGTGAAAAATATCTTTCTATTCAGAAGTCGGTGTTAAAAAACGGAAAACAATAGGTACATAAAAAAACTTTTTTGCAAAAAAATACTACCGACTTTCAAATGAAAAACTACAAAGTGAAAATAACTTAATTTTTGGAAGTAGGTGTCTTTCGGAGGTACCATTTTTTTGCGATATGGACACCGACTTCCAAAAATTAAGTTATTTTTCACTTTGTAGTTTTTCATTTGGAAGTCGGTAGTATTGTTTTGCAAAAAAGATTTTTTATTTTTCCCTTTTTAGTTTTGAATACTTAATAGGCAAGGTGTTTAGTAAAGTCCCTATAACGCCAGAATAGATTACCCGAATAACATGAAACTTGAACATAACCGGTGAAATGATTGATCTGCGTACCCCTTTAGAGCGTACTGGCGTGATGTTATGTTATGAAATGGTATAAACAATAAACAGACATGCGATTGCAGCAATCCCAAGAGTTATCCGTTATTTAATAAAGAGTTCTGTTGTATATCTGCGAATTTCTTCATCAGATCTTCACCAAATTAAATTGGGACCAATTTCGAAACACTCTTTCAAACAAAAAAAGAATTTTCAAAATCGGTCCACAATTGACGGAGATATCGGTGAACATACACAAAAAAAATACATAATGTCGAACATAGAACCTCCTCCTTTTTGGTAAGTCGGTTAAAAAGACACCGACTTCTGAAAAGAAAGTTATTTTTGGCTTTGTAGTGTTTTGTTTTGGAATTCGGTTTGATTTTTTTGTTTAAAAGTTGTTTTACAGCATGAAATTAGGTTTTTAATACTGTTACGAGCTGGGGTTCAGGGATAAATTATTTAAACAGCAGACTTCAATTAATCACTGTTTATTACAAAAACACTTCTTAAACAATTCTATTACTTCGCACTATTTTCTGCTTTGATCGCTCTGTATCGCTTCTCAATCGAAACTGACCCACGACGAACCCGCAGGCTTATTACGTATGAAACAGCAATTAACAATTAACAAATTTGCGCAGAGCTTGTACAATCATCGCGCGAATATCGCTTTACGTCAAAAAATTGGAAGGCTTATTTTTGCGAAATAATTGCTCTTTAATCGCTAATCCGCATTATATAAATGAGCTATAGCCACACCATAATAATTTTACGACAGCACTGCTAACAATAAAAATCTGTTAACTGAAATGTGCATTTATCGCAAGGTGATCGCGATAATTTCGTATTACGTATGGTTTTTGACAGCAGAGCGACATGCAGCGATCGGCGAGCAAATGTGGCTGACAAATCGCGATTACTTTTTCCCTTGTTGTTGGTCGATTGCCAATCGCTCGCTGATGGCTGAGTAGGTACAGAAGTTTTTGTGTTTTTGGCGGCTTTTTTCGTATGTTATTTTGTGGCTACTTTAAGTATCCGCAAATTAGAATAATAATATAAGAAAACCTGTGTTGGCTACCTCAGCAAAGCTTATATATTTAATACTAAATACTTACAAACACATGAGAATGTGATAAGTCCGCAATAAGTATGTTCTACTATATTTATTTTTTATATGGCAAACACCGATGTCGACTATTCTGCCAATGTCTAAATTAAATTTGAAAAATCTTTTTTACGTTTCATAGCTCAAATACGAGATAATGTAGTCTACTAAGTGATGTTAACGCATTAGGCGTCATCGATTCAATTTTTAAAAAAATCGACAATTCGAAGAAATTTTAATTGATTTTACACATTGACATACATGTAAATAAAATGCAAATATCAAATTTTCACTGCCATATTTACTTTACACAAACATCTGCGAATATTAATTTATCGGAATATTGGAGCTAAATAGTAATCAAATTGACTATTGTAAAAAAACAGCCTTCACGAAGTGTTGCTCTTTCATAAGCTGGTTAATTCATCAAACAATACATTTTATAAATCATCGGACAGATAAAATAGCTTCTGTTAAAAGTGACTGTCAAAAAAAAAGACTTTACTTAAAGGCCTCAGTAGCCAGGTCACTAAATTGATCGCGCAATAATTGTACAATTATTGCTACTTGCTGTTCCTTACGTAATAAGCCCGCCGACCGCTCTTTATATATTTTTTCTTTTTTTTTTTTAAAACGTTGCCCCACACTAGGAATTTCTTCCTGTATCGTGGGTGTGTTTACAAACATATAAACTCACATACACAAACACCCAGAGCCGGAACAACTATCTGTAGGTCATACAAATATTTGTTCCGTGCGGGAATCGAACCCGCGACACGCAGCGCAGCAGTCAATCGCTCAACCACTGCGCCAACCGTGCGCCCCAAAAAGCCCAGAATATGTTTCTAGAATGTTCCATACTGTTCTAGGTACTTCGAGAATCTTCCAGAACAATCGACTTTTGAGCTCATGGTTCTCGAAGCGACTAGAAACTTCCGGAATGTTCGGTTTGGAACATTCTGGAAAATTCTACACGACACGAACTTTCGAGAACATTAGTTCCGCTATTCGATACTAGATGGCGCCACTAGTTACTACTTAGTTCTTCTACTCGTCACTAGATGGCGCTGCCCTATCTTGTAACAATACGTAGGTACTTAGGCTTGCTGCAATGGTAAATCAGTAGGAAACAAATAAATAAGAAATACCTATCGCTCTTTATAAATATTCGTATAACAACACAGAAGTTAGGTTCTTACAATGAAACATAATTATTCAACTATAGGTTATTTTTGTCTTATTCTGTACCTAGGTACACAGTTTGTATAGAAAATATTGATGGTGAACTGTTGTTATTACCACGGAACAGAAAAAACAGTGGAAGTGCAATGCAGCAAAATTACTTTGGGAACCGCTGTCGCCAAACTCACAAAAATAAACTGATAATCATATAATGCACTACAAATAAGCCGATCGTTTGATTTGTCGTTATAATTTTAGTTAAAACTAGCATAAGTCAGAGATCCTACATCTGGAAAACAATCTTCACTCTCTTTAAATAGGATTTATTTTGCGTTAGTGTAGAAAGTATTTACGATGTGTAAGTCAAACTAGATTCAATTGCCAAGTAAATTCCGCTACCCACCCATAGATGGCGGTAATTTCAGTGGTTGCAATTATAAACTTTATTGTGTTTGCTGTAAGGTTGACATTCGTGTGATAGATCGATATTAACTGCTACTCTACATTATCGATATCGATAGATACCCGATATCTTAATTCAAAAAATTAAACTGTTTTGTAGATCAGTAAAACTGTAGGACAAATGATGTAGTATTATTTAAAAATAAAATATTTCATGTATAAAAATCTATTACTGTTCACCTACCCTAGTGGGTAGGTAGTAGAGTAGATATGGTAGGTAAGTAGCCGGTATAATCATTGCAATAATAATTATGCATGCAATACAGCATACTTAATTTTTATTTGGAAATATTAATTCAACCTAATAAAAAAGAAAATATAGGTTTCTATTTTCTTTTATCGATATCTATGTATAAAATCAATACCCGACACGACTACATCCCTAATTGAGTAGCGAAGAACTTTCGAGAACGAAATAGTGAATACGTTCATACCAAAACAAACTATATGTTAATCGTGTAAGGTTGATTTTAACTAACATTCTATTAAATTATTAGTAAATTGAAATTTACTAATATTTAGAAAACAAATAAAATCGATCTAACCGATGATACGAAACACCTCCATTTTTAAGTTTCTGACTCCTACTATCATTTTTGCACTCCAAAATGGAACAAAACGGCATAGTTACGGAAAAATAAATTTGTCGCGAGACTACTCAGATCATGTTTTTACTTCATCTGAGCGAGACTACCAACTCGACGCGATGTTAGAACACGACTGGAATCAATTTGGCGTGGAAGCGCCTATTAGTGACACGCGTGACAGATTTAGTATGGAAAAGTAATGAAAGCTAATTTCTCTTAAAATATAACATATAGGTATCTGAATGTTTGATCGCTCTTCTTCAGGAGTAGTAATTTTTGTATAAATTTGGGAAGAAATCATAGACTTATTAATATGGAAATCTTGAAATGAAAATTTAACACCGTGACTACCGCCACCCCACCAATGGCATGGTATATCTCGTAAACTACTGCAGTACTAGTTGTGAATTTTGTGTAGGTACCTATCAATTTTACCTTACAGGGTAGTAATTTTCTATGTAGGTTTGATGAAAGCGACATGCTCCTCAAACTTGGAATCAACGTTCAAATCCGTGGTCCTGCTGAACGAGCGAGCGAAAGTTATCATCGTTGATTTTTCGGTAAATACAAATGTTTCAGTTCTGTTTTTTTTTACGAAATGAATCACATTTATGGGTAGTAATTATTTGTATACTTAGAATAGCTGTAGCATGCCCCAGTTTTCGGCGCTCATGGTGGTCCTGCTGAATGGAGCGTGACTACCGCAGGCCCACATTCAAAGTCGATTTTCTCGAAAACTACTAAGGTACCAATTTTGTTGTTCGAGTAGTAATTGGTACCAATTGAGTAGTATTTATTTACCAAATATGGAAGCTATTGGCGTCGGGGTCCTGCGGTAGTCACGGACATACCTTTTAACCTAGCCGTTACTAAGGAGTATGCTTTAGAAAGTTACCGTTTTACGGCATTAAAGGGTATGTAGGCCTTTAAGTCATCACGGTGAGATGTCTACAGAATCGACCGGCTGGTCTAAGCTAAAACCTTAGACCGAGTTACTGTACTATTAACTTGACTCTGATGTTGTTAAAAACTGACATCAGAACCGAATCTAAGTTGTCTTAATAATACTTTATTAAGAACTTTATACTGGTCGGAATAAAGTTCAAAATAAAATAACTGATTCGAAAATTTAAGAGGAGGAGGATACGGGGAATACAGGCATGATTTTATGTTATATTATCACAGACTTAAAAACATATTTATTAAATAATAACAATTACATACCAATAACAAAATATAATTCTATGCTTACTTAGGTACTCTTAGATATGTTTATTTTCAATAATTAAGAATAGGTACAGTCAAGTAAGTGGATTCATGACCCACCCATTATGCAATTTTTTCTACAGACGAGGGGTTCACATTTCACACTTGATTCAGCTCGAGAAACTTGAATCATGTGTGCAACAACAGAAAATATTTTTTTCTTAATTACAACCGTTGAGCTCATACAATAAGGTCGAAATTTGCAATCGATTTAATAAGACGGTGTCAATTATTTTACTCATCTTTCTTTCATTTTAATGACATGCCAACCATTTAAATATCTACTTGACGTTTTATTATTCGGCATTTTTCTTTTTAAAATTAGCTTCTGCAACCGAAATCAATAGTTTTTATATGTTTTAGCACCATGAGTAGTATAACAAGAAAACTTTAATGTTTTAAAGTTTTCAAACGAATTTTCGGCTGAATGGGCCATGAATCCACTTCCTTGACTGTACATCTACTTGGATTGTAACAATCCTTAGATATGCTAAATAGGCCCTTAAAAGGCTCTATGAATATTAATTAGATAAAAATTTCGTTTGAATCGCATTGTTTTTGAATTATCATTTATTTTTTGACACGCGAGGACACTACATTGAAAAATATACAATTATAATTGGTAACCTAGATCAGGAAATACAATTTTTTTTGTGTGTGTTTTAAATGTTATCTAACCAGTTTATCAATAAGTATACGAGTACAAAAATAGAATATTAACAGAATAAAAATGAACAAACACACGAGACAAGAATATTAAGGGCATTGTTTAGCCAAATGTTTTGAGCATGCTCAGGCAGCGGCAAAAATACATGTTAATCTTGAACATTCTGTAGTTTCTGCCTAGCCCCATGGGAAAAGGCGTTAATTTATGTTTGTATGAAAATTTGGATGCGTCCGAAAATCGTGAGCTAGTAGCTAGCTCTTTATATCACAATCCAATTTATAAACGTCTTTCAATATGGTACGCCACAGTATCTTTTTCATTATTTTTTTCAGTGCTAATGACTGCATTATTTATTTTTCTGTATACTATCACAGTATATAGGTATAAAACATTACCTACTATAAAACAGATCAATATAACATTCGAGCTTTAAAACTTCAAATTAATAACTACTAGTAAAACTTATACACTTATACTAAAGGGTCGACTTTGCCAAAAAATATAAATTTTGAATTTTTGACATTTTTTTTTCATGTAAAGACGGGCAGTCTTTCGGTCTAGTCTCGGCAGGTGACACTGGAAAAATCAGCCTTAAGGCACTTTATTTGCTTATCTTAATATTAGATATATTGGATTTTTTAAATCCCTAAGAAGTCTCACTTATCAATATATTATTACAACAAATTATATTGCGATATTTTTTGAGCAATTTCCGTATAAGGAATAAATGGAATGTATACAAGTTTACATTTGTATAACAACTTATACAAAAATTATGTAAATCGACGGCTAACATAGCGAATAGAAATTGAAGAGGCAGATGCAAGCAATAGATGCTTTTTTTTACGAATTGTATTGGCATCATAATGCCTTATAATTCGTCAGGATTTTTAAATGACAACTTCATTAATAAATTGAAGAGTACAGGTAAATAACAGGGAATGTCCTAATTAATAGATTTTGAGAAAAACGCAGTTAAAAATTTAGAAAGTATGTAATTTTTATCCTCTTCTTTACCGGTATGTACCGGTATGTCATGGACATTCTCGGTTCTTTTCGTTTAGGCCATAAACAAAAACGACTTTTCGGCGCCTTACGTTTACTTTTAAAAAACAGTTAGTGATTGAGAATAAAACTACTATAGATAAAGTACGCTTGTCAATAAAAATTAGATAAATTAAAACTTGTGACATTTCCTGTTCTTTGCATGTATCCTCAATTTGTTTCTAACGGTTTCTTGAACACACACTACTACTACAAACTTATTTTTGCTGACAGAAAATAGTACATTGTTCACCGAGAGGAGAAAGTGACCGATTACCGTCGAGGGTGTCGTTTGAAGCCCGAGTCGTAGGCGAGGGCTTTAAAACACCCGATATCGGGAATCGCACTTTCTCTCGAGTGATACATAGTGCTTTATACTACACCTACGAGGAAAATAAAAAACTAAATCTTTACTAATTGAAATTTATATTGAAATTGAAAATGGCGCCAATGGCGTCTGCAATTTTCACATGTTCTTTTTTCAAATTGTTTGACACCATCCAACACACAGCTAGTGGCCAGTGTCATTTTGCGAACTTGGAGATAAAAACTCACTGTAAAAAATTTTTGGCTTTTGATATTTAGGTTACCAGCGCATAGTCTTACCCAAAATTAAAAAAGAAAACCACGTAAGAAATGGATTTTCATACACTTTTCTCTCCCGCTCAGATGCGTTTTCTCGCCGCATATTTGTTCGATATGCAATGACGTACTTTCTACCGTAAATTTGATAAAGTATCAAGGTACTTTCCGAGCAGGTGTAGTATAAATAAATATTTTGCCTGCATACTAAACGCCACACACTGCGATGTCTGACACGCAATTTTCATTGTATTGATTACTACAATTCGTCATTTATTTCGTAAACATAAGTATGACATAAAAAGCATAAACCTGTTACCAAAACCAACTGTTTACTACACTTACCATTTGTCGTATCACCAACGCAATAGAACTCAAAATCGGTTGAACGATCTGTAAAATGGGCTAATTTAAACGTCTAAAGTTATCGCAAATGGAGTACAGCAATTAGTTTGATTAGTACATTATCGCAAGAAAGTAATCTTCATCCAGTAGCCGACGTATTAATGTTTTGTAAGTTAAAATAAAATATTAATTAATAATTGTTATTACACCTTGCCCTTTTTGTAAATAAAAGTTAGGTTTATAAAATTAATGGTAAAAAATTATTGTAATTAGCAAGTTTGTAAAATTATGTCACAGGATAATTGCTAACAACGTAAGTTTATAATAAACCGCGCGAGTTTAAAAAAAGGCCACGATAGTTATCATGTACCTAGTCGGGGAACTGGATTGTAGAGCTGAGAGTATGTCAGAGATATGTCACATGAATTAACATTTGCATATTAAATAGGTTTTCAGAATTTCCAAAGAATGAAATATTTCTATTCTATCCTATGTGCGTTCGCATTTTGTACAGTTGACAATGCACTACTCTTGAGCTGGCTAAGCTTAGTATGGAGTTTCATTGACTGGTTGCGATATAAATGCCGAGCGATTCACTGTACGCGGTGCAGCTGCTGAACAGCGCGGCGTGATACGCGTGCTCACCGGCCCGGTGCTCTGTGGTCGTGCTGGCGGCGTTAGTGTTACGCGTGCTCGGCGGCGCGGTGCTGTTTGGTCGTGATGGCGGCGCTAGTGCTGCGCTAGCTCAGCGACGCGATGCCGTGTTGGCGGCGCTAGTGCTGCAAGTGCTCAGCGACGCGGTGCCTTGTGGTCGTGTTGGCGGCGCTAGTGCTGCACGTGCTCAGCGGCGCGGTGCCGTGTGGTCGTGCTGGCGGCGCTAATGCTGTCGTGATGGCGTCACGCTAGGCGCTAGTGGTGCGCGAGCGCGCGGTGCAGCTGCTGCCACAGCGCGGCGTGCTGCGCGTGCTCGGCGGCGCGGCGCGCGGCTAGCGCGGGCAGGGCGATCAACGCGCGCGCCAGGTACGCCCGCGCCACGCTCCCTTCCTGAGTACACCACTAAATATTTACAACCAGCATTTTACGTTTTTTATTGCTCTCATTTATGAGAAGGGTGTCAATATATATATATTTTAACAAAATTTGAGATTTCTTTGAAAAGTTCGTTAGTCCAATCTTCTTCTCCGTTAAAACGCTAGGACGGGGTCACAGGGAAACATTGGGGGTTGCTATCTTAGCCTAATTTGTAGAAAATATATATTTGAGGTGTCGCGCTCGGAGGCGGTCCCATGCTGTGTTAGGTAAAGGCGCGTACCTGCAGCGCGGCACGCAGGGCGTACCGGTGGCGGTGGCGCAGTGCGCGTGCGGCGGGGCTGGGCGCGGGCCCGGCGCCCCCTCCCCCCCCGGTGGCGGCGGCGGCGCGCTCGGCGTGCAGGCCGCGCGTGAGGCGCGCGCACAGCTCGCGATGCGCGCCGCACGCGTCGCCTGCCAGCCGCACCAGTGCGCCCGCCTCCGACTCCTCGTCACCGCACTCCGAACCGCATGACTGTTCACCTCCCTCCACCGTGCCAGCCAAACTGGAATAACACTATTTTTAATAATCATGTAAAAAAAGCTTTTTAGAACCTCTATCAATTTCAATTCCCCGCTTTTAACTTTTGACATATGACCGTGTGACTATGTGTATACATGGGGCCCGACCACGACACCCGTCATTCGTTTACACGAAAGCAATGTTGTGTTGCATGGCACAATAAAGTGTTTATGATGTGTACATACGTGGCGGCGGCGGCGAGCGCGCGCGCCCGCGCCGGCGGCAGCGCGTCCAGCGCCGCCAGCGCGCTCAGCGCCGCGCCCAGCTCGCGCACGTCGCTGCGCTCAGCGGCGCACCTGTCTTGTACTGAAACACAACACGCACGTTAAACCGGCGTCCCCGACATATGACATGAAAGAAAGCGATCATCGCGGAGATACGAGATGGTCGCATTCCACAGACATAAAACTAACTAGGTAACGCAAATCCCTCCATCTGTATGAAAACTAAGCGTGCCACTTTTTCACATACATTTTAAAAACAAATTTATTTACCAATTAATAACAAGTAAAATTTCAAAATTTAAAAAACCCCCGACACATTTATCTTGCGAAAACACCCCGATTCAAACAGTAAAACGCACATAACTTTTGAACGGCTGAACCGATTTTATTCAAACATAGCTAAGAACACTCTCAACAAAATTACCTTTCAAACAAAAGAAACTAAATTAAAATCGGTTCATCCGTTTAGGCGCCATGATGCCACAGACAGACACACAGATACACCGATACACAGAAACACACGTGAAACTTAAAACACCCCTCTTTTTCCGGCGGGGGTTAAAAACAACTCCAAAGCCTCTCTCTGCCTACTTTTTCTATACAGTTTTTACAGATGGCATATTTATTTAGGCATGTTTATATATTTCGGTGGCTTTCCGGTGCCGATAATGCTAAATGAAAAGCTCAAAGTACGATCATTGATCGTAATTTTACTCCGTTTTTGACACTTGAAGTACATACAATCGCGTCATCTAGTTAGATTTATATCTGTGTCGCAGTCATTTGTACGGCAACGCTTCGTCGCGCCAAAAGAGGACGCTTTCCGGTTTTGCCATACAAATGAACACGACGGTTGCGTATTTGCGTGCAGACTTCCAGAGCGACGCGTTAAAATGCCGTGCTTTTTACCCGGCTGCCGAAGGAGGGTAATGTGTTTATCAGTCTATATATGTATGTATGTTTGTTCCTATGTGGCGTTCCATAGACCAAACGCGTTGGCCGATTTTGATGATTCGTACGTCAATAGATTCGTTATAATCTTGAGAGTGTCACTGGCTACATTAAAATTGGAAAATAGAAAAATGGCGGCTTTTGGGCGCCATACTGTGAGGGCCCAATTTTCTTTCAGTCCCGTCGTGTGGAGTATCAAAATAAAGGGTTTTAAGACGCGATTTCAAAAATATATAACACTTATATAATGTTTAAATGTACATGTACCTAATTCGAATAATATTAACTAAAAGGTATGAAATAAAAAAAATAACACAAAAAATTAAAAAACCTGACTGTTCAAAAAGCGAACTAAAAAGACGTAAATCAGAAAAAAAATATGCTGTGCAGTCGGAGGATACATCTGGTTTTGGTCAGTTTTGAGCAGTCGGGTTTTTTGATTTTTTGTATTATTTTTTTTATTATATGTTGAAGTTTATATGGTGAGTGTAAGCAAATATTTCGATGAGGGTATCTTTACTATTTAAATCTATGCCAATGTGACCATAGAATCAGTGTAGGGCTCTTTGATATTAATTAAGATACCTTTTTCAAATATCTGTGTCAGTCTCCCGAGGCCAAGGTGCGCGAGCCGCAGTTGTTCCTGCTCGCTAACGAACGCCGCTTGCATGTCCTCCGTACTCAACTCGCTCTGAAAACATTTATATATGCCTACATTTAGTTCACATGGAAATTCAGGAGATAATCTGGTCTTTTCTTTGGTCTCACTCTCACATGAAGTATTTTTTTATTAATATTGTTTAATTTTTTGTTTTAGCTCTGTTTACATGTTTCCTGTGCGGGTCACAAATCAATATTTTTCTTTCTTTCTTTCTTTGAAGAGGTAGTAGTAGTAGTGTGTCACACTCAACATTAAGGATGTTGACGAAAAATATCCATTTAGTCCGTCAGTTAGCAAACCTAAAAATATTGGACACGTATTTTTTCCTTTGCCATGTAAACAAAACATTACGACGATACAGTGTGTTGAAATATCGTGTGACGTCATGGAGTGCTACATTTTATACTGCCAAAGTGACGTCACAAACTACTCCTGAATTTTGATGAGCTTAATCTTTTTCAATTATTACTAACTAGAAGAATTAGACTAAATAGAATTATCATTTTTCTACTCAGGAAATAAAATTCCTATTGTGCGCAATATGAATATTGTGGCTATTTTTACCTGTATTCCTCTATTTCTGGCAATAAGCACTACTCTACTGATAAACTTCGACTGGGCAACAATTTAGCCTAAATAATGAGGTAATAGGTTGTTGTCTGGGTTCAAACTCGTTTTATTTCAGTTTAAACTATAGAGCAGATTTTAGGGTTCCGTACCCGAAGGGTAAAAACGGGACCCTATTATTAAGACTCCGCGGTCCGTCTGTCTGTCTGTCTGTCACCAGGCTGTATCTCATGAACCGTGATAGCTAGACAGTTGAAATGTTCACAGATTATGTATTTTTGTTGCCGCTATAACAACAAATACTAAAAATAGAATAAAATAAATATTTAAGTAGGGCTCTCATACAAAAAACGTAATATTTTGCTGTTTTTTGCGATGATCGTACGGAACCCTTCGTGCGCGAGTCCGACTCGCACTTGGCCGGTTCTTTAATTTTGTTAATGAAAAACAATAGTTAGTAAATGCGCACCCTCCACTTCCTGACACTCATAATAGTCTGCAACTAAAATGTTCAATTAGTTGCTGTGGATCGTCACTCTTGGAGAAGCTTTGATTTGCTTTAAAAATTCAGGTTGGGTGGCAATGGGTTGTAAACTTAACTTTATAAGTAGACCCATAGGAAAACATCAGCAGGCGTTAAATCGGGGCCATTTAGTCTGCCATATCAAATCAATGAATTAACGGACCTCAGTTTTTTGAGGATGCTCCAGCGAGCGATTGAAAATTTTAGTTACAGGCTCAATGAGTGTCAGGAAGTGGAGAGTGCGCATTTACAGACTATTGTTTTTTATCTTTACTTTAACAGTAAATAAAACGAGTTTGAACTAATTCTAGTGTTTTTTTTTATCGAATACGAAAAATATTCTGAGCCACCTTACATTATAATCATGTTGGTCCATCCTGTCTGCATTATCAGTATCAATACTAACATATATTATCATCATCATATCATCATATCAGCCGAAAGACGTCCACTGCTGGACATAGGCCTCCCCCAAGCGTCGCCACATTGACCGGTCCCGTGCGTCCCGCATCCAGCGAATCCCCGCAACCTTCACCAGGTCATCGGTCCACCTGGTGGGAGGCCTTCCAACGCATCGTCTTCCGGTTCGCGGTCGCCACTCCAGAACTTTTCTGCCCCATCGGCCATCCGTTCTGCGAGCAATGTGCCCTGCCCACTGCCACTTAAGTTTGGCAATTCTTCGAGCTATGTCGGTAACCCTGGTTCTCTTGCGGATCTCTACATTTCTGATTCGATCACGCAAGGATACTCCGAGCATAGCCCTCTCCATTGCCCTTTGCGTGACTGTAAGCTTTCTGATGAGGCCCATTGTGAGCGACCACGTCTCAGAGCCATAGGTCATCACTGGCAACACACACTGGTCATAGACCTTCGTCTTGAGACACTGTGGTAAGTTGGACGAGAAGACACCGCGCAATTTCCCGAACGCTGCCCAGCCGAGTCGGATTCGACGGTTGACCTCTTTCTCGAAGTTGGCCCTACCCAACTGGATCGTTTGTCCCAGGTAGACATAATCTTCCACAACTTCGAGTGTAGAGTCTCCAACCTTGATAGGAGTGGGTGTTACATGGGCATTCAACATAACCTTGGTTTTGTCCATGTTCATTTTAAGACCCGCTCTTTTGGAAGCTCTACTGAGGTCATCGAGCATTATACTGAGGTCCTCCATGGTCTCAGCCATGACCACTATATCGTCGGCAAACCGAAGGTGAGTGATGTACTCGCCATTGACGTTGATGCCTAGCCCTCTCCAGTCCAGAACCTTGAAGACATCCTCCAGTGCAGCGGTGAACAGTTTCGGAGATATGACGTCTCCCTGTCTCACACCTCGCTGCAGAAAGATAGGTTCCGAGGTCTGATCCTGAAGTCGGACTGACATGGTGGCGTTTTTGTACAAACACTTCAACACCTCGATGTACCGGTAGTCGATTTGGCACCGTTGGAGAGACTGCAGTACAGCCCAAGTCTCGATCGAATCGAAGGCTTTCTCGTAGTCCACAAACGCTAAACAGAGAGGCAGGTTATACTCTTCGGTCTTCTGTATAACCTGCCGCAGCGTATGTATGTGGTCTACGGTGCTAAAGCCTTTTCGGAATCCGGCTTGTTCGGGAGGCTGGAAATCGTCAAACCTGCGCGCGAGACGATTCGTGATGACTCTTGAAAACAGCTTGTAGACATGGCTAAGAAGTGAGATGGGCCTATAGTTCTTCAACAGGGCATTGTCACCCTTCTTGAAAAAGAGTACCACCACACCCCTGCACCATGCCTGTGGCGTTTTCCCCTCGAGTATGACGGCACCAAACAACTTCTGAAGGGCCTTAAGTATTGGTTTTCCACCCGCCTTCAGGAGCTCGGCCGTAATGCCGTCATCACCCGGTGCCTTGTTGTTCTTAAGCTGTTTAAGAGCCATCCTAATCTCGTACAGGCTGACGTCCGGTATGTCTTCGGTATAGTGACGGGTCAATCTAGCTCTAGGGTCTTTTACTAGATTCGCGACGGGTTTAGTGGTTGACGTGTACAACTGCCCATAGAATTTCTCGATCTCCCTCAGAAGCTCCGGTTTGGCGGATATGATCCCGCCATCGTCGGTCTTCAGTTTCGTGAGCTGGCTCTGCCCAATAGACAGATCTCTTGCAAAGACCTTGGAGCCCTTATTCCGCTCAATTGCGTCTTTAATACGCTCAGTATTATAGCGGCGGAGGTCGCTTTTCAAGGACTTTGAGATCCGTCTATTAAGCTGCCGGTATTTCAACGCATCGTCTGAAGACTGCAGGATCATCTCACGCCTCTCTTTCATAAGCTTGAGAGTAGGATCAGAGATCTTTTTGTTTATATCTGTACGGCGGGTCTTGAAAACTTAGACCCGACCGTATGGACAGCTTCCACGAACCCGTCGCTGTATTCGTCCACGGAGCTCCCTAGGCACTCGAAACGATTCTGGAGTTCGAGCTGAAAGCTCTCGGGGTTTTGGATCTGGATCTGTGCTGGACGGAGCGTTGACTTCATCAGTCGAGACCTTTCAAGCTTGATATTAATGTTCAATGTGCCTCTTACCATTCGGTGATCGCTCCCGGTTTTCACCGAATTGATCACAGAGACATCATTGAACATTTGCTTCTTGGTTGACATGATGAAGTCGATCTCGTTTTTTGTTGCACCATCGGGGCTTTGCCAGGTCCACTTCCTATGCTCACGCTTTCTGAAGAAGGAGTTCATCATGTAGAGGCCCTCCTTCTCCATAAAACTGGCCAGTAGGTGACCCCGGTGGTTCCGACGTCCAACTCCAAATTGCCCCACTTGCAGCTCATCCTCGTCTCGTTTGCCCAGTTTTGCGTTGAAGTCCCCCATGACAACGGTGAAGTGAGTTTTGAAACCATGCATGGCTATAGAGATATCCTCATACATGGTCTCTACCTCGTCGTCGGGGTGTGCCGAGGTCGGTGCGTAGACCTGTATGACCTTCAGCGAATATCTCGAGGATATTCTGAGTATAAGGTACGCCACCCTGGTCGACACACTCTCGATCTTCACCACGTTGTTCACAAGGGACTTGTGGACGATAAACCCGACACCACCCTGGGACTGCCGGTCACCCTCTCGGAAATAGAGCAGGTTACCGGATTTGAGGATTATCGAGTCCTCCCCCTCTCTTCGGACTTCAGATAACCCTATAATACTCCATCGTAACCTGCTCAATTCTTCCTCGAGTTCGGCTATCTTCTCGTCGGTCCGGAGTGTTCGCGTGTTGTATGTTGCCAGGGCCAGTCGTCGGTGTTTATTGGGGTAGCCGGGTTCACTCCGGGGATTCTTCGCACCCCTTGCCACGCCATCGCCTCGACCGCTACCGTAGTCGAGGGTAGACGGGCTGCCGGGTACTCGGGGCCGTTTTTCATTTGTGCTATTCATTTAGTTTGGGGGGGTTTGCCTTAATCGCCACGCTTGGCAGGCGGGTTGGCGATCGCAGTTTGTTGTTGAAGAGCACAGAGAACGCTGCTGCCCATTCTCTGGTGAATCCCTTAGTCGCCTCTTACGACACCCACGGGAAGATATGGGATGGTGAGATTCTTTACGTCCGACACCATACGGAACTCCGACACCATACGGAACTCCTCTCTCTGCCTACTTTTTTTATACAGTTTTTACAGATGGCATATTTATTTAGGCATGTTTATATATTTCGGTGGCTTTCCGGTGCCGATAATGCTAAATGAAAAGCTCAAAGTACGATCATTGATCGTAATTTTACTCCGTTTTTGACACTTGAAGTACATACAATCGCGTCATCTAGTTAGATTTATATCTGTGTCGCAGTCATTTGTACGGCAACGCTTCGTCGCGCCAAAAGAGGACGCTTTCCGGTTTTGCCATACAAATGAACACGACGGTTGCGTATTTGCGTGCAGACTTCCAGAGCGACGCGTTAAAATGCCGTGCTTTTTACCCGGCTGCCGAAGGAGGGTAATGTGTTTATCAGTCTATATATGTATGTATGTTTGTTCCTATGTGGCGTTCCATAGACCAAACGCGTTGGCCGATTTTGATAGTAGGTAGTAGTAGTAGTGTGTCACACTCAACATTAAGGATGTTGACGAAAAATATCCATTTAGTCCGTCAGTTAGCAAACCTAAAAATATTGGACACGTATTTTTTCCTTTGCCATGTAAACAAAACATTACGACGATACAGTGTGTTGAAATATCGTGTGACGTCATGGAGTGCTACATTTTATACTGCCAAAGTGACGTCACAAACTACTCCTGAATTTTGATGAGCTTAATCTTTTTCAATTATTACTAACTAGAAGAATTAGACTAAATAGAATTATCATTTTTCTACTCAGGAAATAAAATTCCTATTGTGCGCAATATGAATATTGTGGCTATTTTTACCTGTATTCCTCTATTTCTGGCAATAAGCACTACTCTACTGATAAACTTCGACTGGGCAACAATTTAGCCTAAATAATGAGGTAATAGGTTGTTGTCTGGGTTCAAACTCGTTTTATTTCAGTTTAAACTATAGAGCAGATTTTAGGGTTCCGTACCCGAAGGGTAAAAACGGGACCCTATTATTAAGACTCCGCGGTCCGTCTGTCTGTCTGTCTGTCACCAGGCTGTATCTCATGAACCGTGATAGCTAGACAGTTGAAATGTTCACAGATTATGTATTTTTGTTGCCGCTATAACAACAAATACTAAAAATAGAATAAAATAAATATTTAAGTAGGGCTCTCATACAAAAAACGTAATATTTTGCTGTTTTTTGCGATGATCGTACGGAACCCTTCGTGCGCGAGTCCGACTCGCACTTGGCCGGTTCTTTAATTTTGTTAATGAAAAACAATAGTTAGTAAATGCGCACCCTCCACTTCCTGACACTCATAATAGTCTGCAACTAAAATGTTCAATTAGTTGCTGTGGATCGTCACTCTTGGAGAAGCTTTGATTTGCTTTAAAAATTCAGGTTGGGTGGCAATGGGTTGTAAACTTAACTTTATAAGTAGACCCATAGGAAAACATCAGCAGGCGTTAAATCGGGGCCATTTAGTCTGCCATATCAAATCAATGAATTAACGGACCTCAGTTTTTTGAGGATGCTCCAGCGAGCGATTGAAAATTTTAGTTACAGGCTCAATGAGTGTCAGGAAGTGGAGAGTGCGCATTTACAGACTATTGTTTTTTATCTTTACTTTAACAGTAAATAAAACGAGTTTGAACTAATTCTAGTGTTTTTTTTTATCGAATACGAAAAATATTCTGAGCCACCTTACATTATAATCATGTTGGTCCATCCTGTCTGCATTATCAGTATCAATACTAACATATATTATTATAATATAATATTATAGGTACTCACAGCACAATCCCATGTTTGTTTGCTTGAAATAATAAATGATATTGATTTGTAAATAAGCTGAATGTGAAATTTCTGCCATGAGGATGTGGTACACTATAGTTGTAGATTAAAGTATATCAATCTATGTATATAAAAATCAATTGCTGTTCGTTAGTCTCGCTAAAACTCAAAAACGGCCGGACCGATTTGAATAATTATTTTTTTGTTATGTTCGCCAGAATAACAGGGAAGGTTTAAAAACGAAAAAAAAAATAAGGTTAGATAGGGTAGGTAGGTAGGTAGGGTATGGTAGGATAGGTTAGATAGGTAGGGTAGGGTAGGGTAGGTTGGGTAGGGTAGGTAAGGTAGGGTAGGGTAGGGTAGGTAGGGTAGGTAGGGTAGGGTAGGCAGGGTAGAATAGGTAGGGTAGGGTAGGTAGATTGGTAGGGTAGGGTAGGTAGGTAGAGTAAGTAGGGTAGGTAGAGTAGGTAGGATACGTAGAGTAGGTAGGGTTGGCAGGGTAGGAAGGAAAAAAGTTCAATGAATAAAAAAAAAATGTTTGGTGTTTTGTTACTTTTATAGCAAAACAACGTTTGCCGGGTCAGCTAGTATGATATAAAAATGTATCCCTATTTCCCTTGATCACGGCATCCACGTGAACAGCTGGACCGATTTCGATTATTCTTTTTTTGTTGTGTTTGTTATTGTTCGGAGAAGGTTCATATGAAAAATAAAAAAATGTTACCTTACCTACATAGGTAGAGTAGGTATGTTGGTTAGGGTAGGGTAGGTAGGGTAGTTAGGGTAGGGTAGGGTATAGTAGGTAGGGTAGGGTAGGTAGGGTAGATGATTGTTTGGTATTTTATGGCAAAACAAAGTTTGTCGGGTAAGCCAGTAACAAATAAAATAAAATCTAGGGGCAAACCCATTCGAATTTCAAGAAATATTTTTATGATATAATTCTTACCGGGCTTTCTTCTTGTGTGCCAGCAAGAACAAATTCATCATGTTTTGGTTTCTCAAGTCTCATGGTGCTCTCACACAGGAAGATCCTGAGGTCAGCATCGTGGGCCAGGACTGGATGTCGCGCGACCAAGGTCAGCCAACGCTGCAGCGCGGCTCGGCGACGCAGGAGGAACCGTGAGCTGCCCCCACCGACCACCATGCGCTTCGGTGGCAAGCGGCATATCGCACTGCAATATGTTTGGTAATTTTTAAGGATAAATAAATCAACTAAACCAGCATACTTTTATTACTTTTAACCATTGCTTTTCATCATAACATCTTCCTTCTTTGAAGAGGGATTATTTTTTTAACTTATTATCTTCTATAATCGTAAGATACTAACTAGGATACGATAGGTGGATGGCCTTTTCTGCACTTAAGAATCCCAGTTGGTCCGTTGTGCGTGCAGGCCTGCTCTCTGGGAATGGGCCATAATCCACCATGCGGGCCTAAATGGGGTTGTTGGTGGATGTCACATGTCTTCGAATTTTTGTTTCTAAGACATGCCGGTTTCCTCACAATGTTTTCCTTCACCATTTTGAGAGCAGTGGTGATGAAATAATTTACACAAAGTAATGCTTCTGCCTGAGTTTGAACCCACGACCTACAACTTGTAAGTCCCGCGTTACCACTGGGCGACCACAGCTGCTCTCAAGATACTACTTTCTACCATCTACCAGTCACTTTGCTCTCATGAATATTGGTGTAGATTGCATACATATGAAGAATTGTAATATAATACAACTAGCTGACCCCCTGCAGCTTCACTTCCATCAAAATTATAGCCTATGTTTCTCGGGAATAATGTAGCTCCCATAGGTCCAAAAAAAAAAAAACGGTCCAGTAGTTTTGGAGCCTATTTGCTACAAACAAACAATAAATCTTTCCTCTTTAGAATATTGGTATTGATTATTAATCTTCTGATTACATTAATAGTTGCCATGATTTAAAAGCAGCAAATTTTTATTTGTATTTTTTTAATGAAAAAAGAAATTGCATTTCATAAATAAGACAAGAAACATACCGGTAAGGGTATTTGGTATATAAGACATCATACAGCTGCACAAAATCATTGTATCTTCTTGAAACTGTTGTGCCATGTCGTCTAGAGCTGACATAGTATTCGCAGTGCTTCAGGATAAGGCCTTTACGTTCAGGTACAAGCTCAACGCTGATGACATCAGTTGCTTCCAAGTCTTCAAATGTGACTATCTCAGTAGACATTATAGAAACTGAAATGAAAACGTTATTACTAAAAAGATCTTCTTTGCTAGTTGTCATGTGTGATCAAATGTTATGTCATCATATCAGCCGAAAGACGTCCACAGCTAAAGATAGGCATCCCCCAAGCGTCGCCACATTGACCGGTCCCGTGCGTCTCGCAACCAGCGGATCCCCGCAACCTTCACCAGATCATCGGTCCACCTGGTGGGAAGCCTTCCAATGCAACGCCTTCCGGTTTGCGGTCACGGTGAATGTGCCCTGCCCACTGCCACTTAAGTTTGGCAATTCTTCGGGCTTTGTTTAAATGTTATGTAGTGTGTAATAAGTAATAACAATATAGGCTTGCACTATGTATTTTATATATTCATAAAAGTAATTAATAATGTTAAGTAGGTTATGACTGTGTGAATAAGTAACAGATTGTTCAAAGTCATAATGACTACATCCGACGGGCGTATCTATTCATTTCCTGTTTTTATCCGGTTAAAGGATGAATTATGCGAGACCTTGGCGGGCGCGGGCCGTGCCCTGTGCGAGACATGGACGAGGCACGGATACTAAACTTCATGAACATTTAATATGATGCGGTCTAGCTTAAATCATCCTTTATTATCATCTATCAATCCACAATAGGAGTAAAAAGCTCACTCTAAGTTCATTTCCCACAACACGTAAGTTTCAATGGTGGGATTTTTATTGAATAAATCTGCTGATGTATTAAATTTCCAATTGCCCACATTGCTCACCACCCTACTTGCTGCTTTTACTAAATATATATCTTCAATCAAGTTACCTTGCTTAGAACACCGTTTGTTTACGATTACGAATACACTTTCAAACAACAAAGTTAGCGTAAACTAATGTATTCGCAAGATGCAGGTCTTCCAGTGTGTCGACTTCTAAACTTTGTGTGGCAGTGACTTCTAGTACCGTGCAACTGAAATTGTCGTTTACAGTGTTTTTAAATGTGGTTTATATCATGAAATTGAAAAAGACAATACACGAACACGACTATAAATAACTTACACGACTACACGATATTATCAACTGTCAAAGTCTCGTGCGTGTGTGACTGTCACTGTCAATTGTCAAACAGAAACAAACAAGCCAATAGTGGTGGGCGTTGAATGAACGAACTGTTTTTATTAGACTGTTTACTTGGCGTCAACTGTTCCGACTGTTCGACTAGTTTACAATTCACGGATAAACCAGTTTACTCATGAACGACATTTTAAGCATCGACTTGATTTCGCGTAGTCGAAGCACGACAGAACGGAACGAGTGATTACGTTCACGGATAAACCAGTTTACGCATGAACGACATTATAAGCATCGACTTGATTTCGCGTAGTCGACGCACGACAGAACGCAACGAGTGATTACGAACGAAGACCGCCGATTCGAAGCATAAGCGACGTGCGTTTTGCTTGTTATTGTTCAAATGTAATAGATAACGAATCTTTAGTTGGTTACATAATAAATATTTTTAATTTTGTTTAGGTACGTTATTCTTTTATTCCTGATTGAAAATTATGTTATGCATTATGTGCCGGTCAAGGTGAAATGATAAACTTTCTCATTACCTACTTATTTCATTCATAAAAACGACTAATCCGATCGTTCACTAAACTGCGTATTAAACGCCGCTGTTCAGTATAAGATGTAAACTAGTCGAAAATTAAACTGTTTTATAAACTAATTTATCGTCGACGGTAAACCAGTCTCGTTTCGACTGTTAGAACGTCGACGGCCCACCACTACAAGCCAATGCAACCAGCTCCGAACCAGCTGATAACATGACAGCATCAGGACCACAGACAGACAAAAATAGTGATAATTATAATATTATAACTAATAGAATAGCCATGCTGGCAGCATGGCACAAGCATAATCATAGGATTTTATAATCGTGTGTATTTTGTATTTTTGAGAAAAATCACACACAGCACAGACAGTCTCATTATTACTTCGAGCAATAACTTTCAACTGTAGTTATCATAAAATCGGAGCTGAATCAGAGGGCGACAAAACTCGAAATAGAGTTAGAACAAAAAACTATAAGTATGAAATTATTTTTAAGGAACCATAGGCAAGGGCCGAGTATAATGTATTGTATTGTGTATTTGTGTGAACATGCGGTAGGCATGCGTGTATCGTTATACTTGTTATTTTGAAATTTTCCCTTTTCCAAAAGCCATTTCCTTGTTATGTAAAATGCTCCTGTTTCCGAAAATTCTCCTTTCCAATCTTGCCTACGAACTCGACCATCCAATTGAAAGTTCGCAGGATAGAATTTTCCATTCAAAAGCAGCCAACGAAGCTTGTAACTCCTGAAAAAAAGATGATAGGTACTAGATCTATTATTAAGTTGAGTTTTTTATTTGATTAGTTACGTCAAATTTGCCTCCCAGCTAATTTTTTAAACGTTTCCCCACACTGGAAATTTATCCTGTACGATACAGGGTGCATTTACAAACATTTAAACTCACTTATAGAAACAACCAGACTGCAACAACTATCTATAAGTACCTAGGCCACACAAATACTTGTTCCGTGCGGGAATCGAACTCGCGCGCGACACGCAGCGCTCCAGCTGATCGCTCAACCACTGCACCGACCGTGTCATCATCACACAAAGTTTTTTTCTAATGATCATCGCTTCTTCGTGTCAAATCCTGGCAAAATATACCGTTTGCAAATACGTACCTACTCTCTTCCACACTTTTAGGTTACGATAATATGTCACATACGAATTGATGTTAACATAAATTATTACTATTTTCTTACCTTGTCACAGAAAACACACAATCGAAAGGTACAGGGAGCGCAATTTTATTAAAAGCTCTTCTTAGCTGTGATGGTAGAATAAATGGTGATGTAACTTGCATCAATATCAAAATCGTCACATTCGGTCGAGTTGACATAAATTCCAGTGCTCCCCATATTGAAGGTGCCCAATCAGTGGCGGTTACAAAACTTCGACGGAAAACGGTAACATTTTCTAAAACAATACAGACATGGTGGGTAAGATCCTTGGTGTTGCCTACCTAGATGTTTGAATTTTATTTATTCCATTTATAATGTATTTATATTTTGCGAATATGCAAGTGTCGCGATCTTTTTTTCGGCGATTCCGAACAAATGATCGCGATGATCGCTTTCCATTACGACAAAGATTAATGCAACAAACCTTTAATACTTTCAAGCGCTATTAATGGGTTATCTGTAGACACGGTTATATCATGGAAGCCAGCAGCTCTCGCCGTGTGTATTGTACGACTCAGCAAACTCGTATTGCCCACCTTTTGTAGGTTTTTAAGACGCACGCCTTTTGAGCCACCTCTAGCGAGTATGAGGACCGCGACTTCAGCGCTACTGTAAGACAAGCTGACAGGCCGGATATTTTTAATTAGATAATATAGCGTCACACTAATGTTTCCAGCTATCTCCGAAGCGTTGTCCTACATTACCACATTACAACACACTAATATAGTAATATTCACGGATAGCAAAAGCGCGCTCCAGCATTTGGATCGATGCGCCTCTGGACACAGAGGTGTATCGATAGCCTTCGCTGTTTTGAGTAAAATACAATAATCTCTTTTAAGTAATGTTAATTTAGTCTTGCAGTGGATCCCGTCACATATTGGTCTACAGGGAAACGAGGAGGCTAATAGATTGGCTAAGATATCAGTAACGTCAGGTGTAGAGATTTATATTTTGCCAGTTCATTCGGAGATTTTATCCAAAGAATATTTCAGTAAAAAATCAAAAGATAAAGGGATATGGTATAAAACAATCCAGTGTGAGCCTCCTCGATCCCCATGGTTAGGTAAGTAGTTTTAAAGTTAGTCGAAAGATGTTGGTAACTTCTTTCAGGATTCGTCCCCGACATATGCCTTTATGAGCCTTTGCATTTCTAATGGGGGTGGACTCTATTTATTGCTTAGTTTGTGATAATAGAGTAGAAGATGTCCATCACCTTTTGTTGGAGTGTGTCAGGAATGAGTCTGAAAGGAGTACGTTAGTAAGTCAACTGAATATAAATAAGCTAGATTTAGGTATATTTAATGTTATTTTGACCAAACCAATGTCGCCAGAAGCTATATTAGTTTATTCATTAGTAACTTTATAATTGTGATTTATTTGGGTAAGGTTACGATGGAACTGCTGGTGTAACATTATGCTAAAAGTTCCTTAAATAAATAAATAAATAAAACTTTTGTCAAAAAACGAAAACAGGAACACCGACTGCCGAAATTAAATTTATTTTTCACTTTGTAGTGTTTTTATTTGGAAGTCGGTTGTATTTTTTGTAAAAAGTTTTTTTTAGTTGTGGTACATAATGGACCAGTTCTATAGGCTAGGTACCTATAATGTCCAAAGTGAAGCCAGAATTGATTAGCCCAATATCATGAAACTTAAACAAAACCGGTGGAATGACAGTACCTATAGCAGGGTTAACTGTTCACACCTGCGTACCCTCTTTAGAGCGTACCAGTGTCATGTTATGTTTATGTAATGGTAAAAACAATAAACAGACATGCGATTGCAGCTATCCCGAGTGATTTGCAGTCATTTATTGAAGAGTTCCGATGTATATCTCCAAAGTTCTTCATCAGATCTTGATTAAATTTAAATGGGACTACATGACAAGCACCAGCTTTCAAATAAAAAAAGAATCATCGAAATCCGTTCACCCAGTAAAAAGTTCTGAGGTAACAAACATAAAAAAATGAAATACAGTTGAATTGATAACCTCCTCTTTTTTGGAAAGTCGGTTAAAAAATAAAAAGAACTAAGTTTTCCAGAAGGCGTAGGCCGAGGTGTAGTTAACTACGTAAATGTCGTTTGTCGTTAGGTGCATGTAGGTAGCCTTTGAAGATAATCGTATCAAAATACCCATATTCTGTGTCAATACTAACAAATACGTAAATTACATTTTGATACAAGTGGGTTAACATCGTCATTGCAGCTCTGACTAATGTAATATATATTACAGTTATCTGTGATTGCAGCCGAGGTGGAAGAATAGACAGAATTACACCGAAGGCGATGCCACTAATGAACCGAGAGTCTGCAATGACAAATGCCAACGTGAATCAAACAGATCAAACGAAATCATCGTTTGATCTGTTTGATACACGTTGGCATTTAAATAAAACACTTTTCACTTTTCAGCTCAACTGTCCATATTTCCGAATCGGATTAAAACAATGGTAATTTCTATTGTGTCTGGAAATTGACACTTTGAGGGATAGGTAAATGTAATATTTAGTAACAAATTGTAAGAAAAACGAACGAATTATATTCGTTGGTTGGTGTTTTTATTGTTTTTCAACACCGACTGCCGAAACTAAAGTTATTTTTGCACTTTTTAGCGATTTGCTTTAGAAGTCGGTTTATTTTCTATGAAAAAATTTAGGTATATTTCTCTCTTTTTAGTTTGAATACCATAACACTAACAAGTGAGTAAAGTCATTATTCTATGTCTGTGCATTAGCTAGATTGTCAAAATACCAATAATAATTTACATATTCGTGCTGTTCGTCGCTAAGGAGTTCGGTTGTAATGCTCCATATATTGAAAACTCCTGAACCGATTATGATGAAACTTGCACTGTTCCCCAAGTTGAGAGATACTTAATCCCATAAAGAATGATCACGATCCTCTAAGGAGTTTTGGAGAAATGCGTGGACAAACATACAAACAAACACTACACTTATGAAATTTGGCACACGTGTTTAGAATTAGAAGCCCATAAAGAGACATATGTGAATATTTTGCAATTCCAACAAAATTACATAAATGTGTCAAATTGATTACTGTCCTTTTTTTGAAGTCGGTGAAAACACAATACCTACTTTCACTTGCTTAGAATAACAATTACACCTATAAGTAGAAGGTAGGAAAAGAATCAGATGCGCTAATAAATAAATAACATACACCTCCTTTTAATACATCAATGATAACATACCTATTAAAAAAGCAAGTAGTAGGTAAGTAAGTAATAATCATACAATTAATACTTACATAGTTACAATATTTAGAACTTTAAACCACATTGTTTACTCTGACAATTAATTATGCTCCACTATCACATTTCTTCTAATAGTAGGAACTTTGCTATAGGTAAGTCCTTAGCAAACATTTGATAATATAACACTGAGTTTATTTGCGCTAGTTACGTCCACTCCTGTTCAGTTCATCGATATAAATGAGAAAGACCTCCCTTCCCGACTCCTGAGTCGGAAAGGAAGTCTTCAATAAATCGATAAGATGAATTGTATTAAATAGGTCGAGATTATTATATAGCTCCTACTGGAATATATACCTACTATGAATCCTCCGATTGTAAGCTGTACCTACCGTAGCTGTGCGGATCATTGAGGAGGGTAATGTTTTGATGCTCATCCAGATTCGTCCAGCCGTTTGAGCGTGAATATAAGTAACAAACACACACGCACTCACAAACTTTCGCCTTTACACATTCGTGCTGTTTTTCTTTAAGGATTTCGATTGTAAGCTTCATATCTTGAAATCTGCTGGACCGATTTTGATGAAACTTGCACTATTCCCTGAGTTGAGAGAAACTTAATCCAACACAAAAAGAATGATCACGATTCGATAAGTAGTTTCGGAGATGTGCGTGGGCAAACATACATACAAACATGCATAGGTACATTTATGAAATTTGGCACACGTGTTTAGAAGCCCACATAGAGTAACATAATATATGTGAATATTGTACAGTTCAAATTTCCAACAATATCACACACACGTGTCGAATTTATTAGGAGGTGCCTACCTCCTTTTTTTTTGAATTCGGTAAAAAAGAGAAAAATATAATAGTATAATTTATACAGGGTGTCCCAGAAGTCGACGTCAAGCCGTAAATGGGTGATAGACCAAGTTATAACAGTTCTCAGAAAAATACGAAAAAAAATCTATCTCATGTTTTCAAAAATTTATGGTCACTTTAATAATTTACTAAAAAAATTAATCCCTGTAATGGTTCTTTAACTCCAATTGCTACAAATCCCATAATTTATCTAATTTTTTTATTATTATGTAATCTTGAATAATGCTTGTGTAGATTTTTGCCTAAAATTCAAAGCCAACTCCTCCTACTTGGAAGAAAATTAAACTTTTTCAAAACCAAATTATTCAAATTTACTATTTCGCCCAACTTTAACTGACTGTACTGAAAAAAAAATGTACTACGCTAGTTTGGCAAGTAACATGAAAAATTGGCGCATTTAATAAGGATTCAAAAATGGTGTAACACTTGCTAGATTACGTTTTCATTAATTGGTCAAATTTTTTTTTGTAAATAGTATCGGTTTTTACCCAAAATGTCCATACTTCCTTAAAATGACTTTAGCTTACCTAAAGCTTTGCTAAACTCCGTTTCTAGTTCGATAGAGACGGAGAGAGTCATTTTACGAAGTGTGAGCGAGACAGAGAGTGACGCCACCTTTATCAGTGACACAACCTTTATCATGAAACGGAGATACAATTTACCGATGAGTGCGAATGAGACAGACAGCAGTAGTTATTGTTCTGTTTTGTAAGCGCAGACGCACACACAATTACAAATCAGTACGTTACGCTGCTTTGTTTACTGCGCATCTCCGTATTCGTTCATGTTGATTCCGTACTTACCACTTTTTGCGTTGTTTTCTGGACTTAATTGCTTGTGATTTGGACTGTTTAATTCCTCTTTCTGACGACCTGTGCTTTACTACGGAGATGCGCAGTAAACAAAGCAGCGTAACGTACTGATTTGTAATTGTGTGTGCGTCTGCGCTTACAAAACAGAACAATAACTACTGCTGTCTCATTCGCACTCATCGGTAAATTGTATCTCCGTTTCATGATAAAGGTTGTGTCACTGATAAAGGTGGCGTCACTCTCTGTCTCGCTCACACTTCGTAAAATGACTCTCTCCGTCTCTATCGAACTAGAAACGGAGTTTAGCAAAGCTTTAGTTAAGCTAAAGTCATTTTAAGGAAGTATGGACATTTTGGGTAAAAACCGATACTATTTACAAAAAAAAATTTGACCAATTATTGAAAACGTAATCTAGCAAGTGTTACACCATTTTTGAATCCTTATTAAATGCGCCAATTTTTCATGCTACTTGCCAAACTAGCGTAGTACATTTTTTTTTCAGTACAGTCAGTTAAAGTTGGGCGAAATAGTAAATTTGAATAATTTGGTTTTGAAAAAGTTGAATTTTCTTCCAAGTAGGAGAAGTTGGCTTTGAATTTTAGGCAAAAATCTACACAAGCATTATTCAAGATTACATAATAATAAAAAAATTAGATAAATTATGGGTTTTGTAGCAATTGGAGTTAAAGAACCATTACAGGGATTGATTTTTTTAGTAAATTATTAAAGTGACCATAAATTTTTTAAAACATGAGATAGATTTTTTTTCGTATTTTTCTGAGAACTGTTATAACTTGGTCTATCACCCATTTACGGCTTGACGTCGATTTCTGGGACAACCTGTATATTATTATTAAATATTATGAGGTGCTGCAGACGGGGACAAAAATTTTAGAAAAACCTAATTACCAAAACATATTTTCTCACCACTGGCAGCACCTAATAATCACACACTATATACTTATATATAATATTTTATTGCTGAAGAGTTTGTTTGTTTGTTTGAACGCGCTAATCTCAGGAACTACTTGTTGGGATTGAAAAATTATTTTTATGTTAGATAGTCCATTTATCGAGGAAGGACAATAAAATAACATCACGCTACGACCAATAGAAGCCGAGCATAAATGAAAAATATTGCAAAAACAGGCAAAGATATTCCTTTCTGAGAGCTTCCATTGCGTGCGCTGCGTAAACGGTTTAAGTTACGCAAATACCATGTATGATGGAAATGTTCCTCTTTAAAAGTTCTACAAAAAAGTTCGCAACAGCATATGTCTACCTTTTAAGATAGACTCACAATAGCAACTTTTATGTTCTAAATTTTAATTAGATCGCCGCTGCCGGTAGAAACAAAAGTTGGTTACATTCGTATAGTAGTATATTGTTTCTTATTCAAATAAATAGTTCAACAAGTTGGTAGGTAGGTAGGTAGGGTAGGGTAGGGTAGGTAGGTAGCCAGTTGACGGGAACGAAGCCGCGGGGGTCAGCTAGTAATATATGTATAAAGGTGAAAGTTTGTGAGTGTGTGTTTGTATGTTTGTAACTTCTTCACGCTCTAACGGCTAGACGGATCTGGATGAAATATGGCTAAGAGATATATTATAGTCAGGAATAGCACCTAAGATAATTTTTATCCCGGGAATATTCTCTCGGTATAATTTCCGACATTTACGCGGGAGAAGACACATGCCCATTAGACTTAGAGCATTTAACCTATGGAGATGGCATAGCTGGGCTTACCCCTCTGCCAAAGTAGCTTGGCCATATGACCATACGCGTTATATAAAACTAGTTCATTCGCCGACCGCCGCCATTGTGTATCGTATTGAGTCGCAAGTAAGTCCTCCGAAAAAATGGTTAATTGTGCGGTTTCCTCTTGCAAAAAGCGAGCTGCCACTTTCAATTTGCGAAGCCATGGTGTTTCCTACCACATATAAGTATAAATTATACATCAACATAGTTTTATTTAAATACAATGTCGAAATAATGGTTATTGCCTTTACGATAGAAAAATTCAGTGGTACGTTGGTAGCACAAACGCAGTACAGGGGCTGACAGGGTAGCGATGTGCATAGTGCTGGGACAACGTGAATGAATGATTGATAAATTAAATGATTTTTTGAATCAGTATGTTCAGTATCAAAATAATTTTGTTTGTGTTTATATCTGGACAAGACAGGTTGAACTAAAAAAAATATTATTTACAAATGTCTATGAGAATAGATTTAAATTATTTTCTTTTAAAGTTTTAGGGTAATAAAAAGTAAGTTTGTTCGTTTCGTTAGTGAGCTTTTCAATCATTTTTTAACCCCCGACAGAAAAAGAGGGGTGTTATCAATTCGACGTGTATTGCTGTGTATCTGTCTGTGGCATCATTGCTCCTAAACAGATGAAGCGATTTAGGTTTTTGTTTGAATTTTTGTTTGATACCTCTATCGCAGCCATGGTGGTTACAATGCCAACCCCACCGCACATCAATTCGAAGCCATATACAATTGCGAATGCTAAAAATACTCAAATGTTCGTATATAATTTTTAACCAAAAAAGTTGATCCACAGAAATGTGTTCGACATGTATATAATAAACTGGTACATTTCAAAAATCAGTGATTGCCTCTAGTCGTGATCATTGAGACATGTATATGAACTAGATGATGGCTGTGAAACCATATGTTTATGATAAATTAAACAAAAAAAATTTTAGAAATCAGTAGGTTTAATAAAGACCTTACAATCTTTTTTTTATAATTTTTAAAACGAGCAACGTACAGAGTTGTATGAATGATATAGAACGAGTGAATAGGAATGAAGTACATCTAAGAATGAAAGTTTAAGAATGAACAGCGAATGTGTCGTAGACACCATACACGTATGTTTTCCTATCTAAGATATCAAACTAGCTTAGCTAGGAAACACCGTACTCAAATAGTTAAAAAAACGAAAAACTGACGTGATAAAGTGTTACATAAAAAAGTGTCAAATAAAATCCATCCGGTTGATTGTATTATTTATTATTTACGCTTTCTTACTATTTGACACGTATACATAAGGTCCGTATTAAAGAACGGGGCTCAAGTATGAATCCCGAATGCCCGAACCTAAATAAAACAAAATGTCAGTGACATGAGTGACAGTTTCATACTATTCTATGCTGAAACCTGTAGGTACTGTATTTTATGATTAACATTGTTCCAAGACGTATGCCACCATTTTATTAGGTACTATCCCCAGTTCGTCTACCATGCATGGAGTATTTGGATATTACATTTATTTGTAACGTCATTCATATAGGAAAGACACGGGTCCAACAATATATATTATGTAATTATGAAATATTATTGACTAAAAATAAATTCAATCGTTCTTTTTTTAGTGTATCTTAAATTCTTTCCTACCTTTCTTACCTACCTACGTAGTTTAGCAGACCACAAATCATATTGCGTATTTTTTTTTATTTGTGAAATTAATTACTTAAGTTTATTTTTATTTAGTATAACAAAAATAAAACGAATTAACATTTTGCTCATTCATTCATGCATTAAAATGAATTTCCAGTCATTCTTTGTATCACATCACTAGCACTTTGTATTTGTTGTCATAGGATTATTGCATAGATACACACAAATATGTCAATGTATGTGTGTTTTTTGATTGTGTGATTATTATTTTTTCGTGTGCGTTTGTAGCAATAGGATGCATGTATCTGTGAGTGATTGTCATTTTTTTGTAGTGTGCTGTATGTGTTTTCCTCGCCTCCCGCAGAAAGTGGCAGAAAAAGTTGTTCGGTGATTCGCGGCTTGCCGTCTCCATAGGTTAAATGCTCTAAGCCATTAGATTAATTTTGGGGATGGCTTAATTGTCCTTGAATAGCTTCTTCTTAAACCAGTAGCTCTTCCAGGCGTTCTCTGTGCGTCTAACAAATTCTTTATATCGCCGAGACAAATAGGTACCCCTCTCCGCCCAGTCGGTGACCAACTTTTCTAAAAACTTCTTCCAGGGTTGGTACTTGTAAATACCTTTGGAGATAAGGTATCGCCCTGCTTGACTTTGACCTTTAGAATTTTAAAACTTGGACATAGCCGCTCTAATTTTATATCGACTGTGCTGTTGTACATGTTTGAAACTATTCAGTGAAAAATACCAGTTTTTAGGGTTCCGTACAAAAATGGTAAAATGGAGCCCTCAAGGTGCGACTCAGTATGTCCGTCGGTCACAGCTGGATATCTCAAGAACTACTAATGCTATCAACTTGAAATTTGGAAGTTTTAGATGAAGTTTGCTCAACTATTTTGCAAAAAAGAGACTTTTTGTTTCTTTTTTGCTTCTGCGACTGAAAGTCTTAAAAAATCGAAGTGGGGCTACTAGGGTATGTGGGGTATCATACGAAAGAGCGACATTTGCACATTCTCAAAAAAAAAAACCTTTTTTTTAGGCTGCATAATTTCCTCCCCCTTATCTTCGAAGTTTGGTTAGAGAAAAGTCGGAAATGATTCTGTATGTGTTAGAACTTTATGAAAAGATTACAGGAAAAATAAAACGATATCTCTAGAAAGCGTAGGTACCTACTTTTTGTGAAATCACAATTAAAAAATAAAGTTAAAATAGTAAAGTAGTGTCTGCCTGTTCGCCTGTCCATCTTTCCTACTTTTGAAGGGCTGTACGTAAAGTAACACATCCAAACTATTTATGACGGTACTGAACCCTCGGTGCGCGAGTCCGACTCGCTTTTGACCGGTATTTTTAATAGGTAGTTGGAAATAATAATACTTACTCATTAAAATTAAAAAAGTTTTATTTTATTATAAGTGCCTACTTACTTACAATTTTTGAGATACATTTATAATAGGTTATAAGATAATGAGTAATATGATAATAATGCGTTGACACTTCTGTCAGCTTTTTATCCTGTTGTTTGTGGAGTATGTACTGGCGTAGATTTATAGTTATAATGTTAGTTACCCCGAGTTTCTCAGCTCAAAATTAATGTGACAAATTGTCAAGCACGAGTTATCTGCTGTGCTTGGTTGAATGAATTTTCAACAACCAATCACAGCAGATAACGCGTGCTTGAATTTTTTTTTAGCTGAGAAACTCTGCAGGTTACCCACGCAAGATCTGATGCCTTGATCAAACAACAAAATCTCGAACATTTTAACTAGAATGTTTTCACTGCCTCAGTGCATCAAAATCTCGAATGCATCGAAGCAATGAACTGTCGCGTTAATGATAATAAGTACCTACATTCGAGATTTGTTATACTATCAAAACAAATTACATTCGATTTCGCGTAGTGCAGCTGCAGTACACCGGTGCATACTGTGTAATGTTCAAGGTAAAGGCTACAATATGTTACAATACATTACGTCTACGAAACTAATATTCAATAAGTAATTGAAATTGTGAGAAAATAAACGCAATATTTAGTATCCATCCACCAAATATTATAATTATATTATTAGAGTTAAAAAAATCTAGCCATTCTACTGGATAAAACTGCGTTTCAGTATATCGTCGTTACTGAGAGCTTTCTAAACAAAATATGTATAAAACCCAAGTAATGAAAAATCAAGCTGTAAAAAGTATGAAACAAGAAAATATTTTCATCTGAAATTGTTACGTACAAACTATTCCGTAGAGGATAACCATGGTCGTATGCCACCTACCGTAACAAAACAATACATTCTGCAAACTGGCATACGACCACGGTTATCCACCACCACGTGGTACCAGCGCTAACAAAAAAAAATTGGTTCTAATAAACGTCACTAGATGGCGCGATATGCATTGATTATTAAATAGCGTGTAAAATTTTCATTTTCTAGAATTTATCAAAAAATTATATATTATTTTTTAATCAACACTCCTAAGCACAAAATTATGGAATATTGGGCTCTTAATTCACATTTCAAGGATTATTTGAACGGATCATTTAAAAATTATTCCAATAGATGGCGTGGTTTCAAATTTCTGAGGCATGCCACTCGATTTATTAAATTTGTATTGTAACACATTTTGGTAAAATGAAACAGCAAAAAAAATACTATAAAACAAATTGTCACTGTATTTAAAGAAAAATAGTCACTTTACGTGTGCAATCAGGATATGAAAAAACATTACTATTATTTATCACTTTTCTTAAAGTTTGAGCTGGTTTTTATGTATGATGGCAGAATATTGACAGACATATAATTCATAATTAAATAATATTCAACTCCTAATTGGTAAATAATAGTCTACGAGCTGTTCGCACCAGTTCTCAAGCTTTAATAAAAGCGTGTAATTCTTTTGCACAGCCTTAGCCCTAAACATGCGTTCGTTCAAAGTACATTTTAACACTACTCAATCGCACACATTTTGTGTAGAAAGCTCTCAGTAACGTCTGAACGTCAGGCATCTTGGATCAATAGCTTATATCTCGGTCTGAGTTATAAATGCAGTATGTAAGTATTAATAATAACCAGTGATAGGTGTTTTCAAGTGATTGTGTAGGTACAGTCAAGGGTCAAAAGTGCAGCCATACTCTCCCAAAACTCAAATGGCTAGTATTTGTAGAAGAAGTTATATTATCCACAACTGATTTACTATGTTGTATAGAAATTAAAGTATAAATTATTCCTACTAACCGCGAAAAGTTGAAATTCTGTTGCCTACAAAAAAAATTGCCTTTTCTGTTTTGGTAGAGTTTATGTAGTAACTATTTAGTAATCTGTGGTAGATTGTAACTGCACTTTTGACCCTTATAGTACAAGTAATAGACCTTTATCTTGGTTGTTATTATATAAAGAGGTACTTAACCAATTAATCACACTGACCATTTGGTATACCTACATACATACCCCTGCGCTCTACTAATATTTTGTAACAGCATCGAACAGTAATGAAGCTGCCTACAACAGACTCAATTATAAAAAAATAAAATAAAAACTTAATAGAGTAGTAAAAAAAGAAAAAGAATCTAACAACTTACTATTGCTCAACAAAGCTTCGTGATTTGGAGAGGTAATGGCTTCTATAATGCTCACAGCGGATCTTTGTGTCTCTGAAGTTGGCTGCAAGATCCTGCGCAGTAGCTGTTTTTGTGTCAATGTTGAAGGTGAAGATAGCATTGTATAACTGCCTCTTTAGCAGTATACTCGATGACAAGCTTTTTTTTGCGCAATGGTTTGCAGAGCCAGCTTCAGAGACACAAAGATCCGCTGTGGCTACTATACATCCCTATGCTGGTACTGTCTAGCCCTTTTGAGACCCATCCGTAATATTTCGATCAGAACTGCGTCTGACGGACTCGCGGTCTTATTTACGTAGCATAGACAATACGGTGGCTGTGCTGATTGCATATAGTGTAAGACTCTGAATGATGATTGGATATCAAATATACCT
This sequence comes from Orthosia gothica, assembly GCA_949775005.1. Classification (NCBI taxonomy): domain Eukaryota; kingdom Metazoa; phylum Arthropoda; class Insecta; order Lepidoptera; family Noctuidae; genus Orthosia; species Orthosia gothica. The sequence continues at coordinate 19,306,011 of OX459034.1, forward strand.
ATACAGGGTGAGTTTTTCAATTGGACGTGGATGGCCAAATCAGAAACTATGAGGAATAGCGAAAAACAATCAAAGGAGTCTAGGCCCGAGACTCCTTTGATGATAACTAAAACTGTATAATTAGATTTTTGTACCCTACGAACTACGAACCGTAAATAAAAAAATAAAAAACACGCTGTTATATTACACAATCCAATAGTGTCCCTAATAAGTATAAATTTCTGGCAAGTAATGCCTAAAGGAAAATATATTTTTTAACAAAATATTTTATAGAATTGATCATACAAATTACAGTATGGTCTTTTTTAATCAACTCTCCTAAGCACAAAATTATAGAATATTGGGCTCTTAATTCACATTTCAAACATTATTTGAACGAATCATTTAAAAATTATTCCAATAGATGGCGTGGTTTTAAATCTTATCTTATTTTTAATTTTAATTAGACGAAAAACGCTAGTTACGCCGGCACGGTTTTTTGTATGGGACGAGGCATCTGTACGCTAGTATTATATTATCTGTGCCCACCATTAAACCTTGGCTAAAGTGATGACTATTATTCATCACCGGATAAAGATTTTTTAACCATCCAATGATGCAGTTTTAGTTATCATTGAAATTGGGCCTGATGCTCCTTTGAGTGTTTTTCACAATGCCCCATATTTTCGGCTTTAGCCAACCACGCCCAATTGAAAAACTCACCTGTATTTTAAAAAAAATATGCCTTTTTTCATTGAATGGTTATTGGCGACGCCTAGGAGAGTATTGTAATGGAGATAACTGAGCGTAGGACGATACGTTTTCTTCCTTGTTCCTAGCTCTAAATGTATTCCGGGCACTTCGTTTTTTCTCACCTTTGTCTGTTCGGCTTGATGGCACTGAAAATAAACAAGAAGGACATAATCATCAGCCTCCTTCTTAAGTGAATAAACTGTCACACCTGTATTCCGCGGTCCCAGCGCTAACAAAGAATATTTGGTTCAAATAAATGTCACTAGATGGCGCGCTATGCATCGGTTCAATTGTGTGTAAAATTAACATTTTCTAGAATTGATTATAAAAATTTTAGTTCTTTTTTAACCAACACTCATAAGCACAAAATAACGGAATATTGGGCTCTTCATTCACTTTTCAAAGATTATTTGAACGGATTTTTAAAATAAATTCTATTATATAGTGTTTTTAAATTTTTGAGGCATGCCACTCGAATTTTTTAATTTGTATTGTAAACACATTTTGGTACATGAAATTGTAAAAACGTGTAGAAAAATACTATGAAAGAAATCGTCACTGTATTTAAAGAATAAAATAGTCACAAACCGAGAAAAACCCTTACACTTGCAAGTCGGTGCTAACACCATCTATAGCCATGGAACGGAAACGAACACGATCGAAGAACTTTCTTTTTTCTTTGTATGGGATGAGGCATCTACATATATGCTAGTATTATATTATCTGTGCCTAAAGGGTTGTTATGTTGAAGTTCCATGTAATAGAGGGCAAATAGACTCGCACACTGTTCCGTTGTTGTTGAATTAGGTAATTTACCTATCTTTGCAATATTTGTAAGTACGTGAGAACCATGTTCCTATTTATCAACTAAAGGAATTTACCTGTTAGTGCTTGTATTTCTTTATACCTATATGTAGTATAGTAGTGCTGGGTGCATCGTCCTCACATATATGAATTTAAAAATGTATGTACTTATGTAAAAATTGAAAAAACTTATTTTTTTAAAAGAGTAACAATTCAATTTAAGTTTGATTGAGAGTATTGTCAGTAGCTAACTGCATATTCTTACCTTAAAATGCTAATGTTAAATAATACAAGTAAAAGTACCTGATGAGTTGCGTCTCTGACCAATTGGTTCTGGTTCCTGATATCTTAATGTATATCCAGAAGCTGCTGATTTTGGCGTTGAGCACTCGCTATCATCAATACCCAAAGCATCTAAGGCCCGCATCCTCTCGGCAATTTGATCTTTTATAATGTCTCGGTGTGGGTCTGCTTGACCCAAATATTCCATTTCGGCGAGCCATTCAGTACGTTCTCGAATTTGAGTTACCACTGAAAAAAGAAAAATTTGAAACAACCGAAGGTTACAATATGAAGTTATTTTTATATATTACTAGCTTCTCCTTGCAGCTTTGCTCCCGAGGCCCACCCCATAGGACCCGTTTTCAGGATAAAAAATAGCCTATGTCACTCAGGCAGGAAATATAGCTTTCTACTGATAAAAGAATTTTCAAAATTGGTTAAGTAGATTTGAATTTATCCATTACAAACAAACATTCAAATTATTGTAGATTAACACCTTTTTTACATACATATACAATTAATGTAGGTAACTCAAGTTTTTATAATTACTGTGATTATATCATATTATTTTATTTTTGCTCGCCTGAAACACAGTATGAATGACATGGTTCATGGTACAGAACACAAGTGAACTTGACCTTGACATGGATGGTATTTACCTACAATCCATTTTATAACTTAATTAAACTATTATTATTTATTTATTATTATCTATCACACAATTGTAAAATTGTGATAAAGATAACTCAAAGTGAGTTGGTTTAGCTTGAGCACAAATGAAATAAAGAGTTTATACCTACTGCAGTTATGAAATTGTGAATCAGTTACCAATTTGTTTTTCTCTTTAATCTACATTTGCAACCATCCTCTGGACTTTAATCAGATAGGGTTTTCTTCATTCAACAGTTACAAGCTGAATGAGAATTGTTTTAAAACCACCATCCTACTTATTATTATAAATGTGAAAGTTTGTGGTTTGTGAGGATGGCTGAATGGATGTTTGTTACTTTTTCACGCAAAAACTACTGAACGGATTTTGATGAAACTTTACAGAAATGTAGCTTATACATCTATAGGCTATAATTTATAAAGATATTGGAAGAAGTACTAATAACACGCGTGCTGAGCCGCGGGCGCTAGCTAGTAAAGTTCATAATTTTGCCTTTAATATGCAAGATTTTTTAAATAATAAATTATAAAAATATTTTTTTATTATGCTTACATTCATTCCACATTTGTTTAGATGTTGGCAACTTGGGTTGTGGCTTTTTGATAATTGAGGGTGTGGACTGGGGCTGTTGTTCTTGATTGTCCCCATATGCCATAGTGTTGGCCAGTTTCTCCTTCATTTTCTCTCTGTCCTCCCCACGTTTCAATGGACGATATCTGTAAAATATGAGTAACAATCAAGTTTGTAAAATTAGTAATAAACTTAATTTAAATACAGAGAATAATAACTGACCTATCTGTGTCAAAGATCCCGGACTCCCTGATCGTAGACAGAGAACGTCGGCGAGATGTCCGGGGGCGAACTAGCGGCATCTTTACCAAAAGCTCAGAGTCTGTTTTCATTTCCTCATTTTCACGAAGCTTAAAAGCAGATTTTTGCCGCTGAGAAATAGTAAGCTTTGATTCTTCTAAAAGTACTAAATGGGTATGAGAAATATCAGTTATTATTATTTAGTATGAAATGACTATGCTTATAACTAGACCTAAAAGAATAAGGATTTATAGTTTTGGACCGCAAAGCATATAAAGAGGGCTGAGAGTCATCAATAATTGGCTGTTCCCCCAGTAGAATTGTTGCTCCTCTTATTATTCCCTCGTTATTTTGATAGACAGGGCTGTAAAAATCATTTATGTCATTTTCAGGTTCTGCATGGCGGTAGTAATCATTAAGTGTAACGTCTTCAGATTTAAGGTCAGGTGCTCGTAGACCACTCATTTGATTGCTCATTAGACTAGCAATATTTCCACTTTTATTTTCCAAACTAACTCTCTGTAAATTCGAAATAAAACTAGAGACTCTTTGGAAGGAGTCTAGTGCCTTTAAATCATTTTGTAGCTGTTCTTGATTTAAATCAATGTTATAATTATCTGGCATGATCTCTTCAGCATTCAGTAAGGTGTAATTTTGACCCCATTTAGCTGCTGGTATAGGATTGTTTTGATAAAAATTCATCCTATGTAATACTGCAGCCTCGGAGTCATCATTTGAATTAGCCAGTGCCACTACTGTTTCCCGTAGATTCGTTAGAAGGATATTCTCCGGTCTTGGCACAAATTTATTATCAATTATGGTATTTTTGGACATTACAGGAGTATAAGCATCGTCTCCGTCTTCGTTCGCGATTACTCCGATTGCGTCTATTATGCTATGTAAAGTTACAGGGAGCCAAAAAAATCTGTCCCTTAATAAATATGTACTAAATCTGCGTGTATCATGATAAACGAGTTCATAATTTCTGTAGTCGTGAAAGTTCATCAGTTTTGCCTCAACAATAGCGAGCATTGCCCGATAAACTGCGTGTATATCAGGGAATTCAAATCCATTCCTTCTCCATTCAGGATTCCTGATAGCATCAGCGTAAAATGAACATAGATTAAGACCAATTCCTCGAGTTGTAATTGACAAAGACATCATTTGTTGCCAACTCATTGCAGCAGACCCATGCAGTTTTAAAAGTATATTCGAAAATGAAAACGCCGTAAAACAGCTTCTAGAGGCAGAGCAAAGAGTAAAGTAACTATATGGATGGAGAGGCAGATGCTTCAAGTCAAGTCAAGTCACTAGCGGTGGGCGTTGAATGAACGAACTGTTTTTTTAGACCGTTTACTTGTCGTCAACTGTTCGACTGGTTTACAGTTCACGGATAAACTAGTTTACTCATGAACGAGATTTTAAGCATCGACTTGATTTCGCGTAGTCGATGCTCGACGGAACGGAACGAGTGATGATTACGAAGACTGGTTTTGGTTTACAGTTCACGGATAAACTAGTTTACTCATGAACGAGATTTTAAGTATTTTTAAGCATCGACTTGATTTTGCGTAGACGACGCACGACGGAACGGAACGAGTGATGATTACGAAGACTGCCGAACCGAAGCAATATGTAAATCTCGTTTTTCTTTATTTGTTTTTTTTTTTTTTTGGATTTTGTTTATGTACGTTATGTTTTTAGTCCTGATTTGAAATATGCATTACGTGTTGGTCAAGGCGAAATAATAAACTTTGTCATTACCTACTTTTTTGTTCGCTAAAAGTGTAAAAAGTACTTTATAAATAAACAAAAATAACTAATTGTAAATAGTGGATTGTGTATGAGTGTATAAAGTACTAATCGACTAGTAAACCAGTTCTGAACAAAACGACCTAATCCGTTCGTTCACTAAACGCTGCTGTTCAGTCTATGATGTAAACTAGTCGAAAATTAAACTGTTTTATGAACTAGTTTATCGTAGACAGTAAACCAGTCTCGTTTCGTCGACTGTAAAAACGTCGACGACCCACCACTACAAGTCACCACAAAAAGGCTATCCATAGAGAAAGTAAAACTACGTGAGGCTATCTATCTATTTACAGAATGTTCAGTAATCAATTGATCATAATATTTAGTATGTCCAGTGAGTATAGGCGGAAACACATTACTGTGGCGTGGCGTTGCGTGTCGCGCCAGATGCCTATCGATTTCATACATTTAGTATGGTTAGAGGCACATTTGAGTGTCGTGGCCCAGCGTGGCGCGTCCTGGCGTGGCGCGGACTGCCCGCGACCGATTGCGCCACAGCCCCCACCACCGCTCTGGCGCGACACGACACGCCAGGCAAATGTGTTTCTACACCGCGTGGCTCGTGGCGCGCCAGCCGCCATTCAATGACGTGAACTCGTAGCGGACGCTTGTATGCTGCGTGTTGAAAATTACCGACGAGCTTATTGAACTTGTACGTCAACGTACAGTTTTCTTGTTAGATACTAATTAGTGTTGTATTTGTTTTGTTTTATGCCCAACTAGCATGTACAATCATATAGAATCCTAATTTTAACATTAAAAGTTGATATATATATAGATTTTAAAGAATTGATAAGAGATATCATACTTAATAATTACGCGAGGAACTTGAAAACGTAAATTTTTGTTTGTGGAGATTATATGATGAAGTTAGCGTCAAATGAAAGGTCTTTGTCTAAAACCATTTCATCCATTTGAATCATGTAAATCGGTCCAAACGTTGCCGAGATAATCGCTTATCATTATAATCAAAATGTAAACAAACCGATTTTTTTATGTTTTTGTCCTAAAAACTTTTAAATTTGGAATGACCTTGCCTTCTTTTTTAGGGTTCCGTACCCAAAGGGTAAAAACGGGACCCTATTACTAAGACTCCGCGGTCCGTCTGTCTGTCTGTCACCAGGCTGTATCTCATGAACCGTAATAGCTAGACAGTTGAAATTTTCAAAGATGATGTATTTCTATTGCCGCTATAACAACAAATAAAATTAATATTTAAGGGGGGCTCCCATACAACAAACGTGATTTTTTTGCCCTTTTTTGCGATAATGGTACGGAACCCTTCGTGCGCGAGTCTGACTCGCACTTGGCCGGTTTTTTTTTAATTTTGCTCTAAAGTAGTTTAATTGCTAGGAGAAATTTATTTATTTATTAAAATTTCATGCAACTTAAAGGTACATAGGCAGACTTAAAGCTTAAGGTATTCTCTACCAGTCAACCAAGATGGTGGAAGGGTGGTGGAGATATAACATGGCTGGTGCATAGAAATAAATTGATGGTCTTCATCGAAATCATCATCTGAATCCGAAGTTAATATTATGTACGTCTACACGTTGCAAAGGTTCTATGTATACTAATTCAGAAATAGCGCCATGGCGCGCCACGACACGCCAGCTTAGTGTGCACACTCAGCGCCACGCCAGTATGCGCCACGCCACGCCACGCCACAGTAATGTGTTTCCGCCTTATGTCTATGAGTGATCACCTCCAGCAGATCACAACAAGTTTTTTTTTTTTTTGTGATTATCATTCATGACCATAGATACAAGTCTTTCAGTCGGATACATAAATGGGTTTTAACATTCTTAAGTATGCATTAGAATGCGGATGTAACAGATTCTAATGTTTTTTGGAGTATTTGGCAGCAAATTGTATCGAGTCAGTCTTCCGAGTAAGCTTTGCAGAGGCAGTCAATCTATGTATATAAAAATCAAATGCTGTTCGTTAGTCTCGCTAAAACTCGAGAACGGCTGGACCGATTTGAATAATTCTTTTTTTGTTATGTTCGACAGAATACAGGGAAGGTTTAAAAGCAAAAAAAAAAAAAAAGTTTGGTTGGATAGAGTAGGTAGGTAGAGTAGTGTAGTGTAGGTAGGTAGGTAGGGTAGGGTAGGGTAGGGTAGGGTAGCGTAGGGTAGGGTAGGGTAGGGTAGGGTAGTGTAGCGTAGGGTAGGGTAGGGTAGGTAGGTAGGGTAGGTAGGTAGATAGGGTAGGTAGGTAGAGTAGTGTAGTGTAGGTAGGTAGGTAGGGTAGGGTAGGATAGGGTAGGGTAGGTAGGTAGGGTAGGTAGGTAGGGTAGGTAGGTAGGGTAGGTAGGTAGAGTAGAGTAGTGTAGTGTAGGTAGGTAGGGTAGGGTAGGGTAGGGTAGGGTAGGTAGGAAGAGTAGTGTAGTGTAGTGTAGGTAGGTAGGTAGGGTAGGGTAGCGTAGGGTAGGGTAGGGTAGGGTAGTGTAGGGTAGTGTTGGGTAGAGTAGTGTAGGATAGGGTAGTGTAGGGTAGGGTAGGTAGGGTAGATAAATGTGTGGTGTTTTTATGGCAAAACAAAGTTTGCCGGGTCAACTAATACTACAATAAAATACTCCGCTCCACTATCCCGAGATCGCTTCTGTCAATGATTTCACATATTGTCCAATTGCGTAGACAGTTGAGTTGAGACACAAAACTACACCAATTTTATATCACAATATCCACTACAAATCAATTTGCAAATAATATTCACAGCCGCTGAACTTCACTCGACAAAATCCCGCCAAAAACTCTCACACAAGTTTATTAGTAGTTAGTAGTTTACAAATCTTTCCAGTTTACAAATTGAGATAGGAAATATATGGAGGCGCCGCGATGTTGAGCTTATACAAATATGAGTGAAATACGATACAGAATGTGAAACATCGTTTTGTTTCATTCTTTCTAATGTAGTAATCGTATTTGATGAAAGAGACAACAATATTTCAGTTGTTGCTCATTATGGCAACATTTTGTTATGACGTAGTGACGGTTGTAGGTACGTGCCATATTCGCCATTTTATGTGCCGAATTTTGTGGTTGTGTTCGTGGTAGTCCTGCTGTCAAATGGTTGTTTACACATTGTATTATTGAGATTTGTGAGTGTGTGTGTGTTGCTTGATTGACACAACCTTAGAATCGGCGGCCATTTTATGAGACATTTTGAGGTTTAGGTAGGCACGTTTTTTTCGTAGGTATTTCCAGTCCATATTATTTAGTATGTCTATGAGTTTACACCAGTCATAACACAAGTGACCACTCACACAACGTAGAGTTAGGTACATACTCTTTGACTCATTGACTCACACTCACACACTGTGACCAGTGACCAGTCAGTGCTGCCAGATTTGTTGAGACTTGAGCCCCCCCATGTCACCCAAAAATCGTCCCAAGTAGCTATAATTCGCCCAATTATAAAGCAAATTAGCCTAAAATCGCCGAATATTGAATTTTGGAGTAGATTTTCTTTGACCTTTGACCAACTTCAATAATATGCATTCAACATTTTTTTTTGTAACTTTCTCGATTATGATTATTTAGCAGTAGCAAAGTTTTCACAGAAATAAGTCAAATTAGTTTTATTATTTTACTAGCTGACCCGGCAAACTTTGTTTTGCCATAAAAACACCAAACATTTATCTACCCTACCTACCCTACCTTACACTCCCTAAATTCGATGCGATTCATTTTTATATTATAGATTTTTAAAATCATCTAAAATCCATTTATGTTGGTACTTTTGGTAAATAATCTACCTACCACTATTTTAATAATATGAAGTAGTTTTATAGTTTATAATGCGTGAAATAAATTTTAGTTCCAACTAAACTAAAATTTATTTCACGCATTTGATTTAAAAAGAATTGGTTTGTTGAACCAATTTTTTTTGTTGTTATAATTGGAAAAATCATTTAACTATAAGTTTTCATACAAAACTATTTTTAGTTTTTTTTTTTCGCTGTAATTACAAAGTAATATCAAATTGATTCAGTATCTAAAACACCTCGACAGTTCCCGAACAAACCCGAGCCCGTGTGACGTTACAACGTTCATTTCTACTCATTGTAGCACATAGCTGATACAGTGTTTTGACTTTTAACCGATTCTATCTTGTTATTATCGTCAATATATTGAAGAAAATCAAATACATTGATCAAAAATATTAAACCATAAAAGTTATCGTTCTTGCTGCGTACCATTATGTACGAATATTACAAAAAAAAATCTCCGTTATATGTGCATCGCACAATAGCCAAGTACATAGCAATCTGTACTAAAGTTTTGAGAAATGTTCTATGTCTAACTAGATTCCAGTTAGATTGTGTTAATTATGTTGTTATCTTGTTCTAATTTAGTATTAGATTCGTATTAATCTCTTACTTTGATCATAAGGGACTGTGAAAAGTATTTTTTTTAAAGGAACTTTCATGCAAAGTTGACATTGTTGTATAATTACGTAACTTGAAAACATGATTTTTTGTTTATGGAGATATATTCAGTATTTTATTCTTAAATGACAGATATAAGCGTAAAACTAATATTTCTGTTTGAATTGTGATAATCGGTTGACGCATTTAAGAGATATTTACTAAAGAATTACATACATACATAGATAAACTCACACCTTTTTCCCATGAAGGTAGGCAGAAACTACAGAACGCCACCTGCTACGATCCTTACATACTTCTTTTGCTTCACACACATTCATACATCTAGTCATACACACACGCCGGTTATGGGTACTGCGCACTTGGCCTTTCTGAAGAACTTCACCTATAAGGTCTATGTATGTCTTTCTAGGGCGTCCCCTCCCGGCGTTTCCATTCACGTCTGCCTTGTAAATACCTTTCGTAAGTCGACTTTCATTCATCCTCTCAACATGGCCAAACCATCTTAACATACCCTTTTCAATTTTAGTCTCTACATCTTCTTTTAAACCACAACGTTGTCTTATTACCTCATTCCTCAATCTAACAGTTACTTTCATGTCTTTTTTGCCATACCCAGCCTTCACTTCCATACATAAGTGAAGGCACCAGCACGCTGTTGTGAACGGCGAGTCGAGCTTCCGGAGACATCGACTTGTTGGTCACAACTGCATGCATAGCACCATTCACTTTATTCCCTGCATTCACTCTCCTTTCCACATCCTCTTCAATCTTTTCATCCCTTGTGAACATACTTCCCAGATATACAAACTCGTTCACTTGCTCCACACTCTTATCATTTATTTTCACTTCACACTTCGATACATCTTCTTCTCTTTCAAACACCATTACCTTTGTCTTGTTCACATTTATACTCATCCCTTTTAACTTAAAAGCTTCATTCATCACATTCACCATGTCTTGCAACTGTTCTGCTGACGATGCAAGTAGAACTTGATCATCTGCATAGAGAAGGCATTTGACAGGCAACTCATTCATCCTCAATCCGCACTCATGCTCTTTCAAACCTATCAGACAACTATCCATGTACAAGTTGAACAACCACGGTGACGCTACACAGCCCTGTCTAACACCCCTTGAAATGGAAAACCAGTTCGTATACGCCCCATTAATCCTAACACAGGCACTGGAATCCCTATATAGAGATTTCAGTGCCCGTACCAAGCGCCAGTCCACACCGTACCCGGATAGCGTCGACCACAGTTTATCCCTCCACACACTGTCATAGGCTTTCTCCAAGTCCACGAAAGCACAGTAGACTTTTTTGTGCTTAGCCAGATGTTTTTCAGCTATGCTCCTCAAGGAGAAGATCTGATCCATACAGCCCATTCCCTCTCTAAATCCTGCTTGCACGTCCCATAATTGTTCATCCGTCACTTTTACCACTCTATTTATTAAAACTTTCGCATATAATTTGCCGACAACACTCAAAAGACTAATGCCGCGGTAGTTTTTACACTCCTGCTGTGAGCCTTTTCCCTTATATAGTGGTACGATTACAGCCTTGCACCAGTCATCCGGCACGCGGCCATATCTCCAACACATATTAAAGATCCGGCACAACAGGCTTGCTACCACCCCGTCACCGCCCTTCAGCATTTCAACAGATACTCGGTCATACCCTGCAGCTTTACCAATCTTCATCCCACTCAGTGCTTTTATAATCTCATCCATACCTATTTCATTCTTTTGCTCTTCGTCCGAGTTTGGGTCTTGACAACTTGCCTCTGCCCAGTTACCCACTCCTTGCACACTATCCTGACAACTAAATACACTTTCAAAATATCCCTTCCAGCGTTCCAAGACCTTACATTCTTCACTCAGTAAGCACCCATCTTCTGCTCTTAATTCATTCATGCTCGATGTTTTTGTCACTCCGCGAGCCAATCTTACCTGTTTCCAGAACAGCTTAACATTGGCCCTGAAGTTATCGGAGAACTTCCTATTATATTTTTCTTCCTTTTCATCCTTCTTCATTTTTACCACCTCTTTGACTTTCGCTTTAATTTGCTTACTGAAGAATTAGTGTGAGAAAAATTTACCAAGTTAATAGTTTCACGTTTTTGTTCTAGAAAGTTTTTTAGTGTTTGTGAATATATAATTTAAATATTAGTGTTTAATATTATTAAGGGATATGTAAATAATGGAAATTGCCGAACATTTTTAGGAATTTGTGCAAAAAATAAAGTCACCACAGATTTTGGGTTGAAAATTTTGTGGTATCTAATGAAGCTTTTTGATATCCAAAGTCGAAGTTTCGCGCCAATCGTGTTTGTTTACTTTTTATTTTACACCAATATCACCTACCCATATGTAAAAACGATCACGCTATGACAATTATGTTTCCTAATGTACCTGGTAAACATCAATAACTAACACCGGTCCACTCTCACGTATTATTCATTTCGACAACTTTATTTATGCTCAAAACTTCCAAATCGTCCATCAGGTGGGTATAATATCGACATTAGCCTTTATAAATCCTTTATCACAAATGACTAAATAAAATTTGTTGTTTATTAATATTTTTGCACTAGTTTTCGGATATTTTAGTCAATCTACGTGTAGTTGACACTATAGTATCATGATTTCCTTGAACGTTATGACGTCACCAACATGGCGACTCATTGTGGCCCGTTTGTAGTCACGTGGTTCTTTTCAAAATTTTATCGATTTTCAATTGCTTATAATAAATTAAAAAAAAATATTTAAGAGTTTTTTGAAACGACAATATAATTTAAGTTATGTAAAGTTTCGAAATACATTTAAAAAATCGTCATTTTTTTTTAATTCAACAACCCAATTGGCGACTAGTGGCCGATCGTAAAAACTAGTCGTTCCGCCCCCATCTGAATAGCCTAAATGGCGAAACGTCGCCCAATCTGGCAACACTGAGTAACACACATACACATAGTCACTTTCACAGACTAGATAATACACTTTTAAAATCTCAATAATCTTGTCATCACACATTCACATTACGTAAAGTTGACCTCTGTCAGAGTCGTTCATAGAGTAGAGTCGTTCTGAAACCGAACTGTACGAGTTCACATTCACTTTTCAAATAATTATAAAGAATCCCTAAAGAAACGTAGAAAAAAATAGCCTTAGTCAGGGACGATTCTTACAGACATTTGACCTAAGGACATGGACAAATTTTATATGGGCGTCGGCATAGTTATCGAATTTAATTTACAACAATGGTTCTTGCGGTTTTACATTCGTGAATATGATTCAATTGCTATAAATAAAAAACTTCAAGAACTCGTCACAACAACAGACTAGACGAAAACAGTTTCATTAAACCTATTATTCAGATCGTTGCAATAAGTGTACAGATAATGATCTCGCTATTAAAAAACGCCAGGCGCTTTAAATTAGCAAACAGTTGTGAGAATACAGTTATTGGCCTTAGTGCGAGTTTTTACTCACGCGTGACTCACGCTCACTCGTGTTACGTAAACGATCTCTTATGTCAAAATGTATACAAAAAAAGAGGTTTCTCCTTACCGTCCCCAGACGGCGCTCATCCAGTTTCAATAGAAATTGACGTTTACATTTCACGAGTGAGCGTGAGTAAAAACTCGCACTAAGGCCTCTGATATGGTTTTAGCATTCTATAAGAAGTGAACGTTGCTTTTGAAGTTTTTGAAGACTTAGACAAAAACATCAAGTCTGACACATCTGCTGTCAAACACGTCGCATTCCGTTTTAAGTATTTTATTTTGTGTGAAAAAAAAAACTAAATAACCAACGCATCAAAATAAGAAAAAAACATTTTATTAAATGCAACCAATACCAATAGAGACAGTTTCGTGTGAATAAAATGTTCTAAATAAGAGAACTTGTCGTACAATTCACGTCAAATAACTTACGTGCGTGGTGAGGAACGTCCAATAATATATTGTTTATCTTTCTCTATGGTCTATTATGGCGGCAAGTGACATAGGGTACTTTGATTCGTCTTGCATTACTTTTTATTTTGAAATAAAAACGGTTCAAGTTCAGAGAGGTAAAAAACTGTGTAAAAATCCATTTTTTTTATACAATATTATTTATTATGTATTTGTAAATAGAACGTACTTTCTGTCCATGTCCTATGTAGATCGCTTCAAAACTAAACTCGATTATATCGATATAACAGTGGCACAGATCTAGTACTGCTCAGTAGTACTGATATATGTCTATAGCTTCCTCGGTCACACTGGCACATAAGATGGCATAGACAAAAGTATATCTATCTCTTTTTGCTTATGACGTTTTTATAGTGCTAACACACGTCCGGATTTGGTCCGGCCGGACCACTGATTTGTGGGCAGGGTTAGTCCGGCCGGACCATATCCGAGCGTGTGTAGCGTGGTCCGTCGGACATTATTATTATTAATTGAGTCCGTCTCGGTCCGCTCGTTTTCCCATCGGATATGGTCTGCTCCGTACCAAATCCGGACGTGTGTAGAGTTGTCCGCTGGTTTGGCCGGACCAACTACGACTAGTCGTCAGTGTTGCCGATATCCATGGTCTGGATTACCCAAAAACCTGACTGAAAAGATTATATCTAATAAAAAATAGTATCTCGTTTTGCTAGGGTAAATAAAATACAACTTAGATTTAATTACTTTGTATTAGAACTTATTATAACGAATTAAATATTTATATTGTAAATAATTGTTATTAAATCGTTTAGTTCAGACTTGGCATTTCGCTTGAGATTTCGGAATTCTTGAGGTCATACATGTTTACAATAAACAAACTGAACCATTTTCGGCAATGGGGTAAATGTAACGGATGATCTATCATCTCGTGTTAAAATTAATCGTGTAATCATTAAACTTTGCAACATTTCAAGGAACAATCGGTTTCGTTAGTAATGCATGAAATATTATTTATGCCCAACATGGAAATTTTTACCCTAAATATGGAGCCAAAAGCCCTAAGTTGGCAACCCTGTGCCGTCCGGTCGGTCCGCCGAACCAGGTTCGAGCGTGTGTAAGCGAGAATGGATTTGTGGGCGGGGTTAGTCCGGCCGGACCAAATCCGAACGTGTGTTAGCACTATGAGGTTACTATACAAACTCTCTGGTTCTAACTGTGTTGAGTGAGACCAGTGTTGTCATATGTACGGATTTGTCCGTACACGTACGGAATTTCGACCATTACGTACGGATCAAATTTGCGTACGGATAGTTTATACTGTATATACGGAATTCACCAAAACAGCGATATATCGATATTTTTTTGGCTCTCGACAAAAACTGTATTAAAAAAATAAAGAAAGTGCTTGGTTTTCTATGACGGGGAATTACCGTTTCATGTTTCATCTACGAGACTGACTAAAGGCGGAAACACATTACTGTGGCGTGGCGTGGCGTGTCGCGCCAGATGCCTATCGGTTTCATACATTTAGTATGGTTAGAGGCACATTTGAGTGTCGTGGCCCAGCGTAGGAGTGAGGCATATTTATCGAAACAGTTAAAAAAAACAGTAACAGTCACAGTCGGAGTAACAGTCACAGATAACTGATATGTAGGTAACAGTCACAGTCGCAGTAACAGTCAAAATCTGTTCCGCGTGGTCACAAGTCAAAACATAGCTTTGGCGTAACTAGTGTGTGTGTGTGTCTGTGTAACATAACAAGCTCTTCTCTCGTCTAGCTTAGGGATGTTGACGTTGTTAGAAAGAGATTAAAACAAAAATGATCTGCGCCTGTACCAGTTTGGGACTGGAACAAGCTATTTTCACTTCTGACTTATTGTAATAGAAAGAGATAGCGTCTGTTCTCTGCCTGTCACTGTTACCCATTCGGATACACAATTATGAACTTACCATTGAATAAAAAAATGTGTAAACTATCGATTTTATAATGTAATATTGATTGTATTTTATTTATAATATTTTATGTAATGTAAAAATATGATGGTGAAATATTTATTTTAAACCCACAGATCACATTGTCGTGCTAAAAATATAAATAGAACATAGTGTAATATCGTGCGTTTATCCAAAAGTGCAATAAAAGTCAAATAATCTGTGGTTCTTTTCTGTGAATGTATATCCAGATTGGGTATTATTGCCCAATTTTGGGGAAAAAGTGCAAACTATCGGGGAAAAAGGAAAAGTGGATTAATATTGGGCATTTTTGTTCACAATATTTTCAAATATGTATGTCATTGAAAAATTATGAGCAAGTTTATAAAATACATATTAAAGGTAGCCAAACTACATAAATAACTCTTTTATCGCAAATTTTTGTGTTTTGCTCTTGTATGCTTATCATTTATTTATTATAAGCTTTTTTTATTACAAAATGCCACCAAAAAGGGGAAAATTTTATGAAAGTGATATAATTTTGAGGAAAATTTATCAAGTATGGGGAGATTTCACAAAATAAATCTGTACACTGCTTTAGTTATTAGTACTAGTAGCTGTTGCAAAATAACAGGCTGTTATTTTGGAACAGGATTTTGGAACTGCTATTTCCCTGGAACTGGAACAGGTGTAACAGATACCTAATTTAACCTGTTACAGACCACCTCTAGCCCAGCGTGGCGCGTCCTGGCGTGGCGCGGACTGCCCGCGACCGATTGCGCCACAGCCCCCACCACCGCTCTGGCGCGACACGACACGCCAGGCAAATGTGTTTCTACACCGCGTGGCTCGTGGCGCATTCAATGACGTGAACTCGTAGCGGACGCTTGTATGCTGCGTGTTGAAAATTACCGACGAGCTTATTGAACTTGTACGTCAACGTACAGTTTTCTTGTTAGATACTAATTAGTGTTGTATTTGTTTTGTTTTATGCCCAACTAGCATGTACAATCATATAGAATCCTAATTTGAACATTAAAAGTTGATATATATATAGATTTTAAAGAATTGATAAGAGATATCATACATTAATAATTACGCGAGGAACTTGAAAACGTAAATTTTTGTTTGTGGAGATTATATGATGAAGTAGCGAAAGGTCTTTGTCCAAAACCATTTTATCCGTTTGAATCATGTAAATCGGTCCAAACGTTGCCGAGATAATCGCTTATCATTATAATCAAAATGTAAACAAACCGAATTTTTTATGTTTTTGTCCTAAAAACTTTTAAATTTGGAATGACCTTGCCTTCTTTTTTAGGGTTCCGTACCCAAAGGGTAAAAACGGGACCCTATTACTAAGACTCCGCGGTCCGTCTGTCTGTCTGTCACCAGGCTGTATCTCATGAACCGTAATAGCTAGACAGTTGAAATTTTCACAGATGATGTATTTCTATTGCCGCTATAACAACAAATACTGAAAACAGAATAAAATTAATATTTAAGGAGGGCTCCCATACAACAAACGTGATTTTTTTGCCCTTTTTTGCGATAATGGTACGGAACCCTTCGTGCGCGAGTCTGACTCGCACTTGGCCGGTTTTTTTTTAATTTTGCTCTAAAGTAGTTTAATTGCTAGGAGAAATTTATTTATTTATTAAAATTTCATGCAACTTAAAGGTACATAGGCAGACTTAAAGCTTAAGGTATTCTCTACCAGTCAACCAAGATGGTGGAAGAGTGGTGGAGATATAACATGGCTGGTGCATAGAAATAAATTGATGGTCTTCATCGAAATCATCATCCGAATCCGAAGTTAATATTATGTACGTCTACACGTTGCGAAGGT
This sequence comes from Orthosia gothica, assembly GCA_949775005.1. Lineage (NCBI taxonomy): Eukaryota > Metazoa > Arthropoda > Insecta > Lepidoptera > Noctuidae > Orthosia > Orthosia gothica. The sequence goes on from OX459034.1 coordinate 19,323,227, forward strand.
TCGATGTATACTAATTCAGAAATAGCGCCATGGCGCGCCACGACACGCCAGCTTAGTGTGCACACTCAGCGCCACGCCAGTATGCGCCACGCCACGCCACGCCACAGTAATGTGTTTCCGCCTTAAGATAGCATATTGCACGGTTGACGTTGATTGCAATATCAAATAAAAGAGATAAATATATTACGATTCGTTTAATTGCTTTTTTTGAAATACACCTTATTTTGATTTGCATGTTGACAACGATATACATACATGTATACGTAAGTTTTGCTTTTAATTTTAGATTTCTTTTGTACGGATAAAATAGTAATAAAAAGTAATTGTCTGTTACCATGGAGATTATTAGAAATAACAGTGTTGTCAAAGAAAATGTGTTGCATGTATTATGTTGTAATAATTCATAAATTTCGTTGTACCTTTTAAACTGTTTACTTTGCTTCCACAACTGCGTTCCTCCCGCTACTAAAAGCGTATCTAAGAGGTTATCGACCCGCGATTAAACGGCAAAAGTGTCACTTCACGAAATGGATTACACAACTAAAATCGATATCGGCAAGTTAATTGGTAAAGAAAACTGGCAAACATGGAAATACAAAATTTCGATTATGCTGGATGGAACGGAGAATGCGATGGCAGCCGTCGAAGGCAAATTGAAAGAACCGATACCAGTTGATCAATCGGAAGGTGACGTCGCTGTCAGCACTTATAGTTCGGCTCTAGCCAAGTATAAGAAGGCCGAAACTGGCGCTCTTCTGATGCTAACCACTAACATATCGGAAGACACACTGAAAAAAGTAATGAGATACAAGACTGCACGCGAAGTCTGGCAAGAACTGCACAGATTATTCGACGGGCTAACGGAAGATAGAACATATAATTTATGTCTAGAGTTCTTTGGACTGAAGCATGATAAAGTGGATGACATACCCACTCACATGGCCAAATTAAAGAACCTCTGGAATGAGTTGAAGGCGGAAGTCTCGAAGATTGACGCTAATGCTAAACTTCCCGAGATGTTTCTCATTTGCAAGGTGTTAGATACGTTGGATGAAAGGTACCTCAACAAGTCAAGCTGGCTCATGCTTAAGCAGACAGAGAAGACCATAGATAGTCTGACGACTCACCTTTGTGCATTCGAAAGAGATTTGGGCAGCCAAGAAATTCCCAAACAGGAAGCGCTAGTGGCAACACTAAATGAGCATCCTGCCAAGCATGACAAATACAAGCAACTGATCTGCAACTACTGTTCTGGGAAAGGACACAGAGTGCGCAATTGCAAGAAGTGGATTAGAGATGGCAGGCCACCTAAATCTACTCAAGGCACATCTGGAACAGGCTCAAAGTCCAAGCAGGTGCAACACATTTCGCTAATGGTAAACGCATGTACTACAGGACAAGCTCAAGATCGAGAGAACTGGTTTGTCGATAACGGGGCAATCCGCAGTAAGGAGCGACTTCTTCAGCGATTTTCAAGAATTTGGTATAGACCACACAGTAATTACAGCTGACGGAAGCACAATGCCTGCTGTAAGAAAAGGCGCTGTGGTGGTAGAAACAAATGTAAATAATAAAAGAGAGAAGATAACACTTAACGATGTGTGGCTCGTACCAAATCTGACCAAAAATCTGTTCTCACCGTTGGCAGCGCAAGATAGGATGCAAAATAGCCTATTCACATCAACGCCTAGACAGTGCAAGCTCGATATTGAAGGCACTACTAGAATTGTTGGCAAGAGAGTACCCTTTGGCGGACTCTATAAATTAGAAATGAAGGCGGTCATGCCCACTAAGCAAAAATCAATAGAGGTCAATGCTATCAATGGTACGAACATGCTGCAGCTATATCATGAGCGCTTCGCACACCAAGAAAAGAACCACGTCATTCGCATAGCTAAACGCGAGCTAGGCATCGAGTTACATCCAGATAAAGTGAAATGCGAAGGCTGCATCTATGGAAAGTCTCATCAAAAACCCTTTGGAACTAGGGAAAGAGCATCAGCATGTGGAGAGTTGATACACACCGACGTTTGTGGCCCCTTCACGGAAAGTATCTCGAAGTACAAATATTTTGTATTGTTTAAGGACGATTACTCAAGCTACCGCCTTGTGTGCTTCATAAAGAAGAAGTCAGAAGTAAAAGAAAAACTTACACAGATGCTACAAGAAGCTAAAAACGCTGGGCATATTGTCAAAACCTTACTGAGTGACAACGGTGGTGAGTTTGATAACAAGGACGTCCGGAAAATACTGCAAAGACACGGTATTCAGCATAGGCTGACAATGCCTTACACGCCGGAGCAGAACGGCTATAGTGAGCGAGAAAACCGAACGCTTGTCGAAGCTGCGAGATCTATGCTTTATGCTAGAGGAGAAATGCCTCAAAAACTTTGGGCAGAGCTGATAAACACAGCTGCTTAAGTGCTTAATAGAACAGGGCCTACTAGAGTACAATCGAAAGTTCCTTTCGAGTTGTGGCACGGTAAGAAACCCAAAATAAGTCACTTAAAGATAATCGGAAGTGAATGCTATGCCCATGTACCAAAACAAAAGCGCAAGAAAATTTGCAAGAAAGCCATCAAAGGCAGGCTCATAGGCTACGAAGGTGATGACGGCTACTGGATCTGGAACGGAAGAGAGACATTGAAGTCGAGAGATATCTCATTCCAGACCGATGTTGAATTTAAAATCAACATCAGCGGGCCCTTACGGTCAGAGGGAGCTGAGAGCGATGATAGAAGCAACCCTGACCCTGTGCCTGATGCCGAAAACCAGGAACTTGCTCAATAGGGAGATAGAATGGATGACCAAGTTCTGGTCCCAGACGAAGTCTTCCTCGACGCTAGCGACGGAGGAGAGCTTGAGGTCACTGAGCCTGGTGACGAAGGAGAGCTAGAGATCACTGAGCCTTCAACTGTTGATGATACCCCTGCTGCACAGGAACCTCGCTACAATCTAAGAGAGAGATCCACTATTGCAAGACCCAAAAGATACGAGGACTTTGTGTGTTCGGTAACCAATGAGAAATTCCCAGAAACCTACAAAGAAGCCATTGTGAGAGAGGATAGCGAAGAATGGCGCAAAGCAATGGAGAGTGAGATTAATTCACTAAGAGACCTAAACGTCTGGACGCCATGCCCGTTACCCGAAGGCAGGAAGGCACTACCCTGCAAATGGGTCTTACGCATTAAAAGGAACCCTGACGGCTCTATCGATAAATATAAAGCCCGACTTGTCGTAAAAGGCTTTAAACAACGAAAAGGCATCGACTATGAACAGATTTTTAGTCCGGTTGCTCGTATGGCAACGATAAGAGCCTTACTTAGTGTAAGCGCGCAAGAGAATGTACATCTTGTCCAGTTTGACGTGTGTACTGCATTCTTAAACGGCAAACTTCAAGAAGAGATTTATGTACATCATCATCACACTGATTGATCGTCAAATGTTTTAAAGCTTAACCGAAGCCTATACGGTCTAAAACAAGCCCCAAGATGTTGGAATTCTTGTTTCGAACAAATTCTGCTGGATATGGACTTTAAACAAAGTGTATCTGACTGATTTGTATACTAAGCAAGTAAATGGCAAAAAGCTACGCATCACCCTATATGTTGATGACGGTTTGATAGCTGCTACTGATGAGGACCTTGCCAACAGCTTTCTTAATGATTTGAAGATAAGACTGAAAATTACGACGAAACCTGCGTCTTACTACCTAGGATTAGAAATAGTCAGAGAAACAGACGGGTCTATCTTCATCAAACAAGAAGCCTATGCCAAGAAGGTCCTGGACCGATTCGGAATGGGGAACTGCAATTCAATTGGGACGCCTATAGATAATAATGCTCAATCAGGGAAAGTTGATGCAGTAGAGGCACACTTCTCATATCGTGAAGCTGTTGGGTCCCTCGCATATCTGATGACCGGAACACGCCCAGATATTGCATATGCTGTCGGAGTTGCATCCCGGAAACTAGAGTCGCCAACTAAAGAAGTTGGCTTCTAGTAAAACGAATTATGCGCTACATTAAAGGCACTTGTTCCTTTGGAATAAGGTACAAGGCCAACCATGAATGTGGCCTATTGGAAGGCTATAGTGACGCTGACCACGGCGGTTGTCAACTGAGTGGACGTTCAACCACAGGAGTGGTATGCTGCTATTCTGGAGGCATTGTATCATGGCTAAGTCAAAGACAAGCCTCAGTCGCCATATCAACGACCGAAGCGGAAATTGTCGCAGCCAGTGAAGCTACCAGAGAATTAGTATGGCTCAGTAGGATCTTTAATGATCTGGCTGAATTAAGAGAAGTACCAGTACTGCATGTTGACAACGAAGCTGCTATACGCCTGGCACACAACCCTGAGTTCCACAAGAGAACAAAACACATAAGGATAAGACATTTCTTCATAAGAGAAATCGTTGAAGAGGGAGACATAGTGGTTAAGAAAGTAAGCTCAAATAAGCAACTGGCTGATTTTTTGACCAAGGCTGTGCCAAAGCCCACCCACCAAAAGACATGTACTAAACTAGGAATATGTTAAACAGGCAATTAAGGGAAAGTGTTAAATGTGGACTCCTGGGACCCTTTGCTCCATAGAAAAAGTAATTGTCTGTTACCATGGTGATTATTAGAAATAACAGTGTTGTCAAAGAAAATGTGTTGCATGTATTATGTTGTAATAATTCATAAATTTCCATATTTCCTTGTACCTTTTAAAATGTTTACTTTGCTTCCACAACTGCGTTCCTCCAGTTACTAAAAGCGTATATTCTAACCCTCTTACAAATAAACGCAGAATAAAGTTATACCAGGTATAAACCTATGAAAATGTATGGGTATACTTTAGTTATACCTGGTATAACTTTATTCCGCGTTTATTAGTAAGAGGGTTAGAATGTAGGCTGACGTCGATGATGATGATGATGTAGGAAAGTAGGAGAGCTGAACAACAAATAAAACGTGTATTTACCAACCTTTGAGTAATTGTTGTTGACTCTCCGTTGGTTCGGCCATACGTGTATGGAAAATACCCCCATGCGGGATATTTTTACTTGGCCAAGTTACATTCACAAAACCGTTAGCGTCAGGCTTAAACATTATGAATGATTTCTTTTATAAAGTTAAACTCCTAAACATATATCTTGTGCATGTGTCTTTTGTTTGTGTACAATACTACCTTGGTAACCATGTCAACATTTTTACATTTCGTTTACATTATAACGTACTTTTATTTTCTCTGTGGTTCACAGGCTTCATATTCCTTTTTTATCAGTTATGCTTATATTAGTCTATGGTTACAATGCAACCCTCAGATGCAACCATATTATTTTCCTTTAGGAATGCAACGCCCATGCTCCCGCTTTAGGCTGGCAACATACGTACGTTTTCCGCGTTCGATTTCCGCATACGGAATACAGACTCGGAATTCCGTGAACCTAGCGCAGATGTTAATTTTTTTCTGTTTGGAATTTTCAAAAACGCGCGGGTTGGCATTCGATGCGTGCGGAAGGTGGTCCGTTCGAAAAAAAAAATGGACGTATGCGACAGTCAATGTATTTTATTAGCGTACGATGAATAAATTCGTTTTCCCTATTCGGGTCTCCGAATACGGAAAACGAATTCGGAAATCTAATGCGGATTAATGCGGAAAACGTACGTATGCGGCCAGCCTATGGTGCAGGTATGTTCTATGCCTATGCTGCTGGTCCATTATGGCCCAATCATTCATCGCCATCACACATGACACACTTTTGGCGCAATTTTGTTTAAAAACTTCTTGATTCATAAAGTGCTGTGACGCTATCTAATATAACAAATTATTAATTTATCAACACAAAGTAACTAAATTTTAATATGGAGTCTTCTGTAGGACAAACAATTGAAAGAATTAAACTGCAAGAACAAGATAATGAGGTAAAATTGAGAGAAAAACGAGAATGTGAGTTTATTTGTCTGGTTTCCACAAAATGCTATCATGATTATTTTCTTTTGTTTTTGTACTGCAACTTAGAGCATTTAACCTATGGAGATGGCATAGCTGAGCGTACCCCTCTGCCAAAGTCGCTTGGCCATATGACCATACGCGTTATATAAAACTAGTTCATTCGCCGACCGCCGCCATTGTGTATCGTATTGTGTCGCAAGTAAGTCCTCCGAAAAAATGGTTAATTGTGCGGTATCCTCTTGCAAAAAGCGAGCTGCCACTTTCAATTTGCGAAGCCATGGTGTTTCCTACCACATATAAGTATAAATTATACATCAACATAGTTTTATTTAAGTACAATGTCGAAATAATGGTAGAAAAATTGAATGGTACGTTGGTAGCACACAGTATATAATAGTAATCTTTGGTAGCACAAACGCAGTACCTACAGGGGCTGACAGGGTAGCGATGTGCATAGTGCTGGGACAACGTGAATGAATGATTGATAAATTAAATGATTTTTTGAATCAGTATGTTCAGTATCAAAATAATTTTGTTTGTGTTTGTATCTGGACAAGACAGTTTGAACTAAAAAAAAATATTATTTATAAATGTCTATGAGAATAGATTTAAATTATTTTATTTTAAAATTGTAGGCTAATAAAAAGTAAGTTTGTTCGTTTCGTTAGTGAGTTTTTCAATCATTTTTTAACCTCCGACAGAAAAAGAGGGTGTTATCAATTTGACGTGTATTGCTGTGTGTCTGTCTGTGGCATTATAACTCCTAAACAGATGAAGCGATTTAGATTTTTGTTTGATACCTCTATCGAGAGGAGACTATCGCAGCCATGGTGGTAACAATGACAACCCCACCGCACATCAATTCAAAGCCATATAATAATAATAATAAAGCCTTTTTATTTCCTATAAACCTTACATATGTAGTTACAATGTTTTTTATATTATCTTAAATCTATGTTAGTAGCTCTATGTTTAATTGATTCTAATGTTAGTTTTTATTAATTTTATTATAGGAACCCCTTGGTAGGGTATAGGCCTCCTCCAACTTCATCCATTTTGCTCTGTCCTGTGCTATTTTTGTCCAGTTTTTTCCTGCCACCGATACTATGTCGTCCACCCAACGTTTTTGTGGTCTGCCCACGTTTCTTTTTCCTTGTGGGCCAGTCCATTTCGTGCTCTTGAGAGTCCATCGCTGGTCTGTGCATCTCGCTACATGGCCGGCCCAGCTCCATTTTAGTTTTAGTGCTTGGTGTAACGCGTCTGTCAGTTTCGTCTTTTTTCTTATTTCTTGACTTCTTGTTTTTTGAATTTTTCTTAGGCGTAGCATGCTTCTCTCCATTGCCCGCTGACAAGTTCTTATTTTGTTGGCTATATTGTTTGTAAACGTCCACGTCTGGGAGCCATAGGTTAAGCAGGGCAGAAAACAAGTGTCCATGATGGTCTTTTTCATATTTAGGTCGTAGTTACCTTTTAGTATTTCCCTGTGGGCCCAGTATTTGTTCCAGCTACACGTGACTCTTCTATTGACCTCGTCTTCATTATTTGTTTTAGCAAACGATACTTGTTTTCCTAAGTATACGTACTGCTCCACATATTCAAGTTCAACACCGTCTAGCAATATTTTTCCTTTTTTGCCTTTTGCCATTATTTTTGTTTTGCTGAGGTTCATATGCAAGCCTACATGTTTGCTCTCTGTATTAAGTTGGGATATCATATTTTCTAGCTTCTTGTGAGTTTCAGCAAAGATTGCGATATCGTCAGCAAACCTTAGGTGGGTGAGACGTTCGTTGTTAATTGGGATGCCTTCAGAGATCCAGTTCAGTTTGGAAAATATGCACTGCAAGACAGCTATAAACAATTTTGGAGATAGTGGGTCTCCCTGCCTGACGCCTCGGGCTATTTTGATCTCGTCGCCTCGAGACTCTAGCTTGACTCTGCTCACACTGTTGTGATATATGTTTTTTAGAGTTCTAATGATTATTGGATCTATATTGCAGCTGTGCAAAGCTTGCCAGATAGAGCTATGATAGAGACTGTCAAATGCTTTTGTGTAGTCAATGAAACCTATATACAAGTCTTTGTTAAATTCGGAGTATTTTTCTATGACTTGTTCTAGCGTGTGGATGTGGTCCATTGTCGAAAATCCCGGACGGAAGCCTGCTTGCTCTTCCGGTTGCTCACTGTCTATTGCTGAGCTAATTTTGTTATGTAAAGTGGAACTAAATAACTTATACACGCTTGATAGTAGGCTAATCGGGCGGTAGTTAGCGATGTCCAGTGGGTCTCCTTTTTTATATAGCAGTATTATGTCTGAATTTTGCCACTGCTCGGGTATTATGCCTGTTCTTAGAACCAAATTAAATATGCGTGTCAGTGGTCCAGTGAGTAGCTTTGCTCCTTCTATCAATGCCTCGTTCTTTAAACCATCGGGCCCTGGGCTTTTCTCTCGCTTCAACTTTTTAATATTTTCCAAGACGTCACGTACTTTTATAATAGTTGTATCACTGATGTTTATCTCTGATCTATTTGTTTCTATGAACGGAGTCGTGTCTTGTAGCTCAGTAGCATATAGGTCTTTTTAGAAGTTCGTAGCACATGATATTAAGTCTTTTCTTGACTTTGTTTCTTTTTGTCCGTTCTTTAAGCTCTTAATCCAGTCTGTATGATTGATTAATTGCTTATAAGCTCTTTTGGCGCTTCTCAATTCAAATCCATATACAATTGCGAAAATACTCAAATGTTCGTATATCCTTTTTAACCAAAAAAGTTGATCCACGGAAATGTGTTCGACATGTATATAATAAACTGGTACATTTCAAAAATCAGTGATTTCCTCTAGTCGTGATCATTCAGACATGTATATGAACTAGATTATGGCTATGAAACCATATGTTTATGATAAATTAAACAAATAAATTTGTAGAAATTAGTAGGTTTAATAAACACCCTACAATCTTTTTTTATAATTTTTAAAACGAGCAACGTACAGAGTTTTATGAATGATATAGAACGAGTGAATATGAATGAAGTACATCGAAGAATGAAAGTTTAAGAATGAACAGCGAATGTGTCGTAGACACCATACACGTATGTTTTCCTATCTAAGATATCAAACTAGCTTAGCTAGGAAACACCGTACTCAAATAGTTAAAAAAAACGAAAAACTGACGTGATAAAGTGTTACATAAAAAAGTGTCAAATAAAAGTCTATCCGGTTGATTGTATTATTTATTATTTACGCTTTCTTACTATTTAACACGTATACATAAGGTCCGTATTAAAGAACGGGGCTCAAGTATGAATCCCGAATGCCCGAACCTAAATAAAACAAAATGTAAGTGACAGTTTCATACTATTCTATGCTGAAACCTGCAGGTACTATAGTTTATGAATACCATTGTTCCAAGACGTATGCCACCATTTTATTATGTGCTATCCCCAGTTCGTCTACCATGCATGGGGTATTTGGATATTACATTATTTGAAACGTCATTCTTATAGGAAAGTCACGGGTCCAACAATATATATTATGTAGGTAATTATGAAATATTATTGACAAAAAATAAATACAATCGTTCTTTTTTTAGTGTATCTTAAATTCTTTCCTACCTTCCTTACCTACCTACGTAGTTTAGCAGACCACAAATCATATTGCGTATTTTTTTTATTTGTGAAATTAATTACTTAAGTTTATTATTATTTAGTATAACAAAAATAAAACGAATTAACATTTTGCTCATTCATTCATGCATTAAAACTGAATTTCCAGTCATTCTTTGTATCACATCACTAGCACTTTGTATTTGTTGTCATAGGATTATTGCATATACACAAATATGTCAATGTATGTGTGTTTTTTGATTGTGTGATTATTATTTTTTCGGGTGCGTTTGTAGCAATAGGATGCATGTATCTGAGGTGGTCTGTAACAGGTTAAATTAGGTATCTGTTACACCTGTTCCAGTTCCAGGGAAATAGCAGTTCCAAAATCCTGTTCCAAAATAACAGCCCGTTATTTTGAAACAGCTACTAGTACTAATAAATAAAGCAGTGTTCAGATTCATTTTGTGAAATCTCCCCATACTTGATAAATTTTCCTCAAAATTATATCACTTTCATAAAATTTTCCCCATATTTTGTGGTGGCATTTTGTAATAAAAAAAGCTTATAATAAATAAATGATAAGCATACAAGAGCAAAACCCAAAAATTTGCGATAAAAGAGTTATTTATGTAGTTTGGCTACCTTTAATATGTATTTTATAAACTTGGTCATAATTTTTCAATGGCATACATATTTGAAAATATTGTGAACAAAAATGCCCAATATCACAGATAATATAATACTAGCATCCAATATTAACCCACTTTTCCTTTTTCCCCGATAGTTTGCACTTTTTCCCCAAAATTGGGCAATATTACCCAATCTGGATATACATTCACAGAAAAGAACCACAGATTATGTGACTTTTATTGCACTTTTGGATAAACGCACGATATTACACTATGTTCTATTTTTATTTTTATCACGACAATGTGATCTGTGGGTTTAAAATAAATATTTCACCATCATATTTTTACATTACATAAAATATTATAAATAAAATACAATCAATATTACATTATAAAATCGATGGTTTACACATTTTTTTATTCAATGGTAAGTCCATAATTGTGTATCCGAATGGGTAACAGTGACAGGCAGATAACAGACGCTATCTCTTTCTATTACAATAAGTCAGAAGAGAAAATAGTTTGTTCCAGCCCCAAACTGGTACAGGCGCAGATAATTTTTGTTTTAATCTCTTTCTAACAACGTAAACATCCCTAAGATAGACGAGAGAAGAGCTTGTTATGTTACACAGACACACACACACACACACTAGTTACGCCAAAGGTATGTTTTGACTTGTGACCACGCGGAACAGATTTTGACTGTTACTGCGACTGTGACTGTTACTGCGACTGTGACTGTTACTGCGACTGTGACTGTTGTTGTGGGTCGTGGAACTGGTGGAACAGGCAAAAGAAGCAGGAACTGTTATTTCAATTTATGGATATCTGTTCCATATTGCTATTTTTAAATATCTGTTTTTTTTAACTGTTTCGATAAATATGCCTCACTCCTAGTATCTGTGAGTGATTGTCATTTTTTTGTAGTGTGCTGTATGTGTTTTCCTCGCCTCCCGCAGAAAGTGGCAGAAAAAGTTGTTCGGTGATTCGCGGCTTGCCGTCTCCATAGGTTAAATGCTCTAAGTACTGCAAGCACAGATTGCAAGTCTGCAACATAAAGATAAGACCGCACAAGGCATAACAAAACATCTGAGCAAGATAAAAGAATCTGAGATGGCTGAAGTCACCATCAAATTGTTACGTTCTAAGTTCTTACAAAATTACAACGTGATTTTACCTGTAATTCCCATCAGATTGTCATATTTTCATTGGTAATCGTCATTTCTATGAGAAATCTATACAACATAATGTAAAAATCATAATTAAGTAATCAAATACAAAGATTAGAATCACCAGAGCATTAAGATTTTCACATAAAAATAAAACAATAAATTTTGGGGGTTCCCTTACTTGAAAATAAAACTAAAAATATTTTATCTATGGATATTTTTGTATCTATGGATAGGTCTTCAAAAATGATATTGAAGTTTCTAATATCATTTTTTTCTAAACTGAATAGTTTGCGCGAGAGACTCTTCCAAAGTGGTAAAAAGTGCCCCCCCCCCCCCCCTCTATAACTTCTAAAATAAGAGAATGAAAAAACTAAAAAAAATATATGATGTATTAGGTAAACTGCCAGCGAAAATTGGTTTGAACGAGATCTAGTCAGTAGACTTGACTTCGTGCGCGAGTCCGACTCGCACTTAGCCGGTTTTTGACAATGACACGAAATTAATTAAAAGAGTAATATCCATACAATTTAGTAGGTAACTGAGCATCATTTTAATTTAGATTTATTATTGAATAGGGTGTTATGTTCCACTTCGCGCTGCATGTTGCTTATCAGTAACCTGGCCGAATGTATTAAAATCTCCCTCTAATCAACAAAAAAAAAATAGAAGTAATAATTCGATGTATAATGTTGCGTTTGTTGTACATTGATTTATCCTACAGAGGTAGTATGAGAACATATTTTCTTTTAATAATGTACGGGCAATAGCTCCGCACACTGAGATGTAGAATGTAGATGGACGAATCACACGGGATGTGTAAAGGAAATAAAATCACTGCTATGTGTCCGTTAATGATTGACAGTTTATTAGGCAAAACAATAAATTATATAATACCTACCTAAAGTAGGTGAGTTGTGGCGGGCGTAATAGCCTAGTCAGCGAATGTACATAAATAATCGGTGAATTAGCGACTGCTTGTTCAGGTAAAAACTAAAACAAGTTATATCATGTGGCGATGCTCGTACAAATAAAAACATCAAAAACCCGACTGCTTAAAAAGCGAACTAAAAAGACGTAAACCACGGTTTTTGAGATTTAACTTTTTTCTATTTATAACATTTTAGTTTTTTTTTTTTAATCGGGTACACTTAAACATACAAGTGTTAAATATTTTTGAAATCACCTCTTAAAACCCTTTATTTTGATACCCCACACGATGGAATTGGAAAAAAAAAAATTGGGCCCCCACAATATGACACCCAAAATCCGTGTAGTCAGTGACACTCGCAGGGTTAGGACGAATCGATTGACGTAAGAATCATCAAAATCGGCCAACGCGTTTGGACACACAAGTACAAACATACATTAATAGGCTGATAAACACATTACCCTCTTTCGGCAGTCGGGTAAAAACGCCTTTACAGGTAAACATTGTACCTTTATATTGGCACATGTATAGGTACCTACTTACAAAATAAACTCCGAATACGAAAGGAGAAGTGATCTGGATTATTTTCAACAGTAAACAATGCAGTGTTGTCAACCAATCGAGCAATACGCGATACTTTGACACATCTTGGAAAGCTGCTAAAGGAATACGAATGTCTTACGCTTGCTACTGATAAGTTGTCGCATCAGTTGACTGTGGAGACAACACGTTACAACGCTCTCGTCTGCCAAGTAGAAATCTGCTTCAAAGAATTGGAAGAACTTCGTAAAAAATCTGTTGGTTTGCTTGTAATTTTCTAAATAGTCTACCTTATTAATTTGAATAAGTAGATAGTAATAGTGGTTGTAGTAGATATCAATTACAGTTATCCATCAGTACTAGACAGTTAAACGAATAGCCTTATCCCTTCCTTACCTAGAGTTTGTATAACCAACCTCCCGGTTGGCTATACAAACTCTAGAAGAGTTTGCGCGTGGCCAAAATCGGAACTAATGTCCTATGGAAACAATTGGTATCCTTGTAGAACTGTAAGGGTGCCTTTCCACCAGAGATGCAGCTATGCTGCGAGAATGTAAAAGCTAAGATAAGAAACTTTGTCACCGTTTCCACTGATGCTAAGCTATGTAGCGTTGCGAGTAATATGTGCTATGAAGATGCGCCGCCGCAAAGTAGCTGCGCGAGGAAGATTCGCAGCTCGAGCAATGCGATGTATCGATTAGGGAACCGGTGAGGGCGGTGCGGTGAGGCGATGACCCATAGCACAGATAATATAATACTAGCATACAGATGCCTCATCCCATACAAAAAAACCGTGCCGACGTAACTAGCGTTTTTCATCTGCTTAATCTTGTTATTTTTGTGAGTACATCAATCGCGTTTGATCCCGTTTCACGGCAATAGATGGTGTTAGCATCGCCTTGCAAGTAAAAGGGTTTACGAGGTTCGTGAATATTTTTTTCTTTAAATACAGTGAAGGTTCGTTTTATAGTATTTTTTTGCACGTTGTTACAGTTTTTTTGCACCAATATGTGTTAAAATGCAAATTTTAACAATCGAGTTGAATGCCTCAGAAATTTAAAAATGCGCCATCTATGGCATCAATTTTTAAATGATCCGTTCAAATAATCTATGAAATGTGAATTAAGAGCCCAATATTCCATAATTTTGTACTTAGGAGAGTTAATTAAACAAGAACATACAATATTTATGTTCAATTCCAGATAATGTTAATTTTTAACACAATTCTATTGAATTGTGTGTACATGTCGCGTCATCTAGTGAGATTTATTTGAACCAAATATTCTTTCTTAGCAATGAGACCCCGTGCCCATAGCAAACATCCATAGCACGCATCCTTCCATATAAAAAACATATCTTAGTTGAATCCGTTTCCACCAGTGCTAAGCTATGTGCACGAATGAATATGATTAGTTCACATAGCTTACAACGTATAATAGCATAGCACATCTCTGGTGGAAAAAGCAGTCTAAATGGCTCATTACAAACCTGCAACAGTGCATCGGATATGAACAGAAAAGTACCAGGCCCCTCAGAAAGTATTGCGAAAAAAAGTTTTTATATATGGGAGACTGGCCAGTTATAATGTTTTTCGAAAATATGATTATTTATAAGTAAAAATAAGTAAGTTCCAATTTCAAAATTTCCCTCCACATTTTTTGCGAGTTAATTCAAAGTATTGTGTCTCACTGAAATATGGATCTGCGCCGGGAACATTTTAGAGCTAAGATTTTATACGATTTCAAGTGTCGCCTGAAACCGGATGAATCGTACGATAGACTTCAAATGGCATTCATGGATGAAGGCCCTTCCAAGGCAACCGTGTATCGTTGGTATAACGAATTCAAGCGCGGTCGACCAACTTTGGGGGATGACGAAAGAAGCGGTCGCCCTTTGACGGCTGTTACCGAAGAAAACGTGCTAGCAGTGAAAAATTTAATCCAAGACAATAGGCGAATTACATATCAGGAGATTCAACACATATTGAAGATTGGATCGGGAAGCGTTCACGAGATTCTACACAGCCATCTTCGCGTGAGGAGGATAGTATCACGCTGGGTGCCGCACAACCTCACCGATGCTCAGAAGCAGGCCCGGGTGGAATGGTGCCGTGATATGCTTAACAAATTTGAAGCAGGCTCGTCTCGGCGTGTTTACGACATCGTTACAGGTGATGAGTCCTGGATTTATCAATACGACCCAGAAACCAAGCGCCAGTCGACTGTTTGGGTGTTTCAAAATGAGCCAACGCCTACCAAAGTGAAGCGATCTAGAAGCGGGGGTAAGATTTTGATCGCTAGCTTTTTTAATTTGACTGGCCACTTGGTATCAATTCCCTTACGGGATCAAAGAAGCATTAATGCCGAATGGTATACTACCAAATGTTTGCCAGAAGTTTTCTCTGTTATAAGCAACAAGCGACCAAACACAGGGCTCCGCGGGCTACTGCTCCACCACGACAATGCACCTGCGCACACCGCACTCAAAACGAGGGACTTCCTGGACAGCACGCCAGTCAAACTCCTGGGTCACCCTCCTTACAGCCCTGATCTAGCACCGTGTGACTTCTTTTTATTCCCAAAAATAAAAAATCAGCTCAAAGGGATACAATTTTCGTCGCCGGAAGATGCGCTGGCTGCGTTCGAGCAGGCTGTAAACGAGGTGTCTGCGGCGGACTGGAAAAAGTGTTTTGAAAACTGGTTTAGGCGCATGAATCTTTGTATAGAGGCTGGTGGAAAGTACTTTGAAAAGATTTAATAAAAATATATGTACGTATAGAACAATTTTTTTTAGTTTCGCAAAACTTTCTGAGTGTCCCACGTATTGTTACAAAAAACATTACATTCGCTTAACAAAATTCATTTTTTGCATTCGTTAAAAAGTTTTATGTTGATACTATTTTTAAGCTCAAAAAAATCTTTTCTTCACTTAAATTTCAGAGCGATGGCGTATCTACTGTGTGGAACAAACGGTCTAAGTTACTCGAGACTATTCAAGGGATTGCGGACAAATGCGACATTTGGGCATTACTTATTAAACCTTCATGCAACGAAATAGTTCCAAGCGTAAAACATGTACTAAATAATGAGCTGCTCATTCATGACGACAGTAAACTAAGAAATTCATTAGAAAGACGGAAAAAAGCACTTGCTGAACGTAATTATTTGTTGTCTGAGCCTGAAGTAGGCGAAGAATTCATTCGGTGAGTACTTAAAACTACTTAATACTCGTAAATTTAAAAAAATATGAAGTATGAGCCGCATCCTTATTGCGTAATGAATTCGGAAAGAGCAAAGAGTATGAAAAATCGATCAATCACAAGCGAGACGAATGACGCGAAGTGGCTTTCCGTCTGTCATTGGTCGATATTTCGTCACTGACGCAACGCGACGTGTGGACAACACGGCGCGTTGCGTCAGCGTTTCGTTATGTGATAAATAATCAAATAATGAGGTTTAAATCACAGGTACGTAGCCCGATTTGACTTGAAATTATTTGTATTACCCGGGCATTTTAAATAGAGCCCTAATTAATCACTTGGTTCTCAAGTTGAAGGGATATTGTATCATTTTAATGTTTTCGATGGTATTATTTTTCTTTTTTCAGCATAAAAAATGCTCTGCAATATTCGATGGAGATAGCTGCTAACGTATTGTAAACGCAATTCTATTGTAACGTTATGATTAATGACAAACAAATCATTTACGGCTTAAGACCAATTTGCGTCTGCGAATTATAGTAAGTCTTGCGACAACACTACGCACTTCTTGACAACCAGAAAATTTTATAAATATTAAATAAATAATTGACGGCACAGTTGGCGTACTTGTTGAGCGATCGGCTGCATGCAGCGCTGCGTGTCGCGGGTTCGACTTCAGCACGGAACAAATATTTGTATGGCCTACAGATTTTTTTTCCGGATCTGGGTGTCTTGTGTATGTGAGTTTAAATCTTTGTGAAAGCACCCTCGATACACGAAGAAATTCCTAGTGTGGGGAAAAGTTTAAAAAAAATAAAATTAATTAAATTAAAATCTTTTATTTCAGATTCATCCTACGTGTACCTACATCCATATTTGTTAGTACGATAGCGAGCTTCAAACTAATGTTAGTAATAATTAATAGTTGATTGACATACC
Organism: Orthosia gothica; assembly: GCA_949775005.1. Lineage (NCBI taxonomy): Eukaryota > Metazoa > Arthropoda > Insecta > Lepidoptera > Noctuidae > Orthosia > Orthosia gothica. Next base: position 19,340,180 of record OX459034.1, read on the forward strand.
GCTAATAATAATTTAATTAAATAATATATAATATAAGAACAATTTTATTTTATCCCACTCAATTAAACAGTCAGTGGCGTCCGGCAGCCTAATTGTGTAAGTAAATTCGGCAAAGGAAACAATCTGTTTCTTTCCCAAAAACGATTTTCGCCATACAAAAAATCGTTTTTGGGAAAGAAACAGATTGTTTCCTTTGCCGAATTTACTTACACAATTAGGCTGCGGGTAGACTCCCCGATGATGGTGCGAAAAGTTAAATCGTTTAAGAATGGGCGTTAAAGTCAAGACAGTTGCACTTTATCTAATCGACTCCTCTAATGAACCACTAAAAATCAAAACGACCGGCCTAAAGAAATCATACCTTGTTTTAGACTGCTGTCGAACATAACACATTAAAAAAAAAACACACAATTTATTGCTTTTTCTGCTACAACAATATTTGCGATTTTAAAATATAACTTCTTTTTGAAAGGTCGAATTTTTACAGCAGACAACTTAGGATTAATTGTAGCTCAAGATTTGACTTGGCTGGTTTTTATACACAAGTTACCTTAGTTTTGGCTCATAAAATTATCTTTTTTATCACACGTAATTTACATTTTATGGATAAACCTATATGGCTAACTATTAAGAAAGACAATGAATGAATATTAAAACCGATAATTATAGTATTTGTGAAAACCAGCCAAGTCAATGGAGTTTCTTGTGCGTTCTTCTCCTTACCAATCTACTTTCCGAATGCAAGGTAGAATCTTTTTTTTTTTTTATTATTTTTAAATTTTAATTTATGTGACGTTCACAAGTGCCGTTTATTGGTCTAATTAAATAAATATATTTGACTTTGAAAAGCAAGATTGTGTTTTTACTTTTTTTTAGAATGTTTTCTGTTCTTGTGAATAAAGTTCAGGATACAAAACTTGGCACCCATTTAGATCTCAATTCTTTTATCGGCGTAGTAATAGTATAAAGCTGAAGAGTTTCTTTGTTTGTAAGGTAGGTAGTTGGTTGTACCTGTGGTAGTCGCGGGAGAAGGCCCGCCCGCGCCTAAATTCGAATAGTGGGCGAGTTCCGCTACCTAAAGAGACGAAAAAAATAATGTAGTATTTTAGTTTTGTTTTCCATATAAAATAAGGTAATGTAACTTTTCTCATGAAAATGTAACTTTTAGAGATGTCTCATGTAACATTTGGCTATCTGTCACTGGCAACACTGCGGCGTAGTCAACAACCGCGCATTTTCCACGGCTGATAATCTTCATAGAACGAAACGCTCGACGTAGCGCCATTTTTTTTTAATGATGCATGACGTTTTTGCTTGGCTGTGATTGGTTGTCGCAGGCACCGGTAGGCCGCCATTTGTTTTTGTATCATTTGAATTTTGAAATGACATTACAGGTACTTGCTGTGTTGATCGAGTGAAGTCGTACCAGGCAAAGATTACTATTATATACTGTACCAGGTCTCTGCGATTACTTTTGCTACTTACAAAATGTATTACGACTGCTGTGTTTGTAAATCTTCGCGACAAGTCGCTATTTTGCATTATTTCCCGTGTAATGAGAAAAGACTCGCTAAGTGGTTAAAGTGTCTAAATCCGTGATGATCTGAAATCATTATCACCAGAACAACTTTCGAAGATTTTTGTTTCTCAAAAACACTTTGAAAAGAATTTCAATACGTCTAAATTACGTCTGATTGGCAGTGCCTATCCTTCTCTGTTTGCTGAAGATGAGATTTTGACTGGAACAGCATTTCGGCAGAATGACGGTAAATATTATGAAGATACATTAATTATTACTATTTCTTGCTTCGTTAGTAGTACCATGCTGATTTTCAAACTTACCTCACTAGTCTCAGGTTTTAATTCAGTGACTGAGGTGCCTAAGTTCATCAGTAAAATTAACAAACTCCAGGATATTGTTACCCTTTAATGTACTTTTGTCAGCAATATCTATAAGTCATTAAGTGTAGTTATGAACCAATATAACCATTATCATGTGATCTTCAATCTGGTGTCTTCCTAACTAAAACTAAAACTTACCTCACTAGTTTCAGGTTTTAATTCAGTGACTGAGGTGCCTAAGTTCATCAGTAAAATGAACAAACTCCAGGATATTGTTACCCTTTAATGTACTTTTGTTAGCAATATCTATAAGTCATTAAGTGTAGTTATGAACCAATATAACCATTATCATGTGATCTTCAATCTGGTGTCTTCCTAACTAAAACTAAAACTTACCTCACTAGTTTCAGGTTTTAATTCAGTGACTGAGGTGCCTAAGTTCATCAGTAAAATGAACAAACTCCAGGATATTGTTACCCTTTAATGTACTTTTGTTAGCAATATCTATAAGTCATTAAGTGTAGTTATGAACCAATATAACCATTATCATGTGATCTTCAATCTGGTGTCTTCCTAAAAAGAAAATTAACAACCACTCCGGTCCAACTTTAATAAAGAAACCTGTCACTGTAATTCAAGATTCAGACCTAATAAAACATGAGAAAATATAGCAATGACAAGATCAAATAACATATGGATATATATGTAATATGGTATTAAAATGCAATTGCGACCTAAAGTATATTGCTTTAACAAAGTAAATTTACAGTCTTCAAAACAGTTTCATGGATACTGAAATTGTTGTTGTTAGTCTGATTTCAGAAAATGTATTACCTCAGGTGGAGCTTTTATACTCCCGTAAAAGACACTTTGATCACACATACTCCATGGAACCACTGAAAGGTTTGTTATTGGTATAATTGTGTCTTGCTACTTTCATTAAATTATTTTTCTCAAACATGCTTGGTAATTTGAGCACTACTTTGGTAGTCTAAAGTAATGCTCAAATTCTTGTGCCTCGGCCCACATTTACATGTTCGTTCATCAATGTCTCTTTTGCTGGCCGCTGCAGTAATGTACTAATTTAATAGACAAGTGCCATAATTTTCTCTTTTGCTTTTTCAGAAATTCAGGCGGCTGCTTCTAACTCAAATGAATTGCCTCTGTAGTGCTTACCTCAGTATCCACAATCTAGTCAAGATTCAGGTATCTCAAATTTCTTAGTTTATGTATATTAAATGCCTTGTTCAAATGTAAACTCTTTGATCATTTATTCTTTGACTTTGTCGTTTTCAGAAGTCCTTGCTTCTAGCTCCTGTGGCCTCCAAACTTTACTACAAGTTCCACAAAATCCACCAACAATTCAGGAGTTTTTTAAATTATAATAACCTTCTGGTATGAATCAAAATAATCAGAAAATGTAAGCCATAGGCTTATATTAAGGCCTTATGATATCATCATACAGAGTATTTTGCAATGTTTCAGATTCGAGTCAAGTCCGGAATGTAAAAACACTGAACACTTCCAGATAACGATTAATAACAAATATTTAAAAAAAAACACCGACATGCCAAATGTAAAAAGAGTACAAAAAGGCAAAAGAACAAATGAACTTTTACAAAAGAGCTAAGAAAGTTCTGAAGTTTAATAAGGAAACTTCCTTCGAAAAGTTGACAGCACACATGAACCCTCATGCAAAAATAATTATGAAAATGCAGATTAATCTTTGCACTATAAATAAGAAAGGGCGTCGATTTACCATAGAAGAAAAACTGATTTCATTATCGATAATGAAGCAAAGTCCTAAATGCTACAGATTTTTACCCTAAATATTTATATTACCATCGAGGTCAACATTGAATTAGATGGTGACAAAATTAAATATTGAAACAGGAATCTGCCCTCAAGTTTTCAAATTAATAAAAAAAACAGGTTTGTACCTTTACTATGCAATATGAAAAACCTTGGTTAAATCTTATAATAATTATTTGTTAGTGGAACCCTAACCTAATACAAACAGAATGCTTGTATGGCTGGCCATGCGTAACGCACATATTATAACCTGTTTTTACTCGACTGCCGAAGGAGGGTAATGTGTTTATCAGTCTATGTATGTATTTATATATGTATATATGTGTGTTTGTTCCTATATGGCGTTCCAGAGACCAAACGCGTTGGCCGATTTTGATGATTCATACGTCAATCGATTCGTCTTAACCCTGCGAATGCTACATTAAAATTGGACAATAGAAAAATTGCGTATTTTGGGCGCCATATTGTGGGGGCCCAAATCTTTTTTTGCTTATAAACCCATCGTGTGGGGTATCAAAATAAAGGGTTTTAAGAGGTGATTTCAAAAATATATAACACTTATATGTTTAAATGTATCTAGTTAAAAAAAAAACTTAACTAAAAAGTAATAATTAAAAAAAGTTAAATCAAAAAATCAAAAAAAACGACTGCTTCAAAAGCGAACTAAAAAGTCGTAAACAAGGAAATAATCATGCTGTGCAGGCGGAGGATACACCAGATTTTGGTCAACCAGCCCGCGAATATGTATCCTCCGACTGCACAGCATGATTATTTCCTTGTTTACGACTTTTTAGTTCGCTTTTGAAGCAGTCGGGTTTTTTGTTTTTTTTTTTTTTATAAATTATTTATATCTTTTAGTTGCACTTTGCTGTATGGTAAAAATAGTTAAGATTTTGAGGAATCTTCATTAATTTTTTCTTTTCAAGTCACTCTACCCTAACAAGTTTCAGTTTTTAATTTGTTGGTTTCCAGGTTGCAACATGGGAGGACAGCAAGAAAATGTGTTCTCTGTTATTTGATGAACTGCCACTAGAAACTGCCTTAAGTTACAATAAAAATAAGGACACAATTGATGGCTTTATAGAGCTAAACATGAAAAATACCCAGTTTGCTGATCATGCATTTGTATTTATGCTGAGAGGAGCAGTTTTTAAATGGCAGCAACCAGTGGCCTATTATTTTTGCTGGGGAGCTACTTCAGGGCTTGAATTAAGAAATATTTTGAAAGATGTGATTTCTGCCATAGTAGGATGTGGGCTGAAGCCAATTGCATTGATTTGTGACCAAGGATATGCTTTTCAATCTGCTTTAAGAAGTCTGAAAGCAGACACAACACGTGATCAATTACTTGCAAATCAAGAACCAGGTCAGTTTTATTCAGTTAACTTTTCCATCCTAGCGGTCCATACATTCAGAAACATTTGTGAATGGTCATCACAAGAGTTAAAATTGCTGGCATTAATCAACTGGCTCAGCGGTGGGCATGTCGTTTAAGGAACTTGCATCGCAAAGATGTAAAACAACCATTGTTTTTAACCATATTTACATGAATACTGTTTAACTTGATGGCACTGTGGAATTATTATTTGATTCAAAATGTTTAATTATTTCAGATGGCACAGTCACAATAAGCGGAGTCAATCTGAGTATTGTATATGACCCGTCACATCTTATAAAAGGACTGCGAAACAACTTTTTGAACAAAAATGAAATAATGAATGGGAAATAAATATCGAAATGGCAAGATATAGTAGATGTGTATGAAACATATTGCCATCACACAGAAGCCAGACTTCTGTATAAATTGAACGACCAGCATGTCATTCCTGAAAAGATAAAAAAATTAAGGTAGTTTAAAATTTATTTTATTTACCTAGCTATTTATAATCGCCGGTTAATTCTACTTTCAGTTTCTCAACTCCAAGTGTGACAAGCGGTTGACAATTTGTCACGTTTGAGAAAAATCTCGAATTAACCACATGTTATAGCAGTTTTGGGTTTCTGAGAACCTTTTTCAATGTTAATCTCTTGTCAACGAGCCTAATTTATAATTGTTGGAAATCGGTCGATTATTCGCAGATTAAAATTAATGTTAAGATTTTAAAGGCTTATATTACGATAAAAAGATAATAGGGATCGACGAAATCTATGGTATGGGTTGAGTTATAAAAAATATGCAATTTAGATCAATTATTTAATTAATAAGATTTAATAAAAAATAGGATATTACAAACTTTTTAAATTAATTACAGTATAAAAACATGACACAATTATCAAAAATAGGTTTTTTTTGTATTTATGTAAATAAAAATAAAAAAATCAAACTGTTACTGACCTGGGAATCGAACCTACCTCACGCTAATGCGCGTGAGGAAGGTTCGATCTGTGACTGTTCCCTGTACTTAGTACTTACCAATATCAGTTTCTGGATAGGTTTGTTTGTTTAACTTGAAGCGGCTGGGGTGGTGACCGCGCCAGAGTAAGCAACAATTACCAAGGTCAGTCTTGGGATGGGTGGCCCTTAGGGCCGCTTTCTGTAGTCGACGTGACATCTCAAATCCGCTGACAATTTGTCACAAATTAACAAGCCCTCAGTTCTTAGTGAGTTTCTCAACACTTGATCATCGAGAAATTACTTAAGGCGACAACACGCCCCAGCGACCTTGAGCGATTGGGAGGAGCTTGCGCCGCACCCCCGCGACCCCGCAACTACACGCTCGTAATTTCGTAGGGTAACCATACGCTTCAGACGGCGTGGACTACTGACTGTTTTTGTTTTTATGTAGTGAGAAATAATAAGGTAGCATTCTGATAATAAATATTATTTTATTAGTGGTGAGATCCTACGAATATTAAAAACGCGAAAGTATGGATGAATGGATGGATATTTGTTCCTCAATCACACCAGAACGGGTGAACGGATCTGGGTGAAACTTGGCACAGAGACAGATTATAGTTCGGAATATCACATTTATTTCATCCCGGTAAAATGTTCCCTTGGAGCAACAAAACACAACACGCGGGTGTAATAGCCGCTAGCAGAAGCTAGTGGTTTATATATTTACGTAAGTAATCAATGTGCTCATTCATATATGGGCAACTAGCTGTCCCCCGCGGCTTCGTTCCTTACCTACTCTACCCTACCCACCTACCTACCCTACCTACTCCACCCAACTCTACCATACCCTACGTACCTACCAATAAAAACAATAAAATACTATATATAGCCTATGTCCTTCCTCAGGATGCCATCTATCTCCTTGCCAAATTTCATTGTATTCCGCTTAGTGGTTTAGACGTGAAAAGGTAACAAGTAACGTAAAGGTAACAAGTGATAGGTAAATAGTGTAAAAATAATAACAAGTGATAAAAACATAAAATAAAGACATGCGATTTGTGTGCATGGGCGGATCCAGGAGTGGGGGGGGATACTTGAAATAAAATGATGTGAATTATAAACATTATTTTATTTTTAACAAGTGATAAAAACATAAAATAAAGACATGTGATTTATGTGCATGGGCGGATCCAGGAGTGGGGGGGGGGGATACTTGAAATAAAATGATGTGAATTATAAACATTATTTTATTTTTAACAAGTGATAAAAACATAAAATAAAGACATGTGATTTGTGTGCATGGGCGGATTCAGAAGGGAGGGGGGGCACGGGACACTTGAAATAAAATGATGTGAATTATTAACATTATTTTATTTTTAGCAAGTGATAAAAACATAAAATAAAGTCATGTGATTTGTGTGCATGGGCGGATCCAGGAATGGGGGGGGGGGGGGGGTACTTGAAATAAAATGATGTGAATTATTAACATTATTTTATTAGCTTTAAAACTCCTCAAAACCGAGAACACTTATATCTATACGATGTCTATCGCTATTGCTCGGTTTTTCCTTCGTTTATTTTTCTTTTCTTATTCTCCTTCTTGTTTTCTTTTGCGTTCTACAAGAATATATCATATAAATATTCATATGAGCCGACTATGTTAAAATCATTGTTTACCTAGTAGGGACTGTTCCTCATTTTCGGTCACTTTGTGAAAGGATGATGGATCCCCCTCAGATATAGTTGTTTCAATTTCCGCAGAACTGAAATATAATTACAATGATAAATACACCGAAACAATCTATGCTATATAAGCTGGGGCAAAAAATAAAAGATGAACAAACCATAATAAAGGTTTTAACAGTATCTCCTTTGCTGTCAGGCTGTCACTCAAACATCTAAAATAAAAACATCATGAGATGCTTATTTCATACAACAACCAAATACCAAACACTCATATGCATAAATATGGCAATTATTATTAAAATTATTATTTTACTAACTATATTTTAAAATAATATTAATATTTTAATGTTTAAAAAAAATAGGTATTACTAAAACCAAAAGCAATAAATAGCCCACATGAAAACCATTTCCCCTGCCTAACCCCTCCCCCCGGTATCCGCGCCTGGTGGTGCCAAATATAAAACTCTTTATAATATATAAATAAATGTTCTTTTACTAGTAAAAATGTATAAAAACTATAAACAGCAGCCTAATTGCGTAAGTGAATTCGGCAAGGCAAAGGGTTTGACCCGATGAAAGAACATGAACAATTAAATAATCACAGGCGAGATGAAAGACGCGATGTGGATTTTCGTCTATGTGATTGGTCGATTGTTCATATTCTTTCATGGAGTCATACCCTTTGCCCTGATAAACAATTGACCAATCACATGCGAGATGAAAGACGCGATGTGGATTTCCATCTATGTCATTGGTCGATTGTTCATACTCTTTCATGGGGTAAGACCCTTTGCCTTTCCGAATTCACTTACGCAATTAGGCTGCTGATATTATAATGCAAAATCTACTGATAAAATAATAATAAAAATGTGTTTAAATAATACTAAAGTCGGAATATTAAATTAGGTACCTATGCATTTACCTGTCGGTACTTATGTCCATATTTTCATGACCAATAAGCGGAGTCGCCTTTTTCTCCTGTTCTGTACAGCCGGGGCTACAATATAAATGTATGTTTGTAAGTATAGATAAACCATTATATTGTATTAGGCGAAATTAGTAAAGTATTCGTACATGACGCACTACCACAAAACAGACCCAAAAAATTACATCTCCGCATCCGGAGATGTAATAGAGGTACAACACGGTCAAAATAAATGTGCACCTCGCTGGATTGCGAACTCACTTCTGCCTACCCGCGCGGCGCCCTACGTTTGTCCCGAGCAAGACGAACGACAGAGTGACGTGACAGCGCCGGGTGCACAGTTATTTTCCCCGAGCAGTACGTACTTGGAGTGGAGTACTATACTTACAACTATGCCAAATTGCTAATAATTACATTCACATACTTTTTGAAAATGTTATCCGGACTGTCCCTACTAGGATGGTGGTATGGTTACATTGAATGCAATGGCAATACTCACCTCGTCTCTGCATTTATATTTAGATAATCTTTGTTATTTGCTATTTTGGTAAAACAGAAATAACATAATTATTTTAATAAAATAAAAGTATGTTTATTACAAATTTACTTTATATTTATGTTATGTGTATTTTTTTATCTAGTTACCTATACTAATTTAAACTTTAGGAATACATTATTGATAATTAAAATATGCCACTTACCTAAGAAATCATTTTTTTTTTCATTATAGGCCATCTCACTTTCAAAAATTTGAATTTACCGCCCATTTTAGCGCGAACCTTATAAACAAGCAAATAAAATAGTGTCCCTTTGCTCCGAGCGCGCGAGCGTCAGCGTCTACCCGTGACAGTGGTCAGCGATGCACTGCCGCCCGTCGCCCGGTGGGGCCCCCGCTTCAACGCGCACCAAGTTTAGTCGGCAAAACTAATAACATTTATTTACTAATAATAATTTTAAAAAAAGCCCTAGATTAAAATTTTGATAATTAAATTTCCTTTTAGATGGTGAAAGTTTCATAAAAATACGTCCAATGGTTTTTGCGTGATTGTCGATTTTTGGTCCGCGTTAGACATTACTTTGCAAATTAATTAAACTATGTTACACTAATATATTTTAAAATGTACTCAGATGAAATTATTAAGGAAACGCTCTAGTATAACATATATTTTTTCCAAAAAATTACGACTAGCCGTTTAGGCGTGATTCTCATTTTAAAAGCAGCTACTCAAGGGAATCTGCGCCTTAATCGCTTGTTAAATTAAATAATCGGCATTAATTTATTTCGGTTGGCTACCCTAGCTGGTTTTCATTCACTACTATAACGTAATCAGTAACTTTATATAGTATTTCATCTTGAGCGGCTGGGTTGGTTTAGCCGCCAAGTTAAGCAATCCTTACCAAGGACGATTTTTGGATGGGTAAACACATATTTTTTGGTTTGCTTGTTTTTGGATAGGTGACCCTACACAGGTTAAGCAACACTTACCAAGGTCAGAGTTTGGATGAGTGACCACATTTTTTTGGTTCGCTTGTTTTTGGATGGGTGACATTGGTAGATGTTGTTTAACCTAGCAGGGTGACTAGGATGGGTGATAATTTTTTTTTGTGGTGATGGTCACCCATCCAAAGACTGACCTTGGTTAGTGTTGCTTACCCTAGCGGAGTCACCTATCCATAAACAAGCGATCCAAAAAAAAGTGGTCGCCCATCCAAAGACTGACCTTGGTAAGTGTTGCTTACCCTGGCGCAGTCACTACCCCAGCCGCTTCAAGTTAAACACAAACCTATCCAGAAACAGACCTTGGTAAGTACTAAGTTCAAGGCACAGTCACTGATCGAACCTTATAATACTCACAACGGATCTTTGTGGCTCTGAAGTTGGCTCTGTCAACTATTGCGCCCGAAACAGATAATCTGCATAGAGTAAACAAGATAGGATGATGCAACAAACGTATGCGAGTGAAAGAGACAGTTATACAATGCTATTTTCACTTTCAATATTGACACAAAAATAGCTAGTGCGCAGCCTCTTGCAGCCAATTCAGAGCCACAAAGATCCGTTGTGAGTATTATACCTCACGCGCATTAGCGGGAGGTAGGTTCGATTCCCAGGTTTGATTTTTTTATTTTTATTTACATAAATACAAAATAACTATTTTTGATAATTGTGTCATGTTTTTATACTGTAATTAATTTAAAAAGTTTGTAATATCCTATTTTTTTAATCTTGCTACTTAAATAATTGATCTAAATTGCATATGTTTTATAACTCAACCCATACCATAGATTTCGCCGACCCCTATTAATTTTTTATCGTATTATAAGCCTTTAAAAACATAATAATAATTATAATTTGCGAATAATCGACCAATTTCCAACAATTATAAATTAGGCTCGTTGACAAGAGATTAACATTGAAAAAGGTTCTCAGAAACCCAAAACTGCTGTAACATGTGGTTAATTAGAGATTTTTTCAAATGTGACAAATTGTCAACCACTTGACACACTTGGTGTTGAGAAACTGAAAGTAGAATTAACCGGCGATTATTCGTCAATTACGTTAATAGCCCTATAATTGAGAACTGGGAAACCGGCGGTTAATCTGGGGGCAGGGTGGAGTAGGCGGTTTGGTTTATAATATTAAACATAACATATATTTTTTTCAGCTCATGCAGATGGAAGACCTGTCAGTAACACATTACAAAATACAGCAGAGACAGTTTTATTTATTGACCAACTATTTGAAAGTGTCAATGTAGCTGCAACCTTTTCAAAAAGAAACAAAGGCAAATCCTGGGAACAGCAGTGGTAGAAAAATCACCTCACTACCAGTTTTGGAAAGAGGCAGTTAGTAAATTGGAGAAAATACGATATGTTGATTCCAATGCAAAGGAAAAATCTGTGCCCTGTTTAGTAAATTTTGTTATAACTCTAAAAAGTTACATGAGGCTGTGGCAGATATTTAAAAGCAATAATATAAAAATAATGAGACCCAGATATATTCATTTTGATCCTATAGAAAACTTTTTTGGTCAATTGTGAGCATATAATTACCGTAATAATGACCCAAGCTGCCACAGCTTCAATTGCACCTTCAAGTCATTATTGATAACCAGAATCATAAAGTTCTACAACCAAACGTTTAATTGTGAGGATGACCCGGACGACCAAGTAATAAATTTGCAGTCATTGTTTACTGAATAATTCAAAGAAAATGTCGAGCCGGGTCATTCAAGTACAGGTCAAAATATTGAAATGAGGAGGCTCGCCGAGAACGATTGAATGTCCACTCGCGAGCCTACTCTGCTGGATGGGTAGTACGCAAATTTTTTGATCAATTAAAATTAAAATGTAATTCTTGCAAAAATAGCCTAACGAGTAATGAAAGTAGTATCCACGACTGGATAAACTACCGGGAATACACGGCAGTAAACTACCCATCTGAAGGTGCAGTGAGGTGTTTTGGTACAGTAATATCTTAAACAAATGCATACTTGGAACACAATGCCATTAAACAATGTAGCACCAAATGTAAATGATGTTATTGCTTCCAAGTATTCATTTGATTTTATTGACTGGACCGAACACAAGACAATTTTCCAAAATCATTTCATTTCCTTAGTTGTGAGGTTTACATTAAAGAATTGGTGCAATATGATTAATAGAATTTTAAAGGGCTCGGATATTCGAAGGTTACTCAACCGTAATTTGCCTGCGATGCAAAAAAAGCTTTTGAAAAACATAAAAAGAAATTTAAAAAAAAATTATCTAATTGTTAAATTTTGATTAATTATGACTCTAAATTTAATCAATTGACAATTTGTTTTTATTCAATTTCTCGTCTAATTTTGCAAAATTTTGTAAATGTTTGATTAGGAATGTACCTTTACTAACACTAGGTATCATAAGGATTTGTTACTAACAAGATATGGACTGTATATTGTCTGAACTTTCAAATAAATAATAATGAATAAATAATTCTTTGTTTTAATTACTTATCCGCAAAATTGATTTCAGAATAGCAGCAATAGCAATTATAAAAATAAGTTGAGAACCTCCTCCTTTTTTGAAGTCGGTTAATAAGCACGGCGTCTCAGGCTGTATCCGTTTTATTCCTTTGCCATTGTCTATGTAACATACTCGGAAGCAAAAAAAAAAACGAAACGTCATATGACATTAAAACACAATGATGAGAATTTTTGTTTTACAGTTGGCCGTCTGATACGTAGTATCTCTAAGTAGTCTGTGGCATTTTCTTAGTATTGAACTTGGCTCCCTTTTTCCTATTTATGTTTTTGATTTGATAGTTACTATACTCCATTGTCTTTAATTAAACACTGCCTGTTAGTGTCTTTCCACGATGTCTTATGACTAACTACGTCACGATATAAATGTTACTATTAGTCCTTTGTATTCCTTTTCAGTTTCACTGTTCTTCATGGTTTCACGGCACTGTGTCACTGTCATGTCATGTCAGTTGTCATAATTTTATCAAATGTCAACTGTATCATTGTCAATGTCAGTCAGTCAAAAATAGTTTTAATCTAATTGAAAAATTCAGATCTTCGAATCAAAGACTCGTAATGATTTAAATTTACAAAAATGAACAGATATCTCTTCAACTACTTTAGGTAATTATACGCATCACAGTTATAATCTTAAACAAACGTGAAATTAAGTCTCACAATCTCAAAAGAACACTTTTCTTTCAGAAGGTTCACCCGACACTACAAGCCAGGCAGGTCATTTAGCAGTAAACTGGAAGCTAGTGAAAATGAACCAATCAAATTTTCAACTAGTCAAGCTTCAAGGAAAACAACGAGACCGTTAGTAAGGAAGGTAGATACCGACATGCCATGGTATCAGCCATTTTCAGTGGTGGGAAGTATTGCAGTATTCCTTATTTACTTCTGTGTTTTACGGGAAGAGAGCGATATAGACCTGGAATTTGATAGAACATTATATGAAAGAATAAAAGGTCTAGAAAAAGAACAACTTCTACAATCATACAGATTCAACAAAGAACATGGAAAAAGTGTGGATGATATAGAAAACAGACTCAAAGAATTAGAAGAACAAGAAACCGATTTAGTTGCGTAGATATTCAAGTGAAATAGTCATGTAAACATTAAATAAATTGCAGCATTAGTAAAGTTTAAATTATGCTTCATAATCTTATGCTAATAATTATTTATTAAAACTGTACATACTTAAACACTAAACAAAAGTAAACTATCCAAAAAAAAAACTAAACCTAACTACTTACACTATATACAAAAGAAAAGTACACTTAGGCGTCGTAGTACTCCTCCACATCGCTGTCATCCGGGAACGTGCCCAGACGACTGGCAGCATAATCTTATTATATTAGATCATTGTTGACTGGTTCCATTGATGCAGTGGCTACCTAAGCAAATGAATTTTGTCTTGAATTCTTTTGCTTAGGTGCTTGTACGTGGTGTTAGGGTGTAATTATTTAACCATGACCTTGATTAGGATACTGGTTTGCTTGTCCATGAAGCTCGTACCCTCGGTGCCCGAGTCTGACTTGCACTTGGCTGGCATGTTCTATGTTATGGGGGTTTGGTTTCCGCACTTAGTCCTTCAGCTGGACCATTGTGCGTGGGCCATGGCGGCCGTTGGGTGGATTATTCCAGCCAGCCCACCTCCCTCCAGAAGCTGATTAGGGCTCCTGGTTTTCCTAGAACGTCCGTGTAAGTTCTGGGCGACCCGAGGGTTTGTGTTCTTATATTGGTGACCCCTGTGCATTCGAAGAGAACGTGCGTGACGGTTTCCTCAGTCTCCATGCATGCTCTGCACAGAGGACTGTCCGTTATGCCTATTGTGTGGAAGTGTTTGTTAAGTGAGCAGTGTCCTGTGATGGTCCCCGTCATCAGGTGCAGGCTATTCCTGTCCAGGCGTAGTAAACGTCTGGTAAGTCTACTATCCAAAGAGGGCAGAGCTTCTTTGGACTGCCTACAGCCTGGTGCCGAGGTCCACCAGTTCTCTGCCTGTGTCTGGGTGAATTCCTGTAGCCACCTGCGTATTTGGTTGAAGGGGATGGGTACAACAGGCTCGGGTCCATAGACCGCCGTGCTAGATCCGCGTCTCGCAAGCTCGTCAGCCGCGTCATTACCCAGCGATCCACTGTGTCCCTTTATCCATTGCAGTGTTATCGTGTTACGACTAGATACAGTTATTTGTTCTAGTGCGTTGTGGCATTCTAGTATTAGTTTTGATGTAATATATTTTTTCCGTAAAGATTGGAGGACTGAAGCGCTGTCGGAGAGTATGCGTATGCGAGTGTCCGTAACCCTCCTGGCTTCTAAGGCATGGACCGCTAGTATAATGCCCACACACTCCGCCTGATAGACGGTGTTGAACCCTCCTAGCGGTCTGGATATATTTATATTTAGGTCGTGTGAGAAGACTCCGACTCCGGTACCGAAGTTCGTCTTCGATCCGTCGGTGTATACTCTCATCTCTTTCGAGCCTGAGTAGTCACATCGTTCTTCTGTAAGTATTATGTTGTAGTGCCTATGAAAGTGGTGTGTTTTTGGGGCTTTGTCGCATGGTGACGCTAACATAGGTTTTCGCTTGATCGCGTCCTCCTTAATGCGTGTGTGCTTAACTCTGGAGTCTTTATTTAGGGTACCTGATAGATGGAGTCTAAAAGCAGCCAGGGCTGCCTCCTCCCGCACGATAAGATGCAGAGGTGGCAATCCCAGCATTGCCTGTAGGGCGGCCGTGGGCGTAGTTCTCATACTGCTAGTTATTGCAATGCAAGCAAACCGCTGCAGTTTTTCTAGATCTTTTTGTGCTGTACTGAGGTCTGTCCTGGGCCACCAGACCAACGAGCCGTATGTAATGATTGGTCGGATGACTGTGGTGTATAGCCAGTGGGTGACCATGGGGCTGATCCCCCAATTCCTGCCCAGCAGTCTCTTACACTGCCACAGGGATATGCTGGCTTTTGTGGTGATATAGTTCATGTGTTTCGCCCAGTTCAATTGTTTGTCCAAATAGATTCCCAGGTATTTGGTTTCAGTTGAAAGGCTTAGGGTTGTTCCAAAGAATTTTGGTAGTTGCATTGTCATTGGTTTCCTCTTTTTTGTGAAGAGGATTAGTTCCGTTTTTGTGGGGTTCACTGAGAGTTGGTGCTCACTGCACCATTTCTCTACCAGTTTTAGGGCTTGACGCATGAGATTGCATAGGGTGTTTTCATGGGTTCCATTTATTATTATTGTTATATCATCCGCGTAGCCGACAGTGAAATAACCTTTGTCGTTGAGTGTTTTGATGAGGCTGTCCGCTACCAGGTTCCACAGGAGTGGCGAAAGGACGCCCCCCTGTGGACAGCCCTTCGCGACGACGGCCCTTGTGGTGTTGTTAACCGTGACTTGGACCGCTCGCAGTTTGAGCATGTTGGTGATCCAGCCTCCTAGGGTCGGGTCTATGCTATGTCTGTCGAGGGCCGTGTTTATGCTGTTGAACGTGGTCTTATCGAAAGCGCCCTCAATATCAATGAAGGCAGCCAGTGCTGAGCATTTATGGTCCACTGCGCATTCAATTTTGGAGACCACGTTGTGCAACGCGGATTCTGTTGATTTGCCTGTGGAGTACGCATGCTGTTGTTTGTGACTTGGCTGGCATTTTTAGGGTTCCGTAGCCAAATGGCAAAAAACGGAACCCTTATAGATTCGTCATGTCTGTCTGTCTGTCTGTCTGTCTGTCTGTCTGTCCGTCCGTATGTCACAGCCACTTTATCCCGAAACTGTAAGAACTATGCTGCTGAAACTTGGTAAGTAGATGTATTCTGTGAACCGCATTAAGATTTTCACACAAAAATAAAAATAAAACAAGAAAATTTGGGGGTTCCCATACTTGAAACTAAAACTAAAAATATTTTTTTTCATCAGACCCATACGTGTGGGGTATCTATGGATAGGTCTTCAAAAATGATATTGAGGTTTCTAATATCATTTTTTTCTAAACTGAATAGTTTGCGCGAGAGACTCTGCCAAAGTGGTAAAATGTGTGTCCCCCCCCCTGTAACTTCTAAAATAAGAGAATGATAAAACCAAAAAAAATATAAGATGTACATTACTATGTAAACTACCAGCGAAAATTAGTTTGAACGAGATCTAGTAAGTAGTTTTTTTTTAATACATCATAAATCGTAAACCACAATTTACCAAGTACGGAACCCTTCGTGCGCGAGTCCGACTCGCACTTGGCCGGTTTTTTTAATATGAATTTCTTTCTCTTAAAAAGATTTGTGGGTGCATTTACATATACAAAACAGTCAGACCAACTATCTGGAGGTCATACAATTCCGTCTGTATGGGATGAGTCCTATGACATGCAGCACTGCAGCTAGACTTAATATCTATTTATATGAATAGTACTAACAGTAAAATAAATCAGCCAGTAGCATCCTATGTGGAATTAGGCCTAATTAGTCAAGGAAGGGGATGTGAAGATGGTCAGCAGGTTTGGAATTTTGGTGAGGGTTTGTTCTTGAGAGGCATGAGAAATATTAAGTCGGCCCATAACCACCTTATGCTGAACACATGGCCATTTCAAATTAATAACATGTATGCAGTGGCTTATTTAGGAGAATGCTTGTGAAATTAAGGCCCAATTTCACCAATGAAACTAATTGTGATTAGTTAAATTATACTCATTTCAGTGGTAAACACACACAGTAATTCATAAACACCCGATTCAGGTGTTGCGACGAAAGTATAAACCTGTACCTGCTTTAAAATATTCCTTCATCATTTTGTTATAGGCCCAAAACTCCATGCCCCCTCTTAGTCATAATCAAGGATAAGTGAGAACCCCCAATTAAAAGCAAATTCTTTTACTAACACATTCTATCGATAAGAAAAATCCTGGCTTGAAAGAAGTAGAGTAGTACTAATCTTATAGTCACCTGGAAAAGCATTTGTACTTTTAACAACACTGTACACTGGAGTACATAGAGCCCAAAATTACCCGCAAATTTGTAGTGTAGGTAGGTACTTATCCCAAATTCTCATGGTCCACAAAGAGAGAACACCTACCGAGGTGCCCAACATCTTACAAAGGGTTAAGTAGTCTACTTACAATAAATTCCATGTTCGAAAAGATCCCACTCCACATTAGTAATGCCCACTTGCATGGTTGTTGAAGGTGTGACAACTGGAACTGATACGTTTGCTGATGACACAGCAGTATCAGCAGTGCTGGCCCAGTGGTAACAGCTGCGACTTACATGTTATAGGTCGTGGGTTCGAACCCAGGCTTTACGTAGTGTAAATTATTTCATCACAAATGCTCTCTCAAAACGGTGAAGGAAAACATCGTGAGGAAACTGGCATGTCCTAGAACCAAAAATTCGAAGACAAGTGCCATGTACCTCCTACCAACCCGTACTGGGCCCGCGTGGTGGATTACGGCCCATTCACTGTCACAGAGACAAAGGCTGGTGTCCCAGCAGTGGGAAAATTAAATAGGCTGATGATGTGGACAGCAGCTGTATAAGCTAGCAGCAGTGCTTACAGCTGCCTCACTAATTTTACACAAAGGGAAGCCCCCTTTGCGACTTGATAAATCTTAAGTGGTCCAAACGTAGAATATGTCAGCGCATCTAACTCTGCTATTGGTCAGCTCAACAACTCCATTTTACCTCAGAGACTGTCAAATATTTGGGCTTACAATTAGATTGACGGCTCACCTGGAGGCACCACAGGACGAAGTGAAACTACATAAATGCTAATAAAATCCTCTGGCTACTAGGGACTAAGAAAAAAATAGTAAACTGTGCACTCCAAATACGAGACCGCGTCTCCAGAAACAAGGACTATGGGAGTAAATCCTCATTGCATCTCTAAAGCAGACTAAAGGTGCAACAACTCAATAGAAAAGACAGAGTAGTCCTTATCCTGACTGGAAGTTAAACCAATTCCTCAAGAGATCGGATCATATCAGACCTGCCTGCAACACATCATTAGTTACTTTGGTCATATTGCCCACAGGAGAACTAACAATATTGGAACATCCTATGGTGACTGACTGAATAGAGAATAAAAGACCTAAAGGCCGAAGCCCCTAAAAGGCAATTGGATCACAAATATTGGAGCATCTGAAGATACCGATCAGAGCCACACTCCACCAGGCTGCTGATCGTAACAGATGGAGAAAAACCATTGAGTCTCAGATTCTTAGCAGTGAGAGAGTGATTAAGAAGAGAGAAATAGCACTTGAAACATCATTTTTTTTTAAAGCAAATAGGCAGCTGACAACAGCTCAATGGTCGAGAAGAAATCTGAATCAGGTCTGAAACAATAGAAAATCAATAGTTTCCTAGTTACAACCATTGAGTTGAAATTATTACTTAAGAATGTGCAATTCAATTTGGTGACTAATTCCTTAGTTTATGAACATAGTGTAAGAATGAGTCACCATGTTATTTGAAATATTTTGTATTGGATTCAAATGACAAAAAAAAAACACATTTTTGACCCTAATCATATTTATTAAACACCAATTTTCTCAAACATCATAAGATGCAACTTAATTACGCCAAACACAGAATCCTCACACTGCACATGGTTCACATTACCTATTACACTACTTATGATGTAAAATTACCACAACATACTAATATGCCCATGTAAGAAATACTGCTGAAGTTGATTCATTTTGAAGACGGACAACAGTATTCATTACATGCTTAATCAACTTAAATGTAATTAATAAAAACTCAGTTCTGCTGCATCCTTATTATTATGAATGAATATGATGATATTATTAAGTATTATAAAAATTAAAGTAGACATTACAAACTTGTTATGGAATTTAGATCTAGGTATTGAATTACAAAATAATTTATGATTAAAGTATGCTAGATAGACAAAAGTTTAAGCACGCTCGCCACGGATTCGTCGGGCAAGCTGGATGTCCTTAGGCATGATTGTAACACGTTTGGCATGGATAGCACACAAGTTGGTGTCTTCAAACAGGCCGACCAAGTATGCCTCACTAGCCTCCTGAAATTTTAAGAAAAGCATATTAAATATACATATACGCTTGTGGCACGCTTTAGTTAGGGATCATAGGTCGAATCATAGCTCACCTGCAGAGCGCCAATAGCAGCAGACTGGAAACGCAGATCAGTTTTGAAATCCTGGGCGATTTCTCTCACCAGACGTTGGAAAGGCAGCTTGCGGATCAGCAACTCTGTTGATTTCTGGTAACGACGAATTTCACGAAGCGCTACTGTACCAGGGCGGTAACGATGAGGTTTCTTGACCCCCCCAGTGCTTGGCGCTGACTTACGCGCTGCCTTGGTGGCCAATTGTTTACGAGGAGCTTTACCTCCGGTAGACTTACGCGCGGTCTGCTTGGTACGTGCCATTATTCACTGAAAGAAAGATATAGAGTTAAGTTTTAACAATGCCTTCAACGGGATTTCTCTTAACGCGCGAAACGTGGAAGATCATATTATAAATAACACACTTATAATTCACACAGAATAATCAACTTCATTTGTACTAATTTACACACCTTTTAAAGATATTTGCAAGAAATAAACCACAATTTTTAATAAAATAGGAACAGACAATCCACAACAAAGATCATATGCTCTCAAGATGGCGGCGAAGGGAATGGCGGGTGAAACAGACGCCAACAATTCCGACAGTCGATTGGTGGACATCAATGATGTTTAGAGTATGTGATTGGTGCGAAATGTAAGCTCTACTATTGGTTGTTCAAATCGGAACTACAAGAATAACAACGTTTGATTGGTTGTTACGTAAAGTGTAGCCATAAATGATATATTATTAATTAAAAAAAAAACATCAACGCCGTTACGAAATGTTGCTATTGGACAAAAAGTGGTAAAATTAAATACATTGTCCTCAGTATATTATTCTGAAGCTGATGTTACAAATCTACCAACGGAGTCTTCCAAGTCCACTCATGGTTCGTTAGGAAATTGTCTCTCAATGGTCTTTTCTTTTACTAGATCCAACAGCCCATAAGATTATGGAAGGATAACAAGGGTGACTGTTGTATTAGGTATAATTAGAAAACAGACGCTCGTTATAAGTCAGTTGAGTTAAAATGTCAGTTCGATCAGTGATCTCGATGATAATGATAATTTATGATGGTAGTACTTACTAACTGGTTTCGTTTCCTACGTGGCTCGTTTTTAATGGTGGCATTGGCTCTGGAAGCCTAGACATTAGGCCAGTTCCCGAATGTTTTATATGTCGCTTAAAACCCCTTCTTCTCTGCGTTTTCCCTTCTTCTGTGTAAAAGGGGTATAAGAGGCGGTGACTATCTGCACCACGAGTCACGACTGAACTGCCAGTTAGTCAGCAGGACGAGCAGCTGACCTGAATTGGCATGATGTGGTTTAAATACATACGGGGCCGTTCGGCTCAATAAGTCTCTATTGAACTTCTGTCTTCAAAATGTATATGTAACTGTAAAAGCCCGAAGTACGATAAAACCTAGGATTTACCGGTATAACCGAAGATTTACCAAGTCTTACTGGTAAAAGTCTAGAAATTATCTAAGATATCGTTCGTATACTAGCAAACTAGACTTGTTAATGTTCAAAAATTGTTATGACTGTGACACACTATGATACAAAATGATGAAAACAATAATTATTAATAAAAGACTGATTGATTAGCTTCACTAATTCATTAATTAAGGTCGTTCGTTCACGAGGCACCGCACGACACGATATGCGGTCACGGTTTCTACATTTGTAACACACGACCATAGACATACTAAATTTCCTATCTCAATGCACACGACGCACTGCAGACTGTCTATCGTCCGTTCGCTTGTTTCTAGGCACGATTCTGCAACGATACTGCAGTGCACTTGTATTGTTTTTATGTGCTAAAGCACGTGAGTGACGAACCACGCATGAGCCTTGCGGTGCGGTGTGTCTTCAACAAGCTCATACTTATTTTGTACAGCCACTAAATAGTAACCGCAAAAAAGTCGCGACGACATAGCCGAAAAACCGTATGTAAACCGTGCCGCGTGCGATGTCGTGCAATGAACAAACGGCCCATACAAATATATGGAGCTTTGAATCGTGACCACATTTTATCGTATCGTGTGTCACGTCGTAAACAAACTGCGTAACAGTTAAACATCAACATGATTTTAACACAATTTCGAATGTTTTTAACGGGAAATGTTTTAAAATCATGTATGTATTATTTTTAATTATGAAACAAATTGTATCCTAAGTTTTCGGTACCGTGTGATTGCTGGTGAAACTCGAAATTAGTCAATAACATAGATTTTAGGTAACATAGAATTTCGGACATAAACCAGTAAAACTTGGTAAATCTTAGTATTTACCGGCAAAACCTAGGTTTTACCGTAGTTCGGGCTTTTACAGTAACATTTATAATGACAGACTATCTTAAGCAAGGCCAGAGAACGGCTTGTGATGTGCTGGTTCATGCGATGCGATTAAAATCTGATTAATTTACCTTCTTAAGTGTACGAAGTTATGGAGGCATTCTTCTCCATAACAAGCTACTTTTCCGAAATAGAATAGAAATAATACGTGTAAATTTTAATTGTTAACGTTCAAAAGTGCTGAATAATGGCCCAGTTGAAATAAATACATTTGACTTTGACTTTGAAGATTTTTTTATTCTTTTTCGATAATTTTCAGTTCTGCTGTGCATTGTTATTTTTGTTTGATGTAGATGTATGTGTCCCATTTTTTGTCTCAGTTTTCCAAAGCTCTACTGGCGTTGAAAAGAGCGAGCCAAATAGAAAACATTCAAATTGACAGTGCTGTCAGTCAATTGAATGCGTTTTATTTTTTACTCGCTGACCGAAAAAGTTTGACTTCAGAGATAACGCCATTTAAGTTCAAGGCCGTTTGAAATTAAATTCTTTGGTGATTTCAGTACTAATTTGATACTAATAAGAACTGAATTGAACTTTATTTACCTTTTTTCCCTTTCTAAAATATTATGTATCACGTGATCGTATATTGAATTTTAATTGGTCGTCGGTGAGCGTGCCCTGCGCGACGCGAGAGGCGCAATAATTTTCCAAAATGCCGTCGGAATCTAAACCTTTGTTAGCAGCTCAAACAGAAAAACCGAACCATTATAAGTAATTACTTGTTTTTATTTGTGTTATATGTGAAGTGATAGTGTTTCATGTGAGGTTCAATATAGTGTATTAGCTCTGAGTCTACGATTTTGTGTTCCAGATATCTAAAGGAGTTTCGAGTAGAGCAGTGTCCGTCTTTCTTACAACATAAATGTACACAACATAGGCCTTTCACATGTTTTCATTGGCATTTTAATAACCAAAGACGACGAAGGCCGGTCAGAAAAAGAGATGGAACTTTTAACTATAGCGCTGATAACTACTGTACAAAATATAACGAAACATCAGGCATTTGCGAAGATGGAGACGAGTGAGTGTCGTTGCTTTGTTTTGCTACTTATTATACTCTGTTTACTCATAATGTATACGCCATCCAAAGGAATACTGTTTCGAATTGGTAATTGTATCTAAAACTCGTCATCTAATTGGAACTAATTGGTTTTCATATTTTGTTTACTACTATATAAAATATAACCCGACCAAGTTCTGAGTGTACAATAAGTGTTACTCGATTGATTTATTTCTTGGCATTGTGGTTTGGTAAGATAATATTGATGTGGCTCATTGTTCTCAATTTTTGGTTTTGAATTTGTTTTGAAGGTATGAACAAGAGTTAAAAAAATGTTTGTTGAGGAAATGAAACACAAAATACGGTACCTGATTAGTCATTGTTTCTCAGTAGACCATCACAATTCTAATACATTTAAATAGATTTTAGTTTTTCAGCTACCAACATGTATAATATTTTTCTTCTCTCAACTAGCAATCGAAGTTATCATTAATTGAAATGTTGCCTTTAGAGTTTGTAAAGTTAATGAAACAATTTTTGCTATTGTTTTGGCAAAATTGTAAGCTAAATTGAGGTTGTCCTATATCAAAATCGCTGCAAAATTAATTAATAATGAAAAAGGTACCTATTTATATGAATTTGGTTTTCTGGGGTCATCAGGATTCAGTTTCTCATTTCATCACCATCATCATTTCAGCCGAAAGACGTCCACTGCTGGATATAGGCCTCCCCCAGGTGTCTCCACATTGACCGATTCCGTGATCCGTTTCTCATTTATTTTATAAAATTTGCCAACAGCTTCTGTAAATAGCATTTCTTAGGATAAATGTAAAAAACAGCCTTCCAATAACCATATACTCTATTCGCTGGGGCAAAAAATAAAAGGCAAACAAACCATAAAAAAGGTCTTTACAGTGTCTCCTTTTAAATAATAATATATCTATTAAAAATAATTGTGGTTTGCACATAATATAGACTCCTATAGAGATTAGGCACGACAGAATCATTGCCAGCCCATGCTCTTCAACATTAACGCGTAACATTTGTCCTTGTTTGATTACTATCTCACCTAATAAAGCTAAGCTAAGCGATGATGTGGTCAACAGTAAAGTACATTTGCCTATAAGTAACAACAAAAAAACAATGCAACAAACCCAGGATTTCGGAAATATAGAATTTTAAAATTGTTGGTTAGGGTTGTCAATCAAACCTGTGTGAAACATCAATACTAACTTCATACAAACATTAATTATTGTGATTCATTATTTATCAGTCAAAAAAGCTAATTTGATTTTTTTTTTTTTCGTTTATTAACTAAATAATTATTTACTCTCGTTCCTGTGACGCTAGGGACTTGCAATTTTCGCACCTAATATATTTCAAACTAAGCGAAGAACTAGGCGAAGCCGCGGGCAGACGCCCCGCGGCTTCGCCCGCGTTAAGAGTGTTTTATCATCCCACGGGAATACAACTTACACTATCCTATGTTGTTCCTAGGGTCTCACACTATCTTCATACCAAATTTCATCTAAATCGGTTCAGTAGATCCAGTGATTACCCCCTACAATACAACCTCACAAACTCCAAACTTTACCTCTTTATAATATTAGTATACATAACATAACATAAAAGATAAAACTGGCATGTCCGCAACTAAGGCAAAATAACACACTGCATACTAACAGGAAAAATATTCTTTGTATACTAGCAGTATATTGTGTTTTTGATAAGCATATATCTTACTTAATAATATTATAAAGAGGTAATGTTTGTGAAGTTGTAAGGGGGTAATCTCTGGATTTACTGAACCGATTTTGATGAAATTTTGCATGGAGATAGTTTGAGACCCTGGGAAGGACATAGGATAGTTTGTATTCCCTTGTGATGAGCAAAGCCGCGGACATAAGCTAGTTGAATATATTATTGTTAGTTTAATTATAATTTAAATCATTCAAAATTTTAACTTTAAGTTGAATAACTAAAACCGAAAGTACAAATCCTTATTCACTATTCGACCCGGCCCGGCCTGGCTTCACACTGTACAGGTTTGATATAACAGTAATTCAACTTCCTCAACATTAGAAATATGTATGGCATACCAGAAACTGTTGAGGAAGCAGAATTTCGGGACCTGCGTCTGTGTTTCCAAACGCATTCAACCCGAATCTCTTCAAAGTTAGAGTGAACAGGATTCTTCTGGGTAAGCTCACTCCATCGTAGACTCTGTCTCTGTCACCTCTGACCTAGACTAGAGTCAAGAGCAAACCCATCACAAATAAAAAAAAAAGAAACACGCTGGAAAATTTAGAGACTGAGATTGACTCACATACTATCAGAAGAACAGAAATAATCATGCAATATAATATCTAAGGGCCAACAACTGTTACAATATACAATTTATTAACATTTACAATATTTATTTATTAATTAAAACTTCTCAAATTCCGGACGTCAGCCTATTCGAGATTAGGATGGCTCTTAAATAGCTTAAGAACAACTATACACCGGGTGATGAGGGAATCACGGCCGAACTTCTGGAGGCGTGTGGAAAATCAGTACTTAAGGCCCTTCAAAAGCTGTTTGATTCCGTCATACTCGAGGAGAAAACGCGACAGGAATGGTGCAGTGGTGTGGTGGTACTCTTCTTCCAGAAGGATGACAATGCCCTGTTGGAGAACTATAGGCCAACCAAGGTTTTCAAGAGTCATCACGAATCGTCTCGCGCGCAGGTTGACGATTGCCAGCCTCCCGAACAAGTCGGATTCCGTAAAGGCTTTAGCACCGTAGACCACATACATACGCTGCGGCAGGTTATACAGAAGACCGAAGAGTAAAACCTGCCTCTCTGCTTAGCGTTTGTGGACTACGAGAAAGCCTTCGATTCGATCGAGACTTGGGCTGGCATCCACCAAACCTTACAGTCACCCGAAGTGCAATGGAGAGGGCTATGCTCTGTTTCCTTGCGTGATCAAAGCAAAAATGTAGAGAACCAGGGTTACCGACATAGCCCGAAGAATTGCCAAACATAAGTGGCAGTGGGCAGGGCACATTGCCGATGGGGCAGAAAAGTTCTGGAGTGGCGACCACAAACCGGAAGACGTTGCGTTGGAAGGCCTCCCACTAGGTGGACCGATGTCCCGGTGAAGGTTGCGGGGATCCGCTAGATGCGAGACGCACGGGACCGGTGGCGGGAATGTGGCGACGCTTGGGGGAGGCCTAAGTCAGCAGTGGACGTATTTCGGCTGATATGATGATGACGAATTTTAAAACTTCATGTAACATACTGATATATAGGCGGAGTTAGTGGAATATCCTCAGACTAATAATACCTGGGAATATCAGGTGGTTTACACATTTTTCATTTCTCTCTGGTCCAATATGGATGATTCTTGTGTAAAAAATAATGATTCTATTTAGCCCGTCAGTTAGGTTATCAAAATTTAATGCACACGTATTTTTTGCCTTATGAAATCAATAAAGATTGACGAAGATAAAGCGCATCAACGTTCGCTTCAGTAAAAAATTTACAAAAACATGACGTCACGCGAAATCTCAACGCACCGGTTTCGTCGTTAATTTTTGTTTACGTGACAAAAGAAAAATACGTGTCAAATATTGTTTACCTAATCTACCCGACAAATAAAAAAAAAATGTGAGTGTGTGTTACGGCTATTAGTGCGTAGTCGGGTCACCAACCGTCCGGATTTGTCCGGACATTTGGCGTCATGTCCGGCCTTCTAATTTGTGCAGATTTTAAACTAACTTAGGTGGAAAATACTCATCGTTTTGTTGCGATGACAACTGATTGACAGCAGTTATTTCATCATAACGCTTTTCAATTTTACATCACATGTTTTTTTTTTAATCATTGAGCCTACAATTTGTTCCAAATCGATTTTTTTCCCTTTTTAACTGAATCCATTCAGAATCCTTATCCAGGAAATGCAAAATGTCCGGGCCTTTTTTAAAAAGTCCGGGTTTTTTGTCAGGATTTTCCATTTTCGAAATGGTAACCCTATGCATAAGCGATGTCTATTGAGACGTGTATCCGATTTGTTACGACAGATGCCCTTACCTGCACCGCACGGCGGGCGACACTGAGAGGCGCTACCACCTGCGGTACTACAAGACGTGCATGTGCGTGCACGACACGGACGCACGAGGCCTGTGCACGAAGAACGGTGCGCACTGCGCTTTCGCGCACGGTGCGCCCGACCTGCGCCCGCCCGTTCTCGACATGCGCGAGCTGCAGGCGCTCGACAACCCAGACGCCGCCGACGCTGACGCCGCCGCGCCCAACGCCTTAGATAGAGAGAGGAACCTTCAGAACGAGGACCCCAAGTGGCAAGGTAGGACAGAATAGATGGACCCCTTTTCCGCACTTGAGACTCCAATTTGATCCGTTGTGCGTGCAGGCCTCCTCGCTGTGAGAAGCAATGGGCCATAAAACACCACGCGGGTCCAGTGCGGGTTGGTGGATGTCACATGTCTTCGAATTTTTGGTTCTAAGACATATAGGTTTCCTCACGATGTTTTCCTTCACCGTATTTAGAGCAGTGGTGATGAAATAATTTACACAAAGTAAAGCAACTTTTCACATACATACTTATGAACTATTTCAACTTTTTTTTTTTCAGATACAAATTATGTTCTATCTTCATATAAAACGGAGCCGTGCAAAAGACCTCCTAGGTTATGCAGACAAGGATATGCTTGTCCTCAATATCACAATAGCAAAGTGAGTATGGTCCAGCTGACTATAATAAAATTATAATAAGTTAAGGACGTTAACCCAGTAAGGACTGGTAGGGATCTTGACCATACTTCCGGGATTGTCCTGATAGCCGTGGTATACCTCTCCACTCCTCAAGCATCTTCAGATATGTTGCCCCCTTGGTGCTACGTCACTAAAGTGCAAGTGACCCTTTATGGGGGCCCATTAATTGAGTGTCAGGTAGGGGCCAGTAGTCCTCTACAGTTTTAGGTAATCAATCCACTAAACCTACCAAACCCATAGCCCAATACATTTTTCTCCATATTTTGCAATAGTCCTGCACCAACCGGGGATTGCCCTTGGGTGCACTTGCGCAGTGCATACAGGGATAATCGTCGGTTGGTGTCACATTTGCAGATACATGCCTAACAAGGCCTCTGCGAGGACTTTCAAAGGATTGGGACCCCAGGGTCCCAAGATTGTCAATATTATAATAATAATATATTTATTTAAAATCATACATAAGGCAGAACAATCAATACAATTTTTGCTTAAGACTGTCAAGTTCACACGTGTTATATGCCTGAACTGGGTAATATTTTAAAGGTTTAGTTTAAAGGTAATATTTTAAAGGGTTTAAATACTATAAAATTCTTATTTTCTAACATCCTAGTTTCTTAAAATAATTAATATATGTACTGTGGAATACAAATGCTATCTTTTTTGTTAGATTTTGTCAAAGGAAGGCTTTATTTGTTATTTTTTGTGGCACACCCTTTGTTTGTTTCTTTCACTAAATGCGCTGTTAGAGGTTACTGTATGTATTTGTATTTATTATTTGTTTTAGTCATTTAAATTCTAATCATATGTGTGAAACATTTTAGGATAAACGCAGATCACCGAGGAAATATAAATACCGCAGCACGCCTTGTCCGAATGTGAAGCACGGCGAGGAGTGGGGCGAGCCCAGCAACTGTGAGGCGGGCGACGCGTGCGGCTACTGCCACACGCGCACCGAGCAGCAGTTCCACCCCGAGATCTACAAGTCCACCAAGTGCAACGACGTGCAGCAGGCGGGCTACTGCCCGCGCGGCCTCTTCTGTGCCTTCGCGCACGTCGAACGTGAGTATATCCTGAGTGAGAGCGAGCCGTGTGCGCGCTTGTGGGTGTGTGCTGACGCCGCGTGTTGTGTGTGTGCAGCCGAGGAGCTGGGTGCGCGCGAGCTGGCGGGTGCGCTGGACTGCGGCACCAGCCTGGCCGAGCTGCTGTCGTCCGCGCTGCCGCCCGACAAGAAGGAGCGCGCCGCCTCGCCACCCGCGCACGCCGCGCTGCCCGTCAGCAACGGCAGCGGCGACTCTGAGTGCGCGTCCACGTCGTCCGGGGGCTCCGCCTCGCGCGCGCAGCCCGCGCCGCAGCCCGCCTGGCCGGCGCGCGCCCCCTTCGACGCGGGCGTGCTGCACGACGTGGTGGGGCACGCGCTCGACGACCTGCACCTGGACGAGCCGCTCAACCTGGTGGCGGCGCTGGACCGCGACCTGGCGGACGGCGAGGGGCTGCTGGCGGGCTCGGCGCCCGTCAACATCCCGCAGGCGCGACCTGCGCTGCGCGGCTTCAGTCCGCCAGCCCCCGGCTCACCGCTGCCGCCCTTCCTGCGCTACGCCAACGACACGGAGCGCCTGTTCAACTCGCACGCCATGAAGGCGGGCAGCTTCGGCGGCGGCTCGGCGTACGAGTTCGCGGCGGCGCCGGCCGAACTGTCGCGCCTGCGCGAGGAGGTAGTGGCGTCGCGCGCGGCCGTGGCGCGCTGGGACGAGCGCATCGCGCAGGCGCGCGCGGCGTGCGAGGCGTGGCAGCGCGAGGCGGACGAGGCGGCGCGCGCGGCGGCGGCGGCCGAGCGCCAGCGCGACGAGGCGCGTGCGCACGCGCTGTCGCTGCGGCGCGAGCTGGACGCGGCGCGCGCGGCGCTGGCCCCGCGCCGCGAGCTGCGCGGCCTGCCGCTCACGGCGCTGAAGGCGCTGCAGGCGGCGGCGCGCCAGGACCTGGAGGAGATCGAGAAGGTGCTGTACCTGGAGACGGCCACCAAGTGCATGACGTGCGAGGAGCGCGCCCGCGCCGTCACGCTGGCGCCCTGCAACCACTACGTGCTGTGCGACCAGTGCGCCGCCACGGCCGACGAGTGCCCCTACTGCCAGACGCCCGTGCAGCACCGCCAGTAGTGACCATGTCGACCTTATTATTTTTATTTTCATTGTTAGACCTAGGTACCCTTCTAAACGCCGACGCGGTATGAGCATGTCGGCTCGATCCCTGAAACTTAAAACACCACATTCACAAACTGATGTAGAAATCATGTTCGCCTGCTCACCAAACTTGCAGATAATTATATTATGAAGAAATATACTACCTTTGCTGGTATATGTTATCAGATTGAATGATATTTATATTTTATCTGACATATACTGGAACGTAATGTTAAAATGCTTTTGATGTTTACATTTTTTTATTAGCATCTCGTGTTAGTGCACTGTTGCTTTTACTAGTACAGCAGATACATACAAAATATATAGTATTTATGAGGTTTTATCTTGAAAATTACATTTTGTGGTTATGCTTTCACCAATGATCTTAGATGTTAAGAAACATTTTGTATCAATTTGGATATTCTCATTGTGACTCAATTTATATGTAAGTTATATTATATATTGATGTTGATGGAAGCACGGCCATGAATATATTAGTGATTATAAGTATCGGAGAATTATTAAAATGTAGTATTTAGTTTTATACAGATATCTACAAATCATATTCAGAATAAAATAATGATAGTGGTGTATGAAAGTGTAACACGGCTAATATGAGAGTGTGGCTTGTCGGCTTCCTCGTGTTTATTGCATAACATGATTTTCACTAATTATTAGCTATCTAAGGACCAAATTTTCTATTAAAGTATTGAAATCGTGACTATAGTAGTTTAGAAGGTGCTCGCGACGTGCTCCGTGCGCTCGCCGGGCGACTAGCGCTAGCGAGCGGGCAGGCGAGCGAGCCGAGCGAGCCGAGCCGAGCGAACCGAGCGCGCGAGCGAGCCGAGCACGACGCGGCGAGAGCTTTCTCTAGATCAAACGACTATAACCGCTTTACATATTTGTCTAGATGCCCCACATTTAAACAAGCCGAATAATATATTTTTGTAGACAACGTCAAGTGCTTTATTCATGGAAAATGTTTTATGATAATGAAGAAGCACTGTTACACACATAATCGATTTCTATCACGTGTTTGTTTTCCGCTTTTTGCGATAAAAAGGATCTTATACATGTAGCTATAAACTTTCTGCACGCGCGACCTCTAGCGGCGACGGGGACGAGTGATGCTTCACTGTTGTTTTTGCTCAAACATCTAATAAAAGGCAAAACAACTGAAAATAAATTGGAAAGAGTGAAAATCAATAGATACATAAAATGGAGGGTTCTAAAAACGCCATGAACACCAAGACAAGATATTTAATTTAAATCGGTGTTCTTGTGATCAAAATATTGTTAATACTAACAATCTTTGTATGACAAAAAAATCATAAATAAAATAAAATCATGTTACACTCTTTTATATAAAATTTGACAATTGCCTGTGTTGGATTTAAAGTAGTGGAAATAATTAAGTGTCTCTTGCAAGTTATTACGATAGGCTGCAGTTCGAGGCAACGATAGTCCACTGTGAGCCTGGCGATGAACGCTCTGGACTGACCTGAGGGAATGTGGGCAAATATTAAAGTTGCCGCCAGAAGACATAATGAAATAAAATGATGCCATCAATCCGTCGCCTCTAGAGATCGAGCAGACTAGAACTATATACCTACAAAACGTAGCGCATTTTATGTTAACATTCCCAAATAATCACTAGATTTTATATTTGTATTTAATTATCCCTATCATAATCTTCTCCTGTAGAGCAATAACTGAAGTGCTTACAGGATATTCTTATAGTGTATTCGACACCATGATTCGTTTTGAACTTCCACTTGGAGCACATTTAACGTAATAATTGTTGTTTTGACCAGATTGCGAATATTATAACCGCATTATAAATGTTGAGTTTTTAAACTTTACTCATGAGTTCACCATATTTGTTTCTCACACTTAGTTTTATGGACAATAAGGTACACGATGTATCTTTTCTATGACGGAAGCGCCAGAGTACCGCGCGAAATTCAAGCAAGTAGATTTTATTGTATCCACATAGGTATGTTATAATTGCATTTTATTTTTCCTAGCATGACATGGGCAGTTTACACGATGACCCAGTGTCAGGACAGATTCTAGTAGCTCTTTGGTGGGATTTCTTTTAACGTTTATTCATAATTGATGTAGGTACTACTTGTGCAAATAGTTTGTGTTATTTTCTGAGCAATTTCTGCTTCTAAACCCGCAGTGGTTTGCATTGTAGAACCTGTTCACGTTTCAGTAAGATGTCTATAAAGATTCACGACTTATCTTTGGTTTCTGAAAGCGAAGCGAAATCTCAAAATCACACTTTTTTTTTGGGTTTTCATTAAATGAGACGGCACACCTAGCTTTTTGAGCTGGCATTCAGAAACTGCTCACCGCTGACTGAGCTGCACATGTGAGTAGCTTTGCTCAGCTCGCCAAGATCAGAACACGTGTTCAATTTTTGAGTACAATGTAACCCCTTGAGCGTTCGAGGCAGAGCTTTTGTGAACATCACGCATCCAGAAATACTCAATATAACTGTTGCGTCAAGTCTTAAATCGCAACTTTTTATCTCCAGTTGTTTTGCCTACGGGCTAAATTTCACGAATTATTATAATATAAATAAGTACCATTCTACTGTAATTTAAACAAGTTTCCTACAACACGTTTTATAAATACATATTTTATTTATATTTTACTTTTTTAACGTATTGACCGCCATGGACGCGATGGCCGTGTTGACGCGTACATCGTGCTTTTATGAGGAACGTATGTATGAGACCGAAATAAGTAAGCATTGCTTGCCATTGTGTAAGTGTAGTTAACAGAAATATTATATTCCACAGTAAAAATAAACAAACAGTAAGGAAACTACCTACAAACGCTCGAAACGGCACACTCACACAAAAGTACGCACCGACGATACCGCTCGGGCACTTTCGAGGTAATATCATTACTATACTAAGTGCCGCGTCGCGACGAGTGGTCACGTGTTAGTGTGCCGTTTCGAGCGTTTGTAGGTAGTTTCCATACTGTTTGTATATTTTTACTGTGATAAAACTCTGATAGGTACATAATGACTACAGACTGAGTTCTTGATTTCTAAGTACTTTTATTAAAATGTATTGTCTTTAGTATTTCGATTTAACGAGACAATAATGACATACAAAGATTTTGTAATAGGTAATATTCATGTTAATGGCTAAACATAAGACAGTGGACTGTCTCATTCTGAAAATGCGCTATTCGTGAAATAACCTACGTGTTCTACGTTGGACTCATTCGCAGAAAGACTATTTTGTAGGCCGGGCATTCCGTGCGTGGTGGTCAGAGTTAAATAATATTTATACTATGAAACTTTAGTTTTTTTTAAGGATAATATTGTAATAGTAATAACAAATTTAACTTAGATATATAACTTAGATGTAAGTAGTGTTTTCAAATTGTAATGGACATTGTTTTAAGTGTGTAGAAGCGTCTTGTATCGTGACAACAGAAGCAATATGACCACAGCCGCCTTTTATAATATTCTGATAATATACATTGTGAAACGGCGCGGCGCACACGGAGACGTTTGTGGATCTGTTATGTACCCTCTCTGTGTACACACAAGCATGCGACTGACTAGTAATAGAGATTTGATGTATTGCATGTCCGTTTGTGAGTTCTTTTTAAACCTGCTTATAATGTTTCCTCATGCCATCGTCGTAGAGGACTTGACTGAGAGCGATGGATAATCAATCGCAGTCCAACGCAGCGTCTGCCGAAAAACTTAAATGGCAGTGGGCAGGGCAAATTGCTCGTAGAACGAATGGTCGATGGGGTCGAAAATTTCTGGAGTAGCGACCGCGAACCGGAATACGCTGCGTTTGGATTTATATTACATATAAAATATATAAACGGTTCACTTCCCCAAATTAGTGATGTTAAGTAGTTAGTAAACGCCTCCGCTGTGCTTCGCAGCCCTTATATAATTATGTCGACACGGCACATTTTGTATACTGGTTTGGTGATTTAATAACGAAATAAGATCTCTCTGTAAGGTAATCTTTGACTCTTGAAGTTGCCAACTTCAGTAGGTCCCTAATTGATGAAAAAGTATTTTAAATCGATTTGTATTCGATCTGAATCAATTTATTGTTCCATATGATAGTA
Source organism: Orthosia gothica (assembly GCA_949775005.1). Taxonomy (NCBI): domain Eukaryota; kingdom Metazoa; phylum Arthropoda; class Insecta; order Lepidoptera; family Noctuidae; genus Orthosia; species Orthosia gothica. The sequence continues at coordinate 19,374,299 of OX459034.1, forward strand.
GTCGGCATAAACAGTAATTGTTCTTTCTTAGGGTCAAAGCACGATTAGACACCGTCAAAGCGAAGCGACGCGTCAGTCTAAAAATGTACATAGAATGTGTGTGGTGCGCGCCGAATTCAAGCGAATCAAAGCGACAACAATTCAACTGTCAACTTCAAAACCCTCATTAATATTTACATACGGGCGAAAATGCGCACATTCTACAGAATTTGACGAGTCCGCTCTGCTTTGACTCTGTCTCAGTGGCTTTGACCCTTAGTACAATGAATGTTTTATTACTTTATATATGAATGAAGAATAAGCCTGAAATCATGTTTTAACTGTGTCTAATATCCGCCTTTCACAGTAAATCAGACGAAATCAGAAACCGGTTCGGGATTAGACAGTCTGTTGACAAGACCGCGTTCGGTTGCCTTTCGCTAATAGTGTCAATATTTTAGTACTACAATGATATCACACAGCTCTTGAACGTGGGATAGATGTGCTGATCGCTTTCAGTTTCACTGGGGAGATTCGCCTTTAGTCAAACTATACCTTTTCTTTAAAAAAAAGTTATTTTGATGAAGCCCCTGGAGCAATGAGTCCGGCACGGGGTTAGGTTAGTCTTGCCAGATTCCATTCTGCTGAAGTATGCCGTTCTGACACTTCGCCCGAAACAAGAGCTTGTTTGTAGAGAGTACGATAATAAAACACAATCGTAAAGTTATTGCTGGGGGCGATTCAGTGCTACAACCGCAGTACTAAATATTTCTATGTTAGCTTCTGCTGAAACAATTTGTTTGCGTGTCGAATTCAAAAGTAAAATGTAAATGAATTTATTTGGAGTTTATTGTCTAAAGTTTAGTTAGTCGTAGATTAGTAAGAGATCTTCTCAAATATCATGATCAATTGATTGTATCTGAAACATATTGAATAAGTGGCGTGAAACAAAATGTTCTGTGTGGCCATAGCGTATTATAGTCTAGCTTGCTGATAATTTGAGATTTAGATGTGTATTAGAGTCGATATTTATTTTTATATAGAAATCTTTATCACATGGAGAGTGTAATTTTGTTGATGAAATTTAGTAGTTGCTATAGATATCGCGTGGATCCTATCTGTACCTTGCGTGGTTTAGTTGAGTCGAGCCGTGCGTGTTGTACATCGAAGGAACTGTGGAGACATCTGGCTCGGGGCGCCAGGCGATGTATATGTTGGTGTTCATGCACGCACGGGCCGTGTGGCCGACGGGCGTGGTGTGGTTATTGTTTATGTACACATTGTTTTATCATCGTTTTAAGCAATTATTTTATCCAACATTTATTACAACATATACCTACAGTTTGCATTTTGTTTTTAGTTTGTTTAAGGACCAATGTAGTTTAAAGGCTTTGAAGATTTTTTGCATGTGCATAATAACAACATTCGACTATTTTACTTACTTAATATATATTATTAAACATATTTTTAATTTTATTTAATTTTTAGGTAGGTAGGTCCAACAAATTCTTTCAAATTTTTATTGTTAAATTAGAAATAGAATGTTGTAGTAGATAACAAATTGAGAAATGCGTTCACACTCACATATTGGAGATCAAATTGTTTTTTTTATTTATTACAAAAATATGCATATAGCTTGTAATATCATAGTAGATATTTTATAACAAAGTAATTTTCAAATCCATGTGATACAAATTAATGTGTAACAGAGATGTGAAGATTATGAATATTACTAGATAGGTAGGTTTAATAAATTTAAAATTCCATTCAATAGTTTATGCGTTTTATTTAAAGTATCGACGTGTGTCCCTGATCCCAGAGCTTGAAAGCGAAGTGGAAGGGGCGTCGGTCTAACACCCAGGAGGCAGAGAGACGCCTCTATACGAGTAGCAGCTAATGCATAGGTACCGTCCACAGAGCTAACTACACGCGGACAAAGCTGTATAGTTTTAGATTGGCGTGCTTTGGTTGTAAGTATCGGTGGGCAAGAAACCTGGTTTAAAATACGTTACTGGGTTAAAGCCAGTAACGTATATATTGTGGTTGCATGAGACCAATTGGGGTGGAGTATACCTGGGTATAAGGTATAGCTACTATCCGTGAGAACAGATAACAAGAAGGTCAATCGTCCGTCACCAATGTTAAATCTTAAAGATTATAAACAACTAGCTGTCCCACGCGGCTTCGCTCCCGTCATCTGGCTACCTACCTCTCCTACATACATGAATGTTGCGTAACTTTAACCGCTTACGTAGCGCACGGAACGGAAGCTCTCAAAAAGTAATATTTTTTCCCGTTGGTGCAACATTTTTCATTTATGCTCCGCTCCTATTGGTCGTAGCGTGATGTTTTATAGCCTTTACATCTCTCATGTTCGGTAAGTAGGTTCTTATTACCTCCAAATGGGGCTTGTAGGTGATTAATTAGCGCTCTAGGGTAATAATGTAGGTAGCTAGAAAAGCCCTAGGGCGGTAAGTAATAAAAAAAAACACTTCTTTCTTTCAAAAAGTTCGCGTACATCTAACCATCATACTGGCAATAGACATCATGCATTCAGCCCAATGATCAAAGAGGTCGCTTTGCTATTCAGCCTTGTCTTCGTGTGAGTATAATAGTCATCAAGGAGTTTTTGGCGGGATTTTTTCGAGTGAAGTTCAGCGGTTTCCTCTGGTCAGTCGACTAGAGTACAAAATTTTTGTCGGATTCGGTCACGCAATCTAAATTAGATTGTTTTGGCGCGTACATTATTACCTCAATGTACATGAGTATAATTAGTCTTCGTGGCATTACATGAAAAACGGACAAAAAAAATTTTGTACTCTAAATTAGAGTTGTCGACTGACCATTTGCAAATTGATTCCTAGTGGATATTGTGATATAAAATTGGTGCAGTTTTGTGTCTCAACTGTCTCCGCAACTGGACAATATGTGAAATCATTGACAGAAGCGATTTCAGGATAGTGGAGCGGAGAATTTTATTGTAGTATTGACTACCTCCGCAAAGCTTACTGGGAAGGATGACTCGATACAATTTGCTTTCAAATACTCCAAAAACTATTAGAATCTGTTACACCCGTATTCTAATGCATACTAAAGAATGTTAAAATTGCACTGAAGATTAGGCGGTATGGTCCAAGACCTTAGCCTGCCCGAGAAAGGAGAACAAAAAAAAAAAAAATAGTCATCAATTTTAAATATCGAACGGCGAAGCTCAATTTCGTTCTTGAAAAATAGGTAAATATTTTTTAAAATGTTTTATTCTTCATATTCTTGTAATGCCGGTTTTTTACTACTTACCTCACAATCGAGATGTAAAGCAGAATAGTTAGCTCGGGTGTAATCATCAATTGCACCCTCGAACTATAGGCGCCCTCGCTGCGCTCGTGCGCCTAAATATCTCGGGCTGCAATTGATGCCTTACAGCCCTTGGCTACTAATCTACTATTAACCTTCCTCGATAAATGGACTATCTAACACAAAAATAATATTTCGATTCCAACCAGTAGTTCCTGAGATTAGCACGTTCAAACAAACAAACTCTTCAGCATATTATATTAATAATATTATTAGTATAGATAAAAAAATCGTTGAGGTAGGTAGGTACACAAACTTCGATAGGACATGATCGCCTCTGTAGCCATATTTGAAGAAAAAAAATTACGTCGCGGCGAACCCGTTTCGACGACGCCATTCATCTATTTTCCAAATTTAATGTAGCCAGTGAATTATCAAAATCGGCCACCGCGCTTGGATTCTAGAACGCCACATAGGAACAACAAACATACATACATGTACTGATAAACACATTACCCCCCTTCGGCAGTCGGGTAAAAAAAAGGATTTGGTTACTAGACTAAGTAGGCTTGAACAGATTCATAAATGATTGGTGTATCCCGCGCCACGACACAGTAATGTGTAGGCAGCTTAGCGCGAGTTGAGATGATGACGACTTGTTGCGTCCACTTTATGCGCGAACTTTTGAACGAGTGCACGTATCAAGGGAAATGGAGCCACAAATTTTTGTATGTAGTTACCGAAATGCTCGCACGTTTGTACGCTCCTTCTAAACGCAACGTACGCACGTATTACGCGCGAGAGATTCGAAGCGAATTCGCCCTTTCTGGCCAAGTTCTTAGGTGTTCCTACACTTCCTACCAATGGGACTTGTGTTTTCGGGGGCAGTAATAAATAAAACAAAGAAAGCAAATTCTGGCTCTTTAATAATTCACAATAATGAATCGTTTTAAAATATTAAGGTTTGATTGACAAAAACAAAGGTAAGTTATGCGCACATGACACTGGTGATAGTGGGAGTGAACATCAAATAACCAGGGGCGTATCCAGCATTTACATAAGGGTGGGGCAAAAGTAAGGAGACTCTAAAAATAATAAAAACTTCAGGGGCGGACTAATTTTGCCAGGGACCCAGGGCGGCAAAACCAACCAGCATCAAACTTGTATGCAGGAAAGCAAGAGAATGTAAAATGAATGGGCGAGCGAAAAGAACTTTTTGCACCCCTCTGATGGTTTATTCTCTTGAACAGTATTTTTTTTGCTTTCTTGCGCATCGGAAATCCAACTTCAGGGCGGCCAAGAAGTTTGGTGAGCAGGTACTGTACTAGGGTAATTTAAACAAATAGGCAATCAAATGGAAAATTATTTATTCGACAAATGAACAGCAGCAAACATTAAAATATAGATAATGTGTCAAATGTTTCGATAGGAGAGAGGATTGACACAATTTATGTTGATTTCTGTATATTCGCGGATGTGCGCCTTTAGGTTTCTCTCACACAAATCACTCACGAAAGGTCCGTGTGCGGGGAACCATAAATAGCTGACTTCATCTTTCTCAAAACACTACAAAGATGTCGCATACAAACAAAACATAAAAACCAGTTTATCAAATATTGTATTATTAATGTAGATATAACATCAAACAAAAAAAAAATGTTAATTTTTATACTACCAGTACTTAAAGATTTATTTTCTCATTGTTTTCTTGGTTCAAGACATCAGGAGTTGATATAACTAATTGTATGCACTAATGCACATGAACAACTTTGAAGAAGGTAACAGTTGGTAGAAAAAGCAGTGCCTAGGTATCTTTAGTTAGAAGTTACACCTACATTTCTTAATTTACAGATTCATAGTCGTCACTTAAATATCTTATCTATACTAATATTATAAAGAGGAAAGGTTTGATTTTTTGTTTGTTTGTTTGTTTGTATGAATTGAATAGGCTCCGAAACTACTTGGCAGATTTGAAAAATTCTTTCACTGTTGGATAGTCCATTTATCGAGGAAGGTTATAGGCTATATAACATCACGCTACGACCAATAGGAGCGGAGCATAAATGAAAAATGTTACAAAAACGGGAAAAAATATTCCTTTTTGAGAGCTTCCATTGCGTGCGCTGCGTAAATGGTTTAAGTTACGCAAATATCATGTATGATGGAATTGTTTCTCTTTAAAAGTTCTAAAAAAAAGTCCGTGACACCATATGTCTATCTTTTAAGGTGGACTCACAATAGCAAATTTTATGTTCTAAATTTTAATTAGATCAACGCTGCCGGTAGAAACAAAAGTTGGTTGCATTCGTATAGTAGTATATATATTATTTCTTATTCAAATAAATAGTTCAACAAGTTGGTAGGTAGATAGGGTAGGGTAGGTAGGGTAGGGTAGGTAGGGTAGGGTAGTGTAGGGTAGGGTAGGGTAGTGTAGGGTAGGGTAGTGTAGGGTAGGGTAGTGTAGGGTAGGGTAGTGTAGGGTAGGGTAGTGTAGGGTTGGGTAGGGTAGGGTAGTGTAGGGTTTTTTTTTTTTTTTTTTTTTTTTTTTTTTTTTTTTTTTTTTTTTTTTTTTTTGTGGTCTAGCTCCGTCAACGTAGTTGACGCCTATTTAAATCTGTTCTCATTCATACCAGTTCTCGCTTTTATGCCTCTCGTACTTTTATTCCTCATTCTATATCTTTCTATCATTCTTCTCCTGCCAGTCCAATGGGTGGGACTCCCATTTTACCTACTACCTAGTCTCAACTTTATTTCTTTATTATTTCTAAATTTAGGGAAAATAATTTCTTCAACGTGTTCTGTTTTTATTTGTTCTTAATGAATTACAGTTTTTATATTTCATATTTTAACTACTAATTACTTATATCTTAATTACAAACTTAATATACCCTCTTTAATATATGCATCTTAATTCTACTTAATTTTCTATGTTTACATATAATATACACTTATATCTATGAAACACAGATTTATATCTCCGTCTTATTTCTATTAATTACAATATCTGCTACTTTAATACAATATTTTAGAAATTTCTCTCTGTTTTTACCTCTTATTATTTCCGCAATTTTATCTTCTATTAATGAAATTCCAATTTCCTGTTCCAGGTTGAACCTGTCAACAGCGTGCGCAGGACAGTTTAATAGCACGTGTGGAATTGTCTCGTTTACACCGGGATCGCAGATGCACGATGAGCTCTCCTTGCACTTGAAGCGATTCAAGTATTCGGAGAACCCACCGTGCCCCGTCAGGACCTGCGTGAGCACGCCCGTTGGCCGCACCTGTCTTATAATGCGAAAAGCCGCGATGGCATCGGGAAGAAATATTTTCGTCACCGAGGCAGTCTCGCCAGACATATATCTCCGATTCCATTCATCGAGCGATCCCAAACGGATCTGGCGTCTGATGAATGAAATCGGACATTGGTCATAGTCCGGCTTCCTCCGTGACAACAATGCTGCCTCCTTCGCCAACCCGTCCGCGCGTTCATTCCCCGGCAGGCCCGCGTGGGCTTTGATCCAGAACAAAGACACAGCTTTGTTCTGCACCAGAGCCTGAGTCAGGTTTGTTCGCGCTCGGAATGCCAGGGGATGGAGAGAGCCATGGTTTACAAGCGACTGCAATGCTGACATTGAGTCGCTATACAAACCATAGCTCATCTCTTTGCGCTTGAGGATTTCATCCGTTGCTTTGCAAATAGCCAGAAGTTCCGCTTGGTAGACAGTGCAGTACGCGGCGAGGCTAAGCTTGAGGCTCCGGATTTCGCCTTCATTATCCCATAGGGATAATGCGGCTCCGACCTTCCCCTCAATCCTGCTGCCGTCAGTGAATATTCGCACTGCCTGCACATTGTTGCTGTCCACAAGCTGTTGATCTGCCAAGCACATGAACTCCAAGGCTATTTGTTTGGCAGGGTGAGACGTCTCTGCAAATCTCACGGCACTCTCAATCTCCCGGTCTCCTGGCAGAAAACGGGACGACCCTCTCCTCGCTTCATACATGGCAGCTGCCTCTTGTATGCGCAGGTCTAGAGGCAGTATCCCGGACAATACCAGTGCCGAGTTAAGAGAGACAGTACGATAAGACTTGCAGAGCTTCTGAACGAAGCCTCGTTGGACGGAGCCTAGGGCCTTCCGCATCCCAAGCTTTTTCACGGCGGGAGCCCAGGCACCAGCCGCGTACGTAACAACTGGTTCTATTACGGCGGTATATATTGTGCGGATGACTTCACTATTTAGCCCCCAACTGACTTTGGCCGCTCGAGATAGCTTCTTGTACATTGCCACGGACCGCTTGCAGACGCTAGCCAAGTGGTCGTTGAAGGTCAACTTACTGTCGATCGTCAACCCCAGTACTTTTATTTTGTTGACCATTTCAATGTTGACCCCGGCCATGCTCAGAGCTGGGGTGTCGTACTTAAGCTTGTTTGTTATCACCATCGCACATGTTTTATGAGGTGCAAACCGTAGCTTATTTCGGACACCCCAGTCCTGAGCACGAGCGAGGGCTGCATTGGCTTTTCTGGTGATTTCCCCAGCCGTGTCGCCATCCACCACCAACACGATATCGTCCGCAAATGCTTGGACGAAATATCCCTCTCGTTCTAAATCTTTGAGCAAAGGATCCAAGACAAGGTTCCACAATATTGGACCGCCAATAGACCCTTGAACACAGCCTTTATTTGTCTCTCTTGTGCATTCTTCCCCGGCATATCTCACCCTAACTTTTCTGTTGTCGAGGTAACTATCTAGTAGCCTCCTGGTGTTCACCGGGCACTTTTCCTCAGCCAGTCTGACTTTGATAGCTGGCCACCATGCGCTATCGAAGGCGCCCTCTATATCTAATGACACCAGGACAATTAGCTTCTTCAGCCTCAACTTGTCCTGCACGCGTTTCACCAGCGTATAGAGGGCGTCCTCGGTGCTCTTCTGGGGCATAAAGCCAAACTGACGAGAACTGAGCCGCGGCACAAGCTGCCATTTAATCCGTGCCACTATCATCCTCTCCAGGACCTTCCCCAAGACCGGCAGTAGGCCTATCGGTCTGTATGACTTGGGGTTCATGTAGTTTTCCTTGCCCGGTTTTCTGAGGACGACCACCGTAGCCTCTTTCCAGATATCCGGGAAGTGCGCCAACTCTAGGCATTTGTTATACAGGGCAAGGAAAGTGTCCGGGTCCTGGTAGATCGCTCGACTACAGATATCGGCCGTAAATCCATCCGCTCCGGGGGCTTTCTTTGGATTGAAACGCTCCACGGCTGTGGTCAGCTCCAGCGGTGTAAACGGCGGGTCATGATATTCACCATGCTGCCACTCGTTTACCCGACTGGCAGCTTCTCTCGTGAGCCTGTGGTCTGCATTGTCATCTTCTGCTGTGCCCCTAGGATAGAATGTGTCGGCTAGTAGGGCTGCCGACTCCTTTGGGTTTAAGAATGCACCATCGTTAAGTAGGGTCTGATCTTCCTTTCTCCTGGCGGTCCTTCCAATAATCCGGTATATCCCTGCCCATACTCCCTCGCGGTCCTGTTTTCTACAGAATTCTTTCCAGCTGGTGGTCTGCGCTTGTTTTGCCCTGCACTCATATAGTTCTTTCGCTTTCAGGTACGTGTCCACGACCTTCGCTCTTCGGACCGGTGCGGCGTTGCGGATGCGGTTCTTCTTCCTGGCGACATCCTTCTTCAATACAGCGAGTTCCTCGGACCACCACGGCACTTTAAGTTTTACTTTATTACTAATTGTTGGGATAGCGCTTTCGCAAGCACTCTCAATTGCATTTTTATATTTAATTACTACGACTTCTAATTCTTGTTTATTTACTATGTTATTAATGTTTTCTAACTGAATGTTATTTTCTAATTTAGAATTTTGTAAAGTTCGTCTAAATTTATCCCAATCTGCCTTCTTCGTATTATATATTCTCGTTGTTCTTATAATGCATGTACCTTTTTCCCTTACGATCCCAACATTGAAGAAGATTGTGTTGTGGTCCGAGCTCGTTGCACCAGTGTCCACCCGCCATCCATCGACCAGGTCAAACAGGTCTAGCGAACAGGCCGTGACATCTACGTGACTCTTCAACGCTCTACCACCTCTAAAGGTGTCGAACGTAGGCGTATCTCCAGTATTCAGCACCTGAAGCTGTAGTTCCTCCAGGGTCCCGGACATCTCGGCTCCCCTGGGGTCCTCTAGAGTGCTGCCCCACCAGGAACTCTTCGCGTTTGCGTCGCCCCCTATTAGCAACCTACCGGTGGCCACTTCCCTTTTGATCTGGGTCAGCTGGTCCAGGTATGGCCCTATGGGTTGGTCTGGCTCGAAATAGTAAGAGACTACTGCGATCTCCCAGGCTTTGGTCCGGATCCCCACCACAACGATGTTGTTTGTGGTGAGTTTCGGGTAGGGGATGACATCCAAGTCATCGTCAAAGACGGCAATTGCCGCCTTTACCCTCCCACTTCCATCAACCTCGCACTGATAGATCCGCGAACCTCGGTAGCTCTTCATACCCCTCGCCCCTCCCACATACGGCTCCTGGATCAGTGCCCACGAGATCTTACGTTCACTGGCCTCTAGAAAGAGTTCGGTGGTCGCCAGTTCCTTACGTTGAAGGTTCGCTTGGGCCACTCGGTATGGTCTTGCATTTTTCGACGCGGGAGTATTCCTTGGGACCACCTTAGCAATACGCCACTGCTGTCCTCGCTATCTCGTCCCATCTTTTCCTAACAACACAGTCACTGCTAAAAGCGTTATGGTCTGTCTTCTCCAGCTTCCCATGCGTACAATTGCAGCATACTGGAGTTGAGCCTGCTAGCCAGTCCGCGCAGTCCTTTTTCAAGTGCGGCCCAGCACAATGGCTGCACCTCTCTGTCGTCTCTGTGCATAGACGGCGACTGTGCCCGTATCCTAGGCAGAGCGAGCATTGAACGAGCGGGCTCTGATCTTCGGCCCTGACTCTTTGAAGGTCAATGTAGACCCATCCCTTTGCCGTTGCTCGTTGCCAGATACTGGGCGAGACGCTAAGCACAATATGCCCTGCGTGCGGATTCCTGGCTTTCTTCCTATATTTGATCTCCATTCTATTCGCCTCATCGTCGAGGCCGTGAAATACGCCTGGATTTTGATTTCTGAATCCCCTAAGGACGCCCTCGTCGGTAGTAATCAAGAAGACGTCCCTAAGGATCAGCAACGGATCCCTGTTCTTCACTTCCTCCACGGTGAGGTCAGTACCGTTCTTCTTCAACCTTTCCTTTACTTTGTCTCTGTCATCCTTTGTTTCGAAGCTCATAATGACTTTCCTATTTTTAGCTTTTCTTACTCTTTCCACCTTTATCCATTCTTCCTTCGCATTCACTGCTGTCCTAATTTTGTTAAGCACGTCATCTCCTGTTTCGTCCTCGTCCGTGGTGGTTACAGCGATGGAGTGGAGGGCGGTATGCCTAGATGAAAGCTTTCCAGGCTGACTTGCCGCTGCGCCTGCGTATGAGAACTGCTCAATATTTTCTTGGCTAGTGCGCAATGCCTCTTTCAGCCTGTCCATACGGTCATTGTTTTCGGCAATCTTTTTACCGTGCTCTTCCAACATCTTCCTAAGAGTACCTTCAAACTCCATGATTTTCCCCTCCTCGCTCCGGCACATGGAGTGGGGAAGCGGTGACGGCAAAACCGGTGGGTTCTCAGCCTCTGTGGTCACTGCAACCGACTTGTTCGAGAGGGGACCTCGCCCCTTCTCCATCACGGCCTCCTTTACTAAGTCATAGAGTCTGTCCACCTGACTCTTGATGTCTTCTTTAATTTCTTTTTTAATGTTTTTGGAGAGAGTTAGCTGCTGCTTAACCCGCACAAGGCACTTCCTGGCCTCAGCAATTCTGGGGTTTCGCGCGCCAATATTTGTGTCAGTTGGACTCTCCATCTCAATTGCGATGGCAATGGGGGGGAGGGTTTTGTTAGTCAATGCCGACTTCGGCGAGTCAACCTTTTGTTTCGGCACATTGGCCGCCGTCTTTACAGAGGAATTCAGCTTGGTCTGTTCGCCTTTCCCCGTCTCCCATTCCCCTACACTCCTTCTTACGTTCGTGGAGTGTCCAGCCTCCTCCATAGTCTTATTTGGACTTTTGTTCGGCGAGTTTGTCGACGTAAATGTTTTATTAAGGGGCGTGCGAATGCCAGGCATCATTTTGTCTGGTTGATGAGTATACTGAGCTAGGCCAACGTCAACGTATAGGGTATTGTAAAAAGTACCCCGCTCTTATATAAAAGTGTAAATAATAGTATAATATAATAATCAATAAATTATCAGATTCCAAGGAATCCTGTCAATAATTAATTTTGTTATTTCCCTTACTGTTCCAGGTGTCAACGTAAGCGGCCGTGAGGACAACAAGCGTTTCCCCACAAGCACCGGTTCGATCCGGTGTAAGGTAACTAGGATTTTTGTATGGTGTGGGAAAAGCCCAAACACCAAACACAGGTATGTGCGGAAAACAAATGAAACTTCTAAATCAAAGAGTCTCGCTCTGTCAATTTAACTTAATGCCTAGGTTCCAGATCTGGATCTGGTGTCACGGGTTTCAGGATAAAGTCAACTTTTTGTTTTTGTAGTCAAATTTCTCTACATAGAGAATTGACTCGCTTTTCCAGGCTCCATTTCCAAAACCCTAATATAAAAGTTAAATAAATTAAATCTACTCTACGTAGAGACTGTGTCTCTATCCTTTTCAAAATTCTAAAATAATTCCTGAAGAACTTTATATTAATCGGCAAATGATTATAAAATCAAAATAAAATATAAAAGGTGACTCTACTTAGAGACCGTCCGGGTAGTGTAGGGTAGGGTAGGGTAGGGTAGGGTAGGGTAATGTAGGGTCGGGTAGGGTAGTGTAGGGTCGGGTAGGGTAGGGTAGTGTAGTGTAGGGTAGGGTAGTGTAGGGTAGTGTAGGGTAGTGTAGGGTCGGGTAGGGTAGGGTAGGGTAGGGTAGGCAGGTTAGGCAGGGTAGACAGGGTAGGCAAGGTAGGCAGGGTAGCCAGTTGACGGGAGCGAAGCCCCGCGGGTCAGCTAGTCTTAAATAAACTTACAAATACATGGTTATCATTTTGAAAAAGTAGGTAAAGCTTAGAAATGCATGGGACAATATTTTAAAGAACACAGGATACTAGAACTTATTTACTTAGGCCCACTTACGCGAAAAACTTAATCAGAGTTTAGGCCGAGTTCCTCACCCGTGTAAATTGTCAAGCACGCGTTATCTGCTGTGATTGGCTGTTGAAGATTCATTCAACCAATCACAGCATATAACTCGTGCTTGGCAATTTGTCACATTAATTCTGCGATAACTTAAAGGTGAGAAACTCGGCCCTAGTTGCTAACACGATGTTAAATTGACATTATTCTATGACAAACTGTAAATTTAACTCACAGTTAGGTTTTTCGTGCAAGTGGGCCTTAATGTAATAAACGACTAGCTTCTTTTTAGAACTAATATACTGTTTTAATACAATAGTGTGGTATTGAATAATGGTTAGTAATTTACTAACATCAATGTTGCCCGTTTTTTAGTAGGTAACAAAATATCGTTTTTTTTAAAAAGTACCTAACTTAAATCAATGATTACAAAAATATTTAGCCAGTTCATTGTACAAACATAGAAAACCATGTGTGGGAAGCAATTATTTGATTAATAATAAAGGACGGATATGATGTTCAAGTTAAAAATCTGCTGCCAAACTTATAAAGCTAATCAATAAATTAGGGATTACGATTATTAGCGACTTAATTGTCCAATATAAACACACATTACCAAAGTTTGATTAATTAACAGTTTTATTTAGCTGCTCAAAATAACCTAAAACTTCTATAGCCACAAGAAGAAAAAAAAACACCTCTATGGATGTAAAAATATTTTGTGTGAGACGTCTTTGTATTACATTTGAATATGTTTCATGAAATTAATGTTGTGCATGAAATATAAAAAAATATGACGCAGTTACTATAGGTAAAGACTATAGAGGCCTTATTTATAAAAACCTTTGAGCAATTTAGGAACTGACAAGCAGATTCGAAATTCAAATTCTCTACAGAAAAAAAATATCAAACATCTGCAAATCAGTCGATAAACAGCGTCGAGATTTTTATAAATAAGTGTCTATGTGGTTAGTACATTTTTAACTTAGAATTTATGAGCAAATGCCTCTATTTCATCAGCCCGGTACCATAGGGCCACGGACAACATACACTCACCCTCAATAATATTAAAAGATTAAGCAAATTAAACTATATTTCAATAGGTTGTATAATTAGGCCTGATATATATATTATATAATTTCTCCGCAGTTCCGCACATCATAATATATTTTATACACAATCTATTAATACGTTTAGAATCTAAGAGAGAGCATGTACCTACTCGTAATAGGTATGTTACACTACGTCAATTAAAGTAATCACACAGGCTTCGAAGCGATATTACTAGTTCAACTGACAACCCCACTAGGTAACGAGCTCTTTGGTTAACTTTGAGAAGAATGTAAGTACAAACATACGTACCTACTAGCATAGCCCAACCTGAAGGTTGTGTCCAGTGTGTATCTACTTTAAGAATTTGAAGCGATGATATGTACAGCGAATGTTAGTTTTGTTACATTTTACGTTACTTTTCACCTTCTCATGTAACCTCTCATGTAACACGACAAAAAATGTAACTTTAACGTTACTTTTCGGACTTAATAAGAATATTGAAATATTTGCTAGCAAACAATAAAAAATCGTTGAACGGAACGCATCTGAGAAAGTTTTCGTTCGTCGTGTTGTCGCACCTGGTTTTGTGACACATAAATTGACGTATTACATATTCGCTCACTCACGTGTATTTCTAAATCTTCCATTCCGCTTACTCCTGCGAGCGAGTGAGCGTATTAGTGTCGTTTTCTACATAAAATAAGTTAATGTAACTTTTCTCATGAAAATGTAACTTTTTGAGATGTCTCATGTAATATTTGACTGTCTGCCACAGGCAACACTGAAAATGTAGTACCTTAGTAAAACCCATACGCTCTAAACGTTTTGGGAATACTTTAATTGTGCGTACAGGGTTAGTTTTAGGCAAGCGTGCTTCACCGTCGACCACATCACTCACCGGCCACCGCTTACCGTCAGGTGAGATAGTGGTCAAGCGCGAGACTATCTACAATAAAAAAAAACTGTGATATTCTTAATTTGTTTTACGTAGATCGTACTTTACTATGTTAATAAGGTGTTGTCAGTTTAATAACGTCATCTATTTTACAATTACTTGTCCAATTCGTGTCGTAACACTGTCTGTGGGTAATTTCATTATCATTCTTAACTACTAAAAGGCAAATTTGAATGTATGTTATGCCATTTATGCTTTTGCGGTCTAATTCTAGTTTTCTAGTAACCACTGTACTACATTGACAGAAGAGAAAGCTTGCTACGTGTCATACGGTTGTATCGTAGGTTTTTCAAAATGACGTATAAACTCCACTTGAAATAACATTAGACATTCTTACAACCCCTTTTTACAGTCCGTTTAACCGATTTTGAGTTCTCTCCCGTTAATATAAGGATGGCATGAAAAGCATAAACCTGTTACCAAAACTAACTGTTTAATATAGCTGCCATTAGTCATATCACCAACGCAATAGAAGTCAAAATCGGTTGAACGGGCTGTAAAATTGGATTATTATTTAAATGTCGAATGTTATCTGTTAACGCCGGGAGGGGACGCCCTAGAAAGACATAATTATATAGACCTTATAGGTGATGTTCTTCAGAAAGGCCAAGTGCGCAGTACCCATAACCGGCGTGTGTGTATGACTAGATGTATGAATGTGTGTGAAGCAAAAGAAGTATGTAAGGATCGTAGCAGGTGGCGTTCTGTAGTTTCTGCCTACCCCCATGGGAAAAAGGCGTGAGTTTATGTATGTATGTATGTTATCTGAAATGGAGTACAGTAAGTACTATCCTGTCCGGATATGCTGCTTGCCGCATGCAGCCAATACATGTCGCCCTCTCGTCGTGAACAATATAACAATCGCTCTAATACTCGGGCCACTTCAAGGTGGGTTTACACCAAACGAGCGAATGCTCATTCTGTCCCCGCTATACCACATCGTGCTTGTGTGAAACACAATATCAGTTTCAGAATTCAGATCTAAACCGACCTTAATACTGGATCTAGTATTAGGCACAGTATTCTTTAATAAGAATATCAAGAAAATAATACTCTGGCCTAGTTGTCTGTTCGTTTATTCTACTCTAAACTCAAAAATATGCCCTGTCTGGCCTACCACGTCAGTATCAGTACAGTGCGGTAGCTACCTCACAGTTAGGCCCTTTCGTGATGGCGCGATGCAAATCGATTTAAATCACACCGTTATGCGATTTTTACTAAGCGAAATTGCAAGTATGTTTTCACGTACGCAATGCGATGCTATTCAACCGATACGAACTTGATTTTTCTTAGAAAATAAGTGCGCAAGTCGCACCATCAGGAAAGGGCCTTAGATTACGGTGATACAAGCTCAATCGTTGCGTGAGGTGAGTCCTTTACAATAAATCTATCACTAAATACGACCTAACCTAAATAAAGCTTACAGTCATGCTCTTAAAGAAATGCAAAACTCTATATCTATGCTTTCTTACTAATCCGAGGTATATTTTCTCTTTACATTTGTTCAAGAACTTAAAATGTGAAAATAATATTATTTTCGTGGCATGCACAATAAATATATCAAATCAAGTTTCTAATAGACTTAAATGATACTTACAGTTACACCCGTACTACGCATGATCATTATTTTGTACATAAATACTGAGTTCATAGATATTACTATAAATGTTTACTTATCAATTTTCGATGATCGGAGTTCATGGTTATCGCATCACTCATTTGATTTTTAAATACAAACAAACTGTTAGCGATTTGCTTCTCTATCCTCCGTCAAACGTATGCGTGAAATTAACTGAGTCAAACACTAATAATAATAACTTAATTTCCATACTATCCAACTCACAGATCCAACCGCTTTATATACAAGCAAATAATTACTCCTCGATCTCGGCAGCCTTCACATTAGTACTCAAAATAAATCAATATCTAGCTTGTATTATTAATATATAATAAAACTTTATTACTACTTACTTATTAATATATAAGTAAAACTTTCACTCAAATATAACTTTTGTTTTCTCTGTTATAAAGAAAACTTGAAAATCCCTATTTTGTACGTGGCTAAAAACGCTATCCGCGAAAAGCCAAAAAAAAAAGAAACCTCAGTCCTTTAGTCTATGACCGATCGCCATTGTTAGATGCGTGCGCATAGGAAAACTGATAATTTTTACCCGCCATTGCGAAAAAAAAATCACAACTCGTTTTCACTGTTGAAATTACAGTTTTTTTTAAATTAAAATGTCTACATGTACTAATTATGAAGAAAATGATTTATGTTGTACACCGCCCGATATAAGATGCGAAGCCCTTAACGTCATGGAAAGTTTACTACCTGAAAACTCCAAGGAAACATCTTTATTAGAAAGAAAGGTTTTATCGTCTGACGATATTGAAAAAATTTATAAAAGATGTTCCAGTTACCCAATATCTGACTACTAAGGTTAGTTAAAATAATGTTAAACATCTACGCGACTTCAGCCTGTGTTGTGTGTTGAACTTAATTATTGTTTCTTTTTCCAGGTTGTTTTAATATTTGGTGTAACTGGTGCTTGCAGGATACAAGAATTAACAAATATACCTAACTTTAAAAGACTTAGAGAACCATGGCCAGAAGCTTTTTGTGAAGAACCTATCACGAAAAATTCACCATACACGGTCCATTCTATGAAATTGTTAAGAAGTATGAAAGTTTGCGTTCACCAAAAGCAAAATGTGACCGTTTCTTTCTAAATTAGCAGAATGGTAAATGTACCTGTCAGTCTATAGGTATAAACAAATTTGGTTCTATGCCTAAAGAAATCGCTAAGTTTTTATGTTTAGTAGATGCTGAGAGCTACACTGGACATAGTTTCAGAAGAACTTTAGCTACATTGCTGGCTGATTCAGGAGCTGATATAATGACTTTGAAGCGTCATGGTGGGTGGCAATCTAGCAATGTAGCAGAATCATACGTAGAAGACTCCATACTAAACAAGAAGGAAATTTGTGCAAAAATCACAAACAGAATTAGACTTGATTCTGAGGCGCGTCCTACTGGCGAAACACCAAGTACATCCAATGATTGGGTTTCACCTATCTACACGAATAATGAACCATCTCAAATAACAATAATATAGGACATGATGGTATTTCAGTAAATAATCCATCTGATGAGACCAAAAACAGTTAATCATAATTTTACTAACTGCACATTTACTAATTGTTTCTCTAAATAAACTTTTTATCTACTAAATAAAAAGATGTTTTAGTATTATTTTCTTCACGAGTGTGTTGAAACACGTCGTATGATACACGTGTGTATTGATGATTACCGTCCTCGGCTCTCAATGGCGTCTCAGCGGTAATCACCAACATTACACACTTGTACCATAATGTGTTTTGTATTAGAAATGCATCAGCGGATACTTAAATCCAAGTCATGAAAGCCTGATCTTCTAGAAAAAGCTATTTTAAAAACTGGCGAGTAGTCGCGCATGCGCTCGGAGGTGGTGGCGACGCGCGCGGCCGTGGCGCGCTGGGACGAGCGCATCGCGCAGGCGCGCGCGGCGTGCGAGGCGTGGCAGCGCGAGGCGGACGAGGCGGCGCGCGCGGCGGCGGCGGCCGAGCGCCAGCGCGACGAGGCGCGTGCGCACGCGCTGTCGCTGCGGCGCGAGCTGGACGCGGCGCGCGCGGCGCTGGCCCCGCGCCGCGAGCTGCGCGGCCTGCCGCTCACGGCGCTGAAGGCGCTGCAGGCGGCGGCGCGCCAGGACCTGGAGGAGATCGAGAAGGTGCTGTACCTGGAGACGGCCACCAAGTGCATGACGTGCGAGGAGCGCGCCCGCGCCGTCACGCTGGCGCCCTGCAACCACTACGTGCTGTGCGACCAGTGCGCCGCCACGGCCGACGAGTGCCCCTACTGCCAGACGCCCGTGCAGCACCGCCAGTAGTGACCATGTCGACCTTATTATTTTTATTTTCATTGTTAGACCTAGGTACCCTTCTAAACGCCGACGCGGTATGAGCATGTCGGCTCGATCCCTGAAACTTAAAACACCACATTCACAAACTGATGTAGAAATCATGTTCGCCTGCTCACCAAACTTGCAGATAATTATATTATGAAGAAATATACTACCTTTGCTGGTATATGTTATCAGATTGAATGATATTTATATTATAACTGACATATACTGGAACGTAATGTTAAAATGCTTTTGATGTTTACATTTTTTTATTAGCATATCGTGTTAGTGCACTGTTGCTTTTACTAGTACAGCAGATACATACAAAATATATAGTATTTATGAGGTTTTATCTTGAAAATTACATTTTGTGGTTATGCTTTCACCAATGATCTTAGATGTTAAGAAACATTTTGTATCGATTTGGTTATTCTCATTGTGACTCAATTTATATGTAAGTTATATTATATATTGATGTTGATGGAAGCACGGCCATGAATATATTAGTGATTATAAGTATCGGAGAATTATTAAAATGTAGTATTTAGTTTTATACAGATATCTACAAATCATATTCAGAATAAAATAATGATAGTGGTGTATGAAAGTGTAACACGGCTAATATGAGAGTGTGGCTTGTCGGCTTCCTCGTGTTTATTGCATAACATGATTTTCACTAATTATTAGCTATCTAAGGACCAAATTTTTCTATTAAAGTATTGAAATCGTGACTATAGTAGTTTAGAAGGTGCTCGCGACGTTCTCCGTGCGGGCGACTAGCGCTAGCGAGCGGGCAGGCGAGCGAGCCGAGCGAGCCGAGCGCGCGAGCGAGCCGAGCACGGCGCGGCGAGAGCTTTCTCTAGATCAAACGACTATAACCGCTTTACATATTTGTCTAGATGCCCCACATTTAAACAAGCCGAATAATATATTTTTGTAGACAACGTCAAGTGCTTTATTCATGGAAAATGTTTTATGATAATGAAGAAGCACTGTTACACACATAATCGATTTCTATCACGTGTTTGTTTTCCGCTTTTTGCGATAAAAAGGATCTTATACATGTAGCTATAAACTTTCTGCACGCGCGACCTCTAGCGGCGACGGGGACGAGTGATGCTTCACTGTTGTTTTTGCTCAAAAATCTAATAAAAGGCAAAACAACTGAAAAATAAATTGGAAAGAGTGAAAATCAATAGATACATAAAATGGAGGGTTCTAAAAACGCCATGAACACCAAGACAAGATATTTAAGTTAAATCGGTGTTCTTGTGATCAAAATATTGTTAATACTAACAATCTTTGTATGACAAAAAAAACATAAATAAAATAAAATCATGTTACACTCTTTTATATAAAATTTGACAATTGCCTGTGTTGGATTTAAAGTAGTGGAAATAATTAAGTGTCTCTTGCAAGTTATTACGATAGGCTGCAGTTCGAGGCAACGATAGTCCACTGTGAGCCTGGCGATGAACGCTCTGGACTGACCTGAGGGAATGTGGGCAAATATTAAAGTTGCCGCCAGAAGACATCATGAAATAAAATGATGCCATCAATCCGTCGCCTCTAGAGATCGAGCAGACTAGAACTATATACCTACAAAACGTAGCGCATTTTATGTTAACATTCCCAAATAATCACTAGATTTTATATTTGTATTTAATTATCCCTATCATAATCTTCTCCTGTAGAGCAATAACTGAAGTTCTTACAGGATATTCTTATAGTGTATTCGACACCATGATTCGTTTTCAACTTCCACTTGGAGCACATTTAACGTAATAATTGTTGTTTTGACCAGATTGCGAATATTAGAACCGCATTATAAATGTTGAGTTTTTAAACTTTACTCATGAGTTCACCATATTTGTTTCTCACCCTTAGTTTTATGGACAATAAGGTACACGATGTATCTTTTCTATGACGGAAGCGCCAGAGTACCGCGCGAAATTCAAGCAAGTAGATTTTATTGTATCCACATAGGTATGTTATAATTGCATTTTATTTTTCCTAGCATGACATGGGCAGTTTACACGATGGCCCAGTGTCAGGACAGATTCTAGAAGCTCTATGGTGGGATTTCTTTTAACGTTTATTCATAATTAATGTAGGTACTACTTGTGCAAATAGTTTGTGTTATTTTCTGAGCAATTTCTGCTTCTAAACCCGCAGGGGTTTGCATTGTAGAACCTGTTCACGTTTCAGTAAGATGTCTAGACAGATTCACTGGTTTCTGAAAGCGAAGCGAAATCTCAAGATCACACTTTTATTTTGGGTTTTCATTAAATGAGACGGCACAGCTAGCTTTTTGAGCTGGCATTCAGAAACCGCGCTGAGTGAGCTGCACATCTGAGTAGCTTTGCTCAGCTCGCCAAGATCAGAACACGTGTTCAATGTTCGTGTACAATGCAACCCCTTGAGCGTTCGAGGAAGAGCTTTTGTGATCATCACGCATCCATAAATACTCAACATAACTGTTGCGTCAAGTCTTAAATCGAAACTTTTTATCTCCAGTTATTTTGCCTACGGGCTAAATTTCACGAATTATTATAATAAATAAGTACCATTCTACTGTAATTTAAACAAGTTTCCTACAACACGTTTTATAAATACATATTTTATTTATATTTTACTTTTTTAACGTATTGACCGCCATGGACGCGATGGCCGTGTTGACGCGTACATCGTGCTTTTATGAGGAACGTATGTATGAGACCGAAATAAGTAAGCATTGCTTGCCATTGTGTAAGTGTAGTTAACAAAAATATTATATTCCACAGTAAAAATAAACAAACAGTAAGGAAACTACCTACATACGATCGAAACGGCACACTCACACAAAAGTACGCACCGACGATACCGCTCGGGCACTTTCGAGGTAATGTCATTACTATACTAAGTGCCGCGTCGCGACGAGTGGTCACGTGTTAGTGTGCCGTTTCGAGCGTTTGTAGGTAGTTTCCATACTGTTTGTATATTTTTACTGTGATAAAACTCTGATAGGTACACATAATGACTACAGACTGAGTTCTTGATTTCTAAGTACTTTTATTAAAATGTATTGTCTTTAGTATTTCGATTTAACGAGACAATAATGACATACAAAGATTTTGTAATAGGTAATATTCATGTTAATGGCTAAACATAAGCCAGTGGACTGTCTCATTCTGAAAATGCGCTATTCGTGAAATAACCTACGTGTTCTACGTTGGACTCATTCGCAGAAAGACTATTTTGTAGGCCGGGCATTCCGTGCGTGGTGGTCAGAGTTAAATAATATTTATACTATGAAACTTTAGTTTTTTTTAAGGATAATATTGTAATAGTAATAACAAATTTAACTTAGATATATAACTTAGATGTAAGTAGTGTTTTCAAATTGTAATGGACATTGTTTTAAGTGTGTAGAAGCGTCTTGTATCGTGACAACAGAAGCAATATGACCACAGCCGCCTTTTATAATATTCAGATAATATACATTGTGAAACGGCGCGGCGCACACGGAGACGTTTGTGGATCTGTTATGTACCCTCTCTGTGTACACAGAAGCATGCGACTGACTAGTAATAGAGATTTGATGTATTGCATGTCCGTTTGTGAGTTCTTTTTAAACCTGCTTATAATGTTTCCTCATGCTATCGTCATAGAGGACTTGACTGAGAGCGATGGATAATCAATCGCAGTCCAACGCAGCGTCTGCCGAAAAACTTAAATGGCAGTGGGCAG
The DNA here is from genome assembly GCA_949775005.1 of Orthosia gothica. Classification (NCBI taxonomy): domain Eukaryota; kingdom Metazoa; phylum Arthropoda; class Insecta; order Lepidoptera; family Noctuidae; genus Orthosia; species Orthosia gothica. The sequence goes on from OX459034.1 coordinate 19,396,424, forward strand.
GGCAAATTGCTCGTAGAACGAATGGTCGATGGGGTCGAAAATTTCTGGAGTAGCGACCGCGAACCGGAAGACGCTGCGTTTGGATTTATATTACATATAAAATATATAAACGGTTCACTTCCCCAAATTAGTGATGTTAAGTAGTTAGTAAACGCCTCCGCTGTGCTTCGCAGCCCTTATATAATTATGTCGACACGGCACATTTTGTATACTGGTTTGGTGATTTAATAACGAAATAAGATCTCTCTGAATTGATGAAAAAGTATTTTAAATCGATTTATATTCGATCTGAATCAATGTATTGTTCCATATGATAGTAATCCGGAAAAGTGTCTGTTAAGGCTAGTCGGCATAAACGGTAATTGTTCTTTCTTAGGGTCAAAGCACGATTAGACACCGTCGAAGCGAAGCGACGCCTCAGTCTAAAAATGTACATAGAATGTGTGTGGTGCGCGCCGAAATCAAGCGAATCAAAGCGACAACAATTCAACTGTCAACTTCAAAACGCGCACATTCTTGAGAATTTGACGAATCGCTCTGCTTTGATTCTGTCTCAGTGGGCTTTGACCCTTAGAACAATGAATGTTTTATTACTTTATATATGAATGAAGAATAAGCCTGAAATCATGTTTTAACTGTCTCTAATATCCGCCTTTCACAGTAAATCAGACGAAATCAGAAACCGGTTCGGGGTTAGACAGTCTGTTGACAAGACCGCGTTCGGTTGCCTTTCGCTAATAGTGTCAATATTTTAGTACTACAATGATATCACACAGCTCTTGAACGTGGGATAGATGTGCTGATCGCTTTCAGTTTCACTGGGGAGATTCGCCTTTAGTCAAACTATACCTTTTCTTTAAAAAAAAGGTTATTATGTGCTATTATGAAACACTAGTGTTGAGTTGGTAGTAAGCTATTTGTAAACCTGCCTTTACATGGTGATCTATGGGTAAAAACTTACCAAATTGTCCATGGTTATATACCTGTCTCTTTCCCTCCAGCAGAGGCACTCCTGAGAGTGACGTTGACGGATGCATTAGCTGTCAACTTCATAGCGTTTGTAAATTTTTGCCGGTAAAGTCGGAAAATTTTCAAAGTTAAAAAAGTGTGGAAATACGATTAATGATTGTATTAATTAACACACGGTGTCGTTTTAGAATACGTGTCAGTGTTTTTCAGTTGTGTTTTAGCATTCTTTGATGATTACGGACAAAATTGTCCCGGTAAGTGTGGGTGGTGACCAAAGTTCGAATAGATGTTATTAATATTCGAACAGGCGATCTGACTCCAGAGTCAGAACGGACTGACGAGTCCAGACGACATCTTCATCCCCAGAGGATGAGTGCATTGTATCGCCTCCGCCCGAAAAATACTAAATGCTTCACGTAAGTACAAGTCTGTACAAGTATGAAGATTGACACTTTGTTCGGATTGTTCGGAACTGAGTGCGTAAAATGTATTCATCATTTCTAAATAGTGAGATTATATCATCTTATTTGATTGACTATTAATTAGTTAAGTGATTCGACTTCATACTTGTCGCATTTTTTGAAAAATACCTATGACACGTTTAGTGAACTTTCTTTGAGTACCTACTTATTTAGGTACCTACTTACAAAGTTATGAATAACCGGGTCCGTGGCTTACGCCCCCAGTGGTCGATGCACCTGTGGCCGATGCCCCCGATTCGATTAATTTTATATTATTATTCTTTTGTGCTTTTTCGCTTAGTACAGTAAATGAGAAAAGTGTTTCACCGTAATGAAGTATTTTTCCTTGCTAAACAAAAGTTATCTATCGAATAGCAGAGAGAATAGATCGCCACTTAAACTTATCTTGAGACGCCTTTTTCTCCATTAAAAGCATAGGTATTTATTATGTACAAACATCCAAAAAATCAAAAAGACTTCATATAAAATGTTAGTGAATGTTGTTAATATACATATCGGAGGAAGGTAAATGATTAATAGTTGGGAACGATGAAATATCGCTTGTAAAGTTATTAATTCAGTTTTATTTAATTGGCAACATTTAGCTTCTGATTCAAATTTCAATTAGATTTTATTCGATTGGCAACACTGAGTTTTCTCCAATGTCCAATGCTAGGGAAGGATTTGAATCCTAGAGTAAGGTGACAGACAATTTGGAGGGAAGGCGCGCGGCAGCGCGGGGTTGACTTGAGTAGAGAGAACTGGAGCGGGACGTATGGCGATTACGTGTGATAAGTGGCATGATTGGTGCCGGTGGAGTTGCGTCTAAAAGTATCAGTGAATAGTAAAAGTGATTTCAAATTGGGGCGCGTCAACTTGCTTCTAGAATTGGACAATGGAATATCTCTAAAACGGCATAAGTTACCTGCCTCGTGCATGCATAACCCACGATAAGCCCACAAGTACGAGGGTATATGGAAGGAAGCCCTCGTGTTTCCGACATCAGAAGTATGAACCAATGCACGCACAAGGCGATGCTAGATCTAATGAGACGAGTAATGGCTGGCGCGCTCTCTTTGGTGCGCAACAAAATGGCATCGAAGTACCTACCTAATGGAGACGTTTTGCAACTCGCCGGCTACTAGAGACAGGAATATCATGTTGCCCGAATTCAACCAAATAGTGTGGCCTATCCTAGACAACATGCGAAGTCGGGTTGCAGATAATGTTAATGATGACATGGATGCCCAATCCTGACTAGATACCTACTGGGCAAACGCAACTGTGGTGTACAGATGTGCAGGGAAGTATAAACTTGAGTATTCTGACAATAATTAGTACCTATCTAATGCCTTGTGAAGCTTAGCCACAATATCTATTGTTTTTCTTGGTATAAAGTGGCTAAAATTTAAAATAAATTTCTATTTTCGTTATGATGCTAAAAGAAACTTAGCCAGTTTCATACTGTCAGTGGAACTAACATGAAAATAAGACGACTTGTGTAAATACAGTGCAAGAGAGCAAACATCCTTAAGCTACAACTTGATTCAACAAAACATTACGCTTGTGTGAAAACTTGCTCATAGACATGAATTTTTCAGGCATTCGTTCAATATGCAACAAATAGCATGGACGTCTGAGCCCTTCAACATGGCTGCTGTGGATACCACAAGACCTGTTGTGACCAGCTGTGTGTGGTGATACAAGTGCGGAGCTCAGGTTCCATTTCAAAAGGCAACATAACCCGCAGCCTACAGCGCTATGAAAGAGGAAATCTAGTGGTGTTATACATGCCACTGCGGTGATCAATCCATTTAATATTTTCTGGTAGCATCTAGGAGTCTGGACTTGTGCATGTGAGCATGGTCGGCACTGCTGCCTGACCCATCCGGGAGTACAGGCTTAAGGTATGTTACTTTGATTGATCTGCATTCAACAATTGCTGCATCTGCATTCAGCTGTACATTTTTGTGGCAGCTGAAGTATGTATTGGGTTTGGATTTACCGAAGTTTTACAATTAATTCTTGCATTCATTGCAATCTATAACTATTGCATTATTTTGTTTCATGGAAATGTGTCATGTAAGTTACAAAAAAAAGAGTAAAAAAATATTCAAACAGCGCTATATGTGTTATGGTGTTGATACTGTATGTTTCTTTCAATAATCATCAAAAGATTCGGGACCCCATTAGCTGTAATATGCTGCTTGAAATAACTTATTGAATAGGTGCATGAATTTTTTTATGATCAATCAAAAAATGAACAAATCATTTTTACATGGACAGAATGAGAAGTCAGTCCATGTCACGCCATCTATTGATATCCTTGCTTTGTTCGAGCTTTGAAATATTTTGTTTCATCAAGTATGTAATCTTTTTTATTCACCAACAAAATAAACAACAAAACGATTTTCGTAATTTTATGTTTCTAATGTACTCGGAGCATTGGAACGTGGGGACGAAACGCAAAGAAATGAGATTGCATTACATTATTATGTTGTTAGAACAATAAAATTAACGTAGTTTTATTTTCTCTATGAGAACAATAATACACGGTTTTGTGACCACTAGTGCTGTCATAAGCATAAGATAATAAATAGGTTGTTAGTGTACTGACAATCGAGAAGTAAAGATATTAGCAATCCGTATTTTTTTTTATATGTTTGAACACTAGGAATTTTAGCCATGCATTTTTCATTAATAGGTGTCACTTCAGATTATCCGTAAATATTACTATCACTGAGTTTGTTGTTGATTTGATCTCCAAGGGAATTTGTGAATATGCTATTTCTTGGAAACAACATACTTTCTTACTGTTCGCGTTGGTATTTTCAATACAAGTTTGAATCCAGTTACGGAACGCAAAAAGAAAAATCGTAATAATAGTCGATCTTTAGCATCTTTGACCGATTGAAGTTGTTTTTACAACTAAATTAAAGTATCAGGTATAAGTGAACAATATGTTTACGTTGAATTCACTTATGTTTGTGATATACATTCAATAATTTTTTAAATGATATTTTGGTTCATGTCGAAAAATCTTATCTCGATTTTCTAGGTTTAAATATCGATTCGCTGGATTGATTCAGTACTGGATATCGATTGAAAAACGTTTATTTATTTTTTGTCCTTAAAATCGATTCGTCGATTAATCGATAACAGAACGTCATCCCTTGCTCATCTCTATAAGACATAAAGACAGTGACAAGTGAGTGTCAACATCCGAAAAAGTTTGATGATACAAAACAAATAACTTTGATATGATTTTTAACTTAAAAGTTACTAGATAAAGACTAGATTATTAATAAATCGTTACAAGGTGTGAGCCACTGTGAGGATTACACTTTTAACTTTTGCATTGTTGCAAAGACATGCAATAACTTTCAGTTAAGAGCTATGTAATCAAGATTATTTTCAAACCGGTGTTAAAGTTTAGTGAAATAGTTTGTTGTTCGACTCGATTTGCAATCTTACAACCTGCAAACATCACGAGGATTAACGTTACTATAGCCTAGACAGTTGGCGTTTAGTTTTGTTGCTACCAACGGTTGAATAAAGGTAAAGTTAATGTCTGAAGTTGTTATATATCGCATTGTAGAGAACTAACCAACCGATAACATGTCATTCTAATGATACCTACAAATAAAGATAATTTTAAATTGACTACGGTGAATGACAAGTGCAACTAGACATTTAGATGGTGTCGAGAAGACGTGTTCAGGTATTATGAGATGCTCGAGAGCCAATAACTGTTCCAAGTCGTGGCTGAGGATGAGATAGATGTTCAATTGGCAACATTTTAATACACATAGAACGGTTTCTCAGTTTCGTGGTTCAGAGAGATGACGGAGTCAAGAGTTTATTCGGCGTTTAAGTTGAAAGTGCATTCTGTGTAGCGAATGTATTTGCTAAGTTATTGTGAATTGTAGACCACGGATGGGATACTTGGGTTCTATTTGATGTACTTGGTACATGAGTTTTTGTTGTTTTTTTGGAGGAAACTAGGAATGGTTTCCTTGTTCTGTGTTGTTCAACGATGCTTGGCCTCGGTAATCTTGAACATTGTTCAAAATTTTTAATAATTGTAGCATCTCTTTAAAATGAAGGTTTGTATTTGTGAATTGTGTGGTGTCATGTAGGAAGTCTAGTACCTACCTAACATGAATAATAAGTTTGGAATTTAAAGTATACTGTCAGTAATGGCTGTGCTAACTTGTTGAATAGTCTGTGCTGGTCATTTTGAACATACCTAACGTTATTTTGTGTTATTTCATTCAAGTTGGATAAGATAATGTTAACACAGATGTAAAGTCGGTGATGTGCGGTGCATGATTTAATTTTTAGTTTGCAAAGTTGGTAATGTTTGGTGTTGTAAGTTATTATACCTATCGTACTGAGAGTTTGGTATGAAATCATGAACATAGAATAGAGTTCTTGAGTATGCTTTTGGCTGTGCATGAACATAGAATAGAGTTCTTGAGTATGCTTTTGGCTGTGTATGAAATCCTGAATGTGAGGTTGCCGTTGTATTCAGAATAAAGATTGATACTGAGAGTAAAGATTGAAATAACAAATTTCATTTTGGTTTAAAGGTGCTGTTTGGAAGTGAAACGGAATTCTGAATGGTGGCAATTATGTGTTGAATTAAAGGCTTTGTTTGGTTCATGATGAGTTTGAGAAAATCTGAAAGATTAAGTACCCATTGACGTAACTGAATGTAATATGTTGAAGACTGATTCAAATCAATCTAGCAATGGTGAGGTCGTGTGCATGGTCAAAGGACTGACTGTGCGGTGAAGAGTAGTCACTGCGGTGACTACTGTAGCCTTAGATGGGCTGGTGAGTGGTCAGAGATGACTGCTGTAGCCTAAAATGGGCTGGTGAGTGGTCAGAGATGACTGCTGTAGCCTTAGATGGGCTGGTGAGTGGTCAGAAATGACTGCTGTAGCCTTAGATGGGCTGGTGAGTGGTCAGAGATGACTGCTGTAGCCTAAAGTAGGCTGGTGAGTGGTCAAAAGATGACTGCTGTAACCGAGATGGGTTACGAGGCCTGGTCAGGATGACTATGGTTGCAGGATGGTCACAGGGTTGACCATCAGGAGGCACAGCAATTGCTGTGGGACCAAGAAACATTGCTGGATATGTATGGGGGGAGCCTAGTCCCTCTGGGGCTTCGGTGACCTGTTGTTTAGTGTATGTGGCATGGGTATCTGGCAGTCTTGTTGCTTCGAGAGGACCGGTTGTCTGGGGGAGCCTGGTCCCTCTGGGGCTTTGGTGACCTGTTGTCTGGGGGGAGCCTAGTCTCTCTGGGGCTTTGGTAACCTGTTGTGTGTCTGGGGGAGCCTGGTCCCTCTGGGGCCTCGGTGACCCGTTGTTTGGTGTATGTGGCATGGTATGTTGTGTTGGGTGTTTGAGTGGTTTCTGGCACACTTAGTGCTTCGAGACCGATTTGACGTCTGTTGGGAACCTGGTACCTCTGGTGCTTCGGTAACCGTTTAGAATGTGTGAGTGTTAATATGGTTGCCTAAACGGTGAGGTATCTGTTTCGAGAGTACGACGATGGTTGTGTACGGTGTACGGTGTGGAGACCTAGATTTACATGGAGAAAACAAATGAACAGTGTGAAAGCTATGAGAATTATGTTTTCATGAGTAAAGAAGTACTTGATTTTTGTTGTAGGCTGGTAATATAAGGTGTTGATTGAAGGTTTCACGTGGAAGATGTCACGACCACGTAATTTTTTTATTTTATTTGGTCAGGAGCGGCCGAACTTAACCTATTAGGTACTTAATTTTTTTTGTTCTCTTGGTTTTTGTTTTTCATCACAATTGAGTAACGATGTTGTTCATCGCTCTACATCAAACGTGGGACCGTTTGAATGTCAAGATGGCCGTATCGGAGGAAGGTAAATGATTAATAGTTGGGAACGATGAAATATCGCTTGTAAAGTTATTAATTCAGTTTTATTTAATTGGCAACATTTAGCTTCTGATTCAAATTTCAATTAGATTTTATTCGATTGGCAACACTGAGTTTTCTCCAATGTCCAATGCTAGGGAAGGATTTGAATCCTAGAGTAAGGTGACAGACAATTTGGAGGGAAGGCGCGCGGCAGCGCGGGGTTGACTTGAGTAGAGAGAACTGGAGCGGGACGTATGGCGATTACGTGTGATAAGTGGCATGATTGGTGCCGGTGGAGTTGCGTCTAAAAGTATCAGTGAATAGTAAAAGTGATTTCAAATTGGGGCGCGTCAACTTGCTTCTAGAATTGGACAATGGAATATCTCTAAAACGGCATAAGTTACCTGCCTCGTGCATGCATAACCCACGATAAGCCCACAAGTACGAGGGTATATGGAAGGAAGCCCTCGTGTTTCCGACATACATTTATAATAACTTACCATATAGACATTTTATCTTTATCACTATTTTATTTATATTATATTTTATTACATTTGAGACTGATTATTGTAATTAAGTTAAATGATTCTCTTGATTATAGGTGATGTAAACTGTGATTTATATATATTTTTTTTAATAGATTTCTTATTATTATCTTATCTTATAAATAAATAATGAAATATAACTAACACTTTCATTTTCCAAAAGATACAACCAATATTTCTTTGTTATAAATATAATTATGATTTAATATTATACTTAAACTTACAATCAATATACATTTATTATTTTGTGCCTGACAGTACATTTGATCAAAAACTGCTTTGAAATAAATTAATCGAATCGGGGGCGTCGGCCACAGGTGCATCGACCACTGGGGGCGTAAGCCACAGACCCGAATAACCAACTAAATATTTCAATAATGGTAAATCACGATTTTAAGAAGTAAATTTGGTTCTCCTTTATTGGAAGGACAGTCTTTACAAGAAAACTTTGTATTATCTTGTATTTGTATAGACTTTCAAATCAAATAATTTATTTGCATATTACAAGTTAGTAAGGTGTTACAAATAATATTTTCAATAGATACACTGTATTATAACCTAATGGTGTGCAAATTAATACAAGTTTAGAAAGAAAGAGTCTTTAAGAAAGAGTTGTAATATTTTGTCAAAAACAAAGATTATTTTGGCTGCCGCTGTATAGCAACATTAGCAACTATCCAAGTCAACTGTACAAGACAACTGGGCTTATACTAATAAGTCTGTTTATGACAACTCAAATGAAATTAATGCTCGCATACATATGTCTTTCAAGGTTAAAAACCTCAGACTACAATGCTAAATATATTGTGAGCAATAAATAGGCCGTCTGCGCAGGGTTATATTTGAAGAAATCAAAGACAGATAAGAAAATCTTCTCCACCAAGAACCTTGCAACCAAATACATCTTCTTTAGGTTGAATGGACCTTGAACATATTTATTTGTTGTTCTAAAACAATATATCAAGAAACTCTTAAAAATCAAGAAATTTTAGAGAAAGTTGTCCTTTTACAGGAAGAAAATAATGTTACTAATTTAAAATATTGAATAATTTTATATTTTATTAATAGAATTGGCTGCTTTCCATTCATAAAGATACCTGATTTTTAATATTCTCACAACTATTTGTAAAAATATCAGGTACCTACTTAAGATAATAAAGAACAACTCACCATGTTCTTCACATTATCCTTCACCTACAACAGAAGAGAAATATAAGAGACCACTTAAATCCTCAATGCAGACCCTCTATAATGAATGTACTAAATAAAATATAACTTGGAGATTGTACTATACCCCTTTTTGACCTCGGAGGTCTCAGGTTGTTTTTGTTAGTGAAACAATTTTACAAGCAGGTATGGAAAATATTTCTCTTTTGTAGGTATTTTATGATGATTTGAAATTAAAATGTAAGTGAAAATAAATCATCAGGCCTAGTTGGATTCAATAATTTCATGAGCCTACTGGAGATGCCTCCAGAGTGTTTTCAAATGCACAATTATAACTAACAGCTATTCTTAGAAGAAGCTTAATGTTCTAGCACCATCAACTTAATGATGTGAGACTGAAAAATTGGATTGCGGAAATCCTATAAGACCTATTTGCCTGGTTACGGAGACACTGAGAACATTGTTAACTTTGGATTAACATAAGATTATCATCACACCCTTTTTCTCTGAGAGAATAAGCAGGGATGTGCTTATAGTTGTAATTATGCCAGTTATGTTTAACTCTTTGATTCCCATGTGAGGACAAACCATCCGAGTTGCACATACATTATTACAAGTTTGTTCGGAACACTGGTTTTTAGACACATGTTAAAATTATATCTGTTTCCAAAATTTAGGGCAATGAAAACAGTGTCTCCGTATTAAGCTCAGAGCTTTTTAATAGATTTACATGTTAACTACTGTCACAGAAAACTAAACTTTTAAAGTTGTCCTATCAGAACAAAGAAAGAAATACTCCCTCTCTCCCTATTAAACAAGACCTCAAATAGCGATTAAAAGCTGTAGACTACAGTTCAACACTGGTAGTAAAGTATAAGTCGCTTCCTGACCATGGCTGTACCAGACTTAGAGTAATCCACCCTTGCACAATAAATAGTCCGTAACTATCTGAGAAATGGAAATTTAAATAAATTCTAAAGGAATGCGGACATGCAGTCATAAATAGTCAGCGGATGACTTCACTGCCACTCTAATTAAAATTAGTCAGGAAGTATATTGAAAAAATGGACTTACTTATAGATTCGGAATCTTAATTATGATCTAACCTCATAAATAACTATGAGGAGCCCATATTTTATTTACAGTCCGACAACAGGACTTTTGTTACATAACTCAGAAACTGGAGGCGGGGGAGGGGGGGGGGGGAGGGTGCCATACCCTTCACTAATAAGGCCTACAAACGGGCTCCTAAGACTTGTAGAGCAGTTATACTTAGCACTCTTAGCCACATAAGTTCCGAGTAGTTTAATCGGAATCGGATTGCCTTTCAAGGAGTCGCAAGGTAGCTAATAAGTTCATTGTAGAATGTGGCAACTTTTGTCCCAGGCCGCGGAGGCTGTATTCAATTCAAAAAGGTGGGACTTCTGCCCCAGGCCGCGGAATCTTTGTTAAAAATGTCGGGCATAGTACATTACAACATATGGCAACTTTTGTCCCAGGCCGCGGAGGCTGTATTCAATTCAAAATGTGGGACTTCTGCTCCAGGCCGCGGAGGCTATGTTCAAAATGTCGGGCGTCCCAGACGTAGATTCTTTCGCGTCACAAAAGATGGCTGTCGTACCAAAGGATTCCAATGATGGCTCTGCAATATTTTCAGCCTAAATTGGGACTATTAGCCGGGCTGGGCATTCTACCCAAGCTTAATACTAGCTCACTGGAACAGTGGCAAAAAGGAATATAGGTCCTAATAACATGGGCCATAGCAGAGCCAACACTAGACCATTAGCTGGGCTGGGCATTCCACCCACTCAGCTTATTACAAACTCACTGGAACAGTGACAAAGAGGAATGTATATCCTAAAAACACCAATGTGGACCAGAAGTTTTCTGGTTGTCCAATCTGTGAGTCAGGGTCATAGCAGAGCTAACTCCGATAAAGAACATGCGGAAGGTTTTAGTAGCACAGGCTAAATGCAACAAAATTCACCCTAGTCCACCTTTAGATAGTAATAAAAATAAAAAACAACTGAGGAGGGCTAACCAAATAGCTCACTGGACCAGACAGGAGTTGTTAAGAAGTAACTGGCGGACAGCTACTTTAACGACATAATATATATGTCTCAGGTTCCAATAAAAGATATTTATTCTGGTGTGATTCCATTAAATTTACAACCCAAGACCATCTTAAGGCCAAGCAAGCTGCTAGATTATTTGGTACTTATAGAACTATTTTCTTGCAGACATATGCTGTTTTAACTACATCAGCAGTTTTAATTTCAAAACATTTTTTCCTTTCACTACCCAGTTTTTTAGCTAGTCATTCTGAGCATTTATTTATTTATTTGGCTTAATAAGTTAACAAAGAATTGAATAAATTCAAGTTCATTACTTGAAATCAGTAGTTGAACAATTATCTTTATTATTGTTGCCCTCATGTTTAAAATTTATAATCTTACTACTCTAGAAAAGAGCGATGAAAATCTAATGTCTGTGGAAGATAAGATGCCTCTGTGGCCAAAGTTTTTATCAAAAGGCAGATATAAATAGGCAGTCAGGAAGGTTGTTGCGGAAACACCCAGACCATTGTGTCTTTATTGTCAAACACATGTACTGTCACAAGTACATTTAATTGTCTGTCAGGGAATATTAAACCTGCTTCTAGTACTTCTAGTATATTGCAATTTGTGTGGGAATAGATTTTCAAAGATACTAACTTTGGTGACCCACCGGGCAGTACCTATTAGGTCAACTGTGGCCTCTAGAGTAGCCTAGAAGTATGTTTAGAAAGTAGATCTGAACAGGAAATTAACTGGAAAAGTACTAAATAAAACTTGTTAAGTATTGTATTCCAGTAAATAACTCAATATATTAACAGCTTGCATTCAACGTTGGCTGCACTTATATTCAAAAGCTTTTTTATATTTTTGTGGAAAACTATGAGAATGAATTCATTAACAGAATTATTCAGAATTAATTTTCTGATTTTCTGTAGTTCTTGCAGAAATGTATTATTATTTTAACTTGAATGGTTTATGTGTATAATAAAACTGATTATATTTCAGAATAGTTCAAGTTGTTCATCATAGCGTTTGTGTTTATCACCAGCAGATACCAAACAGGTCTACCAACTCAACACTAGTGTTTCATAATAGCACATAATATGACTGTTTTGCATTAAACAAAACAGGTATTATGTGTGGATGAAACACTAGTGTTGCAGCAATTTTCTTGCTGGTGAGTTGAAGACCCTATGAAGTTGACAGCTAATGCATCCGTCAACGTCACTCTCAGGAGTGCCTCTGCTGGAGGGAAAGAGACAGGTATATAACCATGGACAATTTGGTAAGTTTTTACCCATAGATCACCATGTAAAGGCAGGTTTACAAATAGCTTACTACCAACTCAACACTAGTGTTTCATCCACACATAATACCAGGGCCTGGGCCTGCAGTCTCGACATAGATAGCATTCGTTAAATCGTAACGATCGGTTGATAAGTCCCAACGATTGTTAAATAACGATTATTGGTAGTCTCGACTGTCAAAGCTATCATTTTTCATCGCACACTTATCATATTTTGACGTTACGACGGTATGTTATCGGATTTCCTAGCGTGCATTTTTGACAGCCCGCTAAGTGTTCGTAACGATCATTATCTTGGTTTTAGAGGTTATAAAAACAATAAATAAATAATAATTAGACATAAATATGGCTGTAGATAATTTATTCGTGCTCGAACACAGACGCGATATGATAAAACAGCGGCAAATTGCACGAAATCGACGTGAAGGTGAGAAGCCTTTGGATTTAGAGGATGGCCAATTTCTCTATCTTCACCGAATAAACAAGGACATGTTTCATAAGCTCGTTGGTGTACTTCGCCCATCTATTCAAAGACGAGGGCCTTACGGACTTTCTGTGGAGTCTCAAGTGAGTGTAGAGTTGGGTAGATACCGTGCCTAAATAATATTTCTAATTATTTTTCATAATATCCAAGATGTTTTTTATAATTTTCTTCTTAATAGTCAAGTAGCAACTACCTATTGGCTTACAGTGGGGCTGCAGCATAAGCCAAAAGTCAGTAAGCCGAGTAATACATGCTGTAACTTTGGCTAAAACCTAGATAGGTATGTCAAATTTCTCATGACCCAAGAAGAACGGTGTGCAGTTAAAGAGAAGTTTAGAAATGCTCCACAGCCATTCCATGATGTGATTGGAGCCATAGACTGCACACATATAAAAATAATATCAATGGGGACCACCATACATGGCTGCTTGGTAACTAATAATAAATGTTCATTATAATCTGTCTAGAACAGGTTGCCCATTAGACTGCTGAAAGTACATTCTATGTTTTATCTTTTAGGTGATGATGGATATCCTCTGGAACCATGGCTGATGACTCCTTTAAAAATTCAACGACCAGGGACACCGGAGTATCAATACACAAATGCTCATTGTTTAGCCAGGAACGTCGTTGAAAGATGCTTGGGTGTGCTGAAGTCTGTTTTTAGGTGTCTTTCCCACCAACACATAAATACACATATATAAAGTATTAATTAAATGAACCAGAGGCCACCACACCCACACAAATAGTGGACAATGATGGTAGAGTTCATGAAGATGGCCTAGAAGTTACAGGTACCTTATCAAATTATTTATTTTAAGGTATTCATTTAATGTTTTATTATATTTATTAAATAGGTATACCTATATTTGCAGAACATATAATTTTCCCCAGATTTTTATACCTATTTCATTGGCATCTTCATTTATATAGCATCAAGTCCGACTTATGTAACACCGTTGTATGAATACTCCTAAAATCTTGTTTTTGTTATACAGGATTTGTATCGTGCACTGGGAGAGCTGTTGCAGAGCACATAAAAAGAATACTCAGTAATACTAGTTTTATTTTATTGACCCACTGTGATTTAAATAAAAACATATTAAACCATACATTATTTTTATTTAAAAAGTTGTTAAAGCGTTAGCTACTTTATTTGCAGCCTATGCAAATAGCACCAATGCCTCAGCTTGTGCCTTGCTACCTCAGCCTGCATCTTGGCAGCATCTGCTTGCACTTGAGTTGCAGCAGCTAGCATCTGTAAAAAAAATAGATACACTATAAATGTCTCTTAATGACCTCTAGCGTGCTAGTGATTATAATAATAAAGAAGGAAATGGCATAGCATACGGGCAGTCGATGCCAAATGTGTACTCTACACCAATTAAGGACATTATACGTCTCTCCACCTCAGTCAGTGATGATGCCTCGGTTGCCAATTTGAATGATTTCTTTTTTTAATTTTGCCACCTTAGTGCAGGCATGGCTTTATAAGTCTCTCCAAATCTGTAAATAGGATACCTAATGTATTCTACTAAATATAAACAAAACTGTCGTGGCTTGTACTTACATTTAAAAACCAACTTGAGATTTAACGTCAAACACTGCTCGGGCAACTTGTTGGATCCGTTTGGAAGTTTGTTGACCTCCTTGGCAACCTCCTTCCAGCCTGTTTCAAAATTTGCCCGTGTGGAGATATGAACGGCGTTCTAAAGTCGCCAAAAGCGCATCGATCTGCCCCGAAATACGACTGAAACATTTAAGATATTCATTAAGTAAACACAAACTACTTCGGACATACCCAAAATAGGAATCGGAAATTGTTGTAGGTTGTATTTACCTGACGCACACGCTGCTGGCACTCGGGCTCGGGCCTGCGCCTTTGTCACTGTACTCCACCATCGAAATACGGTTCTTTTCCAGTTTTTTTATCAATTCCAATTCAATTTCATTGTCGTATTTTGTGTACCTACAATTAAACTTGACTTTGACATTGACATCGACAGTTGACAGTTCCCAAGTTCCACGTCTGTGTTGCAAGGAAGCGAACTATTTTCTTCTTTGTTATGCGTATTCATAAAAATGGTATAAGTTACTTACACGTTTCTATGCAAAAAAGTGTTAACATGATATGGTTTCCCTATCTTCTGTACAATTTTCAAAGAAAAATAGTTTTTTTTTTAAATCTTGTCAACAAAATTTTCCCTTTAATGAAAGGATTTTTTTCAATTGGCATAATTTTACAATAAAATCACCGCACTATGAATACGAACATCGGTAGCGTACCGGCCACGCTACGTCAAGAAAGTGACCGATTGTGCATGGTAACTCGGCTGTCGAGACTTGCGTTTATCGTTAGCGTCGTTACGGCAAGCGTATTTTTATGGTAAGAGTTAACGAATGTTACTTAACGTAACGATCGCTAGCTATGTCGAGACTGCAGGCCCTGCAGTCTCGACATAGATAGCATTCGTTAAATCGTAACGATCGGTTGATAAGTCCTAACGATTGTTAAATAACGATTTTTGGTAGTCTCGACTGTCAAAGCTATCATTTTTCATCGCACACTTATCATATTTTGACGTTACGACGATAAGTTATCGGATTTCCTAGCGTGCATTTTTGACAGCCCGCTAAGTGTTCGTAACGATCATTATCTTGGTTTTAGAGGTTATAAAAACAATAAATAAATAATAATTAGACATAAATATGGCTGTAGATAATTTATTCGTGCTCGAACACAGACGCGATATGATAAAGCAGCGGCAAATTGCACGAAACCGACGTGAAGGTGAAAATCCTTTGGATTTAGAGGATGGCCAATTTCTCTATCTTCACCGAATAAACAAGGACATGTTTCATGAGCTCGTTGGTGTACTTCGCCCATCTATTCAAAGACGAGGGCCTTACGGACTTTCTGTGGAGTCTCAAGTGAGTGTAGAGTTGGGTAAATACCGTGCCTAAATAATATTTCTAATTATTTTTCATAATATCCAAGATGTTTTTTATAATTTTCTTCTTAATAGTCAAGTGACAACTACCTATTGGCTTACAGTGGGGCTGCAGCATAAGCCAAAAGTCAGTAAGCCGAGTAATACATGCTGTAACTTTGGCTAAAACCTAGATAGGTATGTCAAATTTCTCATGACCCAAGAAGAATGTTGTGCAGTTAAAGAGAAGTTTAGAAATGCTCCACAGCCATTCCATGATGTGATTGGAGCCATAGACTGCACACATATAAAAATAATATCAATGGGGACCACCGTACATGGCTGCTTGGTAACTAATAATAAATGTTCATTATAATCTGTCTAGAACAGGTTGCCCATTAGACTGCTGAAAGTACATTCTATGTTTTATCTTTTAGGTGATGATGGATATCCTCTGGAACCATGGCTTATGACTCCTTTAAAAATTCAACGACCAGGGACACCGGAGTATCAATTGACAAATGCTCATTGTTCACCCAGGAACGTTGTTGAAAGATGCTTGGGTGTGCTGAAGTCTGTTTTTAGGTGTCTTTCCCACCAACGCATAAATACACATATATAAAATATTAATTAAATGAACCAGAGGCCACCATACCCACACAAATAGTGGACAATGATGGTAGAGTTCATGAACATGGCCTAGAAGTTACAGGTACCTTATCAAATTATTTATTTTAAGGTATCCATTTAATGTTTTATTATATTTATTAAACAGGTATACCTATATTTGCAGAAGATATAATTTTCCCCAGATTTTTATACCTATTTCATTGGCATCTTCATTTATATAGCATCAAGTCCGACTTAAGTAACACCGTTGTATGAATACTCCTAAAATCTTGTTTTTGTTATACAGGATTTGTATCGTGCACTGGGAGAGCTGTTGCAGAGCACATAAGAAGAATACTCGTTAATACTAGTTTTATTTTATTGACCCACTGTGATTTAAATAAAAACATATTAAACCATACATTATTTTTATTTAAAAAGTTGTTAAAGCGTTAGCTACTTTATTTGCAGCCTATGCAAATAGCACCAATGCCTCAGCTTGTGCCTTGCTACCTCAGCCTGCATCTTGGCAGCATCTGCTTGCACTTGAGTTGCAGCAGCTAGCATCTGTAAAAAAAATAGATATACTATAAATGTCTCTTAATGACCTCTAGCGTGCTAGTGATTATAATAATAAAGAAGGAAATGGCATAGCATACGGGCAGTCGATGCCAAATGTGTACTCTACACCAATTAAGGACATTATACGTCTCTCCACCTCAGTCAGTGATGATGCCTCGGTTGCCAATTTGAATGATTTCTTTTTTTTTTTTGCTGCCTTAGTGCAGGCATGGCTTTATAAGTCTCTCCAAATCTGTAATTAGGATACCTAAGTATTCTACTAAATATAAACAAAACTGACGTGGCTTGTACTTACATTTAAAAACCAACTTGAGATTTAACGCTCGGGCAACTTGTTGGATCCGTTTGGGAGTTTGTTGAGCTCCTTGGCAACCTCCTTCCAGCCTGTTTCAAAATTTGCCCGTGTGGAGATATGGACGGCGTTCTAAAGTCACCAAAAGCGCATCAATCTGCGCCGAAATACGCCTGAAACATTTAAGATATTCATTAAGTAAACACAAACTACTTCGGACATACCCAAAATAGGAATCGAAAATTGTTGTAGGTTGTATTTACCTGACGCACACGCTGCTGGCACTCACTCGGGCTCGGGCCTGCGCCTTTGTCACTGTACTCCACCATCGAAATACGGTTCTTTTCCAGTTTTTTTATCAATTCCAATTCAATTTCATTGTCGTATTTTGTGTACAAATAAACTTGACTTTGACATTGACATCGACAGTTGACAGTTCCCATGTTCCACGTCTGTGTTGCAAGGAAGCAAACTAGGTATTTTCTTCTTTGTTATGCGTATTCTTAAAAATGGTATAAGCTACTTACACGTTTCTATGCAAAAAAGTCTTAACATGATATGGTTTACCTATCTTTTGTACAATTTTCAATGAAAAATAGTTTTTTTTTAATATCTTGTCAACAAATTTTCCCTTTAATAAAAGGATTTTTTTCAACTGGCATAATTTTACAATAAAATCACCGCACTATGAATACGAACATCGGTAGCGTACCGGCCACGCTACGTCAAGAAAGTGACCGATTGTGCATGGTAACTCGGCTGTCGAGACTTGCGTTTATCGTTAGCGTCGTTACGGCAAGCGTATTTTTATGGTAAGAGTTGACGAATGTTAGCTAGCGTAACGATCGTTAGCTATGTCGAGACTGCAGGCCCTGTTTTGTTTAATGCAAAACAGTCATATTTTGATGAAGCCCCTGGAGCAATGAGTCCGGCACGGGGTTAGGTTAGTCTTGCCAGATTCCATTCTGCTGAAGTATGTCGTTCTGACACTTCGCCCGAAACAAGAGCTTGTTTGTAACAGAACACAACAACACTACATTACAGTGACAGACAGTGAGAGTACGATAATAAAACACAATCGTAAAGTTATTGCTGGGGGCGATTCAGTGCTACAACCGCAGTACTAAATATTTCTATGTTAGCTTCTGCTGAAACAATTTGTTTGCGTGTCGAATTCAAAAGTAAAATGTAAATGAATTTATTTGGAGTTTATTGTCTAAAGTTTAGTTAGTCGTAGATTAGTAAGAGATCTTCTCAAATATCATGATCAATTGATTGTATCTGAAACATATTGAATAAGTGGCGTGAAACAAAATGTTCTGTGTGGCCATAGCGTATTATAGTCTAGCTTGCTGATAATTTGAGATTTAGATGTGTATATTTATCGTATCGAGTCGATATTTATTTTTATATAGAAATCTTTATCACATGGAGAGTGTAATTTTGTTGATGAAATTTAGTAGTTGCTATAGATATCGCGTGGATCCTATCTGTACCTTGCGTGGTTTAGTTGAGTCGAGCCGTGCGTGTT
Source organism: Orthosia gothica (assembly GCA_949775005.1). Classification (NCBI taxonomy): domain Eukaryota; kingdom Metazoa; phylum Arthropoda; class Insecta; order Lepidoptera; family Noctuidae; genus Orthosia; species Orthosia gothica. The sequence goes on from OX459034.1 coordinate 19,415,258, forward strand.
GTACATCGAAGGAACTGTGGAGACATCTGGCTCGGGGCGCCAGGCGATGTATATGTTGGTGTTCATGCACGCACGGGCCGTGTGACCGACGGGCGTGGTGTGGTTATTGTTTATGTACACATTGTTTTATCATCGTTTTAAGCAATTATTTTATCCAACATTTATTACAACATATACCTACAGTTTGCATTTTGTTTTTAGTTTGTTTAAGGACCAATGTAGTTTAAAGGCTTTGAAGATTTTTTGCATGTGCATAATAACAACATTCGACTATTTTACTTACTTAATATATATTATTATACATATTTTTAATTTTATTTAATTTTTAGGTAGGTAGGTCCAACAAATTCTTTCAAATTTTTATTGTTAAATTAGAAATAGAATGTTGTAGTAGATAACAAATTGAGAAATGCGTTCACACTCACATATTGGAGATCAAATTGTTTTTTTTTATTTATTACAAAAATATGCATATAGCTTGTAATATCATAGTAGATATTTTATAACAAAGTAATTTTCAAATCCATGTGATACAAATTAATGTGTAACAGAGATGTGAAGATTATGAATATTACTAGATAGGTAGGTTTAATAAATTTAAAATTCCATTCAATAGTTTATGCGTTTTATTTAAAGTATCGACGTGTGTCCCTGATCCCAGAGCTTGAAAGCGACGTGGAAGGGGCGTCGCTCTAACACCCAGGAGGCAGAGAGACGCCTCTATACGAGTAGCAGCTAATGCACAGGTACCGTCCACAGAGCTAACTACACGCGGACAAAGGTGTATAGTTTTAGATTGGCGTTCTTTGGTTGTAAGTATCGGTGGGCAAGAAACCTGGTTTAAAATACGTTACTGGGTTAAAGCCAGTAACGTATATATTGTGGTTGCATGAGACCAATTGGGGTGGAGTATACCTGGGTATAAGGTATAGCTACTATCCGTGAGAACAGATAACAAGAAGGTCAATCGTCCGTCACCAATGTTAAATCTTAAAGATTATAAACAACTAGCTGTCCCACGCGGCTTCGCTCCCGTCATCTGGCTACCTACCTCTCCTACATACATGAATGTTGCGTAACTTTAACCGCTTACGTAGCGCACGGAACGGAAGCTCTCAAAAAGTAATATTTTTTCCCGTTGGTGCAACATTTTTCATTTATGCTCCGCTCCTATTGGTCGTAGCTTGATGTTATATAGCCTATAACCTTCCTCGATAAATGGACTATCTAACACAAAAATAATTTTTCGATTCCAACCAGTAGTTCCTGAGATTAGCGCGTTCAAACAAACAAACAAACTCTTCAGCTTAATAAATTATATTATTATATAAGTACCTATAGATTAAAAAATCGTTGAGGTAGGTAGGTACACAAACTTCGATAGGACATGATCGCCTCTGTAGTCATATTTGAAGAAAAAAAAATTACGTCGCGGCGAACCCGTTTCGACGACGCCGTTTATCTATTTTCCAAATTTAATGTAGCCAGTGAATTATCAAAATCGGCCACCGCGTTTGGATTCTAGAACGCCACATAGGAACAACAAACATACATACATGTACTGATAAACACATTACCCTCCTTCGGCAGTCGGGTAAAGAAAGGATTTGGTGACTAGACTAAGTAGGCTTGAACAGATTCATATGATTGGTGTATCCCGCGCCACGACACAGTAATGTGTAGGCAGCTTAGCGCGAGGTGAGATGATGACGACTTGTTGCGTCCACTTTATGCGCGAACTTTTGAACGATTGCAGTGTGTGTGCACGTATCAAGGGAAATGGAGGCGCAAATTTTTTCTTCCTAGTTACCCATGGGACTTGTGTTTTCGGGGGCAGTCATAAATAAAACAAAGAAAGCAAATTCTGGCTCTTTAATAAATAATTCACAATAATGAATCGTTTTAAAATATTAAGGTTTGATTGACAAAAACAAAGGTAAGTTAAGCGCACATGACACTGGTGATAGTGGGAGTTAACATCAAATAACCAGGGGCGTATCCAGCATTTACTTAGGGGTGGGGCAAAAGTAAGGAGACTCTAAAAATAATAAAAACTTCAGGGGCGGACTAATTTTGCCGGGGACCCAGGGCGGCAAAACCAACCAGCGTCAAACTTGTATGCAGGAAAGCAAGAGAATGTAAAATGAATGGGCGAGCGAAGAGAACTTTTTGCACCCATCTGATGGTTTATTTTCTTGAACAGTATTTTTTTTGCTTTCTTGCGCATCGGAAATCCAACTTCAGGGCGGCCAAGAAGTTTGGCCAGCAGGTACTGTACTAGGGTAATTTAAACAAATAGGCAATCAAATGGAAAATTATTTATTCGACAAATGAACAGCAGCAAACATTAAAATATAGATAATGTGTCAAATGTTTCGATAGGAGAGAGGATGAACACAATGTATGTTGATTTCTGTATATTCGCGGATGTGCGCCTTTAGGTTTCTCTCACACAAATCACTCACGAAAGGTCCGTGTGGGGAGTCATAAATAACTGATTTTATCTTTCTCACAAACACTACAAAGATGTCGCATACAAAAAAAACATAAAAACCAGTTTATCAAACATTGTATTATTAATGTAGGTTTAACATCAAATAAAAAAAAAATGTTAATTTATACTACCAGTACTTAAAGATTTTTTTCTCATTGTTTTCTTGGTTCAAGACATCAGGAGTTTAAATTACTAATTGTATGCACTAATGCACATGAACAACTTTGAAGAAGGTAACAGTATGTAGAAAAAGCAGTACCTAGGTATCTTTAGTTAGAAGTTACACCTACATTTCTTAATTTACAGATTCATAGTCGTCACTTAAATATCTTAACTTAAATAAACTCACAAATACATGGTTATCATTTTGTTAAAGTAGGTAAAGCTTAGAAATGCATGGGGCAATATTTTAAAGAACACAGGATACTAGAACTTATTTACTTAGGCCCACTTACGTGAAAAACTTAATCAGAGTTTAGGCCGAGTTCCTCACCCGTGTAAATTGTCAAGCACGCGTTATCTGCTGTGATTGGCTGTTGAAGATTCATTCAACCAATCACGGCATATAACTCGTGCTTGACAATTTGTCACATTAATCCTGCGATAACTTAAAGGTGAGAAACTCGGCCTTAGTTGCTACCACGATGTTCAATTGACATTAATCTATGACAAACTGTCAATTTAACCCTTATTTAACCTCGTATTCGCAACTAACTCAAGAGTTAGGTTTTTCGTGCAAGTGGGCCTTAATGTAATAAACGACTAGGCTCTTTTTAGAACTAATATACTATTTTAATACAATAGTGTGGTATTGAATAATGGTTAGTAATTTACTAACATCAATGTTGCCCGAAAGAGTTTTTTTTTAGTAGGTAACAAAATATCGTTTCTTTTTAAAAAGTAACTTAAATCAATGATTACAAAAATATTTAGACAGTTCATTGTACAAACATAGAAAACCATGTGTGGGAAGCAATTATTTGATTAATAATAAAGGACGGATATGATGTTCAAGTTAAAAATCTGCTGCCAAACTTATAAAGCTAATCAATAAATTAGGGATTACGATTATTAGCGACTTAATTGTCCATTATAAACACACATTACCAAAGTTTGATTAATTAACATTTTTGTTTAGCTGCTCAAAATAACCTAAAACTTAGCAACAAGAAGAAAAATAAACACTTCTATGGATGTAAAAATATTTTGTGCGACTTCTTTGTATTACATTTGAATATTTTTTATGAAATTAATGTTGTGCATGAAATATAAAAAAATATGATGCAGTTATTTATACTATAGGTAAAGACTATAGAGGCCTTATTTATAAAAACCTTTGAGCAATTTAGGAACTGACAAGCAGATTCGAAATTCAAATTCTCTACAGAAAAAAATATTAAACATCTGCTAATCAGTCGCTAAACAGCGTCGAGATTTTTATAAATAAGTGAATAGGTGGATAGTACATTTTTCAACTTAGAATTTATGAGCAAATGCTTCTATTTCATCAGCCCGGTACCATAGGGCCATGGACAACATACACTTACCCGCAATAATATTAAGCAAATTAAACTATATTTCAACAGGTTGTATAATAGGCCTGATATATACTATATAATATATTAAATAATTTCTCCGCACGTTATAATATATTTTATAAACAATCTATTAATACGTTTAGAATCTAAGAGAGAGCATGTACCTACTCGTAATAGGTATGTTACACTACGTCAATTAAAGTAATCACACAGGCTTCGAAGCGATATTACTAGTTCAACTGACAACACCACTAGGTAACGAGCTCTTTGGTTAACTTTGAGAAGAATGTAAGTACAAACATACGTACCTACTAGCATAGCCCAAGCTGAAGGTTTTGTGTCCAGTCTGTATCTACTTTAAGAATTTGAAGCGATGATATGTTCAGCGAATGTTACTTTTGTTACATTTTATTTTTAAACTTAATAAAAATATTTTAATATCTGCCAGCAAATAAAAAATAATCGTGAAACGGAACGCATCTAAGAAAGTTTTCGTTCGACGTGTTGTCGCACCTGATTTTGTGACACACATATTGACTTATTGCATGTTCACTCACTCACGTGTATTTCTAAATCATCCATTTCGCTTACTCCTGTGTGCGAGTGAGTGTATTAGTGTCGTTTACTACATAAAATATGGTAATGTAACTTTTTTCATGAAAATGTAACTTTTGGGGATGTCTCATGTAATATTTGACTGTCTGCCACTGGCAACACTAGATATGTAGTACCTTAGTTACTTAGTACCACTCAGCTCTAAAAAAATTTGGAATTACTTCATTGTGCGTACAGCCACAGATAATATAATACTAGCATACAGATGCCGCCTCATCCCATACAAAGAAACCGTGACACGTAACTCGCGTTTTTCATCTGAATAGACCGATTATTTTTTGTAAATCGATCGCATTCGGATCCGTTCCAGGGCGATAGATAGATCACAATCTAATAGTCAATCGATATCGATAGATTAATCAAATAATCAGTATAATCAGTACAGTACGTTGGGACAGTTTCTTTGTATGGGATGAGACACCACTGGTACAGCTGAGGAGTGGAATTCCCGGCCCGAGTCCGATAGGAACACCTTGGGCACCATTTTTAAGTCAAGAGTGAATAGGTTACTTCAAGGCAAGCGTGCTTCACCGTCGACCACATCACCGCTTCAGGAGAGATAGTGGTCAAGCTCGAGACTAATAACAATAAAAATCTGTGATATTCTTAATTTGTTTTATGTAAATCGTACTTTACTATGTTAATAAGGTGTTGTCAGTTTAATAACGTCATCTATTTATCAATTACTTGTCCAATTCGTGTCGTAACACTGTCCTTGGGTAATTTCATTATCATTCTTAACTACTAAAAGGCAAATTTGAATGTATGTTATGCCATTTATGCTTTGGCGGTCTAATTCTAGTTTGCTAGTAACCACTGTACTACCTACATTGACACAAGAAAAAGCTTGCGACGTGTCATACGGTTGTATCGTAAGCTTTTTCAAAATGACGTATACTCCATTTGAAATAACATTAGAAATGTTTACAACCCCTTTTTACAGTCCATTCAACCGATTTTGAGTTCTCTCCCGTTAATATAAGGATGGCATGAAAAGCATAAACCTGTAAACCCAAAACTAACTGTTTAATACAGCTGCCATAGTCATATCACCAACGCAATAGAAGTCAAAATCGGTTGAACGGGCTGTAAAATTGGATTATTATTTAAATGTCGAATGTTATCTGTCAACGCCGGGAGGGGACGCCCTAGAAAGACATATAATAAGACCTTATAGGTGATGTCCTTCAGAAAGGCCAAGTGCGCAGTACCCATAACCGGCGTGTGTGTATGACTAGATGTATGAATGTGTGTGAAGCAAAAGAAGTATGTAAGGATCGTAGCAGGTGGCGTTCTGTAGTTTCTGCCTACCCCCATGGGAAAAAGGCGTGAGTTTATGTATGTTTGTATGTTATCTGAAATGGAGTACAGTAAGTACTATCCTGTCCGGATATGCTGCTTGCCGCATGTAGCCAATACATGTCGCCCTCTCGTCATGAACAATATAACAATCGCTCTAATACTCGGTCCACTTCAAGGTGGGTTTACACCAAACGAGCGAATGCTCATTCTGTCCCCGCTGTACCACATCGTGCTTGTGTGAAACACAATATCAGTTTCAGAATTCAGATCTAAACCGACCCTTATACTGGATCTAGTATTAGGCACAGTATTCTGTAATAAGAATATCAAGAAAATAATACTCTGGCCTAGTTGTCTGTTCGTTTATTCTACTCTAAACTCAAAAATATGCCCTGTCTGGCCTACCACGTCAGTATCAGTACAGTGCGGTAGCTACCTCACAGTTAGGCCCTTTCCTAATGGTGCGATGCAATACGATTTATATCAAACCGTTAATAAGCGATTTTTACTAAGCGAAATTGCAAGTATGTTCCCATGTGCGCAATGCGATGCTATTCAACCGATACGAACTTGATTTTTCGTAGAAAATAAGTGCGCAAGTCGCACCATCAGGAAAGGGCCTTAGATTACAGTCGTTGCGTGAGGTGAGTCCTTTACAATAAATCTATCACTAAATACGACCTAACCTAAATAAAGCTTACAGTCATGCTCTTAAAGAAATTCAACTCCCTGTAACTATGCTTCCTTACTAATCCGAGGTATATTTTCTCTTTACATTTGTTCAAGAACTAAAAATGTGAAAATAATATTATTTTCGTAGCATGCACAATAATCATATCAAATCAAGTTTCTAATGGACTCAAATGATACTAACTGTTACACCCGTACGTACCTACGTATGATCATTATTTTGTTCATAAATACCGAGTTCATGGATAACTGTTTACTTATCAATTTTCGATTTGCGGAGTTCATGGTTATCGCATCACTAAACAATATACAGACAAAAAATCTCATTTGATTTTTAAATAAAACCACTTCAAACTGTTAGCGATTTGTCTCCCTATCCTCCCTGTAACATTACAGAACAGTCAAACGTATGCGTGAAATTAACTGAGTCAAACACTAATAATAATAACTTCATTTCCATACTATCCAACTCACAGATCCAACCGCTTTATATACAAGCAAATAATTACTCCTCGATCTCGGCAGCCTTCACATTAGTACTCAAAATAAATCAATATCTAGCTTGTATTATAAATAAATAATAAAACTTTATTACTACTTACTTATTAATATATATGTAAAACTTTCACTCAAATATAACTTTTGTTTTCTCTGATAAAAAGAAAACTTGAAAATCCCTATTTTGTACGTGGCTAAAAACGCTATCCGCGAAAAGCCAAAAAAAAAAGAAACCTCAGTCCAATGATATTCAAATAAACAGATACGTTATACACTCACAAAACAATTGAAAAAAGTGTTCCGCGCAGCTGCGGCAGCACACATACACACTTTTCATTCATCTGACATTTCACTACAAGTCGAAAGGGATGGCATGATAAAACCAACAACAAAAAAAGAGACAGCTAGTGTTTGTCACTTGCGTTTGAATGTAAACAAACATTATTCTGACTAACAATGTATTTTTCTTTTTCTAACCTCCAATTAACAGAATATTAGGTAAACAAATTGAAATAAATTAGTAAATTGAGGTGTATTGCGTACTTACATATGATATGAGATCCCTTCTGTTTTATGTAATTTGGTATTATAATTGGTACACTTTCTAAATACACACGATGGCATTTTTTTAATTTTGTTTTTGTTTCAACAAAGCGTATTGCTCTTCGCCATGCGTGACATAAACTAAAGACTAAAGGCTACAATTGCCTCCTATTTGGGTCTTCACAATGCGCGCGCTTATAACATATCTGTTTATTTGAATATCATTGCCTCAGTCCTTTAGTCTATGACCGATCGCCATTGTTAGATGCGCGCGCATAGGAAAACTGTAAATTTTTTCCCGCCATTGCGAAAAAAAAACACAACTCGTTTTCACTGTTGAAATTATTTTTATTTTTAAATTAACATGTCTACATGTACTAATTATGAAGAAAATTATTTATGTTGTACACCGCCCGATATAAGATGTGAAGCCCTTAACGTTATGGAAAGTTTACTACTTGAAAACTCCAAGGAAACATCTCTATTAGCGTACCAAAATTTAATACAATGGCAAAACAACAAGAATACGCAGTGTTTTTCAGTAAATGTGTTCATGGCGTGCTTTAAAGAATTATCTTCTAAGTACAAACCTAGCTCTTTGTGGTATATATACTCAATGTTAAAAAAAAAGTTAAATCAAAAAATCAAAAAACCCGACTGCTTCAAAAGCGAACTAAAAAGACGTAAACAAGGAAAAAATCATGCTGTGCAGTCGGAGGATACATATTTGCGGGCTGGTTGATCAAAATCTGGTGTATCCTCCGCCTGCACAGCATGATTTTTTCCTTGTTTACGTCTTTTTAGTTCGCTTTTGAAGCAGTCGGGTTTTTTGATTTTTTGATTTAACTTTTTTTATTTATAAGTTTTTAGTTAAGTTTTTTTCGAATTAGATACCTTTAAACATATAAGTATTATACATTTTTGAAATCACCTCTTAAAACCCTTTATTTTGATACCCCACACACTGGGTTTGGAAGAAAAAAAAAATTTGGGACCCCACAATATGACGCCCAAAATCCGCCATTTTTCTATTGTCCAATTTTAACGTAGCCTATGACACTCGGAGGGTTAAGACGAATCGATTGACGTATAAATCATCAAAATCGGCCAACGCGTTTGGTCTCTGGAACGCCACATAGGAACAAACATACATACATACTAGAGATGCCACGAATAGTGTATTGGCCGAATACCGAATACCGAATATTCGGCAACGCTGTCGGCCGAAGCGCCGAATATTCGGCCGCCGAATATTCGGCGCGAAGTACATACTTGGAGTGAAACTTAATTACTATTTTGCTAAGAAGTTTGTTCCTTAGTTCATTTTCAATTGTTTTTTCGTTAAAAGGCTTGTAAAATGACACCGGTTAATAAAAAATCGCCCATATGGGAATATTATGAGATTTATAATGAAAATAATAATCTGGCCTAGTGTTTGTTATGTAGCATCAAGATCTCAAGAGGCGGAGAAGGAAAGAATGCAAGTAAGTAAAACGTTAGGTTAATTTAATAGTTTCGAAATAGTTTTATTCACTTAATACGTTTACGTGAAAATGATAGGACTGTTGAAATACACGACAGTTTCTGGAACTGCTTTGAAGAAGTCGATACAGATATTATTATTTTTATTTGTTTGTATGCGACATCTTTGTAGTGTTTTGAGAAAGATGAAGTCAGCTATTTATGGTTCCCCGCACGCGGACCTTTCGTGAGTGATTTGTGTGAGAGAAACCTAAAGGCGCACATCCGCGAATATACAGAAATCAACATACATTGTGTTAATCCTCTCTCCTATCGAAACATTTGTTTGACACATTATCTATATTTTAATGTTTGCTGCTGTTAATTTGTCGAATAAATAATTTTCCATTTGATTGCCTATTTGTTTAAATTACCCTAGTACAGTACCTGCTGGCCAAACTTCTTGGCCGCCCTGAAGTTGGATTTCCGATGCGCAAGAAAGCAAAAAAAATACTGTTCAAGAGAATAAACCATCAGATGGGTGCAAAACAGTTCTCTTCGCTCGCCCCTTCATTTTACATTCTCTTGCTTTCTTGCATATAAGTTTGACGCTGGTTGGTTTGCCGCCCTGGGTCCCCGGCAAAAATAGTCCGCCCCTGAAGTTTTTATTATTTTTAGAGTCTCCTTGTGGACGGGCCGAGAAATAACTCGGACACTTCGACCCATGGGATCTATTGTGTTAGAGTCTCCTTACTTTTGCCCCACCCCTAAGTAAATGCTGGATACGCCCCTGGTTATTTGATGTTTACTCCCACTATCACCAGTGTCATGTGCGCATAACTTACCTTTGTTTTTGTCAATCAAACCTTATATTTTAAAACGATTCATTATTGTGAATTATTTATTAAAGAGGCAAAATTTGCTTTCTTAGTTTTATTTATTACTGCCCCCGAAAACACAAGTCCCATTGGTAGGAAGTATAGGAACACCTAAGAACTTGTCCAGAAAGGGCGAATTCGCTGCGAATCTCTCGCGCGTAATACGTGCGTACGTTGCGTTTAGGAGCGTACAAACGTGCGAGCATTTTGGTAACTACATATAAAAATTTGCGGCTCCATTTCCCTTGATACGTGCACTCGTTCAAAAGTTCGCGCATAAAATGGACGCAACAAGTCGTCATCATCTCAACTCGCGCTAAGCTGCCTACACATTACTGTGTCGTGGCGCGGGATACACCAATCATATGAATCTGTTCAGGCCTACTTTGTCTAGTCACCAAATCCTTTCTTTACCCGACTGCCGAAGGAGGGTAATATGTTTATATGTATGTTTTTTGTTCCTATGTGGCGTTCAAGAATCCAAACGCGGTGGCCGATTTTGATAATTTACTGGCTACATTCAATTTGGAAAATAGATAAATGGCGTCGTCGAAACGGGTTCGCCGCGATGTATTTTTTTTTTCTTTAATTATGACTACAGAGGCGACCATGTCCTATCGAAGTTTGTGTACCTATCTACCTCGACGACTTTTTAATTGTTTATAATCTTTAAGATTTAACATTGGTGACGGACGATTGACCTTGTTATCTGTTCTCACGGATAGTAGCTATACCATATACCCCACCAAAATTGGTCTCGTGCAACCCCAATATCTACTTTTATTATTTTATCGTAAACCCCTTGCAGACCTAGAACCAGGTAAACAAAGGGCACATGACTGACTTTAACCCAGTAACGTATTTTAAACCAGGTTTAATGCCCACCTATACTTACAACCAAAGAACGCCAATCTAAAACTATACACCTTTGTCCGCGTGTAGTTAGCTCTGTGGACGGTACCTGTGCATTAGCTGCTACTCGTATAGAGGCGTCTCTCTGCCTCCTGGGTGTTAGAGCGACGCCCCTTCCACGTCGCTTTCAAGCTCTGGGATCAGGGACACACGTCGATACTTTAAATAAAACGCATAAACTATTGAATGGAATTTTAAATTTATTAAACCTACCTATCTAGTAATATTCATAATCTTCACATCTCTGTTACACATTAATTTGTATCACATGGATTTGAAAATTACTTTGTTATAAAATATCTACTATGATATTACAAGCTATATGCATATTTTTGTAATAAATAAAAAAAAACAATTTGATCTCCAATATGTGAGTGTGAACGCATTTCTCAATTTGTTATCTACTACAACATTCTATTTCTAATTTAACAATAAAAATTTGAAAGAATTTGTTGGACCTACCTACCTAAAAATTAAATAAAATTAAAAATATGTATAAGTTTTAATTAAGTAAAATAGTCGAATGTTGTTATTATGCACATGCAAAAAATCTTCAAAGCCTTTAAACTACATTGGTCCTTAAACAAACTAAAAACAAAATGCAAACTGTAGGTATATGTTGTAATAAATGTTGGATAAAATAATTGCTTAAAACGATGATAAAACAATGTGTACATAAACAATAACCACACCACGCCCGTCGGTCACACCTAAGAAGGTAAGACCCTAAGAAAGAACAATTACCGTTTATGCCGACTAGCCTTAACAGACACTTTGCCGGATTACTATCATTTTGAACAATACATTGATTCAGATCGAATATATATCGATTTTAAATACTTTTTCATCAATCCAGAGAGATCTTATTTCGTTATTAAATCACCAAACCAGTATACAAAATGTGCCGTGTCGACATAATTATATAAGGGCTGCGAAGCACAGCGGAGGCGTTTACTAACTACTTAACATCACTAATTTGGGGAAGTGAACCGTTTATATACTTTATATGTAATATAAATCCAAACGCAGCGTCTTCCGGATCGCGGTCGCTACTCCAGAAATTTTCGACCCCATCGACCATCCGTTCTACGAGCAATTTGCCCTGCCCACTGCCATTTAAGTTTTTCGGCAGACGCTGCGTTGGACTGCGATTGATTATCCATCGCTCTCAGTCAAGTCCTCTATGACGATGGCATGAGGAAACATTATAAGCAGGTTTAAAAAGAACTCACAAACGGACATGCAATACATCAAATCTCTATTACTAGTCAGTCGCATGCTTGTGTGTACACAGAGAGGGTACATAACAGATCCACAAACGTCTCCGTGTGCGCCGCGCCGTTTCACAATGTATATTATCTGAATATTATAAAAGGCGGCTGTGGTCATATTGCTTCTGTTGTCACGATACAAGACGCTTCTACACACTTAAAACAATGTCCATTACAATTTGAAAACACTACTTACATCTAAGTTATATATCTAAGTTAAATTTGTTATTACTATTACAATATTATCCTTAAAAAAAACTAAAGTTTCATAGTATAAATATTATTTAACTCTGACCACCACGCACGGAATGCCCGGCCTACAAAATAGTCTTTCTGCGAATGAGTCCAACGAAGAACACGTAGGTTATTTCACGAATAGCGCATTTTCAGCATGAGACAGTCCACTGTCTTATGTTTAGCCATTAAAATGAATATTACCTATTACAAAATCTTTGTATGTCATTATTGTCTCGTTAAATCGAAATACTAAAGACAATACATTTTAATAAAAGTACTTAGAAATCAAGAACTCAGTCTGTAGTCATTATGTGTACCTATCAGAGTATTATCACAGTAAAAATATACAAACAGTATGGAAACTACCTACAAACGCTCGAAACGGCACACTAACACGTGATCACTCGTCGCGACGCGGCACTTAGTATAGTAATAACATTACCTCGAAAGTGTCCGAGCGGTATCGTCGGTGCGTACTTTTGTGTGTGTGCCGTTTCGAGCGTTTGAAGGTAAATTCCTTACTGTTTGTTTATTTTTACTGTGGAATATAATATTTTTGTTAACTACACTTACACAATGGCAAGCAATGCTTACTTATTTCGGTCTCATACATACGTTCCTCATAAAAGCACGATGTACGCGTCAACACGGCCATCGCGTCCATGGCGGTCAATACGTTAAAAAAGTAAAATATAAATAAAATATGTATTTATAAAACGTGTTGTAGGAAACTTGTTTAAATTACAGTAGAATGGTACTTATTTATTATAATAATTCGTGAAATTTAGCCCGTAGGCAAAACAACTGGAGATAAAAAGTTTCGATTTAAGACTTGACGCAACAGTTATGTTGAGTATTCTGGATGCGTGATGATCACAAAAGCTCTGCCTCGAACGCTCAAGGGGTTGCATTGTACACGAACATTGAACACGTGTTCTGATCTTGGCGAGCTGAGCAAAGCTACTCAGATGTGCAGCTCACTCAGCGCAGTTTCTGAATGCCAGCTCAAAAAGCTAGCTGTGCCGTCTCATTTAATGAAAACCCAAAAAAAAAAGGGTGATCATGAGATTTCGCTTCGCTTTCAGAAACCAGTGAATCTGTCTAGACATCTTACTGAAACGTGAACAGGTTCTACAATGCAAACCCCTGCGGGTTTAGAAGCAGAAATTGCTCAGAAAATAACACAAACTTTTTGCACAAGTAGTACCTACATTAATTATGAATAAACGTTAAAAGAAATCCCACCAAAGAGCTTCTAGAATCTGTCCTGACACTGGGCCATCGTGTAAACTGCCCATGTCATGCTAGGAAAAATAAAATGCAATTATAACATACCTATGTGGATACAATAAAATCTACTTGCTTGAATTTCGCGCGGTACTCTGGCGCTTCCGTCATAGAAAAGATACATCGTGTACCTTATTGTCCATAAAACTAAGTGTGAGAAACAAATATGGTGAACTCATGAGTAAAGTTTAAAAACTCAACATTTATAATGCGGTTCTAATATTCGCAATCTGGTCAAAACAACAATTATTACGTTAAATGTGCTCCAAGTGGAAGTTGAAAACGAATCATGGTGTCGAATACACTATAAGAATATCCTGTGAGAACTTCAGTTATTGCTCTACAGGAGAAGATTATGATAGGGATAATTAAATACAAATATAAAATCTAGTGATTATTTGGGAATGTTAACATAAAATGCGCTACGTTTTGTAGGTATATAGTTCTAGTCTGCTCGATCTCTAGAGGCGACGGATTGATGGCATCATTTTATTTCATGATGTCTTCTGGCGGCAACTTTAATATTTGCCAACATTCCCTCAGGTCAGTCCAGAGCGTTCATCGCCAGGCTCACAGTGGACTATCGTTGCCTCAAACTGCAGCCTATCGTAATAACTTGCAAGAGACACTTAATTATTTCCACTACTTTAAATCCAACACAGGCAATTGTCAAATTTTATATAAAAGAGTGTAACATGATTTTATTTTATTTATGATTTTTTGTCATACAAAGATTGTTAGTATTAACAATATTTTGATCACAAGAACACCGATTTAAATTAAATATCTTGTCTTGGTGTTCATGGCGTATTTAGAACCCTCCATTTTATGTATCTATTGATTTTCACTCTTTCCAATTTAGTTTTCAGTTGTTTTGCCTTTTATTAGATTTTTGAGCAAAAACAACAGTGAACTCGTCCCCGTCGCCGCTAGAGGTCGCGCGTGCAGAAAGTTTATAGCTACATGTATAAGAGCCTTTTTATCGCAAAAAGCGGAAAACAAACACGTGATAGAAATCGATTATGTGTGTAACAGTGCTTCTTCATTATCATAAAACATTTTCCATGAATAAAGCACTTGACGTTGTCTACAAAAATATATTATTCGGCTTGTTTAAATGTGGGGCATCTAGACAAATATGTAAAGCGGTTATAGTCGTTTGATCTAGAGAAAGCTCTCGCCGCGTCGTGCTCGGCTCGCTCGCGCGCTCGGCTCGCTCGGCTCGCTCGCCTGCCCGCTCGCTAGCGCTAGTCGCCCGGCGAGTGCACGGAGCACGTCGCGAGCACCTTCTAAACTACTATAGTCACGATTTCAATACTTTAATAGAAAAATTTGGTCCTTAGATAGCTAATAATTAGTGAAAATCATGTTATGCAATAAACACGAGGAAGCCGACAAGCCACACTCTCATATTAGCCGTGTTACACTTTCATACACCACTATCATTATTTTATTCTGAATATGATTTGTAGATATCTGTATAAAACTAAATACTACATTTTAATAATTCTCCGATACTTATAATCACTAATATATTCATGGCCGTGCTTCCATCAACATCAATATATAATATAACTTACATATAAATTGAGTCACAATGAGAATATCCAAATCGATACAAAATGTTTCTTAACATCTAAGATCATTGGTGAAAGCATAACCACAAAATGTAATTTTCAAGATAAAACCTCATAAATACTATATATTTTGTATGTATCTGCTGTACTAGTAAAAGCAACAGTGCACTAACACGAGATGCTAATAAAAAAATGTAAACATCAAAAGCATTTTAACATTACGTTCCAGTATATGTCAGTTATAATATAAATAGCATTCAATCTGATAACATATACCAGCAAAGGTAGTATATTTCTTCATAATATAATTATCTGCAAGTTTGGTGAGCAGGCGAACATGATTTCTACATCAGTTTGTGAATGTGGTGTTTTAAGTTTCAGGGATCGAGCCGACATGCTCATACCGCGTCGGCGTTTAGAAGGGTACCTAGGTCTAACAATGAAAATAAAAATAATAAGGTCGACATGGTCACTACTGGCGGTGCTGCACGGGCGTCTGGCAGTAGGGGCACTCGTCGGCCGTGGCGGCGCACTGGTCGCACAGCACGTAGTGGTTGCAGGGCGCCAGCGTGACGGCGCGGGCGCGCTCCTCGCACGTCATGCACTTGGTGGCCGTCTCCAGGTACAGCACCTTCTCGATCTCCTCCAGGTCCTGGCGCGCCGCCGCCTGCAGCGCCTTCAGCGCCGTGAGCGGCAGGCCGCGCAGCTCGCGGCGCGGGGCCAGCGCCGCGCGCGCCGCGTCCAGCTCGCGCCGCAGCGACAGCGCGTGCGCACGCGCCTCGTCGCGCTGGCGCTCGGCCGCCGCCGCCGCGCGCGCCGCCTCGTCCGCCTCGCGCTGCCACGCCTCGCACGCCGCGCGCGCCTGCGCGATGCGCTCGTCCCAGCGCGCCACGGCCGCGCGCGTCGCCACCACCTCCGAGCGCATGCGCGACTACTCGCCAGTTTTTAAAATAGCTTTTTCTAGAAGATCAGGCTTTCATGACTTGGATTTAAGTATCCGCTGATGCATTTCTAATACAAAACACATTATGGTACAAGTGTGTAATTTTGGTGATTACCGCTGAGACGCCATTGAGAGCCGAGGACGGTAATCATCAATACACACGTGTATCATACGACGTTTTTCAAAACACTCTTGTGAAGAAAATAATACTAAAAATCTTTTTATTTAGTAGATAAAAAGTTTATTTAGAGAAACAATTAGTAAACGTGCAGTTAGTAAAATTATGATTAACTGTTTTTGGTCTCCTCAGATAGATTATTTACTGAAATACCATCATGTTCGTATGTTATTTGAGATAGTTCATTATTCGTGTAGGTAGGTGAAACCCAATCATTGGATATACTTGGTGTTTCGCCAGTAGGACACGCCTCAGAATCAAGTCTAATTCTGTTTGTGATTTTTGCCCAATTTTCCTTCTTGTTTAGTATGGAGTCTTCTACGTATGATTCTGCTACATTGCTAGATCGCCACCCACCATGACGCTTCAAAGTCATTATATCAGCTCCTGAATCAGCCAGCAATTTAGCTAAAGTTCTTCAGAAACCATCTCCAGTGTAGCTCTCAGAATCTGCTAAACCTAAAAACTTAGCGATTTCTTTAGGCATAGAACCAAATTTGTTTATACCTATAGGCTGACAGGTACATTTACCATTCTGCTAATTTAGAAAGAAACGGTCACATTTTGCTTTTGGTGAATGCAAACTTTCATACTTCTTAACAATTTCATTTCCGTGTATGGTGAATGACCTCGGTATTTGATCTTTCGTGATATATTATGTATCTTCACTAAAAGCATCTGGCCATGGTTCTCTACGACTTTTAATATTTGTTAATTCTTGTATCCTGCAAGCACCAGTTACACCAAATATTATAACAACCTGGAAAAAGAAACAATAATTAAGTTCAACACACAACACAACACAGGCTGAAGTCCCGTAGGTGTTTAAAATTATTTTAACTAACCTTAGTAGCCAGATATTGGGTAACTGGAACAACTTTTATAAATTTTTCAATATCGTCAGACGATAAAACCTTTGATGACTTGCTTCTAAATCCATCGGATAGTCTCTTTAGATAAGCTGACAAATTAGAGTACCTATGTTTTTAAGTCCACTCCATTCTGAGTTCGGACTGTACTTTTTACCCGACTGCCGAAGGAGGGTAATGTGTTTATCAGTCTATGTATGTATGTATGTATGTATGTATGTATGTATGTATATATGTATGTATTAGAGATGCCACGAATAGTGTATTGGCCGAATACCGAATACCGAATATTCGGCAACGCTGTCGGCCGAAGCGCCGAATATTCGGCCGCCGAATATTCGGCGCGAAGTACATGCTTGGAGTGAAACTTAATTACTATTTTGCTAAGAAGTTTGTTCCTTAGTTCATTTTCAATTGTTTTTTCGTTAAAAGGCTTGTAAAATGACACCGGTTAATAAAAAATCGCCCATATGGGAATATTATGAGATTTATAATGAAAATAATAATCTGGCCTAGTGTTTGTTATGTAGCATCAAGATCTCAAGAGGCGGAGAAGGAAAGAATGCAAGTAAGTAAAACGTTAGGTTAATTTAATAGTTTCGAAATAGTTTTATTCACTTAATACGTTTACGTGAAAATGATAGGACTGTTGAAATACACGACAGTTTCTGGAACTGCTTTGAAGAAGTCGATACAGATAATATGGGAAATGCTAATGATGAGGAGGACGTGGAGAAGAATGCTGTGGCAAACGAGTTGGATTTTTATTTGAAAACAGTTCGCCTAGATCGGAAGGCCGATCCTTACAAGTGGTGGTCAGCAAACGAAAAACAATACCCGAAATTTGCAAAAGTTTCTTTCTTCAACTTTCTTCGCCTGGAAGTAGCGTTTATAGTGAGATGTTATTTTCTGAGGCTGGTAACGTTAACGATGAAAAGCGCAATCGTTTGCTACCAAAAAATGCATCTCTAGTATGTATCTATGTATTAGAGATGCCACGAATATTCGGCAAATATTCGGTATTCGGCCTATTCGGCTACTTTTTTGCTATTCGGTATTCGGCCGAATAGTACGTACTATTCGGCCGAATACCGAATAGCAAATCATGTAAAAAAAGACACGTTATTTTACTCAAAATTATGTATTTATTTCCAAATTACAACATTTTAGTAGTAAAAATTAATCAGTGGTAAGTTGTGATGGATAAAAACGAGCTTTTCAGCATTTTTTGGTAGCAAACGATTGCGCTTTTCATCGTTAACGTTACCAGCCTCAGAAAATAACATCTCACTATAAACGCTACTTCCAGGCGAAGAAAGTTGAAGAAAGAAACTTTTGCAAATTTCGGGTATTGTTTTTCGTTTGCTGACCACCACTTGTAAGGATCGGCCTTCCGATCTAGGCGAACTGTTTTCAAATAAAAATCCAACTCGTTTGCCACAGCATTCTTCTCCACGTCCTCCTCATCATTAGCATTTCCCATATTATCTGTATCGACTTCTTCAAAGCAGTTCCAGAAACTGTCGTGTATTTCAACAGTCCTATCATTTTCACGTAAACGTATTAAGTGAATAAAACTATTTCGAAACTATTAAATTAACCTAACGTTTTACTTACTTGCATTCTTTCCTTCTCCGCCTCTTGAGATCTTGATGCTACATAACAAACACTAGGCCAGATTATTATTTTCATTATAAATCTCATAATATTCCCATATGGGCGATTTTTTATTAACCGGTGTCATTTTACAAGCCTTTTAACGAAAAAACAATTGAAAATGAACTAAGGAACAAACTTCTTAGCAAAATAGTAATTAAGTTTCACTCCAAGCATGTACTTCGCGCCGAATATTCGGCGGCCGAATATTCGGCGCTTCGGCCGACAGCGTTGCCGAATATTCGGTATTCGGTATTCGGCCAATACACTATTCGTGGCATCTCTAGTATGTATGTATGTTTGTTCCTATGTGGCGTTCCAGAGACCAAACGCGTTGGCCGATTTTGATGATTTATACGTCAATCGATTCGTCTTAACCCTGCGAGTGTCATAGGCTACGTTAAAATTGGACAATAGAAAAATGGCGGATTTTGGGCGTCATATTGTGGGGTCCCAATTTTTTTTTTTTTAATCCAAACCCAGTGTGTGGGGTATCAAAATAAAGGGTTTTAAGAGGTGATTTCAAAAATGTATAATACTTATATGTTTAAAGGTATCTAATTCGAAAAAAACTTAACTAAAAACTTATAAATAAAAAAAGTTAAATCAAAAAATCAAAAAACCCGACTGCTTCAAAAGCGAACTAAAAAGACGTAAACAAGGAAAAAATCATGCTGTGCAGGCGGAGGATACACCAGATTTTGATCAACCAGCCCGCAAATATGTATCCTCCGACTGCACAGCATGATTTTTTCCTTGTTTACGTCTTTTTAGTTCGCTTTTGAAGCAGTCGGGTTTTTTGATTTTTTGATTTAACTTTTTTTTTAACATTGAGTATATATACCACAAAGAGCTAGGTTTGTACTTAGAAGATAATTCTTTAAAGCACGCCATGAACACATTTACTGAAAAACACTGCGTATTCTTGTTGTTTTGCCATTGTATTAAATTTTGGTACGCTAATAGAGATGTTTCCTTGGAGTTTTCAAGTAGTAAACTTTCCATAACGTTAAGGGCTTCACATCTTATATCGGGCGGTGTACAACATAAATAATTTTCTTCATAATTAGTACATGTAGACATGTTAATTTAAAAATAAAAATAATTTCAACAGTGAAAACGAGTTGTGTTTTTTTTTCGCAATGGCGGGAAAAATTTTACAGTTTTCCTATGCGCGCGCATCTAACAATGGCGATCGGTCATAGACTAAAGGACTGAGGCAATGATATTCAAATAAACAGATATGTTATAAGCGCGCGCATTGTGAAGACCCAAATAGGAGGCAATTGTAGCCTTTAGTCTTTAGTTTATGTCACGCATGGCGAAGAGCAATACGCTTTGTTGAAACAAAAACAAAATTAAAAAAATGCCATCGTGTGTATTTAGAAAGTGTACCAATTATAATACCAAATTACATAAAACAGAAGGGATCTCATATCATATGTAAGTACGCAATACACCTCAATTTACTAATTTATTTCAATTTGTTTACCTAATATTCTGTTAATTGGAGGTTAGAAAAAGAAAAATACATTGTTAGTCAGAATAATGTTTGTTTACATTCAAACGCAAGTGACAAACACTAGCTGTCTCTTTTTTTGTTGTTGGTTTTATCATGCCATCCCTTTCGACTTGTAGTGAAATGTCAGATGAATGAAAAGTGTGTATGTGTGCTGCCGCAGCTGCGCGGAACACTTTTTTCAATTGTTTTGTGAGTGTATAACGTATCTGTTTATTTGAATATCATTGGACTGAGGTTTCTTTTTTTTTTTGGCTTTTCGCGGATAGCGTTTTTAGCCACGTACAAAATAGGGATTTTCAAGTTTTCTTTTTATCAGAGAAAACAAAAGTTATATTTGAGTGAAAGTTTTACATATATATTAATAAGTAAGTAGTAATAAAGTTTTATTATTTATTAATAATACAAGCTAGATATTGATTTATTTTGAGTACTAATGTGAAGGCTGCCGAGATCGAGGAGTAATTATTTGCTTGTATATAAAGCGGTTGGATCTGTGAGTTGGATAGTATGGAAATGAAGTTATTATTATTAGTGTTTGACTCAGTTAATTTCACGCATACGTTTGACTGTTCTGTAATGTTACAGGGAGGATAGGGAGACAAATCGCTAACAGTTTGAAGTGGTTTTATTTAAAAATCAAATGAGATTTTTTGTCTGTATATTGTTTAGTGATGCGATAACCATGAACTCCGCAAATCGAAAATTGATAAGTAAACAGTTATCCATGAACTCGGTATTTATGAACAAAATAATGATCATACGTAGGTACGTACGGGTGTAACAGTTAGTATCATTTGAGTCCATTAGAAACTTGATTTGATATGATTATTGTGCATGCTACGAAAATAATATTATTTTCACATTTTTAGTTCTTGAACAAATGTAAAGAGAAAATATACCTCGGATTAGTAAGGAAGCATAGTTACAGGGAGTTGAATTTCTTTAAGAGCATGACTGTAAGCTTTATTTAGGTTAGGTCGTATTTAGTGATAGATTTATTGTAAAGGACTCACCTCACGCAACGATTGAGCTTGTATCACAGTGGTACTCTAAGGCCCTTTACTGATGGCGTGACTTGCGCACTTATTTTCTACGAAAAATCAAGTTCGTAACGGTTGAATAGCATCGCATTGCGCACATGGGAGCATACTTGCAATTTCGCTTAGTAAAAATCGCTTATTAACGGTGTGATATCAATCGTATTGCATCGCACCATCAGGAAAGGACCTAACTGTGAGGAGCTACCGCACTGCAATGATACTGACGTGGTAGGCCACACAGGGCATATGTTTGAGTTTAGAGTAGAATAAACGAGCAGACAACTAGGCCAGAGTACCTATTATTTTCTTGATATTCTTATTAAAGAATACTATGCCTAATACTAGATCCAGTATTAGGGTCGGTTTAGACTTGAATTCTGAAACTGATATTGTGTTTCACACAAGCACGATGTGGTATAGCGGGGACAGAATGAGCATTCGCTCGTTTGGTGTAAACCCACCTTGAAGCGGCCCGAGTATTAGAGCGATTGTTATATTGTTCACGACGAGAGGGCGACATGTATTGGCTACATGCGGCAAGCAGCATATCCGGACAGGATAGTACTTACTGTACTCCATTTCAGATAACATACAAACATACATACATAAACTCACGCCTTATTCCCATGGGGGTAGGCAGAAACTACAGAACGCCACCTGCTACGATCCTTACATACTTCTTTTGCTTCACACACATTCATACATCTAGTCATACACACACGCCGGTTATGGGTACTGCGCACTTGGCCTTTCTGAAGGACATCACATAAAAGGTCTATATATGTCTTTCTAGGGCGTCCCCTCCCGGCGTTAACAGATAACATTCGACATTTAAATAATAATCCAATTTTACAGCCCGTTCAACCGATTTTGACTTCTATTGCGTTGGTGATATGACTATGGCAGCTGTATTAAACAGTTAGTTTTGGTAACAGGTTTATGCTTTTCATGCCATCCTTATATATCCAAGCTTTTTCTTGTGTCAATGTAGTACAGTGGTTACTAGCAAACTAGAATTAGACCGCCAAAGCATAAATGGCTTAACATACATTCAAATTTACCTTTTAGTAGTTAAGAATGATAATGAAATTACCCACAGACAGTGTTACGACACTAATTGGACAAGTAATTGATAAATAGATGACGTTATTAAACTGACAACACCTTATTAACATAGTAAAGTACGATCTACATAAAACAAATTAAGAATATCGCAGTTTTTTATTGTAGTTAGTCTCGCGCTTGACCACTATCTCACCTGATGGTAAGCGTCAAACGAGAAATTTCTTAGATGCGTCCTGAATCTACATTTTGATTTTTAAGTCATTTTACATGGAGGTTACATGAGAAGGTGAAAAGTAAAGAAAAATGTAACAAAAGTAACATTCGCTGTACATATCATCGCTTCAAATTCTTAGATTAGATACAGACTGGACACAACCTTCAGGTTGGGCTATGCTAGTATGTTTGTACTTACATTCTTCTCAAAGTTAACCAAAGAGCTCGTTACCTAGTGGTGTTGTCAGTTGAACTAGTAATATCGCTTCGAAGCCTGTGTGATTACTTTAATTGACGTAGTGTAACATACCTATTACGAGTAGGTACATACTCTCTCTTAGATTCTAAACGTATTAATAGATTGTTTATAAAATATATTATAATGTGCGGAGAAATTATTTAATATATATATCAGGCCTAATTATACAACCTGTTGAAATATAGTTTCATTTGCTTAATTTAATATTATTGAGGGTAAGTGTATGTTGTCCATGGCCCTATGGTACCGGGAGCTGATGAAATAGAGGCATTTGCTCATTAATTCTAAATTTAAAAAAGTACTTACCACCTATACACTTATTTATAAAAATCTCGACGCTGTTTAGCAACTGATCAGCAGATGGTTATTTTTTTTTTCTGTAGAGAATTTGAATTTCGAATCTGCTTGTCAGTTCGTAAATTGCACAAAGGTTTTTATAAATAAGGCCTTTATAGTATTTACCTATAGTAACTGCGTCATATTTTTTAGGGTTCCGTACCCAAAGGGTAAAAACGGAACCCTATTACTGAGATTCCGCGGTCCGTCTGTCTGTCACCAGGCTGTATCTCATGAACCGTGATAGCTAGACAGCTTAGAGCATTTAACCTATAGATAGTTGAAATTTTCACAGATGATGTATTTCTGTTGCCGCTATAACAACAAATACTAAAAACATCTAAAATAAATATTTCAGTGGGGCTCCCATACAACAAACGTGATTTTTGTGCCGTTTTTTGCGATAATGGTACGGAACCCTTCGTGCGCGAGTCGGACTCGCACTTGTTATATTTCATGCACAAAATTAATTTCATTAAAAATATTCAAATGTAATAGGTAGGTACAAAGAAGTCTCACAAAATATTTTTACATCCATAGAGGTGTTTTTTTTTTCTTCTTGTTGCTATAGAAGTTTTAGGTTATTTTGAGCAGCTAAACAAAAATGTTAATTAATCAAACTTTGGTAATGTGTGTTTATAATGGACAATTAAGTCGCTAATAATCGTAATCCCTAATTTATTGATTAGCTTTATAAGTTTGGCAGCAGATTTTAAACTTGAACATCATAACCGTCCTTTATTATTAATCAAATAATTGCTTCCCACACATGGTTTTCTATGGTTGTACAATGAACTGGCTAAATATTTTTGTAATCATTGATTTAAGTTACTTTTTAAAAAGAAACGATATTTTGTTACCTACTAAAAAAAAACTCTTTCGGGCAACATTGATTTAGTAAATTACTAACCATTATTCAATACCACACTATTGTATTAAAACAGTATATTAGTTCTAAAAAGAGGCTAGTCGTTTATTACATTAAGGCCCACTTGCACGAAAAACCTAACTCTGAGTTAGTTGCGAACACGAGGTTAAATTGACAGTTTGTCATAGAATAATGTCAATTTAACATCGTGTTAGAAACTAAGGCCGAGTTTCTCACCTTTAAGTTATCGCAGAATTAATGTGACAAATTGTCAAGCACGCGTTATATGCTGTGATTGGTTGAATTAATCTTCAACAGCCAATCACAGCAGATAACGCGTGCTTGACAATTTACACGGGTGAGGAACTCGGCCTAAACTCTGATTAAGTTTTTCACGTAAGTGGGCCTAAGTAAATAAGTTCTAGTATCCTGTGTTCTTTAAAATATTGCCCTATGCATTTCTAAGCTTTACCTACTTTAACAAAATGATAACCATGTATTTGTAAGTTTATTTAAGTTAAGATATTTAAGTGACGACTATGAATCTGTAAATTAAGAAATGTAGGTGTAACTTCTAACTAAAGATACCTAGGTACTGCTTTTTCTACCAACTGTTACCTTCTTCAAAGTTGTTCATGTGCATTAGTGCATACTGTTAGTTATATAAACTCCTGATGTCTTGAACCAAGAAAACAATGAGAAAAAAATCTTTAAGTACTGGTAGTATAAATTAACATTTTTTTTTTATTTGATGTTATACCTACATTAATAATACAATGTTTGATAAACTGGTTTTTATGTTTTGTTTGTATGCGACATCTTTGTAGTGTTTTGAGAAAGATGAAGTCAGCTATTTATGGTTCCCCGCACACGGACCTTTCGTGAGTGATTTGTGTGAGAGAAACCTAAAGGCGCACATCCGCGAATATACAGAAATCAACATACATTGTGTTAATCCTCTCTCCTATCGAAACATTTGTTTGACACATTATCTATATTTTAATGTTTGCTGCTGTTAATTTGTCGAATAAATAATTTTCCATTTGATTGCCTATTTGTTTAAATTACCCTAGTACAGTACCTGCTGGCCAAACTTCTTGGCCGCCCTGAAGTTGGATTTCCGATGCGCAAGAAAGCAAAAAAAATACTGTTCAAGAGAATAAACCATCAGATGGGTGCAAAACAGTTCTCTTCGCTCGCCCCTTCATTTTACATTCTCTTGCTTTCTTGCATATAAGTTTGACGCTGGTTGGTTTGCCGCCCTGGGTCCCCGGCAAAAATAGTCCGCCCCTGAAGTTTTTATTATTTTTAGAGTCTCCTTGTGGACGGGCCGAGAAATAACTCGGACACTTCGACCCATGGGATCTATTGTGTTAGAGTCTCCTTACTTTTGCCCCACCCCTAAGTAAATGCTGGATACGCCCCTGGTTATTTGATGTTTACTCCCACTATCACCAGTGTCATGTGCGCATAACTTACCTTTGTTTTTGTCAATCAAACCTTATATTTTAAAACGATTCATTATTGTGAATTATTTATTAAAGAGGCAAAATTTGCTTTCTTAGTTTTATTTATTACTGCCCCCGAAAACACAAGTCCCATTGGTAGGAAGTATAGGAACACCTAAGAACTTGTCCAGAAAGGGCGAATTCGCTGCGAATCTCTCGCGCGTAATACGTGCGTACGTTGCGTTTAGGAGCGTACAAACGTGCGAGCATTTTGGTAACTACATATAAAAATTTGCGGCTCCATTTCCCTTGATACGTGCACTCGTTCAAAAGTTCGCGCATAAAATGGACGCAACAAGTCGTCATCATCTCAACTCGCGCTAAGCTGCCTACACATTACTGTGTCGTGGCGCGGGATACACCAATCATATGAATCTGTTCAGGCCTACTTTGTCTAGTCACCAAATCCTTTCTTTACCCGACTGCCGAAGGAGGGTAATATGTTTATATGTATGTTTTTTGTTCCTATGTGGCGTTCAAGAATCCAAACGCGGTGGCCGATTTTGATAATTTACTGGCTACATTCAATTTGGAAAATAGATAAATGGCGTCGTCGAAACGGGTTCGCCGCGATGTATTTTTTTTTTCTTTAATTATGACTACAGAGGCGACCATGTCCTATCGAAGTTTGTGTACCTATCTACCTCGACGACTTTTTAATTGTTTATAATCTTTAAGATTTAACATTGGTGACGGACGATTGACCTTGTTATCTGTTCTCACGGATAGTAGCTATACCATATACCCCACCAAAATTGGTCTCGTGCAACCCCAATATCTACTTTTATTATTTTATCGTAAACCCCTTGCAGACCTAGAACCAGGTAAACAAAGGGCACATGACTGACTTTAACCCAGTAACGTATTTTAAACCAGGTTTAATGCCCACCTATACTTACAACCAAAGAACGCCAATCTAAAACTATACACCTTTGTCCGCGTGTAGTTAGCTCTGTGGACGGTACCTGTGCATTAGCTGCTACTCGTATAGAGGCGTCTCTCTGCCTCCTGGGTGTTAGAGCGACGCCCCTTCCACGTCGCTTTCAAGCTCTGGGATCAGGGACACACGTCGATACTTTAAATAAAACGCATAAACTATTGAATGGAATTTTAAATTTATTAAACCTACCTATCTAGTAATATTCATAATCTTCACATCTCTGTTACACATTAATTTGTATCACATGGATTTGAAAATTACTTTGTTATAAAATATCTACTATGATATTACAAGCTATATGCATATTTTTGTAATAAATAAAAAAAAACAATTTGATCTCCAATATGTGAGTGTGAACGCATTTCTCAATTTGTTATCTACTACAACATTCTATTTCTAATTTAACAATAAAAATTTGAAAGAATTTGTTGGACCTACCTACCTAAAAATTAAATAAAATTAAAAATATGTATAAGTTTTAATTAAGTAAAATAGTCGAATGTTGTTATTATGCACATGCAAAAAATCTTCAAAGCCTTTAAACTACATTGGTCCTTAAACAAACTAAAAACAAAATGCAAACTGTAGGTATATGTTGTAATAAATGTTGGATAAAATAATTGCTTAAAACGATGATAAAACAATGTGTACATAAACAATAACCACACCACGCCCGTCGGTCACACCTAAGAAGGTAAGACCCTAAGAAAGAACAATTACCGTTTATGCCGACTAGCCTTAACAGACACTTTGCCGGATTACTATCATTTTGAACAATAAGGTCAATGTGGGCAAATCCGTCTACGGGGCTATTCCGTATACATGCATTTACTAGTAATTCCAGAATAGTTACGCTATTACTGATTCGGTCGATAAAACAGGATCGGTTTTTAGTTGCAACTATGATTCATAGATGGAGCTACGATGTCTACAAACGTAAAAAAATACGTTTGAAGTTTAGTTGTGCTCCGAACTCGAAACTCAAGTGTTGCGTGCTGCCGTTTCTTATAAGGTAAATATTCAATTTTATAAGTTACGACTTTCTGAGGATGCTTATCATGTAGTTTAATAAGTGTTTCAACGGATTTTTCTATTTGTTTTGAATAAAAACCGGTAGATACAGAAATAATTGTTAAAGAAAATATGTAACCTCAAAATAGTCAAGTGGGAAAATCCGTCTAATATTAAAGGGGCTAAATCGTCATATACCGGAATTATCCCATTGCAGATGTAGTCAACCTTTTTCATCCATGTTATTTTTCCAGAAAGATTTGTGTTACCTACTATTTTTATTTGCTATAGAACTTTTAAACAGATTTGGTGGCATACGTTTTTAAAGTCAATTGGTAAGTAACACTAGCAAGTATTAGCACTTAAACAACTGCTGCTACCCGTTTGTTACCCGTGAACATGCACTTACAAAATAGTGCCGAAAACCTAAAACTCAGAATAAATAAAAAATATGATAATTATCCGTTCCTGCTTTATTGGTCAGATAAAATGTTTATTAATATTATTATTTTGTTTGTTTTCAGTTTTCTCATAATTACTAAATAACAGTAATCATGGTGAGAAATTATAAAAGAAAAACAGCTAAGGGTTCCTATAACAAAGACAAGTTGCATGCAGCTGTACAGCAAGTCCGAAATGGTACATTAACTGGATATAAAGCAGCGCAACTCTACCAAATTCCACGGATGACCATCATGGACCATGTACACAAAAAAAGTTCTTCTAGTACCCTAGGGAGAAAAACCACTCTACCTTTGATGATCGAACAAAATCTGGCTTCCTGCCTCCGTACAATGGAAAAATATGGTTTTGGCCTTAGTAGGGCAGAAGTTGCCGAGATGGTTGGAGAATATGTAAACCAAAACAATCTAACAACTTGTTTTAAAAATGGAATACCGGGAAAGGACTGGTTGGCCTTATTTCGAAATCGACATAACCTTTCGGTTAAAAAACCACAGGCTGTTGAATACGCTCGGAAAACAGCGGTTGATCCATTTGTGGTTTATGGGTACTTTGATTTACTCAAAAAGACTATAAATGAATTAGGTTTAGAAGAAAAGCCTAATGCAATCTGGAACCTAGACGAGACCAGTTTTTCAAAAGACCCATCGAAAACAAAAATCGTAGGTCTCAAAGGCCATGCTGCGACGAGAGTTATCGCAACACCTGGGAAAGACAATACGACGGTGTTACTAGGTGCAAGTGCGATTGGAGAAAAAACACCTCCGTTAATTGTCTTCAAAGGGAAATATGTTTGGGATGAGTGGACTTCCCCTGATGCATTTCCAGGGACGACATATGCCGCTACAAAAAATGGCTGGATGGAGACAGAAGTATTTGAAGCCTTCTTCAAAAAATCTTTTTTGCCGACGATTGGGGATCAACGTCCTGTCTTACTTATTTATGACGGCCACTCAACCCATGTGGGTTTGAATATAATTGAAGAAGCACGAAAAGAAAATGTAACTATATTAAAACTACCGGCTCATACAAGCCATATTTTACAGCCACTAGACATTTCAGTCATGAAATCGTTTAAAGATCGATGGGACATTGATCTTGTAAAATGGCAGCGTCTAAATTATGGGGTACCATTGTCGAAAAAAGAATTTTCTCGCATGATTGGATCAGTATGGGCCCAAATAGATCCGCAAGTATTATGCAACGGTTTCAAAAAAGGTGGTATTTATCCTTTTAATCCTACTGCAGTTGAGGAGTCAAAATTCGATACTTTGAAGTTGAGTCGCTGGAAGGAACACATAAGTACTACCAAAACGCAAGAAAATCCGAATAACCCAGCTTTGTCTGTAAATAACCTCCAACATTCTGTGTCTTCCGAAATTCTAAGCAATGATGTGATTTGTGACATTGAACCAACGATGAATAATACGAAAACAGAACCGCATACATTGCTTTTGATAGTCTTAAATTTATTGAATGAAAACTTCATGGCAACTGATAAACAGATTAAGACAGGAGATTTGTTCATGATGATGAATGATGATACTGCAGCAATCACTTAGATTTAAGGCAGCCTATTGAAAAGAAAAATGTCACATTTGAGGAACTACTATTGCAAAAAGTGAAGCGTGGTGATAACTCTACAAAAATAAAACGCTGCAGAGTGGCACCAGGGGCAGAAGTCATTACTCATAACGACGTCATAGAGTTGAAAAAACAAAAGGAAATTCTTAAAAATATTAAGATAGAAAATTTTGGAAAACGAAAAAGCCGATCCAGTCCCGCACCTAATCGTACTGATGATGTCGTTAGGCTAAATAAATTTCGAAAAAGTAACACCGAGTTTCAACCATTTATCGCGGAGAAAGTTGAAGATCTACCTCATTGTTTACAAAATCAAACAGTTGACCCTCGTAAGATAACAATTTTGTCAAATATTGTACTTACAAATCCAACAGTGCCTGATGAGGAACGCTTATTAACAGAACCTGGACCTTCGGGCATTCATAAAGTGAATGCGTCTAGAAAAAGAAGAGCTGTTAACAGCTTTGCTGCATCATTTGAGATTAACAATAAAAAAAAAACAACTACTATAACACCTAAAGGCAAAGGGATCGGAAAAAAGAGTAAAAAGAGTATTGGTAAAGAAAATAAAAGACAATCCCCTCACGATGCTAAAGAAGATACCTATTATAATTTGAAATTTCTCGGAAATCGAGAAGAGAAAAAACATGAAATATCTTCGATATTTGATTCCGACATAATAAATGTTGAATCTGATTATGAGAGTAACGATGAATCCCACAGTTTTTTAGTAGACACAAAGTTACCTGACTATAGTAATCTAAGACAGACAGAGGAGACAATTTTAATTCAAGACGAAGAGACTAAAAATATAAATAAAATAGATATGATGAGTAATAATGACGCGGAGCACGAATACGAACAGACTGAGGAGACCATATTACTCCAAAATGAAGAGACTGATAACATAAGTAAAATAGAATTTATAAGTAATGAGAATAATGATACGGAGCAGGAATATGAAGGCTATTCTGTGAATGACCATGTCCTGGTAAGATATTATGGTAAGAAAAAGTGGACTTACTATGTTGGCGTTATAGATGCGGTCTACGCCGACAAACAGACGAATGAACCGTACTTTTCAATAAAGTTTTACAAAACAGTAAAGAAACCAAAACTTACATTTAAGATAACAAGAACAATAGATCATGATGAGGTTCCACAGAATTCAATAGTAAAAAAAATTAACTTGTCCAAAGATCCGGAAAAAAAAAATGATTTCTTTTTAAATGATGAACACGATGCGGTGTTCTTTTGCTAGATTTTTTAAATTTAATTTGTTACTCTTTTGTTTTTGTTTATGCTATCACTGATTGATCATATTCAGATATTTCTTTCTAATATTGTATTCTGAAAACTTAAAGATTTATGTTTGTTAAGTAAGAATTTTTAATTTTTTTAAATTCGTTGGTAATTGATTTTGTTTATACTATCACTGCTGATAGATTGGATTATATTAATTATATTTCATTTTCAATGTTATATTTTACAATTTTAAGATTTAAGTGTGTTACGTACTACCTAAGGATAAAACCCTACAACTTTGAGTATGTTTCGTTGAGTATGTTCCATTTTTAACACTAATAATACGTCTTTTATATAATATTATGTCATTAAGTATAAAACCATTTATTTTCGGAAACTGATTTTTATTTAAGTAGATACTTAATTTGATTTTTAATACAAAGTGTGACGTGCAACGTTGTTTAAAATTGTAATGCTCTTATACCTAACCGAATTCATTAAAAATAACCCTGTCTATAAGTCTCTATACCAACCTCACATATTTCAGTGTACCTCAAAAAGTAACCTTATGATTGTAAGTAAAAATATGAAATTAGTTTTCAAGGTTTTTGAAAAGGTTTAAAATCCCTGGTTCTACAAATAGGACGGATTAGCCCCCAAAAAGAATTTAAGGGAATACAACGTAAATTCAACCTTATATTTATGCTGTTACAAATCATTTTTCTACAACATTTGCATTTACTTGTTTTCAAATTGCTTACTTCGATATAACGGCGTAATTCTAGGAAAATTTGCTACTAGACGAATTTGCCCCACTCCTCGGGAAAAGCCGTCTAACGACCGATTTTTAAAAAAACATTTTTAGTTAAATATGGAGGACTGTTCTGTTGTTTCGAATGGATGTGTATAAAAGACAACAAAATGCTTTATCGCTTACCACCATCAAATTAATATTAAAGTTGTTAAGCGTACCAGTTATAGTCAACAGAATGCAACTTTCGAAAATATATGACGGATTTGCCCACATTGACCTTACATTGATTCAGATCGAATATATATCGATTTTAAATACTTTTTCATCAATCCAGAGAGATCTTATTTCGTTATTAAATCACCAAACCAGTATACAAAATGTGCCGTGTCGACATAATTATATAAGGGCTGCGAAGCACAGCGGAGGCGTTTACTAACTACTTAACATCACTAATTTGGGGAAGTGAACCGTTTATATACTTTATATGTAATATAAATCCAAACGCAGCGTCTTCCGGATCGCGGTCGCTACTCCAGAAATTTTCGACCCCATCGACCATCCGTTCTACGAGCAATTTGCCCTGCCCACTGCCATTTAAGTTTTTCGGCAGACGCTGCGTTGGACTGCGATTGATTATCCATCGCTCTCAGTCAAGTCCTCTATGACGATGGCATGAGGAAACATTATAAGCAGGTTTAAAAAGAACTCACAAACGGACATGCAATACATCAAATCTCTATTACTAGTCAGTCGCATGCTTGTGTGTACACAGAGAGGGTACATAACAGATCCACAAACGTCTCCGTGTGCGCCGCGCCGTTTCACAATGTATATTATCTGAATATTATAAAAGGCGGCTGTGGTCATATTGCTTCTGTTGTCACGATACAAGACGCTTCTACACACTTAAAACAATGTCCATTACAATTTGAAAACACTACTTACATCTAAGTTATATATCTAAGTTAAATTTGTTATTACTATTACAATATTATCCTTAAAAAAAACTAAAGTTTCATAGTATAAATATTATTTAACTCTGACCACCACGCACGGAATGCCCGGCCTACAAAATAGTCTTTCTGCGAATGAGTCCAACGAAGAACACGTAGGTTATTTCACGAATAGCGCATTTTCAGCATGAGACAGTCCACTGTCTTATGTTTAGCCATTAAAATGAATATTACCTATTACAAAATCTTTGTATGTCATTATTGTCTCGTTAAATCGAAATACTAAAGACAATACATTTTAATAAAAGTACTTAGAAATCAAGAACTCAGTCTGTAGTCATTATGTGTACCTATCAGAGTATTATCACAGTAAAAATATACAAACAGTATGGAAACTACCTACAAACGCTCGAAACGGCACACTAACACGTGATCACTCGTCGCGACGCGGCACTTAGTATAGTAATAACATTACCTCGAAAGTGTCCGAGCGGTATCGTCGGTGCGTACTTTTGTGTGTGTGCCGTTTCGAGCGTTTGAAGGTAAATTCCTTACTGTTTGTTTATTTTTACTGTGGAATATAATATTTTTGTTAACTACACTTACACAATGGCAAGCAATGCTTACTTATTTCGGTCTCATACATACGTTCCTCATAAAAGCACGATGTACGCGTCAACACGGCCATCGCGTCCATGGCGGTCAATACGTTAAAAAAGTAAAATATAAATAAAATATGTATTTATAAAACGTGTTGTAGGAAACTTGTTTAAATTACAGTAGAATGGTACTTATTTATTATAATAATTCGTGAAATTTAGCCCGTAGGCAAAACAACTGGAGATAAAAAGTTTCGATTTAAGACTTGACGCAACAGTTATGTTGAGTATTCTGGATGCGTGATGATCACAAAAGCTCTGCCTCGAACGCTCAAGGGGTTGCATTGTACACGAACATTGAACACGTGTTCTGATCTTGGCGAGCTGAGCAAAGCTACTCAGATGTGCAGCTCACTCAGCGCAGTTTCTGAATGCCAGCTCAAAAAGCTAGCTGTGCCGTCTCATTTAATGAAAACCCAAAAAAAAAAGGGTGATCATGAGATTTCGCTTCGCTTTCAGAAACCAGTGAATCTGTCTAGACATCTTACTGAAACGTGAACAGGTTCTACAATGCAAACCCCTGCGGGTTTAGAAGCAGAAATTGCTCAGAAAATAACACAAACTTTTTGCACAAGTAGTACCTACATTAATTATGAATAAACGTTAAAAGAAATCCCACCAAAGAGCTTCTAGAATCTGTCCTGACACTGGGCCATCGTGTAAACTGCCCATGTCATGCTAGGAAAAATAAAATGCAATTATAACATACCTATGTGGATACAATAAAATCTACTTGCTTGAATTTCGCGCGGTACTCTGGCGCTTCCGTCATAGAAAAGATACATCGTGTACCTTATTGTCCATAAAACTAAGTGTGAGAAACAAATATGGTGAACTCATGAGTAAAGTTTAAAAACTCAACATTTATAATGCGGTTCTAATATTCGCAATCTGGTCAAAACAACAATTATTACGTTAAATGTGCTCCAAGTGGAAGTTGAAAACGAATCATGGTGTCGAATACACTATAAGAATATCCTGTGAGAACTTCAGTTATTGCTCTACAGGAGAAGATTATGATAGGGATAATTAAATACAAATATAAAATCTAGTGATTATTTGGGAATGTTAACATAAAATGCGCTACGTTTTGTAGGTATATAGTTCTAGTCTGCTCGATCTCTAGAGGCGACGGATTGATGGCATCATTTTATTTCATGATGTCTTCTGGCGGCAACTTTAATATTTGCCAACATTCCCTCAGGTCAGTCCAGAGCGTTCATCGCCAGGCTCACAGTGGACTATCGTTGCCTCAAACTGCAGCCTATCGTAATAACTTGCAAGAGACACTTAATTATTTCCACTACTTTAAATCCAACACAGGCAATTGTCAAATTTTATATAAAAGAGTGTAACATGATTTTATTTTATTTATGATTTTTTGTCATACAAAGATTGTTAGTATTAACAATATTTTGATCACAAGAACACCGATTTAAATTAAATATCTTGTCTTGGTGTTCATGGCGTATTTAGAACCCTCCATTTTATGTATCTATTGATTTTCACTCTTTCCAATTTAGTTTTCAGTTGTTTTGCCTTTTATTAGATTTTTGAGCAAAAACAACAGTGAACTCGTCCCCGTCGCCGCTAGAGGTCGCGCGTGCAGAAAGTTTATAGCTACATGTATAAGAGCCTTTTTATCGCAAAAAGCGGAAAACAAACACGTGATAGAAATCGATTATGTGTGTAACAGTGCTTCTTCATTATCATAAAACATTTTCCATGAATAAAGCACTTGACGTTGTCTACAAAAATATATTATTCGGCTTGTTTAAATGTGGGGCATCTAGACAAATATGTAAAGCGGTTATAGTCGTTTGATCTAGAGAAAGCTCTCGCCGCGTCGTGCTCGGCTCGCTCGCGCGCTCGGCTCGCTCGGCTCGCTCGCCTGCCCGCTCGCTAGCGCTAGTCGCCCGGCGAGCGCACGGAGCACGTCGCGAGCACCTTCTAAACTACTATAGTCACGATTTCAATACTTTAATAGAAAAATTTGGTCCTTAGATAGCTAATAATTAGTGAAAATCATGTTATGCAATAAACACGAGGAAGCCGACAAGCCACACTCTCATATTAGCCGTGTTACACTTTCATACACCACTATCATTATTTTATTCTGAATATGATTTGTAGATATCTGTATAAAACTAAATACTACATTTTAATAATTCTCCGATACTTATAATCACTAATATATTCATGGCCGTGCTTCCATCAACATCAATATATAATATAACTTACATATAAATTGAGTCACAATGAGAATATCCAAATCGATACAAAATGTTTCTTAACATCTAAGATCATTGGTGAAAGCATAACCACAAAATGTAATTTTCAAGATAAAACCTCATAAATACTATATATTTTGTATGTATCTGCTGTACTAGTAAAAGCAACAGTGCACTAACACGAGATGCTAATAAAAAAATGTAAACATCAAAAGCATTTTAACATTACGTTCCAGTATATGTCAGTTATAATATAAATAGCATTCAATCTGATAACATATACCAGCAAAGGTAGTATATTTCTTCATAATATAATTATCTGCAAGTTTGGTGAGCAGGCGAACATGATTTCTACATCAGTTTGTGAATGTGGTGTTTTAAGTTTCAGGGATCGAGCCGACATGCTCATACCGCGTCGGCGTTTAGAAGGGTACCTAGGTCTAACAATGAAAATAAAAATAATAAGGTCGACATGGTCACTACTGGCGGTGCTGCACGGGCGTCTGGCAGTAGGGGCACTCGTCGGCCGTGGCGGCGCACTGGTCGCACAGCACGTAGTGGTTGCAGGGCGCCAGCGTGACGGCGCGGGCGCGCTCCTCGCACGTCATGCACTTGGTGGCCGTCTCCAGGTACAGCACCTTCTCGATCTCCTCCAGGTCCTGGCGCGCCGCCGCCTGCAGCGCCTTCAGCGCCGTGAGCGGCAGGCCGCGCAGCTCGCGGCGCGGGGCCAGCGCCGCGCGCGCCGCGTCCAGCTCGCGCCGCAGCGACAGCGCGTGCGCACGCGCCTCGTCGCGCTGGCGCTCGGCCGCCGCCGCCGCGCGCGCCGCCTCGTCCGCCTCGCGCTGCCACGCCTCGCACGCCGCGCGCGCCTGCGCGATGCGCTCGTCCCAGCGCGCCACGGCCGCGCGCGTCGCCACCACCTCCGAGCGCATGCGCGACTACTCGCCAGTTTTTAAAATAGCTTTTTCTAGAAGATCAGGCTTTCATGACTTGGATTTAAGTATCCGCTGATGCATTTCTAATACAAAACACATTATGGTACAAGTGTGTAATTTTGGTGATTACCGCTGAGACGCCATTGAGAGCCGAGGACGGTAATCATCAATACACACGTGTATCATACGA
The DNA here is from genome assembly GCA_949775005.1 of Orthosia gothica. NCBI lineage: Eukaryota > Metazoa > Arthropoda > Insecta > Lepidoptera > Noctuidae > Orthosia > Orthosia gothica. Next base: position 19,451,982 of record OX459034.1, read on the forward strand.
CGTTTTTCAAAACACTCTTGTGAAGAAAATAATACTAAAAATCTTTTTATTTAGTAGATAAAAAGTTTATTTAGAGAAACAATTAGTAAACGTGCAGTTAGTAAAATTATGATTAACTGTTTTTGGTCTCCTCAGATAGATTATTTACTGAAATACCATCATGTTCGTATGTTATTTGAGATGGTTCATTATTCGTGTAGGTAGGTGAAACCCAATCATTGGATATACTTGGTGTTTCGCCAGTAGGACACGCCTCAGAATCAAGTCTAATTCTGTTTGTGATTTTTGCCCAATTTTCCTTCTTGTTTAGTATGGAGTCTTCTACGTATGATTCTGCTACATTGCTAGATCGCCACCCACCATGACGCTTCAAAGTCATTATATCAGCTCCTGAATCAGCCAGCAATTTAGCTAAAGTTCTTCAGAAACCATCTCCAGTGTAGCTCTCAGAATCTGCTAAACCTAAAAACTTAGCGATTTCTTTAGGCATAGAACCAAATTTGTTTATACCTATAGGCTGACAGGTACATTTACCATTCTGCTAATTTAGAAAGAAACGGTCACATTTTGCTTTTGGTGAATGCAAACTTTCATACTTCTTAACAATTTCATTTCCGTGTATGGTGAATGACCTCGGTATTTGATCTTTCGTGATATATTATGTATCTTCACTAAAAGCATCTGGCCATGGTTCTCTACGACTTTTAATATTTGTTAATTCTTGTATCCTGCAAGCACCAGTTACACCAAATATTATAACAACCTGGAAAAAGAAACAATAATTAAGTTCAACACACAACACAACACAGGCTGAAGTCCCGTAGGTGTTTAAAATTATTTTAACTAACCTTAGTAGCCAGATATTGGGTAACTGGAACAACTTTTATAAATTTTTCAATATCGTCAGACGATAAAACCTTTGATGACTTGCTTCTAAATCCATCGGATAGTCTCTTTAGATAAGCTGACAAATTAGAGTACCTATGTTTTTAAGTCCACTCCATTCTGAGTTCGGACTGTACTTTTTACCCGACTGCCGAAGGAGGGTAATGTGTTTATCAGTCTATGTATGTATGTATGTATGTATGTATGTATGTATGTATGTATGTATGTATGTATATATGTATGTATTAGAGATGCCACGAATAGTGTATTGGCCGAATACCGAATACCGAATATTCGGCAACGCTGTCGGCCGAAGCGCCGAATATTCGGCCGCCGAATATTCGGCGCGAAGTACATGCTTGGAGTGAAACTTAATTACTATTTTGCTAAGAAGTTTGTTCCTTAGTTCATTTTCAATTGTTTTTTCGTTAAAAGGCTTGTAAAATGACACCGGTTAATAAAAAATCGCCCATATGGGAATATTATGAGATTTATAATGAAAATAATAATCTGGCCTAGTGTTTGTTATGTAGCATCAAGATCTCAAGAGGCGGAGAAGGAAAGAATGCAAGTAAGTAAAACGTTAGGTTAATTTAATAGTTTCGAAATAGTTTTATTCACTTAATACGTTTACGTGAAAATGATAGGACTGTTGAAATACACGACAGTTTCTGGAACTGCTTTGAAGAAGTCGATACAGATAATATGGGAAATGCTAATGATGAGGAGGACGTGGAGAAGAATGCTGTGGCAAACGAGTTGGATTTTTATTTGAAAACAGTTCGCCTAGATCGGAAGGCCGATCCTTACAAGTGGTGGTCAGCAAACGAAAAACAATACCCGAAATTTGCAAAAGTTTCTTTCTTCAACTTTCTTCGCCTGGAAGTAGCGTTTATAGTGAGATGTTATTTTCTGAGGCTGGTAACGTTAACGATGAAAAGCGCAATCGTTTGCTACCAAAAAATGCATCTCTAGTATGTATCTATGTATTAGAGATGCCACGAATATTCGGCAAATATTCGGTATTCGGCCTATTCGGCTACTTTTTTGCTATTCGGTATTCGGCCGAATAGTACGTACTATTCGGCCGAATACCGAATAGCAAATCATGTAAAAAAAGACACGTTATTTTACTCAAAATTATGTATTTATTTCCAAATTACAACATTTTAGTAGTAAAAATTAATCAGTGGTAAGTTGTGATGGATAAAAACGAGCTTTTCAGCATTTTTTGGTAGCAAACGATTGCGCTTTTCATCGTTAACGTTACCAGCCTCAGAAAATAACATCTCACTATAAACGCTACTTCCAGGCGAAGAAAGTTGAAGAAAGAAACTTTTGCAAATTTCGGGTATTGTTTTTCGTTTGCTGACCACCACTTGTAAGGATCGGCCTTCCGATCTAGGCGAACTGTTTTCAAATAAAAATCCAACTCGTTTGCCACAGCATTCTTCTCCACGTCCTCCTCATCATTAGCATTTCCCATATTATCTGTATCGACTTATTCAAAGCAGTTCCAGAAACTGTCGTGTATTTCAACAGTCCTATCATTTTCACGTAAACGTATTAAGTGAATAAAACTATTTCGAAACTATTAAATTAACCTAACGTTTTACTTACTTGCATTCTTTCCTTCTCCGCCTCTTGAGATCTTGATGCTACATAACAAACACTAGGCCAGATTATTATTTTCATTATAAATCTCATAATATTCCCATATGGGCGATTTTTTATTAACCGGTGTCATTTTACAAGCCTTTTAACGAAAAAACAATTGAAAATGAACTAAGGAACAAACTTCTTAGCAAAATAGTAATTAAGTTTCACTCCAAGCATGTACTTCGCGCCGAATATTCGGCGGCCGAATATTCGGCGCTTCGGCCGACAGCGTTGCCGAATATTCGGTATTCGGTATTCGGCCAATACACTATTCGTGGCATCTCTAGTATGTATGTATGTTTGTTCCTATGTGGCGTTCCAGAGACCAAACGCGTTGGCCGATTTTGATGATTTATACGTCAATCGATTCGTCTTAACCCTGCGAGTGTCATAGGCTACGTTAAAATTGGACAATAGAAAAATGGCGGATTTTGGGCGTCATATTGTGGGGTCCCAATTTTTTTTTTTTTAATCCAAACCCAGTGTGTGGGGTATCAAAATAAAGGGTTTTAAGAGGTGATTTCAAAAATGTATAATACTTATATGTTTAAAGGTATCTAATTCGAAAAAAACTTAACTAAAAACTTATAAATAAAAAAAGTTAAATCAAAAAATCAAAAAACCCGACTGCTTCAAAAGCGAACTAAAAAGACGTAAACAAGGAAAAAATCATGCTGTGCAGGCGGAGGATACACCAGATTTTGATCAACCAGCCCGCAAATATGTATCCTCCGACTGCACAGCATGATTTTTTCCTTGTTTACGTCTTTTTAGTTCGCTTTTGAAGCAGTCGGGTTTTTTGATTTTTTGATTTAACTTTTTTTTTAACATTGAGTATATATACCACAAAGAGCTAGGTTTGTACTTAGAAGATAATTCTTTAAAGCACGCCATGAACACATTTACTGAAAAACACTGCGTATTCTTGTTGTTTTGCCATTGTATTAAATTTTGGTACGCTAATAGAGATGTTTCCTTGGAGTTTTCAAGTAGTAAACTTTCCATAACGTTAAGGGCTTCACATCTTATATCGGGCGGTGTACAACATAAATAATTTTCTTCATAATTAGTACATGTAGACATGTTAATTTAAAAATAAAAATAATTTCAACAGTGAAAACGAGTTGTGTTTTTTTTTCGCAATGGCGGGAAAAATTTTACAGTTTTCCTATGCGCGCGCATCTAACAATGGCGATCGGTCATAGACTAAAGGACTGAGGCAATGATATTCAAATAAACAGATATGTTATAAGCGCGCGCATTGTGAAGACCCAAATAGGAGGCAATTGTAGCCTTTAGTCTTTAGTTTATGTCACGCATGGCGAAGAGCAATACGCTTTGTTGAAACAAAAACAAAATTAAAAAAATGCCATCGTGTGTATTTAGAAAGTGTACCAATTATAATACCAAATTACATAAAACAGAAGGGATCTCATATCATATGTAAGTACGCAATACACCTCAATTTACTAATTTATTTCAATTTGTTTACCTAATATTCTGTTAATTGGAGGTTAGAAAAAGAAAAATACATTGTTAGTCAGAATAATGTTTGTTTACATTCAAACGCAAGTGACAAACACTAGCTGTCTCTTTTTTTGTTGTTGGTTTTATCATGCCATCCCTTTCGACTTGTAGTGAAATGTCAGATGAATGAAAAGTGTGTATGTGTGCTGCCGCAGCTGCGCGGAACACTTTTTTCAATTGTTTTGTGAGTGTATAACGTATCTGTTTATTTGAATATCATTGGACTGAGGTTTCTTTTTTTTTTTGGCTTTTCGCGGATAGCGTTTTTAGCCACGTACAAAATAGGGATTTTCAAGTTTTCTTTTTATCAGAGAAAACAAAAGTTATATTTGAGTGAAAGTTTTACATATATATTAATAAGTAAGTAGTAATAAAGTTTTATTATTTATTAATAATACAAGCTAGATATTGATTTATTTTGAGTACTAATGTGAAGGCTGCCGAGATCGAGGAGTAATTATTTGCTTGTATATAAAGCGGTTGGATCTGTGAGTTGGATAGTATGGAAATGAAGTTATTATTATTAGTGTTTGACTCAGTTAATTTCACGCATACGTTTGACTGTTCTGTAATGTTACAGGGAGGATAGGGAGACAAATCGCTAACAGTTTGAAGTGGTTTTATTTAAAAATCAAATGAGATTTTTTGTCTGTATATTGTTTAGTGATGCGATAACCATGAACTCCGCAAATCGAAAATTGATAAGTAAACAGTTATCCATGAACTCGGTATTTATGAACAAAATAATGATCATACGTAGGTACGTACGGGTGTAACAGTTAGTATCATTTGAGTCCATTAGAAACTTGATTTGATATGATTATTGTGCATGCTACGAAAATAATATTATTTTCACATTTTTAGTTCTTGAACAAATGTAAAGAGAAAATATACCTCGGATTAGTAAGGAAGCATAGTTACAGGGAGTTGAATTTCTTTAAGAGCATGACTGTAAGCTTTATTTAGGTTAGGTCGTATTTAGTGATAGATTTATTGTAAAGGACTCACCTCACGCAACGATTGAGCTTGTATCACAGTGGTACTCTAAGGCCCTTTACTGATGGCGTGACTTGCGCACTTATTTTCTACGAAAAATCAAGTTCGTAACGGTTGAATAGCATCGCATTGCGCACATGGGAGCATACTTGCAATTTCGCTTAGTAAAAATCGCTTATTAACGGTGTGATATCAATCGTATTGCATCGCACCATCAGGAAAGGACCTAACTGTGAGGAGCTACCGCACTGCACTGATACTGACGTGGTAGGCCACACAGGGCATATGTTTGAGTTTAGAGTAGAATAAACGAGCAGACAACTAGGCCAGAGTACCTATTATTTTCTTGATATTCTTATTAAAGAATACTATGCCTAATACTAGATCCAGTATTAGGGTCGGTTTAGACTTGAATTCTGAAACTGATATTGTGTTTCACACAAGCACGATGTGGTATAGCGGGGACAGAATGAGCATTCGCTCGTTTGGTGTAAACCCACCTTGAAGCGGCCCGAGTATTAGAGCGATTGTTATATTGTTCACGACGAGAGGGCGACATGTATTGGCTACATGCGGCAAGCAGCATATCCGGACAGGATAGTACTTACTGTACTCCATTTCAGATAACATACAAACATACATACATAAACTCACGCCTTATTCCCATGGGGGTAGGCAGAAACTACAGAACGCCACCTGCTACGATCCTTACATACTTCTTTTGCTTCACACACATTCATACATCTAGTCATACACACACGCCGGTTATGGGTACTGCGCACTTGGCCTTTCTGAAGGACATCACATAAAAGGTCTATATATGTCTTTCTAGGGCGTCCCCTCCCGGCGTTAACAGATAACATTCGACATTTAAATAATAATCCAATTTTACAGCCCGTTCAACCGATTTTGACTTCTATTGCGTTGGTGATATGACTATGGCAGCTGTATTAAACAGTTAGTTTTGGTAACAGGTTTATGCTTTTCATGCCATCCTTATATATCCAAGCTTTTTCTTGTGTCAATGTAGTACAGTGGTTACTAGCAAACTAGAATTAGACCGCCAAAGCATAAATGGCTTAACATACATTCAAATTTACCTTTTAGTAGTTAAGAATGATAATGAAATTACCCACAGACAGTGTTACGACACTAATTGGACAAGTAATTGATAAATAGATGACGTTATTAAACTGACAACACCTTATTAACATAGTAAAGTACGATCTACATAAAACAAATTAAGAATATCGCAGTTTTTTATTGTAGTTAGTCTCGCGCTTGACCACTATCTCACCTGATGGTAAGCGTCAAACGAGAAATTTCTTAGATGCGTCCTGAATCTACATTTTGATTTTTAAGTCATTTTACATGGAGGTTACATGAGAAGGTGAAAAGTAAAGAAAAATGTAACAAAAGTAACATTCGCTGTACATATCATCGCTTCAAATTCTTAGATTAGATACAGACTGGACACAACCTTCAGGTTGGGCTATGCTAGTATGTTTGTACTTACATTCTTCTCAAAGTTAACCAAAGAGCTCGTTACCTAGTGGTGTTGTCAGTTGAACTAGTAATATCGCTTCGAAGCCTGTGTGATTACTTTAATTGACGTAGTGTAACATACCTATTACGAGTAGGTACATACTCTCTCTTAGATTCTAAACGTATTAATAGATTGTTTATAAAATATATTATAATGTGCGGAGAAATTATTTAATATATATATCAGGCCTAATTATACAACCTGTTGAAATATAGTTTCATTTGCTTAATTTAATATTATTGAGGGTAAGTGTATGTTGTCCATGGCCCTATGGTACCGGGAGCTGATGAAATAGAGGCATTTGCTCATTAATTCTAAATTTAAAAATGTACTTACCACCTATACACTTATTTATAAAAATCTCGACGCTGTTTAGCAACTGATCAGCAGATGGTTATTTTTTTTTTCTGTAGAGAATTTGAATTTCGAATCTGCTTGTCAGTTCGTAAATTGCACAAAGGTTTTTATAAATAAGGCCTTTATAGTATTTACCTATAGTAACTGCGTCATATTTTTTAGGGTTCCGTACCCAAAGGGTAAAAACGGAACCCTATTACTGAGATTCCGCGGTCCGTCTGTCTGTCACCAGGCTGTATCTCATGAACCGTGATAGCTAGACAGCTTAGAGCATTTAACCTATAGATAGTTGAAATTTTCACAGATGATGTATTTCTGTTGCCGCTATAACAACAAATACTAAAAACATCTAAAATAAATATTTCAGTGGGGCTCCCATACAACAAACGTGATTTTTGTGCCGTTTTTTGCGATAATGGTACGGAACCCTTCGTGCGCGAGTCGGACTCGCACTTGTTATATTTCATGCACAAAATTAATTTCATTAAAAATATTCAAATGTAATAGGTAGGTACAAAGAAGTCTCACAAAATATTTTTACATCCATAGAGGTGTTTTTTTTTTCTTCTTGTTGCTATAGAAGTTTTAGGTTATTTTGAGCAGCTAAACAAAAATGTTAATTAATCAAACTTTGGTAATGTGTGTTTATAATGGACAATTAAGTCGCTAATAATCGTAATCCCTAATTTATTGATTAGCTTTATAAGTTTGGCAGCAGATTTTAAACTTGAACATCATAACCGTCCTTTATTATTAATCAAATAATTGCTTCCCACACATGGTTTTCTATGGTTGTACAATGAACTGGCTAAATATTTTTGTAATCATTGATTTAAGTTACTTTTTAAAAAGAAACGATATTTTGTTACCTACTAAAAAAAAACTCTTTCGGGCAACATTGATTTAGTAAATTACTAACCATTATTCAATACCACACTATTGTATTAAAACAGTATATTAGTTCTAAAAAGAGGCTAGTCGTTTATTACATTAAGGCCCACTTGCACGAAAAACCTAACTCTGAGTTAGTTGCGAACACGAGGTTAAATTGACAGTTTGTCATAGAATAATGTCAATTTAACATCGTGTTAGAAACTAAGGCCGAGTTTCTCACCTTTAAGTTATCGCAGAATTAATGTGACAAATTGTCAAGCACGCGTTATATGCTGTGATTGGTTGAATTAATCTTCAACAGCCAATCACAGCAGATAACGCGTGCTTGACAATTTACACGGGTGAGGAACTCGGCCTAAACTCTGATTAAGTTTTTCACGTAAGTGGGCCTAAGTAAATAAGTTCTAGTATCCTGTGTTCTTTAAAATATTGCCCTATGCATTTCTAAGCTTTACCTACTTTAACAAAATGATAACCATGTATTTGTAAGTTTATTTAAGTTAAGATATTTAAGTGACGACTATGAATCTGTAAATTAAGAAATGTAGGTGTAACTTCTAACTAAAGATACCTAGGTACTGCTTTTTCTACCAACTGTTACCTTCTTCAAAGTTGTTCATGTGCATTAGTGCATACTGTTAGTTATATAAACTCCTGATGTCTTGAACCAAGAAAACAATGAGAAAAAAATCTTTAAGTACTGGTAGTATAAATTAACATTTTTTTTTTATTTGATGTTATACCTACATTAATAATACAATGTTTGATAAACTGGTTTTTATGTTTTGTTTGTATGCGACATCTTTGTAGTGTTTTGAGAAAGATGAAGTCAGCTATTTATGGTTCCCCGCACACGGACCTTTCGTGAGTGATTTGTGTGAGAGAAACCTAAAGGCGCACATCCGCGAATATACAGAAATCAACATACATTGTGTTAATCCTCTCTCCTATCGAAACATTTGTTTGACACATTATCTATATTTTAATGTTTGCTGCTGTTAATTTGTCGAATAAATAATTTTCCATTTGATTGCCTATTTGTTTAAATTACCCTAGTACAGTACCTGCTGGCCAAACTTCTTGGCCGCCCTGAAGTTGGATTTCCGATGCGCAAGAAAGCAAAAAAAATACTGTTCAAGAGAATAAACCATCAGATGGGTGCAAAACAGTTCTCTTCGCTCGCCCCTTCATTTTACATTCTCTTGCTTTCTTGCATATAAGTTTGACGCTGGTTGGTTTGCCGCCCTGGGTCCCCGGCAAAAATAGTCCGCCCCTGAAGTTTTTATTATTTTTAGAGTCTCCTTGTGGACGGGCCGAGAAATAACTCGGACACTTCGACCCATGGGATCTATTGTGTTAGAGTCTCCTTACTTTTGCCCCACCCCTAAGTAAATGCTGGATACGCCCCTGGTTATTTGATGTTTACTCCCACTATCACCAGTGTCATGTGCGCATAACTTACCTTTGTTTTTGTCAATCAAACCTTATATTTTAAAACGATTCATTATTGTGAATTATTTATTAAAGAGGCAAAATTTGCTTTCTTAGTTTTATTTATTACTGCCCCCGAAAACACAAGTCCCATTGGTAGGAAGTATAGGAACACCTAAGAACTTGTCCAGAAAGGGCGAATTCGCTGCGAATCTCTCGCGCGTAATACGTGCGTACGTTGCGTTTAGGAGCGTACAAACGTGCGAGCATTTTGGTAACTACATATAAAAATTTGCGGCTCCATTTCCCTTGATACGTGCACTCGTTCAAAAGTTCGCGCATAAAATGGACGCAACAAGTCGTCATCATCTCAACTCGCGCTAAGCTGCCTACACATTACTGTGTCGTGGCGCGGGATACACCAATCATATGAATCTGTTCAGGCCTACTTTGTCTAGTCACCAAATCCTTTCTTTACCCGACTGCCGAAGGAGGGTAATATGTTTATATGTATGTTTTTTGTTCCTATGTGGCGTTCAAGAATCCAAACGCGGTGGCCGATTTTGATAATTTACTGGCTACATTCAATTTGGAAAATAGATAAATGGCGTCGTCGAAACGGGTTCGCCGCGATGTATTTTTTTTTTCTTTAATTATGACTACAGAGGCGACCATGTCCTATCGAAGTTTGTGTACCTATCTACCTCGACGACTTTTTAATTGTTTATAATCTTTAAGATTTAACATTGGTGACGGACGATTGACCTTGTTATCTGTTCTCACGGATAGTAGCTATACCATATACCCCACCAAAATTGGTCTCGTGCAACCCCAATATCTACTTTTATTATTTTATCGTAAACCCCTTGCAGACCTAGAACCAGGTAAACAAAGGGCACATGACTGACTTTAACCCAGTAACGTATTTTAAACCAGGTTTAATGCCCACCTATACTTACAACCAAAGAACGCCAATCTAAAACTATACACCTTTGTCCGCGTGTAGTTAGCTCTGTGGACGGTACCTGTGCATTAGCTGCTACTCGTATAGAGGCGTCTCTCTGCCTCCTGGGTGTTAGAGCGACGCCCCTTCCACGTCGCTTTCAAGCTCTGGGATCAGGGACACACGTCGATACTTTAAATAAAACGCATAAACTATTGAATGGAATTTTAAATTTATTAAACCTACCTATCTAGTAATATTCATAATCTTCACATCTCTGTTACACATTAATTTGTATCACATGGATTTGAAAATTACTTTGTTATAAAATATCTACTATGATATTACAAGCTATATGCATATTTTTGTAATAAATAAAAAAAAACAATTTGATCTCCAATATGTGAGTGTGAACGCATTTCTCAATTTGTTATCTACTACAACATTCTATTTCTAATTTAACAATAAAAATTTGAAAGAATTTGTTGGACCTACCTACCTAAAAATTAAATAAAATTAAAAATATGTATAAGTTTTAATTAAGTAAAATAGTCGAATGTTGTTATTATGCACATGCAAAAAATCTTCAAAGCCTTTAAACTACATTGGTCCTTAAACAAACTAAAAACAAAATGCAAACTGTAGGTATATGTTGTAATAAATGTTGGATAAAATAATTGCTTAAAACGATGATAAAACAATGTGTACATAAACAATAACCACACCACGCCCGTCGGTCACACCTAAGAAGGTAAGACCCTAAGAAAGAACAATTACCGTTTATGCCGACTAGCCTTAACAGACACTTTGCCGGATTACTATCATTTTGAACAATACATTGATTCAGATCGAATATATATCGATTTAAAATACTTTTTCATCAATCCAGAGAGATCTTATTTCGTTATTAAATCACCAAACCAGTATACAAAATGTGCCGTGTCGACATAATTATATAAGGGCTGCGAAGCACAGCGGAGGCGTTTACTAACTACTTAACATCACTAATTTGGGGAAGTGAACCGTTTATATACTTTATATGTAATATAAATCCAAACGCAGCGTCTTCCGGATCGCGGTCGCTACTCCAGAAATTTTCGACCCCATCGACCATCCGTTCTACGAGCAATTTGCCCTGCCCACTGCCATTTAAGTTTTTCGGCAGACGCTGCGTTGGACTGCGATTGATTATCCATCGCTCTCAGTCAAGTCCTCTATGACGATGGCATGAGGAAACATTATAAGCAGGTTTAAAAAGAACTCACAAACGGACATGCAATACATCAAATCTCTATTACTAGTCAGTCGCATGCTTGTGTGTACACAGAGAGGGTACATAACAGATCCACAAACGTCTCCGTGTGCGCCGCGCCGTTTCACAATGTATATTATCTGAATATTATAAAAGGCGGCTGTGGTCATATTGCTTCTGTTGTCACGATACAAGACGCTTCTACACACTTAAAACAATGTCCATTACAATTTGAAAACACTACTTACATCTAAGTTATATATCTAAGTTAAATTTGTTATTACTATTACAATATTATCCTTAAAAAAAACTAAAGTTTCATAGTATAAATATTATTTAACTCTGACCACCACGCACGGAATGCCCGGCCTACAAAATAGTCTTTCTGCGAATGAGTCCAACGAAGAACACGTAGGTTATTTCACGAATAGCGCATTTTCAGCATGAGACAGTCCACTGTCTTATGTTTAGCCATTAAAATGAATATTACCTATTACAAAATCTTTGTATGTCATTATTGTCTCGTTAAATCGAAATACTAAAGACAAAACATTTTAATAAAAGTACTTAGAAATCAAGAACTCAGTCTGTAGTCATTATGTGTACCTATCAGAGTTTTATCACAGTAAAAATATACAAACAGTATGGAAACTACCTACAAACGCTCGAAACGGCACACTAACACGTGATCACTCGTCGCGACGCGGCACTTAGTATAGTAATAACATTACCTCGAAAGTGTCCGAGCGGTATCGTCGGTGCGTACTTTTGTGTGTGTGCCGTTTCGAGCGTTTGAAGGTAAATTCCTTACTGTTTGTTTATTTTTACTGTGGAATATAATATTTTTGTTAACTACACTTACACAATGGCAAGCAATGCTTACTTATTTCGGTCTCATACATACGTTCCTCATAAAAGCACGATGTACGCGTCAACACGGCCATCGCGTCCATGGCGGTCAATACGTTAAAAAAGTAAAATATAAATAAAATATGTATTTATAAAACGTGTTGTAGGAAACTTGTTTAAATTACAGTAGAATGGTACTTATTTATTATAATAATTCGTGAAATTTAGCCCGTAGGCAAAACAACTGAAGATAAAAAGTTTCGATTTAAGACTTGACGCAACAGTTATGTTGAGTATTCTGGATGCGTGATGATCACAAAAGCTCTGCCTCGAACGCTCAAGGGGTTGCATTGTACACGAACATTGAACACGTGTTCTGATCTTGGCGAGCTGAGCAAAGCTACTCAGATGTGCAGCTCACTCAGCGCGGTTTCTGAATGCCAGCTCAAAAAGCTAGCTGTGCCGTCTCATTTAATGAAAACCCAAAAAAAAAAGGGTGATCATGAGATTTCGCTTCGCTTTCAGAAACCAGTGAATCTGTCTAGACATCTTACTGAAACGTGAACAGGTTCTACAATGCAAACCCCTGCGGGTTTAGAAGCAGAAATTGCTCAGAAAATAACACAAACTTTTTGCACAAGTAGTACCTACATTAATTATGAATAAACGTTAAAAGAAATCCCACCAAAGAGCTTCTAGAATCTGTCCTGACACTGGGCCATCGTGTAAACTGCCCATGTCATGCTAGGAAAAATAAAATGCAATTATAACATACCTATGTGGATACAATAAAATCTACTTGCTTGAATTTCGCGCGGTACTCTGGCGCTTCCGTCATAGAAAAGATACATCGTGTACCTTATTGTCCATAAAACTAAGTGTGAGAAACAAATATGGTGAACTCATGAGTAAAGTTTAAAAACTCAACATTTATAATGCGGTTCTAATATTCGCAATCTGGTCAAAACAACAATTATTACGTTAAATGTGCTCCAAGTGGAAGTTGAAAACGAATCATGGTGTCGAATACACTATAAGAATATCCTGTGAGAACTTCAGTTATTGCTCTACAGGAGAAGATTATGATAGGGATAATTAAATACAAATATAAAATCTAGTGATTATTTGGGAATGTTAACATAAAATGCGCTACGTTTTGTAGGTATATAGTTCTAGTCTGCTCGATCTCTAGAGGCGACGGATTGATGGCATCATTTTATTTCATGATGTCTTCTGGCGGCAACTTTAATATTTGCCAACATTCCCTCAGGTCAGTCCAGAGCGTTCATCGCCAGGCTCACAGTGGACTATCGTTGCCTCAAACTGCAGCCTATCGTAATAACTTGCAAGAGACACTTAATTATTTCCACTACTTTAAATCCAACACAGGCAATTGTCAAATTTTATATAAAAGAGTGTAACATGATTTTATTTTATTTATGATTTTTTGTCATACAAAGATTGTTAGTATTAACAATATTTTGATCACAAGAACACCGATTTAAATTAAATATCTTGTCTTGGTGTTCATGGCGTATTTAGAACCCTCCATTTTATGTATCTATTGATTTTCACTCTTTCCAATTTAGTTTTCAGTTGTTTTGCCTTTTATTAGATTTTTGAGCAAAAACAACAGTGAACTCGTCCCCGTCGCCGCTAGAGGTCGCGCGTGCAGAAAGTTTATAGCTACATGTATAAGAGCCTTTTTATCGCAAAAAGCGGAAAACAAACACGTGATAGAAATCGATTATGTGTGTAACAGTGCTTCTTCATTATCATAAAACATTTTCCATGAATAAAGCACTTGACGTTGTCTACAAAAATATATTATTCGGCTTGTTTAAATGTGGGGCATCTAGACAAATATGTAAAGCGGTTATAGTCGTTTGATCTAGAGAAAGCTCTCGCCGCGTCGTGCTCGGCTCGCTCGCGCGCTCGGCTCGCTCGGCTCGCTCGCCTGCCCGCTCGCTAGCGCTAGTCGCCCGGCGAGTGCACGGAGCACGTCGCGAGCACCTTCTAAACTACTATAGTCACGATTTCAATACTTTAATAGAAAAATTTGGTCCTTAGATAGCTAATAATTAGTGAAAATCATGTTATGCAATAAACACGAGGAAGCCGACAAGCCACACTCTCATATTAGCCGTGTTACACTTTCATACACCACTATCATTATTTTATTCTGAATATGATTTGTAGATATCTGTATAAAACTAAATACTACATTTTAATAATTCTCCGATACTTATAATCACTAATATATTCATGGCCGTGCTTCCATCAACATCAATATATAATATAACTTACATATAAATTGAGTCACAATGAGAATATCCAAATCGATACAAAATGTTTCTTAACATCTAAGATCATTGGTGAAAGCATAACCACAAAATGTAATTTTCAAGATAAAACCTCATAAATACTATATATTTTGTATGTATCTGCTGTACTAGTAAAAGCAACAGTGCACTAACACGAGATGCTAATAAAAAAATGTAAACATCAAAAGCATTTTAACATTACGTTCCAGTATATGTCAGTTATAATATAAATAGCATTCAATCTGATAACATATACCAGCAAAGGTAGTATATTTCTTCATAATATAATTATCTGCAAGTTTGGTGAGCAGGCGAACATGATTTCTACATCAGTTTGTGAATGTGGTGTTTTAAGTTTCAGGGATCGAGCCGACATACTCATACCGCGTCGGCGTTTAGAAGGGTACCTAGGTCTAACAATGAAAATAAAAATAATAAGGTCGACATGGTCACTACTGGCGGTGCTGCACGGGCGTCTGGCAGTAGGGGCACTCGTCGGCCGTGGCGGCGCACTGGTCGCACAGCACGTAGTGGTTGCAGGGCGCCAGCGTGACGGCGCGGGCGCGCTCCTCGCACGTCATGCACTTGGTGGCCGTCTCCAGGTACAGCACCTTCTCGATCTCCTCCAGGTCCTGGCGCGCCGCCGCCTGCAGCGCCTTCAGCGCCGTGAGCGGCAGGCCGCGCAGCTCGCGGCGCGGGGCCAGCGCCGCGCGCGCCGCGTCCAGCTCGCGCCGCAGCGACAGCGCGTGCGCACGCGCCTCGTCGCGCTGGCGCTCGGCCGCCGCCGCCGCGCGCGCCGCCTCGTCCGCCTCGCGCTGCCACGCCTCGCACGCCGCGCGCGCCTGCGCGATGCGCTCGTCCCAGCGCGCCACGGCCGCGCGCGTCGCCACCACCTCCGAGCGCATGCGCGACTACTCGCCAGTTTTTAAAATAGCTTTTTCTAGAAGATCAGGCTTTCATGACTTGGATTTAAGTATCCGCTGATGCATTTCTAATACAAAACACATTATGGTACAAGTGTGTAATTTTGGTGATTACCGCTGAGACGCCATTGAGAGCCGAGGACGGTAATCATCAATACACACGTGTATCATACGACGTTTTTCAAAACACTCTTGTGAAGAAAATAATACTAAAAATCTTTTTATTTAGTAGATAAAAAGTTTATTTAGAGAAACAATTAGTAAACGTGCAGTTAGTAAAATTATGATTAACTGTTTTTGGTCTCCTCAGATAGATTATTTACTGAAATACCATCATGTTCGTATGTTATTTGAGATGGTTCATTATTCGTGTAGGTAGGTGAAACCCAATCATTGGATATACTTGGTGTTTCGCCAGTAGGACACGCCTCAGAATCAAGTCTAATTCTGTTTGTGATTTTTGCCCAATTTTCCTTCTTGTTTAGTATGGAGTCTTCTACGTATGATTCTGCTACATTGCTAGATCGCCACCCACCATGACGCTTCAAAGTCATTATATCAGCTCCTGAATCAGCCAGCAATTTAGCTAAAGTTCTTCAGAAACCATCTCCAGTGTAGCTCTCAGAATCTGCTAAACCTAAAAACTTAGCGATTTCTTTAGGCATAGAACCAAATTTGTTTATACCTATAGGCTGACAGGTACATTTACCATTCTGCTAATTTAGAAAGAAACGGTCACATTTTGCTTTTGGTGAATGCAAACTTTCATACTTCTTAACAATTTCATTTCCGTGTATGGTGAATGACCTCGGTATTTGATCTTTCGTGATATATTATGTATCTTCACTAAAAGCATCTGGCCATGGTTCTCTACGACTTTTAATATTTGTTAATTCTTGTATCCTGCAAGCACCAGTTACACCAAATATTATAACAACCTGGAAAAAGAAACAATAATTAAGTTCAACACACAACACAACACAGGCTGAAGTCCCGTAGGTGTTTAAAATTATTTTAACTAACCTTAGTAGCCAGATATTGGGTAACTGGAACAACTTTTATAAATTTTTCAATATCGTCAGACGATAAAACCTTTGATGACTTGCTTCTAAATCCATCGGATAGTCTCTTTAGATAAGCTGACAAATTAGAGTACCTATGTTTTTAAGTCCACTCCATTCTGAGTTCGGACTGTACTTTTTACCCGACTGCCGAAGGAGGGTAATGTGTTTATCAGTCTATGTATGTATGTATGTATGTATGTATGTATGTATGTATATATGTATGTATTAGAGATGCCACGAATAGTGTATTGGCCGAATACCGAATACCGAATATTCGGCAACGCTGTCGGCCGAAGCGCCGAATATTCGGCCGCCGAATATTCGGCGCGAAGTACATGCTTGGAGTGAAACTTAATTACTATTTTGCTAAGAAGTTTGTTCCTTAGTTCATTTTCAATTGTTTTTTCGTTAAAAGGCTTGTAAAATGACACCGGTTAATAAAAAATCGCCCATATGGGAATATTATGAGATTTATAATGAAAATAATAATCTGGCCTAGTGTTTGTTATGTAGCATCAAGATCTCAAGAGGCGGAGAAGGAAAGAATGCAAGTAAGTAAAACGTTAGGTTAATTTAATAGTTTCGAAATAGTTTTATTCACTTAATACGTTTACGTGAAAATGATAGGACTGTTGAAATACACGACAGTTTCTGGAACTGCTTTGAAGAAGTCGATACAGATAATATGGGAAATGCTAATGATGAGGAGGACGTGGAGAAGAATGCTGTGGCAAACGAGTTGGATTTTTATTTGAAAACAGTTCGCCTAGATCGGAAGGCCGATCCTTACAAGTGGTGGTCAGCAAACGAAAAACAATACCCGAAATTTGCAAAAGTTTCTTTCTTCAACTTTCTTCGCCTGGAAGTAGCGTTTATAGTGAGATGTTATTTTCTGAGGCTGGTAACGTTAACGATGAAAAGCGCAATCGTTTGCTACCAAAAAATGCATCTCTAGTATGTATCTATGTATTAGAGATGCCACGAATATTCGGCAAATATTCGGTATTCGGCCTATTCGGCTACTTTTTTGCTATTCGGTATTCGGCCGAATAGTACGTACTATTCGGCCGAATACCGAATAGCAAATCATGTAAAAAAAGACACGTTATTTTACTCAAAATTATGTATTTATTTCCAAATTACAACATTTTAGTAGTAAAAATTAATCAGTGGTAAGTTGTGATGGATAAAAACGAGCTTTTCAGCATTTTTTGGTAGCAAACGATTGCGCTTTTCATCGTTAACGTTACCAGCCTCAGAAAATAACATCTCACTATAAACGCTACTTCCAGGCGAAGAAAGTTGAAGAAAGAAACTTTTGCAAATTTCGGGTATTGTTTTTCGTTTGCTGACCACCACTTGTAAGGATCGGCCTTCCGATCTAGGCGAACTGTTTTCAAATAAAAATCCAACTCGTTTGCCACAGCATTCTTCTCCACGTCCTCCTCATCATTAGCATTTCCCATATTATCTGTATCGACTTCTTCAAAGCAGTTCCAGAAACTGTCGTGTATTTCAACAGTCCTATCATTTTCACGTAAACGTATTAAGTGAATAAAACTATTTCGAAACTATTAAATTAACCTAACGTTTTACTTACTTGCATTCTTTCCTTCTCCGCCTCTTGAGATCTTGATGCTACATAACAAACACTAGGCCAGATTATTATTTTCATTATAAATCTCATAATATTCCCATATGGGCGATTTTTTATTAACCGGTGTCATTTTACAAGCCTTTTAACGAAAAAACAATTGAAAATGAACTAAGGAACAAACTTCTTAGCAAAATAGTAATTAAGTTTCACTCCAAGCATGTACTTCGCGCCGAATATTCGGCGGCCGAATATTCGGCGCTTCGGCCGACAGCGTTGCCGAATATTCGGTATTCGGTATTCGGCCAATACACTATTCGTGGCATCTCTAGTATGTATGTATGTTTGTTCCTATGTGGCGTTCCAGAGACCAAACGCGGTGGCCGATTTTGATGATTTATACGTCAATCGATTCGTCTTAACCCTGCGAGTGTCATAGGCTACGTTAAAATTGGACAATAGAAAAATGGCGGATTTTGGGCGTCATATTGTGGGGTCCCAATTTTTTTTTTTTTAATCCAAACCCAGTGTGTGGGGTATCAAAATAAAGGGTTTTAAGAGGTGATTTCAAAAATGTATAATACTTATATGTTTAAAGGTATCTAATTCGAAAAAAACTTAACTAAAAACTTATAAATAAAAAAAGTTAAATCAAAAAATCAAAAAACCCGACTGCTTCAAAAGCGAACTAAAAAGACGTAAACAAGGAAAAAATCATGCTGTGCAGGCGGAGGATACACCAGATTTTGATCAACCAGCCCGCAAATATGTATCCTCCGACTGCACAGCATGATTTTTTCCTTGTTTACGTCTTTTTAGTTCGCTTTTGAAGCAGTCGGGTTTTTTGATTTTTTGATTTAACTTTTTTTTTAACATTGAGTATATATACCACAAAGAGCTAGGTTTGTACTTAGAAGATAATTCTTTAAAGCACGCCATGAACACATTTACTGAAAAACACTGCGTATTCTTGTTGTTTTGCCATTGTATTAAATTTTGGTACGCTAATAGAGATGTTTCCTTGGAGTTTTCAAGTAGTAAACTTTCCATAACGTTAAGGGCTTCACATCTTATATCGGGCGGTGTACAACATAAATAATTTTCTTCATAATTAGTACATGTAGACATGTTAATTTAAAAATAAAAATAATTTCAACAGTGAAAACGAGTTGTGTTTTTTTTTCGCAATGGCGGGAAAAATTTTACATTTTCCTATGCGCGCGCATCTAACAATGGCGATCGGTCATAGACTAAAGGACTGAGGCAATGATATTCAAATAAACAGATATGTTATAAGCGCGCGCATTGTGAAGACCCAAATAGGAGGCAATTGTAGCCTTTAGTCTTTAGTTTATGTCACGCATGGCGAAGAGCAATACGCTTTGTTGAAACAAAAACAAAATTAAAAAAATGCCATCGTGTGTATTTAGAAAGTGTACCAATTATAATACCAAATTACATAAAACAGAAGGGATCTCATATCATATGTAAGTACGCAATACACCTCAATTTACTAATTTATTTCAATTTGTTTACCTAATATTCTGTTAATTGGAGGTTAGAAAAAGAAAAATACATTGTTAGTCAGAATAATGTTTGTTTACATTCAAACGCAAGTGACAAACACTAGCTGTCTCTTTTTTTGTTGTTGGTTTTATCATGCCATCCCTTTCGACTTGTAGTGAAATGTCAGATGAATGAAAAGTGTGTATGTGTGCTGCCGCAGCTGCGCGGAACACTTTTTTCAATTGTTTTGTGAGTGTATAACGTATCTGTTTATTTGAATATCATTGGACTGAGGTTTCTTTTTTTTTTGGCTTTTCGCGGATAGCGTTTTTAGCCACGTACAAAATAGGGATTTTCAAGTTTTCTTTTTATCAGAGAAAACAAAAGTTATATTTGAGTGAAAGTTTTACATATATATTAATAAGTAAGTAGTAATAAAGTTTTATTATTTATTAATAATACAAGCTAGATATTGATTTATTTTGAGTACTAATGTGAAGGCTGCCGAGATCGAGGAGTAATTATTTGCTTGTATATAAAGCGGTTGGATCTGTGAGTTGGATAGTATGGAAATGAAGTTATTATTATTAGTGTTTGACTCAGTTAATTTCACGCATACGTTTGACTGTTCTGTAATGTTACAGGGAGGATAGGGAGACAAATCGCTAACAGTTTGAAGTGGTTTTATTTAAAAATCAAATGAGATTTTTTGTCTGTATATTGTTTAGTGATGCGATAACCATGAACTCCGCAAATCGAAAATTGATAAGTAAACAGTTATCCATGAACTCGGTATTTATGAACAAAATAATGATCATACGTAGGTACGTACGGGTGTAACAGTTAGTATCATTTGAGTCCATTAGAAACTTGATTTGATATGATTATTGTGCATGCTACGAAAATAATATTATTTTCACATTTTTAGTTCTTGAACAAATGTAAAGAGAAAATATACCTCGGATTAGTAAGGAAGCATAGTTACAGGGAGTTGAATTTCTTTAAGAGCATGACTGTAAGCTTTATTTAGGTTAGGTCGTATTTAGTGATAGATTTATTGTAAAGGACTCACCTCACGCAACGATTGAGCTTGTATCACAGTGGTACTCTAAGGCCCTTTACTGATGGCGTGACTTGCGCACTTATTTTCTACGAAAAATCAAGTTCGTAACGGTTGAATAGCATCGCATTGCGCACATGGGAGCATACTTGCAATTTCGCTTAGTAAAAATCGCTTATTAACGGTGTGATATCAATCGTATTGCATCGCACCATCAGGAAAGGACCTAACTGTGAGGAGCTACCGCACTGCACTGATACTGACGTGGTAGGCCACACAGGGCATATGTTTGAGTTTAGAGTAGAATAAACGAGCAGACAACTAGGCCAGAGTACCTATTATTTTCTTGATATTCTTATTAAAGAATACTATGCCTAATACTAGATCCAGTATTAGGGTCGGTTTAGACTTGAATTCTGAAACTGATATTGTGTTTCACACAAGCACGATGTGGTATAGCGGGGACAGAATGAGCATTCGCTCGTTTGGTGTAAACCCACCTTGAAGCGGCCCGAGTATTAGAGCGATTGTTATATTGTTCACGACGAGAGGGCGACATGTATTGGCTACATGCGGCAAGCAGCATATCCGGACAGGATAGTACTTACTGTACTCCATTTCAGATAACATACAAACATACATACATAAACTCACGCCTTATTCCCATGGGGGTAGGCAGAAACTACAGAACGCCACCTGCTACGATCCTTACATACTTCTTTTGCTTCACACACATTCATACATCTAGTCATACACACACGCCGGTTATGGGTACTGCGCACTTGGCCTTTCTGAAGGACATCACATAAAAGGTCTATATATGTCTTTCTAGGGCGTCCCCTCCCGGCGTTAACAGATAACATTCGACATTTAAATAATAATCCAATTTTACAGCCCGTTCAACCGATTTTGACTTCTATTGCGTTGGTGATATGACTATGGCAGCTGTATTAAACAGTTAGTTTTGGTAACAGGTTTATGCTTTTCATGCCATCCTTATATATCCAAGCTTTTTCTTGTGTCAATGTAGTACAGTGGTTACTAGCAAACTAGAATTAGACCGCCAAAGCATAAATGGCTTAACATACATTCAAATTTACCTTTTAGTAGTTAAGAATGATAATGAAATTACCCACAGACAGTGTTACGACACTAATTGGACAAGTAATTGATAAATAGATGACGTTATTAAACTGACAACACCTTATTAACATAGTAAAGTACGATCTACATAAAACAAATTAAGAATATCGCAGTTTTTTATTGTAGTTAGTCTCGCGCTTGACCACTATCTCACCTGATGGTAAGCGTCAAACGAGAAATTTCTTAGATGCGTCCTGAATCTACATTTTGATTTTTAAGTCATTTTACATGGAGGTTACATGAGAAGGTGAAAAGTAAAGAAAAATGTAACAAAAGTAACATTCGCTGTACATATCATCGCTTCAAATTCTTAGATTAGATACAGACTGGACACAACCTTCAGGTTGGGCTATGCTAGTATGTTTGTACTTACATTCTTCTCAAAGTTAACCAAAGAGCTCGTTACCTAGTGGTGTTGTCAGTTGAACTAGTAATATCGCTTCGAAGCCTGTGTGATTACTTTAATTGACGTAGTGTAACATACCTATTACGAGTAGGTACATACTCTCTCTTAGATTCTAAACGTATTAATAGATTGTTTATAAAATATATTATAATGTGCGGAGAAATTATTTAATATATATATCAGGCCTAATTATACAACCTGTTGAAATATAGTTTCATTTGCTTAATTTAATATTATTGAGGGTAAGTGTATGTTGTCCATGGCCCTATGGTACCGGGAGCTGATGAAATAGAGGCATTTGCTCATTAATTCTAAATTTAAAAATGTACTTACCACCTATACACTTATTTATAAAAATCTCGACGCTGTTTAGCAACTGATCAGCAGATGGTTATTTTTTTTTTCTGTAGAGAATTTGAATTTCGAATCTGCTTGTCAGTTCGTAAATTGCACAAAGGTTTTTATAAATAAGGCCTTTATAGTATTTACCTATAGTAACTGCGTCATATTTTTTAGGGTTCCGTACCCAAAGGGTAAAAACGGAACCCTATTACTGAGATTCCGCGGTCCGTCTGTCTGTCACCAGGCTGTATCTCATGAACCGTGATAGCTAGACAGCTTAGAGCATTTAACCTATAGATAGTTGAAATTTTCACAGATGATGTATTTCTGTTGCCGCTATAACAACAAATACTAAAAACATCTAAAATAAATATTTCAGTGGGGCTCCCATACAACAAACGTGATTTTTGTGCCGTTTTTTGCGATAATGGTACGGAACCCTTCGTGCGCGAGTCGGACTCGCACTTGTTATATTTCATGCACAAAATTAATTTCATTAAAAATATTCAAATGTAATAGGTAGGTACAAAGAAGTCTCACAAAATATTTTTACATCCATAGAGGTGTTTTTTTTTTCTTCTTGTTGCTATAGAAGTTTTAGGTTATTTTGAGCAGCTAAACAAAAATGTTAATTAATCAAACTTTGGTAATGTGTGTTTATAATGGACAATTAAGTCGCTAATAATCGTAATCCCTAATTTATTGATTAGCTTTATAAGTTTGGCAGCAGATTTTAAACTTGAACATCATAACCGTCCTTTATTATTAATCAAATAATTGCTTCCCACACATGGTTTTCTATGGTTGTACAATGAACTGGCTAAATATTTTTGTAATCATTGATTTAAGTTACTTTTTAAAAAGAAACGATATTTTGTTACCTACTAAAAAAAAACTCTTTCGGGCAACATTGATTTAGTAAATTACTAACCATTATTCAATACCACACTATTGTATTAAAACAGTATATTAGTTCTAAAAAGAGGCTAGTCGTTTATTACATTAAGGCCCACTTGCACGAAAAACCTAACTCTGAGTTAGTTGCGAACACGAGGTTAAATTGACAGTTTGTCATAGAATAATGTCAATTTAACATCGTGTTAGAAACTAAGGCCGAGTTTCTCACCTTTAAGTTATCGCAGAATTAATGTGACAAATTGTCAAGCACGCGTTATATGCTGTGATTGGTTGAATTAATCTTCAACAGCCAATCACAGCAGATAACGCGTGCTTGACAATTTACACGGGTGAGGAACTCGGCCTAAACTCTGATTAAGTTTTTCACGTAAGTGGGCCTAAGTAAATAAGTTCTAGTATCCTGTGTTCTTTAAAATATTGCCCTATGCATTTCTAAGCTTTACCTACTTTAACAAAATGATAACCATGTATTTGTAAGTTTATTTAAGTTAAGATATTTAAGTGACGACTATGAATCTGTAAATTAAGAAATGTAGGTGTAACTTCTAACTAAAGATACCTAGGTACTGCTTTTTCTACCAACTGTTACCTTCTTCAAAGTTGTTCATGTGCATTAGTGCATACTGTTAGTTATATAAACTCCTGATGTCTTGAACCAAGAAAACAATGAGAAAAAAATCTTTAAGTACTGGTAGTATAAATTAACATTTTTTTTTTATTTGATGTTATACCTACATTAATAATACAATGTTTGATAAACTGGTTTTTATGTTTTGTTTGTATGCGACATCTTTGTAGTGTTTTGAGAAAGATGAAGTCAGCTATTTATGGTTCCCCGCACACGGACCTTTCGTGAGTGATTTGTGTGAGAGAAACCTAAAGGCGCACATCCGCGAATATACAGAAATCAACATACATTGTGTTAATCCTCTCTCCTATCGAAACATTTGTTTGACACATTATCTATATTTTAATGTTTGCTGCTGTTAATTTGTCGAATAAATAATTTTCCATTTGATTGCCTATTTGTTTAAATTACCCTAGTACAGTACCTGCTGGCCAAACTTCTTGGCCGCCCTGAAGTTGGATTTCCGATGCGCAAGAAAGCAAAAAAAATACTGTTCAAGAGAATAAACCATCAGATGGGTGCAAAACAGTTCTCTTCGCTCGCCCCTTCATTTTACATTCTCTTGCTTTCTTGCATATAAGTTTGACGCTGGTTGGTTTGCCGCCCTGGGTCCCCGGCAAAAATAGTCCGCCCCTGAAGTTTTTATTATTTTTAGAGTCTCCTTGTGGACGGGCCGAGAAATAACTCGGACACTTCGACCCATGGGATCTATTGTGTTAGAGTCTCCTTACTTTTGCCCCACCCCTAAGTAAATGCTGGATACGCCCCTGGTTATTTGATGTTTACTCCCACTATCACCAGTGTCATGTGCGCATAACTTACCTTTGTTTTTGTCAATCAAACCTTATATTTTAAAACGATTCATTATTGTGAATTATTTATTAAAGAGGCAAAATTTGCTTTCTTAGTTTTATTTATTACTGCCCCCGAAAACACAAGTCCCATTGGTAGGAAGTATAGGAACACCTAAGAACTTGTCCAGAAAGGGCGAATTCGCTGCGAATCTCTCGCGCGTAATACGTGCGTACGTTGCGTTTAGGAGCGTACAAACGTGCGAGCATTTTGGTAACTACATATAAAAATTTGCGGCTCCATTTCCCTTGATACGTGCACTCGTTCAAAAGTTCGCGCATAAAATGGACGCAACAAGTCGTCATCATCTCAACTCGCGCTAAGCTGCCTACACATTACTGTGTCGTGGCGCGGGATACACCAATCATATGAATCTGTTCAGGCCTACTTTGTCTAGTCACCAAATCCTTTCTTTACCCGACTGCCGAAGGAGGGTAATATGTTTATATGTATGTTTTTTGTTCCTATGTGGCGTTCAAGAATCCAAACGCGGTGGCCGATTTTGATAATTTACTGGCTACATTCAATTTGGAAAATAGATAAATGGCGTCGTCGAAACGGGTTCGCCGCGATGTATTTTTTTTTTCTTTAATTATGACTACAGAGGCGACCATGTCCTATCGAAGTTTGTGTACCTATCTACCTCGACGACTTTTTAATTGTTTATAATCTTTAAGATTTAACATTGGTGACGGACGATTGACCTTGTTATCTGTTCTCACGGATAGTAGCTATACCATATACCCCACCAAAATTGGTCTCGTGCAACCCCAATATCTACTTTTATTATTTTATCGTAAACCCCTTGCAGACCTAGAACCAGGTAAACAAAGGGCACATGACTGACTTTAACCCAGTAACGTATTTTAAACCAGGTTTAATGCCCACCTATACTTACAACCAAAGAACGCCAATCTAAAACTATACACCTTTGTCCGCGTGTAGTTAGCTCTGTGGACGGTACCTGTGCATTAGCTGCTACTCGTATAGAGGCGTCTCTCTGCCTCCTGGGTGTTAGAGCGACGCCCCTTCCACGTCGCTTTCAAGCTCTGGGATCAGGGACACACGTCGATACTTTAAATAAAACGCATAAACTATTGAATGGAATTTTAAATTTATTAAACCTACCTATCTAGTAATATTCATAATCTTCACATCTCTGTTACACATTAATTTGTATCACATGGATTTGAAAATTACTTTGTTATAAAATATCTACTATGATATTACAAGCTATATGCATATTTTTGTAATAAATAAAAAAAAACAATTTGATCTCCAATATGTGAGTGTGAACGCATTTCTCAATTTGTTATCTACTACAACATTCTATTTCTAATTTAACAATAAAAATTTGAAAGAATTTGTTGGACCTACCTACCTAAAAATTAAATAAAATTAAAAATATGTATAATAATATATATTAAGTAAAATAGTCGAATGTTGTTATTATGCACATGCAAAAAATCTTCAAAGCCTTTAAACTACATTGGTCCTTAAACAAACTAAAAACAAAATGCAAACTGTAGGTATATGTTGTAATAAATGTTGGATAAAATAATTGCTTAAAACGATGATAAAACAATGTGTACATAAACAATAACCACACCACGCCCGTCGGTCACACGGCCCGTGCGTGCATGAACACCAACATATACATCGCCTGGCGCCCCGAGCCAGATGTCTCCACAGTTCCTTCGATGTACAACACGCACGGCTCGACTCAACTAAACACGCAAGGTACAGATAGGATCCACGCGATATCTATAGCAACTACTAAATTTCATCAACAAAATTACACTCTCCATGTGATAAAGATTTCTATATAAAAATAAATATTATTATATATATTATTAAATTTTATTAAATTTCTATATAAAAATAAATATTATTAATATTATTATATTTCAATGGCGCGGCCATGTTCAAACCCTTAAAACTTTTCAACCATAACTTTGACAAAGGTGAACGGCAGATTTCGTACCGCATACTTTTTTCGTTGTTCGGTTATAGAATTTATACCACTTATTAAGGCAACTAAGCCATTTATTTTTATGTAAGTTAACTATTTTTAGAACTTCGGATTAATAAATAATATCAGTAAAAAGATTTGAATAAATAAACGTAATCAAATCGTACATTAAACGCAGTAATGTTTTAGAAGTTGCCTTTTGTAAAATAACTCAAATATTAAAATGATAATTAATTATTCAGAAATACATATAACACTAAATATAATCAAACTCATCATTATCAAACTGTTGCAATCCGCTGCTGGACTTAGGTATCTTATAATGCCCTGAATAGGTACAATCCTCATCTCAATCTACCTACTTAATGGTAAGTAAATAAAACACAAAAAGATAGCAAAAAACAATTTAGAACATTTACTTTACACATTATGTAACATTTACCTATAGGTAACATTGGTACACTAGTACATAACCTTAAAAAATAAAACTGGTTATAACTTATACGTCCCAAGTTCTAAAATTCTAAGAATTTAAAAAGGGATTATCTATCATATAAACTACCAATTAAAACAAAAAATATCCCAAAACACGAATTTTTATTAGCGGTACGAAATGCCCATACAAGCCTGCCATTCGCCTTTATGGTTTTGGGAATCATCTTTTACAATTTTTTACATTATCTTGGCATAGTTTTTTTTAAAAAAAACGCTATGGCCGCGCCGTCGAAACGCACACCTTAAATCCGCCCTTGATGTTCCTTCTTGACTTTTGTTAAATTAGCTACTAATAGGTGACATTGTTTTGTCTTTGATGGATAAATTATTTCATGTATGACATCTGACTATTTGAATAAATATTATATTTTCAGAATACATTGGTTTTTATTTGATAATGGATAACTATTTATAAACTTCGGACCTTCCGTATTAATAGAATTTTGAATGTTCCGATAACCGTGTTTACCTGAAAAGAATAAATATCAGCAGTAGTTCAATGCAACAAACAGCTTTTGCGTTGAAAAAGTTATTTTCAATGCAAAAGCTGTGCTGTCAAATTCCCATTTTAATTCCTCGGATCTGACGATTGAAAAATCTGCCCTCAATCTATTGTCCTTTGTTATTTTCTATGTTGTCACTTATTTCTTAGGTTAATTATTTCCTATTTTAACCGACTTACCAAAAAAGGAGGAAGTTCATGTTCGACTTCTTGTATGTTTTTTTTTATGTATGTTCACCGATATCTCTTTCAATTGTAGACCGATTTCGAAAATTCTTTTTTACCCGACTGCCGAAGGATGGTAATGTGTTTATCAGTCTATGTATGTATGTTTGTTCCTATGTGGCGTTCCAGAGACCAAACGCGTTGGCAGATTTTGATGGTTCATACGTCAATCGATGCGTCTTAACCCTGCGAGTGTCATAGGCAACATTAAAATTGGATAATAGAAAAATGGCGGATTTTGGGTGCCATATTGTGGTGGCCCAAATTATTTTTTTCTTCCAAACCCATCGTGTGGGGTATCAAAATAAAGGGTTTTAAGAGGTGATTTCAAAAATATATAACATATGTTTCAATGTATGTAATTCGAAAAAAACTAACTAAAAAGTTATAAATAAATAAACTTAATTCAAAAAATCAAAAAACCCGACTGCTTCAAAAGCGAACTAAAAAGTCGTAAACAAGGAAAAAATCATGCTGTGCAGGCGGAGGATACACCAGATTTTGGTCCGCCAGCCCGCGAATATGTATCCTCCATAATTGTAGACCGATTTTGAAAATTCTTTTTTTGTTTGAAAGAGTATATTCCAAAATTAGTCCCATTCTTATTTGGTGAAGATCTGATGAAGAACTTCGGAGATTTACAACAGAACTCATCAATAAATAACGACAAATCTCTCGGGATTGCTGCAATGGCATGTTTGTTCATTGTTTATACCATTTCATAACATAAAATCACGCCAGTACGCTCTAAAGGGGTACGCAGATGTGTACAGTTCACCTTGGTGCACTTTCATTTCGCCGGTTATGTTCAGTTTCATGATATTCGGGTAATCTATTCTAGCATCATAGGTACCTTACGTAACTACTTGCCTATTAGAGAGGTACAACTAAAAAGTGAAAAATAAAAAAAACTTTTTTTTTTTAAAAATACTACCCGACTTTAAAGTGAAAAATAACTTTATTTTTGGAAGTCAAAATAATTGGTACCCACCAAAGACACCGACTTCCAAAAATAAAGTTATTTTTCACTTTGTAGTTTTGTTATTTGGAAGTCGGTAGATTTTTTTTGTAAAAAAGTTTTTTGGAATTTTTGATGTGTCGTTAGTGACCTACAAGCTGTCAGCAGCTAGCTAAGTGTATGTATAAAATGGGTAGGAACAGAAAATAATACAACAAAAAATAGTGATAATGTATTTATTTACAACTGATTAAAATCAAGAATATGAAAAATTGTTGTAGTTATAGTAATTGTTTAGTTTAGTTGATATGCACACGTTTCCACATCTCCTGTGAGATAGTGTACTTGGCTTTTTTTTAACAAGGTTTCCCCGGTAAGCCCATTCCGCAATCTATTTAACTGTGATCCTGTTTACTTAAAAAATATTGCAAGTATCAAATTACATGCTCCTTTTGCTTAATTTACGTTCATACATCCAGTCATACACGCACGCCAGTCATGAGTACACAAATCTGCCTAGTAAAT
Organism: Orthosia gothica; assembly: GCA_949775005.1. Classification (NCBI taxonomy): domain Eukaryota; kingdom Metazoa; phylum Arthropoda; class Insecta; order Lepidoptera; family Noctuidae; genus Orthosia; species Orthosia gothica. Next base: position 19,481,758 of record OX459034.1, read on the forward strand.
ACCTATTATTAGTCTCCTTACATTCAATCCTCTTACCAGCATGGGTGTTCACCATCTAAGCATGTTCTTCAATGTCTCTCACTATATCTTCTTTAAACCACAACATGTCTTATTACATCATTCCTCGTCTATCATTAAAACACGCATTTCCTCAGCATTTATTCTACTTTCATGACTTTTTTGGTGGGCAAGCAGGAAAATTTGTAAATACCTATGCAGTCTTGCACAATTAACTTTCACTTCCATACATAAGTAAAGGCACCAGCACACTATTGTGAAAAGATTGTTGAAGAACCTTTTTGTACATGGACTGGCTGGTCACAATCGCTGTAATTGGAGAATAATGTATTACCCTGTGAGCTAGTAAACATCGCCAGCGACTCAAACTCCAATGCAGCGCTCGACCACATTGCGAGTGTCAACATGGATTTTTGAAGATCTTAACGCGTATCCGGAGTCTCCTGAAAAAATAAGTCAGTATAGGCAATCTTGTTTAATTACCTACAACAAAAATATAATATATTTTTCAATAAATAATTTTGGTTACCTATTAGCCAGCATACTTCGTCTTCATCATGTAAGTTCTGCATGAAATTTTGGACAGGATACTGTTTCCAAATATGGGAGTCACCCCAGAATGACGCATCATTATATTGAATGTGTAGTTCGGCATCACAAATCTAAAAGTTAAACAAACAATTAAATCTCATCAAATATCCTGCCATATATACTATACAAATAGTACCTATGTATGTTCTAGTAGTGCGGGTATTTTTTTAATTAATATACATACTTATAACACTGGTTAAACTTTTAATAATCAAGTCTCTGTTCATGTTCAAATTATCAGAAGGATATAATTAATTACAAAAACTTAGTCACAACTTAATTACAACAAAAAATTAGTAAAAGAAAGAAATATACCTACTTACAATGAATACATTAAAACTGATAAAGCTTTCTGTTGAAATAAGCTTCCTCATTTTCATGAGGTCGGATTACAGCAATAAGGGTTCCATCAATGCAACCCAACACACCGGGCAATTGAAACATATCCATAAATCTGAAATCAAATAATTAGGATTAGGTATTATGTATTTATTTAATACATAATAAAATCAAACACTATAAGTAAATTTGCATTACATAAATGCTGATTCTCATAATTTTTGTGTAAAACAATGGTAAATAATAGCCATAGATGTTTATGACTTTATATTAATACTAGTTGTTCCCAGCGGCTTCGCTCCTGTGGGCCACCCACAAGACCCGGTTTTCGAGATTAAAAAATAGCCTATATCTTTCAGAAATAATGTAGCTTTCTATTGGTGAAAGAATTTTTTAAATCGGTCCAGTAGCTTCCGAGCCTATTTGGTACAAACAAACAGAAAATCTTTTCTCTTTTTAATATTGGTATAGATATATAGGTATTCCACTTGTTTTCATTGTTATTTCATTTCATACTCACTTCCTTTTTACAGAACCCTTCTCTTCCTGTGTCATAGAAAAACTAATATATTTTCGAAGAATCTCAATGCTGTTGAGAGCTTCAGTAACCTAAAACAAAAAGAACATTATGTCAGAAACTTAGGGTTTAAATACAAAAGAATTTAAGTAGCATTTACCTCGCACAGACAATCATGTACGGTTGTTTGTGATAGCCCCAGATGGTAATATACACCAATAGTTTTTTGATAAGCATAAAAGCAGCTGCTGCTAAAACCTGCACAAACATTTGAGAGCTGCCGTTGCGTGCGCTGCGTAAACGGTTTAAGTTACGCAACAATCATGTATGTAGGGTAGGTAGGGTTGGGTAGGGTGAGTAGGGTTGGGTAAGTAGGGTAGATGGGTAGGTAGTTAGCCAGTTGACGGGAGCGTAATTTCTTTAAGCAATTATTTATGGACCATTTTCCACATGCACCAATATTGTGCTTGGTTTTTTTATAAGTAACTGGGTTTTACTGGCCATTGAGTTTCTGCCCCACATACATTACCTAAGTTTTGAAAAACTAGCTTCAACTTTGTGACTAATTGACTGGCAGGTTGATAATGCAAAAACGGTTTATTAGAAATAAATAATTTAACTTTGCCAGCCTATGTCTAACACACTTTGTAATGATTAAACTTAACAATATGTACTTAGAGGTTTAAAAGTTACCTTAAGCTGAGGGCGAACTGCAGAAGAAAGAAGAGAGTTAGAAGTGGAAACACTTCCTCATAAAGCTTCAAGAATTGAAGTTTGGTGATCCTAAAGTTAGCCACGAAGTTATTGTGGTGTGGCAAATCGAGAGGGTTGCTGGCACTACTCAAAAGACTACGGTTTACTTTATTTTAAGCATTGCTTTGAGGAGCTCCTCTTCTCCGAGATGCACCAAATAACCTCGTGACATTGTGAATGCTGAAAAAACAATAAAATCTAATTAGAAGATAACTAAAAGTGAGGTTAACTTCACGCTACTTACTTGGAGCTCTCGAGTATTTCGGCGGTATGTAAAATTGATAATCCATTCCATTGATAATCATTTGGATGGACCGATCCCTCAAAATCAATCGCACAGAACACTAGGCAGACCGAAGGAAGTAAGAGCGTAGCCCGTCGGGGCCACTTTTACAAATTTACACACGGATTAATTGCACACTAAATCACTTTCACAATCAATCAAGATGTTGACTTACACTTTTACGTGTTAATTTAGAAACGAATACGAGTAAATCATAAAAATAAGTGCAACGACAAATCCTATTATCCTAGGCGCCAAAAATTATTGGACACATTGATCAATGTGTGTGTGCATCAATGACAGCGACGAAACAAGATAACGCTTGTCAATTATATGACATTTGCATTATACAATTAGAATTGAGTGAAGTTTTCTCTCGATTCTGCCGCTTTCATTCAACTAACCAATCAATTCTACGTCAAAATCAATTATGGGAAAGAAGCAACTTGCTTCGTTTTCAGAGTGTATTTGTGTGTGTTTTTGGGAAGGTTCCGGATTGTTTCCTTTGCCGAATTCAGTTACACAATTAGGCCGCTGGACAAGTTCTTAGGTGTTCCTATACTTCCTACCAATGGGACTTGTGTTTTCGGGGGCAGTAATAAATAAAACTAAGAAAGCAAATTTTGCCTCTTTAATAAATAATTCACAATAATGAATCGTTTTAAAATATAAGGTTTGATTGACAAAAACAAAGGTAAGTTATGCGCACATGACACTGGTGATAGTGGGAGTAAACATCAAATAACCAGGGGCGTATCCAGCATTTACTTAGGGGTGGGGCAAAAGTAAGGAGACTCTAACACAATAGATCCCATGGGTCGAAGTGTCCGAGTTATTTCTCGGCCCGTCCACAAGGAGACTCTAAAAATAATAAAAACTTCAGGGGCGGACTATTTTTGCCGGGGACCCAGGGCGGCAAACCAACCAGCGTCAAACTTATATGCAGGAAAGCAAGAGAATGTAAAATGAAGGGGCGAGCGAAGAGAACTGTTTTGCACCCATCTGATGGTTTATTCTCTTGAACAGTATTTTTTTTGCTTTCTTGCGCATCGGAAATCCAACTTCAGGGCGGCCAAGAAGTTTGGCCAGCAGGTACTGTACTAGGGTAATTTAAACAAATAGGCAATCAAATGGAAAATTATTTATTCGACAAATTAACAGCAGCAAACATTAAAATATAGATAATGTGTCAAACAAATGTTTCGATAGGAGAGAGGATTAAGGCGGTACCCCGAGCAAAACGCCGCGCAAGCCGTTTTTTGTGCTGTTTTTAGGAGCTATCTACTCGTTATTTAAAAAGAAATATCAATTAATAAAAATACATTAAATTTCTTCATAATATTGATTCTAAAATGGTAGATTTAGTTTTTTTTTTATGTTGTATTTATTTCACTAATCTACTTCCAAAAAAACATGAAAATGAGAAATAATTATTGATATTATGCATCTCCTCGTAAAGTGTTCATTGATTATTTTTTGTACTAACACTAATGCATAGACAATTTAATAACGAACATTTTTGTAGAATTATTTTTTTCAAAAGACCAAAACTCGATTTTATAAAGATTTTATTCTAAAATCTGGGCGTATTCACTACTGTAATTCATGCGCCACCAGTGCCGCTAGACCAATAGGAACGCTCATATCTCATGCCGATTTTTTGGTCAGGGTACCGTCTTAACACAATGTATGTTGATTTCTGTATATTCGCGGATGTGCGCCTTTAGGTTTCTCTCACACAAATCACTCACGAAAGGTCCGTGTGCGGGGAGCCATAAATAGCTGACTTCATCTTTCTCAAAACACTACAAAGATGTCGCATACAAACAAAACATAAAAACCAGTTTATCAAACATTGTATTATTAATGTAGGTTTAACATCTAACAAAAAAAAAATGTTAATTTATACTACCAGTACTAAAAGATTTTTTTTCTCATTGTTTTCTTGGTTCAAGACATCAGGAGTTGATATAACTAATTGTATGCACTAATGCACATGAACAACTTTGAAGAAGGTAACAGTATGTAGAATAAGCAGTACCTAGGTATCTTTAGTTAGAAGTTACACCTACATTTCTTAATTTCCAGATTCATAGTCGTCACTTAAATATCATAACTTAAATAAACTTACAAATACATGGTTAACATTTTGTTAAAGTAGGTAAAGCTTAGAAATGCATAGGGCAATATTTTAAAGAACACAGGATACTAGAACTTATTTACTTAGGCCCACTTACGTGAAAAACTTAATCAGAGTTTAGGCCGAGTTCCTCACCCGTGTAAATTGTCAAGCACGCGTTATCTGCTGTGATTGGCTGTTGAAGATTAATTCAACCAATCACAGCATATAACCTCGTGCTTGACAATTTGTCACATTAATTCTGCGATAACTTAAAGGTGAGAAACTCGGCCTTAGTTGCTAACACGATGTTAAATTGACATTATTCTATGACAAACTGTCAATTTAACCTCATCTTCGCAACTAACTCAGAGTTAGGTTTTTCGTGCAAGTGGGCCTTAATGTAATAAACGACTAGCCTCTTTTTAGAACTAGTACTACTCTTTTAATATACTGTTTTAATACAATAGTGTGGTATTGAATAATGGTTAGTAATTTACTAACATCAATGTTGCCCGAAATAGTTTTTTTTTAGTAGGTAACAAAATAATGTTTCTTTTTAAAAAGTAACTTAAATCAATGATTACAAAAATATTTAGCCAGTTCATTGTACAAACATAGAAAACCATGTGTGGGAAGCAATTATTTGATTAATAATAAAGGACGGATATGATGTTCAAGTTAAAAATCTGCTGCCAAACTTATAAAGCTAATCAATAAATTAGGGATTACGATTATTAGCGACTTAATTGTCCATTATAAACACACATTACCAAAGTTTGATTAATTAACATTTTTGTTTAGCTGCTCAAAATAACCTAAAACTTCTATAGCAACAAGAAGAAAAAATAAACACTTCTATGGATGTAAAAATATTTTGCGAGACTTCTTTGTATTACATTTGAATATTTTTTATGAATTTAATGTTGTGCATGAAATATAAAAAAATATGACGCAGTTATTTATACTATAGGTAAAGACTATAGAGGCCTTATTTATAAAAACCTTTGAGCAATTTAGGAACTGACAAGCAGATTCGAAATTCAAATTCACTATAGAAAAAAAATATTAAACATCTGCAAATCAGTCGCTAAACAGCGTCGAGATTTTTATAAATAAGTTTAAAGGTGGTTAGTACATTTTTAAATTTAGAATTTATGAGCAAATGCCTCTATTTCATCAGCCCGGTGCCATAGGGCCATGGACAACATACACTTACCCTCAATAATATTAAAAGATTAAGCAAATTAAACTATATTTCAACAGGTTGTTTATTAGGCCTGATATATATATTAAATAATTTCTCCGCACATTATAATATATTTTATAAACAATCTATTAGTACGTTTAGAATCTAAGAGAGAGCATGTACCTACTCGTAATAGGTATGTTACACTACGTCAATTAAAGTAATCACACAGGCTTCGAAGCAATATTACTAGTTCAACTGACAACACCAATAGGTAACGAGCTCTTTGGTTAACTTTGAGAAGAATGTACAAACATACGTACCTACTAGCATAGCCCAACCTGAAGGTTGTGTCCAGTCTGTATCTAATCTAAGAATTTGAAGCGATGATATGTACAGCGAATGTTACTTTTGTTACATTTTTCTTTACTTTTCACCTTCTCATGTAACCTCCATGTAAAATGACTTAAAAATCAAAATGTAGATTCAGGACGCATCTAAGAAATTTCTCGTTTGACGCTTACCATCAGGTGAGATAGTGGTCAAGCGCGAGACTAACTACAATAAAAAACTGCGATATTCTTAATTTGTTTTATGTAGATCGTACTTTACTATGTTAATAAGGTGTTGTCAGTTTAATAACGTCATCTATTTAACAATTACTTGTCCAATTAGTGTCGTAACACTGTCTGTGGGTAATTTCATTATCATTCTTAACTACTAAAAGGTAAATTTGAATGTATGTTAAGCCATTTATGCTTTGGCGGTCTAATTCTAGTTTGCTAGTAACCACTGTACTACATTGACACAAGAAAAAGCTTGGATATATAAGGATGGCATGAAAAGCATAAACCTGTTACCAAAACTAACTGTTTAATACAGCTGCCATAGTCATATCACCAACGCAATAGAAGTCAAAATCGGTTGAACGGGCTGTAAAATTGGATTATTATTTAAATGTCGAATGTTATCTGTTAACGCCGGGAGGGGACGCCCTAGAAAGACATATATAGACCTTTTATGTGATGTCCTTCAGAAAGGCCAAGTGCGCAGTACCCATAACCGGCGTGTGTGTATGACTAGATGTATGAATGTGTGTGAAGCAAAAGAAGTATGTAAGGATCGTAGCAGGTGGCGTTCTGTAGTTTCTGCCTACCCCCATGGGAATAAGGCGTGAGTTTATGTATGTATGTTTGTATGTTATCTGAAATGGAGTACAGTAAGTACTATCCTGTCCGGATATGCTGCTTGCCGCATGTAGCCAATACATCGTCGTTGCGACTTTAAGACCTCTTATGTGTCACTTTTAGCAAAATCGCTTTTTTAAGCCAGCTGTGTATACTTTTTTCAGCTCTATCGAATGCAAAAACTCTTATGTATATACGGAGATTCTATCGTTGTATTTTTACTAATAACAAGATCGCCAATGTGTCTGCTAAACAAAAGTTGGTACTTAAAATGTCTTATGTGTCAACGGTACTTAAAAAGGTACTTAAAATTTATACATACGAGATTTTAGTTACGAATCATACCCGTTGTTTTTGCGACTATTATTAAAACAAAATATCTTATGTGCATCAGGACGACTTAGACAGAATGTTTGTAAACACGATTTACTACCCATAGACCAATATAGCACGGAGACGAGCGAAATAGATAAATCATACGATTATTCTCCAATCTTAGACGATAGATGGAGCTAGGTATTCGTAATAATTTATTTCGCCAGTCAGTGCGGGTGTATTGCAGATTGCAGGTCGGTACCTGTTTTCCGTTGTGTAAAACGAAAATTTACTAAGTTTGCGAGTGTAAAACTATAAAAACCTAACTTGTCTTATTTTTAGAAATATATTTTTTTTTCTACAACATTAATAGTTTTTTATTTGAAATTATTGTAGGCATTTTAGTTCATAACCTCTCATGTGATCAGGAAGCGCAATCGAAATCTCTTATGTGTTAACTGAAATTGTTTTTATTTTTTTTTACTATGTTACTCCTTTTTTTTTAAACAAATCATAGTAAAGTAGAAAGCAGGAGACCACGTGACTGATACCTGTATTTTTTGTTGCAGTAAGATTCTTTATATTTTTTTCAGTGGACAGTTTTTATCGATTATCTTGCAAAAGTGATTTTTACACATAAGAGATCTTAAAGTCGCAACGACGACATGTCGCCCTCTCGTCATGAACAATATAACAATCGCTCTAATACTCGGTCCACTTCAAGGTGGGTTTACACCAAACGAGCGAATGCTCATTCTGTCCCCGCTGTACCACATCGTGCTTGTGTGAAACACAATATCAGTTTCAGAATTCAGATCTAAACCGACCCTAATACTGGATCTTATAGTATTAGGCATAGTATTATTTAATAAGAATATCAAGAAAATCATACTCTGGCCTAGTTGTCTGTTCGTTTATTCTACTCTAAACTCAAACATATGCCCTGTGTGGCCTACCACGTCAGTATCAGTACAGTGCGGTAGCTACCTCACAGTTAGGCCCTTTCCTGATGGTGCGATGCAATACGATTTATATCACACCGTTAAGCGATTTTTACTAAGCGAAATTGCAAGTATGTTCCCACGTACGCAATGCGATGCTATTCAACCGATACGAACTTGATTTTTCGTAGAAAATAAGTGCGCAAGTCGTACCATCAGGAAAAGGCCTTAGATTATACGGTGATACAAGCTCAATCGTAGCGTGAGGTGAGTCCTTTATAATAAATATATCACTAAATACGACCTAACCTAAATAAAGCTTACAGTCATGCTCTTAAAGAAATGCAAAACTCTTTAACTATGCTTTCTTACTAATCCGAGGTATATTTTCTCTTTACATTTGTTCAAAAACTTAAAATGTGAAAATAATATTATTTTCGTGGCATGCACAATAAATATATCAAATCAAGTTTCTAATGGACTTAAATGATACTTACAGTTACACCCGTACTACGCATGATCATTATTTTGTACATAAATACTGAGTTCATAGATATTACTATAAATGTTTACTTATCAATTTTCGATGTTCGGAGTTCATGGTTATCGCATTACTCATTTGATTTTTAAATACAATCATTTATTCAAACTGTTAGCGATTTGCCTCCCTATCCTCCCTGTAACATTACAGAACAGTCAAACGTATGCGTGAAATTAACTGAGTCAAACACTAATAATAATAACTCAATTTCCATACTATCCAACTCACAGATCCAACCGCTTTATATACAAGCAAATAATTACTCCTCGATCTCGGCAGCCTTCACATTAGTACTCAAAATAAATCAATATCTAGCTTGTATTATTAATATATAATAAAACTTTATTACTACTTACTTATTAATATATAAGTAAAACTTTCACTCAAATATAACTTTTGTTTTCTCTGTTATAAAGAAAACTTAAAAATCCCTATTTTGTACGTGGCTAAAAACGCTATCCGCGAAAAGCCAAAAAAAAAAGAAACCTCAGTCCTTTAGTCTATGACCGATCGCCATTGTTAGATGCGTGCGCATAGGAAAACTGATAATTTTTACCCGCCATTGCGAAAAAAAAATCACAACTCGTTTTCACTGTTGAAATTACAGTTTTTTTTAAATTAAAATGTCTACATGTACTAATTATGAAGAAAATGATTTATGTTGTACACCGCCTGATATAAGATGCGAAGCCCTTAACGTCATGGAAAGTTTACTACCTGAAAACTCCAAGGAAACAACTCTATTAGCGCACCAAAATTTAATACAATGGCAAAACAACAAGAATACGCAGTGTTTTTCAGTAAATGTGTTCATGGCGTACTTTAAAGAATTATCTTCTAAGTACAAACCTAGCTATTTGTGGTGTATATACTCAATGTTAAAAAGTACAGTCCGAACTAAGAATGGAGTGGACTTAAAAACATACGTACTCTAATTTATCAGCTTATCTAAAGATACTATCCGATGGATTTAGAAGCAAGTCATCAAAGGTTTTATCGTCTGACGATATTGAAAAATTTATAAAAGATGTTCCAGTTACCCATTATCTGGCTACTAAGGTTAGTTAAAATAATTTTAAACACCTACGCGACTTCAGCCTGTGTTGTGTGTTGAACTTAATTATTGTTTCTTTTTCCAGGTTGTTATAATATTTGGTGTAACTGGTGCTTGCAGGATACAAGAATTAACAAATATACCTAACTGTTAAAGTCGTGGAGAACCATGGCCAGGTGCTTTTAGTGAAGATACCTATCACGAAAGATAAAATACCGAGGTCATTCACCATACACGGTCCATTCTATGAAATTGTTAAGAAGTATGAAGGTTTGCATTCACCAAAAGCAAAAAATGACCGTTTCATTCTAAATTAGCAGAATGGTAAATGTACCTGTCAGCCTATAGGTATAAACAAATTTGGTTCTATGCCTAAAGAAATCGCAAAGTTTTTAGGTTAAGCAGATGCTGAGAGCTACACTGGAGATAGTTTCAGAAGAACTTTAGCTACACTGCTGGCTGATTCAGGAGCTGATATAATGACTTTGAAGCGTCATGGTGGGTGGCGATCTAGCAATGTAGCAGAATCATACGTAGAAGATTCCATACTAAACAAGAAGGAAATTTGTGCGAAAATCACAAACAGAATTAGACTTGATTCTGAGGCGCGTCCTACTGGCGAAACACCAAGTACATCCAATGATTGGGTTTCACCTATCTACACGAATAATGAACCATCTCAAATAACATAAGAACATGATGGTATTTCAGTAAATAATCCATCTGATGAGACCAAAAACAGTTAATCATAATTTTACTAACTGCACATTTACTAATTGTTTCTCTAAATAAACTTTTTATCTACTAAATAAAAAGATGTTTTAGTATTATTTTCTTCACGAGTGTGTTGAAAAACGTCGTATGATACACGTGTGTATTGATGATTACCGTCCTCGGCTCTCAATGGCGTCTCAGCGGTAATCACCAAAATTACACACTTGTACCATAATGTGTTTTGTATTAGAAATGCATCAGCGGATACTTAAATCCGTGTCATGAAAGCCTGATCTTCTAGAAAAAGCTATTTTAAAAACTGGCGAGTAGTCGCGCATGCGCTCGGAGGTGGTGGCGACGCGCGCGGCCGTGGCGCGCTGGGACGAGCGCATCGCGCAGGCGCGCGCGGCGTGCGAGGCGTGGCAGCGCGAGGCGGACGAGGCGGCGCGCGCGGCGGCGGCGGCCGAGCGCCAGCGCGACGAGGCGCGTGCGCACGCGCTGTCGCTGCGGCGCGAGCTGGACGCGGCGCGCGCGGCGCTGGCCCCGCGCCGCGAGCTGCGCGGCCTGCCGCTCACGGCGCTGAAGGCGCTGCAGGCGGCGGCGCGCCAGGACCTGGAGGAGATCGAGAAGGTGCTGTACCTGGAGACGGCCACCAAGTGCATGACGTGCGAGGAGCGCGCCCGCGCCGTCACGCTGGCGCCCTGCAACCACTACGTGCTGTGCGACCAGTGCGCCGCCACGGCCGACGAGTGCCCCTACTGCCAGACGCCCGTGCAGCACCGCCAGTAGTGACCATGTCGACCTTATTATTTTTATTTTCATTGTTAGACCTAGGTACCCTTCTAAACGCCGACGCGGTATGAGCATGTCGGCTCGATCCCTGAAACTTAAAACACCACATTCACAAACTGATGTAGAAATCATGTTCGCCTGCTCACCAAACTTGCAGATAATTATATTATGAAGAAATATACTACCTTTGCTGGTATATGTTATCAGATTGGATGATATTTATATTATAACTGACATATACTGGAACGTAATGTTAAAATGCTTTTGATGTTTACATTTTTTTATTAGCATCTCGTGTTAGTGCACTGTTGCTTTTACTAGTACAGCAGATACATACAAAATATATAGTATTTATGAGGTTTTATCTTGAAAATTACATTTTGTGGTTATGCTTTCACCAATGATCTTAGATGTTAAGAAACATTTTGTATCGATTTGGATATTCTCATTGTGACTCAATTTATATGTAAGTTATATTATATATTGATGTTGATGGAAGCACGGCCATGAATATATTAGTGATTATAAGTATCGGAGAATTATTAAAATGTAGTATTTAGTTTTATACAGATATCTACAAATCATATTCAGAATAAAATAATGATAGTGGTGTATGAAAGTGTAACACGGCTAATATGAGAGTGTGGCTTGTCGGCTTCCTCGTGTTTATTGCATAACATGATTTTCACTAATTATTAGCTATCTAAGGACCAAATTTTTCTATTAAAGTATTGAAATCGTGACTATAGTAGTTTAGAAGGTGCTCGCGACGTGCTCCGTGCGCTCGCTGGGCGACTAGCGCTAGCGAGCGGGCAGGCGAGCGAGCCGAGCGAGCCGAGCCGAGCGAACCGAGCGCGCGAGCGAGCCGAGCACGACGCGGCGAGAGCTTTCTCTAGATCAAACGACTATAACCGCTTTACATATTTGTCTAGATGCCCCACATTTAAACAAGCCGAATAATATATTTTTGTAGACAACGTCAAGTGCTTTATTCATGGAAAATGTTTTATGATAATGAAGAAGCACTGTTACACACATAATCGATTTCTATCACGTGTTTGTTTTCCGCTTTTTGCGATAAAAAGGATCTTATACATGTAGCTATAAACTTTCTGCACGCGCGACCTCTAGCGGCGACGGGGACGAGTTCACTGTTGTTTTTGCTCAAAAATCTAATAAAAGGCAAAACAACTGAAAAATAAATTGGAAAGAGTGAAAATCAATAGATACATAAAATGGAGGGTTCTAAAAACGCCATGAACACCAAGACAAGATATTTAAGTTAAATCGGTGTTCTTGTGATCAAAATATTGTTAATACTAACAATCTTTGTATGACAAAAAAAACATAAATAAAATAAAATCATGTTACACTCTTTTATATAAAATTTGACAATTGCCTGTGTTGGATTTAAAGTATGTGCCTGGCGATGAACGCTCTGGACTGACCTGAGGGAATGTGGGCAAATATTAAAGTTGCCGCCAGAAGACATCATGAAATAAAATGATGCCATCAATCCGCCGCCTCTAGAGATCGAGCAGACTAGAACAATATACCTACAAAACGTAGCGCATTTTATGTTAACATTCCCAAATAATCACTAGATTTTATATTTGTATTTAATTATCCCTATCATAATCTTCTCCTGTAGAGCAATAACTGAAGTTCTTACAGGATATTCTTATAGTGTATTCGACACCATGATTCGTTTTCAACTTCCACTTGGAGCACATTTAACGTAATAATTGTTGTTTTGACCAGATTGCGAATATTAGAACCGCATTATAAATGTTGAGTTTTTAAACTTTACTCATGAGTTCACCATATTTGTTTCTCACACTTTGTTTTATGGACAATAAGGTACACGATGTATCTTTTCTATGACGGAAGCGCCAGAGTACCGCGCGAAATTCAAGCAAGTAGATTTTATTGTATCCACATAGGTATGTTATAATTGCATTTTATTTTTCCTAGCATGACATGGGCAGTTTACACGATGGCCCAGTGTCAGGACAGATTCTAGAAGCTCTATGGTGGGATTTCTTTTAACGTTTATTCATAATTAATGTAGGTACTACTTGTGCAAATAGTTTGTGTTATTTTCTGAGCAATTTCTGCTTCTAAACCCGCAGGGGTTTGCATTGTAGAACCTGTTCACGTTTCAGTAAGATGTCTAGACAGATTCACTGGTTTCTGAAAGCGAAGCGAAATCTCAAATCACACTTTTTTTGGGTTTTCATTAAATGAGACGGCACAGCTAGCTTTTTGAGCTGGCATTCAGAAACCGCGCTGAGTGAGCTGCACATCTGAGTAGCTTTGCTCAGCTCGCCAAGATCAGAACACGTGTTCAATGTTCGTGTACAATGCAACCCCTTGAGCGTTCGAGGAAGAGCTTTTGTGATCATCACGCATCCAGAAATACTCAACATAACTGTTGCGTCAAGTCTTAAATCGAAACTTTTTATCTCCAGTTGTTTTGCCTACGGGCTAAATTTCACGAATTATTATAATAAATAAGTACCATTCTACTGTAATTTAAACAAGTTTCCTACAACACGTTTTATAAATACATATTTTATTTATATTTTACTTTTTTAACGTATTGACCGCCATGGACGCGATGGCCGTGTTGACGCGTACATCGTGCTTTTATGAGGAACGTATGTATGAGACCGAAATAAGTAAGCATTGCTTGCCATTGCGTAAGTGTAGTTAACAAAAATATTATATTCCACAGTAAAAATAAACAAACAGTAAGGAAACTACCTACAAACGCTCGAAACGGCACACTCACACAAAAGTACGCACCGACGATACCGCTCGGGCACTTTCGAGGTAATATCATTACTATACTAAGTGCCGCGTCGCGACGAGTGGTCACGTGTTAGTGTGCCGTTTCGAGCGTTTGTAGGTAGTTTCCATACTGTTTGTATATTTTTACTGTGATAAAACTGATAGGTACATAATGACTACAGACTGAGTTCTTGATTTCTAAGTAGGTACTTTTATTAAAATGTATTGTCTTTAGTATTTCGATTTAACGAGACAATAATGACATACAAAGATTTTGTAATAGGTAATATTCATGTTAATGGCTAAACATAAGACTGTGGACTGTCTCATTCTGAAAATGCGCTATTCGTGAAATAACCTACGTGTTCTACGTTGGACTCATTCGCAGAAAGACTATTTTGTAGGCCGGGCATTCCGTGCGTGGTGGTCAGAGTTAAATAATATTTATACTATGAAACTTTAGTTTTTTTTTAAGGATAATATTGTAATAGTAATAACAAATTTAACTTAGATATATAACTTAGATGTAAGTAGTGTTTTCAAATTGTAATGGACATTGTTTTAAGTGTGTAGAAGCGTCTTGTATCGTGACAACAGAAGCAATATGACCACAGCCGCCTTTTATTATAATATTCAGATAATATACATTGTGAAACGGCGCGGCGCACACGGAGACGTTTGTGGATCTGTTATGTACCCTCTCTGTGTACCTACACACAAGCATGCGACTGACTAGTAATAGAGATTTGATGTATTGCATGTCCGTTTGTGAGTTCTTTTTAAACCTGCTTATAATGTTTCCTCATGCCATCGTCATAGAGGACTTGACTGAGAGCGATGGATAATCAATCGCAGTCCAACGCAGCGTCTGCCGAAAAACTTAAATGGCAGTGGGCAGGGCAAATTGCTCGTAGAACGAATGGTCGATAAGTTCTGGAGTAGCGACCGCGAACCGGAATACGCTGCGTTTGGATTTATATTAGTTACATATAAAATATATAAACGGTTCACTTCCCCAAATTAGTGATGTTAAGTAGTTAGTGAACGCCTCCGCTGTGCTTCGCAGCCCTTATATAATTATGTCGACACGGCACATTTTGTATACTGGTTTGGTGATTTAATAACGAAATAAGATCTCTCTGGATTGATGAAAAAGTATTTTAAATCGATATATATTCGATCTGAATCAATGTATTGTTCAAAATGATAGTAATCCGGCAAAGTGTCTGTTAAGGCTAGTCGGCATAAACGGTAATTGTTCTTTCTTAGGGTCAAAGCACGATTAGACACCGTCAAAGCGAAGCCTCAGTCTAAAAATGTACATAGAATGTATGTGGTGCGCGCCGAAATCAAGCGAATCAAAGCGACAACAATTCAACTTCAAAACGCGCACATTCTTGAGAATTTGACGAATCGCTCTGCTTTGATTCTGTCTCAGTGAACTTTGACCCTTAGTACAATGAATGTTTTATTACTTTATATATGAATGAAGAATAAGCCTGAAATCATGTTTTAACTGTCTCTAATATCCCCTTTCACAGTAAATCAGACGAAATCAGAAACCGGTTCGGGGTTAGACAGTCTGTTGACAAGACCGCGTTCGGTTGCCTTTCGCTAATAGTGTCAATATTTTAGTACTACAATGATATTACACAGCTCTTGAACGTGGGATAGATGTGCTGATCGCCTTCAGTTTCACTGGGGAGATTCGCCTTTAGTCAAACTATACTTTTTCTTAAAAAAAAGTTATTTTGTTGAAGCCCCTGGAGCAATGAGTCCGGCACGGGGTTAGGTTAGTCTTGCCAGATTCCATTCTGCTGAAGTATGTCGTTCTGACACTTCGCCCGAAACAAGAGCTTGTTTGTAACAGAACACAACAACACTACATTACAGTGACAGACAGTGAGAGTACGATAATAAAACACAATCGTAAAGTTATTGCTGGGGGCGATTCAGTGCTACAACCGCAGTACTAAATATTTCTATGTTAGCTTCTGCTGAAACAATTTGTTTGCGTGTCGAATTCAAAAGTAAAATGTAAATGAATTTATTTGGAGTTTATTGTCTAAAGTTTAGTTAGTCGTAGATTAGTAAGAGATCTTCTCAAATATCATGATCAATTGATTGTATCTGAAACATATTGAATAAGTGGCGTGAAACAAAATGTTCTGTGTGGCCATAGCGTATTATAGTCTAGCTTGCTGATAATTTGAGATTTAGATGTGTATTAGAGTCGATATTTATTTTTATATAGAAATCTTTATCACATGGAGAGTGTAATTTTGTTGATGAAATTTAGTAGTTGCTATAGATATCGCGTGGATCCTATCTGTACCTTGCGTGTTTAGTTGAGTCGAGCCGTGCGTGTTGTACATCGAAGGAACTGTGGAGACATCTGGCTCGGGGCGCCAGGCGATGTATATGTTGGTGTTCATGCACGCACGGGCCGTGTGACCGACGGGCGTGGTGTGGTTATTGTTTATGTACACATTGTTTTATCATCGTTTTAAGCAATTATTTTATCCAACATTTATTACAACATATACCTACAGTTTGCATTTTGTTTTTAGTTTGTTTAAGGACCAATGTAGTTTAAAGGCTTTGAAGATTTTTTGCATGTGCATAATAACAACATTCGACTATTTTACTTAATAAATATTATTATACATATTTTTAATTTTATTTAATTTTTAGGTAGGTAGGTCCAACAAATTCTTTCAAATTTTTATTGTTAAATTAGAAATAGAATGTTGTAGTAGATAACAAATTGAGAAATGCGTTCACACTCACATATTGGAGATCAAATTGTTTTTTTTTATTTATTACAAAAATATGCATATAGCTTGTATTATCATAGTAGATATTTTATAACAAAGTAATTTTCAAATCCATGTGATACAAATTAATGTGTAACAGAGATGTGAAGATTATGAATATTACTAGATAGGTAGGTTTAATAAATTTAAAATTCCATTCAATAGTTTATGCGTTTTATTTAAAGTATCGACGTGTGTCCCTGATCCCAGAGCTTGAAAGCGACGTGGAAGGGGCGTCGCTCTAACACCCAGGAGGCAGAGAGACGCCTCTATACGAGTAGCAGCTAATGCACAGGTACCGTCCACAGAGCTAACTACACGCGGACAAAGGTGTATAGTTTTAGATTGGCGTTCTTTGGTTGTAAGTATAGGTGGGCATTAAACCTGGTTTAAAATACGTTACTGGGTTAAAGTCAGTCATGTGCCCTTTGTTTACCTGGTTCTAGGTCTGCAAGGGGTTTACGATAAAATAATAAAAGTAGATATTGGGGTTGCACGAGACCAATTTTGGTGGGGTATATGGTATAGCTACTATCCGTGAGAACAGATAACAAGGTCAATCGTCCGTCACCAATGTTAAATCTTAAAGATTATAAACAATTAAAAAGTCGTCGAGGTAGATAGGTACACAAACTTCGATAGGACATGGTCGCCTCTGTAGTCATAATTAAAGAAAAAAAAAATACATCGCGGCGAACCCGTTTCGACGACGCCATTTATCTATTTTCCAAATTGAATGTAGCCAGTAAATTATCAAAATCGGCCACCGCGTTTGGATTCTTGAACGCCACATAGGAACAAAAAACATACATATAAACATATTACCCTCCTTCGACAGTCGGGTAAAGAAAGGATTTGGTGACTAGACAAAGTAGGCCTGAACAGATTCATATGATTGGTGTATCCCGCGCCACGACACAGTAATGTGTAGGCAGCTTAGCGCGAGTTGAGATGATGACGACTTGTTGCGTCCATTTTATGCGCGAACTTTTGAACGAGTGCACGTATCAAGGGAAATGGAGCCGCAAATTTTTATATGTAGTTACCAAAATGCTCGCACGTTTGTACGCTCCTAAACGCAACGTACGCACGTATTACGCGCGAGAGATTCGCAGCGAATTCGCCCTTTCTGGACAAGTTCTTAGGTGTTCCTATACTTCCTACCAATGGGACTTGTGTTTTCGGGGGCAGTAATAAATAAAACTAAGAAAGCAAATTTTGCCTCTTTAATAAATAATTCACAATAATGAATCGTTTTAAAATATAAGGTTTGATTGACAAAAACAAAGGTAAGTTATGCGCACATGACACTGGTGATAGTGGGAGTAAACATCAAATAACCAGGGGCGTATCCAGCATTTACTTAGGGGTGGGGCAAAAGTAAGGAGACTCTAACACAATAGATCCCATGGGTCGAAGTGTCCGAGTTATTTCTCGGCCCGTCCACAAGGAGACTCTAAAAATAATAAAAACTTCAGGGGCGGACTATTTTTGCCGGGGACCCAGGGCGGCAAACCAACCAGCGTCAAACTTATATGCAAGAAAGCAAGAGAATGTAAAATGAAGGGGCGAGCGAAGAGAACTGTTTTGCACCCATCTGATGGTTTATTCTCTTGAACAGTATTTTTTTTGCTTTCTTGCGCATCGGAAATCCAACTTCAGGGCGGCCAAGAAGTTTGGCCAGCAGGTACTGTACTAGGGTAATTTAAACAAATAGGCAATCAAATGGAAAATTATTTATTCGACAAATTAACAGCAGCAAACATTAAAATATAGATAATGTGTCAAACAAATGTTTCGATAGGAGAGAGGATTAAGGCGGTACCCCGAGCAAAACGCCGCGCAAGCCGTTTTTTGTGCTGTTTTTAGGAGCTATCTACTCGTTATTTAAAAAGAAATATCAATTAATAAAAATACATTAAATTTCTTCATAATATTGATTCTAAAATGGTAGATTTAGTTTTTTTTTTTATGTTGTATTTATTTCACTAATCTACTTCCAAAAAAACATGAAAATGAGAAATAATTATTGATATTATGCATCTCCTCGTAAAGTGTTCATTGATTATTTTTTGTACTAACACTAATGCATAGACAATTTAATAACGAACATTTTTGTAGAATTATTTTTTTCAAAAGACCAAAACTCGATTTTATAAAGATTTTATTCTAAAATCTGGGCGTATTCACTACTGTAATTCATGCGCCACCAGTGCCGCTAGACCAATAGGAACGCTCATATCTCATGCCGATTTTTTGGTCAGGGTACCGTCTTAACACAATGTATGTTGATTTCTGTATATTCGCGGATGTGCGCCTTTAGGTTTCTCTCACACAAATCACTCACGAAAGGTCCGTGTGCGGGGAACCATAAATAGCTGACTTCATCTTTCTCAAAACACTACAAAGATGTCGCATACAAACAAAACATAAAAACCAGTTTATCAAACATTGTATTATTAATGTAGGTTTAACATCTAACAAAAAAAAAATGTTAATTTATACTACCAGTACTAAAAGATTTTTTTTCTCATTGTTTTCTTGGTTCAAGACATCAGGAGTTGATATAACTAATTGTAGGTATGCACTAATGCAGATGAACAACTTTGAAGAAGGTAACAGTATGTAGAAAAAGCAGTACCTAGGTATCTTTAGTTAGAAGTTACACCTACATTTCTTAATTTCCAGATTCATAGTCGTCACTTAAATATCATAACTTAAATAAACTTACAAATACATGGTTAACATTTTTTTTTAAAGTAGGTAAAGCTTAGAAATGCATGGGGCAATATTTTAAAGAACACAGGATACTAGAACTTATTTACTTAGGCCCACTTACGTGAAAAACTTAATCAGAGTTTAGGCCGAGTTCCTCACCCGTGTAAATTGTCAAGCACGCGTTATCTGCTGTGATTGGCTGTTGAAGATTAATTCAACCAATCACAGCATATAACCTCGTGCTTGACAATTTGTCACATTAATTCTGCGATAACTTAAAGGTGAGAAACTCGGCCCTAGTTGCTAACACGATGTTAAATTGACATTAATCTATGACAAACTGTCAGTTTAACCTCATGTTCGCAACTAACTCAAGAGTTAGGTTTTTCGTGCAAGTGGGCCTTAATGTAATAAACGACTAGCTTCTTTTTAGAACTAATAAACTGTTTTAATACAATAGTGTGGTATTGAATAATGGTTAGTAATTTACTAACATCAATGTTGCCCGAAAGAGTTTTTTAGTAGGTAACAAAATAATGTTTTTTTTTTTAAAGTAACTGAAATCATTACAAAAATATTTAGCCAGTTCATTGTACAACCATAGAAAACCATGTGTGGGAAGCAATTATTTGATTAATAATAAAGGACGGATATGATGTTCAAGTTAAAAATCTGCTGCCAAACTTATAAAGCTAATCAATAAATTAGGGATTACGATTATTAGCGACTTAATTGTCCATTATAAACACACATTACCAAAGTTTGATTAATTAACATTTTTGTTTAACTGCTCAAAATAACCTAAAACTTCTATAGCAACAAGAAGAAAAAAAACACCTCTATGGATATAAAAATATTTTGTGAGACTTCTTTGAATATTTTTCATGTAATTAATGTTGTGCATGAATTATAACAAAATATGACGCAGTTACTATAGGTAAAGACTATAGAGGCCTTATTTATAAAAACCTTTGAGAAATTTAGGAATTGACAAGCAGATTCGAAATTCAAATTCTCTACAGAAATAAATATTAAACATCTGCAAATCAGTCGATAAACAACGTCGAGATTTTTATAAATAAGTGTATAGGTGGTTAGTACATTTTAAACTTAGAATTTATGAGCAAATGCCTCTATTTCATCAGCCCGGTACCATAGGGCCATGGACAACATACACTTACCCTTAATAATATTAAATTAAGCAAAATAAACTATATTTCAACAGGTTGTATAATAGGCCTCATTTAAAATAAATATATATATATTAATTAATTTCTCCGCACATTATAATATATTTTATAAACAATCTATTAATACGTTTAGAATCTAAGAGAGAGTATGTACCTACTCGTAATAGGTATGTTACACTACGTCAATTAAAGTAATCACACAGGCTTCGAAGCGATATTACTAGTTCAACTGACAACACCACTAGGTAACGAGCTCTTTGGTTAACTTTGAGAAGAATGTAAGTACAAACATACGTACCTACTAGCATAGCCCAACCTGAAGGTTGTGTGTCCGGTCTGTATCTAATCTAAGAATTTGATTTGAAGCGATGATATGTACAGCGAATGTTACTTTTGTTACGTTTTACTTTACTTTTCACCTTCTCATGTAACCTCCATGTAAAATGACTTAAAAATCAAAATGTGGCTTTAATGTTACTTTTATAACTTAATAAAAATATTGAAATATTTGCCATAAAACAAAAAATAATCGTGAAACGGAACGCATCTAAGAATTTTTCGTTTGACGCTTACCTTCAGGTGAGATAGTGGTCAAGCGCGAGACTAACTACAATATAAAACTGCGATATTCTTAATTTGTTTTGTGTAGATCGTACTTTACTATGTTAATAAGGTGTTGTCAGTTTAATAACGTCATCTATTTAACAATTACTTGTCCAATTCGTGTCGTAACACTGTCTGTGGGTAATTTCATTATCATTCTTAACTACTAAAAGGCAAATTTGAATGTATGTTATGCCATTTATGCTTTGGCGGTCTAATTCTAGTTTGCTAGTAACCACTGTACTACATTGACACAAGAAAAAGCTTGCGACGTGTCATACGGTTGTATCGCTTTTTCAAAATGACGTATCATTTTGAAATAGCTTTTGAAATACGATAAGAAATTATTACAACCCCTTTTTACAGTCCGTTCAACCGATTTTGAGTTCTCTCCAGTTAAGACGGTACCCTGACCAAAAAATCGGCATGCGCTATGAGCGTTCCTATTGGCCTAGCGGCACTGGTGGCGCATGAATTACAGTAGTTAATACGCCCAGATTTTAGAATAAAATCTTTATAAAATCGAATTTTGGTCTTTTGAAAAAAATAATTCTACAAAAATGTTCGTTATTAAATTGTCTATCCATTAGTGTTAGTACAAAAAATAATCAATGAACACTTTACGAGGAGATGCATAATATCAATAATTATTTCTCATTTTCATGTTTTTTTGGAAGTAGATTAGTGAAATATTTACAACATTTAAAATAAAACTAAATCTACCATTTTAGAATCAATATTATGTAGAAATTTAATGTATTTTTATTAGTTAATATTTCTTTTTAAATAACGAGTAGATAGCTCCTAAAAACAGCACAAAAAACGGCTTGCGCGGCGTTTTGCTCGGGGTACCGCCTTAAGATAATACCTTCATTCTATGCGAATAAATGATTGATTTGTTTTTTTTTATTTGAATATAAGGTTGGCTACCTCACAGTTAGGTTCTTTCCTGATGGAGCATTGCATATCGATTTATACCGCACGGATAAGCGATTTTTACTAAGCGAAATGCAAGTATGCTCCCACAAACGCAATGCGATGATACGAACTTGAATTTATCTTAGAAAATACGTACGTAAATTGCGTCGCGCCATGAGGAAAGGGCCTTAGAGTACCACTGTGATACAAGCTCAATCGTTGCGTGAGGTGAGTCCTTTACAATAAATCTACCACTAAATACGACCTAACCTAAATAAAGCTTACAGTCATGGTCTTAAAGAAATGCAAAACTCTATAACTATGCTTTCTTACTAATTCGAGGTATATTTTCTCTTTACATTTGTTCAAGAACTTAAAATGTGAAAATAATATTATTTTTGTGGCATGCACAATAAACTTATAAAATCAAGTTTCTAATGGACTTAAATGACATTAACAGGTACACCCGCACAACAACTGAAACATTTGAACAACTGAACAACATTTTGTTCATAAATACTGAGTTCATGGATTACTATAAATGTTTACTTATCAATTTTCGATTTGCGGAGTTCATGGTTATCGCATTACTAAACAATATAAAGAAAAAAAAGCAGATTTGATTTTTAAATTAAACCAAATTTTCTTACTGGTATAATACTCACAACGGATTTTTGTTGCTCTGAAGTTGGCTCTGTCAAGTATTGCGCACGAAACAGATTCACTGCATAGAGTAAACGAGATAGGATGATGCGACAAACATATGCGAGTGAAAGAGACAGTTATACAATGCTATTTTCACTTTCAATATTGACACAAAAATAGCTAGTGCGCAGCCTCTTGCAGCTCCGACTTCAGAGCCACAAAGATCCGTTGTGAGTATTATAGCGATTTGTCTCCCTATCCTCCCTGTAACATTACAGAACAGTCAAATCACAAGTCAAATGTATGCGTGAAATTAACTGAGCCAAACACTAATAATAAAACTTAATTTCCATACTACCCAACTCACAGATCCAACCGCTATAAATACGTAGTACTTGTATTTTTGTGCGCTTATAATATTTTATTTAATTATGAACATGAACCAAGGTCTCCTCAATCTCGGCCGCCTTCACATTAGTACTCAAAATAAATCAATAATAGTGCCGAAGGCTTGGAAGCAAGCTAGCGTTCAGCCCGTGACCAAAAAGGGTAGTCGAGCTGACCCGCAGCCTAATTGTGTAAGTGAATTCGGCAAAGGAAACAATCTGTTTCTTTCCCAAAATCGACTTTTTGTATTGCGTAAAGTCGTTTTTGGGAAAGAAACAGATTGTTTTCATTACCGAATTCACTTAAACAATTAGGCTGCCGGCCAACTACAGACCCATATCAGTTACGTCCATCCTCTATAAGAGTATGGAACGTGTATTGAATAATAAGCTCCTGGCATACCTATAAGACAACGACCTCCTTGGTGACCGCCAATACGGCTTCCGCCGAAACCGGTCAAATGGGGATCTTCTAGCGAATGCCATTCACATCTGGAGTGAGGCCATCGAGAAGCATGGGGAGGCGCTTGCTGTCTCTCTTGACATATCGAAGGCCTTAGACAGGGTCTGGCACGAGAGCCTTATTGGTAAGCTTCCTTCCTTCGGTCTGCCTAGTGGTCTGTGTGACTGGATTGCAGAATACCTGAGGGATCGGTCCATCTGAGTGGTTATCGATGGCTGCTCGTCCGGTCAGTTAGGTATTAACGCCGGAGTCCCTCAGGGGTCAGTGCTCTCGGTAACATTGTTCTTGTTGCACATTAATGACCTGCTAAAACCCGGAACCTTTGGGTATGCAGACGACAGCACTGTTGCTGAGAGATACGTGTCCGGCGCACGGGATACTGGGCCTCAAGTCCGGTCTCTTCGGGAGGCCATAGTTGAGCGCTTGAACCTGTCATTGGAAGCAGACTCCGAATGGGGCAATGCCAATCTAGTAAGTTTCAATGCTGCTAAGACCCAGGCGTTTTTTTTAAGCAAAAAAGAGCCAATTCCACCCGGCCCTATCCTTCCGTGGTGTAACCGTGCCGATAACGGATCATCTCGACCTTCTTGGGGTTACGTTCGTACATTGACCCTCAATTTTGGTCCATTCATTGCGGCAAAGGCTCAAGTGGCTGCAATAAAGTTGGGGATCTTGCGAAGGTGCGACGGTACTTCACGCCTGAACAGCTGCTCAACTTGTATAAAGCGCAAGTTCGGTCATGCATGGAGTACTGCTCTCACCGCTGGGACAGATCTACCAGGTACCAACTTGATGCATTTGAGTCGGTTGACAGACGGACCGAGAGACTTATCGGCAACGATGCGCTGGTCGACTTAAAGCTCCAGAGCCTTGAACACCGACGACGAGTTGCCAGCCTGTCAGTTTTCTATCGGTTACATTTCGGGGAGTGTGCGATGGAACTGCACAATTTGATTCCGCCTAGCTCTTTCCATCTTTGGACTACAAGACGTACGGCAATGCGCCATCGGTACATGGTGGATATTCCACATCCCACCCATACGCACAAAGCGTTTTGAAAATACTTTCATTGTGCATACAGCTAAGGAGTGGAAATCCCTGTCTTTGTTCCCTGATAGCTACAACCTAGGGGTCTTAGTTAAGAGTGAATAGGTTCCTTCTAGGCAAGCGTGCTTCACCTCTGACCACATCATCACTTAAAATCAGGCGAGCCGATATATCTATAGCGACTAGATTTTGAATCAGGTTAGCATATAAAATGGGGAATGGAATCTGAGGCTGTCGGCCACCTTGTTCGTAAATCCCACGCCCGCGGTTAGGTCGCGCGCCGGTCACCAATTGTGGTCCATAAAAGAACTTGAATAAAGCTCAAACTCGCCATCAACGTGCATGAGAGCGCGGTCGAAACACTACAGTCTTTCGCCTATGTCTAAAATGTCTAAATGCAGACACATTTTGACCAGTTATTGTAAAGCTGGCAGTTTGTCTCTTACACCTTGGTAAATTCATCTTTGCCAATGTTCTGCGTGATTTCGTGAAAAAGCTCTAGTTTGAAGGCGGCCTTGACCTCTGGAGAAGAGATACGATAGCGATTGTTTTTTTTTTTAAAAACCTGTGGGAATTTCAAAAGCTATCGAAATGTCATGTGAAAAATCTTTTACATTTTGGCATTTTGAACATAGCCATCGCTAACATCGAATGACACTTGTCTAGATAATTAGAGGCTACTTCGTTCAGTCCGAGTGTGCGCGTGTCTCACCTAAGTAATTGACATTTCACTACAAGTCCCGCAGCCTCTCACCCGCTTAAAGATAAGCAACTTTTGTCTCCGCAACTAAGTCGCTCACCTCAAATCTATTAGTCCGGTCGAATTAGACATGTCAAAGTGCATTAATTCGCATAGAGCTGAAAATTGGTACGAATGTTCGGAACACCATTATAAATTGTAATGTAAAAAGGCCCCATCGATCCCACACTTAATATTTTTTTAATTCAAGGTCAAAGTTTGCAAATATGGGTTTTTTGCGTTTTTTAGCCGAACGGTATGTTTTATGACAAAAATAGGTCAGACAAAAATTGTAGATTATGCAATTATCTATAAAAATGTATCTACAATTTGACTTCTAAACGTCATCGTTTCTGAGATATAATGGTTGAAAAGTTGTATTCTTCATAAAATGCATAAGCTTTTAAAATTAGTAACTCGACTCCACAAGACATAATTACCAACGGGATTCGCTTTCTTCTATCTATGGAGCTCCAAAAATAGAATTCGCCCAGCTGTAAACCCATAGATTTGAGGTGAGCGCCTTAGTTGCGGAGACAAAAGTTGCTTGACATGATGTGAGAGACAAATTAGTTGCGGCGACAAAAGTTGCTCGTGCGCGCTATCTCTTACAATCGTAATTCTACCGTCCTGAGAGAGGTTCGGCGATAAAGACGACGATCTTTGTAAAATGCACTACTCTCCAAAATTAAACGGTTGGTGGTTACATTACAAATAAAAACTACGGCGATTTCACCTAAATAACACTACAAACATGTCACACTTCAATGATTAAAAAAATAAGAATAGGCGGAAGAATAGTCCCTTTTTTAAATGATTTTTTTTCACATTTCAATGTTCTTTTCGAAAAAAAACCATCAAAAGTTTTTATTTTACACTGTCTAATAAAGAAGTAGTTACAGCTGCCATTGATATTATACATAATCTCAGACAAATCAATGTTTTACATACAATATTAAACAATGTTTTACAAACGAATTACATGCAATATTATATTATTTTCAAGATTCTTACTCAGATCCTTTGATGTTTTAAACATCGCCAAAAAAATAATGTTTCAATGTAATATTATATAATTCTATTAAATGATAAATATTTATACGACGCAATTATATACAATTATTTTATTTACAGTAAATAACTACCAGGACCCAAGTTTCGGTGACACGTTAAGTTCGTCTAGTCTAGGCACTAATTATTTTGTATTAAAAATGCATCAGTGGAAATTTAAGGTTGCCCTAGCCGACGGCACGAACTATTTAGTGCGCGGGGTTAAAATGCATGCTATCTTTTTCTACAACACGTGCGAAAGAGATAGATGCTGTGATGAGCAGTAAGAAGCTATTTCGCGTACGAATACAGACTTTTGCAAATTTGTAGCGAAATGGATGATGATTTAGGACGAAAACGAGCGCTCGAAATTTTATTAACAGACCTTTGAGAATATGGATATCATGAAAGCACGACTAAATGTATATTTTCAAAATAAAATTATTTGAATTGTTGCACTACTAATCTATCCCTGTATGGTGACTGTTTTGCAATTTTCCTTCTTCTTATGGTATTTATTCGCGCTCAAAGATGCGTTAAAATTAGTGTTGAAATATGGAACTTTCGACGCTCATAACTTTCAAATTATGAGCGTCGAAATTATAATATCGTCGAAAAAAATTAACGTATGTTATGTACATTTTAGGGTTCCGTACCCAAAGGGTAAAAACGGGACCCTACTACTGAGACTCCGCGGTCCGTCTGTCTGTCTGTCACCAGGCTGTATCTCATGAACCGTGACAGCTAGAGAGTTGAAATTTTCACAGAAGATGTATTTCTGTTGCCGCTATAACAACAAATACTAAAAACAGAATAAAATAAATATTTAAATGGGGCTCCCGTACAACAAACGTGATTTTGTTGCCTTTTTTTTTATAATGGTACGAAACCCTTCGTGCGCGAGTCTGACTCGCACTTGGCCAGTTTTTTACTTTTTGTTGCCATACAGGGCTAGATAATGATGAGACAATGTGATATCATTTTTAGGGTTCCGTACCCAAAGGGTAAAAACGGGACCCTATTACTAAGACTCCGCGGTCCGTCTGTCTGTCTGTCTGTCTGTCACCAGGCTGTATCTCATGAACCGTAATAGCTAGACAGTTGAAATTTTAACAGATGATGTATTTCTGTTGCCGCTATAACAACAAATACTGAAAACAGAATAAAATTAATATTTAAGGGGGGCTCCCATACAACAAACGTGATTTGTTTGCCGTTTTTTGCAATAATGGTACGGAACCTTTCGTGCGCGAGTCCGACTCGCACTTGGCCGGTTTTTTATTTTGAACGTACATCGACAAACAATGGAGTAATCGCCAGACTACGTTTGTATGGAAGATTCATCGTCTAGGGCAACCTTAACTCCGTGTAATGAGCCTGATCAACTCTCCGATGCTATTTAGCAATTGTAGTTGATTGAATTAAATAATAATAAACACAAAAAAACAGCCAAAACAACTTTAAGGCTCAGTGTATTCAATATCATCTCTGAGCCTTAGTAATACCTCTCCTTTGTAAGACGGTAAAAAGCAGATATTTAATTCTACGCCTTACCTCCAGCGTATAAAAAGAAAAATATATAATTGCATCTACATACTTAAAATGTATATAGAACTCTATCAATAAATAATATGGTAATTGTAAAGCATTATACTCGGCAAGCTCACTCGCTGATCGACCAATCAGAGTTCCTTACAAATAAAATTCATTTCACACTCTTACAAACTATTTATAGCGTACTTCGTTATAACATAACCTTAATAATCTCAAGCAGTTTAGAATTTTAGTGTTTTATAACTACGATTGTCATGATTAAGACTACTTTTTGATAGTACTCAAAAAATAATGGGACATCTTTAAGCCCAACTGCATAACACACTTCGTTTTGCAGAAATAATATTATTATTAATTGCGTCATTCATTAATTGCAAACGACTTTGAACCTAATTGCCTTAATCAACCATTAACAATAAAAAAAAAATCCTCCATAGAAAAGGAAGATCGTCCAACCGAACTGGTGTTAGGTTGGTCAGTATCCAGATATTATTTTTTAATAAATAAATACAATACCTTCTCGATTGCCTCCTTGATCTAAGTGCTCCCTGCTGAACATTAGGTTAATGTTTTTTTTTTAATTTAAAACTTCTCAATACCAGGTGGGCGTCTAGATTTGAACCCGGTCGATGGCAGTCGGTTTACCTTCAATTTCATGTGCATTAAATATGACTGGCGAAATGTAGATGTAATATAGGATAGCGTCGAATTGTGGCAGGCCGAAGTGTCTCTGCAGCATGATGACCATGATCACACCGACGAAAAAGAAGTATAGTATGGTTACAGCTCGATGTCGTGTTAGACCTGCGTGCCGTGCGCGCGTTCTGCGTCCAGCGTTACGTCCTCGGGCGACGCTAAATCAGCCCGCAGCCGCACGCCGCGTCCAGTCAGCGTCCAGCGACACGCGGCACCGCCCACCCTAGGACGTCAACACGTTCAGTATCATGCGTGAGGGACACCAAGGACCAAGTATCAACAAACAGATTGCTTAGTGCGAGTTTTTTAACGATCTCGACCGAGTTAATGTTAACTCCAATCTGTACTGAAACTTAATAAGCGCCGCCTGTTGACCTATTTTCTAAACAAATTGACATAAGAGAACGTTTACGTTACCGTCGAAAACGTTAATAAACCCGTACTATGGCCTCGGAAATGAAGTTTTAAATTCGATTTGTGGTGCAAGTGGGCCCTAATAATAATAATAACAAAATTTAAAAATATATATATAAATATATATATATATATATAATATATTTTATATTTTTAAATGTTTTTGTTTTTTAATTTATTTTATAAAATATTTAAAAATGTACAAGATAAGAAATTTTATGAATAAAGGACATAATAATAATAAAATATTTATTTGCGTATGGTTAACATTATGATAGGGCTCGTGTTACCTGCAGAGCGAGTCTTCCGGCGGTGTGGGCGCCTGCAGGGCGGGCAGCGCAGGTGCGTCGTCGTCGTCGGGGGAGCCCTCGCTGGCCGAGCTCGACCCGGCCGAGCTGCCGCCGCCACGGTACCGCTCCACCTCGTCTGAATAACATTTTTTTTTTGGATAATCAGTCTTGTGTTTTCTGATAGCTACAGTCTTTAAGCCAAGAGTGAATAGGTTACTTCTAGGCAAGCGTACCTTATCGTCGACCACATCATCGCTTATCATCAAGCGAGATAGTGGTCAAACGCGAGCCTATCAAAAATTATAAATAAACTGCCATCTGGATGCGAGTTACAATGACTGTTGAGGTGTTAAGGTCGAGATTTGCTTGTTAGAGTTTTTAAATGAAATCGACGTGTGGTTCGTACAAAGATATATTGGACACTGCTTATGAATGAACTACGCAATAACTACCTTGATCACAATAATGTATAGATAGCTATAGGCGACAGTATTTAGAGTGCGCGCAAGTTAAGTCTGCGCGCGGCCAAAAACGGAACTAATCGTTTGTCATTTATGTCAGGTGTCAAGAGAGTGTGTTTTATTCCGTGTTTTTATTCGTTTCCGCAGTAAATAATCGCCATCATTATGCTAAAAGTAATTTTACAATGCATGTCCTCGAAAAGAGCGGTTTTCAAAGCAGCCAAACTGTGCGGAAAGTGTCACTTTTTTTCACTAGTGCTTTTTACTTTCCTGTACTTTTTTGAATTTTTAACTCCATCTTTTATTTGAGAAAAGTTTTAAAAATTAGTTATGTACAGATTATCATTCAATAAAAGGTAAAATAAAACTAATACTTCATTTTAGGCGTTTTTAATTACTCTAGATTTAGATTTTGATCAATTAATTAATTTTAAATATTCATTAAATATGTTTGGCAGAACGTATATTTTGCTCGTGCCTTATTGCGTTACGATGTGACAGCTATTTGTACATGCGCAGTAGATATGCCCGAGGAACTATTAGTTAATCTGTGGATATGATGAACGCGCTTGAATAAGCCCGCCATTTTATTAATTTATTTATTTCCTCGCACAATGCATAGTAAAATGTTGTATGATACACGTACGTAAGATGATTTCCGACTCGTGTCGATTTATCCACTCACTCGCTTCGCTCGCTCGTGAATAAAAATGCCACTCATCGGAAATCACCTACCTTCCGCACTTGTAGCATAAATAACTATAAAGTGATGGCAGGGATGTTTTCTTCAAGTGCACAAGACAATAACGGGCCAAAGGTACCGTTTTACAATGATAGAGCCCGCGTTGCTTATTTGACAGGTAACTTTTAGGGATACCACAATACTAAAATTTCCCTAAATTTTTGTACTACCGGTGCCCGACAGTATTGGTTTTTGGGTGGTACATAAATATACCGGCGGCACATGACCGGCATCATGTAATTTAATGCATAATCGTTATTTTGTTTTAGGCGTTTCTAAACGCACCGTCACCCAAATAACTCAAGAGGGTTATGTGGCAGCAGCTTCTTCAAAAATTGTTGAAGAAGAAATTAAAAAAGAATTGAAATTGAAGTATTAGCCACTGCAGGACCATTGTTAGACCAAATTTAACAGTAGGTATTCAATAAAAGATTTATAATAATTTCATGAAGCTTCTTTCATCATATTCTATAAAAGTATAAAAAGCTAGTAATTAATTATGCTTAACTTAAATTACTTTTAAGTTTCGAGAGAAAAATGACTATTGATTAAATGTAGGGAAAAAGATCAGTTATGCTGGCAACATTAAGCACGCCACCCGTCGCGCGTAGACTTATCGTGCGAGCACTCTAACCGAACAATGACTTATATGGAAAGCCATTGCGTACGACAGACCATAGACTAATATAATATAGTGTGACAGACAAGTGAAATTCTGTCAACGAAAGCGTCGTCCATAGCGATTGGTAAAATGTCAATAATGTAAAGAATTGCCAAGCGCCATCGAAAAGTCACGTGATCGTTTCATAACAATATATCATTTTGACAATCGCCATCGGTGACAGAATGACACTTTTCCTGGGTCGTATTTATGTTAAATAAATTATTAATTAAATATCTTTTCATAAAACAAGCTTTTTTTGTAGTCTTCTCAGCAAACCCTTTCCTTTGATACCCATATCATGGCAGTGCACAAAAAATAACTAGTCCGCCATTTTGAGCCGTCCGCCATATTGGATTTAGAATGATGTCACTTAGCTAACCATGGATTTTCACCCAAACTAAACGTGTATGCAAAATTTCATCTTAATCGGTAGAGGATAACTGCTTTAAAATTCGGTTGCAAGATTTAACCCGAACACACTTGCATACATACATACATTGCAACTTAAATAAAAGCTTATAAAATGGGGTTTTATAGACTCGTTTGATATCCAATGTGAGTTCGGTCACGGGGTCACATTGCTACGAAAGAAAATTTGGTTCAAATAAATCTCACTTCATGGCGCGACATGTACACACAATTCAATAGAATTGTATGTAAAATTATCATTTTCTGGAATTGTACATAAAAATTGTATGTTCTTGTTCAATCAACTCTCCTAAGTACAAAATTATGGAATATTGGGTTCTTAATTCACATTTCAAAGATTATTTGAAAGGATCATTTAAAATTGATGCCAATAGATGGTGCATTTTTAAATTATCGAGGCATTCCACTCGATTGTTAAAATTTGCATTGTAACACATTTTGGTGCAAAAAAAAAACTGTAAAACGTGCAAAAAAAAACTGTAAAACGTGCAAAAAAAAACTATAAAACGAACCTTCACTGTATTTAAAGAAAAAAATATTAACGAACCTAGTAAATCCTTTTACTTGCAAGTCGCTGCTAACACCATCTATTGCCGTGAAACGGAATCGAACGCGATTGACGTACTTACAAAAACAACAAGATTAATCAGATGAAAAACGCTAGTAACGTCGGCACGGTTTCTTTGTATGGGATGAGGCATCTGTATGCTAGTATTACATTATCTGTGGTGCGGTGATCCTGTACAGCATATGAACCACATGCTAAGGTGCCCCCCAACCTAAACCTGCACTTAGGCTTACCACTGCCGCTGCAATGAGGGTTTTCTAACATTTCTATGTTTTTTTGTTTTTTTTTGTTTTCGAGCCTATCGATAATAAAAAAAAAAAAAAAAAGATATCTGGCTGCATTGAGACACCCGGTTCAGACATGTCAAAACCCTTATGTTTTCTGATATTGACAATGACAATTGAGAATTTAACCAACTGAGTTTTCCATCGGCTCGAAAAGAAGAAGCTTATTAGCTAATAAGCTTCTTCTTACTAAACACGGCCGAAATCTGAGACAGTAATGCTCTGGCAACAGTGAGGCAAAGGCCACGCGTGATGCGACTTTTCGATATCGAGAACAAAAATTAATTATATAAAATATCATCGCGTGAATATGCGATCATCGTCTTTATTAGTACGGTTTAACAACGGTTAAACCCGATTGCGACGTCGTGCCGACAGAGAGCGTCTAACGGTTTGCGAAAAAAGTAACACGACGACCGCGAATTAACCATACGTGTGCGTATTTGCGCGATGATCTCTTAGTATTAATGAGACGTTAGCGTATTTGCGCGAGGATCTCTTAGTATTAATGAGACGTTAGCGTATTTGCGCGATGATTTCTTAGTATTAATGAGACGTTAGCGTATTTGCGTGATGATCTTTTAGTATTTATGAGACGTTAGTGTATTTGCGCGATGATCTCTTTGTATTAATGAGTCGTTAGCGTATTTGCGCGATGATCTCTTTGTATTAATGAGACGTTAGCGTATTTGCGCGATGACCTGTTTGTATTAAGATGACACCATGAGTTTCCACGGCGTTGAGTTTTCGGCTTTCTGTCGTGAACTTCATACCTCGTTTATCATCACAGTCCGGCGCGTCCTCCAGACTCCTGAGGATCTCGGCGCACAGCTCGGAGTCGAGCGGCACCGGGTTATCTGACTCCCTGCAAGTTACACAGTTCCATTTTATTTCATGATCATAATTTTGTCGGATTAGGAGCCCTAACCATGCCGTCTCAAAACTATCATGGTGCGACCGTGAAAAGAGCCTCTGTCTTCACGCACGATGGAAATAATCTTGCTCTAAGAGCTTATGGTAACGGCCCTGATCAGTTTGTTAGTCTGCCTAGTTATGATAAAAACTGTCGAGTCAAAATTTAACTGTGTCGGACGGGGCGAGGTATCTGTGTTGTTCGGTTTAAGGGGACGAGTTTTGCTGGGTATCAGTGTTAAGGAGGACATTTTTTGCTGGGCATCAGTGTTAAGGGGGACTGGTTTTGCTTAGTGTCAGTGTAAAGGGTTATTTTTACTGGATGTCGGTGTTAAGGGAGAGTTTTGCTGGGTGTCGGTGTTAAGGAGAACGAGTTTTGCTTGTTGTCAGTGTTAAAGGCGATGAGTTTAGTTGGGTGTCGGTGTTAAGGGGGATGAGTTTTGCTGGGTGCCAGTGTTAAGTGAGACAAGTTTCGCATATTGGCAGTGATTAGGGTAAAGACCTTTGCTGGGTGTCAGTGTTAAGGATAACGTCCTTTGCTGGGTGTCAGAGTTAAGGGAAACGACTTTTGCTGGGTGTCAGTGTTAAGGGTAACGACTTTTGCCGGGTGTCAGTATTAAGGGTAACGACTTTTGCTGGGTGTCAGTGTTAAGGGTAACGACTTTTGCCGGGTGTCAGTATTAAGGGTAACGACTTTTGCCGGGTGTCAGTGTTAAGGGTAACGACTTTTGCTGGGTGTCAGTGTTAAGGGTAACGACTTTTGCCGGGTGTCAGTGTTAAGGGTAACGACTTTTTCTGGGTGTCAGTGTTAAGGGGTACACAAAAGTGGTCTCTATGACGGGGGCTGAGTATACGTACCGGTTGTGCAGCACCAGCGCCACAGCGGCCGGGTGCGGCACGGGCGGGTGCAGCGGCGCGCGCGGACTGAAGGCGCTCGCCTCCAGCGCGGGGGGAGACACGCGCGGCAGCGCACTGCCGCCCCACTCGCACCACACGCCGGATGCTGCCACATTCAACTCAATTTAGTTATTTTTAGAAAACATAATTTGTGAAAATTCATGTTGCAGAACTTTATGACGGTAGTACTCGACAAAAAAAAACCTGAGCACATGTCTACCCGCGTGGTACCCGCTTGCCAATAGTTAGAGTGGAACGTCAGAGCGACATTGACAGCTCAAAGTGCACAGTTAAGCTGGGAACAAATTATCGGACGCGACTTACAGCCGCGGCTGATATGTGTGCACAGTCGTATGGGACGCGGCTTGCGGACGCGTCCGAGCGCTTATGCCATAGACAATATAGCTTATTCAACGAAGATTATGTTTACTTAGAAACATGTCGAGTAGTAAAAGTGAGGACGCAATTCTCAGCTGCGAACATACTCGATAAATTTTTCTTCCATTTTTATTTATAACCTCGCACGCATGTGCGAGATATCGCGTAATCTGAGTTGTTCTGACGCTCGGACGCGTCCCGCACCCCGTGCACACCGTTCGCGGACGTTTTCGGCTAACACAAACATCCAGCGAGCCAGATCTCTATCAGACGTCCGGGCGCCCAAGGTCACGTCCGCGACTTAAGTCCGATAGTTTGCGCAATGTAATGTACATTCATTACCCAGATACTCTATAAGCCGCGGCTGTCAGTCGCGTCCGATAATTTGTTTCCAGATTTGTTTTGACCATGTAGTAAGACCAGTGTTGTGACTCACGCGTGGCGGCGCCCCAGTCGTCGCGCTCGGCCAGCACGTCGGGCGGCGCCGTGTCGCGGCCGCAGCGCGCCGCCCACGCGCGCTCCGCCTCGCCGCGCTCCAGCGGCAGGCGCGCCTCATCGGCTTCTAGCGCCACCAGCACTTCCGAATCGAACACCTGGCAAACATAAATATACGTTAGTTATTACTCTAAAATTAAGGCTGCTAATTAAAAGCTTCATCCCACACACACACACACATACCTCGACGAGCGTGTTGGCAGCGAGCGCGTGCCAGTCGGCTACGTCTAGGCCGCGCGCCGCCCACCAGTCGTGTGCGCGCTACATCACACACACACACACATACCTCGACGAGCGTGTTGGCGGCGAGCGCGTGCCAGTCGGCTACGTCTAGGCCGCGCGCCGCCCACCAGTCGTGTGCGCGCTACATCACACACACACACACACACATACCTCGACGAGCGTGTTGGCGGCGAGCGCGTGCCAGTCGACTACGTCTAGGCCGCGCGCCGCCCACCAGTCGTGTGCGCGCTACATCACACACACACACACACACATACCTCGACGAGCGTGTTGGCGGCGAGCGCGTGCCAGTCGGCTACGTCTAGGCCGCGCGCCGCCCACCAGTCGTGTGCGCGCTACATCACACACACACACACACACATACCTCGACGAGCGTGTTGGCGGCGAGCGCGTGCCAGTCGACTACGTCTAGGCCGCGCGCCGCCCACCAGTCGTGTGCGCGCTACATCACACACACACACACACACATACCTCGACGAGCGTGTTGGCGGCGAGCGCGTGCCAGTCGGCTACGTCTAGGCCGCGCGCCGCCCACCAGTCGTGTGCGCGCTACATCACACACACACACACACATACCTCGACGAGCGTGTTGGCGGCGAGCGCGTGCCAGTCGACTACGTCTAGGCCGCGCGCCGCCCACCAGTCGTGTGCGCGCTACATCACACACACACACACACACATACCTCGACGAGCGTGTTGGCGGCGAGCGCGTGCCAGTCGGCTACGTCTAGGCCGCGCGCCGCCCACCAGTCGTGTGCGCGCTACATCACACACACACACACACACATACCTCGACGAGCGTGTTGGCGGCGAGCGCGTGCCAGTCGACTACGTCTAGGCCGCGCGCCGCCCACCAGTCGTGTGCGCGCTACATCACACACACACACACACACATACCTCGACGAGCGTGTTGGCGGCGAGCGCGTGCCAGTCGGCTACGTCTAGGCCGCGCGCCGCCCACCAGTCGTGTGCGCGCTACATCACACACACACACACACATACCTCGACGAGCGTGTTGGCGGCGAGCGCGTGCCAGTCGGCTACGTCTAGGCCGCGCGCCGCCCACCAGTCGTGTGCGCGCTACATCACACACACACACACACACACATACCTCGACGAGCGTGTTGGCGGCGAGCGCGTGCCAGTCGGCTACGTCTAGGCCGCGCGCCGCCCACCAGTCGTGTGCGCGCTACATCACACACACACACACACACACATACCTCGACGAGCGTGTTGGCGGCGAGCGCGTGCCAGTCGGCTACGTCTAGGCCGCGCGCCGCCCACCAGTCGTCCGCCCGCGCCGCTCCACCGCACGCGCGCGCCAGCTCCTGCGCGCACGCCTGCACCGCGCGCTGTAAAACAATACAAACGTCCTATTTATTAAATTAGAGACACACATATCAGTGGCTCAGTAATCATAGTTGCTGGTTGCTGTGGCCCGCAAGCTCTCATACATAAACACGGAGTGAAGTACACGTACCCTGAGGTCAGGCGAGGTGAGCCGCACCCGCGCACGCGCCGCGTCGCTGAGCCCCAGCGCCAGCTCGCGGCGCCGCGCGCCTGCCTTCTCTCGCAGCGATGCGCTCAGAGAGTTGCACTCCTTCTCCAGCTGCTTGAAGGCGCCAGTCTGTCAACACACGCACATCAACCCGTCAGACAAAACTACGAAACACGAAACTACACAAAGCAACGCGATTGTCAGTTAACGGAGTCTGGTAGTCAGACATAAATCTAACTAAATAACGCAAGTCCCTCCATCTGTATGAAAACCAAGCGTGCCACTTTTTCACAAACAAATTTACATACCAATGAAAGAAAACATTTCCAATGCCCCGGCCAACTTTTTCTATACATTATTTACAGCTCAATATGGCATAAAAACGCATTTTGCTAGATTTCGGTGGATTTCCGCTGCCGATAATGCTAAATGAAAAGCTCATGAAGCTCAAGATCGTAACTTTAGTCCGTTTTTTGGCACACGGAGTACATACAATTGCGTCATCTAGTTAGATTTATGTCTGTGGGAATAGCTATCCAGATACTGAAAGATTAACCAGAAGGTAGGATCCAGGCAGACCCAAAGCGACCTCCACGCAGAATACCGCTTAAAAAAACCAGATACAGACCTTGGCGATCTGCACGGAGAAGGGTCCGAAGCAGGCCTGCACGAAGTGCTCGTAGTCGCGCAGCGGGCGCTCCACGGCCAGCTCGCGCTCCGCCAGCCACGCGCCCAGCGTCTCCAGCTCTGCGCGCGCCATCACCGCCGCCAGCGCCTGCCCGCTCCTGAGACACAACCAGCATAAGTTAATACCCCGCCATTGGACTAACGTAAACAGCGAAATAGGGATGATGTCCAGTGACCAGCGGGAGCTACCCTACGACCATCCTTACATAATAAACTAGCAGACACCCGCGTGGTGAAAGAATGTTTAAAATCGGTTCAGTAGTTTCGGAGCCTATTCGGTACAAACAAACAAACAAAAAAAATCTTTCCTCTTTATAATATTGGTATAGATTTGTTGAGTTGGGCTGCCCGAGTACAAAAAACATTTCTTATCGTGCCTAAAAGCAGCAGAATGCATTGGTCGCTGGTTCATATCCGGCTCGAAGGACCAAAAAGATGTGGAGTCCTGGCGCTGAGGTGCGAAGGTTACCGGGATTTCTTATGTGTTAAGGTGAACGCGCACCTGTCCGCGCCGCAAGAGCCGCACGCGCCGCTGTTATCGAATTTTATAAATCTTTATATGAAATCGTATGCAGCTTCGCGCACCTATCCGCGCGAGCACGAGCCACATTTCAGCAAAATGCGGTAGGTATGCGGATTCCACCAGCGCGTGCGGATGACGTCATCAGATTCGGCGGGCGCCGCGGAAACATGATCCGTATCCGTATGAAAATATAGTTCAATATGTACAGAAGTGGATACAATGCGTACGGCGCGTTCGGCGCGGATAGCGCGGGGCCAAGAGAAAATGCGATGACTGCGGCGCGTGCGGCTCCTGCAGCGCGGATAGTTGCGCGTTCACCTTAATATGGTTGAATACCCCGACAACTGTATTCACCAAGCAGTTTTATTGAACTAAAGTAATTGCGGTAATGCGCATATATAATACTCACAACGGATCTTTGTGGCTCTAAAATTGGCTCTGTCAACAATTACGCTCGAAACAGATAAACTGCATAGAGTAAACGAGATAGGATGATGCGATAAAAGTATGCGAGTGAAAGAGACAGTTATACAATGCTATTTTCACTTTCAATATTGACACAAAAATAGCTAGTGCGCAGCCTCTTGCAGCCAATTCAGAGCCACAAAGATCCGTTGTGAGTATTATAATAATGAATAAAAGTAAGTACATGAGATCGCGGGCGTTAGCATAAAATTGTCGAGCGAGCTTGTACATAAAGAACCAGTTTTCGAGTTAGTGTGCTGAAAAAGGTATTATTTTGAATGATCATCAGGTGTGTGTATATAGTAATCGTGTGTACTGACGTGATCTGGTAGTAGGTGGTGGCGTGCAGGCCGGGCCCGCGCACGCGGCGGCAGAAGGCGGAGTCGTGCGCGGGCACGCGGGCGCCGCGCGCCAGCACGCCGCGCCACGCCGCCGCCTCCCACAGCCCGCGCAGCGCCCACCACGACACGCCGCCTGCGACACACAACAATACATCATAACAGGGATCTTACTCTGATAGTATAACATTTCCTTTATGAGTTCTCTAAATAATTTCACCACAAATCAAACAAAACTTGTCAGGAATTATCCTGAAAAATTTTGGCCAGGATAGTGGTTTAGAGATAAATTATACAAACAGCACACTTTAATTTATCAGAACTTTAAACTATTTCAGTTTTGATCGCACTGAATCGCTTACAAATCGTAACTATCCCAAGACGAACCCGACCACTCCTAAAAAAAAAACGAAAATCAAAACTAGACTCGGGCTCGTTTTCGAACTCGAAACTATCTCTGGAACATTTAGACTAGTCTATTAGTCTTGATGCATCCAGAACTTTCCTGGATAATCGACCACTAACTACCACCTCCAGCACATTACCTATGAGCAGCAGCGCGGCTGCGAGCGGGCACAGCAGCAGCGCGGCCAGCAGCGCGCAGCACACCTGTAGCACGCCCAGCACGCCTACGCGCCACACCACCACCTCCAGCAACACCAACCATCTTCGCATACAGAATAAATAAAAAAAATAATTTAATTTAAAAAGCAGTCGAAAATGAATTGTTACCAAAAAAAACATTTTTTTTGTATTCCTGGCAGCAAACCCATTGATGCCCATATCATGGGGGTACATAAAAATTTATCCGCTATATTTGGGAGTCTGCCATGATGAACGATTCCTTAGTGGTAAACGCGAGGACTTCAGCTCAATTCAACACCAGTAAGTGGATAAAATTTAAGTAGCTATACTCTTTGCGCTATAGTATGGTGCGGGTGACAGTTTCGATAACATTTTTTACGCATATACGTATACGTATTTTTAGGGTTCCGTAGCCAAATGGCAAAAAACGGAACCCTTATAGATTCGTCATGTCTGTCTGTCTGTCTCTCCGTCCGTATGTCACAGCCACTTTTTTCCGAAACTATAAGAACTATGCTGTTGAAACTTGGTAAGTAGATGTATTCTGTGAACCGCATTAAGATTTTCACTCTAAAATAGGAAAAAAAAACAATAAATTTCGGGGGTCCCCATACTTGAAACTGAAACTATTTTTTTTTTTTTTTCATCAAACCCATACGTGTGGGGTATCTATGGATAGGTCTTCAAAAATCATAATGAGGTTACTAATATATTTTTTTCTAAACTGAATAGTTTGCGCGAGAGACACTTCCAAAGTGGTAAAATGTGTGTGTGTGTCCCGTAACTTCTAAAATAAGAGAATGATAAAACTAAAAAAAAAATATGATGTACATTACCATGTAAACTACCACCGAAAATTGGTTTGAACGAGATCTAGTAAGCATTTTTAATAATACGTCATAAATCGTAAACCGCAATTTACCAAGTACGGAACCCTTCGTGCGCGAGTCCGAATCGCACTTGGCCGGTTTTTTTGTAGTTTAACGTCATACAGGCAACTATGGTATATGGTATAACTATGGTATGACGTTAAACTACAAAAAATGCGTATACGTATATGCGTAAAATATGTTATTGAAACTGTCGCCCGCACCATGCTACAGCGCAAAGAGTGTAGTTTTCATTACAAACACCGGAACAGGTGAAATAAATAAAAGCTTATAATGAGTTGTCATTTACAACTGGGATAAGTCAAGTGTCCTAAATTGTGATCAGTAAGAGTACCAACCTGTTGAGATGCTCCGGATCCGGACAATCAATATCGTAGAGCAGCGCATTAGTGAGATGTGTGGCGAGCGCCAGTGGCGGCGCCCACAGCGGTGCTAGCGCTGCCGCCGCCGCGCACACCACGCACGCCAGCAGCACCAGCAGCGGCAGGCCCAGCAGAAGTAGCAGCGAGCCCGCGCCGCCCAGCACGCCGTACGTCCACACACGGTGAGCAAGACGACTCAGACCCTTGCCCAATAGACCTGCGCGAGAGTTGCACTTGCTGTTGTTCAAAATTTAAATTCTCTATGAATCTACTCCCTAACCACGAAGTCCGTAGTTTCGGCCTTCGTTACAGGCGTGTCCTACTCCGTATCACAAACGGACGCATGATTCGTTCGGGTCCCGAACTATTAATGAATAACAACACCATTTGACAGTTGTACCTACTCCCTATCTATGGTTGTATCTACTCCGCACGGTTGGCGCAGTGGTTGAGCGATTGACTGCTGCGCTGCGTGTCGCGGGCTTGATTCCCGCACGGAACAAATATTTGTATGACCTACAGATAGTTGTTCCGGCTCTGGGTGTTTGTGTATGTGAGTTTATATGTTTGTAAACGCACCCACGATACAGGAAGAAATTCCTAGTGTGGAGCAACGTTTTCTTAAAAAAAATAATTAAATTAAAAAAGAATCTGTTTTACCAGTCCTAAAAATTAAATCATTACGGAGTAGGGTTCACTCCGAAGTTCCGGAGTACTTTCAGACAGGCCCGTAGTTTCATTGACGGAGTTAGGGAGTAGATATGCACGACAGTTGTACTTGTTGTTTTTGTATGGCATTGTAGCGCATAAGTAAGTAAGTAAATATTTATTTCTCAGTATATGGTACATTGAGATCTTACATTTAACATTGTTTCACACATACTACCATTGCTGGTGTAGAAATATTAAATATACTAGCTACAAGCAAATCAAAACTTACATTATAAGATCATTATATAAATTTATGAAATTTTGTACAATGTCGAAATATAAATCATAATAACCAAAAATAAATCATAATGTCAATAAAATGAATCATAATTTCAAAGAATAATCAAAAATGTCAAAAAATTAATCATCATATCAAAATATAAATAATAGCGTTAAAAACAAAAAAAAAAATTAAAAAAAACAAAATTACATTG
This sequence comes from Orthosia gothica, assembly GCA_949775005.1. NCBI lineage: Eukaryota > Metazoa > Arthropoda > Insecta > Lepidoptera > Noctuidae > Orthosia > Orthosia gothica. The sequence continues at coordinate 19,523,999 of OX459034.1, forward strand.
TAATTAATGATATTAGTAATTTGACATTATTATGAAGAATTATTAACATTTTAATTATCATATCAAAATGTATGATTTAAAAATTAACACAAACACACACCTGAACAAACACACACAAACACATGTTTAAGACGACGACTAACGCCAACGACCTTAAGGGAACAAAACGCGCCCTCGTTTCACACCTGTGCGACCCGAAATTTAGTAGTTTTTTGTACTTTTCTTATTATTCTATGACCTTACAAAAAAAAGCTTCAGATCAAAATGTAGATAATTAAATTGTCTTTGATATGGTGTCGATTTCATTAAAATACGCCCAGCGGTTTTGTTGTGATTGTCGTGTTTTTGTCCGTTTTAGACATAACTTTACAAATTAATTACACTATGTTATACGAATAAAACTCGAAATTTGCTGAGATGAAATTATTAAGAAAATGGTCTAATATAACATATATTTTTTCCAATAAATTACGACTAGCCGTTTAGACGTGATTCTCATTTTAAAATCAGCTACTCAAGGGAATCGGCGCCTTAAGAGCGTAGGCATATTAAATCTTAGGCGATGTTTGAACTAGCTCGTAAGTTAATTCTAAGCCCTCTCAACCTCTGTATACAGCTTCAGTCGTCCAGTAAACCTTCAACGGAGAACAAGCCTTTCAATTCCTAAACCTTCTGATAACATACCCAACCACACATTTAACGGCAAAGTGACGACGTGATTGACAAACGGCAAAATTCTAAATTCAAATTTTCTATAGAAATTTTGAATTTCGAATCTCGTAATCAGGTGGCGATAGTTGCAGTTGTAGTTATTGCACGGCAGGTTCTGAATCCCAATTCTCAAAAGAAAATTACCATTTAAATTGGCAATTCTTCGGGCGTAATATAACTGAATCCCCACCTGTGTCGGGCTCGGTCTCGAAGCGCGTCCTCTCTTTGGACACGTGTCGCCACAGCGTTAGGAGTCGCGACCACATCGTCTGCGTTTCACTGCTACGCTTCGGGAAAAGGGTTCCGTTCACCTAATACATACAAAGAAAATACATAGTATAAATAAAAATTTTCATTAAAAAATCTTTTTCTAAAACAACCTTGTTTTCGTATCCTTCTCAGCAAACCCTTTCATTTGATACCCATATCATGACAGTGCACAAAAAATAACTAGTCCGCCATCTTGTGCCGTCCGCCATATTGGATTTAGAATGACGTCACTTAGCTAACCATGCATTGTGGCTGCTTTAAAATTCAGTTGCAATATTTGACCTGAACACACAATACATACATACATTGCAAGTTAAATAAAACCTTGTAAAATCAAAAGTCAGCCGAAACACGTCCACTGCTGGACATAGGCCTCCCCCAAGCGTCGCCACATTGACCGGCTCCGTGCGTCTCGCATCCAGCGGATCCTCGCAACCTTCACCAGGTCATCGGTAGCACACATTGCCAGATTATCAAGACGGTCGTAAAACATGCGAGTAGGATGGTTATAATTTCTGAAAGCTCTATCTATACTTAATCTTGTATCACGTTTTGAAATCAAGCTATGGTATTTTAATTACAAATCAGTAAAATTTGCTACAGTTTTATTTATATTTTATGATAAAAGATGTGTCTAAAGTCATTATCATTTCAGCTAAAAGACGTCCACTGCTGGACATAGGGCTTCCCCCACGCGGTCCTGTGCCTCTCGCATTAACTGGACTCCTGTAGCCTTGACCAGGTCGTCGCTCCACCTAGAGGCAGGTCTTCTTATGCAGCGTCTTCTGGTACGCGGTAGAACTTTTCTGCCCCAACGGCCATCCGTATTGCGAGCAATGTGCCCTGCCCACTTCCACTTAAGTATCTAAAGTGTTTTAGATGTAATAACATACTTCTTTCAGTTAAAATAATCTATACTAATATTATAAAGCTGAAGAGTTTGTTTGTTTGAATACGCTAATCTAGGAACTACTGGTTGGAATTGAAAAATTATTAAGAGGAAATACGGGCGGAGAGACTTTTGAAAAATAGGTATTTGAAAAAACTATCGCTGTCGCTCTGCGAGCGCGTGGCGCCCGGCCGCCCTATCCATGTGTGTGTAAGTTGACAATGTGTGCGTGCCTCCGAAACGCTCCCGGCCGCGGCTCGCGCATTTCATGTAATCGCCCCAGTCACTCGTTACTTTTGTTGTTGTGGATTGTGGACAGATATCCAACAATATCTGTTATTCTTAACAGCAAACGCAGAAAACATTTTTTTGGACGTGACTAATAATACTGTAGAGCAATTTAATAATGTAATTGCTAAATTTATTGGCGGAAAAAGAATTAACTTTGCAGGAAGTGGCTCATATCACATCAGACAAGATGTTATGGAGTAGTAATTTCATGGAATAGCGAAAGGCTATTCATATACGCATTCAAAAAAAAAAAAAGGCCGTAGTCCGGGCCAATATACAAAAAAAAAATATAGAACAAAAGCAGCGTTCGAAAAAAATCACAGAGATTTATCGAAAAAGGAAACTGACGTATCCCAAAGACGGAACGAGCAAAATAAAAAGATCTACATAACCTGTTAAAACTACGGTCGCTTAGAGTTGGAAGAAGATATGCCTTTGGATTTATATAAATTAAAAGAAAAATAAATTTCTTGAAAGATTGCTCTCAACTAAGGATGTTCAAAGAAAAATAGTGGGGGCCAAAGCGATAATAGCTTATGGGAAATTGAAAGGCTTATGGCATCGAATTTTGGGCGAATATGTAAGATGCGACCGAAAACGTCGGTTCGCAAAATATGAGAAACGTTATTATATAACAAATTTAAAGGAACCGTGGCTACCAATTATGGCAAGGAAAAGGAATCTGAAGCGATCGATCAATTTATCAAGCACACGGGGCTACAGGTATTAGAGTGTGGAATGTTTATCGATGAAAACAACACCCTTTTTAGCGGCAAGCCCGGATGGTCTGGTAGGTGAAGACTCGATAATAGAGGTAAACTGTCCTTATGAAATTGCAAGTATGTCACCTGAAGACGGAATTCATCAAAAATAAATGGATTTAGAGCTGTTTTCAAGGGTCATCACTAATCGTCTCCGTAGACCACACACATACGCTGCGGCAGGTTATACAGAAGACCGAAGAGTACAACCTGCCTCTCTGTTTAGCGTTTGTGGAATACGAGAAATCCTTCGATTCGATCGACACTTGGACTGTACTGCAGTCTCTCCAACGGTACCAAAATGACTACCGGTACATTGAAGTGTTGAAATGTTTGTATAAAAACGCTACCATGTCAGTTCGACTTCAGGATCAGACCTCGAAACCCGTCCTTATGTAGCGAGGTGTTCGACAGGGAGACGTAATATCTCCAAAACTGTTCACCGATGCACTGGAGGATGTCTTCAGGGTTCTGGACTGGAAAGGGCTAGGCATAAATGTCAATGGCGAATACATCACTCACATTCGGTTTGCCAACGATATAGTGGTCATGGCTGAGACTATGGAGGACCTCAGTACAATGCTCGATGACATCAATAGAGCTTCCTAAAGAGTGGGTCTTAGGATGAACATGCACAAAACCAAGGTGATGTTGAATGTCCATGTTACACTCACTCCAATCAAGGTCGGATACTCTATACTCGAAGTTGTGGGTGACTTTGTCTACCTGGGACAAACGATCCAGTTGGGTAGGGCCAACTTCGAGAAAGAGGTCAACCGTCGAATCCGACTTGGCTGGGCAGTGTTCGGGAAGTTGCGGTATCTTCTCGACCAACTTACCACAGTGTCTCAAGACGAAAGTCTATGACCAGTGTGTGTTGCCAGACATATGGCTCTGAGACATGGTCGCATATTATGGGCCTCACCAGAAAGCTTACAGTCACCCAAAGGGCAATGGAGAGGGCTATGCATGAAGTTTCCTTGCGTGGTCGAATCAGAAATGTAGAAATCCGCAAGAGAACCAGGGTTACCGACATAGCCCGAGCAATAGAACTTAAGTGGCAGTGGGCAGGGCACATTGCTCGCAGAACGGATGGCCAATGGGGCAGAAAGGATCTGGAGTGGCGACCGCGAACCGGAAGACGTTGCATTGGAAGGCCTCCCACCAGGTGGAACGATGACTTGGTGAAGGTTCCGGGGATCCGCTGGATGCGAGACGCACGGGACCGATCAATGTGGTGGCCCTTGGGGGAGGACTATGTCCAGCAGTGGCTGATATGATGACGATGATGATGATGAAATAGATTTATGTATGTTTAAAGGCAAAATGTTACAATTAAAACAGAATCACAATTACTTCTCTACTACACTATACATAACTTGTCGAGATTTCTGTTATTTTATTTTATGGAGTCCCAAAAGCTTTTATTTTTCAAAATATTAAGAGGGACTATGCATTATGGCATAAAAATTAAACCAACCAACCAACCATTATTAGAGAAGTTCGATAGATTTGATTTGATTTGAAAAGTTCTACCACATTAGTGGCAAGCCTAAGGCATTACCCTTTTTCCAGAAATCATTGACGGTTGGATACCAAAGAATAAACCAGTGAGAGAAAGCACGTCGTCATAATCTGCCTAGCCTTTTCCCATCTATGTTAGAGTCGGATGCAGCTGAATACCAGTATTTTGATAGATCCACTGCCTATCTGACCTCCACAACCAGTTACTGGGTAATATGCAACCCCTTGGTAAAACGGGTCAGGCTTTCGGGCTGTCAAACCCGAAAATAACAGCCGGGACCAACGGCTTAACGTGCTTGGCGAGACACGGACGGGTCTTGGTATGTAAAGATGGTCACCCATCCACGGACCAACCACGGCAAGCAAAGCTTAACCTGATCGATTGACCCGTGCGGCTGACGTTGAAATAAGTTCAATTTCGCTGATGTACCTAGTAGGCGATTTAGAGATTGCGGATACCTATCCGATATTTAATTTACTGTTTTGTATTGAAAACTTTTCGTAACAAATATTTATAGACATGCACTTTATTTTACTTTGTATCCAATACTTTTTAATACTTCTATTTGTATTTCTCACGAACAGCACATGTAAACAATATAAATGTGTTTATCGATAACTGTTTACAACACTAGTATATCGATATTATTTTCAACTACTACGCATCACTTTTCCGTCTGTGTACGTATTATGCAGACCCCTTGCGTCTCACCCCGCCCACAAATTCGTGCGATAAGGACAACTGCAGATTCGACAAATTTTCTTAAGTAAAAAGTCATAATTCGAGGTTTGGCTCTCGTCTGTTTTCTCCTCCAATATTGGACCGATTTAAAAGATATTTCATAAACTGAATAAGAAGGATATTTACTATGTCCCTATGTTTTCCTTTTTTCATTAATAGTTGTCAAATTTGTACACTAAGGCTCTGAAGACAGCGACTCAATACAGACAATTTTGAGCATTTTGAGAGGGTTCTAGTTCTTATACGGATAATATATCACCAAAAAGGAAAACATAGGGACATAGAAGAAGTTGATATTTATTTTACTGTAAAAAATCATTGCTTTAAGTTCATAAACCAGTGAGAAAACAGACGAGAGCGTTTGTATGGACAAAAGATCACCCCCGTTTCCTCTTAATGTGTTGGATAGTCCATTTATAGATGAAGGTTTTTTTTTATAATGTTTCACAAATCGGGCAATACAATTGCAATTAATACAATATAATTTAACGAATGCCCTAAACTAACTGTATGCCTAAAAAAAGTGAAAAGAGTTGAATTCCCTGCCGGAATCTGTGTTTCCCGATAGCTACTGAACGAGGGTCGACTTACGAGGGTGGTTAAATGAAACACTGGACTTTGTATTAAGCGCGTATAATATAAATATCCACAGTGCTTGCTGCTCACATCCAACAAAATAATAATTGGCCTCCTGGCTAATTGTCGGTAACACAACGATAGCGCGATCTATATCGTCGCCAACGCCATCTATCGAGTTTGTCTAAAACTAATTCGAAATGAACGAATATTTACGTGAACAGCTACAACCTGGGAGTCTTTAAGTCATGAGTGTATAGGTTACTTCTAGGCAAACGTGCTTCACCGTCGACCACATCATCACTTACCATCAGGCGAGATAGTGGTCAAGCGCAAGACTATTATGAACAAAAAAAAAAGAAAAGTGAACTCAGCATGCATTATTAATGAAATTCCAATTTTACTTTGAATTTACAAACAAAATATAATAAACCAAACCTACTTATTTATTAAGGACCAATAGGAGCGGAGCATATATAAAAATTTTGCAAAAAACGGAGAGCTTCCGTTGCGTGCGCTGCGTAAATGGTTTCAGTTTCGCAACAATCATGTATGTAGGGTAGGTAGGGTAGATGGGTAGGTAGGTAGCCAGTTGGAGTGAAGCCGCGTGGGAGAGCTAGTAGTTAATAATAACTTTACCTGTGACAGCTCTAGGTCGGGCACGAACGGCTTGATGCAGAGCAGTGTGCGCAGCGACAGCGGAGAGCACCACGGCACCAACACTCCGAGAACGAACATTATGTTCCAGCACCAGCACCACGTCCTGGAAACACAGACATTGTGAGTTATATAATATGTCGCTGCGTGTTTGGAAATAGTACATTGTGATACAAGGGTGGAAAGTAGGTTATTGCAAACGAGCTGTCATTAACAAGTTCGAGCCGAAGGCGAGGGTTTTTAATGACACGAGTTTGCAATAACCTACACACCCGTGTATCACACGACGTTTTTCAATACAGTTGTTGGAAATAGTAAAAACAAATCAAAGAATTAAATTAAAATTCATAAATAAAATTCTGTCCATAAAATAAAATTATCGTAAGTCGCCATATATCTTTCTCAAGATTTTCGGGGCAAAATGTCATCCTGCGCAGTTTTTGCCTCAGATAAAATATCGGGCAAAGTTAATTCTATTTCATCACTTGTACTTGAACTCATTATAAAAAAAATAATCAATTTATCACACATGAAATTAAAATTTTCAGAAAATGGCACGTTTTTGCAACTGGACATATATTTTTTACTACGAAAACAGCCTATACAGCTTATTCGATTTTTGACAAATGCTGATGTGAAAATAATTAAATTAAAACTGTTAATTAAATATATTAAACAACCATCTAAAAGACTTTTGAGAATTCAATGCTAAGACGTACGGACTCATTCATTTTTCTCGTATAAAATCTATCCCATTTTATTCTATGTATGAAAACTCCTTGCTACTAAACTTTTTTAAATTGATTTATAAAGGTGAATGGCAGATTTCGTACCGCATACTTTTTCTGTTGTTTAGTTATAGAATTTGTACCACTTATAATGTCAACTAAGCCATTTATTTGCATGTTAGTTTACTATTTTTAAAACTTCGGATAAATTAATAACATCAATCTAAACATTTTAATATATAAACGTTATAAATCGTACGCTAAAAGCAGTTATGTTATTAGAAATTGCCTTACGTAAAATAACACAAATATTGAATTGATAATTTATTACTTAGAAATAGAAATAACATTAAATATAATCAAACTCATCATTATCAAACTGTTGCAGTCCGCTGCTGGATATAGGTATCTCCTAATGCCCTAAGTAGGTACGATCCGCATCTCAATCTACCTACTTAATGGTAAGTAAAACACTACAAAGATAGCAACAAATAATTTACTTATCATAATATGCAACATTTACCTATATTGTAACAATCTACATTGGTACACTAGTACATAACCTTAAAAAATTAAACTTGTTATAACATTTACGTCCCAACTTTAAAAAATCTAAGAATTTAAAAAGGGATTATCTATCATATTAACTACCAAATAAAACAAAAAATATCCCAATACACGAAATTTCTATTAGCGGTACGAAACTCCCATACAAGCCTGCCGTTCGCCTTTAAAACTCAACTGCAAAAGTAATGATCGAGCTCGTAAACAAAAGTCACGACCGCGTAACAGAAAGATGCCTATGCACAAGATTTAATTTTCGAATCATATTTATAGCCTCTGAAAGTACGCCATGTTGAACAACTGTATTGAAAAATACGTTTTTTTCGCGAAAATCCTAGGCTTTTTGTTAAAGATTTGGTTAAAAGAAAAAGTTTGGGGCAAGGGAACCGTGTGCTCTGGTACGAATCGAAGTATTTGAGAGCTTCTTTAGGTGTGAAGGGTCTTACCGGTGCGCCAGATTGAGCAGTCTCCAGGCGGGCCAGCGCGTGGTGGTGGTGGCGCAGGTCTCGCGCTGCACCAGGAACACGGGCTGCGAGGGGTCGGAGCGCGGCGTCACGATGTTGGTGGCGCGCGCCGACAGCACGGTGGGCACGCGCTCGCGCCGCCCGCGGAAGTGCCGCACCACCACCCACTGCGCCGCGCGCCAGATGCGCCGCGACCACGTGAACGAGCGCGTGGGGGACACGGCGCTGCGCAGCTCCTGACGACAACAATGTCACGGTTACAGGTATGCGGGAGAGGGGGTGAGGTCCCACAATCCTCCATCGACTAGACCAGCCTTTCCCAAAGTGGGTAGGCTTGTTCTTACTCGGACACTAAAAAAGTTCGGTCTTCTAGTTCTATTAGTTCATTTTAGTTCACCGTTCATTAAGATATTCTTAAGCGACATGTCGGTCATCGAGATCGTACGTAGACCGAGCAAACTGTACTAGTAAACTGTTCATCAGTCATCACGCTCGCGCGCACGCTTCTCAAATCTCTCAACTCGTTCACTCGCTCAGGCTCAGACAATCGTAGTTCGTACCGTACTAAATCGTTCTGATTCAGCACTCGAGCGATCCGATGTCGCTTGGATCACTGTACTAGATGAACGATTTAAACGACCGAAACAGAATAGTTCGTTCTCGTTCACCTAAAGGAATTGCTTCCTAATAGTTCATAGTACATGTACTACACAAGCCTACTTGTGGGCGCTGCAGGCCTAAAGGGGGGCGGTAAGAGACCCAGAAAGAAATGGGGGCGTAGTGTAGAGACTTGGGGGGTGATTTGTATTTTCATTTAGCTAGGAGACCTCTTAGATGACTGCATGAGCTCTCGACTCTCAACTACAACTTGTGAACATCAACTAATACTAGTTAAGAGATTGATCAAACTCAAATTAACTCTTGCGAAGTCTCGTTTAGAATTAATGTTTAATCTCCGCTAATATAGCTCACAGTAATTGATTAATTTAATTTGAAGTTATAGTGGTTTTTAAGTAGGTGAAAAAAGGGGTGGGCTAAAAAATTATTTATTCTGAAAGTGGGCAGTAGACAAAATCCGGAGGAGCCCCTAGACTAGGCAGTTGTTGTGTCTGGTCCGGGTAACTGCCCATCGGTTGTTGTCGGACTGTTGTATACCTGGTCGTTCGTAGGTGGCGACATAGATACATACTACCCACATTTTAGCGATGGTCATTAACATTGCTGTTATAGACTAAATAAAATAGACAACACAAAACGAGTGGGCTGCACTAGCACCACGGTAAAAATATATACAGTATTTTATCTTCATACAAACGGTCGGAACGCGAGTAATGCCTACGTGACTCGAGGTCAGCACACACTCGTTATACTACCAGTCGCGGACGCGCCGCTATGATGAACAAACAGTGTGCTGGTTTTGTAAGTAAGCGTGCGATTTGTGAATATTTTATTCAAATACGTACAAGTTACGTTACTTAATATGTCAGTGAGCAATTATAGCCATATTGTGCTGTTTTTAATTGCTTGAATTCTTCTATAACGCACCCAGAGATAACATTTTTAAATTACCTGGAACCTCCGAAAGGCATAAAAAAAAAATATACCTAACCTAATAATACGTAATTTGTTTCGCTTTTTCCACCGAGTAAAATACTTGGATCAATAAATATAAATAAGTGGATAGGGTGATAAAGTCACGTCACCTACCTACCTACGCTTGGGCACAGGCTCGGTTTAAAAAAAAAAAAAACTAGTAGGTAGTTTCCCAGGCTAGGCTATCTACTTACTTATGTACTTAGCTACTTACATATATTATTTAATTAGAAAAACATCATTATGAAATGATTACTTATGAGACTAATAATTGGTAGGTACCTACATAGTAAGATTTAAAATAGGTTTAGTAAAAAAATATAATATTTACCTCAGATTAGAGAAAAGAATCTGAGATATTTACAATCACAAAACTAGAAAAAAACTCAAGTAGGTAGAGGCGGGCGGCCCTAACGCGTGTTTAGGTGACGAGCGCTTGTAGGCACTTATTTCAAGGTCAGGGCCGAGTCACAATACTGTTAGATAACTTTACCGTGCTAGCACCGCCATAATTGTATAGTGTTCTCGTTATGGAATACAGAAGTAGTTCAAAATATTTGTGGTGGCACCTATTAACAAATGTATTTATCTACCCAAAAATACAATATCGAATGGGCTCATCATCATTACAACCGAAAGTCAAAACGTTGTTTTCAGTAGAAGGTACAGAAGGCAACTCTTAAATTTTTAGGGATCCGTACCCAAAGGGTAAAAACGGGACCCTATTACTAAGGCTCCACGATCCATCTGTCAGTCACCAAGCTGTATCTCATGAACCGTGATAGCTACGTCTGTCTGTCCGTCTCTCACTAGGCTGTATCTCATGAACCGTGATAGCTACGTCTGTCTGTCCGTCTCTCACTAGGCTGTATCTCATGAACCGTGATAGCTAGGCAGTTGAAATTTTCACAGATGACGTATTTCTGTTGCCACTATAACAACAAATACTAAAAACAGAATAAAATAAATATTTAAGGGGGGCTCCCATACAACCAACGTGTTTTTTTTTGCTATTTTCTGGTACTGAACCCTTCGTGCGCGAGTCCGATTCACACTTGGCCAGTTTTTTTTCTATAAAAATACACACCTTCATAAGCAACGGTTCTCGGTCCCTCAAAAAAGCCAAATCTCTAAGCAGGAAGTATCGGTGCTGATGCAACTTGTGCGCTTGCATCGCTGCAGCGGCGTCCTCCATGGGCGTCCAGCGCAGCTCGTTCTTGAGTCGCAGCGCTGCAGCCGCTAGCTTCTCCTTGCGCCACGCGTCCGCCCGGGACAGGATGGGGTGTGTCGCGCATATTCGTGCTTCGGCTGTTGCTAGACTGGCTTCTAGTTTTCTGCGGACGCCTTCTTCGGCTCTGCAATTAAGATTTACAAAGAATAAGAGACTATTTTCAGGGTTACCCTAAACACGGTGTCTCAGCGCTAACAAAGAAAATTTGGTTCAAATAAATGTCACTAGATGGCGCGATATGTATCGATTCGTTATTGAATTGTGTATAAAAAAATAATTTTCTAGAATTGGTCATAAAAATTGTATATTCTTTTTTTTTATAAACTCTCCTAAGCACAAAATTATGGAATATTGGGATCTTAATTCATATTTCAAAGATTAATTGATGAGTTCGAACCCAGGCAGTCAAAGCGCCTGCCTGGGTTCGAACTCATCAATTAATCTTTGTGTAAATTATTTCATCACCACTGCTCTTAAAACGGTGAAGGAAAACATCGTGAGGAAACCGGTATGTCCTAGACCTAAAAATCGAAGACATGTGACATTCACTAACCCGCACTGGGGCCGCGTGGTGGATTAAGGCCCATTACCTCTCTCACAGAGTATTTAATATTGATTCCAATAGATGGCGCGGTTTTAAATTTCTGTCGCACACGTTATTTTTAATTTGTATTGTAACATATTTTGGTACAACGAAACAGTAAAAACGTACAAAAAATACTATAAAACAAATCGTCACAGTATTTAAAGAAAAAAGTTGTCACGAACCGAAAAAACTCTTTTAATTGCAAGTCACTGCTGACACCATCTATAGCCGTGGAACAGAACCGAACGCGATCGACGTACTTATAAAAATAATCAACTTAATCAGACGAAAAACGCCAGTTACGACGGCACGGTTGCTTTGTATGGGATGAGGCATCTGTATGATAGAATTATATTATCTGTGCCCTAAGGTAGTTTCGGTGCAGTTATGTCAATTGTACAAAACTACATTAAAAATGCAGTCTTGCAGCTCCAGTGCTGTTATACAGTCCGTCTGTTTAAGGTTCCCCTAGTCGACGGCACGAACTATTTAGTGCGCAGGGTTAAAATGCATGCTATCTCATCCGACAACACGTGCGAAAGAGATAGATGCTGTGATGAGCAGTAAGAAGCTAGTTCCTGTACGAATTAGCACTTTTGCAAGTTTGTAGCGAAATGGATGATGATTTACGACGAAAACCAGCGCGCGAAATTTTATAAACAGACCTTTGGGAGTGTGAATATCATGGAAAAATTACTAAATGTATATTTTCAAAATAAAATTATTTGCATTGTGGAATTACTAATCTATCCCTGTATGGAGGCCGATTTGCCTTCTTCCTATGATATTTAATTCCGCCCAAAAATGCGTTAAAATTAGTGTTGAAATATGGAACTTCCGACGCTCATAACTTTCAAATATATTTTTTTTTTACATTGTTGTTTCCATACAGGGCTAGATACTGATGAGACAAATTGATATAATTTTTTATTTTGAACGTACATCGTCAAACAGTGGAGTAATCGCCAGACTACGTTTGTATGGAAGAATTTTCGACTAGTGTAACCTTAAGACTCGTGTCGCAGGGCAGCTGCAAGAATGTCTGTTGCAATAAGCAGTACCTTTGTGCTCATCTATCTTTATGATTTGTGTACAATAAACAACAAGCCTATTATTTCAGTTATTTTTAGTACCTGGTGACGATGGCGAAGGCCCGCAGCTGCGCGGCCAGCAGGGCCGGCACGTCGGGCCCCAGCGCCAACAGCGGCTCACTGCTCAGCACGGCCGCGCACACCCGCGACACGTACTCGCGCATCGCTGCTTCCCGCACCTCCTACACATAATATAAATAACGAATAACGTCAGAAAACGTAATAAAAAAACCCAAAAAAACATAACGTACGTTTTAACGTTTTTATATTATAACGTTGAAAGGAGGAGAATGCCCATTTTGTAAGGAAACTTGGGCCCTTTTGAAAAAATGTTTGTGTCTTGATGAATTTTGGTTGTATACGTATTGTAGAAAAAAACATATTATATTCATAATTAGAAAACATTTTTTATTTATTTTGGGGGGTTCACGAGATATAACGATGTTTCTGTTCTTTAAATGAACCCTTATTACAATGCAATAAGGTGCATACAAATGTCCAAGTGAAGGAACCTGATCTGTTGTTGTCTAAAAATATAAAGTAAAGGACACAGATGGAAAATAACACAAAATATAAATCCTTTTTTTGTATAATATTGAAATCGCAGACAAGATACCTCATAAGGGGCCTGTGTATGGGCAATCTCCTTTTAATAATTATTTTTTCAAGAGAATAATATTGAGAATGGGTTTAGCACAATATTTTAAGTTCTGGTTAGTTCTCCCAAACAGTGGCGTAGCCAGAGGGGACCCAGTTAAGGGAGCCACCCATGCTAGCTACGCCACGACTACTGATGGCGGGCAAATCCAAATGCATTTTTGCGGGACTAGACACCAGATATTTGAGCCTTTTGCTGAGTTATAATTTTGTTTACTCATTTACGTGATGTTTACCTTATCTTCAACTGAGCAGATACCGATGCAATATTTGGAAGCGATAAGATATCAGTTCCTATCTTACTGAGGTAAATCGATGCAAATTATAGAGACATACCACACAGGTAGTGTTTTGTTGAAAAGAGATTGAATGTGACGCCTGGTTACCAATTTTTATACAGAATGTAACGAAATAATAAGTGAACAACTTTCTCGAAGGAATTCATAGCCAATTCTCAAAAATACTATTATTTCCCATGTAAATTTATTTGCTCAGCTGACAAAAACTTTGTATGAAAAATCCAATAGGGTAGTTGAAAAAAGAAAACTATTTAGTCTCTTAGTTAGATAACCTAAAAATATTAGTTACGTATTTTTCTTTTGCCACGTAAACAAAAAAAATACGACGGTACAGTGCGTTGAAATATCGTGTGACGTCACGGTGTGCTACACTTTATATTGGCAAAGTGACGTCACAAGCCCCCACTCCTGAATTTTGATGCGCTTTATCTTTGTCAAAGTCAAATATACTTATTCAATTAGGCCAATAAACGGCACTTTTGAACGTCACATAAATTAAAATTAAAATTTACATTTGTGTGTGTCTGCCTAGCCTTTTCCCAACTATGTTGGGGTCAGCTTCCAGTCTAACCGGATTCAGCTGAGTACCAGGCAAATTAAAAAAAAAAAAAAAAAAAAACTACCGTGCATTCGGAAAGTAGATTGTTATGGAGAAAAACGCACACGAAACTCCATACTTACTCTTTTAAAAAAAAAAATAGGTGTTTTACAATATTTACATACGTACATACATTAATATACGTCAATTTTTATTTATTTGATAAAGCAAAAAATACGGGTACAATATTATTTGATAATATCATTGAAGGACTAAACAAAATTATCATTTTCGTACCCAGGAAACATCCCTATTTTGCCTTTAACTTCATGGGCAAAAGCAGTTTTCAAAATATAATCACAACTTTCCGTTACACTCTTTAATAGGGTTCCGTACCCAAAGGGTAAAAACGGGACCCTATTACTGAGACTTCGCGGTCCGTCTGTCTATCTGTCACCAGGTTGTATCTCATGAACCGTGATAGCTAGACAGTTGAAATTTTCACAGATGATGTATTTCTGTTGCCGCTATAACAAAAAATACTAAAAACAGAACAAAATAAATATTTAAGTCGGGCTCCCACACAACAAACGTGATTTTTGTGCCGTTTTTTTGCGATAATGGTACGGAACCCTTCGTGCGCGAGTCCGACACGCACTTGGCCGGTTTTTTTATACATATTCTCATCAGTAAACCCTTTCATTTGAAACCCATATTATGGGGTGCAAAAAATAATGGGTCCGCCATATTGGATTTAGAATGATGTCATATAGCTAACCATATATTGTCATCCAAACGAAAACTGTATGTAAAATCTCAGCTCAATCGGTTGGAGACAAGTGTTTTAAAATGAAGTTGATATTAGTGTCTGACCTGTTCAATGTCCTTCATAGGCATCTTCTGGCTGGCGAGCTGCGCGGCGCGGCGCTCCCTGAAGTGCAGGAACCAGCCGCGCGCCTCCCGCTCCAGGATCGCTTGCAGGGTGGTGGCCGCGCGACGCACCAGCTCGCGCCGGTACAGGCGGAGGTCCACCTGAACAATAACACTTTTAAAATATGGGCTGAGTTTTTCAAAAGTCAAATATTTTTACTAGCAGACACCTCACGGTTTAGTAGTCCCCGCGTAGTTCCCGTTCCCGTGGGGATACAGGGATAAAAAGTAGCCTATGTCACCCGGGGATAGTGTAACTTCCCAACGGTGAAAGAATTTTTGAAATCGGTCCAGAAGTTTTTATGTTTATTCGTTACATACAAAAATACAAATCTTTCCTCTTTATAATATTATTAGTATAGATATAGATGAGAAGATATAGATAAGAAAAATAAATAGCGGTGTGCTATACTTTCCATACAAAAGCTGTCACATTATATTGAAAAAGTTTATGGATTAGACAAAAGTAATCCTGGCAAGGCGCGGTGATGATAGGTGGAGTAAAGTAGTGACCGAATGGCGTCCAAGGACTGGAAGGAGAAGTATTGGTCGTCCAGCGGCGAGATGGGCAGATAACATTGTTGCCATTGAGGGTAGAACCTGGATGAGGTTGGCAGGGAACGTGGTGATTGGTACGAGAAGAGAGAGGCCTATGCTCAGCAGTGGGCGAAGTCGGACTGGGAAGGATGATGATGATGATGAATCTGAAATAGTTTATTATACAAGGAAAAATATCTGTCTATCCGTGATAAATGTAGGCGTCTGCGCCTCCCGCGCGTCAGTTTTCTCGACTGCTGCTATGTGCTCCTGCTTCCATGATCAAAACTCGGATCAGAATTACTTTGCACTTGGCGCTGTCACGTCACTCCCGACTTTCGACTTTCGTTATTGGCGCACGAGGAGAACGCGGGGCGCTGCGCGGGAAGGCGGGGATGGGGCCGAGGTGCGCAGTTATTTTGACAGTTGTACCTGTGTACGTTGCGGGGTGGTGTAGAGGCAGGGCACGGGGGGCGCGGGGCGGGGCGGCTCCCGCGCGTCAGTCTTCTCAGCGGCCGCGCGACGCATCGCACGCGTTACCCATGCCGCTAATGCTGCTATGTCCTCCTGGTGTTCCGGCTTCAACAGAAAACACCAAAATGGTTATTAAAATCAAATCGGCGAGTCACCCTGACTAACTAACATTTATCAAGACCTAAACTTTCTCCGGTCTTGCTAATATTTCGTACCTTGCATATCAGCTCTGCTACCAAATAACGCGACCTCTCTTCTCTTATCTTCTTGTCGAGGTCGCGAGCTTCTAGAGATGGCATGCCGAAAGCCAGATCCAGAAGTCTGAAAACATTAACACAACAGTAGGCAAACGTATTTTGTTCAACAATAAGAACACAAACGATTGTAGACGAGGTAAAACATAGAAATGGTATTTTTTTTTACTATTGATAGACGACTATCTCACCTGATAGTAATTGATGATGTGGTTGATGATGAATTGTAAAGGAAGTGATATCACTCTATAAAATAACTTACAACAGTCTATGAGTCCACTGTCCCAAAACTATAACATATGCAAATCTTGTAGCAGACTTGCTGGCGTTTTGTGCCGCGTGGGTCTGACCAGGGAAGTAGCAGAATTGGACCGTTAATATACAAGGTGTCTTTGATCGCGACGCATTACAAAACACTGTGGACGCAGTACATGATTCTGGACCCCCTAGTGTTGGCATTTTTCTTGGCTCTCTTCTATAATTAGTTTTCTCGCAAAAAACAGGAATGAAAATAAAACTTAAAAGTGCTATCCATCAGCTCATTTCCTAAAGTTCACGATCGAGGTCAATGCCGCCGGCTTGTACCTGCACGCAGCGCGCCACCCACACTTTCTCTCTTTGCATCTTTGGATTATAATTAAAAATCTCATCAACATCATTTGACGAAGACGTCCGCTGCTGAAAAAAGGCCTCCCTCAAGCGTCGCCACATTGACCGGCCCCGTGCGCCTCGCATCCTTCACCAGGTCATCGGTCCACCCAGTGGGAGGCCTTCCAACGCAACGTCTCCCGATTTGCGGTCTCCATTCCAGAACTTTTCGGCCCCATCGGCCATCCGTTCGGCGAGCAATGTGCCCTACCCAATGCCACTTAAAAATCTTATTCGAAGATGTAGAACTAATTACAGTAAAAAAATGCTGATATTTTTTTCTAACATTTGGAAAAAGCCGACAAAAAGTTCCAACGCTAGGGTGCAGAATCATGTACCGAATCCTTGGTACTGTTTTCGCGTCGGTGTTAAAGACAGCCTATATAGTTATAAAGGGAGGTGGCAGATTTGGAACATTCACAAAATTAAAGTTATATATACAACCCCTGCAGCAAAGACAGTCCCGGCGATGGCCGACAGCGGCTCGTCTCTCAGCAACCTGGCCTTGCCACGACCACGATGAGGGCAAACGCGCGTGCTACACGCGGGTTTGACCAGGGTAGTGGCGGAATTGGACCATTAATATATTGTTACCTGTGCAGCCCCTGTAGCAAAGACTTGGCCCCGGCGATGACGGACAGCGGCTCGTCCCTCAAAAGCCTGTCTCTCGCCACGACCACGATGAGGGCGAGCGCGCGCGCCACATGACAGTACAGCTCTTCGCGTGCGCGCGCACGGCCTCTCTGCAGCCAGCCAGCGACGCGCCAAACGTGGGTCTGGCCAGGGAAGTGCCGGGAGGGGACCTCGAACTCTCTGTGTATATATACGTACGTGTGAGTACTATTGTACTTTCTTTCGAAAAAATTACTGAGTTCTGGCATAGTGTTGACTGTGGCTAAAATTTCTAAATTATTGATCTGTTATCTACATCCTATTTGTGTAATATACTAGGACAAACTGACAAGGAATATAAATCGCTTTTGAAGAGGGTTCAAGAAGTAGGACCAGATTTGCAGAGAAAGATTGGTTTGTATGCGAACAGCTGGTGAATACTAGGACAAACTGACAAGGAATATAAATCGATTTTGAACAGGGTTCAAGAAGTAGGACCAGATTTGAAGAGAAAGATTGGTTTGTATGCGAACAGCTGGAGTATACTAGGACAAACTGACAAGGAATATAAATCGTTTTTGAAGAGGGTTCAAGAAGTAGGACCAGATTTGAAGAGAAAGATTGGTTTGTATGCGAACAGCGGGAGTATACTAGGACAAACTAACAAGGAATATAAATCGCTTTTGAAGAGGGTTCAAGAAGTAGGACCAGATTTGAAGAGAAAGATTGGTTTGTATGCGAACAGCTGGAGAATACTAGGACAAAGTGACAAGGAATATAAATCGCTTTTGAAGAGGGTTCAAGAAGTAGGACCAGATTTGAAGAGAAAGATTGGTTTGCATGCGAACAGCTGGAGTATACTAGGACAAACTGACAAGGAATATAAATCGCTTTTGAAGAGGGTTCAAGAAGTAGGACCAGATTTGAAGAGAAAGATTGGTTTGTATGCGAACAGCTGGAGTATACTAGGACAAACTGACAAGGAATATAAATCGCTTTTGAACAGGGTTCAAGAAGTAGGACCAGATTTGAAGAGAAAGATTGGTTTGTATGCGAACAGCTGGAGTATACTAGGACAAACTGACAAGGAATATAAATCGTTTTTGAAGAGGGTTCAAGAAGTAGGACCAGATTTGAAGAGAAAGATTGGTTTGTATGCGAACAGCGGGAGTATACTAGGACAAACTAACAAGGAATATAAATCGCTTTTGAAGAGGGTTCAAGAAGTAGGACCAGATTTGAAGAGAAAGATTGGTTTGTATGCGAACAGCTGGAGAATACTAGGACAAACTGACAAGGAATATAAATCGCTTTTGAAGAGGGTTCAAGAAGTAGGACCAGATTTGAAGAGAAATATTGGTTTTTATGCGAACAGCTGGAGTATACCAGGACAAACTGCCAAGGAATATAAATCGCTTTTGAAGAGGGTTCAAGAAGTAGGACTAGGATTTTAAGAGAGTAAAACTAGTTTGTATGCGAAAAGCTGGAGATTGAATATCGAAGGTAGAAAGTAGTGATAGTAAGTTCTTCATTTTGACAAGACTTGTTGTAGGCAACATTGAATACATGCTGTCTGTGGTCCGTGCCTCATTTTTAGGCTCGCTGGTTTCCGTCATTGCGGGCGAGAGGATGTATCTCGTAAACAACCAAAAAGTAATAGTAAAAAAAGGCATTAACTTAAGTCAGTTTCTCAAGTATTTCAACAGTTCAATAAACAAACATATCTCACAATCTTACACCAGTTAACAGTTGAGCAATTTCATTGTACACACGAGCCAAATTTAAAAGAAGAATAATATTTTAGGCATACAATGGAACCTTTTTAAATCGTCACCTTCTGACGTCAACGAATTGATTTTTTCATAGACATATTGTTGTAGAGTTGCGTCGACAAAAGAGGCTAGGTTTGAAAAGGTTCCCCTGTACATTCAGAAATACAACTCACTCGGATTCTGAGCCTATTTTGTACGACTTTATGCGATACTTCGTCTTAACAAAAGGGTATAGAAAACAGTATTGTTAAGAGCTCAATTTATGGTACTATGTACTAAAAGTCTGAGTATACCTACCAAGCATCATACATAAACAAAAAATACTAACAGGGGTAACAAAACATTTCAAGTTCGTTTAGCTTCAAAACAGCTTCAAACGCAGTGCTATTTTACGGTAATTAAGAGCAATGAAGATACAAGGGGTTTCTAGAAACTTCCATGGAATGAATCATGAAGACTACAATACGATGGAATGTATAGGTATACTAAAATAGTTCATGATAGCGTTGCACAGATACACAAAATGCATTTCTAAGTTGTCATGCTATGTTTGGGGGCCAGGACATTGGCTCCAATGTATTTTGGGTTTTTAAATTTATTTTTGACTCTATCAGGTTGTAGCTAAAAATATACGATCTTTAATAGGTGTCAATTGATTCGACTGAAGGATTATTAGTACTTATTTCTTAATATAATCTGACCGCAAGTCTTTGTGTGAACAATGGTGGTAGCAATTTTAAATAGGATCCCTTTTTTCGCATAATGTTCTTCTTCGTAATATACTTTGGCATAACTGTTTTGACATAATTTGTTTTGCCATAATAATTCTTAACCATTTTTTTTTGGCATACAGTTTGTTTGGGCATAATTTTATTTCGCATAATGTTTCGCGTCATCTCCTTCGTGTTAGGTTACTTTAGTTAGACCCTGCATAGGGAAATACCGCGCGGGGCTCCGTCGACTCTGTTGCATAAATACTAATCGTACTATTCTATATTAAAACCACATTAAAATAATAATAATAAACACATCTTTTTATTGCTCGGACCAATAAGTCATGGACATTTTTCAGAAAGCCCAGGACAATACAATATTGATGAAAGCACAAAAAATTATCAATCAAAATATAAATATACAAAAAAGTAATTTAGGTAAATCGAATTATATCAAAATACTAGATATTTAATGCTAATTTCTGATAGTTTTGGGCCAATAAGTAGTCTGGTATTTTTAATATCATTATGCGTAAACAAATTTATGCTTTAGAATGTTATGCTTTAACATTATTATGTTTAGAGTAATTAATACTAAAAAATATGCGTAAGCTGTTATGCGAAAATAATGTTATGCGTAAATATAATTAGGATAAACAAAAGTATGCCATGTTATATTGTGTCTAAAGTTTTTATGCAAATGGATAGGGAACCATGTTAAATATACGTACATAATTTTGTGTTTTAAGTGTAACAACTAAAAGTACTTATGCAAATCTATGCCCAAATTTACAGTGAGATCAAAATTGTACATTGGAGCCAACGTCGAAAATAATACACATAAATATAGTAACATACATATATATAGATAGATAGGGCGACATACCCCCATTCACGTATCGAATCCAATTGCTTAGCGGTTAACCTCCTCGGCTTAAAAACTTTCTCCTTGTGTAAGCTTTATGAGAAAAAAATCAACTATATTGACCATTACACATATCAATGGGGGCGAATATGACACCTATGTTCTAGTGTACTGAGTCTAAAACTGTATGACATCTACGTTCATTTCTAAGGGGTTGATCAATTATCATACTTGGTTCTAGAAGCTTCTAATTTTTCGAAGCCTGATTTAAGGTTGCTACTTTCGATTACCTTTATTTGATTGGCTGACTCTAAAGAGACATTGAAAATGGCGAAGAAAACCGCTAGCCCACAGCACAGATAATATAATACTAGCATACAGATGCCTCATCCCATACAAAGAAACCGTGCCGACGTAACAAGCGTTTTTCATCTGATGATACCGATTATTTTTAACCCCCGCCGGAAAAAGAGGGGTGTTATAAGTTTCACGTGTGTTGCTGTGTATCTGTGTGTCTGTCTGTGGCATCATAGCGGCTAAACGGATGAACCGATTTTGATTTAGTTTTTTTTTTTTTGTTGAAAGGTGATTTTGTCGAGAGTATTCTTAGCTATGTTTGAATAAAATCGGTTCAGCCGTTCAAAATTTATGGGCATTTTACTGTTTGAATCAGGGTGTTTTCGCAAGATAAATGTGTCGGGGGATTTTTAAATTTTGAAATTTTACTCGTTTGTAAATCGGTCGCGTTCGGTTACGTTCCATGGCGATAGATAGATCACCATCTGTATCCGTGGAACGGAACGCGATCGATGTACAAAAAATAATCAGAATAATCAGTATATAACGTCGGCACGGTTTCTTTATATGGGATGAGACACCACTGCCCTCAGGTATTTTCCTAAGATTTTTTACTTCATATAACAATATTTTATAGGCACGCCAGAAGACCACAACATTCAATATGCTATAAATAAGTATTATGTATAAAATTCAGCGCAGAATTGGCTTACAATGTCGCCCGTTCTAATTAGTAAAGGTCGACGCATTCTATCCCTTTTAATTTATGTAGAGCGCTCTGCCGCTTGTTGCTATGGCACGAAACAGGAGATTTTTAGGGTTCCGTAGCGAGGGGTCCAAACGGAACCCTATTGCTGTCACTCACGCACGTGTCTGTATGTCCGTCGTCTGTCACACAGGTTTTACAGACAAACGGTTGGAGCTACAGTCTTCAAATTTTCATAGTATAAACATCTAGTTGAGCCAGTCATACAAATTGTCAAAAAAAAATTTTTTGTGTAAATACATACAGAAAAGGGGGCATGCAAAAAATACCTGCCCCATCGAGTGGGGTATGGTTGTTTAGAGCTCGTTGAGTAGATAAATACTGTATTTTTTTTTTGTTTTAAAAAATATTGGAAAACAATGGAATGAAAAGTCATCAAAGTCAGCTTTTTTACAAAATTTTGTTCCGAAGAATTTGTTAACTTCCATGCATGTACTTGAAAGGAGATTGCCCATACACAGGCCCGTTATGAGGTATCGTGTCTGCGATTTCAATATTATACAAACATACGATTTATATTTTGTGTTATTTTCCATCTGTGTCCTTTACTTTATATGTACAGATAACAACAGATCAGGTTCCTTCACTTGGACATTTGTATTGCACCTTATTGCATTGTAATAAGGGTTCATTTCAAGAACAGAAACATCGTTATATCTCGTGAACCCCGCAAAAATAAAAAATAAAAAAAATATGAATATAACATGTTTTTCAACGATATACAACCACATTCATCAAGATACAACCATTTTTTCAAAGAGTCCCAAGTTCCCTTACAAAATGGGCATTCCCCTTTGGTGATAACGTTTATAATTATACCAATATATTGATAAATCGGATTTATTCTGTGATAATCCCTAATTTTTCCTATTTCAACCAACTTGATTTCGCGGTTTGGTACGGAACTCTTAAATGTGCGAAGTCCGACACGCACTTGACCGGTTTTTATAACTCATCATAAATTGTTAAACATTACACATTAACATGTGTGCTTTTTTGAGAGCAGTGGTGAGCAAGTGGTATCGGCTGCGACTTATGGTGCTCCCACATTGCCGTTATAAAATGTTTGTAAACATTTTATAACACCAAAACATTTAATAAATGTTAAATAAATGTTTGCTAACAAATGTTTACTAACGTTATTAAACATTTTCTAACGGCAATGTGGGAGCACCATTACAAATTGTAAGTCGTGGGGAACCAGGCAGGCGCATTAATTTGTGTAAATTATTACATCACCACTGCTCTCAAAACGGTGAAGGAAAACATCGTGAGGAAACCGGTATGTCCTAGAACCAAAAATTCGAAGACATGTGACATCCACCAACCAGCACTTGGTCCGCTTGGTGGATTATATTATGACCCATTCCCTCGTTCACAGAGAGTGGGCCTGGGCTGGGACACCGTAGCGGTGGGCACATTAAAAGGATGATGATGATGACGGGTGGACCTCTGTCAGTGGTGTCTCATCCCATACAAAGAAACCGTGCCGACGTTCTATACGGATTATTTTTTGTGCATCGATCGCGTTCGGTTCCGTTCCGTTCCACGGGTATAGATGGTGATCCATCTATCGCTGTGGAACGGAACCGAACGCGATCGATTTACAAAAAATTATCGGTATAATCAGATGAAAAACGTCAGTTACGTCGCCACAGTTTCTTTGTATGGGAAAAGGCATCTGTATGCTAGTATTATATTATATGTGCCTTTGTCTACCCCTTCGGGAAATATAGGCATTATGTTTGAAAGAATCAATCTAAGAGCCCTCGCAGACCACAGACTTTTTATCGGCCGATAGTTTGGTCGGGCTCTTAATCAGTACGCAGATGTAAGCAAGTGCGCACACTATGACGATTTGGTATCGGCCGATAAACAAGTTTGATGGGCTTCCCGATTCAATTCAAACTATACTGTCGGCAAACTATCGGCCGACCGTATAATCAGTATTGGCTCCCTACCACACGCGCACACACGACGTTTTTTTAGTCGGCCGACTAAGCCGATAGTTCAGTTCGCTCCGAGCTTTGACAGCGAATGGTCGGCCGCGCGTGTTTTGTAAAATGGCGTCGCCCAATTCTCAGTCGCTTATTTCGGAATCTTTGATCGTAAACTTGATCGAGGAAGTCGAAAAACGCCCTGCACTTTATAAGAAAAACTTAAAAGAGTACTCTGACGTAAATGTGAAGAAAAAAGTGTGGGAGGAAGTTTGTGAAGCTGTTGTTCCTGATTGGAATGAGCTTAGTGCCCAAGAAAAAACAAATCAAGGTACGATACATTTTTATTTATTTACATTACACTTTATTATATTGACACGGAATTGAGCCTGCAGGAGATATAAAGTATGACGACATGTATTGCCGCACATTATTCATATTATTTCTTCCTCGGTTATTTCCATTTGTATTGAAGTTATTCATGGTACAACTGTAGAGAGTGTCTTTAAAATGTATTCCATCTTTGATTCGTACATAATTGTGTAGGACACAGCAAGCTTTAATAATTTTAACACAAAAATTAATATTTACGTCAATTGGACGGTGAAAAATGCGCCATTTGTTAGCTAGAATCCCGAAAGTACATTCAACCATGCGTCGAGCTCTTGTATGTCTATAGTTGAAAATTCGCTTGGTGTAGTTTAAATTTCTTTTTGCATAAGGGCGTAATATATTATTTCCAAGTCCAAACGCTTCATCGCCTACGACAGAGAATGGAATAACATCTCCAACATCATCATTAGGCAATTGCCTTCCAGAAGGAATATTTAGTCGATTCTCGGAAAGCCGTTTACCCATTTCTGATGTTTTAAATATTTCCGAATCACTAGCTGTTCCATAAGAACCAACATCAATGTACACAAATTTATAATCGGCATCTGTCCAAGCCATCAAAACGCAGGAGAAGAACTTTTTGTAGTTAAAATATGATGAACCGGAATGTTCTGGCTGTATCATTCGTATATGTTTGCCATCGATCGCTCCAATGATGTTTGGAAAATTTGTGCGACTGTAGAATTCGTCTGCTATTTCAATCCAGTCATCTTCTTGTTTGGTTGGCATATATAACGGTTGAAGCATATTCCATATTTGCTCACATGTACTTTTTGTAATATCTCGTATTGTAGAAGCTCCCATCAGATAATCAAAAGATAATGAATTGAAACTAGCTCCAGTAGCCAGATACCTGTAATGAATTAATTATATTTTATTATTTTTCAGGCCGCGATATACAAAAAAAATGGGCCAATTTACGGACTTGCTTTCGCCGAGAATTAAATGCACAAAAGAACACAAAGTCGGGGCAGGCTTCGGTCAAGAGGCGTAAATACGTATACTTTGAACAATTATTATTTTTACTTCCATGCATGGAAAATCGTCAAACGGAAGGTAACCTGAACCTGGCCCAGGATACTACAGAAAATGAGGAAGATGATGAAGAAACTGCTCCATCCGCTTCCGCACCTCCTCGCCAGAAGAAAACTCGTGTTTCGAAGAATACGGATTTGGATGAAGCAATATTAAAAGCATTAAATGAGACTAATGTTGATGAAGATGTAAACTTTGCATTGTCTCTTGTCCCATCACTCAAAAATTTAACCGCAGATGAAAAACTCGATGCTAAGATTAGTATTCTTAACGTATTTAAACAGATAAGACTTGGTAGGAGTGTTCAGCCTCATTCTCAACCAACATACACCATACTGCAACAACCCATGAACTCTTTTCCTGTTTACCAACGAGGGACTAACATCTTGCCGCCACAACAACAATCACAGGCTTATACATCCGGTTCTACACCATCCCCCACTTTACCACAAACAACCATTCAAAATGTTTCATCACCAGCTGATTCCAACATGTCAACCCAGTCATATTATTCAAATTTTTCAGAAGATTCCCAAATATACGACTTGTAAACTTGGCATTTGAATTATAATAAAAAATTTAAAGTATGTTTTGTGGTTTATCTTACCTTATCGTAACGCTCAATCTCTCCTCCACAGGTATAGATAGTCTTAAATTTGTATCCTCCTTCGCTATTCCTGGTCCAATTAATTTGACAAGTTGGTTGAAGCTAGTTATGCTCATTCGATAAAAGGCGAAAAATTTTTTCGGGTAATCGAGTAATTTGGAATGCATAGTGTAAAATTTTCCATTTAATAATCTATCACTAAAGATAGGATGCACCCAATACTCTCGGGCTCTCTTTTTAATTTTCCTCCTCCGGTGTATGAGAGCAATAATAACAATTCTATACAATGTTTTATTAATTTTCATTGTGCGGTGCGACCACTCTTTTCACCAGTTGGTTAGAAACTAGCAAATAGAGAATAGTCGGCAGACTGTTGGATAGTTTGCGCACTCATCACCGACTGAACTGTTTAGTTGGCTCGGTGTGCGTACTAGCAGGCCAACCCGACTAAACTATCGGCCGATAAAAAGTCTGTGGTCTGCGAGGGCTCTAAGGGAAAATTCCCTTATTTTCAAGGCACGACCGGCGTTTAAGCTCAGTCTTTAATCTGTCAAAAACACCTTTAATTTTCTAACATTTCAATAAATTTTTGACATTGATTGTCGCTGAGATGAGATTGCGACTTGCATTGGAACTTTTTTTTACATTCACTGGCCTTCTGACGTCAAGTTGTATGTTTACTTATTGGTTACGTGTTGGTATTATCTACGACCAATCAATCACAACAGCAAACATGAGAGCTTTGAAAGTAGATCTATTGATTACACCACTTGAGTCTCAATTGTTCAGTCAGTAACCTCCATCCCGGAATCAGCGATTATATTTCGGGGAGTGTCCGCCTAGCCAGTTCCATCATTGAACTACAAGACGTCCGGCGATGCGCCATCGGTACATGGTGGACATCCCACCCACACGCACTAAAAATTTTGGGAACACTTTCATTGTGCGTACAGCTAAGGAGTGGAATTCCCTGCCGGAGTCTGTTTCCTGATAGTTTCAATCTGGAGGAATTGTAAGTCAAGAGTGAATGAATAGGTTACTTCTAGGCAAGCGTGCTTCACCGTCGACAACATCATCGCTTACCATCAGGTGAGATAGTGGGCAAACGCGAGCCTAGAGCTGTCAATAACAATAAAAAAAAAACCGGCCAAGTACGAGTCGGACTCGCGAACGAAGTACCATTACCGCAAAAAACGGCAAAAAAATCACGTTTGTTGTATGGGAGCCCCACTTATATATTTATTTTATTCTGTTTATAGTATTTTTTGTTATAGCGGCATCAGAAATACATCATATGTGAAAATTTCAACTGTCTAGCTATCACGGTTTATGAGATACAGCCTGGTGAGAGACGGACCGCGGAGTCTTAGTAATAGGGTCCCGTTTTAACCCTTTGGGTACGGATCCCTAAAAATAACATTAAAAAATGTATTTTTTAAACAAGCTTTTTTCGTATTCATCCGAGCAAACCCTTTCATTTGAAACCTATATCATGGCAGTGCACAAAAAATAATTAGTCCGCCATCTTGGGCCGTCCGCCATATTGTATTTAGAATGACGTCACTTAGCTAACCATGCATTGTCATCCAAACTAAACGTGTTTGCAAAATTTAATCTTAATCGGTGGAGGATAACTGCTTTAAAATTAAGTTGCAAGATTCGACCCGAACACACTGTATACATACATTGCAAGTTAAATAAAAGCTTTTAAACATCAGCAGACCTTCTGGTAAGAATAGCTTAGAAGCCTTTGCAGGAGACCTATCTTATCTTATCTTGTGGAGGGGCCGAGAAATAACTCGGACACTTCGACCCATTGGGATCTATTACGGTCCCCTAGATAACTTACTCCTCCCCAATCTCATTGAAAACTCTTTTCATGAGTTTTACAACGAGACTAGGAGATATGATCTTCTGGTTTTGAATATCCAACCCCTAGGAGACTCATTCGCTTTCCAGCCAATGCATCGCATGTGCACAGAAGGTGCTCCATGCATTCCGTATGTTCCCCACACAACCTGCACATGGGTGTCGCAGTTAGACCCATCTTCATGAGCATGTCGTTGGTTCCAAAGTGCCCTAGTAAAGGCTCCAAGCAGGTAGCGGATTTGCCCCCTGCTCATATTCCAAATTCATTCCCGGGCTTTGAACGTAGAGCCTAGGCATTTCTTGTAGTGTTGTAGACCGGTAATAGACAGCCAATGTGTTCGTTGTCTGTGATCTGCAAACTTTGCGGGAGAACTAGACAAGTAGACAATCTGTATATCTATGCCGTGTCGTGTTTTTATGGCACTATCTCTCCCAGACCGCAGACTAAATAAAGTGATATTTGAAATCTACATTCAGGAATTTAAGCCGCACAGCATTTACTCTCGTATGCAAGTAATAACTGCCTCATAAATCTGCCCTATGCCACTAACTGACGCTACCGCATACATAATTACGAAACTAGACCAACGAGACAGATAAATAATGAACTTTTTAATCGATGAGTCGTTTTCGACACTTCTCGAGCTTCAAGTGTCCTAAGGACTGACAAGCACCGTCTGCTTGTCAGTCCTTAGGACACTATGCTGCAGATACAATACGGATAATTGTATCTGCAGCGGCGTCTGCCCCCATTTTTGTATTTCTTAACTACAAAAACCGGCCATGTGCGAGTCTGACTCGCGCACCGAGGGTTCCGTACAAACCTCAGCTTACAGGTATTATAGACCTGAGTATTTGATATGAATTTCAATTTAATACGTCTACGCGTTCATGAGGAAAGGGGTAGTAGATTTAAAATTATAAAAAAATAAAAAAATATGATGTAACTAAAAATTTACGGTTTTCGCAATTATGCCTTTATCTGTGCTATAAGACGTTGATTCGTACTAAATTTCAAGATTATGTGTTCACGAGAAGTATCCTGTTGTGTGTTGTAAGATTGATTCCCTTGCGAGTGTCGAACATTTGCGGCATAAACGGCTGTATCTTTTGATTGCGTTGGGTTAGAAGTTTGTTTTTTTTACAGCTTTAAGGGACAGTAGACCTGAATACTTGATATGAATTTCAGCTTGATAACTTCACGCGTTCCTAAGAAAAACGGTCTTGACAGACAGACGGACAACAAAGTGATCCTATAAAGGTTTCGTTTTTTCCTTTCGAGGTACGGAACCCTAAAAATGACCTGATTTACACAAATCCTACATACCCGTATCTTACATCGCGCCAAGCCAAGTTATTCGCGCGCTTAGGACATAGGTACACAACAACCTTTGGGCAGTCACCCAGACCAAACACAAAACCTGATAGGAGAATACTCACTTTTCAATAGAGGTTGTGGTACTTCACGCCCAGTTCCGCAATTCCGCATACCTAAATATATCATTGAAACCCAAAAAAAATCCCTTTAATCCTACATCCTACTATCTATAATATAAAAATGAATCGCAAAATGTGTTGGTAAGCGCATAACTCAACAACGCCTGGACCAATTTGGCCAATTATTTTTTTAAATGTTCGTTGAAGTTCAAAGATGGTTTTTACGGGGAGAAAAATTCTAATAACTGCCGGAAAAAAAATAAAAACAGCCCTTTTCTTTTTCCCATACAAAAGTTTTCTAACTAAAACGTAGAGTCAATTTGAGCTTTATTGCTATTGTATAAGCTATTTTTGCTTTGTGTAGGGTAGGGTAGTGTAGGGTAGGGTAGTGTAGGGTAGGGTAGTGTAGGGTAGGGTAGTGTAGGGTAGGGTAAGGTAGGGTAGTGTAGGGTAGGGTAGTGTAGGGTAGGGTAGTGTAGGGTAGGGTAAGGTAGTGTAGGGTTGGGTAGTGTAGGGTTGGTTAGGGTAGGGTAGTGTAGGGTAGGGTAGTGTAGGGTAGTGTAGCGTAGGGTAGGGTAGGGTAGTGTAGGGTAGGGTAGTGTAGGGTAGGGTAGTGTAGTGTAGGGTAGTGTAGGGTAGGGTAGTGTAGGATAGGGTAGGGTAGTGTAGCGTAGGGTAGGGAACGTAGTGTAGGGTAGGGAAGGTAGTGTAGGGTAGGGTAGTGTAGGGTAGGGTAGGGTAGTGTAAGGTCGGGTAGGGTAGGGTAGGGTAGGGTAGGGTAGGTAGTGTAAGGTAGGGTAGATAAATGTTTGGTGTTTTTATGGCAAAACAAAGTTTGCCGGGTCAGCTAGTAATATTATAAATCCGAAAGTTCAGATGGATGTACGTTTGTAACTCAATCACGCCAGAACGGCTTAGCGGATATGGATGAAATTTGGTGCAGAGATAGATCATAGTCTGAAATAGCACATAGGCTACTTTTCTTTTAAGTATAATTTTCCCTTGATTAGGATACAATCCCACCGCCCTATCCCCAAACCACTGCAACTCCTGAAAGCCAGAATCAATAGTGGCGACCACCAGAAAAGCGCCGAGGCAATAAAGCTCGACGAAGTCCCGGAGAATGAATTTAACTAGAAAATAATAAAGGAGGAGTAGGAAAACAAAAACATAATTTCCACTTCCCTCCATATCAAGCAGGAGACAGAACAAACAAGGCCAATAAGCACAAAGGGTCGTTTACAACTGGTATAAGCCAAGTTGGCTGGCACCACGGATAAATTTTAACATTAATAATAATGCGTCCTAACATTGTGAGCTTTTATATTTGATTCCAATAATATGTATAGCAAAAAAGCTTGAACGCGCGGCAATTTGCTAGGATAAGAAACCACTTTTCAATAGCTAGTTTTCCATACATGAATATACCTCGTGTATGTACTAAGTCGCCGGCGCAACGCGACACCGTGAAGCGGCTCTCAGCAGCGAGTACGTGTACTATTACATGGATATAATTAACTGTACTAATTCAATGGGCGGCCTGACAATGTAGAAGTGTTGTGTGTCTAGTCCACTGTGTGAGATCAACAGTAGTTCAAGTGGTGTTAATGAGAATTATCTTTTAAACATATTAAACAGACATTTTTTTTTCGTGAGATAGTGGTCAGGCTCGCGCTTGACCACTATCTCACCTGATGGTAAGCGATGATGTGGTCGACGATGTAGCACGCTTGCCTAGAAGAAACCTATTCACTCTCGACTTAAAGACTCCCAGGTTGTAGCTATCAGGAAATACAGACTCCGGCAGGGAATTCCACTCCTTAGCTGTACCACAGATAATATAATACTAGCATACAGATGGCTCATCCCATACAAAGAAACCGTGCCGACGTAACTATACACCACTGGCTGTACGTATAATAAAAGTATTCCTAAAACGTTTGGTGCGTATGGTTGGGATGTCCACCATGTACTAGTAGTGTTCAAAGTTGCTATATAACAATAACTTGCTTAGTGCTATAAGCTTTATATTTTAAGCTTGTTATTTTATAAGCTTTATTATAACGAGCTTTTTTATAACGTTCAAGCGCGGGGCGGGCACGAATAAAGCAAGCGCGGTGACTTTTAACTCGCAGCTCCTACCCTAGCGTTGGACTCGTTGGACAGACAGCATGCTTAAAAATATTACATCGCGTTTATGAATATATTACGATAAAATGTAGCAGTAAAAAATAAACAATGAACTTTTTTTCATAATTTCCAGGCTTAGGACTGTCTATAATTATAGATTAAGTGTTATTATGAAATAAATTATGTTAGTATGTTAAGCAATTATAGGCGTATTTAAAAGTTCATGTTCCATATTGGTACATCACCATTAATTCTTTTAGACATTTTCGTCTAACACACAAAAACAAAACATTAAACAACAACACAATCTCTCAATCAATCGTCCTTCACAATTTTACTTAGTCAATATTACGTTATGTGTCCTATCACTGCTTACACTAAAAAGCACAAAGCAAAATAGCATAGGTACATTACGTGAGCCGCGCGGGATCGCAAATTACGCGTGCGACCGATAACAATCACTAGCATGCAACGACTGGCGCGCGGCCGCCGCCGCGCCGCGATGTCGCGCCCGCCCAACGCCCGCTTCGTGCTTTATTTACGTTTTTGCGTTGCGCGCGATACTTCGTTATAACGAATTGAGAAAAAAGCTTATAGCGCCAAGTGAGTGCCACGATAGCGTTAGCTTTATGTTATGTATAATAAGCACGCTGCTTTAAGTTGCTTTTCGTTATATTAACCACCACTACCATGTACCGATGACGCATCGCCGTACGTCTTGTAGTCCGATGATGGAACGGGCTAGGAGGAATTAGTTCATGCAATTCCATCGCACACTATACAAAAATATATAAAAAACCGAAAGACTGGCAACTCGGCGCCGATGTTCAAAGCTCTAGAGCCTAGACTCGGCCAGCATCTCATTGCCGATGAGCCTTTTGGCTCGTTTTTCGATCGACTCTAGTGCATCCAACTGGTACTTGGCAGATCCGTATGGCTTATCTACTAAATGTTCCCTATTAGAAGTATCTGTCACCTATACTTGAGAGGACCTTATGGCTGCATCAGTGAATGGTGTTGCCGTAAATGAATTTGGGCCAAACAGAATATTTAAAAACTGTATTTCCCATCGACACGCTAATAAGACCGTACACCCTTAAATCAGTCAAACAAATAAGAATTTTGGCGAAGTCTAGGGGCCAGCCAAATGACTGTTATAATACATAGATGGCCTTGGAATATTTGGTACTAGCTGTTGCCCGCGGCTTCGCTCCCGTGGGCCACCCCACAGGACCCGTTTTCGGGATAAAAAAATAGCCTATGTCACTCAGGAATAATGTAGCTTTCTATTGGTGAAAGAATTTTTTAAATCGGTCCAGTACTTTTAGAGCCTATTCGGTACAAACAAACAAACAAAAAAATCTTTCCTCTTTATAATATTGGTATGGTATAGATAGATTTGGTTCATCTTAACTGTCTGTAAGTTACTAAAAAGGCTTCAAAGATGTCTAGAGGACAAAACAGTTCCAATTAGAAGTTATAATCGTGCACTTGTTATTTTTTTTTTCTAATACTCTTTGTCCACAAACACTTCTGCCATTCGTCTACCAGCAATTTTTTCCAGACGGCCATGTTTGTATGTTTATAAACTTATGAGCATGATGCAACAAAGATGCACAAGCATTGTTTAAACAACTCGTGTTAGAAAATAAATATGATGTAGAACTGACACGAACTCTGACGCATGTGTGGTTACCATGCATGACTCTAGGCGGTCGCTCACTGCAGTTTGTGAATAGGGAGATTGTACATATATAATGTCCTTATTTCTTGCTGACAACGACCGCTTAGGAGATGCCCGGCAGGCTTATTACGTAGATATTAACGATAGCGATCAAACGCTTTATGTCATAAAAGTCGGAATTACCTGCAGTGTAGGTATGGTAGGTCCGACACAATTGTTTGCTAATCGCTCGCTGTTTGTCAAATGAACTTATTTAAGGCGCCGATTCCCTTGAGTAGCTGATTTTAAAATGAGAAAAAATATATGTGGTATTAGACCATTTTCTTAATAATTTGATCTAAGCAAAATTTTAGTTTTATTCGTATAACATAGTGTAATTAATTTGTAAAGTTATGTCTAAACGGACAAAAACACGACAATCACACCAAAACCGCTAAGCGTATTTTAATGAAATCGACACCATCTCAAAAACAATTTTATTATCTAAATTTTCATCTGAAGCTTTTTTTTAATGTCATAGAATAATAAGGAAAGTACAAAAAACTACAAAATTTTGGGTCGCACGGGTGTGAAACGAGTGCGCGTTTTGTTCCCTCAAGGTCGTTGGCGTTAGTCGTCGACTTAAAAAAAAACCGGCCAAGTGCGAGTCGGACTCGCGCACGAAGGATTCCGTACTTGGTAAATTGCGGTTTACGATTTATGACGTATTAAAAAAAAACTACTGACTAGATCTCGTTCAAACCAATTTTCGCTGGCAGTTTACATAGTAATGTACATCATATATTTTTTTCAGTTTTATCATTCTTTTATTTTAGAAGTTACAGGGGGGGAGGACACATTTTACCACTTTGGGAGAGTCTCTCGCGCAAACTATTCAGTTTACAAAAAAATGATATTAGAAACCTCTATATCATTTTTGAAGACCTATCCATAGATACCCCACACGTATGGGTTTGATGA
Organism: Orthosia gothica; assembly: GCA_949775005.1. Lineage (NCBI taxonomy): Eukaryota > Metazoa > Arthropoda > Insecta > Lepidoptera > Noctuidae > Orthosia > Orthosia gothica. The sequence continues at coordinate 19,558,091 of OX459034.1, forward strand.
AAAAAATTTTTTTAGTTTTAGTTTCAAGTATGGGAACCCCCAAAATTTATTGTTTTATTTTTATTTTTGTGTGAAAATCTTAATGCGGTTCACAGAATACATTACTTACCAAGTTTACCAAAAAAAGTGGCTGTGACATACGGACGGACAGACAGACAGACATGACGAATCTATAAGGGTTCCGTTTTTTGCCATTTGGCTACGGAACCCTAAAAACCGCCAACAACTCTAAAACTTCTGTATGGAAGAGCAATTATTGCACAAAAATTGCTATCGTTTTGCTCTAGCAAAAGATACGTAAAAAGCCTGCTGATGATCTCGCATTATTTTCGTCTTATTACATCACACTATATCTGTACTAATATTATAAAGAGGTGAAGTTTGTGAGGTTGTATGGGATAATCTCTGGATCTACTGAACCGAATTAGATGCAATTTGGCTTGGAGATCTGAGACTCTGGGAAGAACATAGGATAGAGTTTGTATTCCCTTGAATACAAATTTGTTTTGTTTGAATTTGTAGAATCAATTATTATTACTTTTAATAAAAATAATTGACGTTCTAAAGTGCCGCTTAATGGCCTAATTGAGTAAAGAAATTTAGATTTTTTATTTTCTTGGGATGATAAAACAGCAAGTGAGTATGTGTCTTTGTATGTTTGTTACTGATTCACGCCAGAACGGCTGGACGGATCTGGATGAAATTTAGCACAGAGATAGATTATAGTCTGGAATAGCAAATAGGATACTTTTTATCCCGGGAGTATGTTCCCTCGGAATAATTTTCGACTTTCACGCGGGCGGAGCCCCTGGCAGAAGTTTGACTATGATCTATCTCTGTGCCAAATTTCATCCAGATCCGTTCAGCCGTTCGGGCGTGATTAAGGAACAAACATACATCCACACATACATCCATCCAAACTATCACATTTATAATACTCATTAGTAAGAATCTAAAGTATTTACTACAATAAAAGAATGATCGCAACAAGCGAGTCCACATCTGGATGCATCCTAACAATATGTTCGTTATTTAAAACAATTGAGATCACTAAAAATAGACTTGTTTTATATTTTTAACTTTTATAACACACATGAGGAACATTTGGTTGAACGCCGGAAAGAATAGAGTAAAGTCATTACAGTGTCGTGGGACACAATTGTACACTGCGGGCCGAAAACACTGCATGCGTGGCCATACGTCCCGTTTTGAACAGGACCATCCCTTTATTCAGTTATCTATCCCATTGTCCCCAAAACAAGTTCCCCTTTATTCAGTTATCTACCCCGTTGTCCCCAAAACAAGCTCCGGGACGCAAAATTGACCAGCTTTCCGAAACCGCGCGGAAATTATGTGGCTCGCCGGACGCGGGCAGTGCGGGGCTGCGTCTTCGGCGATAGTGAAACCAACCAATGGCATTGATATTGATGAAGAGTTTGTGAAAAGTACGGTTACAGAATTTTATAAAACAAGCCGTGAATATCTGGAACAGTGGACTTGCTTTCTTACCAAAAGAAATGAAGATTTTTTACTGGGCAGATTTCAAAAAAAGTTAAATCAAAAATCAAAAAACCCGACTGCTTCAAAAGCGAACTAAAAAGACGTAAACAAGGAGAAAGTCATGCTGTGCAGGCGGAGGATACACCAGATTTTGGTCAGCCAGCCCGCGAATATGTATCCTCCCACTGCACAGCATGTCTTGCTTTTGAAGCAGTCGGGTTTTTTATTTTTTTATTTAACTTTTTTTATTTATAACATTTTAGTTAGTTTTTATCGAATTAGGTACATTTGAAAAAAAAGATATGGGCTCCCACGATATGGCGCCCAAAATCCGCCATTTTTCTATTGACCAATTTTAATGTGGCTCAGTGACACTCGCAGGAAAAAGACGAATCGATTGACGTACGCATCATCAAAATCGGCCAACGCGTTTGGTCTCTGGAACGCCATATAGGAACAAACATACATACATACATAGACTGATAAACACATTACCTTCCTTCGGCAGTAGGGTAAAAAGTACCCGTTCAAAAAACGCTGGATGTATTGATTGAAAAGGGATTTTTAATAAAGATACAGATGTATTTGACGAATTCTCGTCTCATTAAATCCCAACTACATCACGTCGCGTAAATAAACCGATGTCGCGTTTTGAATAAAAAAGTAAATGGTCACATTAAGCATGCCCTGCTCATACGTTTGAGTGAAAACATTAATTGAGCTTGATGGAATAAAGGGCATGCAGGGATCCCCTGCACGCATCTTAATAGCCCCAAACAGCGGTTTAACTTCCGTCAGGGCTGGCTCTACGCGGTTTTTTAGATGCCCAACGGAATGCACTATTTTGAGAAGTCCCTAAATAGACGCGACGAGTCTCCTAAAAAAGTCCCGAAACATTTTTGTTACTTCAAACAAATTGTCTCATTCAGAGTACGTGAGAACTGGGCACTCGGCAACCCTACAGTTCGTCTCGTTGCTACCGATCGTTCAATTAGGATTCTTTTGACCGGTAGTCCGGTGGGCGGTGACATACGGACTAACGAACAATAGCGTTTCATTATCACGTTACACTGTTCCATTACTTTGGCCCGACGTGTATGCTGGCTGGAATTTAAAAGAAAACCGACCAAGTGCGAGTCGGACTCGCGGACGAAGAGTTCCTTACCATTATTGCAAAAACGGCAAAAAAAAACATGTTTGTTGTATGGGAGCCCCACTTAAACATTTATTTTATTCTGTTTTTTTAGGGTTCCGTACCCAAAGGGTAAAAACGGGACCCTATTACTAAGACTCCGCGGTCCGTCTGTCTGTCACCAGGCTGTATCTCATGATCCGTGATACCTAGACAGTTGACATTTTCACAGATGATGTATTTCTGTAGCCGCTATAACAACAAATACTAAAACAGGATAAAATTAATATTTAAGGGGGGCTCCCATACAACTAAATTGTTCTTTTTTCCGTTTTTTGAGATACGGAACCCTTCGTGCGCGAGTCTGACTCGCAATTGTCAGGTTTTTAGTTATAGCGGCAACAGAAATACATCATCTGCGAAAATTTCAGCTGTCTAGCTATCACGGTTCTTGAGATACAGCCTGGTGACAAACAGACAGACGGACGGACAGTGGAGTCTTATTAATAGGGTCCCGTTTTTACCCTTTGGGTATGGAACCCTAAAATGTATTTGGTGCTATCAATAATGTTGTCACTTGTTACATTACGGTACTGAGAGCCTTTAGCTATTAGTATTAGTAATTGTTGTAGGTTAACCTTAATGGCGTAATTAGTACTAAGAGAACAATACAGCTATGATTTATGTGGACATTCACTGGTTCTAAAGAATTTTTATGGAGTCTCTAAGTTTTTCAAGGCTCTTTCAGTCTGTATACATAAATAAATTTAACTGAAAATGGTCCAAAAAGCCATTTGTATATAGTTACTTGTACAGATTTTAACTTAAGAATTGTAAATACCCATACAGACAAAGACAAGCTATTCAAAGATATAATAAACTAGCGGATGCCGCGCGGTTTCACCCGCGTAATTTTCGTTCCCGTGGGAATACAGGGATAATAAAAAAAGTTAGTTAAGCATGCTGTGCAGTCGGAGGATACATATTCGCGGGATGGCTGACCAAAATCTGGTGTATCCTCCGCCTGCACAGCATGATTTTCTCCTTGTTTACGTCTTTTTAGTTCGCTTTAGAAGCAGTCGGGTTTTTTGATTTTTTTATTTATAACTTTTTAGTTAGTTTTTTTTCGAATTAGGTACATTTAAACATATAAGTATTATATATTATTGGAATCAGCTCATAAAACCTATTTTAATACCCCACACGACGGGTTTGGAAGAAAACAATAATTTAGGCTCCCACATTATGGCGCCCAAAATCCGCCATTTTTCTATTGTCTAATTTTAATGTAGCCAGTGACACTCGCAGGGTCAATACGAATCGATTGACGTACGTACCATCAAAATCAGCCAACGCGTTTGGTCTCTGGGATGCCATATAGGAACAAAAATACATACATAGACTGATAAACACATTACCCTCCTTCGGCAGTCGTGTAACAAGTAGCCTATGTCACCCGGGGAAAATGTAGCTTTCCAACGGTGAAAGAATTTTTGAAATTGGTCCAGTAGTTTATACGTTTATTCGTTACATAGAAAAATACAAACATACAATTTTTTTTTTTTTTTTCCTTTCTTTTTTTCTTCTTTCTTATTTTTTTCTTTCTTTTTCTTTTCTTTATAGTAGAAATAGATAATGATCTTAAAAAGATTGATCTGTAAAAGATTGCGATTGTAATCTTTTATTTGCAGGACGTAGATTGAGAACAACATTATGATATAATTGAATACCACTTTATCACCGAGTCGAATGCATGCATGTAATGCCAGCCGTGACTCAATTAATGATAGTCATCGTATCTCTGCTGAACAGAACAGAATATTTTGCCTTGAGACATTGTACACACTACATTTTTAGGGTTCCGTAGCCAAATGGCAAAAAACGGAACCCTTATAGATTCGTCATGTCTGTCTGTTTATCCTGTCTGTCTGTCTGTCCGTCCGTATGTCACAACCACTTTTTTCTGAAACTATAAGAACTATGCTGTTGAAACTTGGTAAGTACCTAGATGTATTCTGTAAACCGCATTTAGATTTTCACACAAAAATAGAAAAAAAACAATAAATATTGGGGGTTCCCATACTTCAAATTGAATCAATTTTTATTTTTCATCAAACCCATACGTGTGTTTATGTATCTGTGGATAGGTCTTCAAAAATGATATTGAGGTTTCTAATAATTTTTTTTTCTAAACTGAATAGTTTGCGCGAGAGACACTTCCAAAGTGGTGAAATGTGTGTATTTTAGAAGTTACAGGGGGGTAACTTCTAAAATAAGAGAATGATAAAACCAAATAAAATATATGATGTACATTACCATGTAAACTTCCACCGAAAATTGGTTTGAACGAGATCTAGTAAGTAGTTTTTTTTTAATACGTCATAAATCGTAAACCGCAATTTACCTAGTACGGAACCCTTCGTGCGTGAGTCCGACTCGCACTTGGCTGGTTTTTTTGTTCAAGAATTTAAGAGTACAAAATGCCTGTACACTACATATTATAAAACAAAGTGCCCCGCCGCGTATGTTCGCGATAAACTCAAAAACTACTGAACGGATTTTCATGCGGCTTTCACCAAACGAAAGAGTAACACGTTTTTATCCGACTGCCGAAAGAGGGTAATGTGTTTATCAGTATATGTATGTATGTTTGTTCCTATGTGGCGTTCTAGAGAACAAACGCGTTGGCCAATTTTGATGATTCTTCCGTCAGTCGATTTCTCGTAACCTTGCGAGTGTCACTGGCTACATTAAAATTGGAAAATAGCTGATTTAAGGCGCCATATTGTGGAGACCCAAATTTTTTTTTTACAAAACCGTCGTGTTGGGTATCAAAATAAAGTGTTTTAAAAATATATATTTATCTAAGTGTTATATATTTTTCAAAAATATATAACATTTAGATGTTTAAATAAAAATCGAAAAATAGGTTAACTAAGAAGATATAACTAAAAAAAGTTAATAAAAAAATAAAAATAAACCTTAAGAAGCTAACTAAAAAGACGTAAACAAGAAGAAAATCATGCTGTGTAGTCGGAGGATACATATTCGCGAGCTGGCTGACCAAAACCATATGTATCCTCCGACTGCACAGCATGATTTCTGTATAAAATTTATCACGGGCGAAGCCGGGGCGGGTCGCTAGTACAGTACACACCGAAGGGGCAGAAGTGTATTCAACACCCACTTTTCGCCAGTTATAAGATGGCGCCTATTGTCATAAAGAGTCCGGGCTGCTACACAGAATATTAAGGTGCCGAATTTTGTTTCAACTATTCTCAAATTTTGTCTGACCAGTATGTAGCCTAGTCGACAAACTCAAATATTGACTCAACTATTCTCAAAATTTTGTCTGACCAGTATGTAGTCTAGTCGATAAACTCAAATTTTGACTCAACTATTCCCAAAATATGTCGGACTAGTATGTATAGCCTAGTCGATAAACTCAAATTTTGACTCAACTATTCTCAAATTTTGTCGGACTAGTATGTATAGCCTAGTCGATAAACTCAAATTTTGACTCAACTATTCTCAAATTTTGTCGGACTAGTATGTATAGCCTAGTCGATAAACTCAAATTTTGACTCAACTATTCTCAAATTTATCTGACAGCCACAAGTACCGTTCTGTCATTTGCCACGTTCAGGTCCTGAAAGGTGCAGGCAGCTGGGCACGAAGGGCAGACAAGGAGGTGGGTCATATCTTGCGACGGGGCCCCACACTGGCACTGTGTTTGAGATGGGTCTATGAGACTCAATTTGGCCAGATTTTTTCTGCAGCGACCAACCTGTACCCGCAATCGGTTTAGGTATTTCCAGATTAAGTCCAATAACACTGCTCTACATAGACTGTAATTCATATTCCAAGCCGATTTCTTACAATATTACTGAACAGTCGGGCGATTAAGTCGACGATTGGAGCGTGTTACGAGTCCTACGTTGAACACACTCGCAGTGCGAGCCGTGTCGGAATGTTAAGACTCATCGATACCCCAATTACGACCAGTGTAAAGAGTTGTCCGGTAAATGAGTTTCAACTACAGGCGGTTACAATTCGGACATATTTTGTTTTCGTAAATTGGGCGCGGTAACGACTCATGCGCCAGTGTTGGATCAAATATTGTGATATTGGCGACCAATAAATAACTGTAGCGTGTAGGAGCTGTTCCCGATTAATGAGATTTGAGACTTATTTCACGTTTAGAATGGAAACATTATAATTATTCCTATAATTTTACGCTATGTGGGGAGACCCCGCTTTCGTTAAAGCATACAATGTCATAGGTACTCCTTAAAGAACGAACTCGTTTTTGACCACATACTTATTTTTGAAGACATAGCATTTGATGATGATAGCGAGTCGAGGGTTCTTGTTTGAATTATTTATAATCTATGTAAATATAGCTATCAAGACTATCGCCTAAGTCCCCTTAGTGAGCTACGATGTTTGAAGCACTAAGCTAGTCCAGCCGTCCAGCATACTGCACCTGGAACACTACTCACCCCTTTTCCCTGATGGCGTGGAGTTGTTTCGGGGAGAGCGGGTGGGGTTCCACGCCCGCGTCCAAAGCAGCCGCGTCCAGCTCGTCGCATGGCGGCGCTACGATGATGTCCGAGGGGCGGTTCCCAGGACCCGAGAACCGGGATGGAGGAAGCACTGTGAATTAGGGTCCAAATAAGTAACTGGCTAACTGCAGTCTAATTGTGTAAGGGAATTCAAACCGTAACCGTGAATTCGGCAAGACAAAGCGTTTTGCAGCCATCAATCGGACAATCACACGCGAGATGAATCGAATAGAAAACATTTACTCGACATAGACACAACAAAACAACAACAATCACAAAGTAACAGAGAAGAATAGTAAAAAAAGTTAAATCAAAAAATCTAAAAACCCGGCTGCTTCAAAAGTGAACTAAAAAGACGTAAACAGGGGTCGTGCGAGCTGGCTGACCAAAACCAGATGTATCCTCCTCCTGCACAGCATGTTTTTTCCTTATTTACGACTTTTTAGTTCATTTTTGAAGCAGTCGGGTTTTTTGATTTTTTGATTTAACTTTTTTTATTTATAACTTTTTAGTTAGGAGTGTTATATATTTTTGAAATCACCTCTTAAAACCCATTATTTTGATTTGACCCCACAGGATGGGGCTGCAAGAAAAAAAAAAATTGGGCACCCACAATATGGCGCCCGAAATCCGCCATTTTTCTATTGTCCAATTTTAATGTAGCATAATTATGACACTCGCAGGGTTAAGACGAATCGATTGACGTATGAATCATCAAAATCGGCCAAAGCGTTTGGTCTCTGGAACGCCTTATAGGAACAAACATACCAGGCCCCTCAGAAAGTATTGCGAAAAAAAGTTTTTATATATGGGAGACTGGCCAGTTATAATGTTTTTCGAAAATATGATTATTTATAAGTAAAAATAAGTAAGTTCCAATTTCAAAATTTCCCTCCACATTTTTTGCGAGTTAATTCAAAGTATTGTGTCTCACTGAAATATGGATCTGCGCCGGGAACATTTTAGAGCTATGATTTTATACGATTTCAAGTGTCGCCTGAAACCGGATGAATCGTACGATAGACTTCAAATGGCATTCATGGATGAAGGCCCTTCCAAGGCAACCGTGTATCGTTGGTATAACGAATTCAAGCGCGGTCGACCAACTTTGGGGGATGACGAAAGAAGCGGTCGCCCTTTGACGGCTGTTACCGAAGAAAACGTGCTAGCAGTGAAAAATTTAATCCAAGACAATAGGCGAATTACATATCAGGAGATTCAACACATATTGAAGATTGGATCGGGAAGCGTTCACGAGATTCTACACAGCCATCTTCGCGTGAGGAGGATAGTATCACGCTGGGTGCCGCACAACCTCACCGATGCTCAGAAGCAGGCCCGGGTGGAATGGTGCCGTGATATGCTTAACAAATTTGAAGCAGGCTCGTCTCGGCGTGTTTACGACATCGTTACAGGTGATGAGTCCTGGATTTATCAATACGACCCAGAAACCAAGCGCCAGTCGACTGTTTGGGTGTTTCAAAATGAGCCAACGCCTACCAAAGTGAAGCGATCTAGAAGCGGGGGTAAGATTTTGATCGCTAGCTTTTTTAATTTGACTGGCCACTTGGTATCAATTCCCTTACGGGATCAAAGAAGCATTAATGCCGAATGGTATACTACCAAATGTTTGCCAGAAGTTTTCTCTGTTATAAGCAACAAGCGACCAAACACAGGGCTCCGCGGGCTACTGCTCCACCACGACAATGCACCTGCGCACACCGCACTCAAAACGAGGGACTTCCTGGACAGCACGCCAGTCAAACTCCTGGGTCACCCTCCTTACAGCCCTGATCTAGCACCGTGTGACTTCTTTTTATTCCCAAAAATAAAAAATCAGCTCAAAGGGATACAATTTTCGTCGCCGGAAGATGCGCTGGCTGCGTTCGAGCAGGCTGTAAACGAGGTGTCTGCGGCGGACTGGAAAAAGTGTTTTGAAAACTGGTTTAGGCGCATGAATCTTTGTATAGAGGCTGGTGGAAAGTACTTTGAAAAGATTTAATAAAAATATATGTACGTATAGAACAATTTTTTTTAGTTTCGCAAAACTTTCTGAGTGTCCCACGTACATACATATATACAAACATAGATACATAGACTGATAAACACATTACCCTCCTTCGGCAGTCGGGTAAAAAAGTACAACAAAGGTTTAAGAGTGATTGCGCCGAGCGTGCCCACACCGAAAGGGTTACCAACTCAGCATTTGCTGGGCGTCAGACACCCAGCGCTAATTTTCAGTTGGCACCCCGCTAGTGACACTTAGATGAAAGACGCGATGTGGATTTCCGTCTAAGTGATTTGTCGATTGATGACGTTCAAACTCTTTGCCTTGTTGAATTCACTTACGTAGTTAGGCTGCAATTAGACTGAAGGTCTATACGCGATTATATAACTTCTTAACCTTAGAATTATAATAGGGACAATTACGGGCCAGTGCTCCTTAAACAAACACTCTCTTCAACATAGGCGACACAGACAACCCACTCTGCATAGTGTCATCCAGGAATTCGAGGCTGTAGAAGAAGTTAGAAGGCAACACGCACAAATCCTCGGAACAATAAGGACATTCTACGAAGCCTACGAATCCCCAGGCAACTTCTGTGCTTCAGGGTGGTAGTAGTAGGGACTCCCATTCGGTCCGTTGTGCGTGGGGGTACTGGCTAACATGCCAAGCACAAGCTTCCTGGGGGCTTCACAGGCTGCACGGAACGACCTCACTGTGCCGAAGATTTCTTCAAGGATCTCTATAAGTATCTAGGATTACGTGGGCGGCTGATTCTTCGGCGTTAAAACAGCCCCTGCAAAGTGGGCTGTCTGTGGCGCCTATGTTGAAAAGATGTTTGTTAAGGAGGGTCCGTTATTGTCCCTATGATTATTTTTCTACGCACGAAATTGAGAGAATGGCAGGGGGAGAAGTGGGTAAGAGCCTAGCACTAATATCTCGGAACCCCTCTTCATAAGTTCATCTGCGGCACCATTGCCTAAGGATCCGCAATGCCCCTTGATCCACTGGAGGGTAATTCTATTGGATTTCGATATACTCTCCAGGGAGAGGCGATTTCCTAAAACTTTGAGCACAGCCAGATTATCAGATAAAAATCTGATACCGTAGTTCTGAATGCCCAAACGCATTACGGTTGTTGCGGCTTGTGTTAAGGCGACACATTCACATTGAAAGATTGAACTGTGTGCCTAGCGTTATGTGAAAGTTAATGTTGAGGAGGTCAAGGGAGTGTACGTCAGCACCTGCCGGGCGAGCACGGCCTCTATGATAGGTTTCAGTCACGCATTTTATCACGGTTTTAGCTCCCAAACTGATAAAAATGTGTGACTCAAGCCTGTTACAGTAGGCCGTGCTTGCCCGCCTGAACCGTTTTGTTTTTGAGCCATCTGTGTAGTACTTCATTGCCTCCTGACTGATCTTTTTTCTTCCTCAATCGTTTGTATGTAGTTTTTGTTGAACATAGGTCGTATTTGTGTTCTGACACAAGGGGCAGCAATGAGGGGTTGATACTCAATCACCTGGTCCAGGATTTTAGCATATGGACTGGTGAGGTCTTTGCCCTTTATGCCTAGATGCATCAGCCTGCATACCTCCCTACCTTCCGCGGCCTAGACGGGGTCGCCACCGTCTGATGGCGGACGCGGTGGGGCCGCAGGGGAGGAGGAGTGCCGGTATAGCGTTGGCCGCTCTCCCTATCCCCTGCGGCCGAAAAATGGTAGGTGGCGGGGCCATTGACCCTGACCCGTCACAAGGGGACCAAGGGTGCCATACACGGGGTCGTCTGGCACCCATGTGCTGGTTTGGTCCCTGGGGTGGTCACGGCGCACAGTGTGTTCTGGTGCGCCGGTGATGGGGGGTACTTCCCAGAGGAGGGTCCGGTGACGGAAGGCCGCGGCGGGTTCGCGGTGAGTGCTAACGCGTACCCGTGTTCCCGCCATAAGCGGCACAGGAGGACACCGTGGTGTTTTAGTGGGTTAGAGTCCCACATAACTGCGCTATCTCCCCGTGGTAGCGCAGTATGCATGAGCATTTCACCAAGAAAAAAAAAAAAAAAGGAGTACAGAAAGATGCAAGAAACGATGGCTGGTGTGTGTGAAAGATTTTCTGGCTAAAAAAGGCATAACTGCTGATAGTATGGAAGAGGAGCACCCACATTAAAGTATATTTTTAAAAACCCTAGCAATTTCTGCCCGCAGCCTTGAACGCTCAAGCATAACGCCTCCATGTCAATGAAATAATAATTTAAAAATATAGATAATTGGGATAAAGGTAAGAGGATGAATATTCCTCCATGAAAACGTTATTTCGTGACATTAACGTGATTATTCCACACAAAGTACCAATTTGGCTAATTGGAAGTGCTAAATTTATAGTCCTACTATAAATTTAGCACTTCCATTATTATTAAACACACTAGAATTATTATTAAGATAAATTAATGCTTATTAACTCAACATCATGCAGAATGTCACTACACTCTTCCTGCTGTAGCATGGTGCAGGTGACAGTTTCAGTAACATTTTTTATGCATATACGTATACCATAGTTGCCTATATGACGTTAAAATATGCGTAAAAATGATCCTGAAACTGTCACCCGCACCATACTACAGCACAAAGAGTATAGTCTACCACAAAGAAAATCAACATGTGCCTGTTAATTTATTGCTCAGCCCTGCTACATTTATTTTCTTTGCTTAGAAGGTACACATTTTCATCAGATCTTAGAAAAGTAACCATGGCATTTGCTGGTTCTTCTCTAAAGGAAAAAAAAAATTGTGTCCATGCATCTAGCTTTTGAAGTTTCTTAAGTGCCATGTAGGTTTATTAAGAACCAAATATTTTTAATTCAATACAGATACCTAACAAGGAATTTTAAAATAAAAAAAATATTTTTGTGTACAATACAAAATAAGAATAATATTTCTTTAAAGAAACAATGAGAGAAAGTTACAACATGTTTTATAAATATTATTAGAGCCTGTCAAAATATAATAACATCAACAATAATGTTGGTACAAAAGAAAACACCGCAGTGATGAAGATTCCTACAGAGTGATTAACATTTTTGTTGCCAAGAGAAAATAGTCATTAATTTATAAGAGCTATTTTAATGACATGGATGAGAATAACTTCTTAACAATGGACATTCTTTGTGTTACTACAAAAAAAAAGATTTTCAAGCTTCTTTTCAGCACATTAACCTTAGATTCAGGCAGATTTAATTATGCTGGCAATCTCTGCTTGTCTTTGCTACAACTTTTTTGTTGATATGAGATAATATATAAGCCTTTCAGAATTAGGGAGTATGTGCCTTATCATAAGTCTGCAGATGAAAAAAACAAAATAAAATTGTACTTTCGAATCTCCTCAGTCAAAGTCAAATTCTTTCTTCTCTTCGTCTTTTTTATTTCAAGTAGGCCATTCAACAACACTTTTAAATTTCAAATTTTTTAATTTACAATTAATAATAATTCATTTTAACTTTAGAGATAGCAATAAAAAAATTACTGTTGAACATAGATCTTCCTCCTTTTTGAAAAGTATGTGTAAAAATCTCAAACTATGCTGGGTACTTGGTTGTCCAGAAAACACACACATTATAACAATAGTGATATAATTTATATCAGACGTTTTAGTTTATCAGAATAATAAAAAAAATGTATTAGTGATTGTTTGTGTCATCTGAATCTGGAGTTTTATTTTAAGATGTCAGAGTTGTGGTTGGGAGGGAGTATTTATTCAGTAAAAAAATATTTATGAAAATTTAAAATTTTAATTATCCCATAACCTGCTTGATTAACATAAGAATACTATCAGATTCCTTTTCATAGCCTGTATTTCTATGATTCGCATTCATATCCTTTGTTTTCTAACAGAAAACCAAAACATAACACTTGGAAAAAGTAGGTCAATTTTATGGTGCACTGCTGTTCATTATGTAGCTACTGCAGCTTTGGAATGCTGCCTATTCTTATTTTTATGTAATAATTAAGAAAATGTTATATGCTACCATTTTTTTTCACTTCTGAATTCAGTACATTCTACTGTAGTACATTCTGTTTTGAAAAAAAGTCTTTGTAAAAATATGAAATAAAATATTTGCAAGTTACATTTTGGTAACACCCTTAAGTTACTAACCAGAATAATTGCGTGCACAGTAAATATACATTATTATAGGCACAACAAACACACAATAAAACAAACAAATAACAAAAAAATATATTCTCACCAATAGGGAAAGTTTTCCAATGATAGAGGAAGTCTTCGGCTACTTGTTTGATGTTGTTGACGAGCTGCTCGACCTCGGGCGGCGCACCGACCAGCTGCACGTCGAAGTGCAGCGGCTCGCGCTCCGGCGGCGGCGCCTCCAGCACCAGCGAGCTCGGGCGCGACGCCCGCTCGCCGTCTCCAGACATCCTCAGATACCCAGCATCCACTCACCACTCAATTCCCGTCTCACTAATCGCATAATGATCGCAGTGGGCGGAGAAATCACTTAACACCGACCTCTTATTGTTTTATTATTTACATTTATTTAATCAATTCTCAACGACACATGATTGACGATGCGAACAGCTTAAAATATTCATTCCCGCAGTAGGATTTGATGCCGTGGAATCGTCGATAATTTGTTTTGGTCACTTATAAATAGGTTTTCGTAGATAAAATTAAAACCCCAAGAAAGAAAACCAATCCCAGCCAGCCGCACGCAACCGAGTTGACAATCCAGAATTTCTGATACGATTTACGAAACGAAAGACTGACCTGACAGACAAAAAGTTTACAATGAAGTCTGTTTGTAACATTTTACGTCAAACGGAACGTTAACACACACTCGAAAAAAATTGCTTTTCTTGGATAAAATAGATTAAAACAAACCAGTAATTCTTGAAACATAGTCTACTCCATTAAACATTTGTGTTTCATAAGCTTTTAGTATTTTGAACTAGAGCTCAAGAAAAAACCCCATCGTTTCTTGAAGAGGCTGAATGCGACAATGTCTATGACAGCCCACGGAAATAAAAAAAGTTATCATTATTGTCAATGTGGTAATTTGTAGACTTGTTTGTTATTTAGATTTACAATAAAATCTTAAAATACGGGTTTCATTGACAAAAGTAATTTGCATTTACGGAAAATTTAATACATTCCAGCTTATCTTGCTACACCCGCTAAGAGTGTTATATTTATACGCTATATTCATTGGTTTTCTTGAAGAACCCGAAGGTGATCGGATTAGGTATGTCCTACATAACACATAATTTATTGTAGAATTTATCACTTATCACCCGCGGCCTGTGTTCAACCGTGTTTTTGCTCGTGGAAACGTTTAAATTTTAGTTTTAAGATCGGTAAGTTTCGTTTTGTTGATGTATCCTTTCGATTTCCTTTGTTTTGCTAATAATACCCAAATTCTTTCAGAGAACGATGGAAGCAATGGACATTCAAGCCGTAGAGTCGAAGTTAAGTGACGTCACTGTGACGGCGATACCCATGAGCGGGAAGAGCATTCATAAAGACCTGAGCCATGGGAATAACAGTCAGGCAACTATTTCTACTGTGCCCGCGACATCGCCTTCGTCTGTGGGAAAGGATAAAGATAATGGAATGTCGAAGTATGCGCAGTTGCTAGCCGTCATTGAGGAGATGGGCAAGGAAGTACGACCAAGTTACTCTGGCAGTCGCAGCTCTGCTGAACGCCTGAAACGTGGGATCATTCATGCCAGGATCTTGGTGAGAGAATGTCTCATTGAAACCGAGAGGTCTGCAAGGCAATAGCTTGCTGATGGAGAAGTTCTCACAGTCAATTTTAGAGTACCTCAAGTCTTGGAAAAGCGTAGAATGGAATTAGGAAAAGGATTGTAAAACGGCATGTTTGTTATTGTTGATTGTCTTATGATAGAACTTGGTACCTGAAAATAATTTAAAACAAATAGTTAAACAAATAACAGGTCTTCTACATACAATAACGTTCGCTATATTGTCATCAAAAGATCGCTTTCCTTTTTATGTGTATTATGTCACATACCATATTCTAGCATAAGACAATGGTTCAATAAAATATAAATGAAGGCCATTGAGACGTCACATCAAATCAGTGTAACAATGCCCAATTTGAGCTGTCATAAATTAATATCTATGGGCTCTGGAACAGAGCCACTTATGAATACTTCTTGCTGTATTCATTCTAATATCTGCTTGCTGCCAATGTTTTGAACATCTCGCAAATGATCAAGTTATTTATATTTTACAATATTTTTATTATACAAACAATATGCACATGAAAAGTAAGAAATAGTTAAAAAGTAACAGGTATTCATTATATTTGAAATTAAAAGATAAGTGGCTTATTTAACTCAAAACATTGGCAGCCAAGTCCCTACTTTAACAGTAAATAACATTTTCTCCTTTACTTATAAGCTGTAAGTCTAATTTTAGATTGATTTTACTCACAAGAATGGCAATTTGATTGTTTCAGAAATGGTTATAAGTAAAGGTTTTGTGATTGGTTTAAATTGTAAAAGAATTGACTTCAATGTTTTCCTGCAAGAATAGACACGCTGCTGAGTTTGAGACTTTTTGTAGTTTATGTAAGCTGTTGTGTTTAATAGGCAATAATATTTGAAAACTGATTTTCTTTATGATTGTGAACTAAGCAATATTAATTTTACCACAGTTTGGCTTCATTAAGCAATTTTTGTCCATAATACTATGATTATAAAGAAACAAACAATCCTTTAGTGCTACTGATTGAACTTAAAAAAGTATTAAACTCAGCAGGATATTTGAAACAACTTATTTATTAGAGTTAAATATAATTCAGGGTACTTAGACATAAATTTAAGAGAATTAAGTTTAACGTTATGATCCTATACAAAATGGATGCAATAAGTTACAAGATACCATGATTTTTTTACAGAGGTGGTCTTTGGGACCTTTTGTTCATAAAAAAGTGAGTAAAAATACAGTATCAGTCTTTTTAATGTTATTAAAATGAAGTTATGGTCCACTTCTAGTTGCAACTTAAGCAGTGTACTGCCTCTCTCTGTCTCGACAAGCAAGTCTTGCAATATTGGCACTAAACAAACTCTGAAATCACTTTTTAATTATCAAAGTGTTTTATCTTATTGTCTTGTGTGTAAGTGACTATAAAAATATAGTACCTATTCACACCCATGTATGTCAAAGACCAAAGACCTCCCCTGATTCCAAAGAAAACAATCCCTTTAGTCCGCCACAAATTAAAGCAAGCTTGTCAACCATGCATGAAGCAATACCTTCAGGGTAACTCCAGTATTTCTGGGCCAATTTTGCTCAAGCATTCTCAACAATAACTCCTGCAGGAAAGCTTGCTGCTTTCATGCATGTTTGACAACCAAAACTATGATGTGGTTATCTATATTTATGAAAAAACATTTGATTTGATAGTGATAAGTGGTAAAAATGTAAGTTTGGCAGTTGAGAATACAATAGTAATGGATTCAATAGCTAGGAGAAAAAGTTGATATTTTGATGAGCTTGAACTTAGAACAGTTTTCAAAAAAATCACGACTACCCTCTCCTAGCCATTCAATCGCCATACTAGTGAGTTAAAACGGTTTATGAACAGTTAAAATGTCCTGAATGAAACAGGCTGTGATCGCAACATTTATTGTGAACATCTACCTCATACACAAACAAAATATTAATATTTTAAATGTTTAATGTCATTGTCATATATTTAATCTCTGGCATAGCTTGATTACATAGTTTTTATGTAACAATATGAAAATTTAAGCGTTGTTCCAATTTAACGGATAGGTGGCGCTACTGGGCTGGTATAAAAGTAATAATAATTAACTCTTATTATTATTATTAATAGCAATATCTAATGTTTAATGCCGTGATATTCTCTAAACATTTTACTATTGTTAAATTGCTCAAATTATAGGAATTTATAGCCTTTTCTTTCAATTTATCTAATTACTTCATTGATATTATATTGTTGTGTTACTTAGGAACGGCAATGCATGCCACAGAACAGCACAGTGGCGCCACATTGAAAATGTGTTTCAAAACAGCACAATAATAATCTATTTAAATATCGAAAATATGAAACAAGCTTATTACTCTTTGTTCCTGAGGATATTGCGTTGATATTATACAAGTGGCTTGTTTGTTTTATAGTCATATTTGTTAAACCACAAAATCAAGTCTATATCACATTGGGCAGATAAAATTAGCATCTTAAAAAAAATTACACATACATGAAAGTTGGTTACAAATAAGATCTGATCAATTATTATTAATTATTTGATGAACAGAGTAATTACTCAATGGTAGTTATAAAAGATATTTCTATTCTGTCTTACTCCATTTGAAATAACATTAGACATGTTTCCAAATCTTTTTAAAGTCCTATCCCGTAGACATAAGGATGACATAAAAAGCATAAACCTGTTACCAAAACCAACTTTTTACTACAGATACCATTTGTCGTATCACCAACGCAATAGAAGTCAAAATCGGTTGAGCGGGCTGTAAAATGGGCTAATTTGATCGTCTAATGTTATCGCAAATGGAGTATAGATGGCACTGCTAATTGTACAGTCATGATAAAAAAAAACATGTTGCAAAAAAAAAACTAGGTTTGTTGTCGTCACATAGCAAATACCACATTATCTATATATGAAGGAAAGACGAAAATCCCTTGAATTCTTTTCTTGCATCCATCATAGTGTACTGTTTATATCTGCCCAGTGTTTTTATTTGTGACCTCATAATAGATTACGTCTTAGCTTGTAAGAAACGTGCTCATTGATTTATCTTCATTATCATTTGTTAGTGTTAAGTTGTATATATTTAGTTGTAGCGCCTACCATTCAACGACAATAGTTCAAGATAAGTGTATGTGACGGGCACCAAGTTGTTAGTTTTCCGAATAATTCTTCAGACAGGCACTTAGGTCCTAGTTTTTTTTTTTTTTAAGTAATGTCTTGAAAGAATCTAAAAACGTTTACATTTACTTTTCAACGCAATTAATATTATTTCTTATTATCTATTAAAATCTATCTTATCGTTGGTGTTACAAAACGCCAATACGAATATACTCAAAAAGTACCACCGATGTAAGACTTCTAACTTTGAATCGGCAACCCCCTTTGTTCGTCTGTACTGATACATGTTCAAATGTTAGGAATTTCGGTCCAACTGCCGTCAAGTATACTTCTTAGATTAACTAAACGTAAGAAGAATTTACGAAGTAGATTTTAAACTCTTATAAAATAAGTTACCACTAATAAATAATGTACTTACGTAAATAAATGTTATTGTAAATGTATCCCCTTGAAGTCCATTTCAATTGATATTTTTGTATTTATATATTTTAACTGTAATTTTTTTTAATTTTTGTATCGTCTTTTTTAATGTATGCTCTATATTATTTTTTCTAGAATTTATTGTTAAAGTACAGTCATCGTCAGCGAACTAATTAAAATAATGACTAAAATGTCTATACATTTATGACACCTAACTAACTAATGATAACGATAGACTTTTGTTTAATGCCGATGACTGTACTTGTAACAAAATACTAGATGATCAGTTTTATAGATAGAGTTCAATTACACTCTTTTTATTGTATTTGGTTCACGGTATAGAATTGTCTCTGAATCGCTGTATTTTAACATTTATTGAACAATATTTCAGAGAAGATTTTTGCTTTAGACTACTTTCAATTGGACCGTCTGCCGATCCAGCAAAGGATTTGTATGCTGGTGCCGAATTGAAAGTATTTTCAAACATAAAAATATTAAGCAGTTATTTGATTAAAAAATAAAAAACTTTGTTACAATTAAAATGAGACAGAATTATAACAATTACGACAATATGAAATGATAGCGTATACGATTTGTAATTTACTGTATACTCCTGTAGTTAACATAAGCGGATCTAGAAGTTTTCTAAACTGAAAGTTCTATTTTATTATATCACCAATGAAATCAATATTAGACAAATATGTCGAATAGTATTTACTTTACTAGAGTATATTTACATATCTATGTATTCGACTGTACTTTGATGTGAAATTGTTTTAAAATACATTTATGAGGGTAGTATGAACTTCTAATGTTTACTTTTAGAACAAATTATTCTGAATAACATTGGTATCAATTGATATAGTTTTAATGAAACATTAGAACTTTATATTAACCTGAATTATACGAAATGAACAGTGATAGAAATATGAAATCAGATGATATTAAGGATATTGTTATACTTTGCAAAGATAATTAGAATTATTGTAATTTTGAAGCATTCTGATACATTTTTGTAGCGGTAGCTGACTACGACGGTGCGTGTAATTTGCTTGTTCTCTCTATTAGGCCACTGCTATAATTTCTAATGCGTTTTGTATAAAAACTGCGCCTTACAATCGGACATTAATCAGACAAAAATAGTGCCTGACGTGGGCACTTTGAGCTAGACCAGAATCAGCTTTTAAACCAGTGTGCTTATTCTGAGTTTTTTAACTTAAGTACTCGTGAAAGCGTAAACAATATCGAAAGCCTTAGTGCGAGTTTTTATACGTTAACGTAAACTACAATTTGTATTGAAACTGGGGCAGCGCCGCCTGGTGACGGTAAGCAGAAACCTCTTTTTTGTATATACTTTGACATAAGGAGCTCGTGGCTAAATAATAACAGCCGCACGGGTCGATCATCAAGGTTAAGCAACGCTTGACGGGGTCGGTCCGTGGATGGGTGTCCATTTCAACATAGCGAGTTTCCTCCGTGCCTCGGCAAGCACGTTATGCCGTTGGTCCCGGCTGTCATTTATGATCTTTGACAGTCGTTACGGGTAGTTAGAACCCTGAGATCTGACACCAGTCTTGCCAAGGGGTATCGTGTTACACAGATGTAAAACACTGGTACTCAGCGGAATCCGGTAAGACTGCAAGCCAACCCCAACTTATAATTGGAAAAAAGGCTAGGCAGATAATGATTTTGACATAAGCGATCGTTTACGTTAACACGAGTGAGTACGTTAAAAAACTCGGAATAAGAACACTAATGTCAAAATGTATACAAAAAAGAGGTTTCTCCTTACCGCCATCAGAAGGCGCTTATCCAGTTTCAATACAAATTGATTTTAATTGACGTATACGTTAACGCGATTGAGCGTGAGTAAAACTCGCGC
Source organism: Orthosia gothica (assembly GCA_949775005.1). NCBI lineage: Eukaryota > Metazoa > Arthropoda > Insecta > Lepidoptera > Noctuidae > Orthosia > Orthosia gothica. Next base: position 19,578,476 of record OX459034.1, read on the forward strand.
TGAGGCCGGTCTTCATGTCACTATTTGAAGCATACAGTGCAGTGAGGACGGAAAAACATTGAGAATGAATCCACGCGCCGTCATCAGCCAAAATAATCGTGATTTCGGGACAGTCCTATATTGTACATTACTTCTTTTGAGTCCCAATGTAATAATATGTAAGTGGCGAACCACAAAACAGTACAAATTTTAGCAAATTATTCTACATGTAACGTGAATGTAATGAAGATATACTTTGCTCGTCTTTATAGCATTAGTAATAATTCATGTATGGGCATATTTTTATTACAATAAATGGGTTTAAAATAGTAATTATTGCTTTTATTTTTGCCATTAGAAGTGAATGTATACACTCCTAGGGGGTGAAGTTTTTCTGCAGCTGTCTTTACCTATTAGTGGAATACAGATTGTACTTAATTGTTTAGACTTCATATGCCCAAATTGTACAAATGTGCCTCGGGTTTACTTTTACCTAACACAATCAGCAAAACCATTTTTAAACGACTTCAAAAAAAGGAAGAGGTTCTCAATTCGTAGGAATCTTTTTGTTTTTGTATGTGCCCCGATTACTCAAAGACGCCTAGACCGATTTGTAAAATTATTCTTTTTTATAAATCGTTTCTCAGTTCTAGATTTTTTTCTGTATCGTGGGTGCGTTTACGAAAATGTAAACTCTATGTGAGTTAGACAAATACCCAGCTCCGGAACAACTATTCGTACGTGGGTTGGAATATTTGTTGGGCTGATCCCCTACAAATATTCCAACCCACGTCCTGCAGCGCTACAGCCGAACGCTCAACCACTGCGCCAACCGTTTCGTCTAAATGAACTAGAACTACGCCTGTCAACTTACCATTTTTCTTCAATCGTTACAGCTCAATGGCGGTGTGGCAGAACAAATGGCGCTGGGACACGGGGTACAGCGCTGACTCGGTGGAGTGGTGTCCTGTGGAGCCCTACCGTGACGTACTCGTCTGCGGGACGTATCAGCTCGATAAGAACGCTGATCAAGGTATATATGAGTAGCATTGGTAGATAGCTGCAGGAAATCTTCATTCGCGCTTTTTTATTTCACACCATTCAGTCGATTTGAGAGCCAGTCTGGATTGGGAAGTTGTTCCTGTGGCCTCCAACAAGTGTATATTTGTATGTTCTACTACAAGATTAATTAGTGTTTAATACATCAGAGCAGCCTATTAATGTTCCCACTGCTGGGACACAGACCTCCTCTCTGTGAGAGGGGATGGGCCGTAATCCACCACGCGGGCCCAGTGCGTGTTGGTGGATGTCACATGTCTTCAAATTTCTGGTTCTAGGTCACGGAACAGAAAAAACAGTGGAAGTGCAATACAGCAAAATTACTATGGGAACCGTTGTCGCCAAACTCACACATATAAACTGATAATCATATAATGCACTACAAATAAGCCGATCATTTGATTTGTCGTTATAATTTTAGTTAAAACTAGCATAAGTCAGAGATCCTACATCTGGAAAACAATCTTCACACTATTTAAATAGGATTTATTTTGCGTGAGTGTAGAAAGTATTTACGACGTTTTGTAATCTAAAGTCAAACTAGATTCGATTGCCAAGTAAATTCCGCTACCCACCCATAGATGGCGGTATTCTCAGTGGTTGCAATTTTAAACTTTAATGTAAGGTTGACTTTCGTGTGATAGATCGATATCAACTGCTACTCAATCAAGGAAGTAACATTGCATTTTTAATTACATTATCGATATCTTAATTCGAAAAAAATAAACTATTTTGTAGATGAGTAAAACTGTAGGATGAATGACGTAGTATTATTTAAAAATAAAATAATATATGTATTAAAATGAATTACTGTTCGCCTACCCTAGTGGGTAGGTAGGTAGGTAGTAGAGTAGATATGGTAGGTAAGCAGCCGGTATAATCATTGCAATAATAATTATGTATGCAATACAACATACTTCCAATTATTTTGGAAATATTTAATCCACCTAATATAAAAGAAAATATAGGTTCCTATTTTCTTTTATCGATATCAATCTATAAAATCAATACCCGACACGACTACATCCCTAATTGAGTAGCGAAGAACTTTCGAGAACGAAATAGTGAACACGTTCAATCCAAAATAAACTATATGTTAATCGTGTAAGGTTGATTTTAACTAACATTCTATTAAATTATAAGTAAATTGAAATTTACTAATATTTTATTAGAAAACAAATAAAATCATTCTAACCGATGATACGAAACACCTCCATTTTTAAGTTTCTTTCTCCTACTATCATTTTTGCACTCCAAAATGGAACGAAACGGCATAGTTATGGAAATATAAATTTGTCGCGAGTGCAACTCGACGCGATGTTAGAACACGACTGGAATCAAGTTTGCGTGGAAGCGCCTAATAGTGACACGCGTGCCACGCCTACTTTGCATTTCCACTGTTTTTTCTGTTCCGTGGTCATGACAGTTTCCTCACGATGTTTTCCTTCACCGTTTTTTAAAGCAGTGGTGATGAGATTATTTACACAAGGTAAACCGCCTGCATGTGTTCGAACCCACGTCCTACAACTTGCAAGTCACGGCCAAGGCCACCACTGCTCTCGTGTTTTTATGAGGATGTGAATCCGTGATTAGCCTATAAGTTTCTCACAGCTGGGACTCAGACCTCTGTAAGGGGTTGTACTCGTACTACAGCGAAAGTTCACGACCCACCAATTTTGGCGCTTAAACACCGTAAAATTTTGGTTGTATAATTCCCGTGGATGGTCGATCAGGTATATGAAACAGTATCGATATGTAAAGACACAATAAAAAAAACCGGCCAAGTGCGAGTTGGTCTCGCGCACGAAGGATTCCGTACCATTATTGCAAAAAACAGCAAAAAAATAACGTCTGTTTATGGGAGCCTTACTTAAGTATTTATTTTATTCTGTTTTTAGTATTTGTTGTTATAGCGGCAATAGAAATATATCATCTGTGTGCCTGGTGGCAGACAGACAGACGGACCGCGGAGTCTTAGTAATAGGGTCCCGTTTTTATCCTTTGGGTACGGAACCCTAAAAATACTAAAATAAAAAAAGAACCGACTTCCAAAACAACAGACCATCAGCAATGCACTAAAAAGTGCAAAAATTACTTTCGTTCCGAAAGTCTGTGACTTTGGTACCTCTTACTTTATTATTTTTCAACATCGACTTCCGAAGCGAGAGTATTTTTTTAACTTTATAGTGTTTTTCTTTTTTTTTTTAAAGACGAAAGATATTTATTTCAACTAGGCCACCAAGCGGCACTTTGGAAGTCGATTTATCTATATATACATAAAATTTTATCTTTACAAATCTACTATTTTATGTACCGTATCGACCCTCCATGGGATTTATTTCGGATAAATTTACGGTGTATGTATGAAATAATGAAAACCCGGCCAAGTGCGAGTTGGACTCGCGCACGAAGGGTTCCGTACCATTATCGCAAGAAACGGCAAAAAAACGTTTGTTGTATGGGAGCAACACTTAAATATTTTTTTTTTTTTTTAAATAAAACGTTGCCCCACACTAGGAATTTCTTCCTGTATCGTGGGTGCGTTTACAAACATATAAACTCACATACACAAACACCCAGAGCCGGAACAACTATCTGTAGATCATACAAATATTTGTTCCGAGCGGGAATCGAACCCGCGACACGCAGCGCAGCAGTCAATTGCTCAACCACTGCGCCAACCGTGCGCTATTATGTTTTTAGTATTTGTTGTTATGGCGGCAACAGAAACACATCATCTGTGAAAATTTCAACTGTCTAGCTATCACGGTTCATGAGATACAGCCTGGTGACAGACAGACAGACGGACCGCGGAGTCTTAGTAATAGGGTCCCGTTTTTACCCTTTGCGTACGGAACCCTAAAAAGGTCGGCTGTTAACTTTAGCAACTATGCCTAAGTGATTAATGTACGTAAGAGACAGACATAAAAAATGTTCTTTTAATTAATCTTTTCCAGATGATTCATCAGCTAAGCAGACTAGGCTGGGACGGATTTATCTCTTTGTAATCAACAAGAAAACCACAGAATTGGTCCCCGTTCATTCAATCGACACCTCAGGAATATTAGACCAGAAATGGTGTTACCACGTAATTCAGGACTATCCCACGCTAGCCGTCGTAACTTCTATAGGCACACTACAACTTTACCGGCTAACCAATGAGAATGGAGCTTTGCTATTAATACTATGGTTGGAGCACGCGATTGGTGCGGACGTTTTGGCCCTCTCCGTTGATTGGTCGACGAACAAAACAAGTTCCGAAGAACCTTGTTTGGTAGTCAGCGATTCTGCTGGTTGCGTCCATGTTTTGAAGATAGCCGAAGATGGGTTGAAGACTATAGGGAAATGGGAGAGTCATGGCTTCGAGGCTTGGATAGCTGCGTTTAATTATTGGAACCCAGATGTTTTCTATTCAGGTGAGTAGTAAAGCGATTTTATGCCCATTTCCTTATTACTGACTAACTAAGTTATTGTTACGAGCTGGGGTTCAGGGATAAATGATTTAAACAGCAGACTTTAATTAATCACTGTTTATTACAAAAACACTTCTTAAACAATTCTATTACTTCGCACTATTTTCATTTTCCGATCGCTCTGTGTCGCTTCCAAATCGGAACTGACTCACGACGAACCCGACCGCTCTTTAAAATAGCACAGAAGATGATTCTAGAAAGTTCCATACTGTTCTAGATAATTCGAGAATCTGCCAGAATAATCGACTTTCGAAGTCATTGTTCCCGAAGCGACTAGAAACTTCCAGAATGTTCGTCTCGAACATTCTGAAAAATTCCATTCGAGAAGATTAGTGCCGCTATTCGATACTAGATGGCGCTACTAGTTACGACCTAGTTCTTCCTCTCGCCACTAGATGGCGTTGCCCTATCTTGTAACATTATTATGTAAGGTTTTCGGCTGAAGTGATGATGAATTACCTACTAACATGAAAAAAATCAAATGTATTGCCTATGTGCGATGCAATTTCGTACACAGGTAGATATTACGTAGAACTTTTAAATAGATCATGTCTCTGCGCATCGGTCACTTCTAAAGTGGTTGTCCATCGCCAGCGCATCGCAAAGGGCATGCACTACCTTGTTTTATTTCTTGACTCTTCCAATTATTCTAGTCATCTGGCCCGTCACTTTCAATACATTTGCGCCAACCACACAAAAATTTTCGCTCTACACAATAACCGCCTTCTTCAATGTCCCACTCACCTTACTAACTTCATTCACTATTATTTCTTCGTTCAGTCTATTTCTCTGTGGAATGCGCTCCCCCATGAAATCAGGATGGCAACCAACCGATTGACATTCAAAGTGTTAGTTCGCGAGCACATTCGTAATAGTTGGCAGTATTGTGTATATGATAATATATTGTATGTATATAAAGTTTGTTTGTATATCTTTGTATTTGAGTAAATATTACATATTCGTGATGTATTCTCTATATTGCACATACCAGTATTTGTCTTTGCATCAACCAAAGATCGACTGGTGGGAAATGTCTAAGGCCACCTCTGTACTTTTGTGTGCATGTAGTATTAAATAAATAAATATTAAATAGATCAGGCGTGGTCCAAGAAGTCATGAACTCTTGACACCCTCGAAATCGTGTTGGACCATGAGCGTACACTAAATCCTCAAGAAAAAAGATATTGTAAGCAAGCCTAATATTCGAGTGCTGACTCGTAGTCACACCACATTATCACACCAGTATGACAAACAGGAATGTTTTTCTCGTTTGTCACACCACAGATTTTTCCACACCATGTATACGATAATTGCTAGTGCAGTACCTATATATTCAAATAAAGTCAATCTACTGATCGGCGTTTTTCATTTAGATTTTCTACTTTTAGTTATATTTCTGCCAACTTTCTCATATAAGGTACAAACTGTTTTCATTTCTTTGGAAAAACCAAATAAAACTAATACAAATGGAATTATATATCATATTTTGTGGTAAGTAATAATAATGAAAAAAACTTTTATTCATCTCCACAAATTACATCTTTAGCATATTTACGTTGACAGATATTTAAAAAAAGTTGGAATTTGTGGGATCTAGAGTCTAAACTAAGCCTAGGCCTGTATTTCAGAACTCTAGGCACCCCATTACATCGATTAAAATAGAGATTATACGAATGAGTACACAGAACCAACTAATACGAATGAGTGATGGTGTGTGTGGATGGTGCGTATGTGTGTGTGCATGTATGTGTGTATGCGTGTGTGTGAGTGGTGTATGCATATTTTTTTTTTTATTTAGTACTTAAATATTATTCAATCAAATGGAAATTGAAATCGAAAAACAAAGTCGACCAAAATGATAAAGATAATTTTATCATTTCTCTCTGTGTTCTGCTAAGCTTATTTTTTTATAACATTCCAGGGGGTGATGACTGCATCTTTAAGAGCTATGACGTCAGAGTTCCAGATATACACACAACTGTTAACAAGAGACATGAGGCCGGAGTCACCTCGATCAGGAGCCATATTGATGTGGAGCATCAGCTTTTGTCTGGAAGGTAATATATAAAATAAAATAAAATAAGTAATATATAAAAGTGAATAGGGATGTTAACTGAAAATTTGTTTTTAGTCCATCAGGTAGATAAAAAAATATCGGACACGTATTTTTTCTTTTGACACTTGAACATAAAGTGACGACGGTATAATACATTGAAATATCGTGTGATTTCACTCCGTTAGTTCATTGTATCACGGGGTACCAGTGCTAAGAAAGAAAATTTGGTTCAAATAAAACTTACTTACTTACTTATCGGCGCGATATGCACCGATTGGTTATTGAATTGTGTACACAATTAACATTTTCTGGAATTGATCATACAAATTATAATATGTTCTTGTTTAATCAACTCCACAAAACAAACACAAATGTCATACGCTCTTAATTCACATTTCAAAGATTATTTGAACGGATCATTTAAAATTGATGCCAATAGATGGCGCGGTTTTAAATTCCTGCAGCTTTCCACTTGATTGTTTATATTTGTATTTTAACACATTTTGGTGCAATGAAACTGTAAAAACGTGCAAAAAAATACTATGAAACAAATCGTCACTGTATTTAGAGAAAAATATATTCACGAACCGAGTATACCCTTTTACTTGCAAGTCGGTGCTAACACCATCTATCTATCGCCGTGGAACGGAACCGAACGCGTTCGATGTACGACTTTTTGTATTGCAAAAGTCGTTTTTGGGAAAGAAACAGTTTGTTTCCTTTGCCGAATTTACTTACACAATTAGGCTGCCGGTATTCAGGGCCCTGAATACCGTGTAGTGTAATAAGCACTTAAGACCGAGTCTGTGGTTTGTGGCGAAGGTAGCGCCACAACCTGCCTGACAAGGTTAATGAACTCAATCGCAACAGAGTTCAAAATAGCTTGAATGAGATATTTCTTTGTAAAGTGTGTTCAACCTTTATGTTACTCAGTCTACGATTACTTTAAAGTTGACAGTTTCATCTTAGCAAAATATTTTTTGTGTCGTATAGGAACCTAGATAATTATTTTCCCCGCCGGAAAAAGAGGGGTGATATAAGTTTCACGTGTTTTGCTGTGTATCTGTCTGTGGCATCATAGCGCCTAAACGGATGAACCGATTTTGATTTAGTTTTTTTTTGTTTGAAAGGCGATTTTGTCGAGAGTGTTCATAGCTATGTTTGAATAAAATCGGTTCAGCCGTTCAAAAGTTATGGGCGTTTTACTGTTTGAATCGGGGTGTTTTCACAAGATAAGTGTGTCGGGGGTTTTTAAATTTTGGAATTTTACCTCTCATTTCAGTTACGATGAGAAAGTCCGTCTTTGGGACACACGAAACCTAAAATCCAGCATCGGAGAAATCGACGTCGGTGGCGGAGTTTGGCGCCTAAAGTGGCACCCCAATAAGCCTGACACAGTTTTAGCCGCCTGCATGTACGGCGGGTTCCGCATACTGCGCGTTGATGACCAAATGGAGATCCTTAGCGAATATTTAGAGCATGAAAGTATTGCTTATGGTGCTGATTGGCAGTTTGACAGTGATTTAGTTGCTACATGCTCGTTTTATGATTGTAAAATGCATATTGGTGAAGTTGCAGTGTAATATAAATATTGTATAATTATGTTGTGGCTGTAAATAAACATTTAATTCAATGTTTTTCTTGTTTTATTAACGTATTAGCTGTTGCTCGGAACTTCGTTCGCGTCAAACTCTTAAAAAATAACATAAATGGGCTTTTACTCACGGAACATTAATTCTTTTTCTAAAAAGTAGCCTAAGTTACTCCTTATAACTTCAGCTTTCTGTCAGTGAAAGTCCCGTCAAAATCTATCCAGCCGTTTTGGAGATTATCCGGAACAGGCAGACAAAAAATAAAAACATATTTTTGTGTCCTTCGGCCTCATTCGGGGTCATATAAACATAATTTGAGTCTAGCATCTTCCGTTTCCGTGTCACATCTATATATCCAAGCAACACTATGGTGACGTAATTCCGCTTTCGTTCACCAGGTGGCTGCAGCGCGCCAACTCGTTCATTGGCGTCCTGTTTTTCGGACGGTTCACATCTTTTAAAAAGTTAACGTTGTTAACGTTCGATATTTTATAAAATTAGTAAATATTTACAGTGTTAGTTTTATAAGATAAGTAGTTTATTTATTAGATTTTGTTACGATGGCGGACAGTGTACATGCGCTTAATCGTAAGGATTCCGATTCGTCATCGGACTCGACAAGTTCCTCAAGTTCTTCTGAGTCGCAACCGTCGGATTTGGAGACTGTACAGGTCGAAAGATCCCGTAAGAGGAAGAAAGCGACTAAGAAGAAGAAGAGTAAGCGTCGTCGAGGACAAAGCAAGGTAATCAGAAAACTTGCAAAACAGGTCAGTGATTTGAAAGATTTATACTACTACCCTCAAAATATGTATTATGAAAACGAAAATTATGAGGGTGGTAATCCGATGTGTGGTGATAATTATTCTGTATTGGCACAAGAACAACCTGTTCCAGACAGACCGTCTGAACCCGTATTAGATCCTGCACCGTCTCAAACATTTGATTTTGATTTGGCAACGCAATTAAAGGAGCCAGCTGTTATTGCTACTCCATCTAATCAGTTGGAGTTGTTAAATTCGATTCAATATTTTAGTAATGATAATTGGAATAATGTCAGATATGTGGGATCACAAAAGATATATAATGCTCGTCCAGGATATGTTGACCTTGAAGTAAACGATGAAGTCAAGTCATTAGAAAAAGTTAGCCATCTACCCTCAGCGGATAGATTTCTTGGTGCTGTAACTAGAGGGCTTGTAATGCAAAGCGAGGCCATGCAGCAAGGTTTTCGGCAGATAGTGGACTGGGCCAAGGATACTTGCTGCATGGACCCAGACCAATTGACTTTAAAATTAAAAGAAGTTTTTTCCGGTGATTACCAAAAGATTTCACGTGATTGTATACAGTTAGTTTGTGGCCGTAGGGCCGATATAGTAGAACAAAGACGTGAAGTGTTCATTAAGCAATTAAGAGATCAATCATTTAAACCTTGTTTGAAGAAGATACCGCCGTCAAGTGAATTTTTGTTTGATAAAGTACCTTTTACCGATTTTGTAAAAAATAACGGCGGTGTCAACAAAATTTTTTATATGAATAAATTAAATATTTCTGGGCAAGAAAAGAAGACCACTAGACCCCAGGCGGCGTACCCTGGGCCTAGTGGATATAGATCGTCCAGTCGCCCTTCGGCACTGACGATGAATTATAGGTTTCCTCCTACACAGAGTGTTGAAGCCTTTTATAATTATCCAGCAATTAACCCTTTTAATAATAATAATTTAAAATTTTTTCGTCCTCAACCAAGAGGACAGCAAGCTGGACAACGTTTCTTCCAGCCCTCTCGTTTTCGAAGAGACGAACCGCAGAACAATATACCACGAGGCAGGGGCTCGGGTAAATTTAATAGAAAGTTCTGACTCGGATCGGGCTTTCTGGGGGGGTTGCTTACAAAATCATGTTACGGAATGGAAGAGATTGAGAGCTCCAGAACCATTAATAAAAATAGTGAAGGGTTATCGAATTCCATTCCAAAAGAAACCGCCTCTGGTCTCGCCAAGGCTGGTAAAACGGTGCAATCTCACACAACCATCTCCGCAGATGGACACAGTAATTCGAAATTTAGTGAAACAGAAAATTTTAGAATATGCCCCCATAACTCCAAGTTTTGTCTCAAATTTCTTTCTGATCCTCAAAAGCGACGGAACCTACCGTCCTATTTTCAATTTAAAGAGTTTGAACAATTATCTAAAGATAAGCAAGTTTCGTTTGATTTCGGTAAATCGGGTTCCAGATTTTATTCAGGAAAGGGACTGGATGGCCAAAATAGACCTCCGGCAAGCTTACAACCACGTAAGTGTTGCACCCGCTCACCGTTGTTTTCTCCGTCTACTATATCGAAACCGATTACTGCAAATGACTTGTTTGCCATTTGGCCTGGCGACAGCGCCCAAAGTGTTTGCATCGCTGACCAACTGGACTGCCGAGATTTTCAGGAACCTTGGCATTCGAGTTGTGGTTCTTCTCGACGATTACCTTCTAGTAGCACAGGACAGAACAACACTTATAAAACACGTCGAAATTGTTCTTCAAACTCTCTGTCAGTTGGGTTGGCAGGTAAACAGGGAGAAGTCAATTCTTATCCCTCAGAAAATAATAGAATATCTGGGGTTGATGTGGAATCCCTGGTCGAATCAAAAATTTTTACCGCAAAACAAAATTCGCAGCATAAAAATCGTTCTGTCAAAGCTGCTGAGACGGCGGAAGGCGTCTCTTCGAGAAATACAGAGTATTATAGGCGTTCTGAATTTCGCTCGTCTGGTAGTTCCGATGGGTCGTTTGAATTTTCGCCACCTACTGTCTTATTGCAACATAGTCCTGAAAATGCCATGCCAGTCGACCTACCCTTTACCTGCAGAGGTGCTGGCAGAACTGAGGTGGTGGAAGGTTCACTGTGTGGAGAAGTCCAGGCTTCATCCTCCACAGGTAAAAAGCTTTTTGACCACAGATGCAGCAGATTCAGGTTGGGGGGCGGAGTTGAATGGCCTTCACGTATCGGGCAAATGGACAGAAGGAGAAGAACAGCTTCATTCGAATCACAAAGAGATGTTAACCATTCTAAAATGTTTGTTAGAATTCGCGCCGTCTCTGAGTCATACATCTCTTCTTTTGCAGTGCGACAACAAAGCGGTAGTAGCTTACTTAAGGAAGGAGGGGGGAAACAAGTCGCAGATCCTAATGATGTTTATATATCAAATTTTTCGCATTCTTCAGAAGTACGACATTCATGTAATTCCCCATCACATTCCAGGCAGATACAACAACGTCGCAGACGGTCTGTCACGTCACTCGAGGTTACAGGAATGGCATCTGCTTCCCGAGTTCACCAGCGTTGTCTTTGCAAAGTGGGGTGTTCCCCAAATAGATCTGTTTGCTTCCAGCACGGCTCATGTAGTCCCGCGTTATGTGACTCTAGATCAACGAGATCAGCGAGCATGGAGGCACAACGCATTCGCATTCAAATGGGATTTTCGTCTCGCTTGGGTCTTTCCTCCTCCAAGTTTGATGCCCCGTGTCTTGATGCATCTAAATCAGGCTCGAGGTGTATTCCTGATAGTCGCACCAAAGTGGTCTCGAGCATTCTGGAGAGCAGATTTGAAGAACAGAGCGATCGCGCCACCATTCACGATTCACAGGTTATCGGAAGTCCTAGTAGACATGAGGACCAGGCAGCCACCACCGCGAGTGCAGGAACTGCACCTAGAAGTATGGAAATGTGGGGGTGGTCTGAATCCCTAGGTGAGTGGTCTGAAGAACAAAGGTGTCTGCTCAAAGAAGGTTGGAGGTCGTCTACTTTGAATACATACAGACCAGCATGGCAGAGATGGTTGAATTGGTGTGCTAAGTTAAATGTAAATTTTTCAAATCCTTCCGGCAGTGATTTGGCACGATATTTGGCGGATTTACACTTAAAAGAAAAACTGTCTTATCGTACTATTTTACTTCATAAATCTGTTGTGTCTACTTTGTGCAATGCAAAAAGTGAGGCCCGATTAAGTTCGAACATTTTGGTTAAACAGATGGTTAAGGCAATTGCATTGCAACAGCCTAAAAAGTGTCCACCCCCTGTTTGGGACCCTCAGTCTTTGGTAGGTTGGTTGGGCTGTAGACCTCTTCAAAATCAAAGTCTATTTGAAATTTCAAGAGTTTGTGCAGTGCTACTGTTGTTATGTTCAGGGCGTAGGATACACGATTTAACATTACTGAGTGTTTCGTCAGACAGGTGTATCGTAAGTGAGAATAGCATAATGTTTTGGCCGCATTTTGGTTCGAAAACTGATTCTGAAACTCATGTACAGTCTGGGTGGAAGTTGTTAGGTAATCCCGAAAGTGCGGCTCTTGATCCTGTGCATTGGCTTAAAAAACTTATAGAAATTGGAAAACCGCGTCGTTTAACTTGTTCTAGTGATAGATTATTTGTTTCTGCATGTGGAAAACCTAAGCCAGCAACTAGAACTATTTTGGCTGGTTGGGTTAAGTCTGTTTTGAAAGAAGCAGGAATCGAGGCTACTCCAGGTAGTTTCCGTTCTGCGGTAGCTTCACGAAGTTGGTTAGATAACGAGCCTCTCGATGAGATAATGGCACGAGCTAATTGGAAATCCGGTAACACTTTTAGGAAACATTATAGGAAGGAGGTGATTACAGCACAGGGAAGTTCTTTGATTCATCTTTTTCAGCCAATTAACTAAAATATGTCAATTAAATAAATGAGTTTTATAAATGCAAGAATCGATTATGCTACAGCAAGATGATTTGGATAATCAAGAGTAATGAGTTATGGATGGACAAGGAGAACATGATTATGGTAAGATCATATAAGTATAATAGAACGATGCGAGATAAGTGGTACGTATTAAAATGTTTCTGTTTATTTTGTAATAAAGTGGTAAGTAAATATGTAATAATAATAATTTTTGTATTGAAATATAAATCTTAAAAAATTATATTGGTGCTTATTTTTGTACTTATATTGTGTGCAACACATTGGCGTCCCGTTCACCAGGCGATAACAAACAAAGCCTCAAATTATGTTTATATGACCCCGAATGAGGCCGAAGGACACAATAGCAGCGTTTTACCTTCAAATAAAACGCTTGTTGTGTCCGGAGACTCATTCGGGGTCATAATTTTAAAGACTGCCTGGTGTTATTGGCTCTTTAAGTTCTAGGATTTTGAGGCCACAATGAACGAGTTGGCGCGCTGCAGCCACCTGGTGAACGAAAGCGGAATTACGTCACCATAGTGTTGCTTGGATATATAGATGTGACACGGAAACGGAAGATGCTAGACTCAAATTATGTTTATATGACCCCGAATGAGTCTCCGGACACAACAAGCGTTTTATTTGAAGGTAAAACGCTGCTATTATTAAGTATCGTATAAACTTTCATTATGCATTTACTAATATTTTGAAATTACAAACAGAATTTGTAAAAAGGAGGTTCTGTAGGTAGGTACCTACCTATCCGACCTAAATTTGTGAATGCTCATATGAATTATGTTTTTTTGTATTACTGGAAGAAGAGAGTTTCTTGTTTCCATGTAAATAACAAACTACTTTTCCGAATGCACGGTAGAATCAATTGATATTACTAGTAAATTTTAATTATAGACGTTCAAAAGTGCCGCATAATGGCCTAAGTAGTTGAAATAAATATATTTGCTTTAACTTTGATAGGGCAGTCTTTGCCCAGCAAGGGATCACAAATTAGGCTATCACGACTAGCTCGCCAGTCACCTGATAGTAAGCGATGATGCGGTCGGCGATCGATCACCCGTGCTTAGAAGGCAAGTCGGGAATATTACTTAGGTATACTCACAATTGGTGGGATATTCGTTGTAAGATGATGAACGGGTTCGGCTAAATTAAACTGTGCAATCCCAGTGGCAAACAGCCAATATAGTCGTCAGGCCGGCAACGTCACCGATAAGTGTCGCCGCACACGGGCCACACGCGACAGCCACAAAAGCCGCCAAGAGAAGCTAGAAGCGTGTAGCGTGTGGCGGCGACCGGCGTCTACCGTGTGCGGCGACTCCATACAAAATGTATGAAAACTATAGGAAATATGCCAGTGGCGGCGTTTTGTGGTTGTGGCCGGTGGCCCCGTGTGCGGGGACCCTTATGTTCAAGTCTCTGAAGCTTTATTCAACAGTGCATTTTTGTCAATGAATCTCTTGGCTCTCTCTCGTTTTTCAATGCATTCAAACTCTAGTCGACCGACGTATCAACTTAAAAGGTACCTACTTAGCATATTCCTATCTCCAAAACGTAATGACACATTTCTCGAGTACGCGCGAGCAAACAGCTTATTGTTGAGCAGATTCAACTCGAGCGTATCTACGCGTAATAGAAAACGGGCCACTACAAAACCTTAACTACTACTTATTTATACAGGAGCATCATTGCACTATGTTGCGAGTCGAGCCGAGGCTGCGCTAGAGGGACAAGAGATTTGTGCCGGGGTTTTCCTCGACATAGAGCGAGCCTTCGACAAGACATTTGAATCCTTACACATTGCTGCAAAGAAACATGGCATCAATGATACCAAATGCTTAATTGATTACATGCTTAGAATATTCCGATCGGAACTGATGGGAGACAGACTTAGCGCAAAAACAAACAAGATGTTGTCCGCAAGGCGGAGTGCTGTCACCATTATTGTGGTGTTTGGTAGTAAACTCGCTACTTACCAAACTCATTACCGGATCATTCTACACAGTAGATACCTAGACTATGCAGATGACATAGCTAAAATGGTTAATGGGAAATGCCCGAACATAGTGTCTGGACTATTACAACAGGCTTGAGGATGGCAGAGGAATGGTGTACAAAGAACCATCTCTCTATCAATTCAAGCAAAGCAGTCAGTATCCCAACGACGAGGAAACCTGGGAGATCCCTCCCTCAATGGAACCAAGCTGCCCGATATTAATTTATCTAGGTGTAGCTCTTGATAAAGAACTCAGATGGAAAATATAACGACAAAGGCCCTGCGGGTGTTCGGCATGTGTCACAGTAAAACTTAAGGCTGTAATAGACAATGATAGTACGTATATTATCACATACGGCAGCATAGTGTGGTGGCCAAGAACAAAACTTGCCATGTGTAAAGCGCTACTTACCAGGCTACAAAGAACAGCTAGTGTCTGGGCATCACGGGTGCTTTCAGGCCTACGGCAGCAATAGAGAGATACCTCACATCCCTCCTCTGCATATGGTGTCTCTAAGCCAAAGACTAACCATACAAAATTCGATGGAATTGAGGACCTTCAGCCTTATTGCGTAATGAATTCGGAAAGAGCAAAGGGTCTTTGCTTTTTCCGCATTCATTACGCAATAAGACTGCTGGATCGGGTAACAAGCATGATATCCGTTAACATTAGATACAAATGTAGTAAAAGCTTAGGGAACATGGCAACTGTATTCCAAGCAGAAACATAGGCCATAATAAACTGTGCTCAAGAGAATATAGATAGAGGAACCAGAGGTAAATCTATATATTCTTAGTGACAGTCAGGCTGCAATCAAAGCCATGGCATCCTACAAAGTGGACTCCAAATTTGTTCTGCATGCTATCCAAACCCTAAACAGGCTTGAGAAGCATAACAGAATAAGATTGATATGGGTCCCAGGGCATAAAGGAATCCATGGTAACGAACCGGTAGATGAACTGGCAACAGGGCTCAGCAAATGACTTTGTGGGTGCAGAACCATGTGTAGGCAGACGTGCCTCGTGAAAGCCACATTCAGGGAGTTTGCAGATCACAGTCAATAAACACACTGGCTGTCTAATATCGGTCTGGAACTGAGTGACCGGCAGCCTAATTGTGCAAGTAAATTACACACATCACAAAAAAGTTGAATAAAGATTCAACTTTTTTGTGTATGTGGGTGTTTTTGGGACAGAAACAGATTGTTTCCGTTGCCGAATTTACTTACACAATTAGGCTGCGGGGCGACAGTCTACCCGGGACCACGGTCGTTGCAACACGGCCGAAACGTCGGGCGAAATAGGTAAACATCATCATCTGTCTAGCCTTTTCCCAAACAAAAATTTGTAAACAAACAATCGAAATCATCGCGTTAAATTCCCGTGTTAATTATAATGTTTTCCGGAAGATTATAGGCTCATATCTCCTAAATGCAAATTTATGCAAAGAAAAATGGAGAGAAGCAAATTGTCCGACAGAATTACAAATGAAGAAATAAGGAAGAAAACCAAAATAACTGACATAGTAGAGAGAATAAGAAGTCTGAAATGGAAATGGGCGGGGCACATCTGTAGATTGGAAAACGAAAGATGGACAAAGAAAATCATAGAGTGGGTACCTAGAGATGGAAAAAGAAAAAGAGGACGGCCGCGGAAACGCTGGGAAGATATATTTAAAGAAAGATGTGGACCAGACTGGAGGAGACTAGCTAGAGATAGGGATAAATGGAGAAAGTTGGGGGAGGCCTACGCCGCAGAGGCGAATTCCATAAATAATTAATTCCACGTGCATGCTACTACATACTAATAATAATAATGTATAAAAATATAATAATTTATTGCAAATAATAATTATTCAATTTCAATGATGATTTAATGAAAACCACAATGTGGAATACAAATTTATTTTATAGTAATACTTAATAATAATTTAATAATAATCTAAGAAAATAAGTGATGGGAAATATTTTTTTTACTATGCTAAAAATTTATATGTATTTATGGTAGAATAAAGGCTTTTTTATTTTATTTTATTTTTTATCTCCTTTAAAACTCATGAAGGTTTTCTAGGAGACTGAGGAGGAGTAACTTATCTAAGGGGTGGTCCTCTAAAAGATCCCAATGGGTCGAAGTGCTCGAATTATTTTCACACCCCAATAACATAAGATACACACGATGCGGTGTCAAGTCAATGAGAATTTGACTCGTCGCTTCGCTTCGGACTCTTTCTCAATGCGCTTTGAACCTCAGACAGATATAACAATTTTAAATACTTCATCACAACGGCAAATTTCAGCGAGAACTTTGATGTGACATAAAGTTCAAAGCTCCTTAAGAGGACCCTTCCCGGTCCGTCTATCGTCAATGCGAGCATGGTCGAAAACTCAGAGCAGAAAAGCCTGTTGTTTCATCCAGCGCAATGTTTGAAAAAGAAGCAAAGCGAAAAGTAGTGTTCGAAAATTTCATAATACTTGTTCCAGGAAATACGTGTTTTTAAATAAGCCTTACAAGAGTGATATAAATATCTGTCATTTAAAATCTCCATTACATGTGCAAGGTTTCTATCAAGATTTTTTCTTTACTTTTACATTTAATCAGTACATTATGAACGGCCAAAGATCAGGTAAAAGAACAATGGCGAGATTTTAGCTGACTTAAATTTGAGCGTCTGAAAGTGAGTTATATACGAAAGACGTTCTATTAATTGTCTACGTTTTTTAAATATATTATTGGGCTGGTTCAAAACGGATAAAAAAAAATCATAATAAATAAAAAGTTATTTGATTTTTTTGTTAATTTCTTTAGCTTAGTGTTGCCATTATATATTTTATCTGCTAAGTGACAAGTATTAACTATATTAATTAATAATATAATTAATGTATTTATTGCAGTAAATGAGTTAACAATACAGTTTATGTCTAAGTATAGATGTTCCTCGCAGGTAGGTAAGAATATTGTAGTGCAGTAGAAATAAATGAATTACTTTTAATTATTGGCACAAAGACTAGTATCCAAGTTTAGAAAATATAGCTTGGTTGTTGACGAGGCCGACGACCTTTTGATAAACGTCAAAGTAGCTTAGTTTAAATAAATATAGGTACTCTTTCCAAAGAGTATATTATACATTTCATGCTGAAATTACTAGGTAAGGGAAATGCTAATGCGATATTCCTCTTTTACTTCCACGAAATTGAATAATATTACCTATTAAACACATTATTAAAAGTTACCCAGACATAACCTACAAAAGTTTATGACTGAATATCTATTATTCTCGAAATTCTCGAACAAAAATTCTTGCACAAACTAATTCAGAACATCACCCTGAGTTAAACCAGATATTTTTCATTTAAAGACGTAGGAATTTAATCTCAGCTAAAAAAATGTATGGGCACCTGCCATTGTTCTTTGTGCAAAACAGCAGATTTTTGAAAGCATATACTGAATTTGTTTCTCCAAATTTTTATTTTTCGCTTTCATACAAACCTTGGTATATATATATAGTGAACAAGATAACTATTAGTTCAAAAAAATCAGTGATAGATGTTACAACGGCATAATCACGTATGTAAGAGCGTTTGTATTAAAAATATGACGGGTAGGCCGCTCTTAAGCTTGAAAAATGGACAGAAGGATAGATTCAGGAGGTAGTACGAATAATAGTCAAACTCTCATTTTAAACATGTTGTATTTCAATTTGCTTATAATGTCATGATAAATATAATTTATAACAATTACATACTTAATAAAGTAATCATTTGCCATAAGTAATAAAAAAATTCTTACACCATTTACATTTCAAGGCTTTGGATGATGTTGATTGTTTGTTAGAGTTCATGCGTTCATTGTCCGAATAAATTTTTAAAAACACTAAACTGGCCTGATTCTCCCTACTATAAATTTGTACCTTAACATTTTCTAAATAAAGTCTATTTTTTCTATTCACTGGAATTAAAGTACTTTACCAACGTCGCATCGCACGAAGCCGGCGTGCTCACTGTCTGGCAAACGTAGACAACGCCTTATGTACCCTTAGACGTACGCACTTCAGACCTTTGTATGTGCTCTTATAAAATTATATACTCCATTTAAATTATTTTTACTTTAGGATATCTTTTACATTTAATGCATTTATTGTTGTTCCTGTTGGCAGTATTCGTGTTACAACCACGCTAGAATCTATATTTGAATGATATAATTTAAACAAGTTCTCTGAGTAAGCAGAACTTGTTAAAACTAAATAGTCTGACTGCACGAAACGTCTGAAGTGCCACGTATATATTATGTAAGCGTAAAGTTTTCGGTATAAATAACCATTAAGTATAAGAGCGCTACACACATCGTGTATTTATTTATTAATCCACCAATAACAATGCAGTATCCACAGACATACATAGTAATCCATTACCAAGCTAAAAATGTAAATTTTCATAGACCCCAAAACGATTTTTATATATTTTTTTTTATTTAAATCACAAGACACTATTCATTTAGACTAGTTTTTGATACTATAATGGCAACTAAACAGTTGTTTATTTATATATTTTTTACATAAAAAATATATACTCATTACATTCAAGGTCCATTTATTACTTTAAAATATCACTGCATTGTTACATGACCATGTAAACAATTAGAAATTGTTGCATGCAACAAATAGTTCATGATGAGTACATATACACTTTAAAAACGAAATATAAAATAGATTAAATGGTACATATTTATTTGAAAAATAAAGACATAAAACGAAGTGAGATTTTCAGTTTAATATCGATAAATAGATGTGTGTACTTACTCACCATAAACCTGTGTTGGTCTAACCACTGGACTGGCACATTTACTGGCAGCAGACCGAGCTGAGAACATTGAGGACAGAACAGCGCTTGTTCCTTATTGCATATGGTGAGCTGCTGGTGCGTCAGTGCGTCCGTCAGGTGCGCTCGCGCTACGTACGACGCAGGCGCACCCGTACACTACCAAATACTGTCCATTCGATTACAATGCCACATGATGTCATACATTACGTCTTATAAAATGGTGTTCCGATGCATAAAACTGCTATTTACATTAATCACTATATTTACACATAACTCTAGACTTCAGATTAGCAAGAGTCGCGCGTACACTACTCGCCGGTGCGGTATAACATCTGTACACACGCGGTCA
This sequence comes from Orthosia gothica, assembly GCA_949775005.1. Taxonomy (NCBI): domain Eukaryota; kingdom Metazoa; phylum Arthropoda; class Insecta; order Lepidoptera; family Noctuidae; genus Orthosia; species Orthosia gothica. The sequence continues at coordinate 19,598,508 of OX459034.1, forward strand.
CGAGGTCGCGGGCGGCGCGCGGCGGGCACAATAAATTACTCCTACAAAATGTCAACGGGGAATCTATCTACAATTTGTTCTACGGTACAGCGGGCGGGCCGCGGCCGCTAGGCGTGGTGCGGGCACGTGGCGCGGAAATCGTCCTCGTGCAGCGCCCAGGCGGACTCCGCCCGGGCGCAGGGCAGGTGGGCGCGCGCGCGGCAGCCCCGGGCGCCGCACGCCAGCGCCGCGCCCGGCCCGGCGCAGGCGGAGCAGCGGGCGGCCCGGGCGCCCCACACGGCGGGCGCCAGGCCCCACAGCCGGGCGCCGCACGCCAGCAGGCCGGGCGCCCACACGGCGCAGGCCGCATGGAACCACACCTCGTCAGCGCCGCCACTCTCGCCCGTGCAGTAACGCCGCCGCGTCGCTTCGTCCAACGATCTGCAGATGTGACTCATGTTAACTTATGTGTATAAGGAAATCTACCTAGGAGATAGATTCATTCTGAACATTTAGAAGTTACCAAAAATAGACCATGAAACCCTTATTAACATTAGTAAGAAATGTCAAAGCTAAAGAAAAGTAAAATATTTATTGACATAACAGGTATATGACTAGATATCTAGATGGCAAACAAGGCCCTCCCCAAGACAAGTGTCACCACATCGACTGGTCCCGTGCGTCTCGTATACAGCGGATTCTCGCAGACCAGTTTATCGGTCCACCTACTGGGGCTCTTCGAATGCTCCGTTCCGGTACGCGGTCGCCACGCCACAACTTCTCGTCCCCATCGACTATCGTACTGCGAGCAATGGGCCCTGCCTACTGTTTGGCAATTCTTTCGACACCATACAAGAAAAAAATCTTAAGACTAGCTTTTTTTATCTCTTCTTTATCCTGCAAGCTTGAAGTCGACAAGAATACTTAAGCTGGAGTTAAGTATTTGGAAGTTTGGTCCATATTATATGGAATGAAAGTATATGGAACAAATGCCATAAAATATTAACTAAATGTAAAAATGCATATGATAGGCAAAGTATAATAGATTGTAACAATAATATAAAAAAGTTATGGGATAGAATACATGTAATGATGGGGAAGAATAAACAATCCTTAGATAGCGTAATATTAAATAACATTGAGAGGCAAGGCAGTGTAAAAGATATTTGTGATAAGTTCTCGTCAACATTTACAAACGAAATTGAAAATATAAAACACGATTGTGATGCGACATGGTTAAACAGAAGCACATATGTTAAGGTGAAAAGTATGTGTATGAGATGGCGACCGGTAAACAGTCAGGATGTTAAGAAAGTTATAACAGGTATGGATACAAATAAATCACCCGGAAGCGATCTCATATGCATGTCTGATCTTAAATATTTGGTCAATAAAGTAAGTCCCGTGCTCTCACGTCTTATTAATTTATGTGTAAGTACATATACATGTCCGAGCAAGCTAAAGGAGGCTATAGTACGTCCTATTTTCAAAAAAGGTGATCGTAAAACATTGTCCAATTACAGGCCAATTGCCATATTATCAAGTGTAGACAAAATTTTAGAAAAATGTATTGTTAATCAACTAGGAAATTATCTTCAGAAAAATAGCATTATTAGTGAATGCCAACATGGATTTCAAAAAAGTAAAAGTACAACCACCTTGTTATCTAAGTTTTGTGACGAAATTAATAATCATTTGAATAAAAAGCAATTTGTAGTAGTAGTATTTTTTGATTTTAAAAGAGCATTCGATACTTTAGAAAAAAACACTTTATTAAATGCAATGGAGGAGTGCGGGGTGGGGGAACCACTTAACAACTGGTTTCAAGACTATCTCACGAAGAGATGTTACCGTGTAAAGGTGCACGAGTCGTACAGTGACGCGAGGGAGGTGAGGTGCGGGGTGCCGCAGGGCGCGGGATGCGGGCCTGTATGCTACCTAATGCACGTCAATAGCTTGTGCGGCGTTTTACGCAGCTGCTCAGCGTACATGTTCGCGGATGACCTGTGCGTGCTGCGCGCCGGCACCGACCTCGCCGAAACTTGTCGACTCGTGCAGCACGACGTAGATCGAGTTGTTGAATGGTCGCACGACAACGGTATAATCCTAAACGCGGATAAAACCAAGGTAGTTGTGATACGGTCACCATATTTAATACCACCTGGCAACCCACCTCCGATGTACACACATGAGTTTACGTGCATTCATAAAAACTATATTAATTGTAATTGCAAACCTATTATACGCGATAAATGTGTAACATATCTTGGAGTAAAAGTTGATGAGAATTTTTCGTGGTCAAACCACATTGAGTACTTGTGTAATAAACTTAGAATATTACTCGGTAAATTCTACCATCTAAGCTTTAAAGTGCCAAGTAATACCCTTAAGTGCCTTTATCTACAATTGGTTGATCCCATATTAAGTTACGCCCTCGACTGCTATGGACTTACATTCAAAAGTAACTTAGAAAAATTAGAAGCACAACAACTCAGATTTTTAAAACTATTAGTAAGTAAGAAAACTAAAAACAAATGTAAAGACGACTGTAGTAAGTTATTTAAAATTTGCAAAATTCTCCCTATCAGCTTTAAACATAAATACCTACTTCTGGTTAACAGTCATGGCAGTTGGGAGCGTCACTCGCTAGTTACCCATGACCACGCAACGAGGATGGTATCGGCAGGTAAATTTGATGTACCCAGAATAAGGAATTATTTTGGCGACCGAACGCTAGATAAAAGAGTACCATACCTTCTCAACCAGTTGCCTACTAATATAAGAAGACAGAAAATAAAAGGTAAATTTGCCAATTCCCTTAAGCAGTTCTATCTTAAGAGTTTGTAAATGATCTTCGTATCGTTCGTATCTATTAAGTAGTTTTTTAAGATATATGTGTCATGTTAGTTTTATAATTTCATTATGTGAAAATTAAGTGTCCGCACTAATGAAAATGTTTTTTTTTTACTGTGTGTTCCGTTCCCACAGACAAACCGTGTAAACGGTTTTGTGGGGCATAGTTCTTAAGTTAAGATTTAATAAACTTGTACCTTAATAAATAAATAAATAAAAAAAAAAATATTATCAATTTATGTGCTTTGTAATTAATTACCTGTACTCATCACAGTCGGTTTCCAGCGTGTAGGGCCCGAAGAGGTCGCCGAGCGAGGCGGCGTGCGGGCCGCGCTGGCAGAACGCGCACAGCCACGTGGCGTCGGGCGTGGTGGCGTCGTAGCGCAGCCCCAGCGTGCTGGCGTGCAGACCGCGCGTGCTAGCGTGCAGACCGCGCGTGCCGGCGTGCAGCCCGCGCACGCCTCGCACGCCGTTGCGGAATTCCTCGCCGGTTTTGCCAGGCTTCCCGCTCTTGCGCCGCGCGCAGTCCTCTTCTTCGGTCGTCGACGTGTTCATCACACTCACGGAAAGTGGAGAGTCGCGGGGGCCACGGATCTGGAAACGCGAGAAAAGATTGTTACTGAGAGTTATAAAAGTAAATTACACATTTTTTTCCAAATTATTAATTAATATGCAGCATCATCTGGCATACCGGAATTGTATTAATGTAGGTAAATATTATATATTACTAGCTGACCCAGCAAACTTTGTTTTGCCATAAAAAGACCAAACATTTATCTACCCTACCCTACGTACCCTACCCTACCCATTAAAAAAAAAAAATAAAATAAAAATAGATGTTGACCTATTCTCAGACCTACTGAATATACATATAAAATTTCATCAAAATCGGTAAAGCCGTTTCGGAGGAGTTTCGCAACGAAAACTGTGACACGAGAATTTTATATATTAGATTCAATCGGATTTTGACAGTTGTATTTTTTACATAGCGTGTTTTTGACATAAATGCGAAGAGGAGAACACGATTCTGGGCCACCTAGCGGTGGAATAATGTGTTCCAATTTTGAATCACAGAAAACAGGAAAAAAAATATAATTAAGTTCAGGATCTTGTACTGAATCCCTGTATCTAATCTACTCCTTTTCGTGTCGGTGTCAAAGACACTCTGTTTTTGACTTTTAATGATGTACTTGTCCCAAGGTATTAAAAAGCCTACCTGTATGTAAGGACCCCGTGACTTGCTGGAGCTAGCGTTGCTGCCGGAGTCGTAGGCGTCCCGGGGCTCACGCGCCCCTTTGCGCGGCCGGCGCGCGTCTGTCTTCTTGCGCTGCGCCTTCTTGCGCGCCTCGTCGTGTGCGCGCGAGCGGGCCGAGTGCGCCGGGGCCGAGCGGCGCCGCTTGCGCGCGGCGGCTGGCGCAGACGCTTCGTCCGCTGACGCCGCAGCCGCGTCCGGTGCCGGCACCGGACTGGCCGCTGGCTCCTCCAGCCCGGCGAACATCTTCTCCAACTGGTTCTCTACTTCTACGAAGCTAGCCGCGGCAGGCTCGGCCGTGCTGGCTTCGCTCGCCTCGGGCTCGGCTGGCTTGCCTTCAGAAGGCGACTCCACTGGAACGTTAGGTGCCTCCGGGTTGGAGGTGCGCGCACTGCGGCGGCGCGGGGCCGCGGCCGGCGTGGGCGGGGGCGGGGGGCGCGGGGCTGGCGGCCGGCGCGGCGGCCTCCCCGGGCGGCTCGGCGGGCGCGGGCGCGGGCTCCACGTCGGGCGGCGGCTCGGCGCGCACGGCGTCGGGGCTGGCCAGCACGGAGCGCAGCTTGTCCACGGTGACGGCGGCGGGCGAGGCGGGCGGCAGCACGAGGGGGAGGGGCGGGGGCGGCGCGCGGTCCGTGTCCGCTATCATGGCGGCGATGTCGTCTATCGTCTCCGCGGAGCCGGAGCGTGTTTTTCTCCTGGCGTGCGGCTGGTCGGGGCGCGCGGGGGATGTGGGCCGCTCGTCAGGCGCGTCCGTCTTCACGTGCGGTGCGTCGCCGTTCTCACGGGGCGGCGCGGGTGCGGGGGGCGGGCTGGGCGGCGGTGACACGCGCGGTGCGGCAGGCGGCAAAACCGGCGCAGGAGCAAGGGGGGCGGGCGCAAGCGCGGGGGGCGCGGGCGGCGGGGGAGCGGCCGCTACCCGCACGGTGCGCTCCGGCTTGCGTTTCCTTTTGGAGCCGGGCGGGGCACCGCATGAGTCCGCCGAGTCCTGCAGAATGATATATTTATGTTAGTTTAACACCATGTTGTTTGATTTGCTACTTACTACGTAGAACATTAAACAAACCTCATTGGAGGAGGGCGGCGAGGGCGTGGGCGCAGCTCTGGAGTGCACGATGACGGAGTGCGGCGACACGGGCGAGGGCACCAGGCGCTCCAGCAGCGCGTCCACGCGCGCGTGCGGCGGGCGGGGCTGTGCGCGCGCTATGAGGCTGTTGATGGTGGGCGCGTCGCGCACGGACAGCGCGGGCGCGGGGGGCGGCCCGTGCACGGGGGGGCCGTGCGCGGGGGGCGCGGGGGACGTGGCGGCGCCGTTGGCCGCGCGCCCGCCGCCCAGCGACAGGTCCACGCCCACCCGCGTGTATGCCATCAGGTCATCCGCACGGAGTTTGTCTGCTAACAGAAGAACATAGTCAGTTGGATCTTCTAGAGTTAGTAGTATTCTGGATTGTCGATCCTCCATGTAACCTGGGGCACAGATAATATAATACTAGCATACAGATGCCTCATCCCATACAAAAAAACCGTGCCGACGTAACTAGCGTTTTTCATCTGCTTAATCTTGTTATTTTTGTGAGTACATCAATCGCGTTTGATCCCGTTTCACGGCAATAGATGGTGTTAGCAGCGCCTTGCAAGTAAAAGGGTTTACGAGGTTCGTGAATATTTTTTTCTTTAAATACAGTGAAGGTTCGTTTTATAGTATTTTTTTGCACGTTGTTACAGTTTTTTTGCACCAATATGTTAAAATGCAAATTTTAACAATCGAGTTGAATGCCTCAGAAATTTAAAAATGCGCCATCTATGGCATCAATTTTAAATGATCCGTTCAAATAATCTTTGAAATGTGAATTAAGAGCCCAATATTCCATAATTTTGTAGTTAGGAGAGTTAATTAAACAAGAACATACAATGTTTATGTTCAATTCCAGATAATGTTATTTTTTAACACAATTCTATTGAATTGTGTGTACATGTCGCGTCATCTAGTGAGATTTATTTGAACCAAATATTTTTTCTTAGCAATGAGACCCCGTGCCTGGGGTAATCAGTCAGCTCAAATAGATATTGCTAAATCGGGCGGGAGGCCTGCATTCTGCATTATAAAAGCCTGAATCTAGTTTTGGCGTATTCACAATTGAAACACATTACAGATTCTGCCGATTTTGTAGAGATGAATGTAATAAAATGTTGTTCACCTCTGTAAGTTTGTGTGCGTATTGTTATTAAATAAATAAACGTTATTTACCTCTTGAGGGACCCAGATGTTGATACAAGTCTACTGGAGGTAACGTTGCGTTCGCCTTTATGTCGCCCGGAGACGGAGTGTGTCTGAAAAATTATTCAACAAATGTATAGATGACCTTCTCAAGTGTTGTTATTATAACAATCTTTTTGAGGTGAAAACTTCTATCTATTTCAAAGCAAATGATCTTTGTTGAATAGATGACTATTGACGGCCAATTCAGACAAAATCAGTTGAATAAAATTAGGTATAGACAAATAAAATAATAAATTGGTCAAAAGCAATTTATCTACTGACGACGCTTATCAGTGGCACAAGTGGCGCCTGACCCTGTTACTGGGGTGTGGCGAGGTGGAAGAAGAAGATGCAAGGAAAACGCAGTCAGTTGGATATTCAAAATCGACTCCAGTATGAGAGCAGCGTGCAAATCTGGTGCTGTTCCGCGAACAGAAAGACCCTTGGCATCATATTGTCCTGTCTACCTTGCTGTCTATGTCAATGGAATGTGGACGCTACTTCATCATCATCATGATCAGTACTCTGCTGCACATAGGCCTCTCCAATTACACGGCCATTTGGTTCGATTTTCGACAACTGTCATCCAGCTGCTACCAGCCACCCTGTGAAGGTCGTCGCTCCTCCTAGACTGAGGGCGTCCCACCTTACGTTTACCAGTTCGCGGTCTCCACTCAAAAACACGTCTACCCCAACGGTCATCGGTTCACTTCAGCTAACTTATTCTGTGAGCTATGTCGACAACTTTGGTTCTCTGTCGGATTACCTCGTTTCGAATTCGATTCAGACTCTAATTAATACTGATAAATTATTAGCTAAATTCTCATACTGGCCTGTACATCCACTGGTGAACATAGGCCTCTCCCAAGTGTCTTCCGGTACGCGTAATATCTTCGATCACAGCGGGCGCTTTAAGGTTGAACTAGTCGACGGCACGAACTATTTTGTGCGCGGGGTTAAAAAGCATGCTATCTTATCCGACAACACGTGCGAAAGAAATAGGTGCTGTGATGAGCAGTAAGAAGCTAGTTCGTGTACGAATTAGCACTTTTGCAAATTTAATATTTTGATTTATTGAAATGGATGATGATTTAGGACGAAAACGAGCGCGCGAAATGTTATAAACAGACCTTTGGGAGTCTAGATATCATGAAAAAACAACTAAATGTATATTTATAAAATAACATTATTTGCATTGTTGAATTACTAATCTATCCCTGTATGGAGGCCGTTTTGCAATTTTCCTTCTTATGGTATTTATATCCGCCCAAAGATGCGTTAAAATTAGTGTTGAAATATGGAACTTTCGACGCTCATAACTTTCAAATATATTTTTTTTTTACATTTTTGTTTCCATACAGGACTAGATAATGATGAGACAAATTGATATCATTTTTATTTTGAAAACGTACATCGTCAAACAGTGGAGTAATCTCTAGACTACGTTTGTATGGAAGAATTTTCGACTAGTGTAACCTTATTAAGACCTTCTTTCCGCGAATATCCAATGTCATGACGAACTTACCAAGTAGAAAATTAAAAAAAAAACATTGAACCTTACCTCATGTGATGTTTATCCGGCGGTGTGGGAGTGTGTCTGTACAGCTCCGGGGGCGTGGCCGTGTGTCTGAACACCGAGTTCCCGCCGGCAGACTTCAACGCCTGCAATTGCAACAGACCCTACGATAGTCACCGGTAAGGCAGATTAATATACAGAAGTTAGTAGTATGTACATGGGCGTTATATTTTGAAGCAGTATGAGTGTAAGGATGAAGTCTCCTATAAGACTACCGGTAATAATCGTGCTTCAAGACGAATTTTGACCACAGCGCTCAATCTCAGCGAAGTCTCCCTGTTTCCTTACTCAATGGAACAGCCGTCAGACACAACCAGAGAGAGGTCAGCCGTAGGCCAACGGTTTAACGGCTACCGGTACAGTTGTTCTATCTCACGACGGCGGGTTCGTCTTCAGGCCGATTTCACCAATGAAACTAATCGGGATTAGTTCAACGTGTATGCAAATACAGCATTCTTATTGGTTGACATCGCTGAGAAACTACGTTTCATTGGTGAAATCAGCCCTTTAGTCATGTGTGTAGATGCACATGCATATTGTTCATGTGTGCTTAGGCGATACTGAGCGCCCCCGAGTTTACGCACACAAAGACAATGTGCATGATCGTCTACACACACTACTGAGGGCTGAAACTGCGTTAAAACGGTCGCCTGCGCGGTTCCAAACAAAAGTGAACACGCGCGGCTCCCGCCAGACGTTGTATAATGTGATCCATCGACACGAATGTCCATGCACACCTAAAATTTTACTAGCAACACTACGTAAATAAAATAATCCGTGACGAGTGCCCGTCGTGGGCACCCACAGTTTCGGCCCTAAGACCAACCCGCCGTCGTTTGATACAACAACTGTAACACACATCACGTCAAACATCCCCGAGTATGATTATTTTTAAGCTGCACTGAGCTTGTGAAAGAACTTTAGAAATCATAGAGAATTTGTAATGCAGTATTGGGTCGAAATTTTTTATAGGAGACTTCACCCATCGTTAAGATGACATGATTTTATATATTTATATAGATATTTTGTTTTCATATTTTACAAGTTCACTCAGTTTTAGAAAGGCATTATGGTAGCAATTTGTTGATTGGTTAATTTTGTTCATCCTTATAAAAACAAAGAAACAAATGTTTCGAGCAGTGGTGGCCCAGTGGTACCTATAGGCCGCGAGTCCGCGACATACAAGTCTTAAGTCGTGGGTTCGAAGTTCGAACCCAGGCAGGCGCTTTACTAACTTCCTCTACGTGTAAATTATTTCATCATCACTGCTCTCAAAACGGTAAAGGAAAACATCGTGAGGAAACCAACATATCTTAGAACCAAAAATTCGAACTGTATGTGACTGTGACATCCACCAACCCGCACTGGGCCCGCGTGGTGTATTACGGCCCATTCCCTCTCACAGAGAAGGATTGCGGAAAAGAGGGTTTGCAGAATGTATTGTGGGTGGCATACGACCACGGTTATCCTCTGAACACCACTATGAATATGCATGAAATACAATAAATGATTTATTACAAGTTGTTTATTTAATATACGATACATATCGAATAGTCTGTACATAACAATTTCAGATGAGAATGTTTTCTTGTTTCATACTTTTTAGAGCGTAATTTTTCAGTAGTCGAGTTTTAGTTTTTGAACTTATTTTTAGGGTTCCGTAACCAAAGGTAAAAACGGGACCCTATTACTGAGACTACGCGGTCCGTCCGTCTGTCTGTCTGTCACCAGGCTATATCTCATGAACCGTGATAGCTGGACAGTTGAAATGTTCACAGATAATTTCTGTTGCCGCTATAACAACAAATACTAAAAACATAAAAAAAAAATATTTAATTGGGGCTCCCATACAACAAACGTGATTTATTTGCCGTTTTTTGCGATAATGGTACGGAACCCTTCGTGCTCGAGTCCGACTCGCACTTAGCCGGTTTTTTGAACTTATTTTTCAGTAAAACGTTTAAATTGCGGAACAAGTATGTATATGCTAGCTATGCTAGTCTCTTTTTTCTTTTTGTTCTCTTATCGGTGTAGAACTGTAGGATGTATGAATATGCAATTAGCTTTATGTTTATATGCCATATCTAACTCCACATGTTACTGCATCCAACTAACCAACACCAGTAGTGACCGAATTTACCTAAATTTTGCTGCAATTTTACACATGAACGACATAGCGTGACTTAGACCAAACTAGAACACAAAAATACTTAATAAAAAAGTTTTCATAGAAATTCCTGTTTTTTTTTCCATTTTCCGTATCTACGATACCATCAGTTGTTATTAGTATGTAAGCTTTCCTTAAAGTACATAAATAAAATGCGAATCTATGAAAATTATTAAAATAAATCAAATTATTAGCTTTTGCTTGCGGCTTCGCCCGGTGTTTTATCATCCCAAGTGAATACAAACTCTCTTATCCGAGGGTCTCAAACTATCTCCATGCCAAAAATAAAATCGGTTCAGTAGATCCATAGATAACCCCTACAACCTCACAAACTTTACCTCTTTTATAATATTAGTATAGATGAAAATTTTATGGCAATGTATTGTAGTCTGTAGGTTTAAATAAACTCTTTTCCTCGAATTTGCATCGTGCTTTAAAGTTTATGTTCTAAAAAATTAACTAACTCCGTCCATGGGTTACATACCAACATAAAACAACTGGTTGAAAGTACAAAATTTGCATTTTTTTTGCACCACTCGCATTCGTAACAGTATTCTTACGAAACACATTTTCTGAAATTTGACAATTCAAGGTTCCCCCCAGACAGGTGACGCAGCATAATTTTTGTAAGCTTTTATTTTTCATAGAAACTGTATCTTTGATATTCTTTTAGGCAATATTATAATCTCGTGTTAAATGTTTTGATCACGTTGTTTTGCTCACTTTGTCGCCCGCGGTTTTGCTCCCTTCAATTGGCTACCTACCTACCCCCCTACCGTACTTACCTACCTACCCTACCCTACATACATGATTGTTGCCATAGATATAATAAACAAGGAGATATGCCCAGTAGACGAAATATATCGGCAACCTGTGTCTCCAGTTTGCCCCTACCCCACGGCAACTACTACACATGCAGTTCAGAAAAAGCAATAGACACGCAGTCGCGCACACACCCGCAACTCTTAAATCAGAACGTACTACAGAATCAAATATAAACCTTATCTTATCAAACACAGCGTGTATTTACCATGCTCCGTACAACTTATCCACACAAGCACATCACTAACTCGTCGCAAGAAGCAGCGGCCGTACTACGCGATGCATCCGCTTAGTAAAGTATCGTTTTGTGATTTTTACATTGCTTGTCCAGTCACTTAGCGACGAACTTAGCTAGTGGTTAAGGAGCAATGTATTTATTTCAAAAATAGAACAGTCGCTGTGATATTTTGCAACATGATTTTGGACATGGGCACTGGGACCACGTCGCGCGGACACCGACACGCCCCCTTGCCACTTCTCCTGTATTTAATATTTCTATGATTGTTGCCGTTTACGCAGCGCGCAACAGAAGCTCTCATAAGTCATAAGTATAAAATTTCCAGTTTTACAACATTTCTCATTGATGCGCCGCGCCGCTCCTATTGGTCGTAGCGTGATGTTATATAGATAGCCTATAGCCTTCCTCGATAAATGGGCTAACCAACACAAAAAGAATTTTCAAATCAGACTGGTAGTTCCAGAGATTAGCGCTCAATTATGAACAGTATATAATGTGCCCTTTTAAAACAATTAATTATCTCTGTTTACACTACTAATCAGTTTCTAATGGAGAAATCGTTTAATTGGTGCCAACATGCTGAACCAGTTTCTAAATTATGAATTTGACATCATTTCAATTTGCAAGGGAACTTTTCAAACATTGCCATTAAAAAAATATAGTTAAATCAAAAAACCCGACTGCTTCAAAAGCGAACACAAAGGCGGAGGATACACCAGATTTTGATCAGCCAGCCCGCGATAATGTATCCTCCAAGTGCACAGCATGATTTTCTCCTTGTTTACGTCTTTTTAGTTCGCTTTTGAAGCAGTCGGGTTTTTTGATTTAACTATTTTTATTTATAACTTTTTAGTTAGTTTTATTTCGAATTACGTACATTTAAACATATAAGTATTATATTTTCTGAAATCACCTCTTGAAACCCTTTATTTTGATACCCCACACGACGGGTTTGAAGGAAAAAAAAAATTTGGGCCCCCACAATATGGGGCCCAAAATCCGCCATTTTTCTATTATCCAATTTTAATGTAGCCAGTGACACTCGCAGGGTTAAGACGCATCGATTGATGTACGAATCATCAAAATCGGCCAATGCGTTTGGTCTCTGGAACGCCATATAGGAACAAACATACATACATACTTACATACATACATAGACTGATAAACACATTACCCTCCTTCGGCAATCGGGTAAAAATATTGACGAGACTTTAAATTTAAATTCTCAATCCAGAAACCAGAAGAGTGTATGGCTTTTTTCCAACACGATCTTAGTACGTATAGCATCTAAGAATTCTTCAAACGAACTTGTTTATACAAGTGCTGGAATGCCATAAGAAGTTAAACATATGCTTAGTACAATGAAACGCTCGGTATTTGTATTAACAGAGCTAGTATTTAAACATTTCTTATTGGGTAGTTCCATCTTTATTATTATTTAAAATAACCAAAGATAAAAACAATACGACTTGACTTAGAAACTCCTCTTTTCTTTGTCTGCTAGAAATACACAATGTTGTGAAATTAATTAAAATCATTCAGTATTCATATTTGTTGTTTTTATTTAGATTAGCGATGTAACGATACCGATACCGATATATCGGCCGATATAATCGGCAGGCCGATACATCGGTATCGCCGATTTAAATACAGCCGATACAGTATTTTTTCAACTGCAGGCCTCATAAAAAATGATTTGCGCAACAGATTATCTGCTACTAATTTGAATAAACTTTGTTTCCTTAACAAAAATCTTCCTAAAGTGAACTTTGATTATTAATATTGATTTAATTTTGATTTGAATCCTTGATAAATGTTACCCAAATAAATGTTGTTATTATTTGTTGTTATTTTACCTTTTTTTTCATTATTTTTAATTTCCATTTTTACCACACTTTACAGAATGGAGTACCTATTTATTCTGTGTAACATAAGTAAGTTTTATGCATATAAAGTACATCATTCTTTATTTACTACTAAGCCATCGATATCGGTATCGATATCGCCGATTATTTTCCTCGATAATAGGTATCGGTATCGTATCGGCAAATTCATGTATCGTTACATCCCTAATTTAGATTATGATCGTAAGTCAAAGTTTATCTTGTACATCACTGACAACGGTGAAGGAAAATATCGTGAGGAAACCTCGACTTATAGTCAACTAGCTATTCCCCGCGGCTTCGCTGCCGTCAACTGGCTATACTTACCTACTACTAGGTACCCTACCTTCCGTGGGTACTACTATTTACCCTACCAGACCGATTTTGACGGGACTTTCACTACTGGTAGATAACTGATGTTAAAAGGACTAACATAGGCATACTTACTTACTTATGTTTAAAAGAAGATGTAGTGACTAAAATTGAAAAGGGTATGTTAGGATGGTTTGGCCATGTTGAGAGGATGAATTAAAGTCGACTAACGAAAGGTATTTACAAGGCAGACGTGAATGGAAACGCCGGGAGGGGACGCCCTAGAAAGACATACATAGACCTTATAAGTGATGTTCTTCAGAAAGGCCAAGTGCGCAGTACCCATAACCGGCGTGTGTGTATGACGAGATGTATGAATGTGTGTGAAGCAAAAGAAGTATGTAAGGATCGTAGCAGGTGGCGTTCTGTAGTTTCTGCCTACCCCCATGGGAAAAAGGCGTGAGTTTATGTATGTATGTATGTATGTATAGGCATACTTTTATTTTGGAAATAGAATTAGGGATACCGATAAAAAAATCGTTTTACGGGTTTGACACACGTCGAAGTCACAGTAAAAATATACAAACAATATGGAAACTACCTACGCTCGAAACGGCACAATAACACAAACATAAGTGACCACTTGTCGCGACGCGGCACTTAGTACGGACATTACCTCGAAAGTGCACGAACGGTCTCGTCAGTGCGTACGTTTGTGTGAGTGTGCCGTTTCGACCTATAGATTTAGCATTAAAATGAGCTTGATTGATAGAGCGAGATCGCTAATTGGCAGCCCCATGTAAATAATAAGGACAAAAGATTATTTTTTGTCTTTGTCACCATGGCCGGCTTTTGTTGTTTGTCAAACGCTAATATCATGGCAGGTTTGACAAACAAACTCGGTCGTGTTTGATTTTTTTGTGATTTCGTGGGATTAAGTGTTTATTGAGACAAGGAATTGGGTTATTTATAGATAATAAGTGTCAGTGCGATGGTGGGTTGAAGTGTTCTAGGCTGTAAAAGCCAAAGTGTTATTGTTTTTTCATGTGCGGCCACGCCATTGCTCCATCTATAGGTACTTTATCAAAGGTTTCGACCATTTGTAAGTAGTTTCCATACTGTTAGTATATTACTGTGTCGAAGGCGTGGGCAACGGCTGGTAATTTATATCAAAACATCACGCCTGTATTTTTCAACGGGTTAGGCAGAGTTGTACAGATAAAATACCCACATTTAGCCAGGTTTGTTTAATTCCTATGTAAGAGGCGATCCTATTCCGTACACTTTAACGTAAGGTTCAGTTAAGAACCATCGTCAGGCAACTCCCAGTTGTCTGGTATTTTGCTGAACTGGACCTTTTTGGCCGCGGGGCACACTATGTATGTAATTGTTTTAATATGAAGTTCCCTTATTTTTTGTACCTACATTGTGTGTATCTGTTTGTGTGACAAATAAACTAGTTTTCTTTCTTTTCTATTGCCATCAACTGGTACAAGACCAGAATCCGAACTGCTGCTGAGAAATTCTAGATGGAAAAACCTGACCGACCAGACCTTTTTTTTTTTTTTTTTTGGGTTGGAAATCATCCAATGACTTCTCCCGCTCTGGGTGAAGCGGGAGGGCGTGTCAGACTTTTACTGACTAAAACCCACCCGTGTTCCTTCAGTTGCTTGCGCTAGGGCCGCGGTAACTCTTTTTCAAATTTATTCGCGACGACCGACCAGACCTGGGAATCGAATCCAGGACCACGCTCAGCAGTAGTGTTTGCGACCACTAGACCACCGAGACAACCAAATATTACGATCATCTGCCTAGCCTTTTTCCCAACTATGTTGGGCTAGGCTTCCAGTCTAACTAGATTCAGCTGAGTACCAGTGTTTTACATGGAGCGACTGCCTATCTGACCTCCACAACCCAGTAACTGGGTAACACGATACCACTTGGATAGACCGGTGTCAGATCTCAAGCTTCTGACTATCCGTAACGACTGTCAAAGATCTTCAAATGATAGCCGGGACCAACGGCTTAATGCTTACCGAGGTACGGAAGAAACTCGCTATGTAAAGATGGTCACCCATCCACGCACCGACCTCGGCAAGCGTTGCTTAACCTTGATGATCGACCCATGCGGCTGTGATTTAGCCACGAGCTGTCACATGACTTCGATTTTTTGGTTCTATGCAACCAAATATTTGGGCGCACTGTTGGCGCAGTGGTTGAGCCATTGACTGCTGCGCTGCGTGTCGCGGGTTCGATTCCCGCACGGAACAAATATTTGTATGACCTACAGATAGTTGTTACGGCTCTGGGTGTTTGTGTATGTGAGTTTATATGTTTGTAAAGGCACCCACGCACAGGAGAAATTCCTAGTGTGAGGCAAGTCTAAAAAAAAAAAGGTACGATACGGTACAATAATTTATAATTGATATATAAATATAATACCTATAATTAGCTAGCAAAAATTGACATAAATCAACCTTCACGAAACATCGAGTAACAAAAATAATATTAATTACAAATGCTCCTGACGTGCCGAAGGTCAAGTGGCAGTCGTTGACTTTTTGTCAAATATCGATATTTTGCTGTGATTTTGAGACAATCTTCAGTTGGAAAAACAAGAAAATTTAACAATTGTATTTCCCTTCATTATGGGTGGCGGTCTTTGGGCTTTCAGAACCATCAAAATTATAGTCATATCAAGTGTATTTCTACTTTAAAAGTACCATTTTGTCTGTTAAAACTAAGGCTAGACAAATACATATTATTACCCTATGTTCCCACTGCTGGGACAGAGGACTTCTCTGGGCAAGAGAGAAGGCTGTAATCCACCAGGCGGG
Source organism: Orthosia gothica (assembly GCA_949775005.1). NCBI lineage: Eukaryota > Metazoa > Arthropoda > Insecta > Lepidoptera > Noctuidae > Orthosia > Orthosia gothica. The sequence continues at coordinate 19,614,681 of OX459034.1, forward strand.
CTCAGTGCTGGTTAGTAATTTCACATGTTTTTGATTTCTTAGTTCTAGGACATGCTGGTTTCATCCCGGTGTATCCTTCACTGTTTTGAGAGCAGTGATCATGAAATAAACTGCACAAAGTAATGCCCCTGTCTAGGTTCGAACCCGAAACCTTCCGACTCGTAAGGCCGCCGGCCGTAAACATTGGGCCACCACTGCTCCTAGGCTAGGCGATCGCTATAAAATATTTGTATAGAAATAGACTACACAATTTCATTGTATGAGAGCTGATCTTATTTTCTTTGCTCGTTAAAGTTAGTAAAGAATGTGATGACAATATTAACAGTGCATACATCTAGCGCATAGCATACTTACATCCAATGGCTAACACGTTTGCGCGGGCACATAACATCATGGAAATGTAGTAATATTCTAATACCTCTTTTGAAGACAACACAAATCAAGATATGAAGAAGTGTTCTCTGTGCCTGCTCAAACGTTAAGTAGCACGCACACCCTTATGCCAGACAGACCTGGTGAAGCTCAGCTCATTACCATTGCCAATGAAAATTCAATTGTACCTTCATTTAAATAAGTTCGAAAATGCTTTAACTATAGAAACACTACAGCATTTTCGTAGTAATTTGTTATTCGGCTGTAGCATCCGCTGTAGCGTGCTTCACCAAGTCCGTTTCAGTTCCCTCCCAAAGGTACCTAAAGTAGTGACTAGAACAAAGCGTGTACCTGAAGAGGATCAGGGGGTGATGGCGCGGGCACATGATAGAGATGCGGCGGTGGTGTCGGCGTGTGCCACGTCACGCCTCGGTCTGACGCCATGTGGGCTTGAGGCGCGCGCGCCAGTAGATTCGCCACCTGTAACTGATTGGCGGAACGTTTTATTAAACGAATATTTACGAAAACCCTCTATCTACCGAGTACCTAGTACTAAGTCAAAATGCCTATTCAGACACGGCGGAATCTGTGCGGTAACCACGTATAGTCCTCGCCAAACTTCTTGGCCGCCCTGAAGTTGGCTACAATGGTTGCGCAGTAGTAAATCTGATACAAAAACAGCACTGTTTCGTACCTCGCGCATCCGGTAAACCAACTTCAGGGCGGCCAAGAAGTTTGGCGAGGGCTATACTTATGTCTAAAAGAATTTGATGATGCTCGTTTTAATAAAATCGAGCGGTTCCCGCCGTATCTGAATGCACGTTTAACAAAAAGAAACTCGGCTATAATATCAGTAGATCCAACCCATACCAACGCCCACATCCGAACCAATCAATCTGGGGTCAATCTTTAAGTCAAGAGTGAATAGGATATTTCTAGGTAAGCGTACTCAACTTCGCTTACCGAATGACGAAAGTAAGACCCTACTCCTACTATCCGAAACTTATCAATAAAGGGTGATTCACGCTAGATCTAGTAGAGTCTGAGGTGTGTCACGTTTGGGAACACAGATTTTAAACGTTTCGTACGTATAAATTTAACGTTCATAGACACATAGAAGTCTGTGGATCTTCAAATCAAGCCGAAACGGACGCGGGTCGCTCCCATGACGGTCTAGCATACTCTTCTTTAATGAAAACGTCTCCAAGAGAAGTACAGAACCCAGTGGAAAATACTAGGTAATACCAAAGGTGACCAAAATAACTATTTTCAGTGATGTGATGACGATAAAGATATCGTCAACTAGGTTTATGAGTACGACGACCCTGATAGGACTTTATCGTCGCCGCGATACGGTGCGTCATCATGATGTCAGTGTGTGTTACAAGGAGTTACACTTCATATTCCCTGCATCAGGGTTTAAGTGACGACCTATGGTGATGGCTTGAAGACTGTCTACGAAGTTGCTAGCTTGTCTACAAAATTACGACTTCAGAGATGGAAACGGAAATGTTTTTGCAGTTGGTACATGTATGGAGAATTAGTATTGAATGATGACGTAGCTCTCTGTAAATTATTTTGATTTGGATATTAAAGCTAATTTTGGAATGCTGTCTGCTGAGTAAGTTATTGGCCTCGTCATTACAAGTCTGGTTAAAGACAACTGCAGAATTTGTGTCCAGGTTTTCGGTTCCCACTTAACCCAACTTTGGGTCATCGGCGAAACCTTCAGGGGTCATGTAGCGCAACTTAGTGACTAGCGGACATCGACTAATGTTTCGTATCAATTTTAGTTTACAAGTACTTTTGTGGTTAAACACATTGAGCAGATGGTTTGGGTACGAGAATAAGGCACTTATTACAACAGCTGCTAGTGAGAGGATCATACTACAGTCAATGCCAAAATTAAATAATCATATTGAATTCTGGCATTTATTTTTAGTATTTCTGAGAAATCGATGTACTGCAGAGAGAAAAACAAGCCTTTGACCTGTAAGCATTCTTAGAAATGAGAAACATAAGTTTCATGAAATGACAATAAAACTAGTAACAAATTTTAATGATTCAACCTAAAAATGAGTTAAATCGAGAAGAAAAACAAATGCATGATCTGTATGAGCTAATTCATCATCTGTCTAGCCTTTTCCCAATTGTTGTTGGGGTCGGCTTCCAGTCTTACCGGATTCAGCTGAGTACCAGTGTTTTACATGGAGCGACTGCCTATCTGACTTCCACAACCCAGTAACCGGATAACACGGTACCCCTTGGCACGACTGGTGTCAGATCTCAAGCTTCTGACTACCCATAATGACTGTCAAAGATCTTCAAAAGACAGCCAGGACCAATGGCTTAACTTGCTTTTCGAGGCACGGAGGCAACTCTGTATGTCGAAATGGTCACCCATCCACGGACCGACCTCGGCAAGCATTGCTTAAACTTGAAGATCGACCCGTGCGGCTGTTATTATTTAGCCACGAGCTCCTTTGTATGAGCTAATTCTGAATTGAATAAAATAGGCCAGATATTTCTAGATCATTCCAGTACAGTTCTAGTTTATTAGAACAATTGTGTGAAAAATAAATTTTGATTGATTGCTGCCTGCCAAACCAATGATAAGCAAGTCTGAAATCATTCAAATGGTTAGATCATTAATTATAAAACAGATAATAAATGCATAAAAATGTACAGATGGCTGTCTGGACGGATTCACATCAGCTGCTTTAGAATATTATAAGTGGTTATTTTGCAAATTTTAAAAAAGCTAATGAATACAGGGTGAACCTCAAGGCTATATAATCCCCAAGTAAATGTTTGGTGAGGTGAACTGGAAGAAATTGACAAAAACATTTACTTGCTTTCTGGGGCTGGGTAAAAAGAAAATTGTGAGGCACAAATATGAATGTGTTGAATAGGGGAGATTGTGTTGGCCCTTAGTTGAATTTGCTAGCTTGTATTTAATTCCTTTATTGTTAAACATTCAGACAGCAAATTATTAATGAATAAATAAAACAGAATTAGTTCAATTTTTCACTTTGGTTTTTTGTAGACTTTTGTTTATGAAAGTATATTCTAAGATCTATCTGTATAATTTTCTTACCTAGTTTAACCAACAAGACTGTACACTGACTGACTGTATAATAGACAACGGCAATATTGTTTTATTTTAATTCACCCAGACTAAAAAAATACATAAGAACAACAGTTAATTATATAGTTCAGAAACAATGCAAAAAGTAGCAAAAAAACTTTTCATAAAGAAAACACCAAGGATTAAAAAAGTAAAAGTTAAGGTAAACTTCGTGTTGTATAGAATTACACTTTCTTTTTCCAACAAGATGTGTTATAAGCTTTGGACAAGGGGCTTTTGAGTTTTGTATGCTTACAGGAATGGGTGTCTGGAAAAAGAAGTGGCTGCTATACATTGAATCTAAGAATAGACGACCATGCAAATACATCCATTTCTGGAGAAAGAAAGTTTTAACATTGCTAAAATAAAACTAAATTATTTGAGGAGTAATTTCTAGACAAACAACAATCTAATCACAACACAACAATAACAAGATTTTGATGCATAATTACTTTTTTTACCTTGTTCTAAAAGTAAAAAAGCAACATTATAAATATTGGTCAATCGTAGAGCTATAAGTAATTTGTTTTCAACATAGCTTAATTAAATTAGTGCCCAATAACATTTATGACTGATTTTTATTGCTTATCATTAACTACTAGAATAGTACCTATAATTGTTTGCACACGTCGCTAACAGGCTGAAGGAAAAAAAATATAGAAAAATGTTTTCACAATTTCCTTTATGTTGTTAGGCAGAATATACTTTACTGTACACCTAAATGGTAACAACACAGCTTTAAGTTGATGTTATGTGATCAGCTGAGTACATATTATTTTTCTAACAGAGATTCTTATTTACATTTTAGGCAAGTGGGTTACAGGAAAATAATTAAAATCCAAAATAAATACAATCACAGAAAGTATGAATGCCACAGAAGCAAGAATCTCAATAGGTCATGCTGAGTCTACTTTACTTAGTAACTATTTTATTGTAGGCTCTGAGTAAATTCTTTAAATAACAACAAATTGCTATCTGTGGTAATTTACTTGATATCAAGAATGCCATTATATGTGTCATCCAACCAAGTGTGTCAATGAAAACAGCTGATTGGTATGTGATTAACATACACTCATACAAGTCAGGGGCAAACTTACCTACACAAAGGATATTACCATTTTAAACGATAAATGAGTTTTCGTAAGTAATATGTGCCTGCTTACATTAAAATTAAATGTAAGATTCGTGTAAACAGCATGCAAATGTAACACTTCCGACAGGATGTTACGAAATTTGTATAGGTTAGTTAGTGATCAACAATACGGAATAATAAGCACCACCTGCAGGGGGCTCCATCCCGAGCCCAGCTGCGACTGGCGGCCGTTGGGGTTGTGCTGCGAGCCACCCGACATGCTGCGCAGCTCTCTCGCGGCACTGTTTACTACACGTATTCAACACCAGTCCATCAACAAACACTCCCTCAGTCCACCATAATGATGCCGGCAAGTTTGAAGCCTTCGCCCGCGTAACTGCGCTCCCTTACGACGTGTACAGATACTTCTGAAACGTTTTCATCAGCGCACATTAAATTTTCAAATATCCATAGCGTGCCACATGTACTCCAGGCGCGAAACAACTCACTTCCACCGGTAGCAAACACTTATTCCAAAGAAAAACTGTGATTATTTAGTGCATGGTATGGTGTTCACGAATTTGATGCTCACTTCGCGTGACATTTTGAACGCATTTAGGTTTTGAAATGAAGCACTTCTAGCACAAATTATAGGGTGAATTCGGTTGCCGGAATACTGGGCACTGTATCTTACCGAATTAAACTTTATATTTCGCCGATAATTATCAGAGAAAACGTAAAAATCCTCAAAGTATTCAATAGATTCGCCTTCACAATGGTGGCCGATTGGGTTTTTGAAAGCTCATACAACGCCATCTTGCGTCAAAACTTCAAAAAGAAGTCGGTAAAACAGTAGAACGGAAGCATGTTTTCTTTTGTCTTTGGTCCATAAAAAACACCGCGTGCAGGTAAAAAAAAACATGGTCGGTGAAAATTTATTTTGATTGTGAAACATATGTTAATAAATGATACCGGTGTATTCGGAGATAGATTGCTTATTATATATGAAGGATATCCAGAAAAAGTTTATGAATCAATAAATAGCATCCTTTTATTTTATATACTGGCAACATTGGCACGTTGCTATAGCAACGGTTGTTTTGTTTTCGTTGTGCTATCAAGTATAACGTGCTCATCAGCACAGAGAAACTTATTTAAATTGTCTGCACGTAATAAATTCAATGAAAGATAGTGAGATCACGAAGTTTTTGGTATCATTTACGGGTCAGATTGAATATGTAACCTTTCCTGGTGGTGTATTTGATGATCAGCTGTATGTACAGTATGATACCGTTTGGGGACCTGATTGGGAGCCCGTTTCGGGTCTCACATCGGGCACGAGTCAAATGTCATGCTCCGGGGTTAACCCTGAACGAGTAGTATTGAATTTGCCTTTAGAAATAGTATTCAGTAGTACTAATGTTTCTGGTTGTAAGTATAATGTACCTACAGCAACGAGTTTTTAAAATTCTTCTATTTAATTACGTTACTTTTTGCACACACCCAATTTTAGTACTTATCTTTCACTCAATTTATTTGTTTACAGGGCCACAAATAATAATAACAGTGAGAGCGCAGAACACCATTAGTGGTGATGCCCTAAGAGGCTATTCTTTGTTCCTAATGCCGCCCACCGCTGGCCCAAGACTGGCTTCAGCCCCTCTTGTCAGACCACAAGCTGCCACCCTGCTTGGCGAATGGATGTCCTGGATAACAGGCAGATACCCTGAGTTGGCGGACCCTAAAATGCTGGCAAGTGGAAAGGATAACTATTGTGAGTTTTTTTAACTTATGTAGGACAAGCTTCTCCCGCGGCTTTGCTTAAACCGGTTACTTTTTTATCCCCAGGACACATTAATCTTTTCGGGATAAAAAGTAGCTCACAAGCTCTCATTCATTTCATTGTAGGTAATCGGATGAGAACTTCCAGAGATTTCCTCCAACAAACGTTAATATGTCTTTATAATATTTGGTATAACTTTACGCCTGCATTCTCCAGAGGCACAGTATAAATATGGACAAACAGTATGGAAACTGCCTAAACACGTGCGCATCGACGAGACCCCTAAGCGGCTCGCACTAAAGAAAGAAAGAAAAAGTGTTTATTGGTCACAAAACAACATACATACAATATAAGAACATACTTATTCTAAACCCTTAAAAATAGTATTAGTAGTACTTATATTATGTTAGTAAAAACGAGAAATAAATCAAACAATAATTAAATATACTACCTACATTTTGTTATAATATAAAATAAATAGGGTGAGGAAGATGTCAGGCAGATGCATGTCGTGACTGTGGCAAGAAGGCTTCCACTCAGCATAATGCTGTGCCGTGGGGACCCACAGCACGGCGCTGATTTTCAGTGGTCGCCTAGGACGTGACGTATGGCAACCAAATCTGCTGTGTATGTTAAAATAGATACAAAGAACATAAAATAAATACAGTAAGATAAAAATAAACTACCCAAAATTATGATATGACTAAAACCAAAACGAGTATCTAGAATTCTTGCCGAATTCTTCTAGAATCACTACTGACAGCACTCATGCGAACGCTGCTTAGAGGTCTCGTCGAAGCGCATGTTTATATGAGTGGTCCGTTTTGAGCGTTTGTAGGTAGTTTCCATACTGTTTGTCCATATGTATACTGTGCCAGAGGGCTGGGCAGCTGCTTACCCTTATTGTGCGAGTAATTCTCTTTCTTTTTTTCTATATTAATTCTCTATATTAAATTGAATTAAGCTTTCCAATTATGTCTTTAAGATTTCTGAAAATAAATTTCAATAAAAGTTCGCTTTAGCAGTGGTGTCTCATCCGATACAAAGAAACCGTGCCGACGTACTGTACTGATTACACTGATTATTATTTGTACATCGATCGCGTTCGGTTCCGTTCCACGGAAGGTGATCTATCTATCGCCGTGGAACGGAACCGAACGCGATCGATTTACAAAAAAATAATCTGTATAATCAGATGAAATTTGCTAGTTACGTCGGCACGGTTTCTTTGTATGGGATGAGGCATCTGTATGCTAGTATTATATTATCTGTGGCTTTAGCCAATCAACGCGTACAGTCCGATTAAAACTTAATTGACGTGAAGTGCGTTACGCGCTGCCCAGTTCCCCACCCGAACCGCACTTAAGCTTGCATCTACCTGTAAGTACTGTTACAGTATCCAATAACTAATGTTATTTTTGTTTTCAGTGCTGAGGACAGAATCCTATGGGACTGTGACGGTATCATTGTCTATGGTGTCAAAGGATCTCCGGAAACTCGGCTATGATAACCAGCCTCCAATCTATAAAATTTATGACGCATGACGATTTTATCTTATATTGTAGATATACCTAGGTTAGGTACAGCTCAGGGAGCTTAAACGATAAACAAATAGTACTTTAAATTTGTTTTTATTATGTCAACGTGCCTTGCCTAAGGCGGCTCTTAAAAAGTTGGGGATCCTTGTAAAGCTTCACGCCGGAACAGCTGCTCAACTTGTATGAAGCGCAAGTTCGATCTTGCATGGTGTACTGTTCCATCTCTGGGACGGATCTGCCAAATACCAGCTTGATGCACTAGAGTCGATCGAAAAGCGGGCCAAGAGGCTCATCGGCGATGAGGCACTGGTCAAGTCAAGGCTCCAGAGCCTTGAACATCGTCGCCGAGTTGCAAGCTTGTCGGTTTTTTATCTGTTACATTTGGGGGAGTGTGCGATGGAATTGCACGATCTAATTCCACCTAGCCCGTTTCATAATCGGACAACAAGACGTACCTACTATCCTACCCATACGCACAAAACGTTTTGGGAACACTTTTATTATGCGTACAGCTAAAGAGTGAAATTTCCTGCCGGAGTCTGTGTTTCCCGACAGCTACAATTTAGGGGTCTTTAAGTCAAGAGTGAATAGGTTATTTCTAGGCAAGCGTGTTTCACCGTCAACCACATCTTCGCTTACCATCAGGCGAGATAGTGGTCAAGCGCGAGCCTAAAGACAATACAAAAAAAAGTCACGAAAAAACTAAACAAAATTATCTACAAATATTCTTAGCGTTGTCAATATGATTAATCTTCCAAAACTAAATATTGGTTGCCAGTTTAAAATAGGTAAGGAGTTAACACGTCCTTACAGTACTTAAGATTACTTACATGTTGCAAATTACCTATTCGTACAAGTACTAGGTAATTAAGCGCCATTTTGTACTTATAATACGGAGTAAGAAAATCTATATCCAATTATGTATAACCGTAAGGAAACTGCTTAATAGTTAGAGCACAGATAATATAATACTAGTATACAGATGTCTCATACCATACAAAGAAACCGTGCCGACGTAACTAGCGCACGCAACGGAATCTCAAAAAGGAATATTTTTCCCGTTTTGCAAAATTTTTCATTTATGCTCCGCTCCTTTTGGTCGTACCGGAATGTTATATAGCCTATAACCTTCCACGATAAATTAAATGTACTATCCAACACAAAAAGAATCCTGAAATTAGCGCAATCCTAAAAAGTTCCTGAGATTAGCGCATTCAAACAAACAAACTCTTAAGCTTTATAATATTAGTATAGATAGATATCATCGATCGACAAAAAATAATCAGATGAAAAACGCTAGTTATGTCGGCACGGTTTCTTTGTATGGGATGAGGCATCTGTATGCTAGTATTATATTATCTGTGGTTAGAGTATACCTACGTACTTTATTGTAGTCAAATTAGTTCACAACTCTTCGCTAATGTGGTGGCGAAAATGGATATAATGGTGTCGTCTAAAAGTTTACAAATATCTGTAAAAGTACATAGTAACCACTTGCCATCTTTCAGATGATCCGTAATTTATCAGTAATGTACTACAATATTCAATCAAACTAATGTAAAGACAGTTCAATATTTCCACCGAATAGATCATGCGGATTACCCTTGAAGGCTGGATGGACGGTAATCATAATCTATTTTATTATTCTATATTATTTATCCACACAAAAAACTTAATTAAAAAAATCAAAAAACCCGACCCGAAATACATATTCGCGGGCTGGCTGACCAAAATCTGGTGTATCCTCCGCCTGCACAGCATGATTTTTTCCTTGTTTACGACTTTTTAGTTCGCTTTTAAAGCAATCGGGTTTTTTGTATTTTTTTGATTAAGTTTTTTTATTCATAACTTTTTAGTTATTTTTTTTACAAATTAGATACATTTAAACATATAAGTGTTATATATTTTTTATTTTGATACCCCACACGACGGGTTTGGAAGAAAAAAAAATAAGGGCCCCCACAATATGGCACCCAAAATCTGCCATTTTTCTATTGTCCAATTTTAATGAAGCCTGTGACACTCGCAGGGTTAAGACGCATTGATTGACGTATGAATCATCAAAATCGGCCAACGCGTTTGGTCTCTGGAACGCCATAAAGGAACAAACATACATACATACATACTTACATACACACATACATACATAGACTGATAAACACATTACACTCCTTCGGCAGTCGGGTAAAAAACATGACTTATGGAACTATTTATAAATTCAATTTAGGGGGAAAACATTTTGCAGTCAAGTGAGTTTGCGGAGCTAGGTATACCTGTATTACAGATCACCAGGTCCTCACCCCATGAACAAATATTTAAATAAGAGAACCCTTTCTCCGTCGATTCTCATTCAACTTTGGATCATATGTCAGCAAAGAATCTTGTTTAGTGACTGTGTGCAGAACATAGATCTGACGAACTGCGAGAACGTTACTCTGCCTATAAACATCGACGGTGGGGTGAAAGAACGGTAGAAACATATTTACCTTTAGGACAGCTCTTTGAGCCCTTTCAATTTTTATCAAGTGGGTCTTCACTGATCCACCCCCGGCAGAAATCCAGTAACTAATCTGTGACTGAGCAAATACAAGGTAAACTGTTCGTATTATATCCTTGTTAGCTACGTGCCGTAACTTTTTAAAGATATAGATTAGTTTCCGTGTTCTTGCTGCCGACATGTCAATATGTTCCTGGAAATTTAATTTAGTATCCAGCATGATGCCTACTAGATACTTGTAATCGTCCTTTCAATTCTAGGACACACACAGTCATCGTTATTGTAGTCGGTATATTCATGAGATATTATTTTATAATTTGTAATTTCTGCTTCCGGCTTTTTCAGTAAAATGATAATTATTTTGTCTTACCTACATTTAGAGTCAGGACATTGTCGTGCAACCATTCTGTTACTCTTTTAAAACCCGCCTGTGCGCTCGAAAAAACATCGATCCATGATTCTCCGCTAAAAAGTAATGCGGTATCGTCAAACGTGACAATTGTAGCCTTTGGGCAATTTAACTGACAGAGATCGTTGATGTAAGCAAGCAATAATGTCGGGCCTAAAATGCTACCTTGTGGAACCCTGAAAAGAACTGGGGCGTCATTACTTGTAAGGTTATTAAATTTCACACATTGTGTTCTTTCCATGAGATAACTTTCCAACAATTTCAACTGAAAGTTCCTAATTACTAGAAAATCAAGTTGTTTTAGCAGGATAGGAATAGAAACTAGCTGTGTCAAATGCTTTGGCAAGGTTTTGTTTTTATTGTCAATATTAGTAACTACATAGTCGATTAATTCTTGAACTGCATCTGATGTTGATTTTTTTGACCTAAAACCTAATTGTGCTGGCGATAGATTAATTACTCAAGATATTTCACTAACCTTTTATTTAAGAGGCGTTCGAGGATTTTTGAGATTGTGGGCAGTATTGAAATTGGTCTGTAATACTAATAATCGACACAGTTTCTATTCCCACTCTTGTTAATCGGGCTAATTCTCGCCTTTTTAAGTTCTTTAGGGAGAAAAGTCAAAGTCAAAACTTTTATTGGAACTAGGTAAGTGTATAATGTTGGTGTTATGTTAGTACTTATGACTTAGCAGTCTTTTACAAACATTGCAATTATCATCCTCCTGTCCTTAACATCCTAAATTAGCATGCATTACACATTATTATTACTTAATTATTTTATTTTATTTATTTACGTATGTACATTATTTACAAAATTATTATTATTTACTTTTTATTTTACATTAACACAATTTAATTGTAGTTATGTCAAAAATAAATTTCAATAAAAAATAATTTAATACAATTATTCAGCAATATTAATGCCATCCCTTTCAGGTAGTCCAAATTATAATTCTGTTTTTGTATGAAGTTAAATAGGATCATTGAGATAGGAAATATATGGAGGCGCCGCGATGTTCTATATATATACATTAGCTTATACAAATATGAGTGAAATACGATACAGAATGTAAAACATCGTTTTGTTTCATTCTTTCTAATGTAGTAATCGTATTTGATGAAAGAGACAACAATATTTCAGTTGTTGCTCATTATGGCAACATTTTGTTATGACGTAGTGACGGTTGTAGGTACGTGCCATATTCGCCATTTTATGTGACAAATTTTGTGGTTGTGTTCGTGGTAGTCCTGCTGTCAAATGGTTGTTTACATATTGTATTATTGAGATTTGTGAGTGTGTGTGTGTGTTGCTTGATTGACACAACCTTAGAATCGGCGGCCATTTTATGAGACATTTTGAGGTTTAGGTAGGCACGTTTTTTTCGTAGGTATTTCCAGTCCATATTATTTAGTATGTCTATGAATAGGATAGACTAAATATTATTGTTTGTATAGGACAGATCGCCACTTGAGAGAAAACTCAAACACTCCAGTTGATAGCCACAAATTGCAGATACAAGTTATGGGTTTGATTAGAGCACCTCGGTTTTCCTTTATTATGTCCGCGGGTATTATATCAAGACCAGTTGCACTGTCACTGTTACCATTGGTTATCAAGGTACCAATGATCTCATCTTCATCGGTTGGTAACAGTACAAATGAACTTGGGCATGACTCAGGGTTACTTGGCCATGACTTAGGAATACTTGGGCATGACTTAGGAATACTTGGTTGAGCATGAATATTTGTATTTTTACGTTTTCTGCTAACGTTATGTCTACTTTTTGTTAGCCTTGGTTGATTTATTTTTCATGTCGGTATTCAATTGACAAGCCGTGACAGTTGTCAACTATGACTTCTAGTCTGTCAAGCGCTATTGTACTGGCAACTGTCGCAGAGATCAAGCTATCTTTTATGAAGTATAAGTACCCTGTACTTGTAGGAGTTGTAGGCCACAATTTTACTGAAAATCCTGATATAATCATCACAAAAACTCATGGTCCCTTAAGATTTTTAGACGGGAAGTCGGAAACAAATTGCATCTTATGATTAGCTTATTCAGACATTTCAATAGAGGGAAATTACCGTAATGAGAGGGAAAGGAAATGCGCTTAGTTCCAGTTTATTGTGGCGTCTATTATTCAGGAACTGTGTACGTACGTGGATCCCTTCGTGGAAAATACTATCATGAGTTTTACCTCCTTCCAGGGGAATATGAAATTAATAAAGACCGTGGTTGTTTGTTGATTCAGAATATATATAAAAGGTACTCTTTGATAACTTTTTAAAACTGATAGTTATTTTGATGTAAAAGCCTTAAATTGAATTTTAATATTATATAATTTTAATTTTGTTTTTGATTTCGATTATAGTTTTCATTTATAATTTTAATTTAAATAATTTTACAAATGTAATCCATGGAATTGATTTATTTTGTAATAAGTTACATATTTCTATATTGCATTTATTGTTCATACAGTTCATACGTTCATTAATAAATGGAACCCTACTAATGGAAATATTAATTGATTCCTGAATTGAATTTGAATTTAATACTTTAATTGAATTTAATTTTAATACTTCAATTGATTTTAATTTAATTCTTTATTTTATGGTTAACTTAGATTTCGTTTTTAACTCTATTCTCTGCAATGACCTTGTTATTTTTGAGTGAAAATTGTAAGTGCATGCATGCTCTATTATAAATATTGTAATTTTCTTTCCTGGAGGGACACTGACTTCTAAGATACAGGTATTCGCCTAGTTTGGAAGTCAGGGTTCCATCATTTGTATTTCGCCTTTTCGTGTTCTTCTTATTAATAATCAATTTTTGTATGGCTTGACGAATGAAAACATTAATGATAGTCCGTATGGACCTTATGACTGCGTCAGCGGAGGGCGTTGCCGTGGCTGAATTTTGGGCCAGGCAAGGCATTTAACTAAAAAATTGGGACCCCACAATATGGCGCCCAAAATCCGCCATTTTTCTATTGTCCAATTTTAACGTAGCCTATGACACTCGCAGGGTTAAGACGAATCGATTGACGTATGAATCATCAAAATCGGCCAACGCGTTTGGTCTCTGGAACGCCACATAGGAACAAACATACATACATACATACATACATAGACTGATAAACACATTACCCTCCTCCGGCAGTCGGGTAAAAAGAGTGTTTGCCATCGACACACTAAGAAGAAGAATGATAGTAACTTTTGCTCAGAATTTAATTATGAACCGAATTTAACCAGTAACCAAATAGAATGATTAAAGAATTTATTAGATAAATATAAGGAACGTTTCTCCGACAGTTTAAAGGATCTGGGATTTACCAATATTGGAAATTGAATTAACCGATTCTAAACCAGTCGTATACCGCCCATATAGACTTTAATACCCTGAGCGTGAGCTGTTGCGATCAATGGAACAGGAAATTATCGACGCGGATATTGTATGCGAATCCAAGTCACAGTACGCCAGTCCTATCTTGCTTGTAAAGAAAAAGACTGGTGAGAAAAGACTATGCGTGGATTACCGCGCTCACAATATTATGACGAAGAAAGAAATCCCTTACCATTGATCGACGACCCAGCTCGACATGTAAGCTGGGCATTCTCTCTTTATTACGCTTGAATGTGCATCAGGATATTATCAATTACCAATTCTAGATAGCTCCCAGGACAAGACGGCTTTTGTTACACCGGATGGCCAATAACAATTTAAACGGATGCCGTTCGGTTTGGCAAATGCTCCGTCTGTCTTTCAGAAGGCTATGAGTAAGATTCCGGCAAAATAAAAGATTGATTTTGCTATTAATTGCTTGGATGACGTTTTGATTTCCGCTAGGTCATTCGAAGAGGGTCTTGAACGGTTAGGGATGGAACTTCAATCATTTCTGGAAGCGGGACTGACCTTGAAGCTTAAGAAATGTAACTTTTCCTATAGAGAAATAGACTGTTTAGGGTTTGTTCAAAGTAATCATTGCAATCGACCACGTTTTGCTGACCTAGCGATACATACGGTCGCACTAAATGCGCCGCGAGCTCAGTGCATTACGGACGGCAAACGGGTGCTGTCATTTTCATCATTTTCTCATTTTAGCGATAGCTTAGCCTAATCGTTACCTTGTAAGCTCTCAGCAATAAACCTTTGAAAGTTATCTGAGTGTTTAAATTTCTCGTGCTCCTAAATTTTGGTCCTTCGAGCCTTTACGAGTATCAAGGACTTCGCGGTCGTACTTTAGTTTTTCGGGACTGACGGATCGCTAAGTGAATTTAAACTGAACTAGTGACACTTTGAATTGCAGTGTTTAATAGCTTAGTTTAGCAGTGATTGTGGTGGTTACCTTAGCAGCGAGACTTTAGGAGTGATTTTAGCGGCAGTGCACAATATATTCTCTCAGGTTATCAGCAACAGCGGTGCTCGGGGAGTACCGTTCCAGCAGCAGTGAGTTCACAGATCGCACTAGCGACACCAGTGGATCACTGACGTGGGGAGAAACCCTCGTTAGGTTAGCAGCGGCAAAGGATTCTTCCAAGTAAGATCGTTCAATTTTTTTACACAAGCAGCGAGATGGAGAGCCTTTATTTTCTTCAATACGAGATTGCAGGCAGACAGCATTAGACAACTTCTCGTCAATTTAAAAAAGTATAGCGTAGAGCGTAAGACGTTAGATTACTATAAGCGTAAACTCGAGTTGCATAAGAAGTACTGGAAGGACTTTCAAGTGAATCATGAAAAGATTCTTACTTTTGAACAGACCAATTATAAATATTTTACTGTGTCTGTATTTGAGAGTACGAACCGGTTTTATTTAACAGCTAAAGAGCTTATTAGTCAATATAAAGAACATTTGATGCAACAAGATCAGAAATCAACGTATCTTCCTCAACCACTACGAGAGGCGCCCGGAACTTCAGCAAGTCAGACGGAACCGCCAGCAACAGCAGCAGCAACTCCGACCTTCGAGTCAAAAGGGTTCAACAGCAAGCTTGACGATATGGTTCATAAGCAGTAGGCGAATTTTAAAGCGTTTCATAGAGCAGTCGACAATATTGATGTTGAAACTATTGTTGACAAGTGGGAGTTCGAAGACGCCCTTCGAAAACTGCACAATCGGTAGACTAACATTGATAGCCTTCATTGGGCAATCATTGAGAATCGGGGGAATATGCAGCAGATTATGAGTATAACTTCACCAAGCACGAGCGAAATTTTTAACAGCTTGAGAAAAGCTATTAACTCCAAGATGTGGTCAACATCTTATCGCGAGAAATCCACTCCTCAAATGGATATTCCTGTATTTACAGGTCATTGCAGCAGCAATCCTAAAAGGCTTTTAAGGATCTATTCAGCGAAGCAATCCACAAGAACAACGCATTGTCGAAATAAAATCTAATTCGTAAATAAATAATCATACGATGAAACGAATTATTATTAATATCTGACTATTTATCGGATCGTACGCAGCAAGTAAAGATCGGTGACCACATGAGTTGTTACTGAGGGTGCCTAGAACTCACCAGAAATCTCCCGTCGTATAGTGCGGGACACGTAAGTTGAACCAAAATGTATTATCGTTCTCTTGAAATTAAACAATTTAAACTGAAATAAATCCCTTTTCTACGACCTAATCGTTTACAATATAAAAATTGCCACCTGTTAGGTCACATAGAAATAATTCATTTCGGTTTAAATCGTCTAATTTCAAGAGAACGATAATACATTTTAGTTCAACTTACGTGTCCCGCACTATACTCCCGCGCTCCGATGAGGATGCCGGCCGGCAGGATCCCAGTGGATCAGGCGATTTCCCCAGAGAACTTAATTCACAGGCACTGATTTCGCTTATTTAGCTGGAGGATGAATTGTCCAAAAGTACTTGAATTAGCACACCGTAACGCCCAGAGGTCTTTGGGAAGAAAAGCCTCAGTTTCTTTAATTTTTGCAGTAACGTTGCACACACGACCGATCGCTCACGTTCCTCTCAAAAACGGTTATGACGTAAGAGCGCGCGTTGAGAACGCGCCAATCAGATTGCAAGATGTACTTCGTTTGAAAACCAATTTGTTCCAGGCACAAATATGAAGAAAAACAATTTTGAAACAATTGTGTTGTCATTTTCCTAAATAAAGCTGGATAAAATACACCAAATCCAAATTGAAAAGGGATTGATTTTATTGAAATGGACTGTAGTGCCATCTATCCCATGGATAAATAAACTGAGAGCTATTGATCTTTCCATTATTCGATAGATGTCGGTTATTTAATGCACATATTGATTTTATATATCAAGAGAGTAATTGCGGTACGCAACATGAGTAATGAACTTCCTATCAAGTATGGAGTTCCTCAGGGAAGTATTCTTGGCCCCACTTTGTTTCTATGCTATATAAATGAGCTATGTCAGCTTAATCTTGAAAACTGCAAAATAATATCTTATTTAGATGACACAACTCCTACTTTCACGGGTAATTCTTGGGAAGAAGTATATTCGTTAGCTCAAAAAGGTCTGAACACGGTCTGCACTGCCACTGGCTCGCTGCAAACTCGATCACACTTAATGCAGATAAAACAAAATACATACCTTTTGCAAAAAGGAGCGCAGAAACCTTCTTACCAAGACAAGCCTCCAATTTATGTTCATCCGTGTTCATTTCCTCCTTTGATTCAATGTAGCTGCTCAACTATACAGCCAACACAGAGTATTCGTTACTTGGGTGTAAACAGTGATAAAAGATTGTCATTTGACGAACACATTCACAACTTTTCTAAAAGAGTACGGTAACTTATTTATATTTTTAAGCAGCTTAGACATGTAGCAAGTGGTAAAACACAAAAAATGGTATACATTGCCCTTGTTCAATCTATCTTGATATATTGTGTAACAACTTGGGGCGGTGCCGTCAAAATTAAAATTAGAACAAAGGCTGAAAGTTCTGAAAGTTGGCCTTTTTAAACCACGACTCTACCCCACTGCCACACTATATCAGGAAGCTGAGGTTTTAACTGTCAGACAGCTTTACATCATTTTTACTATTCTCCGGCAACATTCAGATCCACCCTCTTTTATTCTTTCTAAATTAACTACTAGGAGGCAGCACGACGTATGTAGCACCATTAAATGTAAATGGTATGTGATCCGTCGTAGTGCCGGAATTAGGTATTTTCCATTACAATAAATCTAAATTTAACTAATATTAACTAACTGGCTACTAAAGTTGGACTACACAAAAACAGAAGAACTGCTCGTCATAAAAACGTAAATAATGTATCCTACCAACAACATACCTACTTTATGAATCCACTCATATAACTTCTCACCCTCTCAACACCACACTCACAATCACACACGCAAACACAAACTCACATATACACACACTGACACTCTTACTTCACATAATAAAATAAGAAATAATAATTAAGTGTTTGCACGTCAAACATAAAAATTTAACTTTTGCTAAGAATTATTTATCTATAGTAGTAGTTTTTGATGATATGTATAATTATTATTATTCTTTTTTTTCCTGTAGGGGGGAGTCTCTGGTGTCAAGAAATACAGGTTACGGCTTAGCTCAGGGACCAATCTCCCGCAAATAACTATTCGGCATATCGTTATTATTATTCCTCCGTTTTTGAGTTTTTAGTTGGTAAGTGTTATTTGTGGAAGAAAAATAAAGATGATTTTGATTTTGAATTGATTGTCAAACGCTCAGAAAATGCAATACTGGAAAGGCAAGTTAAAAAGCGAAGCTGAGCGTTTGATTCAGCACCTTCCGATCAGCGCCGATAACTATAACGTTTGTTGGGAGCTTCTAAATCATCGGTTTGCTAACAATAGGATTTTTATTCAAAATGGCAACAAATGCCATTCCAAGAAACGAAGTCTCACGTGTTCTGGCAAGCATCATACCGCATTGCATGATTGTTTTGCTGATGGCAAGCAAACCAATACAAATTATGAAAATCTTAAGCAAGAAGACACACTCTCACAATTTTTTTTAAGACCATGCACTATAGATGAAATTGCTAAAATAATTGACAGCAATATTGGCTAATTCAAGGAAACAGAGCTACCAAAAAGCGGCTTCGTAAATACGTGACCTGCAAAAAACAAGAACCCTGAAAGCTACTTCAAATATTGGCAGACCGGCCTGATTGTCGATCTAACCCAGTGACTCTATTCCATCATACAGGAATAGATTATACGGGATGTATTCGAGTAAAAGCGAAAATTGAAACGACTAACGGATATATCACCTTGTTTATTTGCATGGTTACAAAAGCGGTTACAAAATACAGAGGTAGTCTCCTACCTAAGCAGTACGTCATTCATAGCCGCGTTGCGTCGTATGGATGCTCGACGAGGGACTTCAAAACACATATATTCGGACAACGGTACTAACTTCGTAGGTACCAACAAGATCCTTCAGGAGGAACAGCAACAGTTCGAGCGAATCTTAAACGACACTTTTTACCGAGAGAAAGCGGAAATGAAGATAGAATGGCATTCGAACTGCCCTTCATAGCCGAGTGCTGGAGAGATCTGGGAGCGATCAATTCGCAGTCTAAAGCAACATCTGAAAAGAGTAATAGGGGACCAAGCTTTAACATTCGAAGAATACAGCACGTTCTTGTCTCAAATCGAAGCAAGCCTCACTCAAGACCGTTGTGCCCAATATCTGAGGCTATCGACGACATCGATTGCCTCACGCCAATGCAATTTCTTATGCATTATATTATCTCACTGTAATAGGAACGGCAGGAGATGCGAGGACGAGATGGTATTTAGTAAATAAAACGTTCCAAAATATTTGGAAGCGGCGGAAAGCGGAGTATCATAGCCAGTTATCGATACGCAGCAAGTGGTTAAAAACACAAAAGCATATAGAGATAGGCGATATGGTAACCATTCATGACGATAACCTAACCGCTGGAAAATGGCTCGTTGGTCGAGTTGTAGACGTACATCCAGGAATAGAGGGAGCTGTCCGAGTGGCGACTTTAACAACAAAAAAAAGTTAAATCAAAAAATCAAAAAACCCGACTGCTGACAGGTGGAGGATACACCAGATTTTGGTCAGCCAGCCCGCGAATATGTATCCTCCGACTGCACAGCATGATTTTTTCCTTGTTTACGTCTTTTTAGTTCGCTTTTGAAGCAGTAGGGTTTTTTGATTTTAAGATTTAACTTTTTTTATTTATAAGTTTTTAGTTAAGTTTTTTTTCGAATTAGATACATATAAACATATAAGTGTTATATATTTTTGAAATCGCCTCTTAAAACCCTTTATTTTGATACCCCACACACTGGGTTTGGAAGAAAAAAAAAATTTGGGACCCTACTATATGGCGCCCAAAATCCGCCATTTTTCTATTGTTCAATTTTAACGTAGCCTATGACACTCGCAGGGTTAAGACGAATCGATTGACGTATGAATCATCAAAATCGGCCAACGCGTTTGGTCTCTGGAACGCCACATAGGAACAAACATACATACATACATACATACATACATATATACATACATACATACATAGACTGATAAACACATTACCCTCCTTCGGCAGTCGGGTAAAAATGGTTTTCTAAAGCAGCTGATTATCAAGCTTTATATCCTACCTTTAGCAGAAAAGGAAGCAAGTAAGCAAACGCCAGAAAAAAGCGAATCAAAAAGCAGCATCAGCAAGGAAATGAGGCCAAAGCGGAAGAGAAAGCGAGCAAATAGTTTAGCAGTTGTCCTAAAATCTATAGCTTAGTATTACCATTGCTATTTTGGTGAGCCATATACGATCCACTGAAGGAACTTAAAAAGTAACTGCATTTGATAGCAATCAAACGTTGTATTTGACTATGCATCTTATTCGTGATCAGTGGCAAATCATAACTTACTACAATTTGACTCCTTACTGGGAAGGAGACAAAGTGGTCAAACAATCTTCTCAAGCTCACGAGCAAACATGCGGGAAAGTTCAAGAGCAGAGACATGGTAAAATTATCGTCCTACAAATACAACACGAGTACGATGAACTACAATATTATAATCAGCTGTTGCTCAATCAGCACGGAGCGCGTCCGCGAACTCGACGCGGGCTTATCGACGCTCATCGGCTCCATAGCTAATTTATTGTTGTTCTGGATCAAGAATTCGCAGAAAAATACAAGCGTGACATTGACCATATACATAAGAATGCATTCCACCTTACTCAGCAGTACAGGAATCAGACATCTGTCATAGAAGAGTATAATATCTTAAAGAGAACAGAAGAGACTATTGGAAAGCAGCATAAGATAATTAATAAGCATTTGAATTGTTTAGACAGCGTCACCAATACATTGCAGCAAAAGATCGACTTAATGTCTATTCAGCAAGATTTCTCTTTTACTGCGTTAGCGACCATAAATATGATTCTTGTGTATATCTGAGATCTATCATGGTCAGATCAATCTGCATCTCTTGACTCCACAACAGCTCCGTGGGGAATTACAGATTGTATCTAGTCAAATTTCTAAAGAGCCGTAGATGACATTCAGTTCAACTTGTATGAGATCTACCAAATTGTTAAAATTTAAAGCGAGGATGACGAAAGAATATCTCTTATTTGAAATTACCTTACCGTTAATTAGCAGAGATGCGTTCCAATTTGATACCAGTGCCGATTAAAATTAACAAAAGTATGATCAGCATCAAGCCAGCATCCGAATACGTGAATCAACTTGAAAAGAGGTTCATACTTAACAGCCAGCGTCAACGATATTCAAGAAACCTACGTTTGTCGTCTGCGAGGGCCTGTACAGTGTTTAGGTCCAGATGATCAATTCTGCGAGAAAGAGGAGCTATCTACTTGCCGCATCATCAAATTTAGCTGTGAAAACAAATGGCTTCCACAAGTTTTCTACCTATTTTTATTTCTGTTGTGATTTATACTCTTTGAGAGTCATATGCGACGACGACCTACAAGCGAGCGAAGTCAGCAAGGCTGGACTGATTCAACTAACTAAGCAATTCATTGTGAAGGGTCACGATGTAACACTTTATTCTCATCAGCAATTAGAGAATACGCTTAATCTTAAACGAAATCTACTCGAGACTAAATGAACTCCCTTCTCCGATAAATCGTTTGATTAGTGATCTTACGCCACCTATCAAAAATTTCCAAGACTACAAGGTCAACGAAGATACCACACCGATAGACGATTCTTTAAAGTATCTCGGTGAACAAATTGAAGCGATGAAGGAATCAGCCCAACAGACAGAGGTTTGACACTTGACACACATCAGTATGCATTGTGATATTGGCCTGGTAGAAGCTGTCGCAGCGGTCCTGTGGTTCCTGAGGAGGAGGTGTCAGCGGGCCGGTGGTCCGACCATGCAAGAGCGGAACGCCAGCGTACCAGCGAGTGTAAGTGTGTGCATAAATCAATCTGAGCAAGATCAATGCTCTAGTGCAAGTACGCAAAACCAACCTCTGCCCGAGCACGAGCCATGTGTCAGTGATAGCGCGCGCGTAGCTTATTTTTCTAATCTGTGCTCTAGTTTGCGTACGAGGCGAGACACATCGACGTCTCCCCTAGCTAATAGGCAATCGGTATTCTCGATTGGTGACTCAACCGTTTGAGAATCTATGTCATCTATGTCGTGTATATGTTCATGCTATGATTGTTCTATCACCTTGTCAATCATCTCTCATCTAATATTGTCTTAACTCCTTAGCGTTTAAGCTCACACTCACCTAACTCTTTATTTTTGTATAAGCTTATCTCATTAACACATCTCTTCCCCTCGGCAGCATGTTCGAAGTAACCATTGCCTTCGACCACGTTTTGCTGACTTAGCGATACAATACGGTCACACTAAATGCGCCGCGAGCTCAGTGCATTACGGCAGCAAGCGGGTGCTGTAATTTCCATCATTTTCTAATTTTAGCGATAGCTTAGCCTTAAGGTTACACTAGTCGAAAATTCTTACATACAAACGTAGTTTAGCGATTACTCCACTGTTTGACGATGTACGCACAAAAAAAAAAAAAAAAAATTGTCTCATCATTATCTAGCCCTGTATGGAAACTAAAAAGTAAAAAAAAAAGCATATATTTGAAAGTTATGAGCGTTGAAAGTTCCATATTTCAACATTAATTTTAACGCATCTTTGGGCGGAAATAAATAGATACCATAAAAAGAAGGAATATTGCAAAACGGCCTCCATACAGGGGTAAATTAGTAATTCAACAATGCAAATAATTTTATTTTGAAAGTACACATTTAGTCGTTTTTTCATGATATCTAGACTCCCAAAGGTCTGTTTGTGAAATTTCGCGCGCTCGTTTTCGTCCTAAATCATCATCCATTTCGATAAAAATTTGCAAAAGTGCTAATTCGTACGCGAACTAGCTTCTTATTGCTCATCACAGCATCTATAAACCAACTGTCGAACCTCAACGTTAGCTTGTAAGCTCTCAGCAATAAACCTTTGAAAGTTATTTGAGCGTTTAACTTAGTAGCGCAGCGAATCCCATCAGGTACCACTTAGGTCGCACCCCTACAGGGTTTCAAGTTAGTGGCCGCAGAGTACATTATACATTTAGTGGCCATCAGGGCATAAGACCGGGGTCACGTAAAACGCAGCCAGTTTCTAGTTTCCCAGTGCCCAAAAACGTACATAACGTAAGGCGTTTTATGGGACTCGCCAGTTTTCAGGCGTTTTGTAAAATATTTTGCCCTTATACAGGTCCAATTTTTTTTTTTTGTTTTCCTGTTCATAAACACTTGAAAGTTTTTGAAAAACTAAAAGCTTTAAAAAAAGTTTTGGCGGGAACGTGATGGCGTCTATGTTGCTTCTCTGTTTTATTTTCCTAAAATTGTGTTAAATTGAATATTAATAGTGTAAAAATGGTGGTTTTATATTCTAATAATATTAGTGAACGTGCACGAGTGTGGGCAAGTAAAACACAGCGGTAGAACATGTTTTCGTACATGTTGTCGACAAAACTCCGTGGAGGCTTCCAATAAAGTTACCGCCATTTTATTGGGGCCTAACTAGGATATTGGAATGAAACTAGAAATTCTATTCTATACGTGACACTGGCTAAATGCACATACCGTGCGAAGCCAAAATATATAAAGTAAAAAAAACTAAAACCCAAACTTGTTGGACGGCCTATTTTGGCGTTGTATGATACGAAATTGGAGACTGAATTGCACACTGATGCATCGAAGATAGGTATTGCTGGCATTTAATTGCAAAGACATAGGATAAAATGCTTACGCCCGTAGCGTATTACAGTCGAAAAACAACTAAAGATCAACAAAAATTACATTCATTTGAATTAGAACTACAATCCGTCAGCTACAATCTAGGGGTCTTTAAGTCAAGAGCGAATGGGTTTTTTCTAGTAATCATCGCTTTCCAACAGGTGAGGTAGTTGTCAAAAGAAACTTTAGCTGTTATAGCCTCACTGAAACGTTTCCGTGTTTACTTGTTGGGTTTAAAAATAAATTCTTTGCGTTGTTTATAGATTTTACTGCGTATTTTGTATTTATGAATTCAAAAGGGATGTCTTTTGGTTTTACGGTATATGTGATCTCTTGGATGGCTTCCCATAATTTATTATTATTTTTGTTTGCACTCTGTAGATTGTTTTTCATATTCCTTTTTTGAAAGGGTGGACCAAAAATTCCTATACATCTTGTAGGTAGTTAGTTTGTAAAGTGTCGTTGTTAGGGTCTTTTTACGGTGTAACGGTAGGTGGTATGAGAGTACCGAACCTGCGATAACATCGCTGGTTATGCGGACGACACTACGCTGTTCGCGACTAGTGTTTACCATATAAAAGAAAGAAAGAAAGAAAAATATTTATTTGTGACCCGCACAGGAGACACGAGAAATAAGCATACCTTACATAATACTTCTGTAGATAACTGTAAAATATCTGTCTTATCAAGAATCTACCTAAAAAAGAATCTGCCGTAACAAGAATCTGCCCAAACCAGAATCTGTCCTAAACCGAATAATCCTATTAAGCAATAATAAAATAAAAACTCCGTGCCAGACCAAAAAGGCTCCTATCTCAGCATGCATATGGAGCAGTTGCTTTCCAGGATGGAACACATCAGCTCGACGTTTGGTTTAAACTCGCCCGAGGTCACCCAAATTGCAAATTGCGACGTCGTACAGTCATACATCTACCTAGGCGCTCCAGTATCCAATAGAACCACGGAGGTTGCGGAGATGACATCAAGAGACGCATGGCAATGTCCAGGTCTGCCATGGATAGGCTAAAGAAAATATGGAGGAATCGCAATATCACCAAAGCCACGACAACCCGGCTTATACAGGCACTTGTGTTCTCCATTATCCTGTACGCAGCCTAGACCTGGACGCTGAGAGACATTGAGAGGAAGATAATAGACGCTCTGGAAATGTGATGCTGGGGAAAAATCCTTGGAGTATCGTGGATTGAGTTTTGCACCAACATATCTTTTCTCCAAGAACTCCAAGTTTTTGGTCACGTATCCCGACGAGGCAACGACTACATTGAGTTACTTGTGGTCCAGGATAGAGTAGAAGGAACGAGAGCGCGCGGCAGGTCGTTCATGTGATGGACCGACCTGATTAAGTCTGCAACAGGTGGCTTATTGCATGAGTGCACACGAGTGTTAGCCGACAGAGAGTGAGCCGAAGTCTCACTGCAACATGATGACCACGACCGCTCTGCAAGAGCGTACCGACGCAGAAGAAGAATGTCGTAAAGACCTTCCTGTTGGTCTTTTATCAGTAATGTACTATAATATCCAACGAGAGGATCTCGTGGCTAAATAATAACAGCCGCACTGGCTTGAGATCTAACACCAGTCTTGCCAAGGGGTATCGCGTTACCCAGTTACTGGGTTGTGGAGGTCAGATAGGCAGTCGCTCCACCATGTAAAACACTGGTACTCAGTTGAATCCGGTAAGACTGGAAACCGACCCCAATATAGTTCGAAAAAGGCTAGGCAGATTGTACTATAATATCCAACCATACTAATTTAAGGCCTTCCTACTGTACCCGAAACCTGCCAGTTGAATTTCGACCCAATCGCTCAAGTACGTAAGACGTACCTAACTAACATGAGAGATAATAATTGTGTGCTCTAATTAAATAACTTAATTACCATTTATTTATTCGTTTGTAATTCTGCAATACCCTGTGCCAGATATGATGACAATGGAGGCACTAAAAACCTTGCCCGCATGTTTTAAGATAGATCCATAATTGGAGGTCACATATTTTTAACTTCATTGTCATTGTATTATTTATTATCGCTTATATATCATTTTACTTAAGAGTCTGCTTATTTTTTACGGTATGCCGAAAAAAATTATTAAGGCAGATTATAAATAGGTAGGTCTATTGTCTCCATTCAGGGCAAAAATTCCTCTTTCTTTTCTCAAAAATCCCTTCCATCTTTTACAAAGAAGAAATTAACACGATCATTAACTTCGATCGATCACCAATACAAACCCGTGCTAACTGCGGAAAAGCCATTTTGGAGACAAGTTTGGGTCCGTGTCCATTGATCCCCAGACTGGCTCATTAGCACTATAACAATGTTTTGGTTGAATCAGAATCTGTGTAAAAAAGTTCTAGAGAGTTCGTAAAACGCATGGTATAATAACATACTCCGTATACTTCGCCTGGTATTCTCTTCCCAGGATGGCCTAAGCTTACGTCACGATAAGTGTTACCATTGATTGTCCTTTTTAGAAAATTTAGGTACTTTCTCATGTAGTTAATGAAAATAAAATAAATTACTAACTAAAATAACTATTTAGTAACTCATGTGATTCATCTATTTATTGTTAAATTTATTTGTATATTAAATTATTAGTTCATAATAGCTTTGTTAAGATAAACATGCATTTTGCTCGGGTAATTCAATCACACACAGTGGCAACATATCGAATTGACAAGTGTCATACTGACAACTAGCCATTTCATTTCTATTGATGTGTCGCTCACACCTATAGCGTTGTTTCGCTCTGTGAGTAAAATACTGTGGCTCCCAAACGTTTGTGGTGAACCCGTGAACTTTGATAGATACTCAAGAAAAATTGTTAATTGTTCCGTAAACTATAAAAACAGAAGTATAAAAGGCGGTGTAATAAGGTTTTTTTATTTTCCCAATGAAGAGACGCTATCATATGCGTGGCTTCAAATTTGTAACTAAATTCAACTAAAATAACTGGTATGTATGTGCCTTTCTACATAATATTTAATTTTCTACGCGTTTGAAATTCCATAATTTAAGTCATAGTTGTGTCAATACGCCTTTACCCCCGAACTTATTAACCTAACATAATTAGTTTTCAACTTATTTTAGTCAAGTCAAGTTTAGTGGGTTTTCGTCCCGAACTAAATAAAAATACTAATATGCAAACAATTAAAAAAAAGCAAAGTAATTAAATACAAAAAGTATCAAATATGACGATTTATTGAAAATTAAAAATATGTTGTACCTATTGTAATTTTTTTATCTTTTTCCCCACTAAAAAAGTTTGAGAGCCGCAACGCAATCGATGACGTAGTCTTAGGCCAACCACGTGACCCAGCTGTCACGGGAGGAGACTACCTTATCTTATTATACCATGGTAAAACGGAAAGCTCTGTGTAGGTCGCCTATCCCGAGGATAGGTATAGCCAAGATTTACCCGGTTCGCTAGTAGGTGATTGATTATATTTATATAGCACACAGACAACTGAAAAAGAAAATTATAATATTATACAAAGAGAGCACAAAGGTAAATAAATAGGTACAATTTTAATTTAAAAGAAATTCCTTCCAGCAGACCTGTGAAGAATAGAATAAAAAAAAAGTTAATTTAAAAAATCTAAGAATCTACAACTCACTCTTATCTCAAAGAACGTTTCAAGTTCCTTCATGACACACATAATATATATCTGAGGTCATCGGAGAATTTGACACTACCATCAGCTTTCACGACAAATCTTTTACGGTTCAAGCGGTGCGGTTGTGGAATGCTTTGCCCGTGTCAATAAGGCGTGCTCAATCTCTGCCCATTTTTAAAACTATGGTAAAGAATCACTACCTCTCTCTTTAATAGTTGTTTTTCATGCATTCTATGTTTTTGTTCCATACTTGTTACTGTATATATTTGTCTATATAATATATATGTATTTATTTTATATATAAGTAGTACACCAACGACTACCTACAATACTGTCTTTCCTTTCATTTTTAAAATCCATCCAAAAGTTGTCTTGAAAAGATCGCTTTTAGCGATAAGGCCGCCCATTGTGTCACCCAGTGTAATGTTTTCTTTGTCTATACTTCCTGTAACTCATAGAAAAAAATCATATTGTGCAGTCGGAAGATTTATATTCGCGAGTTAGCTCACCAAAACCAGATATATGTATCCTCCGACTGCACAACATGTTTTTTTCTTGTTAACGTCTTTTTAGTTCGCTTTTGAAGCAGTCGGGTTTTTTGTTATTTTTAAATATTTTTTGTATTTTTTTTTTTAGAATTATGTACGTATACATTTAAACATATTAGTGTTTTATATTTTTGTAATCAGCCCTTAATATCCTTTATTTTGATACCCCACACGATGGGCTTGGAAGAAAAAAAATGTTGGCTCCCACAATATGGCGCCCAGAATCCGCCATTTTTCTATTTTCCAATTTTAATGTAGCCATTGCCAGTGTGGTTAAGACGAATCGATTGACGTAAGAACATCGTAAGAATCATCAAAATCGGCCAACGCGTTTGGTCTCTAGAACGCCACATAGGAACAAACATACAAACATACATAGACTGGTAAACACATTACCCACCCTTCTTCGGCAGTCGGGTAAATAGGAACTAGAGTAAGAAACGTAGACACAGAGTGTAAAACGGCAATGATGCACTGGCCGACCCAAAGCTCCAGAGTCTCGGACATCGACGCCAAATTTCCAGACTGTCGGTTTTTACAAGCTTTTATTTAACTTACAATGTATGTATGTTTGTAAGTGTGTTCGGGTCAAATCTTGCAACTGAATTTTAAAGCAGTTATCCGCCACCGATTAAGATGAAATTTCGCATACACGTTTAGTTTGGATGACAATGCATGGTTAGCTAAGTGACGTTTTTCTGGATCCAATATGGCGGACTAGTTATTTTTTCTGCACTGCCATGATATGGGTATCAAATGAAAGGTATAAAAAATTTTTATTTTTTATTTTTCGCTTTTTAGTTGTACCTACCTATTAGGCAAGTTGTTCAGTAAGGTACCTATAACGCCAGAATAGATTACCCAAATATCATGAAACTTGAACATAACCGGTGAAATGAGAGATCTGCGTACCCCTTTAGAGCGTACTGGCGTGATGTTATGTTATGAAATGGTATAAACAATAAACAGACATGCGATTGCAGCAATCCCGAGAGAATAGCCGTAATTTATTGAAGAGTTCTGTTGTATATCTCCGAAGTTCTTCATCAGATCTTCACCAAATTAAAATGGGACCAATTTCGATACATACCTAAAAAAAAAAAAAAAATTTCAAAATCGGTCCACATTTGACGGAGATATCGGTGAACATAAAAAAAAACAAACATGAAGTCGAACATCGAGGCAACCTCCTCCTTTTTGGTAATTAAAAATGATAGGGACTAATTGAGGAACATTTGCAGGGAGTGGTTTTCCTTTATCTTTGAGGTGAGTAGATATGTAACGAGTTCTCAAGGACCAGTTATCATTAAATTAATGACTAATACATAGTGTGGAGTCACTGCCGCCTTGCCGCCATTATCCTCAAGACGCGCCAACGTAAGTTTTCTAAAGCCAAGTAATGAGGTGCCTTCAAACTCCAGACGGTGGATTTGACTTCCGTATTCAGTTGTATTTAGGTTGTTAAAGATACCTGTTGGTTGACCCTCATAAAATCTATAATGGGCTATTTGACAGATTTCAGAAAAGTATTTTAAACAACAGTAAATTTTATTTTATACCTCTTACAAATATCTTTTTCTTAAAAAAAAGCTTTTAAAAAAAAGTTAAATCAAAAAATAAAAAAACCCGACTGCTTCAAAAGCGAACTAAAAAGTCGTAAACAAGGAAACAAAGATGCTGTGCAGTCGGAGGATACATATTCGCGGGCTGGCTGACAAAAATCTGGTGTATCCTCCGCCTGCACAGCATGTTTTTCCCCTTGTTTACGACTTTTTAGTTCGCTTTTGAAGCAGTCGGGTTTTTTGATTTAACTTTTTTATTTATAACTTTTCAGTTAGTTTTTTTCCTGCTGAATTTAATTTATATGTTAGAAATTATTCAAAATTATTTAAAAAAGTTTGTATTTTGGCCAAGTCGCATTATTTGAGTTCAAAGATTAAAAACAGTAGTAATGTTATTAAAACGACTTGGAATATTATTAATAGTGAAACGGGAAGATCTGGTAACCGAAATACTGACTACAGCCTGTCTATTAATGACAACATCATAAAATCAGACTCACAAGTCGCAGTGGCCTTTGAAAATTTCTTTTCGGATATTCCCATTTCAACTACTAAATCCCTTAACTCATCACCTTCTGTTGCTGAGTCTTTGCTAAAAGAAAATGTTGATGTCTGCGATACGAAATTTCTTTTTGAACATATTACTTGTAGAGACATAATTAAAACCTTTCACACTTTAAATGTTAAAAAGACTGCAGATCTGTGGGGTCATTCTGTAGAAGTTGCTAAGTCTATTATTGATGTTGTCGCACCTAGTTTAGCTATTATCTTTAATAATTGTATCGAATGTGGGGAGTTTCCTGACCTAATGAAGAATAGTAAAATAATACCTTTGTTTAAATCAGGTAGTACATCAGACCCTACAAATTATAGACCTATTTCAGTACTACCTACTTTTAGTAAGATATTTGAGAAATTAATTTTAGAGCAATTGCAAAGATTTTTTAATAAGCATAAATTATTACATAGCAAACAGTTCGGTTTTACAAGGGGTCGTTCAACTACTGATGCCAGTGTTGAGCTTTTAGGACATATTTATAATGCATGGGAAGATAAGTGCGATGCCCTGGGAATCTTTTGTGATTTGTCCAAGGCATTTGATTGTGTTCTTCATGAAACGCTAATCAGGAAACTCCGCCACTACGGGATCCGGAACAGCGCTCTGGATCTTCTTACTTCTTACTTGAGTAATAGGATTCAGACTGTTGACGTTAATGGAAAAAGATCACCCGGATCTATAGTAAAAATGGGAGTCCCGCAGGGCTCGATTCTTGGTCCTTTCTTGTTTCTTATTTATATTAATGACTTGCCTTACCTCATAAAGGATAACCATGACATAGTGTTGTTTGCAGATGATACTTCACTTTTGTTTAAACTTAAACGACAGCAGCTGGTTACTGACGAAGTAAATAGCGCGATCTCAAAAGTAGTTCACTGGTTCAATGTTAACAATTTACTCCTTAATGAAAAAAAAACCAAATGCATTAAGTTTACCCTACCTCACGTTAGGCAGGTGAAAACTGATGTGTTGATAAAGGGTGAAGAATTGAATCCTGAGAATAGCACAGTATTTTTAGGCTTAACTTTGGATGCTAAGCTTCAGTGGGGCCCACATATAGATAAATTGTCAAAGAAGCTAAGCTCCGCAGCATATGCTGTTAGAAAAAATCGTAATTTAACTGACATAGAGACAGCCCGTTTAGTATACTTTAGCTATTTTCATAGTGTAATGTCGTACGGTATTCTGTTGTGGGGAAATGCCGCCAACATCCAGAATATCTTTGTTTTGCAGAAAAGAGCTGTTCGATCAATATATAAATTAAGCCCGAGGCACTCTCTCAGAGAGAAATTTAAGGAGATTAATGTAATGACTGTGCCCTCTCAGTATATTTATGAAAATCTTTTATATGCTCATAAAAATATAAAATTGTTTAAAAAATACAGTGATATCCATAACATAAATACTAGGAACAAACACAAATTTGTAGTACCTACAACAAGGCTCAAGAAGATAGGTGGCTCGTTTACGCTTTTATAATAAGCTTCCAAGCCACGTACAAGATCTAAGTCTTAATAAATTCAAATCATTCATTAAACGTAAGTTGTGTCAGAAAGCGTTTTATACTATTAAAGATTACGTTGAGGACAAAAAGGCTTGGGATTGAGCTGCTCCAATTAATTTTGTTTTTTTTTATATTTTGCACCGTGAATTTTGTTTTTAAATTTGTTTTTTTTTTTTGTTTTCTTGCAATGACAAGAATATTTACTTTTTAAAGTATTATATTATTTTATTTTTATTTTTGTGAATGTGAAGACTATGTGGATTTTTGTTTTTTTATTATAACTTAGTTATTTTTTACTCATGGTCTGGCAGTTTGAGTAGTTTATGCGGCCTACCCGAATGTCCTTTCTTTGGTATTGTTCGTCGAATCGTTGAGCTCCGTAAATTCTGAGTTGAGCTGCTCGGTTATTGACAAATGCGTGCACTGACTGGACAGGTCCACTCAATCTGGCTGGTTCTTTCCTCAAAAGACCATTTCAGACATCTGTCTACATGGTCTTCACATGATATAACCAAGATTTTGTCAGGACTTTAAAAGAGACTGTGACCTCTGAGTTTGTTTCGGCCTTTCTTCTCAGAGTAGTCAGATAGGAAACGCCGACCTCATCTAGTTTTAAAAAATATGATCGACATGTAAAAGTGTTTGTACAAACCAACTTACAGAAATAAAATCATTTATCATTTCGAATTAGATACATTTAAACATATAAGTGTTTATATATATTATATATATATTTTTGAAATCACCTCTTAAAACCCTTTATTTTGATACCACACACGATGAGTTTGGAAGAAAAGAAAAATTTGGGCCCCCACAATATGGCACCCAAAAGCCGCCATTTTTCTATTGTCCAATTTCAATGTAGCCTATGACACTCGCAGGGTTAAGACGAATCGATTGACGTATGAATCATCAAAATCGGCCAATGCGTTTGGTCTCTGGAACGCCATATAGGAACAAACATACATACATACTTACATAGACTGTTAAACACATTACCATCCTTCGGCAGTTGGGTAAAAAGAAAAAAATCTTTTTCCATAGTAATTTGAAAGGCGCGCAAAAACAGTCGGTCACATAGTGACATTTCGGGCTATGACGGCTAGTTTATATTTACAGAAAGCAAGCAAATAGTAAACACAGTACAACTCTTTGTTTGTTGTTAAAAATGTGACGTCAAATGATGCATCAATCATGGCCGCCCACGTTTTGGATCATTTATTCCATAGATAAAAAATGCCAAATTTGTTTACCAAAAATAAAATATTAACAATTTATATATTGATGAAAAAAAAACTAAATTTACCTTCAAACTAACATTTCCAACAAATTCCATATTTTATTGCAATATCTGTCAATTTGTACAATTCATGAAGAAGAAAAACTTGGCAGCAGAATTTGAGTAAAGATTTAAAAAAAAACAATTATGGCTCTTTCAGACAACACTCAAAAGAAGTCGGAAGCGGATCACTTTTATCGGAACTTAAGTGGCCCACGCAATAGGATAAAATTCAAAACTTCTCCTGAATCTGAAGTTACAAAACTTCTTTAAAGCAAATTACTGAAAATATTGGCGAAAATATATTCAAAAGAATAACTGAAAGAAAAATGGCTGCCATACTTAGCGATTAGGAGGAGCTGAAAAGAAAGAACTCTCAAAATAATCTTGCTTTAAGTCTATTTTGTCTGTGGGTTTAGTCACGAAATCACGATCCACAGCGCAAACGTTACAATTTCTTATCTTCATAATACAGAAAACAACAGAATCGTGGTTCTATAATTTTATTGCAGTCTCTTTGTTAAAGGATAAGACTTCATTGCGGCAGTAAAGCATTAAACCGTTAATCAGTGTAGATTAGCGGAGTGCCACGTTCATCTAAAAACACTGATAAATAGAAATACGTGGGACACTCAGAAAGTTTTGCGAAACTAAAAAAAATTGTTCTATACGTACATATATTTTTATTAAATCTTTTCAAAGTACTTTCCACCAGCCTCTATACAAAGATTCATGCGCCTAAACCAGTTTTCAAAACACTTTTTCCAGTCCGCCGCAGACACCTCGTTTACAGCCTGCTCGAACGCAGCCAGCGCATCTTCCGGCGACGAAAATTGTATCCCTTTGAGCTGATTTTTTATTTTTGGGAATAAAAAGAAGTCACACGGTGCTAGATCAGGGCTGTAAGGAGGGTGACCCAGGAGTTTGACTGGCGTGCTGTCCAGGAAGTCCCTCGTTTTGAGTGCGGTGTGCGCAGGTGCATTGTCGTGGTGGAGCAGTAGCCCGCGGAGCCCTGTGTTTGGTCGCTTGTTGCTTATAACAGAGAAAACTTCTGGCAAACATTTGGTAGTATACCATTCGGCATTAATGCTTCTTTGATCCCGTAAGGGAATTGATACCAAGTGGCCAGTCAAATTAAAAAAGCTAGCGATCAAAATCTTACCCCCGCTTCTAGATCGCTTCACTTTGGTAGGCGTTGGCTCATTTTGAAACACCCAAACAGTCGACTGGCGCTTGGTTTCTGGGTCGTATTGATAAATCCAGGACTCATCACCTGTAACGATGTCGTAAACACGCCGAGACGAGCCTGCTTCAAATTTGTTAAGCATATCACGGCACCATTCCACCCGGGCCTGCTTCTGAGCATCGGTGAGGTTGTGCGGCACCCAGCGTGATACTATCCTCCTCACGCGAAGATGGCTGTGTAGAATCTCGTGAACGCTTCCCGATCCAATCTTCAATATGTGTTGAATCTCCTGATATGTAATTCGCCTATTGTCTTGGATTAAATTTTTCACTGCTAGCACGTTTTCTTCGGTAACAGCCGTCAAAGGGCGACCGCTTCTTTCGTCATCCCCCAAAGTTGGTCGACCGCGCTTGAATTCGTTATACCAACGATACACGGTTGCCTTGGAAGGGCCTTCATCCATGAATGCCATTTGAAGTCTATCGTACGATTCATCCGGTTTCAGGCGACACTTGAAATCGTATAAAATCATAGCTCTAAAATGTTCCCGGCGCAGATCCATATTTCAGTGAGACACAATACTTTGAATTAACTCGCAAAAAATGTGGAGGGAAATTTTGAAATTGGAACTTACTTATTTTTACTTATAAATAATCATATTTTCGAAAAACATTATAACTGGCCAGTCTCCCATATATAAAAACTTTTTTTCGCAATACTTTCTGAGGGGCCTGGTACTTAAAGGCGAACGGCTGGCTTGTATGAGAATTTCGTACCGCTAATAAAATTTCGTGTTTTGGGATATTTTTTGTTTTAATTGGTAGTTAATATGATAGATAATCCTATTTTAAATTCTTAGATTTTCAGAACTTGGAACGTAAAAGTTATAAATAGTTTTATTTTTTAAGGTTATGTACTAGTGTACCAACCAATGTACATTGTTTCATTATAGGTAAATGTTACATAATGTGTAAAGTAAATGTTCTAAATTGTTTGTTGCTATCTTGGTAGTGTTTTCTTACATTTAAACATATAAGTGTTTTATAATTTTGAAATCGCCTCTTAAAACCCTTTATGTTGATAACCCACACGATGGGATAGGAGGAAAAAAAATGGAATTAAAATTTTAATGTAGCCAGTCGCACTCGCAAGATTAAGACGAATCGATTGACGTACGAATCATCAAAATCGGCCAACGCGCTTGGCCACTGGAACGCCGCATTGGAACAAAAATATATACATAGACTGATAAACACATTACCTTCCTTCGGCAGTCGGGTAAAATGTATCAATCAATTAGCTCGCAGAGCCAGTAGAAACCTTTTTTTTTTTTAGCGTGGAGAAATGCTCATGCATACTGCGCTACCACGGGGAGATAGCGCAGTTATGTGGGACTCTAACCCACTAAAACTCCACGGTGTCCTCATGTGCCGCTTGGCGGGAACACGGGTACGCGTTAGCACTCACCGCGAACCCGCCGCGGCTGTCCGTCACCGGACCCTCCTCTGGGGAGTAACCCCCATCACCGGCGCACCAGAACACACTGTGCGCCGTGACCGCCCCAGGGACCAAACCAGCACATGGGTGCCAGACGACCCCCTATATGGCACCCTTGGTCCCCTTGTGTCGGGTCAGGATCAATGGCCCCGCCACCTACCATTTTTCGGTCGCAGGGGATAGGGAGAGCGGCCAATGCTATACCGGCACTCCTCCTCCCCTGCGGCCCCACCGCGTCCGCCATCAGACGGTGGCGACCCCGTCTAGGCCGCGGAAGGCACTCCTCTCCCGCCTCCAACCCTCAGCCGCGATATCGTATGGGTATGGGAGACCCTATACGACATCGCGGCCCGCCTCAGTTGCGATGTCGCCTAGGCAGCACCGCAACCTACATGTTGGCCGCTACGTCGTCGGCTTATCGGCAAAAGCCCTGACGAGCGGCCCTTCCTCGGGTTCCTCTTCGCTTCACCGTGGGTGACCAAGACACGGTTACTGAGCCCCCCCGCATCGACAATGTGGGAACCCACCGAGGGGGAACCAGTAGTAACCTAAGCCAAGCTGTTGACTGCGCTGTGAATTTTCCAAAAAGTACGCGTAGCGAGAAGCTATAAATCTTTATAAATATAAAACAAAGTCGGGTTAGTTACACCATTTATAACTCGAGAACGACTGGACCGATTGCTAATTTTTTATTGGTTCGTTTAATCTCCGTCCCGCATAACAGAATATCTATTAGAACATCGGAAAAGTTTGGCGAAAAAGGGTTTTTTTTTAGACTCGTCGCTTGCGCTCTAGTTTACCTTCTAGTTTAGTCTCCACATTATCGCCCGGTGAAGGTTGCCCTAGTCGGCGGCGCGAACTATTTGTGGCCGGGGACGGCCGGGGTTAAAATGCATGCTATCTCATCCGACAACACGTACGAAAGGGATAGACGCTGTGATGAGCAGTAAGAAGCTAGTGCGTGTACGAATACACACTCAATCAATCTGCCTAGCCTTTTCCCAACTACGTTGGGGTCGGCTTCCAGTCTTACCGGATGCAGCTGAGTACCAGTGTTTTACATGGAGTGACTGCCTATCTGACCTCCACAACCGCGTAACTGGGTAACACGGTACCCCTTGGCTAGACTGGTGTCAGATCTCAAGCTTCTGGCTACTCGTAACGACTATCAAAGATCTTCAAATGGCAGCCAGGACCAACGGCTTAACGTGCTTTCTGAGGCACGGAGGAAATGGTCACCCATCCACGGACCGACCTCGTCAAGCGTTGCTTAACCTTGATGATCGACCGTTCGGCTGTTATTATTTTGCGAGCACGAGCTTCTCGTTCGAATACACACTCATGGTATAAAAATATTAAATGGATGATGATTTAGAACGAAAAGGAGCGCGAAATTTTATAAACAGACCTTCGGCAGTATGAGTATCATGAAAAACCACTGAATGTATTTGTTTAATAAAATTATTTGCATTTTTTACTGCTAATCTAACCCTGTAAGGTGACTTCTGCAATTTGCCTCCATTTTATGGTATTTATTGCCACTCAAAGATGCGTTGAAGTTAGTGTTGAAATATAGAACTTTCGACGCTCATAACTTTCAAACACGTTTTTTTTTTACTTTTTTGTTTCCATTCAGGGCAACATAATGATGAGACAAACTTATATTTTTTTTAGTTTGAGCGTACACCGTCAACCAGTGGAGTAATCGCCATACTACATTTGTATGGAAGAATGACTGACTAAGGCAACCTATAGCCTTTGAATGAAATGCGAGACGGCACTATTTTTTTTTTAATACTGGCATTTTCCACGACTCAGCTACTACTCTTACCGGATGCATCTGATTTCTAGGATTTACATGGAGCGACTGAAAAAGGGACTTTTATTATGTTAATTTTCGACATTGATAATACTCGTACAAAAATCTGCCTTCTCTTGTTAATTTTCTATCCTGAATTAAAATATTAATTTAAAATCTTTTTTTAAACAAGCTTTTTCGTATGTGCCAGCAAATCCTTTCATTTGATACCCATATCATGGCAGT
Organism: Orthosia gothica; assembly: GCA_949775005.1. Taxonomy (NCBI): domain Eukaryota; kingdom Metazoa; phylum Arthropoda; class Insecta; order Lepidoptera; family Noctuidae; genus Orthosia; species Orthosia gothica. The sequence continues at coordinate 19,652,551 of OX459034.1, forward strand.
GCACAGAAAATAACTAGTCCGCCATCTTGGGCCGTCCGCCATATTGGATTTAGAATGACGTCACTTAGCTAACTATGCACTGTCATTCAAACTATACATGTATACAATTTTTTTTATCTTAATTGGTGGGGGATAACTGCTTTAAAATTAGTTTAAAAAACTTTAAAATACATAGTAAGTAAATAAGTAAGTAATCATTTATTTGCTAAAACATGAGTACAGTACACACAACAAATAATTGTCAATATGTAAGGCATGTTAAAAATTAAAAATAATACAGCTCGTCATGTTTGCCTTAGATAATGGCATGCAAATATTAATAATAGACAACAAATCCCATTAATTAAATTAAAATCAAAATAATAAATCTAAAATATCATGTTATATACTCAAATTATTTTAAAATGTCGTTAAAATGTTAAAATTATCATTCAACATAGAAATATTAAAAATGTCAGAATATTAAATTAAATCATTATAATAAAATATACAAGTTATAGTCATATTGACCCAAATTTAAAAAATATGTAAAAATAATAATAAAAACAAAAAAAAAAATCAAAAATTTTAATAAATTTCAGAAATATAAATTAGTATAAAAATTATTATTAATATTTTTCATTTAAAACTCGTCTATATAAAACGCCTTATCTGCTAAGAAATCTTTAACTTTTTTTTTAATGCTAAATCATTCAACTGCTTCCAAGCTGGAAGCAGTTAGGAAATATATTGTAAATTTCTGGAGCCATGCATAACATACTTAAATACATTGCAAGCTAAATAAAAGCTTGTAAAATTGAGTTTTCCCTATCATAAGGTAGTAGGTTACGGCCTGTTACGGCATCGTCGGGTGATTTACCTCGTCTAGGGAAACCGTCCACCATACTAACGCAATTAGTACGTCAACTTTCTTATTAGTGTTATTGTCACCTTTAGACCTTATAATAGTCATCGATCTATGCGGTTTTGGTATAGTGTTCTATGATGTCTGAATGTTATTTTAAGTGTTATTACTTAGGTATATAAGGTGTGGCACGCCTATCGCAGCACGTCTGCTTTTGGATTTCGTCAGCGATTTTGTTTTTCGTAGGTTGCCCGGGCTTAGTCATCTTTAATGACGATAGTATATGAGCTTAGATACTATGTTTGCCGTTTAGGACTAGCTTTTGTGAAATGGAATTAAAGTTGACTTGATGTCAATGAGACCAAAGATAACGCTAAATGTATATAGAATTGAAGATTTGAATTTTAGTACCGAACAAGATTCCTTCTTAAGACGACGACTAACGCCAACGACCTTGAGGGAACAAAACGCGCACTCGTTTCACACCCGCGCGACCCAAAATTTAGTGGTTTCTTGTACTTTCCTTATTATTCTATGATATTAAAAAAAAGCTTCAGATCAAAATGTAGATAATTAAGGCGCAGATTCCCTTGAGTAGCTGATTTTAAAATGAGAATCACGTCTAAACGGCTAGTCGTAATTTATTGGAAAAAATATATGTTATATTAGACCGTTTTCTTAATAATTTGATCTAAGCAAATTTTGAGTTTTATTCGTATAACATAGTGTAATTAATTTTTAAAGTTATGTCTAAAACGGACAAAAACACGACAATCACAACAAAACCGCTGGGCGTATTTTAATGAAATTGACACCATATCAAAGACAATTTAATTATCTACATTTTGATCTGAAGATTTTTTTTTTAAAGTCATAGAATAATAAGAAAAGTACAAAAAACTACGAAATTTCGGGTCGCGCGGGTGAAAAACGAGGGCGCGTTTTGTTCCCTCAAGGTCGTTGGCGTTAGTCGTCGTCTTAAATTGTCTTTGAGATCGTGTCGATTTCATTAAAATACGCCCAGCGGTTTTGGTGCGATTTTCGTGTTTTTGTCCGTTTTAGACATAACTTTACAAATTAATTACACTATGTTATACAAATAAAACTCAAATTCTGCTTAGATGAAATTATTAAGAAAATGGTCTAATATAACATATATTTTTTCCAAAATATTTCGACTAGCCGTTTAGACGTGATTCTCATTTTAAAATCAGCTACTCAAGCGAATCGGCGCCTTAAGGTTACAAGTCGAAAATTCTTCCATTCAAACGTAGTCTGGCGATTGCTCCACTGTTTGACTATGCACGTTTAAAATAAAATAAATATATTAATTTGTGTCATCATTATCTAGCTCTGTATGGAAACAGAAAAGTAAAAAAATACACTATTTGAAAGTTATGAGCGTCGGAAAGTTCCATAATTCAACACTTATTTTAACGCATCTGTGGGAGGAAATAAATAACAAAAGAACATGGAAAATTTCAAAACGGGCTCCATACAGGGATAGATTAGTAATTCAACAATGCAAATAATTTTATTTTGAAAATATACATTTAGTAATTTTTTCATGATATCTAGACTCCCAAAGGTCTGTTTATAAAAAATCACGTACTCGTTTTCGTTCTAAATCATCATCCATTTCGCTACAATCTTGCAAAAAAAGTGTTAATTCGTACACGAACTAGTTTCTTACTGCTCATCACAGCGTCTATTTCTTTCTCACGTGTTGTCGGATAAGATAGCATGCATTTTAACCCTGCGCACAAAATAGTTCGTGCCGTCGGCTAGTTCAACCATAAGGTTACAAGTCGAACATTCTTACATACAAAACGTAGTCTGGCGATTACTCCACTGTTTGACGATGTACGTTCAAAATAAAAAAAAATATTAATTTGTCTCATCATTTATCTAGCCCTGTATGGAAACAAAAAGGTATAAAAAAACATATTTAAAAGTTATGAGCGTCGAAAGTTCCATATTTAAAATGAATAGTAGATTATTAACCAAGGGGATAAAGCAGTGTCTTCTGTCGCGGGTGACGATTTAAATCGCGAGCGTAACGAAGGACCTGGGGGATTAGACTCCCGAGCGCAGCGAGGGTGTTAAAAACTTAAATCACGAGCGAAGCGAGGGATTTAAGACGAGTCTTGAGTGTAGCGAGGGATTTAAGTTCACCCAAGACTAAGACAGCTTTATCACCGAGGAAAATACTCTACTTTTCGTACCATTTGCGAAAAAATTAACACAATAATAAAATGAGATAAGCATTTATTAAAAATAATGACAATTAAAAAAAAAAAAAAACTTAACGTTTATGTATTTGAAGAAAACAAAAACGCGGCAAATTCCTAGACTAATATTTTTTTGTCGGATAAGCAAAGGCATCAAGCTCATACGGCCTCGTCGGTTTTCGTAATATAACTGCATAATAAATGCGTAATCCTTTTTCAAAAAGATGTATAATGCTTTATATACAAACTCAATGGGCTCAATTTGGGCGCACGGTTGGCGCAGTGGTTGAGCGATTGACTGCTGTGCTGCGTGTCGCGGGTTCGATTCCCGCACGGAACAAATATTTGTATGACCTACAGATAGTTGTTCCGGCTCTGGGTGTTGTGTATGTGAGTTTATATTTTTGTAAACGCACCCACGATACAGGAAGAAATTCCTAGTGTGGGGCAACGTTTTTTTTAAAGAAAAAAAAAAAAAAAAAATGGTGTAAACACAGATGTAGTTCAGTATAAATTTCGGTAAGTATTCCAAATTTAAATCACATTCTCCCCCTAGAGGATGAATGAAATTCAGTACAATTTTCTTTCCCTGGTTTTAACAGATTAAAAATGACTATTGTTATGTTCGCTTTTTGTGGCATAGAATGTCACTTTTTTGAACAAGTGGTACGAAAAATATTTTTTTAATGTTTTTATTTTTGTTTGAAAGAGTATGTTTCGAAATTGGTCCCATTTTAATTTGGTGAAGATCTGATAAAGAACTTCGGAGATAGGTATGCAACAGAACTCTTCAATAAATAACTGCAAATCATTCGGTATTGCTGCAATCGCATGTCTGTTTATTGTTTATAACATTTCATAACATAACTTCACACCAGTACGCTCTAAAGGGGTACGCAGATCTCTCATTTCACCGGTTATGTTCAAGTTTCATGTTATTCGGGTAATCTATACTGGCGTTATAGGTACCTTACTAAACAACTTGCCTATTTTAGGTAGGTACAACCACAGTATAATGGTACAATTAAAAAGAGAAAAATAATTTTGCAAAAAAAAAAAATACCGTCTTCTAAATAAAAAACTACAAAGTGAAAAACAACCTTCGTCGGTGTCCATATCTCAAAAAAATGGGAAAAAAAAAGAAAGACATCGACTTCAAAAAATAAAGTTGTTTTTCACTTTGTAGTTTTTTATTTGGGAATCGGTATTTTTTTGCAAAAAAGTTTTTTTCATGAAGTATTGTTGCAAATTCGCAAGCGTCAGTAGATCTCAAAGGAGAAGAATTTGCAAGAAACTCCACGGACACTTTTTTCCATCAGTTTTAATTACAATTTTTTGGTTACATCATTCTTGTTGAAAAAAATACATATATGTGAGAACAATGTAAAAAGTCGTGCACGTAAAAGCTTCTAGAGTACCAACAAATAAAAAAAAAATACAAATACAGGCCGAGGCAGCTAAGTTATGACCAATCCCAACTGATGGCGCCCGTTCACGAACATGACGCATGGATCGGCACCACTCAGCTCAACCAACATGAAGGGAACCGAATGTTCTAACACATGTGCCACCATCAGAGAGAAATTAAAAAGAGCATGACGCACTCAACTACCAGGGCACACAGAAGTCAACAAAACGACAGATACAGTAAATGGTAGACTTAACTAAAAACATAGTACTCACACATGTGCTGTTCAAGTGATGTTATGTTCAAGTCCTATGTAGTAGCGTGCTCCTTGTCATCAACCTTGCACAAATCAGACTGCTACTAAAAAACCCAATTACAATTTGCCCAGAAAAAAAGTAACGGAACATTCCTTCTTGTCAGGAGATAAAATTTTACTTAGTTGTAAGGTCCTCTCAGAGTAGCTATGTTGCTGCTATGAGTCACACGAATAACATTTAAATATCCTAAACTGCATCAGCCTGTTTTAGTCTCTTAAAGTGCAGTAAAGTTTCCTCCTTACCAAAAATGTAGTTCCCCGTCACTTTCCTGTTCAGTACTCACTTAGGTACCTACCTAGATGGACCCGTACCGCGTACGTAATACATTGTAAGTAAACAACTTCACCGCTAGGGACAAGCCCACTTGTTGCAAAATGCGTCAGAACTAGACTGCGAATAATTGCACGTGGTTTTTAGAGACGCACTTACGAGTAAATACTTTTGGATCTTTCCTAAAAATAAAACGAATCCTGTGAGCTATTGGGATTTATAAATACGAGGTTCTAAACTCTAATCAATTAGTGGCAGGTTGGTCATCTTCAGATAGCTGACATATTTGCCTGCTCTTTTGCTTTGCTCCTCTTGAACTCGATCTGATGGTAAGCGATCTATCTAACTACGATTTAAGCGAGCGAGCTCAGAAGTTGCCTGTTCATTCTGGCTAACGGGTCGTAGGTGGTAGGGAATACAAGCAAGACTAGTTTCTGAGGGGTGTAACTTCTGTACCCCGCGTCGAATAGGATGCCTTTGTTGAATAGGTTGCCTTTCCGTTGCCGAGATAAAAGTATCTTTGTCGACTTACGTAGAAACGTTTGAGCGTCTCGCCTCGAATATGCTAGGTACTAAATAAAAAAGTCTCATACATTGGATGTATATTTTTGAATGATTTTGAAGCTTGTGCTCCCCTCAGGGCGTTCCCGATGGGAAAAAAGATAGTGGCAGAAAGCTCCACACTGGCTGTACGCATTATAAATGTGGAAGAAAAGCGGTTAGTTCGACTAGTTAAGTTAATATAGGTACCTATTGAAGATGTCCATGCTGCACTGTCGTCAAAGCCTCGTCACAGTTTTCCTCGAACTCTGTACTGCGTGAGACATCTCACGCCTACTCCGCTATAGTTCTAATTCCATACCTACATAGAATTGCTGTTTGCATACGAATTGTGTTGCGTTAGAATAATTTACTTACGTCAATGCTTGTATGAGTCAGATACTGGAATATGATGATATTATTTTGCTCTTACGCATCATGAAGCAAAAGGAAAAGTGAGCATTTTAACAGGTCTAAATATCCTGATTAATGTCACCAAGGTTATTATATTTTTCTTGGGTTGCAAGGCTTCCTTTGCCGATTTTTAGGAATTGTTTACTTAGACTATTACAGCGAGGTCATAGGTCGGTAATTCACTCTATATATCGCTACTTCGGGGAAGAAAGGGCGTAAAAGCCACTTTTGGCCAAAATGAGTTAATAATGCAACTTTGTTTAGTTTTCGACGCTCTATCGATCTGTATATTTAAAATTTCAATATTCCCAAAAAAATGGCTTTTACCCCCATGATTTTTTTCTCACCAAAACCATTTTTATTAAAAAAAATTGACGTATATGACATTATTTAATTATTTCAAATTAATAAGGGCGTATCACCATAGTATGAAAGAATATTTGGTCGTAAATACAATATTTATTACGTAATGACTTTTACGACATTTTTACTTGGCAATTTAAATATGATTTGGCTTTTACGCCCTTGCACAAAAATAAAAACTTGGAGTTACAGCATTCAAATCGTAACAATAACAATTTCTTTAGTCTAAAAATCGGAGGGATAATCATGTCATTTATCGTTGTCTCTTATGCGTACGTTAAACAGTCTTACAATGGAGTGAGATAGAAACATAATTTATTTAGCCAATAAAGCGCGCGCGCTGCCGACGACACACGCACAAACACAATCGCAACCTGCATGTACACGTCTTACCACAAGTGAAGTCCACGGTCGTGTCCAATCTTGTCAGTCTGTCAATCGCAGTTTCTTTACCGGATTGTTATTGTTTACGTTCCGTTTGAATATTAATACAGTGCGAATAAGTTACTTGTTTAATTAAAAAAATGGATAATACGAAGCCGAAAGCCTTGGATTCCTTGCTAAAAAGAAGGAATATCGTTATTGCATTATTACAAAGCCGTCGTCGTTCATCACAAAGGTAAGTTTTAAGTAATAGTACAGTACCTATCTATTATTCTTGGCTCAAACTGTTTAGACGTGCTTACCTAATGTGATGTTTCTTTAGTTAGAGATATTCGTATTTATTTTATAATAAATATTAAGAGTGCATTCGTCGTAGTAATTTCTAGGAAGATAGGTACTTACCTATTTTTTTACTACTTAAAATATTAGGTACTCACGGTGTAAAAACGGTCGGGTTTATTATGGTTGTATGTATAGTTGTATAGATGGGTGCTTACGTACCTAAGTGCTAACTAACTTTACCACAAAGGTCATGTTACGTAGGTACCTATCTAATTATTCACAATATTTTAATTCAGTTATTTTGTTTAATCATTTTCTTTATTCAAATTACATGCATTTCTATTTATTCCGTTATAAACTCCATGAAACTGATTTGTTAGACTGGCTTTTACGCCCTAATGACTAATGTCTTCTGATTTTTCGATGCCGTGCGTGACTTTTACGACCCCAATATTACAGGGAACTAAAACTACAATGGCTTTTACGCCCTAACTCTTACTAGCATTAAAAATAAAGACGACTTTTTTGTATAATTTTTGTATAAGTAATTCTATTATCATCTTATTTCCAGATCTGACTACGAGCCGAGTCAGTCGACTAGGAGTTTTGATCAAAATAGTAGTTCGGATCAAAGCAATGATTAATCGAAAACAGCGACACAGAAATGCAACCAATAAAAATATCAAAAGCAACACACAAAAAAATCATAATTAATTCAAGCAGTGATGGCGATATCAATACCTCTATGATTTCTTTACCCCGAGCACATGCTTCATTCTTTGGAGACAACGTTGGTAGCCTTATACCACCAAAAAGCCCGTTTAAAAACAATAGTAACAAAATAAATATTATTTCTATGGAAGTCTTAAAACAGGCTGATAGTTCGTCGACTGTTGTATTACCACATCCAAATATTACTGCCCTCCCTGCAGATCCAGTAATTGCTGAAAATGAAATCTCATGTGCTGTGCCGACCGTTGAGTCGTTTTCTTCAAACCTTTTGCCAGCTGACTATGCTCCAGAAACCAAAGTTACATCAGTTCCGATCGCTAATTCGTCTCTAATTGTTAATACATTGTCTACCTACGACAATAGCACGCAGCTTGAATCTTCTTCCGTATTGACTGCTGAATTACCTACTTTATATGTTAATCTCGTACCCCCAAAAGAAGATTTAGGGTATGTTAGTTTTTTTGAAGAATCTGATTTATTGGGTGAATGAACTTGAAACTTGGCATACATACCATCCTTAATAAATAATAAAGGTTGTCATTATTAGTTTTTTGCAACTACCCCCAAAAGACGATTTAGGAGGTATTACAGTGTTTTTGAAAAATGTGGTTTCTTGGGTCAAAAAACTTGCCACATACTAACCTAAATTAATAAAAAAGGTAGCTGTTATTATTTTTTGAAACTACCCCCAAAAGATGATTTAGGGTATGTTATTTTTTTTGAAGAATCTGATTTCTTGGGTGAATAAACATGAAACTTGACATAAGTACCATCCTAAATAAACGATAACGGTTGTCATTATTAGTTTTTTGCAACTGCCCCCAAAAGACGATTTAGGGGATGTAACTTTTTTTGAAGAATGTGATTTCTTGGGTGAATAAACATGAAACTTGACATAAATACCATCCTAAATAAACAATAAAGGTTTTCATTATTAGTTTTTTGCAACTACCCCCAAAAGACGATTTAGGAGGTTTTACAGATATTATATATTACAGATGAAACTTGACATAAATACTAACCTAAATGAATAATAAAGGTTGCTCTTATTATTTTTTGAAACTGTCCCCAAAAGACGACTTAGGGGATGTTAATTTTTTTGAAGAATCTGATTTCTTGGGTCAATAAACATGAAACTTGACTTAAATACCAACCTAAATAAACAATAAAGGTTTTCAATAATTAGTTTTTCGAAACTACCCTTAAAATATTCATGAATCGTGTGCATTTAACTTAACAGGTAGGTAACCTAATTCGTTATAATAAATTTTGTAATATAGAACTATGATAAATCAGATAATAATAATTATTATGCTATTATTTTGAGCTTCTATGCACCTTAATTTCAATATTCACCACATTAAATCTTACAAAATTATAATAATTGTAGGTTTACTCACGATAATTGTTATAAGTGGTGCAGTCAACGACCTTTTCACTGTATAAAGATGGTTTATACGACACGATGTATGTTAGCATTATAGATATTTGTGGATTTACGTCCTATAGTACGTATTTATAGACGGTGTAAAAGCCATTTTTATTAAAATTTTGGGTCGTAAATCCATCCTATCTTCTAAACCATAAGGTCTACTTAAAATTAAGCTTCTTGATATTAAAGAGCACTTAAATGCAAGTAAATATCACCAATTCATTCGAATTTAACTCTATTGCAAAAAAAGTTATTTTCCAAAATTTAAAAAAAAAAACGTTTTTTCGCTGCCCTGTAAAGTTGCTATTTTGGCTTTTACGCCCTTTCTTCCCCGAAGTAGCGATATATTAGTCTATGCCGGTAATGATACTCCTCTATCTAGTCTGTGACAGTTTATATCGTTTTAATCATTGCAGCGGAAATACATCCACTGCAGTGTCCATAAAGCTTCGCCAAATTGACCGGTCCAGTTTCGAATCCTATGATCAATTTTAATGGCAAAAACTGTCGTTTTGATTTCATGATACCTATTCTAATTAAGTACCCTACACTAGTGTACTACTATGTTCTCGCCAAATTTCTTGGCCGCCCTGAAGTTGGCTACAATGGCTGAAATCTCATACAAAAAAAAACTTAATTCAAAAAAATCAAAAAACTTCTCTTCTCATCTTGTCGGGTATCAAAATAAAGTATTTTACGAGGTAATTGCAAAAATATATAACACTTATATTTTTAAATGTACGTAATTCCAAAAACAATGATAACTGAAAAGTTATAAATAAAAAAATCAAAAACCCGACTGCTTAAGAAGCGAACTAAAAAGTCGTAAACAACGAAAAAATCATGCTGTGCAGTCGGAGGATACATATTCGCGGGCTGGCTGACCAAAATCTGGTGTTCGCTTTTGAAGCAGTCGCGTTTTTTGATTTTTTGAATTAAGTTTTTTTATTTATAACTTTTTTTCGATTTAGATACATTTAAACATATAGGTGTTATATATTTTTGAATTCACCTCTTAAAACCCTTTATTTTGATACCCCACACGATGGGTTTCGAAGAAAAAAAAAATTGGGCCCCCACAATATGGCACCCAAAAGCCGCCATTTTTCTATTGTCCATTTTTAATGTAGCCTATGACACTCGCAGGGTTAAGACGCATCGATTGACGTATGAATCATCAAAATCTGCCAATGCGTTTGGTCTCTGGAACGCCATATAGGAACAAACATACATACATACATACATAGACTGATAAACACATTACCCTCCGTCGGCAGTCGGGTAAAAAACAGCACCGTTTCGTGCCTCGCGCATCCGGTAAACCAACTTAATTTCTACATAATTTTAGTACCCAAAGAAACATGCACGCATGCGAAAATCGGTTCAGTCGTTCAAAAGTTATGAGCGTTTTACTGTTTGAATCGGGATATTTTTGTAAGATATCGTGTCATAATTACGTGTTTGATATATTGTTGATCGACGCGTGTCTTAGATAAATTGTGTAGTTTACAGCGCATGAAATAAAAATCTATCGGGGTTTTTAAAAGGTTACTTGTACGTTGATTATTTTTCAAGGTCTACATAAGCCTGAGAACAAGTCCAATGGCATTACAGTACGATTTGAGGCGTTCTACTCAAAATGGATCTGACGCAGAATGTCCCATTCGCAGAATGTCCCATTCGCACAATGTCCTTTTCGCACAATGTCCCATACACACGATATCCTATTCGGGAGCACCAGTCATAAAAAAGTGCACTTACGAATTAAATTTTTAATATGTAAACAAGAAGAAGTTCTTGCTGTGCAGTCGGAGGATCAGGTGGTCAGTCAGCTCGCGAATATGTATCTGCCGACTGCACAGCATAATTTTCTTCTTGTTTAATTTTTTTTTTCATTTTTAAATTACCTTTTTTTATTTAAAACCTTTTAGTATTTTTTTTTGTAATTACTTTTACACATACGTGGGACACTCAGAAAGTTTTGCGAAACTAAAAAAAATTGTTCTATACGTACATATATTTTTATTAAATCTTTTCAAAGTACTTTCCACCAGCCTCTATACAAAGATTCATGCGCCTAAACCAGTTTTCAAAACACTTTTTCCAGTCCGCCGCAGACACCTCGTTTACAGCCTGCTCGAACGCAGCCAGCGCATCTTCCGGCGACGAAAATTGTATCCCTTTGAGCTGATTTTTTATTTTTGGGAATAAAAAGAAGTCACACGGTGCTAGATCAGGGCTGTAAGGAGGGTGACCCAGGAGTTTGACTGGCGTGCTGTCCAGGAAGTCCCTCGTTTTGAGTGCGGTGTGCGCAGGTGCATTGTCGTGGTGGAGCAGTAGCCCGCGGAGCCCTGTGTTTGGTCGCTTGTTGCTTATAACAGAGAAAACTTCTGGCAAACATTTGGTAGTATACCATTCGGCATTAATGCTTCTTTGATCCCGTAAGGGAATTGATACCAAGTGGCCAGTCAAATTAAAAAAGCTAGCGATCAAAATCTTACCCCCGCTTCTAGATCGCTTCACTTTGGTAGGCGTTGGCTCATTTTGAAACACCCAAACAGTCGACTGGCGCTTGGTTTCTGGGTCGTATTGATAAATCCAGGACTCATCACCTGTAACGATGTCGTAAACACGCCGAGACGAGCCTGCTTCAAATTTGTTAAGCATATCACGGCACCATTCCACCCGGGCCTGCTTCTGAGCATCGGTGAGGTTGTGCGGCACCCAGCGTGATACTATCCTCCTCACGCGAAGATGGCTGTGTAGAATCTCGTGAACGCTTCCCGATCCAATCTTCAATATGTGTTGAATCTCCTGATATGTAATTCGCCTATTGTCTTGGATTAAATTTTTCACTGCTAGCACGTTTTCTTCGGTAACAGCCGTCAAAGGGCGACCGCTTCTTTCGTCATCCCCCAAAGTTGGTCGACCGCGCTTGAATTCGTTATACCAACGATACACGGTTGCCTTGGAAGGGCCTTCATCCATGAATGCCATTTGAAGTCTATCGTACGATTCATCCGGTTTCAGGCGACACTTGAAATCGTATAAAATCATAGCTCTAAAATGTTCCCGGCGCAGATCCATATTTCAGTGAGACACAATACTTTGAATTAACTCGCAAAAAATGTGGAGGGAAATTTTGAAATTGGAACTTACTTATTTTTACTTATAAATAATCATATTTTCGAAAAACATTATAACTGGCCAGTCTCCCATATATAAAAACTTTTTTTCGCAATACTTTCTGAGGGGCCTGGTATAAGTGATAATTTTTTTTAACCACCTTTTAAACCCCGTTTATTTTGATACCCCACTAGATACGTTTGGAAGAAAAAAAATGTGGCCGCACAATATAGCGCCCCATAGAAGATACGCGCAAAAAACATAAATACATTTTATTTTTGCGAACTGGACCTGGATCGGAGGTAGTTATAAAAAACAACACGTTCTGTACCCTCTGCAGCAGAAGGACAGATAAGTAAAATCTCGAAATAGCTAGATCCCAGATTAGCAGAAGGACAGATTTGCCACTCTCTCCGTTCAGAGAGCGAAAACCTCAAAATGTTTTGTTTCATCAAATACTTCAAGCGCTTCCAAGTTCGGTACAAGGAAATTGATTTTCTTTTTTAAGACGTGCTTACGAAAGGTTATCTGTAGCCTAATTGCGTAAGTGAATTCGGCAAGGCAAATGGTTTTGACACCATCAATCGACGACGAATGGGACATTCTGCGTCAGATCCCTCAAAATACTCATCTCAAACTGGTCTTCAAGCTTTTAATTTCTATACAATGCAGTAACTGATTCATGGGCAGGTTTTTCTTCTCGATTCATTTCTTTTCGTTTCTATGGTCCTTTGAGTATACAAGTTCTTTTTTTGCTCTAACAGAGGAAGCCTTGGCAACTCTGGAAATTAATGGCAATGATTGTCGATCTTCAAGGTTAAGCAACGCTTGACGAGGTCGGTCCATGGATGGGTGACCATTTCAACATACCGAGTTGCCTCCGTGCCTCGGAAAGCACGTTAAGCCGTTGGTCCCGGCTGTCATTTGAAGATCTTTGACAGTCGTTACGGGTAGTCAGAAGCTTGAGATCTGACACCAGTCTTCCCAAGGGGTATCGTGTTACCCAGTTACTGGGTTGTGGAGGTCAGATAGGCAGTCGCTCCATGTAAAACACTGGTACTCAGCTAAATCCGGTTAGACTGGAAGCCGACCCCAACAACAATGGTTTTGTCAGCCAGCTCGCGAATATGTATCCTCCAACTGCACAGCATGATTTTTTACATTAATTCTTATTCAATTTAATAGTTTAACAAATTGGTAGGTAGGTAGTTCGGGTAGGTGGGTAGATAGGTAGGGTAGGGTAAGTAGGGTATGTATGATAGGATATTAGGGTAAGGTAGGGTAGGTAGGTATTCTTTGGCAGAATGAACGTAATATTATGTTGAATAATGTACAGGCTGCATCAGGAGTTGTTTACTATACGGACGTTGTTCAAACTTCCGTGCGTTCAAGCGTTTTTGCCATACCTATTATTGGAACCAAATATAACAGCTCACAATGTTAGGACCCATTAATATGTATTAATGCTAATTTTATCCGTGTTGCTAGGCAACTGGGCTTATCCCAGTTGTATATGACCCTTTGTGCCTATTGGCCTTGTTTGTTCTGTCTCCTGCTTGATATGGAGGGAAGTGGAAATTATGTTTTTCTTTTCCTACTCCTCCGTTATTCTTTTCTAATTAATTTCGTTGCTGGATCCAAGACAGTTAAATTCATTCTCCGGGACTTCGTCGAGCTTCATTGCCTCGGCGCTTTTCTGGTGGTCGCCACTGTTGATTCTGGCTTTCAGGAGTTGCAATGGTTTGGGAATAGTGCGGTGGGATTGTCCCAATTAAAAGGTACTAGGTAGCCAGTTGACGGGAGCGAATGCGCGGGTTAAAAATAGCTCGTTCTATTCATATGCTCTTAAAGTTAATTAAAACATCAATTAATTACAAATGTCTTGTTACGTCACAAGCATTTAAGATACGATCCGTTAGATACGAATGATTTAATTAAACTGGTTTCCCTGCCTACCTTCCTACGTATAGTTACTAGTTTGACTTCTTGAAAACATAGGTTTTCTAAACACTGAATACATTCAGGCAGGCAATAAAGATAATTCAAGGAAAATAATACCTGAATACGTAAAGCCAGATGTTTAGGAACATCAAAATCATCATCATCTGCCTAACCTAACTACCTACCCACCTACCCTAACTACCTGCCTAACAATTTGTTAAATTATTAAATTGAATAAGAATTAATGTATTGTGCAGTTGGAGGATACATATTCGCGAGCTGGCTGACCAAAACCAGCAGCCTAATTGTGTAAGTTAATTCGCCAAACGAAACAATCTGTTTCTTTCCCAAAAACACACACATACACAAAGAAGTTGAATAAGATTCAACTTCTTTGTGTATGTGTGTGTTTTTGGGAAAGAACCAGATTGTTTACTTTGCCGAATTCACTTGCACAATTAGGCTGCAGCTGTAGATATCCTCCGACTGCACAGCATGATTTTCTTCTTGTTTACGTCTTTTTAGTTCGCTTCTTAAGCAGTCGAGTTTCTGATTTTTTTATTTATAACTTTTCAGTTACCATTGTTTTTGGAATTACGTACATTTAAAAACTTTTTTGCAAAAAAATACTACCGACTTCCAAATGGAAAACTACAAAGTGAAAAATAACTTAACTTTTGGAAGTCGGTGTCCATATCGCAAAAAAATGGTACCTATGAAAGACACGTATTTACGTAAAAGACGGTAGTATTTTTTTGCAAAAAAGTTTTTTATTTTTCCCTTTTTAGTTTTACCTACCTAATAGCAAGTTGTTTATTAAGGTCCCTATAACTCCAGAATAGATTAACAGAATAACATGAAACTTGAACATAACCGGTGAAATGAGATATCTGCGTACCCCTTTAGAGCGTACTGGCGTGATCTTATGTTATGAAATGGTATAAACAACAAACAGACATGCGATTGCAGCTATTTCGAGAGTTTTGCCGTTATTTATTGAAGAGTTCTGTTGTGTATCTCCGAAGTTCTGCATCAGACCTTCATCAAATTAAAATGGGACCAATTTCAAAACATACTCTATCAAACAAAAAAAGAATTTTCAAAATCGGTCCACAATTGACGGCACCCGCGTCCGTAGGTGAGTACCCCTTTTGTTACCCTACACGTGGTCCCCGGGTGGTGCTAATCAGGTGACACTTACTGGTGGTAGGTTTCGGCCGAAGGCTTGCGACCACCCACCGAGCAAAGACGTACCGCCAAGCGGCCTAGCCGTGTTCCGGTACGATGCTCGGTGTAGCCACAAGAGGAGTTGGGTCGAGGTAGTTGTTCCACTGCAGGCAGACCAGCCTGACTCGCGTTGTTATAGGCCTATCGGGAGTCTAGTCGCGGAGGGTAGCGGGATCCGAGGCACGGTGCGCCGCTGGCCGACCGCAGGTAGTTGGGGGCCCAAGTAGTGTGCCAGCCACACACGAAAGGCTGCCCCGCCAACTGTCGAAAAATCCCGGGATGCGCCATCGTGCTGGTTGGCGACCAGACGAGAGTGCCCGATGGACATTCCCGGGGGGGCTCGGGCGTCCCCGCAGTCTCCAGACTAGTCCCCCAACGATGGCGTCCTGTCTGCGTGTGTCTGAAGGTTGCCAGCGTGGAACCTCATCTCACTTCCTTCTCCTCACCTTCCTTCACTCACAGCAATAATGCCAAGGAACAAAAAGAGAAAAGCTGAACAGCGGCAGCACTCACTCTCACATAAGGTGCACCTCAGCAACATCCGAGGTCTGCACTCGAACCTTGTCGCAGTCCATCACCACCTTGAGACTGAGAAACCAGCACTTTTGTTCCTTACGGAGACGCAGATCGGATGTCCGTCGGACGTGGCGTACCTTTCTTACCCAGGATTTACCCTGGAGCACAAATTCAAGCCACGTGCGGGTGTATGCATGTACGCCCGTGACGACATCTGCTATCGGCGTCTCCGTGACCTTGAAGACTCTAACTACTCAGTGCTATGGGCCCTGGTGGACACAGGTCTGGATAAGATCATCTACGCTTGTGTCTACCGATCGCATAGCGGTGATCTGGAGACAACCAGGCTCACACAGTACCTGAGTGAGGCGGCAGATGTGGCTCAGCTACGGTACCCCTCCGCCCAACTAGTGTTACTGGGGGACTTTAATGCCCACCACCAGGAGTGGCTCTTCCCATACCAGTGCACTGACCATGCTGGACGAGAGATACGAAATCTTTCGATTGCGCTTAATCTCACCCAGCTGGTGCAGGGGGCTACGAGGGTGCCGGATGTTGATTCGCATACGGCCAATTGCTTGGACCTTCTGTTGACAACAGATCCAGACCGATACTCAGTGTCGATATCATCACCTTTGGGTAGTTCCGACCACTGTCTGGTGAAGTCTGTATCCGTCTACTCACCGCCCGATCCTAGCCCGAGAGGCACCCGGCGGGTTTGGCGGTACAGGTCAGCAGATTGGGATGGGATGCGATCTTTCTTCGCATGCTATCCTTGGCGGCCCACTTGCTTCTCTTCGGAAGATCCATCGTCATGCGCTGACGCCGTCACTGATGTGTTGCGGCAGGGGATGGAGTACTACATTCCATTCTCTGACGTAGCGCTGTCCGGTGTTGAACGACCATGGTTTGGTGCCGAGTGCAACCGCGCAAATGCAGTTAAGCACAAGGCTTACCTGGCATGGGTCGACGCTCGTGTGCACAAAGCAAGTGACGTTACTCAGAAGAAGAGAGCCTTCAATAGGGCTGCCAAGTCTTGCAAAAAGGCGATGCGAAGGGCACGTTTTGACCATATTAGCAGAATCGGGAACAAACTAGCTTCATACCCTGCTGGTAGCAAAGCGTTTTGGTCCCTGGCTAAGTCGGTTGAATCAAACTTCTGCCGCCCCTCACTACCACCACTGCTGAGACCCGATGGGTCACTGGCCCACTCCGCCGAGGACAAGGCAAACTGGTTTGCCTCCCTTTTTGCGGAATCTTCACGTCTGAACTCTGATGGCGCGCGGCCCTCTCCGTCTCCTGTTGGATGTGGGACGAGTATGTCGGATATTCGCATCCATCAGAGAGAAGTCTTTAGGGTGTTGCGTAACCTTGACGTGAACAAAGCTAGTGGCCCCGATGGGATACCGGCAATTGTACTAAAAACTTGTGCGCCTGAATTGTCTCCAATCCTGACACGCCTATATCGCCTTTCGATAGTGACTGGAAAGGTGCCGAAGGCTTGGAAGCAAGCTAACGTTCAGCCCGTGCCCAAAAAGGGTAGTCGGGCTGACCCGGCCAACTACAGACCCATCTCGGTAACGTCCATCCTCTGTAAGAGTATGGAACGTGTGCTGAACAATAAGCTCCTGGCATACCTAGAAGACAACGATATCCTCAGTGACCGCCAATACGGCTTCCGCCGAAATCGGTCAACTGGGGATCTTCTAGCGTATGCCATTCACATCTGGAGTGAGGCCATCGAGAGGCATGGGGAAGCCCTTGCTGTCTCCCTTGACATCTCGAAGGCTTTCGACAGGGTCTGGCATGAGAGCCTTATTGGTAAGCTTCCTTCCTTCGGTCTGCCTAGTGGTCTGTGTGATTGGATTGCTGACTTCCTGAGGGATCGGTCAATTCGAGTGGTTATCGATGGCTGCTCGTCCGGTCAGTTAGGTATTAACGCCGGAGTCCCTCAGGGGTCGGTGCTCTCGGCAACACTGTTTTTGCTGCACATAAATGACCTGCTAAAACCCGGAACCTTTGGGTACGCAGACGACAGCACGGTTGCTGAGAGATACGTGTCCGGCGCACGGGCTACTGGGCCTGAGATCCGGTCTCTCCGGAAGGCCATGGTTGGGCGCTTGAACCTGTCTTTGGAGGCTGTCTTCGAATGGGGCGATGCCAATCTAGTCAGTTTCAATGCTGCTAAGACCCAGGCGTGTCTTTTTTCCGCAAAAAAGAGCTTATTCCACCCGGCTCCATCTTTCCGTGGTGTAACCGTGCCGATAACGGACCATCTCGACCTTCTTGGTGTTACGTTAACATCAACCCTCAATTTTGGTCCTTTCATTGAGGCAAAGGCTCAGTTGGCTGCAAAAAAGTTGGGGATCCTTGCAAAGGTGAGACGGTACTTCACGCCTGAACAGCTGCTCAAATTGTATAAAGCGCAAGTTCGGTCATGCATGGAGTACTGCTCTCACCTCTGGGACGGATCTGCCAAATATCAGCTTGATGCACTTGAGTCGATTGACAAACGGGCCAAGAGGCTTATCGGTAACGATGCACTGGTCGCCTCAAAGCTCCAGAGCCTTGAACATCGACGCCGGGTGGCCAGTCTGTCGGTTTTTTATCGGTTACATTTCGGGGAGTGTGCGATGGAACTGCACAATTTGATTCCACCTAGCCCTTTCCATCACCGGACAACAAGACGTACGGCAATGCGCCACCGGTACATGGTGGACATCCCACCCATACGTACAAAGCGTTTTGCGAATACTTTCATTGTACGCACAGCTAAGGAGTGGAATTCCCTGCCGGAGTCTTTGTTTCCTGATAGCTACAACCTTGGGGTCTTTAAGTCAAGAGTGAATAGGTTACTTCTAGGCAAGCGTGCTTCACCGTCGACCACATCATCACTTACCATCAGGCGAGATAGTGGTCAAACGCGAGCCTATAGATAAATAAAAAAAAAAAAAAAAAAAATAAAAAAAAAAAAAAAAAAAACATACAAGAAGTCGAACATAGAACCTCCTCCTTTTTGGTAAGTCGGTTAAAAATATAAGTGTTATGTATTTTTGCAATTACCTCGTAAAATACTTTATTTTGATACCCGACAAGATATGTGATATGTTTTTATCAGTCTATGTATGGGGCCATACATAGACTGATAAAAACATTTCTCTCCTTCGGCAGTCGGGTAAAAGCCGGCAAAGTGCGTGTCGGACTTCGCAAATTTAGGGTTCCGTACCAATGAGAAAATCTGATTTCAATATATTGGTGATTGTTAGTAAAGTATACGAAATAATACATATATTATCACCAATGAGTGACAGCAATAGAGCTCCGTTTGGACCCTTCGAGTACGGAACCCTAAAAAGGTTCATATATGTTCGGATTTATAATCAATCTCAAACAAAAACAATGGTACTTGATTGAGGTAGGTAGCTCACAGACCACAGTAGAAAATACTTTATATTTTAAGTGCATTCACTTCATTATCTATATAAGATAGCTGATAACCATCTCAACATGAAAATCTTATCAATGGCACTCCATGATATAATTCCATTGTTAATATCAAGGATTCACCTTAAAGTTGTTATAAACAATGGAATTTTGTTCGATGACGTGTGGTTTTTGAAGAGCTTGTATTCCCATTTCGGTAAGATATCTACCCTTATGGCAGCATTAATGTTTGCGATTCGGAATTTATTTTTGAAATTATTACTTGTAGAGACATAATTAAAACCTTTCACACTTTAAATGTTAAAAAGACTGCTGATCTGTGGGATGATTCTGTAGAAGTTGCTAAGTCTATTATTGATATTATCGCACCTAGTTTAGCTTTCTTTAATAATTGTATCGACTGTGGAGAGTTTCCTGACCTAATGAAAAATAGTAAAATAATACCTTTGTTTAAATCAGGTAGTACATCAGACCCTACAAACTATAGACCTATTTCAGTACTACCTACTTTTAGTAAAATATTAGAGAAATTAATTTTAGAGCAATTGCAAAGATTTTTTAATAAACATAAATTATTACATAGCAAACAGTTCGGTTTTACAAGGGGTCGTTCAACTACTGATGCCGGTGTTGAGCTTTTGGGACATATTTATAATGCATGGGAGGATAAGTGCGATGCCTTGGGCATCTTTTGTGTTTTGTCCAAGGCATTTGATTGTGTTCTTCATGAAACCCTAATCAGGAAACTCCGCCACTACGGGATCCGGAACAGCGCTCTGGATCTTCTTACTTCATACTTGAGTAATAGGATTCAGAGCGTTGACGTTAATGGAAAAATATCTCTCGGATCTATAGTAACAATGGGAGTCCCGCAGGGCTCGATTCTTGGTCCTTTCTTGTTTCTTATTTATATTAATGTTTTTCCTTGCCTCATAAAGGATAACCATGATTTAGTGTTGTTTGCGGATGATACTTCACTTTTGTTTAAACTTAAACAGCAGCTGGTTACTGACGATGTAAATAGCGCGATCTCGGAAGTAGTTCACTGGTTCAATGTTAACAATTTACTTCTTAATGAAAAATAACGAAATGCATTAAGTTTACTCTACCTCACGTTAGGCAGGTGAAAACTGATGTGCTGATAAAGGGCGAAGAATTGAATCCTGAAAATAGCACAGTATTCTTAGGTTTAACTTTGGATGCTAAGCTTCAGTGGGGCCCACATATAGATAAATTGTCAAAGAAGCTATGCTCCGCAGCATATGCTGTTAGAAAAATTCGTAATTTAACTGACATAGAGACAGCCCGTTTAGTATACTTTAGCTATTTTCATAGTGTAATGTCGTACGGTATTCTGTTGTGGGGAAATGCCACCGACATCCAGACTATCTTTTGTTTTGCAGAAAAGAGCTGTTCGATCAATTTATAAATTAAGCCCGAGACACTCTCTTAGAGAGAAATTTAAGGAGATTAATGTAATGACTGTGACTTCTCAGTATATTTATGAAAATCTTTTATATGCCCATAAAAATATAAAATTGTTTAAATACAGTGATATCCATAATACTAGGAACAAACAAAAATTTGTAGTACCTACAATAAGGCTCAAGAAAATAGGTGGCTCGTTTAGATGTCAATGTGTGCGCTTTTATAATAAGCTTCCAAGCCACGTACAAAATCTAAATCAAATCATTCATTAAACGTAAGTTGTGCCAAAAAGCGTTTTATAGGATTAAAGATTACGTTGAGGATAAAACGGCTTGGGAGTGAGCTTCTCCAATTAATTTAGTTTTTTTTTATATTTTGCACCATGAACTTTGTTATTTTTTATAAAAAAAATAATTGTTTTCTTGCAATGACAAGAATATTTACTTTTTAAAGTATTATATTATTTTAATTATTGTGAATGTGAAGACTATGTGGATCATTATTTTGTTTTTAATTTACCTTAGTTTTTAATCTTGGTCTGGCAGTTTGAGTAGTTTATGCGGCCTACCCGAATGTCCTTTATTTGGTATTGTTCGTCGAATCGTTGAGCTCCTTAAATTCTGAGTTGAGCTTCTCGGTTATTGACAAATGCGCGCACTGACTGGACAGGTCCACTCAATCTGGCTGGTTCTTTCCTCAAAAGACCATTTCAGACATCAGTCTACATGGTCTTCACATGATCTAACCAAGATTTTGTCAGGACTTTAAAAGAGACTGTGACCTCTGAGTTTGTTTCGGCCTTTCTTCTCAGAGTAGTCGGATAGGAAACGCCGACCTCATCTAGTTTAAAAAAAAATATGTTAGACGTGTAAAAGCGTTTGTACAAACCAACTTACAGAAATAAAATCATTTATCAAGGTCATCATCATATTTGTCTTTCTTGAGCCAAATGCATTCAAATCTTTCTTGATCGTTTGTCTGTCTCGCGATGAGCGTCATATCCAGTTCTGACCTGTAGCCAAGTTGACAATCTACAATCGATAACGCTAGTAGAGAAAACGTATCAATGTATGGGAATGACACATCTGAACGTTAAGTCACTTGGTCAGACCATACAAATAGAAGGCGTTAACGATTGTAGAAAGACATTCGATACGAAACGTTTGTAACTTGGCTAGGGGGGCTGGAGGTCCATTCCATCCTTTTTTTTAAATTATAAAAAAATATAGCTTCGGACTACAAGACGTACGGCGATGTGCCATCGGTACATGGTGGACATCCCACCCATACGCACTAAACGTTTTGGGAATACTTTCATTATGCTTACAGCTAAGGAGTGGAATTCTCTGCCGGAGTCTGTGTTTCCCGATAGCTACAACCTAGGGGTCTTTAAGTCAAGAGTGAATAGGTTACTTCTAGGCAAGCGTGCTTCACGTCATCGCTTAGGTACCATCAGGTAAGATAGTGGTCAAGCGAGCCTATCTAATCTATAATAATAAAAACGTTTACGTTTAGCAGTATTTATTATCTACCACTAGCCTGATATTTGGCATTATTCATTAATCGAATATATTCGTTCATTGTTTCATCATTGTCTATTAAATTATTAGTGGTTTACTGGCAGGAAAATCGGGTTAATATTATATTATATCATCAGCAAAAATATTTTCTAAATAATAAGTTTGGCCAAAAATTCAGCCACGGTAACACAATTCGCCCTGAGCAATGTTGGCCCAGTGGCATTGGCCGTGACTTGCAAGTCTTAGGTCGTGGGATCGAACCCAGGCAGGCGCTTTACTTTGTGTAAATTATTTCATCACCACTGCTCTCCAAACGGTGAAGGAAAACATCGTGAGGAAACCGGTAAGAACCAACAATTCGAAGACATGTGATATCCACCAACATGCACTGGGCCCGCGTGGTGGATTACGGCTCATTCAGAGGAGGCCTGCACTCACAACGGACCAAATGCAAGTCTAAATTCGGATAAAAAACTTTTTTGCAAAAAAATATTACCGACTTCCAAATTAAAAACTACAAAGTGAAAAATAACTTTATTTTTGGAAGTCGGTGTCTTTCGTAGATACCAATTATTTGCGATATGGACACCGACTTCCAAAAATAAAGTTATTTTTCACTTTGTAGTTTTTCATTTGGAAGTCGGTAGTATTTTTTTGCAAAACAGTTTTTTATTTTTCCCTTTTTAGTTTTACCTACCTAATAGGCAAGTTGTTTAGTAAGTACCTATTACGCCAGAACAGATTACCCGAAAAACATGAAACTTGAACATAACCGGTGAAATTAGATTTCTGCGTACCCCTTTCAGTATACTGGCGTGATGTTATATTATGAAATGTTATAAACAATAAACAGACATGCGATTGAAGCAATCCCGAATGATTTGCCTTTATTTATTGAAGAGTTCTGTTGTATATCTCCGAAGTTCTTCATCAGATCTTTAACAAATTAAAATGGGACCAATTTCGGAACATGTTCTTTCAAACAAAAAGAGAATTTTCAAAATCGGTCCACAATTGGCGGAGATATCGGAGAACATACATAAAAAAAAAAAAAACATACAAGAAGTCGAACATAGAACCTCCTCCTTTTTGGTAAGTCGGTTAAAAAGGGGTCTTCAATCCTGTCCTATTCCTATTATCATCGTCATTAAAATTTCAAACGTATGACGTCCACTGCTGATCATAACTTCGAACTTGTCTCCCCCAAGGATGGCCCCCTCCTATCGACCAGACTTGTGCAACTCGTACTTTCGCATTCAGCGGATCCAAGTTGATACCTAGACTTGTGGTAATTGAATAACAGACAAATTCACACTATTTTACATTGCCGAACAGACGAATTTTCAAAGATATGAAGCTGCAATGAATCCAAAATATATTTCAGTTTTGATTGAGAGAAAATGGGATAAAGTGTATTACGCAATTAGGGAGCTGGATTACAAGTATTAAAATTTTACTACATTTCATTGACGTCTACGTCAGATGAAAAATAGGTGTGTCATGATTCCTGCATACCTAGTCCAATGGCTCATTTCTCGGTCAGTTTTCTGCGGTGTCAGTAGGTAAATAACTGACGTCAAATCATGTTTGTTTGTTAGTCCTTTGTGACGCAAAGAGTATGCCTCCTTGCTTAATGTTACCAACAAAAAGAATTAATAAGAGTGCCAGGAATTCTATATGTGCCTAACTACGTCATAGGAGTAGATGTATTTCAATTATATTGGCGGGTTTCCCTAACAACTAGGGTAAATATACAGTAATTTACCTGTCTTTACATTGTACTGTGCGATTACTTACGCACACAATCCGCTCTGCCAAAAAACCGTACGATATGTTTGTTTTTCCTAATTGTGTAAATAATTAGCCAAAACTAACGAGCTACCCAATTATTGATACAGTTAAAAAAACATGAAAAACGTTAGGCACCTACTTATAGCTTTGTTGAAGGCAAGATACTGGTTTTTTTTGTTATTTTTTTATGAATAAAATGGTATTGTTAGTTAAGTAATTATTTAGTATTTAAATTAAGAAGGGGTTCAATTTCACGAACTAAATAAAAAAGAGAATAGCTACTTTTTAGAGCAAAACAAATAGGAATATTTTTTTAATGCACAGATAAATGATTTGCGTGAGGCATTAAAAAAAAACGGCCTAGTGCGAGTCGGACTCGCGCACCGAGGGTTCCGGACAAACCTGTAGGTATATAAGTAAATGTGGCCGGCCGGCCGGTTTTTAGATTTTTTTAATTTTTTTATTTGATGTAACTAAAAAATTACGGTTTTCGCAATTTTTCCTTTATTTGTGCTATAAGACGTTGCTTCGTACCAAATTTCAAGATTCTGAGTTCACGGGAAGTACCCTGTAGGTTTTGATTCCCTTGCGAGTGTCGAAAATTTGCGGCATAAACTGCTGTATCTTTTGATTGCGTTGGCTTAGAAGTTTGATTTTTTCACAGCTATAAGGGTCAGTGACATGAGTATTTGACATATTTTTTATAAATTTCAGTTTTATACCTCCACGCGTTCCTAAGAAAAAGGTTCTTGACAGACAGACGGACAGACAACAAAGTGATCCTATAAGGGTTCCGGTTTTTCCTTTCGAGGTACGGAACCCTAAAAATAAACAAATAAACTGCCAAACTGTAGGTACTACTTATTATTATTATAGGCTCACAAGTTATTACTTACCTATCTAGCCTTCAACATGATCCTACAACGCCATGCGACAATGCGACATTTTACTAAAGAAATTGTGCTACAGACGGATATCCGGATACCTATGTCCGGATATTTAAAAAGGTTTATAAATTCTATGGAAATGCGCTGTCGTACTGTTCTGTAAACTCTATCTGCGAGCGTCTTTATTTTTCAGGACGCCTAGGGGAAGGAGGAGCCTCAAAAACCATGCACCGCTAGCGATTCAGCTGACTAAAGTATTAACAGCAGGTGATTAAATAGATACATCATCTGCCTAGCCTTTCCCCAACCTGGATTTAGCTGAGTACCAGTGTTTTACATGGAGCGACTGCCTATCTGACCTTCACAACCCAGTAACTGGGTAACACGGTACCCCTTGGCTAGACTGGTGTCAGATCTCAAGCGTCTGACTATTCGTAACGACTGTCAAAGATCTTCAAATGACAGCCGGGACCAACGGCTTAACGTGCTTTCCGAGGCACGGAGGAAACTCGGTATGTTGAAATGGTCACCCATCCAGGGACCGACCTCGTCAAGCGTTGCTTAACCTTAAAGATCGACCCGTGCGGCTGTTATTATTTAGCCACGAGGTCCTCGAGGTGATTAAATAGATACGACGAAGGTAAAATAAATTATGTTCTAAAGTTATTATTTTATTACCTATTTATATTTGGTATAAGTTTTTGCGATTTGTGACATTTATAATACTTACTCTATAACCTTAGTTGATCTAAGACGTTTTTGATTCATCATTGGAAAAGGATCGATAGGCATCCAGAAATATTTTAGCGTAAATTGCTCATCTTCTTGCTTACTGTAATCTTTCAAAATCTACGAATGCAACAATTAGTAATAACTAATCAAGTTAAGGGATAAGAAGGTTTTCTACAGTTAATACGGGTAAAGTACCACCGTCTCAAAAAACCACCCAAAATAATAAAGTTAAGCCACTATAGAGAGCAGTATCTTATTGAAGCACAAAGGAAGCTATATATGGTCGCACTAAATGTTTCAATTTTATGACATATTTATCTACCCGCATGATTAGTAGTTTTATTCCTGCAATGCTACCTACTCATTTTAACACTATTTATGTACATATTCCCATATTCCTCACTATTTTTACAGGATACAAGTTTATTTTATTTAGGTATACATACACACGTCACCATGCAGTATAAAACTGATTTACATCCGCCACCTCAAACATCAGGTCCAGTTGAAAACCAGCGTCAGGCACTAGTTGTCTGGCATTTCTGCTGAACTGGGCCTTTTTGGCGCAGCCGTGAGGCACACTGCTGCTGATTTCTTACTTCAGTCTTTTTAGTTTTACTTTATTTGTATTTTTATCTGTTGTATTAATTAATATATTGTGTGTCTTTCTGTTCTGTGCTAAATAAATATATTTTCTTTCTTTCTTTCTTTCTTTCAGTAGTGGCCTAGTGGTAACGGCCCCGACTTACGTTTCGTATGTCGTGAGTTCAAACCCAGGCAGGCGCTTTACTTTGTGTAAATTATTTCATCACCACTGCTCTCAAAACGTCGAAGGGAAACATCGTGAGGAAACCAGCATGTCCTAGAACTAAAAATTCGAAGACGTGTGACATTCACCAACTCGCACTGGGCCCGTGTGGTGGACTAAGGCCTATTACCGCTCTCACAGAGAGGATACCTGTGTCCCAGCAGTGGGAACATTATAAGGCTGATGATGATGATGATGAAACCAGTAGTGGTATGGATGGTACCTCTCTCGACCTACCACCAACCACCTCTAGGTAATTTACAAGTATTGGTGGCATTATATAAAACAAAAGGTAAAATACATAAAATAAGACAGTAAACAAAACCTGCAATTAAATATTCATGAAAAATAAACATAAAAACAGTAAACTAGAATTTGAATTTTTATCGCAAGTTTGTGCCTAATTTAACGTTTTAAGCTCAACTATTTTTTTTACTCGATTTGTTTAAATATCTGATATCAACACAAAATGACAATGCAAATTAGTACAATGATACTAAGACTAAGATAACAAAACATATAAGTAGACAGGTATCTAATCTACTTTAATTTTATTTATTTTAGTACATGGAGGACTTACAGCTAATAAATACAGGTAAACAAGGAAACCATAGTAAACAGAAAGCCAATTACAAATCCTCACGTATAGTCTTATAATAGTAATTTATGGTGTGAGCACTAAAACAAAGAAACTTACCGCTTTCATTAAAATAACAAACAAATACTTAGTTAACAATTATATGACTAAAAACAGAAATAAACAATTTAACCTAATGCTACTTGAAAAATTTGAGGCACTGATTGTGAATGGATCCAAATCATATTCCTTGCATCCTATATGTAATTGAAATTTCTGCTTGCGCGTACAATATAACTGTTCTGCCTATAATTCGAAGAAGTATGAAGTACACGTATTTATTTATTTAAACTTCATGTACAATGGTGATACATAGGCGGACTTAATGCAGCAAGGCATTCTCTACCAGTCAACCTTTGGGTTAAAAAGAACACAACAGTGGTAGGAGTACAAAATAAAAATAAAAAATGAACAATAATTAAAATTGGTTATTAAACTATATACTAATAAAATACATAAATAATTTCTAAAACAATAGACTAATAAATATTATAATAAATACTATATTCTAAACGAAACAGAAATTTAAATATAATATATATGACGAAGACCGAGCTATGTAAGAGAGGACAAGTAATAGTTCCGGAGTTTGAGTTTTTAGTTTTAGTTAGTTACGTATGGGTGGATTAAACCGAAATGTTTTACATGGCACATTGAAATACAATTTTGACAATAACTCGGGGTTATCAATCTTATTATTGTCAATTTTCAGCAAGAATAAACAGTCAGCGATCTTACGTCGATCTACAAGTGGTAGCAGATGATACTTCTTACAGAGGCCTAGATAATTGGTTGACTGATAAGGAATCTTTTGATGAAAGCAGAGATATTTTATGAAACGTCTTTGGATGTGTATTTATTTTAGTTAACTTAATTTAAACAAATTTTTGTGAGCACTTTGCTCGCGTTAAAGTCTAAGTTAGCCGAAGAAGTTAGCCCAAAGGTACATAGTCAATTCGTTTTTAAAAATAGATGAGAAGTAGTCTATATCTTAAACTCTCAAACCAGGTCATGGTCTAACCGTGTGTAAAATTGGTTTCTTTCTTTCAAAATCTTCATCGAAATCAGTTTTATTTTAATTGTAGATAATATTAGCAGGATTGTCTCGCTGTTTAAGGTTGAACTAGTCGACGGCACGAACTATTTTGTGCGCGGGGTTAAAATGCATGCTATCTTATCCGACAACACGTGCGAAAGAGATCGATGCTGTGTTGAGCAGTAAGAAGCTAGTTCGCGTACGAATTAGCACTTTTGCAAATTTGTATCGAAATGGATGATGATTTAGGACGAAAACGAGCGCGCCGTTTTTTATAAGCAGAACTTTGGGAGTCTAGATATCATGAAAAACTACTAAATGTATATTTTCAAAATGCAATTATTTGCATTGTTGAATTACTAATCTAACCCTGTATGGAGGCCGTTTTGCAATTTTCCTTCTTCTTATGGTATTTATTTCCGCCCACAGATGCGTGGAAATTAGTGTTGAAATATGTAACTTTCGACGCTCATAACTTTCAAATATATAATTTTTTACAATTTTTGTTTCCATACAGGACTAGATAATGATGAGACAAATTGATATCATTTTTTATTTTGAACGTAAATCGTCAAACAGTGGAGTAATCTCTAGACTACGTTTGTATGGAAGAATTTTCGACTAGTGTAACCTTAAAGATTGATTTCGGTAGACCGACCAACATTTTTAACGCTCTTTTAGGAATTGGTTGATTGATTTCCCTTCTCCCCTCCCCACCCCCGCCTTGGCGACGCCCTTGAGGTATCTACTTTTATAACTCTGTCTATGCTTATCTATACCATTATTATAAAGAGGAAAGATTTTTTTGTTTGTTTGTACGGAATAGGCTCCGAAACTACTGGACCGATTTTAATTTGTTTTCACCTCTGGAAAGCTACATTATTCCCGAGTAACATAGGCTATAATTTTGACGGGTGCGAAGCCGCGGGGGTCTGCTAGTAGGAAATATAGGCGACCTGTAGATACATATGCTTGTGTACCTAATACTATTTACACGAATGATTTAAAGGAACCATGACGTAAAGCATGACTTGAAATTTTGTTATCGAACGACAGAAGCCTAACAGCAGAAGTAAGATTAATTTATCCAATGACTTTTTCCTTTTACCTATATAAATAGAAGAAAATTGGATATTTTCGCAATAAAAAAGTCAAATAAAAATCCCTTTTTACGCAAGCTTGTAAAGCTTAACATGCATTCTTATCCAAACCAAACATGTAAGAAAAATTACAGCTCAATTGGATGCGGACAACTGTTTCTTTCACTTGTAAGATTTAACCCAAACAACACGATAAGATAGGTAAATAAAATTACTCTAAAACATGCTGTTTTCGTATGCTTCTCAGAAAATCCTTTCATTTGATACCCATATCATGGCAGTGCATAAAAAATAACTAGTCCGCCATCTTGGGCCGTCCGCCATATTGGATTTATAATGACTTCACTTAGCTAACCATGCATTGTCATACAAAATAAACGTGTTTGCAAAATTTCATCTTAATCTGTTGAGGATAACTGCTTTAAAATTCAGTTGCAAGATTTGACCCGAACAAACGTACATACATACATAAATACATAGCAAGTTAAATAAAAGCTTGTAATAAAAAAAGCTTATAAAAAGGGTC
Organism: Orthosia gothica; assembly: GCA_949775005.1. Lineage (NCBI taxonomy): Eukaryota > Metazoa > Arthropoda > Insecta > Lepidoptera > Noctuidae > Orthosia > Orthosia gothica. The sequence continues at coordinate 19,682,487 of OX459034.1, forward strand.
TCCCTTACCAAATTGCAATTCCTGTAGAAAAACTGAATTTTCTCAAAAGCTTTGCAGTTCAAGTTCAAACAAACACACTTACATAATTAAAGAGGTCATTTACTTCATCGATATGAATAATTCTACCTAGATTTGTTTTCTAATTTAGGTACATGCTTCGGAATGCATTAAAAACAATGTGTACCTAGATTATTTCAATGTAGATTAAGAGAACAAAAGAAAACAAAATTATTTCCTCCGAATAGTAAAAAAAAAAACCCATGACATAAGACCTACCTAATGGCATTCAAATTTGAATCCTGTTCTAATTAAAAACAAAAAGCTATTGTAGACGCGATGCTCTTATCAGGCATAGTATAGTATAAAAGCATGCTCCTGCGCACCTTGCATCTATTCACGAGTGATCTTCAAGGCATTCACTGTCACTCGCTCAGTGGTCTCCGCGTTACCGACTCGTGCGCATGTCATCGGTTTTCCGTCGTAATGACAAATCGATAAATTCTATCGATACGAAGTAATTTAATTATACCAGTGGAATAGAATCACTGTTGCAGTGCAGTTTTTTTTATTCGTGTTTTAAAAAAAAAACGATCTTCTGTTATAAAGAGGTGGTATCTGAAGACTGTTAAGTGAATGGTGTCCTTTTATAAGGTAAGATATTGTTATTTATTTTATTAATAAGTTATCTTTACCAATATTATAAAGAGGAAAGATTTTTTTGTCTGTTTGTTTGTTTGTACCGAATAGGCTCCGAAACTACTGGACCGATTTTAAAAATTCTTTCACCAATAGAAAGCTACATTATTCCTGAGTAACATAGGGTATTTTTAATCCCGTAACGGGTCCTGTGGGGTGGCCCACGGGAGCGAAGCCGCGGGGAACAGCTAGTTTTTATTAAAATTATATCATTCATAAAAAATGACATGAGATTTATACCCTGTATATCGCAGCATAGTTGAAATACTTTTTCCAAAAAATGCCACTATATTACATCAATATTGGTACATATTTATTTTTATGTTTAATAAAATAATTTAAATTGAAAGGTTTAATTTATATTTACAAAAAAAACAAAGCTATTCAAAATTGTAGACTACAGCGGTAGTTCTCAAATATTATTATCAAAGGAGAATTATTTTGTTCATAAGCTAACAGCAAAAGAAGAAAAATAATATATCTCTAGAGCGCCTGAAAGATTAATTGCGAAAAATATAACTTTCACATAATGCTGCTTATCATATGAGTCTCGATCATCACATTTTGCGAAAGGTAGGTGAATTAAATACACTTCTACCTTAGATAGACGAAAACCCAAATTAATACACCTCTTAGTTGACATGAGTTTGAGTTGTTGTTGGCATCTCTCAAATCTAAGTGCCTTTCCTGATGATACGATTCAATTTGATTTATAACTCATCGATAAGCGATTTTTACTAAGTTAAGTTGTAAGCATGTTCACATGGACGCAATGCGATGTAATTCGACCAATACTTGAAAAAAAGACGCGATATCGCCTCTCGAAGAAATTTAAATTGCGTCGCGTGATCAGGACGGTTGACTCGTCTAGCTTCATTCCCTCGGCACTTTTCTGTTAGTCACCAGTGTGGTTTCTGGCTTTCAGGAGATGCAGGAAAAAAAACATCGAAATATTGCAAACTCTGAATAGAATATTATTAAGCGGAATTCCCTCATCTAACTTATTCTATTGCTCTACTTTTATGCTATGGGGGCTAAAGTTTTAATTGTTTTTAGGGTTCCGTACCTCGAAAGGAAAAAACGGAACCCTTATAGGTTCACTTTGTTGTCTGTCCGTCCGCCTGTCTGCCACCCTTTTTCTCAGGAACGCGTGGAGTTATCAATCTGAAATTTATATTAAATACTCAGGTCTACTGTCCCTTGAAGCTGTGAAAAAATCAAACTCCTAAGCCAACGCAATAAAAAGATACAGCCGTTTATGCCGCAAATTTTTGACACACGCAAGGGAATCAAAACCTACAGGATACTTCCCGTGAACTCAGAATATTGAAATTGGGTACGAAGCAACGTCTTATAACACAGATAAAGGAATAATTGCGAAAACCGTAAAATTTTAGTTACATCATATAATAAAAATATTTTATTAATTTTAAACTTACTACCCTTTTCCTCATGAACGCGTAGAGGTTTGTATCAAATACTCAGGTCTATAATACCTTTAAGCTGAGGTTTGTACGGAACCCTCGGTGCGCGAGTCCCACTCGCACTTGGCCGGTTTTTCAATTATATCTTCGATTTTTAATGCCACCTGTGCTATTTTTTTATTTTATTAGTATCCTGTGGGAACAGCTATTATGAAGAATACGTGGTTTTGGTTTACCGCAATTTTATTAATTTCCTCATGATTCCTTATAAGGATCAAATAAAAAATCGTTTATGAGTTAGGTATTTAAATAGTGAATTTTTTCCTGTTGCGATTTATAACAAAATTAGGGTTTTGAAACTGTACAAGGTAAATGGAAAATTAATTCAGTTCAGTCATCAATTAGTACTCATTGTTGAGTTCTAGATCCAATAAAAAAGTTTAATTAAAAACATAAACCACAGTGGTTTTGGTTTATTTCAAGGCCAATATAGTTAATCTGTTAATTTTTTGTGTAAATGATGAAAAGACTTGATGTTTCGATGGAAAGAAGACAAAATTTGTTCCCCAGTTTTTTCCTGGGTGGGGTCTATGGTCAGAAGCCCAAATGTCTGACAGCCTCACTTACCATGGAGTCTAGTTGTACTACCGTGTAGGTTACCGGCTTTAGGTCAGATAGGTACTCTCTCCGTGTAAAATACTAATATTCATTTGTATTCGGTTAGAATAATAGACAAAACCTAGCCTAGTGCGATAAGACCGCCCATTGTACACTTGTTATTGTGAACGTTGGTCCTGTACCTATGTTTTTTTTTGTGGTGTGCAATAAAGTATATAATAAATAAATAAATAAAACATTGGGACCAGTCTAGCTAGGCAGATGATTACAGGACCTTCTAGCAGGTTTTCAAGCTGTATATGTTATATGTTAGACTATAACCGAGAAACACCAGAAGACCAAAATAGAGCGGATAATTGATGATATTTTTACCTTCAAATTTAAGTTACGTAAAGTTTGAACAAGGATAAAACCCACAGAACACGATTTGACATAATAACTGTAACACTTACCTTGTTCTGAAACTAATTAATTGTTAAAAAAAAAACGTCGTCAAAACTATTGTTAATTGTTCAAACGGAAATTTAACTTCCAGAATAATGACAATGAACAATTCATAGGGATTCCCTCTAAACCACAAACGGAAATTTATAAATAGTTATTTTATATAAATTACCTGTTTACCTAATAAATTAGACATTTATGATGATTACGCATTTATGAGATTCATTCTTCTAGTTATTTTTTCTGTTTGCTAGTTTAGGGAAGAAGTTTTACTAGAAAGTACTAACCACAGATACAAATCTAACTAGATGACGCGACTGTATGTACTTCGCGTGTCAAAAAACGAAGTAAAATTACGAACAATGATCTTAATTTGAGCTTTTTATTTAGCATTATCGGCACAGGGAATCCACCGAAATCTAGAAAAATGCCTTTTTATCCCATATTGAGCTGTAAAGAATGTATAGAAAAAGTTGGCCGAGGCAATGGAAATGTTTTCTTTCATTGGTAAGTAAATTCGTTTTTAAATTGTTTGTAAAAAAGTGGCACGCTTGGTTTTCATACAGATGGAGTTACCTGCGTTATCTAGTTAGATTTATGTCTGTGGTACTAACTAAGCTAGTCGGAGAACTTTATACTTCCATCACTTAAAAACTTAAATGCATTGGTCATTTTTTGAAATCATTGGTAATCAAGACCTTGTGGCTAAATAATAACAGCCGCACGGGTCGATCATCAAGGTTAAGCAACGCTCGACGAGGTCGGTCCGTGGATGGGTGACCATTTCAACATACCGAGTTTCCTCCGTGCCTCGGCAAACACGTTAAGCCGTTGGTCCCGGCTGTCATTTGAAGATATTTGACAGTCGTTACGAGTAGTCAGAAGATTGAGATCTGACCCCAGCCTAGCAAAGGGGTACAGTGTTACCCAGTTACTGGGTTGTGGAGATCAGATAGGCAGTTGTTCCATGTTAAACTAGGTAGGGTTGGGAAAAGGCTAGGCAGATTGATTGCTAATTATGACCTTATAGTCTGAAATGCAACCTCACCATTATTTTTGTAAATCAAGTAGGTACAGATAAAGTGTATATTAGGTAGTACAAGAGAATAAAAGCAAAGAGATGTTAGTATAGGTAGTGCCAGGGAGGAATGTTGATTTTAACACCAAATTATGAAATAAAAATACCACCAACGTCACCCAAACAAACAATGAGACAAAACATGTGTTATTTCTATTGTTCACGCAATTAACAATTTACCGCATTTATTTAGGTGTCTACTTAAGGCCGGTACCCTGACCAAAAAATCAGCATGAGATATGAGCATTCCTATTGGCCTAGCGGCACTGGTAACGCATGAATTACAGTAGTGAATACGCCCAGATTTTAAAATAAAATCTTTATATAATCGAATATTGATATTTTGAAAAAAAAAAAATTTACAAAATGTTCGTTATCAAATTGTCTATCCATTAGTGTTAGTACAAAAAATAATTAATAAACACGTTACGAGGAGATGCATGCTATCAATATTTATTTCTCATTTTTATGGTTTTGTTGGAAGGAGATTAGTGAAACATATTAAAAAAAAAGGATACTACCATTTTGGAATCAATATTAAATATAAATTTAATGTATTTTATTAATTGATATTTCTTTTTAAATAAAGAGTAGATAGCTCTTAAAAACTGCACAAAAACGACTAGTGCGGCGTTTTGCTCGGGGAGGCGCCTTAACTTACATATCATTTTAGTTTTTATAACCAAACAAAACTAGTTCGTATGTTTTGTATACGGACTATAAGACGTACGATGATGCGCCATTCGTTACATGCTGGACATTTGCGGTTTGGGAATACTTTCATTGTGCGTACATATCGCTAAGGAGTGGAATTCCCTACCGGAGTCTGTGTTTCCCGATAGCTACAACCTGGGAGTCTTTAAGTCGAGAGTGAATAGGTAACTTCTAGGCAAGCGTGCTTCACCGTCCACCACATCATCGCTTACCATCAGGTGAGATAGTGGTCAAGCGCGTGCCTGTCAATAATTTAAAAAAAAAACACGTCGATGGTATTTTTTTTAAATATTAATAAGGTTAAAATATCCCGCTAAAATAATAATTTTGTCTGATAAATATATTTATATTGTCATATAGACGGCTAATATAAATGTACACCAATTAGGGGTAATTTGCGGTCGCAGATTTACGCACTATAATTAATCTCGGAGATAATGACAGCGCGTTGACTAGTGATGTACCATACATAGTTTCTCAGTATCCGGCCGGATATTGAGAAGTCTAATATTTAAATTTATTTCAATCTGCAGTAATGATCGTCGGAATGTAATAATAATAATATTACGTCCGAGTTTATCACTTCAACAAATCGAATTTTAAATAAATATATTTTCGTTACGGTTTATTTATCTATATATATATAAGAATGTCGTGTTAGTTACACTATTTATAACTCGAGAACGGCTGAATCGATTTGGCTGAAAATTGGTGGGGAGGTAGCTTAGAACCAGGAGACGGACATAGGATAGTAGGGTAGGTAGGGTAGATGAATGTTTGGTGTTTTTATGGCAAAACAAAGTTTGCTGGGTCAGCTAGTTACACATAAAAACATTGTTCCCTTGTTGATTAATGTATTTAATTATAAACTAAGGCTTTCTTAAAAGGTCACAAAAGTCATGTCGCTTCGCATTGACGTGTATTTTTAATAAAACATTTTTAAGGAGCAATAATGTCAATAATACAATTTATTAGTGTTGCGTAATTACTTATAATTATAAGCAAAACTTCCTAGTCGTCATAGATAATTCGTGAGGTTTAAAAAAGAAGGTGACTAATATACAAATACAACAATCGCAGATAAAGACTCTTTGCAAAAGAAAATGTTAGTAGGTATTGTTACTATTTACTTCATAGTGTTGAGGATAATGTATATTGAAACGAAACAATTTGAAATTGTGTTTTCTGTGCGACCGAAAAACTATGTTTAACTAGTTAAAGGATAATAGGTATGTATTTACTATGGTAAAACCGAACCACAGATTTAATTAAGACTAATTCAATCCTTTCAAACTATGCCAAGTTTGTTGTGGCATACACATAGTTCACAATAGTTTAATAACTAAAATGAACAGCTTTTCTATACATTTATATCTATCTATACCAATAAAGAGGAAAGATTTTTTTGTTTGTTAGTTTGTACCGAATAGGCTCCGAAACTGCTGGACCGATTTAAAAAAATCATTTACCAATAGGAAGCTATATTATTCCTGAGTGACAGGCTATTTTTTTATCCCGAAAACAGGTCCTGTGGGGTGGTCCACGGGAGCGAAGCCGCGGGGAACAGCTATTATAATCTATACCAATATTATAAAGAGAAAAGATTTTTTGTTTGTTTGTTTGTACCGAATAGGCTCCGAAACTACTGGACCGATTTAAAAAATTCTTTCACCTATGGAAAGCTACATTATTCCTGAGTAACATAGGCTATAATATTGACGGGGGCGAAGCCGCGGGGGTCAGCTATTAATTAATATTATAAAGAGGAAAGATTTGTATTTTTGTATGTAACGAATACACTTAAAAACTACTGAACCGATTTCAAAAATTCTCTCACCGTTGGCAAACTACACTATCCCCGGGTGACATAGGCTACTTTTGTCCCTGTGTTCCCACGGGAACGGGAACAACGCGGGTGAAACCGCGAGGCATCCGCTAGTAATAATATTACAAAGAGGAAAGATTTGCATTTTTGGATTTTTGTATGTATCGAATAAACTTAAAAACTAGTGGACCGATTTCAAAAATTCTTTCACCGTTGTGAAGCTACACTATCCCCGGGTGACTTAGGCTGTTTTTTATCCGTGTATTCCCACAGGAACGGGAACTACGCGGGTGAAACCACAAGGCGTCCGCTAGTTTTAATAAATTTTAAATCAGTTACTAAGGTCGACCAACTTTTCAGTAAAATGTACAAATCTAGGTATGCTGATCGTCTAATTTCTTAATATTCGGCCATCTAGTCACCCCATCACTAGTCTTATGTGTTAGATACCGCAAACTGCTACCTTCGTCAACAATGTTTTGCCGTTATAAAACAGCAATTTTATAATTACATATATTTTATATAAAGGAACAGCTGAGACAATGTCATTTTAAAAATTATCTTTTCAATGTACAAGGTTTGTTGGCATGCAAAATTACATTATGATTGATTAACTGTTTTAAAAATTACTGCAAACATAGAAACAGACTGCCATAGATTCAATAGTATATATATATATATATATATATATAAATGCTACTAATCTATCGAGTAGTAAGCTCAGAGTATGGATGACTGAATAGAGCTCACTTCCATAATAAGGGACCATGAATGCAGGTAAATACAGTACTTCCATCTCTGCGTATATCTTCGTACCGAACAGTCGTGAGGGTAAAATTGTATTATTATACTTGTTCGTAATGTGTAATCTCTAAAAATCTCTAAAATCCAATTACTTTCGAAAACATTTTAACATAAGCATTAATCCGAATTTCAAAACAAAAACACTACAAAGCGAAAAATTACTTTCTATTTGGAAGTCGATGTCTTTGGTACCTTTTCTTTGGTTTTTAGGGTTCCGTAGCCAAATGGCAAAAAACGGAACCCTTATAGATTCGTCATGTCTGTCTGTCTGTCTGTCTGTCCGTCCGCCCGTATGTCACAGCCACTTTTTTCCGAAACTGTAAGAACTATGCTGTTGAAACTTGGTAAGTAGATGTATTCTGTTAGCCGCATTAAGATATTCACACTAAAATAAAAAATAAACCATAAATTTTGGGGGTTCCCATACTTTAAACTGAATCTAAAAATATTTTTTTTCAGCAAACCCGTGTGGGGTATCTCTGGATAGGTCTTCAAAAATGATATTGAGGTTTCTAATATATATTTTTTCTAAACTGAACATTTTGCGCGAGAGACACTTCCAAAGTGGTAAAGTGTGCCCCCCCCCCACCCTGTAACTTCTAAAATAAGATAATGATAAAACTATAAAAAATATATGATGTACATTACCATGTAAACTGCCACCGAAAATTGGTTTGAACGAGATCTATTCAGTAGTTTTTTTTTAATACGTCATAAATCGTAACCCGCAATTTACCAAGTACGGAACCATTCGTGCGCGAGTCCGACTCGCACTTGGCCGGTTTTTTTTATTTCGCTTTGCAGGGTTTTGTTTTGGAAGTCGGTTATTTTTTTTGGTTTGGACCCTTCGGGTACGGAACACCAAATAAGACTCATTGCTGAGGTCTAGATCCAATAAAAAAGTTTTAAACATAAACCACAGTGGTTTTGGTTTATTTCAAGGCCAATATAATCTGTTAATTTTTTGTGTAAAATGGTAGCAAATTTCGATGAAAAAGCTCGATGTTTCGATGGAAAGAAGACAAAATTTGTTTCCCAGGTTTTTTTCCTGGGTGGGGTCTATGGTCAGAAGCCCAAATGTCTGACAGCCTCACTTACCATGGAGTCTAGTTGTACTACCGTGTAGGTTACCGGCTTTAGGTCAGATAGGTACTCTCTCCGTGTAAAATACTAATATTCATTTGTATTCGGTTAGAATAATAGACAAAACCTAGCCTATTGCGATAAGACCGCCCATTGTACACTTGTTATTGTGAACGTTGGTCCTGTACCTATGTTTTTTTTGTGGTGTGCAATAAAGTATATAATAAATAAATAAATAAAGGACCAGTCTAGCTAGGCAGATGATTATAGGACCGTCTAGCAGGTTTTCAAGCTGTATATGTTATATGTTAGACTATAACTGAGAAACTCCAGAAGACCTAAATAGAGCGGATAATTGATGATATATTTTTACCTTCAAAATTACGTTACGTAAAGTTTGAACAAGGATAAAACCCACAGAACACGATTTGACATAATAACTGTAACACTTACCTTGTTCTGAAACAAATTAATTGTTAAAAAAAAACGTCGTCAAAACTATTGTTAATTGTTCAAGCGGAAATTGAACTTCCAGAATAATGACAATGAACAATTTATAGGGATTCCCTCTAAACCACAAACGGAAATTTATAAATAGTTATTTTGCATAAATTACCTGTTTACTTAATAAATTGGACATTTATGGTGATTATTACACATTTATAAGATTCATTCTTCTATTTATTTTTGCTAGTTTGGGGTCGATGCTTCTCCAGAAAGTACTAACCACAGATATAAATCTAACTAGATGACGCGATTGTATGTACTTCGCGTGTCAAAAAACGGACTAAAGTTACGATCAATGATCTTAATCTGAGCTTTTTATTTAGCATTATCGGCACAGGGAATCCACCGAAATCTAGAAAAATGCCTTTTATGCCATATTGAGCTGTAAAGAATGTATAGAAAAAGTTGGCCGAGGCATTGGAAATGTTTCTTTAATTGGTAAGTAAATTCGTTTTTAAATTGTTTGTAAAAAAGTGGCACGCTTGGTTTTCATACAGATGGAGTTACTTGCGTTATCTAGTTAGATTTATGTCTGTGGTACTAACTAAGCTAGTCGAAGAACTTTATACTTCCATCACTTAAAAACTTAAATGCATTGGTCATTTTTTGAAATCATTGGTAATCATGACCATGTGGCTAAATAATAACAGCCGCACGGGTCGATCATCAAGGTTAAGCAACGCTCGACGAGGTCGGTCCGTGGATGGGTGGCCATTTCAACATACCGAGTTTCCTCCGTGCCTCGGCAAACACGTTAAGCCGTTGGTCCCGGCTGTCATTTGAAGATATTTGACAGTCGTTACGAGTAGTCAGAAGATTGAGATCTGACACCAGCCTAGCAAAGGGGTACAGTGTTACCCAGTTACTGGGTTGTGGAGGTCAGATAGGCAGTTGTTCCATGTAAAACTAGGTAGGATTGGGAAAAGGCTAGGCAGATTGATTGGTAATTATGACCTTATAGTCTGAAATGCAACCTCTCCATTATTTTTGTAAATCAAGTAGGTGCAGATAAAGTGTATATTAGGTAGTACAAGAGAATAAAAGCAAAGTAATATTAGTATAGGTAGTACCAGGGAGGAATGTTGATTTTTACACCAAATTATGAAATAAAATACCACCAACGTCACCCAAACAAACAATGAGACAAAACATGTGTTATTTCTATTGTTCACGCAATTAACAATTTACCGCATTTATTTAGGTGACTACTTAAGGCCGTACCCTGACCAAAAAATCGACATGAGATATGAGCATTCCTATTGGTCTAGCGGCACTGGTGGCGCATGAATTACAGTAGTGAATACGCCCAGATTTTAGAATAAAATCTTTATATAATCGAATATTGGTCTTTTGAAAAAAAAAACTTACAAAATGTTCGTTATCAAATTGTCTATCCATTAGTGTTAGTACAAAAAATAATTAATGAACACTTTACGAGGAGATGCATGCTATCAATAGTTATTTCTCATTTTTATGGTTTTGTTGGAAGGAGATTAGGAATTTAATGTATTTTTATTAAAAACTGCACAAAAACGACTAGCGCGGCGTTTTGCTCGGGGAGACGCCTTAACTTACATATTATATTAGTTTTTATAACCAAACGAAACTAGTTCGTAATTTTTTGTATACGAAGTACGATGATTCGGGACATGCTGGACATCGGCGGTTTGGGAATACTTTCATTGTGCGTACATATCGCTAAGGAGTGGAATTCCCTACCGGAGTCTGTGTTTCCCGATAGCTACAACCTGGGAGTCTTTAAGTCGAGAGTGAATAGGTAACTTCTAGGCAAGCGTGCTTCACCGTCCACCACATCATCGCTTACCATCAGGTGAGATAGTGGTCAAGCGCGTGCCTGTCAATAATTTAAAAAAAAAACACGTCGATGGTATTTTTTTTAAATATTAATAAGGTTAAAATATCCCGCTAAAATAATAATTTTGTCTGATAAATATATTTATATTGTCATATAGACGGCTAATATAAATGTACACCAATTAGGGGTAATTTGCGGTCGCAGATTTACGCACTATAATTAATCTCGGAGATAATGACAGCGCGTTGACTAGTGATGTACCATACATAGTTTCTCAGTATCCGGCCGGATATTGAGAAGTCTAATATTTAAATTTATTTCAATCTGCAGTAATGATCGTCGGAATGTAATAATAATAATATTACGTCCGAGTTTATCACTTCAACAAATCGAATTTTAAATAAATATATTTTCGTTACGGTTTATTTATCTATATATATATAAGAATGTCGTGTTAGTTACACTATTTATAACTCGAGAACGGCTGAATCGATTTGGCTGAAAATTGGTGGGGAGGTAGCTTAGAACCAGGAGACGGACATAGGATAGTAGGGTAGGTAGGGTAGATGAATGTTTGGTGTTTTTATGGCAAAACAAAGTTTGCTGGGTCAGCTAGTTACACATAAAAACATTGTTCCCTTGTTGATTAATGTATTTAATTATAAACTAAGGCTTTCTTAAAAGGTCACAAAAGTCATGTCGCTTCGCATTGACGTGTATTTTTAATAAAACATTTTTAAGGAGCAATAATGTCAATAATACAATTTATTAGTGTTGCGTAATTACTTATAATTATAAGCAAAACTTCCTAGTCGTCATAGATAATTCGTGAGGTTTAAAAAAAGAAGGTGACTAATATACAAATACAACAATCGCAGATAAAGACTCTTTGCAAAAGAAAATGTTAGTAGGTATTGTTACTATTTACTTCATAGTGTTGAGGATAATGTATATTGAAACGAAACAATTTGAAATTGTGTTTTCTGTGCGACCGAAAAACTATGTTTAACTAGTTAAAGGATAATAGGTATGTATTTACTATGGTAAAACCGAACCACAGATTTAATTAAGACTAATTCAATCCTTTCAAACTATGCCAAGTTTGTTGTGGCATACACATAGTTCACAATAGTTTAATAACTAAAATGAACAGCTTTTCTATACATTTATATCTATCTATACCAATAAAGAGGAAAGATTTTTTTGTTTGTTAGTTTGTACCGAATAGGCTCCGAAACTGCTGGACCGATTTAAAAAAATCATTTACCAATAGGAAGCTATATTATTCCTGAGTGACAGGCTATTTTTTTATCCCGAAAACAGGTCCTGTGGGGTGGTCCACGGGAGCGAAGCCGCGGGGAACAGCTATTATAATCTATACCAATATTATAAAGAGAAAAGATTTTTTGTTTGTTTGTTTGTACCGAATAGGCTCCGAAACTACTGGACCGATTTAAAAAATTCTTTCACCTATGGAAAGCTACATTATTCCTGAGTAACATAGGCTATAATATTGACGGGGGCGAAGCCGCGGGGGTCAGTTAGTAATATTATAAAGAGACTTAAAAACTACTGGACCGATTTCAAACATTCTTTCACCGTTGGCAAGCTACACTATCCCCGGGTGACATAGGCTACTTTTTATCCCTTTATTCCCACAGGAACGGGAACTACGCGGGTGAAACCACAAGGCGTCCGCTAGTTTTAATAAATTTTAAATCAGTTACTAAGGTCGACCAATTTTTCAGTAAAATGTACAAATCTAGGTATGCCGATCGTCTAATTTCTTAATATTCGGCCATCTAGTCACCCCATCACTAGTCTTATGTGTTAGATACCGCAAACTGCTACCTTCGTCAACAATATTTTGCCGTTATAAAACAGCAATTTTATAATTATATATTTTATATAAAGGAACAGCTGAGACAATGTCATTTTAAAAATTATCTTTTCAATGCACAAGGTTTGTTAGCAAGCAAAACTACATTATGATTGAGTATCTGTCTTAAAAATTACTGCAAACATATAAACAGACCGCCATAGATTCAATAGTATATATATATATATAAATAAATGCTACTAATCTATCGAGTAGTCGCTCAGAGTATGGATGACTGAATAGAGCTCACTTCCTATAATAAGGGTCTATGTAAATTTAGGTGAATACAGTACCTCCACCTCTGCATATCTCTTCGTCCCGTACAGTCGTGAAGTTATCTTAATTAATATTATAAAAGGGTATAATTGTATAATTATACATGTTCGTAATAGGTAATCTCTAAAAGTCCAGCAGGGTGACCATAAGCTCTTAGAGTAAGGTTATTTTGAGTGTGTGTAAGGGACATAAATGTATATGACGTGTATACATCTGTCCCTTACGCACACTCAAAATAACCTCACACTAAGATGTTATGGTCACCCCCTGATCCGATAAAAAAACATTTTAACAAAAAGAAGGAATCGCTTCCAAATCAAAACACTACAAAGCGAAAAAACAAAACACTACAAACTTTCCTTTCGGAAGTCGGTGTCTTTGGTACCTTTTTTTTTCGTTTTTGCACAGACTTCCGAAAAGAAAGTTATATTTCGATTCGTGGTGTTTTGTTTTGGAAGTCGGTTATTTTTTTTTGTTAAAAAGTTTTTTATATTTCTCTTTTTAGTTTTGGTACCATAAATTACCATGAAAATACGTATTAGTAAGGATAACTTAAAAACTACTCGTCAGATCTTAATCAAATTTAAATGGGGCCACATGAGAAGCACCAGCTTTCAAATAAAAACCGGCCAAGTGCGTGTCGGACTTCGCTCATTTAGGGTTCCGTACCAAACCGCAAAATTAAGTTGGTTGTAGTAGGAAAAATTAGGGCATTTCAAAGAAAAATCTGATTTATCAATAAATTGGTCGTAACAATAAACATTATCACCAAATTTCAAGTTCATAAGTCAATGGGCAGTCAAAAAAATCGCCGGCACAAATTTTTGTAAAAAACACTGACTTTGGTGGCTTCTCATTCCTTTGCTTTCCAATATTTTTTAACACAAAAAATACAGTATTTATCTACTCGACTAGTTCTAAACAACGATATCCCACTCGATAGGGTAGGACAAAAACTTTTTTTCACGCCTCCCCTTTTAGTTGTATGGTGACTTACTTGACTTAAGATCCTATGTCCCCTAGCTGGGGCAGAGGGCTTCCACAGTAGTCCTCCATCGAGACCGGTCTTGAGCTTCGCGCTTCACCTCGCTCCACGCCATTCCAATGCTTGTCGCTTCAGATAATACGGTACGTCGCCAAGATTGACGGGGACGGCCTCGCTTCCTTTTTCCTTGAGGATTCCAATCTAAGGCCTGTTTAGGAATGTGATCGGAATCCCTCCGGAGCGTGTGACCAATCCAACTCCATTTACGCCGCTTGATCTGTCGGTCGATCGGGGACTCGTTGCATCTCTCCAACAGCTCTACATTAGAGATGATCTCGGGCCAGTAAATTCCGAGGATGCGACGAAGACATCGGTTGACGAAGACCTGGATTTGGCGCGAGATGTCCTTTGTTACCTTCCACGTCTCGCACCCGTAGAGCAGCACGGATTTGACATTGGACCCGAAGACTTTGAGTTTAACCCTTCGGGTCAGTTTCCGCGATTGCCACACAGGTCTCAGCTGCGCGAAGGTAGCTCGCGCTTTGGCAATCCGAGAAGCGATATCCTCTTCAGTTCCTCCAGTCTCTGACACGACGCTCCCGAGGTACGTGAATTTGTGGACGCGTTCCACAACCTCTGTGCCGATTAACATCGGTGTAGAATTCTTCACACCTGTACGCATCTCTTGAGTCTTTCGGATGTTAATTTTGAGCCCAGTTTTCGCCGCCTCCTGGCGCAGGTCGTTCAGTTTCGCTTGCATGTCAGCGTGTGTATGACTCAGCAGGCATAGATCATCGGCATAGTCCAGGTCTTCCAAGACGTTGGTCAATCCCCACTCTATCCCGCGACGCCTGCCATCGTGAGTGCGCAACATAATTCCGTCGAGAACGATTATAAAAAGGAGGGGCGACAGAAGACATCCCTGTTGTATGGTAGCCCACTTAAAAAAAAAATTACAATTTGTAAGGCTTTGAGTCAACAAGATGCTTATACTGTGAAAATATGAAGACTGTAGCTGCAACCCTTTTGACTGTAAAACCCGTGTGACAGACGACGGACAGACAGACGGACAGACGGATACGTTAGTGACAGCAATGGGGCTCCATTTGGATCGGGTACGGAACCATAAAAAAACAACAAAATCGGATCATAATTGGCGCAGTAATCGTGTAACAAACATGCATAAACATACAGTCGAATTGAGAACCTGCTGCTTTTGAAGTCTGTTGAAAATTATTTCACTGATAGAACTTTACACTGTAGGTACTATTTCCATCTCGAAAAATTTAGGGTTCGGTAGGGACCATGAGAGCTACCCTGCGCGAAAAAATCGAGTGTTCGACATAAAATAATCTAATACCAGTGCAGTGTAAAAAGTCATAAACTGCAAAGAACCATATAATTGCATCACAGAAATAGGTCTGCGCGACCTTGGAACAGATAACTTTATCGTTTTTATCATTTTTCTTTTATCAGACGTCGAATGAAGAGCTCTTGAAAACAATTGTGTTTACAATATTTGTTCTAACTTTAGATGTCTCTGTGAAGAAACTGAAAAATTACACGGTAAAAGATTTGTATTTTTTTTTTGTTTTTATAATCTGTTTCCAATCAAAGACAGTAAAGGCGCTAGGTGTTTGGTTACCTGCATGCCTCTTTAGGGTTCCGTAGTCAACAAGGAACCCTTATAGTTTCGCCATGTCCGTCTGTCCAAAACCTAGTTTAGTGATTCTTAGTTTAAGAAAGCTATAATTTGGCATGTGAAATTAAAAGGAAAATTATGACAGCTAAGTAGGCTTTACAAGTTTACGAGTAATACTTGACGAACTAATTAAATTCTTTGAAACAAAATTTTGTAAAAAAAACCGCTGATTTGGTCGCATCTCATTCCTTTGTTTTCCAATATTTTTAAAATCATTATTATCGGTTCTTAATTGGGGGAGTATAATCATGTAAGAAACAAACCAAAAACATACAGTGAGTGAGTCGCCGAAACCGTTTCAACAACAAAAAAAAAACGACTTTTTAGTCCACATTATTGTGTAACTACGGAACCCTATTACTGCGCGTGGCCCGACATGCACTTGACCGGTTTTTTATGATGCAAGACTCCAAGAGGTAAATAAAATAATCAAAAAAACATGAAAATTCGCAGTCGCGAATTCTGCTTATGCTAAAATTAACTTAAATGAGATTCTTGCCTTATTTACATGACAGAACGAATTATCGAGATACGTAATAATTAAAATACACTATAATTAAGGTCAAGAAAGATACACTTAGATTGAATTTATAATGAGAATTTTTTGTCGTTTTTTTACGGCTAGCTGGTAAAACCTGAATGAGGAAACTTATTATTTTTATTATAAATAGTTAATAAGGTAATAAAATTATAGAACTCGTTCGATCTTTGTTGATTTGTGTTATCGCGAGCGTCAATTTTTTCCTCATTTTCTCAAATTAGAAACTTTGCTTATTTGAAAATAGTTACTAATCTATGCTAAATAATAAAAGCCGTGCTGGTCGATCATCCAGGTTAAGCAAAGCTTGACGAGGTCGGTCCGTGGATGGGTGACCATTTGAACATAGCGAGTTTCCTCCGTGCCTCGGAAAGCATGTTAAGCCGTTGGTCCCGGCTGTCATTTGAAGATCTTTGACAGTTGTTACGGGTAGTCAGAAGCCTGATATCTGACACCAGTCTTGCCAAGAGGTATTGTGTTACCCAGTTACTGGGTTGTAGAGGTCAGATAGGCAGTCGCTCCATGTAAAACACTCGTACTCTGGTTAGACTGGAAGCCGTCCCCAAAATAGTTGGGAAAAGGCTAGGCAGATTGATTGAGTTACTAATCTATGCATGACCCCGATTTCTGAACTCATTCTTAACTCGAAGTTTGCAATTCATAAACTGCTTTATAAGTTTTTTTTGCGCTTTTGACAGTGATTTAAATTCAAGTAGGCACATGAATACTTAGAAGGTCTTTCCCCAAGACCTTTGGGTAATATTGGAAAGAGAAAAAGTTGTATTTCGATGCGATTTTCCTCGAGATTTTATAAAGCAGCTATCGGGGATTTACTTTGCTGGTGGGATATCTATATTATATATACCTATGCTGACAGTAGGACAATACGATACATATTTATGTAGGTGTGAAAAATAAAATATGTCAAGCGGTGAAAACAACTTATTGTTTGTGATATCAAGCAGAAGATACTGCACCGATCGTATAATGATAACGGAAATAACCGAGTTAAGGCGGTACCCCGAGCAAAACGCCGCGCAAGAAGTTTTTTGTGCAGTTTTTAGGAGCTATCTACTCGTTATTTAAAAAGAAATATCAATTAATAAAAATACATTAAATTTCTACATAATATTGATTCTAAAATGGTAGATTTAGTTTTTTTTTAAATGTTGTATATATTTCACTAATCTACTTCCAAAAAAACATGAAAATGAGAAATAATTATTGATAATATGCATCTCCTCGTAAAGTGTTCATTGATTATTTTTTGTACTAACACTAATGGATAGATAATTTAATAACGAACATTTTTGTAGAATTATTTTTTTCAAAAGGCCAAAATTCGATTTTATAAAGATTTTATTCTAAAATCTGGGCGTATTCACTACTGTAATTCATGCGCCACCAGTGCCGCTAGACCAATAGGAATGCTCATATCTCATGCCGATTTTTTGGTCAGGGTACCGTCTTAAACAAAAAGATAATATTTTATAAGTACACTCCTGTTTATACACACACATAACACTATTATAAGGCCCTCATTAAATCTGGCTAGCCTTTTTCCAACTATATTGGGGTCGGCTTCCAGTCTTACCGGATTCAGCTGAGCACCAGTGTTTTACATGGAGTGACTGCCTATCTGACCTCCACAACCCAGTAACTGGGTAACACGGTACCCCTTGCCAAGACTGGTGTCAGATCTCAAGCTTCTGACTACCCGTAACGACCGTCAAAGATCTTTAAATGACAGCCGGGACCAACGGCTTAACGTGCTTGCCGAGGCACGGAGGAAACTCTCGGTATGTTGAAATGGTCACCCATCCACGGACCGACCTCGTCAAGCGTTGCTTAACCTTTAATATCGACCCGTGCGGCTGTTATTATTTAGCCACGAGTGTTTAGTTATCTCAAGATATTATATTTTATGCATCAGCTGCTTTAGGCTTACGTGCCCCTAGTCGAGTAGTCGGTATCTTTGATATCTCTTGACTATTCAAGTGTTTTGAATTGATAATCACTACCTAAAAAACATAGGTATCTACTGAAAAATATACGGCAGGATCAGGGTAATATTATATATTTTAACTCACTTTTTTCTCACTTTCAGTGATGCGATTACTTAATTTCTCTGTCATATGACGTAGAATTTTAAACGTTTTCAAATCACTAGAGCCTTAAGCCTGTCAGCTGTCAAATCTTATGATCACAGATCAACTGTGATTGGTTACGCCATTACCATTAAAATATACTGATCCAATATCCGTCCTTTCCTAAATTCCGTTAAATTTAATTTATATATATTTAAATTTGGTTTCCCTACCTTTATTACTTAATAAAAACAACCTGACGTGACATTGGCTGAATGCACAAGCCAGAAGAAAAAAAAAAAAAAAAAACTGTGATTGACAGTTGACAGTCTATCAAAATAATATATTTATTTATTTACTTCAACCTTATCACATAAAATCTTTACAGGATTACACCCAATACGATAAATGCGCTTATCCAAAGTTACTTCACATTCGTAACTACAGTAAACTTTATCTATTACATAACAGTATCTAACTATTACATATTTTAACAATGCACTCCTTGTGAATTCACCCAGAGTACAGCAGAATAGGTCCGTCTCAATACCCACGAGGTTGAGCGTACTTATATGATTTGATTGAAGTTAAATTCAATAAGTTTTTAGAAATGGGTTAAACGCGGAACTCATAGGATGGACCCGCAGACATGCCTGGACCTCATATCATTTGTCTGTAGGTACAATATCCGTCCAAGTAGTGAATACCCCACTTAAGTATGTCAAGATGTCCCTGATTCACCAAGTAAGGCACTTCAAATTTTGAGTACATACTTAGCAGGAAAGCAACTTCTACAAGACAATAATCACGTGTTTTTGCAATATGACAACTATTGATGCCACTTCATGAAAGTCATGTCCTATGTAGTTATCCTATATATTAACAAGAAATTAAGAATAACATGATCTTTAATCATTTTATTCTTAATTTATTTTCAGAGCTCTTCCAATCATTGTTGTAATTTTTATGATGAATTTTATCTTCGCGAATGAACATTTTCAACGCAAATAACAAAAACCAGAATCCATATTTGAAAAAGTATTATTTTCTTTTCCTTATTTTCTTCTTTTAGCATATAATATGTAAACACCAATAAATAAATTACGTCCTTACGTAGACAATACAGAAATTACGTTTTACTTTTTTCTTCATACAATTTAAAGGCATGACGAATGCCTTGGTGATACCATAAGGAAAAAAAAAGTTTTCCTCTTTGATTTGGTACCCATTGGTTGACAATGACCAACCTGCGGTTTCTACGTGCCCGGAAAATTAGCCTTCCGCCTTCTATAAGAAACTGAGTCACTTATTTTTGTTGGACAAAGTATCTATGTTAAAATATAATAAGTTTATAAATCTGGAACATAATAATATTGCTTTATCCTTTTTCTTTGGGAGCAATGTGATTGCAACGTCGTTCCAATTGACAAGCGAGAGTGATTACAATAATAAACGTGTTTTATTCCGGACGGTACGGGACGATTAGTTTAAATATATATATTTTGTACTAGCTGAACCCCACGGCTTCGCTCCCGTCAACTTCCTACCTACCTACCCTACCCTACATACCCTTCCTACCCACACCTGCCCTACCTACCTACCTACCAATTTGTCAAACTAAGTATATTTATTTGAATAAAATTAATATCCGAATGTAACCAACTTTTGTTTTACCGGCGATCTAATTAAATTTTGGAACACAAAAGCTGCTATTGTGACTTAACTATGATAGTGAGTTATATTCTCTAACATACATTTTTGTAGGTTATAATGAGTACTTTAATCATGTAGTACATTATTTTTATGCATCATCAATAGTTTTCTCAGCGAACGCCAAATATTGAATTTTAAAGTCAAAATTTTTCGACTTTGGGTTACCTTATTGCAACTTTCATAAGGATCTCATATTTTTTTGGAAAATTAATTATAGCCTATGTTACTCGCGAATAATTTAGCTTTCCATAGGTGAAAGATTTTTTTAAATCGGTCCAGTAGTTTCGGAGCCTATTAGGTACAAAACAAACAAACAAAAAAATCTTACCTCTTTATAATATTGGTATAGATGCAACGGTATTTTAAAACTTGTCGTCCCCGGATTAAAACACGTTAAGTATGCAGCAACCATAAGAACAAAGGATGCGGGGCCGTGAGGAATAAGGACCTATAATACTAGAAGACGCCTCGCGGTATCACCCGCGTAATTCCCGTTCCCGTGGGAATACAGGGATAAAAAGTAGCCTATGTCACCCGGGGATAGAGTAGCCCATCGGTGAAAGATTTTTGAAATCGGTCCAGGAGTTTTTAAGTTTATTCGTTACATACAAAAATACAAATCTTTCCTCTTTTTTAGTAGCATAGAAATATAGATATAGAATGCGATGAAAACTGTGCTCTTTATTGCAAATTATTAAGTAGATAGTCTATTGCAAACTGTTTAATGATTAAGAGATCACGAATTCAATTAAATATTGATTGTTATTGGAAGTTTGTTACGATGGATGTATTTATCGTAGAGGTCCTTGCAAGAGTTCTCAAACATTCTGAGCTGTCTGGACAGATAAGATATTGAATTGTTTTGCTTGTCTAGCACTTGTTTTTTATCAATGATTTCATGTTTCACTCTCTTTGTTAACTGTACTTTAACTTCTTTTTTCTTGTGGTCCCAAAATACTACTAAAAATAATGAATGTATTTATAGGTGGAATCTGGGACCGCGGTCCCGGTCCCAAAAGCCCCACGACCCATGAAGATAAGGTTATTTACAGAAACCGAAAATTATATTTTTATTTTTTAACCGACTTACCAAAAAGGAGGAGGTTCTATGTTCGACTTAGTTTGTTTTTTTTTTGTTTTTTACCGACTTCTCCGTCAATTGTGGACCGATTTTGAAAATTCTTTTTTTGTTTGAAATAGTTTCGAAATTCGTCCCATTTTAATTTGGTGAAGTTCTGATGAAGAACTTCTAAGATATACAACATAACTCTTCAAGAAATAACGGCTAATGTCGCGGAATTGTTGCAATCGCATGTATGTTCATTGTTTATACCATTTCAAAACATATGATCACGCCAGTACGTTCTTAAGGGGTACGCAGTTCTTTCAATTCACCGGTTATGATGAAGTTTCATGGTATTCGGGGCATCTATTCTGGAGTTATAGTAAACTTACTAAACAACTTGCTTAGTAGGTAGGTACAGCTAAACGGTGAAAAATAAAAAACCTTTTTAGAAAAAAAAACACTACCAACTTCCAAATAACAAAACTGCAAAGTAAAAAATAAGTTTATTTTTGGAAGTCTGTGTCCATAACGCAAAAAAATTATACCTGCCAAAGACACAGACTTCCAAAAATAAACTTATTTTTTACTTTGTAGTTTTCTTATTTGGAAGTCGGTAGTATTTTTTTTGTAAAAAAGTTTATTATTTAACTAAAATATACCTATTTGATACACATCTTAGGTTATCTTTTCTTCTTTCTGGAGTGAAAAGTTTTTTTTTTTCTTTATGATCACAGATATACAATGTCTTGCCTATATATAATATTCTACGTAACAATTCAATAAGTGATTAGGTCGGACAATGGGCCGTTAGAACTCCTCAAATATGCTGTGGAACGAATCATCACCATTCATTATTTCATAGCGTTACATTTAGGGCAGCTTCCTTATCTGTATGTACGTCATCGTCATTTACATGTGGTAAGATAGGAAAGAATAGTTGATGACTTATGGGTACATACTTAATCTATGTAATGATGGAATTCTAAGGCCATTTTAGTTATTATTTATCTAAAGATTATTCTGTAGAATTAAGACGACGATTAACGCCAACGACCTTGAAGGAACAAAACGCGCACTTGTTTCACACCCGCGCAACCCAAAATTTAATAGTTTTTTGTACTTTCCTTATGACTTTAAAAAAAAGCTTCAGATCAAAATGTAGATAATTAAATTTTCTTTGAGATGGTGTCGATTTCATTAAAATACGCCCAGCGGTTTAGGTGCGATTATCGTGTTTTTGTTCGTTTTAGACATAACTTTACAAATTAATTACACTATGTTATACGAATAAAACTCAAAATTTTCTTAGATCAAATTACTAATAAAATGGTCTAATATAGCATATATTTTTTCCAATAAATTACGACGAGCCGTTTAGACGTGATTCTTATCTTAAAATCAGCTACTCAAGGGAATCGGCGCCTTAAAAGACTCATCATCAACTTCCTGTTCCATGTTACTTCGTTTTCTTCTTCGCTGGCACGACAGTTGTTCATAATTTTGTTTGGCACAAAACTAAGTAATTGCCCTGGCCTGCCCTATATTTTATTTATTAATTTTATCTGTATTACATTTACCATTACAGGACCCCCAATTCGATAAATGAGTTCATTACCTAAGTTTCCTAGACTCAAAACGAATTATATCACCATCGTACTCATCTATAATCAATAATTAATAATTTGCAATAATCCTGCACCAACCGGGGATTGTCCTTGGGTGCACTTGCGCAGTGCATACAGGGATAATCGTCGGTTGGTGTCACATTTCCTGATACATGCCTACCTAACGGGGCCTCTACGAGTTGCCTTCGGCTCCTCGCACGCCTTTCGAAGGACTAGGACCCTAAGATCTCGAGAAAGACAAAAAAAAAACAAAATAATTTATGTTATTATATCTAATCTCTGGAGCCCTAACCATTGCATCGGTAGCTTGTACCCTGCTCCCAGCACCAGCAGATATCTTTTTTTTTTACTTACCTTTTTCAAATGTTTTTAACCCCCGCCGGAAAAAGAGGGGTGTTATAAGTTTGACGTGTGTTGCTGTGTATCTGTGTAACTGTATGTCTGTCTGTAGCATCATAGCTCCTAAACGGATAAACTGATTTTGATTTAATTTGTTTTGTTTGAAAAGTGATTTTGTCGAGAGTGTTCTTAGCTATGTTTGAATAAAATCGGTTCAAAAGTTATGGGCGTTTTACTGTTTGAATCGGGGTGTTTTCGCAAGATAAATGTGTCGGGGGTTTATTCAATTTTTAAATTTTACTTGTATATGCAAATATTGAAAAATGTAATGTAAAGTACCTAATTAAGAAAATAATTATATTGACCTCCAAGCAACTAACGGAGATCTATAATGCGAAACAGTCTAAATTCTTGTAGACTAACAAACAAGAAGACCACTTCTTATCTACGAAGTAACATTGTATAGATTACAATGTTATAGGTCTCATAAATTAGCAAAAAAGTCACGCTTAACATGAAATGAAGTACTAAACGTCACGACCATCAATTGCCTGATAAAAAGCAAGGGCGAGGGCGTCAGCTGGGAAATATTGAATGAGAGCGATTAAAAAAAGGTTACGTTGTAAATGAACGGAGCCCTTGAATTATAATACTAACAATTTTACTTGTAGTGGTTAGGAAGGCTAGGAAAGCATAATTTGAAATGGTTTTCTAAAACCTTTTTAGAATAATACTTTTTTTTTTCACGGTTTCGTCCGCGTGGATCAAATTTTTACCTGACTGCCGAAGGAGGGTAATGTGTTTTTATCAGTCTATGTATGTATGTTTGTTCTATGTTGCGTTCTGGAGACCAAACGCGTTGGCCGATTTTGATGATTCTTATGTCAATCGATTCGTCTTAACCTTGCGTGTGTCTTGTATCTTTCAATTTAACAATATCGACTGGATCTTGATTCAAAATCCACGTGTTAATGACAGCTAACTGACTAAACGCATGAATGAAGGAAGGAGTGCTTAACGGAATAAGACCTTCATTTATTGCCTGATATAAAAATCGCAATCGCAATGGCCTTTATATGTTTGACACTTTATTCAAAGTAAAAATAAAACATATTATCCAGGCTCCAGTTTCTATCGTCTTCCGTATGCTAAGTTCCAGTACGGTTTTATTAGACACAGTATATCATGTAAATGAGATTGTCACTCGACCGATGACCTTCCGAAAGCGACCGTGCTCGTTGCGCTTGCGACTGTAAGTGGGTCACATTCGTTTCCGCCAAAATGTTATCCTTTCACGGTTTCAAATTGATTGGATATTTGTTAATTATGGCTAAAGTTTATTAAGGCATATATATATTCTCCAATGTTAACGCGGTACTGGCCGTACGTCCGCTCGGTGTCAGAATATCAATATTAGACCTCCTTTTGGACAGTTTTGTTTGCAAAATATTTTTGATTTACATATCCTAAGTAGAAGAAGCTCGTGGCTAAATAATAACAGCCGCACGGGTCGATCTTCAAGGTTAAGCAACGCTTGCCGAGGTCAGTACGTGGATGGGTGACCATTTCAACATACCGAGTTTCCTCCGTGCCTCGGAAAGCACGTTAAGCCGTTGGTCCCGGCTGTCAATTGAAGATCTTTGACAGTCGTTACGGGTAGTCAGAAGCTTGAGATCTGACACCAGTCTTGCCAAGGGGTATGGTGTTTCTCAGTTACTGGGTTGTGGAGGTCAGATAGGCAGTTGCTCCATGTAAAACACTGGTACTCAGCTGAATCCGGTAAAGCTGGAAGCCGACCCCAACAACAATTGGGAAAAGGCTAGGCAGGCTAGGTTAAGAAGAAATTCTATTTTTGTTGTTTTTCTGTGTTGCTGTCATAAAGTATGATTTTCTTTATATTTATTAAATTAATAAAATATATTAATTTTCAAGGTAAGCATTTCACTTTTGGATTACAGCCCACATCCTCATCTTTTTCATCTTTTTCAACTATCAATTTTTCTGTGTAAAAAAGACCAAGACGTTTTGGAGGAGTATGCAAAAGAAACGAAAAAATATCGTGTAGTTAATTATTTTTTTAAAGCAAGAGTATAAGTCATACGAGAAAACCATGTTTCACAAATAATGTACATGAATCAATTATAAATATATATTTTTTTCAAACCTTTTAACCTAGCCGTTACTAAGGAGTATGCTTTAGAAAGTAACCGTTTTACGGCACTAAAGCGGAGTAAGGGCCTTAAGCTTTACAGGGATTTAGTTTATGAAGTTATGCTCAACCAGTTTTTCAGGGCCCGTACTAAATATAACGTGTCGTCGCCATCTTGATTCCGCTATTAAAAAGGATAGTGCTCTTTGTCCTGTATAGCTCTACCTCATAGTGAAACCATGATAATTTTTACACGTCAGAGTTCGGCCAAGGGCGTCGCCAAGGGGGGCCGGTAGGGGCAGTTGCCCTCCCCTAGAGATTAAAAAAATAAGTATCCAAATGTAAAGAAATCAAAGTCCTAAGTCAACATAAACCCAACCCAACAAATCCAGCCATTTGTTGATGTCCTAAAAAAGTACTAAAAGCCTTGAAAATTTCGGGTCGGTCTACCAAAATCAATCGTTAAGCAGCCTCAGGAGACTAAAAACCTGGTTATGAATAACTATGGGGGAAAATCGCCTCAATGGTCTGGGCATGATGAAAGTGCACAGAAAACTTATAAGATTTACTTAACTAAGTGGTCGAGAAGTTTACCCAAACCCCCCGATGATTGAGCTCGTGGAACGTTACCCATTGGACTTTATACCGTTATTATAACAATCGCCGTACGGTTAAGGGGCAGTTTAAAGCTTCATATGCTTTTGACTGTACCGTATTTAAAATTCATACTTTTTCCCATGCTCCATATATCAACTTGCCGCCCTGGTCCATCGGCTGGCGACGCCCTTGACTACGGCCCCTGAATTTACATATCATTAATAGTTTGCGTCTATCTATTAACAAGGTTGCCGATAGTGAAAATCAAACACACTTTGAAAAAAACATTATATTTAGCGCTGGCAGTCAAATTGGCCAAGTATAGCAAACTCGATAATTTTTCGGCATAACCAGTGCAAAAAAGTCACACATCAGAAACAAGGCTTTCGTAGAATCATCTAGTTCGAACTAACTTGTTAGTTTTTTGCACTAAAATCTAAATTTAGAGCCAGCTGAGATCAAAACCTGTTTAAGTACCGACGAACCACTTTAGTGATAAATGTTCCGTACCATATCGAGCAAAACAAGATTCTTCTAACAAGAAACGTACAAAAAGCGTTTTTATACATAGTTGATATTTTAAATTTCGGCGAAGTGCTAGAAACTGCTCCTTAGTAAGCACCATAATGTAGACAATTGGTAAAAAAAAAACAGAAATTAAACCTGATTGCCGTTGCGTTGGAAGGCTTCTCAACTCTTCTTCTCAACTTCTCTCAGGCCTGTCAACGCAACGTCTTCCGGTTCGCGGTCAAAATGATATGCAACGATAAAAAAGAGCGTTTTAAGTGAAAACTACAGGAATGACAAAATAACGTTAACTAATACCAAATTAACTAAGTTCTAGGGTTTTCAACCAATGCTCAAATTAACAATGTGGTCGATGAAATGTACACTATTGCCTAATTATGGGCGATTCTCATTTATTCTGCCATTATTTTCACTACCAAATGTTACCCTTCCCAAGCGTAACCTTGCAGTAGCAAATTATCTACTCCATAACGAACTGTGTCATCATCGGCCTAGCCTTTTCCCAATTGTTGTTGGGGTCGGCTTCTAGTTTTATCGGATTCAGCTAAGTACCAGTGTTTTACATGGAGCGACTGCCTATCTTACCTCTACAACCCAGTAACGGGGTAACACGGTCCCCCTTGGCAAGACTGGTGTCAGATCTCAAGCTTCTGACTACCCGTAACGACTGTCAAAGATCTTCAAATGACAGCCGGGACCAACGGCTTAACGTGCTTTCCGAGGCACGGAGGAAACTCGCTATGTTATAATGGTCACCCATCCACGGACCGTGACCTCAGCAAGCGTTGATTAACCTTGAAGATCGACACGAGCTCCTCCATAACGAACTGTGTGACTAAAAATATAAAAATAATATTGGGCACACGATCCAATTATTTACGCTGATAATACTAATTTATGTAATCATGGGCCGATGTGTACTACTTATTTATTATTTAGTTTTCTATTTCAAATGTAACAGTATTTGATACGCACGTTCCGTACCTTGTTATGTATAAGGTATCACGTTACGTAAGTAGCAATATAAGAGTACTTTAATTTGAATCTTATGCTCATATACATATAGTTTTATTGAATTCATTTCGCCATCATCATTCCGTCGAAAGATGTCAGCTAATGGACTGAGGCGTTCCCCAGACATCACCGCATCTACCAGTCTTGTGTATTTTGTATCCAAATACCAACGATCTTCACCAGATCGTCTGAACCCGTCTTGAGAAGTCTCTACTATCGCTTAAGGTTACACTAGTCGAAAATTCTTCCATACAAATGTAGTCTGGCGATTACTCCACCGTTTGACGCTTTATGTTCAAAATAAAACTCAAGTCTCAACATTATCTAGCCCTGTATGGAAACAAAAACGTAAAAAAATATATTTTTAAAAGTTATGAGCGTCGAAAGTACCACATTACAAGACAAATTTTAACGCATCTTTGGGCGCAAATAAATATGAACCATATGAAGAAGGAAAATTGCGAAACGGTCACCTTACAGGGATAGATAAGTAGTTCAATAATGCCAATAATTATATTTTGAGCAGATATATTTAGTAGGTTTTCCATGATATCCATACTCCCAAAGGTCTGTTTATAAAATTTCGCACGCTCGTTTTCGTCCTAAATCATCATCCATTTCGCTACAAATTTGTAAAAGTGTGTATTCGTACGCGAATTAGTACTTCTTACTGCTCATCACAGCATCTATCTCTTTCGCACCTGTTGTCGGATGAGATAGCATGCATTTTAACCCAGCGCACAAAATGGTTCGAACCTTAAGGCACCGATTCCCTTGAGTAGCTGATTTTAAAATGAGAATCACGTCTAAACGGCTAGTCGTAATTTATTGGAAAAAATATATGTTATAGTAGACCATTTTCTTAATAATTTCATCGTTTGAGCAAATTTTGAGTTTTATTCGTATAACATAGTGTAATTAATTTGTAAAGTTATGTCTAAAACGGACAAAAACACGACAATCACACCAAAACCGCTGGGCGTATTTTAATGAAATCGACACCATATCAAAGACAATTTAATTATCTACATTTTGATTTGAAGCTTTTTTTTTAAAGTCAAAGAATAATAAGGAAAGTACAAAAAACTACTAAATTTTGGGTCGCGCGGGTGTGAAACGAGTGCGCGTTTTGTTCCCTCAAGGTCGTTGGCGTTAGTCGTCGTCTTAAGATACTTATTTCTGCTTAAAAACATTGTCGACTTCCGGTTTCAAAGGCTTAAGCAAATGAGCACATGTGTCTCAAGATGCCAGTAAAAGAGGGCTCGTCCGGCATTTCACTTTTAGCCAATCATCCGTCTCGCTGGTCAATAGGATCGCTTATTAGAACTAGTCCGACTTGATTCTCTCTTGCGTAATTATCTAATGCATAATAATGTCATCACATCAGTTTGTAACCAATGTAAGTAAAAGTATCATATGAATGAGCACAGCCTTAATTAGTTGCTGGTATTATAATTCTGAACAGAACAACATTGCTAGCACAAGCGTAGATACGGAAAGGCTAGGTGGGGTAGAGTCCCGGGGCCCCCAAGCTCAAGGGACCCCTCGACATCAATGAAGCCCAAGAAGGACTGTTTCCTAACTACTAACTAACTACCTTAACTTAGCCATACTTTTCTTGCCCTTCAGTAAAGTTCACAGAATTAAGTTTGGTTTAAATAGTACCCAATTTCATTTTTGCCCCGGAGCTCTTGGTAACATAGCTACGCCACTGATTGCTAGTGGTTACTGGAGACTTTGTTAACTGGTAAAACAATACTAAGTCGATTTAAATATTATCGATTGATTTAATGTTTTTTTTTTCCTTTTCATTGTTTCTCGCGAGGTGAGACAATCGAAGGTTTAAAGTGTAATCAAATTAATTAGATAATTGCTGAGAAAAATATTCTAATTTATTTGTCTCTTTTCTATCATGATCCACGTTTATATACTCGACAGCTGATAACCACCGTTTCTGGCTTCAGACTTCTAATTTATGGTATTGGTAAATCTCTTATTTTTTTAATTTTTTTTTTATAACCTATAGGCTCGCCCTTGACCACAATCTCACCTGATGGTAAGCGATGATGTGGTCGACGTTTTACACGACGTTTGGAGCGATAATGCAATACAAACAGTTCTGAACTTCTGTTTTTAAAATACTAATTATATATCTATTGTAATAGCTACATTTCCAGAATATATAAAAGTAAAAAAATATTTAATGGCATAAAGAGGAGCAGTGGTGGCCCAGTGGTATCGACCGCGACTTACAAGTTGTAGGTCGTCGGTTCGAACCCAGGCATATCGAGCTGGCGCTTTACTTTGTGTAAATTATTTCATCACCATTGCTCTCAAAACGATGAAGGAAAACATCGTGATGAAACCAGCATGTCCTAGAACCAAAAAATCGAATACATGTGATATCCACCAACCAGCACTGGGCCCGTGTGGTGGATTACGGCCCACTCCCTCTCACAGAGAGGAGGCCTTAGTCCCAGCAGTTGGAAACAATAAAAGGCTGATGATGAATGGCATAAAAATAAGGTTAACTTAGACAATGTTGTGGAATCCTCTGACGCCTGCACTGTTAGACTAAGAACTCATTCAAAGGGCTCGGGAGATACTCTATTAATGATTGGAAATTAACTATGAGCAGATCATTAACACTAATACAATGGAAAGACCCAAAACATATTGTTATTTTACAAACAATATGCTATAATGTTTAGTGTTTATCATAATACGTTCGTGATTGATGAAGAAAAGCGACACTTCCAATAATTAGAGTGAGTCAACATTGCATTTGTCACCTGCACTGTATTTACCTAATACCTTTACCGTTTGTATTTACCGTTAGCTATTTTAAAAGAGTGCTGTTATAAGTTTGTCGTGTGTTGCTGTGTATCTGTATTTCTGCATGTAGCATGACAGCTCCTAAACGGATGACATGATATTGATTTAGTTTATTTTGTTTGAAAGGAGACTTTGTACTTGCTTGTGATTTGCATGCCTCAAGGTGTAATATGGTTGGACTTTGCTATATTTTTTAACAACTTCATGTAATTCTGCTAGTATGGGACTAGCAAATAAATGATTATGAATTATTATTATGAATTATGTTTGATGAATATCGGTTCAAAAGTTATGGGCGTTTTACTGTTGGAATCGGGGTGTTTTCGCAAGATATCGTGTCATAATTACGTGTTTCGATTGAAGCGTGTCTACAACTAGGTATATTATACTCGTATGTTGTTTAAAAAACATGAAATAAAAATTAAAACAAAAATTAAAAAACCTCTAAAAAGCAAAAAATAAGCCTCGTACTCGCATCGGTGAAACGCTAAGTAAAAAAAAATAAACTGCTGTACTCCTGATTTGAGTTCTATGGCTACATAAGCATCTAATCTACCTTCTTCTGCACCATCAATTCTTTCTTCTACTCTCTCTCTTCTGCTCTTCTTGATTTATCAACTGTCCACTTTCTTGTTCTCTTTCTCATAGGTTTTGAACTGCTATTATTATTTTCTACATCATAACTTATGTTGACCTCGATTTTGATTGTAACAATGATTTCCAATTGCATTGTCAGATTAATACTTATAGCTGTAAAAATCAAAGGAAAAAGTGAAGATCCACCGAATTATATGTTCTTTTTCTGACATTAGCGAGTTAAGTAAGGGGTGTCTCAGAATGTTTTTCGTTTTTGATACTTAAAAAAAAGGTAATAGAATAAGTTAAAACTCGCTTTATTTACTGTTTAATTAACGAGCAGTTTTCCAATTTTGTTTATTAAAAACAATAATAAGTAAATGTGCATCCTTGACTTCCTGACACTCAATTTTCCTGGAACTAAAATCTTAAATCACACGCCAAAAAGTGAGGGACCGACTATTCCTTGACGTGATATGGCAGCCCAAATAGCCCAGATTAAACGCTTGCTGATGTTCTCCTATAGAGCTGCTTAAAAAGTTAAGTTTACAAACTAGTGCCACCCAACCTGAATGTTTAAAAGCAAGCAAAGACTCACAGACGAAACAAATAATGAAAATTTTAGTTGCAGGCCAAACGAGTGTCAGGACGAGGAGGGTGCGAATTTACTTAATTTCGTTTTTTACAAATAAAATTACAATACTGCTCATTAATTCAACAGTAATTAAACTGAGTTTTAACTAATTCTAGTACCTTTTTTATAAGTATCAAAAACGAAAAACATTCTGAGACACCCAGTAGGTAGTAGTAGTAGAACCGCATTTGAAATTAAGTAGATATGGCTGCTGCCAACTAAGTTTGACCACCGAAGATTGGCAGTTCAACCGACCTTGAAGAACTTGGACTATGCATTAGCCAATTACCTACAGGCTGTAATTAAATAAATAAGTACGTACTTAAACTTGATTAGACTACTAGAAAATAATATTTTATTTTTACATAAGTACATTATTATTTACAAACTAATATTAGAAATAAAATAAGAATACAAATATGTACATTTACGGGGCGTCAAAAAATTTGTCCACATCCCTGTCAACAGGAAAAGTAACCAAAGGCTGGCAGCATTGCCATCCAAAAAAGGCCAGCCCTCTGGTCTCGTGCAGAGTCGACCAACCGCTTGGCGATATCCCAAAATAATAGGTGTGCACTCGGACCCCATGGCCCTAGTGTTTCAACCCCAAACCGCTCAAACACATAATTACCAATTAAATTGTTGTATTTGCGCCGTTTGAGGTTTTCAGTACCTGCAGCAGCCGCCCCAGCGCAGCCCACCGTGCTAGGAAGATGGGATGGTGCAAGGGTGTCGACGCAAGTTGCATCCCACAGCAAAGACCTACTCGTACCTAGAAAATAATGTATTTACATCCATCAATAAAAATATTAGTGTTATGGAATTTAATATAACTAAAATATATTTGTTACTGATTGCGTCTAACCGTTGCGTTTAAAAAAGTCAAAACGTCAGAGACCAGTTACGCTATGTTTCGCTTGATTTAAGATAAGTGTTACACCGGTTCTTTTACGATTTGTTTATAGTATTTAGTTGCAAAGAACGTGTCCAGGTCGATCTTCAAGGTTAAGCAACACTTGCCGAGGTCGGTCCGTGGATGGGTGACCATCTTTAGATAGCGACTTTCCTCAGTCCCTTGGAAAGGTCCCGGCTGTCATTTGAAGATCTTTGATATTCGTTACGTTACGGATTGTCTGAATTTTGGGATCGACTCCCTTTCTCCGTCAACTAAGTTACGGGCCCCGTCTGAAAGTATTCCGAAACTTCGGAGTGAAAAAACAAGTGTCAAGTTCAATGTGTTGTCATTCATTCCGAACGAATCCTTCATCCGTAGGTAATACGGAGTAGGAAACGCCCGTAACGAACGCCGAAACTACAGAATTAATGCTTGGGAAGTTGACCCCCTGACAACAGTCTCACCAAGGGATGTCGTGTTACCCAGTTACTGGGTTTTGTAAAAAACTGGTACTTAGCTGAATCCGGTTAGACAGGAAGTATGGAAGCCAACCTCATCAGACTAGGGAAAAATCTTCGCAGATTGATTGCAAAGATAAGAAAAATAGACATAGTGTCCATAGTAAAGAAATATTGCCACTTGACCTCGCTATAATTACTCTATGGAAAAGTTACCCGTCATGTCATCTTGACCGGTGCAAATCAATCTAAATCGACAGGAAAATGGATCTCATAAAGTATTACTTCATCATCATCATCATTTCAGCCGATAGACGTCCACTGCTGGACATGGGCCACCCCCAAGCGTCGCCACATTGACCGATCCCGTGCGTCTCGCATCCAGCGCATTCCCGTAACCTTAACCAGGCCATCGGTCCACCTAGTGGGAAGCCTTCCAACGCATCGTCTTCTGGTTTGCGATCGCTATTCCAGAACTTTTCTGCCACATCGGCTATCCGTTCTGCGAGCAATGTGCCTTGCCCACTGCCATTCAAATTCCGCAATTCTTCGGGCTATGTCGGTAACTTTGGTTCTCCTGCGGATATCCTCATTTCTGATGCGATCACGCAAGGAAATTCCCAGCATAGCCCTCTCCATTGCCCTTTATTGGCCCTTGTTGGGTAGGTCTAACTTCTATAAAGAGGTCAATGTCGAATCCGACTCGGCTGGGCGGCTTTCGGGCATTTGCGCGGTATCTTCTCGTCCAATTTACCGCAGTGTCTCAAGACAAAAGTGTGTGACCAGTGTGTGTTGCCAGTGATCACCTATGGGACTGAGACGTGGTCGCTCACAATGGGCCTTATCAGAAAGCTTAAAGTCATAAAGTAAACATTAATATAATATCATGCCTGTGTTACCTGAAGGGTTGAGGTGCCCCTATAGTATTCCCCCTGAGATATTCTAGATGAAAAACATAATAACATTTTGACCGACCCGGGAATCGATCTCAGAACCTCATGATTCCAGGCTCAGCAGTAACGCTTGCAATCACTAGACCAGGGGTCAATGAATGACCGCGGTTCGGATCCGGAACGCCGACCTATTTTGTCTCGACAAACAGTACAATATAATTTACTTGAGTATGAAATTGCCTGCATCAACTTTAGTCCAAATTTCAGAAGGATAATTCAAAGCAAAACATGTCACTTTTCACATTGATATTTGCAACAATTTTAACAAACTAATTTCACGTGACGATGCAAAGAAGAAGGCGATGATCCCCAAGAAGCAAACCCCAAATGAAAGTAATTTGTGACCCCTGCACTAGACCAACAAATCAGTTAGTTTTTCATATTTAGTATTTACAATTTATACTACAATAATGGTTCATTACTAAATAGTTTCACCTTACACCAAATGTCAAGGATAAAATATTTGCAATAGTGCTAATAAATACAAACTTGATCCTGCAGCCGAATTGCCTAAAAAACATTGGTTCATGGTCATCAAAATTTGCATATTGTTCTTACATATGGTCAATAATAGCGATTCAAAAATTGCTAAAGTAATTCTGATTGAGCAATCTTTTGGATGGACAGCGTAACAAAATTACACACAAAAAATAAACCCGCTTAAGTTTTTTGTTAGCTAGAACACTATGGAAATAAATAGTAAAACTATTTTATAGGTTATTACTTTAAAGAAATATGTACCTATATTCAAAAGTGTGCAAAAAGTTAAATGCTATAATAGTTGTGATTACTTGACGAGTCATTAACGGAATTAATCGTTTACATCGTTTTTCTTAATGATTCGTCAAGGTTTGAAGAAGTCTGTGGTCGACTGTTAAACAAATTTTAATCTAGTTGCGCCTAATAGCATTGTTATAAAAACTACTCTTAATAAATAAACGAACTATACTTGTATTTCACGTACACATGTTCGGTAGTCGATACATCTTTTCCATTCCCCAAACGTTTGTTTG
Source organism: Orthosia gothica (assembly GCA_949775005.1). Taxonomy (NCBI): domain Eukaryota; kingdom Metazoa; phylum Arthropoda; class Insecta; order Lepidoptera; family Noctuidae; genus Orthosia; species Orthosia gothica. The sequence continues at coordinate 19,717,358 of OX459034.1, forward strand.
AATGAATATTGTCACTTGTTTCAGATGCGGGCATTCCTGATTTTATTGGCGGCTGCTGGGCTGGCCAGCGCCGCAGACCTGGCCCCGAGCTGCGAGAGACCAGTCTACTGCAACAGCAAACTTCTCCATCACGTCCAGATGGCCAGGATCTACGAAGACTCCAAGACCTTCGTCGATCTCCAGATGAAGTACAACGAATCCAAAACATTAACCGAATTCGAGATCTTGCTAAACGACACCAATCAGAATCCGTCTTTAGCACAGCTACAACAGTTCGTAAACGACTACTTCTCAGATGAAGGCGAACTCGAAGACTGGAAGCCATCAGACCTCAGTGATAACCCTAACTTCCTTAACTCTATAAACGACGAGGAGTTGAGAGCGTTCGGAAAAGGCATCAACGACATCTGGCCTCTTCTAGCGCGAAAAGTCAAAGCAGAGGTTCTTGAAAAACCTGAACAGTACAGTTTAGTTCCAGTTACTCATGGATTCATTATACCTGGAGGACGATTCAAGGAGATCTACTACTGGGACTCTTACTGGATCATCGAAGGTTTGTTAATTAGTGGAATGAAGGAAACCGCCAAAGGGATGATTGAAAATCTCATTGAACTTCTGATTAAGTTTGGTCACATCCCCAACGGAAGCAGATGGTACTATCAGGAGCGCAGTCAACCACCTATGTTGACAGCGATGGTTGCTACTTACTACCAATACACCAATGATATCGAATTTGTAAGGAATAATATAGGCTATTTAGAAGACGAAATGGACTTTTGGCTGCAAAATAGAAACATTACTGTTGAAAAAAATGGAACCGCCCACACGCTTCTCAGATATTATTCTCCTAGCGAAGGTCCGCGACCTGAATCGTATTTTGAAGACTACAATAGAACGATCGGCTTAAGTGATGAAGAACGCACTGATTTCTATATCGACACTAAAAGCGCAGCTGAGAGCGGCTGGGACTTCTCGACGCGCTGGTTCATCATGCCGGACGGGAGCAACAAAGGCTCTCTCACTGATATCCACACCAGGTACATTATCCCAGCTGATTTAAACGCCATCTTCGCTGGTGCCCTCCAGCACTTATCGGTTTTTAATGCGTTATTGTTAAAACTGCAAAAGTCTTACGAGTACGGTGCATTAGCCTTACAATGGAGGGAGAGCATCGAGGCAGTGCTGTGGAACCAAGAAGATGCCATGTGGTACGACTACAACATTAGGGAAAACTTACATCGTAAATACTTCTACTCGTCTAACGTCGCACCGCTGTGGCAGAATGCCGTCAGCTCGAGTTTTCTGGCAGCCAATGGACCCAGGATTATGAGCAGTCTTGATCAATCTGGTAGTCTTGATTACCCCGGGGGTGTGCCGACCTCACTCATCTGGAGCGGCGAGCAGTGGGACTTCCCTAACGTGTGGCCGCCAGAGGTGAGCATCGTTGTGAATGCCATTGATAACATCAGAACGGAGGAGGCGAGAGCTCTGGCACTGAATGTCGCGCAGACGTTTGTGAGGTCCTGCCACTGGGGCTTCCTTGAGTACAAACAGATGTTTGAGAAGTACGACGCGGATAACCCTGGCAAGTTCGGCGGAGGTGGTGAATACAACGTGCAGTTCGGTTTTGGGTGGAGCAACGGTGTTATTCTGGAGTTTTTGAACAAGTACGGCAGTGTTCTGACTGCCGCAGACAACAATGTTAATGCCAGCACAGCCGCACCCAACAATACTGTCTCAACGAACAATAGTTCATGACTAGGCGTGGGTGCTATAAACAATTTCTTAATTTTCCTATCAGCAATAAAAATATTTATTGATTTACATTATAATAATTGAAGGTTGTGAACTTATGTTTTTAATTTAAATTAAGTAAGTGATATTTAACTAAGAGGGTGCCATAAAGACATATAATGTCAGGAAGCAGACATTATTTTTGACCTTCCAACAGGACAAGGAAACTTTGTATAAGTTAATACTTCAAGTTACTTAAAAATACTTAAAGTGTATTAGGTACTATATCATAATGCAACTTAGACAATTTGACCGAGACAGTGTAGATTTGGATAAAATCAATCATTTAATAAGTGATCACAGATAGACATAGAACGTGTACTTACCTACTTTTAAAATGTGTATATAATACAATTTTGTCTCAAGTTAAAATCTTGTAGAGAGTTGGTGACCGGCTGTCGCAAACGGGAAATTAAAAGCCCAGCACGCATACCATAAACAGTATCCTCTATCTGCTATGGAAACAAGGTTTCAATTACTGTTTTTTTTTTTTTGACTTCTCTTTATTTTGTCTTCCGTTTCTTATTCATTTCTCATTCTATTTTCACAGTTGTCATGCTACGCGTGTAATAACTTAAAATTAAGAAGGATTTTTCTGTACTTTTTGTTTGTAGGAAAGGTAACTTTCCAATAAAATACCACATTGGGTAGAACTTTCGCAAAAGCAGTCTATTTTCGTAACAACTCGCCATTTTTTTTTTGACCTCGTCTGCCGAAATATGATAACTGTCATTTTTAATACGAATCTATCATTCTTGCTCTTCCAATTAACATTCGACATTGGCAGAATAGTCGACATCGGCTTTGCTTGCCATATTATAAAAATATCAAGTCTCCGTCACGAGAAGCTAAAATTTTTGTAAATATAAGACTTCTACTAAGTTATATTATAACGCGTCTGACTCGTGGATCGTTCCGGTACCACAAAACATTAGACGACAGCGTTTCATATCGCTAAAATATAAACCGACTAAGTGAAATTGCTAACGGTTTAATATTATACGTATGTTACTTTGAGCTAATTGAATTTGCGATTATTTTTGATTGAATTGTCGCTACGTGACTTAGTAGAAGTTCTTTATTTACAAACTTTATAGCTTCTCGTGACACTTTAGAATTTATACTGTTATTAACAGTGTTTACCTACGGAATAAGACTGCTGGTAGCCTACTGACTGGACTGGTACTTTCCAAAACTGATGGACATTTAAAAGACAATCAATTGAAGAAAGGCTATTCCTATATTTAAAATAATACTACTTTCATTTTCAGTCATACTTACCTAGTTATAGATGTCATATTTCTGTGTTTTTCATTCTTTGGTATAAATTATTATTACCTAAATAAAAGCCCAGGTATTTCAGGGTAAAAAACATAGTTTGGGTGTTACCTACTTAATTATTTAATTATTTATAGAACCTACAATTTCCGAAGTAGGCATTTATTAGCATAATTTCGTTTTTATAATAGTGTTATTTGAAATAAAATGTTCAAAGTACTTAATTAATGTAAAAGTTACCAATATAAGTATAATATTATTTTACTAAATCGATACCTGTAGTATTAAGTTTTATCAGCAAGCTGTGAGTAATAAAATACCTGTTCTATTTCTAGAGTCAACAAAAAAGAATACCAATACCTAATATTTATGTATTCGCATTGCTAAGGCCCGCTGGATCCGTGGACCAATGGTTAAGTATTCTAAATAATAATTTGAAATTTCGGTGAAATGCGTTTCTTCATCAATTGTTAGCCTCACAAATAGTCAAATAAGTTGGAGAGTGTATTATTGACATACGAGTATTTAATTGCTTGAGTGAACTACGCGCTACCCATATAAAAAACTGGGTCTTAAGTATTAGGTAAAAGTGATACTTGCTTGGTAAGATAACTTTTTTGTTGACTGTAAAATACCTTACATGTTACCAAACTATTTCAGTACCTAAGTACTTATAATAATTAATTGAGTGTAAATAACAAAATATTGTGTTGATTGTGTACTTATTATAGATAGAACCATTTGTTATAAACTGTTGTATTCAATTCATTGTGTTTCTATTTCTAAGTTATTATTTAAGTATTTATCTCTATTATAAGACAGTTATAATAATGATATTTCCCTTCTTATAATTTAAAATACACATCAATATATGAGTACACCTTATAGTCATTTTATTTTTACTTTTTTTTTGTCAAGCCATTGCGCATTGCTGTCCCGCAGGTGGCCAAAGGCCTGCTTAATACTTAAGTTAGATAATTTAAAGACAACTAAACATAATTTTTACTGAATTATGATTAAACAATGTACAAAAATAAAATAAAACTTTCTTTAATAAAGTAAATTAAACAGAATGACTTGTCGGGCCGAAAACCGTAACTATGGCAAAAAAGTGCATTAAGAAAAATCACATTTTTGTCGACGATTATTATGGATGAGAGGTAGAGTTTAAATAGTTCATTGTCTCGATATTTTCTAAAATTAAACTCCTTCAAACATCCTGCCCTTTTTTATAGTTTTGTTTTTTGCCCTGACTATGTCGGAAATTCACCCAGTATGTACAATTAACGTTCAAAAGTGCTGTCACACTCGACCAAAACAGCAGCGGCCATTTTTTTTTGGCTTTTGTATTTCAATTTTCACGGATAGTACACATAATCTATAATTTAATTTCAATACAACATATTAGATCAGGTGTGGATTTTAACTTCTTCTACAAAAACTAGCCATTTGAGTTTTGGAAGAGTAATACCCAGTTCCCCAGCTCAAAATTATCGGAGAATTAATGTGACAAATTGTCAAGCACGCGTTAACTGCTGTGATTAGTTGAATGAATTATAAACAGCCAATCACTGCAGATAACGCCTGTTGACAATTTGTCACATTAATTCTCCGATAATTTTGAGCTGGGAAACTGGGGGTAAAACTGCACTTTGACCCTTGACTGTACCTACCAGCAACCTATAGTTTATGATAAGTTTCTTGAAAACTTAGTTTTTTGTTCGTTACCAATGTTGTGTTATATATAATAAAGGCTGTGTCGATAAATAATGTATCTGTGTGTTTATTTGCCTATCTACTTTATTGCATGGTTTCCCAAACTTATACTCCACCACCTCTATCAAATTAGATGGCTTTCTTAATTCTTTATTGTACACAAAAAATTACACATACAACATGAGTGTTTATAAAGTTGATGTACAAAGGCGAGCTTAACTCTAAGAAGAGTTTTCTACCAGTAAACCTTAGAGTGATAGAGAGAGTTTACAAAATGAAGAAGAGATGTAGTCCAGTGTACAATTTTATAATAATACGAGTATACAATAAATCATAAATATACATATAATAATATTATGTAATTCCGAAAGAAAAAGAAGACATTCAGAGAAGGGCTGTCGCGTAGGGAATGTGGTGAGTTCCAGAGACGCACTGCAGTAATAGAGAAGGAGCCATCAGAGCGGCTGGAAGTGTAATTTGGGGTACGAAGGAGCAGAGAAGTGGAAATGCGACAGGGTTCACGAAGGTATTGAGGAGAATTAGGATTGTGAAGGATATTATAGAGAAGAGATAGGATATAGGTATCTCGACGACGCTAAATCGGCAGCCACTTCAATTTAGTCCGAAACTCCGACACGTGATTGTATTTGCGGAGGCCAAAAATAAAGCGGATGCACTTCTTTTCGAGTCTATGAAAAACTCTTATGTTTTGGATCCAATAGATCATTTGTTAACCAAAGATACCGCTGAACAACACCCCGCAGTGACGTCGTTGGTAACAAATGATTTACTTGACAATCTCAACGATACTATTAATTATTTAGTGTTGTAAACTAAATCAAATTAATTGAAATACAAATTTAATGAACATTTAAAAGCAAGGATTAATATTTTATCTTAGTTTATTAAATTCATGGCCTTAAGTTAATTATCTGTTAACTAATTGCATTTGGATATATCATAAAGCGTCATCATTAGCCATTTTTATTTATTAATAATTTAAAAAAAAACAGTTCATGCAATTCCATTTCATGCATTTGATGTATTTTTAATAGGGTGGTATTTAATACTTTAACTGTAATTCCCCTTTTTTCAATCAAAATATTCGAAATTACTACCAAAAATACTGAATTGCACACTAAATTTGCTCATCAAATAAATGAATTATACTATACTGCTAGATCTTTAAAGCTTAACTGTTTTACTGAATAACTATCTGTTAACTAAAAGTAAATCTAATAATTCTTCGAGTGCAACAAAATATTTAAGTTTTAAGGGAGGGGGGGAAACGAAACAAAGTCGACGGAGCCCCGCTGCGCAGGGCTCCTATTTCTGTCTGCAGGGTCTAAAGTAACCTAACATGAAGGAGATGACGGGAGCTGAGTTCGCTCGCTTTGCTCGCTCACTTCAGCTCCCGTCATCTCCTTCGAACCTAACCTATCCGTGTCGGGGTGCCCTAAGCTCCCGAGCTCGCTTCGCTCGCTCTTGGACTAATTCACATTTATTTTATATTTAATTGAATAATTTGTGTGCAAATCAGTATTTTTGTTTTACGGTGAGTAATATTGTTTTGCAGTAGGTTATTAGTGGAGATATTTTGTTTGCTTAAATTTCTAAATAGAGGTGCAGTTAAAAATTCCCCTTTTTAATAGGCTTGCGCTTGACCACTATCTCACCTGATGGTAAGCGATGATGTGGTCCACGATGATTGACGATGAAGCAAACTCGCCTTGATAAAATCTATTCACTCTTCTCCGAGTGTGTAGCCATCAGGAAATACAGAATCCGGCAGGGCATTCCACTCCTTTGCTGTGTGCATAATAAAACTATTCCCAAAACGTTTGGTGCGTATGGGTGGAATGTCTAACATGCACCAATGACGCATCGCCGTACGTCTTGTAGTCCGATGATGGAACGGGCTAGGAGGAATCAGTTCATGCAATTCCATTTCATTAATACGTGGGACACTCAGAAAGTTTTGCGAAACTAAAAAAAATTGTTCTATACGTACATATATTTTTATTAAATCTTTTCAAAGTACTTTCCACCAGCCTCTATACAAAGATTCATGCGCCTAAACCAGTTTTCAAAACACTTTTTCCAGTCCGCCGCAGACACCTCGTTTACAGCCTGCTCGAACGCAGCCAGCGCATCTTCCGGCGACGAAAATTGTATCCCTTTGAGCTGATTTTTTATTTTTGGGAATAAAAAGAAGTCACACGGTGCTAGATCAGGGCTGTAAGGAGGGTGACCCAGGAGTTTGACTGGCGTGCTGTCCAGGAAGTCCCTCGTTTTGAGTGCGGTAACGTGTGCGCAGGTGCATTGTCGTGGTAGAGCAGTAGCCCGCGGAGCCCTGTGTTTGGTCGCTTGTTGCTTATAACAGAGAAAACTTCTGGCAAACATTTGGTAGTATAACATTCGGCATTAATGCTTCTTTGATCCCGTAAGGGAATTGATACCAAGTGGCCAGTCAAATTAAAAAAGCTAGCGATCAAAATCTTACCCCCGCTTCTAGATCGCTTCACTTTGGTAGGCGTTGGCTCATTTTGAAACACCCAAACAGTCGACTGGCGCTTGGTTTCTGGGTCGTATTGATAAATCCAGGACTCATCACCTGTAACGATGTCGTAAACACGCCGAGACGAGCCTGCTTCAAATTTGTTAAGCATATCACGGCACCATTCCACCCGGGCCTGCTTCTGAGCATCGGTGAGGTTGTGCGGCACCCAGCGTGATACTATCCTCCTCACGCGAAGATGGCTGTGTAGAATCTCGTGAACGCTTCCCGATCCAATCTTCAATATGTGTTGAATCTCCTGATATGTAATTCGCCTATTGTCTTGGATTAAATTTTTCACTGCTAGCACGTTTTCTTCGGTAACAGCCGTCAAAGGGCGACCGCTTCTTTCGTCATCCCCCAAAGTTGGTCGACCGCGCTTGAATTCGTTATACCAACGATACACGGTTGCCTTGGAAGGGCCTTCATCCATGAATGCCATTTGAAGTCTATCGTACGATTCATCCGGTTTCAGGCGACACTTGAAATCGTATAAAATCATAGCTCTAAAATGTTCCCGGCGCAGATCCATATTTCAGTGAGACACAATACTTTGAATTAACTCGCAAAAAATGTGGAGGGAAATTTTGAAATTGGAACTTACTTATTTTTACTTATAAATAATCATATTTTCGAAAAACATTATAACTGGCCAGTCTCCCATATATAAAAACTTTTTTTCGCAATACTTTCTGAGGGGCCTGGTATTAATGCTAATTTTAATCCGTGGTGCTAGGCAACTGGGCTTATCCCAGTTGTAAACGACCCTTTGTGCCTATTGGCCTTATTTGTTCTATCTCCTGCTCGGTATCGAGGAAAGTGTGTATTTTTCCTACTCATCCGTTATTCTTTTCTGATTAATTTCGTTGCGGGATCCAAGAAATTCTTTCTCCGGGACGTCGAGCTTCATTGCCTCGGCGCTTTTGTGGGCACTGTTGATTCTGGCTTTCAGGAGTTGCAGTGGTTTGAGAATAGTGCGGAGGGATTGTCTCAAAATCCCATTTCATGCATTTGATGTATTTTTATGTAACTTAAGCATACAATGATGCAATCTCATCAACGTATTAGTATTTAGGTGGCCTGTATCTGAACCAACTATGGTCTATGGCAAAAAAAAAACACCGAACAAATTGAAATAGAATTTTAGGCGTCCCACAATGAGAACCGAATGACCTGGCGAAGGCTGAGGGAATCCGCTGGATCTAAGGCCAGCAATGGCCGTGTTTTTGAATGATGTTGAGTCAAACTTGAATTTTGACGAATGTATGTAAGCAAAAGAAGTACGTAAGAAACGCAGCAGATGGCGATATTTATTTTCTTCTTACATTCATGGAAAAAGGGCGCGAGTTTAAGTTTGTCTGTCTGTACAGTTAATAAATCCAACTCTTAAATTACATCGTACACCCAATACAATACAATACAGTGTAAGCAAGTGATGCGGAGGATTAAGGAAAATAGCTTGAGGAAAGTATTGAGCATGGTTTTGGTTAAGAGGCGGGGAAAACCAAACTCTCGTCCGGACCATCCAAAGGTTGTCTGTAAAAGATTGTCCTGTGCGATAAGACCGCCCATTGTACACTCACCTTTATAAATGTTTGTCCTGTATTTTTAGGGTTTCGTATCCAAATGGTAAAAACCCTAACCCTATTACTAAGACTCCGCTGTCCGTCTGTCTGTCTGTCTGTATGTCACTAGGCTGTATCTCATGGACCGTGATAGCTATTGAAATTTTCACAGATGATGTATTTATGTTGCCGCTATAACAACAAAACATAATAAAATATATATTTAAGTGAGGCTCCCATACAACAAACGTGTATTTTTTGCCGTTTTTTATGTGGTGTACAATAAGTATACAATTATAAATAATAAAACCAAAGAATCGATGGATGAACTGAGTGTAAGATATGGCTAATAAAAAACTTTTTACAAAAAAATACTACCGACTTCAAAGTGAAGAATAACTTTCTTTTTGGAAGTCGGTGTCTTTGGTAGGTTTTTCATTATGGACACCGACTTCCAAAAATAAAGTTATTTTTCACTTTGTAGTCCTTTAATTTGGAAGTCGGTAGTATTTTTTTGTAAAATGGTTTTTAATTTTTTACTTTTTAGTTGTAATCGATAGATTCTCGAATATCATATATGAAACCTGAACATAACCGGTGAAATGAGAGCGTACCAAGGAGAACTGTACATATCTATGTACCCCTTTAGAGCGTACTGGCGTGATGTTATGTTATGAAATGGTTTAAACAATAAACAGACATGCGATTGCAATAATCCCAAGAGATTCGTCGTCATTTATTGAAGATTTCTGTTGTATATCTCCGAAGTTATTCATCAGATGCTTACCAAATTAAAATGGGACCAATTTGGGCACATACCCTTTCAAAAGAATTTTCAAAATCTGTCCATAATTGACGGAGAAATCGGTGAACATACACAAAAAAAAACATGATGTCGAACACAGAACAGAAAAAACGCCTTAAGTCGAACATAGAACCTCCTCCTTTTTGAAAAGTTGGTTAGAAATGGGGTTACAACTGCAAAATATATAATAATTATGACGCCGAATAAAATCGGAGAAGGGCAAGACATTCTTTCATTATACGTACAGCTAAGGAGTGGAATGCCCTACCGGAGTCTGTGTTTCCCGATAGTTACAACCTCAGGTTCTGTATGTCAAGACAAGAGTGAATAGGTTACTTATAGGCAAGCGTGCTTCACCGTCGACCACATCATCGCTTAACATCAAGTGAGAAAGCCTGAGGCAATGTCTACCATCCAACCAAGGGTGGTGGAGATATACTCATTGTATCGAATAAAAAATAATGTGTCTGGACATAGCCATAACGTTTTTTAATACTAAGTAAGCTTCGTCGTAGTACCGACGTAACGTTTTCGTAGAAAAGATGTAGCGGCAGCGTAGCAGTGACGAAGCAATGTCGTAGCGGCAGCATAGCAACGTCGTAGCGGCAGCGTAGCAATGTCATAGCAGCGGCGTAACAGGGTCGTAGCAACGGCGTAGCAGTGTCGTAGCAGCAGCGTTACAAGGCCGTAGCAGTATCATAGTAATGTCGTAGCAGCAGCGTTACAAGGACGTAGCACCGGCGTAGCAGTCTCGTAGCAAAGTTGTAGCAATGTCGTAGCAGCAGCGTAACAAAGTCGTAGCAGAAACACGACGTTGCAACGGCGTAGCAGTGTCGTAGCAAAGTAGAAGCAATGTCGTAGCAGCAGCGTAAAAATATCGTAGCAGCGGCGTAGCGGTTCCGTAGCAATGTCTCAGCAAGATCGTAGTAGGGATGTAGCATCGGAGTAGCAGTTGTCGTAGCAATAACGTTGCGGAAGCATAGTAGCGTTGTCATAGCGTGATATGGCATAGTACTTTCATGAGAAGTCTACGGCAGTCGAAGTCCGGTGGTGTATAATAATGTACCGATATTTTATTAATATTTATTTAATACTTTATTGTACAATACAAGCAATAGGTTGCCTGGAAGAGATCGCGGCATGCGATAAGGTCGCCCATTGTATGTTTTTAGTATTAAGTTTCTTTTTCTTGTTTATTTGTGTACAATAACGTGTTTTTTTTTTATTATTCACTATAGGCTCGCGCTTGACCACTATCTCACCTGATGGTAAGCGATGATGTGGTCGACGGTGAAGCACGCTTGCCTAGAAGTAACCTATTCACTCTTTACTTAAAGACCCCTAGATTGTAGCTATCGGGAAACAAAGACTCCGGCAGGGCATTCCACTCCTTAGCTGTACGCATTATAAAAGTATTCTCAAAACGTTTAGTGCGTATGGGTGGGATGTCCACCATGTACCGATGACGCATCGCCGTACGTCTTGTAGTCCGATGATGGAACGGGCTGGGCGGAATTAGATCATGCAATTCCATCGCATACTCCCCGGAATGTAACCGATAAATAAATAAACAATAATAATAAACAAAAAACAAACATATTATATTATCATAGTAGATATTAGAATTAAGTTCCTTATAGCGACCGTTGAAAATCACGGTTTAATATAATTATCTATATAGTTTAATATTAATAGCATAGACACACAAAGGTGTGAAAAAAATATTGTAACGATTTAAAACGTTGAGACACACTCATCACAAAAACCTTTGCAAAAAAGTTTAGGAATGCAAAATCATTGGCAAAAAAACTGTAGGTGCGGCTGCTCGACCACACATACCTTACAATACAAACATAACTTTGTATTTTAATACACGTTTTATAATAGTTCCTCATAGAGGCTGCAAAAAAGCTGTCTTTTTTTTTAACCGACTTATCAAAAAGGAGGAGGTTCTATGTTCGACTTCATGTATGTTTTTTTTGTGTTTTTCACCGATATATTCGTCAATTAAGAACCGATTTCACAAATTCTTTTTTTTTTAAGAGTATGTTCCGAAATTGGTACCATTTTAATTTGGTGAAGATCTGATGAAGAACTTTGGAGATATAATCAAGCAATCAATATAGCAATCGCATGTCTGTTTATTTTTTATACCTTTTCATAACATAACATCACGCTAGTACGCTCTAAAGGGATACGCAGATGTGTACAGTTCACCTTGGTACACTCTCATTTCACCGGTTATGTTCAAGTTTCATGATATTCGGGTAATCTATTCCGTCATTTAGGTACCTTACTAAACTACTTGCCTATTAGGTACAACTAGAAAGTGAAAAAAAAAAAAAAAAAATTCAAAAAGGTTATTTATCATTTTGGAGTTTTCTTATTTGGAAGTCGGTAGTTTTTTTTTTTGTAAAAAAGTTTTTTTGTTCTTTACCAAACAGTTTTACAGCAACGTACCTAGTACCTGCCTCGTTGATCCAGTGCTGGCACATGCTAAAGCCGAGCATAAGACCCTGAGTACGCATCTCTCGTAATTATAGACGGGAAAGCATTACTATGTTTTCCATCTGGAATTTTTCAATGGCACCTCGGAGTTTATATTTACGCAGGGTAGATGGCAAATGAAATATTGCAGTAAAAGAGCAGTGTTGGCCCAGTGGTAACCGCCGCGACTTACAAGTTTTAGGTCGTGGATTCGAACCCAGACATGCAGCATGCCAGGCATGCTTTGTGTTAAATACTAGCGGACGCCTCGCGGTTTCACCCGCGTAGTTCCCGTGCCCGTGGGAATACATGGATAAAAAGTAGCCTATTTCACCCGGACATAGTGTATAGCTTCCCAACGGTAAAAGAATCTTTGAAATCGGTCCAGTAGTTTTTAAGTTTATTCGTTACATAAAAATCTTTCCTCCTTATTATAATACTAGCTGACCCGGCAAACTTTGTTTTGCCATAAAAAGACCAAACATTTATCTACCCTACCCTACCCTACACTACCCTACCCTACACTACCCTACCCAACCCTACCCGACCCTACACTACCCTACACTACCCTACCCTACACTACCATACCCTACCCTACCCTACCCTACCATACCCTACCCTACCCTACCCTACCTATAAACCTCACGGAGCCCGAGACCTTTTCAACGAATGCAAAACCATGGAAATCGGTTCGTGCGTTCTGGAGTTATAGCCAAAGTTTTACACAAAACTATCCAACCTCCTGAGGTTAGGGAAGGGGGAGATCCTTAGCGTTTAAAAAAAAAAATAGCCTATGTCCTTTCCCAGGTCTCAAACTATCTTCATACCAACTTTCATCAAATTCTGTTCAGCGGGTTAAGCGTGAAAAGGTAACAGACAGACAGACAGACAGACAGACAGACAGAGTTACTTTCACATTTATAATATTAGTATGGATGGTATAGATATAAAAGTATAGATTACATTACCTCTGCTCTCAAAACGGTAAAAGAAAACATCGTGAGGAAACCGGAATGCCCTAGAACCAAAAGTTCAAAGACATGTGACATCCACCAACCCGCACTGGGCCCCGCTTGGTGGATCACGGTCCATTCCCTCTCACAGAGAGGAGGCCTGTGTACCAGCAGTGGGAACATGATTGGTCCCATAGGAACCTGTTGCGGAACTCAATATGGGTGATGCTAGGATATGACTCAATGGTGGTGGGGTTCAGGCTGATGATGATAATGAGGTTGCAAATAAGTTGCCTACTATTACACACATAACTGGCGAGGTGTGAGTATAGTCTATATGTAGGTACATCTCTGCTTATCCCTTCGGGAAATACAGCTCTGATATTTTATACGTGTTCGCCATAATTTACCTATGCTCAAGCTCTGTTTTAACGCCGATGAATCAGCCACCCACCTAATCCTGGAAGACCGTCGCTTCTCAAGTCTCAACGCGAAGAAATCCTCGGTACAGTAAGGTCGCTCCGTGAAGCTCCCAGGAAACTTCTGTGCTTCTGGACGGAGCTAGGCTGGTCTAATCACCAAGAGTCTAAGTTCGGAAAAGGGAGTCCCTATCACTACCACTACTATGCTCAAGCTCGCATCCGACTCTTCTACACGTGGGATACTATTATTTGTCGCAACTCGCAGGTGGGAAAAGTGAAAACCAGTTGTTACATGTTTTACCTCGGTACGTAGAATAGGTATTCTCTGAAACTAAAGTCTGGAAAGAGTAAATGAATACTTTTCCGCTTGAGATACTTTTTACGCTTCAAGGATAATGGCAAGAAAAACATCTGAACTGCATTGTTTTTCTGATATTACCATTGAATATTAAAACATTACTTAATAAGCAATTTTATGTTTTTTTTGTGGTGGTTGTATTGTTGTTTTTTTGTAAATGTCTATAATTTTATGGTGTACAATAAAGTATATTCTATTCTATTCTATTCTATATATGCCTTCAACCGGCATTTACCGTAGCTAAGAAAACGTCAAAATTTTATCGGGGAAATACCAAACCGAGGAGAGCTAAATCTCTTCATCTCTTTACCCTGTTTGTGCATATTGTGTTTGTAAGAGCAGAAACCTGAATGTAAGCATACAGCTACAACCACACATTAATCTACTACTACTATGTTGGGGTTTTACGTTTTTTTATTAGAAAAAACATACTTTACATGCAGCATCTGTCAGTCTGACGTCCGCAACCCAACACCTGGATTACTGGATTCTTTCTGGACTGGATTTCCAGAAGCCCAGAATTTCTCAGCTCAGGTTGGTCAAGTGCTGTTTGGTTCATCACCCTACGCTCTACACTGTGAGGTAATTGACATCATCAATCCCCCACCGATTCCACCAAGATATATTATCACCATGATCTGCAGTTAGGATCCACGCGAAAAAACCAACGGGTTCAATGTATCTTTTCGGCATACCTACGTATAATAAAGTCACTGACCTATACCTACTTTTGAACCATAGAACCTTCTTTTCATTCATTGAAAGATAGCGCCATCTAGCAGTGACACTTAAAACTACCTTGGTACTGAGCTTTGAGGGGAAGGTTATTGTTTCGTGATCACTTTATAGATGGCGTTGACTAATATCCTGCATACTCTTCACGCCTATCTGTACCCAATGAGGTAAGCAGAATAGTTTAATGTATTGTATGTATGTACATTATAACTTAACATGCATCCTGACTTGCTGTATTATGTCTTGGGTAATCATGTTATCGCTAACAAGTAACAGTGTCAGTGTCTTTGAACACACACAATGAGGTCAAGTGAACAATTCTGACTCTTTAAATTTTTGTTATATCTGCCAATGTTCTAAAAAATTTATAAATAAACGCATTATTGTTATTAAACTAAATGGAATATTATTATCAAACTGATATGTTTAATGAGGAAGTCTAGAGATTGACCTTCTGTGTGAGTAATATAATAAACGATAATATTACGTTTCTGTAATATAATCCTGATAAAGAAAAAGTATACGCTATTTTCTACACATTTGCGTATTTCATTTCACTGTGTTTTTTCATTCCAACTGTTTAGCTTTCTTGACAAAATTTTATATTAATAATGTTACAATGTTAAATGAGACTCATTGTTTACGTTATCAAAGTACGGTTTAATTTGGGATATGATAGCGTTCTGCTTAGGCCACGGGCCATGACTTTGTATTATGACGTATTCTCGAATCTCTCATGCGTATCACGCACGCACGCAATACGATTGGTTATCGTGTAAACATAGACAACAATCATTCTATGTCAAACTGACAGTTCGCTATCTGACTTTGGAGGAAGGGCACGTGTCCGTGTGCAGTTATTTTAGGAAAGAGACCTTGTAATTTAGAACGTGAGCAATGTACCGATAAACGCTAGTAAAAGTGCGGTATCAGCTGAGATGGGTCGGCGACCTGGTGCACAGTCATTGCATCGCGCTCGCGACAAGTGATCGTCATAATGCACGAAATGCATTTATTGTGTGTTGCTCGGATCCGCGGCCACTCGTCCCGCGACGGCCTTCGCCACCGTACGAGTTCGCAGAGCGCTCTAACGTTGCGGCAGTCGCGCATTCCCCATCACACTCCAGTTAATGTTCGGCGAAAATTGTGACAGTGAATAGCCATGTTCAAGATCTATTCGCCGCGGTACGTGCGGCTGTACCCCGTCTTGGGCCTGCTGGGTGCGTGCGCGCACGCCATCAACATCGTCTCCGTCTGCAACTCCTCCATCTACTGCGACGGAGATCTCCTGCGTACGGTGCAACTCGCCAGAATTTTCGCCGATTCGAAGACGTTCGTCGACCTCAGACTTGCACACTCTCAAAATGAAACTTTGGCCAATTTTACGAATTTTATGAGAGAAACTAATAATAATCCATCTCGCGAGCAAATCGCGTCATTTGTGGATTCAAACTTTATTGATGGTGACGAGCTGTTCAACTGGACCCCACCAGATTTTGACCCCAACCCTCCGATACTGGATCAGATCGCTGATCCGAAGCTAAAGCAGTTTGCAAAGGACATTATCAGTATTTGGCCGGGACTCGGCCGGAAGGTGTCGCCGGATGTGGATGAGAACTCTGATCAATACAGTTTTATTTATGTGCCCAACGGATTCATCGTTCCTGGTGGAAGGTTCAAAGAGTTATACTACTGGGACTCATACTGGATTATCCGTGGTCTCCTGATCAGTAATATGACGCAAACTGCAAAGGGAATGATTGACAATTTCCTATATCTTGTTAATAAACTGGGTTACATTCCAAACGGTAGCAGAATTTATTATTTGGGACGGAGTCAGCCGCCTCTCCTAGCCCTGATGGTGCATGATTATTTCACAGCGACGAGAGACGTCGCATGGCTCCAACAGAACATATGTACTGTAGAAAGAGAACTATACTTTTGGTTGGAGAAGAAGAAATTAACCGTTGAAGTAGATGGCAAACAGTACAGGCTTTTGCGTTACTTATCTGATGAAGAAGATACGGGCCCGCGTCCAGAGTCATACTATGAAGATTATTCCAGCAGTAGAACACTATCGGAGGAAAGACGTAAAGATTTCTACAAAGAAATGCGGAGCGCGGCGGAGAGTGGCTGGGACTTCTCGTCGAGGTGGTTCGTCAACGCCAAAAATATGAGCACAGACAACTTGACCGATGTCCACGCGTCACGCATCCTACCAGTTGACCTGAATTCCATGTTTGCTGGCGCCCTACAGATAGTAGGTGACATGAGAAATCAACTCAAAGATAGGCGGAGTGCGCAGAAATGGTGGAGCCTTGCGAAGTACTGGAGGATGGCTATCGAAAAAGTGTTGTGGGACCCTAATGATGGTGTGTGGTATGACTACGACACCACGACCAAGTCGCACAAGAAGAACTTCTACCCGAGCTGTGCGACGCCGCTGTGGGCGGAGGCCGTGGATCCTGTGACTGCGCCGACGTACGCGTCTCACTTGGTGAGGTACCTGCTGTCGAGCAGCTCACTGAACTTCCCCGGGGGGATACCGACCTCGCTGTGGCACACGGGCGAGCAGTGGGACTTCCCGAACGCGTGGCCGCCACTTCAGAGCATCGTCATCGGCGGCTTGGAGAAAAGCGGGTACGAAGAAGCGAGAAAGTTGGCAAGGGAGCAGGTCACAATCTGGATCCGTGCGAACTACATAGGCTACGGGAAGTGGCAGAAGATGTTTGAGAAGTACAGCTGTGTGCAGCCTGGGGCGAACGGTGGTGGTGGTGAGTACTCCGTGCAGTCCGGCTTCGGATGGACCAACGGAATAGTTCTGGAACTCCTACAAAGGTATGGGAAGGAGTTACAGCTTGATGAACATGGTGAAGACGGTTTGCCAATCGTAAAAATGGTGTAGTGAAATTAAACTTTATTGAATTTGACAACTTTTGTACTTATCGTAAGAATAAATTGTGTAAATTGGGTGAACATAGCTATTGCTGAATATTATGGCTCCTGTAATTTCTTAGAATCTTAATTGCCTTTTGACTTGCATGCCAAACACTTGAACACCTTGTTGTAATGTAAATCTAGCCATACAGCATGACAATGATGCTAGCAACTCTGTAAGTGTACTTATTATGAAACTTGTTTGTGCAACTTGAAACTTCTGCGAATTTCACAGTTGGACTTAACCTACTTAGAATTTTCCATGTAATTGTGTGTTTTTACAGCTTTTCATTTCGTATTTTTTTACTTTGGAACATTTTTGCATTTGGCTACTACGTCATTGTTATCGGGTTGAGAATGTATTCAGGAGCGCAAAATAACACGCAATAAACCCAGATTTTATATTTAGCTTTGTTTAGATTTATTTCTATTTTGTAATGATCTGTTACAAGTCTATCCAAGTGATCATTATCTAATCGAATGGTTTGTTTGAACGAAGTTCGATCTAAGTTAATAAGGTACATATTTCACCTGAATGGACTGATGGAAAATAATGGTTTAAGTAATTGGCATAATTTTTAGGTAGATAATTTTTCATGTGTTTAAATTTTTGTACTAGTGTGCTCACAAAACTTATACCTAGTTTAAAAATATAGAATTTATTCGAGTTTCGTTGCTGATCATACCATTAAGGAAATGCAATGGTAATGGAAAATTACCCGTTGTTATGTTTAGATAAATTATTTTATAGCAATGTTTTATAATTAACTGTAGGTACATTGCATGTACCTATAGTTAAATCAAATGATGTTAAATTAAATGTTTTGTACTTAACTAAATGTGTTTTTAATTAATACTGCTTTTGATTGGTAAAATACAAAGCTCATTCAAATTAATAAATCCGATCATGATTTGCTATCTTAAAAGTGCGTAGATGGGGGTTGGACAAGTCACAGAGTCGAAGCGAAATAAAAAAAAACCCCGTTTTTACAAAAAAATACTACCGACTTCCAAATAAAAACGCTATAAAGTGAAAACAAGTAAAATTCAAAAATTTAGAAAACCCCCGACACATTTATCTTAAACTTTTGAACGGCTGAACCGATTTTATTCAAACATAGCTAAGAACATTCTCGACAAAATCACCTAAAATAAAACCAAATAAAACTATATCAAAATCGGTTCATCCGTTTAGGCGCTATGATGCCACAGACAGATACACAGCAACACCCCTCTTTTTCCGGCGGGGGTTAATAACTTTATTTTTGGAAGTCGGTGTCTTATAAGTACCAATATTTTTCGTTATGGACACCGACTTCCAAAAAGAAAGTTATTTCTCACTTTATAGTGTTTTTATTTGAAAGTCGGTATTATTTTCTTTTTTAAAGGGTTTTTTTATTCACTTTTTAGTTGTACCTAATAGGCCAGTTCATGAGTAAGGTTTGTAGGTACCTATAATGCCAGAATATCGTGAAACTTGAACATAACCTGTGAAATAAGAGTGTACCAAGGTGAACTGTACACATCTGGGTACCCCTTTACAGCGTACTGGCGTGATGTTATGTTATGAAATAGTATAAACAATAAACAGACATGCGATTGCACCAATCCCGAGAGATTTGCCTTCATTTATTAAAGAGTTCTGTTGTATATCGCCGAAGTTCTTCATTAGATCTTCACCAAATTAAAATGGGACCAATTTGGGACCATACTCTTTCTAACAAAAAAAACAAAATTGGTCCACAATTGACGGAGCAATTGTGATCATACATTAAAAAAAGTCGTACATAGAACCTCCTCCATTTTGGTAAGTCGGTTAAAAATTGACACAGCATATTTGACCGCTGTCTCCACATCTTAACTTAATGCACACAATTCTGTTTAGATAAAAAACATGCGCGTGTTCGACCTTCGAATATTCTTCTTATCCTTCCGACCTTAGAATCTTGTAATCCTATCACGTTGGTCTAGCGGTCGCATGGTTGATTTCGACGGCAGGGTTATTGAATTTTCTGCTGGGATATTCTTAGTGAAAGTCCCGAATCTGCATACTATTCGGGTTGGAGCAAAAGGCTCGCCACCTGACCACAACAGGACTCTAATAACAGTCTAAGGCCCAGTTTTTTATCCATAGTTAACTCGACCAATAGTTAAATATGCTAACCAATGGTTTCAAATGTCGTTAAAACGCGATTATACAAAAATTATTAGTCTAACAAATGGTCAAATAAATAACTATCCAACTTATTTGACCATTTGTGACGCAACAATTGATGAATAAACGCGTTTTTCCGAAATTTGAAACCATTGGTTACATTATTTAACCATAGTTTGAGTTAACTGTAAAAAACTTGGCCTAACTATTCATATATATTATATACTAGCTGACCCGGCAAACTTTGTTTTGCCATAAAAAGACCAAACATTTATCTACCCTACCCTACCCTACCCTAACCTACCCTACCCTACCCTACCCGACCCTACACTACCCTACACTACCCTACCCTACACTTATCTACCCTACACTACCCTACCCTACCCTACCCTACTCTAAAACCCTACCCTACCCTACCCTACCCTAACCTACCCGACCCTACCTATATAGCCTATGTCCTTTCCCAGGTCTCAAACTATCTTCATACCAACTTTCATCTAAATCGGTGCAGCGGTTTAAGCGTGAAAAGGTAACAGGCAGACAGACAGACAGAGTTACACATGTTAAAAGTTACACGAGTTCACATTTATAATATTAGTATGGATATTAAAACTTGGCCTGAATATTCCGCCACCTATCATCTCTGCCTACTTTCAATAAATACAGGCGTGATGGTTCATTTATTAACGACATGATATTCGATTATTTTGCGCAAATTCCTAATACATAAGGTAGGTACAAATTTATTATCTATAGCTATCATCTATTAAATACAATGCGCACAATGCACATAAATACACTGGCCTTCAAAACTTTCCTATTAAATATTTCACACAGTCCACCTGTTTCCTCAAATGCTTACCGTATTATTTATTAGAGGGATATTGAGACGAATAAACTAAAAAATCACAGGCGGAAATCCTGTCTTCATCAAAATTTCAGCCAAAAGCCGTCCAGAGCAGCAGCCTAATCTAAACATATAATAAAATTGGAGTGTCTGTTTGTAATATTGAAATAACCGTTTTTTACTACATGCATATGAATATATATACGGTACATACACCAAAATAACATATTTTACAATTTTTGTCTGTCTGTCTGTTTGTTCCGGCTAATCTCTGAAATGGCTGGACCGATTTTAAAAATTCTTTCACCTATGGAAATCTACATTATTCCCGAGTAACATAGGCTATAATTTTGACGGGAGCGAAGCCGCGGGGGTCAGCTAGTTTATTTATAAAACTTTATGCACAAGTACAAAGGCGGACTTAATGCCTTAGGCATTTTCTACTAGTCGACCTATATCTTTACCGTGACCTTAGAGTGGTGCAGAGATAAAATATGGCAGGTGCAACTTAATGAAAAAACAAATATAATTAAAACAATTTAATATACCTATATATAAATATATACTTAGATACATCATACATACATACATAAAAAATATGAAATCTTATATTGTGTGTTACCTAATTGCGTGATTGAATTCGTCAAGGCAAAGGGTTTTGATCCCATCAATCGACAAAGACGCGATGTGGATTTTCGTCTATGTGATTGGTCTATTCATGAAATAAAATCTTTTGCCTTGCCGAATTCACTTATAACGCAATTAGGCTGCCGACAGGTCCTATGCGTCTCCCCCGAGGAGGGTCCGGTGACGGACAGCCGCGGCGACTTCGCGGTTAGTGCTAACGCGTGCCCGTGTTCCCGTCATTAGCGGCACAGGAGGACACCGTGGAGTTTTAGTGGGTTAGAGTCCCACATAACTGCACTATCTCCCCGTGGTAGTGCAGTATGCATGAGCATTTCTACACGCAAAAAAAAAATAAAAAAATGCGTCTCACATCCAATGGATTCCTGCAGCCTAATTGTGTAAGTAAATTCGGCAAAGGAAACAATCTGAATCTGAAAACACACACATACACTCTGAAAACGAAAGAAGTTGAATGAAGATTCAACTTCTTTGTGTATGTGTGTGTTTTTGGGCAAGAAACAGATTGTTTCCTTTGCCGAATTTACTTACACAATTAGGCTGCTGTTCCTGCGGCCTTTACCAGGATTATCAGTCGACGTTTTGGGACCCCTACCAACTGTAGTCTGCAACGCTGCGTATTTATTGTACGTCGAACCTTAAGAGGGGACTCTAGTGAGACTTTCTCCATACACAAACATTCTGCTGTTTTCTTCGTGGATAATGCCTCTATAGCTATAATTTTTCCCATAAAATGTGGGTCTAATTAGTACGTGCCCCTATCATTTCCTTTTTTCAAAAACATAATCACCAAAATAAATATGACAATCCAAAAACCCGAAAAAATGCCCGTTTTTACCGCCATGTTCAGACGGCTTTCAGACAAAATTGATAGGTTTTTAAGAAAAAAGAAAATGATAGAGGCATAGATATACTTTTCCTCTAAATTTTGATATGAGAAATTTTTAGATCAGACCAGTTTTCATGAAGAAAACAGCAGAATACGAAAAGTCTTTTAGTCAAAGTTTTTGTAGGTAAAATCAGCCTGAGCTGCATTTGTCCCTTTCGCACTTTACGGGGTGAGGTTGGAGGTGACGCGACGGCAATAGTTTCTTCAAATACCTATTTTTCAAATTCCTGTTGACTAGAGTCCGCTCTTAAAGAAATGCCTTTTGGACTTAATTAATTATGCTGAATTTCATTGACCAATTGTTTTGCACGCGTAGTTTTTGCATAAACGCAAAAAGCATTGCAACGGTGTCTTTTATTTTAATTGAAAACTGTTATAACATTCCTACCTACTAAGTACTTTGGTATTATATTTTTTTCTAGTGCAGCAAATAATTTAAAAACGTGACCTGGGCCCAGTTTTTTGATCCGTAGTTAACAATGCTTAATAAGGTAATCAATGGTTAAAAATTTCGGTGAAACTAATTTTTTAGGGTTCCGTACCCGTAAAAACGGGAAGCTATTACTAAGACTCCGCGGTCCGTCTGTCTGTCACAAGGCTGTATCTCATGAACCGTGCTAGCTAGACAGTTGAAAATTTTCACAGATGATGCATTTCTATTGCCGCTATAACAACAAATACTAAAAACAGAATAAAATAAATATTTAGGTGGGTCTCCCATACAATAAACGTGATTTTGTTGCCGTTTTTTTGCGTTAATCTTACGGAACCCTTCATGCGCGAGTCCGACTCGCACTTGGCCTATTTTTCTTCAGTTTCTTCACAAATGGACAAATAAGTTATTTGACCATCTGTGAGACTAACAATTGACAAATATAAACGCATTTCGTCGAAATTTTAAGCCAATGATTTGCATATTTAACCCTTGGCTGAGTTAACTACGGCTGGAATAACTGGGCGTAAGCTAGATAGAAAAGTAATTAAACAAACAAATTAGGTGGAACCAATCCATGAATATTATCTACTAACTGACCCCCGCGGCTTCTTTCCCGTAAACTGGCTACCTACTTAAGGCGGTACCCCGAGCAAAACGCCGCGCAAGCCGTTTTTTGTGCTGTTTTTAGGAGCTATCTACTCGTTATTTAAAAAGAAATATCAATTAATAAAAATACATTAAATTTCTACATAATATTGATTCTAAAATGGTAGATTTAGTTTTTTTTTAAATGTTGTATATATTTCACTAATCTACTTCCAAAAAAACATGAAAATGAGAAATAATTATTGATATTATGCATCTCCTCGTAAAGTGTTCATTGATTATTTTTTGTACTAACACTAATAGATAGACAATTTATTAACGAACATTTTTGTAGAATTATTTTTTTCAAAAGACCAAAATTCGATTTTATAAAGATTTTATTCTAAAATCTGGGCGTATTCACTACTGTAATTCATGCGCCACCAGTGCCGCTAGACCAATAGGAACGCTCAAATCTCATGCTGATTTTTTGGTCAGGGTACCGTCTTAAATACCACCTACCTACCCTATACCTTCGCAATAGTTTTCTCAAGAGCACGCCAGATAATGAATTTATAGGCAAAATTTTGCTACTTTGGGTTACATCATTGCAATTTTCATAAGGATCTAATTTTTTTTAAAAATAAATTGTAGCCTATGTCACTCAGGAATATTGTAGCTTTCTATTGGTGAAAGATTTTTTTAAATCGGTCCAGTATTTTCGGAGCCTATTCGGTACTAACAAACAAAAAATCTTTCCTCTTTATAATATTTGTTATTAAGTATAAAAGTATAGATATTAGATTAGTGGAAAGATTAGAGGAACTCGTGGCTAAATAACAACAGCTGGACGGGACGATCTCGAGGTTAAGCAACGCCTGCCAAGGTCGGTCCGTGGATGGGTGAACCATTCATTACATAGGTACTAAGACTCCTCCTCAGAAGCTGTTGGTCCCGCAGCCTAATTGTGTAAGTAAATTCGGCAAAGGAAACAATCTGGTTCTTTCCCAAAATCACACACATACCAGGCCCCTCAGAAAGTATTGCGAAAAAAAGTTTTTATATATGGGAGACTGGCCAGTTATAATGTTTTTCGAAAATATGATTATTTATAAGTAAAAATAAGTAAGTTCCAATTTCAAAATTTCCCTCCACATTT
This sequence comes from Orthosia gothica, assembly GCA_949775005.1. Taxonomy (NCBI): domain Eukaryota; kingdom Metazoa; phylum Arthropoda; class Insecta; order Lepidoptera; family Noctuidae; genus Orthosia; species Orthosia gothica. Next base: position 19,741,681 of record OX459034.1, read on the forward strand.
TTTGCGAGTTAATTCAAAGTATTGTGTCTCACTGAAATATGGATCTGCGCCGGGAACATTTTAGAGCTATGATTTTATACGATTTCAAGTGTCGCCTGAAACCGGATGAATCGTACGATAGACTTCAAATGGCATTCATGGATGAAGGCCCTTCCAAGGCAACCGTGTATCGTTGGTATAACGAATTCAAGCGCGGTCGACCAACTTTGGGGGATGACGAAAGAAGCGGTCGCCCTTTGACGGCTGTTACCGAAGAAAACGTGCTAGCAGTGAAAAATTTAATCCAAGACAATAGGCGAATTACATATCAGGAGATTCAACACATATTGAAGATTGGATCGGGAAGCGTTCACGAGATTCTACACAGCCATCTTCGCGTGAGGAGGATAGTATCACGCTGGGTGCCGCACAACCTCACCGATGCTCAGAAGCAGGCCCGGGTGGAATGGTGCCGTGATATGCTTAACAAATTTGAAGCAGGCTCGTCTCGGCGTGTTTACGACATCGTTACAGGTGATGAGTCCTGGATTTATCAATACGACCCAGAAACCAAGCGCCAGTCGACTGTTTGGGTGTTTCAAAATGAGCCAACGCCTACCAAAGTGAAGCGATCTAGAAGCGGGGGTAAGATTTTGATCGCTAGCTTTTTTAATTTGACTGGCCACTTGGTATCAATTCCCTTACGGGATCAAAGAAGCATTAATGCCGAATGGTATACTACCAAATGTTTGCCAGAAGTTTTCTCTGTTATAAGCAACAAGCGACCAAACACAGGGCTCCGCGGGCTACTGCTCCACCACGACAATGCACCTGCGCACACCGCACTCAAAACGAGGGACTTCCTGGACAGCACGCCAGTCAAACTCCTGGGTCACCCTCCTTACAGCCCTGATCTAGCACCGTGTGACTTCTTTTTATTCCCAAAAATAAAAAAATCAGCTCAAAGGGATACAATTTTCGTCGCCGGAAGATGCGCTGGCTGCGTTCGAGCAGGCTGTAAACGAGGTGTCTGCGGCGGACTGGAAAAAGTGTTTTGAAAACTGGTTTAGGCGCATGAATCTTTGTATAGAGGCTGGTGGAAAGTACTTTGAAAAGATTTAATAAAAATATATGTACGTATAGAACAATATTTTTTAGTTTCGCAAAACTTTCTGAGTGTCCCACGTACACAAAAAAGTTCTATATCTAAGTCTAAGTTCTTTATTCAACTTTTTTGTGTATGTGTGTGTTTTTGGGAAAGAACCAGATTGTTTCCTTTGCCGAATTCACTTACACAATTAGGCTGCCGGCTGGCATTTGTAGATTTTTGTCAGTCGTTACTGGTATTCAGATGTCTGAAATCTGAAACCAGTCTTGGCAAGGGGGTGTCGTGCTACCCAGTTCCTCAATATCACTAGCTTCAGCCAGCGGCTTCGCCCTCAAGAAAGTCAAAAAATTGCCCGAGGTAACAAAAGTTTTCCCGGAATAAAAACTATCCTATGTGCAATTTCCGACTATAATCACCTCATCCTATTGTATCACTTAGGTCAAATATGTATAAATTATATTTTTTATTTTATTTTGTTACCCACGTCCGTGTGTCGCTGCGGGGTGCCAACTGAAAATCAGCGCTGGATGTCTGACGCCCAGCAAATGCTGAGTTGGTAACCCTTTCGGTATGGGCAGGTTCAGCGCAATTTAGAATAGAATAGAATAGAATAGAAGTTTATTTCTCTCAAAAAGGTACATTTCGTTAAAGGTCGTTAAACCTAGGTTACAGCAGATTCAAACCTTAGTGAGAGCTGGAGTCTATACTGGGTTCGAGACCTGTATGACAGATCTCCAGGCTCACACCCTTAAAAATACAATATTATGGTGCACTTACGTACTACAACAATGTGAAAGTATCAAATTGAGAGGAGAAGATAATTATACAAAAACAAAAGGAGATGTGTCATGTGTGTCTTTGGAGAGTGTTGTGTCCGTGAGTGTAATATAAGTCCTCACCCCAGCGCCCGTGAATACCAGACTTGAGCACTTACTTGCCCGAGAGTGTGTGTGTGTCTGTGTGTGACAAGGTGAAACGAGTTCCAAGGATGAAGGTGAATATTTTCGATAGGCGAAATTATTGTGAAATACTTAGTATATTTTCGGTCTCTGCATAATCCAATTTAAGTAGCCATGTCGTTAATGTTTTTTTACATTTTGATTTGCACATAGGATATATATTTAATATTTTATTAGCCTTGTTATAGACGTAGCTATTTGTCTTTGCATTTCTTTTTTTGTCTTTCACTCCATGTTTGTTGCTGTTGTGTTGTGCCTGTGTCGAATAAATATATTTCTATTCTATTCTATTTTATCTCTGTGCAAATTTCATCCAGATCCGTCTAGTCATTCTGGCGTGATTGAGTACCAAACATATATCCATCCAAACTTTCGCATTTATAATATTAATGTGGCCCATTGGTAACGGGCGCGACTTTCAAGTTGTAGGTCGTTGGTTCGAACCCAGACAGAGGCGCTTCACTTTGTGTAAATTATTTCATCGCCACTGCTCTCAAAACGGTGAAGGAAAACATGGTGGATTAGGCCAATTCCCTCTCACAGAGAGGAGGCCTGTGTCCCAGCAGGCATTAAAAGGCTGATGATAATGATGAAACAGAATAGATAAACGAATAAATGAATAAAACCATAGAGGAAGACCATGTTTAAGTTAGGAAAATTCTTTACGTTGAAAACCATTTTTAACCCCCGACGGAAAAAGAGGGGTGTTATAAATGTGTGTTAGTGTATTTCTGTATGTCTCTGGCATCCTAGCTCCTAAACGGATGAACCGATTTTGATTTCGTTTTTTTATTGTTTGAAATGTGACTTTATCGTCAGTGTTCTTAGATATGTTTGATGAAAATCGGTTCAAACGTTATGGGCGTTTTACTGTTTGAATCGGGGTGTTTTCGCAAGATATCGTGTCATAATTACGTGTTATATAGATTGTCGATCGAAGCGTGTCTACTACTAGATAAATTATGTAGCAAGAAACAAGTAAAATTTCAAAATTTAAAAACCCCCGACACATTTATCTTGAGAAAACACAATGATTCAAACAGTAAAATGCTCATAACTTTTGAACGGCTGAACCGATTTTATTCAAACATAGCTAAGAACACTCTCGACAAAATCACCTTTCAAACAAAGAAAACTAAATCAAAATCGGTTCATCCGTTTAGGCGCTATGATGCCACAGACAGACACACAGATACACAGCAACACATGTGAAACTTATAACACCCCTCTTTTTCCGGCGGGGGTTAGTAAAAATATGTCGGGGGATTTTATTATTTTTAAAATTATTCTTGTTCTACAAAAAATAACAACAACACAATTTACTTAACATAAAATCACATATATGTATCGCCCAAAGGTTTAGGGCCGGCGCTCACTGACGGCATGACACGGCAAAGGATTTTTTCGTGGACAAATGATTTTCGCCGCGGCACCGCACGGCACTTTTCAGCATACCAAATCATTCTGACGCTGCATGCCGCGGCATTCGTGTAGAAATTCCACAAGAATCACTGGCGGTTTTTAAGCGACTTTTGAAGGAGCACTACTTGTGACTGTGATCATGATCTTGTATAAGCTGAATTGTTTTCTTGTCTGTATATTAGTTGTATTTATGTAACTATCTATTTTTTGTTATTTGTATTTAGTACCTACTTATTCTATAAACTAATTATTTTTGAAAATTTTGCACCAAAAAGTTGTCAAAAAATAAAAGGACCGTTTGACAGCTGTATTTAAATAAACTTGATACTTGCGAATGATACTCGTTGTCGTAGTGTATCGGCAACATAGTATTTAATTAGAATTAAGAATTTAATTTTTCAATTTAAAATGAGAAACGTCAATGGGGTTCTTATACTCCATTTGAATTAACATTAGACATGTTTCCAAATCTTTTTACAGTCCGTTCAACCGATTTTGAGTTCTATCCCGAAAACATAAGGATGAAATAAACAGCATAAAACTGTTACCAAAACTAACTGTTAACTACAGCTACCATTTGTCGTATTATCAACGCAATAGAAGTCAAAATTGGTTGAACAGGCTGTAAAATGGGCTAATTTAAACGTCAAATGTTATCGCAAATGGAGAATAGATTCTGACGACTATAGTGCAACCCCAAATTGTGTCCAGGCTGTCTCTTTCCATTCTAGATTGCCTGGAAGAGATCGCGGAACGCGATAAAGCCGCCTGTTCTATTTTTGATTTTGTTTTGAGGTAAAAAAAAAAGTTAAATCAAAAAACCCGACTGCTTCAAAAGCGAACTACAAAGTCGTAAACAAGGAAATAATCATGCTGTGCAGGCGGAGGATACAACAGATTGAGATCCTCCGCCTGCACAGCATGATTATTTCCTTGTTTACGACTTTGTAGTTCGCTTTTGAAGCAGTCGGGTTTTTTGATTTTTTGATTTAACTTTTTTTATTTATAACTTTTTAGTTAAGTTTTTTTCGAATTAGATACATTTAAACATATAAGTGTTATATATTTTTGAAATCACCTATTAAAACCCTTTATTGATACCCCACACGAAGGGTTTGGACGCAAAAAAAAAATTTGGGCCCCCACAATATGGCGCCCAAAATCCGCAATTTTTCTATTGTCCAATTTTAATGTAGTCCATGACACTCGCAGGATTAAGACGAGTTTATTACGTTTCTTATTATTACGAATGGATTGTCGTATGAATCATCAAAATCGGCCAACGCGTTTGGTCTCTGGAACGCCATATAGGAACAAACATACATACATATATACATACATACACACATACATAGACTGATAATCACATTACCCTCCTTCGGCAGTCGGGTAACTAGTCGACGGCACGAACTATTTTGTGCGCGAGGGTTAAAATGCATGCTATCTCATCCGACAACACGTGCGAAATAAAAAAAATAGATGCTGTGATGAGCAGTAAGAAGCTAGTTCGCGTATGAATTAGCACTTTTGCAAGTTTGTATCGAAATGGATGATGATTTAGGACGAAAACGAACGCGCGAAATTTTATAAACAGACTTAGGGGAGTCTAGATATCATGAAAAAACAACCGAATGTATATTTATAAAATAACATTATTTGCATTGTTGAATTACTAATCTATCCCTGTATGGAGGCCGTTTTGCAATTTTCCTTCTCCTTATGGTATTTATTGCCGCCCAAAGATGCGTTAAAATTAGTGTTGAAATATGGAACTTTCGACGCTCGTAACTTTCAAATATTTTTTTTTTTTACATTTTTGTTTCCATACAGGGCTAGATAATGATGAGACAAATTGATACATTTTTTATATTGAACGTACGTCGTCAAACAGTGGAGTAATCTCTAGACTACGTTTGTATGGAAGAATTTTCGACTAGTGTAACCTTTATATGTCTTTTTGAATCATTTTAGCTTGGTGTACAATTAACTATACATAAATAAAGGAATGTCAGCGCTAAGATCATTGAAATAAGGTGAAAAATCGTATGAACACGACAAAATCTTTTGCCGTGCCATGCCGTCAGTGAGCGCCGGCCCTTAGGTAGAGGAGCACCTATATCACACATACATTGCGCTAGTTATGTTTAAGTCCACTAAATACGGGCTGAACGAGCATATCGCCATTAATCAAGCAAAAAAATACACTCCGGGCTGCTACTGAATATTTCCAAATGGAAAAATCCAATAACACTTTGGCCGACCCGGGAATCGGATTCAAGACTTCTGACCCCTTTTTTTTTTTTTTTTTTTTTTTTTTTTTTTTTTTTTTTTTTTGATCACGCTGGGAAAAAATGCATTACGCATACCCGCCCCTTGGGGGAATGGGGACGGGCTATGTGGGACTCCCCGGAAAGTTCCGGTATACCCACTAAAATAACCCAGCGGCACTCCCGCATCGTCTGTTTGGAGGAGGACTGGGAAACTGGCACAGCCTTTACGCCCAGTCCTCCGCCGACGAATGCCCGCCTTTACAGCGGGGCCTTCACGCCCCTCCCTTAGTGGAGGGGCCCGGGAACGACAGCGAGTGCTCTGCCATTCCCGCCCGACGAGGGTGGTGACTAGTGCAATGCGAGCTAGGGCGCCCCCGCGCCCGTCGCCCGCTAGTCACCACCAAGAGGTGGGAGGAGACGATTGAACAACCGCCTTCTCCCACCCCTTCTCCGCCTGCGGAGCGGCGGCGCGAGAGGATCGTCCTCCCGCGCACGCTCCGCCGCCTCCTTTTGCGACATCACGACCTCGCAAAAGGAGGCAACCGCAGCCCAGGCCTCCTCACTCCCCAGCATGGAGTTGACCACGCCGGGAAGTGAGAGGTCCTGTCCGATCACTAGAATCAGGGCACGGCGCAGTTCAGCCCAGGCTGGGCACACCTCGAGGGTGTGCTGCGCCGTGTCCTCTGCCGCGCCGCAGTCGTGGCACGCCGGGGTTTCCTCCCTCCGGATCCGGTGCAGGTGCGTTCCGAAACAACCATGTCCGGACAACACCTGCACCAAACGGAACGAGAGGAAACCATGTGGCCGCTCGAGCCAGCCTAGCAACACTGGACCGAGCGCGTCCAGCGTCCGGCGTCCAAAGGCGGCGGTGGCGAGGTCCTCCTTCCAATGGAGGACGATGGCGTCCCTCGCCTCCCGCCGCACTGCCTCCCTCTCTTCCGCGGCGGGGCGCTCCCCGAGCGCCTTCCGCCGCGCCGTCCACTCGTACACTCTGGCGAGCACCCATGCCTCCAACTCCCAGGGAGGGGTGCCCGCCAGAGCGCATGCCGCCGAGAGACCCACCGAGCGGTAGGCCCTCGCCACCCGCAGTGCAATGGCCCTTTGGGGCCTGCGGATGGCGGTCGCGTTCTCCCTCCTGTGGAGGGAGTCCGCCCAGATGGGCGCCCCGTAGAGGGCCATACTTCGCAGGATGCCGGCATAGAGGCGCCGGCATCGATCCTTCGGCCCTCCCAAGTTTGGGAGGAGCCATGAGAGGGCGTCCGCGGCTTTTAGCAGGCGCGTCGACAGCCCACTGAAGTGCGGGCCGAAGCGCCACCTGCTGTCTAGCACGAGGCCCAGATACTTCATCTGGGCCCCGACCCCTATCCGGACGCCCTCCACGACGATGTGGGCGTTCGGAGGGCAGCGCTGCCGAGGCCCGTGAAAGAACACGGCCTCGGTTTTGTTCAGCGCTACCCTCAATCCAAGCTGGCGGATCCTACCTGCCACCAAGGATCCGCCAGCCGAGGCCAAACAGGCCGCCTGACCAAAGTCCCTCCCCCGGGCAACGAGGAGAGTGTCATCCGCGTAACAGATGACACTCGTGCCCTGGAGGAGGGTGCCCCTCAGGAGCCAGTCGAATGCGATGTTCCACAAGGGGGGCCCTAGCACCGACCCCTGTGGAACACCGCACTCCGCTCCGTAGCGCCTGATCCTGGCCGTCTTGTCCGCCAGGAGGACCTCTCTGTCCTCCAGGTAGCTGGCCAGGATCGCCCGCAGATATGGAGGCACTCCGTGGTACCGGAGTGCCTCCAATATGGTCGAGTGGGGCACGGAGTTGAAGGCGTTGGCAATGTCGAACGACACCGCCAACACTCCGTCCCCCGACTCAAACGCCTCCTGCACATGGCCCCTGAGTAGGGCCAACGCGTCGACCGTCGAACGCCCACGTCGAAAACCGAACTGGGCGTCCGACAGGTCCGGCCCTACCTCCCGCAAGTGGCTATTTAGCCGGGTGGCGATGATCCCCTCGAATAATTTACCGACCTCATCGAGCAGAACGATGGGCCGGTATGCCGAGGGGGAATCCACCGGGCGTCCCTCCTTCCGAAGGAGGCACAACTGCCCTTCCTTCCACAGTTTCGGGAACCTCCCAGCCGTCAGACACGCGCTTAAGAGGTCCCGAAACCTATCCTCCATGAGGGACGCCGCGATGGCCACCACCCGTGCGGGGACGCCATCCGGTCCAGGGGCCGTCTTCTTCGCGCGGAGGGACAGAACCCCCGCGCGAAGTTCCTCCGCCGATACTGGAGGGACCTCCTCCTCCGGCGAAGCCACTCCCCCCCCCAGTGGGGGGAAGACTTCTGACCCCTAGGCCAACAGCCTATGTTATTGGCCGATTGATGGGGACAAACCTTCGCTTTGCCTAATTAGTCTGCAGGTGTAACCAATTATTTTCATTTAAGACGGTACCCTGACCAAAAAATCGGCATGAGATATGAGCGTTCCTCTTGGTCTAGCGGCACTGGTGGCGTATGAATTACAGTAATGAATACGCCCGGATTTTAGAATAAAATCTTTATAAAATCGAATTTTGGTCTTTTGAAAAAAATAATTCTACAAAAATGTTCGTTATTAAATTGTCTATCCATTAGTGTTAGTCGGGGTACTGCCTTAATACGGTACCCCGAGCAAAACGCCGCGCAAGCCGTTTTTTGTGCTGTTTTAGGAGCTATCTACTCGTTATTTAAAAAGAAATATCAATTAATAAAAATACATTAAATTTCTACATATTATTGATTCTAAAATGGTAGATTTAGTTTTTTTTTAAATGTTGTATATATTTCACTAATCTACTTCCAAAAAAACATAAACATGAGAAATAATTATTGATATTATGCATCTCCTCGTAAAGTGTTCATTGATTATTTTTTGTACTAACACTAATGGATAGACAATTTAATAACGAACATTTTTGTAGTTTTTTTTTTCAAAAGTCCTAAATTCGATTTTATAAAGATTTTATTCTAAAATCTGGGCGTATTCACTACTGTAATTCATGCGCCACCAGTGCCGCTAGACCAATAGGAATGCTCATATCTCATGTCGATTTTTTGGTCAGGGGCCAGGGTCTTAAGGTCCGTTTCTTAAAAATAATATGCATAACAAATAATCTTGGGGGTAATCTCCAGGGATCTACTAAACCGATTTGGATGCAATTTGGTATGGAGATAGTTTGAGACCCTGAGAAGGACATAGAATTTGTACTCCCTTGGGATGACAAAACACTTTCTACGCGGGCGAAGCCGCGGACAGAAACTAGTGATCAATGAAAGTAAAACTAAGTTTTTTTTTTAAATATTATCTTAAAAACCGGCCAGGTGCGAGTCGGACTCGCACTTGGCCGGTTCCGTACCATTATCGCAAAAACAGCAAAATTTTAAAAGCACTTTTGTTGTATGAGAGCCCCACTTGAATATTTATTACATATTGTTTTTAGTATTTGTTGTTACAGCGGCAACAGAAATACATCATCTGTGAAAATTTCAACTGTCTAGCTATCACGGTTCATGAGATACAGCCTGGGGACAGACGGACAGACAGACAGACAATCAGACAGACGGATCGCGGCGTCTTAGTAATAGTTACCCTTTGGGTACGGAACCCTAAAAATGGTACCTTGAATTATCCGTCCGAAGTTTAGAATAAAGTTGGTGCCGGACTGCCGGACTATTGTCATTAAATCCTGGAGAAGTTCATCGGAAAATTATCTTTAAAACTATCTGGATGCGAGACGAACGGGACCGGTCAATGTGGCGACTCGTTGGGCAGGCTGTTCAGCAGAGGACGTCTTTCGGTTGAAATGATTTTGATGGAATCTATCTTGGATAGTTCCGCACAAAACCACGCTCGGCAGGCTTATTACGTATGAAACAGCAATTAACAATATTTGCGCAGAGATTGTACAATCATCGCGCGAATATCGCTTTACGTCAAAAAATTGGAAGGCATATTTTTGCGAAATAATTGCTCTTCAATCGCGAATCCGCATTATATATGAGCTATAGCCACACCATAATAATTTTACGACAGCACTGCTAACAATAAAAATCTATTAACTGAAATGTGCATTTATCGCAAGGTGATCGCGTTAATTTCGTATTACGTATGGTTTTTGACAGCAGAGCGACAGCGATCGGCGAGCAAATGTGGCTGTCAAATTGCGATTACTTTTTCCCTTGTTGTTGGTCGATTGCCAATCGCTCGCTGATGGCTGAGTAGGTACAGAAGTTTTTGAGTTTTTGGCGGCTTTTTTCGTATGTTATTTTGTGGCTACTTTAATTATCCGCAAATTAGAATAATAATATAAGAATAAATATTGAAATAACAAATTCCTAGTGAATATTGTAAATGTAAATGACAAATTGGTGTTGTTTTGAGTCTCTAATGTCTACGCAACTGGACTATTTGTTGAATCATTTAAACAGAAGTGATCACGGTAAAGTGGAGGATTTTTTTATATAAAGTATAAAAAAAATCTGTGTTGGCTACCTCAGCGAAGCTTATATGTTTACTACAAAATGCTTACAAACACATGAGAATGTGATAAGTCCGCAATAAGTATCTTCTATTATATATTTTTTTTATATGGCAAACACCGATGTCGACTAATCTGCCAATGTCTAAATTAAATTTGAAAAATCTTTTTTATGTTTCATAGCTCAAATACCAGATAATGTAGTCTACTAAGTAATGTTCTAATGCGTTATCGATTCAATTTTTAAAACAATCGACAATTCGAAGAAATTTTAATTGATTTTACACATTGACATACATGTAAATGTACCTATTTTTCTGTTTCTTCTTCTTGTTTGTATATTATGTGTGTGTGCATAAATGGTTAAATAAATGAAATTTAAATATCAAATTTTCACTGCCATATGTACTTAACACAAATTCTTTACATCTGCGAATATTAATTTATCGGAATATTGGAGCTAAATAGTAATCAAATTGACTATTGTAAAAACAGTGTGAAAAAAAGCCTCCACGAAGTGTTGCTCTTTCATAAGCTGGTTAATTCATCAAACGATACATTTTATAAATCATCGGACAGATAAAATAGCTTCTGTTAAAAGTGACTGTCAAAAAAAAAGACTTGGCTTAAAGGCCTCAGTAGCCAGATCACTAAATTGATCGCGCAATAATTGTACAATTATTGCTGTTCCTTACGTAATAAGCCCGCCGCTATTTGTCGACCCCCGAACTAGACCAACGGGACAATTTAGTACTACAAAATTTTCATTGCAGTTTTATTTCTTACTGCGCTAATCTTCTTTTCTGCACGTCCCAGACCCAGTTCGGCAGCTAATTAACTACCAATTATTATTTGTAGATAATAGAAGTCTAGACAAGTGTTACTACTGACCCAGAAACAATTTAGAATGCTACAGGTGTACCATAAAGACACATATAGATACGGAAACTAGTCATACCACTTTCAAGGTATCATTGATAGTGTGATCGTACTTAAATAGGTACACTACTAAGGAGGTATATGTATGTATAATAGTAGAACCTACTCATCATTTTGTCAGTTATGTTAAGGTTTCTTGTTTAACTGGAGGTGAGCTTAAGGTTGCCCTAGTTTTAACGATGTATTCAAAACAAGTAAAATTAAAAAAAAACCCCGACACATTTTTATTTCATGCTACATAATTTATCTAGTACATAGTATATACGCTTCGATCGGCAATCTATTGAACACGTAATTATGACACGATATCTTGCGAAAACACCCCGATCCAAACAGTAAAACGCCCGTAAGTTTTGAACGGCTGAACCGATTTTATTCAAACATAGCTAAGAACACTATCGATTAAGCGACCTTTTAAACAAAAAAAAACTAAATAAAAATCGGTTCACGGTTTTGGACGCTATGATGCGACAGACAGACACACAGATACACAGCAACACACCTAAAACTTATAACTCCCCTCTTTCTCCAGCGAGGGCTAATAAAAAATGATATCAATTTGTCTCATCATTATCTAGCCCTGTATGGAAACAAAAAAGAAAATTAAAGTTCTTCGGGCAGAAATAAATACCATAAGAAGAAGGAAAATTGAAAAACAGTCATGATACAGGGATAGATTAGTAATTCAACAATGTAAATAATTTTACTTTGAAAATATACATTTAAAAGAAAAGAAAGAAAGAAAAATATTTATTTGTGACCCGCACAGGAGACACGAGAAATAAGCATAAAATTAAACAACAATAAAATAAAAACCCCGTGCGAGACCAAAAAGGCTCCTATCTCAGCATGTAGTAATTTTTCCATGATATTCATACTCCCAAAGGTCTGTTTATAAAATTTCGCGCGCTGGTTTTCGTCGTAAATCATCATACATTTCGCCACAAATTTGCAAAAGTGCTAATTCGTTTGCGAACTAGCTTCTTACTGCTCATCACAACATCTTTCTCTTTCGCACGTGTTGACGGTTGAGATAGCATGCATTATAACCCCGCGCACAAAATAGTTCGTGCCGTCGACTTGGGCAACTTTAATGACCCCGCCGCGGGCTTATTACGTAAGGAACAGCAAGTAGCAATAATTGTACAATTATTGCGCGATCAATTTATTGACCTAGCTACTGAGGCCTTTAAGTCAAGTCTTTTTTTTTTTACAGTCACTTTTAACAGAAGCTATTTTAACTGTCCGATGATTTATAAAATGTATCGTTTGATGAATTAACCAGCTTATGAAAGAGCAACACTTCGTGGAGGCTGTTTTTTACAATAGTCAACTTAATTACTATTTAGCTCCAATATTCCGATAAATTAATATTCGCAGATGTAAAGTATTTGTGTAAAGTAAATATGGCAGTGAAAATTTGATATTTGCATTTTATTTACATAAATGTCGTTGTGTAAAATCAATTAAAATTTCGTCGAATTGTCGATTGTTTTAAGAAATCGAATCGATAACGCATTAGAACATCACTTAATAGACTACATTATCTCGTATTTGAGCTATGAAACGTAAAAAAGATTTTTCAAATTTAATTTAGACATTGGCAGAATAGTTGACATCGGTGTTTGCAATATAAAAAAAAAATCTCATGTGTTTGTAAGTATTAAGTAGTAAACAAATAAGCTTCGCTGAGGTAGCCAACACTACAGTATAAAAAAATCCTCCACTTTACCGTGATCACTTCTGTTTCAATGATACAACAAATAGTCCAGTTGCACATTAGAGACTCAAAACAACACCAATTTGTCATTTAAATTTACAATATTCACTAGGAATTTGTTATTTCAATATTTATGTTTATATCATTATTATAATTTGCAGATAATTAAAGTAGCCACAAAATAACACACTAAAAAAGCCGCCAAAAACTCAAAAACTTCTGTACCTACTCAGCCATCAGCGAACGATTGGCAATCGACCAACAACAAGGGAAAAAGTAATCGCAATTTGACAGCCACATTTGCTCGCCGATCGCTGTCGCTCTGCTGTCAAAAACCATACTTAATACGAAATTATCGCGATCACCTTGCGATAAATGCACATTTCAGTTAATAGATTTTTATTGTTAGCAGTGCTGTCGTAAAATTATTATGGTGTGGCTATAGCTCATATATAATGCGGATTCGCGATTGAAGAGCAATTATTTCGCAAAAATATGCATTCCAATTTTTTGACGTAAAGTGATATTCGCGCGATGATTGTACAATCTCTGCGCAAATATTGTTAATTGCTGTTTCATACGTAATAAGCCTGCGCGGCAGGCTTATTACGTATGGTAATAAAATTGGAAGGCATATTTTTGCGAAATAATTGCTCTTCAATCGCGAATCCGCATTATATATGAGCTATAGCCACACCATAATAATTTTACGACAGCACTGCTAACAATAAAAATCTATTAACTCAAATGTGCATTTATCGCAAGGTGATCGCGTTAATTTCGTATTACGTATGGTTTTTGACAGCAGAGCGACAGCGATCGGCGAGCAAATGTGGCTGTCAAATTGCGATTACTTTTTCCCTTGTTGTTGGTCGATTGCCAATCGCTCGCTGATGGCTGAGTAGGTACAGAAGTTTTTGAGTTTTTGGCGGCTTTTTTCGTATGTTATTTTGTGGCTACTTTAATTATCCGCAAATTAGAATAATAATATAAGAATAAATATTTAAATAACAAATTCCTAGTGAATATTGTAAATGTAAATGACAAATTGGTGTTGTTTTGAGTCTCTAATGTCTACGCAACTGGACTATTTGTTGAATCATTGAAACAGAAGTGATAACGGTAAAGTGGAGGATTTTTTATATACAGTATAAAAAAAATCTGTGTTGGCTACCTCAGCGAAGCTTGTATGTTTACTACTAAATGCTTACAAACACATGAGAATGTGATAAGTCCGCAATAAGTATCTTCTATTATATATTTTTTTTATATGGCAAACACCGATGTCGACTAATCTGCCAATGTCTAAATTAAATTTGAAAAATCTTTTTTATGTTTCATAGCTTAAATACGAGATAATGTAGTCTACTAAGTGATGTTCTAATGCGTTATCGATTCAATTTTTAAAACAATCGACAATTCGAAGAAATATTACACATTGACATATATGTAAATAAAATGCAAATATCAAATTTTCACTGCCATATGTACTTGACACAAATTCTTTACATCTGCGAATATTAATTTATCGGAATATTGGAGCTAAATAGTAATCAAATTGACTATTGTAAAAACAGTGTAAAAAACAGCCTCCACGAAGTGTTGCTCTTTCATAAGCTGGTTAATTCATCAAACGATAAATTTTATAAATCATCGGACAGATAAAATAGCTTCTGTTAAAAGTGACTGTCAAAAAAAAAGACTTGGCTTAAAGGCCTCAGTAGCCAAGTCACTAAATTGATCGCGCAATAATTGTACAATTATTGCTGTTCCTTACGTAATAAGCCCGCGGGCCGAATTCAAGTTCCTACCGGGAACTTTTATTGAAAAGTAAATGAAACACTTAGATTTTACTAATCATGGAGTTTGGTGCTGTGCCATGAAAGATCAGGCTAGAATGGAAGTTACTATAGAGATGACCGCAAATAGAGATGACGAAGGCATGCTGCGTGAACCGAAAAAAAATGGCTTAAAGGCAGGAAAGAAAGATAGAAAAATATTTCGGTTTTAGGAAAATCAGAATTAATGTACAAATTGTATTAGCCGTGAAAATTACGCTTTAATCACACTTCACCTCCAATAAATTGCAATTATATGCTTAGGAAGGTAAGGTATTAAGATTTTTAAACATTATTTCTATTGTATTCAGATTTTTTTATTGCTGTGGGTACTTTCCATGGTCAACACTATGACTTATAGGTACATCTATCTCTATACAAAGGAATAATTAATTTATTGAATTCCTAAGTTAGGGAAAGTTTCGCTGGTTTTTTTTCCACTAGAAATAAAAAACCTCTTACTTTAAAAGATTTATTTTGCATGTATTTATTTTTTTATTTGATTAACCTAATAAATGCAATTGAAACTGGCGCCAACCGCCGAATGAATAATAAATAATTAGAATTTTTCGTTCATGCAAAATTCATTTCTTCATTAAATCTACATTTAGTTACAATATAATTTATTTAGGTACATTTAGTTACAGTAGCAAACGATACGACACACTTTTAAAATACAAAGTTTTTCGGCCGTTTATTTTCGTCTGCAATGACGAATCAGTATTTATCTGTTATGAATGCTAACTTAGCTATAGCTACATTCTTCCAAAAAAAAATCGGATATTTCAATCAGGAACCATATTGCTCTAAAATTCGTCTGTTGCATCATTGTATGTAAAAATTTGAAGACAATAAAGGCCTTTGACTGGGTCCCTAAATACATGTTTGTACAGTCTTTGAGATATTTAATGTATCCAATTGTTATATCAACATTATTTGGGATAAGTAGAAAAGTATTCGTGTTCCATACGTAGAGAGATTTTAGATTCAGGGGCGTCAACTAATCAATAGCGGTACCCAACGGAGTCCATCAAGGGAATGTCCTAAGTCCTTCCTTATCCTGGTATTGATTTTCCGATGAGTTCTAGGGATTGATGCTGACAGTGAAAGATTAGGTATGTTTAATATTATTTGAGGAATAGTAGACATGACCATGTGTAAATTTGATTTTAAAACAATACTTGTTGGCAATAGAAGAAAGAAAATGGGGTAACGAAGAGAGATGTGACAAGAAACTTGAGATCCAAGACTGAAGATGATCTGACTGACTGATCTGAAGATAAAACAATCACTGAAGATAAATCTGTCAAACTATGCAAGAGCTGTCGATGCGATGAATATTACATACTATACATATACGGAAATTACATAGGGATTTCTTGCATTAAAAAATGATCTCGGTGAGCTAAATAAGAAGAGGTTTTTAAAACTTAGGTTGTAAATCTTCCTAACTTCGTGTATATTTGTTTCAATAAAATCTATGTGCTATTTAATATCTAATAAAACCCGGAAATCTGTTCAGCCTTATTCAACCGCATCGAAATCACAATCACTTGCCGGTGTAACGTAGGGGATTTCCAACGGATTGCCGAATTCTGCTTCCAGCAATACCTGTTGTATTTTAAGTCTGGCGTAGGCATTCTGTTTAGAGTTCAGCCGTTTCAGCGTGGGGGCGCAGCTTATGAGAAATAGTTCGTCAGGGTCCGATCGGTTGCATGCACAGGTGGTCACTTCTTCGTCAGAGGAATTCTGACGAGCCTTCTTGGGCGAGGGTTCGGAGTCTTCCTCGTCATCTTCTTCGTACTTGACGGCGTCTTGACTGTAGGACAGGTCCGGTAAGCATTGCATCGTGCGTTGACGATCTTCTTCATTGTCTGAATCTTCGGGTTCTTTTTTGGTGGTTCTATGGATGCGAAAACGATTTACTATTAAAAGTTGAATAGGAAAACTTTATATACTTTTCTCTGTCTAATTTCGGGTAAAACAATTGATAGTAAATTAAAATATGATGGTTGCAGATATATAGGATACTAAGGTGCTGCTCCAACTTTAGCTTTTTATGCGATCATCCAGTATTATTTTCAACATGTTGGTAAGATCGCCTTGGTCACTACTACCAACACAACAAAAGTTTTAAAATAAAGAATAGTTTAATGTAAAAATCTAAAAAGCCTAGAGTTCACACTAAAGACCTCCCCTCTCCAAACAACCCTATATTCTGGTAGTGCGCGTCAATCCTTTCGTTAGGAGACAAGTCGCGCCGCCATCTTCACCACGGGAGACCTCCCGTGATGGCCCATTCGGTGTTTTTTTAATCAATAGAGGAGGTATTTACCCATTTTCCTTAGGCTCTATATGCGGCAGCAAGAACCTCATGTGCTGGTGGTATGGCCACCTTGTACGGCCTCCATGCGTTCTCTGCAGTTTTATGAAAGAATCGCGAAGGGATCGCCACCGCTTCTTGCATTCCGCTTCTGTCAAAAAGAAGGGTGTAATTAAATACACAAAAAGCACTTTTGCAGGAGGTAAGAGGGATTCTAATATTTCTGGCAGTGGCATTTATGTTAAAAACAATATATGTACATAGTATTGCGATGGGTGATTATGGCAAACTGTTGAATGCTGACGTTATTTGTCAAGGACAATAAGTCGAATAGGTAGATAATAATGTGGTATGGTAAGATAGAAATAAGACGGGCCACCTACCTGTTTGTAGCTCATCTGAAAATAAATGAGATTGGGACTAAAATACAGCGTTGACATAGAAAATAAGATTTCGGCATCTCAACTTACCAGACACATGGAGAGATTCTTGGACCTCCTTCCAGGCATCGTCCCTAAGTTTTGTTTTATTGAAACCGCTCACGGACTTATCATACAAAATTGGGCGCTTTTCAACCTCTTTAATCAAATCTATCTCATTCATCTTTGCTAAAAAGATGTTGTTGTTTGCAGCACGTTTTGGTATGGTAACTAAACTATGTTGATAATTATTTATTTAGTATTTTTTAAATATATTTTCGTACTTTAACGGGGCACGGACGTAATTTCACGAGATATATTTCACAGCGAATCGCACTTCAGATAGTATGTATACACTAACAATTTGTTACACAGATGTTCCGTGTAAACAGACGCCGGCTTTCGTAGGCAAATCACTGATACACAATTACTTTTTTTTGTTTATTATCGTTTTGGAGCGTATTTTTTTTAGATTTAATGATACAGAATGACGGAGTGATGGTGAAGTGGGGTGGCTGTAATCTGAGGTGGGTTGGGTGACGCACGGTACGCGCGGCGCGCGCGTATCGAGCGGCGCGGCCGGTGCGGCGCGTCGCGTCGCCGCAGCCCGCCACTCTCCAGCGTACTCCAACGTTATTGATTTTGCTGATTAGGAAAGGGGAATGTGTAGGTGTAATATTTTATTTTGGTTTATCTGATTGACGTCATGGATTTTTGCTCTGGTTTTTTTAAAGATATTTTTTTTATTGTTTTTATAATTAGCGCGTATTGATTAAAAATGGTCCACTTTCTTTTACCTAGTTATTTTCACCTAGTTGTAGCAAGAACAAAGATATTATCGAAGTTCAAAATCTTATATTTTACTCTATCAAAGGATACCTACCTATATCGTATGTTTTATACTTTTTAAATTGTTTTGCATTTATTAATGACCTTTTTTGTTCCAAACAAATTATTAAATTTGTGTCAAAAGACGTGGATTTTTTAAACGATTAGGCTGTATATGGTTTAAAACTTGGCCAAATGGTGGGTACTTTTTTTTAGCAAGAACAAATATATTTTTATGAGACATTCAAAAGTTTATTTGATATTAATGCCTTTATAGGTACCTACCTACCTATCCTTCTTAAATTAATAAGTATAGTTGAATACGAAAGTCGAATGAACCGCAGTCTGCTTATCTCCTGCCCGGAGACCAAGAATATCAGCTGTTTACGTACCGATAGCATTCTTAGGATGCGGATTAGGTCTTTGTTTGATTAATTTCAAGATACTGTTTTAAACGCAGTTAGATAATAAAAACAAAGGTCTATTCATTATAAATATTTCTAACTGATTTGGACGAGTGATCTCTTTAATAATTACACTGGTCAACAAAAAAAAACATTGTTTATACGTCACATGAAAATTGTAACTGATTATGTTCAGAACAAGATAGAAATTAAATTAGAATTATTTAGATACAAACTACAAACATATTTTTTTACCGACTGTCCAAAAAGGAGGAGGTTCTATGTTCGACTGTCCTTAGGTTTTTTTTTTTTGTTTGTTCACCGTTTTCTCCGTTAATTGTGAACTGATTTAAATAAATATTTTTGTATTTGAAAGGGTAGACTCTCGAGGAATTGTCAACAAGAATAAGAATCTGATGTATATCCCATGGAAATACAGGTAGGTAACTCCTTTATTAAGCATACATAAAACGATTTTGGTATTTTCATCAACAATGTAACTAGTCTAAATGATTGCATTCAGAAAGTATCAGTTGGAACTGATGAAGCAGACCACAAATGGACACTGAAACTCCTTAATGATAAGTATATCACGGGAATAAGTTAGTTATCTGGAATAGTTAACTATTATCTACCATTAGGTACTGATGAAAATGCTACCATCAAACTGATAATTATGATGATGAAGCCGGAAGGTAGGTACTGATGAAAATGGAACCATCGAACTGTAACGATGAAGCCGAAGCCGTACATCTCTTTATGGTACCTCAAATTACCATGAAAATAATTATTTCTTCATGAAAGTGGTTAAGCGCTAGCATAAAGACAATAAAAAAAATATCCATAACAAAAAAGAGAAATTTAAAAAATCACAAAAACATAAAACCAAAGACCTTTTAAGTATTTCTTGAAGTATAAGGTCTTTGCATTAAACCGAACACTACAAAGCGAATGTTCACCGATATCGCCGTCAATTGTGGACCGATTTTGAAAATTCTTTTTTTGTTTGAAAGAGTATGTTTCGAAATTGGTCCCATTTTAATTTGGTGAAGGTCTGATGAAGAACTTTGAGATACACAACGGAACTCTTCAATAAAAACCGGCAAAACTCTCGGGATTGCTGCAATCGCATGTCTGTTTGTTGTTTATACCATTTCATAACATAACATTACGCCAGTACGCTCTAAAGGGGTACGCAGATCTCTCATTTCACCGGTTATGTTCAAGTTTCATGTTATTCGGTTAATCTATTCTGGAGTTATAGGGACCTTAATAAACAACTTGCTATTAGGTAGGTAAAACTAAAAAGGGAAAAATAAAAAAACAAAAATACTACCAACTTCCAAATGAAAAACTACAAAGTGAAAAATAACTTAACTTTTGGAAGTCGGTGTCCATATCGCAAAAAAATCGTACCTACGAAAGACACCGACTTCCAAAAGTTAAGTTATTTTTCACTTTGTAGTTTTTCATTTGGAAGTCGATAGTATTTTTTTGCAAAAAAGTAAACAAGCTTGGATCGCCCCTCGTATAATGAAAAAACTTAACAATTCTAAACTTATAATTTCAAGTAATAGCACCCGACTACTCGTCGAGGGCCGCGAAGTATTCCACATTAGGCACCCGTTTTAACGGCACCTGAGGTATTCCACATTCATTCAATATCAATATGTTTCGTAGGATAAAATGATTCCCGTCAACTGGCTATCGATCTACCTACCAATGCCTACGTACGCTACCTACCTAACCTCCCCTTCCTACCCTACAAACAAACAAACTCTTCAACTTTATAATATTAGTACTCCTTCGCAAATGAACAAATTTGATTACCATAAAAAAGTTTATAGTGAGTCAATCTTAAAAGATAGACATATGACTTTTTTTTAGTACTTTTAAGAGGAACAATGCCATCATACATGATATTTGCGTAACTTAAACCGTTTAAGCAGCGCACGCAACGGAAGCTCTCAAAAAGGAAATTTTTTTCCCGGTTTTGCAACATTTTTCATTTATGCTCCGCTCCTGTCGTTCGTAGCGTGATGTTATATAGCCTATAACCTTCCTCAATAAATGGAATTTCAAACACAAAAATATTTTTTCAATTCCAACCAGTAGTTCCTGAGATTTGCGCTTTTAAGGACGCTATTACATTTTTCTACAAATAACAGTACTTTTGAGGTACCATTTTAATGTATAAGCAATCACCGATGTGAAGATATCATGGTCTTTATTTAAAGATAATATATTCAGCTCCAGTTATGCATCAGAAAAATTGTATGACATCATACAAAATTTTCGCACAAATACGTTTTGCCCATCACAATAATCGCAAAAAATTAAAAAAAGTAGGGTCCGAATAGGTTCCAGTTTAGGTAAATTTACAGCATATTTTATCTTCAAAATTATAAAAAATTGCGGTATATATAGTCCTTTACAGGTACAGCTAATTATTTTTCACCTAAATAATTTTATTTTTTAATTATTAGCTAAAATAAAATCACTTGCCGACGTCTTCATACATTTTGTACCCGCCGCTCATCATTCCGCGCTCAGAAGCGCTCGTGGAAGGACGGGCGTATCGCTTTCTCGCAGGAAATAAATACGATAAAAGTAATAGAAAGATTGTAGAGTGCATGCGTGTGAGTACCGTTCTCGTCGTGATCGAAAGGAGTTGATATTTTATCGGACGTATGCCGTATTTTTGAGTTTCCTATTATTATTAGAATGTGATTTAGAAATTATTTTGGGTAAGATCGGGATTTGAATAGTTGGTGTTAAGCAGTTGTTGACAAGGTTGAGAAATGGATGGGTGGGTTTAAACAGCTCTGAGTAAGTTTAGGATTTGGATGGGTAAGGTTAAGCTGCCGACGGGGAAGTTTAGAAGTGAATGGGTGGGAGGAGATTTATGATTTTAAACGGTTTGTATGTATGACAAATACGGGGCCAAAACCAAAATACAAAATGGCGCCGACGTAAATTTGGCCGCTTTTCGACATGGGTGTCATTTTCATGGCGCCGACGTAAATTTTGCCTTCTTTTCGACATGGGTGTCATTTTCATGGTTTTTGGGGTCGCTTATATCGAATATGGGATCAAAACCAAAATACAAGATGGCGCCGACTAAAATTTGCCTGCTTTTCGACATGGGTGTCATTTTCATGGTTTTTGGGGTCGCTTGTATCGAATATGGGGTCAAAACCAAAATACAAGATGGCGCCGACTAAAATTTGCCTGCTTTTCGACATGGGTGTCATTTTCATGGTTTTGGGGTCGCTTATATCAAATATGGGGTCAAAACCAAAATACAAGATGGCGCCGGCTAAAATTTGTCATCTTTTCTTCATGGGTGTCATTGTCATAGTTTTTGGGGTCGCTTATATCGAATATGGGGTCAAAACCAAAATACAAGATGGCGCCGACTAAAATTTGACATGTTTTCATCATGGATGTAATTGTCATGGTTTTTGGATAGAATATTGTCATTAGCTTGACTTACAAGTTGTAGATCGTGGGTTCGAGCCCAGGCAGGCGCTTTACTTTGTGTAAATTATTTCTTCACCACTGCACTGCTGGTGTAGGAAAACATCGTGAGGAAACCGGCATGTCCTAGAACCAAATATTCGAAGATATGTGCATCCACCAACCCGCACTGGGCCCGCGTTGTTGGTTACAGCCCATTCCCTTTCACAGAGAGGAGGCCTGTGTCTCAGCAGTGGGAACATTAATAGTGACTGATGATGTGATAGTAATATTTAATATATTCCATATAATGAAAAATGTTCAAGTCATTTTTAAATCCTTGTGACCGGAAATTAATTCGTTTTAGGTATCTTCTTATTTCACGTAGCGTTTTTTTTTAAAATACCTACTTACTACAACAAAGTGAAAAATAAAATTCTTTCCGGAAGTCGGTGTCGGTACCTATTGTTTTTCGTCACAGAAAAGCTATTATTTTTCTCTTTTGAATTTTTGTAGGTACCCCATATTGGGTATACTAAATACATCTGTTTACCCCCTAAAACCGTACAAGCGTGATGATATATTATGGTATGGTTAAAACAAAACATAAACATACGATCACAGTAATCGCAGGTCATTTGCTGTTTGTTATTAAAGAGTTTCATTGTGTATCTCCGAAGATCTTTATCAGATCCTAAAATATTATACAATAAAACCTTCCCTGATAATACCACCACATACATTTATCGATGAAAACCCGATAAGTATCGGATAAGTAGTTTGGCCGAATAGATAGAGCATCTCCTTTTTTTGAAGTCGGTTGAAAATAATAACCTACTTTTTACGACGACGGTTTGTAACAGTTATCAAATGCATTTTCAAAGTGCCAACTAACCTTCCTGAATCAACTTCAAAAAAATTAAAAAATAATATCAAGGACCAAGATTATTTCCGTGATGTATAAAATCGAGCGCTCAGTAGTTTCAATGTGTGCGTACGCGTAATGTTGCTGTGTGCGACTAGATACCTAAATTTGAGTTCGTCGAAAATGTAACAGCGTCCTTAAACAAACAAACAAAATATTCAGGTTTATAATATTAGTATAGATTTAAAATTTTATTCCACATTTGGCACCTACGGATCAATGGTACTATTATTGGGCGTTTTGTGTTATAGGACTTCAAAATCAAAAACGCGATTAAAATCAGTAGAGAGTTTAATAGCACGATAAAAATATTACTTCCTCTTGACCTTTTTTAGTTAGATATTAAATATTATAAGCATTTTAGACAAACTTAATTAATTAAAAAAATATAGATAGTTGCAGTGCACAGCATATTACAATGAATGGCTGGAGTATTCATATTATGTGTATAGCAGACGTGTACTGAAAATACATAATCAAACATTTTCTGAACGTGATTACTTTTTAAAAAGAAACTACTGTTATCGTGCTAAATATCGTGGTAAAATTCACACTTTTTTTTACCCGACTGCCGAAGGAGGGTAATGTGAGAAGTGTTCATTTTGAGAAGTGCTATTTTGTGAAGTGCACATATTGCGTCAAGTGCATATTTTGGAAGTGCACATTCTGCGTCAAACCCAACCGGATGCATCACCCACGATCATCGGTGATGAGACTGTACGTCCCGCGGAAGTGTGGGGGTCGAAGCTTTTTAAATGCCACTCTTCACAACCGCGAGGTTTGAAGCCTCAGATAATATTTTTTTAAAGCAGAAGTGGGTTTGCACCGGGATGTAGTCACAGTGGACAAGGGACTCACCCCGTTGTCCATTGCAAAAGAGAACTAGCGCAAACCTGTAGTACTAACTAGGTACTGCTGAACGCAAAGAAGTATGGCAAGGCAAAGAGCTACACGGGCGATTCACATTGCCTTGCCAAATTCACTTGCACAATTAGGCTGCTGAATCCTCCAGCAGTGTACTTAGAGGATTCAGGGCGAAGCAGAACCAAAGTGGACTCAAACTGTCGCCCTGACATATCCCCCGCTTAATCCATATAAGCTTATCATCCCCCTGAATCGGTCGACAATACATTACTCAAGGTGCTTAGAGTTGCATCTATTTTGTAAAACACCCTCATGAGCCATGTATGTGGCACAGAGTCGTAAATACGATTACCTAAGTAATATCTTTGACAATCTCGGGACCCCGAGGTCCAGGACCTATGAAAAGCGTGTCAGGAGCCGAAGCCAACTCGTAGAGGCCTTGTTAGACATGTATCAAGAAATGTGATACCAACCAACGATTATCCCTCCATTAGCACTCCATAAGTACACCCAAGGACAATCCCCGGTTGGTGCTATTGCAAAATAAGGAGACAAAATAGTTTGGGCTATGGGTTTGGGAGGTTTAGTGGATCGATTGCCTAAACTATAGAAGGGCTATTGGCCCCCATGCCTGACCATTGTTGAATTAAACAGCTATAAAATGGGAGGGGGTGACACTTAATTAATTGGCCCCCATAAACAGTCGCTAGCTTTTGAACTTGAGTGACATAGCGCCAACGGGGCAAACATATCCGGAGGTGCTTGAGGTGTGGAGAGGTATGCCACGGCTATCAGTCGCTGAAGTACGGTCAAGATCCCTACCAGCATCTAACTGGTTTATAAATGATATTTTGACAATCTCGGGACCCTGGGGTCCCGCAGGCTTATTACGTATCTTTTGCAAGAGCAAAACGATAGCGATTTTTGCGCAATAATTGCTCTTCAATACAAAAGTTTTAGAATTGTTGGCGGTTTTTTTTTTAATAAATGCATGTGACAAACAGCGAGCGATTCGCAAACGATTTTGTAGGACCTGCCATACCTACACTGCAGGTAATTCCAACTTTTATGACATAAAGCGTTTGATTGCTATCGTTTTGCTCTTGCAAAAGATACGTAATAAGCCTGCCGATCCTTTAAAAGGCTTACAAGGGGCCGAAGCCAACTCGCAGACGCCTTGATAGGCATGTATCAGGAAATGTGACATCAACCGATGATTATCCCTGTATGCAAGTGCACCGAAGGACAATCCCCGGTTGATGCAGGACTATTGCAAATTATGGAAAAAAAATGTATTGGGTTATGGATTTTGTAGGTTTAGTGGATCGATTGCCCAAAACTATAGGACTACCGGCCCCTGTTGAACAAAACGGCTATAAAATGGCAGGTGGTAACTTGCACTCAATTAATGGGCCCCCATAAAGGGTCGCTAGCACTTTAGTGACGTAGCGCCAAGGGGGCAACATATCCGGAGGTGCTTGAGGAGTGGAGAGGTATACCACGGCTATCAGGACAATCCCGGAAGTACGGTCAAGATCCCTACCAGCACCTTACTGGGTTAACTTCCTTAAGTAATATTATTGTTAAGGTAATGATTGTGATCAACTATGTTTGTAAAATTAAGGAAGAAAAGCTCGTTAAGCCGTTGGTCCCGGCTGTCATTTGAAGATCTTTGACAGTCGTTACGGGTAGTCAGAAGCCTGAGATCTGACACCAGTCTTGCCAAGAGGTATCGTGTTACCCAGTTACTGGGTTGTGTAGGTCAGATAGGCAGTCGCTCCATGTAAAACAATGGTACTCAGCTGAATCCGGTAAGACTTGAAGACGACCCCAACAATAATTGGGAAAAAGGCTAGGAAGATGATGATGATGTTTGTAAAATTAAAATCCAACGATTTCGTTTAAAATATATTGATAACAATCGTTAAAAATATGAGACAAGAAATTACTTAGTACTAATTAATTCTTAATAATATCATATACGATCAGTCGTTCTTATTATCTAGATATTTATCGTTTATTTTCTTAATAATGAAATGCAATGTTTTACGGGTCTTAGGTAACTGCCTTATCTTGTACTAAAAGCACGTTTTCGTTAACACTTGGTGTATAGAAACACCTAAGTGAACGTCTAAATAAAAGCACGCTGTTGGATTTTCGACGTTCGGCTCAGCGCTTAGAGTTGAGAATCAAAGAATGTGACGATATTTAGGAGATCACTTATGTGTTTACTAGTGTTAGTGAAAACGGGTATAACTGTTTTAAAAATCACATATTTTTCATATTTTGGTGGGGACTTAATCATTATTTTACCTCTAAAAACAAGCATGAATGACTTGTTTATATATATTACCATACTGCCTCTTACTTTGAGGGATTTTTAGGAACCAATGTTACAAAATAAAAACTTAAAAAAAGAAAATTAAGCCGCCTCAGAGTGATTTTCATCAAGTTTTCGTTAATAAAACGACATAATTCCACATTGGCAACACGATACCAACAGTGATATTATATTTTGAAAAGCCTAAAATAAAATCAGCAATTAAGGACTTAAATAAATTAAAATATAACAATTTTAAAATCTCGTTAGTAATACAACAATATATTTTGTTACTTCTTTTAATACCAACGCCACAGATAGTATAATACTAGAATACAGATGCCTCATTCCACACAACGAAACCGTGCCGACGTAACTAGCGTTTTTCATCTGATTATACCGATTATTTTTTGTGATCGATCGCTTTCGATTCCATTCCACGGCGATAGATAGATCACCATCTATATCGGTGAAACGGAACCGAACGCGATCGATGTACAAAAAATAATCAGAATAATCAGTATAGAACGTCGGCACGGTTTCTTTGTATGGGATGAGACACCACTGCCAACGCTAATCAAACCATAGAACTTTTACTAAGGGCCTTGCTAGTAAGCCTTGTTATATTTCTTTATGTGCGTACAAAGAATTTGTACCTAGCTCAAACAAAACATTATGTAAAGTACAAAAAATTTCTTAATGAGCCTCGGCAAACTTCGTGTTTCGTCAGTCATCGGCTTTCTATCAATCGCCCTTTGCACTTGGTGCAGACCGGACGCTCTCAATCAGCTTGGAAGTATACAGGTTGAGTTTTTTAAGTGGGCGTGGATGGCCAAATCCGAAACTATTAGGAATAGCGAAAAACACTCAAAGGAGTCACGAGGCCGAATTAGATGAAAACTAAAACTGCATCATTGGATTTTTGACAAATCTATATTCCTACTAGCCAGGAATCGAACCCGTTGATTTTGAAAAAAAAACACATGTATTATTACTCCATTCGTTAGTGTCGCTAATAAGGGTCAAATTCTGGGAAGTAATGGCTTACGGTAAACTTAAGGAAAATACAAATTTTTAACATAATACATTTTTTTAAGTATAAAGTCTAAGACTAGATAGTCTTAGATTTCATACTAAAAAAAACCGGCCAAGTGCGAGTCGGACTCGCGCACGAAGGGTTCCGTACTTTTATCGCAAAAACACGTCAAAAAAATTACCTTTGTTTGTTGTATGGGCGCCCCAATTAAATATTTATTTTATTATGAATTTAGTTTGTTATTTGATATTTAGTAGTTTGTTGTTATAGCGGCAACAGAAATACATCATCTGTGAAAATTTCAACTGTCTAGCTATTACGGATCATGAGTGACAGCCTGGTGACAGACAGACAGACAGTCGGACAGAAGAACCGCGGAGTCTTACTAAAAGGGTCCCATTTTTACCTTTGGGTACGGAACCCTAAAAACAGGGGATGTTACAATTTTTAAATAATCTATTTTTATATATATATATGTATATCTCTATTATATAATAATACTCTGTGACCCAAACTAAGTCGTTCGTTTGGTAGTGGACTCACTTTTGGTTTGTTTTACTTTTTGGAATGCAATAACGTTAAAATTAAGGTTAAGCAACGCTTGACGAGGTCGGTCCGTGGATGGGTGACCATTTCAACATACCGAGTTTCCTCCGTGCCTCGGAAAGCACATTAAGCCGTTAGTCCCGGCTGTCATTTGAAGATCTTTGACAGTCGTTACGAGTAGTCAGAAGCTTGAGATCTAACACCAGTCTAGCAAAGGGGTATCGTGTTACCCAGTTACTGGGTTGTTGAGGTCAAATAGGCAGTTGCTCCATGTAAAACACTGGTACTCAGCTGAATCCGAATGATGATGGTTGACAATGGTGAAGGAAAACATTGTGAGGAAACCCTTGACTTATATAGTTAATATAAGTTTGAAATCGCCAACCTGCATTGAGCAATCGTGGTGATCAATGCTCGAGCCTTCTCTGTATGAGAAGAGGCCTTAACAAACTGGTATTATATTAATTTCACATCACACTTTATGCATGCTCGGTCGCCCAGGTACGAATACCTTTAAACAAGAAATTCTTGTATATATACATAATCTGTATCTCGGAAACGGCTTCAACGATTTTCATGAAATTTAGTATGCAGTGGGTTTCGGGGGGCGATAAATGGATCTAGCTAGGTTTCATTTTTAGAATACGTCGTTTTCTCTATTTTCACCCGACCAGAGCTCGGTCGCCCAAGTACTGTAATTTATCAATGAGTTCGAGTTCATGTTCTTTGTGTTTGTCCTGTATATGTCTCTTCAACTCCCCCTTCTTACCATACTTTGTGGGACAACGCTCACATTTGAACGGTTTTGTTATCTTCATGTGCATCTGCTCAATATGCGCCTTCAAATTATATTTACAAGTGTACGATCTTTTGCAATAATCACAAGTAAAATTAAAGTATGCTTTTTGAGTGTGCACTGCGTTTCCGTGTTTATTCACATCATGTTGACTATAAAATCTTTTATCGCAGAATTTACACTGGAATTGTTTCTTCTTTTCATGACGTAGCTTGTGTCCGATGAGGGCGCTGACGTCACTAAATGCTTTTGGGCATTCAGGGCACCGGTATCGCTTGTCTCCTGTGTGTATTCGCTTGTGGCGTATCAAAGCGGACTGGTCGTTGAACCCCTTGCCACAGTACGAACAGCTGTAAAGTTTAACCGTGCTGTGTATTAGTTCATGTCGGTCCCTATACTCCGGCATGGAAAAAGCTTTAGGACAATGTTTGCACGCATAGATCTTCTCTTTGTTGAAGTGTCTCTCTATATGCTTTTTAAGTGTGATTGACTGGGTGAACCCCTTCAGACACAAGTGACAAGTGAACGGGCGTTCACCAGAATGTACTCGGTAATGTTGTATTACAGTGCTTCTGCTACCAAATAATTTCTTGCATTCAGGACATTGAAACTTATTATGGGCTATCCTTTCGATTACTATGTCTGGTTCTGGTACATTGAATTCTGGTAATAGAATTGGTTTAAAGCTGGTGTCTTCATCTTCAGTCTTCTGCTTTACTTTTCCGTTCTTTGTTTTAGGCTTTTCTTTCTTTATTAATTTATTTCTTATCATGTGTCGTCCCTTCTTTGATATAGATTTAGATTTTGTATGAGGTATAAGTTCAGGGTTTCTTTGTGGTATGACTCTATCCTCTGCTACAATTTCTGTTTCATGTACCAATTTGATGTGGCATTTCAAATCATTTTCCTGATAGTATCCTATGCCACACTCACAGATATGAGGGAATGGTAGGTGGAAAATGGAATGTGCATCAAGAGTACTCTGCGCAACAAAACTAAGGTCGCATTCTGAACACTTGTAGGGTTTCAAAACATCAGGGTTCAGCAAATTATTTATTTTTCTCTCATTTCTCCTGAAAATTTAAAAATCGAATTTATTTAAGTATTTATTATTTTACATGTTTTTTGAACCTGTAAGCATATGCTATGGTCAACCACGGGGTCTCATTGCTAAGAAAGAAAATTTAGTTCAAATAAATCTCACTAGATGGCGTGACATGTACACACAATTCAATAGGATTGTGTGAAAAATTAACATTTTCTGGCATTGAACATAAAAATTGTATGTTCTTGTTTAATCAACTCTCCTAAGTACAAAATTATAGATTATTGGACTCTTAATTCACATTTCAAAGATTATTCGAACGGATCATTTAAAATTGATGCCAATAGATGGCGCAGTTTTAAATTTCTGAGGCATTCCACTCGATTGTTCAAATTTGCATTGTAACACATTTTGGTGCACAAATACTGTAAAATCGTGCAAAAAAAAGTACTAAAAAACGAACCTTCACTGTATTTAAAGAAAAAAATATTCACGAACCTAGTAAACCCTTTTACTTGCAAGTCGCTACTAACACCATCTATTGCCGTGAAACGGGATCGAACGCGATTCATGTACTTACAAAAATAACGAGATTAATCAGATGAAAAACGCTAGTTACGTCGGCACGGTTTCTTTGTATGGGATGAGGCATCTGTATGCTAGTATTATATTATCTGTGGCTCAACTATACTTTCAATATAAGGAGTTAAAAAAACCTTTAGAATGAAAAATCTTCCTAAGGCTTGATTTCCTCCTACGCCGACTGTCGGACTTGACCAATGAAGAGCTCGCGACGACCGTCAGCACCAACGGTCAGCGTAGGAGGAAATCTTAATATGGGAATAATATAGGAGACTGGGTTATCTAACTCTTGCAATATATAAGATTAATTAAATAAAAAGAGCTTGGGAGCCGGTAGTGGGTACAAGAGGGTCCGCTTGCATCCCCTTGGCTGGTGGCGGTGGCTTTCAATAAAACTTACAAACACAACAACAAGAAAAGCCTCATGAAATATTAGAAAACCTAGGCGGAGCGAGGGGCTAAACTTTTCGAACTTTCTTGAAATCTTCTTCTTTATTTTCCAAAGTTTTCTACTGCTATCTCTGTACAAGTGGGCTAAAGAAAACCCATCCTATTTGAAGTGGGGTGCTGAAGATGCACCCACCAGAAAATAATCTTGTCGGTAGCCATGGACGAGTGAGATAGAAAAAGTTAAATATTTACTTACACATTAGCCTGTACATGGGCAAGCTTATGAAGCAAAAAATCTCTATTATTGTAAACGCTTTGAGTACACTTTTCACATGTGAATATTTTAGCTCTTTCTACCGATACATATGCACTAACAACCTGGAAAAATAGAAAATACACATTTTGATATTTATAGCTAACACAAATAAAAATAAAAAGAATTGTATCTGAGAATCGGAGCTATTAGAGAATTATATTAAAAGGATCCTGCAGCTAGATGCAAGTTCATAACATGGAACTACGGATGAGTCTCACTAATCCAGCACTTCAGTATTTCGGCACATCCAGTAGTCGGGCCCTCTTATTTATCTTCATTTTTCTATCATCATCATCATCATTTCAGCCGAAAGAAGTCCACTGCTGGACATAGCTTCCCCAAGCGTCGCCACAGTGGCCGGTCCCCTGCGTCTCGTATCCAGCGGATCCCCGCATCCATCACCAGATCATCGGTCCACCTAGTGGGGTCGACGCTCGGACGCGCAAAGCATGCGCCGTAGATCAGCAGAAGAGAGCCTACAATAGGGCTGCCAAGCCGTGCAAGAAGATGATGCGAAGATCTCGGTTTGACCACAAAAGCCGTATTGGGACCAAACTTGCTTGCTTACTTGGCCTCTCGTCTGACCAACTGGGTATTAATGCCGGGGTCCCTCAGGGGTCGCTACTCTCAGCAACATTGTTCTTGCTACACATAAAGGACGTGCTAAAACCTTTGGGTATGCGGACGACAGCACTGTTGCTGAGAGTAAGCGATCATCGCATGGTAAGAGGCACACGGAACATTAATATCAAGCTTGAATGGTCTCGACTGATGAAGTCTACGCTCCGTCCAGCACAGATCCAGATCCAAAACCCCGAGAACTTTTAGCTCGAACTCCAGAATCGATTCGAGTGCCTAGGGAGCTCCGTGGACGAATACAGCGATGGGTTCGTGGAAGCTGTCCATAGGATCGGGTCTAAGTTTTTCAAGACCCGCCGTACAGATATAAACAAAAAGCTCTCTGATCCTACTTTCAAGCTCATGAAGGAGAGGCGTGAGATGATCCTGCAGTCTTCAGACGATGCGTTGAAATACCGGCAGCTCAATAGACAGATCTCAAAGTTCTTGAAAAGCGATCTCCGCCACTTTAATACCGAGCGTATTAAAGACGCCATTGAGCGGAAAAAGGGCTCCAAGGTCGTTGCAAGAGATCTGTTTGTTGGGCAGAGCCAGCTCACGAAACTGAAGACCGATGACGGCAGGATCGCGTCCGCCAAACCGGAGCTTTTGAGGGAGATCGAGACATTCTATGGGCAGTTGTACACGTCAACCAGTAAACCCGTCGCGAATCTAGCGAATGACCCTAGAGCTGGGTTGGCCCGACACTATACCGAAGACATTCCGGACGCCAGCCTGTATGAGATTAGGATGGCTCTGAAACAGCTTAAGAACGGTGATGACGGAATTACGGCCGAACTCCTGAAGGCAGGTGGAAAACCAGTACTTAAGGCCCTTCAGAAACTGTTTGATTCCCTCATACTCAAAGGGAAAACGCCACAGGCATGGTGCAGGGATGTGGTGGTAAACTTCTTCAAGAAAGGTGACAATGCCCTACTGAAGAACTAAAGGCCCATCTCACTTCTTAGCCATGTCTACAAGTTTTTTTCAAGAGTCATCACGAATCGTCTCGCGCGCAGGTTTGACGATTTCCAGCCTCCCGAACAAGCGGGCTTCCGTAAAGGTTTCAGCACCGCAGACCACATGCATACGCTGCAGCAGGTTAAACAAAGGACCGAAGAGTACAACCTGCCTCTCTGTTTAGCGTTTGTGGACTACGAGAAAGCCTTAAATTCGATCGAGAATTGGGCTGTACTGCAGTCCCTCCAACGGTGCCAAATTGACTACCGGTACATCGAAGTGTTTGAAGTGTTTATACAAAAACGCCACCATTTCAGTTCGACTTCAGGATCAGACACCTTCAGTTTGCCGAATATATAGTGGTTATGGCTGAGACCATGGAGGACCTCAGTACAATGCTCGATGATCTCAGTAGAGCTTCCGAAAGAGTGGGTCTTAGGATGAACATGGACAAAACCAAGGTGATGTTGAATGCCCATGTTACACCCACTCCTATCAAGGTCGGAGACTCTACACTCGAAGTTGTGGGCGACTATGTCTACCTGGGACAAAGGATCCAATAGGGTAAGGCCAACTTCGAGAGAGAGGGCTGGGTAGCGTTCGGGAAGTTGAACGGTATCTTCTCGTCCAACTTACCACAGTGTCTCAAGACGAAAGTCTACGACCAGTGTGTGTTGCCAGTGATGACATATTATGGCTCTGAGACGTGGTCGCTTACAATGGGCCTTATCAGAAAGCTTACAGTCACTCAAAGGGAAATGGAGAGGGCTATGCTTGGAGTTTCCTTGCGTGATCGAATCAGAAATGTAGAGATCCGCAGGAGAACCAGGGTTACCTACATAGCCCGAAGAATTGCTAAACTTATGTGACAGTGGGCAGGGCACATTGCTCGCTGAACGGATGGCCGATGGGGCAGAAACGTTCTGGAGTGGCGACCGCGAACCGGAAGACGTTGCGTTGGAAGGCCTCCCATCAGGTGGACCGATGACCTGGTGAAGGCTGTGGGGATCCACTGGTTGGGAGACGCACGGGACCGGTCAATGTGGCGAAACTTGGGGGAGGCCTATGTCCAGCAGTGGACGTCTTTCGGCTGATATGATGATGAATAATAATTTATAGTTTGGGTTTCTGGATACATTTCACACAAGCAGCATAAATTACTGCCAGAAATAGGTTTTTATAAACAAAAACATAAGTTTCTGCAACAATATCATTTATAACCTCCTACAGAATAGAATTCAAAATTGTTTGAACAGACTTTAAAAAGGGTTTGTTTTTTGAATGTTATTTCAAATGGAATATAAAGGCTGAATGATGACAATGGCAAAAAACTTACATGAGATTGAAAATATTCCTTATGGTATGACATATGTTTTGTGAGTTCACTCGAAGTTGGAAAGAAATTTGGGCACTTCTCACATTTGTATACATTCAGCTTTTCTGGTAAATTGCGTCTCTGAAACATAACGAAAAATAAATTATTGTGTTTCATTCAGCTATGTTTTCTGCCATCTAGTACTTTTTTCCTATGAGTATCTTTAACTAGGTACGATTATTAAGAATCCCTTACCTACCAAGAAAAAACTAGGAAAATTATTCTTTTCAGACATGACATACCATACCTTTTTGTTTGTTGCCTATAATAACAATTTAGACTGTTAGTAGTAATTTTAGTTGTAAATTCTTGTTAAAGCTGCAATATTTTAATAATTTTCCCAATGAGGTGTAACGGTATTAGGTGTGTTTAAATAAGCGGTTTCGATTTGAGCAATACTCTCATCATCATTTCAGTCAAATGACATCCACTGCTGGACATAGGCCTCCCCCAACTGTTCCCATATCGATCGGTCTTGGGCGTTGCGCATCCAGCGGATTCCGGCAGTCTATACCAGGTCATTGGTCCATCTAGAGAGGCCTTCCAACGCTGCTACTTCTGGTAAGCGTTCGCCACTCCAGAACTTTTCTGCTTCATCAACACTCTAACTGCCACTAAAGTTTGGCAACTCTAGGATAGGATAGGATAGGATACATGGACCCCTTTTCCACACTTAGACTTGCATTTAGTCCGTTGTGTGTGCAGGCCTCCTCTCTGTGAGAGGGAATGGGCCGTAATCATCCATGCAGGGTTTCAACCCTGCGTGGAGGATCTCAACCTACAACTTGTAAGTCGCGGCCGTTACCGTTACTGGGTCACCACTGCTCTTCTTGGCAAGTTTAGACAACAGTCTAACAGCGAAAGTCTACTGTAGTGTCAGCAATTCCATGAATGTGAGCTTCAGTTGCGTCAGAAAGGTTGCGGTTATGTACTTACTGGTTTCATGTTTGTTTCATACTTGCTTGTTTCTTTTAGGGAGAATGGGAAAAAACTTTGTAATCAGTTAGTTGAGGAAAAAGGTAATGTTTTGCGGCAATTATTACCGAACCGATGGACCTTTCACAAATCACTCTAAGAGGTAGTTTTAACTAGTTTTATAAATAATACATAAGCAATACGTATTTTTTTTATACATGTAATGTATCAATTTAATAATTTATTATTGAAAATCGCGCTAACGTTCATAATAATTCAATAGACTTGGTATTTTATTTTGACTCGACTGACTCTGTGCTTTTAGTTTAGAGTTGTTTGTGTTTGAGTTATGTCAAAATGTCTAATGTCATTGAACTTGAGATTGTGACATGAGATCTTGAACCTTGAACCATGCTTGAACCTGTGCTTGAACTATCTACTCTATGACCGTTCTTCCATTCTTGTATTCTCTTGCTTAAAATTGAATCGTTTTTGTACGTGGAGGGAGTCGTCAGTCGTGGATACATAGCAGCTACTCACAAAACCGCAATACTTTTTATTAGGATACACAAGCGCGCTCAATAATAAAAAAGTAAAGTCTCTGTTATTACGGTCTGTTCTCTGTTATTGTGATCTTATCTGTGGTTTTGTGGTACACACTCACACTGGTGTGCGTCTGGAATTTTAATTTAGTCTGTTTGGTCTTTGTAGGGTCTTTGTGTTTGGTCAACTCAACTTTGGCCTGTCTCTGTCAGACAGAGTGGTCTCTGTCTGTCTCTGTCATGAAGGTAGACTCTGTCTGTTGCTACCACAGCTTAAAGACGGAACCACACTTACGTGGCGTGGCGTGTCGTGGCGCCTTCTGACGCAGTTGATTGGCTACAAAGCACAGATTACTGATATGTTGCTACAAATCACGTTGCGTTATGACGTACAGTGCTGGAACAGAGTCGTTTGATTGGTGGATCCTGCGCCACGCCACGCCATGACACCTGAGTGTGGTTCCGACTTAAGACCACATACGCGCGAGAGTTAAAAAAGCGTTGCGTTAAAACCTTGCGTTAGCCCATTTTAACGTTCTCGTTAAATTATAAAGAAAAAGTTAAAAATGTTCATACGAACGCTTTTAAATCACTTGTCTCGTTTATTGCTTCGGAAGACGTTGAAATGGTTACTGGTAAATTACTAGCAATAGTAATTTGTATTTCTAGAAGACGAAAAAGAAAAGAAAATGTGTTAAATGCATATTATGCTAAATAAACAGAGATAATCGTACTTAAAAGGGCAGTTTGTGACACTGTGCGAAGATTTGTGGCAATAGCCTGAGTTTTTTTTTAAATTATTTTCGAATAATACTTCAAGATACCAACGGTTCCTCATTGGAGAGGGTTTCCGAGTCCTATGAGAGTTTATTGGCTATGGCTACCTACGCATGACGAGTATTCTTATTTTTTTTATTAGATTATTCCGGCAATGCTTTCATATAGAGAAGTGGACGAGACTGCACTTCTATGATCAGCACTTGCGAGATTTCCAACCCACGAGATCGTTTAGATGTTCAGTTGGCGTACCACGCGTACCTAAACAAAACAAAAATATCCGACCTCTGAGGGAGCGCGCGGCAAACCTGTGCGGCGAACTGAACAAAACACAGCCCCAGCGCTTTCTCAGTTGAATAATATTATGCATAAATCGCGCTCGGTGAATAATATTATGAAGTATTATAATTAGGCCTAATACGCAGTTACGCACGAGCGCTTTACACATCCGACCACTGAAGGAGCGCGCGGCGAACCGGGCGAACTGAACAGTGAACACAGCGCCAGCGCTTCTTTAGCGCTCGTGTGAAGAAGAAGTTTCTTAAGGTCTATCTATTCCGTTTAGCGTACAACGCCAAGCGTTGAGAATACAACGGAACTCGATCAAAAAGCGTCGCGTTTTAAAAGCGCTGACGTTTGAACATATTCAATTTTTCTACTTGAGAATGCATTTGTTCTATTTAAACCCTTTTTTTACGCGCGTTAAAAAAGCGCTCGTGCGTATTAGGCCTAAAACCCGATTAGGGTGTTCGGGTGTTATTTGATTACCTTGCTAAGATAGTAGTCTATGCTTGGCATACAAGTTCTGTCTGTGACTGCAAGCTAGCTCGTTTCTTCAGTGTTTCATACTAAACGTAGTGTTACATACTCATTGTTACATACTCTTTGGTTATGGTTTTTCTCCCACAGAGTACATCATTGAGCAGAGCATCTTAAGTGGTGGGTCGTCGACTTTTTACAGTCGGTCGACGAAACGAGACTGGTTTACCGTCTACGATAAACTAGCATGGAATAATAGTTGATTCTACCGTGCATTCGGAAAGTAGCTTGTTAAGGAGAAGAATACACAAGAAACTCCATACTTACTCTTTAAAAAAAATAAAAAAATACAATATTTAGGTACATACATTAATAAATTCACATATGTGAGGACAATGCACCCAGAATAGCACTACACACTATACTACGTAAAGGTATAAAGTATTAAAAGTACTCACACATGTACTGTGCAGTTATATAATAGGTACTAGAAAAACATTAACATCCGAAGCAGTTAAGTTATGACCAATCCCAACTGACGGCGCCCGTTCACGAACATGACGCATCAATCAGCACCACCCAGCTCAACTATCATGAAGGGAACCGAATGATCCAACACACGCACCACCATCAGAGAGACATTTGAGAGAGCATGACACACTCAACTGCTAGGGCACACACAAGTCAACGAACGACACTTAGGTACAGCAAATGGTAGATTTACAGTTGGGTACATAGAACCCACACAAGTGCTGTGCAGCTATACAATACTAAAAGAAATAGAGTTTATACAACACAAACAGTCTTCAGCAGTTCCAACAATACTTCAAAACAATAATGTTCTACATATAATTTGTTTTTGCGCCCTAGTGGTTGTGGAGCAGGACTAGCATTGAGCCAAGCATTTTTATCAGTGATGTAATCCCCCAACTTATAATATGCCTGCCATAAAATATAAAATGGTTTAATTTTCGACTAGTTTTATCATAGGCTGAATAGCAGCGTTTAATCCGCAGTTTATTGAACGATCGGATTAGGTCGTTTAGTCAAGAACTTGTTTACTTTTTTATGAGGGGCGTCTCACAGTTCAATTAAAGTGATTGGCTACAGCTTAGCCGGAATTAAACTTGTTTACTATTCGATTAGTATTTTGTATACTCATACACAATCCACTATTTAGAATCAGTTATTTTTGTTTTATACTTATTTAAAGCTAAGTATAACACTTTTAGTGAAAGTATGAACGCAAAAAGTAGGTAATGAGAAAGTTTATTATTTCACCTTGGCTGACACGTAATGCATATATTCAATCAGCACTAAAAAAATAACGTACCTAAACAAAATTCATAAATATTTATTTTTTACCCAATTAAAGATTCGTATATCTATTCCATTTGACAGCATTCACATAGTGAGATGAACTTGTTTGTTTCTGCATAAGATAGAGAGAGAACCTAACACACATTATACATACGGGTAGAACGTAGAATAGAAACTAACAAGCGAGAACAAGTAGATCGCACGTCGCGTCGCGTTTGCTTCGGCTCGGCAGTCTTCGTAATCAAATCATCACTCGTTCCGTTCTGTCGTGCGTCGACTACGCGAAATCAAGTTGACGCTTAAAATCTCGTTCATGAGTAAACTAGTTTATCCGTAAACTGTAAACCAGTCGAACAGTTAACGACAAGTAAACAGTCTAAAAAAACGATTCGTTTATTCAACGTTATACCACTAGAGCATCCTATACTCGGAGCATAGACTAATAATAGATTGACTGGGACTACTGGGAGTACATTTTATGTTGGTAATGGAGTATATTTATCTTTGTTGGCATGTTGGATTGTTGGTAATCTTTGTATGTTGCTATGTTGGTCAAAGAGTAAAATAATATCTGTTGGATTCTCCTGTCTTCTTGTTTCG
The DNA here is from genome assembly GCA_949775005.1 of Orthosia gothica. Taxonomy (NCBI): domain Eukaryota; kingdom Metazoa; phylum Arthropoda; class Insecta; order Lepidoptera; family Noctuidae; genus Orthosia; species Orthosia gothica. The sequence continues at coordinate 19,780,551 of OX459034.1, forward strand.
GTTTGATTTGCTTGGAATTGTTTATTTATTGTGTAGTACCTGACCTGAAAACAAGAATTTCTTTGTTTTCGACTTTAAACTATACATTTTTCCTACTCAAGAGCTAATAATCTTCGGAAAATAAATGCCGGTGAGCGGTCACAAACAGCTGTTTGGGAGGCAAGTACAAAATTTAAAATTCTTATCACTTGCCTACTTATTAAGTACTTTAGCAGAAGCACTGACACACACAGCATGCACCTATCTACAGCCCACTACAGGGTACACAGAAGTGCATATTAGATAGTTCATCTACCTACATTTCGTAATTTTGTTTGTAGTTTATTTTACCTGTTCTATTCTGTGTTGGAAACCTTTTTGACTGTTTTACATTGTAAGTAATTCAGTTACGTTTATTTTGAGTCCCAGTTACATGCTATATGACCACCAATCTACCATAGAGAATGCTGCTTTGCCGACACATTAAATGAGGTTTGAGATATCTTTCTTCTTATAAGAATACATTCATTCACATGAGGATCTCAGATCAAATAAAAAGTCAAGTTGGAACGTTGTATGTGAGTGCGTGTAATTGTGTATTTGTATGGCAAGGCATAGTTTGAACCGGCTTCACTTTGGTGTTTGCAACATTCCATCTTGACTTTAGATATTAAAAACATAAATCAGTTAAACTAAACTAAACAATATAATTAATTATAGGGGTCAAGCGCAAGCCTATACAGGATAAAAAAAAATAACTACATAATATAATTTCATTTTGAGGGTAGATTAAAAATGCAGACAATTTATTACAAACTAGCTGACCCCCTGAATTGAATTTATGTATTGTCTTGATGTGTTCTCTATGTATTATATTTGTGAACATTTTTGTAATTTTAATGTATGTATTATTTGTGTGACAATTTTAGTAAACTTTAAATAAATAAAGTAAATAAGTTTCCCTATGAAATAGTACCTCATAGTTTTGCCAAGTACCTAGTTTTGCAGCGACCTACTAGCACGGTAAAGATATCTAACAGTAGGTTAAAATTTCCATTATGGGCCGTCGATTTTTGGCGCGGGGAGGGTGGGAGGGAGAAGGGGGGAGCTTTGGTTACCCCCCTGTGCCATCCCCACCACTCGGAGCCCCATGGTTATGGAGATATCCATGGTCAAAGTTTTCAGGTTAGAATAATTTTCTTCGTAAATGTCCATCGTTTTAAGGGAGGAAGGGAAACGAAATAAAGTTGACTGGGCTCCTATTTCTGTCTGCAGGGTTTAAAGTAACCTAACATGAAGGAGATGACGGGAGCTGAGTTCGCTTGCTTTGCTCGCTCACTTCAGCTCCCGTCATCTCCTTCGAACTTAACCTATCTGTGTCGGGTTGCCCTAAGCTTCCAAGCTCACTTCGCTCGCTCTTGGACTAATTCACTTTTTTTTTTTATCTCTCTAATTATATTTAAGTATAAAATATATCGAATATCTCCATAACCATGGGTTTCTTCATTGGGATGGTACAGTGGGGTCGTCCCCCTACACCCTTTCCTTCCCTCCCTCCCTGCCCCTTAAACGATGAACATTTTCGGAAATTTTTACACTAACCTGAGAACTTTAACCATGTATATCTCCATAACCATAGGGCTCCGAGTGGTGGGGATGGTACAGGGGGGTAGCCAAACCTCTCCTCCTCCACCCCCTACCATCCCCGCGGCAAAAATCAACGGCCCATAATGGAAATTTTATCCCTATACACTGCAGTCGCAAACAGTCACAAACGGTGTGATGGTTTTATAAGCAGTAAGCAAGCGATTTGTGAATATTTGATTGAAATATGTACAAGTACTTACTTAATATGGCAGAGAGTAATTATAGACTATATTATTGTGCTGTTTTTGGTTGCTTGAATTCTTCTATAACGCACCCAGAGATAACATTTTTAAATTACCTGGAATCCCCAAAACGCAAGACTGTAAAAAAAAATATACCTACTAGTACGTAATTTGTTTATTTTATTAATAGGTAGGTATTTCTCGACTAGAATACCTGGATTAATAAATAAATATGTGGATAGGGTGATAAAGTCACACACGAGTGACCCACCTATGCTCGGGTTAAAAAAAGTAGTAGGTAGTTTCCTCGGCTAGGCTATTTATTTACTTATGTACTTAGCTACTTAATATATTATTGAATTAGACGAAATATCATTATGAAATGATTACCTATGAGTGTTTTCAATGGTATGTTAGGTACCTACCATTTAAGATTTAAAATAAGTATGATAAAAAATAAAATATTTACCTGAGATTAGAGAAAAGAATCTTGAGATATTTACAATCACAAAACTAGAAAGAAACTCAAGTAGGTAGTGGCGGGCGGCCCTAACGCGTGTTTATGTGACACGCGCTTGTAGGCACTTATTTCAAGGACAGGGCCAAGTCACAATACTGTTAGATATCTTTACTGTGCTACTAGTGTGCATAAATGATTGAGTGTTTATGATTGATGTGATTTACATGGTACTTGGTTGATGTGGAGATTAAATAAAGTTCTAAAGTAATTAAAGAACGTCAACCTAGATAATAGGTCTTTGGTTGAAAAGACAGACATCTAGTCTTTTCAAGCACAGATAGTCTTTACAGATATTCATTATGTAATACATGGGCAAAGTAAATATTATGTTGGTGTACTACTATGCTATAAGTTTATCTTATCTTGGCTTCGTTTTGATGTCTGCATATTAGATGTGTTAAATAGATTATATTTATGTATTTGTATGAGTCCCTTCAGAATTTTTCTAGCTGTTGCCTGTGACTTTGTCTGAGTAAAACCCGTAAAACAAAACCACAAACATTTTTTTTTATGCGGAGCCCTAATTCTTTTTCCATTATAAAAGTAGTCTATGTTACTCCTTATAACATCTGCTAATTACCAGTGAAGGTCCCGTCAATATCGGTCCAGCCGTTTCGGAGATTACCAGGAACAGACTGACAAAAATTGTGTATTTGTTATTATTACTGTATATATACTTTCATATGCACTGTATATGAATATGATTAATTAATTACCTATGCATTCAATTTCCTTCTTCCTTATCAGTGTGTACATGCACACATTATTTATGAATAATAAAACATTGCATAATTAAGTCTCTAACATGTCTTTAAGCGAATATGTTCAATCAAATAATTTTTCAAAATAAGCTTTTGTTCCAAACATTTATTTCTTAATTTTGCCCATCTCTTAGAAACTGGGTTAGGAGGGGGGTCAGTAATGTTCTACTGGGGTAAAAAGTATCCTTGGTCCTAATTCAAGTCACTGTCTATGTGAATGTAAAGTTTCATCCATATCCGATCAAGCGTTGAAGAATGATTAACAGACATCCAGCCTTAAACATAAAGTAGTAGGCTTAAATAGGGACGATTCCAGGGTAAAAGAATAATAATTCTATCAAGTCCGTCAGATTATTAAAACATGTTGGACACATATTTTTTGCTTTATCAAATCAATAAAAAGTTACAAAGTGTCAAAGTTCAGGAGTCCCCGCACCTGAACTTTGATGATTTGTCAATTTTTGCTTGCTTGTGATATCACTTATGAGTAAAATGTCATCAAAGACGTCCACTGCTGGACATAGGCCTCCCCCAAGCGTCACCATATTGACCGGTCCCGTGCGTATTATATCCAGCGGATCCCTGCAACCTTCACCAGGTCATCGGTCCAAGTAGTGGGAGGCCTTTCAATGCAACGTCTTTCGGTTCGCGGTCGCCAATTCAGAACTCTTCTGTCTTATCGGCCATCCGTTGCGAGCAATGTCACCTGCCAACTGCCACTTTAGTTTGGCAGTTCTTCGGGCAATATCCGTAATCCTCTTGCAGATCTCTTCATTTCTGATTCGATCATGCAAAGAAACTCCGAGCATAGCCCTCTCCATTGCTCTTTGGGTGACTGTAAGCTTAGCTTACAGCTAGCTTACTATGCTAGCTGTAAGAGCGACCACGTCTCAGAGCCAAAGGACATCACTGGCAATACACACTTTCGTCTTTAGACACTGTGGTAAGTTGGACGAGAAGATACCGCGCAAATTCCGGAACGCTGCCCAGCCGAGTCGGATTCGACGGTTGACCTCTTTCTCGAAGTTAGCCCTACCCAACTTTATCGTTTATCCCAGGTAGACATAGTCGTCCAAAACATCGAGTGTATAGTCTCCGATCTTGATAGGAGTGCGTGTAACATGGCCATTCAACATCACCTTGGTTTGGTCCATGTTCATCCTAAGACCCACGTTTTCGGCAGCTCCACTGAGGTCATCGAGCACTGTACTGAGGTCCTCGCATGGTCTCAGCCATGACCACTATATCGTCGGAAAACTAAGGGTTTGTGATAAACATAACACACATTGACGTTGATGCCTAGCCCTCTCCAGTCCGGAACCTTGAAGACATCCTTCAGTGCAGCGGTGAACAGTTTCGGACATATGACGTCTCCCTGTCTCACACCTCGCTGCAGAAGGATAGGTTACGAGGTCAGATCCTGAAGTCGAACTGACATGGTGGCGTTTTTGTACAAACACTTCGATGTGCCGGTAGTCGATTTGGCACCGTTGGAGAGACTGCAGTACAGCCCATGACTCGATCGAATCGAAGGCTTTCTCGTAGTCCACAAACGCAGAACGCTAAGCAGAGAACCTGCCGCAGCGTATGTATGTGGTCTACGGTGCTGAAGCCTTTACTGAATCCGGCTTGTTCGGGAGGCGTCAAACCTGCGCGCAAGACGATTCGTGATGATTCTTGAAAACAGTTTGTAGACTTGGCTAAGAAGTGAGATGGGCCTATAGTTCTTCAGAAGGACATTGTGAGCCTTCTTGAAGAAGAGTACCACCACATCCCTGCACCATACCAGTGGCGTTTTACCCTCGAGTATAACGGAATCAAACAGCTTCTGAAGGGCCTTAAGTACCAGACTGGTCCACCCGCGTTCATGAGTTCGGCTGTAATTTCGTCATCACCCGGTGCCTTGTTGTTCTTAAGCTTTTTAAGAGCCATCCTAATCTCGTTAAGGCTGACATCCGGAATGTCTTCGGTATAGTCTCGGGTCAATTTAGCTCTAGGGTCGTTTGCTTCGGCGGTGGCGACCTCTCACGTCCGGCCCTGCTCCAGGCCATGGTACGGAGCGAGAGGGCATGGGAAGCTATCTCCTCCTTCTGCGAAGCAGTAATGTTGGCAAAGGAGGAGGCGAAACGTGTGAGGGGGACGCAAAGGAGACGCCCTCACGCCCCTAGCCACCGCAGGAGAAGCCCCGGGCGTCGGGAGTCGCAAGCCGATTCCCGGCCACCGTAGGCGCGGGCTGGCGGACGGCAAGTTATGGGTAGCTTACCTTCCGATTAGAACCAGGCCCGAGTTTACGGCGCGTAGTGTTCCACGCGCGCCTCAAACAGATGTCAGCAAAAGTGACGGGTCCTGATAGGGCCGATGCCTGTCTGGGTCGCGGATAAATTTGAAAGAGAGTTACCGCGGCCCTGGCGCAAGCAACTGAAGGAACACTGGTGGGTTTTAGTCAATAAAATTCTGACACGCCCTCTCGCTTCACCCAGAGCGGGAGAAGTCATTGGATGATTTCCCACCCAAAAAAAAAAGCGTCTTTGCTAGATTCGTCCATAGAATCTCTCGATCTCCCTCAGAAGCTCCGATTTGGCGGTTACGATCCTGCCATCATCGGTCTTCATTTTCGTGAGGTGGCTCTGCCCAATAGTCAGTTCTCTTGCAAAGACCTTGCAACCCTTATCAATCCCAATCGCGTCTTTAATACTTTCGGTATTAAAGCGACGGAGGTCGCTTTTCAAAAACTTTGTAGTCTTAAGACTGCAGGATCCTCTCACGCCTCTCCATGAGCTTGAGAGGTGTACGTTACCCCAACAGGAAAGTGACTCCTAGAGAGATATGAGTGGAACGTATAATTCGTGCGTAATCTGCTGTGAATGTGCGCCACATAAAAAATAAGTCCGTGTCGTCGTTTTTGAGAAAAACGAAAAAATAGATTCCTGCTGGGGTAACGTTGTTCCAGCAGGAAAATTCTAAACGAATGATCGGAATGAGAAATATTGTGCATGGGCAGAGAGCTTATATTTGTGCTGAAATGTGCGCCGAAAATATAACTGGTGCGTCATCAGGTTTTCGAGATATTGAGTTACGTTGAGGATAAAACGGCTTGGGAGTGAGCTGCTCCAATTAATTTTTTTTTTTATATTTTGCACCATGAATATAAAAAAAAAAACTAAATTTATTAATTTTATATTTTTTTTGTTATTTGTTTTCTTGCAATGACAAGAATATTTACTTTTTAAAGTATTATATTATTTTATTTTAATTATTGTGAATGTAAAGACTATGTGGATCATTATTTTGTTTTTAATTTATCTTAGTTTTTAATCATGGTCTGGCAGTTTGAGTAGTTTATGCGGCCTACCCGAATATCCTTTCTTTGGTATTGTTCGTCGAATCGTTGAGCTCCTTAAATTCTGAGTTGAGCTGCTCGGTTATTGACAAATGCGTGCACTGACTGGACAGGTCCACTCAATCTGGCTGGTTCTTTTCTCAAAAGACCATTTCAGACATCAGTCTACATGGTCTTCACATGATCTAACCAAGATTTTGTCAGGACTTTAAACGAGACTGTGACCTCTGAGTTTGTTTCGGCCTTTCTTCTCAGAGTAGTCAGATAGGAAACGCCGACCTCATCTAGTTTTAAAAAAACATATACAGGGTGTCCCAGAAATCGACGTCAAGCCGTAAATGGGTGATAGACCAAGTTATAACAGTTCTCAGAAAAATACGAAAAAAAATCTATCTCATGTTTTTAAAAAATTATGTTCACTTTAAAATTTTTACTAAAAAAATCAATCCCTGTAATGGTTCTTTAACTCCAATTGCTACAAATCCCATAATTTATAATTTTTTTTTATTATTATGTAATCTTGAATAATGCTTGTGTAGATTTTTGCCTAAAATTTAAAGCCAACAACTCCTCCTACTTAGCAGAAAATTAAACTTTTTCAAAACCAAATTATTCAAATTTACTGTTTCGCCCAACTTTAACTGACTGTACTGAAAAAAAATGTACTACGCTAGTTTGGCAAGTAACATGAAAAATTGGCGCATTTAATAAGGATTCAAAAATGGTGTAACACTTGCTAGATTACGTTTTCAATAATTGGTCAAATTTTTTTTTGTAAATAGTATCGGTTTTTACCCAAAATGTCCATACTTCCTTAAAATGACTTTAGCTTACCTAAAGCTTTGCTAAACTCCGTTTCTAGTTCGATAGAGACGGAGAGAGTCATTTTACGAAGTGTGAGCGAGATAAGAAATCGAAATTTTACGTAATTTAAGAGCAAAGTTATGATAGTGACTCAACCTTTTTACTTTAAGTCAGGGCCAGATTTCTCATCTTAGAAAAAAAAAACAAATTATCAGTTTTTTTTTTTTTTTATTACAATAAATGTTCAAACTGCCTTCCTTCGACGGCAATGCAAGCACGACATCTTCTTAAAAAAGATCTGGTTATTTTCCGGGCAAATCTTCCCCTGTTTACAAAGACAACGGCTTCCGTTATTCTTTCCCGCAGCTCGGCTAAATTCTCTATTGTTTTTGAGTACACTTTCTCTTTTACCGCTCCCCAGTAAAAAAAATCTAGGGGATTTTTAAATCAGGCGAACGGGGTGGCCACAAGATTGTCCCACCGCGCCCTATCCACCTGAGCGGGTATTCTTCATCAAGATGTTCTCTTACTAAACGGGCATAATGCGCTGGGCAGCCATCTTGCTGGAACCACATTTCCCTGTAAACGTTCAGTGGCACGTCTTCTAATAAATCTGGTAAAGTATTTTGAAGAAAATCCAAATAAACTGCGCCATTCAAAATCTCTGGCAGCTCAAAAGGTCCAATTATTTTGCCATTTAGTATCCCGGTCCACATGTTTACTTTAAATCGATACTGTGACTTATCTTGCCTCATCAAATTTGGATTTTCTACATGCCACTCGTGCAAATTCATGTAGCCATCTTTTTTAAATGTTGACTCATCGGTCCATAAAATCATCTCTAAGAATCGAGGGTCTTCTCTGTGCCTTTCTAGCATCCTTTGGCAAAACGCAACTCTGGGAGCGTAATCCCGTGGCAGTAATGATTGTACTCGCTGTACATGATACGGGTGGAACTCGTTCTTTTTTAAGATTCGGTGGGCGGTACTCTTAGATACACCTGTGCTTGTTTCGATTCCACGTACAGAAGCACTTGGGTCTTCTTGGACTGCTTGTAGTACGACGTCTTCGTACGGATTACGATGTCTTCCTTCACCATGTACTTGGTTAGGGAATCGTCCCTCTGATAGTGAACGGTGCACATTAATAAAAACTCGATGATCTGGGTGACGATTGTTCGGGTACCTCTCACGATAAAGTCTAGCGGCTGCATTGGCATTGCATCTGCATTCCCCATAAACGAGGTGCATGTTCGCATATTCCAATGCAGTGTACACAGCCATGGTAGTACTACACAATCACAGGATCAGCAACAGTCCAGAGTAAAGCACAGGTCGTCAGAAAGAGGAATTAAACAGTCCAAATCACAAGCAATTAAGTCCAGAAAACAACGCAAAAAGTGGTAAGTACGGAATCAACATGAACGAATACGGAGATGCGCAGTAAACAAAGCAGCGTAACGTACTGATTTGTAATTGTGTGTGCGTCTGCGCTTACAAAACAGAACAATAACTACTGCTGTCTCATTTGCACTCATCGGTAAATTGTATCTCCGTTTCATGGTAAAGGTTGTGTCACTGATAAAGGTGGCGTCACTCTCTGTCTCGCTCACACTTCGTAAAATGACTCTCTCCGTCTCTATCGAACTAGAAACGGAGTTTAGCAAAGCTTTAGGTAAGCTAAAGTCATTTTAAGGAAGTATGGACATTTTGTGTAAAAACTGAGACTATTTACAAAAAAAAACTTGACCAATTATTGAAAACGTAATCTAGCAAGTGTTACACCATTTTTTAATCCTTATTAAATGCGCCAATTTTTCATGTTACTTGCCAAACTAGCGTAGTACATTTTTTTTTCAGTACAGTCAGTTAAAGTTGGGCGAAATAGTAAATTTGAATAATTTGGTTTTGAAAAAGTTTAATTTTCTTCCAAGTAGGAGGAGTTGGCTTTGAATTTTAGGCAAAAATCTACACAAGCATTATTCAAGATTACATAATAATAAAAAAATTAGATAAATTATGGGATTTGTAGCAATTGGAGTTAAAGAACCATTACAGGGATTGATTTTTTTAGTAAATTATTAAAGTGACCATAAATTTTTAAAAACATGAGATAGATTTTTTTTCGTATTTTTCTGAGAACTGTTATAACTTGGTCTATCACCCATTTACGGCTTGACGTCGATTTCTGGGACACCCTGTATGTTAGACATGTAAAAGCGTTTGTACAAATCAACTTACAGAAATAAAATCATTTATCATAGACTGATAAACACATTACCCTCCTTCGGCAGTCGGGTAATTAGATATCCAATACTTTTTTTAAAAAAGACCAATTTTTTTTTTTTAATCTTGCATTTTTATGAGAGAAATATGATTAAACATACCCTGGTGCATTTACTTGTTTCACATTTAAAGCCATAATTATTATGTGTGTGTAAATAAATATTTAGTGTGTTTGCATTACAGATAGTGTTACGTCCATTGTTCCTCGCGAATTGATATGTTGAAAATGTCTGCTCAGGTCAGTTTATATTATAATATTAAAATGTCAATGGCTCCAGCCTACTAAGGCCTACTTTATTTTAAAATCCTCACGCCCTTTTCCTATTTTTTGTGATTGTCGCAGTCACCTTCTTTCTAGCCGTTTCTTTGGTTTTTTTTTGCACAGATATAAATCTAACTAGATGACGCGATTGTATGTACTTCGCGTGTAAAATTACGATCAATGATCGTACTTTAGATTTTCATTTAGCATTATCGGCACCGGAAATCCATCGAAATCTAAAATAATGACAAATTATGCCATAATGAGCTGTAAAGACTGTATAGAAAAAGTTGGCCGAGGCATTGGAAATGTTTTCTTTCATTGGTAAGTAAATTTGTTTTTAAATTGTATGTGCAAAAGTGGCACGCTTGGTTTTCATGCAGATGGAGGGACTTGCATTATCTAGTTAGATTTATTTTTGTGGTTTTTTGTATGATTATACCCATCGACTTTTCTATTCATAACATTCCTCATGACTTGTTATAACTTAAATTTAATGTTGAAGTAGATTTTTCCAGATTAAACATTTAATAAATTAAAGGACTTTTGAAATCAGATGATTAGTTGCCGAGACTAACTACAACATCCAAACTCACAAGTTTTACGTCTTTATAATATTTATGTAGGTAGATAGTTAACTAGTTTATTTGGTACATCTACAACTATGATGAAATATAGTTTGAGAACATTAAATACCCAACTCATGCTCTCACTTTATTGAGCTGTCAATGCTTTGTTATAAAATATATTTATTTCACAGCTAGAAAATATAATCAGTGCATACAAGACCCTGGCAAAAATACCGTCAGTGGCTGGTGCGAAGCTCAACAATGCTGCCTCTAAGGTCAACGCTAAGTGGTCAGTGCGGAACCTGGATAAAGGCAAGGTCTCCAAGTTCGCGTGCTCATACACCTTGGATAAAGACTTGACCGTCATTGATGAAAGTGACTTTGGAACTGATATTAGTAACGAGTAAGTATCTTGCCAGGTTATAAAACGTTGTATTGATGTTGCTATTTGTGTGAAATTATGTGAGGGGTCTTATAGTGTTAACCGGGTTGTGTGCTCCATGGTGCTAACACACGTCCTGTTTTGGTCCGTCCGGACCACGGATTTGTGGGCGGTGTTAGTCCGGCCGGACCATATCCGAGCGTGTGTAGAGTGGTCCGCCGGACATTATTATTATTAATTGAGTCCGTCTCGGTCCCCACAAGCGTGTGTAAGCAAGAAAGGATTTGGGGGCGGAGTAAATCCGGCCGGACCAAATCCGAACGTGTGTAAGCACTATTAGTTATAACCCTCCCAAAGAAAGTCTTTCCAAAAGAAGATTTTAAACTTTTTTTATTGTTATATTATCTTATCTTGTGGAGGGGTCGAGAAATAACTCGGACACTTCGACCTATTGGGATCTTGTGTGGTCCCCTAGATAACCTACTCCTCCCCAATGTCGTTGAAAACTCTCTTCATGAGTTTTACAACGAGACTAGGAGATATGAGCCTATAGTCTTCTGGTTTTGGATATCCAAACCCTAGGAGACTCCTTCGCTTAACAGCCAGTGCATCGCATGCGCACAGAAGGTCCTCCATGAGTTCCGTATGTGTATTTGATTGTGTATTCCCCACACAATCTGCACATGGGTGTCGCGGTTAGACCCATCTTCATGAGCATGTCGTTGGTTCCAAATCCTCCAAGCAGGTAGCGGATTTGCCTCCTGCTCATGTTCCAAATGCATTCCCGTGCTTTGAACGTAGAGCCCAGGAATTTATTTTTTATTGCTACTTGCAAGTTCTGTTAAAACAGATTTCGTGGATACCTTTGTAGATTTCATTTTTAACTTTTGGTAGATTCTTCAGGTCCAAATGAAGATGAATTGCGTTGATTTTTGATCACCCGTATCGGGAAATATAATAAAACATCTAACTATTCGTAAATTTGACGTGATTTTCAGAATACTGTCAGCGGTGTCCCCCTGTGAGACCTACAGAGCCCTGATCCGCGAGGAGAAGAATGGCAAGGATCCCAAGAAGCAGTACCTCGAGGTATGGAGCAAGAAGACCCTGGCGCATAGCGTGGACCTCACCAGCCTGGACAAACATGGCGATGTTTATGCCGACTGTGAGTTTTTACTATACCTACTGATATTTGGCGCCTTATGACGCCTTTGATTGGCTACAAGACTCGTGATAAATGACGTAAGCTTCAAAAGATTCGTATAGTGCGGTATCGTTTCATTTTTTATCCTACGGTATAGTAATGGCAAGGTTTTGGCGACGTGGACGCGACGTTATTGGTCAGGCGATCCTTGTGTAAATTTACCAACCAATCGCACGCTTGGCAGGCTTATTACGTACTTTTTGCAAGAGCAAAACGATAGCGATCAAACGCTTCATGTTATAAAAGTCGGAATTACTTGCAGTGTAGGTATGGTGTGTCCTACACAATCGTTTGCTGATCGCTCGCTGTTTGAAAAATGCACTTATTAAAAAAAACTGCCAACAACTCTAAAACTTCTGTATGGAAAAGCAATTATTGCTCAAAAATCGCTATCGTTTTGCTCTTGCAAAAGATGCCTGCGGAACGTTCCCCGCGCCCCGCTTCACTACCAAAGAGACCTAAAAGACGACTTCTGCGCTTCTAACAACTCTTGCCAACTTACGTGTCGGGGATTATATTTGTTACTGGCTATCGTACTGTGTGTGAGTAAACGGCGTCGTGCGGCGTGCAGGAGTTGGCCGAGTTGCTCGGTACAGAATCTGTATAGATTCTTTTACGCCACACGACGCCGTTTGAAACGACTCGATGAGGAAGCTCTCATTTTATAACATGCATCATCTGTCTGGCCTTTTTTAGCGACTGCCGATGTATGTATGTATGTATGTTCCTATATGGCGTTCTAGAGACCAAACGCGTTGGCCGATTTTGATGATTCTTACGTAAATTGATTCGTCTTAACCCTGCGAGTGTCACTGGCTACATTAAAATTGCAAAATAGAAAAATGGCGGATTTTGGGCGCCATATTGTGGGGGCCCAAATTTTTTTTCTTCCAATCCCATCGTGTGGGATATCATTTAACCACGAGCTCCTCAAATTTAATAAAATGCACTCAGTAAAAAAGGCAAGGCAAGGCGACTATCCATTACATATTGAAATCCCTCCGAGCCGCGGCTCCCACAGTCCCGGCTAACATTTACAATGAATGATCCTTCAATCGTTAACCAGCGGGATATTTGCGTAACATAAGAAATTATGGAATTGATCGCAATCTCTATCATTTTGACAATTCAACAGTATTCATTGAGTGTTTCACGCTGTCGATTAAACGGATTTTTAAACAGCAATTAATGCACGCAAAGCACAAGCGCGCGCGTTCTTTGAAGTAAAGCAATTAGCGTGTAATTATACCCACGAGTAAACTGGTACAGGTATCCGCGCGGATTAAGAGCGCTGACCTTGAATGCGCAGAAGTCGATTTATGGGTCTGAGCGGCGGGGGGCGAGAGGTGCAATGGGGGAAGCGGCCGGCGACGGCGTCTTATTGGTCAATCAGTCGTCCTTCCCCCGTCTCGCCGCGCTCACACGTCTCGAGTCCCCTAGGTACAGTCGCGCATTATTGTGTTAAATAAGAAGTTCCGTTCCATAGTGTTTCATAATTTCGTTCCTGATGAAAGATGCCGATAAGAAGAGAGTGACGATAGTCAAGATGAGGACGAAGATTACGAAATCTCTTACGACGAAAAGCCTTCTACGAGTTCTTTCGTAATCCAATACCAACAGTCTTCTTTGATGACTGTATCGAACGACAATTTAATGGAATGAATAACTCCACTGCCATCTGATTAGATATTCGTATACTAGTTACGCCCCGCGATTTTGATTAGAAATATGTTTAGGATAAATACTTACAATACATAATTTTACATAAAACTGTGTTCTTCTTTCTTTCTAACTATATTAAATTTAGTGACATATTATTTATTAATATGAAAATAGGCTAATGTGCCTAAACCACACTGTGTTAGAATTAGGTATTTAAATATCCATTATTCGCAAAATTTTAACTACGTCCAAACAAATAATTAGTTCAAATCGCTCTTAGTAATTTTATGCGTGACTGTACACATGCGCAAATCACCCCACCAGTTTCGCCGAGCGCTCTTAATTCGCCCAGATACCTGTGTCTGATTGGCCTAAGTAGGTCCAGTTGTTGACACTTCAACACCTACGACATTTTTTTATCGTCCTCATCAATACAAACATACAGAACATTACCAATAAGATCCATGTATGTCTTTCTACGGCGTCCCCTCCCGGCGTTTCGGTTCACTTCTGCCTTGGTAAATTCCTTTTACAATGCATGTCCTCGAAAAGAGCGGTTTTCCAAGCAGCCAAACTGTGCGGAAAGTGTCACTTTTTTTCACTAGTGCTTTTTACTTTCCTGTACTTTTTTAATTTTTCACTCCAACGTCAGCCCGACGCATAGAGTTTTTATTATTTGAGAAAAGTTTAAAAAATTAGTTATGTACAGATTATCATTCATATAAAAGGTAAAATAAAACTAATACTTTATTTTAGGCGTTTCTAATTATTCTAGATTTAGATTTTGATCAATAAATTAATTTTAAATAATGAATTTATTTATGTTTGGCAGAACGTATATTTTGCTCGTGCCTTATTGCGTTACGATGTGACAGCTATTCGCACATGCGCAGTAGATATGCCCGAGTAACTATTAGTTAATCTGTGGATATGCTGAACGCGCTTGAATAAGCCCGCCATTTTATTATTTTATTTATTTCCTCGCACAATGCATAGTTAAATGTTGTATGATACACGTACGTAAGATGATTTCCGACTCGTGTCGATTTATCGATCGTTTCACAGCCGTCACTGTAAGTGGACGTGTGTCGCGAGTGCTCACTACTTTTTGCAAATAATTACTTTTCTAAATTCCTATTGGCCAAAGTTTAGAACTCAAATTCTCGTTTACTCCTACGGTTGCCTTACGGTTAGACTCCACCCCTAGAAAGTGATAGACTCTGTTTGTGTTGTTTCCTCGGCAACAAGTCCTGTGTGATTGGTGTTTGTCGGACTGGATTTGAACTAGCGGCTCCTGCGCGGCAGTCGCCAGCTTGTGCCATTCAACCACACGAACGTAAGCGTATCAAGCGAATTTACTACTCACGACGAGCTACGAGCGGCAACACGGGCTACAGCCGATGGGAGCGCTACGACCGCTACGAGAAACTGACGTCATCGTATCTGCTACAACGTCCAGTGCTACGAGGCGTCTACGATACACCATCGACTACGCCGCGCGCCGTAGGTACTTACGCGCCGCCGCACACATTGTTCTAGGACAAATAGCCAAATAGAATACATTGAATATAAAACCTCACTTTGCTTCCCGTATAAGTACCCCATCTATTTTTTATCATCGTTATTAACTGTGCTCTGCGATGGCAGATGCTCAGCTCACCCCACTCAAAACGCTAAAAACACAAATAAACAATATGAGTCAGAGTCAAACTCAATCTGAACCCGATATTAACACGGCATTAATGATGAGCGACTACGTTAATATGAATCGTAATAAACGACCCCGACAAGATAATTCTCCACAAGGCGGGTCAGATTTAATTTCTGGAGACCAACAAGATAACAGCATTACAAAAACGTTAACGGAACAGACTACCCTAATGTCTAAACTTTTATCTGAAGTAGCTCAAATCAAAAAACAAAATACCCCAGATACAGGCTACCAACACGGAAATTCGTAAGTCTAATGAAGAAATCGAGAAATCGGTGTTCTTTATGAATCAAAATTTCGAAGATTTGAGAAAGGAAGTTGAGGACTTAAGGAAAGAAAGGCAAGCACAGCAAAAGTACATAGAAAGCCTGGAACAAAAGATAACAGATTTACAGCACAAGTCCCGCTCGTCTGGTGTTGAACTGAGAAATGTACCACAAATAAATACGGAAAGCCACACTAGTCTCATAAAAACATTATGCAGTATGGGCGAAGCAGTTGGAGTACAAATTCCCGAATCCGAGTTGCGTGACATCTATCGTCTACCAGGGAAGTCTACCACTTCTGATACCCCACGTCCAATAATAGCAGAATTTACCAGAGTGCAGACAAAGCAGACACTCTTATCTGCAGTGCGGTCGTTTAATAAGGATAAAGGAAAAGACGAAAAACTTAACACCAGCCTGATTGGATTGCCAGGGAAGCGCCAACCGGTGTATATCGCTGAACAACTCCCTGCTAGTACCAAGAAATTATTTTATCAATCACGTGAGTTCGCTAAAAAGTACAAATACACATTCTGCTGGATATCCAATGGAAATATTTTCCTGCGCAAGCACGAGGGCGACAAACAGATTTTAATAAGCACCGAAAAAAACCTACAAGATCTTGGCGACAAAAATATGTGACTATGCCAAAAACTCACCGTAAATAGTTTTTATTTTAATTTGTTTATAATAGTAAGATCATTATTTATACAAATTGTCATCTTCATATATCATAAAAAAAAACAGTTATTATCTCTCACAACCACACTCTCACAAACACTACATAGAACTGAAAACCGTTATCACAAATATACTCAGATGTCATACACATACATACCAATACTCCACAATATCATAAAATACACATATGTGCGATGCACCTGCCATTCTAGCTTTAAGTACAAAATATTACTTGCTCATGCAACTAGCTCTCGTTCCGATACTTATTCCTTAATTAAAAATGGCTAATTTGATTAATATTAATAACGACCTTGACAAATTCACTGTGGGCAACTCCTTTATATGTAACCCAGAAGACTGCCTACAGTATTTCAACGTTACTGGTAGCGATATTAAATTACTGCATTTAAATATTCGCAGTGTAAATAAAAACTTCGATCAACTTCTAGTACTATTACGCTTAACTAAAATAAACTTTGACATCATAGTTCTGACCGAATGTTGGTTGAGTAAAGCTAATAATTTACCTTTATTGGACGGTTTTCAGGCTCACTCAACTAAAATAAATCTCAATCAAAATGATGGAGTTATAATCTATACTAAACTGGGACTGCAAACTAATGTCTGGGAACCCACCTTTAGGGGCGGCAATTGCCTTATGTGTCAAATAGACAACAAGTTAGCAGTAGTGGCAATCTACCGTTCTCCGTCATACAAGTCCAACGACGATTTTGATTACTTCAAGACGAGCTTGTCTAATGTATATGATACCATATCCGCCTGCCCAAATATAGTACTGGTAGGTGATTTAAACATTGATTTAATCAAACGTAATGAGAACAAATGTCTTGACTACCTCATCCTAAGTGCTTCTCAAGGGTTATTGCCTACTCACGAATTTCCCACTCGCCTTGAAAAAAGCCTAGATCACATACTTCTAAAGACTAAGCTATTGTCGACCACACTGGTTTTAGAGTCCCATATCACTGACCACAAGCCGATTCTCCTCGACATTATAGATGCAAATCCTGCGCGCAGAACTTGTTACCTTTCCACCCGCCTTAACCATGAAGCAATTAAGCGAGAACTGGAAGTTACCGATTTTTCAAGTATATACACTGAGGAGGATGCTAATATTTCTATGAACAAATTTATTTACACCATAACAACGATCATTTCCAAACACACAACTCAAGTTAAAATCCCTAGACAAAAAAGAACTCTAAAACCCTGGATAACTCCTGGCCTTTTAAAATGCATTACACATCGAGATAGGTTACACATTCAGTCCAAGAAAGCTCCAGACAACCTTATACTTAAAATTACCTATAATCGCTACCGAAACTTTTGTAATGACCTACTCCGTAAATTAAAAATATCATACGAAAGGTGTGAGCTTGAGAAAGCAAGTAATAACCCAAAGTATTTATGGAAAACCATAAAATAAATAACCAACACCACGAAAATATGTGCAAGTCCCGTTGAGCTATTAAGAATACGCAATGATCCTAAGTCTTCAGTGGATGAGGTCTGCAGTTTTTTCAGTAATGTGGGAAAAAAGTTAGCTGACAACATTATATCAAAGCACCTTACCCCATCACCTCAGACTAACGACCATTCTCATCTTAATAGCATAAACCCCTCCCCTGTAAACTCTCTTGCGTTCTTAGAAGTGGATGAAGCTGAAACAGAGTCGCTTATCCTACAGTTGCGGAGTGACTGTGCTATTGGGTGGGACGGTATATCGCCTCTTTTATTGAAAAACTGTCGCTCGGTACTGATACCGCCACTTACCTTTATATACAACCGCTGTCTTAAATCGGGCGTGTTCCCGGATGCTCTTAAAAAGGCGATGATCCATCCTATACACAAGGGAGGGAGCAGAATCTGTGTCAATAATTATAGGCCTATATCAGTATTGCCGACACTTTCTAAGATTCTTGAGAGGATCTTAAATAATCGTCTCAGGACCTTTTTAGAAAAACATAAAGTTATAGCAGATAACCAGTATGGATTCCGAGTTGGTGTTTCAACTGAAGATGCTGTCCTGGGTTTGACACAAGAGGTAGCTAGAAATCTAGACAAGAAGACAAGATGTTTAGCTATATTCCTGGACCTCTCTAAGGCATTTGACACAGTTTCTGTTCCCATCCTCACCTCAAAATTAGAACACTTAGGTGTACGTGGCGTATCTCTTGAAATATTCAAAGATTATCTCAAGAACCGGACCCAGAGAGTTAAAATTGAAACCCACCTCAGTGATGAGGAGTTTGTCACTTTCGGCGTTCCTCAAGGTAGCATACTGGGTCCCACCTTATTTCAAATTTACGTCAACGACCTTTGCAAAATGAACCTCCCAAATACTAAGATATATACATACGCTGATGACACTGCGATCTTAGTTTGCGGACCTACTTGGGATATTATCAAAACTACGGCAGAGTCAGCAGTCGCGGAAATAATGTCATGGCTCAATTTTAATCTTCTCACCTTAAACGTAAATAAAACGTGCTACATCCCATTTGCAATTAGGCGAAAGACCGCACCGACAAATAGTTTTTCAATTACTGCCCACTCATGCTCTGACCGATCAGAACTATGCCGTTGCCCAACACTAACTAGAAGCGACAACATAAAGTACTTAGGTGTCCACATAGATGACGGTCTTACATGGAAGAAACAACTTGGAGCTGTCACGACTAGAACTTTGCGCCTCATACATATATTTAAATCCCTTCGAAACTCTGCTAATACCGATGTATTGAAAATGGTATATTATGCACTATGCCAATCGGTCATAGGTTATTGCATCTCTGTATGGGGTGCTGCAACGAAAGGTTGTGTCCTAGGGGCTGAGAGAGCACAGAGAGCCGTACTAAAAGTAATGACAAGGAAACCCTATAGATACCCAACAACACAGCTGTACGCAGACTGCAAGGTTCTTACAGTCCGTCAGCTCTTTGTGCTTCAATCTGTACTTAGGAAACATAGCAGCCTTCCCCCGTCTAACCCAAAAAAGCGTACAAACCTTCCCTCAGGCACCCAACACAGGACCACTTTCGCACAGCATCAGTATTATGTAATTAGCGCGTACATTTACAAAAACATTCATAAAAAACTGAATATCTTAGACCTCAACAAACACAACCTAAAACTAAAGGTGACAGAATGGCTACTTAAACAGGACTATGCCGCAACGGAGTCTTTACTTACCTACATCACCTAATAAGTACACAACCATCTCCATGCTTACACGAATACTTCAATCCTCGCATCTAAACACTCTCGCACATACAACTCCCTCACACACTTACACACACACCAACACCACATCATCTACTTATCTAACTCACACACAAACACCGACACACCTACAATTTACATTCATTCACCCACACCCTCGCACTCTCACATACTCATTATAATGCGCATAATTTAAAACTTAAGTCATCTATCTCTCTTTTCCCTTCTGAAGGTAAATCGACACACAGTCCACACATACATGAATCAATTGGAACTTCATTGTGAAACGCTGTCTCTTAAGATACAGGATACCCTAGTTTAAGAGACAGAGTTTAGTCTATTGTGTACAGATTTCTGCAGCATCCAAATGTTTAATGTAAATGTTTTCTACCATAATTATATAAAAAAATGTAAACTTAAGTAACTACAATAATCTGTATTTTTTTTGGGAAATAAAGATATTTATTATTTATTATTATTATTATTATCCACTCATCGGAAATCACCTACCTTCCGCACTTGTAGCATAAATAACTATTTCAATACAGTTGTTAAGCATTTATTTATTTATTGGCTTTTTTTTGTTTTTTTTTTTAACTTGGCGTACTTTCTGAGCCTATAAATATATTTCGAAAATTAAATCTTTTGCACAGGCATCTTTCTGTTACGCGGTCGTGACTTTTGTTTACGAGCTCGATCATTAGTTTTGCAGTTGAGTTTTAAATTTATAAGTCAATTTAAAGAAGTTTAGTAGCAAGGAGTTTATAACACACAATTAAATGGGATAGATTTTATACGAGGAAAAATTCAAAAGTTTTTTAAATGAATATTTTGGGAACAATTCAAAAGTTTTTTAAATGAATATTTTGTGTATTTTTTTTTTTAAATAAACGTGGGCAACATTTATTTAAACACACACTAGGAATTTCTTCCTGTATCGTGGGTGCGTTTACAAACATATAAACTCACACACACAACACCCAGAGCCGGAACAACTATCTGTAGGTCATAAAAATATTTGTTCCGTGCGGCAATCGAACCCGCGACACGAAGCGCAGCAGTCAATCGCTCAACCAATGCGCCAACCGTGCGCCCGATGAGAAATGGTTGTTTAATATATTTAATTACGAGTTTTAATTTAATTATTTTCACATCAACATTTCTCAAAAATCGAATAGGCTGTATAGGTTGTGTTCGTTGTAAAAAAAATATGTCCAGTTGCAATAACGCGCCATTTCCGTATTTTTTTTTTTTGTGATCAAACAAATCTAATTCTTTAATTGTTTTGACTTTTGCCCACAACTGTATTGAAAAACGTCGTGTGATACACGGGGAGGTAGTATACTTTCCACCCTTGTATCACAATGTACTATTGTTTGTCACCTCTTATCAATAAAATTATTATTTCAGCCGAATTTGGGGGTCTAGAATGGTCAAACGACGAGACAGCGTTAGTTTATGTTGCTGAGAAGAAGTTGCCTAAATACGAGCCGTATATCAAGAGGAAGGATGAGAAACCCAAGAATGACGGTAGCGGAGAAACGCCGCCTAAGAGGGTGAGTTCTAAAATATCATAACTGAAGTAAAACCTAAACACATACTGATCAATAACCTAAATTTACATTGGAATAATGCCAAAGGATTATAAAGAATGTGTGGGTAGTGAAAGTGCTATTGTGAGATGAACTAGACAGGTTCGGGAATGATTGGACCGGTACAGCAAGCGCCCTTAAGGACGACACTAGTCGATCATTCTTCCATACAAACGTAGTCTAGAGATTACTCCACTGTTTGACGATGTACGATCAAAATAAAAAAAATATATCAATTTGTCTCATCATTATCTAGCCCTGTATGGAAACAAAAAAGTAACAAAAATATATTTGAAAGTTATGAGCGTCGTAAGTTCCGTATTTCAACACTAATTTTAACGCATCTTTGGGAGGAAAAAAATACCATAAGAAGAAGGAAAATTGCAAAACGGCCTCCATACAGGGATAGATTAGTAATTCAACAATGTAAATAATTTTATTTTTAAAATATACATTTAGTCGTTTTTTCATGATATCTAGACACCCGTAGTCTGTTTATAAAATTTCGCGCGCTCGTTTTCGTCCTAATCATCATCCATTTCGATACAAATTTGCAAAAGTGCTAATTCGTACGTGAACTAGCTTCTTACTGCTCATCATAGCATCTATCTCTTTCGCACGTGTTGTCGGAGGAGATAGCATGCATTTTAACCTCGCGCACAAAATAGTTCGTGCCGTCGACTAGGGGAACCTTAAGAATCGGACATGATTCTACAGAAGAGTTATTTATTATACGGACCTTGTAGAAACTAAAACAAATATCCGTGCGTTCAAGCAGTTTTTGCCGTACCTATTATTGGAATCAAATAGCTCACAATGTTAGGACCCATTAATATTAATGATAATTTTTATCCGTGGTGCTAGGCAACTTGGCGTATCCCAGTTGTAAACGACCCTTTTTGCCTATTGGCCTTGTTTTGTTCTGTCTCCTATTTGATATGGAGGGAAGTGGAAATTATGTTTTTCTTGTCTGATTAATTCCGTTGCGGGATCCAAGACAAAATTCATTCTCCGGGACTTCGTCGAGCTTCATTGCCTCGGCGCTATCCCGGTGGTCAACACTGTTGATTCTGGCTTTCAGGAGTTGCAGTGGTTTGGGAATAGTGCGGTGGGTTTGTACTAAAAAGAAAAATCTGTAGAAGATTCCATAAGATGACCTAACAACCTGGTAAAACTCATAGGAATCCGCTTAAGAGATGCATATATCTAGCAGTGGACATGTTTCGACATGTTAGTAGACATGGACGAATTCATATCGAAACTGCCAATGCAAATTTTACTACATCATCTGCCTAGCCTTTTCCAATTGTTGTTGGGGTCGGCTTCCAGTCTTATCGGATTCAGCTGAGTACCAGTGTTTTACATGGAGCGACTGCCCATCTGACCTCCACAATCCAGTAACTGGGTAACACCAAACCCCTTGGCAAGGCTGGTGTCAGATCTGAAGCTTCTGACTACCCGTAACGACTGTCAAAGATCTTCAATTGACAGCCGGGACCAACGGCTTAACGTGCTTTCCGAGGCACGGAGGAAACTCGGTATGTTGAAATGGTCACCCATCCACGGACCGACCTCGTCAAGCGTTGCCTAACCTTGAAGATCGACCCGTGCGGCTGTTATTATTTAGCCACGAGCTCATCTTTACTACAATAAGGATTAATCAAATATTGATTAATAAACAATTATTTTTTCTAGGGTGAAGAGTACATATACCGACAAGACTGGGGCGAGCAGTTGGGAGGCAAGCATCTTTCCGTCATCGTCGTGTTTCAACTGGAGGGAGAGAAGTTGACCGTGCTCGAGGGGATTCCGGATAGCATGTGTCCGGGACAGGTACGTGCAATTGTAGACAAGGAAAGAACATTGGAATAGTTATTTATGCTACAAGTGCGGAAGATAGGTGATTCCCGATGAGTGGCATTTCCCGAATAAATTGACACGAGTCGGGAATCATCTTACGTACGTGTATCATACATATATACTATGCTTGTGCGAGGAAATAAAAAAATATATCTGAACCAAGCAAGAAATTAATAAAATGGCGGGCTTATTTAAGCGCGCTCAGCATATCCACAGATTAACTATTCCTCGGACATACGAGTATCTACTGCGCATGTGCAAATATATAATTAATTTATTGATCAAATCTAAATCTAGAGTAATTAAAATCGCCTTTAATGATGTATTAGTTATATTTTACGAAAACTCTGCGTGTAGCTGACGACGGAGTTAAAAATTAAAAAATACAGAAAAGTAAAAGTACTAGTGAAAAAAAGTGACACTTTCTGCAGTTTGGCTGCTTGGAAAACGCTCTTTTCGAGGACATACATTGTAAAATTTTTAATCTGTGACCCGCACAGAGAAAAAGAACAACACAAAATTAAAAAAAAGAACCCCATGTGAGATATTATCATGTGGGAGTTAGTTGTGATTCACTCTGATAAATATCCATATCAAATTACATACCGGGACCAATTTTGCTACTAGGACCGGATTATTTTAAACACAATGAAAATGCAATACCAAATTACTGGCAAACTCGTGTAATTTATTTAAAACACATAATAATACACTAGAATTAATATTTGTTGCGGGATATTTACCATGTATCAAAAGTGACAAAATTAGATACAGTGAGCATCGTCTGTCGTGAACAATGTCGAGTAACTAGTGAGACGAGTTCTCGTGGTAGCGGCATCGTGCGTGAAAAACGAATGTGGAAGAGGGTAGACAGATATGTCAGTTCGTAAATAACACCCACCCGCAAAGACTTATCTTACTTAATCTTTTTTTTATTGTTTAACTGTGACCTGTGTGTTGTTGACCTGGAACTTGACGAATTTGTAATCCCATTTTATTAACCCCCGTCGGAAAAAGAGGAGTGTTATAAGTTTCACGTGTGTTGCTCTGTATCTGTGTGTCTGTCTGTGGCTTCATAGCGCCTAAACGGATGAACCGATTTTGATTTAGTTTATTTTTGTTTGAAAGGTGATTTTGTCGAGAGTGTTCTTAGCTATGTTCGAATAAAATCGGTTCAGCCGTTCAAAAGTTATGGGCGTTTTACTATTTGAATCGGGGTGTTTTCGCAAGTTAAATGTGACGGGGGTTTTTTAAATTTTGAAATTTTACTTGTTAAAATTGACATTGTGTATTATATTGCCTATTTCAAGTTATTTACTGTAATTTCATCTTGACATGGTAAACTTGTATTGATTTAATTGAATGTTTTAATAATATATATTAAATGGGTCTTTTAATTATAACTAAAACTGTTTGCATGCCTTAGCTAAGGTAGTTAGTACAAGGATCATTACATTAGAACTTAACATCTGTAACTTGTACCTACTTTCTGTGCAAATAAATAACTATTCTAAGACTCTCGTGAGTAAAAGTTCTCGTGAATATGGCGCTTGTAACGGTGCCGAAATATCGAGCTCTCAACCAAAATCAAAATATACATGGTTAATATCCCGAAACAAATATTAATTCTAATGATTGTGGCCATGTCAGCTTATAAACATAATAATACACTTTATACAAACACAAAACAATAGATTATAATCACAAACTATACGGCGGGGCGTAGAGCCGAAGCAATACGGGGCTCACATAACAACAATGGAGCAAACAGGGTCGCTGGAGTCGAAAAAAAAAACCGGCCAAGTTCGAGTCGGAAACGCGCACGAAGGGTTCCGTACCATTATCGAAAAAAACAGCAACAGAATCACGTTTGTTGTATGGGAACCCCACTCAAATATTTATTTTATTCTCTTTTTAGTATTTGTTGTTATAGCGGCAACAGAAATACATCATCTGTGAAAATTTCAAGTGTCTAGCTATCACGGTTCATGAGATACAGCCTGGTGACAGACAGACAGACAGACGGACCGCGGCGTCTTAGTAATAGGGTCCCGTTTTTACCCTTTGGGTACGGAACCATAAAAAGAACCCCGTGCGAGATATTATCATGTGGGAGTTAGATGTGATTCAGTCTGGTAAATATCAACAATCAAAATATCCATATCAAATTGCATATGGAGTTGTAAAAGGCGTTAGGCACTTTGTTCTAGACGGGATTTCACCGTTCTTTTAATTTTTGTTGTTTTCTTTTCGCATCAGGTTCGTTTCACCCCGGAGGGCGACAGAGTAGTCGGCGTAGTGTGGCAGACGGAGCCCCGCAGACTCGGGCTCATCTTCTGCACCAACCGGCCCAGCTACATCTTTGAGTGTAGCCTAGACGGACTGTTCAGTGAGTTATTTACTATATTGTTCTTACTTTTGTGCTAAAATCACACTAATGTTATAAAGGCAAAAGTGTGTGAATGTGTGTGTGTTTGTATGTGTGTTACTTCTTCACCATCGACCACATAGCCACTAGACGCCTAATGCTTAATCTAATACATCAAAAAAATTCTGTCAACTAGCTGAGGTATGAGGAACGGGACGACTGCGCTCTGATTGGTCCCTTACCAAGGTCATACGCCTCATTAAGGGTGGAACAGGTTTAAATAAAACCAGGTAGGTATCGATAATTTTATAAATAGTATTTGTACTTATTTTTTTTATTAATTTACCTTTTTTATTATTAATTATACGGCGTTTTACCATTTTAATAATAACATAAAATGTTAATTCTAGAAAAAAAATGTCAAAGATAAATTATTATTTATTAATAAAAAATTTAAAGGTAATATACTTTTTTCGTTTGGTGGTTCTTAAATATAGCGATTGACTGCTGCGCTGCGTGTCGCGGGTTCGATTCCCGCACGGAACAAATATTTGTATGACCTACAGATAGTTGTTCTGGCTCTGGGTGTTGTCTATGTGAGTTTATATGTTTGTAAACGCACCCACGATACAGGAAAAATTCCTAGTGTGGGGCAACGTTTTTTTTAAAAAGGAAAAAAAAAAAAAAGAATATTAGTAAAAAACGTATCAAAAAATCGTTTCACAATAAATAAAGTACTCAATTTAATGTCTTTTTTTGTAAAATTTCAAGTTCTATCGATAGCCAGATTTGGTGCATCACTAGTTTTGTTTACGAAATTATAAAGGAGAAGAGATAGCGAAAAAAATACTTTTAAAAGAAAGAGACGCAAACATGCGGTGGGCGTTTTCACCTACAAACTTCGCCCGTATAATATGAACTCCCATAAATAATATCAGAAAATAAATCTAATTATGTTTGTGTAACTATTAACTCGAAGCTGTAATATAAACGAGCAGTGGTGGCCCAGTGGTATCGGCCGCGACTTACAAGTTGTAGGTCGTGGGTTCGAGCCCAGGCAAGCGCTTTACTTTGTGTAAATTATTTTACAATGCATGTCCTCGAAAAGAGCGGTTTTCCAAGCAGCCAAACTGTGCGGAAAGTGTCACTTTTTTTCACTAGTGCTTTTTACTTTCCTGTACTTTTTTAATTTTTAACTCCCACGTCAGCCCGACGCATAGAGTTTTTATTATTTGAGAAAAGTTTAAAAAATTAGTTATGTACAGATTATCATTCATATAAAAGGTAAAATAAAACTAATACTTTATTTTAGGCGTTTTTAATTAATCTAGATTTAGTTTTTGATCAATAAATTAATTTTAAATATTCATTAAATATGTTTGGCAGAACGTATATTTTGCTCGTGCCTTATTGCGTTACGATGTGAAAGCAATTCGCACATGCGCAGTAGATATGCCCGAGGAACTATTAGTTAATCTGTGGATATGCTGAACGCGCTTGAATAAGCCCGCTATTTTATTAATTTTATTTTATTAATTTTGTTTATTTCCTCGCACAATGCATAGTAAAATATTGTATGATACACGTACGTAAGATGATTTCCGACTCGTGTCGATTTATCCACTCACTCGCTTCGCTCGCTCGTGAATAAAAATGCCACTCATCGGAAATCACCTACCTTCCGCACTTGTAGCATAAATAACTATTCTTCACCACTGCTCTCAAAACGGTGAAGGAAAACATCGTGAGGAAACCGGCATGTTCTAGAACCAAAAATGCGAAGACATGTGACATCCACCAACCCGCACTGGGCCCGCGTGGTGGATTACGGTCCATTCCCTCTCACAGAGAGGAGGCCTGTGTCCCAGCAGTGGGAACATTAATAGGCTGATGATGTGATGTGATGTGTAATATAAACTCGAAGTCTGGCTGTTGTTACCATACCAACGTATTGTACAAGAGGCCAATATAATATTTATTTCATATTTTTTTATTGACTGACGCGGCAGTGTTTACGGCTCACAGAAGTGGTCGCTACTAATTCGAAATTTACGAGTGGCGACCTGTATTACGTGTATATGATCTTTTAGTCATATCGGTTGACAGACATCGCTCGCCTGTTATTAGGCGTCTAGGGGCTGTGTGGTCGCTATTCTTCACGCTCAAACGGCTGGACGTCTCAAATTACACTCTTCTAGTCCGTATGCTATGTCGATAAAAATATATAACAAATTACCGGAATATATAAAACAAGTAAGCAAAACCAATATTTTTATTAATAAATTAAAACAATTCTTAATTAGTAAAAGCTATTACACAATTGAAGAATATCTGACAGACAAATTAAAGTAAAAATAATGACAACTGTTAACTAAAAAATTTTAAAATGACATTAATAAATAATTGACTTAAAATATAATATGGACATTTTAAATTTTATTATGTATTAATTTTATTCAATATAAACTATCTAAATTAAATATACTTATTGTAATATAAAAACTTAAACGAATAATTAATATTTAAGATTAATATTTAATTTGACATGAAAATAAAAGATTTACGTATTAGTACATTAAACAAAACAAATAGAAAGGGAATAGATAGCTAAAATGTTAATAGATAAGGAAAATATTTTTATTTGTTATAATATTGAGCGCTATTCCTCTCTCCTAGGCACTGACTGTATCTAGAATGTCGCTGTGTCCGACAGGGTCCATAATTGTTTCTGTAACTTATATTTACCACCTGTGTGTACATTATGGATGCAATAAATTTAATTTGAATTTGAATTTGACGGATTTGGATGAAATTTGGCACAGAGATAGGATTATAGTCAGGAATAGTATATAGGATACTTTATATCCCGAGAATATGTTCCCTCGGGCTAATTTTTAAATTTCACGCGGGGGAAGCCGCCTGTCAGAAGCTAGTGTTACCATATTATTAAATAGAATAGTAAACATTTATTTGACACAACACAAGAGCAACAATCACAAATTAACAGAAGAACAGTAAAAAAAGTGTAAGCAAGGTTTAAGAAGAGCTGCGCTAGGGGTGCCTGTACCGAGAGCGTTACCAAATTAGCAATTGCTGGGCGTCAGACACCCAGCGCTGATTTTCAATTGGCACCCCGCTAGTGACGCACGGATGTGGGTAAATAAAATCAGTTTCCGAAATTTATGTAAGCGCATCACTTTAGAACGGCTGTGGCAACTATTTGGTTAATTCTTTTTTTGTTGTGTTTGTAACTCTCAGGGCAAGGTTTAAAAACAAAAAAAGTACGATAGGTAGGCAGGGTAGGTAGGGTAAAGTAGATAGGTAGGTACGTAGGTTAGGTGGTTGACGGGAGCGAACCTGCGAGGACATGATAATTTTTCAACATATTCAACCAGTGGATCCGAAAAATCAAAGACTTGAAATCTTGTGTTTCATTGGAAATAATTTAATAAGCTCCCTTAATCTTTCTTATTTCAGAGAAGATAACTGGCGACGGCCTGGCGGTCCGTTCTCCAAGGTTCAGCTCTACCGGGGACCTGGTGTGGTTACAGCGTAAGGCTGATGGACCTCACCACGCCTGCCACGAGCTCGTTATGAAGAAGAAAGGCCCTGTAAGTTATAAACTATTATTTTTTTATTGGCTCGCGCTTAGCCACTATCTCATCTGATGATAAGCGATGATGTGGTCGACGGTGAAGCACGCTTGTCTAGAAGTAACCTATTCACTCTTGACTTAAAGACCACTAAATTGTAGCTATCAGGAAACACAGACTCTGGCAGGGAATTTCACTCTTTAGCTGTACGCAAAATAAAAGTATTCTTAAAACGTTTCAAATTAATTTATTTCGGAACCAGTCCATATGCATAACATTTGAAATTTAAAATGTTAGTGTTATTAGTTTAGTGCGTATGGGTGGGATGTCCACCATGTACCGATGGCGCATCGCCGTACGTCTGGTAGACCGATGATGAAACGGGCTAGGTGGAATGAGATCACGCAAAACGTTTTGGAAACACTTATTATGCGTACAGCTAAGGAGTAGAATTCACTGCTGGAATCTGTGTTTCCCGACAGCTACAACCTGGGAGTCCTTAAGTAAAGAGTGAATAGGTTATTTCTGGGCAAGCGTGTCTCACCGTCGACCACATCATCGCTTACCAACAGGTGAGATAGTGGTCAAGCGCGAGCCTATCTAATATATAAAATTCTCGTGTCACAGTTTTCGTTGCCAAACTCCTCCGAAACGGCTTGACCGATTTTGATGAAATTTTATATGTATATTCAGTAGGTCTGAGAATAGGTCAACATCAATTTTTTTTTTTTTTTTTTTTTTTATGGGTAGGGTAGGTATGTAGGGTAGGGTAGGGTAGGTAGGGTAGGGTACGTAGGGTAGGGTACGTAGGGTAGGGTAGGGTAGGGTAGATAAATGTTTGGTCTTTTTATTAACAAAGTTTGCCGGGTCAGCTAGTAGCATATAAAAACAAAACGCGCACTCCCCGACGCAAAAAGAAACACTGATCTAAACTCTGGGCTGTTACCTGAAAATTTCAGATGGAAAAATCCAATAACACATTTATTGACCCGGGCATTGAACCCAGGACAGTAGTAAGTAGCGCTTGCAACCCCTAGGTCAGGGGTCAAAAAATGGCTGTCCGGACAGCCTTACGTCGACCTTACGTAAATAATACAATATAATTTACTTGAGTACGTAATTTATTAATTGATCCCGCGCTTTGTCCGTTGTTACCGATGAACATTTCCAAGATTTAATGACAAAAGCCTGCACCAACTTTAGTCCAAACTCCGGACGAATAGTCATCTGCCTAGCCTTTTCCCAACAATATTGGGGTCGGCTTCCAGTCTTACCGGATTCAGCTGAGTACCAGTGTTTTACATGGAGCGACTGCCTATCTGACCTCCACAACCCAGTAACTGGGTAACACGGTGACCCTTGGCTAGACTGGTGTCAGATCTCAAGCTTCTGACTACCCGTAACGACACCCTGGTCGGGCAGAGTGTTATTCCTTCAGGCATTTCTCAGTAGAAGACCGGAGTCTGAACTTAGTGCCCGGTTGATGACAATATACCAGCCTAGTACATGGGACTAAACATATCTGGTGAACTGGGTACTATTACTATCATGGACAATCAGACCTATTACAATCAGAGATGTATAGTGCCCGGCACGTAAGTTGGCAAGGTTTTGGCGTAGTGGGAGTAATTTACTTACCAATGAAAGAAAACATTTACAATGCTTCGGCCTTCTTTTTCTGTAGTCTTTACAGCTCAATATGGCATAAAAAGGCTTTTCTAAATTTCGGTGGTGTTCCGGCGCCGATAATGCTAAATGAAAAGCTCAAATTACGATCTTGATCGTAATTTTTCTCCGTTTTTTGACACGCGAAGTACTCTACTCAGAATCGCGTCATCTAGTTAGATTTATATCTGTGGGCCGTAATGCCGTATTACTCTAAAAAAAAACGCCGCATTACTTTTTTTTTTTAATTTTTCATCAACACTTTTCTCAAAACGGAGAAGGAATGTCCTTGAACCAAAAATTCGAAGACATGTGATATCCACCAACCCGTAGTTACTGGGCCCGCGTGGTGGATTACGGCCCATTTCCTGCTGGGACACAGGCCTCCTCTCTATGAGAGGGATCTCACAGAGAGGAGGCCTGTGTCCCAGCAGGAAAACATTAAAAAGCCTGATCATGATGTTTTAATAGGGATGTTGACGAGGTACGAAAAAGAAAATTCTATTTAGTACGTCGGTTTAAATTATCATAAAATATTGCACACGTATTTTTTGCTTTATCAAATTAATAAAAATCCACCAAGATAAAGCGCATCAAAGTTCGGGAGTGGGGAGGCTTGTAACGTAACTTCTAAATAAAAAGTGTACCAAAGAATGACGTCACGCGAAATTTCAACGCACTGTGTATCGTCATAATTTTTTGTTAACATGCCAAAAGAATAAATACGTGTGCAATATTTTTTGGAATTCTAACTGGCGGACTATTTGTTTTTTTTTTTATTGGAGCTAGTGTCAAGATATGGCTTGTTTACAGTCATGTGACATTGTACATGACTGTAAATGCTTTCAGGACACACTTTCCACGCTGGTTGAAATAGTGAACGATTCGGCGAGCATATCGAACGGGGCAGCTACGGAATCGTTCTTCGGGATCTACTGCCTGGCGCTGCCCAATCGGTGCTTCAACGTGGCTGGCAATAGGATCCTGTTCTCAAGTCCTCAGGAGACTGAAGTGCGCTCCTATGTTTATAATATGGGTAAGTATTACTTTAATTTTACTATACTGGTGTGTATGACACCGATGCGTAAAAAAATAACATGTTTTTTTTTTACTGTAATCAATTCAATATCGTTATTCCTATCTAGCTCTATTAGATTTTTGATTATTCTCCTTTGTCGGCTCGCTATCAAAGAGAAAAAGTGCGGGAACTCGATCGGAAACCAGCTGATAGGTAGCGCTTTTGAGATTTATTTTCATTGCTGTTTTTTTTTGTTAAAAAGGGGAATTAATTATTTTTATTTAGATGTTTTTTTTTATGAGTTAAAAGCTGGCGGAAAATTCCAACACCAGTGGGTCAATCCATGGTATTTTTTTCGCGTCGGTGTCAGGCACATCCAGTATAATATTATCAATGCGAATGTTTGGATGGCTATTTTTTACTCTAATCACTCCAGAACGACTGAACGGAATAGGTTGAAATTTCATCTGTCGAAAAAATGTACGGTTCGGTTAAGTGCTCGGACTTTTATGCAGGCGAAGCAACTGGTAGAAACTAGTATTTTTATATAGGGTTCTTGAAAAAATACCGCAAACCTCATAATACTTTGTATTTTGAAACAGATTTCTAGTGAAATATTTAGTTATAATTTTTCCTTAACTAGAAATCTGTATTGCATTAAATGCGATCTTAATGACTAAAATAATCAAAGAAATTTGCATCGTAAACGAATATTTTACAAAAATCAATGCATAAAATCACCGTTCGGGCGCACGGTTGGCGCAGTGTTTGAGCGATTGACTGCTTGCTGCGCTGCGTGTCGCGGATTCAATTCCCACACAGAAAAATAAAAATTGGTCTTACAGATAATAGTTCCGGCTCTGGGTGTTGTTTATGTGAATTTATATGTTTCTAAACGCAGCCACGACACAGGAAGAAGTTCCTAGTGTAGGGCAAAGTTTTTTGATAAAATTATTCAAAATATTTTTTTTCGCGATGTTGCCAGCACTTAAGGCTGATTTTTCAAAAGTCACATAACTTTTCCTGAGGTGTAAACTTTTCGGTTTGGCAGATTTTGTTGAGGAAATAGTTAGACTATTAAAATCTCAGTCCAAAGGCGAATAAAGCAGCTCGTTCTGGTAGTAGGCTGGGCACATTGCTCGCATAACGTATAGTCGATAGGGTGAAGTGGCGATCGCGTACCGGAAGATGCTGCGTTGGAAAACTTTCCTGTAGGTAGACCGATGACCTTGTTAATGCTACGGGAATCCTATGGATGAGAGACGCACCGGACTGGTCGGTGTGGTGACGCTTGGGGGAGGCCTATGTCCAGCAGTTGACGTTTTTGAGTTGAAATTATGGAGTCAAATAATCATTATAATGTGTCATAACTTAAGTGTCGCTCTCTGGGCACGTTCAAGTCTCAGAAAGTTGGTCTTTGTGGCACCGCCCCACACGGAAATGCCTAGGATCGATTGACTCAATGCAAATAAACCACTTTCAGCGTACACACGTTTGCAGACTCTCTTAATGACTTAAAAATATGGATAAGTCGCATGGTTGTAGTGACGAGGGCGTCAAGTTGTTTATCCCAACGTAGTTCGTCGTCTATTTCGACACCAAAGTACCTAGCGCTGTATAAGACGCACTCTATCTTTTGACTGTACATACCGTCCTTCAGTTCATATATGTATGTAGTAACCATTGTCCCACAGATACCAAGCAACTAGTGAACATATCGATCAAGGCGCAGCGCGGCTCCACCAGCATCCTGGACGTCTGCGGTGACGTCATACTCGCCACCTTCTCCAACCTCAAAACTCCGGGACAGGTAACTATTTATGTAGAGTTATTTTTTGGTGATATTGTAATTTACATCAAGGGGTTACCATAAGCTCCTAGAGAAAAGTTATTTTGAGTGTGTGTAAGTGACCTCTATATAATAATAACTGTATTTACAACATAAAATAGTACAACCGTATAATTAAGTGTTTTTGACATTTTGTAGGTAGACATTACATACATATACAAAGATATTCTGAGAAAACTAAGATATTTCCTATGTACATCAACATTTTATGAGTGTTGTTCGTTCAGTACTTACGTATTGAGGCACTAACCACCCACTAATAATTACTTACACTGGTATTGTTATTTAGTTTGTAGCATTCGATTCACACTCCTCCGTACTAGTCGAAACTGTACCACGCACAGTGTTATAAATGGCTCCAAAATCGGACATCGCCTTTTTATTCTTCTAATCGATAGTATACACTGTTTTGAATGCTAGAGTAGAACTCCCGGATCTTAAATATACTTTAAAACAGAGTTAGAATTTTTATTAGATTTTTCTGGATTTTCAGAAAAACTCTAAAATAAACGATGTGATAAACATATTTGAACATTTGTTTTTGAAGTTTATTGACAATATATACAAGGTATTCTATAGGCGGCACAGAAAATAATTTGCTATAATAGAAAAACAAATAAGCCTGATTTTATTTTTTTTCCTTTTTATTTTTTCCCTCGGACATCTTTTGTAAGTAGCACCTAATATTTATCTTAAAACATTCTTCAGAATTGTACTATTAACTATAAAAAAAATCAGATGCAAATCTATCAGGAAATCGAAGATATAATGATTCTATGGTTTTAAAAATTTTCTCTGATAATAGGGTTAACACTCTCAGAACACAAAAATTTTAATTAATAATTTCTATTGAGACAATTAATGTTTCTATATTAACGCGGGTCTCGGCGCCAGGGTGCAGTACCTAATTATGTCTATACTATACGTATTTGATACAATTTGATAAAAATTGTGGATTTGTATAATAATTTGGATAATCGCCGAAACTTCTCATCCGATTTCTAAAATTCTTTCACAAATAGTAAGTTACACTACTGCCGAGTGCTTTAAGATGTTTTATGGTATAAGTATGTGTCTTTCACGTGGAAGAAGTCGCGGGCAGAAGCTAGTAATCAATTAAAGAAGAAAGTCCTCGTTTTCTGTCACAAGAGTTTGTGTGTCAATATGTTCAAACTCTTCGAGTATTGTGACTTGGTTGGAACTAGATTCCACTGCTTGGGGTTCCTCTATATTACTATGGACATTAATAGGTTTTAACAAATTCAAAACTGTGATTGATAGAGGTTGGCGTTTTTACTTCTTTAATCTCTGTTGAAGCCTGATATCGAAAATGTATGGGTCAGAAGACTCTAGCGCTCTATGAAATAAATCTAGCATGGTCTTTATGCGGTCAAACTTCCTACTGTGATGTTCGCGGTCGTGTCTCCAAAATGTATTGCGTGATTAACCGGCTTGCTCCGATAGGAAACCTATAGGTAAAGCTGAATGCGTGATTATTTCCTTACCGTGGACCAATATTTTGTGTAATGTCACTGTCATTGGGTACCATACATATTCCGTAACATATTTACTCGCAACAGATTTGGAGAAATTACCAAATTTGTACTTGCGGATACTCTCGGAGGTTGAAGAGCAACGGCTATGGCGCTATCCAAAGCTTCCTTAATCGCCACTCGTGGACTAACAAGAGGGTTGGCGCCCTCTTGCCCTCCTAACATTAAGTCAGCCGGTCGGAGCCCGGACAGACATCCCTCAGCAGGCTGAGTCAGGTCATGCTGAGGCAATGTGCAACCATGGGTCTTTGACGGCTCCATGGAGCCTCACCCCCGTATCTCCAGAGAATATGTTTCGATATAGGGTTTTAGCTTGATTAAACCTGACGAGGGCGGACCCCTTCCCTATACCACTTTTCCCCCATCATCAGAAAAATATAAGTATATTAGTTTTACATTATAATGCAATAAACAAACAACTGTACGCGTGAAACGAAATACAATTTAAAAACTATACTTGCAAACAGCCACGAGGAATTTTTGAATTTCACAGAATAATTATTTGCCAAAAATACTTTTATCCCATTAAATTACCTATGGTACCTCTATACCTACAGTTTATAAATAATAATGAATACCTACTTCAATTTAAGACAAAAAAATATGGTTATGGATTTTCGATTTGTGATAACCCTAACAAAAAAAATACTGAACTCGAAAAATCCGAATTCCTTCGGGATAGGCGTCTGATATTTTACAGGCAGGTTGAGGTAACACTAAACAATAATGTGTTTCAAAATAAAATGCTACTGCCCTCTAGAACCCACACAAAAAAATAATTTCAAAATTACAGAAAAAAATACGTAACTTGCTTTAGATTATATCTAGAAATAATGTTTGCGTTTCTAAAAATAGCAGACAATTGGCTTTATCACATACTATAATTAAAACACAGAAATGGTGCATACATAATAAATTAAAACAATTCTTTTGATTTCTATGGATAACCAGAATAAAATATTTAAAAATTTATATCTCTGGTTCTAAGTTGAATTCGATTATAGGAGTTCTACTCTAGCATTCAAAACAGTGTATACCATCGATTAGAAGAATAAAAAAGCGATGTCCGATTTTTGAGCCATTTATCACACTGTGCCACGGTAGGACAGTCTTCCTCTTTCACAATTAAACAGCATATGACTTGTATACATGTGTCCCTTACACACACTCAAAAAAACATTACTCTAGAAGCTTATGGTCACCCCCCTGATTGTAGTTGAAGCAAAAAAGGAAGTAAAAGCGATCATCTACTTTCAGTTATAGATTCTAGGATTCATCAATTAAAACGGAACATTTTTCAAGATAGGGCACAGTAACTTAGTTTGATGTTCGGATGCCTGTGAAGACATATTAGATAGTGACTTCTGTTGCCATATTACTTGACACCTAAACACCTAAGAGTTACCGTTTAAATTCCTTTAAAAGGAAATCCTGAATTATCAAAGTCCCGGACTCCGGGCTAATCGCATGGAACTAAAAATCTGCAATTTTGCAGGGGTTACTCTTTATGTTGCATTCAAGGAATAAGGATAGTTTGAAATTCTAGCCCTGAGGTGATGGCAGTTTGTTTGGAGCATTTTTGATTGTGAAGAAGAAGCTAGTTAGAAAGAATAATAATACAATAATAAATATGGGCTTTTGTGTTGGACAGCAAAATATAGAGAAAAATTGTTTTTGTTATACAAGAGTGCAAAGTTGCTTTTTAACCGCGTGTTCAACTTTGATGACCGAGCAAGCGAAGGATTCAAAATTAGAATCCTGAGCGTTAGCGAGGGAATCAAAAGAGCACGAGGTGAAAAATCTTTGCACTCGAGTGCAACACGTAACTTTTCATTCCACCTCAGCGAGGAAATGACTAAATGCAAAAAATTAAAACGTTTACAATCACAAGATAGGTACACTTTTATTTCAGTTTAGGTATTAATTACTACATTATGACAGGTAAGTATTACAGAATAATCTTTAAATTATAACAAAATAATACGAAGGTATAATTAAGAAAATTTTAAAGTAACGTTGCTACAGTTATTTAAATTGAGTGTAATATTTTTGTTTGGTACTGTAATATTGGTGTTAGTCACACGTGTACTGTTTTTCGGTAAACTATCTGTCATACTTAATAGTTGTACCGATTCATCGGATTCCCTTGGCGTGAATGTTGGAGAGAGAGGGAGATGGTTAGAACCGCGTACAAAGCAAATTGAAAAAAGAACACCAAGAAGGTTCCGAGTCTGAGTTTTTAACAAATTAAAAAAAAGTTGTATGATATATTCGGCACCATATAGGTAGTAGTAAATAGGTTTAATGTTTTTTATACCATTCCCCCTCTAAAAAGCTTATTTTATTCACTGAAAACAGTGAATAAAAAGCACTTTTAATCACTGTTTTGGTGTTTGAATTTGGAACACACCAATGTATTAGACGTCCATCTCAATGCTATGTAACCTCCTTGCGCAAAAAATACTCGATACAAACTTCTTGTGCTGAGAATACTGAAACTCCTTCTTCGATTTTAATTTTGAGTTTGTTATTTAGGATTTTAATAATGATTTTGATTTTAGTCTAGGTTATTTATTGAACACTTATATGGATTGTAATTCTAATATTAATTGAAATGGTATTTAATTAATTATAATTATGTAACGTAACGGAGGTGGTCACTGGCCCCTGAAACACAGGGACTGTTACCTTGTTACCTAGCTCAGGGGTCAGGGTCATTTTATGTACATTTTGAAGGTAATAAACCATTTATTTATTTATTACTCGTAATATTCCTTGTGTTTTTCGCTTAAATCTTTCTTTTTCTCGAAGTCATGGTATAAAATATAGTATGCAACTCTTGAATAAAACGGATTTATATCGAGGGCCATGAATCACTCGCGTCGCTCATGATTCTAACACTTGAATCACTCGCTATGCTCGTGATTCAATCATCATGAATCGCTCCCTACGGTCGTGATTCAGTCGTTAGAATCCTTCACTTGCTCGTGATTCATCTATGGCCCTCGCTTTAAATCCGTATTTTATTCACTAGTTGCATAATATACTATTTTAATTCACAAACTTAGTGCACACCATGTTCTAAATTCAATTTACTTTATCCTCTAGTAAATAAAAACGGCTTTTCCACTCAGATATTGAAGATTAAAAATACTCTTTCCGAGATGGTGGGATGAAAAATCCTTTATTTTGATTTCTTCACGATGTCCAAGATAAACTTAGAAAGTACATAATAATATGAATTGAAAAAGTCACATTGGTACTTGCCCGGATTTGAACCCACGACCTCAAGCACGAGTGTCGAGGTCTTAATCTAGGTTACAAATTTAGGTCTTAGAAAGAAAAGAAAGGTTTATTTGCACCTGGTATGTTGTATAAAACCAATGGTGGCGCAGTGTTAACGGCCGCGACTTACAAGTAGGTCGTGGGTTCGAACCCAGTCAGGCGCTTTACTTTGTGTAAATTATTTCCTCACCACTGCTCTTAAAACGGTGAAGGAAAACATCGTTAGGAAACCAGCATGTCCTAGAACTAAAATGCCTGTGTCCCAGCAGTGGGAAAATTAAAAGACACTGATGATGATGATGACGTATAAAATAAAATTGTACATGTTATGTTTAAGTACCTGGGCGACCGAGCTCTGCTCGGGTGAAAATGGAGAAAACGACGTTTTCTAAAAATAAAACATAGCTAGAGCGATTTATCGCCCCCGAAACCCCTTGCATACTAAATTTCATGCAAATCGTTGGAGCCGTTTCCGAGATTCAGATTATAAAAATAAAAAAAAATACACACTAATATAATTGTGCTTATAGTGTGACAAATGTAAAATTTATAATCTACAATGTATATAGTGCAATGTGCTCTTGTTTTATGAAATAAATATTTTATTATTATTATTTATTATACATATATACAAGAAAGGCCAAGTGCGCAGTACCCATAACCAGCGTGTGTGTATGACTAGATGTATGAATGTGTGTGAAGCAAAAGAAGTATGTAAGGATCGTAGCAGGTGGCGTTCTGTAGTTTCTGCCTACCCCCATGGGAAAAAGGCGTGAGTTTATGTATGTATGTATATATACAAGAATTGCTCGTTTAAACGTTTTAGATAATAAGTGGGTGTTGTGGTTGTCCTAAAAATTCAATTCAACCACTTCAGAGAATACAGTCCTAATGTTCCCTTGCTTCAGCTGTTCGTGGCCCGTCTGCCGGCTGAGTCGCACGAGTCTGAGATCGAGTGGAAGCAAATCAGTTCTAACTCTGAAGCGCCAGTCTCCGTCAAAGAGTCTGACGTCGTCTACTTCAATCTAGGTGAAAAGCCCAAGGGTGAGTTTGTTTTATTAATAACTTCACACGAGTGTCATTAACTAATGAGTATTGTATTTAACAGCTAATACTTCATAGTGAAAAAAGCTAAATGTTATTATTCAAAAATAAAAATAATTTTGCTAATTAATTGTAGTCGTTGTAAAATCTGTATCCTATTCTAAGTTTTAATAGCAATGCATTGCCCCACAGAAAACTTCACGGCGCTATATTTCTCCCCTGAAGCGAAGGACAAACTGCCCCTGATCGTGTGGCCGCATGGCGGACCGCACTCCAGCTTTGTCAACGCTTTCTCTATAGAAGCAGCTCTGTTCAACATGATGGGTAAGTTTTATTTATAAAGTCTTCCTACGTTATTTAATCAATAAAAAAAGATTGCGTGTTCAGTATAGTTCATGTGATAGAAGTGAAACTAATTCAAAAATAAAGATTATGAGAGATTTTGTGTGAGAGTAAATATCATTCTCGATTCTCGTCCAATAATATCGAATAACACCTGAGAAGTTTTCAAAATATAAAAAGACCCAAACCATCTTATTACAAAAAGAGCTCTAACTTTCGTCCAAGCCCAAACATTCGAGGTAGTTATTGTATTTTGAACTTTATTCCGTTGAATTTAAAGTTGTCTGTTAAGTTAACTTCTTTTGGAATAAACTGTTTCGATCTCGAAAGTTTAAGTTTGAACTTATGTCGTTCTTTTAATATGTCGGAAATATCAGAAAATATTATGTCAGTTTGTTAAGTTCGCAAAATTATTAAACACTCGTTAACAAAAGAAAGTTTCTCGCACGTCCAAAGGCGAGAATATCCACGCGAGCGTCTGAAGTCGAAGGTGAAACTCTCCAGTATAAATGAGCCTTGCCTTTCGTGAGGGTCTGATATTTATTAACAAGATTATTTTTCCACTACCTTGTCTATTATGTAACACATTGCCTAAGCAATTCGTTTCGAAATATGAACGTTCAGACACAAGATTTTAAAATTGAAATTAAAAAAGAAACAAAATTATATAATAACAATTACGAAATGACTTGTATTGAGTTTTGATATCATTATGTAAACTACAACGTAATTATTTTTCTTTTTGGCGGCCAAGTACGAGTGAAACAATTTGCAATTTAAAAAAAAGTACGTGACTGAATAGGCTGTTGTTGGTAGACGCATTCTGCCGCTACGCCCGCGCTTTTTCCACCGCCCCATCCAGCAGAGTGATACTGAGCCTGTTACCTCTCGAAAAAGCGCGCGTTGATTGTGTCTGTATAGTCTGTGGTGTTTAGTTTGAACGAAAAACTAAAATGTTGCTAATAAATAGTTGTTGGAACTTATTTGCATTTAATTAAGTAAGCTCATTAGGTAGTGGAAAAAGAAAGAAAGAAATTGGCCACATCGCTCGTGTTAAAATCTTGACTTTTTATGCTTGACACGAAATGTGCTATTTTATTCTTTCATTTACAATCAGGGGAATTATTAGTTTATCCCCATAATATGTTCTAAAAAGACTTTAGTAAAGTTTATATTTACTGGGCATTGTTGTCAAAAGTGGTAAAAAAATATTTTTCACTATTAAAAATACAAAGGTTTCGGTTTTAGTGCTCAGATACTTTAATTCAATATCAGACTCAACCCAACACCAAATTAACAAAGTAGTCAGAAACAAAACCAAATTTCAGGTTTCGCGAGCTTGCAAGTCAACTACCGGGGTTCAACAGGGGCGGGAGAGAATTCCCTAAAGTCCTTATTAGGCCGTTGCGGGGACACAGACGTCAAAAATTGTAAAGCAGCCACAGATTATGCGATAGAACACTACCCCATAGACAAGAAAAAGGTGTATCTGACAGGAGGCTCTCACGGCGGGTTCTTAGTCACGCATTTGAGTGGCCAGTACCCGGATACGTATGCCGCTGTCGTTACCAGGAACCCGGTCACAGATATCGCTAGCATGTTCAATTCCACGGATATTGCTGACTGGTAAGTGCATGCTTTTTTATCTATGGTTTCTTTTTACTCGACTGCCGAAGGGGGGTAATGTGTTTATCAGTCTTATGTATGTTTGATCCTATGTGGCGTTCTAGAGGTCAAATGCGTTGGCTGATTGTGATGATTCGTACGTCAATCGATTGGTCTTAACCCTGCGAGTGTCACTGGCTACATTAGAATTGTAAAAGAAAAATATGGCGGATTTTGGGCGCCATATTGTGAGGGCCCAATATTTTTTTTCTTCTAATCCCGTCGTGTGGGGTATCAAAATAAAGGGTTTTAAGAGGCAAATATGTAACACTTATATGTTTAAATGTATCTAATTCGAAAAAAAAATTTACTAAAAACAAAAAAACCGACTGCTTAAAAAGCGAACTAAAAAGACGTAAACAAGAAAAAAAACATGCTGTGCAGTCGGAGAATACATCTGGTTTAGCCAGCCAGCTCGCAAATATGAAACCTCCGACTGCACAGCATGTTTTTTTTCTTGTTTACGTCTTTTTAGTTCGCTTTTTAAGCAGTCGGGTTTTTTTTTTTTTTGTGTGTGTAAAAGTGATTTTATCTGTGTATTTTATGCGTTGTCATATTAACATTAGATGCATGCAAGCTTAAGCTTTGATCTCTTCACCGGAACCTACAACTACCTACAACAAATAATCGTGCTCACCGCTGACGCATACTGTGACGAGACAAGACAAGACCATTCTAGACGTTTTGCATATGGATGTCTTTAGAATGCTGTTAGGACTTTTCTCTGAGGGTACACATTCCAGTGAGAGAATTCAATAAGTGTATTAAATTCTCTCACTGAAATGTGTACCTTTTCTTATAGTAAGTAAAGTTCTAAATTGTACAAAATGCGCGCAGTGTCGTTTCATAGTGTGAGCTGACCTGAACAGCGATGCCGTCTTTCTCCTTTAAGGGGAAGTTGTAAATATTTATTATGCTTTGCTTGCTAATATTACAAATGTGTATGTTTGTGTTTCAATTATGCAAAAACGGCTGAACAGATTTAACCAGAATTTAATCCGCTATCAATCTAGATAAAAAATGGGATACTTTTGATCCCGATGATGATGTATGTATCTCTTGATATAATAAAACATCCTTCACGCAGGCGTAGTTGCGGCTAGAAACTAGTTATTTATAAGTGGTAATTTGAACGTTATTAAATAAATTTAAACTGAGGCCTCCCTTAAGCTTATTAGGAATTATTTATTTGTTTGTGATTACTTTATGTTCGAAACAACGTATTGTAGTAATTATGTTCAGTTACCTACATTACATTACAAATGTTATCACTAGAAACTGTATTAATCTTGGGTAACACTTATGGCGTCAGTTTTTGAAGTGAATATTATTAGGCCGGGACCACGACGGCTGGACGAGAATTGAGAGTGAAAGGAGATTGCCCAAACACAGTGAGCGCATTTCGAGTTTTTTAACGCACTCGATCGTGATAACGTAAACGACCTCTTATGTCTGTCTGCCTAGCCCTTTCCCAACTTGTTTTACATGGAGCGAATGCCTATCTGACCTCCACAACCCAGTAACTGGGTAACACGTTACCCCTTGGCTAGACTGGTGTCAGATCTCAAGCTTCTGACTACTCGTAACGACTGTCAAAGATATTCAAATGACAGCTGAGACCAACGGGTTAACGTTCTTTCCGAGGCACGGAGGACACTCGGTATGTTGAAATGGTCACCCATCCACGGACCGACCTCGTCAAGCGTTGCTTAACCTAGAAGATCGACCCGTGCGGCTGTTATTATTTAGCCACGAGCTCCTGGACCTCTTATGTCAATTTGTATAAAATAGTATATTATGCAACTAGTGAAAGCGAGGGCCATAGATGAATCACGAGCAAGTAAATGATTCTAACGTCTGAATTACGACCGTAGAGAGTGATTCATGATGATTGAATCACGAGCATAGCGAGTGATTCAAGTGTTAGAATCATGAGCGACGCGAGTGATTCACGGCCCTCGATCTAAATCCGTTTTATTCAAAAGTTCCATACTATATTTTATACCATGACTACGAGAATTAGTAAGATTTAAGCACAAGGAATATTAAAAAATAAATGGTTTATT
The DNA here is from genome assembly GCA_949775005.1 of Orthosia gothica. NCBI lineage: Eukaryota > Metazoa > Arthropoda > Insecta > Lepidoptera > Noctuidae > Orthosia > Orthosia gothica. The sequence goes on from OX459034.1 coordinate 19,823,949, forward strand.
TCCTTCAAAATTTACAAAAAATGTGAAACCCTGACCCCTGAGCTAGGTAACAGCACCTGTGTTTCAGGGGTCACTGACCACCTCCGTTACGTAACATAATTATAATTAATTAAACACCATTGCAATTGATATTAGAATTACAATCAAAATAAGTATTCAATAAATATCCTAGACTTAAATCAAAATCATTATTAAAATCCTAAATATAAACAAACTCAAAATTAAAATCAAGAAGGAGTTTGAAAATCGAGTATTCGCTGCACAAGAAGTATGTATCGAGTCGAGTATTTTTTGCGCAATGAGGCCATAGACATAATAAATAATATGGACTGGAAATACCTACGAAAAAAACGTGCCTACCTAAACCTCAAAATATCTCATAAAATGGCCGCCGATTCTAAGGTTGTGTCAATCAAGCAACACACACACACTCACAAATCTCAATAATACAATATGTAAACAACCATTTGACAGCAGGACTACCACGAACACAACCACAAAATTCGGCACATAAAATGGCGAATATGGCACGTACCTACAACCGTCACTACGTCATAACAAAATGTTGCCATAATGAGCAACAACTGAAATATTGTTGTCTCTTTTATCAAATACGATTACTACATTAGAAAGAATGAAACAAAACGATGTTTCACATTCTGTATCGTATTTCACTCATATTTGTATAAGCTAAAGTATGTATAGAACATCGCGGCGCCTCCATATATTTCCTATCTCAATGAATGAGGCGCAAGGAGGTGATATAGCATTGAGATGAAGGTCGAATATAATGGTGTGTTCCAAATTCAAACACCAAAACAGTGATTAAACGTGCTTTTTATTTACTGTTTTCAGTGAATAATTTTTATTCACTGTTTTCTGTGTGTGTGTGTTGCCAGTGATCACCTATGGGACCGAGACGTGGTCGCTCACAATGGGCCTTATCAGAAAGCTTAAAGTCACCCAAAGGGCAATGGAGAGGGCTATGCTCGGAATTTCCTTGCGTGATCACGTCAGAAATGATGATATCCGCAGGAGAACCAAAGTTACCGACATAGCCCGAAGAATTGCCAAACTTAAGTGGCAGTGGGCTGGGCACATTGCTCGCAGAACGGATGGCCGATGGGGCCGAAAAGTTCTGGAATGGCGACCGCGAACTGGAAGACGATACGTTGGAAGGCCTCCCACTAGGTGGACCGATGACCTGGTTAAGGTTGCGGGAAGGCGCTGGATGCGAGACGCGCGGGATCGGTCAATGTGGCGACGCCTGGGGGAGGCCTATGTCCAGCAGTGGACGTCTTTCGGCTGAAATGATGATGATGATGACTGTTTTCAGTGAATAAAATAAGCTTTTTAGAGGGGGAATGGTATAATAGTATACATATTATGCAACTAGTGAATAAAGGACGGATTTAAAGCGAGGGTCATAGATGAATCACGAGCAAGTGAAGCATGGCCCTCGATATAAATCCGTTATATTCAAGAGTTGCATACTATATTTTATACCATGACTACGAGAAAAATTAAGATTTAAGCACAAGGAGTATTAATAAATACAAAATAAATGGTTTATTTCCATCAAAATTTGCAAAACATATGAAACCCTGACCCCTGAGCTAGGTAACAAACAGCTCCTGTGTTTCAGGGGCCGGTGACCACCTCCGTTAAGTTACATAATTATAATAAATTAAACAACATTGCATTAAATATAAGAATTACAATCCAAATAAGTATTCAATAAATATCCTAAACTAAAACATAAGCATTATTAAAATCCTAAATATAAACAAACTCAAAATTAAAATCAAATAATGATTTTGAAAGTCGAGTATTCTCTGCATAAGAAGTTTGTATCAAGTATTTTTTGCGCAAAGAGGTGCAAGGAGGTTATATAGCATTGAGATGGAGGTCTAATATATTCGTGTGTTCCAAATTCAAACACCAAAACAGTGATCAAAAGTGCTTTTTATTCACTGTTTTCCGTGAATGTGAATAAAATAAGCTTTTTAGAGGGGGAATGGTATAAAAGAGGTTTCTTACTGTTACCAGGCAGCGCTTATCCAAATTGACGTTTACATTAACGCGATTGAGCGTGAGTAAAAACTCGCACTAAGCCCACAGGCACAAAGTACGTAAGCTGCGGCGCGCCGCAGACAGAGGGGCCACTACGAACAAAGCGTCATTTTGCACACAGACTTTGACATTGCGGTTTTACAGGAGATATTGGGCAATATTGGACCGAGCTCAGTCGCGGCTGTCATGATCATGAGTGCTTTGTGTGGGCGTTTGTCATACATTAAGTACTGCAACGAGGTTGGTTGCATTGGATGGGTTACCTTTATTATTTGTTACAGACCGAATTTACTTTTTTGTATTTGATTCTTTCTTTGAATATTTTTTATGTTTTATAGGTCATAAAATCTTTCAAGATGACAAATTAGAAATTCATTATCTAGGATTATAAAAAAAATATTTTAAGTCCATAGACGAAATTGGGAACTTGTCATGATAATAAGGTTCAAGTCATACAGTTTACAAATATGTTTCCTCCGATTGCACAGCATAATTTTCTTCTTGTTTAAGATCATCTTTGGCTTTTTTGATTTTATTACCTGTTTTTTCACCTTTATATTTTTGTCGAGCTTGGTGCATTTCACAATTTAATTTTTTAAGTGGGATCATTACTACACTATTACTACGTCTTGTTACTCTCCAATCTTCGTCGTATGTGGCGTAATATTAAATGTTTCGTGATATTAAATGGATATTTGATGCCCTGTCTACCCTCTAAGGCACGTAAGCATGATATGATGTATGTTAGACGAATCGATGTATTTATGTTTGTAACTTATACAACTTACTCTTTTTTTTAATTCGAAATCAATATAGTAGCAACCCTAGTGAATCTGTCAAGTTTAGCTGTCAATTTTCTAAACGGCGGGAGTGGCCCTTCTGTATACTTACTATTTTGTGCCACAGGTCCTTTATGAGGTATCTTGTTCCAAATATAAATATATTGTTTATGATATTTATTATACAATTTCTTTCACATTGATCTTCAAGAAGTTTCACTTCTATCATGTGTCCGGAGCTACACGCGCAATTTTTCAACTACCCGAATAAAAAAAAATACATTTCCTACTAGGTTTCGCCTCAGCCCGTATAAACTACCGAGGCTCGATCGGCCACGGAGACGACAACGCCCGATCTATCATAGCCCACGTGGGCGAATATGACGTACAAGACTGCTATCTGGCTCTAAGCACAGCACTGGAAAGAAATTCAAGATTATCTAAAGATAAAATCTTTCTCTATGGAGGCAGTTATGGTGGATTGATAGTGGCCTTTCTAGCTGGGTTATACCCTGATAGGTTCAGAGCTATGGTGATGAGGAATCCCTTGATGGATCTGGCCACTCTAGGCCATTATGGTGATAATTCTGATGGGTGAGTTCAGTTTTTTGTCTCGGGGCTTTTGAGTTTTTTTTAAAAACTAAAATAACGTTCAATTACCGCTTAATAATTTTAGAATAGGATTTAACATCACTGTAGACTGTATGCCATCACGGTTAGTACACTGACCAAATATGGTGTGAACATTACCCCCAGTAGCGACGGATACGTTAAAACGATCCTGTAAATACGGTGGTTCTGTGAAGACGAGCTTTAACTTGGGATTTTTAAGTTTTGCCGTATAAGTCAGAAAATTTGGTTACACTATCTCTAATAATGATCTAATTCACAAAATCTTAGTAAATTGCGGCTAAAATAATACCGGGCGAATAATGTTATCATATCCTGTGTCATGAAATTTTAAATTCACAGACAGGCTGCTATACAATACTTACTACAATATTGCAGCTTTAATTTTTCACATATCCCTTTTCTGGCGGCGTTAACAGTCGCACGATCTTGGAGGCCAATTCACGGGTCCGGGACGTGAAACAATGCGGTTACCAAACGTTTCCTTCAGTAAATCAATTGTGGCACGAGCTGTGTGACATGTTGCGCGGTCTTGTTGAAACCACAGCTCCTGCACATCATGGTTGTTCAATTGAGGAACGAAAAAGTCAGTAATCAGGGCTCTATAGCGGTCACCGACTGTAACGTTCTGGCCAATTTGCACAAAAAAAGAAGTTTGCACAGTTTGGAAGCGTTGTTCAGGAGTCTATTCATGTTGAAATGCCAAACTAAACTAAACACAAATCACTTGACAAAATGGCCGCCAGTTAAAACAGTGTTGCCAACTTAAAACACCCTTTATGTATCTCTTGATATAATAAAACATCTTTCGGACGTAGATGCGGCTTGAAACTAGTTATTTATAAGTGGTAATTGAACGTTATTAACTAAATATAAACTGAGGCCTCCCTTAAGCTTATTAAAAATTATTTTACCAGCAGAAACTGTATTACTTTCTTGGATAATAATTATGGCGTCAGTTTTTGAAGTGAAGATTATTAGGCTGCGACCACGACGGCTGGACGAGAATTGAGAGTGAAATGAGGTTGCCCAAACACAGTGAGCGCTTTCAGAGTTTTTCTGCGAAAGTTTATTATCGCGACGTTCGTTGTTGCGAAAGTTCTTTACTGCGATGTACGTAACTGCGAAAGTTTACCATTGCGAAGTACGTTGTCACGAAAGTTCTTTACTACGATGTACGTTACTGCGAAAGTTTACCATTGCGACGTACGTTGTCGCGAAAGTTCTTAACTGCGATAGTTTACCATTGCGAAGTACGTTGTCACGAAAGTTATTTACTGCGATGTTCGTTACTGCGAAAGATAACCATTGCGACGTACGCTGTCGCGAAAGTTCTTTATTGTGACGAGTGCAGTTTCGATAACGGCTTTTAAATGGAACAAAAGAAAAATCAACAAAAGCAAAATTCATGTAGGTGTCTAAGTATATCGCACACTAGATACTTAAGGCGGTACCCCGAGCAAAACGCCGCGCAAGCCGTTTTTTGTGCTGTTTTTAGGAGCTATCTACTCCTTATTTAAAAAGAAATATCAATTAATAAAAATACATTAAATTTCTACATAATATTGATTCTAAAATGGTAGATTTAGTTTTTTTTTAATGTTGTTTATATTTCACTAATCTACTTCCAAAAAAACATAAAAATGAGAAATAATTATTGATATTATGCATCTACTCGTAAAGTGTTCATTGATTATTTTTTGTACTAACACTAATGGATAGACGATTTAATAACGAACATTTTTGTAGAATTTTTTTTTTCAAAAGACCAAAATTCGATTTTATAAAGATTTTATTCTAAAATCTGGGCGTATTCACTACTGTAATTCATGCGCCACCAGTGCCGCTAGACCAATAGGAACGCTCATATCGCATGCCGATTTTTTGGTCAGGGTACCGTCTTAATCTATAGTACCTGTGCGAGCGAGCTCTACTCGGGTGAAAATAGAGAAAACTATTTTTTCTAAAAATGGAACCTAGCTAGATCAATTTATCGCTCCCGAAAGGCCTTGTATACTAAATTTCATGAAAATCGTTGGCGCCGTTTCCGAGATTCTCATATACATATATACCAGAATTGCTCGTTTAAAGGTGTCTACATAAATAAGACATAAAAACGTATAGTTTTCTCTCTGCCGACTACTGTACCTACGTCGTTACATAAAAAACAATGGATAATATTTTTGTGTTCACCAAAAATCTAAAGGTACATCTATGTATGCATTTCTAAAATATTGATCTTAAACCCGTTTAATTGTTTTACTATAATTAAACTACTCGGCCAACAAAATATGTTGCATCAAACAAATTCCAAATTAAAACCAAGATATAACACTTTTTTATTGTAGTGCGCTGCAAATATTCTATTGTAACAATAACTATTTTATTCTGCCCCGAAAAATACTGATCGTGCACCAAATATTAGTAGATCTACGAATAAATTATGGTCAAAGAATCAGTCCAAGAGCGAGCGAAGCGAGCTCGGGAACTTAGGGCACCCCGACACGGACAGGTTAGGTTCGAACGAGATGACGGGAGCTGAAGTGAGCGAGCAAAGCGAGCGAACTCAGCTCCCGTCCTCTCGTTCGTGTTAGGTTACTTTTGACCCTGCAGACAGAAATAGGAGCCCCGCGCAGCGGGGCTACGTCGACTTATTCGAAAACTAAAACTAAACTAAACTAAAAAACTAAACTTAACTAAAAAAATAAATGCTTGTTTTTAAAATTAGGTGTATTACTATTTTTACAAATTTGCAACAGTTGTTAAATAGATGCTCGTTATGACATATTTTAATGAACATGTTTTGGTGCACATTCAGTATATTTGGTGGAACACAGGCAAAATTAGGTAAATGAAATGGGATAAATTGAAGTACTTTTAAATACCATCCAAAAACAATTAGCATTGATGCAGGTTATTTATGTAGGTACATTAAGTATGTAGTGTATTGTATGTAGTATTCTTAGAGAGGCATCTATATTAATTTTGTTTTTGTTGATTTGTAGACAGACTGTAACCTATCTTGGAATGTTCACATTGCTGAAGTAAGCAGGAAGGTGTTTTGCTCGTTTCGATCTCTGAAGTGTCTCCAGAAGTTCTTGCCTTTCTCAACTAAACTTACTCTTGCTCAGTCTCTTCTTGACTATATCTGCATCCTTGATTCGACTGAGTAACTTCTTGATAAGCTCAAGCGTTTGATGAATTTATGAATCGCTTCATTGCACATTTTATTTGCTTTCAGATAACCCAATTATTGGTTAAGCCTTTGTACATAAGTTGTCCTTCTGTATTTGTATATGTTTGTTTTTTGAACAATAAAGAATATGAATAAGTTGACTTAGATAGATAGGTACATGAATTTTGTTTATGTTGATTTTATTATCTTTTGGTTCAATTATAATTAAATTTGCTTACAATTTTTGCTCATTTGTTAGTCATGTTCAAAAATCTCTACTATCACCAGTATCAGGAACCCTTCTAGATGACCTAAATCGCAATAGCGTGTTATCGAAACTGCAATCGTCATAATAAAGAACTTTCGCGACAGCGTACGTCGCCTTGGTAAACTTTCGCAGTAACGTACATCGCAGTTAAGAACTTTCGCGACAACGTACGTCGCAATGGTAAACTTTCGCTGGAACGTACATCGTAGTAAAGAACTTTCGTGACAACGTACTTCGCAATGGTAAACTTTCGCAGTAACGTACATCGCAGTAAAGAACTTTCGCAACAATGGGGTACACCCAATATAAATATATTGTTAATGTTATATATTATTCAATTTCTTTCACATTTATCTTCAAGAAGTTTCACTTCTATCATGTGTCAGGAGCTGCACGCGCAAATTTTAACTACCCGAATAAAAAAAAAATACATTTCCTACTAGGTTTCGCCTCAGCCCGTATAAACTACCGAGGCTCTATCGGCCACGGAGACGACAACGCCCGATCTCTCATAGCCCACGTGGGCGAATATGACGTACAAGACTGCTATCTGGCTCTAACCACAGCACTGGAAAGAGATGGAAGATTATGTAAAGATAAAGTTTTTCTCTATGGAGGCAGTTATGGTGGATTGGTAGTGGCCTTTCTAGCTGGGTTATACCCTGATAGTTTCAGAGCTATGGTGATGAGGAATCCCTTGATAGATCTGGCCACTAAAGGCCATTATGCTGATAATTCTGATGGGTGAGTTCAGTTATGTCTGGCAGCTTTTGAGTTTTTTTTAAACTAAAATAACGTTCAATTACCGCTTAATACTTTTAGAATAGGATATGACATCACTGTTGCATGGGTTTTTCAAGATTCTGCGGTGCTCTACGCTCGTAATTAGGAAACAATTGATTTTCTATTTTTCTTACCATTGGATATAACGTATAAATAAGTTAATTCAAAAATCAAAAGACCCGAATGCTTAAAAAGCGAACTAAAAAGTCGTAAACAAGAAGAAAATCATGCTGTGCAGTCGGAGGATACATCTGGTTTTGGTCAGCCAACTCGCGAATATGGTCGGGTTTAGTAAATTTCGGGTTTTTTGTTTTTTTTTTTTTAATTTTATTTATAGCTTTTTAGTATTATTTTTTAGAATTAGGTACATTTAAACATTATATATTTTTGAAATCACCTCTTAAAACCCTTTATTTTGATACCCCACACAATGGGTTTGGAACAAAAAAATAATTTGGTCCCCCACAATATGGCGCCCAAAATCCGCCATTTTTCTATTTTCCAATTTTAATGTAGGCAGTGACACTCGCAGGGTTAAGACAAATCGATTGACGTAAGAATCATCAAAATCAACGCGTTTGGTCTCTAGAACGCCACATAGGCACAAACATACATACATACATAGACTGATAAACACATTACCCTCCTTCGGCAGCCGGGTAAAAAATTAAGTCTATGAAATTTAAGGAGTAGTCTAATAAAACATTTAAATAACAAATCACGAAGAAACATTTACTTTAAAAGTCACCCATCTAAAAATAAGCAATTATTTGTGTGTTAATTATTAAATTTGCGTACCATACAGCGAATAAGCCCTCAGCCGGTCAGGCGGTCTACGTCCCGCTAGGTACTGAGATACCTATGACGGTACAGGTCACATTTCAATTTTTCGATCCTATTTACAAATATTAATAAAAACTATTTACAGAGGAGCTCGTGGCTAAATAATAACAGCCGCACTGGTCGATCATCAAGACCGACCTCGTCAAGCGTGTTAAGCAACGCTTGACGAGGTCGGTCCGTGGATGGGTGACGATTTCAACATACCGAGTTTCCTCCGTGCCTCGGAAAGCACGTTAAGCCGTTGGTCCCGGCTGTCATTTGAAGATCTTTAACATTCGTTACGGGTAGTCAGAAGCTTGAGATCTGACACGGGTATCGTGTTACCCAGTTACTTGTGGTTGTGGTGGTCAGATAGGCAGTCGCTCCATGTAAAACACTGGTACTCAGCTGAATCCGGTAAGACTGGAAGCCGACCCCAATATAGTTGGGAAAAAACTAGACAGATTACATATAAAAAACATTATACGGCTTTGCCCAGCCGTACGGTGAGCGTAAAAATTGTTATACCAAATACTAAAATTTTGCTTATTTTTGTGAATAATTAAAATCTTCTTTTTTTCTTTTAATCATTTTGTTTATCGATACTGAAACATTTTCTTAAAATTCTTAGAGTTAAATTTTTAACACCTTTTATATTAGGCCATTAGCACTCTCTTATAATGACCCAATTCTCAAAATCTTATTATTTTTTATTATTGATAGGCTCGCGTTTGACCACTGCCTCGCCTGATGGTAAGCGATGATGTGTTCTACGGTGAAGCACGCTTGCCTAGAAGTAACCTATTCACTCTTGACTTAAAGACCCCAAATTGCGGCTAATCTTATACCTGGCAGATAATGTTACCATAGCCTGTGCCATGAAATGTAAAATTCACCGTCAGACGGGCTTCTACCCAGGACTAACTACAAATCTTCCAGCTATAATTTTCATCCTGGACTGGAACGAAACTTTTGATTGACGTAACAATTTTTGTGCAGTCTTATCGTGTAGACAATGTTCATTTGGCTGAAGCAAATCCTGATGAACCTTTTGTATTTACCAGGTGTGCAGTCGAAACCGGGTTCCCCTTCATAGAGAGAGGCCCAGTTTCTGAAGAATTACTGCTGCTAATGAGACGAGCTTCTCCAATAGCCCATGTGCACAAAGTAAAGGCACCCACAGCCTTAATGCTGGGTTCAGGAGACAAGCGCGTGCCGCACTATCAGGGGCTGGAGTATGCCAGGAGACTGAAAGCGAATGGAGTCACTACCAAGTGAGTATACTGTTACTATGACGTCATAATGTAAAGGCGCCACAGCCTTCATGCTGGACTCAGAAGAACTGCGCGTGCATTACCAGGGCCTGGAGTATGCCAGGAGACTGAGAGCAAATGGAGTCACTACCAAGTGAGTATACTGTTACTATGACGTCACAATGTAAAGGCGCCACAGCCTTCATGCTGGGCTCAGGAAAACAGCGCGTGCCGCTTTGCCAGGGGCTGGAGTATGCCAGGAGACTGAGAGCAAATGGAGTCACTACCAAGTGAGTATACTGTTACTATGACGTCACAATGTAAAGGCGCCACAGCCTTCATGCTGGGCTCAGGAGAACAGCGCGTGCCGCTTTGCCAGGGGCTGGAGTATGCCAGGAGACAGAGAGCAAATGGAGTCACTACTAAGTGAGTATACTGTTACTATGACGTCACAATGTAAAGGCACCACAGCCCTCATGCGGGGCTCAGGAGAACAGCGCGTGCCGCTTTGCCAGGGGCTGGAGTATGCCAGGAGACTGAGAGCAAATGGAGTCACTACTAAGTGAGTATACTGTTACTATGACGTCACAATGTAAAGGCGCCACAGCCCTTATGCTGGGCTCAGGAGAATAGCGCGTGCCGCACTGCCAGGGGCTGGAGTATGCCAGGACATTGAAGGCGAATGGAGGCACTACCAAGTGAGTATACTGTTACTATGACGTCACAATGTAAAGGCGCCATAGCACTCATGCTGGGTTCAGGCAAACAGCGCGTGCCGCACTACCAGGGGCTGGAGTATGCCAGGAGACTGAAGGCGAATGGAGTCAATACCAAGTGAGTATACTGTTACTATGAAGTCATAATGTTAAGCTGCCACAGCACTCATGCTGGGCTCAGGCAAACAGCGCTTGCCGCACTACCAGGGGCTGGAGTATGCCAGGAGACTGAAGGCGAATGGAGTCACTACCAAGTAAGCTGTGTGTAGTTAGGTGGGATGGTGGTAGTCCACAAATGCTCATCGGCCTCTACCGAGTTGTGGCTTAGCAAAGAAAACAGCACCCGGTTCTCTCTGCCTTCTGCATCATGTCCGTCCCAGCTGCTTAAGCCGTCGGCCTATATGCGGGCGGTATTTCAATGGGACTTCAAATCTTCTCTAATAATAATCTAATAATTTAGCATTTTGTTGATGACCTCAACAAAAATTGGTCATGGAGTTTGCCCATTATTCTAAGGAACAGTCCCAAAAATATTTTGATTCCGACCCAAACTGCATATAGGCGCGCCCCTAGGGTACAAGGGATAAAAGGAGAAAAAAAGAATATTTAGATTTGTGAATATTTTAATACCGGTAAAGTGATTTTACTTAACACCTCTGCCTACCACCGCTGACACAGGCGTGATATTATATTAATGACGTTCTTCATTTACAGGGTATTCATGTATGAAGACAATCACTCGCTATCCTCACTCCCAGCTGAGATGGACAACCTCATCAACGGCGTCAACTGGTTCATGTTAAATCTTGAAGAAGAGAAACCCCTAAGGGGCCCTGAAATATATTGATCACCTCTTTTGGACATTTTAATTACCTCACCACGCTACAGAGTAACACATTATAGACGTATTAATCTGAATTAATTATATTTAAAATGTACTTTTTGCCGGGTTTTTTTTAAAAATGGAACGTAGTTTAAAGGAGGTTTTGTATCTGCCAAGCTTAGGGACGTCGCCTACGTGACTGGACAGATTTAGTAGCGATACAATCGAAAGAAGATTGCGATACAGCCGCGATGCTATCGCTGGTAGTATACCTTCGCCATCTAGCCGCGATTTTGCATCGCTACTATCGCGATACAGTATAGATGCTGAAACAGTCGTGCGCTGTGGTGAGTAACTGTGAACGCCTGTGGTCGCTACAATTGAATACAGTTGCGCGTTTGCGTTTGTATACTTATGGCAACGCGCGACTGCATCAAAATGCTGTCACGCGTTTCCACAAGTATACAGACTCATCATCATCATGATCATATTAGCTGAAAGACGTCCACTGCTGGACATAGGCCTCCCCCAACCGTCGCCACATTGATCGGTCCCGTGCGTCTCGCTTCAAGCGGATCCCCGCAACCTTCACCAGGTCATCGGTCCACCTAGTGGGAGGCTTTCCAACGCAACATCTTCTGGTTTGCGGTCGCCATTCTAGAACTTTTCGGCCCCATCGGCCATCCGTTCTGCGAGCAATATGCCCTGCCCACTGCCACTTAAGTTTGTCAATTCTTCGGGCTATGTCGGTAACCCTGACTTTTAACGAAACTCACTACTGATTCGCTGCAATAATTTGCCGTGCCCTCCCTAAACCTGTACTTGGCAGATAACTTCTTCAAATTATGTTCCATTTTTGAAATTATTCGCCATACATTATGACATCAGTCTGTCTCTGTCACTTTTAAACGATTGCCAGAAATAGAAGGAAACATAAAAATAGCGATGCTAAAGAAATTAAACTAAGTCTAAAAGTGGTGATGAAACGTTTCCCTTATGTGGTTTCAAAAATTAATGACACGCACAGTTATATTTGTAAGAATCGCCACGGTAGGGTATTTGTCCAGAGTGCATTTTTTTCCACTTGCAACATTTCCAGATAGAACTGCAAGATAAAAATGTTTAAACCCAGAAACAATTACCAAAACTTAAAATAATGTTGCCAAATGCAAAATTAATCGATATCAAGCATAATCGGTACACCTCTAGATTACAAAACGTTAAATAAATAAGCATTTAATAAATAAATTGGTGCTGAAACGAAATATTTTTGTGAACATTTTTCCAGTTTGTAAGCAATGACTATTATTTAGTGACAATCCCTACTCCAGGGTACTTGTGAAATAAGTTTGTAATAAATTATGTATATTTTCTATATGCAAATAAATCAGTAATTTATAAATTTTGTGCTTTTTCATTGTTCTTCCTTGACTTTACCTTAGAAAGTTTATAAATGAGTTAGCTTCAAGAAAACACTTATCACGAATCGTTACATTTTTACGGACGAAAAGAATAGCACCATCCCCCTTTGTCGCCCGTGCTACTACCAATCTTACTACCAGTAGTAATACTGGTAATTTGATTCCCTTTCTTACTACTACAGGAGTAAGTTGTTACAAGGGTAATTACGATTTCCCCTTGTTACTACCAATGAAAGAAAAAAGAAAGAAAAGTGTTTATTCGCCACAAAAACTACAATTATTAATACTATTTTATATTTGTTTAACAATTTCGGTACTCTGGGGTCCCGGATCTTTGAAAGGCGTGCTAGGGGCCGAAGCCAACTCGCAGGGGTCTTGTTAGATATGTCTATATATGTGACACCATCCGATGAATATCCCCGTAATTTCTCAGGAACTGTCCAACTGATTAAGTGTGTGTTTTTTTACTTGAGGTACTTTTTAGGTACATTTTTTTGGTGTAATTATATTTTATGAGTCATCATCTTCCTGCCCTTATCCCATATTACTTGGGGTCGGCGCAACATGTTTTCTTCTTCCATACCATTCTATCCCCTGTTACGCTATTACTGATTCCCTTTTCCTTCATAGTTTTAATGTTTAAATAATAAAATATTACGGAACACCCGACATCTTGATGTCAATATGGCTGGCGGGTGTACCTTAATTTCGTTTTGAAGGAAGTACAGATTTTTTAGATCTAAAATAAATGATCTAGAGTAAATTTCTTTGGTAATTGGTATAATTTAATTCGCTATGGTACACTCGCCATTTTGACTCTCACCAATTACCGGTTGGTGCAGGACTACTGTTAAATATGGAGAAAAAGATATTGAGCTATAGGTTTGGAAGGCAAAGTAAATCGTTTTTTTTTTGCTGTAATTAATGTGCGGACTTTCCTATCCAGGGCGTCAAGTTCTGTCTGAGAGAGAACATCAAGACCCAGCCGTTGAAGGCGCGCACCTTGGTCCCGCGTGATAAAATAATATTTAGTACTTTTTTCAAGCGACCAAAGAAGCGACGACGGTTTAACGTCAGTAGCATTGATGCCTAGTGCTTCCGACATACCCAAATACTTGTAAGTTTCGGTTGAGGAAAGGGATACCATAATCTCCCCTCGCTTTACATGCATGACTGCACATTTGTCCACACCAAATTCCGTCCTAATGGCGTCACTGAAGTTTTCTGTTACCTTTAGAAGCTTCATCAGTTGCAAGTTGTTGGGGGCAAAAAGCTTCAGGCCCTCCATGTAAAGAAGGTGTGATATGACCTGACCCTCTTCTCAACCAATAGCCCAGGCCCGAACCATCCAGCAGTGTACTCAAGAGGGTTCAGGGCTAAGCGAAACCACAGAGGACTTAGACTATCGCCCTGAAATATTCCACGCTCGATTCTTATAGGTTCCTGAATCTGTCGACATCCTAAATAGCGAAGGACCGTCCTTCACTGCCCCATATACATGACGTCAGAAAGATGCGCAGAGTCTCACCAATTTTATACAACACCAGCACCCTCATAAGTTATGTATGTGGCATCGAAACATATAGGCCTTCTTGCATCATCTCACCATATTCTATAATATTATCATTGGTAGTAACAAGGGGAAATTGTAATTACCCTTGTAACAACTTACTCCTGTAGTAGTAAGAAAGGGAATCAAATTCCCAGTATTACTACTGGTAGTAAGATTGGTAGTAGCACGGGCGACAAAGGACCATCCCATCCCATATCTGCCGAAGGTATCGTAATAGGCGACTAAGGGACTTACCAAAGAATGGGCAGCAGCATTCTCTGTACACTGTAACAACAAACTGCGATCGCCAACCCGCCAGCCAAGCGTGGCGATTATGGCAAACCCAAACATGGATAGCGCAACAAGAAAATGTCCCGTAGTGCCCGGCAGCCTGCTTACCCTCGATCACGATAGCGATCGAGGTTACGGCCTAGCAAGGGGTGTGAAGAATTCCCGGACGAGAGCAGGCTACCTAAATTCAAACCGACGACTAGCCCTGGCACAAAATAACACGCGTACACTCCGGACCGACGAGAAGATCACCGAACTTCAGGAAGAATTGAGTGGGTTATGATGGAGCATCATAGGGTTATCTGAAATCCAAAGAGGGGGAGGACTCAATAGTCCTTAACCTGCTCTATTTCCGTGTGGGTGACCGGCAGTCCCAGGGTTCTGTCGAGTTTATCGTCCATAAGTCCCTCGTCAACAACGTAGTGAAGATCGAGAGTGTGTGGACCAGGATGGCGTACCTTATACTCAGACTATTTTCAAGATATTCGTTGAAGGTCATACAGGTCTACGCCCTGACCTCGAGCCATGCATGATCATAAATTGTCATCGTAGAATCGTTGGGATTACTCGTTCCAAACAGTAGGCTAAGGTTGGGGTCGAGGGAGAGTCTGTTCGAAACTCCGGTAGCCCGTAAAAACCTATTAAAGTTTGCACCAGTGTGTCGGGCTGTTACGATTCTTATTAGCATCTCTCAGCATTTGGACATTTTCACCTGCTCTTTGGCGGAATTCCAGAGGGTGACAATTACTGTGTTGTCCTCTAGTTAACTTGTGAGGACGCCCGGAGCCGTTACTTGGGACTGGTCAATCATGGACGTGAGTAGGTGTGTGATCAGTTTTAAGGGGCGTCTCGGAGTGTCGTATTGTATGACTACTTTTGTAATTTGTTACCTTGGGTTCTACCTGTAAAAACAATTGTATGTGTAAATGAATAAATAAATAAATCGCACTTCACCGTGGTCGTGGGGGATTTCAACGAGAAACTGGGCAAAAGAGACAATGATGAGCTGCAAGTGGGGTAATTTGGATTTGGACGTCAGAACTACCAGGGTCACCTACTGGCCAGTTTTATGGAGAAGAAGGGCCTCTACATGATGAACTCCTTCTATAGAAAGCGTGAGCACAGGAAGTGGACGTGGCAGATCCCCAACAGTGCTGCTAGAAATGAGAATGACTTCATCATGTCAAAGAGGAATCACAGAGACATCATTGAATACATACTCAATGATGTCTCTGTGAGCAACACGGTGAAAACCAGAAGTGATCACCGCATGGTAAGAGGCACATTGAACTTAAAAATCAGGTTTGTCAGGTCTTGACTGATGAAGTCAACGCTCCGTCCAGCAGAGATTTCAGCTTTCAGCTCGAGCTTCAGAATCGTTTCGAGTGCTTAGGGAACTCCGTGGACGATTATAACAAACCCGTTGTTCGTGCTAACTCCTTTCCATACGGTCGGGTCTAAGATCTTCAAGACTCGTCATACAAATAAGAACAAAAAACACTGATGCTACTCTCAAGCTCATGAAGGAGAGGCGTGAAATGATCCTGCAGTCTTCAGACGATTGGTGCGGGTACCGACAGCTCAATAGCCAGATCTCCAAGTCCTTGAAAAGCGACCTCAGCTGCTTTTAATACCGAGCGTATTAAAGACGCAGTTGAGCGGAATAAGGCACTTGCAAACACTTTGGAGCCCTACAAGGTGTTTGCAAGAGATCTGGCTATTGGGCAGAGTCAGCTCACGAAACTGAAGACCGACGATAGTATCAAACATACCGTAGTTTTGGAGTGTGATAAAAGGGTTTATGGGCAGTTGTATACGTCAACCAATAAACCCGTTGCGAATCTAGCAAATGACCCAAGAGCTAGATTGACCCGACACAATACCGAAGATTTCCCGGACGTCAGCCTGTACGAGGTAAGAACAACAAGGCGCCGGGTGACGACGGAATGACGGCCGAACTCCTGAAGGCGGGTGTAAAACCAGTTCATCAGGCCCTTCAGAAGCTATTTGATTCCATAATACACGAGGGAGAAACACCGCAGGCATGATGGAGGGGTGTGGTGG
Source organism: Orthosia gothica (assembly GCA_949775005.1). NCBI lineage: Eukaryota > Metazoa > Arthropoda > Insecta > Lepidoptera > Noctuidae > Orthosia > Orthosia gothica. The sequence goes on from OX459034.1 coordinate 19,840,599, forward strand.
TACTCTTTTAAGAAGAGTGATGATGCATCTCGCTTCTTAGCCATGTCAACAAGCAAACAGCTTCAGAGTCAGCACGAATCGTCTTGCGCGCAGATTTGATTTACAAAATATCTATCATTTTATTTTATGCTCGCCGCGCTAAATTAAACAAGTTTAAAAAAAGCCGTATGTACATAAGGGGGACAACGGAAATACACCGATAAAACGAAACAGGGCGATAGTTGGGGTCATTTGCAGTAGGTCCTAAAGTACCAAAGTATTGTTTTTTTACTGCAAATCACCCCAACTAACAACCTTTATCGTTTGAGCCACGATTTTATGCCCAACCTGTATAGGCTCGCACTTGACCACTATCTGACCTGATGGTAAGTAAAGCCGTAAAACATAAATAAGTCTATCAAATATCAAGGGCCTGACAAGAGCCAATATTATCGTAAAGGGTGGATAGTAAAACTAGGGGTTGTAGCAAATGGTACGGTAAAACAAAGTGCCAATAAAAAGTAAAATTACACAGCTAGGCACCTAATCACCCGTATGATTGGGTTGTAGTATAGGTACAACAGAAGGTTAAGTGGCGAATGTTTAGGGGGACTAACGTGACATAAATGTTTTGTCATAAAGCATCCGGTTATTATTCACTAACTCTTGCGATATAGGAAGAATAACAAACATTGCATTTGCAGTGTCAAGTGATTTCGATCCTTGCGTGGTGCAATTATTGCTGTTAACTTATTGCCCCGGTAGAATGCCGCCACAATTAATATGCCACTGTGTTTCGCGTGGATTATGGAAACGGCTCTGTTTCCTGCCTCTACCGCCGCGGGTAAGCTCCGGATATTTTTTTTTTGTAGGTTTAAGATTTTCTCATGAACCAAGGACTGACTGATTCTCATGGTTTATTCCCATCGACCACCGGGGTGGCAAACGCCTCTAGTTAGTGCCATCCGCCACCCCGGTGGCAGATGGGAATAAAGGAAGGGAAATTTCACTAAATCATTCCCATCGGCCACCGGAGTGGCAACTGGGGGGTGGCCGATGGGAATAAACCATTCTCATCAGATCTGAAATATAATTTAGAAAACGATAGTAGTTCGTCCAAAAAGAAATACACGTCAAGAACGCATTAAGATTACTACTCTGGGACTCCTACTCCTTCGCTTTGATTTAGTTCCCCGATTTTAAATGAACGATCTGTCAATTTTGCTCGTTTTGAACAAAGTTACAATACTGTTATAGCTGCACTGTGGCATTGCCTCCCCTAACGTAACCAGACAGGTGCCCACCATGTGTTGTAACAAACGCAAAGTCCACATGTTCGGACATTTGTGACGGCATATGAATTAGTATTAAGTGCGATACATGCACTTGAGACAATTAACATGAGTTTTATGATGATAGTTACTTATAGTTCAATTATTTAAACGACAAAATAAAGTCTTTAGAGAGAAAAAAACACACGTTATTAGATAGGTGAGTAGATCAAAATCATTTTGTCCTCTCGCATGTCCAAAATCACAGACATAAATCTAACTAGATAACGCAAGTCCCTCCATCTGTATGAAAACCAAGCGTGCCACTTTTTAACCGACTTTCCAAAAAGGAGGAGGTTCTATGTTCGACTTTATGATTGTTTTTTTTTTTTTTTTTGTGTGTTCACTGATATCTCCGTCAATTGTGGACCGATTTTGAAAATTCTTTTTTTGTTTGGAAGAGTATGTTTTGAAATTGGTCCCATTTTAATTTGGTGAAGGTCTGATCAAGAACTTCGGAGATATACAACAGAACTCTTCAATAAATAACGGCAACACTCTTTCACCGGTTATGTTCTAGTTTCATGTTATTCGGGTAATCTATTCGGCGTTATAGGGACCTTAGGAAACAACTTGCGTATCTATTAGGTAGGCAAAACTAAAAAGGGAAAAATAAAAAACTTTTTTGCAAAAAAATACTACCGACTTCCAAATAAAAAACTACAAAGTGAAAAATAACTTTAATTTTGGAAGTCGGTGTCCATATCGCAAGAAAATGGGAAAAAGAAAGACACCGACTTCCAAAATTCAAGTTATTTTACACTTTGTAGTTTTTTATTTGGAAGTCGGTAGTATTTTTTTGCAAAAAAGTTTTTTATTCACACACTACTAAAAACAAATTTACTTACCAATCCAAATAATATATGTATACATTTGAATATTTCTAATCTTATGACTAATAACAAAACAAAGTTACATACAAAGGGGATAAGGAAAAGGGCTCATTGCGCATCAAAAAATTCGTCCACTTCGATGTCAATGGGAAACGTGCCCAGAACGCTGGCAGCATTGCCACGTTGAATGTCAATGCTGATTCTCTGGCTGAAGAAAAGGCCAGCCCTCTGGTCACGCGAACAGTACCCTTACCAATGAAAGAAAACATTTCCAATGCCTCGGCCAACTTTTTCGCGTCATCTAGTTAGATTTATATCTGTGTGTCAAATACACAGCCTCAACAAGTTGCAAACTAGTGCGAAAAGGCAGAATTAATTCTGATCGACGAGCCGGCTGCCCGGAGACTGCACTTGCAGAAGTTCTATCATTAACCTGAAAACCAGACAGAGAGCAACGGTCTGAGTCTAGTTGGTCGAATTCCTGCCTAGGGGACATCAGGGAGTATCCAGAGCTTGTGTTTTTGGAGATGCAAATATGCCCGAACGAAAATAAATCTATGTCTCTAGTTTAAGACAAAATCAGCAGGCTTATTACGTATCTTTTGCAAGAGCAAAACGATAGCGATTTTTGCGCAATAATTACTCTTCTATACAGAAGTTTTAGAGTTGTTGGCGGTTTTTTGCATTTGACAGACAGCGAGCGATTAGCAAACGATTGTATAGGACCTGCCATACCTACACTGCAGGTAATTCCGACTTTTATGACTTAAAGCGTTTGATCGCTCTTGCAAAAGATACGTAATAATAAGCCAGGTTTTGTAATAAAAAATCTAGGCTATTGTTAAAGAACCGGTAAAAGACAAAATTATTACTTTATGATCACCTGAGAAAATCTGTCTTTGTCAAAATCCTGATTTTGTCATTAACCTGCGACATATCGATTGCAAGACTTTTTTTGACTGAATTATAATGATGGCCGGATAGTACGCAACAAGTTACCTACAGGTAATAATAGCGATTAGTTTTGATAATTTATATAACCGTTAAACGATTTACGATTTTTTCCATGAATGGTTGTGTCTGGATTTTACTCACCCTAATTATTTATTATCGAAATTGCTAATTATTTACCGAACCCGAGACAAGACCGTGACGAAATATAATGTTATTGTGAAAAATAATGTTTTTCCCGCGTTTTTTACCCTCGGTGGCGGCCATATTGTCAGGTGTAGCCGCCTACTGGAACGTACCGTGCCAGTCGCCGGGTCCGCTTCCAAATTCATCCCTTATTATTAAAAAATCTAATTGCAATGGGGTTTCAAGTGAATGGACAAAAATCCACTCTAGTTTACGAGGTTTTGGGTTGATATTTGTATGTAACCGTTCTTTAGTTTTCTTTTTATCACGGACGTCCGTGGTTTTATCAAATCAAAAATAAAAATATTCTGGAATGAACTATGGCAATTGGTGGCTAGGGCCCAGTAGCTTTGATTTTACAAATAAACTTCAGGTATGTGCTATCATACACTTTTTAATCTTCCAGGCATAGCAGACTGAGTCAGTTTTTGTAATATTGATGTTTTGTGGGTAGAAAAATGATGCTTCTATTTAGTCCGTCAGTGAGATTATCAAATAATATTGAACACGTATTTTTTGCTTTACCAAATCAATAAAAACTGACGAAGATAAAGCGCATTAAAGTTCACAGCCTTATTGCTTAATGAATTCAGCAAGGCAAAGAGTATGAAAAATCGACCAGTCACATAGACGGAAATTCACATCGCGTCTTTCATCTCGCATGTGATCGGTCGATTTTTCATACTCTTTGCCTTGCTAAATTCATTAAGCAATAAGACTGCAGGAATGGGTGCTTGTGACGTCACTTTGCCAGTATAAAGTGTAGCACACAGTGACGTAACACGTTATTTCAAAGTATACAGTGCGTCGTAATTTTTTGTTTGCGTGGCAAAAGAAAAATATGTGGCCAATATTTTTAGTTAGCTACCCTTATTCTGGCAATTATACAGAGTTTAAAGGAAATATACGATCATAATTTTATTAAATGGGTACTGCTTCTGCCCATGTACGGTCTGTAGGTATAGACATCTTTTTCCAAGGAAGTCATAACTATTTAATTCTCATTCGCAGAGTAGGCTAGCTACACTATTGAGTAGCAGATTCATAATTCAAATTTTCTATGTAGAATTAAAATTTAGACCAGCTAACCAGTATTATTCTTTTTTTTATAAATAAGGCTTCGAGTAAAAATAAACACGTGTGACGCCCAGATTTTTGATCCCTAGTTAACTCAACCAATGGTTTAAATATGTTAATCAATGGTTTAAAATTCTATTTTTTTTTGTTAATAAGTTGTTACTTTAACCAATGGTCAAATAATTAACTCTTCAACGTATTTGTAATCACAGCGTAAAGTCTCTAGGTAGCTACCTATATTCAAGCTCCTGAAACTTGCGTAGTCACTCAATACTTTTCAAGTTACAGTGACCTTTAGCCTCCCATGTAATGAATTAAGTTTTACTGAACGTGTAACAAAGATAATATAGAAACGCATGGAATTATTAAGTCCAAGCAAACATGATGTCGTTATAAAATCACGTTCCATGCTAATGTGATTGACAAAAGAGTTACGTTGACAAAGGTCAAGTGGAACGACCTCTTACCCTTTCGTATCCAATAACACGCGTTGATCTGATTTATTGTAATTAGTTGAATGTTACTTAGCTCATTTTGTAGCTATTTTTAGTCTTTGGGTACCTTATAATCCAGTTAGCACCATATGGTTCCCCTACAGGTAAAAATATGTCTACATAGGTACACCCCATATTTAGACCAGTCGTTGACCTTTAGCAATGTTAGTTATTTTCTAGAAGTGAAAACTTCTTTAGCCGCGTTAAGCGAATTTTGTTAGGGTAGGACAAAACCATTGGGTTCGCGTCAGCGACATGCTAATATGTCAGCGTCATCGACATGCTAATTTGACGTGTGACGAAATAACTGTTTAAAAATAACACAGTTATTTCAAAGATTTAAGTTTTCATTTCTGTTTTTAGTTGCCATGACTGTCTGTTTTTCAAGCTTTTATTTAACTTGCAATGTATGTATGTATGTAAGTGTGTTCGGGCCAAATCTTGCAACTGAATTTTAAAGCAGTTATCCTCCACCGATTAAGATAAAATTTTGCGTTTAGTTTGGATAGGTAAGTGACGTCATTCTAAAACAAATATGGCGCAATATAGGTAAGTGACGGACGGACGGACGGTGAGTGGCGAAATTTCGGCAGTCGGTGTCAAAAAGCGAAGAAACGAAAACAAGAACACCGACTTCCGAAATTGAAGTTATTTTCACTTTGTAGTGTTTTTATTTGGAAGTCGGTTGTATTTTTTGTAAAAAGTTTTTATTGCCAATGTTCGACAGTTTATCAGGTAAAAGTAGAACTAATATTCAAAGTCAAATTCTTATCTAATTCAGAAATCCAGCGTTTGGTTTATATTTCTTGAGACTGTTCTTTCTAGAATTGCTCTATGTATTAACAAAGCCCCAGTAAAAAGAAAATGAGTAGGTAATAGTAGATTAGAAGCCAAGGGCTGTAAGGCATCAATTGCAGCCCGAGATATTTAGGCGCACGAGCCTATAGTTCGAGGGTGCAATTGGTGCTTACACCCGAGCTAACTATTCTGCTTTACATCTCGATTGTGAGGTAAGTAGAAAAAAAACCGGCATTATTATACATATAAAACATATTAAAAAAAAAATTTTCAAGACCGAAATTGAGCTTCGCCGTTCGATATTTAAAATTGATGACTATTATACTCACACGAAGACAAGGCTGAATAGCAAAGCGACCTCTTTGGTCATTAGGCTGAATGCATGATGTCTATTGCCAGTATGATGGTTAGATGTACGCGAACTTTTTGTAAGAAAGAAGTGTTTTTTTTTTAATTACTTACCGCTCTAGGGCTTTTCTAGCTACATTATTACCCTAGAGCGCTAATTAGTCACCTACAAGCCCCATTTGGAGGTAATAAGAACCTACTTACCGAACATGAGAGATGTAAAGTACATTACCACGTACCTATTTTTCAACTTTCAATATATTTGATCCGATTAAACAGAAAATTAAAGCAAGTGCTTGTCCAATGTCAACCCTCGCTACCCCTGTTTACTTTGTATCGATAATGACTCAGTAAGTCTATGAAAAGGCTACCCTTGCCATACTTGGAATTACAAGGTAAAAATATACGTAGGGGTTGTATTAAACGCAGGTTGGCCCTGGATGCGAGTAGCACAGGGACAGAGGCACAATGGCCTAGTTCAAGGAGGCTGTATGTTCAGCAGTGGTTAGTATGTCTATATTAGGTAGACATGCTAACTATTTGTCAATACATATTCGAAAAGCTAAGCTGGTTTTATGATAGACTGCAGAATTGAGAATCTTCTATGTCAGGGGTCACCAAATGGCGGACCGCGGTCCGGATCCGGACCACCGATCTATATTCTATATATTGTGTGATTACGTAATTTAGTAATGCAGGTATCCCACTCTGTCTTTACTACCATCAACATGTCCAAGATTTAATGATAATAGCCTGCACCAACTTTAGTTCAACTTCTAACGGATTGTTCAAGGCAAAAAATTACATTACACATAGCAATATTTAAAAAAAAAATGGTATTTTTGGTATGCTTGGTGAGCAGGCTTTAAATATTACGGACCGCGACGGTCATAAATTATTTTAAGATCCGGACCCGAAATGAAAGTAGTTGGTGACCCCTGGGGGGTGAGCATAAGCTCTTAGAGTAAGGTTATTTTGAGATCGAGTAAGTGACAGATGTATACACGTCTTATACATCTGTCCCTTACACACACTCAAAATAACCTTACTCTAAGAGCTTATGGTCACCCCCCTGCTCTACGTAATCAGTACCGTAAAGCCTATCTCGAAAATAGCTCTCTCAGCAGATTAACGGATAATGGATAATTTTGCGGAAAATGACAATCAAGAGGGAAAATGGCCTAAAGAGTCTGCAATTAGGCACTTCTGTTCAAATCAGTAAACCATGGGCCAATATAAAACGTACGCTGTTGTGGAAAGAGTTTTCCGAGATTTTAAAATGATATCATCTTTGTACGAATGGGTGATGCGGTAAAACCGCATCACCCATTACAATTGAAATTAAGTGTGTACATGTGTATATTTTCAGATTAGGGAAGGTCTTCGTATCAACACCGGCTAAAAAAACATCGCTAGGTACTTGAAAATGCGAGTGATATAACGGAAGTACCCGCACAAGCTGCCTCGTGACGATATGCCTCAGAAATCATCGATCAGGCCCGCACTTGAACTTCTCATAGACAGTAGAAATATTAATGACTTGTAAAAATGCCTGTCCATTAAAATTAATGCTTTTTTATGCGGGTTTTCTTTTGCATTTCATAGTTGGATAGGCTGGAGTTTCGATTGAGGTGCAAGCCAGTTAGTGCTGGGTGATGTTGGCTAGCAGCTCAGTCCGGTCCTGTCCGATAACCGTGTCTAATTGTCCGGAGCTATCAGCGATGCGGGCCGTCGTTGTCTTGCGGCGGAAAAATATCGATCGCAGCACACACCTGTTCGGCATCGTTCGACGGTGCACACAATGGGGCGCGCACCTGCCCACTACTCCCACTAGCACGCCGCCGTTCCGCGCGCACACACGCACCCGCCGCCGACACGACACCATGCGCGCAACACGCGCGGGGGGGCGCCGCTGACCGCCGCGACGTCACACCGGCCGCGCCGTCGCCGATCGATTCCTCCGGACATCTTGGACAACACCGTCCACCACCTTCAATTCTCTCAGGTAATCCAACCCCAGTGTTCATCTAAACACCACAGCCCCCGCGTTTCATTATTCACAATTCCAAGAAATCGAAGTTTCCGATATTAGCTGATTCATGAACTACGTGACTCATAGGTTTATTGTCGCAATATTTTCAGGGCGAGCGATGTAGTTGGTCGCGATGCATATAACGTCAGGCTTGTCCCCGGCGTCCGGTGAGATGCTGGACACGACTTCGCTCAATTTTTATGGAGATTCCGGAGACCAGTATGGGACGACGTACTTCGCCGTGGACCACACGGTCCCGGAGTCATCTCACACCGTCGAGATAGAGTACGTGTACGAGCAACCAGACACGTACGCTGTGAACCAAGAAGATATAGAAACGGCTGTGGTTCGAAATGAAACGGTCGTCTCCACAGATCACGATGATTACTCTAAAAAGATACGCAGCAAACACAAGCCTAGCAAGATGGTTGTGGATGAGGAGCCGGAGGCTGACCTCACGAACTTGACGTGGTTGCAGAATATAACGAATATTATGTCAGTGCCGCAGTTTCCTCTGCCTCCGATGTCACCGAGCCCTCAGGTGAAGACGCAGCCACAGAACACAAGGCTGCAGAAGTTCAACCAGACGATAGCGAAGTGTCAGAGAGACTTTACGGAGAACAAGCACGAGTATCGCACGAACAGTGAGAAGAAGCCTCCTTATTCATACAGCACGTTGATCTGTATGGCGATGAGGTACAACAGCGACAAGATGACGCTCTCCGCGATCTACTCTTGGATCAGAGAGAACTTCAAGTACTACAGGAACGCTGATCCCACCTGGCAGGTGAGTGTTATCGCTGCAGTAGGGAATCCTCATGATTTAATAAGCGAGTTATCCGCAATGTGATAAGATTACGTCTAATTGGATTTATGAATAGGGAGTCGAGTGTTTGATTGATAGGTTTGATTGCATATCTTTTTTGTGATTACGCGGTAGTAAAAGGGGACGTGAAATATTAATATTTTATTTTTAATCGACTTCAAAAAACCGGCTAAGTGCGAGTAGGACTCTCGCACGAAGGGCTCCGTACCATTATCGCAAAAAAACGGCAAAATAATCACGTTTGTTGTATGGGAGCCCCACTTAAATATTAATTTTATTCTGATTTTAGTATTTGTTGTTATAGCGGCAACAGAAATACATCATCTGTGACAATTTCAACTGCCTAGCTATCACGGTTCATGAGATACAGCCTGGTGACAGACAGACGGACCGCGGAGTCTTAGTAATAGGGTCCTACAATTTCTTGTTTTTTGTAGCTCTAGGCATAAGCTACGTGGCTTTTTGAAAAGTAAATGTGGTGGTTTTATCAGTGAATTTAACGCATAAATCTATAATTTATATATTTTTTAATCATACGTAATAATTCCTTTCTCCAAATTCCAGAATTCCATACGGCACAACCTCTCCTTAAACAAAGTGTTTGTGAAAGTAGCTCGATCAAAGCATGAGCCGGGAAAGGGAGGCTTCTGGAAACTCGACCTCGCACATTTAGAAGGAACCAAACGAATCTCAAATAGACCTCACAAGAAGAAGAAATCACCAACAAAGGACAAGACCACAGAGGACAAAACTGCAGTCGACAACATACCGCAGGTCAGCGTTGTCGACGATATTTCCAACGAAATAAACCAGGCTGTGACACTGCACTTGCCAGATTTCAACCTTGGCAGTATTCAGAGCCTTCCTGACATAGATCTGGAAACGAATATCGGAGCTAATGTGATCGTGGAGCCAGCTATACCTCCTCCCATAATCCCAGAAGATGATCTATCCTCCCTGCTTTTAAACCCAACGGATTGGGATGACCTGCAACTTGACATGCTGGATAACTACCTGGATTCTTGTTTCAAGTAAGGTTTTTAGCATTTGTTGTTAGTTAGATACGTTTCGATTCGATGTTAGTGAGTGTACAGTTTCGTTTTAGGAGTAGACGATGATAATTAATTATTTATTTTGAATTTTATTTTTGAAACAAAAATAGTGGTGTCTTTTGTAGGTGTCCGATTTCTAATTATGACTACGACATTAACTGTATGTACTTCATCTCGCGGAGTTTTATAATTGGTGCGGCAGCAGACATTTAAAAAAATGTTCATAAATAAAAGTAGATTCGCATAATTAAAAAAAAATACAGCAGCCTAATTGTGTAAGTGAATTCGGCGAAGGAAACAATCTGTTTCTTTCCCAAAAACGACTTTTCGTATCGCGAATTGTCGTTTTTGGGAAAGAAACAGATTTTTTCCTTTGTTGAATTTACTTACACAATTAGGCTGAAGGTCTTCTAAAAACTAAATAATTATGAGGCATAGATGCGTCCGATAGGTTTTGAAATTAGAATAATATATTCAAACGTCTGGCTTTTGGAGTAATAAATAAGTGCTAACTGTACTAAGCATTTAGTGGGTGTTTTGTAGCAGTTTGGGGAGAAAAGATTTTTATATTTATTTCATTTATACATGATAATAATTTAGTCTAGTCAAAAAAGGCTTTTGCGAAAGAATAGGTAAGTATTATAATGTTGAATTTGTTTTATATAAAATGTAAGAGCATTTCGTGTTTAGGGACACTTATTTTATCCCCCCAACTAAATTTCATGAATCAGTGGTTCATGGATAAAATATTTTAGCACTGGGTATTATTGTGTCAGAAGTCGTTTATTTAATAGATTCTGAAAACAGCCTCGATAAATACGATGAGAAAACAGATAAATAGTATTTTCGCCCTTTATTAATTTAGACTATTATTTGCCACGTATGCCTATACGGTGCAAAAATTAACTGAAGCCGTCCATAGAGGTTATATTATGTATAGGTATATGTACTAAGAACAATAGGTACCTGTCACATTGTTACAAGTATGTCTTTGTGAAACCATGTTATCTAAACAAATCACAATTGTAACAATAAAAAACTTTATATTTGCCCGCATTTTTAGTGGCGCATTAAGGCGACGATTCCCTTGAGTAGCTGATTTTAAAATGAGAATCACGTCTTAACGGTTAGTCGTAATTTTTTGGAAAAAATATATGTTATATTAGACCATTTTCTTAAAAATTTCATCTAAGCAGAATTTGAATTTTGTTCGTGTAACATAGTGTAATTAATTTGTAAAATTATGTCTAAAACGGACAAAAACACGACAATCGCAACAAAACCGCTGGGCGTATTTTAATGAAATCGACACCATCTCAAAGACAATTTAATTATCTACATTTTGATCTGCAGCTTTTTTTTTAAGTCATAGAATAATAAGGAAAGTACAAAAAACTACTAAATTTTGGGTCGCGCGGGTGTGAAACGCGTGCGCGTTTTGTTCCCTCAAGGTCGTTGGCGTTAGTCGTCGTCTTAAGTCTTAGTTTTTTTTAAACATAGACTAAAAAAATAAAAATACAAATAACCTATTAAAAAGTATTTTTAGCTTAAACAGAATTGTTTTTGCACAAATATTTAGAAACAATCTTAAGCTCATATCGGGGTATAAAATACTTCAAAACTATTTGTCTCAAAATTAATTATTTTGCTCAATGAAAGCTCAGTCGATTGCCTAACAAATTGGGCTTATAATTCGAATTCGAACAAAAAAGTATTAAAATATTGGAAGTTTTTTAGCACAATTAATTGTAGGTATTCAAATATTTTAATTAAATTATATTTACTTGATGAAGTTTTTAGGGATTAGAGCACTTTGTGCAAGAGTTAGCAACTATACAATACAACCACAACTGTAAACATTATTTTATTGCCCGACTGCCGAAGGAGGGTAGTGTTTATCAGTCTATGTATGTATGTATGTACCAAACGCGTAGGCCGATTTTTATTATTCTTACGTCAATCGATTTGTCTTAACCCTGCGAGTGTCACTGGCTACATTAAAATTGGAAAATAAAAATTTGCGGCTTTAAGGCGCCATATTGTGGGGGCCTATTTTCTTCCATACCCATCTTGTGGGGTATCAAAATAAAGGGTTTTAATAGGTGATTGCAAAAATATATATCACCTATATGTTTAAATGTACCTAATTCTAAAAAAAATATAACAAAAAAGTTAGAAATAAAAAAAAGTTAATTAAAAAATCAAAAATCCCGACTGCTTAAAAAGCGAACTAAAAAGACGTAAACAAGAAAAAAATCATGCTGTGCAGTCGGAGGATACATATTCGCGAGCTGGCTGACCAACACCAGATGTATCCTCCGAATTTTTTTTTCTAAATGATTCATAGCAAAAGGTAGATAGATTGTACACCAAGCTAGTGTCAAAGACTTATACATGCCTTTTCGAAATTAATCAGAAAGTCAAACGAGAACCTTTCAATAATAATAATAAAAAGTTGAAAAGAAGTCTGAAACTAAAGGATAAAAATAACTTTCAAAAGTTGCTAACTCTAACGCTCTAATATACATATATAAGCTTATGTAAAAATTGTATACAATGACGTATTTACCGCTCAGTATTATGATGTACAAAGTATTAATAAATAATTATGTTTAATCAGAAAGAAGTGTGGCAATATTTTATATATTTTTAATTATTAGTTTTAAATGACTTATGAAGCATTATCAGATAATCCGTCCAGTATTATGAGAGCAGTGAACTGCTTTTTGTGTGAATTTTGCTCAGGAAAGATATAAAAATATCTAATATTGTAAAGCAATATAAAAATATTGAATACCTGAAAAAGGTTTGTCGTTTTTCATTATTTCGATTAAGCATTTATGCTTAACTTTTTAGCAGTTTTAAAATAATAATGTTACTTATATTTAAAATTATTCATTTCTTGGTTGAATAACGATGAAGATGGTTGAAAAAATATTGTATTTTATATCAGCACCTTATATTCAATAATGATCTGTTAGTAATTTGTACGAAAAGTTTTTGGTGCATAGAAAGCACAGACATAAATCTAACTAGATAACGCAAGTCCCTCCATCTGTATGAAAACCAAGCGTGACACTTTTTCACAAACAATTTAAAAACAAATTTACTTACCAATGAAAGAAATCATTTCCAATGCCTCGGCCAACTTTTTCCATACATTTTTTACAGCTCAATATGGCATAAAAAGGCATTTTCCTAGATTTCAGTGGATTTCTGGTGCCGATAATGCTAAATGAAAAGCTCAGATTACGATCATTGATCGTAACTTTACTCCGTTTTTTGGCAGGCGAAGTACATACAATCGCGTCATCTAGTTATATTTATGTCTGTGATAGAACGCTTGTACAAGGTGAACAAAACATATTCTCCCTGAGATAGTCCGTTAAACTTAGCAGTGTCTTTAAAACAACTTACATTATGTAGATGTCTTATTTAACTTGCACAAAATTAGAAATACGGTGTTTAATATTGTGTAAAGTTTAGATTTAAATGTAGAAGAATCTTCCGTCCGTGAGTGTCTTATAATACGAGTAAAACAATTTTATGTATAAAAAATAAATGTTCGTCAAATACCTTTCAGGAAAACAGTTTATTTTTTTGTTGAAGTGTATTATTAATAAAACATAAAAAAATGTATAATAATAATGATTGTTGTGACGAAACTCTTGCCTTAATAGCTATGTTTCCTGGGTAGAAAAATTATAATTATATTTAGTCCGTCAGTGAGATTATCAAATAATATTGGTCATGAATGTTTTGCTTTACCAAATCAATAAAAAATTTCAAAGCTATCGCGCATCAAAGTTCAGGAGTGGGGGCTTGTGACGTCACTAAGCCAGTATACAGTGTACGTCTTGTAACGTCACTTTATGTTTACGTGTCAAATGAAAAAAATCGTGACCAATTTTTTTTTAATCTACCTGACGCACAAAAAAAAAATATCAGTAAACAATTATAGCCCCATGTTTTGAAAGCGTCTGTGTTTTCTTACTCTATTTCATTGACTGTTGATAGTAAACATTCAGTGGAAAGAAGAACTTATAATAATTTTAAGTCAGATATTAATGTGTATTTAAAGTCAGTAGATTAAACTGGCAACTTGTAAAATTATAAAAGCAATTTGAAAGAAAAAAAATAAGAAGAAGGCAGGCGTATCTAGGATGTCGTTCCTCTAAAATCTAGCCTAATAAAAAAAGTAATTGCAAAAAATACGACTTTTTAGGTAACGGCTAATAATGTTAAGTGACTGCAACATGCATACTAGTCATTTCAATATATGTGTTTAAATGTTTAGGAATTAGAATAATAGAAATGTGAGACGAAATATTAAATTATAATTGTAATTTATTTTGTATAACTTAATAAATATTGTATCTACAATGTTTTAAAAAATAATTTCTTGTGGCACAAATATAATTATTCCTATTATAATAAGTTAAGTACCGTACTATTATGTACTTATTTATTTATAAGCATTATTTTAAACTTATTTATTATACCTATTTGAAACAATCTGACACGATCAATATAACTAAGGTACTTATATATATAAACTATAATAATAAAATCCCGCATGGGAAGTCAACATCTTAAAAATATATAAATGTTTTATCACTATTTCCTCTTTTACTTTTTATTTATTAAATCGTGTCAAATTATTACTTTGAAATAAATAAAATGGTTGTTTTGGAATTGACGCTCAATATCATGTCGCGGTTTCATGTTTAGAAGTGTCCTTAATACATTCAATAAAGTGTTAAAAATTATTACATTGTTTTTTTATTAACATATAGCAATTGACAGTAAAAGCGACTACCACTTATCTGTAATGTAAATTATTTATTTAATAAAACTTTATGCTTAAGAAATCACTGGGCAAAGTTTGACTAAAGCATGCCTTTGGCATTTTATACCAGTCGACGATCTATCCTTTATGTATATTTTGTACATTTGCAATGTAAAACTTATATGCATGTAGATCCCAGATACTAGTAACTATACTTCGTAAAAGATAGCTTGATCTTTGTGACACATGTCAAACTGACGTTTAAGTTATTATTAGCCTGTCAAGCGCTATTGTTACTATATTGATACTGTCAGCTGTCGCAGAGAACAAGCTATCTTTTATGAAGTGTAGTATAATAACTTTATTTATCAAGTTAATCTCAAATAGCTATATGTTTAATTTCAGTCTTTAAAAATCACAACTGACTTGGTGCCGAAGAAACATATTTTTCGTTATTATTCTATCAAACAAACATTTGACAAATATTTAATGAAAAAATTGTATTTATCACAAACTGGAATGTAAGTTTTAACTCTAATATTAGTCTCAAAAAATACGCTTGCCATCATTGCGATAGCCGCATTTATATTCCCACTAGGTAAAGTTGGCAACACAGAAGCATCAGCAACATACAACCTCTCTACCCCCAATACTTTAAAAGAAGTATCTACTACCGTATTTTTCGAATCTGGCATCCCCATTGAACAAGTACCGACAGGATGGTAGCTTGTCAACGTTAAATGCTTTATATAGCAGTCAAAGTATGAATCGCTAAAAATCTTATAATGTTCGCACCCAGGGAAATGATTTTTATTTATATAACCTCCGACATTTTGGATTGCCTTTGTATTTACAAATTGTATGACTAGTTTTAATCCCTTAATTATAGTTTCTCTGTCATCTTTATGTGATAAATACTTAGGATCTATTAAAGGCGGTAATTTAGGGTTAGTACTGTTGATAAATACATGGCCTCTACTTTTAGGATGTAATACCAAAGGTAAAATGGTTCCTACGTAGCTGTCAAAACTTTTAGAAAAATATTTATCCCATATTTCATCTTTTATGTTCACATTATTTTTTAATAAGCCACCCCTATCTGAGGATAGGCCTACTGGCAGCACCATGAATTGTAAATCTGGGACTGACTGATTTTTAGTGGATAGGAAACCTACTACTTCACAACCTGGTGTCGTCCAAGGGCCTTTGCCATTGATGAAATATTGTAACACATGGAATGGATTGATCATATCCAAAGCACTAATTGAAAGAGATTGATTGAATAGTACAAAGTCTAACCCAGATCCTATGTGGTCTTGAAGATTTCTACCAACTGGTAGATTTTTGATCACTGGTATCCCTAAAGATTTTAATAGATTTCTAGGACCAATTCCTGACAACTGCAAAATTTTTGGAGAATTAATCGCCCCAGCGGATAATACTACGCCTTTCTTTGCGTAGATGCTGCTTTTTCTACCAGACAGTAGGACGCTAACGCCTTGAGCAGTGTTGCCATTAAATATTACTTTTTCTACCAAAGCATTGGTAATTACATGTTTGGATGGATCTAAATTATCAGAAGTGGACCATCGCTTTCCATTCTTCTGACTGACAATATTTTTCGTAAAACCCAGTTTAAAATCTTTGCCTAGTTTTTTATAGTTTAATTCTTTAGCAGCTGCTAAAACAGCATTTGCTAAATCACTTTCATATTGCACATCATTTAGATGTAATATATTTTTTTCTACAAATTCAAATTGTTCTTTGATGAACTCTTTGGTGTATTTGCCATTAAACCATTCTAGGTAGTGTGATATGTTACCTCTTACATGTATCATGTTGTTCAGCTTGGATGAGCCTCCTATGATTTTACCTTGGGCTAGTTTACATTTCTGAAAGAAAAATAAGTAGGCATTATGTACTTAGCAGACCTTGAAAACAACACTTATGCAACATACCTAAGCAATTTTGAAAACCTAGTTGGTAAAACTTATTTTTAAATTAAGTACCTACTTTCTTTTTTATTATCTTTTATTTTGTTTGGTTCTATCTCCAGATTTTTTTTAATGTGCCTCTAGTCTATGGAAAATAATTTTATTTTGTTTCTTTCTCTGGTCTTTATAAGATACAATAGTATAATGTCCGCTCACAACTAACCCAAAGATTGTAGTGAAATATCATGGACCAAACTGATACATTTTAGCAAATGAAGCCCACATAACTTGATATAATTCTTAATGAAAACACTCTTATTTATTTATTTATTATATACTTTATTGTACACCACTTAAAAATTACAGGACAAAACATTTACAAAGATAAGTGTACAATGGGCGGTCTTATCGCACAGGGCAATCTCTTACAGACAACCTTTGGATGGACTGAACGAGAGGAGATAGACATTAGGGCTGTCAGTGTACAAAAACTATATTAAATAATATTACTTAGATATAACATAAAATACATACATACAAATAAAATAATATACTAATAAATATCAAATGAAGAACAGAGAAAAGAGAAGAATAGTTATAGAGAATGGAAATGCTCCTTCACCATTTCACTCTTAGTACAGGGCAATTGACCAACAAGTCTGTCTAAGTATTTTTAATTTCTAAATACTAATCAGCAACATTTTTCTCATTTAAAAATAGAACTTACATTATTTTTCATAGCAAAACAAGCATGCTCCTGAGGCACAGTTTCATACTGCCAGTCTAATATTGACCCATGGAAGAATGGGCCAAGTACCGGTGCCTCAAGAAACGCATGACTCTTGCTTCCTGCTTCTACCACTATAAAAGTGTAGTTTGTTTCTGTTGCTAGTCTATGGGCAATCACAGAGCCTGCTGTGCCGGAACCAACTGTAATAAATATTACATTAATTTAACATTTAATTTAGTGTTCTAAAAACCTGTTCAAATCTTGGCTTCTGAAATCCTTGTCATATTTAATCTCTATCTTGAGATACTTGAATAAAATGTAATGTTGTTCGTAGATATGCGCATCGCTTAGGAACAGCTGGACCGACCGCTTGGAAAAAGTTGAGTATCAGTAAAGCTGAAAAATTCGGGAAGACCTGAGTGTTTTTTTTTGTGTCTTTTGTATGAACTCAGGCTCAAAAGAACGTCTAATGGATGAGCTAGTTTGCAATAGTTTTATGTAGCTATTCTCACCGATGACATAGTCATATTCCGTTTGAATTTCTTGAAAATATTTCGTAGTCACCAAATCACTGTAGTAAACAAGATATGTAAACACTGTAAATATATGAACACAGGTACTAAATAAGAAGAACTGAAAGCAGTATAGTGTCAACATGTCGAATTAAAGTTTAATTAGTCACTAGATCAATGATATTTAATTAAAATCTACATAATAGTTCTACTTTTGCTATTTTTTTAAGGTTACCTATGTTTATTTACTATTTGAATGACATTGACAAGTTAATTTCTGTGTCTGTCAGTGAATGGCCAATCCGCCAATGGAATGGCACTGGTGAATAGTCAATCCGTCAATGTCAGTCAGTGACAAACGCAATGAGGTAGGATATAACTATGGAGACGGCCTATTCTACTATATTATGAAGAATAGTTATACAAATATCTATCATATCGACACACACATGTCAAAAAGCGTATTGTCTCTTTTTAACTAACCAAGAGCTGCATATGAAAAGAGAGACATCTAAATGTTTGTCAAGGACTAAATTTGGCAACACTTTTGTGTGACGTCAACATCATATCATGCCTATGCGTGACCGGTCGCCATTTTATGCGCCAAAAGTACTCTTTGATTTTGTATTTGTGGTAGTTGTGCTGTCAAACAGTTGCTTGTTCAGAATATTTTTGTTGTTTTACAAGGAAATACGTCTTGAAACTAGTTATTTTGGTGTTCTGAGTGTGGACATTAATAGGAAAATCATGCCCTCGTATTGTTTAAAACAGTCTGGTATGAGAAAAAACAAAAATCAGCCTAAATTGACTCTGCACAGGTTAGTAACTAGTTTTCACTAATCCGGTCGAATTTTGTGTTAAATATTGTTACAAGATGGTATTTTTGAATATTATTCGAACCTGTGTCATGTTTGTATGGCATAAAACGTTATTATTTTCTATATTTCTTTGCATTGTTTACATACAATAATTATTGACAAGTAGGGTTAGTGATGATCGATGTTCGCATTCGCATACGATAAGTATCGATAAAATTTATAGTATGTAAAATACATTGCAATGATATTTTAATCCACAAATTTCCTGGAAACGAAATTTTAAAGAAGAAATGGATAGAAGCTATTGGTTTTGAAAATACAAACCCTAGACATAAAATGTGGTATATCTGCTCCATGCACTTTGAGGAATCTTGTTTTAACAGAACCCTCGATGTGATAAGGTTACCTGATGGCGTAGTGCCCACATCGACTTTACTGGTATGTTTTTAAACAAAAGTTGCAAAATACAGTAATTTCAACACATCTTGTTACATACTTTTTTATTGACAGTATTTCTTTAAATGAATTAAATATGTAAATAAGTAATAGAATTATGCGACTTTCTTTTTCAGCCTAGGCAAATATGTTCCTCACAACAACCTACTTATATATATATGTTTATCTCACAAAGAAATGGGCTTTACTAAATCAAAAAGTGAGAACTTTAAATGAAAAGGTCCGGAGATGTGATGGAAAGATTTCTAATATTATTCAAGACCTTAAGAAACTTAAATATATCAATAATGAAGGAAGTTTAATTCTAAATAAAAATTTAAGAATATGCAGAAGGATTTCGTAAAAAGCAAATTGCCAAATCTAAAGGCCTACTTTAGAAAAAAGTATTCTGAAGAATTAAGAAAATTTGCCCTTACGCTTCAATTTGTTTTAGCCGAAAGCGTATGATTTTATAAGCAATACCGACAACACTTGTTTGAAACACTCGCACTTTGAGCATAAGGTACCAACATGTTAATGCCGAACCTGGCTTTATAGAAATAAATAAAATAGTGAATTTCAATAAGTTAATTTTGTTCAAAAATGAATAAATGTCTTTTTTACATAAAATATTGTTATTATTTTACATAAATTAAGTTGTTCGAAAAGTAGGAAGATATCAAAATATTATTATTTATTTACTATAAGAAGATGAATTTACCCTGCAGTGGGACAGTTACAGGCTGGTATTATTTATTATTACTACCCCTTTGGCCTATGTCTAGTGGATTGGGATAGGCTGATTTGACTTGATATAAAACAAAATACATTTTAGTTTTTAATGGGTTAGGTATAGGGACGGCCAAAAATCTTGAATCTAACGAAACAGGGCGAAATTTGGGGCTTTTTCTAGCAGGTCAAAAGAAAAACATCTCCCACTATCCCCAAAAATCGCTATTTCGTTTGATCCACGATATATTTTTTGCCCACCCTGTATATTACCAGTCATACAATACTCTATACCCTTAGCTACTTCGGTTTCTATGGGCCTGGTTTGTTCATATTATATTGTTATAACATTATTATATCGTAGAACAACAACGTATACAATTTCATGAAGGTCGATATTTACATCGATATCAGCTGCGCATGTTTCTCGCAGTTACAACCCTACAAGGCAGCCATTTTATGCGCCAGATTTTTGTAGGTATGCACGCTAATTTCGTAGGTATGGCAAGTCCATAGGTTTCTAAGTCAGTGGACAAACGCGACGAGACTTGACAGTCGGTAGTTTTAGGTGGCAAAGGCATGATGTGCAAAGGAAACTAAGACATTTTTAAATATGGAGCTAGCAAAGACCTTATACTTCTTACTACAAGAAATACGTATAAGGTCTTTGGGAGCTAGAGGTTTTGCAATCGCAAGGCAGTCAATACCAGACATTGATATAGACTGATAATCCAAATTATGAACTATTGATTCTTACTAAAAACCTTTTTTTTATTGGTAAGAAAATTATAGGACCAAAAGGGTCACCTGTTGATAGCCAAATGCTGATTCAAAAAGGTTTTAGTATTTTAGAGAGGTGATCAGAGATGAGAGTGCCTACAACATTTGAGGAAACTGTACATTTCGGGTAATTGTTACCGCAAACTTATACATTCTATGTTAGAACATCCAGATCACGGCCTTCATTAAATAATCAGCTTCTTTCTATAGGTACTTTGTAAGAGAGAGCGAAATTGCGGTAAATACAGGGCGACTTTTCCAAGTAAGTGTTGACGGCCTAATCTGAAACTATGAGGAAACACTCAAAGGAGTATTTTTTAGGTTATTAAGTCCCAGAGTTTTATCCTTACTAGCGACACTACCGGATGGCGTAATACAGCGTGTCTTTTTTTTCAAAATCAACTGATTCGATTCCTGGCTATGAATATTGATTTGCTCAGAAAGACACTCAAATACTATTTTCAGTAAAATGCCTTTAGATTACCCTCAATCCACCCTTCGAGGTCCCTTCAAACTTCCCACTCCTACAAAAATATTGTTGTTGAGAGTTAAATTAATGAGAATGAGAAATAAACAAGCCTATACTATAATATCACATTATATTTTCTTATTCAGTAGATACTTATACATTAGAATAAATACAAAACTTCCCAGTAATACATAATTATACATAAAAATGTGTTCTTACATGAACTGCTACAAATAAAGCCTTTTTGGTTTTGTCAATTGAATTGAGTTAAGGCGAAGAATACATTTTTATTAATGTTTATACATCTGTGGTTCTAATTTCAGCCTATCAATGGTTTCCTGTGGTAAACAATAAACGGGGTTCACAGGTTTAATAGTTTTGTCTCCTAATAGCGACAGGCCGGCGATCCCGAAGAGCGTGTGGAATGGGTCGGGGACATCACCAGGACGGTCGCTAAAACCGCCCGTCTCTGCATCTTGGCAAGCTAGGATGAAATTTTCTAGTTTTTCTTTCTTTATCCAGTGGAGTCTGTTTATTATGGTTAGTGATGACAACACCCACCTGTTAACAAAAATAATATTTATTTATTTTGCATTGGCAATACAAGATGAACTATGGTAAAGTTCATACATCTATATTATAAAAATGAATCGGAAAATGTGTTGGTAAGCGCATAACTCAACAACGCATGGACCAATTTGGCCAATTCTTTTTTTTTAATGTTCGTTGAAGTTCAAAGAGGGTTTTTACGGGGCGAACAATTCTAATAATTGATGGAAAAAAATAAAAACAGACCTTTTCTTTTTTCCATACAAAAGTTTTCTAACTAAAACGTAGTTTCAATTTGAGCTTTATTGCTATTGTATATGCTATTTTTGCTTTGTGGAGGGTAGGGTAGTGAAGGGTAGGATAGGGTAGTGTAGGGTAGTGTAGGGTAGTGTAGGGTAGTGTAGGGTAGGGTAAGGTAGGGTAGTGTAGGGTAGGGTAGGGTAGTGTAGGGTAGGGTAGTATAGGGTAGGGTAGTGTAGGGTACGGTAGTGTAGTGTAGGGTAGGGTAGTGTAGGATAGGGTAGGGTAGGGTAGTGTAGCGTAGGGTAGGTAAGGTAGTGTAGGGTAGGGTAGTGTAGGGTAGGGTAGTGTAGGGTCGGGTAGGGTAGGGTAGTGTAGGGTAGGGTAGGTAAGGTAGATAAATGTTTGCTGTTTTTATGGCAAAACAAAGTTTGCCGGGTCAGCTAGTATTAGATAAATTGGATATTTGTTTTCTTTTTGTTTTAATTTGTTGCTGTAGAACTTGAAAGCAAAGAGCATGTATGAGAACAACGTAAAACTTAATTAAATTAGACAACTTTAAATTAAAATCCATGCATAATTAAAAACTAGAATATTGGCATTTGTAGACTTGTATCGTGCTTGTTTTAGGGTTCCGTAGCCAAATGGCAAAAAACGGAACACTTATGGATTCGTCATGTCTGTCTGTCTGTCCGTCCGTATGTCACAGCCATTTTTTGCCGAAACTATAAGAACTATGCTGTTGAAACTTGGTAAGAAGATTTATTCTGTGAGCCGCATTAAGATTTTCACACAAAAATAGAAAATACAATAAATTTTGGGGGTTCCATGGGGAACAAAAAAATCGATTTTTTTGTTCTAAGTATGGACTTAGAACAAAAAATTCATTTTTTTTTTTTTCATCTAACCCTTGGGTGTGGGGTATCTATGGATAGGTCTTCAAAAATGATATTGAGGTTTCTAATATATTTTTTTTCTAAAATCGCGCAATCTATTCAAGTTTGCGCGAGAGACACTTCCAAAGTGGTTAAATGTGTCCCCTCCCCTGTAACTTCTAAAATAAGACAATGTTAAAACTAAAAAAGATATATGATGTACATTACCATGTAAACTTCCACCGAAAATTGGTTTGAATGAGATCTCGTAAGTAGTTTTTTTTTAACACGTCTTAAATCGTAAACCGCAATTTACCAAGTACGGAACCCTTCGTGCGCGACTCCGACTCGCACTTGGCCGGTTTAGCCTTGTTATAAGACTATGATTTTGCCACAGTACGTGGGACACTCAGAAAGTTTTGCGAAACTAAAAAAAAATGTTCTATACGTACATATATTTTTATTAAATCTTTTCAAAGTACTTTCCACCAGCCTCTATACAAAGATTCATGCGCCTAAACCAGTTTTCAAAACACTTTTTCCAGTCCGCCGCAGACACCTCGTTTACAGCCTGCTCGAACGCAGCCAGCGCATCTTCCGGCGACGAAAATTGTATCCCTTTGAGCTGATTTTTTATTTTTGGGAATAAAAAGAAGTCACACGGTGCTAGATCAGGGCTGTAAGGAGGGTGACCCAGGAGTTTGACTGGCGTGCTGTCCAGGAAGTCCCTCGTTTTGAGTGCGGTGTGCGCAGGTGCATTGTCGTGGTGGAGCAGTAGCCCGCGGAGCCCTGTGTTTGGTCGCTTGTTGCTTATAACAGAGAAAACTTCTGGCAAACATTTGGTAGTATACCATTCGGCATTAATGCTTCTTTGATCCCGTAAGGGAATTGATACCAAGTGGCCAGTCAAATTAAAAAAGCTAGCGATCAAAATCTTACCCCCGCTTCTAGATCGCTTCACTTTGGTAGGCGTTGGCTCATTTTGAAACACCCAAACAGTCGACTGGCGCTTGGTTTCTGGGTCGTATTGATAAATCCAGGACTCATCACCTGTAACGATGTCGTAAACACGCCGAGACGAGCCTGCTTCAAATTTGTTAAGCATATCACGGCACCATTCCACCCGGGCCTGCTTCTGAGCATCGGTGAGGTTGTGCGGCACCCAGCGTGATACTATCCTCCTCACGCGAAGATGGCTGTGTAGAATCTCGTGAACGCTTCCCGATCCAATCTTCAATATGTGTTGAATCTCCTGATATGTAATTCGCCTATTGTCTTGGATTAAATTTTTCACTGCTAGCACGTTTTCTTCGGTAACAGCCGTCAAAGGGCGACCGCTTCTTTCGTCATCCCCCAAAGTTGGTCGACCGCGCTTGAATTCGTTATACCAACGATACACGGTTGCCTTGGAAGGGCCTTCATCCATGAATGCCATTTGAAGTCTATCGTACGATTCATCCGGTTTCAGGCGACACTTGAAATCGTATAAAATCATAGCTCTAAAATGTTCCCGGCGCAGATCCATATTTCAGTGAGACACAATACTTTGAATTAACTCGCAAAAAATGTGGAGGGAAATTTTGAAATTGGAACTTACTTATTTTTACTTATAAATAATCATATTTTCGAAAAACATTATAACTGGCCAGTCTCCCATATATAAAAACTTTTTTTCGCAATACTTTCTGAGGGGCCTGGTATGTTCAGTTTTAAAATTATCCTTACCAAGAGTAGCACAGGTCTGGCAGTTTCTCAGGCCTGCCATTGAGCCCACCGCTGGGCATCTGTCGCTCAGCCAGCCACCACGCAAGGCGATTTATTCTGACTGCATCTAACCTCTTGCAAATAGATAGCGTCCCTACACAGCAGTAGATTAGACCTGGAAAATGTAACATTGGAATTACAACCTTTTCAATGAAATTTGATTTTATTATCATCTCACTGTCTCTCTGTCTCAAGATACAGGTTGCCCTAGTTTGAGAAGCAGGGTTCATTAAACAATGGTTACAATGTAGTTCCTTAATAAAAAAAATAAAAAAACTTTTTTCTTCCACAAATAACAATTATCAACAGAAAACTCAAAAACGGAAAAATAATAATAACGATATGTTACATAGTTCTTTGCGGGAGACTGGTGCCTGAGCTAAGCCTTAACATGTATTTCAAGACACCAGAGACTGGGGGGAGTCTCTGGTGTCAGGTACAGGAAAAAAAAGGAAAAAAAAAAAAAAAAAAATATACAAATCATCAAAACCTACTACTATAGATAAATAACTACTAACAAAAGTTACATTTTTATGTTAATTATTGTACCTATAAACATTTTATTTATATAATTATTATTTACTTTTACTGTATACTGCAGTCTGTAAATTACCATAAAATTAATATTTTACCAAATAATAGAAAAAAAAAACAGATTTTTGGGACCTCTGAAAATGCACAGTCATAAAAATTTAACATTGACAGCGCAATAGAGGAAATTTTCGTAATTCGAGGGACCACCACCATAGACATATTAAATAATATGGACTTGAAATACCTACGAAAAAAACGTGCCTACCTAAACCTCAAAATGTCTCATAAAATGGCCGCCGATTCTAAGGTTGTGTCAATCAAGCAACACACACACACTCACAAATCTCAATAATACAATATGTAAACAACCATTTGACAGCAGGACTACCATACCACGAACACAACCACAAAATTCGTCACATAAAATGGCGAATATGGCACGTACCTACAACCGTCACTACGTCACAACAAAATTTTGCCCTAATGAGCAACAACTGTAATATTGTTGTCTCTTTCATCAAATACGATTACTACATTAGAAAGAATGAAACAAAACGATGTTTTACATTCTGTATCGTATTTCACTCATATTTGTATAAGCTAATGTATGTATAGAACATCGCGGCGCCTCCATATATTTCCTATCTCAATGACCACCACTGATGTGGCGATCAATCGGTGACGTTTGAGTAATGCTACTGTCACCACTGTCGCGGCCGCTGAATATTTCGCTCACAGCGCCAACGACGTCAGTGGTGCGGAGCCCTGCTAGTAAGTAAAGCTTTATTCAGTTAAGACTATCCCGACAAGGAAATTTATGAGGAAACAATACAAGTACAGTCATGAAAGTGCTGATTTTTCAATAGTGTGGTGGTAATTTCTTAAGATAACATTAGTGCTAAATACCAGGTCATCAATACAAAGAAGTAGAAAAGGGTTTTTTAAACTTACCCGCATGGCTTTCAGATCCCGGCTTAGAACCAAAGCCTCCATCAAAGTTCATGCAGCTGATCACAAAGTTAGCTGCCATGTCTAGGTCTATAGCATCCAGTCGGTTCAGGAGTGACAGGCACATCACTGCACAGAACGAGAATCTTGTGTCCACCTCACCCCATTGGTCTCCTGGTTTCAGACAAGAAGTTCTATTGAGTAAAGAAGATTCAAAACCTTTTAGAAAGTGTATCGTGATTTCATGAGTTAAAAAAAACTGAATTTCAAAACCACAAAGTCTTTCCTTTGATGCATTTTTCCTAATTTTTGTAATGCCTAAAATTCCAATACATAAATTTTATTTTAATTTAAATAGGGTTTTTTTGTTGTCTAATCTTGTGATCAGTCATTCAGACAACATATAGCAGATGAGCAGGATATTTTTTGTAAAAAACTAAATTATTGAAAAAAATATTAACTTAATTTAATTAATTTAATTTATGTATATTTTCATTTTTATTCATTTGCTTAGTAAATAAGCATATTAAAAACTTTTCTTTCGAATCCAGAACCATTTTGACAGACTCCATTATCTGTTTTTACTATGGATGTAACAGCAAAAAGTAAAAAAAAGGTAGGCATATCTCATACCTGAGAAACTTCCATCCTTTTGCTGCAGACCTGCCACAAATTTGACAACACCCTCTACATCTATGGCATCCAGTCTGTTGTACAATACGAGGACCTGTAAATAAAATGTACCATGATAATAAAAGGAAACTTCTCTATATGAGAAGAGGCCTTTACCCTACTGAGGGATTATATTATTATTATAAAGTCAAGGAATAACTTGAGGTCTAAGATCCAATTTTTTGATCCGTAGATAACTCAACTAATGATTAAATATGGTTACCAATGGTTTAAAATTCTGGTAGAATGCCCTTTTTTATCAATTGTTAGACTCACAAATTGTCAAATAAGTCGAAGAGTTAATTATTTCATCATTTGTCAGACTAACAATTGATTAATAAAAGCGTTTTACCGAAAATTTAAACCATTGGTTAGCATATTAATAAGCATTGGTTGAGTGAAAAACGGATAAAAAAACTGGGCCTAAGTTTGACTATATTTGTAAGTTAAGTTTTAATCTTATATTATAGGGCAAAATTTCATACTTCGTCTACTAGTAGGCAATTCTTTATGATATAAAAACTCAATATCATATTGGCCAACCTCGGAAAGCAAACCCATGATCACAAATAATCAACAGTCATGTTTGCAATCACCAGTTAAATTAAAACAGTTATAAAGATTATTATTATGAAAAACAAACCTGTATAGCGCTTAGAGTGTATAAAATGTGTGGATCATGTGGGTAGCAAGCAGAGATGCCACCATTCTCTTTGTTCTGACAAGTTGCAACGAACTTTATGATCTCTTCTTTTGGCATCCTGTCAATAAAAGAAAATAAAATATGTTTGTAAAATATTCCTGTCTTCATATTTCTTTTACGTGTAAATTTATTCCTAATTACAGCCACAATTTCAACATTGAAACTTTTTGGATATGAAATGAAATCACAAAGCAACTATGTTATTGGGTACATTAGTAATGCTAAACAACATTTAGATCAGAGTCCTTAGTGCGAGTTTTTACACGCGCTCAACCGAGTTTTCAATACAAATTGAAGTTTACGTTAATGCGATTGAGCGTGAATAAAAACTCGCACTAAGGCCTCAGAATAGATAAAGATAGATACTTTTATAACCTCTTGCTCTAATTTTTTATCGGGGCAAATGTCTTTTTTTATTAAACACTAGGCATAAATACCTATGAGAATGTCCCATTAACTCCATAGCAGTTAAACTCCAATAAATGCCCGACATTCGAAGATATTCAGTCATATTATATTCGAAGTCTTCACTCTCTGTTCCATATTTTGCCAAATAGTCTGAATGCTTCCTTATTAATAGAGTATTAGGCCTGTCCGGTGTTAATGTTACGTCTTTTATATGAAAAGCCATTTTTTTATATGCTTATCGGTATGAAATTAGTATATTTCCTAATAAAATGAAAAACTGTACAAAAGAGTATTCCAATCAATTGTGATGATTACATGACAGTGACAGTTAATAGATAATAATGTCAAAGTGGAGACAGTTTACTTGTAACGGAACGGAGTGTATGTTAAAACATATATAATATTCAGTCTAACTACAATTACTAGCAACATAATTACGCAACGCTAATAGGATTAAAATTCTAACAGACTTTTACAGAATTATATCAGTAAATCAGATTTACATTATTTCCTGAAACTTTTAGTAACTTGGTCAGGGCTTATGAAGCTACGTGGAACGAAGCGTAGTTATTGTGCGTTCCGTTTCGCGCATAGTAGGCTCTACCATCACTTTCGGTGAAAACGTTGTCCCACACTAGGAATTTTATTTCTCCAGTATCGTAAGTGCGTTTACAAACGTTTAAATTGCATGGGGCACAAACACCCAGATCTGGAACAACTATCTATAGGCCATACAAACACCTATTATTTCAGTGCGGGAATCGAACCCGCAACAAACAGCGCAGCAGCCGTTTGTTCAACTCGTTCTGCACCACCGTGAGTCCGTGCCGTCAATCAAAAAGTTAGGATTTGGAATTGTGATGGGCAAAATTATTTGGGATTATCAAACATTTCAGGGAGCATCTTCATCTTTATTTCAGCCGAAAAACATACGGCTTTGAAAATTTATTATTTTTGTATGTTTGAAGTTATTGTACTGGTGGTTCCCCCAAGTGTCGTTGTGATTGACTTAGTGGCTGCGGGAATCGGATTCTAATGCTAGGAGGTCCAACCGGTTTTTAACAGACTTACAAAAAAAGGAGCCATATCGCAAAAAAAAAGGTACCGTAAGACACCGACTTCCAAAAGTTAAGTTATTTTTCACTTTGTAGTTTTTCATTTGGAAGTCGGTAGTATTTTTTTGCAAAAAAGTTTTTTTAAATACTAGGTTTAAGTGAAACGGTTACTTTTTCGTAACAATGTAATTCTATTCTGCTCTTAAGCTTTCTTCCCATAGCTATTTTTATGGTTCTTTCGTAACCCAGTTTTTTATATCCACCGTAGCTCACCCGCTCTAGCTATGGTCTAGCTCCCCTGGTCTAGCTATATTTCTCTAGTTCCCCAGCTCTAGCTAAATTTCTCTATCTCACCAGCTTTAACTATTTTGCTCTAGTTGTATCCAGCTACATTGCTCTAGATGTATTGCTCAAGCTATTTTGCTCTAGCCCACTAGCTCTGGATTTATTACTCTAGCTCATAAGCTCTAATTATATTATCTCTATTGGTGAGCTAGAGCTTGAGAGCTAGAGCAATATAGCTAGAGCTGCTGAGCTAGAGCTTCGGAGTTATAACAATATAGCTGGAGCAATACCTAGAGCAATATAAGTTAGGTTTAAACGCAAAATACGCGCTTGGCCGTGGAGTTGCGAATACCAACCTATATTGCTTTCTCGCTATATTTCTCTAGCTATATTGCTCTTGCTATATTGCTATAACTCCGAAGCTCTGGCTATTTTGCTTTAGCTCACACGCTCTAGCTGTATTGCTCTAGCTCACCAGCTCTAGCTATATTGCTCTAGCTCACAAGCTCTAGCTGTATTGCCCTAGCTCTCAAGCTCTAGCTCGCCAGCTCTAGCTATATTGCTCATGCTCTCCAGCTCCCGCTATATTTCTCCAGCTGTATTGCTCCAGCTATATTGCTCTAGCTCACCAGCTGTAGCTATATTGCTCTAGCCCACCAGCTCCGGCTTTATTGCTCTAGCTCATAAGTTCTAGTTATATTGCACTAGGTATAATGCTCTAGCTATATTGCTGTAACTCCGAAGGTCTAGCTCACCAGCTCTACCTATATTGCTCCAGCTTACAAGCTCTAGGTGTATTGCTCTAGCTCTCAAGATCTAGCTCGCCAGCTCTAGCTATATTGCTCATGCTCTCCAGCTCCCGCTATATTTCTCCAGCTGTATTGCTCCAGCTATATTGCTCTAGCTCACCAGCTGTAGCTATATTGCTCTAGCCCACCAGCTCCGGCTTTATTGCTCTAGCTCATAAGTTCTAGTTATATTGCACTAGGTATAATGCTCTAGCTATATTGCTGTAACTCCGAAGGTCTAGCTCACCAGCTCTACCTATATTGCTCCAGCTTACAAGCTCTAGGTGTATTGCTCTAGCTCTCAAGATCTAGTTCACCAGCTCTAGCTATATTGCTTTAGCTTACAAGCTCTAGCTGTATTGCTCTAGCTCTCAAGCTCTAGCTCACCAGCTGTAGCTATATTGCTCAAGCTATTTTGCTCTAGCCCACCAGCTTTGGCTTTATTACTCTAGCTCATAAGCTCTAGTTATATTGCTCTAGCTATAAGCCTCTAACTATATTGCAATAACTCCGAAGCTCTAGCTCACCAGCTCTAGCTGTTTTGCTCTAGCTCTCCAGCTCTAGCTCAACAGCCCGGCGAGCACGGCCTACTGTGACATGGCCTATGTCACACTTTTTATCACAGTTTGGGCGATAAAGCCATTTTGTCATAAATGCTAGCACGGCGGCGTGATATATTTTCTTGACTTGTGGCATAACTTCTTGACGTTATTTTTTTTTCTTTTTCGCTAATTTTCCATTTTTATAGCAGTTTCAGTTTAATCTTGGCCATAAAAACCATTTAGGTTCTGAGAAGTATAGCCCTACGACAAACTTTTTCCGAATTATGGGCCTCCGAATCTTATTTTAACGGACTTAAAAAAAAGGAGGTTCTCAATTCCTCGGAATCTTTTTTTTTGTATGTTCCCCGATTAATCCGGGATGCCTGGACCAAATTCAAAAATTTGTTCTTTTGCTTGAAAGGGTATACTTCCTAGTTGGTCCCATAGTCATCAGGTTAGGATCTGATGATGGAATCCTAGAGAAATCGAGGGAACTCCTCAAATATTATAGGCAAACATATAGCGATTTTGGTATTTTCATCAACAATGCAATTATTTGCACTCAGAAAGTATAATTTGGTGAAGTGGAACTGATGAAGAAGACCACAGATGGCCACGGGCATAAGATATCTCGAATAGTTAACCGACTATAATGAAGTAAAATAAATAAATAAATATGTATGTACTAAAATAAATAAATAAGTAAATACTTATAAATAAATGGTACTGATGAAAATGGCACCATCGAACTGATCTGATGATGAAGCCGGCAGGTAGGCACTGGAACTCTAAAATAAAACAATGTATCCTAGTCGTGTTTGGGCTTATTGGAATCGCCATGAGATGTACTTTGACCATAAATGATAATCATGTTAATTGGCATTAATCAAAACTAAAAAGAGAAAAATAAAAATCTTTTTAACAAAAAATCAAACCGACTTCCAGAACAAAAAACTACAAAGCAAAAAATAAATTTATTTTCCAAAGTCGGTGTCAAAAAACGGAAAAACAATGGGTACAATAGACACCGACTTTGGAAAAGAAATTTTATTTGTATGTCTGGACACCGCCATTACACCGTGTGGACCTAAACACTCCTGGACTTGGTGTTGATGATGATGACTCTGTCGTAGGTCAACCCGTGACCCTCGTGTATGGTCAGCAGGCGCGACCGTTCGTCGGACCCAAATCCCTGGCTTGCAAGAGAAGTTTTCTCCCCTTGCTTATGAACCAGGAACTGGGTGTTTGGGCAGGGCTCGGTATTTGCGCCCCTGTGTTAACTTTCACCTTCAGGCAGTGGACCCGCGACAGCGACGACTTGGAGGAGTATATACCGGAGTATATCTCACTCAGTACAAACGCCATGTACATTGGATTGCGGTGTGTGCAGAGAAACTCCTGGGTGATACCAGCCACCAGGTCTGGACGGGTATAGCTGCTCTTAAAAGGTTATCTCTGTCCAAAAATGGAAGCTGGTTAAAATGTATGTTTACCAACGTAAACTTTTATAAAATTTGTATAGCATTGTTTTTTTATTATATGGTTGCGTTTGACCACTACATCACCTGATTGTAAGCGATGATGTCGTCAACGGTGAAGAACGCTTGCCTAGAAGCAACCTATTCACTCTTGACTTAAAAGTCAACGGGAAAACACCTTACAAAATAATGTAAACGTTTTCCTGTTTTTTTACAATCACGCCTCAACGGCTGACCCGGATTTTGATGAAACTAATATTTACACTCGATACTTTTTATCTTAGAGGTACATTGGCCTTGCGATAATTATTGACATTTATGCTGAAATAGCTGCATATCGCTGTGCATTAAATTTGTTTTAAATAAGATAAGGGCAATGGAGAGCGCGAAGTTTTCTTGCGTGTCCGCATCAGAAATGAGGATATCCGCAGAAGGCCCAACGTTACCGACATTACCCGAAGAATTACCAATTTTAGTGGGCAGGGCACATTGCTCACAAAACGAATGGTCAATGTGGTAAAAAAGTTTCGGTGTGGCGAGCGCGTACTGAAAGACACAAAAGTTGGAAGGCCTCCCAAAATATCCAACCGGGGATCTATGAACCCGTGAAAGCTGAGAAAATGATGATAATGTGGACTAAGCTAAATTAACTTATCTTAATACGTAAGTATATAAAGAATATCAAAATTTGATTTCAATATTGGTTAAAAACTAGTTTACTAACAAAAATAAAAAATCTTTTACCCAAAGATAATTTATATCGATTTGGATGAAATTGATTGAGGTTGGCATAGAGATAGATTATAGTCTGGAATAGCACATTGGCTACTTTTCATTGCGGTAAAATGTTCCCTTGGGATAAAAAAGCACTTTTCACGCAAGCAAATGCTGGCAGAAGCTTGTGTTACTTTACAAGCCCGAACTACGGCAAAACATTTGATTTACCGGTAAAACCTCAGATTTACTAAGTCTTAGTATGATAATCGGTAATTTTCGGTTTCTACCAACAATCACACGGGTAATCTAAGGCTCTTAGAAACTTGACACGAAATGATGAGAACAATTTTAACGGATTGATAGGCTAGCTTCACCACAGTAGGGTATTATGTTTGTTAGACTTTTTCTTTTTTGAAATTTAATGAAATGAATCGTTTATTCAGAGGCATCTCTAGCATAAGTAGCGCCCGTGTGCAATCATTACTTCGCAAAATTACGTGTAGTGGTAGAACACAAAGTGCGGCACGCGCCACGTGTACACACGCTTTTGAGAAATGCCACGCGCGTGACGTTCGTCTATGAAAATTTTAAGTTTATTTTTTGTTCTAAACAGCCGAATTCAGGATTCGCAATATAATTGTCGCCGTTTTTTCAATCTAATTAAAACAGGTGCTGGCACGCGCCTTTGGTAGCGATGCGACACTCAGTACTAAACCACTAAAATCTGTAATTATCTGTTTTTAGGTTTATTTAATGTTGAAATAAAAGATACTATTGTAAAAGTCTCTCGTGGCGCGCCTTGCTTTGCTGTTATTCGACATATATAAGAAGAGCTCCAGATGCCATACAAAATGTATGAAGCCCGGAGCTCTTTTTACCGCGTCGGTCATTGAAAGTGCCGCGGCCGGAGGGCGCTCGAGTTGCGCTCGGCGCCTCCACACCCTGCACTATAGCTTAAGCCGCCCCTGCGTTTATTTAATAAATGTAAGAGTCTCGATACATTTTGCCTTACGGTATACAAAATTTTTAAGTTTAGTATTAAACAAACACAAATATTAATTTAAAAATCAAAAAACCCGACCGCATAAAAGCAAAGTAAAAAGACGTTAACAAGAAGACAATTACGTTGGGCAGTCGGCGGATACATCTGAAATAAATAAATAAAAAAGTAAGTTTATTATTCTCTTTTTATTTTTGGTACCTATCCTCAAATTACCTTTAAAATCATTTATAGCCAAGATACATCATGGCGATTCCAATAAGCCCAGACACGACTAGGATACATTCTTTTATTTCAGAGTTCCAGTGCCTACCTTTCGGCTTTCAACATCAGATTAGTTCGATGGTACCATTTTTACCCGACTGCCGAAGGAGGGTAATGCGTTTATCAGTCTATGTATGTATGTATGTATGTTTGTTCCTATATGGCGTTCCAGAGACCAAACGCGTTGGCCGATTTTGATGATTCATACGTCAATCGATGCGTCTTAACCCTGCGAGTGTCATAGGCTACATTAAAATTGGACAATAGAAAAATGGCGGCTTTTGGGTGCCATATTGGGGGAGCCCAAATTTTTTTTTTCTTCCTAACCCATCGTGTGGGGTATCAAAATAAAGGGTTTTAAGAGATGGTTTCAAAAATATATAACACTTATATGTTTAAATGTATCTAATTCGAAAAAAAAACTAACTAAAAAGTTATAAATAAAAAAACTTAATTCAAAAACTCAAAAAACCCAACTGCTTCAAAAGCGAACTAAAAAGTCGTAAACAAGGAAAAAATCATGCTGTGCAGGCGGAGGATACACCAGATTTTGGTCAGCCAGCCCGCGAATATGTATCCTCCGACTGCACAGCATGATTTTTTCCTTGTTTACGACTTTTTAGTTCGCTTTTTATCAGTACCATTTACGTATAAATATTTTCTTCAACATAGTCGGATCACTATTCGAGATATCTTATACCCGTGACAATTAAGGAGATTATCATTAAGGAGTTCCAGTGGCCATCTGCGATCTTCTTCATGAGTTCCACTTCACCAAACGATACGAAAATATCTAAATCGCCATATATATGCCTATAATATTAGTGGGGTTCCCTCGATTTCTCCAGGTCATCAGATCCTGTCCTGATGGGACCATGGGACCACGTGGAAACAAAAGAAGAATTTTCCAAATCGGTCTAGGTGTTTTTGAGTAATGGGGGAACATACATTAAAAAAAACTGACGAAATGAGAACCTCCTCTTTTTTATGGTTCCGTACCCAAAGGGTAAAAACGAGTCTTAGTAATAGGGTCCCCTATTACTAAGACTCCGTGGTTCGTCTGTCTGTCTGTCTGTCACCAGGCTGTATCTCATGAACCGTGATAGATAGGAAGTTGTAATTTTCACTGATGATGTATTTCTGTTGCCGCCTTAAAAACAAATACTAAAAATAGAATAAAATAAATATTTAAGTAGGGCTCCCATACAACAAACGTGTTTTTTGCCGTTTTTTGCGATAATGGTACGGAACCCTTCTTGCGCGAGTCCGACTCGCACTTGGCCGGTTTTTATTGAAGTTAGTTAAAAGAGACACATGGGTTGATCGCGGGCTGTTCACACTGACACTTATCTGAAATGGTGGTGACCTCGTATTGCGTTCAAGTTCAGATACTGCTTGCTTGCTCACGCGATTATATAATATTTATAGGTACGAAATTTTATATTTATAGGTCTGAACCCGAAGTTTTAGACATTGTAACTTTAGTAGAGGAACGATACGGACGTAAAAATGATGAAGACATATTATTTTGTTTGTTTAACGTTCTTTAAGTAAATATTTAAAAAAAAAAACTGAGTGATGAGCCTTTTTGGTCTCAGACACGGTTTAATTTTATTATTTTGTTTTATCTTTCGTGTCTCCTGTTCAGGTCGCAAATCAATATTTTTCTTTCTTTCTTTCATAAAAACGAAAAGTATTGGCTTTTTTTGATTTTTAGGGTTCCGTACCCAAAAGGTAAAAACGGGTCCCTATTACTAAGACTTCGCGGTCCGTCTGTCTGTCGGTCCGTCTGTCACCAGGCTGTATCTCATGAACCGTGATAGCTAGACAGTTGAAATTTTCACAGATGATGTATTTCTGTTGCCGCTATAACACAACTACTAAAAACAGAATAAAATAAATATTTAAGTGGGGCTCCCATACAACAAACGTGATTTATTTTGAACCATTCGTGCGCGAGTCCGACTCGCACTTGGCCGGTTTTGTTCTACAGTATTACTATTGGCATTCAAAACTAAAATTATGTTTCACTTTGCTGTCCGTTTTTCAAAGGATTCTTTTTTGAAGTCGGTATTTTTTGCTTCCTATTACATGGAACTAAAACTCACCTCTGCCTTACCCATCAGGGCATACAGTTGTGATGTTTTTTTTATCATCATCATCAGCTTTTTAATGTACCCACTGCTGGGAAACAGGCCTCCTCTCTGTGATAGGGAATGGTCCACAATCCACCACGCAGGCCCAGTGCGGGTTGGTAGATGTCACATATCTTCGATATTTTGGTTCTAGGACATGCCGGTTTCCTCGCGATGTTTTCCTTCACCGTTTTGAGAGTAGTGGTTATTAAATAATTTACACAAATTAAAGCGCCTGCCTTATTTTTTCAAATAATATCTATTAATTGTGGCTGCACAGTAGTAGTAGTAATTGGTTTTGGTATTTAGGTTTTCGGACCCGTAGGGTGAACTTTGGAATCCTAGTAGGTAACCCGCCGCTATCCGTTAGTCCGTACGACGATCATTTTTTACAGAATACGTTTTCTTATATCCCGCGATTTAAAAATAAGTAAAGAAGATTTTTTTTTTTTATAAATTAAAGGAAAAATTTGTATTCGTACAACGGTACTCCATAAGAACATCAAACTCTGTATGTGTGTAGTGTGAGTACAAGAAAAATAATAATACCGCTCTAAAGAATATAAACATAATAAAGTACGAGTTGGTCTCATCTCTTCATTTTACTCTCGCAAAATATATAGGGTACTTGTCTACTTATGTTTGACCTAGAATAAAATTTCGTGGAACCCTTCGTATGTAAATTTGTATATGTCATTTGACCGGTATTTTTCATCTCTGGAATCGTCTTTAGTTTTTTTTTATAAATTTCTGCGAAAAATATATTAAAAATGATTCCTTATTATGTAGACGTTGCGCAATGCGAGCACTACGCGTTCAACGTTGAAGTGGATGGCTTTCTCAAACTGTACTCCACGCCCCTAGCGTGGGAGGACGCCTTCGTAAGATGTCACAAAATGGTAAGATTAATTCCTCTTGTATTCAATTTACTGGTAAACGAGCGGCTAGCCGGCTGCTTGGTGCGATCGAGGGTGGATTGGTTACCTTAGCTCGAGTGTGTGGTACCGCTCGCTTCGCTCACTCATGTTCCATGTACCTACAGATCTCGATGTGTTACAGGCGCGGTGTTGGCGTCTCCGCTGAACAAAGAGCTAGCTAAAGCACTGCTCTCACAGATGAAACAGTTTGGTGTGAATGGTCGCATTTTCATCGGCACCCATGCTTTGTTCTCTGACGGAAACTACGTCTCTGTAGAAGGTCAGTCAACTTCTGTAAACATTTTCGAATTGATGAAATTGTCGATTCGACTATTTTTCATTGTTAATGCTAGTTGCGTGTATGTTCCAGGAGTGCCAGTGTCTGATATGGATATAAGATGGGCTTCAGGTGCTCATTGAGTGGGCACCGGAGACTGCCTCATTATGTCTGGCGATGGAAGCACGTATTACTCGTCATGCGCGGTGGCACTACCCTTCGTATGCTACAGGGAACGCGGCAATCAAACAATGAACGAATGTGGCACCTTTGATAATGGTGAGTTAATTACTGATTACAAAGAAATACAACATTGAAAAAGAATACTTCTGTGTTCGTTTTGATAGATGCAGTTCTGTAGCGGCATCTACCGCCACTTATTAACTATGTATAAAAAGGCCTGATGTTACCGCGTGTTCTCCGCGTGATTTGAACAGATATAACAGCCTGTCAGCAATGATCGGGCAACTGCAATTGCCCACTAGACAACACCTGTCTTGTCAGAGGATCTTTCCTTCTGAACGGAGGTTAGGTACTTAACCTCCTGTTTCGCATACCATTATAGTTCTTGAAAACTGATACGGTCGGCGTATCAGTTCCTTCATGGTGGTTCAGTTAAAAAAATGATTATTTTAACCTACCCGCCAAGCCAATCGGAGAGGTCATGATTTAAGCAGTCTATGTATGCAGGTATTTAGGTACGTGTCAATGTATATACGTATGTATAGCGTAGTTTAGACGCTGCATACTGAGACGATTTTGATGATTTAGGTGTCAATTCGTTGTTATGGTCCGGGTGACAAAGGCTTTATTTTATTTACCGATCTGAAAAAAGGAGGAAGTTTTCAAATCGGTTATACTTTTTTGTGTTTGTTACCTCAGAAGTCCGTCATTTATGATCAGATTTGGAAAATTATAATTTTGTTTGTAAAGATATTATGCAGATTGGTTCCATTTTTGTCAATATCTCGAATGGTTAAACAATTGTTACGAAACAATTGTTATTAGCTGCAACGTTCTGATGAAAATGGTACCATTGAACTGATCTGATGATAACACCAGAAGGTAGGCACGGAACTCCATAGTATCCTAGCCGTGTTTGGGCTTATCGGAATTGCCATGAGATGTACTCGTAAGTTCATTCGAAAAATTGCTGTTTAGTTTCAAATAAAAACAATACAAAGTGAAAAATAACTTTAATTTCGGAAGTCAGTGTCAAAATCCAGCAAACAAAGATTTGTTCCGATCGGATCCCCCCGATCTGATCCCTTGCTGGTTTTTTTTTATTATTTCCTATCTGATCCACTATAAATTTTGACATTCCGGTCTGATCCCCTTACTCTTTTTGACAGGTAACAGTCAAGAGGATTCAGTGGTTTACATAAAAAAAAAAAAATATATGTACTTATGTGTTTAATATCATCACAGGCAATTAGACATTTGGTATTTCGATTTGG
This sequence comes from Orthosia gothica, assembly GCA_949775005.1. Lineage (NCBI taxonomy): Eukaryota > Metazoa > Arthropoda > Insecta > Lepidoptera > Noctuidae > Orthosia > Orthosia gothica. The sequence goes on from OX459034.1 coordinate 19,879,310, forward strand.
AGATAACAAAAACATAAAGAGAAGTTCCAGAGCAAATTAAAATTTGGAGTTAAATTAATGATATGACAAATAAATTAAAAATCATCATCATCATATCAGCCGAAAGACGTCTACTGCTGGACATAGGCCTCCCCAAAGCGTTGCCATATTAAACGGTCCCATGCGTCCCGCATCCAGCGGATCCCCGCAACCTTAACCAGGTCATCGGTCTACCTGATGGGAGCACTTTGAAGTTAACGTCCACCGGTTCACGGTCGCCACAACAGAACTTTTCTGTCCCATCAGCCATCCGTTCTGCGAGCAATGTGCCATGCCAACTGCCACTTAAGTTTAGCAATCCTTCATGTTAATGTCGATAACCCTGGTTCTCTTGCGGATTTTTCTGATTCGATCACGCAAGGATACTCCCAGCATAACCCTCTCCATTGCCCTTTGGGTGACTGTAAGCTTTCTGATGAGGCCCACTGTGAGCGACCACGAAACAGAGACTTTTTTTTTTTAGACTCGCGCTTTGCTACTATCTCACCATCAGGTAAGCGATGATGTGGTCGATGGTGAAACACGCTTGACTAAAAATAACTTGTTCACTCTTGCCTTAAAGACCCTTAGATTGTAGCTGTCGGGAAACACAGACACTGGTAAGGAATTCCACTCCTTAGCTGTACGCATAATAAAAGTGTTCTCAAAATGTATTGTGAGTATAGGTGGGATGTCCGATGATAAAACGGGCTAGGCGGAATTAGATCTTGCAATTCCATCGCACACTCCCTGAAATGTAACCGTTAAAAAACCGGCAAGCTGGCAACAGATAAGAACAGTAGTAAGAAGTAATTGAGGAGCTGTTCCAGCGTGAAGTACCTTCTCACCTTTGTAAGGATTCTCAACTTTTTGGCAGCCAGCTGAGCATTTGTCTCAATATGTGGGCCATAATTGAGAGTCGATGTCAACGCAACGCCAAGAAGCTCAAGATGACCCGTTATTGGCACGGTCACATCTTGCAAAGTTGGAGCCGGGTGAAATTGGCTCTTCTTGGCGGAAAAAAGAAACGCCTGAGTTTTAGCAGCATTAAACCTGACCGGAGACTTCCTGCAAGGACATGTTAAAACGCTCCATCACAGCCTCACGGAGGAACTGTATCTGCGGCCCGGTAGCCCGTGCGTTGGACAAGTATCTCTCATCAGCAGCCATAGGTCATAACAGGCAAAACACACTGGTCATGGTCAAGGCGAGTGATGTACTCGCCATTGATGTTGATGCCTAGCCCTCTCCAGTCCAGAATCTTGTTAACATCCTCCAGTACAGCGGTGAACAGTTTTGGAGATATGACGTCTCCCTGCCTCACACCTCGCTGCAGAAGGATAGGTTCCGAGGTCTGATCCTGAAGTTAAACTGACATGGTGGCGTTTTTCTACAAACACTTCAACACTTCGATGTACAGGTAATCGATCTGGCACTGTTGGAGAAACTGTAGTACAGCCCAAGTCTCGATCGAATCGAAGGCTTTCTCGTAGTCCACAAACGCTAAGCAGAGAGGCAGGCTATACTCTTCGGTCTTCTGTATAACCTGCCGCAGCGTATGTATATGGTCTAAGGTATTGAAGCCTTTACGGAATCCGGCTAGTTCGGGAGGCTGGAAATCGTCAAAACTGCGCGCGGACTCTTGAAAAAAAGCTTGTAGATATGGCTAAGAAGTGAGATGGGCCTAGTCCTTCAACAGGGCATTGTAGCCCTTCTTGAAGAACAGTACCGCCACACCTCTGCACCATGCCTGTGGCGTTTTCTCCTCGAGTATGACGGAATCAAACAGCTTCTGAAGGGTCTTATGTACTGGTTTTCCACCCGCCTTCAGGAGTTTGAACGTTATTCCGTCATCACCCGGTGCCTTGTTGTTCTTAAGCTGTTTAAGAGCTATCCTAATCTCGTACAGGCCGACGTCCGGCATATCTTCGGTATAGTGTCGGGTCAATCTAGCTCTCGGGTCATTTGCTAGATTTTGCGATGGGTTTACTGGTCAACGTGTACAACTGCCCATAGAATCTCTCGATCTCCCTCAGAAACTCCGGTTTGGCGGATACAATCCTGCCATCATCGGTCTTCAGTTACGAGAGCTGGCTCTGCCCAATAGTCAGATCTCTGGCAAATCTCGGTTTCTTTTCAAATTTTATGTGTTTGGTGGGCTCAATATTACACCATTGTTACGTCTTATATTGTTCCGATCTTTAATTGATATTTGATGCTCTGGCTACCCTATATGGCATGTAAGCATGATATGACGTATATTTAGACGAAACGTTGTGTTTGTGTTTGTAAAATTATACTACTTGGGACTAGAGTTGCCGATGCATTCCACCAGCTTTTACGACAAATCTTTTACGGTTCAAGCGGTGCGGTTGTGGAATGCTTTGCCCGTGTCAATAAGGCGTGCTCAATCTCTGCCCATTTTTAAAACTATGGTGAAGAATCACTACCTCTCTCTTTAATAGTTGTTTTTCTTGATTTCTTAGTTTTGTTCCATACTTGTTACTGTTTATATTTGTCTCTAAAGTATGTATATATATATGTATTTATTTTCTATATAAATAGTACACCAAACTTACCTACAGTACTGTCTTTCCTTTCATTTTTAAAATCCATCCAAAGGTTGTCTTGAAAAGATCGCTTTTAGCGATAAGGCCGCCCATTGTGTCACCCAGTGTAATGTTTTTTTTCGTCTATATTTTCTGTAACTAATATGGTGTACATACGTGGGACACTCAGAAAGTTTTGCGAAACTAAAAAAAATTGTTCTATACGTACATATATTTTTATTAAATCTTTTCAAAGTACTTTCCACCAGCCTCTATACAAAGATTCATGCGCCTAAACCAGTTTTCAAAACACTTTTTCCAGTCCGCCGCAGACACCTCGTTTACAGCCTGCTCGAACGCAGCCAGCGCATCTTCCGGCGACGAAAATTGTATCCCTTTGAGCTGATTTTTTATTTTTGGGAATAAAAAGAAGTCACACGGTGCTAGATCAGGGCTGTAAGGAGGGTGACCCAGGAGTTTGACTGGCGTGCTGTCCAGGAAGTCCCTCGTTTTGAGTGCGGTGTGCGCAGGTGCATTGTCGTGGTGGAGCAGTAGCCCGCGGAGCCCTGTGTTTGGTCGCTTGTTGCTTATAACAGAGAAAACTTCTGGCAAACATTTGGTAGTATACCATTCGGCATTAATGCTTCTTTGATCCCGTAAGGGAATTGATACCAAGTGGCCAGTCAAATTAAAAAAGCTAGCGATCAAAATCTTACCCCCGCTTCTAGATCGCTTCACTTTGGTAGGCGTTGGCTCATTTTGAAACACCCAAACAGTCGACTGGCGCTTGGTTTCTGGGTCGTATTGATAAATCCAGGACTCATCACCTGTAACGATGTCGTAAACACGCCGAGACGAGCCTGCTTCAAATTTGTTAAGCATATCACGGCACCATTCCACCCGGGCCTGCTTCTGAGCATCGGTGAGGTTGTGCGGCACCCAGCGTGATACTATCCTCCTCACGCGAAGATGGCTGTGTAGAATCTCGTGAACGCTTCCCGATCCAATCTTCAATATGTGTTGAATCTCCTGATATGTAATTCGCCTATTGTCTTGGATTAAATTTTTCACTGCTAGCACGTTTTCTTCGGTAACAGCCGTCAAAGGGCGACCGCTTCTTTCGTCATCCCCCAAAGTTGGTCGACCGCGCTTGAATTCGTTATACCAACGATACACGGTTGCCTTGGAAGGGCCTTCATCCATGAATGCCATTTGAAGTCTATCGTACGATTCATCCGGTTTCAGGCGACACTTGAAATCGTATAAAATCATAGCTCTAAAATTTTCCCGGCGCAGATCCATATTTCAGTGAGACACAATACTTTGAATTAACTCGCAAAAAATGTGGAGGGAAATTTTGAAATTGGAACTTACTTATTTTTACTTATAAATAATCATATTTTCGAAAAACATTATAACTGGCCAGTCTCCCATATATAAAAACTTTTTTTCGCAATACTTTCTGAGGGGCCTGGTATTTCAGTGAGACACAATACTTTGAATTAACTCGCAAAAAATGTGGAGGGAAATTTTGAAATTGGAACTTACTTATTTTTACTTATAAATAATCATATTTTCGAAAAACATTATAACTGGCCAGTCTCCCATATATAAAAACTTTTTTTCGCAATACTTTCTGAGGGGCCTGGTAATAAAGAGTATTCTATTCTATTCTATTCTATTCTACCTACTCCTTTTTTATATTTAGAATCAATATAGTAGCAACCCTAGTGACTCCGGCAAGTTTAGGTAACAATTGTCGAGGCCGGCGGCAGTGGTCCTTTTGTATACTTTCTATTTTGTGCTAACACTGTGACATTGCTAACCATTTTCTCCTAGTTAACAAAACTTAGATAATGGCCGAGACGATATCAAGGCAGCACAATGCATACCCATATTTTTGCAGGTTAAAATGATTAAAAAGAGTTCAAACCGGGTGCGGTGACTTGGCCAAGACGCAAATATAGATTCGTTGTTCCTCAATACTAATTTACACGTTTCCATTACAATAAGAATTACGAACATAATAATAATATGTATTTCAATAAACCCTGTATGTGTTTTTTGTTGCCGACTGTCTAAAATCTGTTAATAGATAACTAGGGTATCCGACCGGACTATTTAAATTTATTTGTGATACCCTGAACGGTGGAGCGGTGGATCAGACCGGAATAGAAAATATTATAAAAATAACTGATCCCCAGGAGATCAGATAGGAGGGACCCGACTGGAATAAATCCAAACAAAACCAGAAACACTGACTTCCGAAATTAAAGTTATTATTCACTTTGTAGTGTTTTTTTAGGAAAAAAGCATTTGATACATGTACTATATATATTAAAAAAGTGACGGTAACCGATTTTTTTTTGCTTTAGTACGAAAGCACGTGGAATATGGATGTACTATCCTCAAATGTCATATTTCTACGAAACTGAGGTTTGCTGTTAGAGAACCCAACTATAGGTTAAGCTCGCCTTTGTACATAAATTGTCCTATTGTATTTGTATGTTTTTTTTTTGTACAGTAAAGAATAAGAATATGAAATCTAAGAGAAAAACATTCTTAGTTCAGAAAAATAAAATAGTTCAATTCAAAGTAACAAAATCTAGCAAGAGAAAAGAAATTTTAATACATTTCAACGTTCATGAAAATCTGATATTTGAGCTAAGTATTTGTCAGCAGCTCCGAATAAAAATTTATATATTTTCCGTTTTAGTTTTAAATTTTATGTTAATGAACTTTAAAATGTCCATGAGCTTTATTAATTAAATAAAATTAATTATCAGAAATTAACAAAACCAAACGCAACCTCGGCGAGACTTTTTCGCCACCCTTCACAAGCATTTTATTTGAATTCCAATTTTTTTTCAGAATATCGTCTCAATCAGCAAACAGGCAGTTGTTACAAGATCCATCTCGAAAGACTGGCTTGGACCTATGCGCACAGTATATGTCACTCTGAGGGGGGTTACCTGGTCATCCTGAACAACGAAGAAGAGGCCAGGATCGTCAAAGACATGTTCCCTGCTAGTTTGCAAAATGTGTGGGCATATGATGGATTTCTCATAGGCCTGGTATCCTGGAGCAAGGAACGCATCTGGACTAGCATTCACGGTAAGATACCAGTTCATTAAGGCGCAGAGCCTCTGTTACTGATTTTAAAATGAACATCACGTCTAAACGGATAGTTGTAATTTAAAACAAAAACGAATTCTAGACCATTTTCTTAATTATTTTGTTTTGTGAAAATTTTGAATTTTATTTGTATAACTTAGTGTCATTAGTTGACGCGGACAAAAAAACGATAATCGCGCCAAAACCACTAGGCGTATTTTTGTTTCAAAGACAATTTATACTCCATTTGAAATAACATAAGAAATTTCTACAAACCTTTTCTACAGTCCGTTCAACTAATTTTGAGTTCTATCCCGTAAATATAAGGATAGCATAAAAAGCATAAACCTGTTACCAAAAGAAACTGTTTATTACAGCTGCCATTTGTCATATCACCAACGCAATAGAAGTCAAAATCGGTTGAACGGGCTGTAAAATGGGCTTATTTGAATCCCATCAGAAACATCATTCAATACTAAGAATATGCGCGTTTGTTGAGTACGCCGACAAAAGAATTGAGATATAAAGGGTGTCAAGTTCTGTATCCTGAAATTTATTTACAAAAACATATTTTTTTCTAAAATTAATCTAAAAACACAATTTCTTGCTTTTTCTGCTACAAAAATATTTGCTATTTTAAAATATAACTTCTTAAATTTGAAAAGTCGAATTATTTACAGCAGATAACTTAGGATATATTGTAGCTCAAGATTTGACTGTATTGAACTTGGCTCCCTTTTAACCCCCGCCGCAAAAAAAGGGGTGTTATAAGTTTCACGTGAGTTGCTGTGTATCTGTGTATCTGTGTGTCTGTCTGTGGCATCATAGCGCCTAAACGGATGAACCGATTTTGATTTAGTTTTTTTTTGTTTGAAAGGTGATTTTGTCAAGAGTGTTCTTAGCTATGTTTGAATAAAATCGGTTCAGCCGTTCAAAAGTTATGGGCGTTTTACTGTTTGAATCGGGGTGTTTTCGCAAGCTAAACGTCAAGGGGTTTTTTAAATTTTGAAATTTTACTTGTTCACATTGATGTTTTTGTTGGGATATTATTACTTTTTGTACAGAAATTATTAGAAGGTACTTATTCGATATATAGGCGATAGTCGAATTGTCAAAATGATAATGGGATTTTTCGATATCACTTGTCAATCCCATACAATTTAGCATTTTTGACAACCGCTATCGCCACGCTTTCGATGATAGAATGTCACTTGTCTATGGCGTCAGGTAACAGACAGAAAGACAGACCACGTTATGCATTACTATGACCGGATACAGACCGCACGACTTTCGTACCAGCGCCAGCGCCCGCGCACTCTTTCAGTAAAATATTAATAATAAAGATATTTACTGAACTAGACAAACGTAATTACATTCCCTTAACTACATACTCATCTGCCTAGCCTTTTCCCAATTGTTGTTGGGGTCAGCTTCCAGTCTTACCGGATTCAGCTGAGTACCAGTGTTTTACATGGAGCGACTGCCTATCTGACCTCCACAACCCAGTAACTGGGTAACACGATACCCCTTGGCAAGACTGGTGTCAGATCTCAAGCTTCTGACTACCCGTAAAGGCTGTCAAAGATCTTCAAATGACAGCCGGGACCAACGGCTTAACGTGCTTTCCGAGGCACGGAGGAAACTCGCTATGTTGAAATGGTCACCCATCCACGGACCGATCTCGGCAAGCGTCGCTTAACCTTGAAGATCGACCCGTGCAGCTGTTATTATTTAGCCACGAGCTCCTCCTTAACTACATACTAATGAATATATTTGTCACTTTCAGGTGATAGGTTTGAAGATGTGTTCAACAAATGGCAGGCCGGAGAGCCTAACAATTATGCCGGGGTCGAGAATCGAGGGCAATTACGATGGAACGGTCTATTAGACGACGTCGATGACGACACGACCAGGCATGAGGCTATGTTCGCCTGTGAAAAATCTCCTAAATCTGAAGAAATACCGTACTGAAAAATGATGAGATTGTGTAGTGCTTGTGATAAATCTCAAAATTATGTGAATAAATAATAATAAAAAAGAACAAAAATTTATGAAAAATTATGAATGAAAAAAATTATGATATAAAAAAAAATTATGTGAATTTGTGCTTTCTTTTTTATTATTAAAACCATTAAAAATAAATAACTTAAGACGAAATGAACTTGTTTTTTTTTTCAAACCTTTTTTGTGTTATAAAAAATATTTGGAATTGAAATATCTGTTTGCACTTAAAACATGCATCAAACTGTCTACAGCGTGCTACAATACTACTAGCAGTATTTTACTGACGGGTAGTATTACCTAAAAACATAAAAATAACTTTAAAAATATTAAAAACAAAAACATAAATAATCCGAATTCCAATCAAAAATACTGATTCCACAGCAAAATAGTTACCTCAAAAGATTCAAAATCAAAATGTATTTATTCAATTAGGCCATTAAGCGGCACTTCCGAACGTCAAAAAAAAAAAAATTGAATCTAATACTTATTGATTCTACCGTCCATTCGGAAATGTAGCTTGTTGTGGAGAAGAATTGACAAGAAACTCCACACATACTCTTTTAAAAAAAATGTGTTTTACAAGTATTTGGTTACATTATCTTGTTGAAAAAAAAAAACATACATGTGAGAACGATGTAAAAAAAACAAAAAAAAGTAACGCACTTAAAAGCTTCTACAGTAAAACAAACAATTAAAAATACAATAAATAGGTAATTAAAAACAGGCGGAGGCAGCTAAGTTATGACCAATCCCAACTGATGGCGCCCGTTCACGAACATTACACATGGATCGGCACCACTCAGCTCAACCATCATGAAGGGAACCGAATGATCCAACACATGTGCCACCATCAGAGAGACATTAGAGAGAGCATGACACACTATCAACTGCCAGGGCACACTGAAGTCAACGTACGACACAAAGGTATAGCAAATGGTAGATTTACAGTTGGTACATAGTACTCACATATGTGCTGTGCAGTTATATAAAATAAAAATAAATTGAGTTTATACAACACAAATACATTCATACAGTCTTCAGCAGGTCCAACAATACTTCAGAACTTTTCTGCTTATAACTTGTTATTGTACCCTAGTGACTGTGGAGCTGGACTAGCGCTGAGCCAAGCATTTTTATCAGCGATGTAATCCCCTAACTTATAATATGCCTGCCTGCATAGTGTGCGTTTTATAAAAGTTTTGAATTTCGCCTCATTCAGTTCTAGAATGTGAGGCGGTATTTTATTGTAACATTTTATACAGTACCCCATAAAAGATGACGCTACTTTAGCCAGCCTGAAACCTGGTTGAATTAATTGGTCCCTATTTCTAGTAACATAACCATGTCTATCGCTGTTTTTACTAAAAAGATGTAAATTCTTTCTCACTCACATGATGTTTTCGTAAATATATTGATAAGGTACCGTCATGATGTTAATGTCCTTAAACAGTTCCCTTAGAGAATCGCGCCGGCGAAGATTGTATATCGCTCTGATGGCTCGTTTTTGCAGAATAAAAATTGACTGAATGTCTGCAGCCCTTCCCCATAGTAATATACCGTAAGACATTATGCTATGAAAGTAACTAAAATAGACCAGCCTCGCGGTATCTACATCAGTAAATTGACGAATTTTTCTAACAGCATAAGCTGCCGAACTTAATCGCCCCGCAAGTGATATAATATGAGGACCCCATTGTAACCTTGAGTCTAGCGTGATCCCCAGGAAAACCATTTTGTCGACGAATTCTAGCTTCTCGTTGTTTAATATAATGTCACAATCATAACTTTTGACATTCGGCAAGGCAAATTTTACACACTTCGTTTTTTTAGCATTTAAAACTAAATTATTAGCAGTGAACCAATTCAGAACTTGCTGCAATGCATTATTTACGTCGACGACGTTACTCGTACGTCTATTTATCTTAAAAATCAAAGAAGTGTCGTCAGCAAATAACACCATGTTTAGTTTTTTTTTCAATAGATGGGGTAAATCATTAATGTATACTAAAAATAAGAAAGGACCTAAAATTGAGCCTTGGGGTACCCCCATTTTCACGTTCAACCCCGACGAATTGACACCGTTTATTTGGACTAATTGCTGTCTATCATTCAAATAGGATTTTACTAAACTTAATCCTAAAAGGCCGAGCCCGTAATGCTGAAGTTTCAAAAGCAATGTTTCATGATCAACGCAATCAAACGCCTTTGACAAGTCGCAGAAAATACCTAGGTGACACCAACGTCCTTTGGTGAAACCATACTGTTTCTCGTGTAGGATTTTATTCGTATTAAAATGAATGAGCATTTGAATTAGCATTATCTTTTCAAATACCTTGCTGAAAACCGGCAGCACGGACACTGGTCTATAATTATTTCTGTCTTTACTGTCCCCGGATTTAAAAAGTGGTATAACCTTACTATGTTTCATTAGATCCGGAAAGACTCCTTGATCTACACACAAATTAAAAATCAAAGCTAAGTACGGCGCTATAGTCTGAATAATGGAGGTACAAACTTTGATGGACATGCCCCATAGATCTTCGGTCAGTTTTACCTTTATTTGCTTAAAAGCATTTATTACTGTTATTGGGTTTATATGTGAAAAGTGAAATTCAGTCGGGCAGGCTGAAACGTTAGCGTGTAATAAACCAGAAGCGAGCGACGGCGAAGAATTTAAGGGTTCAGTAGTTTTAATTGGGATGCTGGTAAAGAAATTTACAAATTCTTGAGCAACTTCTTTGTTGTCTCTAATAAGTCTATGTGTAGTCTCAAGCGTGTAATCAGTATTATTTCTTTTGTTCCTGTTTGTTTCATTGTTTATAATTTTCCAAACCGTCTTAATTTTATTTTCTGCGAATTTAACCTTATTGCTAATGTATATAGCCTTAGCTAGTTTTTCTTTGAACAACTAAGAAAACATTTTTGTATAAAATATTACCATCATTCACTGTGAGGTCCTGATAACTTAACTTACCAATTAAAGTGCTGTTAAATTTATTTAATTTACCGGATGTTATTGGTCTGGATTGAATCTGCACTTTTTGTATTGGTATGCTGGACTCAAATGTTACCAGTAGCCCACTATGATCCAATAGACAATTCATAATGGCTTTGTTAAAGTATTCACAACAACAAAAAACATTATCAATACATGTAGCAGTAGTCACAGTTGTTCGGGTTGGTTCCTCAAACACATGGATCTGGGAGACGACGCCGTCATCTCCTTCGAACCTAACCTATCCGTGTCAGGGTGCCCTAAGCTCCCGAGCTCGCTTCGCTCGCTCTTGGACTTATTTTGTTATATGTGTGAGTATAACGTTTGTACGGTCTGGTTAGTATATCTGATGTAAAAAAATATATGAATGATGGAAATAAATTCGTAGGTGATTATTTATTTGATGTGCAATTAATAATATCCCTTATAATCAATCAATCAGTCTTGATTTGTAAACATAAGTAGATTACAGCAGTGTGCAAGATGTTACAATAAAAAATAGTTTCTATATATTTTGCCATGTGGCGTACAAATATACAATGAGGCTTTTGCCAATTAGGTAAGTTAATTTATAATAATTCCGTTATCAATGTAAATTTTTTGTTTAATTTGATATGTCAAGTAATGCCAATAATTAATTATAAATGGGATCATGTTAGTAATAAATGGTTTTAATGTCAATAAGTTATTGTTAACAGAAAAGTTTAAAAGTGATATTATCCACAGAATTGCAAAGTCATCATTATACATATTTTTCATGGGGCATGCTATGATGGCAAATATTATTATGTCAAAGAACTGTCATCAAAATAGTCACTGAGACAATAGTAACATTTCTGTATTAATATATTACGTAATGTATGCTTGAAATTGACTAAATTGAGACTTTTTATTGCGCTGGGCAACTTATTAAATATTCTCTGGACCATACAGAAGAAGCTTTTACTCACTAAAGCCAGCACAAGGTACTTTAAGCTCTAACTTATTTTTATCACGAAGTTTCCTGTAATGACTTTTAAAAGCTATTTTATATAGAGTGGTGTTTGTTTTGACAAATACATTTACTTCATAAATATACAGAGCAAGGTTAGGATTTTGAGGCTTTTAAATAGAGGTTGACAACTGTCAGTACTCTGTGAACCACACATAGCTCTGATGCATCTTTATTTGGGATTTGAAAACATACTCTTTTTTACTGAATTGGCCCAATATATTATGCCATATCTTAGTGCGGATGCAACATAGCCATGGTAGGCCATTACAAGAGATTCTAAGTTTACAATTTTAGCCAATTTATAGAGGGCATATGCAAATTTATTAAGTTTTTTACAAATATCGTCGGTTTGCGGTTTCCAGGACAAGTTATTATCTATAATAACACCAAGGAATCTAGTCACAGTTGCCGACTCTATTTTGGTCTCCAAATAGTTATTGTCAACTTTTATATTAGAAATTCTTTGATAGAAATGCATTATTTTAGTCTTTTCTAGATTTATGACTAGATTATTATTATTTAGCCAAGTAATTATTTTGTTTAATTTCATATTGATTTCTGCTTCGTATGTATTAGGATCGTCACATTTTATTACTTCCGTGCTGTCGTCAGCAAATAGTACCATAGGATGCTTTATTTCCCCAGGTAGATCATTTATATAAGTTAAAAATAGTGGAGGTCCTAACACACTGCCTTGTGGGACTCCGCATTTAACTATGCTACTACTAGATCGGTATATTCTTTCATTTCCAGTGCGTGGGCATATTGGTGTTAATTCTAAAATCTGCTTTCTATTGTGTAAGTAAGATTCAATAATATTTAAAATATTGCCTCTTAAACCTTATTTCTCTAATTTGTTTGAAAGTATCTTATAGTCTACATAGTCAAAAGCCTTTGTAAGGTCCATATATATAGCACATACGGGATTTCTTTTATTTACATTCGGTAGGATAGGGCGTATCAGATCATGTAAAGCCATGTTAATTGTCCTGTTCTTACGAAATCCTTTCTGTTCATTAACTAGAATGTTTGATTTCTCTAGGTACGTATAAAGTGTTTCATATATGACCCTCTCAAATACTTTCGAAAATATATGTATCAAAGCAATAGGTCTATAATTTTTCATGAGACATTTGTCCTTATCTTACGAGTATGAAGCTGTTTGTACCGAACCCTCGGTGCGCGAGTCTGACTCACATTTGGCCGGTTTTGCTGTCTAATAATACTTACATAGTATATAACAAAGTCACTGCCCGATGTCTGTCTGTCCCTATGAATGCTTAGATCTTTGAAACTACGCAACGGATTTTGATGCGGTTTTTAAATAGATAGAGTGATTCAAGAGGAAGTTTTATAAGTATTATACACGCGGGCGAAGCCGCTGGCAAAAGCTAGTAATTAATAAATGATTGATTAGTATTTTCTTCTTTTGCCTTAAAAATAACTTCTTAAAAAAATATTGATAGGCATTCATTACTCAAAGTAAGTTGCATACGTCACGAGACGAACGTTGCTCTACGGGCTACGGTTTCGTAGCACTCGAGCTACGCCGTAGCAAGACGTGTCGTACCTATGTTTTCCTTCACTTCAAGTTGCATTGCAAGCTTATTTTACCAAGGGCTTCGTCCGAGTGAATGTAAAAATTATGCCTCGGTATAGAACTACTCGGGTAAATATTATCCAAATTTAAAATGTTTTATTTCACATAGGCCTACATTGTCAAATAAAAAACGTCAGAATCAAGTGCACGGTACGAATATGCTACTTCCTATGAAGAAGAACTGGCAAAAAACTGCACAATTACTTTTTTAAAACAATAATATAGATTTTCACAATGTTTCCATGATTCAGTGTTTATAGTATGAGAGGACAGTGTAGACCATTCAACAAAGTAATTTGTTGAATTTGTTACTGATATGTGAGTAACGTGCATCGACAGATAGACCAGAATTGATGAGTCTACGAAGGCAATCCTTTGTCCTAATCTAATCCAGGTCATGCGTGGGTGTCTACCCGTGTACCAAGTTCGAAGTTTCATCCAAACTGTTCAGCCGTTGTTGAGTTGAGGCGTGATTGATTAACAAACATCCATCATTTGTAGATTATTATTTATATTATCATGCAAGTACTAGAGCACAATGGTAACCAGAATTATCAAGGTTCATCGAACTCTATATTATAAGTTTTTTTTTAATCAGTATGGTTTAGCTGTAAACTCCATGGTTTATGTGGCAGAAAATTTCTAGTAAAATTTATGAAGATTTCCTTCAATTATTTTTATATCAAAATGAGTTTAAATTTTATTTGCTTAAAAATATTTTATTTTATACCTTTATTTAAATAAAATTATGCGAATGGGTATGGTGTGAATGTGTGTGTGATGTGTACTAAAATTATATGTATGTAATGTGATGTGTGTGTATGGTGTGATGTGTGTGTGTGTGCGTGTGTTTATGTGTGTGTGTGTGTATGATGTGTGTATATCTTTCTTCCCCGTTTGTCTAGTGCTCGCAAGCGTTACTGCTTATTATATATAGCAACATTGACTGTGTTATCTGTGCTTGCTTGTCACTGGAACTTCCTTCCGACTTGCTAATACTATCATGTACTGTGTCTCGCCATATTATAATAAACTATATAATTTGCCAGAACCGCCTTCATATTTTAACGTAACACTGCTAAGGTACTGGGTTTGATGCCTGGGTCGGCAGAGTGTTAATGTTTTTTTTTTATCTGGGATTTCTTAGTAGCAATTCAGAGCCTGTATTCATGGTTGATGGCAACATGCTCGCCTCTATTACAAGGGTCTAAAATAAAACAAATGTGAAATGTCGATGTACCATAAGTACATACCATCTGGGAACACAGGCTTTGGGTAGCCCTAGTCGACGGCACGAACTATTTTGCTCTCTGTTAAAATGCATGCTACCTGATCCAACAACACGTGCGAAAGAGATAGATACTGTGATGAGCAGTAAGAAGCTAGTTCGCGTACGAATACTGACTTTTGGAAATTTGTAGCGAAATGGATGTTGATTTAGGACGAAAACGAGTGCGCGAAATTTTATAAAGAGACCTGTGGGAATATGGATATCATGAAAAAATTACTTAATGTATCTGTTCAAAATAAAATTATTTGCATTGTTGAACTACTAATCTATCCCTGCATGGTGACTGTTTTGCAATTTCCCTTTTCTTATGGTATTTATTTGCGCCCAAACATGCGTTAAAATTAGTCTTGGAATATGGAAATTTCGACGCTCATAACTTTTAAATATATGTTTCTTTTTACTTTTTTGTTTACATACAGGGCTTGATAATGATAAGACATATTAATATCACTTTTTATTTTGAACGTACATCGTCAAACAGTGGAGTAATCGCCAGACTACGTTCGTATGGAAGAAAGATCGACCAGGGCAACCTTAATCTTACTTCTATACTAATACTAATATTATATTATTATAACCTTGTCCAGCTGTTTCACTTATCATCTACCTGACTACCTACCTATCAGTTAGCGGCCAATTCGTTAGTCAGTTAGCCCTGACCATTACAAAGCTAGAGCAATATAGCTAGAGCTGGTGAGCTACAGCAATACAACTAGAGCAATACAGCTAGCGCAATATACCTAGAGCAATTTAGCTAAAGCCATACAACTAGAGCAATATAGCTAGCAATACAGCTAAAGCTGGTGGGCTTGGGCAATATTACAAGAGCAAAATAGCTAGAGCAATATCACAAGAGCAATGTAGCTACTGCTTGTAAGCTAGAGCAATATAGCTAGTGCTTGTGAACTAGAACAATATAGCGCAATTTTTCACATTTTTGATGACGGGGTTTACCGTCAAACCCTTTCATTCCATCTTAGTTAAAAAATTTAAATCCTTTTTTAATACTCATCATCCTCCTGTTATTATCCCAATTAGTTTTTCAGTAGCGTGACATGTTTCCTCTAAAATTATTCAGCCAATAAAATAAGTTTTAACCGATGCTCAAAAACGAGGATATTTTTTTTTATTGTAACCTTTCTAGCTTGACCCATCACCATGGGGATAGATACTCGCAGGCTTATTAGGTATCTTGCAAAAGCAAAACGATAGCAATTTTTGCGCAATAATTGCTCTTCCATACAGAAGTTTTAGTCCTTGCCGATTTTTTTTTTTTTATAATTTCTTTTGACAAACAATAATTGCTGATTGCTGTTTCTTACATATTTACCTTCTTACCATGGAGAGCCTCAGTAAAATGCTCGATGACCTCGTAGAGCTTCCGAAAGAGTGGGTCTTAAAATGAACATGGACAAAACCAAGGTCATGGTGAATGCCCATGTTACACCCACTCCTATTAAGATTGGAGACTCTACACTCGAAGTTGTAGACGATTATGTTTACTTGGGACAAACGGTCTAGTTAGGTAGGTCCAACTTCGAGAAAGAGGTCAACCGTCAAATCCGACTCGGCTGGGCGGCGTTCGGGAAGTTGCGTGGTATCTTCTCGTCCAATTTACCGCAGTGTCTCAAGACAAAACTCTATGACCAGTGTGTGTTGCCAGTGATCACCTATGGGACCGAGACGTGGTCTGTCACAATGGGCCTTATCAGAAAGCTTAAAGTCACCCAAAGGGCAATGGAGAGGGCTATGCTCGGAATTTCCTTGCGTGATCACGTCAGAAATGATGATATCCGCAGGAGAACCAAAGTTACCGACATAGCCCGAAGAATTGCCAAACTTAAGTGGCAGTGGGCAGGGCACATTGCTCGCAGAACGGATGGCCTATGGGGCCGAAAAGTTCTGGAATTGCGACCGCGAACCGGAAGACGATACGTTGGAAGGCCTCCCACTAGGTGGACCGATGACCTGGTTAAGGTTGCGGGAAGGCGCTGGAAGCGAGACGCATGGGATCGGTCAATGTGGCGACGCCTGGGGGAGGCCTATGTCCAGCAGTGGACGTCTTTCGGCTGAAATGAGGATGATGACATAATAAGCCTGCCGACCTACCTACTTACCAATATTTGAAGTTGAACCTACCAGTTGATGAAAGAATTTACCTTATCGTCCTAAATAAATAAACAGTTTCTGTCAATTTATTTTGAGAGGATTATTTACTTACACGAGTAACTGGTCTTTAAGGGTATGTTTGTGTTGGATTCTATAGAATTTTCCCGATTTTTAGGAAGGACTCTCACACAATAGGTGTAGTCATATTGATATTGTAGGTATAATATTAAGGGTCACACGGTTCACCTTGTCGTGTAGGTTACGTCTAGTTTTCTCATAAAATATCTTGTCGAATCAATTATGTTGGTACCTAAATATGACACTACTAGGTCATGCCCAGTGGCGGATTTGCCCGTAGGGCCAGTTGGCCCGGGCCTAGGGTGGCCAGATATTAGGGGCGGCCAAACGTGGAAAAAAATACACTAATGATAACAAGAAATTCTTGGGCGCCGGAAAGGGGTTAAGGAGGTGCACTTGCACCCCTCTGGCTTTCAAATAATGTACACAAAATTATAAAAAAGCCGTGTCACATACACAGTTCACGACCTTTACTACATAAGCAGATACATTTGTTCTATATGTTTATGAATAGGCCAAACAAACTTATTCGAGGCGAGTTGCTGAAGATGCACCTCCCTTGTTTTACTTGTGGGAATGGATGGATGTCCTCCGCCATGGGCGGGCGAAGATGTCTGTTAGACTCTAACTGACTAAAACTACGCTGTGTTCTGCAGCTACATTTGCCCGGGGCACTGGAATTTTTTCGCATTTCATCTTCCTCCGGCCAGGAATTGGCACGCATGAATTCATGCGCACCTCGCTTTGCGGCCTTATAGACCGTATACACTCCCTCATAATTGGTCTTACCACCGCTATTGTGGCGTTCCCTAAAGATGCACATGACAATATATAAACCAACAGATGTAATCAATACAAAATATAGAGGTGTTAATGTATCCCGACATGACTAAATTTCTGAATCAATTTCAATAAAAGTTGCCAAGAAAGTAATACATATGTAGTATCTACGTATTTAATGGGACGTGAGAAAAGGGTGGCTGGTACTAAACGGCCCAGGGCGGCCAATACTGCAAATCCGCCACTGGTCATGCCTAAATAGGTACACAGGTATTTAGTTACACAAGATTCTAATCGGATTATTCGTTGGTACTTATTTCAGTTTATTGCTAGGCAGATTTTAGCCACTTTATTGTTTGCTTTCGCGTAGCTAGCGTGGCATATTGTTTGATATATAACGTGGTCACATAAAATCAATAAATCTTCCTACCTTCAGTTTTATAAGGTTTGCCCTTCTCATGTCATCGTCATAGTAAAAAGTTTGAGCCGAAATACATCCCGATTTCCTGTGTTTTTTTTTCATTCCATTCGTACATCACCCATCGGGTTAGTCAAGGAAAGCAAGTCATTGAAGAAGATCGGTGACGCAAATGCCGACTGATTAAACGGGTTTTTTAGCAAAGCTTGCACTAGGTTTCTGAAACCTAGTGCACGCTTTTTGCACGATACGTCACAAATCAAATGTAAGTCAACTAGCGCGATTAGCTGTTGAAAATACATTGAACACACACACGTACTAGTTTTACAATCATTTTCGTTCTAGAAACAGGGCGGTAGATAGGTAGGTAATTTTATTTATTTTATTTTATTTTATTAGTTTTAAGAAAGCTTACAGTCTAATTACAAATAATAATAGGTAACTACAACACATTATCAAGTTGCTAATAACAAACCTCCACAGATTTATAACATATCGATTAATTCAAGCCGAACAGTTAAAGTTCAATGTGTACATAAGTAAGTAGGTTATCCCTATTTATTTAATTATTTATGTTGCTACGTATTAGTACAAAGTAGAAAGAACCACTAGCCGGTGCATTATTCACAAAAAATGATTTGGCTAAGAGCGTCCTTGCTGTGCTTATCCTAGTGCAAAATAAGTCAACATCGTGCTCAGAAGACACATCATTGAAACTTCGAGCGCTTCTTATAAGAAAAGCATTACGCCTATAATTAGTAGTGGAAGAAGAAACATCTAGAAGCGGCCTTTTAAGTAATCCAATAGTGTTAGTGCGAAATGATAACTTTGTTAGTAGCTCAGGGCAGTCAATCGAGCCATTCGCTATGCTATGCTATTATACCATTCATTAATGAGCCGCATACGATCTAATGGCAAAAAATGGTACCTCTTACAACGGTGACTGTAATCTATAGATACTTGGTGCGCCCTATAATCCAGATGTCTAAGAAACTTTTTCTGGATGCCCTCAATGCGTGACTTATGGATCTCATATTGAGGGTTCCAGACTTGCGATGAATACTCCAAGTGGCTGCGCACGAACGAACAGTATAAAACTTTGATAGGCTTCAGAGAACGGAAACAGGCTGAGGCTCTGATTACAAATCCTAGTGCCCTCGAAGCCTTGCCCACAATACCGTCAATGTGTTGGTCAAACAGTAATTTGCTATCTTATAATAAAATACTCTCCTCTTCTCTTCTTATTCGTTGTCTTCATTTCTGAAGTCGTGCCCGTCTTGGAACGCTATGCCGGAGTTACTGATGGCCAGGTTTCTACATAAGTACTACAAAGTGAGACTTGGTACCTGCCTACAGGGCCGGATCCTAGCCTAGCCTTTTCCCAATTGTTGTTGGGGTCGGCGTCTTACCGAATTCAACTGAGTAGCTGGTGTTTTACATGGAGCGACTGCCTATCTGACCTCCACAACCCAGAAACAGGGTAACACCATACCCCTTGGCAAGACTGGTGTCAGATCTCAAGCTTCTGACTACTCGTAACGACTGTCAAAGATCTTCAAATGACAGCCGGGACCAACGGCTGAGCGGGCTTTCTGAGGCTCGGAGGATCCTCGGTATGTTGAAATGGTCACCCATCCACGAACCGACCTTGGCAAGCGTTGCTTAACCTTGAAGATCGACCCGTGCGGCTATTATTATTTAGCCACGAGCTCCTAAATAACTTAACAATGTTGCGAACGCTAATAATGTTGCGAAAATTCTTAGGTGACATTTTCGTACTCACTTCGCTCGAAATTGTCAAAAAAGGGGCTTTATCCGATCCGACTGTTAAAAACCGTTTTTTTTTTCAATAGATACATACATACATACATAAACTCACGCCTTTTTCCCATGGGGGGCAGAAACTACAGAACGCCACCTGCTACGATCCTTACATACTTCTTTTGCTTCACACACATTCATACATCTAGTCATGCACACACGCCGGTTATGGGTACTGGGCACTTGGCCTTTCTGAAGAACATTTTCAATAGATAATATACTGAAACATCTAACTCCTTACAAGGCGTCATTTTAAAGGGCGTTAAGGCCGGAAAATATTTTCTATGCCCGAAACGAGGAAATTGCTAGATTCTTATTAAAATTTACTTTACAGTAATATCTTCAATTATCTCCGTCCACTTTTGGTCAACTTAATAAATCATCCGCCCGTTGGAGTTACATTCAAACAAAAAAAAAGTCTTTTACACTTGGTGATACCACTAGCTTGGTTTTTATCAAAAAAATTTTTAATTAAGTACCTATTTTGTCATCAGGTCTCATTAATCTGGCAGAAAGAATCGTACTTTTGTATTTGGGAGCTACCTTACCTATATCTTGTTCTAGTAGTCTGTAATTCATTTTAATAGATCCGTAATCAACAAGGAATCCTTATAGTTTCACCATGTCCGTCTGTCCGCAGCTTAGCTCAGAGACTCTCAGTAAATTTAAGCTAAGCCCCTGTCAGCTAAATGGTTGCTTTTGCAGAAAAAAACCCAAAAGAAAACCAACAAAACGCCGTATATTTACAAAAAAAGTACGTCGTTATTGATTGTGTTCTTTGTTTTGTATTTTATTTTACACTTTTGTATTTTATTTTAATTGCTATAGTTTCTACTTATACCGTCTAATAATGGTAAGTACGAAGTGATAAATGTCATATGATTGCCGTTTTTTATTACTTTTAAGACAATCACAATGGATGGATTGTGTGAGGAGTGATATGTAGGAAAAGGGAGTTAGTGATAGCGTGACAGGGAACAGAACGGTATGGAAGAAGAAAACGTGTTGCGCCGACCCCAAGTAACATGGGACAGGGGCAGGAAGATGATGATGAGGTACTTACTTTAATAAATTACTTTTGTGTCTTTTCTTATTCGCATTCTTCATTGCTGGAGGTCGTGCCCGGCTTGGAGAGCTTTCTGTTTTTTTAGGGTTCCGTAGCGAAATGGCAAACAACGGAACCCTTATAGATTCGTCATGCCTGTCTATCTGTCCGTCCGTATGTCACAGCCACTTTTTTTCGAAACTATAAGAACTATGCTGTTGAAACTTGGTAAGTAGATGTATTCTGTGAACCGCATTAAGATTTTCACACAAAAATAAAAATAAAACAATAAATTTTGGGGGTCCCCATACTTGAAACTAATTTTTTTTTTTCATCAAACCCATACGTGTGGGGTATCTATGGATAGGTCTTCAAAAATTATATTGAGGTTTCTAAAAATAACTTTTTTTTTTTTTTCTAAACTGAATAGTTTGCGCGAGAGACTTCCAAAGTGGTAAAATGTGTCCCCCCTGTAACTTCTAAAATAAGAGAATGATAAAAGTAAAAAAAATATATGATGTACATTACTATGTAAACTGCCAGCGGAAATTGGTTTGAACGAGATCTAGTAAGTAGTTTTTTTTTAATACGTCATAAATCGTAAACCGCAATTTACCAAGTACGGAACCCTTCGTGCGCGAGTCCGACTCGCACTTGGCCGGTTTTTTTTAAACTATGCTAACATTATTTTAAATTATTCGATGTAGGTAGATAGTTGTCTACCTATCTATATAAATATACTGGTATTATATCTAGTATGTAGATGAATTGCTGAAAAATCTAGCCTAGTTTTCAACTGAAATGTAGCAATTTCACTTAAACGTCATACCCACCTACACCTTTCACAATTTTGATGTGCACACGTGCTGTACTGTATTTTATTTATCTTCGAATTTCAGGTGATACTATGTTGGATTAGACATTGTAATGCTTTTAATAATATGATTTATATTCACAAAGTTTAGGTACACGTGGCAACATCGTTGTAAATAATCTATTTACCTTCCTACTCATGAACTTTTGATTTGGAAGTTGATATGAAATAATGAGAATAAATTTTGCATGCATTGAAGTATACATTGATGAAACACATACAAGCTATGTATCTACTTATACCTAGATAGGTACAATTTATTTTGTATCGTACAACATTTATTTTCTCGAAAAAATAAATTATAACGAAAATATTTGATTTATTTACAAACGTTTTCTAGAAATTTATCTAATTTCTCAGCTAGACATCTCAAATCAGCTGTTTTATAGGTAGGCATGTGTATGTAATTTTGGACTAGGGCAGCGTAATGAGAGAGGCGAAAGCTTAATATAGTTTGTAGCGGATAACAATCTGGTTATTTCAAAGTTTTTCATTCTCGTATACTATATACTTGGTCGTCACCTGATGGATAGTATGGTAACCAGATCGACTACATAATGGTTAAGTCAAAATGGCAAATCTCAATCAGAAATTTACATATTACCTGGAGCGGACTGTGGATCAGATCACCAACTGCTAATCTCCGAAATGCATCTCAAGCTACAAGATGCCAGAAAACACAACAAGCGCTCTAGGATCGAAGTGAAGGACAGCTCAAAGTTTAGGTCAGCACTGAAACAACATTGGAGAGAATGGGCGGATGCGTATCTACTAGGAGGGATCAAAAAGTAGTGAGAACGAGATACTCCTTGGTAAGAAAAAAAATACTGTCAGGCATAGCTCAGATACATATTTGTAATATTAATAAAGAAAAAAATCGTTTTCGTCCTCAATATTTTGGGACTCAGAAGGGATATTGTTGATTGATTACCTGGAGCGTGGAACCACTATTACAGGCCAATATTATGCAGCTTTAATTCCCTAGTTGAGGAATGCCATCAAAGAGAAAAGGAGAGGGAAACTTCGAAGGGGCGTGCTGTTTCATCACGACAACGCACCCGCGCACAGGTTGGCAGTTGCGATGGCTGCCATTCAGCTAGCTGGCTTCGAATTGGTTGACCACCCCCCTTATTCATCAGATCTAGCGGCTAGCGATTTTTATCTGTTTAACGAGGTGATGGATGCTGTGGAGATTTTTTTGCCTTGGAAAAGCGCTTGACTCGGTGTGTAGAGAGACTCGGAAACTATGTACAAAAATAAATTATTAAGTTATCAATATTCATTATATTCTATCTCATTCTCACTACTTTTGATCCCTCCTCGTAGAAGCAGGGAACCAAGTCCAAGTCAACAATGGATAAGCATGACATGACAGTACTCTTATACTTGTTGAGGAAAGACGATGGATGAAAGTATCGGGGACTAATGTGAGAACCCTGAACAAAGTCCGTGCAGATTCAAGCTGCTTGCAAACGAGACCGAAACGCAAAGGAAATGCGAAGAAATCGAGGCTCATAGCGGTAAAAATGAGTCCAGGGACTTGCATCACAAGATACGCTCAATAATGAAGACTCTCTATCCTAAGACTTGGGCTATTGAGATCTTTCGTGGGGAAGTGGTCACTGACCTGGAGGAAATATCCGAGACATGGAAGCAATACTTCCAGTATTTATTTATACGAGGGCCCTTTATCTCAGGATTTCGCTCATACGGAACTCTCAAATGAAGACATGGAGACCGATATTTTTAAAGAAGCTTTCGAAGCTGTCATTAAACATCTCAAGAATGGCAAGGTCATTGGCAAAGATGCCATTCTAATAGAGACCAAAAAATCCGGAAGCAAACAGGGGCAACAGATATTTCACACTATCTGCAACAAAATATAGCAAAGCGGAGCATGGCTTAAATAATGGGTTTACACTGTCTTCATCCACGAAGAAGTGCAGCAACTACCGCCTGATTGCACTTATATCACACGCTAGCAACATTTTACTACACGTGTTAAATAAGCGATTGAAGACCTTCCTATCCAAAGAAATTGCACCTGAACAGGCAGGTTTTGTAAAGAGCAAAGGTATTCGAGAGCAGATCTTTATAGTGCGCCAAATTATTGAGAGTTCAACAAGCCCACGTATATTTGCTTCGTTGACTTATCCAAGGCGTTTGACTCGGTGAAATAGCCAGTGCTGTGTAGATCCCTTCTTGCTGTGGGCACCCCTAACACCTTGTGCACCTTTTGAGGCGTCTTAATGAGGATAGACAAACATAGCGTCAGTGAGGACGGATGGCGTATTATCGAATGACTTTCACCCCAGTAGGTTGCATAATCTCGCCGCTCCAATTCAACTTCTACACCGAACTGATAATGAGGATTGACCTTGAAGATTGGACGGACGGTGTATCAAATCCGGATGATACCCTGTTCGCAACTACTGGTCATCACATGGAAGATTTGCTATTCAGGATGGAACATACCAGCTCGATTTTAGGTTTGAAAATTAATAGAAGTAAGACGAAGATGATGATTGTTGATCGCGCTAAAGAAAACTCGCCCGAAGTCACTCAAATCGCGAATTGTGACGTCGGGCAAGCATATTATGTCTACCTAGGAGTTCTAATATCAAATCACGGTGCATGCGGGGACGAGATCAAGCGACGCATGGCTATCACCAGGTCTGCCGTGGATAGACTGAGGCAAGTATGGAGGAACCGTAATGTCACCAAAGTCACGTAAACTCAGCTCATACGGGCACTAGTGATCCCCATATTCCTGTACGCAGCCGAGACCTGGACGCTGAGACAAACTGAAAAGAGAGGAAAATGCTTGGCATATCCTGGACTGAATTTCGCTCGACGTATATATTCTTCCAGAACTCGGCATCGAGCAGCGTCTATCGGCTATAGTCCAGGCTCGGATTCTTCAGTTCCTTTGGTCACGAATCCCGAAGAGGCAACGACTCTATTGAGCGGCTTGTGGTCCAGGGGAATGTGGAAGGAACGAGAGCGCAAGCCAGGTCACCCATACGATGGACCGACCAGATCAAGTCTGCAGTAGGTGGACCACTGCATGAGTGCACACGAGTCACAGCCGACAAGGAGGGATGGCGACGCATCGTGAGGCGAATCATGGTGGCTCGGTGTCTCACTGCGACATGCTGAACACGACCACTCTGCCAAAGGTGTACCGACGAAGAAGAAGATGTGTAGGGGTTTTGCAGTAGAGTAGGTAGGTATTTCGTTTTTTTAGTTGTTATGATTTGTCAAACGCAGGTAATTTGGAGGCTAGCCAAACTTACTTTCTCATGGGCAGTGGTGCCGTTGGCTTAAATACCTGTTTCAGCATAACCTATTCTAGCCTATTTTGTAAACATGTTGTAATCAAGTGTTTTGATAAATTATTAAATTTTTAGCATTGATGTATTAAAAAGAGGAAGATACGTTACGCGCTAACATGGCGATCAGAAAACCTGGGCTCGGCGCACGACTACATGCACCGAAACTCACACATCTGTGTTCAGTGTCATCACCAGTCCCAAACCTACAGTTACCGATAGACAAGGACAGAGATATGAGACGGCGCTGTAGTGCAAGCGAAATCGCGTTAGCCGCCGAATGTTGGCCGAATCACCGAATGTTTACTAATATGAATAAAGTGACTTTGCAATATGTGCGTATCGTGTCTCTCACGCATGTTTGTAATATCTATCTCGCTCTCACAAATATGGCGAAGCAAACCTTAAATATTATTGTAATTTTCAACAAATTAACCTTTTTAACTGTACTTACGAGTGGTAAGTGATCCCGTGTGACTTATTTTTCTTTCTGGTATTATTTAAACACTGTTTAGCCACACAAGAAGTCATTTTGATGCGTATTTATTGCAAAAAAAAAACATAAAAGCACTGAAATTAATGAGCTGTGTGATCAACAATGTGCCGTGCATGACTGAGTACCCGCTACGGGCATTCACTTAGAATAGTAGGACTAAGCGCTGAGAGCAGTCTCGTATCTTCCTCTTTTTAATACATCAATGATTTTTAGGTTATTCTTCACAATGAAGCACTCATATTATGTAAATACAACTTTTAAACAAATTAACGGTTTTTCATCAAAATGTCTAGGTATCTAACCTAACCTGTATTTTACCGAAGATAACATCATTAAGACCGACGTATTTTATCTAAAAAGTGCTTCCAAGCTTTCCAAGCGTTAACACAGATTAGGTTATTGGGTCAGGGTTTTAATTTGACACGTATTCGAATGAAAACGCTGACTCAGCTACAAATGGTTTGCTGATCTGCCCTTGGGGAAAAGGTACCTGATTGTTCCCACGTAACATCGGCTTGTGGCCATAAAAAAGGACAAGATAATCGCTTGTGGAGGAAACTTCGTATCGTCGCGTCGGTTAGGCCTCCTAATTCTATTGCCTATATTAGGTATTCTGAATAGATAAAAACAGATCTTTGATGGCTGGACCACAATGGGTTAGTTTTGTTTATAGATTTTTCAGCAACGTTAGAGATACATAATATGATACATTCATTTTTACAGTTTCGCACTTTTCCTTAGATACCGATAAAATTCGTTGAGTCTCCATGACAATAAAGACCGTCCTGAGACGCACCAATCTTTATTATCGGCGCTTTTCCAGCTGTTTATTTTGGCTTTCAAGAAAAGATGGCGCTAAACGTTTTCTGAAAAATAATACGGGCGTCGTTTTATTGTAGTCTATGAACAAGTACATGTGCTTGGCTTTGCTGAAACTTTAGGCAGAAATAATCGTCTAATACGACCCCGTGGTCACGCTACACAGATACAATCAATCTACCTAGCCTTTTCCCAACTATATTGGGGTCGGCTTCCAGTCTTACCAGATTCAGCTGAGTACCAGTGTTTTACGTGGAGCGACTGCCTATGTGACCTCCACAACCCAGTAACTGGGTAACACGGTACCCCTTGGCAAGACTGGTGTCAGATCTCAAGCTTCTGACTACGGTAACGACTGTCAAAGATCTTCAAATGACAGACGCTACACACAGATAGGTGCAAGTTTTTTTTTTTTACCGCGTACCTAACGTAGCAGCGGACGGTTGACTGTAGTAATAATAGTCACAACGGATCTTTGTGTCTCTCAAGTTGGCTCGGCCAACCAAGAGTAAGCGAGGTAGGACGATGCGACAATCGTTAGCGAGTGAAAGAGATAGTTAGACAATGCTATCTTCACCTTCAACATTGACTTAAAAATTGCTACTGCACAGAGTCTTGCAGCCAATTCAGAACACGAAGATCCTTTGTGAGCATTATACATCCTTTGTCCGCGGTTCGCATGGCCCCAAACCGATTTAGTATAGAAACCCTTTTAGCGCAATTGTTGAAGTTCGTTCTTTTTCTATCACACAGATTGTAGGCCGAGTTTCTTGTTAAACTTTATGAGGCATCACTGACATTGAATTGTTTTTGCTGTTCCTCGTGGAAGTTACAGGTAAACAATTCTGGATAAACTTGAGGAAAGACGAAGGATACTTCTTACGTTCTTTTGCTCACTTTATGGTACCTACCTAGTCATAATATTTTGGATGAGTTTTGATACCTACTTGATACCCTTATGTAGTTACCTACTAGAAATAATGAATTGAATGTACCTACCTATAAATTTTTCTTTGCCAGTGTTGTACCTACAAATGAATTGCAAATTGTTCCTTTAAAATTCCATGTGCTTCTCAATGTTTTCTCGTATCAAATAAATTGTGATACACATCAATGCACCTGTCAAAAGGTCGTTGAACTAGCGTTTTGTTCAGCAAACTGTAATAAAATTGATGGCGTCAGACTAAAGTGCATGTTTTCGCGGGTAAGCGTGGATAACGCATATCTGAATATTTATATATTGATTTCTAGGTTCGTTAAGTATTCTACACACCAAAGATAAAAGCTGAAACCGACCAAAATAAACAAATAATAAAATAAATAAATCTGTTTGATTCTTTGGTCGGGCTAAGTGCCCGTAATTCTGATTCGTTGGTAAGTATATTGTATGGATCAGTTAGGGTAAGGGTAGTGTGAATCTAAATTTGCAACTTCGAAATATTTGTGCTCGCTGCGCACCACGAGAAAAATTGCGAAATTTTGAGAGTTCTTTTTAACTTTTGTCTCTAAAAGTCAAATGCAAAACAATTGTTATAGTCTTCGTTCTATTTGCAAAAATTTAAGCCCAACCGCAGCTCTATAAGTTTTGTAGAGACCAAACTATGACCTTCTCAAAATCATAGCCCTGCAAATGTAAGTAGGGATGCAGGGGGCGTGTACTTGCCTGTGAGCTGTGCTGAATTGCCTTTTTACATGATTTTATGCCTTTTCCTTTGCAAACATTTGTACCTTCTTTTCCTTTTTCTAGATTGTGAGTGAACTATTAGTCTCACAGTCTTCGCTCTGTTCTTTAATAAATATATAAAACGTCATCATCATCATTTCAGCCGAAAGACGTCCACTGCTGGACATAGGCCTCCCCCAGGCGTCGCCACATTAACCGATCCCGTGCGTCTCGCATCCAGCGCCTTCCCGCAACATTAACCAAGTCATCGGTCCACCTAGTGGGAGGCCTACGTGTCGTCTTCCGGTTCGCGGTCGCCATTCCAGAACTTTTCGGCCCCATCGGCGATTAAAACGTACAACAACTTTTTTTCTAATAACTTTTTAAGTAACAAATTACTAAAAATTGTTAAATTTCGGGTAAAATGGACCATCTTCGAAAAGCCATAGCTTGGTCCCTGTAGTGTTTATAGAGCTGCGGCTGGTCTTAAAGTGCATTAATGCACTTTAAAAATCACCAAGGTTTTCAGCCCAACTCTCAGGCATGGCCCCCCTGCATCCCATCTTAAATTTGCAGGCTTTGATTTTGAGACGGTGTGGTGGGGCTTGCTCGTTGTTAATTGCTAGTGGGATGAGGCCGCAGGAGGTCAGTTTCCAACCTCACTCGGTGAGGTCCTTCTCTAACCCCGGAAATATTTGCACTTGATGGAAATTTTCGAAGGACCAATAGCTTGGTCCTTTTTAGTGTTTATAGAGCTGCGGTTAGGCTTAAATTGTTGCAAATTTAATTAATTCCATTAATAAGTCCAGCAACTTAATTGTATAAGTGAATTCGGCAAGGCAAAGCGTTTTGTTGACGCCATTAATCGACCAATCACATGCGAGATGAAAGACGCCATGTGGATTTCCGTCTATGTGATTGGTCGATTGATGGCGGTCAAACCATATGCCTTGCCGAATTCACTTACGCAATTAGGCTGCAAGACTTTGGTGGCCGAAAAACGCATAGTTTTTAAAATTTAGAGCAAAATGTGAAAAAAGCCTCGAAATTTCGCAGTTTTTCGAGTATTGCGTAGAGAGGACACGTTCTTCGAAGTTGCAAGTTTGGGTTAACACTACCCTAACTGGCCCATACAAAAATGTCGAACTACATCAAGCTTTGCGATTTTAATATCTATTTATACTGGGCTGCTGTGGTACAGTTATATCAGTTCAATCAATCAATCTGCCTAGCCTTTTTCCCTGTTATGTTGGGGTCGGCTTCCAGTGTTACCGGATTCAGCTGAGTATCAGTGTTTTACATGGAACGACTGCCTATCTAACCTCCACAACTAGTAACTGGGTAACACGATACTCCTTGGCAAGACTGGTGTCAGATCTCAAGCTTCTGACTACCCGTAACGACTGTCAGAGATTTTCAAATGACAGCCGGGACCAACGGCTTAACGTGCTTGCCGAGGCATGGAGGAATCTCGGTATGTTGAAATGGTCACCCATCCAAGGACCGACCCCGTCAAGCGTTGCTTAATCTTGAAGATTGACCCATGCGGCTGTTATTACTCGTATAATATGAAGCCACGACCTCCTCCTCGTACAGTTATATCTGTTATAAAATTAAATTATTAAAAAAGCATTTTTCTAATTTGCGTCGCCTTTTTCCTGGAACCTTTTAAATTACTTACGTGTTGAAATTTCTTTTGACTATTTTATTTTAAAAGACAAATTTAACTTCAACAAAACTAACAAACGTGAAATTCCTTTGATGTCTCCTTTTTATTAGGATGCTGGATAATTACATTATTTATATACACCGAGTAAGGGTAGGTCAGTTTCTACATTTTGTACCTATTCAGTATCTAGTAAAACGTTCTAGAATAATAAATCTAAGAATTTAAGTTTTTAAATATTTGATTCAAAGGTTTCTAGAAATTATTAAGAAAGCAAAAACATTTATCTACGTATTTATGTAAGTAAAATGTTTTTTTTTATTCTAGCCACTTTTCACGTTGACGCCCAATGATCCCTGCCTTTTTTATACGCGTTCGTAGTTTTTATTTAAGTTTTTGTTAATTAAGTATTCTATACTATGCAAATTTGTATGTATGTAAATAAAACTCCAGTATCTAATTATTCTATGTTTATAATTTTAGAAAGTTTTACTAGGTAGGTACTGAACTCAGACTCAAACTTGTTGGTAGTCTGTGAGAATATTACGAAGTGAAAAAGACATTTTATTTCGGATTATATCAACATTTTGTCGTGAACAATTGCCCAGTTCCTCGAACGAAATGATTGCTAAAATTATTGTGTAGATACTTAATTGTTAAATGCTGCTAGAATTATTTAAATGATTTTGGTATAGTACAGTCAATTTATTCACTTGGCTTGCGTTTAATTTATGATGCGTCAATAAATTATTTTCAGAAGTCGGGTGATACTGTGGATTGAGGTAGGTACGTATGCTACTCTTCGTAGATGTTGGGACACCTGTATAAATCTAACCTACCTATTCAATTCTCTTTAGTTTTTCTCAGTCATACGTCATATGTTTAACATAGGTACAATAATAATGGTATATACAGGGTGTTTGGAAGGGAGCTGTACATACGCCTAGGGTAGAAACTAGGGATAGTCTGCTACCTACCCCCGCCCATTATATTGACCTTGGCCTCAAGGTTTTTTTTTAATTTTTTTTTTTTTTTTTATTTGACTTTTTTATGATTTTTTGACTAAAACTACCTGTAGCTCAAAATCTATCCATGGGACCGGTCGGCTAATGGTCTTGTTTTAATCGTTAGAGTCTTAGGGTCCTGCAAAAAATTATTTTACACCAGAAAATTGTGGAGAAGAAAAGTTATGGGGCCTGAAGTACCATAGTAAGTTGCGGAAATTAATTAATAACTTTAAAACTAAAAGTGATAATTACACTTTTAGCATATCGTTAGAAAGGGCATGGACTGAGGATGTTTTAAAAAAATCAGAAGAACTCCAACCCTGTTAGTTTTTTTTTAAACCCCATAGAAAGTTGCCCTTAAAATTATTTCTTTACCTTACTACGGTACTTCAGGCCCCATAACTTTTCTTCTCCACAATTTTCTGGTGTAAAATAATTTGTTGCAGGACCCTAAGACTCTAACGATTAAAACAAGACCATTAGCCGACCGGTCCCATGGATAGATTTTGAGCTACAGGTAGTTTTAGTCAAAAAATCATAAAAAAGTCAAATAAAAAATAATAATAAATTAAAAAAAAACCTTGAGGCCAAGGTCAATATAATGGGCGGGGGTAGGTAGCAGACTATCCCTAGTTTCTACCCTAGGCGTATGTACAGCTCCCTTCCAAACACCCTGTATACTGGTAATAAAGAGTGCGCTATGTTATGCCAGAGGGTGTACTAATGTTTACAAGTAATTAAAAAATTCTAGCCAGCTAAATCTCAATAATTAAATAAAACAAGCCTTGACAATAAATCTACAATTATAAAGAATTGCTAATTACAAATTGGTTAATAATAAATATCAATAGAAATCAATGTCCATACAAAGAAAAAAAATATTGTAACAATAATATAAAAACCGGCCAAGTGCGAGTCGGACTCGCGCACGAAGGGCTCCGTATCATTATCGCAAAAAAACGGCAAAAAAACACGTTTGTTGTATGGAAGCCCCACTTAAATATTTATTTTATTCTGTTTTTAGTATTTGTTGTTATAGCGGCAACAGAAATACATTATCTGTGAAAATTTCAACTGCCTAGCTATCACGGTTCATGAGATACAGCCTGGTGACAGACGGACAGACAGACAGACGGGTCGCGGAGTCTAAGTAATAGGGTCCCGTTTTTACCTTTTGGGTATGGAACCCTAAAAACTAAATTTCAATACAGTACATGTCAAGACACAGACTGAAAAACAAAATACTATGTCAATATAGGTACAAATGTCAGTATATGTTCTTTCGGTATTAATTGTTAGATAGTACATGTTAGATTTAGTCTTTTTTTTATTTTACTTTTGTATAGATTCCTTTACCGATTATTTTGTAAATGTGTGAACATTGTAGGCCTTCTAGATGCTTGTTAACTTTTTAACTCGTTTTATTTTCTTTTGTTTAAATAATATGTAATCTTTTTTTTTTTGTTGTTTTCTTACGACTTATTGTCGGGCCTACGTTGTCCCCACATATCTAAGTACTAATGCTGTAACAAGGAAATATTGTAAAACCAAACCATTTTTTTAAAAGAGTAACCATGGAGTTTCTTGCCGGTTCTTCTCCATAGGAAACGACCAACCCGAACCGTGCACATTGTCGACGTTTTATAAGTGCCCATGTAGGCCTATATGAAATAAAAAAAATTGATTTTGATTTTGATTAATTGTAAGAAGCCATTTTAGAACCCCATGGCCTGGCACACGAAGATGGTGAAAGACCGGACGGCATGTCATTCTGAACTGTTTAAACGCCTAGTTAATGACACTTCGCGTGACTCAAAGGCTGGCTAAACCTTGGTCAGAGGATAAGCATTGCCATACAACGTGGCAATGTTGCTGGTCTTTTGGGCAAAATATCAGTGAACAACGATGGGGAGTAGTCTTTCGACGCCATATTTCAGATTAGTATATTTTCAGGCTTAGTTAGTTAGCCGTTTGTGATGTAAGTGTATATGTTTGTAGTCTTAGTTAGTTAAGTATTAAATACACTGTATATTTTTTATCTATGTAAATAAATAAGTGTGTGAAGCAAAAGAAGTATGTAAGGATCGTATCAGGTGGCGTTCTGTAGTTTCTGCCTACCCCCATGGGAAAAAGGCGTGAGTTTATGTATGTATGTATGTAAATATATAACTCATTTATTATTTCAATGAATAACCCATTCAAGCTCCCGGTACATTTCATCGAGCCATCAGAGAGCCTGGCACACGTTGCCGTGGCCGACATGGCAAACTCTAAACATACTCCGCACTTAGACCGGCCGCAGCAAAGACAATCTCGACTGGTCTGGTTCTCGGATGGTTCCGATAGCCAGTGCTTGTGCGGCGTCTTTCCACAGACCATGGCCTGCCTTTCGTCCTGCACCGCATGCCCTGTAACCTGTACATGTGAGTTCCTTATGGCCGCGTCAGTGAATGGTGTTGCCGTAGCTGAGTACGGAGCCAAAAATAATATTTAACAACTGTATTTACCATTGACACGCTCAAAAGAAGAATAACCCATTGAAGGGCCATCACTAAACAGGGTGACTTTTCAACCGACTATCCAAAAAAGAAGGAGGCTCTATTTTTGGGTGTGTTTTTTTTCTTTTTGGAGTAAGTTCACCGATTTCTCCGTCAATTGTGGACCGACATAATTTTTTTTTTTTTAATATTGTGTTCCCGAATTGGTCCCATTTAAATTTGGTGAAGATCTGATGAATAACTTTGGCGATATACAACAGAACTCTTCAATAAACAACGCCAAATCTCTCTCGGGATTACTGCAATCGCATGTCTGTTTATTGTTTACGCCATTTTATAACATAACATCACGCGAGAACGCTCTAAGGCCCGGACTCCACCAAAGCGGAGATGTGCGGCAAGTCCAGCTGAGCGGAGACGAGATGTGTGAATAATGAAATTCTATGGTTGTTTAAAAACATTTCCTCTCCGCTCGTATCGCCTCCGCTTTGGTGGAGTCCGGGCCTAAAGGGGTACGCAGATGTGTACAGTTCATTCTGTTACACTCTTATTCCACCGTTTATGTTCAAGTTTTATGTTATTCGGGTAGATTACCCGTTATTCTGGCATTTTAGGTACTTTACTAAAGAACTTACCTATTAGGTACAACAAAAAAAAAAACTTTGCACTGTTTTGATTTGGAAGTCGGTTAAATTTTTTTGTCAAAAAGATTTTATTTATCTCTTTTTATTTTTGGCATTTAGTATTACCATGCAAATACAATTTATTAAGGATAAATGGCCGACGGATTTGTTCAATGGGACCACAACAAGAAGCACCAGCTTTCAAATAAAAAAAAAAACATCAAAATCGCTTCATAATTGGCGGAGTAATCGCGTACCAAACACAGTCGAATTGAGAACCTTCTCCTTTTTGAAGTCGGTTGAAAATAATCCCCTGCTAGAATTAGGTACAAATTCAGTGACAGTTCTTCACAGCGTAAGTTTTACAACAGTGGTTTACAACATCAGTTATCTCCGACCAGACCGCTATCAGGAGGGGTCATAAACAATGAGTATAAACAGCTGATAGTGTACCTACTAGTGGCTGGTGTACACTGGCGGATTGATAAGAGAATTGTGTTATTTAACGTAAGAAGACAGTACACCCTTCACCACGTCCTAGTGTTTTAGTTGGAGGTGGTGAAGGGCGGGTGTTTCAGGAAACTATATCTTACTAATATCACAGATAATATAATACTAGCATACAGATGCCTCATCCCATACAAAAAAACCGTGCCGACGTAACTAGCGTTTTTCATCTGCTTAATCTTGTTATTTTTGTGAGTACATCAATCGCGTTCGATCCCGTTTCACGGCAATAGATGGTGTTAGCAGCGCCTTGCAAGTAAAAGGGTTTACGAGGTTCGTGAATATTTTTATCTTTAAATACAGTGAAGGTTCGTTTTATAGTATTTTTTGCACGTTGTTACAGTTTTTTTGCACCAATATGTGTTAAAATGCAAATTTTAACAATCGAGTTGAATGCCTCAGAAATTAAAAAATGCGCCATCTATGGCATCAATTTTAAATGATCCGTTCAAATAATCTTTGAAATGTTAATGAAGAGCCCAATATTCCATAATTTTGTACTTAGGAGAGTTAATTAAACAAGAACATACAATGTTTATGTTCAATTCCAGATAATGTTTTATTAAACACAATTCTATTGAATTTCGTTTTTTTTTTATAGAATAATAAGGAAAGTACAAAAAGCTACCAATTTTTAGGTCGCGCGGGTTTGAAACGAGTGCGCGTTTTGTTCCCTCAAGGTCGTTGGCGTTAGTTGTCATCTGGTGAAGCTGCTGGCAGAAGCTAGTTATTAATATATATTTTTTTTTTTTTTTTTTAAGACTTTGCCCCACACTAGGAATTTCTTCCTGTATCGTGGGTGCGTTTACAAACATATAAACTCATATACACAACACTCACGTTAATAAGGAGTTAATTCTTAGTTCAACTTGAGCTAAAGGTTCAATTTGATGCTCTGTGGCTGTCTAAGCATTCGCTCTACCTAAAATACCAAATAGTATTCAGCTTCATCCTGTCAGTTCGGCAATCTAATTTATTAAAGTTGTAAAAGGCTGATTCCTTTGACCAGGCGAAAAGGATATGCGATGTAATTCATCTTGCAAGTTTGGAGCAGATTTGAGAACTAAAATAAAATAAAATTCGTAGACGTCGTGGAGTCTTGAAACTCAGAACATTCGCCTTCGGGTCATATGGGTAAAAAAACCTTTGCCCGCAGAGGAATCAACAATATGGCATGTCTTATTTATTTATTTTTAATTATTCTTTTAGCCTCGCTCTGGAATTCCTTGAAGCAATCACATCAATAGAGCATACACAAACTTATACCAACTATGATTCCAGGTTTCCTCACGATGTTTCCCTTTACCGTTGAAAGCGAAGTCCTATGTCAATTTAGAAAGTAAGTATGAACTGAAAAAGTCACATTGGTATTTGCCCGGATTTGAATCAACGACCTCAAGCAGATTCAAGACTCAATATTGTTAGTGAATGACGTTGCGGGCAAGAAGGTATGTCAGCAAACCAACCATATCTACCTTCTACCAACAGTACCTAATAGGCGAATATCACACGGCACTGCGCACCACCGCGGTAGGCGGTGAAGCGGATCTCATGTCGCATTAGCCTCTAATAAATCCGTTGATGCCTAACACACGTACACCGCTCGACCGCGCGGGTCCAGCGGTGCTCTGTTCTCCGCGTCCGCGGCGGTGCGCGGTGCCGTGTGTTAATCGCCATAGCACGGGGTCTCATTGCTAAGAAACAAAATTTGGTTCAAATAAATCTTACTAGATGGCGCGACATGTACACTCAAGTCATTAGAATGTGTGTAAAATTAACATTTTCTGGAATTGAACATAAAAATTGTATGTTCTTGTTTAATCAACTCTCCTCAGTACAAAATTATGGAATATTGGGCTCTTAATTCACATTTCAAAGATTATTTGATCGGATCATTTAAAATTGATGCCAATAGATGGCGCATTTTTAAATTTCTGAGGCATTCCACTCGATTGTTAAAATTTGCATTGTAACACATTTTGGTGCAAAAAAAACTGTAAAGACGTGCAAAAAAATACTATAAAACGAACCTTCACTGTATTTTAAGAAAACAATATTCACAAACCTAGTAAAGCCTTTAACTTGCAAGTCGTTGCTAACACCATCTATTGTCGTGAAACGGGATCGAACGCGATTGATGTACTTACAAAAATAACAAGATTAATAAGATGAAAAACGCTAGTTAAGTCGGCACGGTTTCTTTGTATGGGATGAGGCATCTGTATGCTAGTATTATATTATCTGTGCTAATAGGAACAATACCCACTGGACTAATTCATTATCTTTTGTTTTCCTCAGATAATACCTTCCAATTTAAAAGGAAAATTGTACTATACTCAGTACACACATAATTTCTGGAACTTTTTCCATTTAAATGGGATTTTTGTGTCGAAACTTTTATTTAGAAAACATTACATCAGGTATAGATTCCCCGAAGGCACAGACATATATTATTTATACTCATAATTATTATATATTGTTAACTGAAAGTGTCCATCAGCTACATTTACATGGTTGAATTGCTGTGACGATTTACCGGGAAGGTTACCATCACTGAGAAAAGAAAGTGTGTTACAAAGTTAACGTCAAATACATAATTTATTTCATTCAAACCATTAAAAGGCCTTTTGAATGCCAAATGTATAATCAAAAACTGGCCAAGTGCGAGTCGGACTCGCGCACGAAGGGTTCCGTACTTGGTAAATTGTGGTTTACGGTTTATGACCCATTAAAAAAAAAACTAAGATCTCGATCAAACCAATTTTCGGTGGAATTTTACATAGTAATGTACATCATATTTTTTTTTAGTTTTATCATTTTCTTATTTTAGAAGTTACAGGGGGGGGGTACACATTTTACCACTTTGGAAGTGTCTCTCGCGCAAACTAATCAGTTTAGAAAAAAATGGTATTAAAAACCTCCATATCATTTTTGAAGACCTATCCATAGATACCCCCGCACGTATGGGTTTGAAGAAAAAATCATTTTTTTGTTTCAGTTTCAAGTATGGGAACCCCCAGAATTTATTGTTTTTTTTTCTATTTTTGTGTGAAAATCTTAATGCGGTTCACATAATAGATCTATTTACCAAGTTTCAACAGCATAGTTCTTATAGTTTCGGAAAAAAGTGGCTGTGACTTACGGACGGACAGACAGACAGACAGACAGACAGATATGACGAATCTATAAGGGTTCCGTTTTTTGCCATTTGGCTACGGAACCCTAAAAAGATATAATGGCTCTAGTCGTCCATTCGCAAAGCTTTGACTATGACTTTAAATAGCTTTGACTTTGACTTTGAAAGGTAGTTTGTTAAAAAAATATCATCTTCCTACCCTTATCCCATGTTACTTGGGGTCGGCGCTACACGTTTTCTTCGTCCATACCGTCCTGTCCCCTGTCACGCTATCACTGACTCCCTTTTCATTTCTAACACTCCTCACACAGTCCACCCATCTTTTCTTTGGACTTTCTCCATGTTCTTCCATCCACATTTTATATTTATAACTCTTTTAATAACATGCGTCTCATCCCTCCTCATCTAAAAAAGTAAAGGAAGAAAAAAAACCGGCCATGTGCGAGTCGGACTCCGGGTTCCGTACCATTATCGCAAAAAAAACGGCAAAAAAACACGTTTGTTGTATGGGAGCCCCACTTAATATATAATTTTATTCTCATTTTAGTTTTTGTTGTTATAGCGGCAACAGAAATACATCATCTGTGAAAATTTCAACTATCACGGTTCATGAGATACAGCCTGGTGACAGACAGACAGATTTGCTACTGTGGTGCAGCGACCCAAAGAGGATTCTGAGCTGCCATTATGTTTGATTCAACTTGTTGTTGGAGGTACCTACGGATGTCGGGTTTTGATGCAGGAATGCATTGTCGCGTTTCGGGTGCTGATATGCTAGCTCGATTTATATTTTTATCAAGTAGATAAATGTTCGAGATTTCTGTTCCTTTATGCAGTATCGATGCGTTCCGCAGGAGAATCAGTTCAAAAAAAGGTTTGTGGTGGATCAGAAATGGAGCAATCTGCAGGAGGACTAAGGTAACCGACGCAGCCTGAATAATTGCCAAACTTAAGTGTTTATTCTTTACGCAAACCAAACTTAATTGCTGAACGGTAATAGTAACCGCGTTTTGAAAGACGCAGGAGGAGCTCGTGGCTAAATAATAACAGCCGCACTGGTCGATTATCAAGGTTAAGCAACGCTTGACGAGGTCGGTCCGTGGATGGGTGACCATTTCAACATACCGAGTTTACTCCGTGCCTCGGAAAGCACGTTAAGCCGTTGGTCCCGGCTCTCATTTGAAGATCTTTGACAGTCGTTACGGGTAGTCAGAAGCCTTAGATCTGACACCAGTCTAGCCCAAGAGTTATCGTGTTACCCAGTAACTGGGTTGTGGAGGTCAGATAGGCAGTCGCTCCATGTAAAACACTGGTACTTAGCTGAATCCGGTTAGACTGGAAGCCGACCCCAATGAAGTTGGGAAAAGGCTAGGCAGATTGATTCTTTTGAAAGACGAAGTGTTGGTAGGTTTTCAACGAGGTAGACCGATGAACTGCGGAGGGCCGCAGGAGTATGTTGGATGAGGGAAACACATCACCGATTGATGTGAATAAGCTTAGGACAGCAGTCTTGCGTAAGTGAATTCGGCATGACAAAGGCGCGGGGTCCCAGCGCTAACAAAGAAAATTTGGTTCAAATAAAT
This sequence comes from Orthosia gothica, assembly GCA_949775005.1. Lineage (NCBI taxonomy): Eukaryota > Metazoa > Arthropoda > Insecta > Lepidoptera > Noctuidae > Orthosia > Orthosia gothica. The sequence continues at coordinate 19,918,330 of OX459034.1, forward strand.
TATACTAGATGTGTCGATATGCATCAATATGTTATTGAATTGCGTGTAAAATTAACCTTTTTTTTGAATTGATCATAAAAATTGTATGTTCTTGTTTAATCATGGAATATTGGGCTCATAATTCACATTTCAAAGATTACTTGAACAGATCATTTAAAATTGATTCCAATAGATGGCGCTGTTTTAAATTTCTGAGGCATTCCACTCAATTTTTTTAATTTATATTGTAACATATGTTGGTACAAAAAAACTAAAAAGAAAAAGAACTATAAAACAAATCGTCACTGTATTTATAGAAAAAAATTGTCACGAACCGAGAAAACCCTTTTACTTGCAAGTCGCTGCTAACACCATCTAAAGCCGTGGAATGGAACCGAACACGATCGAAGTACCTACTTATTAAAATAATCAGCTTAATCAGACGAAAAACGCTAGTTACGTCGCCACGCTTTCTTTGTATGGAATGAGGCATCTGTATGCTACATCGACCACATATGCTAGTATTATATTATCTGTGGCAAAAGGTTTGCCCCCATGAAAGAGTATGACAAATTCTCTCCAAACAAGTGATTAGATATGTTCAAAAAATATTTGTAGAGTTCAATGGTGAAAATACTAATTTCGAAACGGTCCAATAATTTTGGCAATACCTCATTATTTAATGAGTATTTTTCATACTCATTCATGGGATCAAACCCTTTGCCTTGCCGAATGCACAGCACGGTGGATGGTGGACCTTAAAAAAAGTGGAATTATGCGGTATTATCATACGAGTACCTAATAAACCCTCACAACCACGCCTCCGACTGACGTCACAATTCAGTAACACAATACTTCAGCAATACACTTACGAGTAAGTAAATACGCATGCCACAAGTATGACGCGTCAATTGTGTTACAAATTGTCCTCTATTGAGCACTCGGCTTAAGAATTAATAAACGTTTTTATGAATCGCTTGCTGTAGTTGCTATCGCCAGTGAGTACCACGCGTTGTGCCACTTCGATCGGTTGTGTTCGACAATTATTAAAAACAAAAGGTATGTCTTGTTTATAGTGTTGATAACATATTGTAATGTTTATTGTGGACCATAAGACGGTTTATAAATGTAGTGATAATGTTTTCAGTGACTTGTGAAGTGGAAGAAATGAAAGATAGATGTGTACACTATTTTTGTTGTTTTTGTGTATGTTTTCAGAATGAAAATCAAGGTTTTTGAGGGTAGTGTTGTGTATAAAATGTTTTGTCAAAGATATTACATGTTCTGATGAATCGATCGTTGCGTAAAAAGGCGGTAAAACTATTGATTTTTACTTTTTGTTTCCGATAACTGATTGTCACTTGTTAACTTTAACCCGAGTGTATTTTTTTACTGATAAGAAATATTTTTTTAAATACCTACGGCTATCGTAATATATGTTATTAAGGATAACATACTTTTTATCCTTATTAAAACAATTAATCGTGAAATTCCCCGAATCAAAACAATTTTGAATGAAGTTTATGGTAAAAGCAAGACCTTAGTATGTATGTCTCGGTCACATTCACTCTTCTCGTTAAGTTCACTCACTCTTATCAATGTTTACTTAACCTTTTTAATCTGTGTGTACAGATTAAATTTTGCTGAGATAATTTATTAGAAACGAGATTATTACCTAACGTCATACAGTTGTTCAGGGATGAGCAGATTTGTAGGTGAGCCGTAATATTGACAAGACTAAGTATCGGTTTTGGAACATTTTAAACGAGTTTTTTTCGTCAATAAACACATGTGAATGAATGATCAGTGGGTCGCCATAGGGTCGGAATTATGAAGAAATAATGTTTGGTGGGGTTAAAAACCACTACAGACTGAGTCAGGAAAATTCTTCTTTGAACAACAAATTGCCTATTTGTTTTACTATACCATCCAGGTATTTTAAAAGCAAGATTAACTTCTTAAAGACGAGCCTCTACTGACCAGATAGATTTGATATAACGTTGACCGCTCTCCCTATCTCCTGCGGCCGAAAAATAGTAGGAGGCGGGGCCATTGACCTTGACCCGTCACAGGGTCGCAGGGGGACCAAGGGTACCCTTGGTCCATACCATACACAGGGTCGTCTGGCAGCCATGTTGCTGGTTTGGTTCCTGGGGTGCTCACGGCGTACAGTGTGTTCTGGTGCGCCGGTGATGGCGGGTACTCCCCAGAGGAGGGTCTGGTGACAGACAGCCGCGGCGGGTTCGCGGTGAGTGCTAACGCGTGCTCGTGTTCCTGCCATAAGTGGCACAGAAGGACACCGTAGAGTTTTAGTGGGTTACAGTCCCACATAACAGCGCTATGTCCCCGTGGTAGCGCAGCATGCATGAGTATTAAACTCCTAAAACAACTCCAGCTAAAAAAAAAAAAAGCAAGTTGTGAGATTTTATATTATTCAAATAGTTTTCGTTCCTTAATGAAAAATTGTTCATTATTAAAACGAAAGAAAACATGAAAGTAACATCAACTCAGTCTATAAGAGTAATTTATAAGAAATTATTTAATAATATTGATAAGAAAAATACTTTGTTGACAAACAAACAAGATAATTTGTTTACTGTGCCTATCATCTAATTAACATAGAGTAGATATTAGGTAAGTCATGGACCAAGTGATGAATCAGGGCACTATGTATAATGCCCGGGCATTATGAATCTAGTCAAGTCAAATCAGGCAGTGTAATAAAACAAAACGAAACTTCTATCTATCTATTACTATTCTATCTATCTTCTATCTATCTATCTATATTCTTGGGTAGATGATGAAGTAAAAGAGGTGGTGAAGAAGAAGAAAGAGGCCTGGCTTTATGTGTTAGCCTGTAAGGCCCAAAATAGAATGAATGAGGCAACAAACGTGACGGATGATCTGGCAAGAGTGAAAGTAACGTATAAGCAAATGAAAGCGAAAGTCAAAGAGGTGGTAAAAATGAAGAAGGATGAAAAGGAAGAAAAATATAACAGGAAGTTCTCCGATAACTTCAGGGCCAATGTTAAACTGTTCTGGAAACAGGTAAGATTGGCTCGCGGAGTGACGAAAACATCGAGCATGAATGGAATAAGAGCAGAAGATGGGTGCTTACTGAGTGAAGAATGTAAGGTCTTGGAACGTTGGAAGGGATATTTTGAAAGTTTATTTAGTTGTCAGGGTAGTGTGCAAAGAGTGGGTAACTGGGCAGAGGCCAATTGTCAAGACCCAAACTCGGACGAGGAGCTAAATAATGAAATAGGAATGGATGATATTATAAAAGCACTGAGTGGGATGAAGATTGGTAAAGCTGCAGGGTATGACCGAGTATCTGTTGAAATGCTGAAGGGCGGTGACGGGGTGGTAGCAAGCCTGTTGTGCCGGATCTTTAATATGTGTTGGAGATATTGTCGCGTGCCGGATGACTGGCTCACAGCAGGAGTGTAACAAGTGCGAGTCGGACTCGCGCACGAAGGGTTCCGTACCATTATCGCAAAAACGGCACAAAAATCACGTTTGTTGTATGGGAGCCCACCTTAAATATTAATTTTATTCTTTTTTTAGTATTTGTTGTTATAGCGGCAACAGAAATACATCATCTGAGAAAATTTCAACTGCCTAGCTATCACGGTTCATGAGATACAGCCTGGTGACAGACAGACAGACAGACAGACAGACAGACAGACAGACAGACGGACCGCGGAGTCTTAGTAATAGGGTCCCGTTTTTACCCTTTGGGTACGGAACCCTAAAAACTACCGCGGCATTAGTCTTTTGAGTGTTGTCGGCAAATTATATGCGAAAGTTTTAATAAATAGAGTGGTAAAAGTGACGGATAAACAATTATGGGACGTGCAAGCAGGATTTAGAGAGGGAATGGGCTATATGGATCAGATTTTCTCCTTGAGAAGCATAGCTGAAAAACATCTGGCAAAGCACAAAAAAGTCTACTGTGCTTTCGTGGACTTGGAGAAGGCCTATGACAGTGTGTGGAGGGATGAACTGTGGTCGACGCTATCCGGGTACCGTGTGGACTGGTGCTTGGTACGGGCACTGAAATCTCTATATAGGGATTCCAGTGCTTGTGTTAGGATTAATGGGGCGTATACGAACTGGTTTACCATCTCAAGGGGTGTTGCGTCACCGTGGCTGTTCAACTTGTACATGGATAGTTGTCTGATAGGTTTGAAAGAGCATGAGTGCGGATTGAGGATGAATGAGTTACCTGTCAAATGCCTTCTCTATGCAGATGATCAAGTTCTACATGCATCGTCAGCAGAACAGTTGCAAGACATGGTGACTGTGATGAATGAAGCTTTTAAGTTAAAAGGGATGAGTATAAATGTGAACAAGACTAAGGTAATGGTTTTTGAAAGAGAAGAAGATGTATCGAAGTGTGAAGTGAAAATAAATGATAAGAGTGTGGAGCAAGTGAACGAGTTTGTATATCTGGGCAGTATGTTCACAAGGGATGGAAAGATAGAAGAGGATGTGGAAAGGATAGTGAATGCAGGGAATAAAGTGAATGGTGCTATACATGCAGTTGTGACCAGCAAGTCGATGTCTCCGGAAGCTCGACTCGCCGTTCACAACAGCGTGCTGGTGCCTACACTTATGTATGGAAGTGAAGGTTGGGTATGGCTAAAAAGACATGAAAGTAGGATTAATGCAGTAGAAATGCGCTCCTTGCGGAGTATGTGTGGTGTAACTTTAAATGATAGATTGAGGAATGAGGTAATAAGACAACGTTGTGGTTTAAAAGAAGATGTAGTGACTAAAATTGAAAAGAGTATGTTAAGATGGTTTGGCCATGTTGAGAGGATGAATGAAAGGCGACTTACGAAAGGTATTTACAAGGCAGACGTGAATGGAAACGCCGGGAGGGGACGCCCTAGAAAGACATATATAGATCTTATAGGTGATGTCCTTCAGAAAGGCCAAGTGCGCAGAACCCATAACCGGCGTGTGTGTATGACTAGATGTATGAATGTGTGTGAAGCAAAAGAAGTATGTAAGGATCGTAGCAGGTGGCGTTCTGTAGTTTCTGCCTACCACCATGGGAAAAAGGCGTGAGTTTATAAGTATGTATGTATGTATGAAACTTCTATATTTATCTCATTGTCTGGTCATTATGAATATTGCTACGTAACAGTTGGGCAATTCAATAATTATGGTCAATGAATTAGTCCAAGAGCGAGCCAAGCGAGCTGGATAACCCCGACACGTTTAGGTTAGGTTCGAAGGAGTTGACGTGCGGGAGCAAAGCGAGCTTCAGCGATGGGACTTTATTTATCCCAGAGGAGCATAATTTACTGTTCACGCCTTCTGCGATACAATAAAAATCTGCTGTATGTATTGATTTGAATATTGTGTTTGATGCTTACTTGTGGTTCACCATTGAATAAATGCACCATAAGCTGCTTGACTTTCGAATTACTGCTAAATATTGGAAATAAACTAAAAGGAAGGATTCCGACACAGTCTTGCCTCCTACTTTTGTTGTTTTCCATTGAACGAAATCGTCATAAGCTTTTTCGTATCTGTGTTTTGATGTTTTCCGGTAGAAGATTTATTAATAAAGCGACCGATTTGATAAAGTTTGGAGTAGAATCACTATCGCTCGACATTTTTTTATCAACACGTATATTGCAATCAAATACACAGAAAATCACAGCACCAGACATCGTCTTTTGTTTAAAATTTATTGAAATCGCGCCTTTTCTTGTTTTTTTTTGGTTCTGCTTATGGTGGCCAGCTCAATTTTCGAACAAACCTTTTTCCACCCGACTGGGTTATGTGTTTCGCGCGTATCTTGTATTTATGTATGTAATATTCTTTATTATCTCTTATCTTTTAAACCACTTGACCGAATTATATAATTAAGTCATCGATAGATAAGTCTTGACCGCCCAAGTGTTCTTAGATAGGTGAAGTTCTAAAAAAACAAACATGGCGGATTTTGGGCGCCATATTGTGCGGGTCCCAATTTGGGGTATCAAAATGAAGGGTTTTAAGAGGTGATTACAAAAATATAAACAACATAAAACAACACAACAATATAAAAGTAATTCGAAAAAGAAAAATATAACTAAAAAGTTGTAAATAAAAAAGTTAATTTAAAAATCAAAAACCCGACTGATTAAGAATCGAACTAAAAAGCTGTTGACAAGAAAAACATCATTCTGTGCATTCGGAGGATCAGTTGGTCAGCCAGTCCGCGAATCGCGAATATGTTTCCTCCGTCTGCACAGCACGATTTTTTCTTGTTTACTTGATTTTTAAATTAACTTTTTTTACAATTCCATATGGGCATTTTTAATTGGATTTGTTGATGTTCTAAATTCACTTTACTCCCTTGGGAGTTTCATACAACTTTGCCTCCCTTGGCAGGTAATGCTTTACTTTACGTTGAGATTGCATGATTGAACTGGACATTGTCGAGCAAGTGGTGTGAAATAAAATAAAAATATTTTTATTTCCTGGCCCAATAAGTGATGGACATTATTCAGAAAGCCCGGTCAATTTAATTATTTCAATAGTTTTTATTATATTGCTTTCTCATATTGGTCATTTTTCAAATTGACCGGGTATTATGAATAACGCCGTATCCATAACAGACAGCTGACAGACAACGTTGTGGTTTAAAAGAAGATGTAGTGACTAAAATTGAAAAGAGTATGTTAAGATGGTTCGGCCATGTTGAGAGGATGAATGAAAGGCGACTAACGAAAGGTATTTACAAGGCAGACGTGAATGGAAACGCCGGGAGGGGACGCCCTAGAAAGACATATATAGACCTTATAGGTGATGTTCTTTAGAAAGGCCAAGTGCGCAGTACCCATAACCGGCGTGTGTTTATGACTAGATGTATGACTGTGTGTGAAGCAAAAGAAGTATGTAAGGATCGTAGCAGGTGGCGTTTTGTAGTTTCTGCCTACCCCCATGGGAAAAAGGCGTGAGTTTATGTATGTATGTATGTATATCTATATATAGTCTATGTAAAATACCACCAGTTTCTGAAAACTCAATACCTTTATTAATCTGGCACTGCACTCGCTTTGGACAGATGTCCCATACTGGTGGAATCACATAGACTGGCCCATAAAACTCCCTTTTACTAAATTGTGTATGCAGGATCTTAAATCACTGCATCTACTGCGCACCCAGCTAGGTAGCTGGGTGCGCAGTAGATGCAGTGATTTCCATATAAGATACCGCAGTTTACATCCAGTAGGCGTATTCCAAGTTTCAGGCATTCAAGTGGTGGTTTGCTGGATTACATGTAGTGAGTAAATTTTGAAATGAATATCTGCATCTGCTTGCTTGTCAAAAAGTCGACGATTGTTTGATGCAAGCATGCAGGCCGGTGAAAACTACAAATACTACGTTATTTTTAGTGATCACAAGTCTACTCGTTAGCGAACAGCTGAAACAACAAGTAAAATTTTTAACAAAATTATGCAGCCCCCGGCACATTTTAATTTCATGCGATATAATTTATCTGGTTGTAGTAGACACGCTTCGCTCGAAAATGTGTGAACATGTAATTAGGACATGATATCTTGTGAAAACACTCCGATTCAAACAGTAAAACGCCCATAACTTTTGAACGGCTGAACTGATTTTCATCAAACATGTCACCTTTTAAACAAAACAAAAACGAAATCAATATCAGTTCATCCTATGAAGCCACAGACAGATACACAAATACACAGGGATACACAAATACCCGTAGGAGGTCTGGCGGGGTGCAAGTATCGGCCGCGACTCATTTTTTGATGTAAGGGAGTTACCCAGGCAGGCGCTTTTCTTTGTGTAAATTATTTACACTGCTCTCAAAAAAGTGAAGGGAAAAATCGTGAGGAAACTGGCATGTTCTCGAAACGAAAATTCGATTACATGTGGCCCGCGTGGTGGTTTACAGCCCATTTCCTCTCACCGAGAGGAGGCCTGTGTCCCAGCAGTGGGAACAATAAATAGGCTGATGATGATGTAGGAGGTCTGTTTGTGTCCAGATTATCTCTGGTTCCCAATACCATGAAACAAGTAAATTATTCGAGTGAAAAACATGCGGGTGTAACTTAACGTCCTACTGTTTCGAGAAATGCAGCCATGATGTTATGGTAATTATGTCAAAACATTACTGTTATGTCTGCAGTTCACAGAACAAATGCTTCTAGCTAGATTCGACAGTACTAATAAAACTTGTGAAAAAAATTATAGTACAGTTTTTATGGGCTTTTTGTGCCTATGAAGTCAGTTGGTCCGGAGTTGTTGGTTAGTTGGAGGAGGAGGAGGGTCAGTTGGACTGTGTGAGGAGTGATTTGAAAGAAAAGAGAGTCAGTGATAGCTTGACAGGGAACAGGACGGTATGGAAGAAGAAAACGTGTTGAGCCGACAGCAATTAACATGGGGTAAGGGCAAGGTCAGGCAAACTTCTGTTGGTTCAGCTAGTTATTTAAAAACAACTTCTAGACTTTTTTTAAATTAATAACAGTTTGATTATCTGATGTAAAAAGTGATTTCTTCCAACTACGTAGTAATGTTATCATTAATCACTACACAAAGGACGTATTTTATGCTTAAAACCAAAGTAGTGCAGAAATGTTATATGAAATCTCATTGTTGCACAGTTTTTCATTAATGCACTGTTTTGTATTTTTATCTATACTAATATTATAAAGCCGAAGTGTAGTTAGGGTAGGTATAGTAGGTAGGGTAGGCAGGGTAGGCAGGGTAGGCAGGGTAGGCAGAGTAGGCAGGGTAGGCAGGGTAGGCAGGGTAGGCAGGATAGGCAGGATAGGCTAGGCAGGGTAGGCAGGGTAGGCTAGGCAGGGTAGGCAGGGCAGGAAGGTTAGGCTAGGCAGGGTAGGCAGAGTAGACAGAGTAGGCAGGTTAGGCAGGGTAATCAGGGTAGGCAGAATAGGCAGGGTAGGTAGCGCAAGTAAGTAGTGGTAGGTACATAGGTAGCCAGTTGACGGGAGCGAAACCGCGTGGGTCAGCTAGTTTAAATATAAATTTACCACAGAGGTTTAATGTCTCCCATTAAGTTTAATATAAAATACTTGCAGTAGATCAAAAAGATACTGGCTGAAAATAAAAATCGGCTGTATAAAACCAATTAGATGAAAACAATAATGCGCCGCATTTTGTACCACTTGTAAAACTTTGGTAGGTAGGTACTTCATATTTAGCAAGAGAAGTATAAAAAAATGGAAATAGATGAGAGGTAGATTGGTAGTTGAAAGAAAAGTAGATTTCGCACCCCGCTAAAGTGAGTCACTCACTCAATCAACTCACTTTGCGCTCGATGCAACAATCTACTATTAATCCCTGAGTAATAAATTAATACCGCAAAAAAGATAAAAACAACTTCTGATAAAATTAAATTAACTAAGCCGAAGAAGAATGTGTCATCATGGTGTCATACTGAACTACGATTACAATCAGTGAAAATGTTATCTAAGTATTATATCGGTTATAAAGTAACTGTAACATATAACATCCTTTTATTAACACAGTTCAAAGTAAACGAATACAGATTCCTTTTAAGATAATACAGTATTGTTTAAAATCAAAACAAAAATACATGATTAATCCAATCGACAAATCAGATGGGAGGGGAATTCCTGTGCCATTTTTTTATGTAATGTTCGAATGTTTTAGGTGTCTGAATCTGTCAAAAGTACCTACCTATTGTAAATTTTACATATGTTGACAAGTTTTTGACATTGTCTGTGGTTGAAATGAGTTTGTGACTTAAATTTGATGTTTTTTTTATTTTTGGTAGGCGCACGCTTGACCACCATCTCGCCTGATGGTAAGCGATAATCTGGTGGACGATGAAGCACGTTTGCCTAGAAAAAGCCTGTTCACTCTTGACTTAAAGACTCTCAGTGGAGCGAGCATGGGCGTACCCAAGACATTTGTGACAAGACATGATAAATTATGTCATGTCTTCTATTCCGTTTTTTTTTTTCCTCTATAACATTTTATCACCACCTCCGAACGAAAGTGATGCTGCCGGGTAGCAACAAGAAAGGTATGTCGCGCCTTTAAACTATGTCACATGGTTGTCCCGTGTAAGACATGACATATTTTATCATGACCGAAAATATTTTCTGTTAAGAATTTGTAGTTCAAGTCGAAAACCAAGCAATGTAAAAAAAAACCTTTTCATAAATTCATGTTGGGATGCTGCTGGTATGGGGGTAGCAAAGGGGGGGACTAAATTTTGGTTATTTTTTGCCTAGGACATACCGTTTTCGAGATATCATTTTGGAAATATAGAGAGTTTTATGCAAAATAAAATAAGATTCGGAGGCCCATAATTCGGAAACAGTGCGTCGGTCGTAGGGCTATGCTTCTCAGAACCTAAATGGTTTTTATGGCCAAGGTTAAACCGAAGCTTCAATAAAATTGGAAAATTGCCGAACAAGAAAAAAAAAACGTTAAGTAGTTAAAGCCACGAGTCAAGAAAATATCTCACGCCGCCGTGCTAGCATTTAAGACAAAATGGCTTTATCGCCCAAACTGTGATAAAAATTGTGACTTATGCCAGTCACAGTAGGCCGTGCTCGCCGGGCAGGTTGTAGCTATCAGGACTCGGGCAGGGAATTCCACTCTTTAGATGTACGCATAATAGAAGTATTCCCAAAACATTTGGTGCGTATGGGTGGGATGTGATGTGTGTCCATGTACCATGGAGCTGGGTAGGAGGAATTAGTTCATGCAATTCCATCGCTGGCTCCCCGAAATGTAACTGATAAAAACCAACAGGCTGTCCACTCGGCGCTGATGTTGAAGACTCTGTAGCCTAGCCTCGACCAGTAACTCATTGACGATGAGCCTCTTGACCCGTTTTTCAATCGACTCAAGTGTATTCAGCTGGTACTTGGCAGATCCATCCCAGATATGAGAGCATTGTTTTTGTATTTTTTGTTTTTTAAAAAACGTTGCCCCACACTAGGAATTTCTTCCTGTATCGTGGGTACGTTTACAAACATATAAACTATATAAACGGGCGCACGGTTGGCGCAGTGGTTGAGCGATTGACTGCTGTGCTGCGTGTCGCGGGTTCGATTCCCGCACGGAACAAATATTTGTATGACCTACAGATAGTTGTTCCGGCTCTGGGTGTTGTGTATGTGAGTTTATATGTTTGTCAACGCACCCACGATACAGGAAGAAATTCCTAGTGTGGGGCAACGTTTTTAAAAAAAAAAAAAAAAAAAAAAAAAAAAAAAAAAAAAAAAAAAAAAAAAAAAACTCACATACACAACACCCAGAGCCGGAACAACTATCTGTAGGTCATACAGATATTTGTTCCGTGAATGCGCGCGTGTGTGTGTGTGCGTGTTTTGTTTGTTCATGCATTCGATCATGCATGGGGTAACCCATGCATGGGGTAACCCATGCATGATCGAACTTGCGCTTGATACATGTTAAGCAACAGTTCCGGTGTGTAGTATCGTGTGGAGGATCCCCAACTTTTTGGCAGCCAGCTGAGCTTTTAACTCAATGATTGGACCAAAATTGAGGGTCGATGTCAACGGAACGCCAAGTTTTCGGGACGGTCACACATCGGAAAGAAGTAGGTACATATCAGAATTCTTCTTCTTCTTCGTCGTATCGATAATTCGATAATTAAATATATTTTGACCAGAATTCAGCCACGCCAACAGCGTTGTCATTTGTCTCACAAAGGTTTTTCAAGGTGCAGATTTTGATGCCCAGAGATCACGACAGAAGGTGAGGTATTGTTTGGGACGTGGCTCCGCAATCGCACTGTTGGTCATTGGAGTACCCCTATCGTAGGCAGTTTAGAGATTTCCAGGTGGGCCAAGGCAGTTGGTGGCCAGGGAGCTTTTCTGCAGGCTCAATATAGACAGCTGGAGAGAGGTGTCTGAGGAGCCACAGATTTTCTTTGTTTCGCTAAACCCGTTGCCATTAATTGATTTAATGAACGACAGGAAGCTGATTTGACTTTTTAATTTACCCCTTGGCCTCTCCACGTTATTTCTCCACGTTACGTCTCTTGCTTTGTTTTTTTTCTGAATAACATGCCACTGATTTTTCGGACATCCGGAGGGGCTATGCCTGCAAGCGGGTATAGAGCAGCAAGTGGTGTTGATTTTAAGTATCCTGTAATAATCCTGCAAGTCTCAATGTGAGCTACATCCACTTGTCGGGCATGGGCGGATCGATATCACACTAGGCAAGCAAATTCCTCAGCAGAAAAGCAGAGAGCTAAACCCGATTTACGAAGGACATATGGAGAGGCACCCCAGGCGGTAGATGTTAGACGGCGGAGTAGATCGTTGCGGATGCTGACTTTAAGTTTTGTTTTCAAACAGTGGTGTTTGTAAGTTAGTGAGCGATCCAAGGTGGCACCCAGGTAAACAGGGTGGTCATTGTGCTTCATGCCTCTCCATTTGATGCTTAACTTTCTTGAGGCCTGACGGTTTCTCAGGTAGAATAACCATGACTGTGTTTTAGAAGGCCTTAATGCATTATTTTCGCAATATCCACTGAGATCCGTCAGAGTCATTTCGAGGTTTGTTTTGGCATCCTCAAAGCTTGCGGTCATCGTAGCTAGCGCCAAGTCTGCCGCGTAAAGGAATATGTCTGTATAAATATTGCTGGTATAAATATAAAACAAAAAAGGAGCTAGAACAATGCCTTGGGGTAGACCATTCTTTGAAATACACTATCTGCTCTTTTCGGAAGCATGGTGGACTAAGTTAACTAACCGGCAATTACGCAACATTTCACTCAAAAGGCGTATAAAAACTTGATCGTCCGTTAAAGTTATTAGTTTGAACAGAAATCTTTCAACGTTGACCGTGTCGTAAGCAGCTGACAGGTCGACAAGTACGACCCCGGATATTCGGTTGAAATCGTATCCTTCGTTATTGAGAACGACGAAGTATTTTTGCAGATCAGGTTTTTCCAGGACGAAAACCAACTTGCTCTGGGATCAAACCTGGGTCGACCAGCGGTTAGAGGCAGTTTAGGACAAGCCGTGCAAATAATTTAAAAGTGTGGCATAGTAAAGAAATTGAGAGATAGTTTTTAGGATCTGTTGGCGATTTACCTGATTTGAGTAGTGCTATCACCTTAGCTGTCCTCCATTGCTTGGGTAGTTTTGTGTTTTTCAAGCAAGAGTTAAAAAGACCAAGCCACCATATAACAGCTACTGGACCCATGTTCTTTAGTTGTTCTGCGCAGATGTCATCCAGCCCGGCTTTACCATTTTTAAGGGGCTTTTTTTTCTGGTATTATATCGGAGAGCGTGAATGGCTTGCTGATATCTGTACTACCGGTTGATGGTGATGGAGCTTTGGGGATTTTAGGATGTTTGTTTCCCGTTTAAAAGAAATTGATGGGCTATCTGTTTGGCTGTTACTTGATTTGGAGGTGTGAAGGATCGCCAGTGAGCTTTCGGAGAGTGGACCATGCTTTTTTACTATTTTTTTGTGATATCTATTTAGTCTACTGTGTTCATCAAGTTTTCCTTGCGACTTTCGCAGACTTTATTTAAGAGTTCTTCCGCTGCTGCGATAGTCTCTTCTACAAAAGGGTCATTTGTGTACAATTGCTGGTAGGATTCTAATAATCTAGAAGACTCTGGGTTCAGACCAGGTGTGTATTGAGCGGCACCATCTGGGAATTAATTTTTAGGGAGTAGTCCGGACAGCTTCGACAAATGTTACAATTGGCCTTCTGATATAATTTAGTAGAAAACCCTTAATATTATTTTCAACAATCTATATGTTTTTGATCTAGTAAAAATATTCGTGAAGACCTATCGTACTGTATGGGTCAGAATGTTGGGCTGTGAAAAAGATGGATAAAATGAGATTGGATGTAGGATGGAGTAGAACGTGCGGAATGACGAGAGTGGATAAAGTGAGGAATGAGTATATTAGAGGAAGTTTGAAAGTGGCGCCAGAGACAGAAAAGTTGAAAGGAAACCGTTTGTCCTGGTATGGTCATGTAACGAGGAGGGATGAAACGCATGTTACTAAAAGAGTTATGAATATAGATGTGGATGGATGGAGAAGGAAGGGACGGCCAAAAAAAAATGGATGGACTGCTTGAGGAGTGATATGAAAGAAAAGGGAGTCAGTGAATGCGTGACGGGGGACAGGACGGTATGGAAAAAGAAAACGTTTTACGCCGACCCCAAGTAATATGGGACAAGGGCAGGAAGATGATGAAGAAGAAGGAAAGTTGCAAAACAATCACCATACATGGATAGATTAGTAGTTCAACAAAGCAAACAATTTTATTTTGAATAGATACATTTAATCATTTTTCCATGATATCCATATGCCCCAAGGTCTGTTTATTACACTACGAATTTTCAAAAGTGTGCATTCGTACGCGAACTAGCTTCCTACTGCTCATTACAGCATCTATTTCGCACGTGTTGTCGGTTGAGATAGCATGCATTTTAACCCCGTGCACAAAATAGTTCGTGCCGTTGACTATGGCAACCTTAAGTCAGATAAATAAAGTAATCCAGGAAACAAGTTCAATAAAATGCATCCAAGTCAGTCGTGTTAATTTGCTGTAATGCAACAAACATCACACGATTCCGCTACACCAGCACGTTTGACCTTGACCTTGTCCTAAAGGTCACTAGAAATAAACAGTTAACTCGATCCCGTAGGTTATCACAATAGGTTCTAATTCAACCTTGAACCATTGTGTAACTGCTTCTGTATCTAATCTCCTTGAAAAGGGTCTGGCACGGGCTTGAGAATAGCCTGCATGAGCGGATATATAATTAGGTACGTCTGTTTCGCACCTGGGGCCCTACCACGGCCTGTTGGCAAGGTTTTTTTTTTAATTTCTATTGTGCGTATGGGCACAGATAATATAAAACTAGCGCACAGATGCCTCATCCCATACGAAGTAACCATGCGGGGCGGACGTAACTAGCGTTTTTCGTCAGATTATACTGATTATTTTATAAGTACTTCGATCGCGTTCAGTTCCGTTCCACGGCTATAGATGGCGTTAGTAGCGACTTGCAAGTAAAAGGGTTTTCTCGGTTCGTGACTATTATTATCTTTAAATACAGTAACAATTTGTTTTATAGTGTTTTTTGCATGTTTTTCGAGTTTCATTGTACCAAAATGTGTTACAATACAAATTTAAAAAATCGATTGGCATGCCTCAGGAATTTAAAACCACGCCATCTATTGGATTAAATTTTAAATGATGCGTCCAAATAGCCTTTGAAATGTGACTTATTCCATAATTTTGTGCTTAAGAGAGTTGATTAAAAAAGAACATGCAATTATAATGATCAATTCTAGAAAATGTTAAGTTTACACACAATTTAATAACAAATCAATGCATATAGCGCCATCTAGTGACATTTATTTGACCAAAAATTTCTTTGTTAGCGCTGGGACCCTTGGTACGGGACAGAATTATACAAGGCGTACAACAACCAAACCTTAAATGTGTTGGTCCAGACTTTAGACTCTCGAAACTTCCATAAGAGAGAACAAGCAGACTATTTTGAAGACTTTTCGTCATCTTAATCTTAATGAGCCACTATTTAAAATCTCATTAGATAATATAACGTCGGTCTTTCATCAAATAATTTCTAGAGATAAAGTTATCTTTGATATGAATACCGTGCATATTATTGATACCAGTCTAACTTTAGATAACCCTGTTAGTTATCACGCTTGACCATAAACTAAATTACAAGTTGGCTGTAAACTTAAATTGGATGCTATCGAACCAATAAACTCATAATATCATATATTAGCAATATCGGAAATTATTTAACAATTAATATACACACACATACAAAACTGACAAGAAGAAGATGAATCAGAAAATAGATACAGGTATACTAATTTCTTAAAGAAATATTTTCCAGCATACCTGCGAGAGGAGAGTTGAATAATAGTTATTTGTTATACAAGAGTGCAAAGTTGCTTTTTAACCGCGTGTTCAATTTTGATGACCGAGCAAGCGAAGGATTCTAAAATTGAATCACGAGCGCAGCGAGTGATTCAAAATTAGAATTCTGAGCGTTAGCGAGGGAATCAAAAGAGCACGAGGTGAAAAATCTTTGCACTCGAGTGCAACACGTAACTTTTCATTCCACCTCAGCGAGGAAATGACTAAATGCAAAAAAAAAAAAGTTTACAATCACAAGATAGGTACACTTTTATTTCAGTTTAGGTATTAATTACTACATTATGACAGGTAAGTATTACAGAATAATCTTTAAATTATAACAAAATAATACTAAGGTATAATTAAGAAAATTTTAAAGTAACGTTGCTACAGTTATTCAAATTGAGTGTAATATTTTTGTTTGGTACTGTAATATTGGTGTTAGTCACTTGTGTACTGTTTTTCGGTAAACTATCTGTCATACTTAATAGTTGTACCGATTCATCGGATTCCCTTGGCGTGAATGTTGGAGAGAGAGGGAGATGGTTAGAACCGCGTACAAAGCAAATTGAAAAAAGAACACCAAGAAGGTTCCGAGTCTGAGTTTTTAACAAATAAAAAAAAAGTTGTATGATATATTCGGCACCATAGAGGTAGCAGTAAATAGGTTTAATGTTTTTTTAATTCACAAACTTAGTGCACACGATGTTCTAAATTCAATTTACTTATCCTCTAGTGAATAAAAACGGCTTTTCCACTCAGATATTGAAGATTTAAAATACTCTTTCCGAGATGGTGGGATGAAAAATATATGTATGTATCGCAATTCTAAATAAATAATAATGCATAATTATAAGTGTAGCGGCATCGACGCCGCCACTTACAAACGAATGACATGACGTCACACAAATCCTGCATCGCTAAACTGCTGTAAACACATACAACAGTCCGACAAAAACCGTTGGGCAGTTACCCGGACCAAACACAACACCCGTCCGGTCGGAGGATGCTCCCTTTTATAAGGAGGCTTGAGGGACTTTACACCCTGTTCCGCATTCTCCCAAATATGCAACTAAGACGGAATGGAAAGTAATTCTCTTTTTAAAAACTGCAAGATTTTGAAAGACCTAAATGTCATATATTATTATCCCAAGATATAAGTTGCCTATGTCTTTCTCCAAAGTCCAATCTGTAACTAAACTAAAATTCATCAAAATTTGTTTAACGGTTAAGGTGTGAAAGCGAAAAAAAACAGACAGACAGAGCTGCTTTCGCATATAAAATATTAGTATGGAACAAGTACGGAAGTAGTAATACTAGTAAGGGCAAAGAAGTTAAGTTTCAACAATTTTCAAAGTCTTCTATGTTAAGAGCGGACTCTAGTCAACAGGAATTTGAAAAATAGGTATTTGAAGAAACTATTGCCGTCGCGTCACCTCCAACCTCACCCCGTAAAGTGCGAAAGGGACAACTGCAGCTCAGGCTGATTTTACCTACAAAAACTTTGACTGAAAGACGTTTCGTATTCTGCTGTTTTCTTCATGAAAACTGGTCTGATCTAAAAAATTCTTATATCAAATTTTAGAGGGAAAGTATATCTATGCTCTTATCATTTCCTTTTTTGTTAAAAATTTATAAATTTTGTCTGAAAGTCTTCTGAACATGGCGGTAAAAACGGGGATTTTTTTCGGATTGATATATTTCTTTTTGTGATTATGTTTTGGAAAAAAGGAAATAATACAGGCACGTATTAATTAGACCTAGATTTTATGGAAAAAAACATTGCTCTAGAGGCATTATCCACGAAGAAAACAGCAGAATGTGTTTGTATGGAGAAAGTCTCACTAGAGTCCCCTCTTAAGGATTCCTAAAATAACTTTTTTAATTAACAGCATGACTCCCAGTAACACGAATGTACAAAGGTAGGAACATGGTGATTATGATAGTAGCCAAAATGGAATGGACTGGCATGGCCTATGTCTAGCTTTGTGCTGTGTGATGATAACGATTTAGATTACTGTGGCCATCTTTTTTCATTAACAACAGGCTCGCTTTCGACCACTTTTTTTTTAGCGTGGCGAAATGCTCATGCATACTGCGCTACCACGGGGAGATAGCGCAGTTATGTGGGACTCTAACCCACTAAAACTCCACGGTGTCCTCCTGTGCCGCTTATGGCGGGAACACGGGTACGCGTTAGCACTCACCGCGGACTCGCCGCGGCTGTCCGTCACCGGACCCTCCCCCCATCTACGGCGCACCAGAACACACTGTGCGCCGTGACCACCCTAGGGACCAAACCAGCGCATGGGTGCCAGACGACCCCGTGTATGGCACCCTTGGTCCCCTTGTGACGGGTCAGGGTCAATGGCCCCGCCACCTACCATTTTTCGGCCGCAGGGGATAGGGAGAGCGGCCAACGCTATACCGGCACTCCTCCTCCCCTGCGGCCCCACCGCGTCCGCCATCAGACGGTGGCGACCGCGTCTAGGCCGCGGAAGGTAGGGAGAGCGGCGCACCTCAATACCGGCACTCCTATCCCGCCGCGGCCCCCAACCCTTAGCCGCGATATCGTATGGGTATGGGAGACCCCATACGACATCGCGGCCCGCCTCAGTTGCGATGTCGCCTAGGCAGCATCGCAACCTACATGTTGGCCGCTACGTCGTCGGCTTATCGGCAAAAGCGCTGACGAGCGGCCCCTCCTCGGGTTCCTCTTCGCTTCACCGTGGGTGACCAAGCCACGGTTACTGAGCCCCCCCGCATCGACAATGCGGGAACCCACCGGGGGGGGCTTTTGACCACTATCTCAACTGATGGTAAGCGATCATCCAGTCGACGGTGAGTCACGCTTGTCTAGAAGTAACTTATTCACTCTTGACATAAAGACCCCTAGATTATAGCTATCGGGCAACACGGACTCCGGCACGGAATTCCACTCCTTAACTGTACGCAAAATTAAAGTATTCCTATAACGCCATATGCGTATAGATGGGATGTCCACCATGTACCGATGGTGCATTACCGTAAGTCTTGTTGTGCGATGATGGATAGGGCCAGGCGGAATCAAAGTCTGTGTCCAACGTTAACCGTAAGCCAGTTAGTCTTATTCCCGCAGCTTCGCACCCGTCGTGGCAATGTTTCCTCTTAAAATATTAGTGTAGATTAAAACCCGTAAACATAATATTGTTAATTTTTATCATCATCTGCCTAGCCTTTTTCCCAATTATGTTGGGGTCGGCTTCCAGTCTAACTAGATTCAGCTGAGTACCAGTGTCATACCTGGAGCGACTGCCTATACGACCTCCACAACCCAGTAACTGAGTAACACCATACCTCTTGGCAAGACTGGTGTCAGATCTCAGGCTTCTGACTACCCATAACGACTGTCAAAGATCTTCAAATGACAGCCGGGACCAACGGCTTAACGTGATTTACGAAGCACGGAGGAAACTCGGTATGTTGAAATGGTCACCCATCCACGTACCGACCTCGGCAAGCATTGCTTAACCTTGAAGATCGACCCGTGCGGCTGTTATTATTTGTTGGCTGAATTCTTACATAATATTTACTTACAAAGTGGACGTTGCAACACGATTGCTTTAATTAATTGCACTTCTTTTATTAATGATATTGAAGTGGATAGATAGCAAATTGACACTGACCGACCAACGTGTGCGGAGTTGCGTTGTTTGTTTATTTAGGCGTTTTATTATACCGGCCGAAAAATTCCACTTCCTTAAGAAGATTGCTTGCTGGGTATTGATAGGTACAGTTGACGGTTAAGTAGTTACAAAATCAGTTAAAACTGGCATTTTATTCATGACACTTTTTAGGATACATCATTTGTCAAATTATGAAAATTATGAGGGCACAGATGAACCGCCGAATATATTCGTCCCCGTATTAAAATGTATGGAATTATAATAAGATCTCGTTAAACTGAAATACTTAGATATTGCTGCCTTTGTAATAATCCGTGGGAAGAAGCACACGTGAACAAGTATATGTATCTCAAATTATGAATTCAGAGATTTAGCAAGAATTTCATAATCTACGGATTAAGACTTAATGTGTTAAGATCAGACAGTAAGGACTCCTGCTTACGAAACGGTTTTAACAAGGCCCGGTTTTCTGCCGGCGCCGGGTAGAAACCGTCCGAGTTTGCACACAAGACGGTTTGTACTTTCATGGAGGTGCAGCCTACATTCGCGCTTTTTATTCTGTGAACTGTGGACGTACAAAATGTTGAGTGTTAAAAAGAGAAAATGTATTATTGCGTGATACATGTATAGAAACTAAAAAAAGACGATAGTAAATTCAAAGACGATATTGGGTATATCCCATGTTAACAGAAATATAAGATTATGGTGCATTTCATACGCTCATTCAGAAGCAACGAATGAAACATGACGAGAAATTTGAGAAGTACTTTCGAATGAAAAACGAAACTAATTCGTGGTTGATCTCCATAATATTGCGTTTCGCGTAGGTAGTCGGCACGCGCCGGGCGTAGGTCCAGTCTCGTGTACATGCGCTCATACACTGCCTACTTTACTACTCACCAGGCGTAGACCCGGTTGCGCGGTGAGCCGGCGCTAGCGCCGGCGTCGTGTGCGGTGTGAACGGCTTCATAGTGCCCCATACATTACTGACGACCGGACGTAGACAGGCAGCCTAATTGTGTAAGTAAATTCGGCAACGGAAACAATCTGTTTCTTCCCCAAAAACACACACATACACAAAAAAGTTGAATAAAGATTGAACTTTTTTGTGTATGTGTGTGTTTTTGGGAAAGAAACAGATTGTTTCGTTTGCCGAATTTACTTACACAATTAGGCTGCCGGTTTGCCGCCGTCTCGTGGGCATGAGCGCTTAAGCTGTTTATGAGCCATCCTAATCTCGTACAGGCTGACGTACGTCTTCCGTATGGGAGTGATATGAAGTTTCGAATGACATTATTGCGACGCACTTGCGAAACTTAAGTTTCGTTCATTCGATATAGCGGTTTTCGATTCAATGTGTTTTCGAACTAGCGTACCACTCGTAAAGTTTTTCGAAATAGCGTGCGTCGCAATAACGTCATTCGAAACTTCATAACACTCCCTTCCGGAGAGTATAGTATCGGGTCAATCTAGTTCTTGGGTCATTTGCTAGATTCGCGATGACTTTACTGGTTGACGCGATGATAATTATAAAAAGAGATGTACCGAAAAAAAAAGAAATTGGGGCGATCCAAAAAAATAATGCTTTGATTAAAGGATGATGGTCATATTTGAAGGATGCCCCTCATGTTAAAGGGGAACATCTACAACTCCGTGATAAGACCTCACAAACTGTATGGCTCAGAATGTTGGGTTATGGGAAAGACGGATGAAAAGAGACTGCATATAGCGGAGATGAGAATGTTGTGATGGATGTGCAGGGTGACGAGAATGGATAAAATTACAAATAAGTATATTTGAGGCAGTTTGAAAGTGGTGCCTATGCCAGAAACGTCGAAAGGGACCCGTTAGTTGAAATGATGAAAAGTGATGAAACGCATGTAACACGAAAGAGTAATAGTATAAATGTGGATGGATGGAGAGGGAAGGACGAAGAAAAGGTGGATGGACTGTGTGAGGAGTGATATGAAAGAAAAGGGAGTCAGTGAAAGAGTGACAGGGGACAGAAAGGAATAGAAGAAGAACAAAACGTTTTGCGCCGACCCCAAGTTATAATTGTATCATGGGGCAAGGGCATAAAGATGATGATGGATGATGAACATATTTTATTATTTCCAGATGTCAAATGAAGCAATAGCCAAAGGCGAAGCAGTGCTTCTGAAGCAGGCTCGCGAGAAGTTCGTGGAAGCGTTCGGTCGCTCACCCCAAGCCGCAGCGTGTGCTCCGGGACGGGTCAACCTTATAGGAGATCATATTGATTATTGCGAAGGATACGTTTTACCTGCGGTAAGAAACATTATCTAACATCATGCGTGTATTCCGTGAAGGGTGAGACAGGGGTGTACATTTTTTGTTCTGTGAAGTTATCCTTATGGTATGGTATATCCCCTTCTGTGGAAAACGAAGGCTTATGTCGGACTCCAATCGACTGAAACCCCATATTTCAGTTAGTGTACCATGCATCGGGAGCCCGGGATACAAATAAAAAAAATCTAAATCTTTTTTTTTTACATAGGCCTCCGCAAAAGGTGCACGGTTCGGGTTTGTCGTTTCCTATGGAGAAGAAGCGGCAAATAACTTCACGATAGCTCTTTTAAAGTAAATTCTCGCGTACCCCTACTAGCTACCCTAGCTACCCCACCTACCTCCCATATTTATTTTACTCTTTGGCACCTACCCTACCTAACTTTCTTATTTATTTTTAGTTTTTAATCCTTCCCTGTATTCTGTCATGTATCAGATGGATAGAATAGATGGCGCAGTGTTCGCAATTCGAAGGGATATTCGTTAATTTTAGTTATTCTATTATTCGGGACGGAGTTAAATCGTACCAATTAATAAACACTAAAATGTGCAAAAATAACTTTCGTTTCGGAAATCGTTGGCTTTAGAACCTCCTGTTTTTATTGTTTTTTAACAGACTTCCGAAACGAAATTTATTTTTGCATTTTTTATAGTGTTTTGCTTTAGAAGACGGATTTATTTTTTGTAAAAAAGTTTTTTATTTCGGTCTATTTAGTTTTAGTACACTATCACTAAAAAGTCAGCAAATTCTATAGCAAGGTACCTAAAGCATTGACAAAATACCCATTATAATTAAATTTACACATCCGTGCTGTTTGTCGCTAAGCAGTTCGGTTGCATCACAGACATTAATCTAAATAGATAACGCAAGTCCCTCCATCAGTATGAAAACCAAGCGTGCCACTTTTTCACAAAAAGTGTAAAACAAATTTACTTACCAATGAAAGAAAACATTTCCAACGCCGCGGCCAACTTTTTCTATACATTCTTTACAGCTCAATATGGCATAAATAGTAGATTATTAACCAAGGGGATAAAGCAGTGTCTTCTGTTGCGGGTGACGATTTAAATCGCGAGCGTAACGAAGGACTCGAGGTTTGCTCCCGAGCGTAGCGAGGTGTTAAAAACTTAAATCACGAGCGAAGCGAGGGATTTAAGACGAGTCCTGAGTGTAGCGAGGGATTTAAGTTCACCCAAGACTAAGACAGCTTTATCACCGAGGAAAATACTCTACTTTTCGTACCATTTGCGAAAAAATTAACACAATAATAATATGAGTTAAGCATTTATTAAAAATAATGACAATTAAAAGTAAAATAAACTTAACGTTTATGTATTTGAAGAAAACAAAATCGCGGTAAATTCCTAGATTAATATTTTTTTGTCGGAAAAGCAAAGGCATCAAGCTCATCCGGCCTCGTCGGTTTTCGTAATTTTATTTAATAATCATAACTGCATAATAAATGCGTATTCCTTTTTCAAAAAGATGTATAATGCTCTATATAAAAACTTAATGGTGTAAACACAGATGTAGTTCAGTATAAACACGATAAATTTCGGTAAGTATTCCAAATTTAACTCACATATTTCTCCCCCTAGAGGATGAATGAAATTCAGTACAATTTTTTTCCCTGTTTTTAACCGATTAAAAATGACTATTGTTATGTTCGCTTTTTGTGGCATAGAATGTCACTTTTTGAGCAAGTGGTACGAAATAGTAGATTGTATCATAAGGGAGCAAAATAATATTTTTACGGCGAGGGCGCTTTTTTGAATCCAGAGCGAAGTGAGGGCTTCTAGAGTAGAATCCCGAGCGTAGCGAGGGATTCTTTTGTAGAATCCTGAACGTAGCGAGGGATTCAAAGTACGTCGCCCGAGCCAAAAATATATTTTGCGCCCGAGTGATACACTCTACTTTTCATCACCCACTATGAGAAAATAAAAGCGCCTCATATTTTATTGTAATATTATTATTTAATAAAACATAGAGTAACAACTAAATTGAAATTAAATAGTATCCTTTATTAAAACAACTAAAAACTTATATTTACATTTGAGACATTTTCGCAATTATGAAAATTTATTGTTACAGTTTTATTAGGAATAGAGATTGTTGTAGATTTTATATTCTGCGTGTTTGAAATGTCCGAATCTGGATAATTTTGAGGAAAATGTGACGGTGAATCTCGTTGTTTGGATGTATACTTGGGAGCAAATAAATCGAGCCACTTCCTTTTTCACGCATTATGGTAATTATTTTTGGTATTAAGGAACGCATCGATTCGAAACATATATCGCCTAAAAGGGTATTTAAGGTTATTAAATACCCTTTTAGGCGATATATGTTTCGAATCGATGCGTTCCTTAATACCAAAAATAATTACCATAATGCGTGAAAAAGGAAGTGGCTCGATTTATTTGCTCCCAAGTGTAGATGGGCGCGGCGACAGTGGTATGGATGGATTAACTGAAGGTTGCAATTTAATGTTTTCCACGATGCGTTCAGATGTTTTCGCCTTGTTCTCAATGGAATCTTCTATATACCCTTCTGCTACAGCACTCGATTTCCATCCTCCATGTCGCTTGAGAACAGTTAAGTCCGCTCCAGTATCTGCCAAAAGGGTAGCAGAAGTACGACGAAAACAATGTCCTGTATACAGCTTGATATCTGGTAACTTCAATTAAGTAGCAATTTCTTGTGGCATGTTAGAAATTTTATTTTTTCCCATCACTTGTTTGAAGCACTTGCCATTTTGATAACGGATGAAAAACCGATTGGTCTTCATAGCAGCAGGACGCAGGTCCAGGTATTTCTGTACAATAGTTTTGTATTCTCCTCGTATTACGAAGGATCGGTCAATTTTGGTTTTTGTATCGGTCAGCTTTACTAACAGTAAATCATCCGAGTGATTTTCGACATCATCAACAGTTATTTTTAAAAGTTCATTGCCACGACAAGCTCCATGTAATCCGAAAATTAAAGCCACCTGTAACAAAACCGAATGTGAATAAGACAAGTATCTATCAAAGTACCTACAGGTTACAATAAAATGTGCATTTTTATACACTATGATTATATTTTACTAATCCACCGTAAACATAGTTACCTACTTACTTTTACGGCAAGAAAGACTTTGTCGGGTGCCTCATTAAGGAAAGTCTCCACGTTTTTGACTGAGAACACTTTGGATTTTTTAGGTTTAAATCCATCAGACATCCTCTTCAGGTACGCTATTAATTTCGAATATGTGTCCAGTTTTACATCGTTATTAGAACTGACTGTTGATTTTAGCATTGAGTATGTACTCCAAAGAGTGGAAGGTTGTTTAGTTTTGGCTAAGTACTGGAAGTAGGCCAAAAACACAGATTCTGAAAAATTCTTGGCGCCTCTTGCATTTCTCCATTCAATAAAATTACCATAGGCTTTCATATATTTCTCCCGGGATTTTGCAGGTAATAGATTATCCATCACATTTCTTGCGTCAGTTCTAATGCTTTCAGGAGTTAATTCTATACTTTCACTGTCACTTGAAGAACTCATTTTTCAAAACAAAACAAAACAATGAATTTCTAACAATCCGTGAAAATTTACGAAAACGCGGGCTGTAGTTCGCGCTTTTTTAATTTGTTTTTCTTTTTCATTCATCCGGCGGCGTGACTATGGACCGTCGTACCAGCCAGTCTTTATTCAAACAATATTTGCGTTCTTTGGTGCTGAACACTAAGATGTTCCAAATTCAAAAAGTGCGCGGCAAAGATAATTGCGGCGCACTTATAAAGAGGATTAAAACTCATTACTGCCCGCTAAAAGTTTCTTATAGAAAACACCACCTTTGGGTGCACATAAAGGCGAACCAAGTCGTCCTTTTCGAATAGATGGGATGAAAAAGGCATTTTTCTAGATTTCGGTGGATTTCCGGTGCCGATAATGCTAAATGAAAAGCTCAGATTACGATCATTGATCGTAACTTTACTGCGTTTTTTGGCACGCGAAGTACATACAATTGCGTCATCTATTTAGATTTATGTCTGTGGGTTGAATGTTCCATTTTCTTGAAAACTGCTGACCGGATTTTGATGAAACTTGCTCTGTTCCCTAAGTTGAGAAATAAGTAATCAAACAAAAAAGAATGATCATGATCCGATAAGTAGTTACGGAGAAATGCGTGGGCAAACATACATACTTACATACAAATATACAAACATACATACACTTATGAAATTTGCCACACGTGTTTAGAAGCCCATACAGAGTAACATATGTGAATATTGTGCAATTCCAACAATAGTACGTGTTTATAGTATCGTGTAGCTTACAGTCACTCAAAGGGCAATGGAGAGGGCTATGCTCAGCGTTTCCTTGCGTGATCTAATCAGAAATGTAGAGATCCGCAAGAGAATCAAGCCAAACTTAAGTGGCAGTGGGCAGGGCACATTGCTCGCAGAACGGATGGCCGATGAGGCATAAAAGGTTCTGGAGTGGCGACCGCGAACTGGAAGACGTTGCATTGGAAGGCAGGCAAGGTTGCGGGGATCCGCTGGTAGCGAGACGCACTGGACCGGTCAATGTGGCGACGCTTGGGGGGGGCTATGTCCAGCAGTGGACGTCTTTCGGCTGATATGATGATAACGTGTATATCGGCGATCTGGACAGTCAACTAGCATACGTGTCGAATTGATTACCTCCGTTTTTTGAAGTCGGTAAAAATTATGTAAAGCCGTCCAGCCCCTCAAATCTCGAGTTATAATGGTATAACCAACCCGACTTTGTTAGGGTTCCGTACCGAAAGGGGAAAAACGGGACCCTATTACTAAGACTCCGCGGTCGTCTGTCTTTCTGTCTGTCTGTCTGTCCGTCTGTCAACAGGCTGTATCTCATGAACCGTGATAGCTAGACAGTTGATTTCCACAGATTATGTATTTCTGTTGCCGCTATAACAACAAATACTAAAAACATAATAAAATAATTATTTCTTTCTATTCTTCGTGCGCGAGTCCGACTCGCAATTGGCCAGTTTTTTTATGTATAAAGATGTGTGGATCATTGCCAATGTTTCTAGGAACAACTGATTCGCAGAATCCACTTTTTTTTTCTTTTTTTTATGGTCTTTTTGCTCTGTGGAATTGTGAGGGAATATCTTTACAAATATACATTGTTTGGCGAACTGTATAAATGATGTTTGTTTTAAATGAAAACAGAATTGTTTCGGGGCTCAGAACAATGGAGCCAGGCTACCGTGTCATTTTACATGTATCCTTTGAAAACTGTGAAATTTTACAGACTTAGGGCTAAAATCTGTCATTTTTTAAGCTCACTTAAATTTGTACACTAATATTATATTTTGTTAAGTACAGTTGGGACCTACTAAGCCTGAAAATTCGTACCATCTGTTTAGTTGCCACGATTTCGAGAGATAATATTTTAACCCAAACATACTTTTTATTTATTAATTTCAATAAGGCATGCCAACAACCTATTCGCAATAACATTTTATAGACTTAAATTTAATAGACATTCCTGTGCAAACAGGTGAGTTATAGGAATGCACAGCACTCACTGATTAGGACTACGAAATTGTTATTTTACAGAAAAAAAAAAAAAATAAGAATAGTACATTGTTCACCGAGAGGAGAAAGTGACCGATTACCGTCGAGGGTGTCGTTTGAAGCCCGAGCCGTAGGCGAGGGCTTTAAAACACCCGAGATCGGGAATCGCACTTTCTCTCGAGTGATACATAGTGCTTTATACTACACCTACGAGGAATTTACTTTTCTACGAAAACTGAATCCTCAAACAACACACACATTGAAAATGGCGCCAATGGCGTCTGCAATTTTCACATGTTCTTTTTTCAAATTGTTTGACACCATCCAACATACAGCTAGTGGCCAGTGTCATTTTGCGAACTTGGAGATAAAAACTCACTGTAAAAACTTTTTGGCTTTTGATATTTAGGTTACCAGCGCATAGTCTTACCCAAAATTAAAAAAAGAAAAACCACGTAAGAAATGGATTTTCATACACTTTTCTCTCCCGCTCAGATGCGTTTTCTCGTCGCATATTTGTTCGATATGCAATGACGTAATTTCTACCGTAAATTTGATAAAGTATCAAGGTACTTTCCGAGCAGGTGTAGTATAAAAAATATTAAAAATTAGGATTAGATCACAATTGAATTAATATAAACAAAAATTGAATCAAGATTGAAATTAAATTAACATTTAAAATAATTAAACATTTAAAACAAATAAATATTTAAAATAATTAAAAAAGGTAATATTAGGTATGTACACAATGCAAATAATTATTTTCTGTCAAAAAAACAGGTAAACCTATAATCAAGAAAAAAATGAAATAAAACACTGATAGGTCACCAAAAAAGCAAAATAATTATCGTGTTATGAATTAACTATATAAAAAAAAAGAAAAATATCCAATAAGAGAATTGTTGAGCAATTCTTTTTTTATTTTTATAATACCTATCTACCAGCGCGACCTTTGACTAAAACTTCGTCAGAGAGTCAAAAAAGATGTCAATACTTAGGAATCTATTATCATTCTTCACTTACAAGAATCTAAGGACTGAATACCATCCTTTGCACTTACAACAATCAACTCAACAAGAATTTGCTTAGTTTGAGAGAACAACAGAATGAGCCACTAATTTAGAAGCTATTCTTCAAAGAAAATATTCAGTAAATTATTTACCCATGGGGGTAGACAGTCACTACTGACGACATCATCTGCCTAGCCTTTTCCCAATTGTTGTAGGGGTCGGCTCACAGACACACACATCACACATCATCAGCCTATTATTGTTCCTACTGCTGGGACACAGGCCTCCTCTCTGTGACAGAGAATGGGCCGTAATCCACCACGCGGACCCAGTGCGGGTTGGTGGATGTCACATGTCTTCGAATTTTTGGTTCTAGGACATGCCGGTTTCCTCACGATGTTTTCCTTCACCGTTTTGAGAGCAGTGGTGATGAAATAATGTACGCAAAGTAAAGCGCCTACCTGGGCTCGAACTCACGAACTACAACTTGTAAGTCGCGGCCGATACCACTGGGCCACCACTGCTCCACAGACACTACTGACAACAAATAACAACAACATTCCTTTAAAACAGGAATCCAAAGTCTTTGAACCATATGACATAATTATCAGTCATGAACTCGTGACGTCTTTGTTGCGTCTGTTTACTTTGTCACTCTGTCACTCTGTCACGTAACCTCCGTCACGTTCGTCATAAGAGCTATGTACGAGTAGGTATGTCACGCATGTGTGCGAATTCATCCGATTTATTCGGGAATCGCCCTTACGGGACACTGGGCTTCTGTACGTGTGGTTTCGAGCTTTGTGGTTTGAATAATATGGAGTACGTCCGGTCCAACCGGTCGTTGCGGCGGTAACTGAGGAAGGTTTGGGCTGTGCTTGGCTTGGGGACTGTTCAGCAGTGGATGTCTTTGGGCTGAAATGATAATGATAATGTACATCATCCACTAGAGATGAACGAGGTAGCTAGGGCGTTTGCTAGGCAAAAATACACAAATGAGATTACTTGTCCTTGCCTGGCTTAGCGGAGCTCTTGTGACAAAGGCTAGCGGAGGTAGGTATTTTCTAATTAAACGAGCGAGATATTTGTTCGAGGGATGTGCGAGAGAACAGGGTGCAAAGGAATGCGTGCTCTCGTACCCAGATGCAAATGTTCGTTGCACATCCTTGTACATCCTACCTACTTATTGTTTCACAGCTTCACTACGCATCCTCGTACAGTTTTGGTAGCAAAAAACCACACGTTCACACTGTGCCGCTACACATTCTTTAATGACCTAGCTATCTCCCACATCTCTTCTTGAATAAACTTTATTTAATTTTTATATATTTACTTATAGGATCACGTTTGACCACTATCTCGCCTGATGGTAAGCGATGACGTAGTCGACGGTGAAGCACCCTTGCCTAGAAGTAACCTATTCACTCTTGAATTAAGACCCCAAGGTTGTAGCTATCAGGAAACAATTACTCCGGCAGGAAATTCCACTCCTTAGCTGTGTGCACAATGAAAGTATTAGCAAAAATCTGTTGTGAAAGACGTCCTAAATACCTTTCAAAAGAAAGACATAAAATCAAATAAAGAAAAGTCAACAAGCGCAGCCAACGATTCAAGAAACTCGAAGAAAAGGATTGTTTAACAGACAAATTAGTTGAGTAATTTGTCCGTAATAAACAACCCTTTGACTAATTTATTATAAATGAGAATCTTCGATGGTAACTCGATAATTTCGTGATCGGATAGACATCGTCTGTGGATATTGATCTTAGTCGTCTACGCTTTTTGTAATTACTTACGCATTAAATGTCAATGGTGGGTTGCACCACTGTTTAGTCGGAGTTTAACTGATTAAATAGTACTCAAAACCGGCGTGCGTGTATCAGATGTATGATCGTAAACGAAGTAAATTCGGGGCCCTGTTGTTTTTGCCGTCCTCCATAGATTATTTTATGTAACAGATTTTCGGGTTGTAAGGGTTAGATAGGCAGTCGCTCCATGCAAAATATCGGTATTCAGCTAAATCCAGTTGGGCTGGAAGCCGAGTTTAACATTGATCAGATAAATTACACGCATAAATGGATTTTAGTGTTAGTGTGGCTGTAAAGTTAGGCTGTTTTACATACCTACGTGTTTTGCATGCCATTTCCATTAATATAATTTCCTTATAAATGCAGAACATGAAAGCCTGTAACTAAACATTTTAATGAGTTTCCAACAGCTTTAGTTTTAATGAGTTTTATTGGTTACTTTGCATTTTGGTGTCCAAGGAATCCTTAAACTCTTGTTAACTTTAATTTGAACTTAACCAACCGTGCAACCGGCCGTATCTGCTTATTGCTAAAGTCAACAAATTCAGTGAAAATATAATTTGAATTGTGTTTTGTTGTAATAAAGACAAATCACTAATTACGTTACAGTGGACTCAGCTGGTTTATCTTTTACAATACCTATCTTTAGCGATAGGGATCAAAATCTTGACAAGATTTATGAAATTAAATTTTAAGATATTTATCTTAAAGGCATATCGGGGATATGCCTTGTAGCTATAGTTGCATATTTTTCACTGATTTTACAGGAAACATTGTTACCAAATGAGATGAAGGCAAATATAAGAGCCATTTTCTAAATTCAGTAAAACTATTCGAATTTCAAATATGTGCAACGAGTTTTGGTTTGCTTATGACTTTCACAATAATTATGAAAAGTGAATTTAATAATGAGTCAACATAAAATCCTCATTCTCATTTCTGTAAAAAAGATGGCCACTTCTGGACATAGGTCTCCTCTAAGCCTCACCATTTTAGATCGCAGGCGGGTTGGCGGTCGCTGTATGGTGTTAAAAATGCACGATGAATGCTACTGCGCAAAATAATTAAAAATAACTTTCTTCCACCAGGCATTACCCTTTGTGACCATCATAGTTGGTGGCCTGAATAACACCAAAGAATGTCGTCTGCTGTCAATCCTGGGTACCGGCGAAGAGGTGAAGACCAGCTTTCTTGCACCAACACCCTCAGCCCCTTTGAAGCCAGGAGAACCTGCCTGGGCCAACTATGTGAAGGGTGTGGTGGCGAATTTTCCTGGTAAGTTAATTTTTGCGACATACAGGGTTTTTTTTTAGTTGTAGGAAATCTTTCAGAGGATAAAGTACTCATGAATAAGAACAACTTTCATTATCAGACCAATAATGATATCATACAAAAATCTGCTGCTCCCTTCATTTTGTCGAGTAAATAGGTGCTTAATTTTTCTGATCAGCAGTTTTTTAGGGTGCCGTATCCAAAGGGTAAAAACGGGACCCTATTACTAAGACTCCGCGGTCCGTCTGTCTGTCTGTCTGTCACCAGGCTGTAT
The DNA here is from genome assembly GCA_949775005.1 of Orthosia gothica. NCBI lineage: Eukaryota > Metazoa > Arthropoda > Insecta > Lepidoptera > Noctuidae > Orthosia > Orthosia gothica. Next base: position 19,950,122 of record OX459034.1, read on the forward strand.
ATCATGAACCATTATAGCCAGATATTTAAAATTTTCACAGATTAAGTATTTCTGTTGCCGCTATAACAACAAATACTAAAAACAGAATACAATAAATATTTAAGTGGGGTTCCCATACAACAAACGTGATTTTTGTGCCGTTTTTTGCGATAGTGGTACGGTACGTGCGCGAGTGCGACTCGCACTTGGCCGGTTTTTTGTCATACCTATTTCAGAGCCGATCACATAGTTAAAGTTGTATGAAAAACTCATACGTATACTATATAGTATATAGATATGCCCTAGGCTGCATATTAGATCTCTTGCAGGCTGTTTCAGTTTACCCCAAAACGGGTGTGAATGTACAGATATTTACATGTTGCTACTTATGCAGATCCATAGATCGTTGCGCAGCGGATCTTAGTCGACCCAGCGCATCTTTTTGTTGCTCAAACTTTTATTTATGCTTCAATTACTTTTTAACTTTGCTCATTTTGAAAGAGTTTTCATTCAGAATAACTGGAAAGATACTAACTATATACTTTCTATGCAAACTTGTTTAAATATAACTTTATTATGTTGTTGCTCGTTGAGAAATACAATTCAAATCGAAAATCAATCTTCATCAAATCTGTAGAAAAGGCGTTTTTGTACATTGAAAATATTTTCAAAAAAAAAACCGGCCAAGTGCGAGTCGGACTCGCACACGAAGGGTTCCGTACCATCATCGCAAAACACGCCAAAAAATCAGGTTTGTTGTTTGGGAGCCCCACTTAAATATTCATTTTATTCTGTTTTTATTATTTGTTGGTATAGCGGCAACAGAAATACATAATCTGTGAAAATTTCAACTGTCTAGCTATCACGGTTCATGAGATACAGCCTTGTGACAGACAGACAGACAGACAGACAGACAGACAGACAGATAGACAGACAGACAGACAGACGGACCGCGGAGTCTTAGTAATAGGGTTCCGTTTTTACCCTTTGGGTACGGAACCCTAAAAATAGCGACGGTGGTATAGGATAAACAACAGAACCCATTGCCATCATTTTTGGAATGATTTTTCTGTTAGTTTGTATATGTCTGTTTATCTGTTAAGTTGTGCACGCATTACGTAAAATGTCCGAAACCAATGTAGATAAGTTTTATACATAAAAACTGTGTAATTTGAAGTATTACTTAGTTTTTGTTTCATCGCAATCGGTTCACTCCATCAAAAATTAGATGAATTTAAAGTGTTCAAGAAGTATAATATCACAACACACGCAATTTGATGGAGAGCGTCTGTCTGCAATGTCTAAAGTAACCTAACATGAAGAGAGATGACGGGAGCTGAGTTCGCTCGCTCACTTCAACTCCCGTCATCTCCTTCGAACCTAACCTATCCGTGTCGGGGTGCCCTAAGTTCTCGAGGTCGGTTCGCTCGCTCTTGGACTAATTCTCATTTTTTTACCTCACGAAAAACATACAAAAAACATAAAATTTCCAAGTCTTGAAAATTTGTAAAAAGCTTTCTATTTATGAGTACTACCTACAAAAAAAAATTATCTTCCAAATTAACCGCCCATAGTGGCATTTTTAGCCCATTCCCTCTCACAGAGAAGAGGCCCGTGATAGTCGGACAGTTGAACTCCATATTCGATAGATAGCGTTGTGCATTTGACGTCATTTTCTGAATGACGTTTTTAAGATTCTCCGCGAATAATGACCTAAGAAAAAAAATGTTAGGTAGGTAGGGTAGGGTAGGCAGTTGATGGGAGCCAAGCCGTGGACACAGCGAGTTGTCAAATATAATAGTAATTTTTCTCCAGAAAATAATAACAAACGGATAATATTTTTGTGTTCACCAAAAATCTAAAGGTACATCTATGTATGCATTTCTAAAATATTGATCTTAAACCCGTTTAATTGTTTTACTATAATTAAACTATTCGGCCAACAAAATATGTTGCATCAAACAAATTCCAAATTAACACCAAGATATAACACTTTTTTATTGTAGTGCGCTGCAAATATTCTATTGTAACAATAACTAGTTTATTCTTCCCCGAAAAATACTGATCGTGCACCAAATATTAGTTGATCTACGAATAAATTATGGTCAAAGAATCAGTCCAAGAGCGAGCGAAGCGAGCTCGGGAACTTAGGGCACCCCGACACGGACAGGTTAGGTTCAAACGAGATGACGGGAGCTGAAGTGAGCGAGCAAAGCGAGCGAACTCAGCTCCCGTCATCTCGTTCGTGTTAGGTTACTTTTGACCCTGCAGACAGAAATAGGAGCCCCGCGCAGCGGGGCTACGTCGACTTATTCGAAAATTAAAACTAAACTAAACTAAAAAACTAAACTTAACTAAAAAAATAAATGCTTGTTTTTAAAATTAGGTGTATTACTATTTTTACAAATTTGCAACAGTTGTTAAATAGATGCTCGTTATGACATATTTTAATGAACATATTTTGGTGCACATTCAGTATATTTGGTGGAACACAGGCAAAATTAGGTAAATGAAATGGGCATAAATTGAAGTACTTTTAAATACCATCCATAACAAACTAGCACGTAGGCACATAGAGATAAAAAAGACAAAAGCCCTTCGGCACACGAAAGGCACGTAGCAAGCGCACAGAAAACGTAAATGCGAACGATTCTCGAATTGTTTATACACGTTTCGCACAAAATATTGTTTGTTTGAAGATTTTATTCCATTTTTGTGTGAAACAAGCTCAACTAAAATACTATAAGCATAGTTATGTCACATGAGTAGTTAAACTGAACAGAGATAATTACTCTATTAATTTCCTTTATATCATTTTTTTTTTTATAATTTATTGTTTCTTTTAATGGTGTGATTAATTCTGAATCTAACATAAAGTTTTATAAGGAACCTAAATATTGACAATCTTTAATACGATTAAGTAAAAAAAAAAAAAGTAAAAATTAAACTTAAGTACAAAAATTCGTGACCATGTTACGACCCGTTGAAGAGTTCCCTAGTGAGGAGACAATCCTGGCTGCAGCATCAGGTAATATCTAGCATATTATTTAATTGTCACTGAAGTTAAGGTTTACAAAATTTCAGCTCAATCGGACATCGGGAAGTGGTTTAAATCTCACTTGCAATATTTGAACTTAACACACATACCTACTACATACCAACCCACCCGCATACCTACAAATGTTTAGTAAAAGCCTGTAATAACAATAAAAAAGTAAAAACACACCGTGTATAAAGGTACTTAATTGAAAAAGTAATAATCTAATATTTACTTACCAATTGTACTCCTTGGGATAGTTAATAGTAGATTGTTGCATCGAGCGCAAAGTGAGTTATTAATGCAAGAGTGTTATGTTGGTGCTGTTGGTTACACACTTTAGCGAGGTGCGTAATCTACTTTTCTTTCAACTACCAATCTACCTCACATCTATTTCCATTTTTTTATACTTTTCTTGCCAAATATGAAGTTGAACCTATCAAAGTTTCACAATGGTATAGTCCTCGCCAAACTTCTTGGCCGCCCTGAAGTTGGCTACATTGGCTGCGCAGTAAAAAAATTCATACAAAAACAGCACCGTTTCGTGCCTCGCGCATCCGGTAAGCCAACTTCAGGGCAGCCAAGAAGTTTGGCGAGGACTATACAAAATGCGGGGCATTTTTTTCCACCTAATTGGTTTTATACGCCGATTTTTTTTCTCAGCCAGTACCTTTTTCGATCTACTACATAAATTTTATATTAAACTTAATGGGAGATATTTAACCTCTGTACTGTACTGTCTCTACCTACTCTACCTACTCTACCCACTCTGCTTACTCCACCTACTCTACCTACTCTATCAACTCTACCTACTCTACTTACTCTACCTTTTTTACCTAATCTACCTACTATACCTACTTAACCTGCTCTACCTACTCTACCTACTCTACCTACTCTACCTACTCTACCTACTCTACCTACTCTACCTACTCTACTTACTCTACCTTTTCTATCAAATCTACCTACTTAACCTGCTCTACCTACTCTACTTACTCTACCTTCTCTACCTACTCTGCCTACTCCACCTTCTCTACTTACTCTACCTACTCTACCTACTCCACCTTCTCTACCTACTCTACTTACTCTACCTTTTCTACCAAATCTACCTACTATACCTACTTAACCTGCTCTACCTACTCTACTTACTCTACCTTCTCTACCTACTCTACCTACTCTACCTTCTCTACCTACTCTACCTTTTATACCTACTCTATCTAGGATTTAGAGAGATTAATGATAGATGACATTACTTCGTAGTTGGAAGAAAAGTATATTAAAGTATTTTTATTTTGTCAAGTATTCATGCACACAGTACAATAAAAACCATTATTAATAATAAAATACAACGTTTTTACATTAAAATATTCAAACTTGCAACTAACAAAACAAACAACGTGCGTTGCACAGACCCTGAGATTGTCCACTGGCTGTGCCATCGTAAACGCAGGCTTATTACGTATGAAACAGCAATTAGCAATACTTTCGCAGAAATTGTACAATCATTGCGCGATTATCGCTTTACGTCAAAAAATTGGAAGACTTATTTTTGCGAAATAATTGCTCTTCAATCGCGAATCCGCATTATATATGAGCTTTAGCCACACCATACTAATTTTACGAAAGTACTGCTAACAATAAAAATCTGGTAACTGAAATGTGCAAATCGCAAGGTGATCGCGTTCATTTCGTATTACGTATGGTTTATGACAGCAGAGCGACAGCCATCGGCGAGCAAATGAGGCTGTCGAATTGCGATTACTTTTTCCCTTGTTGGTGATCGATTGGCAATCGCTCGCTGATGGCCGAGTAGGTACAGAAGTTTTTGAGTTTTTGGCGGCTTTTTCCGCGTGTTATTTTGTGGCTACTTTAATTAGCCGCAAATTAGAACAATAAAATAAAAGTAAATATTGAAATAATAAATTCCTAGTGAATATTGTAATGACAAATTGGTGTTGTTTTGTGTCTCTAATGTCTACGCTACTGGACTATTTGTTGAATCATTGAAACGTGATCTCGGAAAAGTGGAGGATCTTTTTATACTGTAACACTACAGTACCTCAGCGAAGCTTATATGTTTACTACTAAATACTTACAAACACATTAGAATGTGATAAGTCCGCAATATGTATCTTCTATTATATTATTTTTTTATATGGCAAACACCGATGTCGACTATTCTGCCAATGTCTAAAGTAAATTGGCAAAATCTATTTTACGTTTCATAGCTTAAATACGAGATGATGTAGTCTATTTAGTGATGTCCTAGTGAGTTTTCGATTTGATTTCTTATAAAAATCGACAATTCAAATAAATTTTAATGGATTTTACACATTGACATTTAGTCATCCAATTTTTCAATTCAATTATTATATTATGTAAATAAAATGAAAATATCCAATTTCCACTGCCATATTTACTTTACACAAATACTTTACATCTCCGAATATAACTTTATCGGAATATTGGAGCTAAATCGTAATCAAATTGACTATTGTAAAAAACATCCTCTACGAAGTGTTGCTCTTTCATAAGCTGGTTAATTCATCAAACGATACATTTTATAAATCTTCGGACAGTTAAAATAACTTCTTTTAAAAGTGACTGTAAAAAAAAAGACTTGACTTAAAGGCCTCAGTAGCCAGGTCACTAAATTGATAGCGCAATAATTGTACAATTATTGCTACTTGCTGTTCCTTACGTAATAAGCCCGCGGTTTTTTCCAGTCTCGCCGCGTATGCGACAAGCGGCCAGTGGTCACGCACTCATGCGTCCGCGTACTTGTAGTAGTGCAACCAATTCGCGCGGTTGTATGAAGCTTTATCTCTGTTCCGTTTATCTTCTTATGTGGTTATGTTTCCAGTTGCAAGAGAAAAGTTACTTTAACTTCGCGCTTATGTGGTAACTCATCATTGATATTGTTCTGGTACTGTAAAGATTCTAAAAATAAACTTTTAGGGCTTGAGTCTGTCAACCACGACAAGCAGCAGCGACAGGCGGCATTTGTTTTTCAGTATGTTGAAGATACCTTCCGATCTTAGATAAAGTACCTATAGATTTAGCCTTAAAATGAGCTTGATTGATAGAGCGAGACCGCTAATTGGCAGCCCCATGTAAATAATAAGGACAAAAGATTATTTTTTGTCTTTTTCACCATGGCCGGCTTTTGTTGTTTGTCAAACGCTAATATCATGGCAGGTTTGACAAACTAAGTCGGTCGTGTTTGATTTTTTTGTGATTTCGCGGGATTAAGTGTTTATTGAGACAAGGAATTGGGTTATTTATAGATAATAAGTGCCAGTGCGATGGTGGGTTGAAGTGTTCTAGGCTGTAAAAATCAAAGTTTTATTGTTGTTTCACGTGCGGCCACGCCATGGCTCCATCTATAGGTACTTTATCTAAGTTTCCGATAGTGTCACTCTAGCTTGTCGTTGTAGCTTGTCACTGGTGACAGATTCAAGCCTTTAATCTGACGTACTTTTCTTCTTTTCCTGCTGATGGAAGACTCTTTAAATACTTCCGACAGAGTAGGTGGCCATGTTCATTGCAGCGTCACTGGCGTTCATTCCTTCAGGCCCTCAAAAGTGCAGGTGTTTGATGACTTGGGCATATGAGTAATATTCTGAACATAGGTAGGGGCAGTGAGGATTTATCCTCATGCAGTGGGATCTAATCAGGCCCATTGGCAGGGCACATTGCTCGCAGAACGGATGGCCGATGGGGCAGAAAGGTTCTTGAGTGGCGACCGCGAACCGGAAGACGTTGCATTGGAAGGCCTTCTACCAGGTGGACCGATGACCTGGTGAAGGTTGCGGGGATCCGCTGGTTGCGAGACGTAAGGGACAGGTCAATGTGGCGACGCTTGGGGGAGGTCTATGTCCTGCAGTGGGCGTCTTTCGGCGGATATGATGATGATGATGTGGGATCACAGCTTTCCTCCATTCCAGGTGAAGTGAGCGGCTTCGATGCGGTCATCGTTACAGATGTGCCGATGGGTGCTGGTCTCTCTAGCAGTGCAGCTATAGAAGTCGCCACCTTCACTCTGCTTGAAGCACTCACTGGCACAAGTGTGGGGTAAGTGTCATGCTGGTTTGTGGAATCATAAATTACTATGCAAAATAATAAGACTTCATTTAAAATGGTATATAAGAATGGAAAAGAATATCGACATAGCTTGGAGAGTTAGCAAGCTGAAGTGTCAGTGGGCTGACTATGTTTCTCGAAGAACCGGTGGTAGGTGGGACAAACGGATCTTGGAATGAAGACTGTGTGTTGGCAGGGGAATCGTGAGAGGTGGACCGATTACTTTAAAAACGTATCATGGTCAGATTAGAAAATCCGAAGCATCTAAACTCGTAGCCAAGTTGACAATCTACAATCGATAACGCTAGTAGAAAACGAATCAATGTATGGGAATGACACATCTGAACGTTAAGTCACGTGGTCAAACCATACAAAATAAAAGGCGTTAACGATCGTAGAAAGAGATTCAATAAAACGTTTGAAACTTCGCTAGGGGGGCAGGTATTGGGGTGCAACTTAGGAGACACCTATGTTCAGGAGCGGACTGCAATAGGTTGACTTAATTGAAGATCGCTTTTAGAATTTTCTGTATCTAATTTTAATGTTGTACACTTGTACTTATTATCGGATTTTTGCAAACCCCGTACGTGTGTCAATTAACCTTGTGAGATTGTAAATTCTCGTTATATTGTGAGCATCTCCCTAGCCAAGTTACAAATGTTTCGTATCGAATCTCTTTCTACAATCGTTAACGGCTTCTATTTGTATGGTCTGACCACGTGACCAAACGTTCAGATGTGTCATTCCCATACATTTCACTCGTTTTCTACTAGCGTTATCGATTGTACATTGTCAAGTTGGCTTTAGGTGCAGATCATTTCAAATACAACAAATCCCATAAAAATTCTATTGTTTAAAATTTAAGTACCCGTGTTATATTCAGAAGAAAGTGTACTCGTATCAATATCACGCGATTTATTATAAGTAGCTAAAATTACCAAAATTTACGTCAAACTTAACCCTCGAAAAATGTTTGGTTAATACTTAGTGACAAGTGAGAAACAGATAATAAAAAAAAGGCATTGATCCGCTTTTATTTAATAATTACGTAACTTTAAAACATGATTCTTTGTTCATGGAGATATTTTGAAAATTTTGGTCTAATGAAAAGTATAGACTTAGAATCATCATGTAAATCGGTAAACGCGTCTATGAGATATTAACTCATTACTGAATGCCAAGTGAAACGGTCAAGGACGCCCCTTAACGCGATTCGTTTGTTTTGATCGTGTTAGCGACTCTACCAGTACATTTTTTTCTTATCGTTTTGAAATATTGGAATACATTGGTAGACAGGAGTGAAAGACTTTTGGTTTTTAGGGTTCCGTAGCCAAATGGCAAAAAACGGAACCCTTATAGATTCGTCATGTCTGTCTGTCTGTGTGTCCGTCCGTATGTCACAGCCACTTTTTTCCGAAACTATAAGAACTATGCTGTTGAAACTTGGTAAGTAGATATATTCTGTGAACCGCATTAAGATTTTCACTCAAAAATAGAAAAAAAAACAATACATTTTGTGGGTCCCCATACTTGAAACTGAAACTAAAAAAATTTTTTCCACCGAACCCATACGTGTGGGGTATTTATGGATAGGTCTTCAAAAATGATATTGAGATTTCTAATATCATTTTTTTCTAAACTAAATAGTTTGCGCGAGAGACACTTCCAAAGTGGTAAAATGTGCCCCCCCCCTGTAACTTCTAAAATAAGAGAATGATAAAACTTCTGTAAATTTTCATAAAAATCCGTTCAGTAGTTTTTGTTTTTGAAAGAGTAACGTACAGTCATCCTCACAAACTCACGTTCATACTAGTGGTAGTATTTCAGGGTCTACTACTTTCGGTTAGTATGTTTTAAATTTCAGGTTATTGCCCTGCTGATAAAACAAAACAATTACATGGTAATTCGCTTGAAAACACGGTCCAGTGGTTTCATTAAGGCGGTCTGCAATTAAACAGGGTGCACGATAAATTGACTTGAAACAAATAAGACTATATTGGGTTTACTTGTTCGAATAAGGCTGTGGTCTATGCAAAAGCGGTAACGGGGCGACGCAATAGACCACAGGGCAAGTTTCGCAGATCATATTTTGACTTTCCTAGTGCCCTAGCGACACTGATAAAATATAGATAAAATCTTTATAAAATCGAATTTTGGTCTTTTGAAAAAAAAATGCTTATAAAATGTTCGTTATTTAATTGTCTATCCATTACTGTTAGTACAAACATTAATCAATGAATACTTTACGAGGAGATGCATGCTATCAATCATTATTTCTCATTTTTATGGTTTTGTTGGAAGGACATTAGTGAAACATAAACATCATAAAAAACTACCATTTTGGAATCAATAATATGTAGAAATTTAATGTATTTTTATTAGTTGATATTTCTTTTTAAATAACTAGTAGATAGCTCCTAAAAACTGCACAAAAACGGCTAGCGCGGCGTTTTGCTCGGGGAGGCGCCTTAATTACTGGTATACAGTTTTCTTGCTAAAAAGTGGTATATTTCCTTATCCTACAACGCAGACGAAAGGAAAATAAAGCGGTTGTTTCGATGAATTATTTTGCTTAGTTTCCCGGCACAAACTGTCCACGGTGAAAAGACCATCCAGCACTTCACCATGTCACATACGAAACAGGAATACAACGCACATTACTTAGCTGTGCTTTTTATGAAAATGAATGTGCGATCATCGTGATCAGCGTGTCTCTCAAATAAATTAACCGCGTAGTTAAGGTCTGCGTGAACTTAGCAGATCATTTTCCAGCAGAGCATAAAAAAATGTGAGTTCTAGTTGCATGCAGCATAGTTCTAGAGTTCTTGATACTTTTTGGAAATAGTTCTGGCATTTTTCCTAGAAAAAAAGTCACATGAAAATATGATCTGCTAACTTCCGGTAGCAGATCATTTTTTCCAAAATATGTTTTTTATGAGTGATTTAGGTGCGCAAAGATGAGTTCTATAGTTCCTGATACATTTTAGAAATAGTTCTGCAGAATTACACACAAAAAAAAACATATTAAACTCATAACAGAAATAATCCAATATGTTTTTTTAAAACAGACGTTACTTATATAAAACGACAATTGCCGTTTTTTCTTTTGTTTAAATAATAATAAGCTTAGAAGTTAAAGTTATAAAAATCAATAAAATAAAAGATATCGTACTCTCAAGCGCCAATAGCTTTGTTATAACCGTGCAAAAGCAAAAAACCAAGAAAATATTCAGTGTTCGATACAACAAAATCAAAACATAAAACCTAACTGTAATCAGGCCGAGAACACCTCCTTTTCTTATACACCTATATCAAGAATAGACGAGAACATGAAACAGGAAGCCAAAACCTTCACTCAAGTATCAGAAGTGCATGGTTGTATATTGAGATTAATAAAAATCAAGAAATTTTTCAGAGATCAATATAAAAAAAAACTAAAATAATATATCAGAGGTACTGAGGGCCAGGAACTCCTCGGTTTCTAATACACCTATATTGAGACTAGATGTTAAAATGCATCATAAAGCTAGCACTTTAACTCAAGTATCAGCAGAGCATAGTTGAAGATCGAGATTAATAAAAATCAAGACATTTTTCATCGTTCGTAATAAAAATCCAAAAAAAAAAACAGAAGTACTTAAAGCCGAGAACTCCTCGGTTTCTACTACAACTATATATGCACTTTACAAACGAAAGCTATTAAAAACCAGAACTGTCACTCAAGTATCAGCAGAGCATGGTTGAATATTAAGGTTAGCAAAGATCAAGAAATTTTTCAGTGTTAGTTATAAAAATCCAAAAAAAAAAAACCAGAAGTACAGAGGGCCAAAACCTCCTCGGTTTCTACTAAGACGATATATGCACTTTATGAAAAAATGCTAAAGAAAGCCAGAACTCTCACTCAAGTACCAGCAGAGCATGGTTGAAGATCGAGATTAATAAAAATCAAGACATTTTTCATCGTTCGTAATAAAAATCCAAAAAAAATAACTGAAGTACTGAAAGTCGAGAACTCCTCGGTTTCTACTACAACTATATATGCACTTTACAAACGAAAGCTATTAAAAACCAGAACTCTCACTCAAGTATCAGCAGAGCATGGTTGAATATTAAGGTTAGCAAAGATCAAGAAATTTTTCAGTGTTAGTTATAAAAATCCAAAAAAAAAAACAGAAGTACTGAAAGCCGAGAACTCTTCGGTTTCTACTACAATTATATATGCACTTTACAAACAAAAGCTATTAAAATCCAGAACTCTCACTCAAGTATCAGCAGAGCATGGTTGAATATTTAGGTTAGCAAAGATCAAGAAATTTTTCAGTGTTAGTTATAAAAATCCAAAAAAAAATGCAGAAGTACAAAGGGCCAAGTACTCCTCGATTTCTACTAAGACGATATATGCACTTTATGAGGAAATGCTTAAGAAAGCCAGAACTCTCACTCAAGTACCAGCAGAGCATGGTTAAAGATCGAGATCAAATAAATAAGACTTTTTTCAGAGTTCTTTATATACAAATCAATAAAAAAAAACAGAGGTACAAAGGGCCGGGAACTCCTCGTTTTCTTATACACCTATATTGAGATAAGATGTTGAAATGCACCATAAAGCTAGCACTTTAACTCAAGTATCAGCAGAGCATAGTTGAAATCGAGATTAATAAAAATAAAGACACTTTTCATCGTTCGTAATAAAAATCCAAAAAAAAAAAACAGAAGTACTGAAAGCCGAGAACTCCTCGGTTTCTACTACAACTATATATGCACATTATAAATGAAAGATATAAAAAACCAGAACTCTCGCTAAAGTATCAGCAGAGCATGGTTGAATATTTAGGTTAGCAAAGATCAAGAAATTTTTCAGTGTTAGTTATAAAAATCCAAAAAAAATAATTGAAGTATAGAGGGCCAAAAACTCCTCGGTTTCTACTAAGACGATATATGCACTTTACGAAAAAATGCTAAAGAAAGCCAGAACTCTCACTCAAGTACCAGCAGAGCATGGTTGAAGATCGAGATTAATAAAAATCAAGACATTTTTCATCGTTCGTAATAAAAATCCAAAAAAAAACAGAAGTACTGAAAGCCGAGAACTCCTCGGTTTCTACTACAACTATATATGCACTTTAGAAACGAAAGCTATTAAAAACCAGAACTCTCACTCAAGTATCAGCAGAGCATGGTTGAATATTAAGGTTAGCAAAGATCAAGAAATTTTTCAGTGTTAGTTATAAAAATCCAAAAAAAAAACAGAAGTACTGAAAGCCGAGAACTCTTCGGCTTCTACTACAATTATATATGCACTTTACAAACGAAAGCTATTAAAATCCAGAACTCTCACTCAAGTATCAGCAGAGCATGGTTGAATATTAAGGTTAGCAAAGATCAAGAAATTTTTCAGTGTTAGTTATAAAAATCAAAAAAAAAATGCAGACGTACAAAGGGCCAAGTACTCCTCGGTTTCTACTAAGACGATATATGCACTTCATGAAAAAATGTTATAGAAAGCCAGAACTCTCACTCAGGTACCAGCAGAGCATGGTTGAAGATCGAGATCTAATAAATAAGAAATTGTTTCAGAGTTCTTTATAAAAGATCAATAAAAAAGTTCAGAGGTACAAAGGGCCAGGAACTCCTCGTTTTCTTATATACCTATATTGAGATAAGATGTTGAAATGCACCATAAAACTAGCACTTTAACTCAAGTATCAGCAGAGCATAGTTGAAGATCGAGATTAATAAAAATCAAGACATTTTTCATCGTTCGTAATAAAAATCCAAAAAAAAAAAACAGAAGTACTGAAAGCCGAGAACTCCTCGGTTTCTACTACAACTATATATTCACTTTACAAACGAAAGCTATTAAAAACCAGAACTCTCACTCAAGTATCAGCAGAGCATGGTTGAATATTAAGGTTAGCAAAGATCAAGAAATTTTTCAGTGTTAGTTATAAAAATCCAAAAAAAAAAATTGAAGTACTAAAAGCCGAGAACTCTTCGGTTTCTACTACAATCATATATGCACTTTATGAAAAAATGCTAAAGAAAGCCAGAACTCTCACTCAAGTACCAGCAGAGCATGGTTGAAGATCGAGATTAATAAAAATCAAGACATTTTTCATCGTTCGTAATAAAAACCCAAAAAAAAAATCTGAAGTTCTGAAAGCCGAGAACTCCTCGGTTTCTACTACAACTATATATGCACTTTACAAACGAAAGCTTTTTAAAACCAGAACTCTCACTCGAGTATCAGCAGAGCATGGTTGAATATTAAGGTTAGCAAAGATCAAGAAAATTTTCAGTGTTAGTTATAAAAATCCAAAAAAAAAAACAGAAGTACTGAAAGCCGAGAACTCCTCGGTTTCTACTACAACTATATATGCACTTTACAAACGAAAGCCATTAAAAACCAGAACTCTCACTCAAGTATCAGCAGAGCATGGTTGAATATTAAGGTTAGCAAAGATCAAGAAATTTTTCAGTGTTAGTTATAAAAATCCAAAAAAAAAAAAGCAGAAGTACAGAGAGCCAAGAACTCCTCGGTTTCTACTAAGACGATATATGCACTTTATGAAAAAATGCTAAAGAAAGCCAGAACTCTCACTCAAGTACCAGCAGAGCATGGTTGAAGATCGAGATTAATAAAAATCAAAACATTTTTCATCGTTCGTAATAAAAATCCAAAAAAAAAACAGAAGTACTGAAAGCCGAGAACTCCTCGGTTTCTACTACAACTATATATGCAATTTACAAACAAAAGCTATTAAAACCAGAACTCTCACTCAAGTATCAGCAAAGCATGGTTGAATATTAAGGTTAGCAAAGATCAAGAAATGTTTCAGTGTTAGTTATAGAAATCCAAAAAATATAAAAGCAGAAGGACAGACGGCCAAGAGCTCCTCGGTTTCTACTAAGACGATATATGCACTTTATGAAAAAATGCTAAAGAATGCCAGAACTCTCACTCAAGTACCAGCAGACCATGCAGATCGAGTTCTAATAAATAAGATTTTTTTTCAGAGTTCTTTATATAAAAATCACAAAACATTTTCAGAGGTACATAGGGCCGGGAACTCTTCGTTTTCTTATACATCTATATTGAAACTAGACGTTGAAATGCACAATGCAGCTAGCACTTTAACTCAAGTATCAGAAGAGCATGGTTGAATATTGAGATTAATAAAAATCAAGAAAATTTATCAGAGTTCAATATATAAAAACTAAAATAATATATCAGAGGTACTGAGGGCCGGGAACTCCTCGGTTTCTACTAAGACGATATATATGCACTTCATGAAATTTTTTTATAGAAAGCCAGAACTCTCACTCAGGTACCAGCAGAGCACGGTTGAAGATCGAGATCAAATAAATAAGATTTTTTTTCAGAGTTCTTTATATACATATCAATAAAAAAGTTCAGAGGTACAAAGGGCCGGGCACTCCTCGTTTTCTTATACATCTATATTGAGATAAGATGTTGAAATGCACCATAAAGCCAGAACTCTCACTCAAGTACAAGCAGAACATGGTTGAAGATCGAGATCAAATAAATAAGATTTTTTTTCAGTCACTTAACCTTTTCAGAGGTACAGAGGGCCGGGAACTCTTCGTTTTCTTATACACCTATATTGAAACTAGACGTTGAAATGCACAATGCAGCTAGCACTTTAACTCAAGTATCAGAAGAACATGGTTGAATATTGAGATTAATAAAAATCAAGAAATTTTCCAGAGTTCAATATAAAAAAAACTAAAATAATATATCAGAGGTACTGAGGGCCGGGAATTCCTCGGTTTCTTCTAAGACGATATATGCACTTCATGAAAAAATGTTATAGAAAGCCAGAACTCTCACTCAGGTACCAGCAGAGCACGGTTGAATATCGAGATCTAATAAATAAGAAATTGTTTCAGAGTTCTTTATAAAAAAATCAATAAAAAAGATCAGAGGTGTAAAGGGCCGGGAACTCTTCGTTTTCTAATATACCTTTATTGAGACTAGACTTTGAAATGCACCATAAAGCTAGCACTTTAACTCAAGTATCAGCAGAGCATAGTTAAAGATCGAGATTAATAAAAATCAAGACATTTTTCATCGTTCATAATAAAAATCCAAAAAAAAAAAACAGGCTTACTGAAAGCCGAGAACTCCTCGGTTTCTACTACAACTATATATGCACTAAATAAACGAAAGCTATAAAAAACCAGATCTCTCACTCAAGTATCAGCAGAGCATGGTTGATTATTAAGGTTAGCAAAGATCAAGAATTTTTTCAGTGTTAGTTATAAAAATCCAAAAAAAAAACAGAAGGACTGAGGGCCAAGACCTTCTCGGTTTCTACTACAACGATATTTTTTCTTTATGAAAAAATTCTATAGAAAGCCAGAACTCTCATTCAAGTACCAGCAGAGCATGGTTGAAGATCAAGAGCTAATAAGGAAGAATTTTTTTCAGAGTTCTTTATTTATAAATCACAAAACATTTTCAGAGGCACAGAGGGCCGGGAATTCTTAATTTTCTTATACACCTATATCGAAACTAGACGTTGAAATGCACCATATAGAATTAGAATTTTATTTATTTGTAAGAATGTAGTTTTACATAGTAGTTATGGTGTTAATATTTTTGTTAGTTCTATACATTCTACCACTAATATATATATAAATGGTGTACAAATATTTAATTGTCATTAACTTATAAAGAAATAGTAAAATAAATAAATTAAAAAAAAACCTTTTATTTCCATATCCTAATTTTGTACATTTTAAATTTTGTTAGTGTTTATTAGTAATTTGCTTATTTACTCATTGTTAGTATTGTTAGTATTTGGATTTGGGATATGGACGCCTACTTGGGTAAAGGTCTCCTCCACCTTCTTCCACGACTCTCTCTCTTGGCCTAGGATCAACCAGTCTTTTCCTACTCTTTCGATTATGTCATCAGCCCACCGTCTATTAGGCCTTCCCACCTTCCTCTTGCCTGCTGGCCCTTTCCATCTCATAGTCTGTATAGTCCATCTGCCATCGGTATAGCGCGATATGTGGCCGGCCCATTGCCACTTAAGCCTCAAGGCTTGTGTGAGTGCATCAGTTAGCTTGGTTTTTCTCCTTATTTCATCACTTTTTATTTTATGTATTGTTCTTATTTTCAGCATACTTCTCTCCATAGCCCTTTGAGTTAATTGGATTCTATTTTTAGTTCTATTGGTATAGACCCACGTTTGGCAACCATACAATAGACAAGGCAAAAGACAGGTATCAAAAACTACTTTTATACCATTCCCCCTCTAAAAAGCTTATTTTATTCACTGAAAACAGTGAATAAAAAGCATTTTAATCACTGTTTTGGTTTTTGAATTTGGAACACACCAATGTATTAGACGTCCATCTCAATGCTATGTAACCTCCTTGCGCCTCCTTGCGCAAAAAATACTCGATACACAAATTCCTTCTTCGATTTTAATTTTGAGTTTGTTATTTAGGATTTTAATAATAATTTTGATTTTAGTCTAAGATATTTATTGAGTACTTGTTTGGATTGTAATTCTTATATTAATTGCATAGGTATTTAATTAATTATAATTATGTAACGTAACGGCGGTGGTCAGTGACCCCTGAAACACAGGTGCTGTTACCTAGCTCAGGGGTCAGGGTTTCACATTTTATGTAAATTTTGAAGGTAAAAACCATTCATTTATTTATTACTCGTAATATTCCTTGTGCTTTTCGCTTAAATCTTTCTTTTTCTCGAAGTCATGGTATAAAATATAGTATGCAACTCTTGAATAAAACGGATTTATATCGAGGAACATGAATCACTCGCGTCGCTCATGATTCTAACACTTGAATCACTCGCTATGCTCGTGATTCAATCATCATGAATCACTCCCTACGGTCGTGATTCAGTCGTTAGAATCCTTCACTTGCTCTTGATTCATCTATGGCCCTCGCTTTAAATCCGTCTTTTATTCACTAGTTTCATAATATACTATTATACTATTCCCCCTCTAAAAAGCTTATTTTATTCACCGAAAACATTGAATAAAAAGCACTTTTAATCACTGTTTTGGTGTTTGAATTTGGAACACACCAATGTATTAGACGTTCATCTCAATGCTATGTAACCTCCTTGCACCTCCTTGCGCAAAAAATACTCGATACAAACTTCTTGTGCAGAGAATATTTGACTTTCAAACTCCTTTTTCGATTTTAATTTTGAGTTTGTTAATTAGGATTTTAATAATGATTTTGATTTTAGTCTAGGATATTTATTGAATACTTATTTGGATTGTAATTCGTATATTAATTGCAATAGTGTTTAATTAATTATAATTATGTAACGTAACGGAGGTGGTCACTGGCCTCTGAAACACAGGTGCTGTTACCTAGCTCAGGGGTCAGGGTTTCACATTTTATCTAAATTTTGAAGGTAATAAACCATTTATTTATTTATTACTCGTAATATTCCTTTTGCTTTTCACTTAAATCTTTCTTTTTCTCGAAGTCATGGTATAAAATATAGTATGCAACTCTTGAATAAAACGGATTTACATCGAGGGCCATGAATCACTCGCGTCGCTCATGATTCTAACACTTGAATCACTCGCTATGCTCGTGATTCAATCATCATGAATCACTCCCTACGGTCGTGATTCAGTTGTTAGAATCCATCACTTGCTCGTGATTCATGTATGGCCCTCCCTTTAAATCCGTCTTTTATTCACTAGTTGCATAATATACTATTTTCATTCTTATAGGATAATCTCCTTTTAATATTTATTTAAGTGTCCAGTATTTTTCACGTTATATTAGCTCTTCTATCAACTTCCTCTTCATTACTTTGTTTGCTGAATGATAGTTGTTTGCCAAGATATATGTAGTTGTTGACATATTCTATTTCTTTTCCTCCGGCTGTAATTGGTAATTTTAGACTATTTGTCATTATTTTGGTTTTAGTTGTATTTTCATCTCTAAGCCTACTTTGCAGCTTACTTGGTCTAGAGAATTTATCATTCCATCCAGTTCCTTTGCAGTTTCGGCTAGCACTACAATGTCGTCTGCGAATCTGAGATGATTTAACCAACGTCCATTAATCAGTATTCCTTTGTTTTGCCAATGTAACTTTTGGAATATGTTTTCCAGCACAGCACAGTTTTGGGGATAATGGGTCGCCCTGTCTGACTCCTCTTTCTATTCTTATTTCTATTCCTCTAGTTTCGAGTTTAACCCGGCTTATGCTGTTAGTGTATATATTCTTTATTATTTTAATGTATTTTACATCCACATTGAGCATTTTTAGGGTGTTCCAGATAGCATTGTGGCTAATACTGTCGAAAGCTTTTGTGTAATCAATGAATGCCAGATAGATAGGCCTGTTGTATTCTTTGTATTTTTCCATAACCTGGTCCAGTGCTTGTCTGTGATCTGTTGTGCTGAATCTTGAGCGAAAGCCAGCTTGTTCGACTGGTTGTGCCCTATCAATTTCCTCGCTTATCCGTTTCAGAATGATTGATGCAAAGAGTTCGTAGATGTTTCCCATTAAGCTGATTGGTCTATAGTTCCCAATGTCTAATGGGTTGCCATTTTTGTACAGTAAGATTATGTCCGATGAGCACCATTGTGTTGGGATAGTCCCCGTGTCAAGTATCATGTTGAACCATTTTGAGAAGTGGTTGATTAGGATAGGTGCCCCTACTTTTAAGGCTTCGTTTGTTATGCCATCAGAACCTGGACTCCTATCTGATTTTAGCTGTTTTATATGTTCGTATATGTGTCTTTCATCTATTGGCTTAACTATTTCACTGCAGGGCCTGCAGTCTCGACATAGCTAACGATCGTTACGTTAAGTAACATTCGTTAACTCTTACCACAAAATAGTAAGTATACAGAAGGGCCACTCCCGCCGTTTGGAAAATTTACCGCTAAAGTTGACAGATTCACTAGGGTTGTAGTGTTCGTGATATTAAATGGATATTTGATGCCCTGTCTACCCTCTAAGGCATGTAAGCATGATATGATGTATGTTTAGACGAATCTATGTATTTATGTTTGTAACTTGGGCAACCTACCATTTTTTTTTTATTCGGAATCAATATAGTAGCAACCAACCAACTTTGTACTTCTAGATTTGTTCAGAATTTTCGTTATTATATTTTCTCGGTGATTCCAGTAGTCTTTCTTGATAGATTAATTTGTTTTTTTTTTTGTATATTTTGCTTAATCTTTCCTTTTTGTCTTTGTTATTATTCTTTTGGAATATTAATTCGTTGCGCCTCTTTATCAGTGCTATAGTTTCTTTACAAAATATTTTGTGCTCTTTATTCTTACTATGCTCTTTTTTGTTTACATACATAAACTCATGCCTTTTTCCTTTTTTTTTTTTAGGGTTCCGTAGCCAAATGGCAAAAAACGGAACACTTATAGATTCGTCATGTCTGTCTGTCTGTCTGTCTGTCTGTCTGTCTGTCTGTCTGTCCATCCGTATGTCACAGCCACTTTTTTCCGAAACTATAAGAACTATGCTGTTGAAACTTGGTAAGTAGATGTATTCTGTGAACCGCATTAAGATTTTCACACAAAAATAAAAATAAAAAAATAAATTTTGGGGGTTCCCATACTTGAATCTAAAATTAAAAATAATTTTCTTCATCAAACCCATACGTGTGGGGTATCTATTGATAGGTCTTCAAAAATAATATGTTGGTTTCTAAAATAATTTTTTTCTAAACTGAATAGTTTGCGCGAGAGATTCTTCCAAAGTGGTAAAATGTGTGTCCCCCCCCCTGTAACTTCTAAAATAAGAGAATGATAAAACTAAAAAAATATATGATGTACATTACCATGTAAACTGCCAGCGAAAATTGGTTTGAACGAGATCTAGTCAGTAGTTTTTTTTTAATACGTCATAAATCGTAAACCGCAATTTACCAAGTACGGAACCCTTCGTGCGCGAGTCCGACTCGCTCTTGGCCGGTTTTATTTGTTTGTTAGGCTGTAAATTATAGCTTCTTCCAGAGTGGCATAGTAGGTCTGAGGGCTTGTGATTCCTTTAGATCGGTCTTCAATGAGGTTCATAAGACAATGTTGGTAATGGTTTATTTCATCTTGTGTTTCTGGAATTTTAGGTGGGGTTTTAAAATGTTTTCTGCTCTTTTTCAGAATGCTTGGAGAGAGTGTAACTCGCAGTAGTCTGTGGTCCGATGGATACTTTACCATGTTTAATACTTCATAGTTCAATACTAGTTTAGGGGTGTTTGTCATTATAAAATCTATTTCATTTTTAATATTGTTGCCCGGTGATATCCATGTCCACTTTCTATTAAGTCTTTTTTTGAAGTAGGTATTAATTATGGATAGTCTGTATTCATATGCATAATCTATCAGGCGCTCTCCTCTTTCATTTCGCTTTCCAATCCCATGCTTCCCCATGATGAGATTTCCTTCTTTTCTGGGTTGCCCAATTTTCGCATTGAAGTCTCCCAATACTATTATTTTATTTATCATCGGCTAATGCATGTGCTTCCTTGAGATTGTTATAAAATTCTTGCATTTCTGATTCACTGGTTTTTTCCGTTGGAGCGTATGCCTGGATTATTGAGATATTCAGCTCACCAAGATTCAGCTGTAATAATGCTACTCTTTCTGAAATACCAGTGAAGTTTTTTATTTTATCTTTAAGTACCTTTTTTATTAGGAATCCTACCCCATATAAGCCTCTTGTTTGACCAATGTAGCAGAAAATATAGTCTGGATACTCTTCTATGAAACAGCCCATTCTTCTTACCTCTGAAAGCCCCTATTTGTCACAATTTATACTTTCAAGTGCATAAGTTAATTCAAAATATCTTTCTCTTGACGATAGAGACCTCACGTTGTAAGTGCAAATTTTTAAACATTGTTCATGTGTGTATTTTAATTTGTAACTTGATCTGTTGTTTATAGATGGAGGGTGGTGGTCTAATTCTCCGCGATGACCAGTCGGCTTGGGAAATGTATTGATTTTATTCATTGATGGTTCTACTAGCTTACTTATTGTTGTGTTCCGGGGGCTGATGACCTCATCCTAGTTTTTGTTCTCTGATACTGGCATTTTGGCTGTAAACGAGTCATTAACTTACATAATTAATTTTAAGATTTGCGATTTACAGTAGGTCCAATATGAATTAGTATTATTAAAATTAGATAATTGTTACTTTAAAATGTCAAAATTAAGTTCATGTCATCTTGGATTTTTACAAAATTCCATATATTTGCCAATGTCATAAAAGCAATTATCTAATAGCCAACTTGTCAGTTTTTTCTTGAACATGGGGATGGGAAGTTCCTTAAATGCGTTAGGTAACCTGTTATACACCTGAATGGCATTAACATAAACATTTCTCCTAAATATTTGCTATCTACATTAAGGTACATTTAATTCATATTTGTACTTATTTCTAGCAATAGCCTGCTTGCGACTGACTTCTGATTGCATGCGAAAATAGTGCGGATATTTTTTTACAAGCATACATAGTTCTTTGATATACATGCAGGGTAAAGGTAATATGTGTAGTTTTTTAAATAAAGGTTTACAGCTGTCCAAAAACCAGACGCCAGATATTGCCCTAACACACTTCTTTTGTACCCGAAATGCCATTAAAATTTCAACTGAATTGCCCCATAGTATCAGACCATATGATAGCACAGACGATACGTATCCGTGATATGCAGTGAGTAATTGATGTGCGACTGCCAGTTACAGTTCTGATCCACTATTATGCCCAAGAATTTTGTGTTTACTACTTGTTCTAGGATACTGTCTTCATATTTTATACTAAGAGTCTGAAAGTTTGATTTATAAGTTTGAAATTGAATTATTTTTGTTTTATTTATATTGATTTTTAAATTGTTGTTATTAAGCCAAATTATTATGTCTTTGATTGCTTCATTAATTTCCTGTTCCAATTTATTTATTACATTTTATTATTAGTGTTGTATCGTCAGCAAATAAGATTGTTTCGTGGCGAGTTGCTTTGGGGAGGTCATTAATATAAAGCAGAAATAAAAATGATCCTGTTACACTGCCTTGGGGTACTCCTACTGCATTAGTTTTAAAGTTAGATTTATATTCTACTTTGGTTCCATTAACGATTTTTGATGTTTGCACACATTGACGCCTATCACTTAGGTAAGATTTAAGCCAGTCATTCGCTTGGCCCCTTATGCCATATTTATCTAATTTATTTAGTAATAGCTTATGATCAACGAAATCAAAGGCTTTACTCATGTCCAGGAAAATAGCTACTACAGGTATGTTGTCATTCATCGCCTCAGTTATTATCTTTATTAAATTAAAACAAGCTAAAGAGGTTGTGCAATTTTTCCTGAATCCAAATTGCTCCCGCCTTAGTAAATTATAATTTTCCACATAGTCATATAGCCTTTTTAACATCGTTTTCTCAAATATTTTTGATATTACAGGTATTAAGGTTATAGGTCTATAGTTCGTCATGTCCGATTTATCACCATTCTTAAATATTGGCTTGACTATTGAGTTCTTTAATGCGCTCGGGAACATGCCTTCTGAAAACGATACATTAATTAAGTATAGCTCATCGGTTTGCATAAGTGATTATCACAAGCTTTTATAATTTTGGTACTTATTTCGTCAAACCCGACAGACGCAGTATTTTTTTTTATTTTTATTATCCTGAATACTTCTATAGCATCGGTAGGATTTAGGAATATTGTGTTATTGTGATCAATGTCCATAGTTTTATTTATAGCGTCAATTTTATACGTAAATCCATTAATATTTGTCAATTTTATATAGTATTCGTTAAACATGTCACAATTTTTTTGAGGGTCGGTGATATTGTTTGTTTTTAATACTATTTGTTTTATGTCATTACTTTTTTGTGTGTCACCAATTGTTTTATTGATAATATCCCAAGTAGCCTTGCATTTGTTTTTCATATTCTGAATATATCTTTTGTTGTTTATTTGTTGAGATTTATTGATACAACGTTTAAGTACGTCACTATATATTTTAGACCTTTTTGTTAATCTATTTTCGTATGAATAATTTTTAAATTTAAATAACGTTTCCTTATACATGACCTTTTTAAACCTTTCGTCAACCACAGCGTATTTCTTTTTTCATTCGGACTTTTTATTTTTTGTAAGGGAAAACATAGTTTATAAAACAGTTGTAATGTCCCATGGAATACCTGAAGTGCATCTTCCAAATTATCCATATCATACATGTCAGAGAATGAAAGCGCAGTAATACAGTCACAAAACCTTTTTATGTTTTCTTCATGATAGTCCCTTTTGAACTCAAACCAACTTAGTATAGATTTAGGTTCATAGCTAGCACTTTAACTCAAGTATCAGCAGAGCATGGTTGAAGTTAGAGATTAATAAAAATCAAGACTTTTTTTGTTTTTTGTTACATACGAAGGTATAAGTACGACGTGGGTCGATTGTTGTAAATATTGTAGAATAACTTAAGTAGGTAATTTGCAACTATTATGACCCGTAAATTCGCCAGCAGGTGAAGCTTGGATTTACAGCTTACTTCTTTTGTTAATGTTTTGTTGTTTTGTTAATTCTAATAATATTTCTAAGTGTTATGTTTAGGGCGCACGGTTGGCGCAGTGGTTGAGCGATTGACTGCTGCGCTGCGTGTCGCGGGTTCGATTCCCGCACGGAACAAATATGTGTATGACCTACAGATAGTTGTTCCGGCTCTGGGTGTTGTGTATGTGAGTTTATATGTTTGTAAACGCACCCACGATACAGGAAGAAATTCCTAGTGTGGGGCAACGTTTTTTTAAAATAAATAAAATAAATAAATAAATATGTTTTGTTATTATTGTTGAGTATCGTTAATAATGTTAAGTGTACGTACGTGTAAGTTTAGATATTATTGAGTTAGCCTTTGAGTTTTGTTTTTTGTCGTTAATTGTTTTGTTTGTTTGTTGTATTTTAGAATTTAGTAACCACTGAGGTTTTAAAAAAAATGCCGGAAAAAACACCATATTATAAAATTTATCTAAGGAAAATTCTATCGGACGGTAACTGTCGCACCATTGATGAAAATGGGCGTGTGTATCCACCTTCCCATGCTGTCTATCAAATGGTTTCGAAATTAATGGCGGACAAGGGGTCCATAATAACGCCTAAACATGTCCATAATATAATACTCGAAATGTGTGCGGACCAGACCGTAGATACGAGTGCTCAAATAACCAGTTTAACTTTACTGAAGTTAAACTTGGTTATTGTTCAAGAGAAATGGGAAAATATTAAGCCACATTAAAAACTCTACGGTAAGAGACTGTACTGGAAATTGCGTCAAGGATGGGCCGATGTTATAACTGAAGCTTTGTGGGTGCACACGCGATTTTTTGCACACTGATAAAGAGGCCTTCAAAAGGTTTAGATGTTATAGTTCAGTGTAAGTTTGAAGGCATTAAAAGCACCCTACATTCGGGCAATAAAAGAAGACAGTTGAGAGGAGCACGTCACCAGGCAGTTGCGGATTACCTTATTGACGGAGGTAAAGATGCGGTTACATGGTGAAGAAATGAAGCCGGCCGCATAACGAAATTCGGCGGTAAAAATCCCCCAATTCTCCCTACGAACGAAGTTGTTCGCAAAGCCAAAGAACAGCGGCTATTAAGTAAATATGGGTTGCAATTCGGAAACCCGTCGCTCAATTTACTTAATAGTGCTGAACATGGCAAGTTACTTGGATGTATACAATCTATAGGATTGTATAAATTCAACTGCATGTATTGGCTGCCCGAGCAAATGCAGATTTACATTGCCCGTTGCAAAAAAGATCCCAACGCAACACTAGCAATCGATGCTACTGGTGGCATATTTTTTATACCAGTGCGTGCCTATAACCGGAGGAGGTAGTGTACCAACTTTTCAAATGGTATCAGCAGATCAGCGAGCCATTATTGTTACAATTTTTTTAAGCCACATTCTAGCAGCAAATGCTCCGATCCCACCGATTGTAGTTACTGATTTTGGGTGGTCTTTGTTATTTGCGATATCGCAAATATTTGACCAGTGCGCCAGCTTTAATAATTATTTACAAAAATGATATGATTCCGTTGTAAATAAACCAACATCGTCGTCGTTGGACGTGTGTCATTTAATTGCAATGATTTTGCGATGGCCCAGCCATATAAGCGTTGCATAGGACAAGCCCACCAAATTACAAATTTGACAAGTTTAACCTACTTTTTGGAGTCAGTTCTTGTTGTGGCTTTGAGTAGATGTATCGGGTTGGGAGCGAATGGCAAACCTTTACCGTCAGTAGAACGTTTTTTTTTTTTTAAATATTCGGATAAAGGGAGTTTATAATATCAACGATGACGAAGAAAATGACGATGGCAAAGCTGATGAAGAAGACAGACATAAGTTCGACGATGAATTTGACGTTGAAGCGATAGAAGGTGTGACGGACAAATACGGATGGAAATCGTGGTGTAATACCTTATATAACGAAGCGGTTAAAATAGAAGAGCAGTCTTCGCACGGCGATACAATCAACGCATGTTACAGCGTTGATTTCGCAAAAAGGTTTAAAAGGTACCTCCTTCCTTACATACCTTTGTGGACCGCGATTATGGTTACAGTTTTTGGTAGAGGTGCACTGACCGCTACCTCCTCTGCAGTCGGGGCAGAAATTTTCCGATTTAAAGCATCGTGACTTAAGGGGTGAAATTCCAATGCGCATCGATCGTTTTGTGATGCAGCATCTAGAAAGACTGGATGAAAAAATTAAAGAGCGCAGCAACGCGTCTGATGGTGTACCTCAAAAAACTTGTAAAGAAGCAAAAACCACAGAGAAAATCCCAGAAGACTACCACCATTTAGATGTGGAGTCTAACACTGCTCATTTAGCACAGTATCTTTTTAAAAAGGATCCTGGTTATTCCTGTCGCGTTGATTGTATTTGCGGTTATTCAAATACAAGAAACTACACATTCGTAAGTATCAACATAGACATGATTCTATGCCATGGTCTGCATTTGCTGCAGGAAGCAATTGAGGATGCGATGGCTTTGCAAAGATCTTGCTACGATTGCGATACTGAATTATTATGCACAAATAATTTTGGACCACACCTGATTTTCGATTCATCGGTTATTAGCGATCCTGGATATCCAAACAGACCCAAAATAGTTGCTCATAGGTTGGATTCGCTTGCCAAAACTATAAAAGTTGGTCAAAAGACATATATATTAGCTGCTGTCGTAAATTATAGTCTTGACTTAAAGCACTACGTAACCTACGGGTTAACGGGCGAGTTTTGGCATAAATACGATGGCCTTTATAAAAAAGTTCACCCATTAATTCGAAGACTTCGATAACACCTCATTTAATTATATACACACAAATTTAATCATCACAATAATATTATTAGGCTACAGAATACAAAAAAAGGTAAAAAAAAATGTAAAAAAAAACAAAAATATAGAAATAATAAATTTACAAAATTTCTCTAAGTATACGATCAAGAATATTTAAATTGTTCCACATCTTAAAACCAGGCAGGGATCAAGGATTTAATGCCGATTTTCAATAATAATCATATTTAAAAAAAAAAACAATCGCACTAGCTCCAACGACAGACTAGAGGGTATCCTAGTGTGAGATCTAGGGCTACTTTGTCGCACTGAATAATTTTTATTTTGTATAATTAAAATTATTTGTAAAATAAAAAACGAAGAGCACTAATTTTTTTTTGTATTATAGTAAACTTCATTATTTCTACTGATCCAAGTTTTCAACTATGCTCTGCACTGCTGATACATCAATGAAAATAATAGTTTTATTACAGGTGTATAAGATAACGAGGAGTTATCAGCCCGCAGGACCTCTGATTTTTTTTGTTGAATCTTTTATAATGAACACTGATAAATTTCTTGAATTTTAAAATCTCAATCTTCAACCATGCTCTGCTGATACTTGAGTGAGAGTTCTGGTTTTTTATAGCTTTTGTTTATAATGTGCATATATAGTTGAAGTAGAAACCGAGGAGTTACTGGCCCTCAGTACCTCTGATATATTATTTTTGTTTTTTTTTATATTGAACTCTGAGAAATTTCTTGATTTTTATTAATCTCTATCTTCAACCATGCTCTGCTGATACTTGAGTTAAAGTGCTAGCTTTATGGTGCATTTCAACATCTAGTCACGATATAGTTGTATAAGAAAACGTAGAGAACCCAGCCCTCTGTTCCTCTAAACTTTTTTATAAAGAACTCTGAAAAATTTCTTACTTATTATTAATCACGATCTTCAACCATGCTCTGCTGATATTTGAGTTAGAGTTCTGGTTTTTTATAGCTTTTGTTTATAATGTGCATATATGGTTGTAGTAGAAACCGAGGCGTTCCTGGCCCTCAGTACCTCTGATATATGTTTTTGGATTTTATTACGAACGATGAAAAATGTCTTGATTTTTATTAATCTCTATCTTCAACCATGCTCTGCTGATACTTCAGTTAAAGTGCTAGCTTTATGGTGCATTTCAACAACTAGTCACGATATATTTGTATAAGAAAACGTAGAGAACCCAGCCCTCTGTTCCTCTAAACTTTTTTACTGATTTTTTATAAAGAACTCTGAAAAATTTCTTACTTATTATTAATCACGATCTTCAACCATGCTCTGCTGATACTTGAGTGAGAGTTCTGGTTTTTTATAGCTTTTGTTTATAATGTGCATATATAGTTGTAGTAGAAACCGAGAAGTTCCTGGCCCTCAGTACCTCTGATATTTTTTTTTTGGATTTTCATTACGAACGATGAAAAATGTCTTGATTTTTATTAATCTCTATCTTCAACCATGCTCGGCTGATACTTGAGTGAGAGTTCTGGTTTTTTATAGCTTTTGTTTATAATGTGCATATATAGTTGAAGTAGAAACCGAGGAGTTCCTGGCCCTCAGTACCTCTGATATATTATTTTTGTTTTTTTTATATTGAACTCTGAGAAATTTCTTGATTTTTATTAATCTCTATCTTCAACCATGCTCGGCTGATACTTGAGTGAGAGTTCTGGTTTTTTATAGCTTTTGTTTATAATGTGCATATATAGTTGTAGTAGAAACCGAGAAGTTCCTGGCCCTCAGTACCTCTGATATTTTTTTTTTGGATTTTCATTACGAACGATGAAAAATGTCTTGATTTTTATTAATCTCTATCTTCAACCATGCTCGGCTGATACTTGAGTGAGAGTTCTGGTTTTTTATAGCTTTTTTTTATAAAGTGCATATATAGTTGTAGTAGAAACCGAGGAGTTCCTGGCACTCAGTAAATCTGATAAATTTTTTTTGAATTTTTATTACGAGCGATGAAAAATGTCTTGATTTTTATTAATCTCTATCTTCAACCATGCTCTGCTGATACTTGAGTGAGAGTTCTGGTTTTTTATAGCTTTTCTTTATAAAGTGCGTATATAGTTGTAGTAGAAACCGAGGAGTTCCCGGCCCTCAGTACCTCTGATATATTATTTTTGTTTTTTTATATTGAACTCTGAGAAATTTCTTGATTTTTATTAATCTCGATCTTCAACCATGCTCTGCTGATACTTGAGTGAGAGTTCTGGTTTTGTTTACCTTTTTTTTATAAAGTGCATATATAGTTGTAGTAGAAACCGAGGAGTTCCCGGCCCTCAGTACCTCTGATATATTATTTTTGTTTTTTTATATTGAACTCTGAGAAATTTCTTGATTTTTATTAATCTCGATCTTCAACCATGCTCTGCTGATACTTGAGTGTGAGTTCTGGTTTTTTATAGCTTTTGTTTATAAAGCGCATATATAGTTGTAGTAGAAACCGAGGAGTTCCCGGCCCTCAGTACCTCTGATATATGTTTTTGGGTTTTATTACGAACGAAAAAAAATGTCTTGATTTTTATTAATCTCTATCTTCAACCATGCTCTGCTGATACTTGAGTGAGAGTTCTGGTTTTTTATAGCTTTTGTTTATAAAGTGCATCTATAGTTGTAGTAGAAACCGAGGAGTTCTCAGCCCTCAGTTTCTCTGATATATGTTTTTGGATTTTATTACGAACGACGAAAAATGTCTTGATTTTTATTAATCTCTATCTTCAACCATGCTCTGCTGATACTTGAGTGAGAGTTCTGGTTTTTTATAGCTTTTCTTTAAAAAGTGCATACATAGTTGTAGTAGAAACCGAGGAGTTTCCGGTCCTCAGTACCTCTGATATATATTTTATTTGATTTTTATTACGAACTCTGAAAAATTTCTTACTTATTATTTATCACGATCTTCAACCATGCTCTGCTGATATTTGAGTGAGAGTTCTGGTTTTTTATAGCTTTTGTTTATAATGTGCATATATAGTTGAAGTAGAAACCGAGGAGTTCCTGGCCCTCAGTACCTCTGATATATTATTTTTGTTTTTTTTATATTGAACTCTGAGAAATTTCTTGATTTTTATTAATCTCTATCTTCAACCATGCTCGGCTGATACTTGAGTGAGAGTTCTGGTTTTTTATAGCTTTTGTTTATAATGTGCATATATAGTTGTAGTAGAAACCGAGAAGTTCCTGGCCCTCAGTACCTCTGATATATATTTTTTGGATTTTCATTACGAACGATGAAAAATGTCTTGATTTTTATTAATCTCTATCTTCAACCATGCTCGGCTGATACTTGAGTGAGAGTTCTGGTTTTTTATAGCTTTTGTTTATAATGTGCATATATAGTTGTAGTAGAAACCGAGGAGTTCCCGGCCCTCAGTACCTCTGATATATTATTTTTGTTTTTTTATATTGAACTCTGAGAAATTTCTTGATTTTTATTAATCTCGATCTTCAACCATGCTCTGCTGATACTTGAGTGAGAGTTCTGGTTTTTTTTACCTTTTTTTTATAAAGTGCATATATAGTTGAAGTAGAAACCGAGGAGTTCCCGGCCCTCAGTACCTCTGATATATTATTTTTGTTTTTTTATATTGAACTCTGAGAAATTTCTTGATTTTTATTAATCTCGATCTTCAACCATGCTCTGCTGATACTTGAGTGTGAGTTCTGGTTTTTTATAGCTTTTGTTTATAAAGCGCATATATAGTTATAGTAGAAACCGAGGAGTTCCCGGCCCTCAGTACCTCTGATATATGTTTTTGGGTTTTATTACGAACGAAAAAAAATGTCTTGATTTTTATTAATCTCTATCTTCAACCATGCTCTGCTGATACTTGAGTGAGAGTTCTGGTTTTTTATAGCTTTTGTTTATAAAGTGCATCTATAGTTGTAGTAGAAACCGAGGAGTTCTCAGCCCTCAGTTTCTCTGATATATGTTTTTGGATTTTATTACGAACGACGAAAAATGTCTTGATTTTTATTAATCTCTATCTTCAACCATGCTCTGCTGATACTTGAGTGAGAGTTCTGGTTTTTTATAGCTTTTCTTTAAAAAGTGCATACATAGTTGTAGTAGAAACCGAGGAGTTTCCGGTCCTCAGTACCTCTGATATATATTTTATTTGATTTTTATTACGAACGATGAAAAATGTCTTGATTTTTATTAATCTCTATCTTCAACCATGCTCTGCTGATACTTGAGTGTGAGTTCTGTTTTTTTATAGCTTTTGTTTATAAAGCGCATATATGGTTGTAGTAGAAACCGAGGAGTTCCTGGCCCTCAGTACCTCTGATATATGTTTTTGGATTTTATTACGAACGATGAAAAATGTCTTGATTTTCATTAATCTCTATCTTCAACCATGCTCTGCTGATACTTGAGTGAGAGTTCTGGTTTTTTATAGGTTTTGTTTATAATGTGCATATATAGTTGTAGTAGAAACCGAGGAGTTCCTGGCCCTCAGTACCTCTGATATATATTTTTTGGATTTTCATTACGAACGATGAAAAATGTCTTGATTTTTATTAATCTCTATCTTCAACCATGCTCTGCTGATACTTGAGTGAGAGTTCTGGTTTTTTATAGCTTTTTTTTATAAAGTGCATATATAGTTGTAGTAGAAACGGAGGAAGTCTCGGCCCTCAGTACTTCTGATATTTTTTTTGGATTTTTATTACGAACGATGAAAAATGTCTTGATTTTTATTAATCTCGATCTTCAAATATGCTCTGCTGATACTTGAGTTAAAGTTCTAGCTTTACGGTAAATTTCATCGTCTAGTCTCGATATAGGTGTAAAAGAAAACGAAGAGTTCCAGCCCTCAGTAACGCTGATATATTATTTTTGTTTTTTTTACAATGAACTCTGAAAAATATCTTGATCTTTGCTAACCTTATTATTCAACCATGCTCTGATGATACTTGAGTGAGAGTTCTGGCTTTCTGCTGCATATTTTAATCAAGTGCATATACAGGTGTTGTAGAAACCGAGGAGTTCCCGGCTCTCTGTACCTCTGATAGTTTTATTCTGATTTTTTATTACGAACTATGAAAAGTGTCTTGATTTTTATTAATCTCTATCTTGAACCATGCTCTGCTGATACTTGAGTTGAATTATGATGCGTTGCAACGTCTATTCTTGATATAGATGTATTTGAAAACGAAGAGTTCTCAGCCAACTGTGCATCTCAACACTTTTATTGTGATTTTTTTTTATCGAACACTCAAAATTATCTTGATTTTGCTAAACTAAATCTTCAGCCATGCTCTGCTGATACTTGAGTGAAGGTTTTGGCTTCCTGCTTCATGTTTTCGTCTATTCTTGATATAGGTGTATAAGGAAAGGAGGAGTTCTCGGCCTGATTACAGTTAGGTTTTATGTTTTGATTTTGTTGTATCGAACACTGAATATTTTCTTGGTTTTTGCTTTTGCACGGTTATAACAGAGCTATTGGCGCTTGAGAGTACGATATCTTTTATTTATTGATTTTTATTACTTTAAGTTCTAAGCTTATTATTATTAAGGTCAAAAGAAGAAACGGCAATTGTCGTTTTATATAAGTAACGTCTGTTTTAAAAAAACATATTGGATTATTTCTGTTATGAGTTTAATATGTTTGTTTTTTTATTGTGTGTAATTTTGCAGAACTATTTCTAAAATGTATCAGGAACTATAGAACTCACCTTTGTGCACCTAAATCACTTATAATAATTTTATTTTGGAAAAAATGATCTGCTACCGGAAGTTAGCAGATCATATTTTCATGTGACTTTTTTTCTAGGAAAAAGGCCAGAACTATTTCCAAAAAGTATCAAGAACTCTAGAACTATGCTGCATGCGACTGGAACTCAGTTTTTTTTTTGCTCTGCTGGAAAGTGATCTGCTAAGTTCACCAGCATGTAGTTAAGGCGGTACCCCGAGCAAAACGCCGCGCAAGCCGTTTTTTGTGCTCTTTTTAGGAGCTATCTACTCGTTATTTAAAAAGAAATATCAATGAATAAAAATGCATTAAATTTCTACATAATATTGATTCTAAAATGGTAGATTTAGTTTTATTTTAAATGTTGTATATATTTCACTAATCTCCTTCCAAAAAAACATAAAAATTAGAAATAATTATTGATATTATGCATCTCCTCGTAAAGTGTTCATTAATTATTTTTTGTATTAACACTAATGGATAGACAATTTAATAACGAACATTTTTGTATATTTTTTTTTTTCAAAAGACCAAAATTCGGTTTTTTAAGATTTTATTCTAAAATCTGGGCGTATTCATTACTGTAATTCATGCGCCACCAGTGCCGCTAGACCAATAGGAATGCTCATATCTCATGGCGATTTTTTGGTCAGGGTACCGTGTTAAGTTGGCATACCTTATTCACGTCCTACTCAGTCCAAATGCCAGTCCAAATGTCTGAGTTGGCCTGTCACTTGAGACTTCACAGGAAGGCACTTGTTAGCTTCCAGTTCAGCTATTCTTGTAATTCGTTTATGTTATGCTATTCTTGACCGCTGACCCGCTTAGCTTATAACAGTGGTCGCAGGCTAAAGTTGTACGGGTATTCACCACACGCGGCAGATGAACCGCGACAAAAGGGGTAATCAAACGGCGGCGATTAGATTTGTCACATGAACTCGGGTGAACCCGTTATACATAATGTTCTTAGTAAACTACTGTGATGAAAAAGCTGATTTGTTTGCACTTATCGGCTTCATGAGTAAGAGGGCGCTGTGATCGACGTCTGTGAGAGTGACTAAAAATAATTGAGCAAAGAATAGGCAGATTAAGATGATAGGGCTTCAATAAAAGAAGCATGGTGCTTGCACGATTGGCGGACACGAAATCGTCAATCGTGCAAGCGTTTTCTTTTGTCCGTAAAGATTTGTGTAACTATTTATCCGACTGCCTAAGGAGGGTAATGTGTTTATCAGTCTATGTATGTATGTTTGTTCTAGGCCGATTTTGATGATTCTTTCGTCAATAGGTTCGTCTTAACCTTGCTAGTGTTACTAGTTACAAGTAGGATAATAGAAAAATTGCGGATTTTGGGCACCATATTGTGAGGACCCATTTTTTTTTCTTCTATAACCATTGTATGCGGTATCAGAATAAAGGCTTTTAAGGGGCGATTTACTAAATATATAACACTTATAAATGTTTGAATGTACTTAATTCGAAAGAAAATATGTTAACTAAAAAGTGATAAATACAAAAGTTTTATTAAAAAAAAATAAAAAAACCCGAATGTTTAAGAAGCGATCTAAACATACGTAAACAATAAGAAAATCATGCTGTGCAGTCGGAGGATACATCTGGTTTTGGTCAGCCAGCTCGCAAATATATATCCTCCGACTGCACAGCATGATTTTCATCTTGTTTACGTCTTTTTAGTACGCTTCTTAAGCGATAAAACGAAATACCCGACGTATTTCGTTATTTTTTTATACCAAACTGGAAAAGCCAGATTTGTTTACATTCGGTGGCTTCATAAGTAAGAGGGCGCTGTGATCGACGACTGTGAGAGTTAATACAAATAATTGGACAACGACTAGACAAATTATGATAGTAGGCACTAAAAAAAGAAGCATGGTGCTTGCACGATTGACGGACACGGAATAATCAATCGTGCAAGCGTTTTAGTTTTACCGTAAAGATCTGCGTCACTATTTTATACCAAAATTCTGACCTGTCTTACTGTGTGCAGTGGCTGAGCGATTGGCTGTTGCGCTGCGTGTCTCGGGTTTGATTCCCGCACGGAACAAATATTTGTATGGCCTAACAGATAGTTGTTCCGTGTCTGGCTGTTTATTTATATGAGTTTAAATGTTTGTTAGGTGCGTACCTATGTGTGGTATACTGGAGTCATTCCTATCGTTGTGCAACGTTTAAAAACTACTAGAAATAGGCCATGTGCCAATAAAAATAAGGTTGTTTTTTTAAGATATTCTTCTTCTACAGGTTAGTGGAAAAAGCAAAACTATGCCAGAAAGCGGAGCACGAGTTCCCAGGAATGCCCTGCGGCATCATGGACCAGTACATCGTCACCATGGGCAAGAAGGACCATGCCTTACTCATTGACTGCAGGTTAGTTTATAAATAAAGCTGATTCTGATTTTAAAGACGAATAAAAAAAAAAAAAAAACTAGCATTTTGAGGCAGCACCAACAAACTTTCAACGAAGATCAACCTAACTACAATCATTATACGTTTTGCTCTTACAAAATATAAGTAATAAGCCTGCCGATGCTGTTCGTACTGAAATTCGTGCGTAAACTGGACCAATAAAAATGCGTGACTCAAGCCTATCAGGGACTGTGCTCGCCCGGCTGGACGCAACAAGCCGAGGCGTCCACGTCACTTATAATCTCGACACGCGCGCAAAACGCGCGCATCATGCGCTAGTCGAGTCGAGAATCTAGAGAAGTGCACGCTATTTACGCGCCTATTTTGAATTCGCACGATGTATTGATGCCCAGTACCTCGCTAACGCGCGTATGATTTTGCGCGAACCGTTTGGCGGGGAATTTATTCCTTCTGGACAACGTCTAAGTTGTATAGTGTTTAAACTGGGAATAGAGTACACGATCAAATGACGTGTACCAATATAGCCTTCATGAAGGTTGAGATCAAATAAGTTTTTATCAGAAAATATTAATAGAATGGATGTTTGAAAGTCGAACCAGATATTTATTTATAAAGAAAGTCTGTCAGACCTTTGTAAAATCTTATCGAAGAAGAGACTGACAGATATTTCGTTTTATTACAAACTTTTATTTAACTTGCAATGTAGTATGTTTGTATGTAAATGCGTTCGGGTCAAATCTTGCAACTGAATTTTAAAGCAGTTATCCTACACCGATTAAGATGTAATTATGCACACACGTTTAGTTTAGATGACAATGCATGGTTAGCTAAGTGTCGTCATTCTAAATACAATATGGCGGACGGCCCAAGATGGCGGACTAGTTATTTTTTGTGCACTGCTATGATATGGGTATCAAATGAAAGGGTTTGCTTAGTAGAATATGAAAAAAAGCTTGTTTCAAAAAATATTTTTTATTGAATAATTTTATTTTGTCTGATATTTTTATTCTATTTGTATCGACAAATATAATAAAAATATCATATTTAGTATTAGAATATATTATGTTTTATAAGTCAAAGAATTGTCTAAGAAGACCAGCATTCCAGTATTGAGGGCAATACAAATAGATTTATCAGAATAAGAAGTTTGATTATTTAGAAACCTGCTAAATGTGAGGTTCAGGTAGAAAATAAAGTACAAATCGAAATAGTTGAGTGAAAATCCTCTAAAGGCCGCGAATTTCCTAAAATTTCTGGAAACAGGTTCTTAAGTATTTTTTTCAAGTTATTTTATGTACATTCTTAAAACGACTGTTATGCGTAAACGATTTTGCTGTCTTAAGTGATTCAAAATGAAAAAATCCGGCGTTCTAAAAAGGATGCCCTACGGGGCAGCGACTCGCGGAGTATGCCGAGCGAGCCACCATTCAGTTTGATTCTACCTGTAACCATGTAGTATAAATCTTTACATCCCTATTAAAACTTAGTTTATTCTTAGAAAATGGGTAATAAATAAATACGGGTTCGTCGATCCCTCGTGAAAACATTTAAACTTAAAGGTGCATTCCTTGTTGACTAAACAAAATTTTCCGGGAATTCGATGAAGCTTCTGCAAAGTTTTTTGTGTTAATTGAGGATAATGAAACATCAACAAGAAATCGTTTTTGCGATCGTGTTTTATTTTCGGTGTTTCGTTTTACAAGACTCTACATTTTGCTAATGAATAAAAAATATTGTTTTTAATTACATCTAGCTAATTGTAATTAGACTGCGCAAGGTCTTTTTACCCACTTCAAAATGGAAATAATCAATTCGACACGTTGTATGTAATATGGTTGGAATTCCCCAAAATTCTCATATGTTACTCTAATTAGGCTTCTAAACATGTCTGTATGTTTATATGTGTGTTTGTTTACGCATTTCTCCGAAACTACGTGTCAGATCGTGACCATTATTTTTTATTGGCTTAGGTATTATTTGTGGTGGTATCTCTCAAATTAGAGAATATTGCAAGACGGTTATTTTTTTGTTTAAAGTATTTTAGAATTCATTGAAAAGTTTTTGCTCACTGCGGAATATTGAGCAGGGCTCTGTCTACTTACAAGTTTCTACGATATTTAACGTCACCCCCATTCTAAGTACTTATACATACATACATAAACTCATGCCTTTTTCCCATGCGGGTAGGCAGAAACTACAGAACGCCACCTGCTACGATCCTTGCATACTTCTTTTGCTTCACACACATTCATACATCTAGTCATACACACACGCCGGTTATGGGTAAGTACTTATTTTATTAAATTATTATTGAGCTCGCGTTTGACCACTATGTCACCTGATGGTAAGTGATGATGTGGTCGATAATGTGGCACGTTTGCCTAGAAATAGCCTATTCACTATTGACTTAAATACTCCCAGGTTGTAGCTATCAGGAAAAACAGACTCCGTCAGGGAGTTCCACTCCTTAGCTTAATGCACGATAAAAGTATTCCCAAAACGCTTTATGCATATGGATGGGATTTCCACCATACACCGATGACGCATCGCCTTCGTATTGTAGTCATTATAACCTATGTGTAAAAAATTTAAAAACGTTTAGTCTAGCATTTTGAGTTGGCGGCGACACCAAACAATCAAACATGCAAATTAATTACCTAAAGCTTAGAATAGGTTGATATTTTTTTATCTTTATTTAAGGGGACTCGGTCAACAATGACGATGTCGCCCCGTAATTCTAATTATAAATATAACATTTATGGCTAGTTACATCTTAACTATATTAAACTATGGAGTGGAAGCAGAGTCCAGCTGTTGCTGGGTGGTGTATCCGCTCCGTAAATGGCTCATGTATAATGCATAGAACTTCCCGGCCCCTTCCGAAAAAGGGAATGCTAAGACGTAGACCCTACATTGTACTGAGTATCTTCAAGTGCCTGTCGCCGCTGAGGCTCATTCCGGACACATTCGAGCAAAACATGGTGAACATCCTCGATCGCGTTACACTCCGTGCAGTTAGGTGAGTCCGTTTTTAGGTTGATCTTGGTTGATATTTTGTTTGGCGCCTCCGCGCCGCCTCAAAATGCTAGAGATTTGTTTTTTTTTTTTTTTTTACTTTTTAGTTCGTTATTGAGGAGCTCGTGGCTAAATAATAACAGCCGCACTGGTCGATCATCAAGGTTAAGCAACGCTTGACGAGGTCGGTCCGTGGATGGGTGACCATTTCAACATACCGAGTTTTCTCCGTGCTTCGGAAAGCACGCCGTTGGTCCCGGCTATCATTTGAAGATCTTTGACAGTCGTTACGGGTAGTCAGAAGCCTTAGATCTGACACCAGTCTAGCCAAGAGGTATCGTGTTACCCAGTTAACGTAAGAAAGAAAAAAATATATTTGTGACCCGCACAGGAGACACGAGAAATAAGCATACACTTAAACAATAATAAAATAAAAACCCTGTGCGCTCCATGTAAAACACTGGTACTTAGCTTAATCTGGTTAGACTGGAAACCGACCCCAATGAAGTTGGGTAAAGGCTAGCCAGATTGATTGAGTTCGTCTTTTCTTCGGTTAATTGTTTAGTTAAAAATGTTTCGCTTTTTAGTTAACTTAATTTCAACAGAATCCGTTCACAATTGAAAATTCAGTAGGCAAATTATAATAAATTCTCATCTACCTTCTTTCTACCTTTAGTTATTAATATTATTATTGTTTTTTTTTAATGGCTTTGAGGTACACTCTTTCCAAAGAAAAAAAAAATGAAATCGGTCCACTATATAAAAAGTTATGCGTGGACAGGGCCGTCACACGCATAAAAAAGTTAAAAAAGGAAATCAGTAAGTAGGTATTCATGGATACCGAAATTACAAACAATAAAACTAATCGGACACAAATCTAGTTCGCGCTCGACCCAGGTCCTCGCCGGACACGGCTGTTTCGGGAGGTTCCTGTTCAGGATAAGGCGGGAGAGAACGCCCGGGTGTCACCATTGTGTGGATCACCCGAAGGACACGGTGGAGCATATGGTGGAGGTCTGCCCCGCTTGGGCGGAGCACCGTCGTGTCCTCGTGGAGGCGATCGGCGGTGGCAACCTCACGCGTCCGGCCCTGGTTCAAGCCATGGTACGAAGTGAGAGGGCATGGGAAGCCTCCTTCAGCGAAGTAGTACTGCTCACGAAGGAGAAGGCGGAACGCGTGAGAGAGACGCAACGGAGACACCTACTACTACTAGTAGCCTAGCCACCGCAAGAGACGGCCCGGGCAACGGGAGTCGTAAGCTGATTCCCGGCCACCGCAGGCGCGGGCTCGCTGACTGCGAGTAACGTGTAGCTCGCCGTCCGATAAGGACCAGGACCGAGTCAACGGCGCGGTGTGTCCCACGCGCGCTTCAAAGAGATGCCAGCAAAACTGACGGGGTCCGCTAAGGCCGATGCCTATCTGGGTTGCGAATAAATTTGAAAAAGAGTTACCGCGGCCCTGGCTCACGCAACTGAAGAAACACAGGTGGGTTATAGTCAGTAAAAGTCTGACACGCCTTCCCGCTTCACCCAGAGCGGGAGAAGTCATTGGATGACCTCCCAATAAAAAAATAAAAAAATGCTCGCGCTCGACCTGATCATTCCAAGGACCCCTTACTCAAAAATCGGACTTGCGATCACCAGTCCGAAAAGTACTGCCTCGTTTGTGTAAATTCCTAAGGTCAAAATTAATAACTCAAAATCTTCCCCACCAGGTCTTTAGAAGCAGAACAGATCCCCATGCAGCTGGGAGACCTAGCTGTTCTTGTCACCAACTCGAACGTGAAGCACCAGCTAACTGGCAGCGAGTATCCTACGAGACGTGCGCAGTGCCAGGAGGCCGCTGACCGACTGGGTCTATCCTCGCTGCGAGGAGCTAAGATTGAGGACTTGGCAAGTAAGTTAAGATGTTCCATATTGTAGTAGTAGAGCTCTAAATTTCTGCAGTACTAGGAGACTGCTCAAAGGGGCCTAGATTGAGGACTTTTAGTCGTCATCCTTGTCTAGGGAAATTGATTAGGCACTCTATGCCTTATAAATATAAGGATGAGTATCCAACCTCAACAGAAAATGCATGGAAGAAAGTTACGATACTCAGTTTATATTAAATAGGCTTTGATGGTAAGCGCTGATGTAGTAGACGATGGACTGAACCCATTAGTCGTATCTTCTTAACCTCTTGTAGTATAATCGCGTAAATGGCGGATAGATTGTGTGGCGGTGAAAATTTTATTCAATCAACAGGTGGTAGCGTGTTGGACAGGCGTACCTAAGCACCGTGGCTGTGAAATTATTGCCATACTGCACCTTACGAGATAGTTTCTTGCATGAAGTACGTCACTAATTCACAACTTTCTGAATGTGATAAAAGCGTCACTAGGAAAACGATTACGAAGATTAGCCCTGTCTGTTAAAACATTTCTGGTCTACGAAGTATAGTAGCCCAGTTATTGCAAGGTCTATGTTTAGCAGTTAACTTAACCGACAGTTTGCTTTGCTGAGGCAAGATAAATTGATGGCAATTGTGTTCTATATTTCAATTAAAAAGGTATTTAGTGACAGTTTGAAGAATGACTTTCATTCTGTCGCTTATTTAATTTACATGAATAGATGTTTACCTCACTGTCAATGAACAGCCCAGTGCAGTTGTATCAACGTTACTAGCATCTTAGTAATTAGTAAACACACACACACTGCACAGTGACAGCGATATGATGACAATTATATCTTAAGCCAATAACAAAGTTTCACGGCATGGATAAAGCTAGATTAGGTTATGTTAATTAGTTACAGACAAGTGCAGCTATTAGTGATTATGTGGAAACATGCAAATATGGCTATATTACGAGTAATTAGACAAAAGCAAAAACAAACAAAATATTAGCGAAATTATACGTTTACACTTTCCTAATATTGCAGTAATTATTTAACTTAACTAATCAATGCCCAGATTACAAAATTACGCGCACAAAAGTAATTAATCACAGATTGTTTACGTCCTACAGCTCCGAAAGAAAGGTCCGAGCAGCTGTTTACTTGCCGCCATCTTCGTTTCCGCCGCCATATTGCAAACTTGACAGTGGCCTTGCGTTGAACCACGGTAAAAATATGTACAGTATTCTATCTTCATACAAACGGTCGGAACGCGAGTAATGCCTACGTGACTCGAGCTCAGCACACACTCGATATACTACCAGTCGCGGACGCGCCGCTGTGACGAACGAACGATGTGCTGGTTTTTTAAGTAAGCGTGCGATTTGTGAATATTTTATTCAAATACGTACAAGTACTTACTTACCTAATATGTCAGAGAGCAATTATAGCCTATATTGTGCTGTTTTTGGTTGCTTGAATTCTTCTATAACGCACCCAGATATAACATTTTTTAAATTACCTGGAACCTCCGAAAGGCAAGACAATAAAAAAAAAACCTAACTTAATAATACGTAATTTGTTTCTTTTTATAGGTAGGTATTTCGCTTTTTCCACCGAGTAAAATACCTGGATCAATAAATATAAATAAGTGGATAGGGTGATAGTCACACACGAGTCACCTACCTACGCTCGGGCACAGGCTCGGTTTAAAAAAAACTAGTAGGTAGTTTACCAGGCTAGGCTATCTACTTACTTATGTACTTAGCTACTTACATTATTATTTAATTAGAAAAAATATCATTATGAAATGATTACTTATGAGATTAATAATTGGTAGGTACCTACCTAGTACGATTTAAAATAAGTTTAATAAAAGAATATAATATTTACCCAAGGTATTTACCTCAGATTAGAGAAAAGAATCTGAGATATTTACAATCACAAAACTAGAAAGAAACTCAAGCAGGTAGGTGCGGGCGGCCCTAACGCGTGTTTAGGTGAGGAGCGCTTGTAGGCACTTATTTCAAGGTCAGGGCCGAGTCACAATACTGTTAGATATCTTTACCATGGTTGCACTTTGTAGAGTAAGATCGCAGCTGTTTAGATAAGATCCGAGTAGATTGGTTAAGGTACCGGGAACTGTGTCCCGAGGAAATGTTGTTCTCGCTTTGCACACAATTATAAAAGGCACTCCAGTTAGTCATTATTTGAAATGCTGTTAACGTTTGTAATTTAGTTCTAGTTCTGGTGAACTCTGAAGCGGTGAGTTTATAATTTAGGTGTATAAAGAAAAAATGGATGGTTTAAGGTCATATTAGAAAAGATTGAATCAGTGATATCGTGACGTTTGACTGGACATAATGAAAGAAGAAAACGTGCTGCGCGGACCCTGAGTATAGTTGCTGAGTTGTTAGATGCGCACAAGTCGTTTTTTAGGTCTCTTTGGTTACCAAGCGGGACGCAGGGAACGTTTAGCCCCGTTCCAAGCGCGCGATTGGTTACTCAGTTGACACAAGGATCAAATGACCAATCGCGTCACGTCCACGTTCCGTTCGCTCTATACGGTCAAAGTCAAATGTGTTTAGCATTCGGAAAAGTAGCTTGTTATGGAGAAGATTGCACAAGAAATTCCATAATTACTCTTTTAAAAAAAAAAAAATTACAATATTTACATAAGTACATACATTAATAAATTCATATACTTGAGGACGATGCACCTAGCACTACTATACTACATATAGGTATAAAGAATTACAAGTACTAACCGTTAAATTCCTTTACTTGATAAATAGGAACATGGTTCTCACGTACTTACAAATATTGCAAACATAGGTAAATTACATACGCGGCGGGTTCGCGGTGAGTGCTGACGCATGCCCGTGTTCCCGCCATAAGTGGCACAGGAGGACACCGTTGAGTTTTAGTGGGTTAGAGTCCCACATAAATGCGCTATCTCCCCGAGGTAGCGCAGTATGCATGAGCATTTCTAAACGCCAAAAAAAAAGGTAAATTACCTAATTCAACAACAACGGAACAGTGTGCGAGTAATTTTTATTAAACAAAAAGAGAAGAAAAAATAAATAAAAATAAAGCGTTACTATAATTATGAATATAATACAAATTAACCAGTTTGATTTTGTCCACACTAAAGATGGACCAGCATGGTGGTTGCTGAGTTCGACTATAACACAAGACAACAACAAGAAAATGATTAGGTTCAATTAAAAGTTAGTTAGTCATAAATCTCACAATTTTAAACAAAATATAATTTCGTAGCAAAAACGCTTCAATCAATGGAACTTCTTAATTCTTTAATCAATCCTTTGTTTTCCACAGAATTCAATGAAAGTTACGAAAAGCTAATCAATTTTAGATTTTTCCATAATCCAATTACTTTAGTATTTAAGTGAGTTAAGTCATCTGTTTGATCATTGTGTTTTGATAAAGTTAAAGATATTAGAAAGGCATCAGGTGCAGTTGGACGGAGTCACTTAGAATAAGATGGTGCTTCACATCACACACACATCATCAGCCTATTAATGTTCCCACTGCTGGGACACAGGCCTCCTCTCTGTGAGTGGAAATGGGCCGTAATCCACCACGCGGGCCCAGTGCGGGTTGGTGGATGTCACATGTCTTCGAATTTTTGGTTCTAGGACATGCCGGTTTCCTCACGATGTTTTCCTTCACCGTTTTGAGAGCAGTGGTGAAGAAATAATTTACGCAAAGTAAAGCGCCTGCCTGGGCTCGAACCCA
Organism: Orthosia gothica; assembly: GCA_949775005.1. NCBI lineage: Eukaryota > Metazoa > Arthropoda > Insecta > Lepidoptera > Noctuidae > Orthosia > Orthosia gothica. The sequence continues at coordinate 19,993,345 of OX459034.1, forward strand.
CGACCTACAATTTGTAAGTCGCGGTCGAGATGGTGCTTGCTTTTAAGTAATAATGTTTAAAGTTCTTGTTTAGTTTTATTTGAGAAACTTGTTCTTACTTATTTAATTCTATGAAAATGGAGAATAAATCTAGTGAAAGATTGATAAATTCATTTATAAATTTATCCTCACTGGAACGCCTTCACAAAGTCATATTAACTATAAATTGAGGGTTCCTCACGATGTTTTCCTTCACCGTTGTCAGCGAGGTCGAAGATAAACTTAGAAAGTACATATGAATTTAAAAAGTCACATTGGTACTTGCCCGGATTCGAACTCACTACCCTTAGCATGAGAGGCGAGGCCTTAGTCACTGGGCTACCATGATAGATATACCATATATATATATATATATATACAGAGATAGATAGGTAGTGCCTATCTGAGAGGGGTCTCAGATAGGCACTACCTATCTATCTCTGTCGGGGGTCTCTAGGTCGGGGGACCTAGAGTTGTGCTCGTTCCTACGAGCAACTTAAGTTACCTATTGTGTTCCAACTGTTGGAGAAGGCCTCCTCTCTACTAGAGGGAGTGGATACAACCACGCGAACCCAGTCTGAATGTGTAGATGTCTTCGAAAGTTTTCAGGATTCGTACCGTTTTTGAGAGCAGTGGCAATTAAATAAATTACGCAAATTAAAGTGTCTGTCTCAGTTTGAATCGACGACCTAGAATAATTTGTAGCCTTTAACACAACTACTAACAGTTGTGTGTCTAATTCTCGGTGATTCAATACGATCTTAACAGTGCCAAATTAAAAGTTTTTGTTCGATGTTGTCATTAGATGCGCTCATCACGTCTGCGGAGTTTTGCTAACTAAATATATACATTTTAGCTATTCCTCCTAGCGGAGCTCCACATCGTTTCAATGTGGTGAAGCAGTCGACCGCCTCGGACACCATGGCCTATCCTACAGTAAGAGCGCTGGTCGGATAGCACGGCACGCCGGCGTTAATGACATCATACGTCGGGCTCTTGTCACCGCCAGGGTGCCAGCTGTTTTAGAACCAAATGGTTTGGCGTGTGGGAAGACACCAGACGGGATGGCCATAATGCCTTGGAAGGTGGGTAGGCCTTTGGTGTGGTATGCAACATGTGTCGACACCCTTGCGCCATCCCATCTTCTAAGCACGGCGGGCTGTGCTGGAGCAGCTGCTGCGGGTACAGAAAAACTTGCGCAAATACAACAACCTTATTGGAAGCTATAAACTTGAGCCGTTTGGGGTTGAAATATTAGGGCCATGGGATCCGAGTGCTCAACGAGTATTTCGAGATGAAAGCAAACGGTTAGTCGACTCTTCACGAGAACAGAGGGCTGGGCTTTCCCTCGGCCAGAGAATCAGCATTGTCATCCAACGTGGCAATGCTGCCAGCGTTCTGGGCACTTTTCACGCTGACAGCGATGTGGAGGAATTTTTTGACGCCCAATGACCCCTGCCCTTTTATACGCTTTCGTAGTTTTTATTTTATTTTTATTGAAGTGTATATTAGTATAGCTAGATCTAGGCAAATAACCTTGCTTCCACTTCATGGCAAATTAGATCTCACATCATACTAGATTATGTTAGGTTTCCTAATCTAGGTCGCGACCTAAATACTTGTTACATCGCGACCTACGAGTATGACGGGAGCACTAATTAGTAGTTAACCTTTTGTGAAGCTTAGCATTGAGTTAGAAATAACTAATTATTTTGGGAATGGTACGGTGTCATTACTAGAACAATGGAAATCGTTCACCAAAGTCCAAACAAATAAAATCGTGTCTGTTATCAATTATTATAAGTAACCAATATTGAAATCTAATTTTATTTTATTAACTGTGTTGCAGACCAAGAGCTAGGTTACTTTAGATTAGATTCCATCATCGTGGTTTTTGCGGGAACAAGGTACGACCGCGTTTCTATGACCCCGTGAAGGCTGCAAAAATGAGCGATTTAAATAATACATGAGGGTATATATTACTTATACCGGATCTCGTATTATTTACATTTGGTCCAGTTATACGAACATTAGACGCATTGAAGAGTGGTTTTTTTACAAGCTTTTATTCAACTTGCCTCGTTAGTTTGTAGATATGTCTCGGTCTAATCATGCAACATAATTTGAAAACAGTTAAACCGATTTAACAAAAATTTTGTAAACACATTTAGTTTGGATGGACTATGCATGGTTAGCTGAATTATATCTTTCTTAATGCAATATGGCAGACTCCCAAAGATGGTACACTAAATATTTTTTATTTACCCCCATGATAAAATATGAGTATCAAATGAAAGTGTTTGCTGAGAGGAATACGAAAAATTCTTATTAGAGAGTTGACCCAATAGAGGCAGTTATTTATATTCATGAGTTCTTTTACCCCCTGAAAGCTTGCCAATGAATTAAAAGGAACCTTGTAATTTGTATTCTTTGCAGAACTAGCTCAGCAGAACTGTGAGGAGGTGGTCCTGAGAAGAGCGAAGCACGTCATAGAGGAGATCAGCAGAACAGAGGAAGTGGCCAGGGTCATGAAACAGAAAGACTTTAAACGAGTAAGTTTTGATATGACGACATGACTGTTTATGCAACCAGACTGTTGTTATGAATAGCTTTTTCCTGCGTCTTTGGTCAGCACAGGATCCATGCATTTTTTCTGTATTAAAGTAGTCTATGACTCTCAGCGACAGCGATATCTTTATCAGTTACTGAATTGTCGTAATTGGTAGACGTTCTTCTTTTCGAGTCGATGGAAATCTATTAAAATATATAAAAATCAATGCCACTTTTCGTTGTTATTTTATAACTCAAGAATGGGCTCACCCATCAAAAAAAAAATTTTAGGCTTTATTCCGACTATTTAGCAGATGGTTTATGTGAAGAAATAAAAATAAAAAAAAATAACTTAGGGTAGGGTAGGGTAGTGTAGGGTAGGGTAGGGTAGTGTAGGGTAGGGTAGGGTAGTGTAGTGTAGTGTAGTGTAGTGTAGGGTAGGGTAGGGTAGGGTAGTGTAGAGTAGGGTAGGGTAGGGTAGGGAAGGTAGTGTAGGGTAGGGTAGAGTAGGGTAGGGTAGGGTAGGGTAGGGTAGGGTAGTGTAGGGTTGGGTAGGGTAGGGTAGGTAGTGTAAGGTAGGGTAGGTAGGGTAGATAAATGTTTGGTGTTTTTAAGGCAAAACAAAGTTTGCCGGGCAGCTAGTTCTTTATATATTTTGGGCCCAGTAGGTGACCACACCGAATGCGGCGTCAGTAACGAGCATACGGTCTTCCAAAGGGTCTATAAAACCCCATTTTGCTAAATTGTATTTGCAGCGGCCTACTTGGGTACGCAAACGATTGAGTGCTTTCCATATAGGCCACTGCAGTTTACGTTAGTGACAGGTGTTCCTGGGGTTTCAAGAAGTCTGGTGGTGGAAGGTAAGGTCTTCCCTCAGCTTGCTTCCCACTACAGGCAGACACTTGGTGAAGGTCTCGTAAATCTGAAGGATATGAATAGCACGAGAATTGTCGTTGCGTCAGTTTTTGGGGCAACATATTCAGCAGCTGATGTCTTTCAGCTGAATTCTGATCTGTTTATGAGCATAGCCGTCAATCTTTTTGTAAATAAAATGGTAATACGATAAGCAATTCATTTCTCAATGGTGTTCATTGCCATTTTCGTTTTATTTGTTTTCGTTTTATTAGTTTTTCCACAACTGTCATTGAGAAGCCCAACAATTTTATATCTAATATATGTCGCAAACAGGAGGGTTTCCTTCCATATACCCTCGATCTTGTGGGCTTATCGTGGGTAATGCGTGCGCAAGGCGGGTAACTTATGCCGTTTTAGAGATATTCCATTGTCCAATTCTAGTAGACGCGCCAATTTGTAATCACTTTTACTAGCCTGATACTTTTAGACGCAACTCCACCGGCACCAATAATGCCACTTATCACACGTAATCGCCATACGTCCCGCTCCAGTTCTCTCTACTCAAGTCAACCCCGCGACCTCGCGTCTCCCTCCAAATTGTGTGTCACCTTCCTCTAGGATTTAAATCCTTCACTAGCATTGGACATTGGAGAAAACTAAGTGTTGCCAACCGAATAAAATCGAATTGAAATCCGAATCAGTATCAAAATGTTGCCAATTAAACAAAACTGAATTAATAAGTTTACAAGCGATATTTCTTCGCTCCCAACCATTAATCCTTTTCTTTTTTATAATTGACTTATTAATAATAATTATCTTCCTCCGATACATATATACATCATGGTCAAGTACTTAGACTTTAGTTTTCCCTCACTTAATAAATTGTGCCTTTGCCTTTCCACTATCAGGTCGGTGAACTCTTCTACCAGTCCCACGCTTCTCTCAGCCAACTGATGGAGGTCTCCTGCCCCGAGCTGGACCAGATCGTGGAGATCATTAGGGACGCCCCAGGAGTGTACGGAGCGAGGATGACTGGCGGGGGTTTTGGAGGTTGTGTTGTTACTCTGGTAAGGATTCTATTATTACTTTATTAGCGAACTATGAGTAGATACGTACGTAACCTAATTAGTGATGTTCTGCAAAAGGTCAGCATCTGTAGCCAAGTTGACAATCTACAATCGATACTCGTAACGCTATTAGAAAACGAATCAATGTATGGGAATGACACATCTGAATGTTAAGTCACGTGGTCAGACCAAACGACTAGCAGGCGTTAACGATTGTAGGAAGAGATTCGATACGAAACGTTTCTAGCTTGGCTAGAAGAGCAGGTGCGTTGATCTTCCAACTGAGGTGTGTGCGTATGCCTGAAGTGCTCAAGCGCTGAAAGAAATGTAATTTAAACTGTCGTAATGACTGCAATAGTAGAGCTCAGTAAAGCTTTCTAAGGACTGGGTTTTTAAATGAACATGGACAAAACCAAGGTCATGTTGAATGCCCACGTAACACCCACTCCCATCAAGATTGGAGACTCAAAACTCGAAGTTGTAGATGATTATGTCTACCTGGGACAAACGGTCCAGTTACGTTAGTCTAACTTCGAGAAAGAGGTCAACCGTCTAATCCGGCTCGGCTGGGCAGCATTCGGGTAGGTGCGCTATTTCTTCTTGTCCAACTTACCGCAGTGTCTCAAGACGAAAGTCTATGAGCAGAGATTACAAAAATGACCGAAACGTGGGCGCTCACAATGGGCCTTATCAGAAATCTTACAGTCACTCAAAGGGCATTGGAGAGGGCTATGCTCGGAGTATCCTTGCGTGATCGAATCAGAAATGAAGACATCCGCAAGAGAACCAAGGTTACCGACATAGCCCGAAGAATTACCAAACTAAAGTGGCAGGGCAGATTGCTCGCAGAATGGATGTCTGATGGGGCCGAAAAGTTCTGGAATGGAGACCGCGAATCGGAAGACGTTGCGTTGAAATATCCCACTAGGTGAAACGTTGACCTGGTGAAGACTCCGCGGGATGCGAGATGCACGGGATCGGTCAATGTGGCGACACTTGGGGAGGGGGGGGGCTATGTTCAGCTGTGGACGTCTTTCGGCTGAAATAATTATGATGATGAATGATTGCAACTCTAAGGGTATCCCCCTTAGAGTTGCAATCATTCATCATTCATGTTTTAGAGTTAGTATAAAAGCTTTCAGATGTTCCAACACAACTCTTCCAGCCTGCCCAAACTTAAGTAATTGAATTCCCTGTGCTAGCCAGACATTATGAAAAGGGGCTAAGCCTTAATAGTGTAACATAGAAATTAAGATATTATATTGATACGGACCTTTTTCTTAAAATTTTCGCTGCTATTTGTGGAACAGTCCACACTGTTCCACAAATAGCAGCGAAAATTTTCCAAGTAACACTACCTGATACATTAATTCGTTACCTACCGATACTCAATTTATCAGTAAAGTTACTAAATGATGTGGGAGTCGCGTTCAAAGCGGACCAACAAATTGCCGACCACCCACTATTTCTGATAAGTTACCTGTAATAATACTAGCTTGTAACTAATATTCTGCAGGTCAATACGAAACAATGTGGAATAGCAAAAACACTGAAAGGAGTCTCAAGGCCCATTTTTATGAGAACTAAAACTGCATCATTCGTTTGATGAAAAATGAATATTCCTAGCTAGCGGGTTTTATGCCTGACTACTTGGAAAAGTCATCCTGTACTGTGTATAAACCCAGGTTTTCTTTACCGATGAGGTCAAACCTAGAAATTACATACATGAATATTAATGTGTATGGAACACACGTTCTTCTTTATAGAGATTTGGAATGTAAAATTTCATCTACCGACCGACTCCATGAAAGTTCAAAATCAAGTTTGAATTCGAAATAAAAATGCACAATGGTACTTGTCAGGATACCCACGATGTCTAGTATGAGAGGCGAGGCCGAAGCCTCCACTGGGTCTTCACGACCTTTTTAATGTATTACATACATATTACTTCTTGCTCTACTTGCTTCTGAGTGAGATCCAGAGATTCTATGGGCAGTTGTACACGTCAACCAGTTAACCCGTCGCGAATCTAGCGAATGACCCTAGAGCTAGATTGATCTGACACTATACCGAAGACATTCCGGACGTCAGCCTGTATGAGATTAGGATGGCTCTGAAACAGCTTAAGAGCAACAAGGCAACGGGTGCTGACGGAATTTGAGCCGAACTCCTGAAGGCGGGTGGTAAACCAGTACTCAAGATACTGCAGAAGCATTCCGTCATACTCGAGGGAAAAACGCCACAGGCATGGTGCAGGGGTGTGGTAGTACTCTTCTTCAAGAAGAGTGATAATGACCTATTGAAGAACTATAGGCCCATCTCACTTCTTAGCCATGTCTACAACCAACTAGGTTTGACGATTTCTAGCCTCCCGAACAAGCCGGATTCCGTAAAGGCTTCAGCACCTTAGAACACATACATACGCTGCGGCAAGTTATACAGAAGACCGAAGAGTACAACCTGCCTGCTTTTGAGGACTACGAGAAAGCCTTCGATTCGATCGAGTCTTGGGCCGTACAGCAGTCTCTCCAACAGTGCTAAATTGACTACCGGTACATCGAGGTGTTGAAGTGTATATACAAAAACGCCACCATGACAGTTCGACTTCAGAATCAGACCTCGGAACCCGTCCTTCTGCATATCTCCAAAGCTGTTTATCGCTAGGCATCGAACGTCAATCGCGAGTACATCATTCACCTTCCGTTTGCCGACGATATAGTGGTTATGGCTGTGACCATGAAGGACCTCAGTAAAATGCTGGATGATGTCAGTAGAGCTTCCTTTAGCTTTTTTTTCTTACGTCTTAGGATGAACATGGACAAAACCAAGGTGATTTTGAATACCCATGTTACACCCACTCCTATCATGGTCGGAGACTCTACACTCGAAGTTGCGGGCGACTATACCTACCTGGGACAAACGATCCAGTTGGGTAGGGCCAACTTCGTGAAAGAGGCCGACCGTCGAATCCAACTTGACTTCGGAAAGGGTATGGATGGGTAGGGATGGGTAGCGTTCGGAAAGTTGCGCGGTGTCTTCTCGTTCAACTTACCAACGTGTCTCAAGACGAAAGTCTATGACCAGTGTGTGTTGCCAGTGATGACATATGGCTTTGAGACGTGGTCGCTTACAATGGGCCATATCAGAAAGCTTACAGTCACTGAAAGGGCAATGGAGAGGGCTATGCTCGGAGTTGCCTTGCGTTATCAAATCAGAAATGTAGATATCCGCAAGAGAACCAGGGTTACCGAGATAACTCGAAGAATTGCCAAACTTAAGTGGCAGTGGGCAGGGCACATTGCTCGCAGAATGGATGGCCGATGGGGCAGAAAGGTTCTAGAGTGGCGACCGCGAACCGGAAGACGTTGCGTTGGAAGGCCTCCCACCAGGAGGACCGATGACCTGGTGAAGGTTGCTGGGATCCGCTGGTTGCAAGAGGCACGGGACCGGCAAATGTAGTGACGCTTGAGAGAGGCCTATGTCCAGCAGTTGACGTCTTTCGGCTGATATGATGATGATGATGACATACATTCATTGACCACGTCTTTTTCCCATAGGGATAAGCAGACATTTAGATCGCCACCTGCTACGATATTTATACACTTCTTTAGCTCTGTCTAAGTTTATACATTTGGTCAGTATTGACGGTAATGCCTTCTTTTGTTTCAGGTAAAGAAGAATGAAGTGGAAAACTTAAAGAAAAGGATACTGTCACAGTACAAGGGCACGCCTGTTTTCTTCTTGAGTCAGCCAAGTGATGGCGCTCGGTTGTTGAAGTTGTAATAAATAAATTATTGTTGCTGTTATGTTTTTTTTACAACTCGTTGTTTTATTTTCAACACAATCATCCTTGCCTTGAATTGAGAGTTTAAAAAGGTGAAATAGTTTGTTAGTTAATGTTTGCAGAAGGTTATTTCGGGAATATAGAAAGAAAGTAACAATGAAAAAATATTGATTTGTGAACCACACAGGAGACACGAGCGATGTAAGACGAAACATATACTTATCTGGGTGTCATAGAATTATATATTTTCGAAGAACAATGCACACTGTGGGGTGTCTACCCCTATGGGATAAAAGCCGCGGATATAAGCCGTAATTAATAAGAAAAACTGAAAAAAAACAACACACATTATTTACATTCTTTGAAGATGACAAGTAGAATATTAAATTTGTTTCATTCTTATAGAAGTTTTCTGGAATTGACGTAATTTCGATTGAAATAGCGCCCTCCTCAGATACTTTGACTGACATAGACAAAGAGGAAATAAATAATTCACGAATATGAAACAAAAAAAAATACATATAGACTTTTTGCGACATTGGAGACATTTTAGTGACAGTGTCAAAGTCACTGAAGCATTTCCCTTTGTCTTTGATATTTCATGATTAGAAGTTACAATATACAATTTCCGGAAAATTCACGGAAATTACGAGAAGACTATTTTTTCATTTAACGTTGATCAATCCACTGGATTTTATTAACATATATACAATTGAATATTCTAAAAACAAAAACATACCTTTATACAAATACAAAAGGGAGACGGAATAGAGCTAATTGTGCATCAAAAAATTCATCCACATCGATGTCAATGGGAAACTTGGCCAGAACGCTGGCAGCATTGCTACGTTGAATGGCAATGCTGATTCTCTGGCCGAAAAAAAGGCTAGCCCTCTGGTCACGTGCAGAGTCGACGAGCTTTGTGCTAATTTCTCGAAAAACTCGATAAATGACGTTGATCAATACAGTATCAAAGAGTTACGTTAAGGGAAGTAATCTGAAGTTCACTTTTTTACCGACTTTAAAAAAAAGAGGTTGTCAATTCACACGACACGTATGTATGTAATATTGTTGACATTGAACAATATTCACATAATGTGTTACTCTGTAGATACTTCTAAACAAACAGGCTTACGAAACTAAAGTAATTTTCACTTTGTTGTGTTTTTTTTTTCTTTATTTGTTACAGGCTCGCGTTTGACCACTATCTCGCCTGATGTTAAGTGATGATGTGGTCGAAGGTGAAGCACGCTTGCCTAGAAGTAACCTATTCACTCTTGACTTAAAGACCCCCTAGGTTATGGTTTTGTATGGGCAGTTGGTTTAATTTTTAGTACATCAGTATTATTAAGGCAGGTTAGCAAGCAAGTTCCAGCGGTGAGATAACTGACTATATCATACATTCTCTTCATGTTCTTTTAATAATCAACATGATTTGACTACAGCAGATGTTTCTGACAGTCCTATTTGTTCGTCTTTCCATTGTAACAGGTAGTTTAAGAAAATTAGTAATGGCAACCGGCCTAGTGCGAGTCGGACTCGCGCACGAAGGGTTCCGTTCTTGGTAAATTGCGGTTTACGATTTATGACGTATTAATAAAATACTACTTACTAGATCTCGTTCAAACCAATTTCTTGTGGAAGTTTACCTTGTAATGTACAGCATATATTTTTTTTTAGTCTTATAATTTTCTTATTTTAGAAGTTACAGGGGGGGGGGGGGGGGGACACATTTTACCACTTTGAAAGTGTCTCTCGCGCAAACTATTCAGTTTAGAAATCAAAATTATCAGAAACCTCAATATCATTTTTGAAGACCTATCTAAAGATACCCCACACATATGGGTTCCATAAAAAAAAATGAGTTTCAGTTCTCAGTAACCCCCAAAATATATTGTTTTTTTTCTATTTTTATGTAAAAATCTTAATGCGGTTCACAAAATACATCTACTTACCAAGTTTCAACAGCATAGTTCTTATAGTTTCGGAAAAAAGTGGCTGTGACATACGGACGGACAGACAGACAGACATGACGAATCCATATGAGTTCCGTTTTTTGCCATTTGGCTATGGAACCCCAAAAAGATACTCTATTGGCAAATATCTTCGTAGTATAGGCAATCCAGTGCTCAATAAGGCTTTCATCATCATCATCATAATATCAGCCGAAAGACGTCCACTGCTGGACATAGGCCTCCCCCAAGCGTCACCACATTGACCGATCCCGTGCATCTCGTAACCAGTGGATCTCCGCAACCTTCACCAGGTCATCGGTCCACCTGGTGGGAGGCCTTCCAACGCAACGTCTTCCGGTTCGCGGTCGCCATTCCAGAACCTTTCTGCCCCATCGGCCATCCGTTCTGCGAGCAATGTGCCCTGCACACTGCCACTTAAGTTTGGCAATTCTTCGGGCTATGTCGGTAACCCTGGTTCTCTTGCGGATCTCTACGTTTCTGATTCGATCACGCAAGGAAACTCCGAGCATAGCCCTCTCCATTGCCCTTTGAGTGACTGTAAGCTTTCTGATAAGGCCCATTGTAAGCGACCACGTCTCAGAGCCATATGTCATCACTGGCAACACACACTGGTCATAGACTTTCGTCTTGAGACATTGCGGTAAGTTGGACGAGAAGATACCGCGCAACTTCCCAAACGCTGCCCAGCCGAGTCGGATTCGACGGTTGACCTCTTTCTCGAAGTTGGCCCTACCCAATTGGATCGTTTGTCCCAGGCGTTTGGTTTTGTTGTTTGTTTGAATAAGGCTTTACGGGGACCTTAATCTAGCTCGACAGGAACTTTATTAATCCAGAATGGGATCGGACAATACGCATAACGGACAGTCTTCTGTGCTCTTTGAATGCACAGGCGTTACCCAGATTAGAACACAAATTCCTCGGGTCAACCAGATATTACACAGATGTTCTAAAAGAATGCTCCTCATTTTGTACCATTGTAAAACTTTGATAGGTAGGTACTTCGTATTTAGCAAGAAAAGTAGATGACGCACCTCGCTAAAGTGAGTAATTAGCTCACTGATGCAACAATACTATTGTTGAATGATCTACATTATCCTCTCATATACCATAAACACTGTATATATTAACTTTAAAACTTTCGCGTTTCATAATTGAAAACAATATAATTATCACGGGAAATTTAACGCGATGATTTCGATTGTTGTTGTTTTTGTTTGTTGTTTGGTTGTTGTTTGTGTTGTTTTGTTTGGTTGTTTGTTTTGTTGTTTGTTTTGTTGTTTGTTTTGTTGTTTGTTGTTGTTTAACAATCGAAATCATCGCGTTAAATTTACCTTGATAATTATATTGTTTTCATTCATAAACACTGTATTATGGAAACATTGTGAAAATACATAGATTTTCACAATGTTTTAAAAGAGTAATAATATAATGTAATAATAATGTAGTAATAGTATAATATAATGTTATACAATAATATAATATTAAATTGTGAATTCTTTAAACTGTGTGAACTTGTGGTTGTTGTTACATTTAGGTTAATTTACTTGTATAATAACCTGTGGAAACTGTTTCTGGATTTTGTTGAAATAATTGTATGCTTATGTTTGTTATTGCATCTGTTTGTTGCCCAAATAAAATAAAATAAAATTATCGTGCAGTTTCTTGCCGGTTTTCTTCATAGGAAGTAGATTCGTACCGTGCACTTGCTTCTGAAGTTTTTTCTGTGACAATGTAGGCCTATGTGAAATAAAACATTTTAAATTTGGATAATCTTCACCCGATTAGTACTATACCGTGGAATAATTTTTACTTTCACGCGTGCGAAGCCCTTGGTAAAATAAGCTTGCAATGCAACTTGAAGTGAAGGCAAATATAGGGACGACACGTCTTGCTACGGCGTAGCTCGAGTGCTACGCTTGTTGTAGCCTTACTTTGAGTAATGAATGCCTATCAATATTTTTATGAAGTTTTTTTTAAGGCATGAGAAGAAAATACTAATCAATCATTTATAAATTATTATTACACGGCAAAACTGAAATAGATAAATATATATAAAAAATATATATAAATATTAAAGAATATGTTGTAAATCGATAGACTTATTAATGGTTTTTATATACTGCTTCTGGTATTCAGTCAGTTTGATGCATGTATTAAGTGTAAACCGATATTTCAATTTCTAATATTTTTTTATAACACAAAAAAGGTTTGAATATAAAACAAGTTCATTTCGTCTTCCGCGACTTATTTTTATTGGTTTTAATAATAAAAAAGAAAGCACAAATTCACATGATTTTGAGATATATCACAAGCGCTATAGGTCTACCGGAATCTCATGGCAAATGTGGAAATAAAAAATTGTTGTGTGCAATACTGGGGAAATTGGATTAAACGATCTTGATACTGTTTTATTTTTATTTATGTCTTTAGTATTAATGAACATGAGGTACCTATATTATAGTAGTCACAGGGGATCTTTGTGTCTGTGAACTTGGTCCTGCCAACCATTGCGTAAGAAACAGTTTGTCATCGAGTATACTGCATAGAGTAAGCGAGATAGGACGATGTGACATACATAAGCGAGTGAAAGAGACAGTTATACAATGCTATCTTCACCTTCAACATTGACACAAAAATAGCTACTGCGCGGGGTCTTGCAACCAATTCAGCGACATAAAGATCTACTGTGAGTATTATAGGTATGTGTATGAATAATGTTGTTATACGTCGGGTTCTTAACATAGGATAAATAAATCAATTGAATATTAATTTATGTACTAATTTATTATATATCATTTAAATCATAGTAATAACTTAAAACCTCATTCAGAACTAGAAAACTAGAATATGATTCCATGAGCACTGGCATTTCAAAAACATGTATCTTAGTAATTTTATGTCATCTCTCTCCATCAAAATGGTTCTTTTATATTGGCATTTAACATATTCAAAACCAATCTCTTTATGTATAAAGTCTGTAAAAAATAATAAAATGTATCATGTTACTTATAGTCATTCATCATCATCAGTCTATATATACTTTTTTTTATGTAAGTTTTATGGCCTGATTGCTAGGACCTTTTAGCCACGTCTTTGGAAAGAGTTTTGGATCTTATATTTATTCTTTAGTATGCATTAGAATGCGGATGTAACAGATACTAATGATTTTTGGAGTATTTGGCAGCAAATTGTATCGAGTCAGTCTTAATCCTAGTACTGGTAGAGAATGCCTAAGGCATTAAGTCCGCCATTGTACCTTTGTGCATGAAGTTTAAAAAAATAAATAAATAAATAAATACTCCGCTCCACTATCATGAGATCGCTTCTGTCAATGATTTTACAAATTGTCCAGTTGCGTAGACAGTTGAGACACAAAACTACACCAATAATATATCACAATATCCACTAGGAATCAATTTGCAAATAATATTAACAGCCACTGAACTTCACTAGACAAAATCCCGCCAAAAACTCCCGTCTATATACACGTCCCACTGCAGGGCGCAGATTATTACTCAATATTTTTCTTACGTCAAAGATGACCTACGATTTTCCATATAATATTAATGGAAAGAAATAAAAATTAAGTAAGAAAAATATAAAATAAAACAAAAGTATCAAAACAAGTCAGTCCAACTTACCGGTCCACTCTACGACGCACTTCAAAATCAAAGATTGAGTTTGATTTACGCCTTCTTCTACCCTTATTTTACGATACACATTGAAAACAATATGTTTCGCTTGAGATCGAAGTGGGTTTTTCGGCATTTTAACAAAAATAACAAATATTCAAGATAATATCAAAAAATTTCAGCAGCGGTTGACACATCAAGTACTTTGATTTGACAGGTGACAATTGACATTGCCATATGAAAATCACAATTAAAAAAAAAAAAATGCCATGAGATTCTGGTAGACCTATACACAATCTTATTATTTTTTCAATACGGTATTTCTTCAAGTTTAGGGGATTTTTCACAGACGAACACAATGTAATGCCTGTACGAGCTTTGATCAACGTCGTCTAATAGACCGCTCCAGTGTAATGCTGCTCGATTCTCGTGTAAATGGTTGGGCTCTCCGGGCTCCCATTTATTGAACACATCTTCGAACCTCTCACCTGAAAGTAACAAATATATTCAATAGAAAGGTAAGGTAAAAAAAGGGGCTCGTGGCTAAATAATAACAGCCGGACGGGTCGATCTTCAAGGTTAAGCAACGCTTGACGAGGTCGGTCCGTGGATGGATGATTTCAACATACCGAGTTTTCTCCGTGCTTCGGAAAAGCACGTTAACCCGTTGGTCCCGGCTGTCATATGAAGATCTTTGACAGTCGTTACGAGTAGTCAGAAGCTTGAGATCTGACACCAGTCTAGCCAAGGGGTACCGTGTTACCCAGTTACTGGGTTGTGGAGGTCAGATAGGCAGTCGCTCCGTGTAAAACACTGGTACTCAGCTGAATCCGGTTAGACTGGAAGCCGACCCCAACATAGTTGGGCAAAGGCTAGGCAGATGATGAGAAAGGCAAGGTAATTACGTTTGTCTAGTTCAGTAACTATCTTAATTATATATATTTTACTGAAAGAGTCAGCTGGCGCTGGCGCTGGTATGAAAGTCGTGCGGTTTGTATCCGGTCATAGTAATCCATAACGCGGTCTGTCTGGTGTACGTTACCCCAACAGGAAAGTGACTCCTAGAGAGATATGAGTGGAACGTATAATTCGTGCGTAATCTGCTGTGAATGTGCGCCACATAAATAAAAAAAAGTGCGTGTCGTCGTTTTTGAAAAAAACGGAAATATAGATTCCTGCTGGGGTAACGTTGTTCCAACAGGAAAATTCTAAACGAATGATCGTCATGAGAAATATTGTGCATGGGCAGAGAGCTTATATTTGTGCAGAAATGTGCGCCGAAAATATAACTGGTGCTTCATCAGGTTTTCGAGATATTGTATTTCCTGCTGGGGTAACGTTTTGCAGAATCGTTTATCTCTAAAACCATTGTACGTGCGCCTGTAGACTAAACATAAACGAGTAGCTCTTGATCTGTGCGTATTCTAATGTTTTTTCAAATAGAGTATAAATTGTATTTGAAACAAAAATACGCCCAGTGGTTTTGGCGCGATTGTCGTTTTTTTTTATTTTTTATAACTTTACAAACTAATGACCCAATGTTATACAAATAAAATTCAAAATTTTGACAAAACAAAATGGTCTAGAAAATGTTTTTGTTTTTAAATTACAACTATCTGTTTAGACGTGATGTTAATTTTAAAATCAGTAACAGAGGCTATCTGCGCCTTAATTAACTGGCCTCTTACCGTGAATGGTAGTCCAGATGCGCTCCTTGCCCCAGGATACTAGGCCTATCCAAAATCCATTAATTGGCGCCGTATTGTGCTTAGAGTACAAGGCTTTGACGATATTGACCTCTTCTTCGTCGTTCAGGATGAGCAGGTAAGCCCCCTCAGAGGCACATGTACTGTACGCACCGGTCCAAGTCTGACTTTCGAGATGGATCTTGTAACAACTGCCTGTTTGATGATTGAGCTGATATTCTGAAATATTTTAAGAAACCAAATAAAATGCTTGTAAAGGAGTGTGCAAAAGTCTTGCTGAGGTTGCGTTTGGGTTTGTTAATTTCTGATAATTCATATAATTTAATTTATAAACACCATGGCGCTATTTGAGTGTTCATAAACATAAAATTTAAAACAAAAACCCGACTACGAAAATACGTCAATTTTATTCGGAGCTGCCGACAAATACTTAGCTCATGACCTGATTTTCATAAAGTTGGAATGTATTAAAATTTAATATCTATGGCTAGCTAGATTTTGTTATTTTGGATTGTACTATTTTATTTTTCTGAACTAAGAAAGTTTTCCTCTTATATTTCATATACCACGTTGTACGAAAGCAAAAAAAAATCGGATACTTATATACTTTTTTTAATAGTACACTGGCATGTATAGGCGAGCGGCATATATAGACGAGCTTAACAGACGTGTGAACATGACGTGGAGGATATTTAAGAGTTAAAAAGAGATCTTAAAATTAAACCTTCCTTTAAGACTGAAAAAGAAAATCCTGGATTCATGATTACTTCCATGTCTCACATACGCAAGCCAAACATGGGTTTATAATACATTCACAAAGAGGAAAATTAGAACTTGTTAGAGAAACATGGAAAGGACTATTCTAAATCTGAAACTTAAAGATAAAACAAGAAAGAACAAAGGTCATAGATGCTCTATCACATTGTCTGAAATTTAAATGGAAATGGGCGGGCCATGTTGCACGTATGTCAAATGAAAAATGGACTAAGAAAGTGATAACCTGGAATGGCTCTCTTGGAGAACGCAAAAGAGGGAGACCGCTAGAGAGATGGATTGATAAATATAGAAGATTGCAGGAGATGACTGGTTTGCCACAGCCCAATATAGAGAAAAGTGGAAAAAATTGGAGGAGGCCTACACTAGGCGAGATGTCCTTAACAAAAAATTACTAATTGAGAAATTATTATGATTTATTTGACATTTGACTTTAATGAACTTTTGACTACGATTGTATTATTTATTTTATTTTATATTTCAATGATTTTTTTAACGATGATTTGACTAGGAATATATTTGAATACGATGACATAGAAGGTGAAAGTTTGCGGGGATCCGCTGGATGCGGGACGCACGGGACCGGTCAATGTGGCTACTCTTGGGGGAGGCGTATTTCCAGCAGTGGACGTCTTTCAGGTGATATGATGATGATGACATTTTTTATTTTAATGATATTTTTAAAGATAGATAATGAATTGATGATTGATTGATGATTTTGAGGAATGACGTAATAAGACAACGTTGTGGTTTAAAAGAAGATGTAGTGACTAAAATTGAAAAGAGTATGTTAAGATGGTTTGGCCATGTTGAGAGGATGAATGAAAGGCGACTTACGAAAGGTATTTACAAGGCAGACGTGAATGGATACGCTGGGAGGGGGGGCCCTAGAAAGACATACATTTCCCTTATAGGTGATGTTCTTCAGAAAGGCCAAGTGCGCAGTACCCATAACCGACGTGTGTGTATGATTAGATGTATGAATGTGTGTGAAGCAAAAGAAGTATGTAAGGATCGTAGCAGGTGGCGTTCTTTAGTTTCTGCCCACCCCCATGGGAAAAAGGCGTGAGTTTATGTATGTATGTAATAAATTAGTGCTAATTTATAATTTCGTTAATGATGGTAAATTGTGTCAAAAGATATTTTGTTTTTTATCCAAAATGTTAAAATGATAATATTTAAATTAAATTCAAACCAATAATAATCAAATGTATGGTACGGTCAAATCAATTTTTTTAAAAGAGTAAGCATGGAGTTTTTTGTGCGTTCTTCTCCATAACAAGCTACTTTCCGAATGCACGGTAGAATCAACTTTTATTCCATGTAAATTTAAAAAGTATGGAGTTTCTTGTGCATTCTTCTCCATAACAAGCTACTTTCCAAATGCACGGTAGAATCAACTTTTATTCCATGTAAAATTAAAAAGTATGGAGTTTCTTGTGCATTCCTCTCCATAAAAGCTACTTTCCGAATGCACGGTAGAATCAACTTTTATTCCATGTAAAATTAAAAAGTATGGAGTTTCTTGTGCATTCTTCTCCATAACAAGCTACTTTCCGAATGCACGGTAGAATCAACTTTTATTCCATGTAAATTTAAATAGTATGGAGTTTCTTGTGCATTCTTCTCCATAACAAGCTACTTTCCGAATGCACGGTAGAATCAACTTTTATTCCATGTAAATTTAAAAAGTATGGAGTTTCTTTTGCATTCTTCTCCATAACAAGCTACTTTCCGAATGCACGGTAGAATCAACTTTTATTCCATGCAAATTTAAATTGTGACATTCAAAAGTGCCGCTTGGTGGCCCAGTTGAAATAAATATCTTTTGTCTTTGTCTTTTTGTCTTTGTCTTTGTATGTAAATATGTGGTAAGGAAATAAAGGGCTATATTATGATTATAACATCTGTTATATGTTTTTTTCCTAAAAAGCACTACAAAGTGAATAATAGCTAAGGTTTTAAGGTTTAACAGGTTTTGTTTGCTAGATTTTTGACACCGACTGCCGAAATTTAAGTTATTTTAACTTTGTATTGTATTTATTTTATTTGAAACTAAATCGCAATTTTTCGAATGAACTTACGAGTGCATCTTATGGCAATTCCGATAAGCCCAAATACGGCTAGAAAACTAGGGAGTTCCGGTGCTTACCTTCAGGCTCTATCATCAGATCAGTTCAATGATAAAATTTTCATCAGAACCTTGCTGTTAATAAAACTTGTTTCGTCATAGTCGTTTAACTATTCGAGATATTGACAAAAATGGAACCAATCTGCATAATATCCTTTCAAATAAAATAATAATTTTCCAAATCGGTTCGTAAATAACGGAGTTCTGAGGTAACAAACACAAAAAAATACAACTGATTTGAAAACTTCCTCCTTTTTTTGAGATCGGTTAATAAAATATACATACATACATACATAAACTCACGCCTTTTTCCCATGGGGGTAGGCAGAAACTACAGAACGCCACCTGCTACGATCCTTACATAATTCTTTTGCTTCACACACATTCATACATCTAGTCATACACACACGCCGGTTATGGGTACTGCGCACTTGGCTTTTCTGAAGAACATCACCTATAAGGTCTATATATGTCTTTCTAGGGAGTCCCCTCCCGGCATTTCCATTCACGTCTGCCTTGTAAATACCTTTCGTAAGTCGCCTTTCATTCATCCTCTCAACATGGCCAAACCATTTTAACATATTCTTTTCAATTTTAGTCACTACAACTTCTTTTAAACCACAACGTTGTCTTATTACCTCATTCCTCAATCTATCATTTAAAGTTACACCACACATACTCCGCAAGGAGCGCATTTCTACTGCATTAATCCTACTTTCATGTCTTTTTAGCCATACCCAAATTGTTAATTAAATATAGCCTTTGTAACCCGGACCATAACAACAAACTGACTCCTAAATCATCAAAATCGTCTCAGTAGTTTAGACGCTGCATACGTAAATACATTCAAACGTACCTAAATAACTACATACATAGAATGCTAAAATCACGACCCTTCCGTTAAGCTTGGCGGGTAGGTTAAAATTTATATATTTATTTATTTTAGTACATGGCTGATAAATACAGTGACTTACAGCTAATAGATACAGACAAAAAGGAAACCATAGTCAACAGAAAGCCAATTACAAATCCTCACGTGTAGACTAAATATTTATGGTATGAGCACAAGAATAAAAAACTCACCGCTTTAATTAAAGTAAGAAGCAATATAAATACTTAGTTTGCAATTATATGACTGATGACATATATTTGCAAACAAACAATATAACCGGTAGGTTATATAGCGGTTTTCAAGTAGCGGTAGCTACTTGAACAATTTGAGCCATTAGCCAGAAGCCAGAAGTGGCCGAATTCACACTGATTGTGAATAGATCTAAATCATATGCCTTGCATATATCATTGAAATTTCTGCTTACGCGCACAATATGACTGTTCTGCCTATAATTCTGAGAAGTATGAGGTACATGTATGGGTGGATTAAACCAAAATGATTTACATGGCACATTGAAACAAAATTTTGACAATAACTCGGGATTATCAATGCTGTTATTTAGTATTTTCAACAAGACTAAACAGTCAGCAATTTCACGTCGATCTACCAGTGGTAGCAGATGATACTTCTTACAGAGGCCAAGAGGTTGACTGATATGGAATCTTTTGATGAAAGCAAAGATATTTTATGAAACGTCTTTGGATGTTTTTAATGCGGTTAATGTATTTATGATAACGGGGATTCCATAACTGAGACGCATGCTCTAGCTGACTTCTTACAAAAGTGAAATACAGTATTTTAAGTATTTTAGCATCTGTAAAATATTTAGAGAGACGTATTATAAACTCAAGGAGTTTAGATGCTTTTTTGACAATTGCATCAATTTGTGTCTAAAAAATTATCTTACTGTCTTGATGGACGCCCAAGTCACAAATAGTATTGCACCTCGGCAAGATCTGGTCCGCCAAAGTATAAGTAGTGGCTAGAACTGCACGTTTTCTTGTGTAAGTGATCACCGAACGCTTGCATGGGTTGAAGTCAAAATATAGCCTGACAGTCCCCCTCAAGCCGATACAAATCAGCTTCAAGCTGATTTGTATCAGCTTGAGGGGTACTAGTCTATTTTCGAACGTTGAAATAGTGGCAAAGATTTTCATGTCATCGGCAAAGCAGAGTAGTTCGGATGAATGGAGGCACTGATCGATGTCGTTCACACAGACTACAAACAAAAAAAGACCGAGCAACGAACCCTGAGGCACTCCCCTGGGCACGTTTACCCAACTAGACATATAATTATTGAGTTCTATTGCTTGTGATCTGTTATCAACGTAAGAAGGGAACCACCTCAAGAGGTCCCCACGGATGCCCTAGCTTAGCTTCTTTATCAGGGTATCGTGATCGATCCGATCAAATGCCTTATCGACCTGCTTACCGTTATCCATATAATCCGTAATAAAATCATTAAACAAAACACGTTAGAAGTGGTAGACCGTCCTTTTAAAAATCCGTACTGAAAGGAGCTGCACGAGCTAGCAAGGGAGGGATATAACTGTTTATAGGCAATCCTCTCAAATATTTCAGCTATAATGCACAGCTTGGATATAGGCCTATAAATCTTAATCTCTGTTTCAGCCCTCTTCTTAAGTACGGGCGTAACAAATGCAGATTTCCATACTTTGCGGACACCACCCAAAATTAAGATAGCTAGGGCAATAGAAGGAGCGCATTTAATTAAAAATTTAGATCATATTATGTTATTAGGTCCAGCACCTTTAGTTGGATAAAAGTTACGAAGTAAACCGGTCACAGCATCAACATTCACTTCTATGTGACAAATGTCAGATGAAGTTCTGTTAGTATCGAAAGGGAAAGCAGGAGGTGGACTGGAAGTATTAGATGAAGTGGGGTTACGACATGAAATAAGACGAAAATGCCTCACAAATAGAATCTCCAGTGAGTAATGATTCATCGTTATAATTTAATGTATTAGGTATAGTATTTGAGTTGTAACGATTTTTAACAAAGGTGCAAAATTGTTTAGGGATATCTATAATGGATTTTTCAGGTTCATTAATATAACATTTATAACATGAAGCTTCCATAGTCTTGACTCTGTCACGCAAATATTTAAAGTTAAATTGTCAGATTTATTGCCATACGTCTTGAATTTTTTTAGATATTTACAATTCTCTTTAATTTTTTTGACGAGTGATGAACTGTACCAGACTGGGTATTTTGTATTACTTACTAGCTTTCGTGGTATATACTTATTTTGAAACTGTGTTATAGTGTCTATGAAGTACTCAACCGACTCATCCAGTGATCGGATTGAAAACTCATGTTCCTAATTAGTGCCAGACAACTCGTTATTTATAGAATCAAAATCGCCTTTGCTATAGATACATCGCAATCGCGGCGCATGGTCAAGGTATTTCAAAGATGTCAATATTGATTCACAACGCAAGATGGTAGGGATCAACAGGCACTAGGGGGTCAACTCACTCACTAACACAGGCTAACTTATTTGAGAGGACAAATTCTAACAGTTTCCCGTACCCATTAGCTACCCCATTATACTGTCCACAGTCCATCGTACATATTTCATCCGCGAACAAATATTCGTCACTAGTGACGGGGTTTACTGGGACTAACGAAAGTTTATTAGATGAAGCCCACGAAATTCCACTCATATCAAAATCACCTAAAACTAAAAACACATCTGAAGTTTCATTCAGAGCTGTGTGGTTCAATTTATACAGAACGTTATTTAGCTGTTCCGAAAACGAAAATAATTTGTTTTGTTTACACAAGTAAATAGTGGAAATATATTAGTACGCGTATTCTCGTGACTTCGAATTTTGAAGCCGTATGTAGACCGAGAGATCCTCCGTCGAGGAGTGTAGGAGCGGTTGTGGAGTGACAGGTAACTCCATACGCGTCGCTATTCGCTGACCACCACCTCTCGTTTGTCCAAACATTGCATAATCCCGGTCACAGCGCCACACTAAATAACGATCATCATACAACTCTTGAGTTAAACATCCCATCTATTAACCACGTCTCCGTTAAAACGATAAAATCGTAGGCATTCAGTGGAACCTGACGATAGAATCAGTGTGTCTTTGGTCGCAATCCCCGTACGTTCTAATAAAAGAGAGTAAGACGCTGTTCACTGTTGACGCTGTTCACATAAATCCAACAATAATTGAATAATTATCACTTAATTTTTATTGAACTATCTGTAGGTAACTGAAGGAATTGATACGCCTACCATATCAGTTTTCAAGAACTATAATGGTATTCAAAACCACTCGTTCCACTAGAATCCCCTATTTCAGTCCCCCAGGGGATTCTACAGCACTCAATGTTCCACTACGATCCCCTATGCAGGGGATTCTTTAACTACTAATAAGTTATTTTCCTTTAAAGTCCCTTCTAAATAAAAAAGCCACCTATAAAATAACAATATGTAATACATAAAATTAAAAATCGGTCTACAGAGAGGATTACAATGACGTAAATAAATATTTCTAAAACAAGTTAGATGTTGAAAAAAAAGCACCAAAAGCGTTGCAGAATTTCGCAAGTTCGACTAGCGCAGCATCTCGGTGACGTTGGGTTCGAGTCCCACCTAAGGCGTACGGCTTTTTCAATGTTTAACTTTTTCTACTTAAAAAAAAAAACTAGGTCATTGGTCCTTTTAGTGGGAGGCCTTCAAACGCATCATCTTCCGGTTCGCGGTCGTCATTCCAAAACTTTTCGGCCACATCGGCCATCCGTTCTGCGAGCAGCAATGTGTCCTGCCAATGCGAACCGGAAGACGATGCGTTGGAAGGCTTCCCACTAAAAGGACCGATGACCTAGTTTTTTAAGTAGAAAAGGTTTTTTTTTATATTTTGCGTTTATCTTAAATAAGTTAAACATTGAAAAAAATCGAAAGCCTTTAAAAAAAAAAAAAAATCTTCATTGGCCCTCTGTGGACCGATTTTAAATTCTATGTATTACATATTGTTATTTTATAGGTGGCTTTTTCATTTAGAAGGGACTTTAAAGGAATATAACTAATTAGTATTTATAGAATCCCCTGCATAGGGGATCGTAGTGGAACATTGAGTGCTGTAGAATCCCCTGGGGGACTGAAATAGGGGATTCTAGTGGAACGAGTGTGCAAAACAGGGGGTTAAGTACCTAACCTCCGTTCAGAAGGCAATATCCTCCGACCAGACAGGTGTTGTGTTTAGTAGGCAACTGAAATTGTCCGATTATTGCTGACAGGCTGCTTTATCTGTTTACATCACCGCGTGGGCCTTTTAAATCATAGATAATAAGTGGCGGTAGATGCCGCTACAGAACTGTTTCTATCAAAACGAACACAGAAGTGTTCTTTTTCAATTTTGTATTTCTTTGTAATCAGTAATTAACTCACCATTATCAAAGGTTCCACATTCGTTAATTGTTTGATTGCCGCGTTCCCTGTAGCATACGAAGGGTAGTGCCACCGCGCATGACGAGTAATACGTGCTTCCATCGCCAGACATAATGAGGCAGTCTCCGGTGCCCACTCCATTACCACCTGAACCCCATCTTATATCCATATCAGACACTGGCACTCCTGGAACATACACGCAAATAGCATTAACAATGAAAAATAGTCGTAGCGTCGATTTCACCAATTCGAAAATGTTTACAGAAGTTGACTGACCTTCTACAGAGACGTAGTTTCCGTCAGAGAACAAAGCATGGGTTCCGAGGAAAATGCGACCATTTACACCAAACTGTTTCATCTGTGAGTGCAGTGCTTTAGCTAGCTCTTTGTTCAGCGGAGATGCCAACACCGCACCTGTAACACATCGAGATCTGTAGGTACATGGAACATGAGTGAGCGAAGCGAGCGGTACCGCACGCTCGAGCTAAGTTAACCAATCCACCCTCGATCGCACCAAGCAGCCGGCTAGCCACACGTTTACTAGTAAATTGAATTAATGAGGAGGTAATCTTACCATCTTTGTGACATTTTAGGAAGGCGTCCTCCCACGCTAGGGGCGTGGAGTACAGTTTCAGAAAGCCATCCACTTCAAAGTTGAACACGTACTGCTCGCATTGCGCAACGTCTGCATAATAAGGATTCATATTTAATATATTTTTCGCACAAAATTATAAAAACAAACTAAAGACGATTGCAGAGACGAAAAATACCGGTCAAATGACATAGAGAAATTTACTTACGAAGGGTTCCACGAAATTTTATTCTAGGTCAAACATAAGTAGCCAAGTACCCTATATATTTTGCGAGAGTAAAAATGAAGAGATGAGACCAACTCGTACTTTATTATGTTTTTATTTTTTAGAGCGGTTTTATTATTTTTCTTGTACTAAAACTACACCCATACAAAGTTTGATGCTCTTATGGAGTACCGTTGTACGAATTCAAATTTTCCCTTTAATTGTTTAAAAATTAAAATCTCGATTGCGGGATATAAGAATACGTATTCTGTAAAAAAAAAAATCGTCGTACGGACTAACGGATAGCGGAGGTTTAATACCTACTAGGATTGCAAAATTCACCCTATGGGTCCGGAACTCTAAATACCAAGACCAATAACTGTGCAGCCACACTTAATATTATGTAAAATAAAATAAAACATATACAAAAAAATACTACTGACTTCCAAGTCGGTGTCCATAACGCAAAAAAATTGGTACCTACCAAAAGACACCGACTTCCAAAAAGAAGGTAATTTTTCACTTTCCAGTTTGTGTATTTGTAGTGAAATGGTATAAACAATAAACAGACATTGCGATTGCAGCAATCCCGAGAGATTTGCCGTTATATAATGAAGAGTTCTGTTGTATATCTTCGAAGTTCTACATCAAATCTTCAACAAATTAAAATATAACTAATTTCAGAACAAATTCTTTCAAACAAGAAAATAATTTTTTAAATCGGTCCACAACTGACGGAGATATCGGTGAACATATATAAAAAAAAACATGAAGTCGAACATAGAACCTCAACCTTTTTGAAAAGTCGGTTAAAAATAAGGCAGGCGCTTTAATTTGTGTAAAATATTCAAAAACCACTACTCTCAAAACGGTGAAGGAAAACATCGCGAGGAAACCGGCATGTCCTAGAACCAAAAATTCGAAGATATGTGACATCCACCAACCCGCACTGGGCCCGCGTGGTGAATTGTGGACGATTCCCTCTCACAGAGGAGGCCTGTGTCCCAGCAGTGGACACAATAAAAGGCTGATGATGATGATGAAAATAATAAAATAACATTACGCCTGTATTCCTTGAAGGGTAAAGCAGTTGTGCACACACATTTAATTAATTATTTTTTAGTTCCATGTAATAGGGGGCAAATAATACCGACTTCCAAAAAGAAGCCTTGAAAAATGGACTGCAAAGTGAAAAGTAATTTAAGTTTTGAATGCCAATAGTAATACAGTCAGAACACAAACGAAGAAAGCCAATATTTTCTGTTTTAATTTCCGGTAGTTTATGATTTATGGGAGAAAGAAAAAAATATTGATTTGCGACCTGCACAGGAGACACGACAGATAAAACAAAATACTAAAATTAAACCGTGTGCGAGACCAAAAAACCTCCTCTCTCAGCAAATACTTTAAAATCTTTACTTACCAGTTACAATTAACAAGAACGATAAAAAAACAAAATAATTTGTCTTCAACATCTTTGCGTCCGTATCGTTCCTCTGCTGAAGTTACAATGTCTAAAACTTCGGATACAGACCTATAAATATAAAATTTCGTACCTATAAATATTATTTAATTGCGTAAACAAGCAAGCAGTATCTGAACTTTAACGCAAGACGAGGTCACCACCATTTGAGATAAGTGGCAGTGTGAACAGTATCTTTTAACTAACTTCAAAAAAAGGAGGAGGTTCTCAATCTGTCGTTTTTTTTTAAATATATGTTCCCCGATTTCTGAAAGACACCTGGACCGATTTGGCAAATTCTTCTTTTGATTCCACGTGGTCCCTTGATCCCATTAGGACAGGATCTGATGATGGGATCCTGGAGAAATGGAGTTGTTGGGGAGTTTGGTTTCCGCACTTAGTCCTTCAAATGGACCTTTGTACGTGGGCTATGGCGGCCGTTGGGTGGTCATTCCAGCCAGCCCACCTCCCTCCAGAAGTCAATTAGAGCTCCTGGTTTTCTCAACATATCTGTATAAGATCTGGGTGACCCGAGGGTTCGTGTTCTTATCTGGGTAACATGCAATGCACAGGGCATTCAAAGAGAACGTGCGTAACGGTTTCTTCTGCCTCCATGCATGCCCTGCACAGAGGACTGTCCGTTATGCCTATTGTGTGGAAGTGTTTGTTGAGTAAGCAGTGTCCCGTGATGGTCCCCGTCACCAGGCGCAAGCCATTCCTGTCCAGGCGTAAAAGTCGCCTGGTAAGCCTACTGTCCAAGGATGGCAGAGCTTCTTTGGATTGTCTACAGCCCAGTGTCGATGCCCACCAGTTATCCGCCTGTATTTGGGTGAATTCCTGTAGCCAACTGCGTATTTGGTTGAAGGGGATGGGCACAACAGGTTCAGGTCCATAGACCGCCGAGCTGGATCCGCGTCTCGCAACTCCCACGAATATTATAGGCATACATATGGCGATTTTGATATTTTCGTATAGTTGTATGGCCACTGGAACTCCTTAATGATAATGATGTCACGGGTATAAGATATCTCGAATAGTGAACCGACTTTGATGAAGGAAATATTTATGCATAAATGGTACTGATAAAAATGGTACCATCGAACTGATCTGATGATAAAAGCGGAAAGGTTGGCACTGGAACTCCGAAATAAAAGAATGTAGCCTAGTCTTGTCTGGGCTTATAGGAATCGTCATGATGTACTTTGTCTATAAATGATTTTCATGGTTATTTGAGGTAGGTACCAAAACTAAAAAGAGAATAATAAACTAACTTGTTTATTTATTCATATCAGATGTATCCTCCGACTGCACAACATCATTTTCTACTTGTTAACGTCTTTTTAGTTTGCTTTTAAGCAGTCGGGGTTTTTTGATTTTTTTAAATAATATTTGTGTTTTTTTTTAAACTAAACTTAAAAATGTTGCATGCCGTAAGGCAAAATGTATCGGGACTGTTACATTTAGTAAATAAACGATTCATTTAATTTCATTTCAAAAAAGAAAAATTTTAACAAACATTACCTACTGTGGTGAAGCTAGCCTATCAATCCTTTAAAATTGTTCTCATCATTTCGTGTCAAGTTTCTAAGAGCCTTAGATTAGCTTAGATTTTGTGATTGTTGGTAGAAACCGAAAATTACCGATTATCATACTAAGACTTGGCAAAACTGAGGTTTTACCGGTAAATCCTATGTTTTGCCGTTGTTCGGGCTTGTATAGTAACACAAGCTTCCGCCAGCATTTGCATTTGAAAAGTGCTTTTTAGGGTTCCGTACCCAAAGGGTAAAAACGGGACCCTATTACTAAGACTGCGCGGTCCGTCTGTCTGTCTGTCACCAGGCTGTATCTCATGAACCGTGAAAGCTAGGCAGTTGAAATTTTCACAGATTATTTATTTCTGTTGCCGCTATAACAAAAAATACTAAAAACAGAATAATATTAATATTTGAGTGGGGCTCCCATACAAAAAACGTGTTTTTTGTAGTTTTTTGCGATAATGGTACGGAACCCTTCGTACGCGAGTCCAACTCGCACTTGGCCGGTTTTTTTTATCCCAAAGGAACATTTTACCGCAATGGAAAGTAGCCTATGTGCTATTCCAGACTATAATCTATCTCTGTGCCTACCTCAATCAATTTCATCAAGATCTGTACAGCCGTTCTGGCGTGATTGTGTACCAGCCATACATCCATCCAAACTTTCACATTTATAATATTAATAAAATAATACTAATCCAAATCGATATCGAAAATTATCTTTGCGTAAAAGTTTTTTTTTGTGTAAACTAGATTGTAAACAATATTGATATAAAATTTTGATGTTCTTTATATACTAACGTTTTTAGATAAGTTAGTTTAGCTTAGTCGGCATCATCGTCATCATGTTCGCAGCTTTCACGGCTTCATAGGTCTTCGGTTGGACCTCGTGAAGGCCTTCCAACGCTGTGTCTTCCGGTACGCGCTCGCCACACCGGAACTTTTTTGCCACATAGACCATTCGTTCTGTGAGCTATGTGCCCTGCCCACTAAAATTGGTAATTCTTCGGATTATGTCGGTAACGTTGGGCCTTCTGCGGCTATCCTCATTTCTGATGCGGTCACGCAAGGAAACTTCGCGCTCTCCATTGCCCTTATCTTATTTAAAACAAATTTAATGCACGGCGATATGCAGCTGTTTCAACAGCATAAATGTCAAAAATTATCGCAAGGCCAATGTACCTCTGAGATAAAAAGTATCGAGTGTTTAAATATTTGTTTCATCAAAATCCGGGTCAGCCGTTGAGGCGTGATTGTAAAAAAACAGGAAAACGTTTACATTATTTTTTAAGGTGTTTTCCCGTTGTCTTTTAAGTCAAGAGTGAATGGTTTGCTTCTAGGCAAGCGTTCTTCACCGTTGACGACATCATCGCTTACAATCAGGTGATGTAGTGGTCAAACGCAACCAATAATAAAAAAAAACAATTTTATACAAATTTTGTAAAAGTTTACGTTGGTAAACATACATTTTAACCAGTTTCCATTTTTGGACAGAGAGAACCTTTTCGAGTTAAGGTATACCCGTCCAGACCTGGTGGCTGGTATCACCCAGGAGTTTCTCTGCACACACCGCAATCCAATGATAAATGATAAATGATTTTATTTCTGTAAGTTGGTTTGTACAAACGCTTTTATATGTCTAACATATTATTATTTTTTTAAAACTAGATGAGGTCGGCGTTACCTATCTGACTACTCTGAGAAGAAAGGCCGAAACAAACTCAGAGGTCACAGTCTCTTTTAACGTCCTGACAAAAACTTGGTTCGATCATGTGAAGACCATGTAGACTGATGTCTGAAATGGTCTTTTGAGGAAAGAACCAGCCAGATTGAGTGGACCTGTCCAGTCAGTTCACGCATTTGTCAATAACCGAGCAGCTCAACTCAGAATTTAAGGAGCTCAACGATTCGACGAACAATACTAAAGAAAGGACATTCGGGTAGGCCGCATAAACTACTCAAACTGCCAGACCATGATTAAAAACTAAGATAAATTAAAAACAAAATAATGATCCACATAGTCTTCTCATTCACAATAATTAAAATAAAATAATATAATACTTTAAAAAGTAAATATTCTTGTCATTGCAAGAAAACAAATAAAAAATAAAAAATAACAAAATTCATGGTGCAAAATATTTAAACAAAAAAACTAAATTAATTGAATTAATTGGAGCAGCTCACTCCCAAGCCGTTTTATCCTCAACGTAATCTTTAATGCTATAAAACGCTATTTGGAACAACTTGCGTTTAATGAATGATTTAAATTTATTAAGACTTAGATTTTGTACGTGGCTTGGAAGCATATTATAAAAGCGTACACATTGACATCTAAACGAGCCACCTATTTTCTTTAGCCTTGTTGTAGGTATTACAAATTTGTGTTTGTTCCTAGTATTTATATTATGGATATCACTGTATTTTTTAAACAATTTTATATTTTTATGGCCATATAAAAGATTTTCATAAATATACTGAGAAAGAGAGAGAAATTTAAGGAGATTAATGTAATGACTGGCACAGTCATTACATTAATCTCCTTAAACTTAACTTAACCTTAAATTTCTCTCTGAGAGAGTGTCTCGGGCTTAATTTATAAATTGATCGAACAGCTCTTTTCTGCAAAACAAAGATAGTCTAGATGTCGGCGGCATTTCCCCACAACAGAATACCGTACGAAATTACACTATGAAAATAGCTAAAGTATACTTAACGGGCTGTCTCTATGTCCGTTAAATTACGAATTTTTCTAACAGCATATGCTGCGGAGCTTAGCTTCTTTGACAATTTATCTATATGTGGGCCCCACTGAAGCTTAGCATCCAAAGTTAAACCTAAGAATACTGTGCTATTTTCAGGATTCAATTCTTCGCCCTTTATCAGCACATCAGTTTTCACCTGCCTAACGTGAGGTAGGGTAAACTTAATGCATTTCGTTTTTTTTTCATTAAGAAGTAAATTGTTAACATTGAACCAGTGAACTACTTTTGAGATCGCGCTATTTACATCGTCAGTAACCAGCTGCTGACGTTTAAGTTTAAACAAAAGTGAAGTATCATCCGCAAACAACACTATATTATGGTTATCCTTTATGAGGTAAGGCAAATCATTAATATAAATAAGAAACAAGAAAGGACCAAGAATCGAGCCCTGCGGGACGCCCATTGTTACTATAGATCCGGGAGATCTTTTTCCATTAACGTTAACGCTCTGAATCCTATTACTCAAGTATGAAGTAAGAAGATCCAGAGCGCTGTTCCGGATCCCGTAGTGGCGGAGTTTCCTGATTAGGGTTTCATGAAGAATGGACGTGGCGTTTGCACTGAGTGAGATATACTCCGGTATATACTCCTCCAAGTCGTCGCTGTCGCGGG
This sequence comes from Orthosia gothica, assembly GCA_949775005.1. Lineage (NCBI taxonomy): Eukaryota > Metazoa > Arthropoda > Insecta > Lepidoptera > Noctuidae > Orthosia > Orthosia gothica. Next base: position 20,024,324 of record OX459034.1, read on the forward strand.
TCCACTCCCTGAAGGTGAAAGGTTACACATGGGTGCAAATACCGAGCACTGCCCCAAACCATCCTGGTTCATACGCAAGGGGAGAAAGCTTCTCTTGCGAGCCAGGGTTTTGGGTCCGGCGGAGGGTCGCGCCTGCTGACCAAACACGAGGCTCAGGGATTGACATTCGACAGCGTCATCATCATCAACACCAAGTCCAGGAGTGTTTAGGTCCACGCGGTAGTGGCGGTGTTCAGACATACAGTCGGTTGCGTCTACTACACCGACGACGCAGATGACGCCGCAGGCCGCTTTGCTAAGAGGGCGATGGATGCGCCGACTAAAACGGTCGTCGATTACAATCTTAAGACGGCCATACAGCATCGAGACGTAGTTGTCATAGAGGCCTTGCTCACGCTAGCGAAGTCCTTAGTAAGGAGACGTCACCAAAACACCACCAAACAAATTCAATCCAAACTCTAACCCAAAATACCTACCCAAACCAAATTAAAACACTAAGGTCTACTTGCAAGAAAAATTTTAGTCAGAGTTAGTAGCTAACACGAGAACAAATTGACAGTTTATCATTCAATATTGTCAATTTAACCTTGTGTTAATAGCTAAGTCTGAATTAAGTTTTTCATCCTAGTGGGCCTAAAGATGCAACTTATGACCGCACACAAGGAAATAGAAGACCAAAACTGCCGACATAAATTCGACTTAAAAAATCTCTCAATAATGTCGAAACTTGCTAATAGATCTGCCTGATAGAAAAATAGCACACCATCATCATTACGCAAAAAAGTTCAGACTCCACAAAACTGCACCACTTGCTTCAAATAATGACTCCAAGACATCGAACATCTGACTTTTTATGACATTCTGACTCAAAATCAAAAGCTGACTTCAAATTCTCAATTGGGTGACATTGCTGTAAAAAGGCCATCAGGGGTAGCAATGACCGGAACATAAAAAAAAACTTTTACGTAGTAAGTAGCAGCTGCATAAAGGAAATATTGCCGGTGGTCGAAGAAGTCTTCTTGAACCACTTTAATTATTGTCAGTTACTTGCTACCAAAGGTCATCACAGAGGATTTCTTGGCCGGAATCGAAAACAAACTGAAAGACTTTTCAATGCAACATTACTGCTTAATTTTTATTGGAGAAAATGACCTTCGAAATAATAAGTATAAAGATATTATCCTTGACAATTTGAAAAACTGCCTGAAAAATGGAACTCTCACAAATGTTGTTGTGCTGTGCTCCAACTTATATTAAAGGGGCTTTAATCCATAATTATAAAGTGGAAATAATCATAGTATGTCTGGACATAAAAAACCATAAATATGCTTATTTATTTGACAGCAATCGCACCCTGTCATTTGACATATTTTGATATAGTGTAGGGAAATATAATAAATATTATATATAATAAATATATAATAATATTCCTTGTTAAAAAAGCATATTATAAAATCAAGGACTACGTTGAAGATAAAAAATTTGGCTTTAGCTCCTTCTGCGCATGCGGCTTCCCTGGTAACTCATAAACGGCACAAATATGTGGTTGTCTCTAACTATTCTCAATCTCATTAATTCTTTGTTTTTTTTCTTTCTTTTGATTATTCTTTTTACAATGGTTTTCAATCATCTTCATAGCCCTTTGCTAAGAATAGTTACAGCACTGATAACAATATTTGTGCCACATGTTAGATTTGTCACATGTTTTTTTTTATTTTACTTTTGTATAGATTCCTTTACCGATTATTTTGTAAATGTGTGAACATTGTAGGCCTTCTAGATGCTTGTTAACTTTTTAACTCGTTTTATTTTCTTTTGTTTAAATAATATGTAATCTTTTTTTTTGTTTTCTTACGACTTATTGTCGGGCCTACGTTGTCCCCACATATCTAAGTACTAATGCTGTAACATGGAAATATTGTAAAACCAAACCATTTTTTTAAAAGAGTAACCATGGAGTTTCTTGCCGGTTCTTCTCCATAGGAAACGACCAACCCGAACCGTGCACATTGTCGACGTTTTATAAGTGCCCATGTAGGCCTATATGAAATAAAAAAATTGATTTTGATTTTGATTTTTTGATTTTATGGATGCAGAAACATCTTCGAACAGATCATGTCCAACATAAAGATAGACTACAAATTGTTCGGAACTCAAGCCGAGTCAGACAGATACTTGGAGATTGAAGACGTTTTACCTGTAACACGTACACGAGTTATTAACTAATTAATACAATAATAACACAGCAAAGGATCAGTTTATTCTTATACAATAACATCAACATTATGCATCCAAACATCTTCATAATCTCTCGGGTTTTATATAAATCAGATATTATGCTGACGCTGCATATACAAGAATTGCGCACTGAAAAGGATGTTGACATCGATGTATATGCATAATCAAACGCTTCGTAACTTTGGGACAAGAATCTTTAATCAACGTACAAAATTTCAAACTTGCATCGTTCTATTCAAGAAATAAACAGAAGCGTGGAGGAGCGTGTATCCTCATACGAAATAGTTTAAATATAAAGAACTTCCTGACACGTCTATCACAGGCGTATTTGAATATTGTGCAATACACTTAATACACCAGGGATTGATTATTAGTGTTTGTATTTATAGACCGTCGAATATGTCGTGTATAAGGTATGGCTCAAATTGCTAATTGGTTAATTGAAAATCTCTCTACATTACATGCATCCAAAACCTATAATGACATACTTTTTACAATTAGAAACCGCTAACAACTCGATCAAGATTTAAATATCAATATACATTCTTGCAAACGAGCCATGAAATATACCTGTATATGTCCCTTAATTAATAAAGTATTTAGGTGTCATAATTGATCAACATTTAAGTTGGTACTTCCACCTCGAACACGTTACTGACAGAATAAACGTACCTATTTTTATTTAATTTGACATTTTTATTGAATTAAGCAGGCACGACATAGCGCTCTATTTCATGTAAGCTAAGACCTGTATTTATAAACACCTATGTTAACAAATAAATGATGATTAAGATTATTATGATTAATACGAAAATTGGAACGGATATTTAAATAATTGAGATACGCTGTCCCTGCAAGTATAACCACAAAAGTGGGCGCTAAGAGAAATCTTCTAAATGAAATCTACATAGCTCTTGCATAATCTGTGATAGTTAACTGTGTACCTGTACGGGGTGGGGCAGCGACATCAAAATTTATAGACGTAGAACGAGCGCAAAGAGGTCTTATAAAAATAATTTATTTTAAAATATTGAGATGCCCAACTGAAAGATATTATGAGATCAGTGGCCTGCTATCTATTTTAGGAAATGATATATCTGTGCCACGATCTTAAAAAAAGCATAATACACTTACGAATGATAAAAACATAATATAATAAAAAGAAGAAAGGATATTATTGCGTAAGTCCCACAATCTGAAACCAATTTTGCTGTTACACAATATAATAATATGCAATTAGCACGGTTATATAAAAAAATAGATTAAGACATATACAAAAAAAAATTCAGGAAGATAAGAACAATGCTAACAGAATGGTTAAAGTTACGCACTTATGCAGATTTTGAATTATTGCTACAATAATTGGCAATTAGTGATACTTGTACCGCCACACCCCCACGTACATCCTCCCTCATACAAACATCCACACCGGCCTAACACCACTCACACTTAATAGGATCATGCTTAAAAGGAGGCTCCAATCAAAAATAAATGTATACTAGTAAATACAGAAATAAACATTTTGTATTTGTATAAGAAATAAAGAAAAAGTGTTTATTCGCCACAAAAACGACATAAAATTTTTAGATTTTTCCTTAAATTAAACCCAAAACGGTAGTATTAGTAAGTACTTAAATTATGTTAGTAAAGAAAGGTTAGATTAAAATCAAATACCAATTTTGAGTACAGTACAAGGATGATGAGTAGGTAAGTACAAGCAGATGCATATCGTGACTGTGACAAGAAGGCTTCCACTCAGCATAATGCTGTGCCGTGGGAGACCCACAGCACAGCGCTGATTTTCAGTGGTCGCCTAGGACGTGACGTACGGAAACCAAAGCCTGTTGCGTCTAATATAATACAAAAATGTATAACAAATAAGTATAGGGAGATAATATAAAACATTACGTAAATATGTTGCGACTAAAACGAAAGTAGGTATCTAGAAAAAATCAACGAAACACAAAGTGCGGGTACGTTCTAAGATAATAGGGTAGGAATAGGGTGGGTAGGGATAGGGTAAGTACTTTCTTAGATAATTTCAATATCTTATTAAACAAATTGTGTACTAAAGCCACTAAATTGATAGTCCTGTGCGGGGACTTTAACATTAACATACTGAAAAGAAACAAACTTACATTAGACGAGCGGCCCCTCCTCGGGTTCCTCTTCGCTTCACCGTGGGTGCCCAAGCCACGGTTACTGAGCCCCCCCGCCTCGACAATGCGGGAACCCACCGGGGGGGGGGGGGGGGGAAACCTACCTACCCTATCCTACATACTCTATTTACCCTACCCTATCTACAAACCCACCTACCCCACCTACCTACCTAATAATTTGTTATACTATTTATTTGAATAAGAATTAATACTACAATACGAATGTAACCAACTTTTGTTTCTACTGGCACGGCAGCGATCTAATTAAATTTTAGAACACAAAAGCTGCTATTGTGACATAACTATAATAGTGAATATATCTATATTCTCTCATAGTCTTTTTTGTAGTAAATAATGAGTACTTTATTCATATAGTACATAATTTTTATGTTAATAGTTTTCTCAGCGCACGCCAATTAAAGAATTTTATAGGCAAAATATTGCTACTTTGTGTTTCATTATTGCAATTTTCATATGAATTTCTATTTTTTTAAAATAAATTATAGCCTATGTTACTCGGGAATAATGTAGCTTTCTATAGGTGAAAGAATTTTTTAAATCGATACGGTAGTTTCGGAGCATATTCGGTACAAACAAACAAACGTACAAACAAACAAAAAAATCATTCCTCTTTATAATATTGGCAAAGACATTGAAAATTTACTATTAAATTATAATCTTAAATTAGAATTGAATCAACCGACTAGACCAAAAAGGGGCACTTGTTTACTTTGCTCATAATTCCAAACTACTACTAGCCAACTATACCACTCAAATTTAACGCCTGCCGTCAGTCCTACACAGACCCGGAAGCATTAGCACGCAGGGGACATCTGCGGACACCAATGTCCTCCGCACAATATCATTGATCGCATGGTGACGCGGGAACCGCCCCGAGAAACGACGACAACTCAAATCATGATGGTCATCGACCTCCACCATGGAACCGCATATGCATATGTGGGTTCACACACCTTGCAGCCCAAGTGAAGGGCCATCGCCACTCGCAAAGAGTCATCATCTAGCAACGTGCCCAGGTGAGGCGAAAGGAGCGCGTGCAACCATGCCCACGATTCCGGCCGCGATAGCCCTGATGTTGGCTAAACCAGCCCCCGAGAAACCCATCAACATCCGTTCCTGGATCAGTCTAGACGTGACGTCGTCCCACCCGTGCTGAACATGTGTTGCGTCAGGACTTGCTGTCCCCATGCTGAGGACAGAAATACAAAAAGGTTTTCGAAAAAATAAAAACATCAATATGGCTATTTTTTTACTTTTAATGGTGATTATGATTAATGTGGATATTAAAAAACCCGTATTTGCAATATTTACAGCTTGAACGGAAGCATTCGATTACGTAAAACATGACACGCTCTTAAAAGAGCTTAACGATTATGGTACAAGAGGAAACATATTTAACCTAATAAAGTCGTAGCTCACGGATCAGAAATAATACACAAAAATATCGAGAATATGTACCAAAACGAAACGTGAGTTTAAATATCTATCTTCATGTAAAACCACCAAATTTGGGGTGCCGCAAGGTAGTGTACTTGGACCACTGTTATTATTTCTTATATTAACGACCTGCCTCACCTAATTCGTCATCCAATGACATTATTTGCGGATGACAGCACAGCCATAATTGCATGCGTAGACAAAGCATATTACGAAAAATACATTAACAACACACTTAAAGCAATAATTGTGTGGTTCAATAGAAAAAAAACTTAAGTCATTTTCTTTTTCCTTCAACCGATATTGTACCAATGCTGGGCAAAGGTCTCCCGCATAGCTTTCCACTCTGCCCGATTATTTGCCATCTCTTGCCAATCTCCCATAAACGCCTCTAAGTCACGCCAGCGTTTCCTAGGCCTCCCACGGTGATGACGCCATAGTCATAGTCATTAGTCAACAAAAATACCAATTTCATGCATTATTATCGGCTAGCGGCTAAAGGCAGATCATATAACCACTACATAATAAAAAAAGTATAATCACTACGTATAAAGACCAAATCGTAAATACGAGGCAAAACAATTTGCTTAATCCGGGCATCGAACCCACTACGTGATGCTTAGCAGTAGCACTTGCGACCTCTAGACAAACGGGGCAGAAATATTTACATAACATTTTATTTAAATAACAACAACAAACAACAATAATAACTATTTTTTTGGCAAATAAAATCTAAAGCCATATGTATACAAACATAGAAGGAAACAACATTAATTATATAGCAATTTTCAGTAAAAAAAACATTGACAGATAAACCATATTAATAAACAAAAACTAATAATTTTATGTTCGATGAACCTTGATAATTCTGATAACCATTGCGCTCTATTACTTGATAATTCTGGTTACCTTTATGCTCTTGGTAAAGTTGGTGAGTCTATGTGAAAGTTACGCCAGTGCCCACGGCCTATTGTATAATGCGCGGAAGAGTGTCGTTATGGTGTTTGGGGCTGCTGGTAAATATCCAGAATCGGTACCTCATGTTAAAATTAATGGTGTACCTTTGTCAAGGGTACAGACCTTTAAGTACCTTGGGCAAGTGTCAATACGTGCCAAAGGTGCTTAAAGGTCTCTCCGCTAGCCTCAGGGACGATGACGACATTGAGAGAGAGCGGAGGGCGCTGTCAGTCAGAGCGAATATGATTACCCACAGATTTTCACGTGCTTCTGCGGCGGTTAAGAAGACTCTGTTTAGGGTCTTCTGTACCTCGTTTTACACCTGTGGTGGTGTGTGGGTTCTTTTCACGCAAAGATCGTATGGCGCCCTTCGCGTTCAGTATAATAATGCCTTCAGGGTGATGATGGGGCTGCCTCGCTTGGGATGTTTGCAAAAATGCGTGTCGATTGCTTTTATGCATTGATGCGTAAAATGCATCATTGGTGCGCAGGGTGCGGGCCAGCTCCAACGGCATCTTGGCCATGATTGCTGACACACGTGAGGCTGGACTGTGTTCATATAAATCGTTACACTAGTATTTCAGCTGGAGTGCTGAGTAATGATCATTGAATCTATGTAAATTTTTAAATGTAGTTCAAATTGTATCTTTTGTTATTGTGCTACTAACATAGGTATAAGTTTGTATTGATACTAAAACCATTATTATGTATGTTTAATCTTATGTTAAATGATGGATGTTTGTTAATCAATCACACCACAACTCAACGGCTGAACAGTTTTTATGAAACTTCAAACTTGGTACACGGGTACACATCCACACATGACCTGGATTAGATTAGGACAGGATATTTTTTACCCTACGCCCTTCCTTAGCCGCTGTAAGAAGCTAGTAACAGCAAAGGTTGTAATTATGCAACATTAACTCAAGCCAAATGTACGACACGGCTTGCTACGGCGTAGCTCGAGTGCTACGAAAGCGTAGCCCGTAGACCCTAGGCGTAGGCTATTTATACTCGTATTGATTAAGAAATTCTAGGCTATCAATCACTTTTTGGAGAAGTTATTTTTAGGGCACATTGAGAAAATATTCATCAATCATTTTAAAATTATTCTTAGACAAAAATTACCAATTTATCATACTGTTCTAAGACCTGCTTCTAAGTATTCACAGAAGGCCATGTTATATCGTCGTATTTATTTAAAAAGTCTATCGCCAATTTATGCATTAAGAATATTTAGTTGTTAATATTTATTTGTCTAACTACACTTAAGTCTTAAAACCTGTCAAACTTTAGCATAAAATTAGCACTCGTTCATACCTCCTAATACTCAATTTAAAAAAAAGTCCTATGTGATTTTGGCTAGATTAAACGGAATGCTTAATTTAAACTTCTAACCTAATATTACAAAGAGGTCAAACTTTGTTTTATATTTGTAAGTGTAAAAGTTTTTTTTTTTTTATTATTGATAGGCTCGCCTTTGATGACTATCTCACCTGATGGTAAGCGATGATGTGGTCGACGGTGAAGCACGCTTGCCTAGAAGCAATCTATTCACTCTTGACTTAAAAACTCTCAGGTTGTAGCTATCAGGAAATACACACTCCGGCAAGGAATTCTACTTATTTGATGTACGTATAATAAAAGTATTCCGAAAACGTTTGGGCGTATAGATAGAATGTCCACCATGTACCGATGACGCATCGCCGTACGTCTTGTAGTCCGACTATGGAACGGGCTAGGAGAATTTAGTTCATGCAATTTCAACGCACACTCCCTGAAATGTAACCGATAAAAAACTAAAAGTTCTGATCGGATTCCCAAAAATTTTCACTTATAAAAAGCTGCACAATACATGACACAAGCTGTTCTAGGCATCTCAAAGGCACAGACTGGAGACGAACACGGGAACAAAGCAGTAGATAAAAGGCCGGTGAAAATTGGATGCATCGCTTTTCACGAAGCAACAATTTTCCGTCACAGGACGCTTGAGATATAAGCCTCAGTCTGCCGCGGCGTTTCGTCGAGAGCTGACGTGTTCTGCTCTAGCGAAAACTCTCTCGAAACAAATCGAGACTCGTAAATAAAACTTAACACTTGGATATTGTGAATAGTGACTGTATTGTGATGTTATGTGGTGAATTTTGGATGAAAATGTGAATAAGTTCAGTGGACATTGAATTGGATTTTTTGGCCGCAACTTTCTTGTGGTTTTTAGAACTTTTTTGTAAGTATAATTTGTTTGAAAGTTCATATATTTTTAAATTTATACTTCATGTAATGAGTGGGTACATAGGTGGACTAAATGCCACAAGGCAAGGTTCAGTCGTACAAGTCTGCCTTTGGGTATAACGGCAAACATATAGGCATATTTTTTTTAAAGAAATTTTGGCCCACACTAGGAATTTCTTACTCTATCGTGGGTGTGTTTACAAACATATAAACTCACATACACAAACACCGCGCCAACCGACCGTGCGTGTGTGTGTAGATTGTGATAAGACTTAAGTGTTGTAAAAATTAATATAATACGACCCTAAATCTTCATGTCATAAAATAATTGCATATTACAAATGTTTATCGCCACAATTTATTTATTTTAACAACATAATTTATTTCGTCTGCATATTAACAAAAAATTTAGTCATCAAATTTCTTATTAGATCATGATAAACATCGATTACAGTATCATAATCATTTAAATACGAGTATGTACATAGTTTGGTAACATAGCTCGACTCGCCGTTCACAACAGCGTGCTGGTGCCTACACTTATGTATGGAAGTGAAGGTTTGGTAAGGCAAAAACAACATGAAAGTAGGATTAATGCAGTAGAAATGCGCTCCTTGCGGAGTATGTGTGGTGTAACTTTAAATGATAGATTGAGGAATGAGGTAATACGGCAACGTTGTGGTTTAAAAGAAGATGTAATGACTAAAATTGAAAAGAGTATGTTAAGATGGTTTGGCCATGTTGAGAGGATGAATGAAAGGCGACTAACGAAATGTATTTACAAGGCAGACATGAATGGAAACGCCGGGAAGGGACGCCATAGAAAGACATACATAGACCTTATAGGTGATGTTCTTCAGCAAGGCCAAATGCGCAGTACCCATAACCGGCGTGTGAGTATGAATGTTTGTGAAGCAAACGAACAAAGAAGTATGTGAGGATCGTAGCAGGTGGCGATCTGTAATTTCTGCCTACCCCCATGGGAAAAAGGCGTGAGTTTATGTATGTATGTATACTTTGGTAACATTCAAGATAACGGCGTTTTAGACGCGCGCGGGCAATTCGCGCCATCGCGCCCGGCCGACCCGTCACGTTTCCGTCAAAATGACAAAAATGGCCGCCACGCTTGAGTGGCGGCCTCACTTCCTTTATTTCGTCCAAGTTCTACGAGAATCGGAGGTCTGAAACTTAAGAAAAGCAGCATTGAGCGATATAAAAATATTATGAATGAATGAGAAATGGGAAAAGTTTTAAAAAACGATAATATGAAGTTATTGATCACTCAGTAAGTTAATGTTTTACTGATTGACTGTACATAAACTAATTTTCATTCAAAAACGTTTTTGTTCTTTGACAATTCAAAAGAAACTGTTGGGAAATATCATAAATCACTAACTTTAGTTTGTTTTGGATACCGCTAACTTATGGTGAATTAGTTATTTATTTATCTGTGGAGAATAAATGATCGAATTGCCAAGTATGATAGCAATGTTATCAAACCTTAGGACCATCTAATGATCTCTAATGATCTTCTCTATATAAGAAGAGCGACGGGTTCTTATGTAGAGGATAGTCCCCTTTTCGTACTTTTCAGCATGAGAAGAGGACTATCCGCTTCACTCATCGTTCGTCTTTTGTCTTTTACCAATTTATTTGGGGTTGGCGCAAAATGTCTTCTTTTTCAGTGGTCACCCCTTTTCTAATCATGTCTTCATTTTTCATCAGCAAAAGGCTGCATTGCTTCTTTTTACCCAACCGCCTTAGAAGGGTGATGTGTTTATCAGTCTATGTATATATGTGGCGTTCCGACGAGACGAGAGACCAAACGCGTTTGCCGATTTTGGTGATTCTTACATCAATCAATTTGTCTTAATCTTGCGAGTGTCACTGGCTACACTAAAATTGGAAAATAGGAAAATGGCGGCTTTTGGGCGCCATATTGTGGTGGCCCAATTTTTTTTCTTCCAAGCCCATTGTGTGGGATATCAAAATAAAGGTTTTAAGAAGTGATTTCAAAAATATATAATAACTTATATGTTTAAATGTACTTATATCGAAAAAAAAAGTTAAACATAAAAAAAGGTTAATTCAAAAAATCATAAAAAACCGACTGCTTAAGAAGTGAACTAAAAAGACGTAAACAAAAAGAAAATCATTGTGTGCAGTCGGAGGATACATCTGGTTTTTTTTTTAAACATTTGTACTGAGTACTCTTACATTCATTCCCCAAACTATCCACTTATATTCTATTTTTAACCCCCGCCGGAAAAAGAGGGGTGTTATAAGTTTCACGTGTGTTGCTGTATATCTGTGTATTTGTGTGTCTGTCTGTGGCATCATAGCGCCTAAACGGATGAACCGATTTCAATTAAGTTTTTTTTTGTTTGAAAGGTGATTTTGACGAGAGTGTTCTTAGCTATGTTTGAATAAAATCGGTTCAGCCGTTCAAAAGTTATGGGACATTTTACTGTTTGAATTGGGGTGTTTTCGCAAGATAAATGTGTCGGAGGTTTTTTAAATAGTGAAATTTTACTTGTACTTTGAAAACTACACACGTTATTACATACTTTTCATGGTGTCTGTACAAACTGAATTAATTTTAAGGCAGATACGGCGAATTTATAGTTTCATTTCATGCCTATTTATTAAAACTTTTGAAGAACGAAAGAACAACTGAGCAGACTTCAATGACCCCTGTTTGCATAAAAAGTTTAAGAGCCCATCTCCTTTACTACTGTTTCATTATTTTTGTACACTTACTTACAAAGACCTTTTTAATAATACTGTTATTGTAAACAGTATTAATTAAAGGTCTTTGTAAGGAAAAAAGGTTTTCTTTCCCGTAGTTTTTGTGTCGAGACTTTTTCATTTACTTTGTTTTAGGTAGTTCAGTGATTGTATTTTGTGTTTGTTAGCCTTGGAGATACTGCGTATTACTTTGGTGTTTGTGTTTGATCTTGTTTCAAGGCGTCCGATTGTAGAAATGGATGTTGTTTCAGCTTTGTATGAAAATACAAGAGGTATTGCTGAAAATGAGGTACTGGATTCGATTCCCGAGTCGGGCATTTTGTTATTGGGTTTTTCCATCTGGAATTTCTCAGTTGCTCGGTCTTTTGCCCTGTTGATGGCAATAGGCTTGCCCCATATAACATAGGACCTAATAAAACTTTATAACAAAAATATTAAACCAACTTCCAAAACAAAACACTACAAAGCGAAAAATAACTTTCTTTTCTGAAATCGGTGTAGAAAAACGGCAAACAAAGTCCAAAGACACCGACTTCGACAAAGAAAGTTATTTTTCGCTTTGTAGTGTTTTGTTTTGGAAAACTTTTTTTTATTTATCTCTTTTTAGTTTTGTTAAGTAACTCCAATTAAAATGAAAATATTTTATAGCAAAAGTACGTCTCATGACGATTCCAATAAGACCAAACACGACTAGGATACATTGTTTTATTTGGGAGTTCCAGTGCCTAGCTGCCGGCTTCATCAACAGATCATTTCGATGGTACCATTTTCATTAGTACCTTTTATTTATAATTATTTGCTTCATCTTAGTCGATTAACAATTCGAGATACCTTGCACCCGTGACATTTTTAGCATTAAGAGGAGTTCCTGCAAATTATTGCATTGTTGATGAAAATACCAAAATCTCTATACGTATGCCTATTATATTTGAGGAGTTCCTTCGATTTCTCTAGGATCCCATCATCAGATCCTGACTTGATGACTGTGGGGCCACCTGGGATGCCGTCGTGATGTCAAAGACGCCTGGAGCAATTTTCCAAATTGGTCCAGGCGTCTTTGAGTAAACGTGGAAAACACATAAAAAAAAAGATTTCGAATTGAGAACCTCCTCCTTTTATTGAATTCGGTTAAGAACAACTAGCAAAATGTGGGGGTACGGTAGGTGCCCCTCTGCCCAACCCTTTCACTGTGAATTATTCTTCTCATTTCTCTGTTATAAAATATTTGAAATTTATTAGTTTGTATTGTATGCACATATGTATTTTATGTTATGTTGTATACTCGTAAGTAATATAATTTAAGATATTTTGTACACTGACTACCCTATGTCTATCTCCTCTCGTCCAGTCTATCCAAAGGTTGTCTGTAAGAGATTTCCCTGTGCGATAACACCGCTCATTGTACACTTATCTTTATAAATATTTGTCCTGGCATTTTTATGTGGTTTACAATGAAGTATATAATAAATAAAGAAGAGCAGGTACAAGCGTAGACCCACGGATCAGAATCTTGCTCATTTCAAAGCTCTACGCAATCACTGCAATCGTCGGTGTCGAGATGCTAAGAGACGTTATTTCCACTAATCTCTGGTCGATCGGAAGCCTTCTGATGTCTGGAGATTTCTAAGGTCTGTTGGTATCGGCAAATCTCCCACTAATACCTGTACAGATGTCGAGCTGTCGGCTCTTAATAGGCACTTTTCTCTTCCACCTGTGTCTCGAGACCCTTGTGTCAAAACTTTCACTTTGATTGAACTCTCCGAATTGCCGTTGCCGAATTGCCCACTGTTTAATTTAAATTCTGTCTCTGAAGACGAAGTAAAACTATCTCTTCTTGCTATTTCCTCCTCTGCTGTTAGCCAAGATAATCTGTGCTCGAGAATGATAATACCTATTCGCCCGCAACTCCTGCCCATTATCACTCACATTATTAACTATTCTTTATTCTCTGGCACATTTCCTTCAGCCTGGAAACAGGCACACATAATACCACTTCCCAAAATAAACAATCCTTCTTCTTTATCTCACTTCAGACCAATATCCATACTTCCTTTCTTCTCTAAAGTTCTCGAGCACATCGTTCATGGTCAAATTTACAGATTCCTTTCATCTAATTCTCTTATCCGTAATTTTCAATCTGGCTTCCGTAGAGGTCACAGTACTGTAACTGCACTTCTGAAGGTCACTGACATTCGCTGGGCTATGAAAAGTAAATCTCTCACCGTGTTAGTCCTGCTTGACTTCAGTTGTGCGTTTAACTCAGTGGACTTTGACATTCTGCTTGGGGTCCTTCAGTCTGTTAACTCCTCTTCCTCTGCATTAGCCTGGTTTTACTCTTATCTTCGGGGTCGCTCGCAGTGTATTCGTCTTGATGTTCTCTGATAGGTGTGATCTCACTGCTGGTGTTCCTCAGGGTGGCGTTCTCTCTCCTCTTCTTTTCTCTATCTTCATAAACACTGTTACCAAGGTTATTACCTCCAATTTCCATCTTTACGCAAATGATTTGCAGATTTACTGACACTTCTTGCTTTCAGATGTGGACTTGGCGATCGATGCCATGAATAGTGACCTGGAGAGTATAAGTAAATGGGCTAAGTCCTACGGACTACAAGTCAACCCATCCAAGTCCCAGGCTATGATAATAGGCAGTCGATACTATCGCATTGAGCTTGACATATCCACTTTGTCGCCTTTGTCACTTGACGGTTCGACCATTGCTTAAACCGATACTGCTAAGAACCTTGGTGTTGATCGCTTCTCCTTCACTCGCCCTGCCGATGCCCCGTGTAGATCCCACCTCAAACATCACCTAAGCTTCCCATCCCATAGTACTAATTTCTATTCCCACTCCTTCTCTGTTCATGCAGTACGACTGTGGAACTCACTTCCACCCAAAATTCGTGATTCACAAAATGTTCACAAATTCAAGAAACAAGTCAAGGATCATTACCATATTGTAATTATTATATATTATTATGTATGTATTTTTATCTTCTATATATTTAGTTAAGATTATGTGTTATATATAATTAGTTAAGTTATATAGTTGTATAGTTGTTAGTCTATTTTAAGTTTCCTTATTTCCTTCTAAACACTGTGTCTTCGTATATCATCCAACTTTCCTGTCGCAGGTCTGCTGGAAGAAATTTCTATTGAAATAAGCAGTACCTTTGTGCTCTTGTATTTGTATTATTTATTTTCTCTGTTAAGTGTTTTGTGTGTACATAAATAAATAATAAAACTTCGGTCAATTCTCAATTCTTTATTGCGTACCATAATGTATATAGTTGGTAGGGAAATAATTATATAAGTCACAATTATGCACTCTGTCGGGCACAGCATAGATCAAGTAGGAGACAGCAGGAAGAACACTGAGTGTTTAATGTGATAAATTTTATTATTGGTTTAGTATTAGTAAGTTTTACTGTTTTATTAAAACAGAATTGAATTAAGAAATTATAATTATTATTTTATAAATTACTAGCTGTCCCACGCGGCTTCGCTCCCATCAACTGGATACCTACCTACCCATCTACCCTACTTACCCTACCCATCTACCCTACATACATGATTGTTGCGTAACTTAAACCGTTCACGCAGCACACGCAACTGAAGTTCTCAAAAAGGAATATTTTCCCCGTTTTTGTTACATTTTTCATTTATGCTCCGCTCCTATTGGTTGTAGCGTGATGTTATATAGCCTATAACCTTCCTCGATAGATGAGTTCCTCAGATTAGCGCGTTCAAACAAACAAACTCTTCAGCTTTTTATTATTAGTACCTATAGATTACTACAATTTATTATTATATACTGGCTGTATTACTTAAATTCAGGCATGATGTTATGTTTTTTACGCAACCAAAAGTATTAGCAAGATTAAAGAGGAATGTTGATTGTGCAGTTCCGAGTTCAAATAAAACAGTGTCTGACCCGGGGGTCAGACACTGTTTTATTGGGTTTTTTCTTCAGATTGAATTGCAGTTGGTAATTTATATCACAATTAATGGCATGAGCCTGAGATTACATGAGATTTATATTACTACTAGCTGTTGCCCGCGACTACGTTCACGTGGATATTTTGATTTTACCGGGACAAAATTAGCCCATGTGCTATTCCAGAGTAAATATTGTTCTGCAATAGTTCATCCGGATCTGTTCAGTCGCTCTGGCACGATTGAGTAATAATTCATCCATTTATCTACACTTTCGCGTACATAATATTCATAATCATCATCATTTCAGCCGGAAAACGTCCACAGCTGGACGTAGGCCTTTCCCAAGCGTCGCCACATTGACTGGTCTCGTGCGTCTCGCATTCAGCGCATTACCGCAACCTTCACCAGTCATCGGACCACCTAGTGGGAGGCCTTCCAACGCAACGTATTCCAGTACGCGGTCGCCACTCCAGAACTTTTCGACCACATCGGCCATCCGTTCTGCGAGCAATGTGGCCTACCCAATGCCACTTAAGTAGTAATAATATTAGTAAGACTGTCCGTTTTCAATAACACTAACCACATGAATAAATTTGATTGGTCTATAGAATTTTCAGCTCGCGGCCCTGAGTCATTCATTTTAAATATAAGTAACTAGCTGACCCAGCAAACTTTGTTTTGCCATAAAAAGACCAAACATTTATCTACCCTACCTACCCTACCCTACCCGACCCTACACTACCCTACACTACCCTACACTACCCTACACTACCCTACCCTACCCTACACTACCCTACACTACCGTACACTACCCTACACTACCCTACACTACCCTACCCTACCCTACCCTACCCGACCCTACACTATCCTACCCTACCCTACCCTACACTACCCTATCCTACCCTACCCTACCCTACCCTACCCTACACTACCCTACCCTACCCGTCCCTACACTACCCTACCCTACCCTACCCTACACTACCCTACCAAACCCTACCCTACCCTACCCTACCCGACCCTACACTACCCTACACTACCCTACCCTACACTACCCTACCCTACACTACCCTACCCTACCCTACACTACCCTACCCTACCTACCCTACCCTATCTACCCTACCCTATCTACCTACCAACTTGTTGAACTATTTATTTGAATTTGAATAAGAAATAATATACTACTATACGAATGCAACCAACTTTTGTTTCTACCGGCAGCGTTGATCTAATTAAAATTTCGAACATAAAATTTGCTATTGTGAGTCAACCTTAAAAGATAGACATATGGTGTCACGGACTTTTTTTTAGAACTTTTAAAGAGAAACAATTCCATCATACATGATATTTGCGTAACTTAAACCATTTACGCAGCGCACGCAATGGAAGCTCTCAAAAAGGAATATTTTTGCCCGTTTTTGTAACATTTTTATTTATGCTCCGCTCCTATTGGTCGTAGCGTGATGTTATATAGCCTATAACCTGCCTCGATAAATGGACTATCCAACACAAAAAGAAATTTTTCAATTCCAACCAGTAGTTCCTGAGATTAGCGCGTTCAAACAAACAAACAAACTCTTCAGCTTTATAATATTATATTAATATAAGTATATGTCGCAGGGACATGATGAAAACAGGGAATTGATCAAATCTCTAAGCGATTTGATCAAATCACGGAGGATGTTAAAATAATAACACGTTTTTATCATTTCCCTAAACAAATCTGGTGATTTGACAAATCCCAATAAAGAAATCTAGTGATTTGAACAAATCTCAAAATTGGTTCAGTGAAATGACAAAAATAACTTTTCTGTAGTAATTTAAAGGTTTATTTTGTACTTTGCTTTCCGAGGTAATCGGCTGCGTTATGTTATATGGTCAAAGAATCAGTCCAAGAGCGAGCGAAGCGAGCTCGGGAACTTAGGGCACCCCGACACGGACAGGTTAGGTTCGAACGAGATGACGGGAGCTGAAGTGAGCGAGCAAAGCGAGCGAACGCAGCGCCCGTCATCTCGTTCTTCGAATCTCGTATTCTCGTTTCGTTCTCGTTCAGTGAAATGACAAAAATAACTTTTCTATAGTAATTTAAAGGTTTATTTTGTACTTTGCTTTCCGAGGTAATCGGCTGCGTTATGTTATATGGTCAAAGAATCAGTCCAAGAGCGAGCGAAGCGAGCTCGGGAACTTAGGGCACCCCGACACGGACAGGTTAGGTTCGAACGAGATGACGGGAGCTGAAGTGAGCGAGCAAAGCGAGCGAACGCAGCTCCCGTCATCTCGTTCGTGTTAGGTTACTTTTGACCCTGCAGACAGAAATAGGAGCCCCGCGCAGCGGGGCTACGTCGACTTTGTTACATGTTTTATTATCTTTTCACTGAATCAATTTAGGGGTTTGTTCAAATCACTAGATTACTTTATTGGGATTTGTCAAATCACCAGATTTGTTTAGGGAAATGATAAAAACGTGTTATTATTTTAACATCCTCCGTGATTTGATCAAATCGCTTAGAGATTTGATCAATTCCCTGTTTTCATCATATCACGACGACATATAGATGTATAAGGTTCGTCTCGACGGATTGTCAAAATATTTTCTTTGTTTATAAAAAAAGTTATTAATAGGTATAAATATGGATGGTTGGAGAGGGAGGGGAAGGCTAAAAAAAAATACTGTATGAGGAGGATAGTGATTGCTTGACGGTGGATAGGACGGTGTAGAAGAAGAGAACGTGTTAGGTCTAAACCAAGTAACATGGGACAAGGGTAGGCAGATGATGAAGATGATGAATTTGTTTCCACCACGGACCCATAGAGAAGTCAGAGACATAAGTTATTTGGAGAGTAGTTTTAGTCCTTTTTAACCGACTTCAAAAAAAGGAGGAGGTTCTCAATTCGTCGGAATCTTTTTTTTATTTTTCTTTTATGTATGTTCCCTGATTACTCAAAGACGCCTGGACCGATTTCAAAAATTTTGTTTCAAAATCAAAATCAAAATCAATAATTTTTATTTCACATAGGCCTACATGGGCACTTATAAAACGTCGACAATGTGCACGGTTCGGGTTGGTCGATTCCTATGGAGAAGAACCGGCAAGAAACTCCATGGTTACTCTTTTAAAAAATTGTTTGGTTTTACAATATTTCCATGTTACAGCAGTACTTAGATGGGGGGACAACGCAGGCCCGATAATAAGTCGTAAGAAACTAAAACAAGAAATGATTATATAATAAATAAACCAAAGATTAAAAAAAGTAAAACGAGATAAAATGTTAACAATCTAGAAGGCCTACAATGTTCACACATTTACAAACCAATCGGTAAAATAATCTATACAAAGTATAACAAGACTAAATTTAACATGTGGCACAAATGTTGTTATCAGTGCTGTAACTATTCGTAGCAAAGGGCTATAAAGATAATTGAAAACCATTGTACAAAGTCTTATTAAATGAAGAAAAATTTGATTGAGAATAGTTAGAGACATCCACATATTTGTGCCGTTTATGAGTTACCAGGGAAGCCGCATGTGCAGAAGGAGCTAAAACCAAATATTTTTATCTTCAACGTAGTCCTTGATTTTATAATATGCTTTTTTAATAAGGACACGTTTGATGTGATTTTTGAACTTTCCATCGGTCAGTTCTATAACTGACTTTGGCAACTTGTTATAAAAATTTTTGAAATGGTATACTTCCTAGTTGTTCCCATAGTCATCAAGTCAGGATCTGATGATGGAATCCTAGAGGAATTGAGGGAACTCCTCGAATATTATAGCCAAACATATAGCGATTTTGGTATTTTGTTCAACAATGCAATCATTTGCACTCGATAAGTATCATTTGGTGAAGTGGAATTGATGAAGAAGACCACAGATGGCCACTGGAACTAAATGCTAAGTATGTCACGGGCATAAGATATATCGACTATAATGAAACAAATAATTATAAATAAATGGTACCAATGAAAATGGCACCATCGAACTGATCTGATGATGAAGGTAGGCACTGGAACTCTCAAATAAAACAAAGTATCCTAGTCGTGTTTGGGCTTATTGGAATCGCCATGAGATGTACTTTGGCAATAAATGATAATCATGTTAATTGGAGGTACCCACCAAAACTAAAAATAGAAAAATAAAAAACTTTTTAACAAAAAATCAAACCGACTTCCAGAACAAAAAACTACAAAGCAAAAAATAAAATTCTTTTCCGAAGTCGGTGTCGAAAAACTGAAAACAATGGGTAAAAAAGACACCGACTTCGGTAAAGAATTTTATTTTTTGCTTTGTAGTTTTTTGTTCTGGAGGTCGGTTTGATTCTTTGTTGAAAAGTTTTCTTATTTTTGTGTGAAGATGTGACCACCAGTTTTTTATCTGTCAGGTAGATTAATAAAAAAATATTGGACACGTATTTTTGTTTTGACGCGCAAACATAAAGTGACGACGATATAATGCGTTGAAATATCGTGTGACGTCACGCCGTTAGTACACTTTATACTGACATAGTGACGTCACAAGCGGGGGCTTGTGATGTCACTATGGAGTGGGGACTCCTGAACTTTAATGCGCTTTATCTTAGTAAATTTGTATTGATTTGGTAAAACAAAAACTACGTGTCCAATATTACATGATAATCTCACTGACGGACTAAATAGAATTATTATTTTTCTACCCAGAAAACATCCTTAATATGAACCTCAGGGAACCCGAAGAGCCTCTGACTTGGCTATTTCAGACTTGCATCAACTATATAAGCCCAGGTTTCTCCATTGCCTGTAATATCCAAGATAAACTTAACAAGTACATATGAATTTGAAAAGTCACATTAGTACTTGCCCGGATTTGAACTCGCGACCTCAAGCACGACAGGCGAGGACTCAGTCACTGGGCCACCACGACATTTTGTATGTGTTTGCAGTAGTTTTATTGAAAACATATATATGCGGGTGATGTAGGTACACACCTTCGCCAGGGTATACCTTGGGGTATACTTACAGGCGTGATGGTATGTCACAGCTGTGTCATCTCTATGGGTTTATAAATCAGAATACTTACAGTCACCCAAAGGGCAATAGGAAATATGGGGCTATGCTAGGAGTTTTTTTGCGTGATCGAATCAGAAATGTGAAGATCCGCAAGAGACCCAGCCCGAAGAATTGTCAAACTTAAGTGGCAGGGGGCAGGGCACATTGCTCGCAGAACGGATGGCCGATGGACCAGAAAAGTTCTGGAGTGGCGACCGTGAACCTGAAGACGTTGCTTTGGAAGTCCTCCCACCAGGTGGACCGATGACCAGGTTGCGGGGAGCTGCTGGGTGCGGGACGCAAGGCACCGGTCAATGTGGCGACGCTTAGTGGAGGCCTATATCCAGCAGTGGACGTCTGTCGGTTGGTATGATGATGAAGACCGGTACTGAAAATTCATGCAATTGTGGATTAAAATATCAGCTTTTTTGCTAACTGTACCTTAACTTTTTTTTTCCTTGTGGTCCCACAATACTACTCAAAAATAATATTGTATCTATAGGTGGAATCCGGGACCGCAGTTCCAGTCCCAAAAGCCCCTGTTTCATGAATTGTAAATCAATAATTCACAACAGTGTTTATGTTCATCGCAGATACTGTCAGAATCGCGCCGATTTGGCAAGCATTTTGCTTGTATAAATTGTTATAGCCTTAATAGATAAACAGGTGCTGTTGCCGATGTTGCTGATTTATGTCTATAGATGTTGGCATCGGTTTGGGTGGTTGACTGTACCTTATCTGTCGCGTGTTGCGTTTCAACAAACAAATAAACAAGACTTCTTTATTTCAATTAGGCCAATAAACGGCACTTTTGAACGTCAAAATTATTAATTTAAAAGTAATAATAATTGATTCTACCGTCCATTCGACAATGTAGCTTGTTATGGAGAATAACGGACAAGAAACTCCATACTTACTCTTTTAAAAAGTGATTTATAACATTTACAAAAATACATTAATTCATATACGTGAAGACGATGCACCCAAACTAATACTACTATAGATCTAGAGTATTACAAGTATTTAGGTTGAAAACATACATTCAAAGGTAACAGTTGAACAAGGAGATTTTAAATGAGAGGAGTCGGGGGCTCTACCGAATATGCTATTTGACTCGCAAAGTATAACTGACCAAAGCATAATTCCGTAGCCTCTGATTTAGTGTCACGATTTGGGCTTTTTCAATTCTTTTTAATTTCTACACAACCTTGTTACCAACTTTTTAGTTCGATTTTCATGCCTTGCCTGGTTTTTTTTGTACAATGTTAAAAGTGTGCTGAGTAGTCAATTCAACATTAATCTTATAGATTTATCCAAAGTTACTCATAGTCTTATAATTTAAATTAATTTTAGTAGTGTGGTGAAAAGCATTTTTGCCTGTGCGCCAAAAAAAGAAAAGAAAAGAAAGAAAATATTTATTTGTGACCCGCACAAGAGACACAAACAATAATAAAAAAATAACCCCGTGCGAGACCAAAACCAACGAAGCCACCACCAATCACTTTGTTCGACTGTACTTGTCGAGTTTAATGGTTTATCAACAAGATTAGCTTCCCTTATTCCATCACAAGCTAAATATAGATCTGTCAATGATCGATCATAGAGGGACGTAGCTTAATTACCGCTGTGAGAGAGGTAGCTTGTTGTCATACAACGTTAATTAACTATTGTGATTTTGTTGCTTTTTGAAACAACTGATGTTGCCTTTTAAAATGGTTCTTATTTCCAGAGTCATAGGTGTAGTTTTCATATATAGACGATAGTGGTCAAACGCTTACCTACAGATAAAATAAAAATAACTTTCTACCCTTGTCCTATCTTACTTAGGGTCGGTGCAATACGTTGTCTTCAGAAGAAGAAAAATTCTTCACTGTTAATATATTTATTTATTAAAACTTCATGCAACATAAAAGTAGGTACATAGCCGGACCTAATGCCTGAGGCATTCTCTACTAGTCAACCAAGGGCGGTGAAGAGATAGCATGGCAATTACATAAAAATTAAATAATAATATTATAAACGCAAAACTAGTATAAAAGTATGTAGTTAAAAGAAACATATTATTTAGGAGTTATATGTTTGAGCCGTTTGGGGTTGCAACATTAGGTCCATGGGGTCCGAGTGCGCATCGAGTTTTTCGAGAAATTAGTACAAAGCTCATCGACTCTTCACGTGACCAGAGGGCTGGCCTTTTCTTCGGCCAGAGAATCAGCATTGCCATCCAACGTGGCAATGCTGTCAGCGTTCTGGGCACGTTTCCCATTGACATCGATGTGGACGAATTTTTTGATGCACAATGAGGTCTTTTCCGTCTCCCTTTTGTATTTGTATTATACTTAAATTTGTACTATAATATATCTATATCTATAAAAGCGAAAGGTGACTGACTGACTGATCAACCAACGCACAGCCAAAACTGCTAAGCCTAGAAGCATGAAATTTGCCAGAAAGGTTCTTCAAGTGACGTAAGTGTGCACTAAGAAAGGATTTTTGGAAATTCTACCCCTAAGGGGGTAAAAAGGGGTTTGAAAGTTTGTATGAAAAATCTAATTCCATCGACCAAAATTCTTGAAACTTAGCACAAATAGTATTCTAAGTAAATGATAAAGATTGACATTATTAGTTTTTCTAAACTACCCCCAAATAATGATTTAGGGGGTGTTGAAGTTTGTATGGAAAAATGAGATTTCTTTGATCGATAAACTTGAAACTTGCCACAAATACTTATCATATGAATAATAAAGGTTGCTACTATTATTTTTTGAAAACTACCCCCAAAAGACGATTTAGGGGTGTTAATTTTATTTTGATGAATCTCATTACTTCAGTTAATAAACTTGTAACTTTACATAAATACCAATCTAAATAAACAATAAAGGCTTTCATTGTTGGTTTTTCGAAACTACCCCCAAAAGATGATTTAGGGGATGTAATTTTTTTTTGAAGAATCTTATTTCTTGGGTGAATAAACATGAAACTTGACATAAATACGATCCTAAATAAATAATAAAGGTTGTCATTATTAATTTTTGCAACTACGAAAAGACGATTTAGGAGGTATTACAGTGTTTTGGAAAAATCTGATTTCTTAGGTCAATAAGCTTGAAACTTGCCACAAATACTAAGCTAAATGAACAATAAAGGTTGCTATTATTATTTTTGAAACTACCCCCAAAAGACGATTTAGGGGTGTTAATTTATTTTGAAGGATCTCATTACTTCAGTTAATAAACTCGAAACTTTACATAAATACCAATCTAAATAAACAATAAAGGCTTTCATTGTTAGTTTTTCGAAACTACCCCCAAAACATGATTTAGGGGATGTTAATTTTTTTGAAGAATCTTATTTCTTGAGTTAATAAACTAGAAACTTGACATAAATATCAACTTAAGTAAACAATACAGGTTGTCATTATAAGTTTTTAGAAACTACACTCAAAAGTCGATTCAGGGGGAGTAAAACTTTTTTGAAAATCTTATTTATTGGGTTAATAAACTTGATACTTGACAAAAATACCAACCTAAACATAAAATAAAAGTTGTTATTATTAGTTTTCAAAACTACTCCCAAAAGATATTTTTTTTTGATGAATCTTACTTCTTGAGTTAATTAACTTTAAACTTGACATATATACCAACCTAAGAAAACAATACAGGTTGAAATTCTTAGTTTTTTTAAACTAACCCCAAAATACGGTTTTTAGGGGTGTTAAGGTTTTTTGAAGAATCTTATTTCTTGAGTAAACAATAGAGTTGTCATTATAAGTTTTTAGAAACTACACTCAAAAGTCGATTTAGGGGGAGTTAAACTTTTTTGAAAATCTTATTTGGTGGGTTAATAAACTTGATACTTGACAAAAATACCAACCTAAACAAACAATAAAGGTTGATATTATTAGATTTTCGAAACTGCCTCCAAAATACGATTTAACAGGTGATAAAGTTTGGTTAAAGAATTTTATGTCTTGGGTTAATAAACTTGATAGTTGACATAAATACCAACCTAAGTGAACAATGGAAGGTTGTCATTATATTTTTTCGAAACTACCCCCAAAATAGGATTTAGTGGGTGTTAAAGTTTGTTATGAATCATACTGGACAAGGTTTCGTTTTTGATGTAGGGATCTAAGGGAGCAGGAAGAAGGAATTTGCGAAAAATCAACCTTTCACCATCATCATCATTTCAGCCAAAAAACGTCCACTACTAAACATAGGCCTTCCCCAAGCGCCGCCACACTGATCGGTCCTGTGCGTTACGCATCCCGGACGGAACGGACTCCCGCATCCTTGACCAGGTCGGACTTCCTAATTTGCGTTTTCCGGTTCGCAGTCGCCATTGAACTGTCAACCTTTAAGGGGGAGAAAAGGGGGCAATTTGTTTATTGAACAATCTCATTCCGTGGAGATAAAGTAAATAATCAAAATTTACATAATACGTTTTTTAAAACTACCTCCCCCCTGATAGGGTTAAGTGATTTTAGTTTTTTTTGAGACATCTTACTGAGCAACTAACTAAAATAAACAAAAAATTCAAAAGAGAAAAAGGGTATATTAAGTTTTAAGGGGCGGATTGTACTTAGTAGCGGTATCCTAAATTGTATTATTCTTTAAGTCAAATAACGAATCGTCTCAAACCTATAAACCGTAGAACTTTACGAAACCACATTTTTATTTGGTTTAATAACAGCTTATTTTTGGTTGCCATCACACGAACGAAGTCGCGGGCGGAGTTAATATTATAAATGTGAAAGTAGCTCTGTCTGCCTCTCTGTGTACCTTTTCACGCTTAAACCGCTGAACCGATTTAAATGTAATTTGGTTCGGAGATATTTTGAGACCCTGGGCAGGACATAGGATAGTTTTTATCCAAACATACTTACGGAAATCATACTTAAGGGAGTGGAAAGAGGGGTAGAAGTTTGTATGGAAAACCTACAATATTAAGCCGCGATATAAAAAATAAGCAATTCGAATTACTAATGCTTCGCAGACGAAGTCGCGGGCAACAGCTAGTACTATATATATATATGTTTATAAATTAATAGAAAGGCGAATATTGAGACGATTCTGCTCTTCGTTTAGAAAATAATGCCGCAACTTACGCTTAAATGCATACTGACTGAAAATCATCGCTCCTTTTCTTTCCTAATGTGGCTTTCTTTTGGTTCATTTAAGATCTTTTACTAGAAAACCAGAGACTAACCGTGATGTAATCATAGAACCAAATCTAGTAAAGCTGGTAAGCAGAGTATTATTTTAGTACGCAGACCAAATACTAAATTATACCAAACGAACAAGATCAGTAGTTTAACTTAATAACATTTTACAAGGGAATTAATGGATAAGTTAAATGTAACCAAAAGGGCTAATTTGTTAATCAAAATGTTCATTGTGTTAACTAATCAAATAGTTGATGGAAATAACACAGTAATTGTAGTGCTGCAAATTGTTGCTTGATTACTTTGATCCCGTTTCATAGATTTTCACAAAGTGACACCGGTTTCCGTTATTTAGATAATTTTGAACAATTTTTATTTTGTTTGATTTATTTGAATTTTCAGTAAGCGGCCACGTGTTTATTGATTTTATTTCTGCTTTATACAGCTACGGTCTGGTCGTTTATATCTTCGCCAGTTTTACAAATTATTTTCTTGGCAAGTCCAGACACAAATACCTTTTGAAAGTACCTATAGAACTAAACCGATTAATGCATGACAAACTATGTTTATTTAATCACTTGAAAACAAAACCAAAATAGCATAAACCTTTAATTAATGTTGTATTTATTTAGTTTTTTTTTTTGCTCGTTTTCTTATGGTATGCATCATAATTTGAGAAAATAATAATGATTTTTTTGATCTGTGGCTTTTCTAGTTCTCAAACCATAATGATGTAATAGACTTTTGATATTCTATTTAAAAATAACTGTAGTTCCAATAAAACTGCCCTTATACTATCTGGGACTTCTGCGTACGTCTGTTTAGTGGTGATATCTTAGAAAACAAGCACGCGGCTTACCATGCTAACGACCGGCCTTGAATGTGATATGAGATGGGATACAACGGGTTTGGCTGTAAATATAGCCTTGGTATAATATTTAAGGAGTTTTTCGGCCAATCCGACAGGGACAGTCTGAAGACAGTGTCTTGGGACACGAGTCCTAAATGAGGACACGAGTCCTCACTTAATCTGTTAAACGAGAAACAGAGATGAGTTTATCCTTGCTAGATTAGTTTTTAAATGTAGAAGACAAAGTCTTTTCACTGAATGACTTGAATTTTTATAAAGAAAAAAAAAACATTGTTTTATCTTATAAGAAGTTGTGACAGAATCTAAGGAAAGGAACGTAGACTTCCTAATGATATTCTTAAACCGAAACTGCTGCCGTTAAAAGCATAAAAAGGAGTTCCTGATAGTAAAGAAACCAAAGATTCGCTTTTCGCTACGCAACTATGCAATGAGGGGCGAATTTTTTATATAAAAGCACATTCCTATTTTCAAAGGACAAAAAATATTTATACACATCCAACATGGAAATTTGTATTTTGGGTCGATGGGAAATTCCATCGGGCATGCGGCTTGTTTTTGTAATATGTAAATTTGTCTTTACGACCCTGACTTACGAGTTGAAGGTCTTAAGTCCGAACCCAGGCATGCATTTTCCTTTGTATTATTTAATTTAATACATTGTCACTGCTCTCAAAACGGTGCAGTAAAACATCGCACGATAACCGACATATCCTACAACTTGCATTAGAAGAGTTATGAGATGTCTACAAACCCGCACAGGGCCCGCAGGTTCTATAACAGTCTCTCACAAAAGAGAGGCCTGTGTTCCAGCAGAGGGAACATTATAGGCAGATGAGATAGATAGATAAAACATTTATTTAGTGCAAACAAAAGACACAGCACAACACACAAAATCAAAATTAAATTATTTTCATGTATATGTAGGTTACAAAAACAAGGTGCCAACATAAAAAGCCCCACTTAATTATTTATTTAATTCTGTTGTTATGAAAATTTGAACTGTCTAGCTATCACGGTTCATGAGATACAGCCAGGTGACAGACGGACGGACAGACAGACAGACGGACCGCGGAGTGTTAGTAATAGGGTCCCGTTTTTGCCCTTTGGGTACGCAACCCTAAAAAAGGAAAACATACTTACTATGCAAATCCTTATTTTAAAATCACTTTAAGATCTACACTGAGAAAACTGACAATCATAAAAGAGGTGAATTCAGCTTAAAGTATGATGAATTCACTCAAAGGACGGAGCATAGTGATTCACCAAAAAGAACGATGATAATACTGATGTTGATGATAACAGTATTTAAGATGATGTGTCACCATGGATTTAGTTTTAGTTACCTACAATTTTTCGATGCCTTCCTCATATATCCAGTTATATCCTATTAGTTTTCCTACAATTTTTCGGTGACTTCCTCACATATTCAGTTATGTCATACATTTTTTCGGTGCCTTCCTCATATATCCAGTTATATCCTATTAGTTTTCCTACAATTTTTCGGTGACTTCCTCACATATTCAGTTATGTCATACAATTTTTCGGTGCCTTCCTCATATATCCAGTTATATCCTATTATTTTTCCTACTATTTTTCGGTGACTTCCTCATATATCCTATTATTTTTCCTACTATTTTTCGGTGACTTCCTCATATATCCAGTTATATCCTATTATTAATTATATCCAATATATTAAATTATTATTAATGTAAATACCAGGGGGACGGCGCGTACGCAGTCCCCACTACCAAAAATTACGCATCCGAGTTATCCACATTAGGGATAATCGCAGGGGTCAACCTAACCGCAGTGCAATGGGAAGGCCTCGCCCTGGGGGAACCGCCTTCATGATCACGGTGTCCCCTATGCCAGGTAAGTATGATTTCGCTACAAAATCTCGCGAGGGTCGTTCAACGGCGGAGAATCTTAACACCGCGATTCAGAAACGTGACGTAAATGTAAAGCGCGCTATTGAGACAGGACGAAGTTAACATTCAAATGCTACTCATAAATGGGTTCCGTAATAATAATTTAGTAGGATACACATAAAATAATATGACTATATTATTGAACTTTGATGCTTACTCTAAAAATATGAGATTATTTAATCGTATTATCATAGGATTCACATAAAATAATATGACTGTAATATTAAAAAATGATGCTTACTTTAAAAATATAAGTTTAAAGCATTATAATTTAATATAGTACATTAGGGGGAGGTCATCGTATTTTTAGAGATACTTCTTCATATTAAACTATGAAATCTATTTATATTATGGTGACTGTCATTGTGTTTTTTAATTAGAATCTTATTAATAATTATCATACTAATTTATGGGACAGTGGACCATTTTCTATTACATTGTGTTATTATTTGAAGAAGACAATGTTATTTCATAATTACAAATTTTTACGATGACGATTTTCATAATATTGCATTATTTACCCAAAAAATTCGATTCCATCTTAACACATTTCAGTTCTAGCGTAATATTTACTTATTATCAACATATTCTTGACGGCGCACGGTTGGCGCAGTGGTTGAGCGATTGACTGCTGCGCTGCGTGTTGCGGGTTCGATTCCCGCACGGAACAAATATTTGTATGACCTACAGATAATTGTTCCGGCTCTGGGTGTTGTGTATGTGAGTTTATATGTTTGTAAACGCACCCACGATACAGGAAGAAATTCCTAGTGTGGGGCAACGTTTTTTTAAAAAACTAAGAAAAACTAAGAAACTAAGATATTATAAGACAACGCATCTATTTCAAACCAACGTCACGATATTTTAAGATTATGCCAAAATGACATTTTTCTCAGTGTATTATAGATCTGTGTAGCCCAGTTTAACAGCGGTCTAGATTAAGTACTTATATATGTACTAAAATACCCTTTTCATTTTCTTAAACAAAAAAATTACATTTCACTTAGTTTTTGTTCAACTTATAAGCGAAGATTAATGGGCTAATAAAACTTTTGATGTAACTACACACGAAGGGCTATATTATATCGTAGCCCTAAAGTACATTTTGTGATTGCGTGGGGACCCCACGTTGGGAAAAACACTTAGCTTCAAGGTTCTTTGTAAAAGTTAGAAAATGCGCAGTTTTGTAACATGGAAAAATAGGTACCTGCCTATTCTCCTTTTCAACCGACTTTAAAAAGCAAGAGGTTCGCAATTCGACTGTATGTTTTTCTAAGCTTTTTACGCGATTACTCCGCAAATTATGAACCTCATGATATTTTTTTTATTTGAAAGCTGGTGCTTCAAATATGGTCCCATTTAAATTTAATCAAGATCTGTCGAGTAGTTTTTAAGTTATCCTTAATAATGCGTATTTTCATGGCAGTATAAGGTACCAAAACTAAAAAGAGTAAATTAAAAACTCTTTGACAAACTTAAACCTACTTCCCAAACAAAACATTACAAACCGAAAAATAACTTTCTTTTCGAAATTCAGTGTCTTTGGTAGGTACCTACTTTTTTCGTTTTTGACACCGACTTCCTAAAAGAGAGTTAATTTTCGCTTTTTAGTGTTTTGTTTTGAAAGTCGGTTAAATTGCTTTGTTAATTGGGTATCATTAACTTCTAGTATTAAGAATGAAAGATATCGCTTAATGCTCTGATTGATTCACAATTTATGTACCCAATCATAACGGTTGACGATCACTTAAAACAAAGTCCCCCACCGCGTCTGTCTGTCTGTTTGTTTGTTTGCAAAAAAAGTTAATGCTGTGCAGTCGGAGGATACATTTGGTTTTAGTCAGCCAGCTCGCGAATATGTATCCTCCGACTGCACAGCATGATTTTCTTATTGTTTACGTCTTTTTAGTTCGCTTCTTAAGCAGTCGGGTTTTTTAATTTAAAATAAAAAAAACTAATTCAAATAGTTTTTTTATTTATAATTTCTTAGACATTAACATTTTTTTTTGAATTGGTACATTTTAACATATAAGTGTTATATATTTTTGAAATCACCTCTTAAAAACCTTTATTTTCATACCCCACATGATAGGTTTTGAAGCAAAAAAGAAATTGGGCCTCCACAATATGGCGCCCAAAAGCCGCCTTTTTCTATTTTGCAAGGTTAAGACGAATTGATTGACGTAAGAATCATTAAAATCGGCCAACGCGTTTGGTTTTTAGAACACCACATAGGAACAAACATAAATAATAAAATAATAATAATAAATTCAAAATTTATAAAAAAAAAAAAAAAAATTTTTTATTTGTTCAAATCTATAAATACTTATGCTATACCTATACTAACTTATTCTTTTGGCGTTATAAAGTGGTCTAAAACAGAAATAAATGCACTTGAAACTAAAACTATAACAATTCTTACACAACATAGATATCACCACCCTAAATCAGCAATCGAAAGAGTCATTATGTCCAGAAAAGAGGGGGGCAGAGGGCTAATTGAAATATCACATTTACACAAAAGGCAAATAATAAACCTAAAACAATTCTTTAATAGGAAGAAGAATACTAGTACATTACATAAAACAATAGTAGAAATAGATAACAAATATATTATTGAAACAATAGACAAAGCAAGACACTTAGAAGAGATACATAAAAAATGGAGACAGAAAGAACTACACATCCTAACGATCTAAACCAAACACACATTGATAGGAAAGCTTCCAACAAATGGCTTGAAGTTAGTGGGCTGTTTCCAGTAACAGAAGGATTTATGCTAGCCATTCAAGACCAAGTCATTAATACCAAAAATTATAGAAAACTAGCTGACCCAGCAAACTTTGTTTTGCCATAAAAAGACCAAACATTTATCTACCCTACCTACCCGACCCTACACTACCCTACCCTACCCGACCCTACACTACCCTACCCTACCCTACACTGCCCTACCCTACCCTACCCTACACTACCCTACCCGACCCTACACTACCCTACCCTACCCTACCCTACCCTACCCTACCCTACCCTACACTACCCTACCCTACTCTACCCTACCCTACCCTACACTACCCTACCCTACCCTACCCTAACCTACCCGACCCTACACTACCCTACGCTACCCTACACTACCCTACGCTACCCTACACTACCCTACCCTACACTACCCTACCCTACCCGACCCTACACTACCCTACACTACCCTACCCTACACTACCCTACCCTACACTACACTACCCTACACTACACTACACTACCCTACACTACCCTACACTACCCTACCCTACCCTACCCTACCCTACCCTACCCTACCCTACCCGACCCTACACTACCCTACACTACCCTACCTACCCTACAGTACCTACCCTACCCTACCCACCCTACCCTACCCTACCCTACCTACCTACCTACCTACCTACCCTAACCTATGTCCTTCTCCTGGTTCTAAGCTACCTCCCTGCCAATTTTCAGCTAAATCGATTCAGCCGTTCTTGAGTTATAAGTGAAGTAACTAACACGACTTTCTTTTATATATATAGATATATTATAAAAGATAGTACAGTCAGAAACGATTTATGCAGAAAATGTCACAGCAAACCTGAAACAATACAACATATTACAGGAGCTTGTATGACATTGACTCAGAACGACTATACTCACCGGCATAACCAACTTGTTAATATTATACACCAAAAACTTGCAATCAATCTTAAACTCATGCAGGATCCGTACACACCATATTACAAATATTCACCTAAAGCTGTTTTAGAAAATCAATTATTCAAAATATATTATGACCGCACAATAATTACAGATCACACTATTTATAACAACAGACCAGATATAACACTTGTTGATAAAGAAAACAAACACACATACATAATAGATATAGCAGTCCCAAACACTAATAATATACAAAAAACAATCACAGAAAAAATTAGGAAGTACACAGAGTCACAAGAAGAAATTACCAGAGTTTGGAAAATGAATAGAGTTACAATAGTCGCTATAGTCATATCAACAACAAGTGTTATTCCGAAACAAATATACAATAGTTTTAATGTTCTCAATCTATCAAAATACACATACCTAACACTACAAAAAGCTGCAATATTAAACACTTGCCGAATAGTAAGAAAATTTTTATAATTAGATTTAGATTATAATTTGAGTGCAGTACAAAATAATTTACCAGGTCAAATAGAAAATTAGGATTTCTCCTTGGTTTACACCCGTGAGATTCTATAAAAACACCAGGTTCTTACCTGAGAAACTGAAGTTTAAAAACCATAATAATAATAAAAATGTTTATTTATCTCCACAAATTAGATCCTTAACTTAGTTGTAATATTGACAGATATTTAGACAAAAATAAAATCGTAATTTGTGAGAGATCTGGAGTCTAAACTAAGCCTAGGCCTGTATTTCAGAACTCGAGGCCCCCCATTACATCGTTATACGTGGGACACTCAGAAAGTTTTGCGTAACTAAAAAAAATTGTTCTATACGTACATATATTTTTATTTAATCTTTTCAAAGTACTTTCCACCAGCCTCTATACAAAGATTCATGCGCCTAAACCAGTTTTCAAAACACTTTTTCCAGTCCGCCGCAGACACCTCGTTTACAGCCTGCTCGAACGCAGCCAGCGCATCTTCCGGCGACGAAAATTGTATCCCTTTGAGCAGATTTTTTATTTTTGGGAATAAAAAGAAGTCACACGGTGCTAGATCAGGGCTGTAAGGAGGGTGACCCAGGAGTTTGACTGGCGTGCTGTCCAGGAAGTCCCTCGTTTTGAGTGCGGTGTGCGCAGGTGCATTGTCGTGGTGGAGCAGTAGCCCGCGGAGCCCTGTGTTTGGTCGCTTGTTGCTTATAACAGAGAAAACTTCTGGCAAACATTTGGTAGTATACCATTCGGCATTAATGCTTCTTTGATCCCGTAAGGGAATTGATACCAAGTGGCCAGTCAAATTAAAAAAGCTAGCGATCAAAATCTTACCCCCGCTTCTAGATCGCTTCACTTTGGTAGGCGTTGGCTCATTTTGAAACACCCAAACAGTCGACTGGCGCTTGGTTTCTGGGTCGTATTGATAAATCCAGGACTCATCACCTGTAACGATGTCGTAAACACGCCGAGACGAGCCTGCTTCAAATTTGTTAAGCATATCACGGCACCATTCCACCCGGGCCTGCTTCTGAGCATCGGTGAGGTTGTGCGGCACCCAGCGTGATACTATCCTCCTCACGCGAAGATGGCTGTGTAGAATCTCGTGAACGCTTCCCGATCCAATCTTCAATATGTGTTGAATCTCCTGATATGTAATTCGCCTATTGTCTTGGATTAAATTTTTCACTGCTAGCACGTTTTCTTCGGTAACAGCCGTCAAAGGGCGACCGCTTCTTTCGTCATCCCCCAAAGTTGGTCGACCGCGCTTGAATTCGTTATACCAACGATACACGGTTGCCTTGGAAGGGCCTTCATCCATGAATGCCATTTGAAGTCTATCGTACGATTCATCCGGTTTCAGGCGACACTTGAAATCGTATAAAATCATAGCTCTAAAATGTTCCCGGCGCAGATCCATATTTCAGTGAGACACAATACTTTGAATTAACTCGCAAAAAATGTGGAGGGAAATTTTGAAATTGGAACTTACTTATTTTTACTTATAAATAATCATATTTTCGAAAAACATTATAACTGGCCAGTCTCCCATATATAAAAACTTTTTTTCGCAATACTTTCTGAGGGGCCTGGTACATAGTGATTGTCAACATGGAACAAAAGGGAAATGGTGTGTGTGGATGGTGCGTAAGAGAGTGTGTGTGTGTGGATGGTGCGTACATAGACTGATAAACACATTACCCTCTTTCGGCAGTCGGGTAAAAAGGACACTTATTTAATCATTATTGGACGATTTCATTGGTGAAGATACTCTTTTCGAAAGAGTTCAATAATTTTTATAGCCCGATCATTTCAAGAGTAATTGTCATACTCTTTCATGAGGTCAAACCCCTTGCCTTGCCGAATTCAATTATGCAATTAGGCTGCCGGTTCTTTTGTGGTTAGCGGAACATGTCTTCTTTTTTTAAGTTCTATCTTATTTCTCTATCGCGCAACGTCATCGGTAATTTATTCGTCAGTCTTTTTAAACATATTTAATCTTTCTTACAGTCAATCCGTCGTTTCTTCCCCGCACTCAAATTGACTCGCACACTGTTCCGTCGTTGTTGAATTAGGTAATTTACCTATGCTTGCAATATTTGTAAGTATGTGAGTACCATGTTCCTATTTATCAATACTTTATATCTATACGTACTATAGTAGTGCTGGGTGCATCGTCCTCACGTATATGAATTTATATATGTACTAGCTGACCCGGCAAACTTTGTTTTGCCATAAAAAGACCAAACATTTATCTACCCTACCCTACCCTACACTACCCTACCCTACCGTACCCTACCCTACCTACCCTACCCTACCTACCCTACCGATTTAAAAAAAAAAAAAAAAAAAAAATAGATGTTGACCTATTCTCAGACCTACTGAATATACATATAAAATTTCATCAAAATCGGTCAAGCCGTTTCGGAGGAGTTTGGCAACGAAAACAGTGACACGAGAATTTTATATATTAGATGTAGATGTTGTAAAAAACTTTTTTAAAAGAGTAAGTATAGAGTTCCTTGTCCGTTCTTCTGAATAACAAGCAACTTTTCCGAATGGACGGTAGAATCAATTATTATTAACTTTAAATTTATATTTTTGACGTTCATAACTGCCGCTTACTGGCCCAGTTGAAATATAGATTTTTCGTCTCGAAAGCTCATTTACATTCATACTCGAAATTTTCTTCATGAAAATATTTCCTCATTCTTCCGCCTCATAAGGTATGCGTATGTGGCGCGTAGGAGGAAATGTCGTGACGAAAGCTCCCATTTCATTCCTAATCCTACGTCAAATATTCAAGCGTAAATATTGTTTAAACAATCAGGGTAACCCAAAATTATAGGTTTAGCTCGCCTTTGTACCTACATAAGTTTTCCTTTTGTATTTGTATATGTTTATTTTGTTTACAATAAAGAATTTGTGAATGCGATTGTGTGTGATTGTGTGTGTGTTTTATGATTGCTTACATCCTATATCTATTTGGTATTTGTTTAAAGGAATCATTGGCTGTTAATAAGAGCGTTAGTATAATATTCACGGCGGATCTTTGTGTCTCTGAAGTTGGCTCTGTCAACTATAGCGCAAGAAACAGTTCAGCTGCATAGAGTAAGCGAAATAGGATGATGAGACAAACTTAAGCGAGTGAAAGAGAAAGTAATACATTGCTATCATCACTTTCCATATTGACACAAAAATAGCTGCTGCGCAGGCTCTTGCAACCAATTCAGAGACACAAAGATTCGTTGTGAATATTATAATATGTATAACCGACGCCAGCGCTTTATTTTCAAAGCGAGTTGTGATAATTTCAAGCGTACGGAGTAAGGGCTCGTTTGTATAGAGATGCGGCGTGTTGTGTGTCGCATGATGAGTCGCGTCGAGTGGTTAATTCATACATATGGCCATGTAAGCCGTCAAGTCTTCCTAATAGAAAGTGATTACTTGATCGTCATGTTTATTGGAGAACGAAATGAACGGTTCGTTCACAGATTCGAGCGATCGATTTATCATCGAACTCTAACGCGTCGTCACGCCGTCACAGGATGCCTTCCAGTTCTAACGAAGAGTTCATGAACACAAAGATCGCACGTTGATCGCTTTGCCAAATATTACGTTCATGAAGCGTTTTCTTGTTCGTAAAGAAAAAATCTCTTTACGATGTTTATTGCTTTATTAAATGTTTGTACTTGAAAGTGTGATGCCTTGACGTGAACGGAGAATACTGAAGCACAACGTGGTGCTGCGTCTAACTCCCGCATTCTGTGTGAAGAATTTGAAGTTGACTATTTGTGAAACTTTATTTTAGCGCCGCCTAGAGTAGTGTTTCACAAATAGTATTTTTTTTATATTTTTATATACCTGTCGGATGTAATACTTTGGTATCAATGTAGGGTTTGACACGTTCTTAACTGTACACATACTATTCAGAAAAATTATGTGCGCTTATACGCTAGTTTTGAATTTGGTGTTTCATGCACGCTCAACTTCATAGAATTCTGCGTTTTACAAAATAAATGCTTTGAGTTTTCATTGAAATTTGTTTTCCTTACCAATATTGCCCTTTCAATGATTATTTTTCGAAGTAGAGTGAGATTTTTACCAACTAAACTAAAATAAAATTAAGAATATACAGTGTTGAATACAGGCCTGCGGCGAAGAGGCTACACAGGGCCCAAGAGCAATGCTGCGACTCTTAGATCCTACAAAGTCTATAACCGTCGTGGTCTGGACAGACAACTATACACGTTCCTGACAAAAACACTTCGCTGCGCGTGAAATATATACCCAAACAAATGCACGGGCGACTCACAGTACCACTCGCGTATCACGAACGTAATTTAGAGTAACGATGGGTTGATTATGTGACAATTACAATAAAATCAATGCGAAACCCTCGTATCACGACTCGCGCTATCCATCACAATTTCACAAGTCAGTGTCAACTGTCAACTTCCACCCAACCAAAACTGTCAATATCGATGACAGCGAGCTGACACAGTGATGCATCAAAATAACAAAAAAAAAAGAAACCTTTCCGGTTTCGAACCGGTTTCGAACATACAGAATATTGTTTCTTTTTTAATACTAGTTTTTGCTATTAGTGACTTATTTTGTTAGACAACACTCAGTTGGTTCGAAATAAACATAAGCATTGGTATGGTACCAGATGAATGTTGTCTATAGATATTCAACGAGCGGTAAATTATTCAAATTATCAAGATTAATAAGAATTTCACCTTTAGTATTTGTTTTAAATACTCATATTAAAAGGAAAATACCCGTCTAGACGTTTGTCTAGACCAGCATTTTGTTAATAAAATTCATCTATTTCGTCATATTTACTGGAAAACTCGAAATCTAATATATAAAAATAAGTCGGTTTTCTTCCTGACGATATAACTCCAGAACGCATGAACCGATTTCCATGGTTTTGCATTCGTTGGAAAGGTCTCAGGCTCCGTGAGGTTTATAGGTAGGGTAGGGTAGGGTAGAGTAGGGTAGGGTAGTGTAGGGTAGGGTAGTGTAGGGTCGGGTAGGGTAGGGAAGGGTAGGGTAGATAAATGTTTGGTATATTTATGGCAAAACAAAGTTTGCCGGGTCAGCTAGTCTTTATATAGATTCCACACTTAAGTCGGCCGCAGTAAAGAAAACCTCCACAGGCGGGGGTTTTCGGATGGCTCCAATCTTCAGTGTTGGTGCTGTGTTTCTCTGTAGATTATAGCCCACCTCTCGTCTTGCGCCGCTTCCCCCTATCAACTGTGAATGTGAGGACCGTGTGGCTGTGTCAGTGAATTGTGTTACCGTGGCCACAGATAATATAATACTAGCATACAGAAACCGTGCCGACGTAACTAGCGTTTTTTGTCTGATTAAACTGATTATTTTTCTAAGAATAACGATCGCGTTTGGTTCCGTTCCACGGATATACTAGATGGTGTTAACAGCGACTTGCTAGTATAAGGGTTTACTCGGTTTGTGGATACTTTTTTTTTAAATACAGTGACGATTTGTTTTATAGTATTTTTTATCACGTTTTTACAGTTTTATTGTACAAAAATGTGTTATAAAACCAATTCAAAATTGAGTAGATGCCTCAGAAATTTAAAACCGCACCATCTATTGGAATCAATTTTAAATTATCAATTATTTATTATTAATTCAAATAATCTTTGAAATGTGAATTTATAACCCAATGTTACTTTTTTTGTGCTTATGAGAGTTAATTAAACAAGTACATACATTTTTTATGATCGTCTCTAGAAAATCTTAATATTTCACAAAACTCGATAACAAATCGAAGCTCATTTAGAAAATATTTTTGCTTTCGACACTCTAAGAAGAAGACTACTTCGTAAATGTTAATCCGTTTTCATATAAGCAAAATATTTTTTTAGTTAAGATACCTAATATTTTCGATAAACAATGAAAATATACCAGAAAACGCCATTTTGAATGTCAAACCGCTCTAAACGGCATAAAAACATAATTTTGACTAGCCTAAATTACCATACGCACAGATTTAGTAAAAAAATAAACACAAAACAATATATTATTTTGCCTCATCTTGAAAACAAATGACAATAATTTTTTTTTTTTTTTTTGTTCGCCCTTCTCGGGCAGGCTAAAGTCTTGGACCATACCGCCTCGTCTTCAGTGTAATTTTAACATTCTTTAGTATGCATTAGAATACGGGTGTAACAGATTCTAATGGTTTTTGGAGTATTTGGCAGCAAATCGTATCGAGTCAGCCTTCCCAGTAAGCTTTACGGAGGTAGTCAATACTACAATAAAATTCTCCGCTCCACTATCCTGAGATCGCTTCTGTCAATGATTTCACATATTGTCCAGTTGCGTAGACAGTTGAGACACAAAACTACACCAATTTTATATCACAATATCCACTAGGAATCAATTTGCAAATAATATTAACAGCCGCTGAACTTTACTCGAAAAAATCCCGCCAAAAACTCCAAATGACAATAAGTGAATCTTATGCAGGACCTTTTTGTGCATAATTAAAAATGGTATAAACTTGCTCTGAGCACAAATTGCAGTGAATTCAAAACTGTACGAGTTAGAAGCAAAAAAAAAAAATTGGTGTCTCAGGCTACATTACTACCTTAATGAACACAATTCCGGTAAAAGTATTTACAAAAAATACCTTCACCATACTTTAATTGTTTCCTGAGCTATATGCTATTATGTAGGCATATAGAAGATGGAATGTAAGTGACAATTTGTCTTAATGTGAATTAAGACCGAATGTAGGTACTTGACATTGAGCTCGAAAAAAACACTGGGTTCGCAGATTTAACGAACTGAAAACTTGCCGTATTTTATCCGGGTATGTAAGCCTACCTATACATAGTAGTCTATTGAAAGCGAGTGAAACTGCGCAGTAGAGCTAGTTAAAAAATAACACATTACGCCGAAAGTTACTACAAACAAGCCAAACTACGACGCATAGAATTTTTAAACAAGTGCCGAAATGATTCTAAGTCAAGTGGGCTTATGTTAAAATTTTACACGTTTAGTAATTTTATGAAAACACGTGTCCCAGTTGAATGTTTCAAGTGAAAAAGGTATTTCGTATAAATTAAAACTACTACAGAGCAAGTACTGAAAATATTGAATGGTGTCTACGGAATTATTTAAAACCTACTGTAGAAATTATTAAAATTGTTTTTTTTTGTATAACAACAGATTAATAGCCTTGACTTTCGGGTTATATATTTTGTGTTCAAACTCACTTGTACTCTAGAAGAAAACCATCGTGAGAAAACCTAGAATGTCCTAGAATCAAAAAGTAGAGATATTTGAGACTCTAGACAAACCGTAATTCTTTAAGCGATGGCGATTGTAGAAATGCCAAAATGTTAGGGATCAAGTGACATTTCGATAGCGCT
Organism: Orthosia gothica; assembly: GCA_949775005.1. Lineage (NCBI taxonomy): Eukaryota > Metazoa > Arthropoda > Insecta > Lepidoptera > Noctuidae > Orthosia > Orthosia gothica. The sequence goes on from OX459034.1 coordinate 20,064,609, forward strand.
TAGTAATCCCATACCTTTTGTGACATTTGCCAATCGCTAGAGCGATGGTTTCCTTGATAGAATGACATTTGTCTGGAGCCTCTGATTTGTCAACCAAGTCTTCGCCCGCATGGTGGATGACAAACCAGTCCCGCTTTCAGAGAGTAGGCCTTTTAGTCTCACCAGTATGAAAATTATAGGCAGATAATGCTATGCCTGTTATAGTGCTGAGATCGGACACCGGTTGCAGGTGGATGGCTTTTGTGCATAGACAAATGAAGATCGCAATGTGGCCTTAACTGTTTTAATGCCACGGCCTTTTTTAGACTTTATTTCAACGTTTCCCGTGAAATCCGCACCTCAGTCTACAGGGTGATGTGGGTCACTGGAAGAGTTCCAAGCCTAATAATCCGGCTCGAAGGACCAAAAATGTACGGACAATAGCTACGTACACTAAGATGTAGAATGTAGATGGATGAATCAAACGGGATTTGTACAGGCAATAAAATCACTGTTTGTGTCAGTTGATGATTGATAGTTTATTAGTGAAACATTAAAATATAAATAGTATGCCAAATATCGTGGATCAAACGAAACAGGGTGATATTTAAAAAAAAACATATTTTTTTTTCGCCTCGTAATCCCATCTATCGCCCTATTTCGTTTGAACCACGATTTTTTGCCCAGCCTGTATAATATATAAAGTAGGTTTCTTATGGTGGGCGCGATAGCATAGTCAGCGAATGTACACAAGTAATCGGTGAATTAGAAAATGCTTTTCAGGTTAAAACTAAAACAACACAAATCACGTCGCAATGCTCGTACAATGCTTTATACGCAAATACCAGCATGGGTTTCAGGGTTTAGTCACACGTGCCATGAAGCGTGCGTTATAATAAAAAACTATTAAATTTCTAAAAAATCATCAATTCTTTTGTATAAAAAATTATATGTGTGCTGTACTTCTTTTCATTTTTATTATGACACGTGCAGCTTGCATTACAGTTTACACGTGCCATGTTCACTTACGTAAAAAGTGAACGCAATTGATCCCTCACCAAACCAAAGGGACACTCGCTGTACAATGGCCACTCATCTATCAGGATCACTCTAAAATTTGTTTTTGACGTCGTTAGTGCTTGAAATTAAATATAGCAAACACGTGGCCAGTTTAACCATTTTGTTCATTATTTCTGATACAGTTTTGGGTGGTTTTTAAAATGATGGAGTGGTGGTTGATGGCTTTCTTCTTTTTCAATCGTTCCCTCATTACTGAGGATCGTGGTCACTGGATCCCTTTAAGCGGACAATCTGCCTGCATCGCCGCCGGTCCAAAGTTGCCATCATCAATGCCTGCTGAAATTTCTTTAAGGACGTTTGTTTGTCACTTGGTCAACCATCGTGTTGGCAGCCGGGCTCGTGCTCTCTTGCCTTCGGTATTGCCAACAAAGATCGGCTTTTCAAGGCTGCATTATGTGGCCAAAATACGCTTTAAGCAAATTGTGAACAATTGGATTTTTCTATATTGAGTTGAGAAAGGATTTAGGTTTTTGGTGATAGCTATAGGCTCGCCTTTTATTACATAGGACCTTCAATCAATTATACACATTGTATTATTGATCAAAGTATAGGACTTATATAACTAGTAAACTGTGGGTGTATCATGTAAGGGTCTCTGCCTACATAAGTTATACTTAACTAACTAGCAAAAAGTTTGGCATTCAGGATGATTTATTGTAAGTATGGAAAAGTATATTTAAAGGAACGCGTCATCGCTTTTAGAGTTATAAAACCATACATTCAAAGATCCTCAAATAGCAGGTATATTTGCGAAATCTTTGTATGTGGAATTTCCCTAAGCCCAGACTTACCACCAGTTTCCCAGCTTAAAATTATTGGCGAATTATTGTGACAAATTGTCAAGCACGCGTTATCTGCTGTGATTGGTTGAATGAATTTTCATTAGCCAATCACAGCAGATAACGCGTGTTTGACAATTTGTCACACTTATTCTCCGTTAATTTTGAGCTGGGAAACTGGGGGTTTGTACCTGTATGTTATTAGTAAGAAAATTATTCTATAATTTTAGAAACAGTTCGATATGAAACAAAGTTAATTATACCTAATTATGAAAACTCTATATCAAAAAGAGGATCCTTTCAAAACGAAGGGATTACAGCGTAAAAAATCATACAACGCAGCATTTGAACAAAATACACTCAGAATTATAAAAATCACACATTCGAAAATAGCATTCAAGCCAGCCCCACCATTAACGCATGCATAAAACCCAATTAATATTGGTATCTGCTGAAAGTATGTTCAATTACCTTTTAATTAACAACAGTTACATCTCATAAATAGCACAAATTTTCAGACCAGCCCGGCGAGCATGGCCTACTGTGACATCGCTTAAGTCACACTTTTAATCACAGTTTGGGCGATAAACTCATTTTGTCTTAAATGCTAGCACGGCGGCGTGAGATATTTTCTTGACTTGTGGCATAACTTCTTGACGTTTATTTTTTTCTTTTTCGGAAATTTTCCAATTTTATTGCAGTTTCGGTTTAACCTTGGCCAAAAAAACCATTTATGTTCTGAGAAGCATAGCCCTACGATGCACTGTTGCCGAATTATGGGCCTCCGTATTTCATTTTATTTTGCATATTTCCAAAATGATATCTCGAAAACGGTATGTCCTAGGCCAAAAATAACCAAAATTTAGCCCCCCCTTTGCTACCTCCATGTTAGCAGCATCCCAACATGAATTATAAGTTTTTTTTTTTTTTACATTGCTTGGTTTTCGACTCGGTCATGACAAGTTATGATAAAATATGTCATGTCTTACAATTTGTCTTAAATGCTAGCACGGGACAACCATGTGACATAATTTACAGGCGCGACTTGCTTTTCTTGTTGTTGACTTCATAGTGCGACATAATTTGAATAGACGACCAAATAAAATAATACGTACAAAAGTATGCCGTTCATACAGCTAAACAACTTTTTAATTTTGTTGGGAAAAAAATATATTTGACCCTTGACCATAGACTTATGCACACTTTATTTTTCTTTGTTTGTTTGATAACATATTAAGTGTTTGTTAGAAAGATATATTTATTGTGAAAATTTTAATAATTACTAAAAAAAAATAGCTTGGACCAATACCGGTGGGCCCCTATTTTTTATATTTTAAATATTTTTTGGGGATTTTATTTAAGAAACATTTAAAATGTAGAAAGCGATAAGAATATGGTATAAAAGAAAATAATTATAAAAAAAAAACATAATTAAAATAAGAACAACAATAAAAAAAATACAATTATGAAAAAGTAATTATATAAAATCAATTAATAATCCTGTAACATTTCAATTAATTAATAAGCATTGATCACCAATTCACCATACACACAAAATGAATTTATTGCCATTTGGTGCCGTAATTAGAAGGCCCTAGTGAATCTGTTAAGTTTAGCTGTCAATTTTCCAAACGGCGGGAGTGGCCCTTCTGTATACTTACTATTTTGTGGTAAGAGTTAACGAATGTTAGCTAGCGTAACGATGGTTAGCTATGTCGAGACTGCAGGCCCAGGAGCCGTTACGCAACTTTTGTTAAAATATGCATTACAGATAGACAAAATTTCACCATCCTAGAAGGGTATAAAATAGCTGATCAATCATTTTCATCCAGTTACCCTAACCAAGGCATGGTAAACCCTTTAGTTTTTCTGAGAGCTGAATAAATTGTCTTTCGATTGGTGTACCATAGCCCCATCATTGAATTTGCCCATTGCCCTTATCATTGAATTTATATGGTTAAAATTATTTTTAAGGAGAATAAGTAGCGATTTCTATGACGTTGGGTGTATTTTAAAATAAAACAAAGTCATTCAAATTCACTCAGGTATAGTCACTTGGAATTCTCACAATAATAATATTGTAATAACTTACTTAATCATTTCAATAATAATTTATCTGTTTATAATGAAAAGTATTATACATAATATTATTGTATTTACGAAAATGAACAGTGATTTATTTTAAACTGGATCCTTTAAGCGCACCTTATTACGTGCTCGCAAATAATATCGAGGGTTTTCGTGTAATTTTATTAAAGTGTGTCTTTGCAAATATTATTATTTTCCAAGTAAGTTATGTTTCATGTTGATTGCTACAAGTAAAAATGCAACGAAATAAGAAATCACCAGTTATTTATAATTAATTAATTATTTGCATAAACTATAAACCATTGCTTGGCAAAACTGACACATTCTTACTGGCTTTTCAATATCTTTGGCATCTTTTCAAACAAATAAAATCTGTTTGTTTGTAATATCAAAATAATAGCTTTTTACTAAATATATACCTAAGAAAATTTATACAGTAGGCACCTATAAAAATTGGTCTTTTGGTCCGTCTGTCTGTCTGTTTGTTCTAGCTAATCTCCGAAACGGCTGGGCTGATTTCGACAGGACTTTCACAGGCAGCTGATGTTATAAGGAGTAACTTAGTAGGCTTTTCTTTTAGGAACACATGTAGGGTACTGCATAAAAAAAAAAAACCATGACTTTTATTAGTTTGACGTGTTTGGCGCGGACGAAGTCCAGGGCTAGTATTTTTTTAAAGTTTTATCACACGCGCCTACTGGCCTTCGGGTGTGTGACAATTCTAGTCTATCTCACTTTTCAAATCCAATTACAAATTCGGATGACACTTCACGTATATTCTGGCAGCCTACATGCTATAAGTTTCGTTTCCCATGCGACCTATTTATATACAGGGTTGCTGGTAGGAGCTCGTGGCTAAATAATAACAGCTGCAAGGGTCGATATTAAAGCATGATAAGATGCAAGGTTAAGCATTGCTTGCTGCGACAAATCACGGCTCGGCGGACAGAGCTCCGGCAAGATCTCATGGCGACATGGTGAGACCGATTGTCGCAACCCAGCGCTGAGCACGCCACAATTGCGGCAATAAGGCCCCTCTTTGAGGAGTGACTTGAGAGGCACCATGGCGTCCTCACCTTCCGCCTGACGCAGTTCCTCACCGGTCACGGTTGTTTCGGGCGGTTCCTGTTCAGGATAATGGATAATAAATCCGCAATTCCCCACCACTGTAGGCGCGGGCTTGCGGACAGCGTGTAATGGGTAGCTCGTCGTCCGATAAGGACCAGGCCCGAGTTGACGTCGCCTTGTATTCCACGCGCGCCTTAAAGAGTTATCAGCAAAACCTGACAGGGTCCGCTAGAGCCGATGCCTGTCTGGGTCGCGGATAAATTTGAAAGAGAGTTACCGCGGCCCTGGCACAAGCAACTGCCGAGGTCTTTTTGGGGTTTTATTGGGAGCAAGCGTTCAAAACGTAGCAAAGTGAAGATAGCTAGGAATGGTGAGCCGTTGCCAGAGCATGAGTGCGCTCAAGCGTTCGCTGACTACTTCCATTCGGTTTATGGGGTGGTGGTGCCGCGGTTGGATGCGGCTGCCGCTGGGCAGGCGGCGCCCGAGCGCGGCGCCCGCGTTCACGTGGGGCAGCTGTCTCTCAGCGAGGTGAGGGCCGCGCTCTCGCGCCTCAAGCCCAAGCGTTCGGTTGGGCCAGACGGGGTGCCACCCTTCATTGTTAAAGATTGTAGGAGTGTACTGGCCCGGCCGCTCGTACATTTATTCAATAGCTTCTTACGAGAATGCTCGTATCCAGACGGCTGGAAGTTGACCAGGGTTACTCCGGTACCGAAAGGTGCCCCAAGCTCAGACGTCAGTGGATATAGACCAGTAGCAGTACTGTCAGCATTTGCTAAAGTCTTCGAGTCTGCGTTGTGTTCATCAATCCACTCGCAAGTAGCTTCGCAGCTTAATCACGCGCAGCATGGCTTCCGTGCAGGCCGCAGTACGAATTCCAACTTGATGTGTTTTTGGACAAAAACGGAACTAATCGTTTGTCATTTATGTCAGGTGTCAAGAGAGTGTGTTGTATTCCGTGTTTTTATTCGTTTCCGCAGTAAATAATCGCCATCATTATGCTAAAAGAAATTAAAAGTGATGGCAGGGATGTATTCTTCAAGTGCACAAGACAATAACGGGCCAAAGGTACCGTTTTACAATGATAGAGCCCGCGTTGCTTTTTTGAAAGGTAACTTTTAGGGATACCACAATACTAAAATTTCCCTAAATTGTCGTACTACCGGTGCCTGACAGTATTGGTTTTTGGGTGGTACATAAATATACCGGCGGGACAGGACCCCGGTATCATGTAATTTAATGCATCATCGTTATTTTGTTTTAGGCGTTTCTGAACGCACCGTCACCCAAATAACTCAAGAGGGTTATGTGGCAGCAGCTTCTTCAAAAATTGTTGAAGAAGAAATTAAAAAAGAATTGAAATTGAAGGTATTAGCCACTGCAGGACCATTGTTAGACCAAATTTAACAGTAGGTACTACTAAGTATTCAATAAAAGATTGACAATAATTTCATGAAGCTTCTTTCATCTTATTCTATGCAAGTAGAAAAAGCTAGTAATTAATTGCGCTTAACTTAAATTACTTTTAAGTTTCGAGAGAAAAATGACTATTGATTAAATGTAGGAAAAAAGATCAGTTATGCTGGCAACATTAAACACGCCACCCGTCGCGCGCAGACTTATCGTGCGAGCACTCTATAAAATATCTGGACACCAAGCTTATTGCTTCCGTTCAGTTTTAGAATGGCCCTTTTATATGTTTTTATAGCTCAAGGTTATCTAAATTCCATGACCATTATTTTGTAAATATTTACATATTTAAAAGAGTGTCCAAGGAGTTTCTTGCACGTTCTTCTCCATAAAAGATCTACGCTTTGGAACGTGCATGCAAGTAACTTCATCTTTATGAATGATCGACCATGCCAATTTAAAAATTAGAGTTTGAATTAAATAACCTGATAAATATGAAAGTTTTTGAATTTTCTGGTTAACATTGGGACACATAGTTTTTTATGATCTACCTGCTAGGGTTTTACCACGTGGAATTTCTGTAACGCATCTCAATTCATTTTTAACTTTTCGACAATTGTGAAAAGAGAGATAGTGGTCAAGCGCGAGCCTATCAATAATAAAATCTAGCGGTTTTAGGGCTGGTTTCTGAATTGAGTATTTATAGTTAAGAATGTGTCAAACCCTACTTTCATGTTAATGTTTGAGTGTTTTGAAGTAGAGTTTGTCAAATACTCAACTTCAAATAATTAATTTAGAAATGTCGGGTGAACCCCAATTATGCCGGGTTCCCTACTTGATTTCGAAAGTTGATGATACGATTTATATTATATCGAACACGGTGTGTCGATAATTCAGTTGTACGATGTTTTATTCCATCGATGCTTTATTCGTGCGATGTAACGATTGTGCGAAAAATCCTGTTGCGAAAAACCCTACAGCGATAGCTCTTTCGTTCGGTAATTTATTAGTTCGGTAGTAGGGTTGATAGGTTTTAGGTTCGAAACAGGTTCTTTTATTTTACTATCTATTCTAACTAAAGGGCAAAGCTAGCTTTATAATGAATAATTATGTCCAATTAAAAACGTTTTTTTAAACAAGCTTTTTAGCTTATCGTGCATTGTCATCCAAATGAACCGTGTATGCAAAATTTCATCTTAATCGGTTGAGGATAACTGCTTTAAAATTCAGTTGCAAGATTTGACCCGAACATTCATACATTGCAAGTTAATAAAAAGTTTGTAAAAAAATATGAGACGATATCTTGCGAAAATACCCCGATTCAAACAGTAAAAGTCACTTTTCCACAAATAAATACGAAAGTAAAATCGGTTCTTCAGTTTCGGAACTATTATGCCACAGACAGATACACAAATACACGATACATACGTCAAACTTATAACAACCCTCTTTTTCGGTCGGGGGTTAAAAAGCTTGTAAAAAGGACAGCTTTTCCTAGATAAAGAAAACATCCCTCAGCCACATTCTGCGTGGGTATAGATAAAATAGACTCATCTAATACGACACTCTCCGAACAATGAAGAGTGCTTCACTAAATTAGTTCAATTCAAAAGTTTCCACCTACGCTGATAGATACAATCAATCTGAATAGCCTTTTTTCAACTATATTGGAGTCAACATTAACATTAGAAGCGAGATATTAACCATGTTTACTGTTTGTTGCCAGTTTCCGATATTTCGTTGCTGTTGCAAGCACCATGATCACGGATAAACTGAAGTTATTGCGGGTGGGTGTTTATAAGGAGACAAATCAGTCTACCCTCTTTCTTGCTCGTTTTTTGCACTCAGTACCGCTACCACTGTCACTCACAACTTGATTCGAAATATCGGAAACTCGCAACAAACAGTAAACATGGTAAATATCCCGCTTCTAATGTTAGTGTTAGTGACCATGAAAGTTTAAAACTTATATATTGGATTCAACTTCCAGACTGACCGGATTCAGCTGAGTACCAGTATTTTACAATGAGCGACTGCCTATCTGACCTCCACAACCCAGTATCAATATAAATCAATCTCTGGAAATCATCTGGGCTAAAAATTTCCATTATGGGCCGTTGATTTGGAAGTTCATATTTTTTTTGTAGGTAGTACTCATAAATAGAAAGCTTATTACAAATTTTCAAGATTCGGATATTTTATGTTTTTTTGTATGTTTTTCGCGTAAAAAATGCGAATTAGTCCAAGAGCGCGCGAAGCGAGCTCGGGAACTTAGGGCATCCCGACATGGATAGGTTAGGTTCGAAGGAGATGACCCGGGGGCTCAGCGGGCTCAGCGGGGTTCCGTCGACTTTGTTGCTTAAATCGTAATTTTAAACTTTAACCATGGATATCTCCATAACTATGGGGTTCTGTGAGGTGGGGATGGTACAGTGAGGTAGCCTCTCTAGCCCCCTTTCCCTTCCCCCTCTCCGCACCCCTTAAATCGATGCAGATTTATGGATATTTTGATTCTAACCTGAAAACTTTAACCATGGATAGGTCGTAGTAGGTCTCCGAGTGGTGGAGATGGTACTGGGGGATAGCCTAACCTCCCCCCCTCCTCCTTCCACCCTCCCCGCGCCAAAAATCAACGGCCCATAATCGAAATTTTAACCATCATCTGTAATCCGAGCTCTAGAATTACGAATCCGATAATTCTTTACTGACAGTAAGCTACATACCATCGCTTAGGCCCACTTGCTTGAAAAACTTAACTCAGAGTTAGTAGTTAACACTTTGTTCAATTAACACATAATTATGTCATAAATAACACGGAGTCGCAAGCGGGCCCTTGTGTAAAAGACTTTACATCCCAGAAAAATGCACGGTGTTTACGGGACAGGCCACAAAAGAGAAGCCGCGGTGTAAAGCTAGTATTTTATTTTCACGGTCAAATCAAATAAAACTTCTTTATTTCAATTAAGGCAACAAGCGGCACTTTTCAAAGTCAAAATTTTAAATTTAGAAGTAATAATAATTAATTCTTCCGTCTATTCGGAAAAGTAGCTTGTTATGGAGAAGAACGGACAAGAAACTCCACACTTACTCTTTTAAAAAAGTTTTTTACAACGTTTACATAAATACATTATTCATATAAATAAGGAAGATGCACCCAAACTAATACTGCTATATTACGTATAAATATAAAGTATTACAAGCACTAAAAGGTTAATTCATACATTTCATAATTAGGAACATGGTTCTCACATACTTACAAATATTGCAAACATACATAAATTCAACAACAACGGAACCATGTGCGAGTCAATTTCTTAAACAAAAAGAAAAGAAGGTCGTTGTTTATAGTCGGGTAGGTGGACATCCTAGTGGTTAGAGTTGTTTTCATTGTAATTATATACGTAGTGGTTTTTATATAATTGGTGCCACCCACATCTGGAAATTGTTTGTTATGGCTCTATAAGTTCTTTGGAATGTCTGAAAATAAAATGTCATTGATGATTTATCAATCTCACAGTTATAAATGTATTGTATATACCAGGCCCCTCAGAAAGTATTGCGAAAAAAAGTTTTTATATATGGGAGACTGGCCAGTTATAATGTTTTTCGAAAATATGATTATTTATAAGTAAAAATAAGTAAGTTCCAATTTCAAAATTTCCCTCCACATTTTTTGCGAGTTAATTCAAAGTATTGTGTCTCACTGAAATATGGATCTGCGCCGGGAACATTTTAGAGCTATGATTTTATACGATTTCAAGTGTCGCCTGAAACCGGATGAATCGTACGATAGACTTCAAATGGCATTCATGGATGAAGGCCCTTCCAAGGCAACCGTGTATCGTTGGTATAACGAATTCAAGCGCGGTCGACCAACTTTGGGGGATGACGAAAGAAGCGGTCGCCCTTTGACGGCTGTTACCGAAGAAAACGTGCTAGCAGTGAAAAATTTAATCCAAGACAATAGGCGAATTACATATCAGGAGATTCAACACATATTGAAGATTGGATCGGGAAGCGTTCACGAGATTCTACACAGCCATCTTCGCGTGAGGAGGATAGTATCACGCTGGGTGCCGCACAACCTCACCGATGCTCAGAAGCAGGCCCGGGTGGAATGGTGCCGTGATATGCTTAACAAATTTGAAGCAGGCTCGTCTCGGCGTGTTTACGACATCGTTACAGGTGATGAGTCCTGGATTTATCAATACGACCCAGAAACCAAGCGCCAGTCGACTGTTTGGGTGTTTCAAAATGAGCCAACGCCTACCAAAGTGAAGCGATCTAAAAGCGGGGGTAAGATTTTGATCGCTAGCTTTTTTAATTTGACTGGCCACTTGGTATCAATTCCCTTACGGGATCAAAGAAGCATTAATGCCGAATGGTATACTACCAAATGTTTGCCAGAAGTTTTCTCTGTTATAAGCAACAAGCGACCAAACACAGGGCTCCGCGGGCTACTGCTCCACCACGACAATGCACCTGCGCACACCGCACTCAAAACGAGGGACTTCCTGGACAGCACGCCAGTCAAACTCCTGGGTCACCCTCCTTACAGCCCTGATCTAGCACCGTGTGACTTCTTTTTATTCCCAAAAATAAAAAATCAGCTCAAAGGGATACAATTTTCGTCGCCGGAAGATGCGCTGGCTGCGTTCGAGCAGGCTGTAAACGAGGTGTCTGCGGCGGACTGGAAAAAGTGTTTTGAAAACTGGTTTAGGCGCATGAATCTTTGTATAGAGGCTGGTGGAAAGTACTTTGAAAAGATTTAATAAAAATATATGTACGTATAGAACAATTTTTTTTAGTTTCGCAAAACTTTCTGAGTGTCCCACGTACATACGCTCACGCTTTTTCTCGTGGCGTAGGCAGAAACTACAGAATACGACCTGCTACGATCCTTACATACACCAGTTGGTAATCCAGTTTTCAGTTTTTGTTTTATTTGTCAAAATAATAATTAATTCCGTTTTCAGATATAATATAAATTTTTCAACATTATTTCAACAAATGGAAAATTATGTTTTAATTAGTTATTTTAACATTCTGACGAATTGAGAATCTCCTCCTTTTTTGTAGTTGCATAACTACATAAATAATCAGGTAATTGAACGATTCACACGAATTTAACTCAACCGAAATGTGCGAATCGACCCTTTTAAATATTTTTATGTCTGTGGCAAGTAGCTAATTTATGTTGCACGTAATTAATTTATTGGTGTGCGAATAGACCACTCCAAAATTATGTAGTAGGCAATTGGCACATATTTTATTTTAGAGAAAAAAATAAAATTTCACCCATCTCTGCAATAATATGAAGAATTAATCGAAGTTAATATACATTTTACTTGAATCTAGGAAAGCAATCCATTAAATAATTAATTACCACTTAATACGTGGAGATATGCAAGTTATATAGAATAGACAGGTGAAAATATTGGCTACAAAAAATAATAAGTGAAAGCTCTATACGCTATCAGCTCATTCCGGTACCGGTAAACACTAACTTAAGTAACAGGAGATTATAATCATGAGGCAGCAAGGCTGGAATCATTAGCCGAAAAAAGAGTACCAGGTGATTTTCGATTCTGAAGTCCTAGTACTCCGTTAGTCTCTAGCGCTTATTATTCCAGCCCTGCAAATACTTCTTCATAATTCTGGCCTCCTGGTAGTTTGCCTCTTGTAAGTAGTAGTTATTCTTTACAGGTAATGATTCCAATCCGGCAAATACTAAGACTTCTTATTGATTCTGGCCTCCTGGTAGTTTGGGTATAAATGGTTATAATGTTATGTTATATTTTATCATCATCTTCCTGCCCTTATCCCATGTTACTTGGGGTCGGCGCAACACGTTTTCCTCTTCCATACCGTTCTGTCCCCAGTTACGCTATTACTGACTCCCTTTTCCTTCATATCACTCCTCACACAGTCCATCCATCTTTTCTTTGGCCTTCCTCTTCCTCTCCATCCATCCACATTTATTATAAGGAAGTTATATTTTATCATGTTATTAAAATCTCTACAGAATTTAATCTTCATCATCAATTTGATTTTGTCGTCGTAAAAAATTTCACGTCCCAACACTAGTAAGTACCTACTGATCCGAATAACAATGTTGTTGTCTTAACCCTTAATACTTCTGTACTTGAGTGAACTTTATCTTAACGGTATAGCATAAAACACAATGTGTGTGCCAATTGCCTACTACATAATTTTGGAGTGGTCGATTCGCACACCAATAAATTAAACTCGTGCGAATCGACACAGAAAAATAAAATTATTAAAAAGGGTTGATTCGCACATTTTGAGTGAGTTAAATTCGTGCGAATCGTCCAATAACCCAAATAATCTTAAAATTACTTAAGTCTCATTGTCTAAAGAAATCTCATTTCACTAAACGTGTCGGTTCTCATTAGGTACTGTAGTTTTCCGTCAGTACCTACCGGTCACAATTAATCGTTCCGTGTGTCCACACACACCCACGTATCAACATCAGGGGACAGCGGCAGGGGTGGCTATTCTTATCGATTTTTAAGTAATAATATCGATGTTTTAAGACTGTTTTGAAGGTCGCTTGGTACGGCCCCTTCCACGTGCTGATGGTGATTACCGGGGTAGTTTTAGTGAGGTAAAAATCCCACATTCCCAGGTCTTTTGTCCCAAAACTCCAGCATTTGAATGTTCCTCCCCAAAAAAACCAGATATATTCTGCTGTTAAGTATTAACTACAATGAAACGGCACCGATCAATGTGGCGACGCTTGCGGGAGGCCTATGTCCAGCAGTGGACGTCTTTCAGCTGATATGATGATGATGATGAAGACTTAATTTTTCTTAATAGGATTTAAATTAAGAAATGTTGATGTGTGTTGAACAATTTTTGAGTGGCGTTTTCGTGGGACAATTTGTAACTATTTATGTTAGCTTGGGATCCTACCTTAAAACAAATGTATGTGTGAATGAATAAATAATAATTCATCAAAGGTAAATGATTCACCCAAAAACTCGAAGACATCCACCAACCCGAACTGGGCCCACGTAGTAGATTACGGCCCATTCCCTCTCACAGAGAGGAGGCCTGTGTCCCAGCAGTGGGAACATTAATAGGCTGATGATGTGATGATGATGATGTGAATAGGATAAAGATTAGAGAGGAGTTCGTCGCTAAATAATAACAGCCGCATTGGTCGATCATCAAGGTTAAGCGTTTGACGAGGTCGGTCCGTGGATGGGTATTTCAACATACCGAGTTTCCTCCGTGCCTCGTAATGGTCCCGGCTATTATTTGAAGATCTTTGACAGTCGTTACGGGTAGTCAGAAGCTTGAGATCTGAAACCAGTCTTGCCAAGGGGCGGTACCCCTTACTGGTTGCCCAGGTTGTTGTTACCCAGTTACTGGGTTGTGGAGGTCAGATAAACAGTCGCTCCATGTAAAACACTGGTACTCAGCTAAATCCGGTAAGACTGGCAGCCGACCCCAATGTAGTTGGGAAAAGGCTAGGCAGATTGAATACGATAAATATTAAGAAATGTGTGTTAAACAATTTTTAAGTGACGTTACAATTTTTTAGTGGCGTTTGAGTGTGACAATTTTTTAGTGGCGTTTGAGTGTGACAATTTTTGAGCGGCGTTTAAGTGTGACAATTTGTAACTATTTATGTTAGCTTGGGTTCCTACCTAATGCACGAGTATATGTGAATGAATAAATAATAATTCATCAAAGGTAAATAATTCATCCAATGGTATCGGCCGCGACTTACAAGTTGTAGGTCGTGGGTTCAAGCCCATGCAGGCGCTTTACTTTGAGTAAATTATTTTATCATCACTGCTCTCAAAATGGTGAAGGAAAACATCGTGATGAAAACGGCATGTCCTAGAACCAAAAAAAATCGAAGACATCTGACATCCAACAACCCGAACTGGGCCCGCGTGATGGATTACGGCCAATTCCCTCTCACAGAGAAGAGGCCTGTGTCCCAGCAGTGGAAACATAAGAAGGCTGATGATCATGATGATGTCTATCCCATAATTTTCGACAATCTTTTTCGCTAACAGAATGTCCATTTATACCTTTTTTAACTTGTTAACATTTAGATGCATTTAATTTCTATGCTTTGTTTTGTTGTTATCTTTTCGTATAGAGATATACCTAATAAACTAATAACTGTTACTTTGAGAAGTAATTTCCAGTTTACGTGGGATTTTTATAATTTTGTTTTTCAACTATGAATAGAATGAGTAAAGAGAGAAATTTTCATTTTCAGAACTGTGTATTAAATATACATTTACACCTATTAAGAGAATAAATAAATGAGTGATACTATAAAATATAAAATACCGTAGTAAGAAAACAGAGATGAAATAATTGAAATATTAAATAAAAAGAAAAATATATATTTAAGCGCTCTTCCTCTCCGCTACTCATTTAAAAGTTTGCTGTACCCGACAGAGTCCTTATTGTTTGCATTTATTTATACGATACTTACCGCCTTCGAGTTCATCTACAGGATGGACCATAATCTTACTACAATCTAGACTTATAATAGAGTATAGAGTAATAAGTCATCATCATTTCAGCCGAAAGACATCCACTGCTGGACATAGACCTCCCCCAAGCGTCACCACATTCATCGGTCCTGTGCGTTTCCAACGCTGCGTCTTCCGGTACGCGGTCACCACTCTAGAACTTTTCGGCTCCAACCGCCATCCAATCTGCGAGCAATGTACCCACTGCCACTTAAGTTTGGCAATTCTTCGGGCTATATCAGTAACCTTGGTTCTCTTGCGGATGTCTTAATTTCTGATTCGATCACGCAGGGAAACGCCGAGAATAGCTCTCTCCATTGCCCTTTTAGCCTTCTAATGAGGCCCATTAATAATAATAATTAAGAAATAATAATAGCTAAGAGTCTCGATGAACATCTGAGGATGCTCTCGTTGGGCAGCTGGATCAAGGGCGTGATCCAGAAAGCGGTACTCCTGGACACGGCGCGTATCGTTAGGAGGTTCCTCTCTCAGCAGCCCTAACCACCGGTAGCTTGGACCTTGTTCCCGATACCGGTGGGCTACTAATTTTTATATATTTAAATGTTTTTTTTATTTTATTTTAATATGCTAATATTTAAAAATGTAAAAACTATGTATAATGATTAAATAAACGAAATAATAATAAAAATATGTTTATTTCTCACCACAATATTACACAATACATCATTTGTCTTAACAAGCTTATTACTATTGTGGGAGACTGGTGCCTAAACTAGGCTGCAAGCCTGTATTTCAGGACACCAGAAACCATTGTGAGCGACTACGTCTCTGTCCCATAAGTAATCACTGGCAACACGCACTGGTCATAGACTTTCACCTTGAGACACTGTGGTATGTTGGACGAGAAGATACCGCGCAACTTCTCGAACGCTGCCCAGCCGAGTCGGATTTGACGGTTGACCTCTTTCTCGAAGTTTGACCTACCTTACCTGACCGTTTGTCCCAGGCAGACATAATCATCCACAACTTCGAGCGTAGCGTCTCCAACTTTGATAAGAGTTGTTGCAACATGGACATTTAACATCACCTTGGTTTTGTCCATGTTCATCGAGTACTTTACACTATTCACTAATACTAAACACTAACTGAACGGTTTTGTTCTTTTGAGTCTTCCACAGCTTATAATGTGTATGATTTGATTTTGCAATATTTACTTAGATATAAAACTTTGCTCTTGTCGACATCGATATAGAATTAAAGAGAACATACATCTCTAGTGATCTATTCAAAGGATTAACAGCTGTCGTTTTGTTTGTATCGACATCGGCGTGAAGTTCGCAATGAACTTGAGAAATTGATGGAGGGGACTAATTGATTGAAATTGATTAGATGTCTTTTGTTTGTTTATATAATACATAATCTTGTCTCGTGTCGACGATGAGTTATACAATATTATATCTTGTTAGAGTTAGCAGACTGCCTCGTTGGTCTAGTGTCATGAGGTCCTGGTCCGTGACAGTGTTATTGGGTTTTTACATCTAGAATATAATAGAGTATAGAGTAATAAGTCATCATCATTTCAGCCGAAAGACGTCCACTGCTAGACATAGACCTCCCCCAAGCGTCACCACATTCATCGGTCCTGTGCGTTTCCAACGCTGCGTCTTCCGGTACCCGGTCACCACTCTAGAACTTTTCGACTCCAACCGCCATCCAATCTGCGAGCAATGTACCCACTGCCACTTAAGTTTGGCAATTCTTCGGGCTATGTCAGTAACCTTGGTTCTCTTGCGGATGTCTTAATTTCTGATTCGATCACGCAGGGAAACGCCGAGCATAGCTCTCTCCATTGCCCCTTGGGACTTTTAACCTTCTGATGAGGCCCATTGTGAGCGACCACGTCTACATCCCGTAAGTAATCACTGGCAGCACACACTGGTCATAGACTTTCACCTTGAGACACTGTGGTATGTTGGACGAGAAGATACCGCGCAACTTCTTGAACGCTGCCCAGCCGAGTCGGATTTGACGGTTGACCTCTTTCTCGAAGTTGGACCTACCTAACTGTACCGTTTGTCCCAGGCTGACATAATCGTCCACAACTTCGAGCGTAGTGTCTCCAACTTTGATAAGAGTTGTTGCAACATGGATATTCAACATCAACTTGGTTTTGTCCATGTTCATCGAGTACTTTACACTATTCACTAATACTAAACACTAACTGAACGGTTTTGTTCTTTTGAGTCTTCCACAGCTTATAATGTGTATGATTTGATTTTGCAATATTTACTTAGATATAAAACTTTGCTCTTGTCGACATCGATATAGAATTAAAGAGAACATACATCCCTAGTGATCTATTCAAAGGATTAACATCTGTCGTTTTGTTTGTATCGGCATCGGCGTGAAGTTCGCAATGAACTTGAGAAATTGATGGAGGGGACTAATTGATTGAAATTGATTAGATGTCTTTTGTTTGTTTATATAATACATAATCTTGTCTCGTGTCAACGATGAGTTATACAATATTATATCTTGTTAGAGTTAGCAGACTGCCTCGTTGGTCTAGTGTCATGAGGACCTGGTCCGTCACAGTGTTATTGGGTTTTTACATCTGGAATACCTCAGCATAGACCCCGGCACGAAACTTGCAAGGTTTTGACGAAGTGGGGGTAACTTCGCGAACTGACCAACCACCATTAAGTGCGAACGGAACATGGACCTGACGCGATTGGTTAGTCGATACGTGTGTCAACTGAACAACCAATCGCGCGCTCGGCGCGGTGCTTTACGTTCCTCGCGTCCCGCTTGGTAACCAAAGAGACCTAAAATACGACTCGCGCGTATCTAACGACTCTTACCAAGTTACGTGCCGACAACGCAGCCTAAAGTCTGGCTTTATGCACGAATGATGGCAATAGGCAGTAAGCCTATTATATATTACATAGGAATTGAACATAACTGGTGCAATATGGGTATAATATAGGTGCACCACTGCCCAACCCTTCTAGAACTACAGGCGTGATGTTATATTATGTTGTTAGCAGATTAGCTACGAGCGAGTTTAGTAAAGCGGTGAAGGTCTTCAAAAATTTCCAGGGTCTTTTCAATTAAATATGTAGATAAATAGGTATACGCATTGTAGTTTTGAATTCTAGTGCCTAAGGCCGTCCACCCGGTGGGTTTCCGCATTCTCGAGGTGGGTGGTGACTCAGTAGCCATGGCTTGGTCACCCACGGTGAAGCGAAGAGGGCCACTCGTCAGGGCTTTTGCCGATAAGCCGACGCCCCGTAGCGGCCAACAAGTAGGTTGTGGCGCCACCTGGGTAACATCGCAACTGAAGCAGGCCGCTATGTCGTATGGTCTTCCATACCTTTACGATATCGTGGCGGTAGAGGAGAGCCGGTATTGCTGTTCGTCGATCTCCCTACCTTCCGCGGCCTGGACGGGGTCGCCACTGTCTAAAGGCTACCGAGGTGGGGCTGCAGGGGAGGTCCCTATCCCCTGCGGCCGAAAAGTGGTAGGTAGCTTGGCCACTAACCTGACCCGTCTCAGGGGGACCAAGGGTGCCATACACGGGGTCGTCTAGCGCTTATGTTTTGGTTTGGTACCGGGGGTAGTCACGGCGTACAGTGTGTTCTGGTGCTGCAGACGTGGCACAGGAAGACACCGTGAAGTTTTAGTGAGTTGGAGCCCCACATAACTGCACTATCTCCCCTTGTTAGTGCAGTATGCATGAACATTTCTCAACGCAAAAAAAGGGGCTTAAGGCCGATTGATATTACAAGACAGTTCAAAGGACCTCCGCTCAACTCAGTTGCTAGTACTACGGAAAAGGCCCTCGATAAATGTCAACAAAATAAAAAGCTACATATAACTGTTGGAGGACATGAAAAAGTATAGGTGTAAGCACTCAAATTGATTGATTTGATTTAGGAAACATACATACATAAATTCACGACTTTTTCCCGGCAGTAACTACAGAACGCCTCCTGCCAATCATTACGATACACCTTACATTACTTGATTTAGGATATAATATTGTTTGGCGAAGATAGTAAGACAAAGTTGAACGTTTAAAAGAGGGACAGTCTTTGATAAGTCGGCATTATCTGATCAGATATGTTTTATGTGGTTGGTCTTTTATTTCCTCAGATACTTGAAAAAGAGAATTGCTTTATTGACCGAGTGAGAGATCATAAAAAGGCCGAGATTGGCTACATCACGAACAGACAGTGTGACGGCCATGTTTTACGATGAAGGACAAATACTTAAGGAATTTTCCCTGAACGTATCTCGGGTATGAGAGCAAAAATAAGTTTCACATTGCTAGTTATGTAGGGCGCTAGAAAAAGTGTCTTGCTAATTCGCTTTCGGCGATAGCGTTTTAGCGAGGGCATTGGTGGCCCAGTGGTATCGGCCGCGACTTACAAGTTGTAGGTCGTGGTTTCGAGCCCAGGCAGGCGCTTTACATTGTGTAAATTATTTCTTCACCACTGCTCTCAAAATTATGAAGGAAAACATCGTAAGGAAACCGGCAAGTCCAAGAACCAAAAATTAGAAGACATGTAACATCCACCAACCCGCAATGGGCCCGGGTGATAGATTACGCCCCATTCCCTCTCACAGAGGGAAAGCCTGAGTCCCAGCAGTGGGAACATTAATAGGCTGATGATGTGATCATAATAATATGATAGCGTTTGTCGAAATGCGAAAATGTTGCGAAGTGACCATGTGACATTTCTTTAGCCATGTCAATCTCATATGTTTTAACATACAACAACATTCAATAGCATTTATATATCTGGACGTTTGTTTTGGACACTTGTTTACGTATATAAGTTTACTTAATTCTTATTTATTTTATTTATAAATAGAACTGTTCGCTCTGTTACTTGCCTCTAAGGTTTCACTGGTTCGGCGTCATCCAGTCGACACCGGCTATTGCTTAAAACCAGCGCTATGGCTCCGTCTCCCACGCGAGGTCCAGGATTATAGTGACTGATGATCGTTTTGCGCGATTGTGATGCATAATCTGTATTTGTATTTCGTTTTTTATTTGT
Source organism: Orthosia gothica (assembly GCA_949775005.1). NCBI lineage: Eukaryota > Metazoa > Arthropoda > Insecta > Lepidoptera > Noctuidae > Orthosia > Orthosia gothica. The sequence continues at coordinate 20,084,559 of OX459034.1, forward strand.
GATGGGATATCATCCAATGACTTCTCCCGCTCTGGGTGATGTAGGAGGGCGTGTCAGACTTTATCTCACTAAAACCTACCCGTGTTCTTTTAGTAGTTTGTGACAGGGCCGCGGTAACACTCTATCAAATTTATCCGCGACCCAGACAGACGTCGTGCCTGACGCAAATATACGATTTTCTTTCTTTCTCTTTGTTACTTTTCAGGAATTTATTGCTGATAGAACGTCACTTTGTCTAGAGGCTCTAAACTTAAACAAAGTATTTTTTTATTAATCTCTGTTATTTATTTCCAAATGATTTCGTTAACTTAATTACTACCGGTTTTCATCACCCTTAGGGACAAGAGTAAATAGGAGTAGCACATAGCATTTTTGGAGTTGCAACGCAACGCAACGCAAGCAACGCTTGTTGGATTGCGTGGATGGGTCCGTTCCTCGACTTTTCCGAGCCTCGAAAAATATGAAATAATATTAATTTTCTATTTCATCTTTAATTCATTTCGTCGTATTCGTCGTGTATATCTATACTTATTATGTAAGATTCCAATCTTTCTTTTACCATTCGCTGAATGTTTTAATATCCGATTGTTGTGTTTTTGGCATTCTTTTATTTTTTTATTGTTCTACTTGCTTTGATCGTTTTGTTCCACTCGTTATGAAAAAAAATCTTAGTTAATTCTGTATCCTAATATCATGAAAAAAATTACGAGGTCGATATACAAAACTATCTGTTTCTAAAACTCATTCTATAATTAAAGTTGTTGGGAGCCGAGTCACCCACGTCCGTAGGAATATATACCCCTTTTTGATTCCCTACACGTGGTCCCCGGGTGGTGCAAATCAGGTGACATTAATTGGTGGTAGGCTTCGGCCGAAGGCTTGTGACCACCCACCGGGCAAAGACGTACCGCCAAGCGGCCTAGCCGTGTGCCGATACGATGCCCAGTGTAGCCAACTAGAGGAGTTGAAACTTCCACCGAAATCGGTCTACTGGGGATCTTCTAGCGTATGCCATTCACATCTGGAGTGAGGCCATCGAGAGGCACGGGGAAGCGCTTGCCGTCTCCCTCGACATCTCGAAGGCTTTCGATCAGATCTGGCGCGAAAGCCTTATTGGTAAGCTTCCTTCATTCGGTTTGCCCGGTGGTCTGTGTGATTGGATTGCAGACTTCCTGAGAGATCGGTCCATTCGAGTGGTTATCGATGGCTGCTCGTCAAACCAATTGGATATCAATGCCGGGGTCCCTCAGGGGTCGGTACTCTCAGCAACTTTATTCTTGCTGCAGATTAACGATCTGCTAAAACCCGGCACCTTTGGGTATGCAGACAACAGCACTGTTGCTGAGAGATACTTGTCCAACGCTCGTGCTACCGGGCCTCAGATCCAGGCTCTCCGGGAGGCCATAGTGGAGCGCTTGAACCTTTCCTTGCAGGCAGACTCCGAATGGGGCAATGCCAATCTGACCAGGTTTAATGCTGCTAAAACTCAGGCGTGTCTTTTTTTCGCTAAAAAGAGCCAATTTTACCCGGCTCCAACTTGCCGAGATGCGACCGTGCCAATAACTGACCATCTTGAGCTTCTTGGCGTTACGTTGACATTGACTTTCAATTTTGGCCCATACATTGAGGCGAAGGCTCAGCTGGCTGCCAAAAAGCTGGGGATCCTTGCGAAGGTGAGGAGGTACTTCACGCCAGAACAGCTGCTCAGCTTGTACCAAGCGCAAGTTCGATCATGCATGGAGTACTGTTCTCATCTCTGGGACGGATCTGCCAAATACCAGCTTGATGTACTAGAGTCGATCGAAAAGCGGGCCAAGAGGCTCATCGGCGATGAAGCACTGGTTAAGTCAAAATTCCAGAGCCTTGAACACCGTCGCCGAGTTGCCAGCTTGTCGGTTTTTAATCGGTTACATTTCGGGGAGTGTGCGATGGAATTGCATGATCTAATTCCGCCCAGCCAGTTTCATCATCGGACTACCAGACGTACGGCGAAGCGCCATCGGTACATGGTAGAAATCCCATCCATACGCACTACACATTTTGAGAATACTTTTATTATGCGTACAGCTAAGGAGTGGAATTCCCTGTCGGAATCTGTGTTTCCCGATAGCTACAATCTAGGGGTCTTTAAGTCAAGAGTGAATAGGTTACTTCTAGGCAAGCGTGATCCACCGTCGACCACATCATCGCTTACCATCAGGTGAGATAGTGGTCAAGCGCGAGCCTATAATGAATAAAAAAAAAGTACTCCTAGGTTGTATGTGTAGCTATCGGGAAACACAGTCTCCCTTCTCTTTAGCGTTTTGATATTTACGAGTAATTTCGTCTGCGTGTCCAATCCATACTAATATTATAAATATCTGTCTGCGTATTTGCCTGTTTGTTTTTTTACGGTCGCAGACAAATTTTCATGAATTTTGTATAAAGATTGTTTGGACAGGTACATAGGATACTTTTTAGCCTCCTACTCCTGCCTAGCGAGCATGGGCGTACCCAAGTCATTTGTGACAAGACATGATAAATTATGTCATGTCTTACAATTTGTCTTAAATGCTAGCACGAGTCAAACAAGTGACATATTTTAAAGGCGCAACATGCCTTTCTTGTTGCTGCCCGGCGAGCATGGCCTACTATGACATGGCTTGAGTCACACATTTCATCGCAGTTTGGGCGATAACGCCATTCTGTCCTAAATAATAGCACCGGCGGCGTGAGAAAATTTCCTGACGTTTATTTGGGACCCATCGGGTCTTAATTGCTAATACGGGCGCACCCATTCTGTCACAAATGTCACATTTTGACAGGTGATTTAGAAAAATGTATCACTTTCGTTCGGAGGTGGTGATAAAATTTTATAGTTGTAAAAATATATATTTTCCTTCTAATTACTGCACCAAATGGCAATAAATTAATTTTGTGTGTATGGTGATCAATGCTTATAAATTAATTGAAATGTTACAGGATTATTAATTAATTTTATATTATTACTTTTTCATAATTGTATTTTTTTTTATTGTTTTTCTTATTTTTATTTTTATTATTATTTTTTTATAATTATTTTCTTTTATACCATATTCTTCTTACTTTCTACATTTTTAAATGTTCCTTAAATAAAATCCCCAAAAAAACATTTAAAATATAAAAAATAGGGGCCCACCGGTATTGGTCCAAGCTATTATATTTTTTTAGTAATTATTAAAATTTTCACAATACTTATTTATATCTTTATAACAAACACTTAATATGTTATCAAACAAACAAAGAAAAATAAAGTGTGCATAAGTCTATGGTCGTGGGTCAAATATTAATTTGTTCCCAACAAAATTAAAAAGTTGTTTAGCTGTATGAACGGCATACTTTTTCACGTATTATTTTATTTGGTTGCCTATTCAAATTTTGTCGCACTCAACAACGACTCAACTCAACAACGAAGTCAACAACAAGAAAAGCATGTCGCGCCTGTAAACTATGTCACATGGTTGTCCCGTGCTAGCATTTAAGACAAATTGTAAGACATGACATATTTTATCATAACTTGCCATGACCGTAGTTCAAGTCGAAAACCAAGCAATGTAAAAAAAAAAAAAAACTTATAATTAATGTTGGAATGCTGCTAACATGGGGGTATCAAAGGGGGGGGCTAAATTTTGGTTATTTTTTGCCTAGGACATACCGTTTTCGAGATATCATTTTGGTTAATATAGAGCGTTTTATGCAAAATAAAATAAGATACGCCCATAATTCGGAAACAGTGCGTCGCGCGTCGTAGGGCTATGTTTTTCAGAACATAAATGGTTTTTATGGCCAGGGTTAAACCGAAACTGCAATAAAATTGGAAAATCTCCGAATAAAAAAAAAAAAAACCTCAAGAAGTTATGCCACAAGTCAAGAAAATATCTCACGCCGCCGTGTTAGCATTTAAGACAAAATGAGTTTATCGCCCAAACTGTGATTAAAAGTGTGACTTAAGCGATGTCACAGTAGGCCATGCTCGCCGGGCTGGTACGTGCTCTTGGAATAAATTCCGACTAACACGTCGGCGAAGTCATATTATTTCTCAAATTTCATTACGTTCGAAATTATTCTAACTATTTCATTCCTTTAGTACTCAGTCAGTAAAAACGATACTATGGGCTATATTTCAGTACCGTTAACTATATGTTTTTATATTTTTGAAGTACCCAAAATTGATAATATTGCTGTCAAACCATACTAGAAAACCTCAATTTGCATAAAAACATAATTTAACTAACCTAAATTACCATATGCAGAGATTTACACAAAAATAAGTATTTTGGCTCATAACTCGAAAACTAATTAATCAACGTTAGTGAATTTTATGTAGGACATTTATGTGCACAATGGAACAAGGAATAAACTTGCTATGAGCACAAATTGCAGTCCAATCAAAACTTTACGAGAATTAAGCAAAAAGTGATTTTTGGCCCATATTTTTTTGCTGTGATGGGTTTTTTATGGACTTTTGATAACGTAATGAACGTAATTCCGGTGAAATTACTTAATTAGACTTTTTTCGCAGATTGGCGTCTAAAGTCGTCACAATCTAAGAAGTCCGTTGACGTTTCTCATTTTACATGCCACGATAACTTTCTACGTAAGTAATTGATAAATCTAATTCATAATCCTAATTAATTACTATGTTACCCATTTACAATAACAACGCAAGCATCAAGTTCAATTATTATTAAGTATTTTTATAGCTGTCAAATCGAATTTCTTAGATTGTGACGACTTTAATTACAGTCATTTTACACACAAAAACCTAATATCAACTCAAGTTTTACATTTATTTTTTGTTAGGCTGAATTGTTCCAGTCCTGGGCAAAAGCCTCCCCTCATTCTTTCCATATTTCTTAAAACACTTAATAAAGGAAAATATATACGGATCGAATAACATAAATATACCTACTCCTTATTTGAAAAGAATTTCTTCCAGCAGACTTGCGACAGGCGAGTGGGATGAGAGAAGTACAGAGTGTGTAAAGATACATAAAAGGAAACTTCAAATAGAAACGTTTTGTGACAGCTTCAAACACTAAGAACTATAACTAGACTTTGCAACACAGGATGCCAAAGTGCAAAGTGCAACATGCTTAAATAAACGTGTTAGACAACGGTACTTGTGATAGTAGGTACTGTGACGCAAACTCAAGAGAGATTTTTTGTTTTCCCCAGGATTGTTTGTGAATGTGTCCAGAGAGGGTTTCAGGGAGATCACAGGGTTCCATGTGCTGATGGTGATCACCGGGTTGGTTTTAGTGAGATAAAAAACCCACAATCCCTGTTCTTTTCCCCAAAAGACCAGGCGCCTTTTGAAAGTTTCAACCCGAAAAAAAAAACAAAAAAGATACTGTGACTCATAAGGTCGCATTAAGTACGAGGTACGAATCTTTACAACATACAGGCTGGCAATAAATTATACTTCTGACTGCGTTTGAAGCTTCATTTAAATTTGGAATTGGATTTCAAAATAAAGAGAGCATAGAATTTTCGCGTTATGATAAAATAATGTAGAAGTAATTTTATACCTCACATGAAATAATATTTGGTTTTAGTTTTATACGAATAAATTCCTACGCGAATAAGCCTTTCATTGACTCTGGTTTCGTATCTAACATTACCGGGGCTGGAAAAATGACGCTTTGCTTTAATTAAAATATTAATTATAAAATCTTTTTGCATGTTTCTAATATCATCATCATATCAGCGGAAAGACGTCCACTGCTGGGCAGAGGTCTCCCCCAAGTGTCGCCACATTGACCGGTCCCGTGCGTCCCGCATTCAGCGAATCCCCGCAACCTTCACCAGGTCATCGGTCCACCTGGTGGGAGGCCTTCCAACGCATCGTCTTCCGGTTCGCGGTCGCTAGTCCAGAACTTTTCTGCCCCATCGGTTATCCGTTCTGCGAGCAATGTGCCCTGCCCTCTGCCACTTAAGTTTGGCAATTCTTCGAGCTATGTCGGTAACCCTGGTTCTCTTGCGGATCTCTACATTTCTGATTCGATCACGCAAGGATACTCCGAGCATAGCCCTCTCCATTGGCCTTTTTTTTTTTTTAAATAACATTGCTCCACACTAGAAATTTCTTCCTGTATTGTGGGTGCGTTTACAAACATATAAACTCACATACACAACACCCAGAGCCGGAACAACTATCTGTAGGTCATACAAATATTTGTTCCGTGCGGGAATCGAACCCGCGACACGCAGTGCAGCAGTCAATCGCTCAACCACTGCAAGCACTGTAAGCTTTCTGATGAGGCCCATTGTGAGCAACCACGTCTCAGAGCCATAGGTCATCACTGGCAACACACACTGGTCATAGACCTTCGTCTTGAGACACTGTGGGAAGTTGGACGAGAAGACACCGCGCGATTTCCCGAACGCTGCCCAGCCGAGTCGGATTCGACGGTTAACCTCTTTCTCGAAGTTGGCCCTACCCAACTGGATCGTTTGTCTCAGGTAGACATAATATTCCACAACTTCAAGTGTAGTGTAGACGGTGTAGTATTTCAATTATTCAATTTGGTATTTCTAATTATTTTATTTTGGACTTCGTATATTAGAATATACGAAGTCCAAAATAAAATAATCAGTAATACCAAATTGAATAATTGAAATACCAAATACTTACTTATTTATACTTGGAATACTGTCCAACCCAGAGCAATACCTACATGCGTGGATTTTAAACTTTATCTGGCCGGTCTTAGTCTCAAAACACAGCTGAAACACAGCATTAGTGACCTATATTTCAGCAGCTCTATGAACGAAAACAAATACGAATAGTAAAGCTGAATAAAATATTTGATATTCCTGATCGAATATTCGGTTACTTTGTTATAGATAGTACTTGCAGACGTTAATAAATTGGGTTACAGAAATGCTGACGTGGGAAAAGAAATATCATTCTGTAGGTAGATTCAAACTTAAGGCGGTACCCCGAGCAAAACGCCGCGCAAGCCATTTTTTGTGCTGTTTTTCGGAGCTATCTACTCGTTATTTAAAAATAAATATCAATGAATAAAAATACATTAAAATTCTACATAATATTGATTCTAATATGGTAGATTTAGTTTTTTTTTAAATGTTGTATTCAATTTACTAAACTCCTTCAAAAAAAACATAAAAATGAGAAATAATTATTGATATTATGCATCTCCTCGTAGTGTTCATTAATTATTTTTTGTACTAAGACTAATGGATAGACCATTTAATAACGAACATTTTTGTAGATTTTTTTTTTTCAAAAGACCTAAATTTGATTTTATAAAGATTTTATTCTAAAATCTGGGCGTATTCACTACTGTAATTCATGCGTGCGGCTAGGAACACGAGATGTGTTGCGAATTTCAAAGCCGCCTTTTAGTTTGAATCGACCTATTGCTAGGCATTGCCTAGAGTTTTTGGCTCAATCCTCGGATCGGACAGTATAGCTGTTTCTTTTTCATTAAGAATTTTTCTCTCCGGATTCTGAATTTGTACTCGGTTGATGGTAAAAGCCAGTATGTAAGTAAGTAAAAAAGCTAAATTCTTTTATAAATTTCGATTTTTTGCTTAGTTTATCTTGGATATCGCTGACATCGGTGAAGAAAAACCTCGTATGAAAATTTGGATTTATAGTAATTACACCCACTCAGATATATACATATACCACATCACACTAATATTATAAAAGGTGAAAGATCGTGAGTGTGTTTGTATGTTTGTTACTTTTTCACGCTCAAACGGCTGAACCGATCTGGATGTAATTGGCATAGAGATAGATCACAGTCAGGCATAGCACATATGATACTTTTTATCTCGGCAATAGTTCCCTCTGGTTATTTTTCGACATTCGCTGGCAGAGGCAAGTTTAACATACGTTTGAATTCACCAATCTGGCTAGAGCACGCGTGGTAATTATGCTCGTGCTTTTTACAGTGAAAGCACGAGCATAATTACCTAGAAGAAGCCTTTGCTCTGAAGTGGGATAATAGTAACAGTCTCGTATTCTAATTATCTCTCCACGAGAACTTATTTATAACTCTTTGTATATTGCTTCCACGTATGTATTGAATATCAATAAATGTAAATAAACAAAACCCAAAATATAACTGAATGATCCAAATGAGGGTAAAAGCGATCAGAACTATTTAAAAGTTCAATTTAACTTTTCACCATAAACTAAAGGGTTAATGTTTCTGGCTGGTAACAGCGGTAATGTTTCAGAAGGGACTTAAGGGTCAAGCTATTGGCTTCGCACAATTTATTGGGGTGTGTTCAATTATTTGATAACGTCTACAACACTTGATAAATATGTCTGAGGCTTGTACCTACATCAGGCTGAGACAATGTATCCTTATATGGAAACAATACAACAATTGCAACAAAAAAGTCATGGCTAAAAGACAAATCTATTTTGATTTGGTAATGACTTACTTGACTGTATTGTACAACGCACTATTTATTAGTATTTATTTGCAGTTGCCTAATATAAAACTTTTTTTTTATAATCTATCAGCTCGCGCTTGTTGTCAAAGTCAAATATATTTATTTAACTAGGCCAATAAACGGCACTTTTGAACGTCAAACAAATTAAAATTTACAAGTAATAAAAATTGATTCTACCGTGCATTCGGAAAGTAGATTGTTATGGAGAAGAACGCACAAGAAACTCCATAAACGCACAAGAAACTCCACATATTAAATTCACACCACTCTGATTTATCCAATTAGCAATTCTTTTCGCCAGGTTTATTTACACTTTTTCATTTACACTATTTCATAACAAAACTTACATAATATTTTTCTTTTGACAGCCGACCATAGATTTCTATTTTCTTCCGTATTTTTTTAATAAACCACTCTTTGCGCGCGCTCTGTCGGTTGTCTACGGTTTCGACAAAAGATCTTTGAGCATCGCGTTTGTATATATGTATTATACTTACACATACTTTGACCCACATTCAGTGTTTCATTCTATTTTGTTTGTTATTTATATATTATTCTATTTTATTTTATTATATAAGTCCTGTTTCCGTTAGTGTGTCCGTGGCATCAACAGTAGGACCTATCAGAATATCAGCGCAGCGTTATTACTTTTTTGGATATCGCTGCACATGCTGAGATAGGAGCCTTTTTGGTCTCGCACAGGGTTTTTATTTTATTATTGTTTAAGTGTATGCTTATTTTCTCGTGTCTCCTGTGCGGGTCACAAATAAATATTTTTCTTTCTTTCTTTCTTTCTATATGTATCCGTTGTTCGAGCGAAATAAATGCGGATACCCAACACATATATATACACACACAAACACATGCGCACGCACAAACACACACAAACGCATGCACAAAACACACACCTACGCACATACAAATACACGCACTCCTCACACATCGAGAGTTATTTAATTATTATCAAAATATTTATTACTGGGGCTGTCTAAGTTTATGTATGACCCAATTTATAAGATGAAATAAACATTATTTTATTTTTTACTGACTATTAACATCAACCGAGCAAAAGTACAGACTCCATCTCAGAGAGAGACAGATTTCTATTGAATTCATCATCATCTGCCTAGCCTTTTCCCAACTATGTTGGGGTCGGCTTCCAGTCTAACCGGATTCAGCTGAGTACCAGTATTTTACATGGAGCGACTGCCTATCTGACCTCCACAACCCAGTAACTGGGTAACACGGTACCCCGTGGCTATACTGGTGTCAGATCTCAAGCTTCTGACTACTCGTAACGACTGTCAAAGATCTTCATATGACAGCCGGGACCAACGGCTTAACGTGATTTCCGAGGCACGGAGGAAACTCGGTATGTTAAAATGGTCACCCATCCACGGACCGACCTCGTCAAGCATTGCTTAACCTTGAAAACCGTCTATTGAATTATAAAATACTATTAAAAATGTGTTGCGCTGACACTAAGTAAGGTGGGATAAAGTCAGGAAGATAATAATTACTATTGAATTTATATTGACAGTAGTAATTATATTAAACAATACTGTGAAATAGGTTAATTGGTTGTTTCCTAGATTTAATACCTATAGCTTATTTGGGATTGTTTACAATAAAATATTTGATAAAAATATTAGTTTCACTGTTCGGATGTTTGCAAGCTTTTTTTGAAAGCACCAACATAGCAGTCGAAATTCTGATTGATGGAAAAGTTTTTGTAAAATCTAAATAAAATTGTTGCTTTTTAGTGTTCCGTACCCAAAGGGTAAAAACGGGACCCTATTAATAAGAATCCACTGTCAGTCTGTCTGCAACCAGGCTGTATCTCATGAACTGTGATAGCTAGACAGTTAAAATTTTCACAAATGATGTATTTCTGATGCCGCTATTACAACAAATACTAAAAACAGAATAAAATAAATATTTAAATGGGGCTCCCATACAACAGACGTGTTTTTTTGCAGTTTTTTGCGATAATAGTACGGAACCCTTCGTGCGCGAGTCCGACTCGCACTTGACCGGTTTTTAAAAATTGTATTGTCACGAGAAACAAAAGTGTGTGCTAAATTTCAGCACAATCGAACACTGGCAAGTGGATCAAATTTAAATTTTGAAAGCTTGTAAACATATTAAAACGTGGCCCAGAATGTTGAACTTTACCGCAAATTTAATAAACGAAAAAGTCTTGAATTAAAACATTTGGGTTTCCTCAAACACTAATCCTATAACTGTTTCATCTTTCTGTTTTTTCTTTGATTTGTTGCTATGCTGAATAATTTTAAGGAAACAATATTAGCCAGAATCTAACGAAAAATAACAAAGTTAAATTCTATCAACATCAGAGATAGATTAAAGTTTAAAATGTATTAGATTGGATACATTCATTTATTTATTATTTTTTATAGGGAAAACAAACAGCAGTATACTAAAAATATACAAAGTGTCTTAAACATATGACTTAACAAATATACTACCCACTACATTTTCCACAGATTACTACTTACACTAAGACAAACTGATTAGGAAATGTTATTGTAGTCAGGATATGTAGAAACATTAGAAGCTGCTGTTGATCCTTTAAAATTTTGATTGTGTTAGTTCTAAATGTACGTCTGCTTACAAATAATGTGGTGAGGCGTAGCGGTGAGCACACACCAGCATTAGATTTGCAAGAGTCATATTGGGCTTATCAGCGATATCGATTATCAAATGTCTAAAATGTTTGAGATTGACGACGTGACATTTCACCAGCGCATGTCAGTCGCACACATTTGGCCTGCTGAAGCAGCTTTTACGAGTTTTAGAAACTGATCCACTTACTTCTTGACAAAAACTAAAAAATTCTTCCACTTACAGAAAGTTATCTACAGTATACCTGATTGTCATACTGCTTTTAATCCCGGTAATACCCGTTTCCTTTGAGAGGAGCAACAGGAGCGAAGCCGTTAGAAATAGCTAGTATTTTCTATTGTTCTTACTACGGCGCGTAAAGCAATCAGTTGGAGCGTCAATCGACTGCTTACAACATAATCTTCTGTAGTCCGCTCACTGTCAGAGTCACTTCAGTATTCTCTAGTAATCTCAAGGAATCAATCCTCAAGGATTATGGTGCGATCATAAACATTCTTGGAAATTGGATGGAAAAATAGAAAACCGGTCATTACAGCGAATACGTTCTACTTTATCAATCAACGTACCTTTTTATATTTTTGCTTGGAGAAATTCTCATGCATACTGCACTACCACGGGGAAATAGTACAATTATGTGGGACTCCAACCCACTAAAACTCCACGGTGTCCACCTGTGCCTCTTAAGGCGGGAACACGGGCACGCGTTAAAGCAATCACCGCGAACCCGCCGCGGCTGTCCGTCACCAGACCCACCTCTGAAGAGTACCCCCCATCACCGGCGCACCAGAACACACTGTACGCCGTGACCACCCCAGGTCTAAACCAGCACATTGGCGCTAGACGACCCCGTGTACCAGCTCTCCTCTCCCGCCGCGGCCTTCAACCCTGCCGCAATATTGTATGGTTATGGGAGGCCCCATACGACATCGCGGCCTGCTTCAGTTTCGATGTTACCCAGGCGGCACGGCAACCTACTTGTTGGCCGCTACGTCGTCGGCTAATCGGCAAAAGCCCTGACGAGCGGCCCTTCCTCGGGTTCCTCGCTTCACCGTGGGTGACCAAGCCATGACTACTGATCCTCCCGCCTGAACAATGCGGGAACCCATCGGTGGGGATCAATCAATTGACCTAGTCTTATTATTGAGGTCAGCTTCTAGTAAAACTGGATGTTATATTTTCGGGTCAAAAATCCCGACTAACCATTTATCAAGGAGAATGAGAGATCACAGTCACAACGGATTAACGAGCTATCCGAGGAGGAGTCTCGGTTTGAAATGGATAGTCACTACTGGTCATCCAACCACGGACCGAGAATGGCAAGTAGGGTCCGACCGAATCTTTGACTTTAGCCAAAATTGCCTAAAATCTTGGCTGATCATCTCGTTTAGTTGTTTATATACAGGCAACAATCTCTAAAAATCAACATTATTTTATGCACTTTTAGCCAATCATAGCTGATTTTCAAAGAAGAAAAAAAAAATTGTGAGTCGCACAGGAGACCAGAGAGATAAAATATAAAACAATCAATAAAATAAGTTCATATAAATACGAGCCCCATGCGAGACAAAAAATGCGCCCGATCTTATCCAGTCTTATTATACCTTAGGCTTCGGTTTTGGCTTCGACATAAGCTTGTGGCGATAGCGAATAACCAGTATCGGCTTCGGTAAGATATCAATCTTCACTTGGACACTACTTGCGATCAACCCGGACTGCTACTTACCCACTAGCCCTAAAATTATAGTCACCTAATACTACTGATTCTATCAATGGGTTGTGTCAGGTGAACTTCTAAATTACATTAACCCACCAGGCATTCAGTCCCTCAAAGAGGCTTTAATTTCTCAGTAATATTACATTATTCAAGTTTAATTTAGATACAGACAGGAATACCCAAAAACTTGTGTCGAGTAAACTTGTGATGTTTACTAAACTCGGTCCAATCCGAGACAGATATGTAACAAGATTGTTATTGACAATAGGTACATATATTACGTATTCATGAACTTAAGTTTACGTAACGTCTTATTGGTATTGTATCGATTGCGTATTGGCGTTGCTATATTGTTTTGTTTGTTTTGACTGTGTTATTGTTGCAAGTGGTACTGCTGATGAGATTGTGGGTTCGGTTTCTGAGTCAGGCAAAGTGTGTAATATATTCAGCCTGTGAGTGTTTATCTAGCCTTGAATTGAAAGTATATTCTTATCTGCAAAGTACTAATAAAATTGTAATGAATTCAGTTTGTGAATGAGGGTTATAAAACCCTGAAGACTAAATAAATAACTAATTGTTATTTTTGTTACTCTCAAGTGAACTTTTTACTGTTATAATAACAAGATGTGCCAGTCTGGCACGTGGTGTATAAAATGCGGCAGACAGGTTCTCAGCGACGTGGCCTCAGCAAAAGTACGCACAGGGTGCGCACGCTGAAAACGAGGGCCCATATCTCGTGGTAGCGCTCTGCCAGCCGTCCCATCGCATCGTACCACACCGCCCTGGTCTGCGGTTGCCCCTTCGCCAACTTGGAAGAGGCTTGCATCTACGGCCACAGCGGATCCCATAGTTGGATGTGTTGCTGGGGTGTTACGTTGTACAAAGCTGGCTCTTATTTTTAATCTCTTTTATTAACGTAGCTTACGTTTAGCTCTCTGAACTAAACGTAACGTTACAGGTATTATTGTGCTTTCGACTGGAATTGCACGTAAGAATCAGTCTGGAATCTTGTTTTGTGCCCAGTTGATGGCATTAGGCTGATGATTGGACTAAGACATCGCTGCCCAACTCTTCAAGAAATCTAGGCGAGATATTATTTTTCTTTGTTTAGGAGCCGCATAGATTTGAAATAGATTAAAGTAATGTATGCCTGTATTCATACGATTTAAATGTATTGTGATGCTGCTATATTTGAACGTGTAAAGAATAAACACAAATTTCTCAACTTAATAGCATTTCTAATTTACTGACCACAAAAGACGTGGTTTAGCAAAATGTTCACAAATTCTCTCATCGTCAAAACTAGGATTATTTTAGTGTTGTTTGCAGTGGTCTATACACAATAATATTACAAAGCGGTAAAATTGGTTGTTGTTTGTTTATGAAAGGTTAAAGGAAGAACGAATCTAATTACGAAATGGTTTTCCCATACGAAAACTTACAAACGTGTCACCTTTGAAATTTATGTCTTGCGAAACGGGTTATTTTGAACTGTGATAACTACGGCATGACTTGAAATTATAAGTTAAAATCCATATTACTATTATAAACTCAAAAGTAACTGTCTGTTTGTTACCTTTTCACGCCTAAATCACTAAACGGAATTTGATTAAATTTGGCAAGGAGAAAGATGGCATCCTGAGGAAGGACATAGGATACATATTGTAACAAAAAAAAAGTTAGGTAGGTAGTGTAGGGTAGGTACGGTAAGGTAGGTACGGCAGGGTAGGTACGGTAGGGTAGGTAGGTGGGGTAGGGAAGAATAGGTAGCCAGTTGACGGGAGCGAAGCGGCGTGCGCCAGCTAGTAAAAATTATGTTTAAGGCATGCTATTCCTCCTAAAGAATTAGTTATTCATTTGTATGTTTGTTTTATTTGTTCGTAATATCGCCATCTTTATTATAACTCTTAAGAAAATTTTAGTAATTTCTTAAGAAAAATGCGTCATAAAAGGCACGCAATATCTCACTATTAACGAACCCACTAAGTGTTTATGTAGTCTTCTCCCATTAAACTTAATTTTCTTTCGTCTCAATAGACCTTCTTTCTAGTAATTTCATAATCAAATATTGTTTAGGTACCTACGTAAACGGCGCCAGTCGTCCTTGAATAAAAACGACAATAGGACCATGTTCAGCGGTCCGACTAATTCAAAGAGCGTCGTAAAATATAATGGGTAAACAGAAGTATAGCGACGCACGGATAGACTTTTCACGAGCGCTTCCACTTGTCTGCCGCGTAGATTTGTTGATGAAAAGTACTCAAATGTTACATCTTTGTATCTGCTATAAAAAAAAAGAGTTTTAGGGACGCTTTACTTTAAGGGACTTCAAATATTATGTATGTATTTATGTATCTATTATTTAGAATTTGTATGTATTTGTGTTTGTATTAAGAATGATTGTGTTCATTGTTGGTATAATCGCACTACTGACAACCCCATGTCATGTTCAGGTAATCTCTGTTCATGCTTGGTAGCATGGAAGAGATCGCGGCATGTGATAAGGCCACCCGTTGTATGTTTTAAGTTTCTTTTTACTTGTATATTCTGGTGTACAATAAAGTACGTATATATAAATAAATACTGTCAGTATGGTATCTACACAATTCATAAAGCCAAACACGAAGAGTTTGCTTTTCAATAAGTTAAGCACTTGTGCATACTCATACTTTTTTGATGACTGTAGATGGCTGCCTACACTTATGTATGGAAGTGAAGGCTGGGTATGGCAGAAAAGACATGAAAGTAGGATTAATGCAGTAGAAATGCGCTCCTTGTGGAGTATGTGTGGTGTAACTTTAACTGATAGATTGAGGAATGAGGTAATAAGACAACGTTGTGGTTTAAAAGAAGATGTAGTGACTAAAATTGAAAAGGGTATGTTAAGATGGTTTGGCCATGTTGAGAGGATGAATGAAAGTCGACTAACGAAAGGTATTTACAAGGCAGACGTGAATGGAAACGCCGGGAGGGGACGCCCTAGAAAGACATACATAGACCTTATAGGTGATGTTCTTCAGAAAGGCCAAGTGCGCAGTACCCATAACCGGCGTGTGTGTATGACTAGATGTATGAATGTGTGTGAAGCAAAAGAAGTATGTAAGGATCGTAGCAGGTGGCGTTCTGTAGTTTCTGCCTACCCCCATGGGAAAAAGGCGTGAGTTTATGTATGTATGTATGTGTGGATTGTAGTCTCAATAAAATTTTATATATATGGTGATGTAATCCGACTCTTATCGGCTAATAATCTCTGGTTTTCTAACGTCTAGGAATCCTGCCCTATTTCAATATAAGTAGAAGTAAAAAAAATATTGTTTAAGAAATACTGTTCCCTGTAATAAAGACACGACAGAATATAAAGAAAGGAACAAAGAAGTTGAATTTCACTCAAGTGCGACATGAAACAACTGTGAATGTAGATTGCCGAGTAAAACGGCTCAGGCGTCACTAATGCGGCGAAAATATCTAGTTTTAAGGCGCAGATCTTCTCAATAGCTGATTTTAAAATAAGAATGACGTCTAAACGGCTAGTCGATTTTTTTTGAAAAAAAATATGTTACGTTAGAACATTTTCTTAATAATTTGGTCTAGGAAAATTTTGTAATTAATTTGTAAAATTATGTCTAATACGACCAAAAAAAGGACAATCGCACCAAAACCCTAAGCGAAATCGTCACCATCTCTAAGACAATTGAATTATCTACGTTTTGATCTGAGCCTTTTTCTAAGTCATAGAATAATAAGGAAAGTACAAAAAACTACCGAATTTCGGGTCGCGCGGGTGTGAAACGAGGGCGCGTTTTGTTCCATCAAGGTGGTTGGCGCCTTCTTAATCTTAAATTCACTGACAGGAAATGGACAGCCTTAAGCCGCTGGCGCTGGGACTGACAAGAAATTTTGCACAATGAGGGAGAAAACTTGTGAACGATATTTTTTAATCATCCTCGAAAACGGTTAAAATGGACAGAAAGAGTTTGTAAAAGTTCGATATTTTTGCAGGTATATATCATCTAGATGAAGGCTTGTAAAACAGAATTTTGAGATGATCGAATTTTGCGCTCCTTGCTACGCTGCTACGGTCTGGAGTATGAGACGATTGTATGAGCTCGAGGTCTTGCTTAATCTTGGACATTTAATTTCATCTCTATGGTTCCAATTGCAATTTGAACGTAAGTTTGGTTTTGAAAAACGAAAATTATTATGCCATCTCAAGATGTTTTTAGTTGATACTTCGTGAAGTTTCTTTTTTGTGTACTTACCAATACAAGGTGCAGGGCACGCTCCTAAAAAAATAGTCGTTGGAAAAAGTAGTAGCAATCTGGCTTTGAAAAGAGAGATTGCTATAACTTGAAGCAAATTTGTTGCAAAATATAAAACAATGTGCTAGATATGGCAAGTGGTTAGTCACAAACATTTTGGACTATTGGCAATAATAATTATTGTTATTGCTGATAGATGTTCACTTTGTCCAGAGCCAAAATTACAACATTCATAAGTGCCGCTTAGTTGTCGCTGGTTTAAAAAGGCCGTTTTTGTGCTCACCAGTCGGCGCCACTGGCTTTTTTTTTTTTCTATGTGGCGTCTCACAGCTCAGTCAAAGAGACCGACTGCTGCTTAACCGGGCGTTCTTGTGGAGACTAAGCTATATAGCCTCCAGCCAGGCAAAAATTTCTAAACCTAAGCGACAACGCTGAGGGCTACCCCCTGTGGGGTCGGACCTCGGCTCAGGGCGTCGCTGGGGGGACAGCTAACTAGGCTGGATCTTAATAAAGTGATTCTACCATCCGTTCGGAAAAGCCTACGTGGAGAAGAATGGACAAGAAACTCCAATCAAAAGTACTAGAATTTAACTATGGCGCAGCATTACGCGGGCTGGCTTGTATATCTTGACGGGGACGTCGCGGCGGGCCTCGTCAGCGAGGACGGAACGAAGGCGGTCTGTGTTTGCGAATTGTGCTGGTCTCTTTCTTGCTCTCTTGGAACAGGGTAGTGGCGTCATCGGGGGTGGTGAGAGTGAGCCTCGGTCGGCGAATTTTTGAGATTTGGGAAAGTTCATAGCGGGAGACCGCTTGAATAAGGGGGTTACTGTGCTGGCGAGTAATGCCCTTTAATATAGCTGTTAAACGTTGTTCTTACGCGCAAGGAAGCAAAGTTTGAATTAAAATCATTTCTAATGCCGTAGAAGTGCAATCAATCCAATATGCTAAATGCGAAAGTTTGTGAGTGTGTATGTGTGTGTTTGTATGTTTGTTACTTCTTCACGCTCAAACGGCTGGACGGATCTGGATGAAATTTGGCACAGAGATAAATTATAGTTAGGAATAGCAGGGAGGATTATTTTTTTATCCCGAGAGTATGTTCCCTCGGGATAATTTTCGAATTTTATGCGGGTGAAGCCGCTGGCAGAAGCTAGTTAAATATAAAATCCAGTATGCCACAGTTTTGCGCACTCCCTTTTTTCGAAAAAAAGGAGGCTAAAACTCTATTAAAGCAGTGGTTGTTAAAACCCATAGCTGTCTTAATCTGCCATACTTAATATATCACAACAATAAAAAAGTGAAATTGATTTTGAGTAATAAAAGCTAACTTGCATGCATGTGTTAATACGATCAGGTACTTAAATACGTAAATAATTATATTGTACTAAATTTATATTTTTAATTTAACAGTACCCATTCATGTAATCGTATTTCTTTTTTAGGGTTCCGTACCCAAAGGGTAAAAACGGGACCCTATTACTAAGACGCCGCGGTCCGTCTGTCTGTCTGTCCGTCTGTCTGTCTGTCTGTCTGTCTGTCTGTCTGTCACCAGGCTGTATCTCATGAACCATGATAGCTAGACAGTTGAAATTTTCACAGATGATATATTGCTGGTGCCGCTATAACAACAAATACTAAAAACAGAAAAAATATATATTTAAGTGGGGCTCCTATAGGTACAACAAACGTGATTTTTTGCCGGTTTTTGCGATTATGGTACGGAACCCTTCGTGTGCGAGTCCAACTCGCACTTGGCCAGTTTTTTTATATTTGTATGTCAATTGGCAAAACATAACGCACTACCAAATTTTTAAGATCTTACATGTAATTATTGCCTATGTTTTACAAATAAATGATTTTGATTTGATTTGGTAAATAAACTCGCGTTATAAGGCAAAAAACTATGAAATTTGACATTTTGAAGAGTTCACTCTACAGACCCGAACACAAAACTGCGAATTGACGCGATGCGAATTCGCAATTCAGAAAACAGCTAAGCAACAACAAGCAACAAGCTCGTAGATTTTACGATCCGACATCGCACCGCAGTTTTGTGTTTGGGCCCCACACCAAGCGGCAAATTCAAACGCGAATTCATTGAAACTTGATTTGACTTTGACTTTTAGCCCTATGAGAATCTAGTTTTGTAGTTGCAATATAATTGAAGTCAAATCTAATCATGTCAAATGTCGATATAGATAACTAGCTGACCCGGCAAACTTTGTTTTGCCATAAAAAGACCAAACATTTATCTACCCTACCCTACCCTACCCTACCCTACCCTACCCTACCCTACCCTACACTACACTACCCTACCCTACCCTACCCTACCCTACCCGACCCTACACTACCCTACACTACCCTACCCTACCCTACCCTACCCTAACCTACCCTACACTACCCTACAATACTCTACCCTACACTACCATACCCTACCCTACCCTACCCTACTCTACCCTACCCTACCTATATAGCCATGTCCTTTCCCAGGTCTCAAACTATCTTCATACCAACTTTCATCTAAATCGGTGCAGCGGTTTAAGCGTGAAAAGGTAACAGACAGACAGACAGACAGAGTTACTTTCACATTTATAATATTAGTATGGATTCTGACACTTAGGTCAAACGTGTGTCTGATAAAGTACCTGTTTCAATGGCCATTTTAATTAAATCTTCGTTCATAAGCTCCTGTATTGTCACCCTTAATGGAAGTTCATGAGCGATTAATATTCGGCACGTGTCTTCTAATAGCACTTTTAATTTAATTTCAAATTAATATGTGACACTGAAGTGAATGAATGATAATATAATTTAACTTTTATAGAATAGAGGTTTACATTAGGTGGCACCAGTGACCGAAAAACTGTGTGAAAAACTTTTTTACAAAAAAAATACTACCGACTTCCAAATAACAAAACTACAAAGGGAAAAATAACTTTTTTTTTGGAAGTCGGTGTCTTTGGTGGGTACCATTTTTTTTTGCGTTATGGACACCGACTTCCAGAAATAAAGTTATTTTCAAATCAAATCAAATCAAATCATTCTTTATTTGCTCAAACATGAGTACAGTACACACAACAAATTGTCAATATGCAAGATATGTTATAAAAGTAAAATACAGAGCGTCATGTTTGCCTTAGTTTATAATGGCATGCAAATATTAATAACAGAATATAAATCAAAATAATACAATTCAAATCAAAATAATAAAATCCAAAACAAAACAATAAAACTCAAATCAAAATCATAATTCCAAAATGTCATGTAAATCAATTATTCAAAAAAAAATACAAATGTCAATATATCATTCCAGAATGTCAAATTATTAAATTATTATTATGCAATAATGTCAAAATTTATAAAAATATAATCTTATTGTCAGAAAAAAGAAAAACCATTCAATCAATAAAAACTTTTTCAGCTAAAAATTCGGAGACACTATTATTTTTCACTTTTTAGTTTTTCATTTGGAAGTCGGTAGTATTTTTTTGCAAAAAAGTATTTTTATTTTTCCCTTTTTAGTTTTACCTACCTAATAGCAAGTTGTTTATTAAGGTCCCTATAACTCCAGAATAGATTAACCGAATAATATGAAACCTGAACATAACCGGTGAAATGAGAGATCTGTGTACCCCTTTAGAGCGTACTGGCGTGATGTTTTATGTAGCGTACTGGCGTATGTGTATTTTTGTAAAAAAGTTTTTTTTATTTTTCACTTTTTAGTTGTACCTCCCTAATAGGCAAGTAGTTACGTAAGGTACATATAATGCCAGAATGGATTACCCGAATATCATGAAACTGAACATAACCGGTGAAATGAGAGTATACCAAGGTGAACTGTACGCATCTGCGTACCCCTTTAGAGCGTACTGGCGTGATGTTATGTTATAAAATGGCATAAACAATGAACAAACATGCGATTGCAGCAATCCCGAGAGATTTTCCGTTATTTATTGAAGAGTTCTGTTCTATATCTCCGAAGTTCTTCATCAGATATTAACCAAATTAAAATGGGATCAATTTCGGAATATACTCTTTCAAACAAAAAAGGTTTTCAAAATCGGTCCACAATTGACGGAGGTATCGGTGAAAATACATTTAAAAAAAAAAACATACAAGAAGTCGAACATAGAACCTCCTCCTTTTTGGTAAGTCGGTTAAAAATGGTTGTTATGGTATGGAGGTGTGCAAACCTCGATATTAGATATTTGCACTAAATTTCTACAGCTAGAAACGGATAAACGGAAATATCTAAAAAAAAAACAACTTCTTCGGTTCATTCAATAAAAAGTATCAATATTGTCGACCTTAATAGAAGAACAACAACAGTTTTACAACTAGTAGAATTAAAATAACAATAGATTTCTTGGAAGACTCGAAGTGACTTCAATGATGTTAGTATTTTTGGGCTGTTAATTTGTCCACTGCCTAACCTAAATATAAATTTTCCATTACATTCCATTCAATGTCAGCTAAAATAAGCGTAACTGAAAGTTGACATTCTGAATTAATCGAATTGGAATTCAAACTGAAGAATAATAATAGGGCAAATTCAAAGAGACAATAAACCGTCAGTGACTTTATTAATTAAAATATTTTAGTGACTTGATCGTTTGAGACAGAAATCGAAGTACCGGTAGCGGCTAGGGAAGTCAAAATTATTGATGTTTGCGCCTGCGCATTGTACGCTGAGCACAAGTTTCGACTGGCATATACATAATTATAATAATACCAGCTTGTAACTGTCCCACTGTATGTATGTATAGGCCTCTTATCGATAGGAGTGTAGCCTTAGGGGCACTATGGCGCGAGGATTTGGAAAAATTATCGACTGTTTTTTTTATTCTTGAATTTTCCAATTTTATTGCAGTTTCAAGTCCATAAAATTTATTTTAACGAAAATCTAATATTTTTGGTTTTCCTTGCTGCTCATGGTGCCCCTAAGCGTATACTCCTAAAACTCCGGCCCTAAGACGACCCACTCACCCTCTTCTCTTACAGAGAAGGCACGAGCATTGATCACCTCGCTTTCTCAATGCGGTTTGGTGATTTCAGATTTATATGACTGTAAGTCCAGGTTTCCTTACGATGTTTTCCTTTAGCGTTGTCAGCGATGTACAAGTTACACTTAGAAAGCACATATGAATTTGAAACAAGTCACGTCGGTACTTGCCCTGATTTGAACCCACGACCTCACGCAAGAAAGGCGAGGTCTTAGTTACTGGGCCACCATAACTCGTATACATAATACCTAGTCAAAATTATTATTGGCAGTCAATTTCTACGAATAAACGCTGACTTTGACACGTTCGGATTGTATTGAAAGTTTTCACAATGGCGTCTAATAAAACAGAGCCCGCTGAAGGTCGTCTCTGCTATCTTGGTATTGTCAATTCAATAATGTGTACAAATAGACTGGCCTTTCAGGGTGTTTTCCACAATTCCGTTATGTTTTTCCTTTGATAATTAATTAAGCTCATCTGTATTGAAAGGAGGTATCCTGCGGTTCAAATATAGGAATATAATATTACGGTTATAATAATGTTTTTTTTTTAAATTTGTACTTAGTACTCAATAAAAATTCTCTTTCACAGAAAGCACTCCAATGATGGACCCAACGTAAACCGAACCAACCGAGATGGCGGTCATCACATTTTTCATCCTCCTCATCCTCACAGAAATTGGACTATCCACCGAAGATGACAACATATCAGAAACAGAAATAAACAACATAGATCTGGACGATTATATTGAGTATAATAAAACGGATATATACGACATATATAACAATACTAACGAAGAAGCAAACAAACCAGTGAACCATAATAAATGTGAAGTGATCAACACAACCAATACGGACGACGCAGATTATATTCAAACAAATACACTAAATTCTATATATCTGAACAATATTCATTCCAGTTTGACATCAAACTTGATTGAAGAGAAACTGTCAGTTGACGGTATGGAGATAGAGGGAGTGAATCTATTTGATATAGTGAACAGTGACTGTGGGGGAGCTAAAGTGTGCCCGAATGTGACTTGGAATTGGACCAACGAAAATACTATTACAGTTGGATTTCTTGGAGCTTACGGGAGGAGTCAGGTGAGTTTCTATTTTTAAGCTATTTATAGAGAGAGAATTAAAGATATACTGAAACCAATGAGGGCGAATTTTACCCAGTTGTGCGATCAGTACTGAACGCAATTTCATAACGGGTACCTCCTACCTATAGTGTAATTTCAGAATTTATTGTATTTAGTTTTTTTTTATAAAATCGTTCGCCGACTGACCCATTTTCTGATCTACTTCAAATTTTTTAATTAGGAATTGGAAGTTAAGTATAGATCAAACCCTACTTAAGGGTGAGGCCAAACGAACGTTATTTTGTGGGTCACGTAAAATGCGTTGCGGAATTTATGCTGCATTCGGTTTCAAACTAAAGTCTGCTGACTCACGCACATTATTTCAACCGAATTGAGCATCTCTCTAGGGGTGAGGCAAAACGAACGTAATTTTTTGAGATGTTGTACAAACGTAGAATAGCAACTGAAATTAGTCCGTCCATCTGGCAGCCTAACCGAATTTCATTTGAACGTAAATTCCGCTACTCATTTTACGCGACTCACAACTCACAAAATTACTTTCGTTTGGCCTCACCCTTAGTTAGAAAATCAGTTAAACTTTGGCGCTAAATAGGGTTACACACGTTCTTAACTTCTAATACTCAATTAAAAAACCAGCCCTTAACTATTGAAGGTAAAAAATGTTATCAGTAAATATCCTCTATGGCTTTAAGCCAATCTCAGTTATCGTTAACGTTAATAACTATAATCTGAGATATCGTTTACGATAATAACATGTTATAACAACTATATTTTACTTTCCTGGGGTCAAAGAAGGTTCTATTTTTTAGTTTCGTCTACCTTTACTACCCTTTTATAAATGGTCCTTTCTAAAAACATCAGCTTTTACAGTACATCATATGACCATTATTTTTAGTACAGTACCTCGTTTATTTCAAAAAGCCTAGTGACCGCTGTTTTTATATCAACACTAGCTGGCCCGGGCAAACTTTGTTTTGCCATAAAAACACCAAACATTTATCTACCCTACCTACCGTACCTTACACTACCTACACTACCCTACCCTACCCTACCCTACCCTACCCTACCCTACCCTACCCGACCCTACACTACCCTACACTACCCTACCCTACACTACACTACCCTACCCTACCCGACCCTACACTACCCTACCCGACCCTACACTACCCTACCCTACCCTACCCTACCCTACACTACCCTACCCTACCCAACCCTACACTACCCTACACTACCCTACCCTACACTACCCTACCCTACACTACACTACCCTACCCTACACTACCCTACCCTACCCTACACTACCCTACCCTACCTACCCTACCCTACCTACCCTACCCTATCTACCTACCAACTTGTTGAACTACTATACGAATGCAACCAACTTTTGTTTCTACCGGCAGCGTTGATCTAATTAAAATTTAGAACATAAAATTTGCTATTGTGAGTCCACCTTAAAAGATAGACATATGGTGTCACGGACTTTTTTTTAGAACTTTTAAAGAGAAACAATTCCATCATACATGATATTTGCGTAACTTAAACCATTTACGCAGCGCACGCAATGGAAGCTCTCAAAAAGGAATATTTTTTCCCGTTTTTGTAACATTTTTCATTTATGCTCCGCTCCTATTGGTCGTAGCGTGATGTTATATAGCCTATAACCTTCCTCGATAAATGGACTATCCAACAGTGAAAGAATTTTTCAAATCTGCCAAGTAGTTTCGGAGCCTATTCAATTCATACAAACAAACAAACAAACAAAAAATCAAACCTTTCCTCTTTATAATATTATATTAGTATAGATAACAAACGGCGCAAAAAACTTATTGGGAGTTATGTGTTTCACCCGTTTGGAACATTAAGCCCGTGTGCTCATTAAGTTTTTAGGGACATCAGCAAATAGTCAATTCTTAATGTATCCAGGAGTGGCGTTTCTTCGGCCAAAGAATCAGCATTGTCATTTAACGTGGCAATGCTGCAGTCTGGGGGCTTTTCTAATTGATAGCGATGTGGACGAATTTTCTGATGTCCAATAAGTTCTTCCCTTTTTTCTTTTTTTATACGCGCTTGTACAACATGATTATTATCAGTTTGTTTATACTTATTTATTAGGATTATAGTTTGACTAACATTAGGTATTGTTTTCGATTGTTCAAAAGGTTTATTTCGCCAGTACAAATTCCGACTGCTGTTAACTTGTACATACATAGACAATATCTAGCATTTACTGCATAGCCGTTGAAGTTAAAAACCGGAAATATTATTGTCTGCTACGGACCGTAACATTTAAAGCTCTGAAAACAGTGCTTTTTGAACAGTAAGTTAGAATTTTCTTAAATTAGATATTGAAGTGTAAATAGTCTCCGTATGATTTTTCTACAGCTAGTGTGTCGATATTGCTGTCCCGTGGGCAAATGGACATGGACGGGATATTCTCAAAAATTGTATTTTTGTATAAAAAAAATGTAGAAAAACTAGGTAGTTAACTAGGTATCAGCCTAATTTATAAAACTTTTTAAATACTTAAGTAACCATTATGATTTTTTTAAATACTAATTATATACATTACATATATTACATACATTTTTAAATATTAGCAAATAAAAATAAAATAAAAAAAACATATAAAAATATAAAAAATAGTAGCCCACCAGTATCGGGAACAGGGTTCAAGCTACCGGTGGTTAGGGCTCCTGAGAGAGAAACCTCCTTTATTATTATTAACCCTTTTTATTACCTTAACATACATAGAGTTATTCTTAACATTAGATACACAAATATACATGCATTTTATTTTTAGTTAAGGCCCTTGGCACCCGCCAAATATCCTCCAATAATTTCCAGGTTTTTTTGGTCTTCGCTAGTTTTTGCCAGTCTTCTCCAGCATTTCTTTTTACTTCATCTATCTAACGTTCTCTAGATTTAAAAAAATACTAATTACACTCTTTGCGCTGTAGCATGGTGTGGGTGACAGTTGCAATAACATTTTTTACGCATATACGTATACGCATTTTTTTGTAGTTTAACGACATACCATAGTTATATCATATACCATAGTTGCCTGTATGACGTTAAACTACATAAAATTCGTATACATAAACGCATAAAAATTGTAATTGAAACTGTCACCCGAACCATGCTACAGCGCAAAGAGTATAGTATATTCTTAATTCAAACATATGGAGAATTTAAATTAAGAATTTTCGAGGCACTATTTACACTTACCATTATGTCTGAAGGCTGAATATGTGTCTAGTTAAGAGCGGACTCTAGTCAACAGGAATTTGAAAAATTGGTATTTGAAGAAACTATTGCCGTCGCGCCACCTCCAACCTCACCACGTAAAGTGCGAAAGGGACAACTGCAGCTCAGGCTGATTTTACCTACAAAAACTTTGACTAAAAGACGTTTCGTATTCTGCTGTTTTCTTCATGAAAACTGGTCTGATCTAAAAAATTCTTATATCAAAATTTAGAGGAAAAGTATATCTATCATTTCCTTTTTTGTTAAAAACTTATAAATTTTGTCTGAAAGTCTTCTGAACATGGCGGTAAAAACGGGCATTTCTTTCGGATTTTTGGATTGTCATATTTCTTTTTGTGATTATGTTTTGGAAAAAAGGAAATGATACAGGCACGTATTAATTAGACCTAGATTTTATGGAAAAAAATCATTGCTCTAGAGGCATTATCCACGAAGAAAACAGCAGAATGTGTTTGTATGGAGAAAGTCTCACTAGAGTCCCCTCGTAAGGGAAAAAAAGTGCAGTTCACTCAAGTACGCATACTTAAAATATATCAGTAGAAGAAGGCTAATAGTCCACGACTTACTTATCACTATAGATTCCGTACCAAACCGCATAATCAAGTCGGTTGTTATAGGAAAAGTGAGGGAATTTTATAGAAAGAATTATCAATATGTTTTACAATTCAAAAGTATATGGTTTATTTAAAATAATCAAATTTTTCTAGCTCTTGGCTAAATAATAACAGCCGCATGGGTCGATCTTCAAGGTTAAGCAATGCTTGCCGAGTTCGTTGCGTGGATGGGTGACCATTTCAACATACTGAGTTTCCTCCGTGCCTCGGAAAGCACGTTAAGCCGTTGGTCCCGGCTGTCATTTGAAGGTCTTTGACAGTCGTTACGGGTAGTCAGAAGCTTGAGATCTGACATCAGTCTTGCCAAGGGGTATAGTGTTACCCAGTTACTGGGTTGTGGAGGTCAGATAGGCAGTCGCTCCATGTAAAACAATGGTACCCAGCTGAATCCGGTAAGACTGGAAGCCGACCCCAACAACAATTGGGAAGAGGCTAGGCAGATGATGAAATATATTTTTTTTTATTTTGATTTTGATTGGTATTTGAAAGTGAAATATACGTAATAATAAACATTATCACCAACATTGAAGTTCATAGGTCAACAGGGAAGTTAAATAATTCTTCCGAACAAAATTTTGTAAATAAAGCTGAGTTTGGTGACTTCTCATTTTTTGTTTTCCAATATTTTTTCAAACAAAGAACAGTATCTACTCAACGAACTCTAAACAACGATACTCCACTCGATGGGGCAGGTCACATTTATTTTCGCGCCCCCTTTATTTGTATGGGAGCCCTTAAAAACATTTAAAATATTTTTTGACAATGTCTATGAATTTGTGTCAAAAAGATGCTTATACTGTGACAATTTGAAGACTGTAGCTTCAAACGTTTGGCTGTTACAGCTGTGTGACAGATGATGGACAGACAGATGGATATACAGACACGTGACAGCAATTGAATTGGTTTGAACCCTTCGGGTACGGAACCGTAACAAGCTTCATGAAAGAAAGAAAGAAACACCTTTATTTGTGCCAGGCACAAAGCATGCCATTAAAACAAAGGAAAAACTTAAATAAAGAACAACAACAACATGTTAAAATTTATGAACAGATAATTAAGTTTCATAACATCGTATTTTCTCTCTTGGGCCGGAACTACGGCATAATGGCAGTTGGAACTTGTTTGTTTCTCTTACACTTACAAAGTCATCTTATCAGAGTACGCAGTTACGCGTACTTCGCACCTGGCCTCTTAATACTACCCACGTGACCTTTACAATGGACACAAGGTCAAGGTCACTGTTGTTCATCTTGCCTTTATCCGTCCCGGCATTTTCACATACCTTCGTGTTCTTTTGTTAACAGACACCCACTTGCCTTTAAGGCGACTGTGCTGAACAGGTTCACTTAATATATTATTACTTAATATATTGGCTTTTTTCTATCCCTGGAATACCGGAAAAGGAAATGAACTGTTCTCTATATTTTGTCGAGTTGTGTGATGAGGTACATTTATGTTCTTAATAGATGTTTTTGTTTTCTTATTGCAGATTTATCCCATTGTAAAAGCTTTTTTGTGTTCATAAGTAGTAACCCCTTAAATTATAAGACAATCGTTTAAGCGATTGGTCTTCCTCGAAATACAAAATTTTCTTATTATTATTTTTTGAATTAATTAGAAGTTGTTTAACTTAAGGCCAAAAATAACGTACAGAACATTCCTTTAAGAATTATAATATTATTATATTTACTAGCGGATGTCTGGAGGTTTCACATAGTTCCCGTTCCCGTGTGAATACAGGGATTAAAAGTAGCCTAAGTCACCCGGGGATAGTGTGGCTTCTCAACGGTGAAAGAATTTTTGAAATCGGTCCTGTGGTTTTTAAGTTTTTTCGTTACATACAAAAATACAAATCATTCCTAAACAAAATAAAAATAAAAATATTAGATATAAATAGATTATAAATTTTTATTAAATATAAATAGATTATTCTATACTAATTCTTTACCGTTGCGAATACAATTTTGAGATTTCGTGAAATAGTGGTCAAGCGCGAGCCCATAATATATAAAAATAAAAAATTCTCTGATAATACCTAAGAAGCTGCGAGAGCCGCTGAAGTTTGTTGGTTGCGAGAAGAACAGGACGGGTTGTTCGAAGAGGTCTGGTGCCATCTGTGATGAGAGAGCCTAATTACAAAAACAATACCTAAGATCATTCATCTAAAGTGTCCTTAGAGTATCCCTCTTAAGAAAGTCACACACTATAATTTATCTTCAAATAAAACCTTCACAAGTTAGGTGTCCTTATTCAGCTGCCACAATTGAAAGTCCCATGTCAGTAGCCTACGAGAACTATCAATCTCAATGATTTAATGAGTCCGTCGTGAGTTTGTGACTGACAGTGTGTCCGTGAGGAATTGACCGACTGACGTTTGGTATAATGGTTTGACGTATGATGTTGGCTTTCCCTTAGGTCGTTTGTTCACGAGGCACCGATTTGCGGTAGCAATTTTTAACACACGACACACTGCATATGGTAAGTCATCCGTTCGTTTGTTCACTAGACACGATTCTGCAACGACACTGCAGTTCACTTGTATGGTTTTATAAGCGTGTAAGTGACGAACCACGCGTTAGCCGTGCTGTGTGCACAGAACATATATACCCTAAGCCGGCGGTGTGTCGTTAAAAGTGAAGTGAAGTTATGCACACATATTCACTTTATGACATTATTTTAATTATCTAATTTATTAATCCACGTCCATGTGTCACTAGCGGGGTGCCAACTGAAATTCAGCGCTGGGTGTCTGACGCCCATCAAATGCTGAGTTGGTAACCCTTTCGGTATAGGCACGCTCGGCGCAATCATTCTTAAACCTTGTTTGTACTTTTTTACTATTTTTCTCTGTTACTTTGTGATTGTTGTTGTTGTGTTGTGTCTATGTCGAATAAATGTTTTCTATTCTATTCTTTCTTATTCGTTAATAAGCTCATATCGGTTTTGTTCAGCCGCTAAATCGTCACCGCAAAAAAAACGCGGCGACATAGGGGCATCGATGACATAGCCGAAAAATTGTATGGAAATCGTGTCTGTTGCGGTGACTTGCAATGAACAAACGGTCCATACAAATATATGGAGATCTGAATCGTGACCACATTTTGCGGTGGCGTCATCGCCTCGTGAATAAACGGCCTTAGAGAGTAGGCTAAAAAGCAAAAGTAGCGAACTCGAAGTGTTGAGGAACTGATTTACCTATGCATTAATATACTATGTCTTCAGTGGCCTGTAATAATTAAATTATTTATATTTATACGAGATGAGTTTCTACACGGGCCGTATTTTAAGTATGCAGCAAATATTTATATATACTTTATTGTACACCAAGATAAGACAATACAAAAATAAACATTAAAATTAAAACAAACATACAACAGGCAGCCTTATCGCGCTCTGCGATCTCTTTCAGGCAAACTTGAATGGATAGAGGTAGCCTGGACACGGTATGGGGTTGCACTTGGTGCCAATTTCAAAACATACAAGTATTAGGTACTAAGTAAAATTAGGTACAAATATAACCTGACTCCGCAGTCAAAAGAATGTCAAGATTTCTGGAATGAAATTATAGACTTGTCACAATGAAAACCCAAGTTAAGGTTGAACTAGTCGACGGCACGAACTATTTTGTGCGCGGGGTTAAAATGCATGCTATCTTATCCGACAACACGTGCTAAAGAGATAGATGCTGTGATAGTGGAGCAATCGCTAGACTACGTATGTATGGAAGAATTTTCGACTAGTGTAACCTTAAGTGAAGCCTTTGCCAAAAACTTTTCAACGTTTGTCGACGTCCGAGCCGTCTCTTCATAAATGCTATCAGGTTGAAATTTGAATGAAATCATAGACCCATCACAATGAAAACCCAAGTTAAGGTTGAACTAGTCGACGGCACGAACTATTTTGTGCGCGGGGCTAAAATGCATGCTATCTTATCCAACAATACGTGCGAAAGAGATAAATGCTGTGATGAGCAGTAAGAAGCTATTTCGCGTACGAAATAGCACTTTTGCAAATATTCATCAAAATGCATGACGATTTAGGACGAAAACGAGCGCGCGAAATCTTTATAAACAGACCTTTGGGAGTCTAGATATCATGAAAAAAACACTAAATGTATATTTTCAAAATCAAATTATTTGCTTTGTTGAATTACTAATCTATCCCTGTATGGAGGCCGTTTTGCAATTCTCCTTCTTCTTATGGTATTTATTGCCGCCCAAAGATGAGTTAAAATTAGTGTTAAAATATGGAACTTTCGACGCTTATAACTTTCAAACATATATTTTTTTTACTTTTTTGCTTCCATACAGGGCTAGATATTGATGAGACAAATTGATATATTTTTTTTTATTTTGAACGTACATCGTCAAACAGTGGAGCAATCGCTAGACTACGTTTGTATGGAAGAATTTTCGACTAGTGTAACCTTAAGTGAAGCCTTTGGCTGAAAATAATTGATTCAATTCAAAATTATTATTTTTTTTTAAATCCATTTTTTAAACCGGCCGTTAATGGGCGCTTGAACCAGTGCAATAATTCATTATCCAGAAACTAGTTATTAGACTACTGGCCACAGATATACGAACATAGAGTGCTGAATTAACATCCCTCGTCAATCTAAAGCCAAGTGAAGATAAAGGATATTAATCTATCTTTTTCAGCTTTAATTAGATAGATACTTTTAATTTCAAGACTCATTAGAGTGGCGCTCTTAATATATCTTAGAATCCGATTTCTTTTGCTACAAAACATAAAAGAATATTGAAGACGTTGCCTAATAATTTGTCAAGAATTTTCTTTATTTAGGAGTTACTCTTGTTCATGTTACATAAGAGAAGTCCTTTACATAAGGAAATGTAATGAAGTCTTAGAAAATTGAGAGACTTTGACCTTTCAACAAGCAATATATTATTCGTTTTTTAATTAAGTTTCTCTTGTAATGTTTACGAGTATCTCAGGAGATATACTTAAAAGTGCCATTTACTTAATTAGATTAATGAAGTATAGAGAGGCCTTATGTTAAATAAAGACTTTCTTTGACTTTTTATTCTTCTTTCTCCCTTCCAATTAAATTCAGAAATGTACATACATTTAATGTCTCTTTCACATTAGTGTAGATAGAAATAAAGAGGGGCATAAGTTATGTCTTTATTATTTGTAGGTTGAGCTACTATTAGAGAAGTGGTGGTCCAGTAGTCACGGCCACGACTTTCAAGTTGTAGGTCGTGGTTCAACTTTATGTTTTTTTTTTTTTATTTTTTTTTTTATATCTCCGTCAATTGCGGACCGTTATGGAAAATTCTTTTTTTTATGTGATAGAGTATGTTTCGAAATTGGTTTAATTTGGTGAAGGTCTGATGAGAACTTCGGAGATACACAACAAAACTCTTCAATAAATAACATTGAAACTCTCGGGATTGCTGCAATCGCATATCTGTTTGTTGTTTATACCATTTCATAACATAACATTACGCCAGTACGCTCTAAAGGGGTACGCAGATCTCTCATTCCACCGGTTATGTTCAAGTTTCATGTTATTCGGTTAATATATGCTGGAGTTATAGGGACCTTAATAAACAACTTGCTATAAGGTAAGTAAAACTAAAAAGGGAACTATAAAAAAAAAATGTTTACAAAAAAATACTACCGACTTCCAAATGAAAAACTACAAAGTAAAGAATAAATTAACTTTTGGAAGTCGGTGCCCAATTGTATCTACGAAAGACACCGACTTCCAAAAGTTAAGTTATTTTTTACTTTGTAGTTTTTCATTTGGAAGTCAGTAGTATTTTTTTGCAAAAAAGTTTTTTTTGTAAATTATTTCATAGTCACTGCTCTCATAACGGTGAAGGAAAACATTGTGATGAATCCGGCATGTATTAGAACGACAAATACGAAGACATGTGACATGCACTGGACCCGCGTTTTTGAGTACGGCCAATTGCCTCTCACAGAGAGGAGGCCTGCACACACAAATGACCAAATGTGAGTCTAGGGTCAAATTATTAACTTTTGCATGCCTCTTTGTAAAATATGGCCGAACCTACTTTTTAACTGTTTATCACCATGTACTGTACTCATATTTACAAAATAAAGAATCACTTACTTACTTACTAAGTGCGGAAACGGGGTCCATCTATCCTATCCTATCCTGAGATACTATTATTATAAACTGTAGCTGCCACTCCGCACGCTTGGTGTTAGTACTTATACCTGTACGTAGTATAGTGTATAGAGCTATTCTGGGTGCATCGTCCTCTCATATATTAATGTATATACGTATGTAAATATTGTAAAACACCTATTTTTTTTTTAAAAGAGTATGTATGGAGTTTCTTGTGCGTTCTTCTCCATAACAATCTACTTTCCGAATGCACGGTAGTTTTATTTTTATTACTTGTAAAGGAGAATGACCAAAAGTGGTACCAAAAAGTCTCACGCATCAAGACCAAAATTTTATAGTAATTAGTTTCATATTTTTTTAGGACATTACGCGTCGCGGATTTGATTTTTGAATAGGGAATTTACTTTTGAGTTTAAAAGTATGGATATTGTTTTACTCTCTATAAATGACGTCCCGTTTCACATGATAAATGATTAACGTAACCTTGATTTTTGAAAGTGTCATGATCACTGTAAAAAAATTATACGTTTCCAATTCTACATTAATTAAAAAAACTAGAATAGAATCTTATCATTCATAAAAGATTAGGAATCATTATTGGTTTGGATGTTCACAGCAACCAGTCATAAAGATGTAGAATGCAATAGAATCGATTTTTGATGAATATACTTACCAGTAGGTAATGGTTTCTTTTGTTTAATAAATAACTATAACGTTCATGTATAACGTGTCTATAATAAAATACTTCGTTGATAGTGTCGAACAAAATAGACCTAGTTTTTGATGTTATTTTCGATTTTATGAAATAACTCCGAAACCCGGGTTTTGTTTTCAAAAATAAGTTTTGTAGGAGTTAACATGGTCAGTGTAGTCTTTACAAAACAAAGTTTGATTTTGATGCAGCTTGGTACGGGATTCCATACATCGATGAGCATTCTCCTTTTGATTTTAATTTGTGTGACGTTCAAAAGTGCCGTTTATTGGCCTAATTGAATAAATATATTTGACTTTGACTCTGACTTTACTTCTTCCAATATCTATAAAAAATATAGCATATGTGTTATTCTGATGTATATCTCTCTATATTTCTGTAAAGTTTTATCAAAATCTGTTCAGTAGTTTTTGCGTGAAAGAGTAACAAACAGCCATCCATCCATCCTCACAAACTTTCACGTTTATAATAGTAGTAGGAAGTAGGATGTCAGTGTTTGTATGTGATGCTTGTACGGCTGGACGAATTTGGACAAAACTTATACTTTGGATTTAGTCCAAAGGTTGTCTAGTAGATATCGCTGTCAGCGATAAGACCGCCATTGTACTCATAGATTAAAGATTTTGTAAGAGATGTGTAAATATATAGTGTACAATCATCATCAGCCTATTAATGTTCCCACTGCTGGGACACAGGCCTCCTCTCTATGAGAGGGAATGGGCCGTAATCCACCACGCGGGCCCAGTGCGGGTTGGTGGATGTCACATTTCTTCGATTTTTTGGTTCTAGGAGATGTCGGTTTCTTCACGATGTTTTCCTTCACCGTTTTGAGAGCAGTGGTGAAGAAATAATTTACACAAAGTAAAGCGCCTGCCTGAGCTCGAACCCACGACCTACAACTTGTAAGTCGCGGCCGATACCACTAGGCCACCACTGCTCTAGAAAGTGAAGACTGCTCTTAAAATATATATCTTTCTATAGTGTACAATAAAGTATATTATATACTAAACTATCCCAAATTACACACTATAGAATAGAATATAAGTTTATTTCTCTCAAAAAGGTAAATTTCGGTAAATATTATCTAGTTTACAGCAGATTCAAACCTTTGTGAGAGCTGCAGTCTATACTAGATTCGAGACCTGTGTGGTAGATCTCCAGGCTCACACCCTTAAAATTACAATACTATGGTGCACTTACGTACTACAACAATGTGAAAGTATCAAATTGAAAGGAAGAGATAATTATACAAAAACAAAAGGAGATGTGCCATGTGTGTCTTTGGAGAGTGTTGTGTCCGTGAGTGCAATACAAGTCCTCACCCTAGTGTCCGTGAACACCAGGCGTGAACAACTTGCCCGAGAGTGTGTGTGCGTGTCTGTGTGTGACAAGGTGAAACATGCTCTATGATGGAGGTGAATATTTCCGGTAGGCGAAGTTATTGTTGTTGTTACTATCGGGATAAAACTTTTCCTGTTTTCTAATATAGGACACGTTTATCCCGATAGTACGTTTCCGTTGAAGGTTTCGACCAAAAGCTAGTCCTTTATAATTTTAGACGGAATAAAACGAAAATAATTACATTTAACAATTTGATTTTCTCATCTTTGAAGCATATTTTTTTCAGCACTTGATTTACGGGCCCTTTCATTAAGAAGCCTGAAGTGGAGTGATTGCTATTCTCAAGCATTAGTTGCTACATTCCAGGGCGATTGGCTTGACTTATTGCTTCTATTGTAGATAGTCCTGAGGGGCAATTTTTTTATTTTTAAAGAACATTCGCATTGCAGTCGCAATCTGCAGAAACACCTCTAATTTAACTACAGTACAAACATTTTCATAATGTCCCTCGGCAAACTTCGTGTTTCGGCAGTCATCGGATTAATATCAGTTGCCATTTGCACTTGGTGCAGACCGGACGCTCTCAATCAACTTGGAAGTGTATAGAGTTGTTAATACTCTTTTAATATAATGTAATTTATATAAAATAAGCTCCAAAAATTGTACTTCTGAAAACTAAAAAAACACGATTTAATGGTAAATTGAATTAAAAAGTCGCTAATCTTGAAGATCCTGGTAAGGATAAAGGAACAAACTATTTAAATTATTGCATTTTCATCGGTCCTTGATAAGTGTGCAAAGTTTCAAATCAATCCAACGTTTTGAAGGGGCTGAAAACCACGTCAAAAGATTCCGTTACATTGATACATAGATACATTTATACCAAGCTAATAAAAGCGCTTTAAAAAGGTAGGAAAGCTACTAAAGCTAATAGTTTTACAGGTTTTTAAATTTCACACGAAAAGCAAAACAAAACAACAATAAAGTATTAAAAAAGTTCTGAATTGAAATTATTATACACGATAAATCTAATAATTGATGGACATGTAAATTAGCAATCGTTTGTATTCGGAAATGCGATGATTGCCGAGGGACAATAAGAAAATAGTTGAACTGTAGACACGTTTGGACAAATTTTTGACATTGATTGTTGCCGAGATCATATTGCAACTTGAATTTTACCGTTTTATACGTACGTACCGTACGAGAATTGGCCATCTGATTTATTTATCTATACAAGCTTCTATATGCATATATAGCTTCTACTTTTGTGGAGGCACACAAGGAACAAAATTTTCAATACAAATATTAAAACCTTACTTTCCTATTGTAACTTTTTACTTACCTATTTATATATTTATATAATTTAAATAAAAAATATATTAATTAGTCATTGTGGGCCAAGGTTTGTATAGTGCTTTACTCAAAAATGCAAGTACCTAATCTTAATAAAACCAGCAAGTAATTTAAATAAAAAATATATTAATTAAGTAACTAGAACCGACTTTCCCGGTTTGATATTACTAATAGTTTGTGATATTATTGAAAAGAAAAACATTTTCGGATAAAGATTTAGATTTCCTACTGATTTTCCACTGCAAAAATTTGTCATATGCAAGCTTAAATTTTCTTTTGAGTTTCGTAGTATCAAATTTTCGACCACTAAAAACACATTGAGTCGGAAAAAATTTCGCTTTAAGAGCTCATTTTTAGCAAAAAAGTCACTAAATAAAGACAAAATTTTCGCTGAACCGCGCTTTTGTTACTTCTTTGTATTTTTTTTGAGCATTGGTAGTTGGAACTATACAGCCTAATATGGAATAAAATCTTTTTGTACCTATCTCTATTGATACAAACAGCTGTGTTTTAAATAAAATCTTTTTTGATTTGATTTTTTAAAACGTTGAAACGTCAAAATAGCGGCCGGCAAAACATTGCTGGCCTGTTAGAGCGGCCAGCAAAACTTTGACGGTCGCTCCTTGAAACGATTTCTGAAACCAGAATTTGAATTTGAGTTTTCTCCAACTATACATTTGTGTGAAAATCTGTTAAACTTTAGCATTAAAGTGCTTTGTTTGTTGCATTCTTAACTCCATATTCTGAAATTAGAAATCGGTCTTCAGTAAAAGATTTTTTTTTGTTAATTTCTACTTAATTTTGCATATGATGCTATATATATACTTATGCTATATATACATACTTAATTTTGCATGTGCATGTACTTAATTTTGCATGTGATACTTATGCTATATATATACTTAATTTTGCATGTGCGAACCGGAAGACGATGCGTTGGAAGGCCTCCCGCTAGGTGGACCGATGACCTGGTTAAGGTTGAGGGTTGCGAGACGCACGGGATCAGTCAACGTGGTGACGCCTGGAGGTGAAATGATGATGACTATGATGAAGTTTGTAGCCCACGACAGATTATAAAAGCCGGTTTCTGAATAGGAAATCTGGTTTAGCAATTTGACAAGATACAGTATAGCATACCATCTATAATATTCTCTCTGCTGGGCCACCGGCCTCATTTATTTGAGAGAAGTTTGGCTGGTCCACGTAGGCCTAGGGCGGGTTGGTAGATGTTTGTTTTTTACATCGATGTTTCAGTTTTGGTTTTTGCCGGTTTCTTCACTATGTTTTTTTTTCACCATTTTTAAAAGAAATAAATTACATAAACTTATATGACTGCCTAGGTTTTCGAACCTAGGCAGTCGTATCAGTTTGTGTCCCAAGACCTTCAACTTGTAAGTCAGGACTGTAACTATTGAGCTACAACTGCTTTTAACCGAATATTTAATGGAATTGATTAAAACTTTAGGAAGAAATTTGTTAAACACTAACAATGAAAGTCGCAAATTCGTAGATCCAATATTCAGAAATTTCTTCGTATTGTTGATAAAGTATTCGTTTTTCTAGTATCCGAGTAGTGAAAACGGACACAAATAATTAATGTTTTGAGCCTATAATAATATTGGTGCCGACCGCGGCTATGCCCGCGTGATATTAGTACTTCTCCCTATATCTTTATAAATTATAGCCTATGTGTTATTCTGATGTTTAAGCTATATTTCTGTAAAGTTTAATCAAAATTCGTTAAGTAGTTTTTGCGTGAAAGAGTTACAAACATCCATCCATCCATCCTCACAAACTTTCACGTTTATAATAGTGGTAGAATAATTAGAAATAATATTTTCTTTTTAAACTGAACACTTAATAGAATAATAAAAGTGATGAAGATGAAAGATCGATTCTTAATTCGGATCATGGCTTAATACATTGTAACAGCCTCATGGGTTGATCTTCAAGAAACAAATCATGCTTAGGTGGGCCCTTAGGTGGATGTACCTTCTAAAACCTTCTCCTCTTCGGTTATGTAAAACCCCTCCGTATCTCGAAATGCACGTTATGCCGTTGGTCTGACGACTAGTCTTGATAAGAGGTATCCTGTTACACTCTTCTTAAAATCTCGGCAAAAAAAAAAACTGTTTTTGTTTTTTTAAGCGTTGCCACGCTAGGAATTTGCGGCATTTTGCCTGTATCGTGGATGCATTTACAAACATATAAACTCACATACAGAAACAACCAGACCGGAAAAACTAACTGTAGTCCATACAAACATTTGTTCCGTGCGGGAAACGAACCCACGACACGCAGCGCAGCAGCCGATCGCTCAACCACTGAGCCAACCGTGTCTTCGTATTGCTACACTTCCGTATTTTTTCAATGTGAAAACTTCTTGGAGTCCCTCAATATTCACACAAAGTGAAAGAAGTTTTTCAAAACTTCCTGTTCGATGACGAATGCACACAAGCGTGTAAGCTCACTAACAGGCACGCTCTATTTTCAGAATATATATGTATAGAACCTTGGCGATAAAACCCTTGAATCATGACAAATATAACAATTTTTCGCGACATCAAAAGCGTTTCATTGCTAACTCTGGCGTAAAAATAACATCATTACTTACGTAAAGAATTCATTCATATCAAGAAAATAAAGGCACAGAGAAAATAAACTTACGTGTAGGGTGCTAATTAAGGCAGCTTCTTTAAAATGTCATTCTCGTCTGCAAATATATTTAGTTGTCTAATTAATTAATAGGTCAGCGACAAACTTTTAGCGTCTAATAAATGGTTTATAAGCGACCATATATTGTAAAACAAGCTACTGTTAATATGACGCAACATGGTGATAATTCTTAAGCAACTAAATTTGTGATATGTCTACTCATTGCTAGCTTCTAATAAGTGTATCAACTTCATCTATAAAATAATATCAACGTACTCTAATTTCATAGAGTCACCTTTATTTTTATACTTTAGCATAAGTAATTGATGAGTGAATCTACTATATTTGAACATAAAATTTCCTTATTATTGTCATCAAATAATGGTCAATAAAAGCTATAATTTCATGTATTCGCCTATCTATTTATAATGTTACCATATGTAATTGACTATTATACCTACCCAAATGAACATACAAAAAATATTGTTATCATAAACAAACATCTGCAACTCTGTGTTTGTTTGTGTTTGGACACACCTTAGGGAAAATTAAAACCAAACAACTATTTTATTTGTAAATCAGATAATTTTAATGGCAGTAGCACAGGTTTTTATGTTAAGTATAATTGTACTTATGTCCTAAGTTACAATAATGTAAGGCAATCAAATAATATATAACATTGTTATTTGTCACTGAATAATCAGCGCAGGTTGTGCTTTACCTGGTCTCCCACGCTTCCTCTTTACACCTATTTTTTGTGGAGGGGGGGAAACGAAACAAAGTCGACGGAGCCCCGCTGCGCAGGGCTCCTATTTCTGTCTGCAGGGTCTAAAGTAACCTAACATGAAGGAGATGACGGGAGCTGAGTTCGCTCGCTTTGCTCGCTCACTTCAGCTCCCGTCATCTCCTTCGAACCTAACCTATCCGTGTCGGGGTGCCCTAAGCTCCCGAGCTCGCTTCGCTCGCTCTTGGACTAATTCACATTTATTTTATATTTAATTGAATAATTTGTGTGCAAATCAGTATTTTTGTTTTACGGTGAGTAATATTGTTTTGCAGTAGGTTATTAGTGGAGATATTTTGTTTGCTTAAATTTCTAAATAGAGGTGCAGTTAAAAATTCCCCGTAAACAAATACACGTGTACTCGTTGCTGCACGCACCGAATAGAGCTCGCTCATTGGTGCAAATGGCCGGTCGCGCCCCTCTGATTCCCAACGAGCGTCAGGTACCTACACTCCCGCGCTTGTGTTGCAAACTTTCACGAAAAAAGAATATGATTTATTAATTTAGTTGTTGAATGAAAAACTTTGATTGCTAATTTTGAGGCTGGAATTTGATTTTATTAGCAGACAGATGTTGAATCTCTAAAATATATAAAGTAGCTCACTTACAACATTAGTCGCTGAGTTATCAAATCAGAAGTAAATATATTTATCGGTAGCTCGGAGTCATATTAATTTACGCTCGTAAATTGACGCTGGTTTTTTGAT
Source organism: Orthosia gothica (assembly GCA_949775005.1). Lineage (NCBI taxonomy): Eukaryota > Metazoa > Arthropoda > Insecta > Lepidoptera > Noctuidae > Orthosia > Orthosia gothica. The sequence continues at coordinate 20,125,297 of OX459034.1, forward strand.
ATTCTGTTGGAGTAGTAAAGATGATGAATTAATATAATTAAAGCTGTTCTATTAACTCGTCGCCCACATATAAAAAAAGACGCTAGGTTGCAGGTGCTAAAGAAAACTTTTGTTGCCACACATATAATTTCCCAATATAAATACACTAGCTGACCTGGCAAACTTTGTTTTGCCATAAAAAGACCAAACATTTATCTACCCTACCCTACACTACCCTACCCTACCCTACCGTAACCTACCCTACCCTACCCTACCCTATCCTACCCTACCCTACCCGACCCTACACTACCCTACACTACCCTACCCTACCCTACCCTACACTACCCTACCCTACCCTACCCTTTTTTTTTTTTTTTTTTTGGTAACGCTGGAAAAAATGCATTACGCATACCCGCCCATTGGGGGAATGGACGGGCTATGTGGGACTCCCCGGGCAAGCCCGGTATACCCACTAAAATAAACCAGCGCACTCCCGCATCGTCTGTGTGGAGGAGGACTGGGAAACCGGCACAGCCTTTACGTCCAGTCCTCCGCCGACGACTGCCCACCATAACGGGCCCCGCACGCCCCTCCCTCAGTGGAGGGGCCCGGGAATGACCGTGAGTGCTCGGCCATTCCCGCCCGACGAGGGTGGTGAGGCTTCGTCGCAAAATGTCCCATTCGCAAAATGTCCCCTAGTCGCAAAATGTCCCTTTCGCATAATGTCCCTTTCGCAAAACGTCCCTTTCGCAAAATGTCCCTTTCGCAAAATGTCCCTTTCGCAAAATGTCCCCTAGTAGCTAAATGTCCCTTTCGCAGATGCAGACGACAGGTGCCCCCGCACCTGCCGCCCGCTAATCACCACCAGGAGGTGGGCGCAGGCGATCGTACAACCGCCCTCTCCCACCCCCACCGCTGCCTCCTTTTGCGACATGGCGTCCTCGCAAAAGGAGGCAACCGCCGCCCAGGCCTCCCCGCTCCCCAGCATGGAATTCACCACACCGGGAAGCGAGAGGACCTGCCTGTCACCTCCTCAGGGCATGGCGCAGCTACGCCCCCGCTGGGCACACCTAGATGGTGTGCCGCGCCGTGCCCTTCACCGCGCTGGACCGTATGGTCCCTTACGTTGCGGCATCTGACCCGCGAAGGCCAGATGCCGCCCTCCGCGTGTGCGGCGAAGCGTCGAGACCGACGCTCCGCCGCCTCCTCCTACCACCGACTTGTCCCTGCCGACCATCCCACGTCAAAGGAGGGTCGGCAACGACAAGTCACCACCTCCTCGTGGGCCCACTTCCCGCCCCCGTGCCGCGGCCACCCCCACGCACAGGAGAGATTCCGGGCTACAGAGCCAGGTGCAGAGCGGGCAAAGCCCGGATGCAGAGCCGGGCAAAGCAGGGTGCAGAGCTGGTCAGTGCACTCGGGGAGCTCAAACCGCACGAGCGCCGAGTGCAAAGCCAGGTGCAGAGCGGGCAGAGCCGGTCACTGCAGAGCCAGGCAGTGCAGGGTGCAGAGCTGGGGTGCCCCGGTTGAACAGGTTTTCAAGGTCCGAAGGCGAGAACACCCAATAAAACAAACGCACTGTTTTAATTAGGACTATTTAATTTTCCAGACGTCGTACAAAAATAATCTAAAACTATATATGGTTTCCTCGGTAACATAACGATAGCGCGATCTATTTTGATCCTAACGCCATCTAGGGAAGCGTCAGGTAAACTTATGCACTATGAAATATTAGACATACCGCCCACCAAGGACATATTTCAGAATGTCCTTCTCTTAATCTAAACCGCCCACCATGCAACATGTCTAATAATATGAGGTGCACAGATACAAAATTTTAATATAATAGTAACATACTATAGAAAAGACAAAAAACATTATGAACTATACATATTCTTAAATTATATCTTACAAACACAAAGTTTAAGTTGCTACAGGAAGAATAGCTAATTTCGTAATAGGTCTCTTTATCAGGGAATTTTTAGTTTTAACAGTAACGACTCGAGTGATTCCGTCGGGCCCAGGATGTTTTAACTCGATCTTCCCCAACAACCACTTACCAGGAGGTAAATCATCCTCTTTTATCAGAACTATGCCGCCTATGGCTGGTTCTGGATTTGTGTGAGCCCACTTATGGCGTTGTAAGAATTGATTTAAATAATCTTGTGACCACCGCCGCCAATAGTCCTGTAACATTCTTTCGGTAAGTTGCCACCGTCTGAGACTGGAAATGTTAGCCCTTTCGAAATTTGAATCAGGTACTAGGACGAGTGGTTCCCCAACCAGAAAATGTCCCGGAGTTAACACCGTTAACTCATTTTGATCTACACAGGAAAGCGGTCTCGAATTGAGGCACGCCTCAATTTGTGTCAATACCGTCGTTAGTTCCTCGAAAGTTAATGTAGAGTTCCCTATAACCCTTCTGAGATGGTATTTGATGGACTTTATTCCTGCCTCCCATAGACCGCCGAAGTTTGGAGCATGAGGAGGAATAAAGTTCCACTTTGTACCATTATTTGCCAAGCACTCAACCAATTCGGGAATGAATTTAGAATTTTCTTCATTAAATAATTCCTGCAGCTCTCGCGCAGCACCAACAAAATTTGTGCCGTTGTCACTGTGCAGTTCTGCACAATGTCCACGCCTCGCTACGAACCTCTTAAAAGCAGCCAAGAAACATTTGGACGTCATGTCACTAACTGCTTCGATATGAATCGCTCGCGTAGACAGACAGATGAAAAGCGCAATATACCCCTTGTACGACTTATTACCACGTCCTTTGATGAGAAAACACTTCAATGAGTTACTTGTCTTGTTGGAAGGAAATAAGTGTAATATAGATATAATAATACTAAGTGAGATAAATATAAAGAAGGAAGAACTATCATTATACCAGATATCGGGCTATAACACATACATACATACGAGAGAAACTACCAGAGGAGGAGGAATATTGATATATGGAAAGGATAGACTTAGCTTCGATGCTAAAATAGTAAAGACTGACGCTTTAGAAACACTGCACGGTCAGCTTAGAACGGAAAAGGAGATAACGCACATAATTGCTATATACAGACCACCTAAGAAAAATAAGTTACTGTTCATAGAACAATTGAAGACTATCATAAGATCTATTCCTATATTTGAAAACGTTGTAGTGGTTGGCGACACAAACATTGACATTCTAAATGGCGTAGTAAATTCTATCACAACAAAGTACAAAAACGCCTTGTGTGAATGCGGCCTACAGTGCGTAATACCGAGCACAGAGATAACACGCGAAGCTATCGTGGACGGGCACCTACAGTCGTCGTGTTTGGACCATGTGTGGGTGCGAGCGGGGCGCAGTGAGTGCGGGTCGTCGTCGTATGTGCTGGAGACGCATATCTCCGATCATCATGCCGTGGGACTGGTACTGGCTGCGAACGTGGGCAAGACTTTTGTGAACTCGGACACTCGGTATGTGATTAATAATAAGATAGTAGCTGAGAGAATCAATGAGTATGATTGGTCACAACTGTTGTCTATTGTTTGCCCTTTAACTATGTATGATAAATTGCAAAATACATTTAATGAAATCTATGAAAATAGTAAGACTGTGATGCCAAAGACAAAAAAACGGGTTTCTCAACCGTGGATAGGTAAGAACTTAAAGAATATGTTGTTGCATAGGGACAGATTGTTTAGAGATTGGAAAGATACACCTAAGAATAACACAAAAAGACTAGAGTACACAAAATTTAGGAATAAAGTAAACAAATTGATTTTTAAAGAAAAAAATAAGTTTCGACAAGAAGAAATAAAGAATTGTAATGGGGACCCGTTCATGTTCCGTATGGTGCCGGACGTTAAGAATTTCACCATCCCATGTCTTCCCGTGGGTGTCGTAAAAGGCGACTAAGGGACAAACCAGAGAATGGGCAGCAGCGTTCTCTGTGCTCCTATAACAACCATACTGCGATCGCCAATCCGCCTGCCAAGCGTGGCGATTATGGCAAAACCCCCCCTATGAATAGCACAAATAAAAAATGGCCCCTAGTGCCCGGCAGCCCGCCTACCCTCGACTACGGTAGCGGTCGAGGTTACGGCATGGCAAGGGGTGCTAAGAATCTCCGGACGAGATCCGGCTACCCCAACAATCACCGAAGACTGGACCTGGCAACGTACAACACGCGCACACTTCGGACCGACGAGAAGATCACCGAGCTCGAAGAGGAATTGAGCAGGTTGCGATGGAGCATTATAGGGTTATCTGAAGTCCGAAGAGAGGGGGAGGACTCGATAATCCTCAAATCCGGTAACCTGCTCTATTTCCGAGAGGGTGACCGGCAGTCCCAAGGTGTTGTCGGGTTTATAGTCCACAGGTCCCTTGCGAACAACGTGGTGAAGATCGAGAGTGTGTCGACCAGGGTGGCGTACCTTATACTCAGAATATCCTCTAGATATTCGCTGAAGGTCATACAGGTCTACGCCCCAACCTCGGCACACCCCGACGACGAGGTAGAGACCATGTATGAGGATATCTCCAGAGCCATGCATGGTTTCAAAACTCACTTCACCGTTGTCATGGGAGACTTCAACGCGAAACTGGGCAAACGAGACGAGGATGAGCTGCAAGTGGGGCAATTTGGAGTTGGACGACGGAACCACCGGGGTCACCTACTGGCCAGTTTTATGGAGAAGGAGGGCCTCTATATGATGAACTCCTTCTTCAAAAAGCGTGAACACAGGAATTGGACCTGGCAGAGCCCCGATGGTGCAACAAAAAATGAGATCGACTCCATCATGTCAACCAAGAAGCAAATGTTCAATGATGTCTCTGTGATCAATTCGGTAAAAACCGGGAGCGATCACCGCATGGTAAGAGGCACATTGAACATTAATATTAAGCTTGAAAGGTCTCGACTGATGAAGTCCACGCTCCGTCCAGCACAGGTCCAGGTCCAAAACCCCGAGAGCTTTCAGCTCGAACTCCAGAATCGTTTCGAGTGCCTGGGGAGCTCCGTGGACGAATACAGCGACGGGTTCGTGGAAGCTGTCCATACGGTCGGGTCTAAGTTTTTCAAGACCCGTCGTACAGATAGAAACAAAAAGCTCTCTGATCATACCCTCAAGCTTATGAAGGAGAGGCGTGAGATGATCCTGCAGTCTTCAGATGAGGCGTGCAAATACCGGCAGATCAATAGAAAGATCTCTAAATCCTTGAAAAGAGACCTCCGCCGCTTTAATACCGAGCGTATTAAAGACGCGATTGAGCGAAATAAAGGCTCCAAGGTGTTTTCAAGGGATCTGTCTATTGGGCAGAGCCAGCTCACGAAACTGAAGACCGATGATGGCAGGATTGTATCCGCCAAACCGGAGCTTCTGAGGGAGATCGAGAGTTTCTATGGGCAGTTGTACACGTCAACCAGTAAACCCGTTGCGAATCTAGCAAACGACCCAAGAGCTAGATTGACCCGACACTATACCGAAGATATCCCGGACGTCAGCCTGTACGAGATTAGGATGGCTCTGAAACAGCTTAAAAACAACAAGGCGCCGGGTGATGACGGAATCACGGCTGAACTCCTGAAGGCGGGTGGAAAACCGGTCCTCAAGGCCCTTCAGAAGCTTTTTGATTCCGTCATACTCGAGGGCAAAACGCCACAGGCATGGTGCAGGGGTGTGGTGGTACTCTTCTTCAAGAAGGGCGACAATGCCCGGCTGAAGAACTATAGGCCCATCTCGCTTCTTAGCCATGTTTACAAGTTGTTTTCAAGAGTCATCACGAATCGTCTCGCGCGCAGGTTTGACGATTTCCAGCCTCCCGAACAAGCCGGATTCCGAAAAGGCTTTAGCACCGTAGACCACATACATACGCTGCGGCAGGTTATACAGAAGACCGAAGAGTATAACTTGCCTCTCTGTTTAGCGTTTGTGGACTACGAGAAAGCCTTCGATTCGATCGAGACTTGGGCTGTACTACAGTCTCTCCAACGGTGCCAGATCGACTACCGGTACATTGAGGTGTTGAAGTCTCTGTACAAAAACGCCACCATGTCAGTCCGTCTTCAGGATCAGACCTCGAAACCTATCCTTCTCCAGCGCGGCGTAAGACAGGGAGACGTAATTTCTCCGAAACTGTTCACTGCTGCGCTGGAGGACGTCTTCAAGGTTCTGGACTGGAAGGGGCTTGGCATCAACGTTAATGGCGAGTACATCACTCACCTTCGGTTTGCCGACGACATAGTGATCATGGCTGAGACCATGGAGAGCCTCAGTAAAATGCTCGATGACCTTAGTGGAGCTTCCGAAAGAGTGGGTCTTAAAATGAACATGGACAAAACCAAGGTCATGGTGAACGCCCATGTAACACCCACTCCTATCAAGATCGGAGACTCTACACTTGAAGTTGTAGACGATTATGTTTACCTGGGACAAACGGTCCAGTTGGGTAGGTCCAACTTCGAGAAAGAGGTCAACCGTCGAATCCGACTCGGCTGGGCGGCGTTCGGGAAGTTGCGTGGTATCTTCTCGTCCAATTTACCGCAGAGTCTCAAGACAAAAGTCTATGACCAGTGTGTGTTGCCAGTGATCACCTATGGGACCGAGACGTGGTCGCTCACAATGGGCCTTATCAGAAAGCTTAAAGTCACCCAAAGGGCAATGGAGAGGGCTATGCTCGGAATTTCCTTGCGTGATCACGTCAGAAATGATGATATCCGCAGGAGAACCAAAGTTACCGACATAGCCCGAAGAATTGCCAAACTTAAGTGGCAGTGGGCAGGGCACATTGCTCGCAGAACGGATGGCCGATGGGGCCGAAAAGTTCTGGAGTGGCGACCGCGAACTGGAAGACGATACGTTGGAAGGCCTCCCACTAGGTGGACCGATGACCTGGTTAAGGTTGCGGGAAGGCGCTGGATGCGAGACGCACGGGATCGGTCAATGTGGCGACGCCTGGGGGAGGCCTATGTCCAGCAGTGGACGTCTTTCGGCTGAAATGATGATGATGATGAATGGGGACCCAAGAAAAATTTGGGACAAAATTAATAGCTGGACAGGTAGAAAAAAGGCAAATATAGATGATGTAGTTAAGAGATACTTTGCCGGTAAAGACACAATGTATAATATATGTAGTAAATTTGCTGATACATTTAGTGAAGAAATTATTAATATAAAACACAATTGTAATATTAAATTATTGGACAGAAAAAAATATGTTAGGACATGTAATGTATCTTTTCGTTTTAAACCTGTATCCAGCAGTACGGTGTGCAAAGTTATCGATCAGCTGGGCAATGATAAGGCGCCGGGCATTGATTGTATAAGAGCTATAGATTTAAAAATAATCAAAAATAAAATCTCACCAGTCTTGTCGCACTTTGTCAACCTGTGTTTATCGAAAGGGGAATACCCAAGCTCACTTAAAAAAGCGTTAATTAGGCCCATCTTCAAACAGGGAGTGCATTCGGATTTCGCTAACTATCGGCCTATCGCTATCCTGTCAGTAGTTAACAAAATAGTAGAAAAAATTGTTGTCGGTCAGGTTAGCGAATTCCTGGAACAAAATAATGTACTAGCAGATGCGCAACACGGATTTAGGCGGGGCCGTAGTACCATGACAGCGTTGTCACAGTTTTCCGAAGATATGAACAGCAGCCTGGATCAGGGTCATCAGGTCTTGGCGCTGTTCATCGACTACAAAAAGGCTTTCGACACTTTGGACCACGAGGTGCTATTGCAGGCCATGGACGAGTGTGGGATCAGGGGCCCCACTAACAGGTGGTTCCGGAACTACCTGAGTGGTCGAACCATACAGACCTGCATAACTGGTGTGGTAGGTAAAGAGGCTGCGGTTGAGCTAGTACCGACTGGTTCCGTGTATGGACCAGTTGGTTATGTCATGCATGTGAATAGCGTCAGTAATGTGGTGGGGAAGTGTCGTGTGTAAATGTATGCGGACGACATGTGCCTTATATACTCCTCTAAGGATATTCAGGAGGTTAGGGCTGTTTTGCAGGCTGACTTCGATAATATTACCCGGTGGGCCCACGATAACGGTATCATACTTAATCTAACTAAGACAAAGGTGGTGCATGTGCATTCGCCGCATAACCACGTGGCAAAGAATGTCTGTAGTGGTGATATCGGTATCGTGGGCCACACTTACGAGTGCATGCACGTAGGGAATGTTAATTGTATTTGTCAGAGTATTGAGTATGTCGATAAATTTAGGTATCTGGGCTTGTGGGTGGACCGCAACATGAACTGGAAGACACAGGTTGGCGCAGTGTGCACAAAGCTTAGGTCAGTCTTGAGCAAGTTTTATGTCCTAAAAGCACCTTTGAGTAGGAAAACGCTACGTGTTGTTTATTTTGCCCTCGCCGAGTCCTTGCTCAGTTATGGATTAGAAACGTATGGCCGCACCTTTAAAACTTATCTTAACAGCATAAGATCGCTGCAAATTCGTTTCTTGAAGTATCTGGTTAGTAGTAAGGTTAAACTTGAGTGTAAAGATAATTATGAAAGGCTTTTTGTTGCATGTAGGGTGCTTCCTGTACATGAGAAAGTCAGATATTTGGTAGTTCTCGAGCAATTTTATAACGACCAATATAAGGTACTTGTGGAAAACACTTACAATACCAGAAGCGTGAGGGAACGTAAGTTCGTGAGAGCACCGGTTAAAAATTATTATGGTAAGAGAACTAACAAGTATCTGACCCCTACTATTTTTAATGACCTGGATTGGCTACGGAAAGAAAATGCGAATACGACTAAGAGAACGCTAAAGAATAAATTGAAAAATGTACTGCTCAAGGAAATAGCCGCTAACTGTGATGAATCATAATAAATAACACTTGTAATTGAAACCTATTTATTTTTGTTTTTTAAATGTATTTACATGATAAACATGGATGATACTCGTAGGAACTTGATTGGTCCTATTTGTTTTTATTGTAAGTATCTGATGTAATTTTATTTGATCTTAATGATTTTATCTAATTTGATTTTAATGATAAATTTTAACTGATTATTTATTTTATTTTATTGTATTGACATTGTACCTATTTGAATGATTTTATTTGATTTTAATGTTTAATTTATTTTGTTTTTGATTTATTTATTTGTGTGATTTTCAATGCAATGGGTGAAATTATCGGAAAATGAATGAATTATTCTTAATATTAATAACCTTTAGATCTATAATTATGATGTAATACGAGCGCTTATCCCGCCGACAAACTGTTACGCAGTTTGGGGGGTATAATTTAATGTGTAAAAATGTTTGATCCAAATAAACGTTTTTTTTTTTTTTTTTTTTTTTTAGACACCATGACGTTTATCGGGCCAGCGTAATCGACGCCACTGTACAGAAAAGCCTTATTTGGTGTAACACGAGGAGATGGTAACTGCCCCATTAGTTGGCTTCTTGTTTTATTTGTATACCTAATGCAAGTAACGCATTTTCTAAAATAGGCCTTTACTAAAGGTTTAATCCCTACAACCCAATACCGAGATCTCAAGTAAGCGATCATTGCTTGTGGTCCCCCATGCATCGTTTTTTGATGCGCCTCGCTTATGAGAAGCTTCGTGAGGAAGGAATCTCTAGGTATTAGTATTGGATGTTTCCGATCATAACTCAACTGAGACATCTCTAATCTACCTCCCACTCTAATTACTCCCTTTGAGTCTAAAAACAAGTTTAATGATTTATACTTTCTTCCCTTTTTATCTAAAGATCCCGTCTTCTTAAGTTCTTGTATTTCTTCTTGTAACTCTTCTTCTTGAGCTTTAATAATACATATTTCCATCGCCTCCTCGAGGTCTGTCGTAGACAACTGTTTATTTCTTTCCGTGTTAGCGCAATTGATTCTTAAGCGCAAGAACTTTCTACAGTAGGCTACTACCCTGATCATCCTTGAAAGAGATGAAAATCTGTCCCAAAAGGAAATATCAAGGACACCTGAATGGACTTTCACTTCCTCCAATTTAGTAATCAAGTGTTTAGGTTTTTTATATTCTATCACTAGTTGCCTTAAGAACTCGGGTCCATTGAACCATATCGCAGTATTGCCGAGTTCCCCTGGAGCCACGCCGCGCGAGGCACAATCCGCTGGATTTTGTTTGGATGGAACGTATGACCAATATTGTGTATCCAATGTGTTTAAGATTTCTGCTACGCGATTAGCCACAAACGTTTTCCAACGGCTTGGATGACTACTAAGCCATGCGAGAACAACTTCGGAATCTGTCCAAGCGTGCACATCTGATACATTTACTTCCAGAGTTTTAGTCACGTCTACCATCAACTTAGCTAATAGAACGGCTCCACATAGTTCTAACCTAGGTATTGACACCTGTTTGATGGGAGACACTTTAGTTTTCGAGGTAACTAACACAACCTTTACGTTACCTTCTGCATCTATAACTCTGACGTATACCACTGCAGCGTAGGCCATTTTTGAGGCATCCGAAAAACCATGCAGCTCCGTCTTTACATTGCTGGATTTAGTGTTAAGCCAACGTGGGATTTTAATATTCACTAAAGAAGATAAGTCCTTACGGTAAGCAATCCATTCTTTTAATAAACTTCTGGGCACATCTTCGTCCCAACCTATACCTGCTAACCATAGCTTTTGTATCAAAATTTTAGCTAAAATGATACTAGGTGATAACCAGCCTAGCGGGTCGAAAAGCCTAGAAATATCCGATATAATTTTCCTTTTACTTAAAGGTTCCGTCGGGACAGGCAGTTCTACAGAGTACTGAAAAACATCAGCGCGAGGATCCCAGGTAAGTCCAAGTATTTTTGTAATATCATCAATTTTTATTTTTACTTCTTCAGCCTTACCGCTTTTGCTTTCTGTTATTTTATGTAATAATTCTTCGCTGTTACTTATCCATTTTTGTAATGGAAATCCCCCTTTAGCTAGAATATTTTTTATTTCTGTATGAATTTTATATCCTTCCTCTACACTTTCAGCCCCTGTCATTAAATCGTCCATGTAAAAATCATTAAGAATGATTTTTGCTGCTAATGGATGATCCTTCCCTTCGACTATTGGTCGTAAAGTTGGTCGGTACTTCTTGCTGTGGTTTATAGTGTTTTTAATAAAATAACCCATTTAATGAGAACAAATATAATACAGAAAGTTTCTACATACAGTAATAAAGGACACGAAACGTTATCCAGTGCGCAAGTGCAGTGTGTATATAGTAATTATTGTGTAAACTTAAATCTGTACACTAGTGACCAAAATCTACCCTTTACATTAAAAATATTGAAACATTTTAGTGAATATTCTTAAAATCGCTTAAATCAAGTGTCGCCTGAGAGTGTGCTTCAACTGTGTTTACCCAAGTGTCATTGTATGGTGTCAACAAACCATTAAACTCCCATCAAACTATCATTTGTATATGTTCGAAACAGCGCCATCTATTGACATTGCGCGGAACGACTTGGTGAGATCGATAACAGAGTGTAACTTACGTAGGAAACACACAATGCCTGCAGCGAAGTGCGGTGGTTGCGCCAAATTTTTATCGCCGATAGAGGCCGCTAAATGCGGCCGATGCAATGCCTTTTATCATCGCGCTTGCGTTGCCTTGCCTGGTACGGGTATTATTGCACCCACCTGGCGCTGCCATGAGTGCGGTAAAAATTTGGTCAGGGACAACAAGACGGAGATGCCAGTTCGAGGTGGGGCGGTACCTGCCCAGGAAGAGGAGCACAGTGGCCCCGAGGAGCTCATGAACGATCCATTACATGGCACTGCGCTGAACGCTACTATTAATTTATCCCCTGACTTGGCAGACGAGCTGCGATTATTTAAAGAGGAGCTGCGTGCCGAGTTTCGCCTGATGCATCAGGAATTCCAACAATTTCGCACGGAAATGGCTCAACTAAAGGATTCCTTAAATGCCTCTGATAAGCGTGTGGATAGCCTAGAAGCACGAGTGGGCGTCCTTGAACAAAAACTGGAGCAAAAAGTGGACGGGGTTCCATTAGAAAATACCATAGCTGAACTGAAATGCCAATTGAACGAGCGCGATCAGGAACTCCTGCTCAACGACATTGAGGTGACCGGAATACCGGAGTGCAAGGGTGAGAGCGCCCTACACCTGGTTGGAGTTCTTGCCATAAAGCTTGGCGTTGCTGTTGAAGAGAGGGACATAGTTCATGCTGAGCGAGTCGGATCCGTGCGCCGTAATCGAGTACAGACTTCTGACGGCGATATCTCTACTGACCCCACTGCGCAGAGACCGCGGGGTATATACGTGAGGTTCGCAAGGCGCGTCACGCGCGACTCACTGCTGCGCGCGGCCCGGGTTTGCCGCGGTTTAAGTACAGGTGACCTTGATATCACTGGGCCGCCGCACAGAGTTTATGTCAACGAACGTCTAACTCGGACAAACCGCCAGTTATGTTATCATGCTCGTCAGGCCGGGAGTCAGAACAAATGGAAGTATGTATGGACAAGGGAAGGGAGAATTTTAGCTCGCAGAGAAGATCACCAAAAAGCAGAACGAATTAGATGTGAAGACGATATTAGTAGAATTTTTGGGTAATGGTCGGTTTGTACCACATCCGAACGCGTCCTGTAAACTGGTTGCATTTACCTATTATTCCTGTGGATGTTAACAGTTTGATCTCTTTGTTGTTTTGTTTTACACTTGCAGGATTTTCTTATAGTTTGTTTTATATAATAAGTAGTGTCACAGGGCGGTGTGTGTTTCCTGGGGTACCGGGTGGGAATCTATTTACCCCTCAACGTCATTGGTCACTTCACACACACTACACACTACACACACACTACACACTACACACACTAAGCAAAATATATTATAAGGAAGTTGATTGTTCTGGTCAATTGTGGACAGTTGTGATTTTTTTTCAATTACTGCTGGCTTACAGCAAGTTATTCGTGTTTTCATGCACAGATTACTTGGATGTTAAAACATATTATTATGCAGATATTATTTGTAAAAACATGGCTGATGTTTACACTTTTATTGCACTTATTCATAGCCACGATTCGCTGAGAATTTCGCTTGTAGCTTTTAAATTGTTGTTTGCAGAGACTTATATTATAAAACTAGTGTTTGCACTAGCTAATATACAGTTTTTATTTGCAATTATTCACTTTAATTTTTTATTTACAATCACTTATATAAAACTTTTTGGCTTTATTTATGATTATTTTTACGAAATTCAATTATTTGTTATTGACAACGGTTATTTCCAATATTACCACAGAATTACTTGTTACAATTTTATTTTATGTTCCTTGAGAAAGGCGAAAATTTCGACACTTTACGTCTGCGACAGCGCTTCTCTGTTTTGTTGCTTATATCATTGCTTTAAATATGCTTGAAAAATACCTTAAAGTTGGTTTGTTGAACGTAGGCTCCCTTAGTACTAACCACGATGACTTTATAGCAGCCGTAGAAGGGCATTCTTTTGATGTATTAGCAGTTAACGAGACTTGGCTACAACCAGGCGAAGAGGGGCGAGCGCCTGCTGTACCAGGGTACCGCCTGCGACACTCACCACGACCGCTGTCTGTACGTGGGGGACGGGGTGGTGGTGTGGGTTTTTATCTTAAACGCGGCCTGACCGCTCGTACCTGCTCTATCCCAATTGACCCTAGATACGACACTATCGAGCAAATGTGGATTACCCTTACATTAAATGGAAATAAAATTGCTATAGGCACAGCATATCGTCCCCCACGATTCGACTTGGACCTTTTTCTCGACGCCATAACTGACTCCATTAGCTCCTTAGTAAAATGTGATCACTATGTACTGCTTGGCGATTTCAATGTTAACTTACTGAACGCTAACGGGCAAACTAACAAAGTATGTGAGTTTTTGAATAGCCTGAGCTTAAAACAACTGGTAAGTTCGCCCACCCATTTCACTGACCATAGTGAAACATTGATCGACCTTGTCTGTTCGAATCTCAACCACAAAGGAGTATCTGTTGAGCCCTATGGCTCAATAAATGGTCACTCACTTGTTGTGTGCGAATTTAATATTAGGCGTAGTAAATATAAACCCCATACAGTTGTGTACAGACCCATGAAGCAAATAAATAGAGAAGTGCTAGATAGTGATTTTTCGCGCATACACTGGGACGGCATTTCTGGCTTGCATAATGTGAATGACATGGTTGAAGCATTAAATAGAAACATTTTAACAATTTACGATGCGCACGCACCGGTCAAGAAATGTATAATTAAGGAACCGTCATATCCCTGGATAACAGATACAATTAAATTAATGATGCGCTTGCGGAATGAGGCTCTGACCAAGTACCGTAAAACGAAATCCGAGTCCAAAAAAGCATACTACAAGCAGTTAAAATCTCTGGTGTTAAATTCCATATTTAGAGAAAAGGTTGCGTATTTCAAATTTAATATTAATAGTCAAATTAAAAATCCGAAAGCATTATGGCAAAATTTAAGAAACACTGTATTACCAAAGAAACAAATTGACGACCTTCCTACTCACCTCAGAGATCCAAACCAAATCAATAATCACTTTATGAGTGTTCCTGGTAACCCTGTCTGCAATATGTCACAACGCACTTTCTTTGAGTCTCATCGTTATGGTGATGATAGCTTTGCATTTGCATTGCAACCAGTAACTGCTAATCAGGTTTTGCGATACTTCCGCCAGCTACAATCTAACGCTGAAGGCTGTGATAGGGTAACCCTGAATATGCTTTTGCTTACACTCCCACATACACTGAAAGTCATCACTGACATTGTGAACAGTTCAATTGTCTCAGCAACCTTTCCTGACATCTGGAAAACTGCTATCGTTAGGCCACTGCCTAAAAAAACAAATTCAACTGACTTTAAGGACCTTAGGCCTATTAGTATTCTGCCTTGCCTTTCTAAAATTGCTGAAAAGGCGGTATGTCAGCAGCTATCAAAATATCTAGAAGATAAAAACATTCTGCCTGAGCTACAGTCAGGCTTTCGCAAACAGCGTGGTACTTCTACGGCTCTTTTGGACGTGACAGATAATATTCTATCAGCACAGGATAAGGGCCTATGTACACTTCTTGTCCTACTTGATTTTTCGCGAGCTTTTGACTGCATAAATATAGATCTATTTCTATCAAAGCTTAGCTACTATGGATTTGACCAAAACACGATACACTGGTTCCAAAGCTATCTCACCGGCCGACGTCAGCGTGTCGAAATACGACTGAGCAATGGCTCGTCTCTTGTTTCGTCACTCACTTCTGTTTGCAGAGGAGTCCCGCAGGGCTCAATACTGGGCCCCATCATCTTTATTTTGTATTGTGCGGATATCATAAATTCCCTGAAGCGATGTAGGTACCATATTTATGCTGATGACGTACAAGTCTATATTTCCTTTAAGCCAAGTGACTATGACATTGCGATAAAGGATCTAAACGATGATCTTGACAGGATAGCGTGTTGGGCTGAAAGTAACGGTTTGGTACTTAATCCTACCAAAACCAAATACATGTTGTTTGGAACCAAGACCCAAATCAGTGCAGTGCCAGCAACACTCAACGTTGCCCTGCTGGGTGAGTCGGTCAGTCGAGTCGGTGAGGCCCGTAATCTGGGTCTGAACATGGACTCTGGGTTGAGATATGAAGCGCACGTGTCAGAGTCAGTGCGCACTTGTTTTTACCGGCTTAAGGTCCTCTATAAAATAAGGCCTTATCTTTCAGAGGAGCTGCGGATCCAGCTGGCTGAGTCTCTCGTGTTATCTAATCTGAACTATGCGGACGTAGTTATTGGCCCTCGACTGCTTGCAAGAACTGATCGACTGATCCAGAGAGTGCAAAACGCCTGCGCTCGATTCTGCTTCACAATCCCACCTAGAAGTCACGTAACGCCATTTTTAAATAACCAGTCAATCCTCAAGATGAAGTCGCGTCGCAAGTTGCACTTGGCATGCCTACTTTTTGGAGTTGTAAATTACAAACAGCCGACCTATCTGTACAATAAACTGAGCTGGATCGCTAGTAGAAGAGAATGCGCAAGTCGACAGTGCTCACAGCAACTCTCCACACACTCGCACAAGACAGCGGCTTTCAGGGGAAGTTTTAGATACGCCGCATCTAAATGCTGGAACAATATTCCCCCGCCGATAAGGAATCTTAAATGCCTTGTAACGTTCAGAGTTCGACTGCGGCAGTTTCTTATAGCCTCACAGAAAAAACTGGGGATGACTGTTTTGAACACGTCCGTTATATAACTGGCTGTCATGTCCTTTCCGAGCCAATCTGTCTATTTGGCGTATCTCGTGGTCAAAACCTGTAAACAAAAGATAGGTATTGTCTCTTGGTAATTAAATAACTTACCTACTAATTTAAATACTCATGTTATTTACATATATTTATTTATTGAAAATATATTTACCCCTCGAATGCTGTTAGCAAACACAATAAAAAAACAATTGCTTCTATGTACCTCACATCACACTGTCATAACACAAACATATTACGACTGCTCAGCGACCATATGTCACTGCAGGGATCCAGCAGAATATCAGCGTCAGGTATATTTGCCTGACACATGCTGAGCTGGACTCCCATTTGGTGCAACCTTGAGACGCACACCGCACTGTGTTTAAGTTGAAGTAAGTATGTTACTTGTGTCACTTTTATTTGTATTAAGTTGTTTTTTCTTCTTCTTTTTTTGTATTTTGGCACCTTTTTTTCCAAATACCCACATGTATGTGATTTTGTGTGTTGTGCTGTGTCTTTTATGTGCACTGAATAAATGGTTTATCTATCTATCTATCTATCAAGGGCAGCCTGATGTAAAGAACGCACTGCTAGAAATGGTGCCGATGAAGTACCAAATGTAACCGTCACTAACTCAAATTCTTCAATTTCCTTTTCAGGACTATCCCTCCAAAGAACCCTTTGAAACATTGTATCATTTCTATTAACAAGAACTTGTCTATACATTTTAATTATATCAGCACCTATGCAAATTGGATGTCTTCTCCAACGCATAACCGTATGTCGTAATTCTGCTTGCAATGTCGGGCCAACCATCAATTCATCGTTTAACGATACCCCATTTGTTCCCTTACAGGAAGCGTCAAATACCACACGCACCTTAGTTGTCTGTCTATCTTCCCGAATTATTGCGTGATGAGGTAAGTACAGCCCCTTATTCTTTTCTTTTGGAGTTACCTTTACCATATGGTTAAGTTTTAGATACTCCTGCATCACCGCAGTATAATCCGCCTTTAATTTGAGATCCTTTGAAAGTTTATATTCCAAACTCTTGAACCTTTTTTCAGATATGAACCTAGATTCACCATTCTGACAACTTTGGTTACCATCTCGAACAACGGCAACCTTACAATGTAACGTCCGGTTTCGTCTCGTTTTGTGGTATTTGCATAAATATTTTCACATTCCGCTTCCTCTTTACTAAGTATTTTTTCGGTACCCGATGGTTCCGTTTCTAGCTCCCAGAATTTACGTAAGAAGTCATCAGCCTGAACATTGGAATGCATGACAGTGATACAAGGATATGAATTGATGTCGGAGGAATTTTCTTTACCGACAACACCCGACAGAATCCACCCGAATTCTGTTTGTTGTGCTACGAGCGATCCACTGGTACTCTTTTTGATGCCACCTTGGATAATTTGGCTGAATATCTCAGCACCTAACAAAACGTCAATTTTATTAGGCCTGTGATACTCAGGATCTGCCAAATCATCTTCACTCAACCTTACCCATTCTACCCTGGTTGCTGTTACGACTGGGAGAAGGGATGTGATGGACTTCAAAACATATGCATTTACTTGAACGCTGTAATCTGGATTCACTCGAGAACGTATATCAACAACTACTGAAGAATTAGACATAACTGTTTTATTACCACCTACACCTGTAACCCGGTGTTTTGTTAAAGTTTTCTTTAACCCTAAATATTGAGCCATTGACTCAGCGACTAATGCGCGAACCACACGATATGTTCCATCCTTTGACTTGGCCTTTACTAAAGCCGTAGGTATTATAACCGTATCCTTACAATTTCCTGTCGAAAGGCATGAAACTATTGGCTTAGTAGATCCCTCCGCTTGGACAGCGGTCTTTTGAGTTTCCTCCATTGAGGTACTATTCCTAGTAGCAGCTGCCGCTGCTTCCTTCTGAACAACACCTGTGACCTCACCCACAGACCCAGAACCACCGCTAGGGTGGAGTAAAGTATGGTGGCGTCTTTTACTTAAATGGCATTTGACGGTGTTTCTACAAAATCTGGCAGAGTGGTTACTACCCAAACAAATGAAACATAGCCCATTTTTCTGTACGAAATCACGTCGAGTATCGTTACTTTCTTTAGCAAACCCTTTACAAGCAGTTACCTTATGAGCGGCAGAACAAAAAGGACAAGACAACTCCGGTTTTTCTTTACCTACCACATGGAACGATTGCGAACTCTTTTGAACATGAGGTTTATTCTCCAAATTTTCTAGACCTCGAAAGCGGCTAGTTAAAAAGTCAGCAAATTGAGTAAAAGTAGGCAAATCATCCGTTGCATCCGAAGCTACCTTTAATTCCCAGGCTTTCCTGGTATCCTTATCCAATTTGGCACTAACAACGTGTATTATCAGGATGTCCCAAGAAGTAACATCTATCCCTAAATTTTTTATTGAACCCAAACAATCAGATGTGGTGCTAAGTAATCTTTTTATATCAGTGGCTGATTCTACTGTTAAACTCTTTTGATTAAACAAACGTTTTAAAATACCATTCGCTAAAAATCTTTTATTGTTGTACATTGCCTCTAATTTTTGCCAACTAGCCGTATAATTATCTGATGTTACATTAATGTTTCTTAATAGGTTCTCTGCATCTCCGGTTAAGTATCCTTTAAGGTAATATAATTTCTGCGCATCGTCTAGAGTTTTATTATTGTGTATTAACCCTAAAAACAAATCCCTAAACGTCTGCCACTCATTATAATTGCCCGAGAACACAGGTATCTTAACCTCAGGTAACTTAAAGTTTCTAAATCCTGTACTACAGCTAGCTCCTGGACTAACATTACACGTTTCACTAGACATTTTCATATTGTTTAATATTTCTTTCAGCTCGCTTTTAAACTATATATAAAACTCTTCGACCTCATCATATAAGCCCTTCTTATGATAATTTGAACTAGACAATTCTGACTTTTTTACTTCGCTAATTAATTTTACATGTGTTTTGTAGAATAACTGCCATTGCTGTTCTAAGTTTTCAATCCTAGTTTCTACATAAGAAACAGTTAGGCGCTCTTTAGGACTTTTTTTTAAGTTAGATTTTGCTTTGAGCATTTTAGCGTTAATGTCTTCCTGAATGTCGTTAAGTGACTCCATTTTTAATGAAAAACACAAGTAAATTATGTCACAAATCTAAAATACACAAATTTCTTCCAACTAGATACCTATAACACTATAAATAAACTTACTGTCCAGTAAACGCATTAATACCTTCCGGACCGAAAAAGTTCTAAGTTTCTTTGACGCACTTCGATATTTTTCTAAGTCTCAGATAACGCTTAAAATTTTACAAGTGTTTTAAACTTGTATTTCTGAGTAAAATCGGACATAGGTTCCCCGTCTGAACCACTTTTTGCTTAAAAATAATACAAGTCCAAACTACTATTACCAAAGACTAAGTAAATTATCTAGTGAATTTAAAGTTCAAATTTCAATGCACTTTCTTGAATTGTTGAAGTTAAATTCTTCTTATTGATAAGGTCGAAAATGTACTCACGATTTATCCACAATACACTCACTGACACTGATACTCGACGTTTCACGCTGCACTTGCACCGCCCCCTGGTGGCTGCTCCACGAACTCCTCTGCCTGGCTCCTCCACGCAACGTCACTCCTCCGACATCCAGCCGGATCCTCTGCTTCGATGACGTCACCGCTGACGCCTCGCTGTAGGGATGCTCTGGACAGCAATCCACTGCCCAGTACTGACGTTGCGGGGTGATAATCACCACCACCACAGATGACTACCAAAAAACACCTTCACGCCAATCCGACTTCTGAAGGACCATGAACAGGTTTTCAAGGTCCGAAGGCGAGAACACCCAATAAAACAAACGCACTGTTTTAATTAGGACTATTTAATTTTCCAGACGTCGTACAAAAATAATCTAAAACTATATATGGTTTCCTCGGTAACATAACGATAGCGCGATCTATTTTGATCCTAACGCCATCTAGGGAAGCATCAGGTAAACTTATGCACTATGAAATATTAGACAACGGGCGTTCCCCCCCGCAGGGGAAGGCGGCCCGCCCAGAGGCCTGACAGTGAGCCCCACCGCTGACCTACCCAGCCTACCCCTGTGTCGCGTCTGGAGTGTCCCCTGCTAATCAGGGGAACACCCAGAGCGACGAGTCCCCCCCCTTCCCCCCCCCGTCAGGTATTCGCCACCGCCAACAAGAACCCACGAATGGGAAGTTATTGACGGTGCCCAGGGTGCACCAGCCCAGCGGGTTGCTCTTCCCCCCGGACGTATCCGAAAGAGACCAGCAACCAACTAGGCCAACGTGGAGGTTACCTGACCCACACCCCACCCTACCCTACCCTACCCTAACCTACCCGACCTTACACTACCCTACAATACTCTACCCTACACTACCATACCCTACCCTACCCTACCCTACCTATATAGCCTATGTCCTTTCCCAGGTCTCAAACTATCTTCATACCAACTTTCATCTAAATCGGTGCAGCGGTTTAAGCGTGAAAAGGTAACAGACAGACAGACAGAGTTACTTTCACATTTATAATATTAAGTATGGATAGATGAAGATAGCTTACATTAAATAAACCAAGTTATTATTTATACTGAGTAAGTTCTGCAATGTATTACTACGTCACCGCCCGAGTGACACCGAGTATGTCTGTAGGTCGTTGCCTTGCGCCAGAGTAATGGGGTAATTTATCTTGGTTGATTACATTCGCACAGTTTTGTCCAATGGGAATTATGTAGCGAAAATCCCCCTTACTAAGACCAGAGGCTCAAGACAAGTATCATTCGATGTCAGCGTTGGCGATGGTCGAAATGTCCAAATCAAGGATTCTATTATTATTATTTGTGATGGGTTTGCTCTTGACTCTAGTCTAGGTCAGAAGTGACAGAGACAGAGTCTACGATGGAGTGAGCTTACCCATAAGAAGCCTGTTCACTCTAACTTTGAAGAGATTCGGGTTGAATGCGTTCGGAAACACACACGCCATTCATTCGCTGTGCGCATTATGAAGGATGTTTGGAAGCGCTTGGTGCGATTTGGTGGAATGGCGACAAGGTAAGGATGGAAACTTGATTCCCAAAGTTTTTTTGTCCCGCCTCACTACAACGACGAAAACACCCCGCCCCCCCCCCCCCTTTAGTATTTGCGTTTGTAAAAGAATTGTGAAAGCTGGGTATCGAACCTATAACGTATTTATTTGCAATGTTGTAACATTTTTGTAAAATAATAATAAATAATAACAATATTGTAAATAACTGTAGAACATTGCAATTTTCATGGACAACTCACGCTTGACCAAAATTTTGACTATGGGAAAATTGTTCTCACAACAAAGGACCTAAGATTCCTCAGACAGTCTTCTGGTATCTCCTATGGATTCCGATTTCCCCGTAATGAACCATTCAATTTTAGTTAGTTTCTTTTTTCTTTTAGGTCGCGTATCAAGATAAAACACATACCATATTTTAAGTTAGACCAGGAATAATACAACAATGAAAACCACATCCAATTAGGTGCAGTCGGTTTTGCTTCAACCGCGTACAAACATCCTCCGTGACAGAGATACAAAATTTCCAAAAATATTATTTTTGGCATCTGTTGCTGGTATAAAGACCACCCGTATAAAATTTTCTTAAATATTTTCAAAACACAGACATCACTGAGTTAAAGTTTTATTATATGTATATAGATGTATAGATAAGCGATTTTTGTTAAGCGAAATTTATTTTACCTTTGTATAGATTCTTTTACCGGTTGTTTTGTAAATGTGTGAACATTATAGGCCTTCTAGATGCTTGTTAACATTTGTTAACTTTTTAATTCGTTTTATTTTCTTTTGTTTCTATTATTTTTCTTTTTGTGTTTTGTTACGACTTATTGTCGGGCCTACGTTGTCCTCCCATATCTAAGTACTAATGCTGTAACATGGAAATATTGTAAAACCAAACCATTTTTTAAAACAGTAACCATGGAGTTTCTTGCCGGTTCTTTTCCATAGGAAAAGACCAACCCGAACCGTGCACCTTTTGTTGACGTTTTATATGTGCCCATGAAATAAAAAAAATAATTTTGATTTTGACATAACATTAAGTTCTTCAATCTATCTATATCTATAAAAGCGTAAGGTGACTGACTGACTGACTGACTGACTGATCAATCAACGCACAGCCAAAACTGCTAAGCCTAGAAGCATGACATTTGGAAGAAAGGTTCTTCAAGTGACGTAAGTGTGCACTAAGAAAGGATTTTTGGAAATTCTACCCCTAAGGGGGTAAAAAGGGGGTTGAAAGTTTGTATGAAAAATCTAATTCCTTCGACCAAAATTCTTGAAACTTAGCACAAATAGTATTCTAAGTAAATGATAAAGATTGACATTATTAGTTTTTCAAAACTACCCCCAAATGATGATTTAGGGGATGTTGAAGTTTGTATGAAAAAATCAGATTTCTTTGATCAATAAACTTGAAACTTGCCACAAATACTTATCTAAATGAATAATAAAGGTTGCTACTATTATTTTTTGAAACTACCGCCAATAGACGATTCAGGGGTATTTTTTTTTTTTTGAAGAATCTGATTTCTTGGGTGAATAAACATGAAACTTCACATAAATACCATCCTAAATAAACAATAAAGGTTGTCATTATTATTTTTTTGCAACTACCCCCAAAAGGCGATTTAGGAGGTATTACAGTGTTTTGGAAAAATCTGATGTCTTGGGTCAATAAACTTGAAACTTGCCGCAAATACGGTTTATTCCCATCGGCCACCCCCCAGTTGCCACCCCGGTGGCCGATGGGAATGATTTAGTGAAATTTCCTACCTTCCTTTATTCCCATCTGCCACCGGGGTGGCGGATGCCATTAACTAGTGGCGTTTGCCACCCCGGTGGTCGATGGGACTTATTTAGTGAAATCTTCCACCTACCTTTATTCCCATCTGCCACCGGGGTGGTGGGCGATTCTCATGACATTTGTCACATAAAAGTGAATGTTGATGATGTGACCGGTTTACTTTGTTACTTGGATCCAACTAAAGGTGCTGGCCCTGATAACTTAATAATATCATCTAAATTTCTAACTAAATGCGCGCCTTGCATTGCCGTACCTATTTCAATTTTGGTTTTTGGAAGTCTGAATCAAGGTGTTGTCCCCATATTATAGAATTCTGTTTATATTTCACCCGCACATAAGAAAAAAAAAAAAAAAAAAAATGTTGATGATTTAAAATTCGATTCCATTTTTTTACAAAAAATAGTCAAATATGAACCTTGAAAACTTTCTTGATATTTTTTCTTTTCACCCCGTTTTACGGTCATGAGAATCAACCACCCGACTAAACTTATGAAGGTGGCAGATGGGAATAAATCGGCAAACGCCACTAGTTAGTGCCATCCGCCACCCCGGTGGCAGATGGGAATAAAGGAAGGTAGGAAATTTCACTAAATCATTCCCATCGGCCACCGGGGTGGCAACTTGGGGGTGGCCGATGGGAATAAACCGCAAATACTAACCTAAATGAACAATAAAGGTTGCTATTATTATTTTTTGAAACTACCCCCAAAAGAAGATTTAGGGGTGTAAATTTTTTTTTGAAGAATCTAATTATCTAAATAGACAATAAAGGCTTTCATTGTTCATCATCATCATCATATCAGCCGAAAGACGTCCACTGCTGGACATAGGCCTCCCCCAAGTGTCGCCACATTGACCGGTCCCGTGCGTCCCGCATCCAGCGAATCCCCGCAACCTTCACCAGGTCATCGGTCCACCTGGTGGGAGGCCTTCCAACGCATCGTCTTCCGGTTCGCGGTCGCCACTCCAGAACTTTTCTGCCCATCGGCCATCCATTCTGCGAGCAATATGCCGTGCCCACTGCCACTTAAGTTTGGCAATTCTTCGGGCTATGTCGGTAACCCTGGTTCTCTTGCGGATCTCTACATTTCTGATTCGATCACGCAAGGATACTCCGAGCATAGCCCTCTCCATTGCCCTTTGCGTGACTAAGCTTTCTGATGAGGCCCATTGTGAGCGACCACGTCTCAGAGCCATAGGTCATCACTGGCAACACACACTGGTCATAGACCTTCGTCTTGAGACACTGTGGTAAGTTGGACGAGAAGACACCGCGCAATTTCCCGAACGCTACCCAGCCGAGTCGGATTCGACGGTTGACCTCTTTCTCGAAGTTGGCCCTACCCAACTGGATCGTTTGTCCCAGGTAGACATAATCTTCCACAACTTCGAGTGTAGAATCTCCAACCTTGATAGGAGTGGGTGTTACATGGGCATTCAACATAACCTTGGTTTTGTCCATGTTCATTTTAAGACCCATTTTTTGGAAGCTCTACTGAGGTCATCGAGCATTATACTGAGGTCCTCCATGGTCTCAGCCATGACCACTATATCGTCGGCAAACCGAAGGTGAGTGATGTACTCGCCATTGACGTTGATGCCTAGCCCTCTGCAGTCCAGAACCTTGAAGACATCCTCCAGTGCAGCGCTGAACAGTTTCGGAGATATGACGTCTCCCTGTCTCACACCTCGCTGCAGAAAGATAGGTTCCGAGGCCTGATCCTGCCTAGCGAGCATGGGCGTACCCAAGACATTTGTGACATGACATGATAAATTATGTCATGTCTTACAATTTGTCTTAAATGCTAGCACGGGTCAAACATGTTACATATTTTAAAGGCGCAACATGCCTTTCTTGTTGCTGTCCGGCGAGCACGGCCTACTGTGACATGGCTTGAGTCACACATTTCATCGCAGTTTGGGCGATAACGCCATTTTGTCCTAAATAATAGCACCGGCGGCGTGAGAAAATTTCCTGACGTTTGTTTGGGACTCATCGGGTCTTAATTGCTAATACGGGCGCACCCATTTTGTCACAAATGTCACATTTTGACAGATGATTTAGAAAAATGTATCACTTTCGTTCGGAGGTGGTGATAAAATTTTATAGTTGAAAAAAATATATTTGCCTTCTAATTACTGCACCAAATGGCAATAAATTCATTGTGTGTATGGTGAATTGGTGATCAATGCTTATTAATTAATTGAAATGTTACAGGATTATTAATTAATTTTATATTATAACTTTTTCATAATTGTAATTTTTTTTATTGTTGTTCTTATTTTTATTATGATTAATTTTTTTTTATAATTATTTTCTTTTATACCATATTCTTCTTGCTTTCTACATTTTTAAATGTTTCTTAAATAAAATCCCCAAAAAACATTTAAAATATAAAAAATAGGGGCCCACCGGTATTGGTCCAAGCTATTATATTTTTTAGTAATTATTAAAATTTTCACAATAAATATATCTTTCTAACATACACTTAATATGTTATCAAACAAACAAAGAAAAATAAAGTGTGCATAAGTCTATGGTCGTGGGTCAAATATTAATTTATTCCCAACAAAATAAAAAAGTTGTTTAACTGTATGAACGGCATACTTTTTGACGTATTATTTTATTTGGTCGTCTATTCAAATTATGTCGCACTATGAAGTCAACAACAAGAAAAGCAAGTCGCGCCTGTAAATTATGTCACATGGTTGTCCCGTGCTAGCATTTAAGACAAATTGTAAGACATGACATATTTTATCATAACTTGTCATGACCGAGTCGAAAACCAAGCAAAGTAAAAAAAAAAAAAAAACTTATAATTCATGTTGGGATGCTGCTAACATGGGGGTAGCAAAGGGGGGGGCTAAATTTTGGTTATTTTTGGCCTAGGACATACCGTTTTCGAGATATCATTTTGGAAATATGCAAAATAAAATAAGATACGGAGGCCCATAATTCGGAAACAGTGCGTCGTAGGGCTATGCTTCTCAGAACATAAATGGTTTTTATGGCCAAGGTTAAACCGAAACTGCAATAAAATTGGAAAATTTCCGAAAAAGAAATAAATAAACGTCAAGAAGTTATGCTACAAGTCAAGAAAATATCTCACGCCGCCGTGCTAGCATTTAAGACAAAATGAGTTTATCGCCCAAACTGTGATTAAAAGTGTGACTTAAGCGATGTCACAGTAGGCCATGCTCGCCGGGCTGAAGTCGGACTGACATGGTGGCGTTTTTGTACAAACACTTAGGTAGTCGATTTGGCACCGTTGGAGAGACTGTGTTTCATTGTTAGTTTTTCAAAACAACCCCCAAAAGACGATTTACGGGTGTTATTTTTTTTTTGAAGAATCTAATTATCTAAATAGACAATAAAGGCTTTTATTGTTAGTTTTTCGAAACTACCCCCAAAAGATGATTTAGGGGATGTTAAATTTTTTGAAGAATCTGATTTCTTGGGTGAATAAACATGAAACTTGACTTAAATACCATCTGAAATAAACATTAGAGGTTGTCATTATTATTTTTTTGCAACTACCCCCAAAAGACGATTTAGGAGGTATTACAGTGTTTTGGAAAAATCTGATTTCTTGGGTCAATAAACTTGAAACTTGCCGCAAATACTAACCTAAATGAACAATAAAGGTTACTATTATTATTTTTTGAAACTACCCCCATAAGACGATTTAGGCGTGTTAATTTTTTTTTGAAGAATCTAAGTATCTAAATAGACAATAAAGGCTTTCATTGTTAGTTTTTCGAAACTACCCTTAAAATACGATTTCGGGGTGGTAAAGAGAAGATGTAGGGGAGCACTTAGGAGGGATTTTTGGAAATTCAACTTTTGAAGGGGTAAAAGGTAGACATTTATTTGTATGAAAAATCTTATTCCTTTGGTAAAATAATAAAGGTTGGCACCATTAGTTTTTGGGAATTATCCCCAGAAGACGATTTAGGGGTGTTAAAGTTTCTTTGAAGAATCAAATGGCACTAATACGGGGGACTACCGAACTGGACCGTTTGTCTCAGGTATATATATAGTTGTGAGTGACGTTTTAGTGTTGCGTAATTTACGCTGTATTAGGTTTTTGTGTTGTGTCGCGTAATTTACGCAGCATTCGTTTTCATACTAAAGTAATTTTTGGGCCACCCGAAATTATGCGTCTCAAAAAACCCGACCAGTCTTATAAAAAAAACATCTTCTATACATATAAAATGCTTTGTCCTGAATGACTGACTGACGGATCAACGCACAGCCTAAACCGCTGATCGTAGAGACCTGGAACTTGGAGAGAATGTTTTTGTATGACGTAGGCATCCGATAAGAAAGGATTTGCCGAAATTCTTCCCTCAAAGGGGAGAAAAAGAGGGACAAAGTTTATATGAAAAATCTAATTCCTTCAGCTAATATTCTTGAAACTTGGCATAAATAGTAATCTAAGTAAATGATAAAAGGTTGACATTATTAGTTTTTTGAAACTACCCTCACAAGTCGATTAAGGGGGTGTTGAAGTTTGTATCGAAGAATTTTATTTCATGGGTTACTAAACTTGAAACATTGCACAAATACTAACTTAAATAAATTATAAGGTTGTTATTATTAGTTATTCGAAACTACCCCAAAAACAGATTTAGGGGGTGTTAAAGTTTTTTTGAATAATCATATTACTTGGGTTAATAAACTTGAAACTTAAGCAATAAAAGTTGTTATTATTAGTTTTCAAAACCACCCGAAAAGATTATTAAAATTAAAGATTTTTTTGATGAATCTTACTTCTTGAGTTAATTAACTTTAAACTTGACATATATACCAACCTAAGTAAACAATACAGGTTGAAATTCTTAGTTTTTTTAAACTAACCCCAAAATACAGGTTTTTTAGGGGTGTTAAGGTTTTTTGAAGAATCTTATTTCTTGAGTTAATAAACTAGAAACTTGACATAAATATCAACTTAAGTAAACAATAAAGGTTGTCATTATAAGTTTTTAGAAACTACACTCCAAAGTCGATTTAGGGGGAGTTAAAGTTTATTGAAAAATCTTATTTATTGGGTTAATAAACTTGATACTTGACAAAAATACCAACCTAAACAAACAATAAAGGTTTATATTATTAGATTTTCGAAACTGCCTCCAAAATTGTTTTGTTAAAGAATTGTATGTCTTGGGTTAATAAACTTGATAGTTGACATAAATACCAACCTAAGTAAACAATAAAAGGTTGTCATTATATTTTTTCGAAACTACCCCCCAAAATAGGATTAAGTGGGTGTTAAAGTTTGTTATGAATCATACTGGACAAGGTTTCGTTTTTGATGTAGGGATCTAGGGGAGCACGAAGAAGGAATTTGCGGAAAATCAACCTTTCACCATCATCATCATTTCAGCCAAAAAACGTCCACTGCTAAACATAGGCCTTCCCCAAGTGCCGCCACACTGATAAGTCCTGTGCGTTTCGCATCCACTGGACTCCCGCAGCCTTGACCAGGTCGGACATCCTAATTTGCGTTTTCCGGTTCGCAGTCACCACTGAACTGACAACCTTTAAGGGGGTGAAAAGGGGCAATTTGTTTGTATGAACAATCTCATTCCGTGGAGATAAAGTAAATAATCAAAATTTACATAATACGTTTTTTAAAACTACCTCCCGCCTGATAGGGTTAAGTGATTTTAGTTTTTTTGAGACATCTTACTGAGCAATCTAAAAAAAACAAAAAATTAAAAAGAGAAAAAGCGTATATTAAGTTTTAAGGGGCGGATTTTACTTTGTAGCGGTAACCTAAAATGTATTATTCTTTAAGTCAAAAAACGAATCGTCCCAAACCTATAAACCGTAGAACATTACGAAACCACATTTTTATTTGGTTTAATAACAGCTTATTTTTAGTTGCCATCACATGAACGAAGTCGCGGGCGGAGTTAATATCATAAATGTGAAAGTAACTCTGTCTGTCTCTCGGTCTACCTTTTCACGCTTAAACCGCTGAACCGATTTAAATGTAATTTGGTTCGGAGATATTTTGAGACCCTGTGCAGGACATAGGATAGTTTTATCCAAACATACTTAAGGAAATCATACTTAAGGGAGTGGAATTAGGGGTAGAAGTTTGGAAGTGGAAAACCTACAATATTAAGGCGCGATATAAAAAATAAGCAATTCGAATTAGTAATGCTTCGCAGACGAAGTCGCGGGCAACAGCTAGTCCTTTTATAGATTTGTGGTTATGTATGCTCTTGCTCTAATTATATTGTCAAGAGGCTCCTGTTTCGTCATATTTTATGCCCGCTTTCCTGACATAATGCACAGCACAAGCGAGAAAATGCTAAAATATTTTTCTTCATATTAAAAATTATTTCGCTCGAGTACTCGAAATTTCAAAATGTCAGTTTTCTGCGCAAAGTTAACGAGGTCTCGTTTCAAAAACGTGTTGTACGTCATATTTTGTTAATAAACATATTCCTTTGTTTTTTACTTTTGAAATTCTCTTATCTACGATTTTGAGTTTGACAAATAATAAATA
Organism: Orthosia gothica; assembly: GCA_949775005.1. NCBI lineage: Eukaryota > Metazoa > Arthropoda > Insecta > Lepidoptera > Noctuidae > Orthosia > Orthosia gothica. Next base: position 20,154,912 of record OX459034.1, read on the forward strand.
AATAATAAAACCTTTTAATTGCCGTATCCTTATTGTTATAATATCAAATGTTGTTAGTAGGTATTTGTTAGTATTTCGCTTACTTATTTAATAAATGTTAGTATTGTTAGTTTCTTTATCAGTTTTACTTATAGTTTTACATTATATATTTCAACCGAATGTGTTTGTTTATAAAGGTTATTTTCATGGTATATGTAATTATTTTCTAGGATGGTAACCCCTATTTGGGTATAGGCCGCTTCCAGTTTATTCCAGTTTTCTCTATATTTAGGATTCACTCTCTTCCTGCTGTAGCAATGATGACATTCAGCTATCGTTTCATAGGTCGGCCTTTTCGTATTTTTCCGCTGGGTCCCTTCCATCGTTTGACAGATACCCAACTTCAAATTCGTTAGCCTGGAAATCTACCAAACTGGCATTAAATCGCGTTTGACACATTCTTAACTTGAAAAACTCTATTTTAAAACATTATCATTATGTTTAACTCACACCAAGACGCGACGCTGCGCTTTTTTTTTTTTTTTTTGTATGTTTCGAAATTGGTCCCATTTTAATTTGGTGAAGGTCTGATGAAGAACTTCGGAGATATACAACAGAACCCGTCAATAAATAACGGCAAAACTCTCGGGATTGCTGCAATCGCATGTCTGTTTATTGTTTATACCATTTCATAACATAACGGGCGCACGGTTGGCGCAGTGGTTGAGCGATTGACTGCTGCGCTGCGTGTCGCGGGTTCGATTCCCGCACGGAACAAATATTTGTATGATCTACAGATAGTTGTTCCGGCTCTGGGTGTTGTGTATGTGAGTTTATATGTTTGTAAACGCACCCACGATACAGGAAGAAATTCCTAGTGTGGGGCAAATTTAAAAAAAAAAAAAAAAAATAACATCACACCAGTGCGCTCTCAAGGGGGACGCAGATCTCTCATTTCACCGGTTATGTTTAAGTTTCATGTTATTCGGGTAATCTATTGTAGCGTTATACGGGCCTTACTAAACAACTTGCCTATTAGGTAGGTAAAACTAAAAAGGGAAAAATAAAAAAACTTTTTTGAAAAAAAATACTACCGACTTCCAAATGAAAAACTACAAAGTGAAAAATAACTAATTTTTTAAGTCGGTGTCCATATCCCAAAAAATGGTACCTACCAAAGACACCGACTTAAAAAATTAAGTTATTTTTCACGTTGTAGTTTTTCATTTGGAAGTCGGTAGTATTTTTTTGCAAAAAAGTTTTTTTATTTTACGAAACTTTCTTGCCACAGATTTGATTAAGAGAGAGAGTTCAAACAGTTTCGAAATTTTAATTTTGCAGGGTACGTCGCGCTAAAATGTGCACCTTTTTATTACCCGACTGGGTTATATGTTTCGCGCGTATCTTGTATGTACGTGTGTTTGTATGTATGTAATATTCTTTATTACCTTATATATTTTAAACCACTTGCCCGAATTATATAATTAAGACATCGATAGATAAGTCTTGACTGCCCAAGTGTTCTTAGATAGGTGAAGCTCTAAAAAAACAAACATGGAGAATTTTGGGCGCCATATTGTGCGGGTCCCAATTTTATTTTTCTTCCAAACCCATCGAGTGGGGTATCAACGTTTAGAAATTAAACAAACTTGTTTCTTGATAAAACTAAATGTATTATAAATTGAACACTTTTACAGGTTTTGAGTAGGTAGGTAGGTACTACAATCGCTATCGCTACGCGTGCTGCTTCGTTCGGTCGTGTTTGCGGAGTGTGCGGCCGGCGCCGCGCGCCGGCGCCGGCACGCTCTGCTCGTCTAGTGTTGCCCGCGTATAATAATAGTGCTGCGCGCGTACATCTTCCCGGGCCTTGAAAGTGTGGCTTTCAAACTTCTGCTTTATTTGTTGTATTAGCGCCAAGATAATCTTGATTCTTCGCGCCGTCGTTGTCAGAGACATCCTTTGCGTCATTAGTGGCCGGTAGTATGCACATTTTGTTAATAGCCCTCCGTAATGTGCCCTTTGAAGTAAGAACTTCGGCAACTCTGCTGATGCCATCCTTCCCAGGATATAAATGGGTGATGCGGCCAAGTTTCCATTGTAGTGGGGGAAGATTTTCTTCTTTGAGGATCACCAGATCGCCCACACGAAGCTCACATTGCCTCGTTTTCCACTTGGTGCGTTCTTGAAGTTCGGCAACATATTCCCGACGCCATCTCTCCCAGAATTGCTGTCGCAGCTGCTCAATATATTGGTATCTGTTGGGATGCTTGCAGGTGATAGGCAACGATGGCACTGAGGTGAGAGGTCGCCCTATCAGAAAGTGCCCTGGGGTTAATGGGGAGGGATCGGTTGCGTCGGTTGAGAGAGGAGTAAGGGGGCGAGAATTTAAAATGGCTTCGATTTGTGTGAATAGAGTCGCGAGCTCCTCGAATGTCAGGGAAGCATTGCCGGCTACACGCTTCAAATGGTGCTTTGCGGAATTAACGCCTGCCTCCCATATACCTCCAAAATGAGGTGAGTATGCAGGGCTAAACTTGAACTTAATGCCTTCATTATTGGCATAATTAATAGCTGACTCACGACTGGACCTGAGTATTCTACTTATTTCATTGTTCGTGTCCCTGAAAGTGGTACCATTATCGCAATATATAACATTAGGTTTACCTCTCCTAGAGACGAACCTTCGCAGAGACAAAATGAAAGCTTCAGTGCTCATATCGCTGACTAACTCTAAATGAATCGCTTTGGACGAGAGGCAAATAAACAAACATAGGTTGCATTTTGAAATACGATTGCCTTTACCCTTACGGCTAGAGATCAAAAACGGGCCAGCAAAATCTACACCACACGAGTAGAAAGGAAACGTGGAATAGCTTCTTTCGGCAGGTAAGTTTCCCATTAAAGGTTGTAATGTCTTCCCACGTAGGGGAATACAAACTATACATTGCTTTGTCGTGCTACGTGCTAAGTGTCTGCCACCTATAGGCCAAAATCGTTCTCTTATTGAGGCTAGAAGATGTTGAGGACCAGCATGAAATAAGCGTTCATGTTCGTATCTTAATATTAATTTAGTCAAATGATGCTTTGCATCCAAAATAATGGGGTGTTTTTTGTCATAGGCAAAATCTGAGTTTTGAATTCGACCCCCAACTCTTAATACGCCATCTGAATCAATAAAGGGATTTAGAGGCAATAATTTACATTTACGATTAAGAGTTTTATTATTTCTAATCAATTTAATTTCCTCTGCATAGCTTTCTAACTGACTTAACTTCACTAACATAATCAAAGAGTCATCTAATTCCTTAACATCTAATGGGCCATTGATTTTGAAGTAAAATTTTAGCTACTATAATGCAGGGACACAATAATCCCAAGGGATCGAATACCTTAGAAGTAGTAGAAATTACTGACCTTTTAGTTATATGAATAGAGGGCTCTAGGTCTGTAGAAAATTGCAGTGTATCAGCCTTGGGACACCAATTGAGACCTAATACACTAGATTATTTGTTGAAATCAATGGGTTTTGAAGAATCACATTCATTGTCAAATAGTTGAGGACAATTTGTTCGAAATTTCCTAAGGGGTAGGCATGCAGAATTAAGTGTATTTACAACTTCATGATAGATGTGTTTTAACCCTTCTATAGATTCTGACCCTGTATTTAGGTCATCTGCATAAAAATCGTTTCGTATTACACAAGCTATAGACTCATCCTCACACTCATTTGCTAGTTGTAAAAGGCATCGAGTACTTAAAAATGGCGCAGAGGCAGTGCCGTATGTAACTGTATTGAGTTGTAAAACATCTATCGATTGGGACTTATCATCTCGCCACAGAATAAGCTGCAAATGGCGCTGCTGTCGCCCGACTTCAATTTGCCGGAACATTTTTTCGATGTCGGCTGTGAGAATAAATTTATGCATGCGAAACCGCATTAAAATAGATATTAAATCACTTTGCACTACTGGACCAATCATTTGAATTTGATTTAGTGATTTGCCAGAGCTAGTTTTAGAAGAGGCATTAAATACTACTCTGAGCTTTGTAGTTTCGCTCTTTTCACGAATTACTGCGTGATGAGGCATGTAGTACCCAAATACTGGTCTAGTAATTTTAGTTAAATGCCCTAAACCGGCGGCACCGGCGGCACCGCCGGCGCCGGCACGCTCTGCTCGTCTAGTGTTGCCCGCGTATAATAATAGTGCTGCGCGCGTACCTACAATCAAAATGAAGGGTTTTAAGAGGTGATTACAAAAACATATAAAACTTATATGTTTAAAAGTAATTCAAAAAAGAACAATATAACTAAAAAGTTGTAAATAAAAAAAGTTAATTTAAAAATCAAAAACCCGACGATTAAGAATCGAACTAAAAAGCTGTTAACAAGAAAAATCATGCTGTGCAGTCGGAGGATCAGGTGGTCAGCCAGTTCGCGAATATGTTTCCTGGACATGAAATCCTGGGTTTGATTCCTGGGTCAGGAAAAGTATTCCCATATTCATTTATCTATTATGAAAAGACAGTTCTTACAATCAGCATTTTTGTGTCACTGTAACATACCCATGGGGTGTACAATATTAATATGTATGTCGATATTATTGGCTATGTCAAAAATAATTAGTAAGTGCAAGTCACCCCCTGCCATTTTATAGCCGTGGATAAATTACTAATAATAATGCATAATAATATTTCACAATGGGCTTGTTTTATATTGAAGTTACTGTAGTTATATATTATTTTGTATTTTATATTTCTTGGGAATTTAAAAATAAAAGTTATTCGTTTCTTTATTCGATCTTTCTCATCCTATGAGAAAGTCATCAGAAATTTTATAGCCATGTAGTTCAACTGTGGTAAGGGTGGTAGGGGCCAGTAGTCCTCCTATAGTTTTAGGTAATCGATCCACTACCAGATATCAGATTCTATCAGACCCATAGCATGAGTTGTAAAAAGAGTTTAAACTGTTTTTTTTCCTGAGCTAAAAAAACATTAAAAAGAACATGAAAAAAAACAGATATTTTTCTGGAGTAGGTCTTTTTAACTTAAGAGTACGAACTTAAAAATAATATAAGAAGGTTATCGTATATGAGTTGATATTATATTTTTTGGTTTAATAAGAAAATACCATTTGTTTTTTGTTAAATCTATACATATAAAATGCTTTGTCCTGAATGACTGGCTGACGGATCAACGCACAGCATAAACCACGCATTCTATGACGTAGGCACTCGATAAGAAAGGGTTTTTGTAAATTACTAATAATAATTACTACCCCTAAGGAGATAAAAAGGGGTTTGAAAGTTTGTATGAACAATCTAATTCCTTCGAGTAAAATTCATAATACTTGGTACAAATAGTAATCTAAGTAAATGATAAAGGTTGTCATTATTAGTTTTTCGAAACTACCCCAAATGATGATTTAGGCGATGTTGAAGCTTCTATGTAAGAATCTGATTTCTTGGGTCAATAAACTTGAAACTTGGTACAAATACTATACTAAATGAATAATAAGGGTTGGTATAATTATTTTTTTAAATTCCCCCAAAGGACGATTTAGGAGTGATAAGATTTTTTGAAAATCTTATTACTTTAGTTAATAAACTTGAAACTTGACATAAATACTAACCTAAACAAACCATAAAGGTTTTCATTATTGGTTTTTCGAAACTACCCCCAAAAGATTATTCAGGGGTCGATTTTTTTTTGCTTTTTTTTTATTTCTCGGGTTAATCAACCCGTTAACCTCAATAAACAATAAAGGTTATCATTATTAGTCTTTTGAAACCGCCCCCAAATGATGACTTAGGGGGTATTAAAGTGTTTTTAAAGAATTATATTTCTTGGGTTAATACATTTTAGGTACCTACAACGCCAGAATAGATTACCCGAATATCATGAAACTTGAACATAACCGGTGAAATGAGAGATCTGCGTACTCTTTAAGAGCGTACTGGCGTGATGTTATGTTATGAAATGGTATAAACAATGACATGCGATTACAGCAATCCCGAAAGATTTACTGTTATTTATTGAAGAGTTCTGTTGTATATCTCCGAATTTCTTCATCAGATCTTCACCAAATTATAAAGATACCAATTTCGGAACATATTCTTTCAAACAAAAGAAGAATCGGTCCACAATTGACGGAGATATCAGTGAACATACATAAAAAAACAAAGCCGAACATAGAATCTCCTCCTTTTTGGTAAGTCGGTTAAAAAGGTCTATCCACACATATCAGGGCCGTGTCCGGGACGTGACAGGGCCGGACCCAGGCATTGAAGCTTCGTCACTGGCCCTTGCACGGACGTGTGTGAACGAGTTCAAATAAAACGTACATACCGGTATTTTTTGAGCCCCTGACGGGGCACGGTCCGTCCACGTCCCGGGCACGGGCCTGATTCGTGTGGATAGACCTTTAACATGTCAAGTTTTAGTGAACCTCATACTACATTCATTATTAGACACAGTTATTACGGTCATATAATTTACATTAAATAAGTCAAAAACAATTTTAGTCAATAATTCGGTCATTAAGAATTTCGTTAATGGAATAAAGGTCAATCCACATATATCAGGGCCGTGACCGGGACGTAACAGGGCCGGGGCCAGGCATTACAGATTCGTCACTGGCCCGTGCACGGCCCGTGCAGGGACGTGCTTTGACGAGTGCATAAAAAATGTACACACCGATATATTTTTGAGCCCTTGACGGGGCACGGTCCGTCCACGTCCCTGATATGTGGTGATAGACCTTAATACGTTTTACATATGAGAAATTCTTTTAGCTTTAATTTAAAGATATTTAATGATGAAATATTCTTAATACAGTTTGGGCGTTTGTTTTAGATTTTAATTCCTATACCAAATACACTCGATTTAAATTTTACTGTTCTACATTTAATGCCTTTAAGTTCAGTTTTGTGTCTCGCACTTCTCAATGTTTCATATTTATCTATATCGCGTTTTATCATGATTGCCGCTTCAAATATGTACAATGAAGGTAGAGTTAAGATTTTCAACATTTTGAAAACTGGTCTACATGTTATTGGACATTACTACTACTGGAATTTATCAGTAGCAGCCTGGCTTCTGAGCGTCGCCACATTGACCAGGCCAGGTGCGCAGGACTCCCGCCGCCCTCACCAAGTTATCTGTCCACCTGGTCTTCCAAAGCAGCGTCTTCCAGTTTGCGGTCACCACTCCAGAACCTTTGGGCCCATCGACCGTCCGTTCTACGAGCAATGTGTTACACTTGCCCTTCCCTTGGTACTATTCAAAAATAAGCAGAGAAATGTTTTAGTTAGTAACGTGTATTACAATGTTGTAGATTTTTTAAAGGAAAAGGACTTTTTTATACCGGCTTCTAATATACATAGTTAAGAATAACAATTGAATAATGTGAATTTTAAATTAATTTACTTTTTAATGATTCTATTTGATTGCATAATATTTATTTATTTTATTATTAACGTACACACAGAAAATACATATAGAAAACACATCTTGACAAAGGAGTACAAGGGTACTGCTTATTTCTTTAGAAATTTCTACCAGCAGACCCGCGAAAAGGAGATATGAAGAAGAAATGTAGACAGTGTGTGAGAGCAGGCAGAGTAGAAAAGAGAACGACTAACCTAAGATATAAAAACGTACACATATAGTATAAGTGATATATACTTAAATAAATACATAACTCTAAAATATATAGATACTGAATTTAAATACATATGCTTATAAAGATAATAATGAATATTCTGGACATTATTTAATTTATTTTGATTATAATATGCTTAATTATACTATAATATCTTTAAATCAATTATTATGTATTTGTTTTGTATTTTGTAATGAAATTTAGAATGACTGCATGTAAAATGCAATTTAATGTAAAATAATATACCTACAAATTTTGTACGCCATTATTGGCAAAACATGGACGCTCACAACATTTATTAATTCAATACCATGCATGTCTGATTAGTCATGTAAACGCATGTAAGACAAATAAAGTTTTCTTTCTTTCTTTCTTTCTTATAAAGTCTCTATGTTGATATGATACGACGCTAAAACATTTTACTACATATTAGAGCTGTAAGACCTTGCCCGTCACCTCTGATAACCATCAAAGTGAAGTAAATAAGCTTAGGATCAAGATTTTGCCGAAAAATGCCCACTGCGATTTTTGTCAGGCGCTGGTTGTTAAGGAGATTTAACTTCGTTCGTTGATGTTAGTCTGAGATTTGTTTATTTGGTTCGTCATTTTCTGGAGAAATATAGTTTCTACGTGTAATACTATATTAAGGTCTTGTCAGAATAATTCAAGGAATGATAATCATAACAAAATAATTAATAGTGGTAAACTAGTGACAACAAAAACTAGACTACAAATAAACAGTTTATCAATCCGCTTAACCCCGTGAATTCGCTTTTAAGATTTGTCCGACAGAAAGTATCATCTTCTTATTCATTGTCTTCATTCGTCCATGGTTTGCGCAACATTCTTCTCCAGCATCACATTTCGAAAGCCTCTATCTTTTTCCAATCCACCGTGCGAAATGCCCAAGATTCGGCGCCGTAAAGAAATATCGAGAATACCAGAGTTCTCACGAGTTTCTTCTTTGTGTTATTGGAGACATATCTGTTCTGCCATATCCTTGACATCTTGCTCATAAGAGCACAGGTACACAAATTCACTCACGAATTCCAGATCCACAAGTTCACCCGTGCATGTGATTAGTCCAGTTCGGTCGATGATCATTACTTTGGTCTTTGATTTGTTAATCGATAATCCTACCATCTCGCTTTCACGCTCCACTCTAGCAAATAGTTCCGCGAGTTCGTGCACTGAGGATGCAAACAAAGTGGTTTCATCTAAGTACCGGAGAATACTGATTTTGTTGCCACCTACCGCGATGCCCTCGCCCTCTTTTAAGGCTCTTCTCATGATGTATTCGCCATATATGTTGAAAATAAGAGGGGACAGAATACATCCTTGGCGTACTCCTTTCTCAAGCTTAAAATGTCCCGACACCACATTATTGACTCTGACCATCGACTCTCCATCTTCGTTCAGGTGTGCAATCAGTGTATATTAGTCCGTCCGTATGTCACAGCCTCTTTTTTCCGAAACTATGAGAACTATGCTGTTGAAACTTGATAAGTAAATGTATTCTGTGAACCGCATTAAGATTTTCCCACAAAAATAGAAAAAAAAAACAATAAATTTTGGGGGTTCCCCATACTTATAACTGAAACTCAAATTATTTTTTCATCGAACCCATACGTGTGGGGGGTATCTATGGATAGGTCTTCAAAAATGATATTGAGGTTTCTAATATCATTTTTTTCTAAACTGAATAGTTTGCGCGAGAGACACTTCCAAAGTGGTAAAATGTGTGTGAGGGGGGAGGTCCTGTAACTTCTAAAATAAGAGACTGATAAAACTAAAAAAAAATATGTGATGTATATTATCATGTAAAATTCCACCAAAAATTGATTTGAACGAGATCTAGTTAGCAGTTTTTTTTTAATATGTCATAAATATGTATATGTATCTATTATATGGCATATATATCTATTTGTATTTGGATCATTGTATTATTTTTGTATCATTGTATTCTTTGTTGGTATTGTTGCACCACTGACAACCCCATGTCATGTCCACGCATTCACTGTCCATTCCAGGTTGCCTGGAAGAGATCGCAGAATACGATAAGGCCGCCCATTGTATATTTTTTAGTTTTAAGTTTCAATTGTTCCTGTATTTTCTGGTGTACAATAAAGTGTATATAAATAAATAAACCGCAATTTACCAAGTACGGAACCCTTCGTGCGCGAGTCCGACTCGCACTGCGGCGAATTTTTTTGTCGGTTAAAAACGCATAGTTGGTAACAAGCGATAATGCGACAACACGTCGTCTATGAAACCACGTTGTCGCATTTTCGCGATTTGTCTTACGAGCCTTTGTGCTGATCGCATTACCGCGCTTCTCATACAAAATGAATCAGAATGTATTCATTTCGTGCGAAACCAAAAACAAATGGTACACCGTACAAACCACAGTTCAACCATTTCTCGTATAGAATCGCAATTATCAACAATATTATTATGTACGTGTATTAATACATGGCCAAATAATATTTAGCCACCTTGATATGTAACGTAAATTGACGGCCAAAGCAATGTTTTCTTGTTTCATATTTTGGGGTTCTTTTTTCAGTTATATGGCACTGAGGTGAGAGGTCGCCCTATCAGAAAGTGCCCTGGGGTTAATGGGGAGGGATCGGTTGCGTCGGTTGAGAGAGGAGTAAGGGGGCGAGAATTTAAAATGGCTTCGATTTGTGTGAATAGAGTCGCGAGCTCCTCGAATGTCAGGGAAGCATTGCCGGCTACACGCTTCAAATGGTGCTTTGCGGAATTAACGCCTGCCTCCCATATACCTCCAAAATGAGGTGAGTATGCAGGGCTAAACTTGAACTTAATGCCTTCATTATTGGCATAATTAATAGCTGACTCACGACTGGACCTGAGTATTCTACTTATTTCATTGTTCGTGTCCCTGAAAGTGGTACCATTATCGCAATATATAACATTAGGTTTACCTCTCCTAGAGACGAACCTTCGCAGAGACAAAATGAAAGCTTCAGTGCTCATATCGCTGACTAACTCTAAATGAATCGCTTTGGACGAGAGGCAAATAAACAAACATAGGTTGCATTTTGAAATACGATTGCCTTTACCCTTACGGCTAGAGATCAAAAACGGGCCAGCAAAATCTACACCACACGAGTAGAAAGGAAACGTGGAATAGCTTCTTTCGGCAGGTAAGTTTCCCATTAAAGGTTGTAATGTCTTCCCACGTAGGGGAATACAAACTATACATTGCTTTGTCGTGCTACGTGCTAAGTGTCTGCCACCTATAGGCCAAAATCGTTCTCTTATTGAGGCTAGAAGATGTTGAGGACCAGCATGAAATAAGCGTTCATGTTCGTATCTTAATATTAATTTAGTCAAATGATGCTTTGCATCCAAAATAATGGGGTGTTTTTTGTCATAGGCAAAATCTGAGTTTTGAATTCGACCCCCAACTCTTAATACGCCATCTGAATCAATAAAGGGATTTAGAGGCAATAATTTACATTTACGATTAAGAGTTTTATTATTTCTAATCAATTTAATTTCCTCTGCATAGCTTTCTAACTGACTTAACTTCACTAACATAATCAAAGAGTCATCTAATTCCTTAACATCTAATGGGCCATTGATTTTGAAGTAAAATTTTAGCTACTATAATGCAGGGACACAATAATCCCAAGGGATCGAATACCTTAGAAGTAGTAGAAATTACTGACCTTTTAGTTATATGAATAGAGGGCTCTAGGTCTGTAGAAAATTGCAGTGTATCAGCCTTGGGACACCAATTGAGACCTAATACACTAGATTATTTGTTGAAATCAATGGGTTTTGAAGAATCACATTCATTGTCAAATAGTTGAGGACAATTTGTTCGAAATTTCCTAAGGGGTAGGCATGCAGAATTAAGTGTATTTACAACTTCATGATAGATGTGTTTTAACCCTTCTATAGATTCTGACCCTGTATTTAGGTCATCTGCATAAAAATCGTTTCGTATTACACAAGCTATAGACTCATCCTCACACTCATTTGCTAGTTGTAAAAGGCATCGAGTACTTAAAAATGGCGCAGAGGCAGTGCCGTATGTAACTGTATTGAGTTGTAAAACATCTATCGATTGGGACTTATCATCTCGCCACAGAATAAGCTGCAAATGGCGCTGCTGTCGCCCGACTTCAATTTGCCGGAACATTTTTTCGATGTCGGCTGTGAGAATAAATTTATGCATGCGAAACCGCATTAAAATAGATATTAAATCACTTTGCACTACTGGACCAATCATTTGAATTTGATTTAGTGATTTGCCAGAGCTAGTTTTAGAAGAGGCATTAAATACTACTCTGAGCTTTGTAGTTTCGCTCTTTTCACGAATTACTGCGTGATGAGGCATGTAGTACCCAAATACTGGTCTAGTAATTTTAGTTAAATGCCCTAAACCGGCGGCACCGGCGGCACCGCCGGCGCCGGCACGCTCTGCTCGTCTAGTGTTGCCCGCGTATAATAATAGTGCTGCGCGCGTACCTACAATCAAAATGAAGGGTTTTAAGAGGTGATTACAAAAACATATAAAACTTATATGTTTAAAAGTAATTCAAAAAAGAACAATATAACTAAAAAGTTGTAAATAAAAAAAGTTAATTTAAAAATCAAAAACCCGACGATTAAGAATCGAACTAAAAAGCTGTTAACAAGAAAAATCATGCTGTGCAGTCGGAGGATCAGGTGGTCAGCCAGTTCGCGAATATGTTTCCTGGACATGAAATCCTGGGTTTGATTCCTGGGTCAGGAAAAGTATTCCCATATTCATTTATCTATTATGAAAAGACAGTTCTTACAATCAGCATTTTTGTGTCACTGTAACATACCCATGGGGTGTACAATATTAATATGTATGTCGATATTATTGGCTATGTCAAAAATAATTAGTAAGTGCAAGTCACCCCCTGCCATTTTATAGCCGTGGATAAATTACTAATAATAATGCATAATAATATTTCACAATGGGCTTGTTTTATATTGAAGTTACTGTAGTTATATATTATTTTGTATTTTATATTTCTTGGGAATTTAAAAATAAAAGTTATTCGTTTCTTTATTCGATCTTTCTCATCCTATGAGAAAGTCATCAGAAATTTTATAGCCATGTAGTTCAACTGTGGTAAGGGTGGTAGGGGCCAGTAGTCCTCCTATAGTTTTAGGTAATCGATCCACTACCAGATATCAGATTCTATCAGACCCATAGCATGAGTTGTAAAAAGAGTTTAAACTGTTTTTTTTCCTGAGCTAAAAAAACATTAAAAAGAACATGAAAAAAAACAGATATTTTTCTGGAGTAGGTCTTTTTAACTTAAGAGTACGAACTTAAAAATAATATAAGAAGGTTATCGTATATGAGTTGATATTATATTTTTTGGTTTAATAAGAAAATACCATTTGTTTTTTGTTAAATCTATACATATAAAATGCTTTGTCCTGAATGACTGGCTGACGGATCAACGCACAGCATAAACCACGCATTCTATGACGTAGGCACTCGATAAGAAAGGGTTTTTGTAAATTACTAATAATAATTACTACCCCTAAGGAGATAAAAAGGGGTTTGAAAGTTTGTATGAACAATCTAATTCCTTCGAGTAAAATTCATAATACTTGGTACAAATAGTAATCTAAGTAAATGATAAAGGTTGTCATTATTAGTTTTTCGAAACTACCCCAAATGATGATTTAGGCGATGTTGAAGCTTCTATGTAAGAATCTGATTTCTTGGGTCAATAAACTTGAAACTTGGTACAAATACTATACTAAATGAATAATAAGGGTTGGTATAATTATTTTTTTAAATTCCCCCAAAGGACGATTTAGGAGTGATAAGATTTTTTGAAAATCTTATTACTTTAGTTAATAAACTTGAAACTTGACATAAATACTAACCTAAACAAACCATAAAGGTTTTCATTATTGGTTTTTCGAAACTACCCCCAAAAGATTATTCAGGGGTCGATTTTTTTTTGCTTTTTTTTTATTTCTCGGGTTAATCAACCCGTTAACCTCAATAAACAATAAAGGTTATCATTATTAGTCTTTTGAAACCGCCCCCAAATGATGACTTAGGGGGTATTAAAGTGTTTTTAAAGAATTATATTTCTTGGGTTAATACATTTTAGGTACCTACAACGCCAGAATAGATTACCCGAATATCATGAAACTTGAACATAACCGGTGAAATGAGAGATCTGCGTACTCTTTAAGAGCGTACTGGCGTGATGTTATGTTATGAAATGGTATAAACAATGACATGCGATTACAGCAATCCCGAAAGATTTACTGTTATTTATTGAAGAGTTCTGTTGTATATCTCCGAATTTCTTCATCAGATCTTCACCAAATTATAAAGATACCAATTTCGGAACATATTCTTTCAAACAAAAGAAGAATCGGTCCACAATTGACGGAGATATCAGTGAACATACATAAAAAAACAAAGCCGAACATAGAATCTCCTCCTTTTTGGTAAGTCGGTTAAAAAGGTCTATCCACACATATCAGGGCCGTGTCCGGGACGTGACAGGGCCGGACCCAGGCATTGAAGCTTCGTCACTGGCCCTTGCACGGACGTGTGTGAACGAGTTCAAATAAAACGTACATACCGGTATTTTTTGAGCCCCTGACGGGGCACGGTCCGTCCACGTCCCGGGCACGGGCCTGATTCGTGTGGATAGACCTTTAACATGTCAAGTTTTAGTGAACCTCATACTACATTCATTATTAGACACAGTTATTACGGTCATATAATTTACATTAAATAAGTCAAAAACAATTTTAGTCAATAATTCGGTCATTAAGAATTTCGTTAATGGAATAAAGGTCAATCCACATATATCAGGGCCGTGACCGGGACGTAACAGGGCCGGGGCCAGGCATTACAGATTCGTCACTGGCCCGTGCACGGCCCGTGCAGGGACGTGCTTTGACGAGTGCATAAAAAATGTACACACCGATATATTTTTGAGCCCTTGACGGGGCACGGTCCGTCCACGTCCCTGATATGTGGTGATAGACCTTAATACGTTTTACATATGAGAAATTCTTTTAGCTTTAATTTAAAGATATTTAATGATGAAATATTCTTAATACAGTTTGGGCGTTTGTTTTAGATTTTAATTCCTATACCAAATACACTCGATTTAAATTTTACTGTTCTACATTTAATGCCTTTAAGTTCAGTTTTGTGTCTCGCACTTCTCAATGTTTCATATTTATCTATATCGCGTTTTATCATGATTGCCGCTTCAAATATGTACAATGAAGGTAGAGTTAAGATTTTCAACATTTTGAAAACTGGTCTACATGTTATTGGACATTACTACTACTGGAATTTATCAGTAGCAGCCTGGCTTCTGAGCGTCGCCACATTGACCAGGCCAGGTGCGCAGGACTCCCGCCGCCCTCACCAAGTTATCTGTCCACCTGGTCTTCCAAAGCAGCGTCTTCCAGTTTGCGGTCACCACTCCAGAACCTTTGGGCCCATCGACCGTCCGTTCTACGAGCAATGTGTTACACTTGCCCTTCCCTTGGTACTATTCAAAAATAAGCAGAGAAATGTTTTAGTTAGTAACGTGTATTACAATGTTGTAGATTTTTTAAAGGAAAAGGACTTTTTTATACCGGCTTCTAATATACATAGTTAAGAATAACAATTGAATAATGTGAATTTTAAATTAATTTACTTTTTAATGATTCTATTTGATTGCATAATATTTATTTATTTTATTATTAACGTACACACAGAAAATACATATAGAAAACACATCTTGACAAAGGAGTACAAGGGTACTGCTTATTTCTTTAGAAATTTCTACCAGCAGACCCGCGAAAAGGAGATATGAAGAAGAAATGTAGACAGTGTGTGAGAGCAGGCAGAGTAGAAAAGAGAACGACTAACCTAAGATATAAAAACGTACACATATAGTATAAGTGATATATACTTAAATAAATACATAACTCTAAAATATATAGATACTGAATTTAAATACATATGCTTATAAAGATAATAATGAATATTCTGGACATTATTTAATTTATTTTGATTATAATATGCTTAATTATACTATAATATCTTTAAATCAATTATTATGTATTTGTTTTGTATTTTGTAATGAAATTTAGAATGACTGCATGTAAAATGCAATTTAATGTAAAATAATATACCTACAAATTTTGTACGCCATTATTGGCAAAACATGGACGCTCACAACATTTATTAATTCAATACCATGCATGTCTGATTAGTCATGTAAACGCATGTAAGACAAATAAAGTTTTCTTTCTTTCTTTCTTTCTTATAAAGTCTCTATGTTGATATGATACGACGCTAAAACATTTTACTACATATTAGAGCTGTAAGACCTTGCCCGTCACCTCTGATAACCATCAAAGTGAAGTAAATAAGCTTAGGATCAAGATTTTGCCGAAAAATGCCCACTGCGATTTTTGTCAGGCGCTGGTTGTTAAGGAGATTTAACTTCGTTCGTTGATGTTAGTCTGAGATTTGTTTATTTGGTTCGTCATTTTCTGGAGAAATATAGTTTCTACGTGTAATACTATATTAAGGTCTTGTCAGAATAATTCAAGGAATGATAATCATAACAAAATAATTAATAGTGGTAAACTAGTGACAACAAAAACTAGACTACAAATAAACAGTTTATCAATCCGCTTAACCCCGTGAATTCGCTTTTAAGATTTGTCCGACAGAAAGTATCATCTTCTTATTCATTGTCTTCATTCGTCCATGGTTTGCGCAACATTCTTCTCCAGCATCACATTTCGAAAGCCTCTATCTTTTTCCAATCCACCGTGCGAAATGCCCAAGATTCGGCGCCGTAAAGAAATATCGAGAATACCAGAGTTCTCACGAGTTTCTTCTTTGTGTTATTGGAGACATATCTGTTCTGCCATATCCTTGACATCTTGCTCATAAGAGCACAGGTACACAAATTCACTCACGAATTCCAGATCCACAAGTTCACCCGTGCATGTGATTAGTCCAGTTCGGTCGATGATCATTACTTTGGTCTTTGATTTGTTAATCGATAATCCTACCATCTCGCTTTCACGCTCCACTCTAGCAAATAGTTCCGCGAGTTCGTGCACTGAGGATGCAAACAAAGTGGTTTCATCTAAGTACCGGAGAATACTGATTTTGTTGCCACCTACCGCGATGCCCTCGCCCTCTTTTAAGGCTCTTCTCATGATGTATTCGCCATATATGTTGAAAATAAGAGGGGACAGAATACATCCTTGGCGTACTCCTTTCTCAAGCTTAAAATGTCCCGACACCACATTATTGACTCTGACCATCGACTCTCCATCTTCGTTCAGGTGTGCAATCAGTGCTGTCAAGTGCGAGGGTACAACCATTTCACACAGTCAAAAGCCTTGGTGTAGTCTATAAAGCACAAGATCATTGGAACGTTAAACACGCGGCTCGTCTCTATCATTTGCCTCATATTCACAATTTGCTCTCTTGTGCCTTGACCCTTTATAAAACCAGCCTGCTCACTTGGTATTTGTCGCTGTAGGTACGTACGACTGGAGCCATCCGTTAATTATGTAGAGTAATATCTTGCTAGTGTGTGATATGAGTGCGACCGTCCGGTAGAGCCCGCAATTCCTTGTTGACCCTTTCTTGTGCAGTTGTATCAAGAGAGACTTCTTCAAGTTCTTAGGCCATCTACCCGTTCTCCAAAGCTGGTTACATAAAGCCCGCCTTAAAAGTCTAGCCGCCTTAGTCTAAGCCTAGTCTCCAAGACGCCGACTCTCCCAGCTGAAAATAGTATAATGGCCCTCCTTTTACATAAATAGGTACTTCATTGTAATATACTTTAGTTTAGGTCAGCTAGAACCAAGCTACTGAGAATATAACTGAAAAAAGAACCCCAAAATATGAAACAAGAAAACATTGCTTTGGCCGTCAATTTACGTTACATATCAAGGTGGCTAAATATTATTTGGCCATGTATTAATACACGTACATAATAATATTGTTGATAATTGCGATTCTATACGAGAAATGGTTGAACTGTGGTTTGTACGGTGTACCATTTGTTTTTGGTTTCGCACGAAATGAATACATTCTGATTCATTTTGTATGAGAAGCGCGGTAATGCGATCAGCACAAAGGCTCGTAAGACAAATCGCGAAAATGCGACAACGTGGTTTCATAGACGACGTGTTGTCGCATTATCGCTTGTTACCAACTATGCGTTTTTAACCGACAAAAAAATTCGCCGCAGTGCGAGTCGGACTCGCGCACGAAGGGTTCCGTACTTGGTAAATTGCGGTTTATTTATTTATATACACTTTATTGTACACCAGAAAATACAGGAACAATTGAAACTTAAAACTAAAAAATATACAATGGGCGGCCTTATCGTATTCTGCGATCTCTTCCAGGCAACCTGGAATGGACAGTGAATGCGTGGACATGACATGGGGTTGTCAGTGGTGCAACAATAC
Organism: Orthosia gothica; assembly: GCA_949775005.1. Classification (NCBI taxonomy): domain Eukaryota; kingdom Metazoa; phylum Arthropoda; class Insecta; order Lepidoptera; family Noctuidae; genus Orthosia; species Orthosia gothica. Next base: position 20,173,051 of record OX459034.1, read on the forward strand.
CAACAAAGAATACAATGATACAAAAATAATACAATGATCCAAATACAAATAGATATATATGCCATATAATAGATACATATACATATTTATGACATATTAAAAAAAAACTGCTAACTAGATCTCGTTCAAATCAATTTTTGGTGGAATTTTACATGATAATATACATCACATATTTTTTTTTAGTTTTATCAGTCTCTTATTTTAGAAGTTACAGGACCTCCCCCCTCACACACATTTTACCACTTTGGAAGTGTCTCTCGCGCAAACTATTCAGTTTAGAAAAAAATGATATTAGAAACCTCAATATCATTTTTGAAGACCTATCCATAGATACCCCCCACACGTATGGGTTCGATGAAAAAATAATTTGAGTTTCAGTTATAAGTATGGGGAACCCCCAAAATTTATTGTTTTTTTTTTCTATTTTTGTGGGAAAATCTTAATGCGGTTCACAGAATACATTTACTTATCAAGTTTCAACAGCATAGTTCTCATAGTTTCGGAAAAAAGAGGCTGTGACATACGGACGGACAGACAGACAGACAGACATGACGAATCCATAAAGGTTCCCGATTATTTGCAGTTTGGCTACGGAACCTTAAAAAGGAGGAGGTTCTCAATTCGACATGCATTTTTTTATGTACCAGGCCCCTCAGAAAGTATTGCGAAAAAAAGTTTTTATATATGGGAGACTGGCCGGTTATAATGTTTTTCGAAAATATGATTATTTATAAGTAAAAATAAGTAAGTTCCAATTTCAAAATTTCCCTCCACATTTTTTGCGAGTTAATTCAAAGTATTGTGTCTCACTGAAATATGGATCTGCGCCGGGAACATTTTAGAGCTATGATTTTATACGATTTCAAGTGTCGCCTGAAACCGGATGAATCGTACGATAGACTTCAAATGGCATTCATGGATGAAGGCCCTTCCAAGGCAACCGTGTATCGTTGGTATAACGAATTCAAGCGCGGTCGACCAACTTTGGGGGATGACGAAAGAAGCGGTCGCCCTTTGACGGCTGTTACCGAAGAAAACGTGCTAGCAGTGAAAAATTTAATCCAAGACAATAGGCGAATTACATATCAGGAGATTCAACACATATTGAAGATTGGATCGGGAAGCGTTCACGAGATTCTACACAGCCATCTTCGCGTGAGGAGGATAGTATCACGCTGGGTGCCGCACAACCTCACCGATGCTCAGAAGCAGGCCCGGGTGGAATGGTGCCGTGATATGCTTAACAAATTTGAAGCAGGCTCGTCTCGGCGTGTTTACGACATCGTTACAGGTGATGAGTCCTGGATTTATCAATACGACCCAGAAACCAAGCGCCAGTCGACTGTTTGGGTGTTTCAAAATGAGCCAACGCCTACCAAAGTGAAGCGATCTAGAAGCGGGGGTAAGATTTTGATCGCTAGCTTTTTTAATTTGACTGGCCACTTGGTATCAATTCCCTTACGGGATCAAAGAAGCATTAATGCCGAATGGTATACTACCAAATGTTTGCCAGATGTTTTCTCTGTTATAAGCAACAAGCGACCAAACACAGGGCTCCGCGGGCTACTGCTCCACCACGACAATGCACCTGCGCACACCGCACTCAAAACGAGGGACTTCCTGGACAGCACGCCAGTCAAACTCCTGGGTCACCCTCCTTACAGCCCTGATCTAGCACCGTGTGACTTCTTTTTATTCCCAAAAATAAAAAATCAGCTCAAAGGGATACAATTTTCGTCGCCGGAAGATGCGCTGGCTGCGTTCGAACAGGCTGTAAACGAGGTGTCTGCGGCGGACTGGAAAAAGTGTTTTGAAAACTGGTTTAGGCGCATGAATCTTTGTATAGAGGCTGGTGGAAAGTACTTTGAAAAGATTTAATAAAAATATATGTACGTATAGAACAATTTTTTTTAGTTTCGCAAAACTTTCTGAGTGTCCCACGTATGTGACCACGCATAACTTTTTATATAGTGGTCCGATTCCAAAAATTCTATATAAGAGTATATATACCTCAAAGTTAACATTTAAATTTTTATTAATTTATTCTCTTTTTAAAGATAGGATAAAAGGATTGACCATTTTCCCACTTAAATTTTTAATTGTGAACCGATTCTGTTGAAATTAAGTAAATTGAAAAGCGAAAATAAAACCTTTTTTTTCTAAAAAAAATAACCGACGAAACAAGGAAAAGAAAACCCTTTAGTTCTAGTATTTTGAGGCGACGCCAAATAAACGATCCTTATTTCATCGGTAATATTTTTTGTTAAAAAGGTTTTTCTTTACACCACCCTGACTTATTTCAACTCAAGAGCCCGGAAGATCTCCATTATCCAGTGCTACGCCCCAACCAATGCATCAACAGAGGATACCAAGGACGACTTCTACAATGCCCTCAACGCCACCCTTAGGAGCATAAAAAAGCAAGATATCGTCATCGTCATGGGGGACCTGAATGCTAAGGTTGGGAGTGTTAATACTAACCGCGAGCGGCATATGGGTACACAGGGACTTGGAGTGTGCAACGAGAATGGGGAGCGATTCATCGAGTTTTGTCAGAACCACGACCTTACCATCGGAGGAACATTATTCATTCATGGCAACCATCATAAGTACACGTGGAACTCCCCCGATGGGGTCACCAAGAACCAAATTGACCACCTCGCCATTAGTTCCAAATGGCGGTCTTCACTGCTCGATGTCCGCAACCGCAGGGGCGCCGATATTGATAGCGACCACCATCTGGTAGTTGCTGAAGTCCGGCTCAAGGTTGCAGTTGCCCATGCGGCTGGAGGACCTGGCAAGATTGGAAGAAGGTTCGAGGTGAGCAAACTGCATGACTCAGACACGCGTAAATCTTTTCAGATGGAATTGCGCAATCGCTTTTCTATACTCGATGCTGCTACGGACTCATTAGACGAGGAGTGGAACCGCATCAAAGTGGCCTATACAGAGACCAGCTCCGTCGTTCTAGGGCACAAATCGACTCATTCTCGGGAGGACTGGATGTCACAACGCACGTGGAACCTGATCGAAGATAGAAGGAATCTTCATCTGAGACTGCTTGAGACCCATAACGACGCCATGCGAGCAGACCTTAACACGCAATACCGTCAGAAACGCAAGGAAATCTATCGCAGTACCCGCAAAGATAGGAGACGGTGGGCTGATGGTATTGCTGATCGTGCTCAACAAGCTGCAAACTCCGGCAACTTGAAAGAGTTGTACAATGCTACCAAAACCTTGGCAGGTAACAGCAAGTCGAGGAAGAAGCCGCTGAAGTCCAAAGATGGTCAGCTCATTGTGACGTCAGAAGGGCAGCTACTTCGCTGGCGTGAACACTTTGAAGAGGTCTTCCGTCTGTCAGCTACATCGGCACCTGACGCGCTGCAAGTCAGTACTCCACCCACCCAGCTTCTCAACATTAACACGGAACCACCGTCAGCCTCTGAAGTTGCGGAGGCAATCCGCTCTTTGAAGACAGGCAAAGCACCAGGACTCGACCTGATAACTGCGGAAATGCTTCAAGCCGACTTACCCACCGCAGTCGACGTCCTGACGCCGCTTATTGAAAAGATCTGGATCGCCGAAGAACTACCAGACGAATGGAACAAAGGTCTCCTTATAACTGTTCCTAAGAAAGGTGATCTTAGCCAGTGCGATAACTGGAGAGGTATAACTTTGCTCTCGATTCCCTCTAAGGTATTTTGCAAGATCATCCTGGACAGATTGTCGAAGGCCGTGGATCCTCTTCTACGCAAGGAGCAGGCTGGTTTCCGCTCGAACCGCTCCTGTACGGACCAGATCAACACTCTCCGTATCATACTAAAACAGGCATCAGAATGGCAGAGGGAGATTTATCTAACCTTCGTAGACTTCGAAAAGGCCTTTGATACGCTGAAGTGGTCTAGTATCTGGTCCCGCCTACTGGAAATTGGAGTGCCGCCGAAAATAGTCCGTCTGTTGCAGAGTATTTATAAGAAATACTTTTGTAAGGTTACTCATAACGGCCTCATATCGGATGACGTAACAGTGCACGCGGGTGTCCGCCAAGGCTGCCTCCTGTCACCGCTCCTCTTCCTGGTCGTTCTTGATGGAATTATGCTTCGCATCTACGATAACAGGCGCCGCGGCATAGAGTGGGGATTATCCAACGTCTTGGAAGACTTGGATTACGCTGATGACCTATACCTGCTGAGTCATACCCACGCCGATATGCAAGCAAAGCTAAAAGATCTACGCCAGGAAGCGGCAAAAACGGGGCTCAAAATAAACATCCGGAAGACCCAGGAAATGAGAACTGGTGTGAAGAACCACTCACCGTTGCTGATTGGCACAGAGGCAGTGGAACGCGTCCACCAATTTACATACCTCGGGAGTGTCGTGTCGGAGACTGGGGGAAGTGAAGAGGACATCGTTTCACGGATCGCCAAAGCCCGAGCAACCTTCGCGCAGCTGAGACCTGTTTGGCAATCGCGGAAACTGACCCGAAGGATTAAACTCAAAATCTTCGGGTCCAATGTCAAATCCGTGCTGCTCTACGGGTGCGAAACGTGGAAGGTCACAAAGGACATCTCACGCCAAATACAAGTCTTCGTCAACCGCTGTCTTCGTCGTATTCTCGGAGTTTACTGGCCCGAGACCATCTCCAATGTAGAGCTGTTGGAGAAATGCCACGAGAGCCCGATCGACCGCCAAATCAAGCGTCGCAAGTGGAGATGGATTGGCCACACGCTCCGAAGGGGTCCCGATCACATACCCAAACAAGCTTTGGACTGGAATCCCCAGGGGAAACGAAAGCGTGGCCGTCCCCGTCAAACCTGGCGTCGCACAGTGTTGGCAGAAGCGACGAGCATCGGAATGACATGGAGCGAGGTGAAGCGTGAAGCTCAAGACCGATCGCGATGGAGGACATCTGTGGACGCCCTCTGCCCCATCTAGGGGTTAAAGGACATTAAGTCAAAGTAAGTCACCCTGACTTATAGAGTATTTCTTTGAATTTATTTTGCTGTTGAGGCGTAGTTGATTAATAAACATCCAGACTTTTCACTTATAAAGATGGGTTTGATATGCATTTTAAAACTTAAGTTACTGTTTCGTATTACTTTAATAATTGAAAATCAAACTTATGGCAAACCTTGCTCTTATTCTTATGATTAGTTTTTATAAAGTATAATAACACTAAAGATTAAAATTTTATTTTCTTATTCAAATTGAAAGTCATGAAAAATAAAATTTTCCCCAAACGTAAAACAACTTCTACACAATTATTGGATACCATTTCTTTAGAACTTTCTTATTGTTTTTGTACGAGAATATACAAAGTGTATTGTTATCAAGATTACGCCCACGTTCGGTTGACTGGATAAATTGTATTACTATTATTTAATAGTTATTGATATTTTTATTCGAATGCGTTCTCACTATTTGCATTTTGTTTTATTATCATTATAGCCCTGCACCAAGTGCCGCCACATCTATCAGTCCTGTTTTTTTTTATTGTTGATAGGCTCGCGCTTGACCACTATTTCACCTGATGGTAAGCGACGACGTGGTCGACGGTGAAGCACGCTTGCCTAGAAGTAACCTTTTCAATCTTGACTTAAAGACTCGTAGATTTTAGCCATCGGGATACACAGACTCCGGCAGGGAATGCCACTCCTTAGCTGTACGCATAATAAAAGTATTTCGAAAAGGTTTAGTGCGTATGGGTGGGATGTCCAATATTTTCCGATGGCGCATTACCGTACGTCTTGTAATCCGACGATGAAATCGGCTAGGCGGAATTAGATCATGCAAATCCATCGCACATTCCCCGAAATGTAACCGATGAAAAACACAAAAACTGGCAACTCGGCGACGATGTTCAATGCTCTGGCGCTTTGACTTGACCAAAGCCACATTGTCGATGAGCCACTTGGCCCACTTTTCGATCGACTCTAGTGCATCAAGCTGGTATTTGGCAGATCCGTCCCAGATATGAGAACAGGTACTCCATGCATGATCGAAATTGCGCTTGATACAAGTTGAGCATCTGTTCAGGCGTGAAGTACCGTCTCAACTTTGTAAAGATCACTAATTTTTGGCAGCCAGCTGAGCAGTTATCAAACAATTTTTGATAAATAAAAACATTCATACGTAATCAATAAATAAAATCATTAGTGTTTAATTAGCAAGTCGGAATCGTCATTTCTTTGTCTATCAGTAGTAAACTCGATAATAGAGTAACATCTATCTACAAGGAATTTAAACAAAAACCTGTTAAAGGATCCCAGATATTCTTTATTTCTAATAGCTGCTGGTTAAGTATACTTTTATATATTTATACCTAGCATACTTGTGCCGTCCCATACTTGTACATTAAACAACAATAATAAGAGAGAACACAATATAAATGTGACATATTGTTTACCACGGCTGCGCCAAATAGGACCAGTTTAGCAACAAGGAATTGGCGCAATCTTGTCCAAGTCAGCAAAAGACTCGACCCGATGACGCGTATCATTGACACCAAGGACATATACGCAGCCCGCCTTAGTCCAGCTCTTGGAAACGCCAAATCTTTCCCTTGCAGCTAATAATATGTCATGTCGCCCCTTTGTTAAAAATTCGGACATGGTGATGCCCGAACCTCTTAATTTGGCTTTACTAAACCAAACTTTGTCCCGAACTGCGAGGCTGCCAACCTTGAGCAGGATAGGCCGGGTTTTGCTTGCCACTGCTCGTCCCATCCTGTGACACCGGCTGATGTCCGCCGCGGTGAATTCAGTCATCTGGAGCTTGCTACGTACCACCTCGTAACACCTTGGCGGTATCTTCCTTCTGCTCCTCGCTCACACCATGCAAAAGCAAGATCTTCCTCCGTCCTCGCATCTCAATTTGGTCAACACTTCGGGCTAGTAGCTCCACCTGACACTGAAGGCTGTTGAGAGCTTGCGAGATGAAAGTCCTGAAGATGGCAAACTCGGCTGCTAGGCTGGAACTTGTGACAGGTGATGTAGGGGACTTCTTCAGTTCAGCCTCAAAGACGGACATGCGTGTGTGAAATAACTCTTTGAGATCACTCAAAGTCCTTGCCAGCGAATCCATGGTGATAAAATTATATTAATAGTGTCTTGAAGAGAATATATTGTGAGGAGATAACGATAAATGATAAATGATTTTATTTCTGTAAGTTGGTTTGTACAAACACTTTTACATGTCGATCATATTTTTTAAAACTAGATGAGGTCGGCGTTTCCTATCTGACTACTCTGAGACGAAAGGCCGAAACAAACTCAGAGGTCACAGTCTCTTTTAAAGTCTTGACAAAAACTTGGTTATATCTTGTGAAGACCATGTAGACATATGTCTGAAATGGTCTTTTGAGGAAAGAACCAGCCAGATTGAGTGGACCTGTCCATTCAGTGCACGCATTTGTCAATAACCGAGCAGCTCAACTCAGAATTTACGGAGCTCAACGATTCGACGAACAATACCAAAGAAAGGACATTCGGGTAGGCCGCATAAACTACTCAAACTGCCAGACCATGAGTAAAAACTAACTAAGTTATAATAAAAAAAAACAAAAATCCACATAGTCTTCACATTCACAATAATAAAAATAAAATAATATAATACTTTAAAAATTAAATATTCTTGTCATTGCAAGAAATCAAAAAAAATATTAAAATTAAAAACAAAATTCACGGTGCAAAATATAAAAAATCTAAATTAATTGGAGCAGCTCAATCCCAAGCCTTTTTGTCCTCAACGTAATCTTTAATAGTATAAAACGCTTTCTGACACAACTAACGCTAACCAACTTCCAAAATTTGACATTAAATGACTGTAAATATTATTATATTTAATTAAGAGCGTTTGTTTTTTAATGCAACTGGTACAAATACACAAAAGAAAAAAAAAAAAAAAGAATGTAATTTACATTAAAAAAATTAATAACAAAAAAATATTGATTAAGTAAGTTGGTCCTGGAAAAGAATATAGGATACTGTTTGTCTCGAGAGTACATTCCTTTCGGCTAATTTCCAAATTTTATACAGGTGAAGCCGCTGGCACAAGCTGATTAGGTATAAAATTTCGAAATATATATAAAGCTCACATACATGATGATTTTTCATCAAACTTTAATAAAACCCTTTTCGTGTCCATAATACCATGAAAAGAGATGCCCAAAATATTTCTAACAAAAGATTTAAAAGGCTATTTCTCTGTGAAAGAAAACTTATTGAAATGCCTAGATAATACTTGCAAACTGTGATGGGCATTACTGAAACGTCTACGAAATATTTTGCATCATGGCGGACAATGCAGAATATCTCGAAAATAGTTTTGAAGTTATTCGAAGCATGTTTTTGTAAATAAAGTTATTGACGCGTAAAATATGTTGTAGATGAAAATGCATACTATTGTAAATTCTACGTATCTTTCAACGTAGGATAAGCACGGTGCCAGAAAAATATGTGGTAGATCAAATTCAAGAAAGATACTTTAGCTTTCCCATTTCATAGATGTGAAAATTTGTGAGGCATCTGAGGTGATCGCAAAAACTGCTAAACGGATTTTGATGAACCTTTGCAGCTACAATACAGCATACAGCTTAAACATCAGAATAGAATATCATATATCTAATAGCTTTATAAATTATTTGTATAGAGATTCTATTTACTTATTTACTATAACATAACATGACATGTTATGTTATAGTAAATAAGTAAATAGAAGCACTAATTGGCCGCGGGCGGGAGCTAGTAAGTCACAAAAGGGATGTTTACTGGGAAGAAAAAATATTATTCTATTTATTTTCCGCCATTGAGATTATCAAATAATATTGGACACGTATTTTATTTTACGTGACAAAAGGAAAAAAAAGTGTCCAATATTTTTTATTAATCTACCTGACGGACTAAAAAATATTTTATAGTAATCATCCCCCCATCATCCCTTTTTATTAAAATAATTTGCATCAGTATTACAGTGGGATCTGACGCAGAACGCTATAACTTTGGAATCCTGGTTACTTTAATCATGGTTTTCTAGGATATTTTATATGATTTGTATAAAATATTAAGATATTTTTTTACAAATTCCGTATTCTATTAGAAAATCATACGTAACAGCTTGCGAGCTGGATTTCTGACAGCTTGTACTCGACAGACATACATCTAACTAGATGATAAGACTGCATGTACTTCGCGTGCCAAAAAACGGACTAAAGTTACGACAAATGATCGTAATCTGAGCTTTTCATTTAGCATTATCGGCATCATCTGAACATCAAATCCATCGAAATCTAGAAAAATGCCGTTTCATGTGTGACTACACGTCATTTATCTCTATATTTTAATATTTAAAACTGCGCATTGTTGCCACATGTGCGAACCAAATTTAGGCACAAACACTCGGGTATAAGCACGCTCTGACAGAAACCCCAATAAATTACGAATAATCTATTCATTTTAAAATAGTGAAGCGATATTGGACCTTTAACAAATACAATTCGGCTGGAAATATAGATAAAGGGTCTCAAGAACCGAGAATCTATACAAAAAACTAAGATATCACCATGTGGTAACGTTAAAAGCAGGTAGACGACCCGAGCCCCGGCAGGCAAACTGAAGAGAAAGGAGATTGTTAGATTGGCGAGGGGCGATGGTGGAGGACACTGGACTTGAGGCAGGGAGACAGGACGGTCTGATTCTGAGGAGCGGGAGAAGACGTACGAGTGATGATTTAGCTTTGGAAACAAATAATCTAAAGTCGAGTCGTAGTAGTTATCGAGTAACAAAGTTAATTATTAAGTTAATTATAATTTAGTCTAATCGCGTATTAATGTGGTGTGAGTGAGTGCCAGTATGAATGTGGTAAGTTTTTAATCTTTGTATTACATAGGTAGGGATAATTGACTAATGTACTATTTATTCTAGCGGGCGAACCCTTGTATTTACTTCCTAAATCCAGCCTTTGGCAGATATTTGTGGCTAATATTTGGTTTAGGGAACCGGCGAAGCCTTTCGTCACACGTTACATGCCCTAATTAATAATTTATACACTACACAATTACTCATTTGATTATGGACTATTATTGACTTTTAACTGACATTACATACATGGAAGGCGGAACCGCTAATACTCCCCGTTGTATAAAATAGGCTATAAGGCCGCTCTAATTAAGAACGTAGGACAACCAAATGTTAGTTGTTAAATACTGCTTCCTATAGAAGGTCTGATTACGGTCTCATTGCATTGCCATGTTGTATGTACACTTATAAACTAAAGGGGGTAGTCATCGCTGAACATCACAAACTGGGATATGATCAATTTAATGAATGTTAGAGTCGTGTCTCGTTAAATCGCACCAGGCTTTCGGGCTAATCTCTGAATAAAAAAAATAATATTTGACGAGACACGATGGAAGCCCAGTGGAAGACTCCGCTGTTGACGTCGCATGGCTGTTATTTACACTGGAGCATCCTCGAAATTGGGAAGTTTAAAGAAGTGTGAAGTGACGAATTATTCCATTTCAACGTATAACAAGGCAATTGTGGTGAACCTGTATCAGACTGAGTCTACGGTACGCTTGCTAGTTTTTTATTGTCTTAGTAAAGGGTGTTAGGTCGAGGGTGAACTATTTATTATAATGCGCGTCCAGTAATTCTGGAAGCATGTCTCGCTTAATGGCAGGACACTTAGGCACAAAACCGTCCTTGTCTTAGGATTGTGTAAGACATGTTTAAGTTTAGGGAAACATGTATTGTATGGACCGCAGCTAATCCTTCCTAGGACGCGCATTCGAGGCCCTGCAGTACACGTATACGACGTGTGTGCTTCTGAAAGGCAGTCTCACGTCACTTGGGTGGGAATCTAGACTATTGCCAATTAACTCATTAACGTAATTCAATTAAACGTATTTATCAATGCAAGCGTAGCGATCCTACCAACTCCCTTTCGTTAGGTAAATAATGCACTTTGCAATCCCTTTGTCTAATTAACTTCATACTTCACTATTGTTTTTCTTATTTAGCCCTTAAGGCTATCAGACAGAAATGTGTGCTGGAAAGTTTGTTTCATCATTTCTTCTTACCAGCTATTACACTACGAAATGATGGCGGGATGGGCGCTTTTGGGCTGTCTGTAGGGATATTGATCTAATCAATTCCAATTACTTCTGGAGTTAAAACTCTCTGCCATATTAATTACTTTTATTTGTAGTAATTCATGAATGTAAATTCATTATCCGCGACCATTATTCGGTCTTTGATAAATACTCTATACATTAGTGTAAAGAGTTTCTCACACAAGCTTTAGTTAATTGTAACAATTTAGTTTATATCCCCTTAGTTATATTTTATCCTTCTAAACCACTTCCAAGTTATAATTTTATAACTGTGAATTCCAAAACAAAACAAAAACATAATTTGTAATTCACTTGTCGGAAGAGAATTGACCAAGCCAGGTGACGAAATTCATTGTGCAGCGCGGAAATGGCGGGGCGCTGCACCTCTGTTAACAAAAGAGCCGACTTTAACACCAAATCTAGGACATTTTAGGAAAAACTAAATTTTTATCAGCCTAGGGTCGTTTAGGAACAGTCACACATGCCATATTGAGCTGTAAAGAATGTATAGAAAAACTTGGCCGAGGCATTGGAAATGTTTTCTTTCATTGGTAAGCAAATGTGTTTTTAAATTGTTTCTGAAAAAACTTTTTACAAAAAATACAACCGACTTCCAAATAAAAACAATACAAAGTGAAAAATAAATTCAATTTCGGAAGTCGGTGTTTCTATTTTCGTTTCTTCGTTTTTTGACACCGACTTCGGAAATTGAATTTATTTTTCACTTTGTATTGTTTTTATTTGGAAGTCGGTTGTATTTTTTGTAAAAAGATTTTTTTATTTTTCACTTTTTAGTTGTGGTACATAATGGACCAGTTCTATAGGTTAAGTACCTATAATGCCCAAAGTGAAGCCAGAATTGATTATCCCAATAACATGAAACGGTGGAATGAGAGTATACCAGGGTTAACTGTTCACACTTGCGCCTCTTTAGAGCGTACTAGTGTGATTTTATGTTATGTAATGGTAAAAACAATAAACAGACATGCGATTGCAGCTATCCTGAGTGATTTGCAGTTATTTATTGAAGAGTTCTGATGTATATCTCCAAAGTTCTTCATCAGATCTTGATGAAATTTAAATGGGACCACATGACAAGCACCAGCTTTCAAATAAAAAAAGAATCATCGGAATCGGTTCACCCAGTAAACAGTAAAAGTTCTGAGGTAACAAAAAAAATACAGTCGAATTGATAACCTCCTTTTTTTTGGAAAGTCGGTTAAAAATGTCGGGCAACTAGTGACCCGACGCTGGTTTTCAACTGGACCTATGACCGACGTGACTGACGGACGTAAAGCAGTTTTATAGTCACTAAATATGTATGTGAAACAGTACTTACTTATAAAATAGATTATAATATAGAATAATAAAAAAAAACCCGACTGCTTCAAAAGCGAACTAAAAAGTCGTAAACAAGGAAAAAATCATGCTGTGCAGTCGGAGGATACATATTCGCCGGCTGGCTGACCAAAATCTGGTGTATCCTCCGCCTGCACAGCATGATTTTTTCCTTGTTTACGACTTTTTAGTTCGCTTTTGAAGCAGTCGGGTTTTTTGATTTTTTTAATTATGTTTTTTTATTTATAACTTTTTAGTTAGTTTTTTCGAATTAGATACATTTAATCATATAAGTGTATATATTTTTGAAATCACCTCTTAAAACCCTTTATTTTGATACCCCACACGATGGGTATGGAAGAAAAAAAAATTTGGGCCCCCACAATATGGCACCCAAAATCCGCCATTTCTCTATTATCCAATTTTAATGTAGCCTATGACACTCGCAGAGTTAAGACGCATCGATTGACGTACGAATCATCAAAATCGGCCAACGCGTTTGGTCTCTGGAACGCCACATAGGAACAAACATACATACATACATACATACATACATAGACTGATAAACACATTACCCTCCTTCGGCAGTCGGGTAAAAAGACATGCACACTACAATAAATGAGGTGTGGGTAGGTAGGTATAAAAATAAATCCTACAAACACCCGTGACCTACACCAATAAATATTCGGTTCTACTGTTCCAATAAATTCTTGGTAGTAGTCAATAGAGGCTGACAGTTCATCTATCACTATTGACGAATACGAGCTGGGTGGATGCCGCTCTTTTAGGTTATGTGAGATCACGCACTCAATTTGTGATGGGGAATCTTTTTTGTGTACTTGGTTGAACCTTTGGGCTTTATTTACGACTAGGGCTACCTCTATTACGTCTTAGAAAAAAACCTGCTCCCTAAGTGCGTAACATATACTGTATCACATCCCAATTTTGAAGAAAATTCCTAAGCCATTGCTTTCTTAAGTTTGATTCGTCTGCTCGATATCGTAAATCACGCAATGAAATTGAATGGAATTGTCTTATCGATAGCTCTGAGGCTCTAGGCCAGTGATTTCCAAAATAGGGGGGGCACCAGGGTGGCGCAACAACATGTCGTGGTGGCCCTGTGGCTAAGACCTCGCCTCTCGTGCTTGAGGTTGTGGGTTCGAATCCGGGCAAGTACCAAAGTGACTTTTTGAATTCATATGTCGCACCTTCGGTAGAACAAGGGCATAATTGCAGTTTTTGCTATTTTACAGGAGAGCTATTTTAAGATATTTATTGCATTCAGTGAGGTCTTGCTCTGTTAATATTGCTCGAAAGTTTTTCTTCTTTGCATGATATAAACTATATACTATATCCTTTTTAGGCGTATAGTTAACAAGAATTAAGAACTTTTAGTTTTTTTCAATTAATTTTAATTTTAAGGAAGGGATACATTTGTGCCCTTGTTCTACCAAAATGTATATTATTTTGAACGGACAAGGGCATAACTGTCTGAACGACTTTGTCCTTCCAATTTTAAAATTATAAATTAGGCATAAGTGTAATAGATGTGGCATTGTCGCTCCAGAAACCAAAAAATTAAAAGGGCATATTTACCTTTACGACGTTAGCGGTCCAAGGGACGACTGCCTCTCTCCCCGCCGACGGCGCAACTGACCAATGAGACTATGTCCAGCCAAGAGAGCAGTAAAAAGGCACCAATAAGACAAAGTCACTATTTTCGCCTAGCGGATTTTTAAAGGAATTAAATGACTGTCTTTGTTCCTCCAGTTCAAATAGCATTTTTAAGGCATTTCTGTATACTTAACTCATTTTTGCAATTTTTGACAATTGTGCCCTTGTTCTACCGAAGGTGCGATGTATTTTCCAAGTTTATTTTGAACATCGCTGACAACGGTGAAGGAAAACATCGTGAGGCAACCTGGACTTATAGTTAGTTTATTTTAAGACTAGCTGTGCCCGCGGCTTCGCTCCCGTCAACTGCGTACCCTACTTACCTACCTACCTACGCCTTACCTACCCTACCTACCCAACCTAAGCCTTACTTACCATACCTACCTACCATTTATATAGATATATTTTGAAGTTGAAACTGTACCTTGTGTTCATATGAGGGCTACTTTACAAAACTTCGTATATATCTTCGTATATCAAAATTACAATTTAATTTTTTATATATTGTATTTTTTCAAAAACTGGCATATTTTTATCAGATATATTTTGAAGTTGAAACTGTACCTTGTGTTCATATGAGGGCTACTTTACAAAACTTCGTATATATCTTCGTATATCAAAATTACAATTTAATTTTTTATATATTGTATTTTTTCAAAAACTGGCATATTTTTATCAGATATATTTTGAAGTTGAAACTGTACTTTGTGTTCATATGAGGGCTACTTTACAAAACTTCGTATATATCTCAGCAACTAAATGCAGAGAACTGGACCCTTTGAGCTTGGACACCCACAAATATTTATGAATATTATATGTAAAATATATATGTGATCGCAGATGCTACTGCAGAACATGAAGTCCTGCACCTGTAGCCAAGTTGACAATCTACAATCGATAATGCTAGTAGAAAACGAATAAATGTATGGGAATGACACATCTGAACGTTAAGTCACGTGATCAAACCATACAAATAGAAGGCGTTAACGTTTGTAGATAGAGATTCGGTACAAAACGTTTGTAACTTAGCTAGGGGGCTGAGTTCGATTCCCGGGACCGACAAAGTGTTATTGGGATTTTTCCATCTAGAATTTCTCAGTATTAGCTTGGAGTCTGGACTTGTGCCCGATTGATGGCAATAGGCTTGCCTTATTATGAACATATTTGAATATAATCGTTAAAATTAGCTATTATAATGACACTAATTATATTACAATACTCTGATAAGTTTTTAGTAATACAGCATAAAAATCAAAATCGCATATCAAATAGTTATAAACATCCTAAGGCTAATGTTTTAAAGATCAAATTTGCATATTTGTATTATTATTGTATTTGTTCATTGAGTAGCGCTAGTCAAACTCATACAAATTAAACAATCCTTAATCCCTAATGTTACAGGCGGAGGGTTAAAATTCATTCGTTTTTAGGATAGTTCAGGTAACAGCTTTTACCGGCTGTACAAGGGACTAAAACATAATTGGCGAAATTGATTTTCCGCTAGAGGTGCTGGTGTAGACTGAGGTCTTCAAACTGTCAAATTTCATAGTTTTTTGGCTTTAAGCGCGAGTTTATTTAAATTTTTTACCCGACTGCCGAAGGAGGGTAATGTGTTTATCAGTCTATGTATGTTTATTCCTATGTGGCAGAGACCAAACGCATTGGCCGATTTTGATGATTCATACGTCAATCGATTCGTCTTAAACCTGCGAGTGTCACTGGCTACATTAAAACTGGAAAATAGAAAAATGGCGGATTTTGGGTGCCATATTTTTTTCTTCCATTCCCATCGTGTGGGGTATCAAAATAAAGAATTTTAAGAGGGGGATTTCAAAAAATATGTAATACTCATTCATATATATAAAAGTAACTAATCCGATTATAATGTTAACTAAAAAGGTATAAATTAAAAAAAAAGGCGGCGGTGGCGTTCTGTAGTTTCTGCCTACCCCCATGGGAAAAAGGCGTGAGTTTATGTATGTATGTAAAAAAAGTAAATTAAAAAAAACAAAAAACCCCACTGCTTAAGTAATGAACTCAAAAAAACCTAAACAAAAAGAAAATAATGTTGTGCAGTCGGAGGAAACATAATGGCGAGCTGGCTGACCAAAACCAGATGTATCCTCCGACGACGCGACGTCGAGATTTTTGATATTTTTGTTGACTTTTTTTTATTGTTGTGAATATTTTCCAAATATGCTAGATTAAGATAGGTACGAGATTTACCAACCACTTCTTTAAGGGGAATTTTTAACTGCACCTCTATTTAGAAATTTAAGCAAACAAAATATCTCCACTAATAACCTACTGCAAAACAATATTACTCACCGTAAAACAAAAATACTGATTTGCACACAAATTATTCAATTAAATATAAAATAAATGTGAATTAGTCCAAGAGCGAGCGAAGCGAGCTCGGGAGCTTAGGGCACCCCGACACGGATAGGTTAGGTTCGAAGGAGATGACGGGAGCTGAAGTGAGCGAGCAAAGCGAGCGAACTCAGCTCCCGTCATCTCCTTCATGTTAGGTTACTTTAGACCCTGCAGACAGAAATAGGAGCCCTGCGCAGCGGTGCTCCGTCGACTTTGTTTCGTTTCCCCCCCTCCCTTAAAACATAAATATTTTGTTGCACTCGAAGAATTATTAGATTTACTTTTAGTTAACAGATAGTTATTCAGTAAAACAGTTAAGCTTTAAAGATCTAGCAGTATAGTATAATTCATTTATTTGATGAGCAAATTTAGTGTGCAATTCAGTATTTTTGGTAGTAATTTCGAATATTTTGATTGAAAAAAGGGGAATTACAGTTAAAGTATTAAATACCACCCCTTCTTTAATAGAGTTTTTTATATACTTCTATACTATAATAATATAAAGAGGAAAGATTTGTATTTTTGTATGTAACGAATAAACGTGAAAACTATTGGACTGATTTAAAAAAATATTTCACCGTTGGAAAGCTACATTATCCCCGGGTGACATAGGCTACTTTCTATACCTGTATTCCCACGGGAACGGGAACTATGCGGGTGAAACTGTGAGGCGTCCGCTAGTTTATTATCAATTGACTATTCTAGATACCGAATATAGTCTTAACTCAATACCGCACTCCTGGAACCTTTTAACTTGGACGCCAAAATTTTATTATTGAGAACAATATTATCTAAAAGCCTAAATAACTAATTTATAAAGCAACAGTCTCTCTTGAGTATTTCTTAGTTACTGATTATAATTTTATTTTAATTCAAAATTTAAATTTCAAATTGGTTTTCAACTTCTGAGTTTAGACAAACTCAAACCTTTGAAGTTTTCAATTGCTCGGAGGAAAAATTCAGGAAAATGGCTTCCCAGCGTATTTTGACTTTCAAAAGTTCTTGTATATATTTGAGCTGTAGGTACACTTCATTTAATATTACCAGCGTGTTACTGTCCCAATGCAGGGCAAAGACCTTTTCTCACACTGAGAAGGCACGAGCATTGATCACAAAGCTTTCTCAAGGCGGGTTGGCGATTTTAGACTTATATTTTAACTAAAAGTCCAGATTTCTTCACGATGTTTTCCCTCACCATTGTCAGGTCTCTCGCACAGAGATGTTTTTATTTTATTATCTTTAATTCTCGTGTCTCTTGTTCGTAATTTGCTAGGGCAGTGGGAACATTAAAAAAGACTGATGATTATAAAACAAAAACAACAAAAATAAAATAAAAAGTTTCAAAAAATAACCCGTTCAAGACCAAAAAGGCTCCAATCTCAGCTACCTAACGTTAGTTAATTAGTTACGTTAGTTAGTTACTTATTAGTCGTAGTAAGTAGTTATACTACGACTACTTGTCTTCAACTATTAATAAGTTTGGAGCCAAGCGCATGACAGATGTCTTACCACGCGCCTTGCTACTTGGCACAATGACACTACCCGGTATCGGATATAAAAACATCGCTAATCCTGAACATCCCGGTAAGGATAATGGGACAAACTATTTAAATTATTGCATTGTTCTCGGTTCTTGATAAGTGTGCAAAGTTTTAAGTGAAAAGTACGTTTAAAGATTCCATTACAAAGATACATACATACAAAGCTAATTAAAACGTGTTAAAGAACCCCGTGTGAGACCAAAAAGAGTCTAATCTCAGCTACCTAACTAACTACTACGACTACTATAACTATTAATAGATTTGTTAGTTAGTTTAGTAGATATGGGCTGGTGTCCACAACTCCACGTCTAACCGCGTATTTTGCGTAATTCTACCAAATCCTTCGGGAAATACGGTTTGATACACAAGTATGGGAAAGGAAAGGGGAAATTTACAAGTCCGTGATTAGACCTGCCGTTCTGTATGGATCAGAATGTTGGGCTGTGAAAAAGATGGATGAAAAGAGATTGCATGTAGCAGAGATGAAAATGTTAAGATTTTCATGCGGTGCGGAGTGTCGAGAAAGGATAAAGTGAGAAATGAGTATATTAGAAGAAATTTGAAAGTGGCGCCAGTAACAGAAAAGTTTAAAGGAAACCGTTTGTCCTGGTATGGTCATGTGATGAGGAGGGATGAAACGCATGTTACTAAAAGAGTTATGGATATAGATGTGGAGGGATGGAGAGGGAGGGGACGGCCAAAGAAAAGATGGATGGACTGTGTGAGGAGTGATATGAAAGAAAAGGGCGTTATTGATGGAGTGACAGGGGTCAGGACGGTATGGAAGAAGAAAACGTGTTGCGCCAACCTCAAGTAACATGGGATAAGGGCAGGAAGATGATGATGATGACACAAGTATGGGAAGTAGTTTTGAGAATTTTCAAAGTTTTACACATCCCCAGTGAAAAAGCTTCAAGGACGTTTCAAAGCAAGTACTATAAATAAACTTTACACTACTATAAAATTAACGTCGAATGGTAAAGTGGTATACTTATCCGGGTTACTACTCCACACAGAGTTTAAATTAACCCATGGCGTCCCAAGAGGACATACTTGAAGGACGACTAAAAGCAACATAGTAAACTTTTAATTGCAGTAAAACAAATTCAGGGTAAACCACTACCCGAAGAAGATTTCTCGCCTGTCAAAACAAGTTTGCAAGCGATTTCCGCTAGGTGATTATCACACTCAAGCAAAGAGACTCTTCTACGATTATGTCATAAGAGACTTCACAGACGGCTTTTATACTCAAGTCTCTTCTTAGTCGTTCATTCCTGGTGGAATGGGCGTGGTCATGGATCATCTGATAAGTTGGTTGTGGCTTTTGCGAATTTTCTCCATTTGTCTCTATTCGTGGCACTGCGTGTAAATTCAGGTGAGATGACACTTCGTAGATGATTTAATGAGGTCTGTCATCCTTATAGGCGATTGGTCGCGCCTGCGAGAACGTTGGCCATCTACTCTTAAAACTCATGTGATCACATATAGTTAAATTAAATAAAAACCAAGAGGTTGAGTTGTCCTAAGGTTAAGTTGTTTAAACATGATCACCAAATTTCAAGTTTATACGCCGATCGGAAGTTAAAAATTCTTCGGAATATTTTTTTATAAAAAAGGTGACTTTGGTAGCTATTTATTTCTTTGTTATCCAATATTTTTTAAACAAAAAGTAGATTATTTATTTACTCAGAGAGTTCTAAACAACGATACCCCACTCAATGGCCCCTCTTTAGCTGTATGGGAGCCCCCATTCAAAACATAAAAAATATGACAATTTGCATGGCTTTGGGTCAACTAGATGCTTCATCATCATCTTCCTGCCCTTATCCCATGTTACTTGGGGTCGGCGCAACACGTTTTCTTCTTCCATACCATCCTGTCCCCCTTCACTCCATCACTGACGCCCTTTTCTTTAATATCACTCCTCACACAGTCCAACCGTCTTTTCTTTGACCGTCCCCTCCCTCTCCATCCATTCACATCTATATTCATAACTCTTTTAGTAACATGCGTGTCATCCTTCCTCATCACATGACCATACCAGGACAAACGGTTTCCTTTTAACTTTTCTGTTACTGGCGCCACTTTCAAACTACTTCTAATATACTCATTTCTCACTTTATCCATTTTCGTCACTCCGCACATCCATCTCAACATTCTCATTTCTGCTACATGCAATCTCTTTTCATCCATCTTTTTCACAGCCCAACATTCTGATCCATACAGTACGATGCTTATATTGTGAAAATTTGAAGACTGTAGCTCCAACCATTTGGCCGTAAAACTCGTGTGACAGACGAAGGACAGACGGACAGACAGACGGACACGTGAGTGACAGCAATAGGGCTCCGTTTGGACCCTATGGGTACGGAAAAGTGACAGTCTTAAAAACAACATCAACAGCTGTGCCAAAATGGTCTATTTCAGCAATGTTTCCAGATAGGAGCTGTCTCTCGCTGATCTTCCAATGAACCGGCACAAGTGACAGTGCAAGTGACTGAGCCAACACTTATTTAGAATAACAAAACAGAAAACTGGAATGCGTAAACATTTCCCAGAACATTTGAACAGCTGATATAAATAAATACAGGAAATAACATGCATTTGTAATTATTTAACGCATTTACAAAGTGTTAACAATTCTATTATAGAACATGTGGTCCAGATTCAGGACATTGTAGTCCGATTTAAATCCTGACCTAGTTTGGTAAAATGGGGGACGCCGTACAAGGCCGATTGATAGATTAATCGCACAATAGGTCAGTTTCTATGGGCAATAATGATCAAATTGTATTTGGCTTCTCCAGACCTCAATTTCACCTGCAGACATTGCTTTGATACTGTAGCGTAGTAGTCTGGCAGGCGTTTTCTGAATCAGTCTCTCTAGAAGTATTTAGACTTCAATATTTCAGTTATATTACTGTTAATACTTCTGAATATTTTATTCACCAGTAAATATTTACATCTTTGCTTCAACATTCTTTTGATCAACCAAGTACTTTAAATCACCGAACACATTTGATACTAGCCATCATAAACAAATACACAACAATTTACTTGAAGTTCCTACGAAGGTAAAATTGATCAGACTAATAATTATTTATCGAAGCGTCAAAAGTTAACTAAACTTATATTGTTTAGGGGTAGCAAAATAAACATAATTATTATAATAAAAATATACAAAAGATTCGTATTTCAAGCGAATTGTAAAATTCCCTATTCCGATTTGATATGTTTTTAACTTATTGTAAGGGCATTTGATTATATTTTAAATAAAGAAATACAGAAGTTTATTTTACCTAAGGTTATTTCAACAACTTTTTTTTTTTTTAAATTTTATGTCACTTCTGAAGTCAGTCAGCAGTTTAGTCTATATGAATGACAAGTTATCTCAATGCAGTTATCAGCCGACACTCGTCACATTTGCATGTCGCGAACCCGTAGGTTTTGCGGCTAAAGTAGTTTTAACTATATGTCGTGGTGGCTCAATGGCTAAGACCTCGCCTTTCGTGCTTGAGGTCGGGGTTCAAATCCGAGCACGTACCAAAGTGAGTTTTTCAAATTCATATTTACTTTCGAAGTGTATTTTAGACATCAAAGGCAACGGTGAAGGAAAACATCGTGAGGAAACCTGGACTTATATAGTTAAAGTAATTCTGAAATAGCAAAGTCAGAGGCTGTGAGGTTCCCAAAGGCGGCTAAATTAACTCTGACTCCAAGGGTGGCCACTTCCTCACACGAAAAAGAAGAAGAAGAGAAGAAGACTACAAAGCCATGTAAAGATTAGTAAATGCCAAAGGTCTAAATCTGGACCCAAAGAAAAACAAAGTTCTGAGATAAGGAAGCAAGTGTTTTTCTTAGTTTTTCAATTTGGTCGCAGCGGCAGCAGTATTATTTTTCTTTGGTTATTTCTGTCTGCGTTTGTTTCTTGAGCCATAACAATAATAAAGTCGGGTGTACACTGGAGCAACACTGCAAGCCATAATGCCGCAGGCTTCAAAGCCACAGCATTTTTTCCACAAGGCTAAACCACACCCCTTGTGCATGGGAATGGGAATTTTAGTGTTAGTAGAACATTAGTAAATCTTATGTAGAACTTCTTTGTTGCTCGTCGGTGTCTTTGGTAGGTACCATTTTTTTTCGTTATAGACATCGACTTCCAAAAAGTCATTTTTCAGTAGTATTTTTATTTGGAAGTCTGTAGTATTTTTTTGTAAAAAAGTTTTTTATTGTATCTCGTACAGCACTTATGCTTATACATTTCGTAATGTATTCAATAACCGCAATATAAGTGTTAACTCTCCTAGAGCGAACGAAAGGGAACGAAAGGTCGGTAGTATATTTTTTTAAAGATTTTATTTTTTTATTTTTCACTTTTTAGTTGTACCTAATAGGCAAGTTCTTTAGTAAGGTACCTACAATACCAGAAAAAATTACCAGAACATCATGTAACTTTAATATAACCGGTGAATTGAGAGTGTACCAGGGTGAACTGTACACATCTGCGTACCCTTTGTAACATGTATGTATGTTTTTTTTCGTAACATGTTGGCACGCAGGTTTGCTGGTTGTTCAGTACCGGTTAAAATAACACTTTTTAAGGCGTTTTGTCAAATATTCTACACCAGCGGTCTGTGGGCTAATCATACCCAAAAAGCAGACAGCGCACTGCGCATTCAATACAATAATGCCTTCAGGGCGCTGTTGAGGCTTCCGCCGTACTGTAGTGCGTCAGGGATGTTCGCTGATGCGCATACGGACGATTATTTCGCGATCATGCGCAAAAAAGTGGCATCAGTGTTGCGCAGGGTGAGGGGGAGCAGCAATAGCGTTCTGAAGGTCTTTTCAGACAGGGTAGAAGGGCCTACAATGGATAGGTTTGTCAAGCTACATGTCAGACATGGGACTTGACAAATCTTCCTCTAAGTGGGGGCTGTGTTTGTCTGTGTTTTCATGTGTGCTTAAGTGTTACTACTAACATAGTTGTTTAAGTTTTACTAACATGCTATGGGCCTTCGACGTCTGAAAATAAAAGTTTTTTTTTTTTTTTTTTTATAGAGCCTACTGGCGTGATGTTATATTATGAAATGGTATAAACAATAAACACACATGCAATTACAGCAATCCCGAGAGATTAGCCGTCATTTATTGCAGAGTTCTGTTGTATATCACCGAAGTTCTTCATCAGATATTTACCAAATTAAAATGGGACCAATTTGGGAACATACTCTTACAAAAAAAAAAAAACAAAATCGGTGCACAATTGACGAAGAAATCAGAGAAAACAAAAAATAAAATAAAGCCGAGCATACAACGCCCTTTTTAAAAAGTCGGTTAATAAGACGATTAATTTCCTACAGTTTGACAAGTTAGTAAAATTTTTTGACAAGTTTAAGTATTTCCAACATTGTTATTCGCAGAGATGATATTGCAACTTGAATCTCAAACAATATCCAGTATTATTTTGTGCAATTCTTTTAATATTCTCTTTTAAGTGTTTTGAAGGATAATTAATTATTATCTTTATAGCTTAGGAATGAAACGTTCTTCTTATACTTAAATTAAGGTTCATGCTTTTAAAAGAGTTGAATTTCTTGCCTGTGCCTGCCTATGCTATCTCGTTTACTTCTTAGCAAGTTTGCTAAATCATCAAATTATAAATGTTTTCTTAACTGTATATTTTTGTAACTTAAAAATTAATATTTTTTCATGACAGGATCTATTGTTTTTCTAATTGTGGCACACGAAAAGTTAATTTTCAAATTGCAAATTTCATGATGTGTAAATTTTTGTAGCTGTTTTTAGAAATCTTCCGTTGAGAGCTTTTTAACTAGTTGTTTTGTAGTTTCACAAGAATTACACTGCAATTGGATCTATAATGTTAGATAGAAACGACAATGCATTATTTTAACAGTGGTACATTAGTAACTAGTGACTAGTTCGTGAGTAGATTAAACCAGCTTATAGCTCTCATTGGAACCGCGCCCTTAGGATAAACAATTTCACGGTCAAGTTTACTATTGCTGCAGTCCAATAGGTATTGACACTGAATCCTTATTGAAGCCAGCTTTAATGGAAATGCTTTCGAAGTGCGATTTATCGCAGCTTTGTACAATATTCTGAGAAATAAATGCATTATATTCTATTATATTCTGTCGGTCGGATTTTACTATCGAATTGGACCAGATTGACGTGTTTGGCATTCTGAGACTATAAATTTGCGCTGGTAGTCGCAAATTCAAAAAATCAATCAATTTGCAACCATACAGTATTGACTTAAAGTTGTTAATTTCTAATTACACGTAACGATCTTTTAATTGGTAAACAGGGCAAGTCCATTTGCGCAGGTAGTCGAAAATTCAAAAAGTCAATTGTAATTTGCAATCATATAGTGTAGACTAAGGCCAGTATTCCAGAGACTCATGCTAACTCATTCTCAACTCAACTCAATAGCAATGGACAGTTGTGATTGGTTGGCTTGTTTTTTTTTACATTAACGTGCTCAAGTCCAAGATCCTAGACGTCCAAAACGTTACCGAACTCTTTTAAAACAAAATCAGTGGAATTGAGTAGTGTTTGCATGTACTTTGAAGACTATGAACGTACTTGTACTTGCTAGCTTGGAGTTTCATTTTAATTCAATACCTACCAAACATTTGGCGTAGAAAGAATTCATCAACGTCTGGGGCGTCTGGGCTCTTGCTCTATTGAGTACGCATAGGTCAACTTAAGAATCATATGCCAAACTCGAGTTTGGCATATGATTCTTCAGCCATGGCCAATTTTGAGTTTGAGTCGAGTATAAGCATCTGGAATATGGGCCTTAACGTTGTTAAGTTATGATTACACGTAACGAGTTTTAATTGGTAAACAGGGAAAGTGCATTTACCAGTTAAAAATTAACTCTGCGTCGTAGATTTACTTTTTATTTAGTGCTCTATAATAATGATGACTGTTTATTATTACTTGTCAATTTTGTTTTGTAGGGTTTTCATGAATTCAATAAATTAATGCTACTTCAATTATACTTACATCAATTAACATTTGTTTTACTATTGGCCCAGTGATAATGACCCTGACTAACGTGTCTTAGGGCGTGGGTTCGAACCCACAGTAAATTGTTGTGTAAATTATTTCATCACCATTGCTCTCAAAACGGTGAAGGAAAATATCGTGAGGAAACCGGCAAGTGCTTCTAGCAAAAATTCGAAGACATTTGACATATTCCAATCCGAACTGGGCCCGCGAGGTGGATTATAGACATTCTCTCTCATAGCGAAGCGGCCTGTTTCCCAGCAGTGCAGCAGTGGGAACATTTAAAGGCTGATGATATTAATAATAATAATAATAATTTATTTTATTTCAAAAAGGATTAGCCTAGGTTACATCAGTGTTTACATTACAAAAATGGGCATGGCTATTACACATAATAAGATCCCTGTCCTTCAAACTAGGAAGACCTGTATCTTGAAGAACAGTTTTCTCCAAATGGATTTTTACATATTTTGTACAAGTATGTATTTATAAATTGAGCACTAGCTCTGATGTTAACATATTACTATATGATGATGAGTATCGCTTGTTTTTTTATTCTTATTCTGTTCCTGACTAGTCGATCACTTATTGAATCATATTTTGTCCGAGCAGCAAGTGGACGAAACTTTCCGTAGTCTCAAGGCACGACGCAGACTTTTTTTTTGTTGTGACAATCCTACCTCACTATTCCCAAACCACTGCAACTTCTGAAAGCCAGAATCAACAGTGGCGACCAACAGAAAAGCGCCGAGGCAATGAAGCTCGACGAAGTCCCGGAGAATGAATTTAGCTGTCTTAGATCCCGCAATGAAATTAATCAGAAAAGAATAACAGAGGCGTAAGAAAAAATACAAATTTCCACTACCCTCCATATCAAGTAGGAGACAGAATAAACAAGGCCTATTGGCAAAGAGGGTCGTTTACAACTGAGATGAGCTCAGTTCCACGGCTAAAAATTCCTATAATATATATTGATTCCAATAATAGGTATGGCAAAAACGCTTGAACGCACGGAAATTTGTCCTAGTTTCTACAAGGTCCGTATAGTAAGAGACAGCCTAGATGCAGCCTATACATTATCCAACATAATATTACGTTCATTCTGCCAAAGAATACACTACCATAAGATATGATGTACAGATTGTATATATTCGCAGTCAGATGTAGAACACTGACATAAAGGCGAGGCATCGAGCTTGAAGTAAAATAATTTACTTTTAAAGTTACCATGCCCTGTGAAAAATTGGGCAACACAGTGATCTTCCTCCAGCCACGTCCTGGCCAGCCGCTCGCGAAAGGATGGATAGAATTGGTGAAGGTGTCGGCCCTTGATGGAATTATCTAACCTACATTGCCATTCGGATAAGAAAAGAAAAGATGGATGGACTGTGTGAGGAGTGATATTAAGTAAAAGGGAGTCAGTAATAGCGTAACTGGGGACAGAACGGTATGGAAGATGAAAACGTGTTGCGCCGACCCCAAGTAACATGGGATAAGGGCAGGAAGATGATGATGATTGGCATTCGGATAAAAGTTCCTCCCAGACGTCAATATGTGGTGGGCGCGACGTGAACTGCCAGATGCGGCATATTTTACGACAGGACACTGTGTTTGGGACGGGTCGATAATACCCAAACTGCAAATAGCCCATTCACATAATGGAAAGCTATTTCAAAATCTATCTAGCCTATTTAGTCCCACAGCTGGATAAAGGCCTTAAGCTCGCATAAAAAAGAACTGTTTTTATTTCAAAATGTTAAAAGTTAAAAATCTTGTATCAGAACTGCGCAGTTTGGTAAAACACCGTACAATTACGAGAATCAAAAGTTTTCTCAGTAAACTCAACGTGGGAAAGCCAATACTACATTGTTTATTTTCATTGCCCGCTCTCCGCATACCAAAAACACGAATTGTTTTAACAACTAAGTGCTGTATGTATTCGCTAATTAATATACTTCAGCAATCATTCAACTCATAACATTTAGCTTATGAAATGTTGTCCGGCTAATGGTAAAGCATTAATTGCACCACATTCAGAAAGTTATTCATGGGGCTATCAGAGTTGTATGCTTTCGTTTTAAGGACGCTGTGCACTATGATATCCCTATCATTTGAGTTTTGATTTGATTCACATGAGTGCTCTTTTCCCCTTTGTTCGCATAAGGACAGATTCTCATAAAGACAGATTAGCAGAAGGACAGATTCTCATAAGGACAGTTTCGCATAAAGACAAAGTACAGTTAAGTTGAAAAGAATTTATATATTTATTTTCTTTTATACTTTACAAACTAAACCTAAACAAAATTATTTTAATGTACAAAATTATTTTAATGTACAAATTATTTTCATGTACTATATAGGCGTATACCCTTAGGTATACCATCATTGGTTACAGCGGTTTGAGAAATCTCAATAAACTTTGTGCCCATTTTGGACTATACTTAAAGTTTTTTTTTTTTTTTTTGAATCTGGCAATGATGCGCAAAAAAACGGCAAATTAATCGCGGATTCAAACCGGGCGATCAGTTGTCTGGAAATGAGGGAACAGTAAACTTTACCTGTAGGTCGAAGCCATCTCACGTGGCGCGGAGACTGGCTAGCTGGCGATTATTCGAACTTCAAAATTACGACTGACACTTTCTGCAGCTTTATTTACGTTGCACACGACACTTTACACCGATTTCATATCCGTGAAGCGGGTTATAGACACAGTTTATAAAGGTAATTGGATGCATCAGTCTTCAGCCATGTGGCTGAAGACTGATATTCTGATATTCGGATCTCGATAGCCCGCGAATTCACAATTCGCATATGTCAATGTATTCGATCACGTTATTACAAGAGATGGCGCTACCAATAGTAAAAAGATAATTGGGTCACCTTTTTTTAATTCCGAAACGCTTATTTTTTCAGAAGTAACTGATGGGACTGTTGGTCGGGGGAGTAACAATAGCTTACTGTAAGTCGTAGCTGAGGACCAGACAGCTTCTGTGCTGAGGCATCTCATTCGGAATCATTGTCCGCATGAGATGCCTCGCAAGTATATGACTCACTAAGTTGTCTGTTGTTATTAAATTTGTTACTAATCCTAGTGTGTAAGTCGTAGTATCTAAGGTGTTTACAAACAAAAATGGTTCCTATGTTGTCCCAAATAAAAACAATATTTATTTATTATTATTATTTATTATTTGCAAAATTACGGAATTACGGATGATATAAATTCAGAGAAATTAGTTTTCAAAACAATTACCAGTAAATTTAAACTTAAAAAAATAAAATTATAGATGTCAAAAATATTGATTTGTGTCTGCAGGGTCTAAGGTAACATAACATGTAGAAAATTTGCTAGCTTTGCTCGCTCACTTCAACTCCCGTCATGCCTTTTGAACCTAGGCTAACCGTGTCGGGGTGACCGAGTTCGCTTCGCTGGCTCTTAGACTAATTCGTTGAAAACACGAATACACCCGAACTCCCGCACTGTACAGCGATGTCGCCTCGGCGGTTGCTCTGCTATTTTCAAAGGAATAATATTCTAAAATAGAAAAAAAAACTTTATTATAAAAAAATAAAAAAGTTTTATATTTTTCACTTTTTAGTTACAACTAAAAAGTAAAGGTATCAAAAACATTGATTTGTGTCTGCAGGGTCTAAAGTAACATAACATGATGAATACTCAGAATAAATACTCACTTTAAAATCACACACCGATTTATTCCTTCGACAATCAGTTTTTATTTATTTATTTATTAAAACTTTATGCACAAGTACAAAGGCGGACTTAATGGCTTAGGCATTTTCTACCAGTCGACCTTAGGGTGGTGCAGAGATAAAAATAAGGCAGGTGCAACTAAATAAACGGAAAAATTGAGAAAAACATATATAAAAAGAATATTTACAAATATATATTTATATATATACATACATAAACAATGTAATAGAGAAACCGAAACCAACAAATCAATTCAGTGATGATTCTGCAAACTTCTTCCGAATGTGCTCACGTGCCTTAAATTTGAAAGAGAACCGACTGGTTGCCATCCTGATATTCTGAGGGAGCGCATTTTTTTCAATCTATACCAATATTATAAAGAGGAAACATTTTTTTGTTTGTTTGTTTGTGCTCTGAAACTATTGGACTGATTTAAAAAATTCTTTCACCTATAGAAAGCTACATTATTTCCGAGTAACATAGGCTATTTTACGGGAGCGAAGCCGCGGGGGTCAGCTAGTAATTATTATAATTAAATACAGACTATTTCTTAGTACCTAATCATCCTTTAGCCAACCTTAGCCAACACGGTGCGTCACCAGGTTGGACGGTGCAGGCCATGCATCCGCTTCCCTTAAGGATTTAAATCAATTGACTGTTCAGAAATGTAATTGGAATCCCGTCGGCGCGATTGGCCAATCCATCTCCACTTATAATGCTTGCTCTGGCGGTCAATCTGAATTTCTTAAAAAACTCTACGTTACAGATGGTCTCAGACCAGTAAATTCCGAGAATGCGACGAAGACATCGGTTCGTTCACAAAATAATGCGTTGGTACACTATCTTCATTGATATTCGGAAGATGATTCGCAACCTTTTGTAGGTGTTGGATTTATATGTCTGGGGAAAACTGATATTAAAAAAAAGAAGAATATGTTTTTTATTCTTTGTGTTTCCCCTGGGCTACAGAAACAAGATATACAATTATTAATATTAATAGAGTGTTTGTTGAAACATTGCTTTAGAATTTCTCATGCATTATTTATTTCGATAACCTCATACTAACTAGGAACTACAGACATTTACCTAAACATTGAAAATGATTGACTTTTAATATGGAATATGGATTTTTATATAGTCTTATGTCAGAATTTGGACGCAGTAGCGGAAAGGTGGCGGAAATATTGCGAGGATCTCTACAGGAATCCCTACAGTTACACACTACCGCGTGTGCCAATATCATAGGATAATTTAAATCTGGAACCTCCTATACTGCTATCCGAAGTCATAGCGGCGATTGCTGCGCTCAAAGACAGGAAAGCACCTGGGCCGGACCAATTAACATCTGAGATCATAAAGGCAATGGGAGCAAAGTCAAAGTCAAATGTGTTTATTTCAAGTAGGCCATTATGCGGCACTTTTGAACGTTAAAATTTACAAGTAATAAAAATTGATTCTACCGTGCATTCGGAAATGTAGCTTGTTATGGAGAAGAACGCACAAGAAACTCCATAGCAAGCGTCAGGAGCAAGCGCAATAAATAAAATATGTGACAGTATCTGGCGTACGGGTGAATGTCCCGGAGACTGGGAACAATCAATTATCTTGCCGCTACACAAAAAAGGGTCAACCTCCAGGTGTGACAACTACAGAACTCTGGCCCTCATATCACACACCAGTAAGATCTTCTTACACATAATTAATAACAGAATTCGCTACTTCTTGGACTGGCAAATACCACAGGAGCAGGCCGGTTTTGTTAAGGGCAAGGGGACTCGCGAACAAATCTTAAATATTCGCCAACTGATCGAAAAGTCCTACGAATTCAACACTCCTGTCATCTTGTGTTTTATTGATTATAGTAAAGCTTTCGACTGTGTCATCTGTTCGGATCTGTGGAAAGTATTAGAAGAACTCGGAGTACTTACCTAAGCACCTGGTTTTGCTGATCCAATCGCTCTACCAAAACAACCAGGCCGTTGTGAAGGTTGAAAGGACGTCATCGGAGCCCTTTAGGTTTGAAAAAGGTGTACGCCAGGGTTGCATCCTATCCCCCATTCTATTTAACGTGTATGGAGAGTACATTATCCGGCGAACTTTTGAGAACTGGGCGGGAGGTGTCACTGTTGGTGGCAATAGAATCACAAAACTCCGCTCCGTTACGAAGACGACACAACGCTTTTAGCGGCGAACGAAGCTGAAATGGTAAGGCTGCTGGAGAGGATTGAACGGATCAGCATGGAATTGGGTCTTAAAATCAACCATTCCAAAACCAAAGTAAAGGTGGTAGACCGCACCAACTCACTCCATATCACAGGTGCCCTGTCCCTCGAAAAGGTAGATGAGTTTATTTACCTCGGCGCTACCATCAGCAACAAGGGGTCTTGCGAGAAGGAAATCAGGAGACAAATCGGTAAGGCCATAAGCGCAATGTCCCAACTGCAGCGAATCTGGAGAGACCGTAACATTTCTCGCAAGACAAAGATGAAGCTGGTGAACTCTCTTGTGTTTTCCATCTTTAGTTACGGCTCGGAAACGTGAACGCTAAGGCTGATCGTGATCGTATTGACGTTTTTGAGATGTGGTGCTGGCGAAGGATGCTTTAAATCCATGGACTGCGTTCCGCACAAACGAGTCTATCCTTCGACAACTGAACGTCAAAGCCAGGCTCACGACCACCTACCTGCGAAGAATCCTGGAGTTCTTTGGTCACATTGCCCGTAAGGATGGTCATAACCTCGAACAGCTGATGATCACAGGCAAGGTCGAAGGCAAGAGGCCGAGGGGCCGTAGCCCGATCAGATGGTATGACCAAATACGTACAACGCTGAACACAAAGCTGCATGATGCACTCCACGTCGCCAAGGACACACATATAGAGAATCTTCGTCAAAGAAAAGTTGATCTCCTGTCGGGGGAATCACGACCCTCAGTAATGAGGAACACGATGCGAGGAGGAGGAGGAATATGGAAGTCCGGTATGGAAGACATTCTGATACTCGTTTTTTGGCTAACAAACATGAATTTTAGAGCCACAGAATATTTAGGTTTTCCGATGATATCACCATCGTTTTAGCTGAAATTGGTGATGTTGGTGGTGATTTAGGATTTTATCCTAACGCCCTAGATCTTTGGTACACATTGTGGTTCTGCTTGGCAAATTATTCGGTATATGTCTTTTGCCTACCTAGGGTTACCCTTCATTGCCCGTTGCGTGACTTCCAATATTCTATTGACGCCCGTTGTGTGAATCGCTAAGATTCCGTGTTTATGTTACGAAAAGCTTGAGTTAGGACTACTAGTTAAATAGCAAGATGGTAACTAACCATTGTTACCACGCATTTAGAAGCATCACCACTTTGAAAGCTATTTCAGTGCATCCTTTTACCTTTTAAATGAAAGCGTTTGTTAAAATGTTCTTACCGTTTGTGTACATTGCACCAAGGTTACCTTAAGTAAGAAAGACAATGGATAGCCTAGACTGGCTATCATTTTTGTAAAATACACCGGCAATAAAGAGACCTCCTACAGGTTCTAAAGAGAATAATGTCTGTGCTGTGGCGTAAAACTTATAAATATCTTTTGAATATAACGCCTCTTTGTAATTGTTTTCCTGTATGGTGGAGTCCTTCTCATTCAGAGAAGGCTGTATGGCTATTCACTTCACGCAACCTCACGATGTTCCCTTTCACGGTATGTCAATGGGGACCAAAATAAAGTTTTGTATAATGACTACATGAACTCACGCTGTTTTGCCATGGGGTAAGCAGAATCTACAGAACGCCACCTGCCACGATCCATGCATCTTCTTTTTGCTTCGTGTACGTTTATAGATCTTGTAATATACAAATGTCTGTTGTAAGTAGGTACTTTTAGAAAAAAAATATAAGTATTATAAAGTGGATTGAGTTTGAAAGGACCGTTTTTCGATACCACATATTAATGTCAATTCAAGGATTTTTTCCGGATTAAAATAGCCTTTGTTACTCCTTCTAATATCAGCTATCTACCAGTGAAATTCCCGTCTAAATTAGTCCAGCAGTTTCGGCGATAACCCGAAACAAAAAAAACACGTATTTGTTATTAGTACCGTATATACTTTCATAATATATGCATTAAATAAAACGTTGTTATTTTAATATTACAAACAGACACTTCAATTTTGTTTAGATATATGGATGATACGTCTATGAAGAACAGTCGCATAATATAGTGGTTTGTATGCATTGTTGTCCTTATCCCCAGTGTAGACCAGTAGGCCTTCCTGGCCTAACAGCCCTCGAGGAAGCATATCTTTCACTTCCAGATAATATGAACCATTATCTGACGAATATGGTCATATATTCGTGACACGTAAGAAAAGATAAGGTAATGCCATCTAGCGACGAGAGGAAGAACTAATGAAAGAAAACTAGATATAGGTAGTAGCGCCATCTAGTATCGAATAGCGGAACTAATCTTCTCGGAATCTCGTTTGAAATTGACACAGTTACTCATCGCTTCAAAAACAAACATCATCAAATCGGTTCGAAATTTGATTATCCTGGATAGTTCTCGATGTATGTAGAACAGTATGGAACGTTCCAGAAACATCTTCAGTCCTATATGGGGTGGTTGGGTTCGTCGCGGGACAGTTTCGATTTGGAAGCGATCAAAGCGAAAGAGTGCGAAGAAATACAATTGTATAAGAAGCGTTTCAGTAATAAAGTGTGATCAATTGGAGTCTGCAGTTTAAATCGCAAAATTCGGTTGTTATCCCAACCTGTATTATAGTAATAACAAGTGTTCTATGTTTCTCTACAATGTCCAATATATCTCAATATAAAAATCTATAAAATTTATTCGGTTACAAATGCGTGAAAACGGACCTAACAAACATAAAAAGTTACTTTAATATTTTAAATATTTTTAAGTAAGGAAGTATGGATTCTTCACAAGTGATAAGTGCCTAACAAAGGTTATACAGGGACCAGAATGTATACAGGAACCACTGTAACAGAATTGCTAACAGTCCAAGATAGAATAATTGCTTTTAGATATCTGGAATTTTTGAACTTAAGGTTACACTAGTCGAAAATTCTTCCATACAAACGTAGTCTAGAGATTACTCCTCTGTTTGACGATGTACGTTCAAAATAAAAAATGATATCAATTTATCTCATCATTATCTAGTCCTGTATGGAAACAAAAATTAAAAAATATATATATTTGAATGTTATGAGCGTCGAAAGTTCCATATTTCAACACTAATTTTAACGCATCTTTGGGCGGAAATAAATACCATAAGAAGAAGGAAAATTGCAAAACGGCCTCCATACAGGGATAGATAAGTAATTCATCAATGCAAATTATGTTATTTTATAAATATAAATTTAGTAGCTTTTTCGTAATATCTAGACTCCCAAAGGTCTGTTTATAAAATTTCGCGCGCTCGTTTTCGTCCTAAATCATCATCCATTTCGATACAAATTTGTAAAAGTGCTAATTCGTAAGCGAACTAGCTTCTTACTGCTCATCCTTAAGGTTGAACTAGTCGACGACACGAACTATTTTGTGCGCGGGGTTAAAATGCATGCTATCTCATCCGACAACACGTGCAAAGGAGATAGATGTTGTGATGAGCAGTAAGAAGCTAGTTCGCGTACGAATGCACACTTTTGCAAATTTGTAGCGAAATGGATGATGATTTAGGAAGAAAATTTTATGAACAGTCCTTTGGGAATATGGATATTATGAATAAACAACTACATGTATCTATTCAAAATATAAAATTTCGCATTGTTGAACTAGTAATCTATCCCTGTTATGATTATTTTGCAATTTTCCTTCTTCTTATAGTATTTATTTGCGCCGAAAGATGCGTTAAAATAAGTGTTGTAAATATGGATCTTTCGACGCTTATAACTTTCAAATATATATTTTTTTGCATTTTTTTGTTTCCATATATGG
Organism: Orthosia gothica; assembly: GCA_949775005.1. Taxonomy (NCBI): domain Eukaryota; kingdom Metazoa; phylum Arthropoda; class Insecta; order Lepidoptera; family Noctuidae; genus Orthosia; species Orthosia gothica. The sequence goes on from OX459034.1 coordinate 20,207,783, forward strand.
CTAGATAATGATGAGACAAATTGATATCGTTTTTAGGGTTTGAAAACGGGACCCTATTACTGAGACTCCGCGGTCCGTCTGTCTGTCTGCCTGTCTGTCTGTCTGTCACCAGGCTGTATCTCATGAGCCGTGATAGCTAGACAGTTGAAATTTTCACAGATGATGTATTTCTGTTGGCGCTATAACAACAAACACTAAAAACAGCATAAAATAAATATTTAAGTGGGGCTCCCATACAACAAACGTGATTTTTCTGCCGTTTTTGCGATAATGTTACGGAACCCTTCGTGCGCGAGTCGGACTCGCTTTGGCCGGTTTATATTTTGAACGTACACCGTCAAACAGTGGAGTAATCGCCAGACTACGTTTGTATAGCGATCGACTAGGGCAACCTTTAGCGTATTTTACTACAACCACAGTTCTTTTCTTTTCGTTGCGGGATCTAAGACAATTGAATCATTTCTCCGGGACTAATTGAGCTTCGTTGATTCGATCAGCGCCTTGCTGTCTTCACTCTTGATTCTGGATTTCAGAAGTAGTGGTTGGGAATATAGTGAAACGCTTTACTCTGAAAATAATTTATATCTTAAGCTTTTTAATGTTACTCATTAAATAATTTTCTTAATTCTTTATTTTACACCAAAAACAATATTTAATACAATGTGATAATAAAGTACATGTACAAAGGCGAGCTTAACTCAATGTTGAGTTCTCTTACAGCAAACCCTAGAGTGACAGAGAATGATGACAAAAGAGGGTAGGATCCAGTGTACAATTTTAAAATTACATATATATAATAATAAAAATTAATCAAAAATATATACATACATACATAAATACAAATATATATATCTACTAACATTGCGTTAAAAGGAAATGCTCTTTAATTTTCCTTTTGAAGACATCGAGAGAAGGGCGATATATATTTATTTATATTATTTATTAGGTATATCCTTTAATGTAAACCAGGTTTAAAAGAAAAAAAGCATACAACGCGTGGACTTATCGCAAATTCGGAATCTATAATCGTTTCCAGACAATATGGTGATTGGTGATTTAGTTAAAATGAGTTGAAATTTAGAACCCTATTTGTTTGACAGGCGGTGTTAGGCGCCATGCCGCTGGCCGTGGCAGCCATCAACCAGGAACCGAGCCTGCTTCCCGGTCTCAAACTGCGCTACGTTGCAGCCGACATCGGCCGGTCCCGACCACACTTGCCCAGTGATCAGGACAGCCTCATTTTACGGTAAGTACTTGATAACTTCATCCTCATAGCGTAATCAGCCCATAACGTTTCCAATACTGGGAACATGAGCCTTATTCTGACGTGTCAAAACTATAATGATTCCACAATGAGAGAGAGAGACGGAGCTATACAGAACGAAGAGCACAACCCCTTTTACAGATCCAGCAGCCTAATTGCGCAAGTAAATTCGGCAATGCCATTTCGACCAATCACATAGGCGGAAATCCACATCGTGTCTTTCATCTCACATGTCAAAACTTTTTATATAAAACTAGCTTCTGTCCGCGGCTTCGCCCGATAAATGCTCCTATGCAGCCGTTTAGGAGTCTATAAGGATCATACATACATACTTTTCTCTTTTATATATATAGATAGATAGATTTCATCAACTTGCTTTGAAATTATAGATTAGATCAATCAGAGCCCGAGGAGGCAATGCCAGTTATTAGAATGTAATGGCGTAAAACATATTTAAAAATGTTGTTTAAGTTTTTTCCAGTAAGTTAAAAATAGTTAAATCTTGCTTTCTATTTTTTTTAAGTAAAAACGTTACCATAATTTCAAAGGAAGTTGATGAAATTTTCTATAAAAGTTTTTTTATTTCAAAACTCTGACTTCTTTAGTTTAGGAGAACTTGCAATTTTAAAAGTGTGGTACTAAGTTTTACTTGGCCTTTGAAACACAGTTTCAAAACGATCTACAACACTAAGATTGCCCAAAGCAAAATTATTTAACAAAGACGAAGGATATTTATACTATCCCTCCACACCCTTATTGCGTCGCAAAATTCCAACAATGCCTTAACGGTGAGCAAACTTTTCGAAACTATAGACCATTATCGTGACTTTGAACGCAAGTTTTACTGTTAACTATTACCTATTCTTACGTCTAACTATTTGGAAACTGTGATTGGGCTTTGCAAGTTCAAAATACCAATATTAGAGCTCGTCTAGAGTGGTGGAGTGGTGAGTAGGGCGGGTACGGGCGCGATTAGAAAGAAAGAAAACATTTATTGCCAACTGTAATAAAACATGAACAAACACAAATTAGCTCTAAGGCACAGTATTATATCAGTATGGCAAAAGGAGCGGGCTCAGTATATGCTGAGCAATGTAAAGCATGGCTATTACACTGGTCAACGCTGATTACAGCCCACCCCCTTTCTCACAACACCTACATTGTAGTGATCACTTAATAAATAAATAACTTACCCACCCCAAATATCAAATTATACCTACATATCTACACATTTGATTGCAAACAAAAAAAAAAAAAAAATGCCAATCGCAAATTAAAAAAATAAGAATATAAAGAAAATCCCATCATCATCTGCCTAGCCTTTTCCCAATTGTTTGTTGGGGTCGGCTTTCAGTCTTACCGGATTCAGCTGAGTACCAGTGTTTTACATGGAGCGACTGCCTATCTAACCTCTAAAACCCAGTAACTAGGTAACACGGTACCTCTTGGCAAGACTGGTGTCAGATCTCAAGCTTCTGACTACTCGTAACGACTGTCAAAGATCTTCAAATGACAGCCGGGACCAACGGTTTAACGTGCTTTCCGAGGCACGGAGGAAACACGGTATGTTGAAATGGTCACCCATCCATGGACCGACCTCGTCATAAAGAAAATCCAATAAAAAATAATAAAACATTCCAATCAAAAATAATAGTTAAAATATCCAGAAAAAAATTGAGAAAAATTCCATTCAAAAATAGAAATACATAAAATTCATCAAAATATAATTAACAAAAATACCAAAAATAGTTAATATAACAATAAATTAATAACATGCATACATACGATTAAGATTATGATGCAGATAACATTTGAGGCCCTGCCTTACGAGACATAGTTTTAAGCAGACAGAGGTAGCAACCAGTAAGTACATTATGCATTTGAAATTTGTTTGAGAAGCAGTTTCGTCTTAACTATCGCCTTGAAAACTGACTGAGAGATGCTCTGTCTAAGAGGTGGTGGCAGATCATTCCATATTTTGGCCGCACTAAAGATAAGACATTTACGACAAAATGGTTGGTGCAATGGCAATGGTTCGATTCCCTTACGGAACAAATATTTGTATGGCCTACAGATAATTTTTCCTGGTCTGATGTATGTAAGTTTAATTCCTAGTGTGGGGCAACGTTGCTATGTATTTGTCAAAAAAATACATTCTGTCAAATGGGGTGAATAGGAAGGCAGGGGTTAATAGAAGGCTAAGGGTTGGAGGCCGCGGCGGGAGAGGAGTGCCGGTATTGCGGTGCGCCGCTCTCCTTACCTTCCGCGGCCTGGCCGGTAGCCTAATTGTGTAAGTGAATTTAGCAAAGGAAACAATCTGTTTCTTTCCCAAAAACGACTTTTTGTATTGCGAAATGTCGATTTTGGGAAAGAAACAGTTTGTTTCCTTTGCCGAATTTACTTACACAATTAGGCTGCGGGTCGCTAAAGTCTAATGGCGCACGCGGTGCGGCCGCAGGGAAGGAGGAGTGTCGGTATAGCGTTGGCCGCTCTCCCTATCCCCTGCGGCTGAAAAATGGTAAGTGACGGGGCCTTTGACCTTGACCCGTCACAAAGGGACCAAGGATGCCATACACGGGATCGTCCGGCACCCATGTGCTGGTTTGGTCCCTGGGATGGTCACGGCCTATAGTATGTTCTGGTGCGCCGATGATGGGGGATACTCCCCAGAGGAGGATCCGGTGACGGACAGCCGCGGCGGGTTCGCAGTGAGTGCTAACGCGTACCCGTGTTCCCGCCATAAGCGCCACATGAGGACACCGTAAAGTTTAAGTGGGTTAGAGTCCCACATAACTGCGCTATCTCTCCGTGGTAGCGCAGTATAAGCAAAAGCATTACTCCACGCAAAAAAAGGGGTAAATAGAAACGAAACCTTGAAGGGAATTATCTCGATATTTAAAAATTGTTTTCAACATTTTAGTAGGTACTCCAATATGTACAAAAAACTATGCTTTGTTCGAAACCAATAAAGTTAAAATTCTAATCAAAGTTTCGTTCCCATGCACCCCTTGGGAGGACGTGTCAGATTTTTACTGACTAAAACCCACCCGTGAACCTTCAGTTGCTTGTGCCGGGGCCGCAGTAACTCTCTTTCAAAATCTGCGACCGAGACAGGCATCGGCCTTAGCGGGCCCCGTCACTTTTGCTGACATCTCTTTGAGGCCCGCGTGGAACACTACGCGCCGTGAACTCGGGCCTGGTTCTTATCGAACGGCGAGCTACCCATTATTTCCCTTCCGCAAGCCCGCGCCTACCGTGGCCGGGAGTCGGCTTGCGACGCCCGACTCCCATGCAACCCTGCATTCCTATTCACTGCAATACAGCACCTGTCGCGAAAATATTTCAGTTACCATAAACTGAAATATTTTCGCGACAGGTGCTGTAATAAAGAAGAAAATGTATGAAAGATGAAACATATAAAATTGTCAGATTGTCACTTGTCACCTTGTCGGTTTTATTAAATAGACCTTTGATCGTACTACATATTGTACTTCTAGTGGAATCCTATTTGTTACACACAAAATAGGTAATAAAATGAAACAACATCATAGCGATTTCGTTAGTGTTCTTTTTTGTTTACAAAGCAAGGAGAAATAAGGCTTTGATTTGCTATATAAAATTATTATTTTCACCCGCTTATCCTTTCTTGTCTACAGGGCCACCACAGCTCGAAAAAAAAAAATGTACTTGACTTACAAAAAACATGTTTCACAAATAAGCACATTATTTGTGAAACATGTTTTTTTCGTATGAAACAATAATAATTTTATTTCAAACGTTTAAGGTTGCCCTTGGCGATCAATCTTCCATACAAACGTAGTCTGGCGATTACTCCACTGTTTGACGATGTACCTTTAAAATAAAAACTAATATCAATTTGTCTCATTATTATCTAGCCCTATAAGCAAACAAAAAAGTAATAGAAAAATAATTGAAAGTTTTGAGCGTCTAAAGTTCCATATTTCAACACTAATTTTAACGCATCTTTGGGCGCAATTAAATACTAAAAGAAGAAGGAAAATTGCAAAACAGTCACCATACAGGGATAGATTAGCAGTTCCACAATACAGTTTTATTTTGAACAGATACATTTAGTAGTTTTTTCATAATATACATATTCCCAAAGGTCTATTTATAAAATTTCACGCGCTCGTTTTCATCCTAAATCGTCATCCATTTTGCTACAAACTTGCAAAAGTGTGTATTCGTACGCGAACTAGCTTCTTACTGCTCATCACAGCATCTATCTCTTTCGCACGTGTTGTCGGATGAGATAGAATTAATTTCAAACTCGCGCACAAAATTCGTGCCGTCGACTAGGGCATATTAGGTTTATTCTGATAACATAGTGTAATTAATTTGTAATGTTATGTCTAAAACGGACAAAAACACGACAATCGCACCAAAACCGCTGGGAGTGTTTTAATAAAATTGACGCCATCTTAAAGACAATTTAATTATCTACATTTTCATCTGAAGTATTTTTTTAAAGTCTTAGAATAATAAGGAAACTATAAAAAACTACAAAATTTTGGGTCGCGCGGGTGTGAAACGAGGGCGCGTTTTGTTCTCTCAAGGTCGTTGGCGTTAGTCGTCGTCTTAAGGAACGTTTTTGTTGTATTTGAAACTACCTCTATAAGAGGCTGTTTTGTGCTGGGAGACAACCAAATGACTGCGAGTGGGTCGGTTCCGCAGGTCAAAGGTCACCTTGTCAAAGAGGTATCCTGGTCCTCCCGTCCATATAACTTTTTCCACAAGGCATGCCAGGTGCAATTCTCTTCGCCGAGCCATTTTTAGAATTCGCTTAAAAGGTCCTAAAAAGTATAAGTTACAATGGAATTTGAACTTTATCATGAATGCTATAGAGTTTGGATTGTAATGGATGTTCACCTCTGCCTTGTACAACATAGAGGTTTTTGTTCCAAAACTGGATAATCAGGCTGGAAACAAATTATCGGACGCGGCTTACGGACGCGACTGACAGCCGCGACTAGAGTATCTAGGTAATGAATGTACATTCATTGTGCAAACTATCGGACGTAAGTCGCGGACATGACCTTGGGCGTTCGGACGTCTAATAGAGATCTGGCAGCCGCGTCCCATACGACTGTGCACACATATCAGCCGCGGCTGTAAGTCGCGTCCGTCAGCCGCGTCCGATAATTTGTTCCCAGCTTTATCTCGAATTCTGAATTCAAAATATAGACGTGTTTTCTCAGACTACAAGTAAAATTTCAAAATTTAAAAAAACCCCCGACACATTTATCTTGCGAAAACACTCTGATTCAAACAGTAAAACGACCATAACTTTTGAACGGCTGAACCGATTTTAATCAAACATAGCTAAGAACACTCTCGACAAAATTACCTTTCAAACAAAAAAAACTAAATCGAAATCGGTTCATCCGTTTAGGCACTATGATGCCACAGACAGACACACAGATACACAGCAACACACGTGAAACTTATAACACCTCTCTTTTTCTGGCGGGGGTTAAAAATAGACGATCGCTCGCTAGTGAGCCTGTTCCTTCACGTCATAATTATGTATGATATGATACTACATGCATGCAACAGCACCCGTGCAAACTCCTCACTCTGTACGGAGCCAGGAGCGAATCACGGAGTAATTGGCCAATTTTACAACTGAATACATCTTTATATTGTTAAGTGACACGAATAATATTACGTGTTACAACTTTTAACTAAACTCGACTTGGTTTTTACGTTCTTAGGCTTGTCATTCCTGTTTTAATTTGGGGTTTGGCCGTACTAAAGTTTATTTTTCTATTTCGACGTCGGTATAACTCAAGAGCAATCTGATTCAGTTAAATGTATTTATTTCTTAGTTATTAGGTAAATTCTTTAGCGGAGTATGTATCTGAGTAAGTGAATTTAGCATGTCTACTTTTTTGCAAGTTTCTTGATAGCGTAGAGGTAAAAATAAAAAATATTTTTTGCCGCGAGACTGACTTTAATGAATAGAAAATAATTTGGTTACACGCGTCAGTTTGAACACAATTGGGGTGAAACAATCAGCGTAAGTCAAATTCGTCCCGCATCTCGTGCGGGATTCGCCCAGCTTTAAAAAGGCGTCCGTTGAAATCAAATAACGGAAACCTCTTATAGAGTAAGATGGAACAATTTGATAGTGCGGACGGCTAAGAAGAAAAGGGATGTTTCCTGAGCTATATTGCTCAAGCTATTTTGCTTGAGCTCTAGATATTGCTCTAGCTATATTGGTCTATCTCAGCAGCTCTAGCCCAATTGCTCTAGCAATATCGCTCTAGCTATAGTGCTCTAGCTATATTGCTCTAGCTGTATTGTTCCAGCTATACTGTTCAAGCTATTTTGCTCAAGCCTACCAGCTTTAGCTATATTGTTCTAGCAATATCGCTCTAGATATAGTGGTATGTATGAATGTGTGTGAAGCAAAAGAAGTATGTAAGGATCGTAGCAGGTGGCGTTCTGTAGTTTCTGCCTACCCCCATGGGAAAAAGGCGTGAGTTTATGTATGTATGTATGTATATAGTGGTCTAGCTGTATTATTCTAGCTATATTGCTCAAGCTATTTTGCTCAAGCCCACCAGCTCTAGCTATATTGTTCTAGCAATATCGCTCTAGATATAGTGGTCTAGCTGTATTGCTCTATCTATATTGCTCAAGCTATTTTGCTCAAGCCCAGCAGCTCTAGATATTTCTCCAGCTTTATTGGTCTATCTCACCAGCTCTAGCCCAATTGCTTTAGCAATATCGCTCTAGCTATAGTGCTCTAGCTATATTGCTCTAGCTGTATTATTCCAGCTATACTGCTCAAACTATTTTGCTCAAGCCCACCAGCTCTAGCTATATTGTTCTAGCAATATCGCTCTTGATATAGTGGTCTAGCTGTATTGCTCTAGCTATATTGCTCAAGCTAATTTGCGTAAGCCCACCAGCTCTAGCTATATTGTTCTAGCAATATCGCTCTAGATATAGTGGTCTAGCTGTGTTGCTCTATCTATATTGCTCAAGCTATTTTGCTCAAGCCCAGCAGCTCTAGATATTGCTCTAGCTTTATTGGTCTATCTCACCAGCTCTAGCCCAATTGCTTTAGCAATATCGCTCTAGCTATAGTGCTCTAGCTATATTGCTCTAGCTGTATTATTCCGGCTATACTGCTCAAACTATTTTGGTCAAGCCCATCAGCTCTAGCTATATTGTTCTAGCAATATCGCTCTAGATATAGTGGTCTAGCTGTATTGCTCTAGCTATATTGCTCAAGCTATTTTGCGTAAGCCCACCAGCTCTAGCTATATTGTTCTAGCAATATCGCTCTAGATATAGTGGTCTAGCTGTATTGCTCTATCTATATTGCTCAAGCTATTTTGCTCAAGCCCAGCAGCTCTAGATATTGCTCTAGCTTTATTGGTCTATCTCACCAGCTCTAGCCCAATTGCTTTAGCAATATCGCTCTAGCTATAGTGCTCTAGCTATATTGCTCTAGCTGTATTATTCCAGCTATACTGCTCAAACTATTTTGCTCAAGCCCATCAGCTCTAGCTATATTGTTCTAGCAATATCGCTCTAGATATAGTGGTCTAGCTGTATTGCTCTAGCTATATTGCTCAAGCTATTTTGCGTAAGCCCACCAGCTCTAGCTATATTGTTCTAGCAATATCGCTCTAGATATAGTGGTCTAGCTGTATTGCTCTATCTACATTGCTCAAGCTATTTTGCTCAAGCCCAGCAGCTCTAGATATTGCTCTAGCTTTATTGGTCTATCTCACCAGCTCTAGCCCAATTGCTTTAGCAATATCGCTCTAGCTATAGTGCTCTAGCTATATTGCTCTAGCTGTATTATTCCAGCTATACTGCTCAAACTATTTTGCTCAAGCCCACCAGCTCTAGCTATATTGTTCTAGCAATATCGCTCTAGATATAGTGGTCTAGCTGTATTGCTCTATCTATATTGCTCAAGCTATTTTGCTCAAACCCACCAGCTCTAGATATATTGCTATAGCTCAGCAGCAGCCAAAATTGCTCTAGCAATATCGCTTTACCAATAGGGATGTTACCTATTCATGACGAAACGTAGCGTTGTTATTGTACTCGGATTGGGAGTAGGAATGTTTCCTGGGTAGAAAAATGATAATTCTATTTAGTCCTTCAGTGACATTATCAAATAATATTGGACCCGTATTTTTTGCTTTATCAAATAAATAAAAACCGACAAAGAAAACATGCATCAAATTTCAGGAGTGAGGGTTTTTGACGTCACTGTGTATTTATTTTCTTTTCTTTTATTTTCTTTGATGTGAAAATGAAAATATCATTTATTTTTACTTTTTTTCAGTATTTTTTCACACCGTGACGTCTCACGATATTTCAACACACTGTATCGTCGTCACTTTATGTTTACGTGTCATAAGAAAAATAGGTGTCCAATATTTTCTGTTAATCTACCTGACGGAAAAAACAAACACAATTTTTCAGTCAACTACCCTATTGGACTAGAAAAGCACGGCAAAGAGAGAATTGGAATAAAATAGGGGGAGGTGTTTGCGAACGAGCTAGACGAGAATTAACTGAAGTGATCTCATAACCTGCCAAATAATTGATCTCTGAAAAAAAAAATATGTTTTCTTAAAACACAGATATTTTGTCACACGTCACATAAGCATGTCGCTGACACGAACCCATTAGTTTTGCCCAACCTAAAATCGCTCAAATCGGCTAAAGAAGTGTTTCTTTCAAAAGCTTTCATGCCAACCAATATGGTAGTTACGCAGAATACTTTTAGGGCTCTTTCAATATCGACGTCTCGTGTCAGACTGCTGCGGCGCCGGTGCCGCGCACGCATGACTGCAGAACGAGTATGTGTGTGTATAAATTGAATACAAAAATCTACTGGTCGTGCGTAGTAAGACACCCGTACCGCAGCTCTCCGACTCATCATTTCAGCCGAAAGACGTCCACTGCTGGACATAGGCTTCACCCAGGCGTCGCCATATTGAACGATCCCGTGCGTCTCGAATCCAGCGCATTCCCGCAACCTTAACCAGGTCATCGGTCCGCCTAGTGGGAGGCCTTCCAACGTATCGTCTTTCGGTTTGCGGTCGCCATTCCAGAACTTTTCGGCCCCATCGGCCATCCTTTCTCGAAACGTCTAAATTGGCCCTTATATTAATATCATGACGACACATGCCTCAAATAACAAAATAAATTAAGCAAACCTATATTGAATAGAGGCCATGTTTATTTAAATTTTACGTATACCTAAACTTTAAAACGTTTTGATTTGGGCTATTTGCAGTTGAAAAGCAATTGCCCCAAAAGTTTTAGAATTGGTTTGCAAACGAAATGGTTTGTTTATTGTATTGTTTAGTTGTATTAATATCCTTGTGATTATTTTTTTGTTTGAAGTGTTTAATTCTAGCACATATTATGTTGTTGGTTTATATCAATGGGTATAAGAAAATAACGTATAACTACTCGTAGTAACCGTGGGATTTATTTACAAAAAAAATCGGCCAAGTGCGAGTCATACTCGTACTTCGCGCACGGTTGGCGCAGTGGTTGAGCGAGACTGATGCGCTGCGTGTCGCGGGTTCGATTCCCGCACGGAACAAATATTTGTATGACCTACAGATAGTTGTTCCGGCTCTGGGTGTTGTGTATGTGAGTTTATGTTTGTAAACGCACCCGCGATACAGGAAGAAATTCCTAGTGTGGGTAACGTTTCCAAAAAAAAAAAAAACTTGCGCACGAAGGGTTCCGTACCATTATCGCAAAAAAACGGCACAAAAATCACGTTTGTTGTATTGGAGCCCCACTTCAATATTTATTTTATTCTGTTTTTAGTATTTTTTGTTATAGCGGCAACATAAATACATCATCTGTGAAAATTTCAACTGTCTAGCTATCACGGTTCATGAGATACAGCCTGGTGACAGACAGACAGACAGACAGACGGACCGCGGAGTCTCAGTAATAGGGTCCCGTTTTTACCCTTTGGGTACGGAACCCTAAAAAATGTCTGAGCAGTTTCACAACCGATTAGAAGATACTAAATTCAAATTTTCTATAGAGAATATAAATTTAAAATCTGATAGTCAGTTGCTAAAAAACATATCAGTGTTTTTAGGGTTCTGTACCTCAAAAGGTAAAAAAAGGAACCCTTATAAGGTCACTCTCTTGTTCGTCTGTCTGTCCGTGTATCACCACCGATTTTCTCAGGAACGGGTGGACCTAGCAAGCTGAAATTTATACAGATACTGAAGTATATAGTCCCTATTAGGTGTATACAAATCAAGGTACTGAGTCAACATGATAAAAGATATGGGCAATTTTATATTTTCGCGAAAACTTGTAAGTAGCAAAATTTACCTTAATATTCAACTTTTTCGGAATTTTCCCTTTACTTGTGTTGTAAGACCTTGCTTTTATCAAAATTGACTATTCTAGGTCAACTGGAAGTACCCTATAGGTTTTGGGTCAAAAACCTATATGGTAGTTCCCGTTGACCTAGAATCACGAAATTTGGCAAAAAGTACGGTCTTACAGCACAAATGAAGGAAAAAATCCAAAAAATAAATCAAGTTGAAAATTAAGGTAAATTTTGGTTCTTACAAGTTGTCGCGAATATCTAAATTTGTCCATATCGTTTTATCGTGTTGCCCAGAACCTTCATTTTTATATCCTGTATGAAAATCAAGGTACCTACCACAAGTTTTAAATTTAAACAACAATTGAATGTATGAAATTGAAATTTAAAAATCATGAATTATTAAAAAAAGGTAAATATCAATGTAGTGATATCATTAATTTTTGGATTTATATAGTTAATTTAAATGTGAAATAGAAATACTAATTGCGAGCTTTTTTAAGGTGATTTCGTACGGCTTGAAATAGATTAGTTAGTTAATAAGGAATGTTATATAATAGTTTGTGATACTTCAATTTTTTTGGGATTAAATGGCTATATTATTACTACCACACGTTATCAACTCAACCATTACAGCACACACACACACACTTCAAATTTAGCTACCATTAAAAATGATCCCAATTTTATTAAGACGGTACCCTGACCAAAAAATCGGCATGAGATATGAGCGTTCCTATTGGTCTAGCGGCACTGGTGGCGCATGAATTACAGTAGTGAATACGCCCAGATTTTAGAATAAAATCTTTATAAAATCGAATTTTGGTCTTTTGAAAAAAATAATTCTACAAAAATGTTCGTTATTAAATTGTCTATCCATTAGTGTTAGTACAAAAAATAATCGATGAACACTTTACGAGGAGATGCATAATATCAATAATTATTTCTCAGTTTTATGTTTTTCTGGAAGTAGATTAGTGAAATATATACAACATTTAAAAAAAAACTAAATCTACCATTTTAGAATCAATATTATGTAGAAGTTTAATGTATTTTTATTAATTGATATTTCTTTTTAAATAACGAGTAGATAGCTCCTAAAAACAGCACAAAAAACGGCTTGCGCGGCGTTTTGCTCGGGGTACCGCCTTAAGGCGGTATAATGGGTAGATACGGAACCCTCGGCGCACGAGTTCGACTCGCACTTAACTGTTTTTTTTATAAATATGGGGGCATAATTTTGCAGGCCGCTTTGCTTAGTTGTAATAGTGGTATTAATTGCGACAGCAGAGCGTGGGGTGCTCGGTTCGATCACAGGCCCGGCTCAATTGAATATGTTATTTATTACTTATATTTATTTTAGTAGATGGAGGTTAAAAATAACTTAGCGCCTCTGGTACACGAGAGCATCAAAGCGGATAGAGTCACGCGGTTAAGTATATTTACTTAAAACTCATTTCAGCGAGAGTGATGTTGATATTGGTTTGGTAATAAAAACCGCGTGACCCTAAGCTTTGTCAAGTGGTATTGGCGAAAATATATATTGTGATCTGCAACGGCAAATACGCAATAGTATTTTTACCCTGAGTTTTCATTTTATTAGATATTTAATTTAATAATACCTACAGAAAAGAAACTCATTGAATCCGTAAATTTTATTAAGACTGCAAAAAATTGGTTTGGAATCTAGAAAATAATGAAAGATTTGTCGCTTCAATACAACTGCCTGGACGACCGAGTTCTGCTTGGGTGAAAATAGAGAAAACGAGGTTTTCTAAAAATGAAACCTAGCTAGATCGATTAAACAAACCCCGAAACAAAATTTCATGAAAATAGTTGGAGCAATTCCGAGATTCAGATTATATATATACATATTATATACAAGAATTGCTCGTTTGTAGATAATATTACGTAAAAATAATTTAGACAAGGTTTTGAACTGAATGGTAATAAATCTTACAAAACACACATTCAATAAGCCCAAACATGATGGTACTTTCTTTTCTGGTTGAGGAGTTGCTATGTCCACCTTCCAACTTCATCGTGAGAACCATAGTACCATTTATTTCATTGTTTTCAAAGATACAAAAATACAAAAGAAGAGAAAAGTAAAAGGTATAAGTCCGAATTCATAATTACATACCTATATTGGTCTAATAATGTTTCTAAACAGTTTTGCTAGTAAAAACAGAAAAAGAGAATCGTTGGTGCCTGTACTAATGAAAATCATTGTATCTTAGGCAGCAGTATAGTTATTTATGCTACAAGTGCGGAAGGTAGGTGATTTCCGATGAGTGGCATTTTTATTCACGAGCGAGCGAAGCGAGTGAGTGGATAAATCGACACGAGTCGGAAATCATCTTACGTACGTGTATCATACAACATTTTACTATGCATTGTGCGAGGAAATAAATTAATTAATAAAATGAAATTAATAAAACGGCGGGCTTATTAAGCGCGTTCAGCATATCCACAGATTAACAAATAGTTCCTCGGGCATATCTACTACGCATGTGCAAATAACTGTCACATCGTAACGCAATAAGGCACGAGCAAAATATACGTTCTGCCAAACATATTTAATTAATATTTAAAATTAATTTATTGATCAAAATCTAAATCTAGAGTAATTAAAAACGCTTAAAACGAAGTATTAGTTTTATTCTACCTTTTATATGAATGATAATCTGTACATAACTAATTTTTAAAACTTTTCTCAAATAATAAAAACTCTATGCGTCGGGCTGACGTTGGAGTTAAAAATTAAAAAAGTACAGGAAAGTAAAAAGCACTAGTGAAAAAAAGTGACACTTTCCGGACAGTTTGGCTGCTTGGAAAACCGCTCTTTTCGAGGACATGCATTGTAATAGTTATTTATGCTACTAGAGCGGAAGGTAGGTGATTTCCGATGAGTGGCATTTTTATTCACGAGCGAGCGAAGCGAGTGAGTGGATAAATCGACACGAGTCGGAAATCATCTTACATACGTGTATCATACAACATTTTACTATGCATTGTGCGAGGAAATAAATAAATTAATAAAATGAAATTAATAAAATGGCGGGCTTATTCAAGCGCGTTCAGCTTATCCACAGATTAGCTAATAGTTCCTCGGGCATATCTACTGCGCATGTGCAAATAGCTATCTCATCGTAACGCAATAAAGCACGAGCAAAATATACGTTCTGCCAAACATATTTAATGAATATTTAAAATTAATTTATTGATCAAAATATAAATCTAGAGTAATTAAAAACGCCTAAAATGAAGTTTTAGTATTATTTTACCTTTTATATGAATGATAATCTGTACATAACTAATTTGTAAAACTTTTCTCAAATAATAAAAACTCTATGCGTCGGGCTGACGTTGGTGTTAAAAATAAAAAAAATACAGGAAAGTAAAAAGCACTAGTGAAAAAAAGTGACACTTTCCGCACTGTTTGGCTGCTTGGAAAACTGCTCTTTTCGAGGACATGCATTGTAATAGTTATTTATGCTACAAGTGCGGCAGGTAGGTGATTTCCGATGAGTGGCATTTTTATTCACGAGCGAGCGAAGCGAGTGAGTGGATAAATCGACACGAGTCGGAAATCATCTTACGTACGTGTATCATACAAAATTTTAATATGCATTGTGCGAGGAAACAAAAAAATATATAAATTAATAAAATGAAATTAATAAAATGGCGGGCTTATTCAAGCGCGTTCAGCATATCCACAGATTAACTAATAGTTCCTCGGGCATATATAATGCGCATGTGCGAATAGCTGTCACATCGTAACGCAATAAGGCACGAGCAAAATATACGTTCTGCCAAACATATTTAATGAATATTTCAAAAAAAAATATTGATCAAAATCTAAATCTAGAGTAATTAAAAACGCCTAAAATAAAGTATTAGTTTTATTTTACCTTTTATATGAATGATATTCTGTACATAACTAATTTTTAAAACTTTTCTCAAATAATAAAAACTCTATGCGTCGGGCTGACGTTAGAGTTAAAAATTAAAAAAGTACAGGAAAGTAAAAAGCACTAGTGAAAAAAAGTGACACTTTCCGCACAGTTTGGCTGCTTGGAAAACCGCTCTTTTCGAGGACATGCATTGTAAAATATATTTTATATTAATCTTAATGGGAGACATTAAACCTCTGTGGTAAATTTATATCTAAACTAGCTAACCCCCGCGGTTTCGCTCCCGTCAACTGGCTACCAATCTACCTACCACTACCTACCTGCCCTGCCTTCCTTACCAACTCTGCCTACCCTGGCTACCCTGCCTAGCTTATCCTGCCTAGTCTATCCTGCCTACCCTCCCTACTCTACTTACTCTACCTTCTCTACCTACTCTACTTACTCTACCTAATCTACTTACTTTACCTTCTCTACCTACTCTACTTACTCTACCTTCTCTACTTACTCTACCTACTCTACCTACTTTACTTACTTTATCTTCTCTACCTAATCTACCTACTATACCTACTTAACCTACTCTACTTACTCTACCTACCCTACCTACTCTACCTAGTCTATACTCTACCTTCTCTACCTACTCTACCTACTCTTCTTACTCTACCTTCTCAACATACTCTACTTACTCTACGTTCTCTACCTTCTCTACATACTCTTCCTACTCTACCAACTCTACTTACACTACCTTCTCTACCTACTCTACTTACTCCACCTTCTCTACCTACTCTTCTTACTCTACCTTCTCTACTTACTCTAACTACTCTGCCTACTCTACCTACTCTACTAACTCTACCTTCTCTACCTACTCTACTTAGTCTATCTTCTCTACCTAATCTACCTACTTAACCTACTACTAAATTCAAATTTTCTATAGAGAATATAAATTTAAAATCTGATAGTCAGTTGCTAAAAAACATATCAGTGTTTTTAGGGTTCTGTACCTCAAAAGGTAAAAAAAGGAACCCTTATAAGGTCACTCTCTTGTTCGTCTGTCTGTCCGTGTATCACCACCGATTTTCTCAGGAACGGGTGGACCTAGCAAGCTGAAATTTATACAGATACTGAAGTATATAGTCCCTATTAGGTGTATACAAATCAAGGTACTGAGTCAACATGATAAAAGATATGGGCAATTTTATATTTTCGCGAAAACTTGTAAGTAGCAAAATTTACCTTAATATTCAACTTTTTCGGAATTTTCCCTTTACTTGTGTTGTAAGACCTTGCTTTTATCAAAATTGACTATTCTAGGTCAACTGGAAGTACCCTATAGGTTTTGGGTCAAAAACCTATATGGTAGTTCCCGTTGACCTAGAATCACGAAATTTGGCAAAAAGTACGGTCTTACAGCACAAATGAAGGAAAAAATCCAAAAAATAAATCAAGTTGAAAATTAAGGTAAATTTTGGTTCTTACAAGTTGTCGCGAATATCTAAATTTGTCCATATCGTTTTATCGTGTTGCCCAGAACCTTCATTTTTATATCCTGTATGAAAATCAAGGTACCTACCACAAGTTTTAAATTTAAACAACAATTGAATGTATGAAATTGAAATTTAAAAATCATGAATTATTAAAAAAAGGTAAATATCAATGTAGTGATATCATTAATTTTTGGATTTATATAGTTAATTTAAATGTGAAATAGAAATACTAATTGCGAGCTTTTTTAAGGTGATTTCGTACGGCTTGAAATAGATTAGTTAGTTAATAAGGAATGTTATATAATAGTTTGTGATACTTCAATTTTTTTGGGATTAAATGGCTATATTATTACTACCACACGTTATCAACTCAACCATTACAGCACACACACACACACTTCAAATTTAGCTACCATTAAAAATGATCCCAATTTTATTAAGACGGTACCCTGACCAAAAAATCGGCATGAGATATGAGCGTTCCTATTGGTCTAGCGGCACTGGTGGCGCATGAATTACAGTAGTGAATACGCCCAGATTTTAGAATAAAATCTTTATAAAATCGAATTTTGGTCTTTTGAAAAAAATAATTCTACAAAAATGTTCGTTATTAAATTGTCTATCCATTAGTGTTAGTACAAAAAATAATCGATGAACACTTTACGAGGAGATGCATAATATCAATAATTATTTCTCAGTTTTATGTTTTTCTGGAAGTAGATTAGTGAAATATATACAACATTTAAAAAAAAACTAAATCTACCATTTTAGAATCAATATTATGTAGAAGTTTAATGTATTTTTATTAATTGATATTTCTTTTTAAATAACGAGTAGATAGCTCCTAAAAACAGCACAAAAAACGGCTTGCGCGGCGTTTTGCTCGGGGTACCGCCTTAAGGCGGTATAATGGGTAGATACGGAACCCTCGGCGCACGAGTTCGACTCGCACTTAACTGTTTTTTTTATAAATATGGGGGCATAATTTTGCAGGCCGCTTTGCTTAGTTGTAATAGTGGTATTAATTGCGACAGCAGAGCGTGGGGTGCTCGGTTCGATCACAGGCCCGGCTCAATTGAATATGTTATTTATTACTTATATTTATTTTAGTAGATGGAGGTTAAAAATAACTTAGCGCCTCTGGTACACGAGAGCATCAAAGCGGATAGAGTCACGCGGTTAAGTATATTTACTTAAAACTCATTTCAGCGAGAGTGATGTTGATATTGGTTTGGTAATAAAAACCGCGTGACCCTAAGCTTTGTCAAGTGGTATTGGCGAAAATATATATTGTGATCTGCAACGGCAAATACGCAATAGTATTTTTACCCTGAGTTTTCATTTTATTAGATATTTAATTTAATAATACCTACAGAAAAGAAACTCATTGAATCCGTAAATTTTATTAAGACTGCAAAAAATTGGTTTGGAATCTAGAAAATAATGAAAGATTTGTCGCTTCAATACAACTGCCTGGACGACCGAGTTCTGCTTGGGTGAAAATAGAGAAAACGAGGTTTTCTAAAAATGAAACCTAGCTAGATCGATTAAACAAACCCCGAAACAAAATTTCATGAAAATAGTTGGAGCAATTCCGAGATTCAGATTATATATATACATATTATATACAAGAATTGCTCGTTTGTAGATAATATTACGTAAAAATAATTTAGACAAGGTTTTGAACTGAATGGTAATAAATCTTACAAAACACACATTCAATAAGCCCAAACATGATGGTACTTTCTTTTCTGGTTGAGGAGTTGCTATGTCCACCTTCCAACTTCATCGTGAGAACCATAGTACCATTTATTTCATTGTTTTCAAAGATACAAAAATACAAAAGAAGAGAAAAGTAAAAGGTATAAGTCCGAATTCATAATTACATACCTATATTGGTCTAATAATGTTTCTAAACAGTTTTGCTAGTAAAAACAGAAAAAGAGAATCGTTGGTGCCTGTACTAATGAAAATCATTGTATCTTAGGCAGCAGTATAGTTATTTATGCTACAAGTGCGGAAGGTAGGTGATTTCCGATGAGTGGCATTTTTATTCACGAGCGAGCGAAGCGAGTGAGTGGATAAATCGACACGAGTCGGAAATCATCTTACGTACGTGTATCATACAACATTTTACTATGCATTGTGCGAGGAAATAAATTAATTAATAAAATGAAATTAATAAAACGGCGGGCTTATTAAGCGCGTTCAGCATATCCACAGATTAACAAATAGTTCCTCGGGCATATCTACTACGCATGTGCAAATAACTGTCACATCGTAACGCAATAAGGCACGAGCAAAATATACGTTCTGCCAAACATATTTAATTAATATTTAAAATTAATTTATTGATCAAAATCTAAATCTAGAGTAATTAAAAACGCTTAAAACGAAGTATTAGTTTTATTCTACCTTTTATATGAATGATAATCTGTACATAACTAATTTTTAAAACTTTTCTCAAATAATAAAAACTCTATGCGTCGGGCTGACGTTGGAGTTAAAAATTAAAAAAGTACAGGAAAGTAAAAAGCACTAGTGAAAAAAAGTGACACTTTCCGGACAGTTTGGCTGCTTGGAAAACCGCTCTTTTCGAGGACATGCATTGTAATAGTTATTTATGCTACAAGAGCGGAAGGTAGGTGATTTCCGATGAGTGGCATTTTTATTCACGAGCGAGCGAAGCGAGTGAGTGGATAAATCGACACGAGTCGGAAATCATCTTACATACGTGTATCATACAACATTTTACTATGCATTGTGCGAGGAAATAAATAAATTAATAAAATGAAATTAATAAAATGGCGGGCTTATTCAAGCGCGTTCAGCTTATCCACAGATTAGCTAATAGTTCCTCGGGCATATCTACTGCGCATGTGCAAATAGCTATCTCATCGTAACGCAATAAAGCACGAGCAAAATATACGTTCTGCCAAACATATTTAATGAATATTTAAAATTAATTTATTGATCAAAATATAAATCTAGAGTAATTAAAAACGCCTAAAATGAAGTTTTAGTATTATTTTACCTTTTATATGAATGATAATCTGTACATAACTAATTTGTAAAACTTTTCTCAAATAATAAAAACTCTATGCGTCGGGCTGACGTTGGTGTTAAAAATAAAAAAAATACAGGAAAGTAAAAAGCACTAGTGAAAAAAAGTGACACTTTCCGCACTGTTTGGCTGCTTGGAAAACTGCTCTTTTCGAGGACATGCATTGTAATAGTTATTTATGCTACAAGTGCGGAAGGTAGGTGATTTCCGATGAGTGGCATTTTTATTCACGAGCGAGCGAAGCGAGTGAGTGGATAAATCGACACGAGTCGGAAATCATCTTACGTACGTGTATCATACAAAATTTTACTATGCATTGTGCGAGGAAACAAAAAAATATATAAATTAATAAAATGAAATTAATAAAATGGCGGGCTTATTCAAGCGCGTTCAGCATATCCACAGATTAACTAATAGTTCCTCGGGCATATATAATGCGCATGTGCGAATAGCTGTCACATCGTAACGCAATAAGGCACGAGCAAAATATACGTTCTGCCAAACATATTTAATGAATATTTCAAAAAAAAATATTGATCAAAATCTAAATCTAGAGTAATTAAAAACGCCTAAAATAAAGTATTAGTTTTATTTTACCTTTTATATGAATGATATTCTGTACATAACTAATTTTTAAAACTTTTCTCAAATAATAAAAACTCTATGCGTCGGGCTGACGTTAGAGTTAAAAATTAAAAAAGTACAGGAAAGTAAAAAGCACTAGTGAAAAAAAGTGACACTTTCCGCACAGTTTGGCTGCTTGGAAAACCGCTCTTTTCGAGGACATGCATTGTAAAATATATTTTATATTAATCTTAATGGGAGACATTAAACCTCTGTGGTAAATTTATATCTAAACTAGCTAACCCCCGCGGTTTCGCTCCCGTCAACTGGCTACCAATCTACCTACCACTACCTACCTGCCCTGCCTTCCTTACCAACTCTGCCTACCCTGGCTACCCTGCCTAGCTTATCCTGCCTAGTCTATCCTGCCTACCCTCCCTACTCTACTTACTCTACCTTCTCTACCTACTCTACTTACTCTACCTAATCTACTTACTTTACCTTCTCTACCTACTCTACTTACTCTACCTTCTCTACTTACTCTACCTACTCTACCTACTTTACTTACTTTATCTTCTCTACCTAATCTACCTACTATACCTACTTAACCTACTCTACTTACTCTACCTACCCTACCTACTCTACCTAGTCTATACTCTACCTTCTCTACCTACTCTACCTACTCTTCTTACTCTACCTTCTCAACATACTCTACTTACTCTACGTTCTCTACCTTCTCTACATACTCTTCCTACTCTACCAACTCTACTTACACTACCTTCTCTACCTACTCTACTTACTCCACCTTCTCTACCTACTCTTCTTACTCTACCTTCTCTACTTACTCTAACTACTCTGCCTACTCTACCTACTCTACTAACTCTACCTTCTCTACCTACTCTACTTAGTCTATCTTCTCTACCTAATCTACCTACTTAACCTACTCTTCTTACTCTACCTACCCTACCTACTCTACCTAGTCTATACTCTACCTTCTCTACCTACTCTTCTTACTCTACCTACTCTACCTAATCTACTTACTTTACCTTTTCTACCTACTCTACTTACTCTACCTTCTCTACCTACTCTACTTACTCTACCTACTCTACCTACTCTACTTACTCTACCTACTTTACTTATTTTATCTTCTCTACTTACTTTACCTTCTCTACCTACTCTACCTACTCTACCTTCTCTACCTACTCTACCTACCCTACCTTCTCTACCTACTCTATACTCTAACCTTCTCTACCTACTCTTCCTACTCTACTTACTCTAGCTTCCTTCTCTACCTTTTCTACCTACTCTACCTACCCTACTTACTCTACCGTCTCTACCTACTTTATCTATTCTACCTACTCTACCTACCCTAACTACAGTACCTACTCTTCGGCTTTATAATATTAGTGTAGATAAAATATACAAAACAGTGCATTAGGCGATTATCACACTGCCACGCATCACGCTGCATGTTGCGTGAAAACGCAGCTACGCGCATGCTTGCGTGCGTTTTTTCTATACAAACGGAGACACGCAAGTACGCGCGTAGGTGCGTTTTCATGCGTTTTCACGCAACATGCAGCGTGGTGCGTGGCAGTGTGTTAACCGCCTTAAAGTAAAACAGTGCAACAAAGAGATTTCATATAACTTTTCTGCACTGTTTTGGTTCTAAGCAATAAATACGTACTTTGTGATCAGTTTTGTAGTGATTAATGATAACATTACTACGTAGTTGGAAGAAATAGTAGATTGTATCATAAGGGAGCAAAATAATATTTTTACGGCGAGGGCGCTTTTTTGAATCCAGAGCGAAGTGAGGGATTCTAGAGTAGAATCCCGAGCGTAGCGAGGGATTCTTTAGTAGAATCCTGAACGTAGCGAGGGATTCAAAGTACGTTGCCCGAGCCAAAAATATATTTTGCGCCCGAGTGATACACTCTACTTTTCATCACCCACTATGAGAAAATAAAAGCGCCTCATATTTTATTGTAATATTATTATTTAATAAAACATAGAGTAACAACTAAATTGAATATCCTTTATTAAAACAACTAAAAACTTATATTTACATTTGAGACATTTTCGCAATTATGAAAATTTATTGTTACAGTTTTATTAGGAATAGAGATTGTTGAAGATTTTATATTCTGCGTGTTTGAAATG
This sequence comes from Orthosia gothica, assembly GCA_949775005.1. Taxonomy (NCBI): domain Eukaryota; kingdom Metazoa; phylum Arthropoda; class Insecta; order Lepidoptera; family Noctuidae; genus Orthosia; species Orthosia gothica. Next base: position 20,230,602 of record OX459034.1, read on the forward strand.
TCCGAATCTGGATAATTTTGAGGAAAATGTGACGGTGAATCTCGTTGTTTGGGTGTAGATGGGCGCGGCGACAGTGGTATGGATGGATTAACTGAAGGTTGCAATTTAATGTTTTCCACGATGCGTTCAGATGTTTTCGCCTTGTTCTCAATGGAATCTTCTATATACCCTTCTGCTACAGCACTCGATTTCCATCCTCCATGTCGCTTGAGAACAGTTAAGTCCGCTCCAGTATCTGCCAAAAGGGTAGCAGAAGTACGACGAAAACAATGTCCTGTATACAGCTTGATATCTGGTAACTTCAAATAAGTAGCAATTTCTTGTGGCATGTTAGAAATTTTATTTTTCCCATCACTTGTTTGAAGCACTTGCCATTTTGATAACGGATGAAAAACCGATTGGTCTTCATAGCAGCAGGACGCAGGTCCAGGTATTTCTGTACAATAGTTTTGTATTCTCCTCGTATTACGAAGGATCGGTCAATTTTGGTTTTTGTATCGGTCAGCTTTACTAACAGTAAATCATCCGAGTGATTTTCGACATCATCAACAGTTATTTTTAAAAGTTCATTGCCACGACAAGCTCCATGTAATCCGAAAATTAAAGCCACCTGTAACAAAACCGAATGTGAATAAGACAAGTATCTATCAAAGTACCTACAGGTTACAATAAAATGTGCATTTTTATACACTATGGTTATATTTTACTAATCCACCGTAAACATAGTTACCTACTTACTTTTACGGCAAGAAAGACTTTGTCGGGTGCCTCATTAAGGAAAGTCTCCACGTTTTTGACTGAGAACACTTTGGATTTTTTAGGTTTAAATCCATCAGACATCCTCTTCAGGTACGCTATTAATTTCGAATATGTGTCCAGTTTTACATCGTTATTAGAACTGACTGTTGATTTTAGCATTGAGTATGTACTCCAAAGAGTGGAAGGTTGTTTAGTTTTGGCTAAGTACTGGAAGTAGGCCAAAAACACAGATTCTGAAAAATTCTTGGCCAATTCTTATCCATCACATTTCTTGCGTCAGTTCTAATGCTTTCAGGAGTTAATTCTATACTTTCACTGTCACTTGAAGAACTCATTTTTCAAAACAAAACAAAACAATGAATTTCTAACAATCCGTGAAAATTTACGAAAACGCGGGCTGTAGTTCGCGCTTTTTTAATTTGTTTTTTTTTTTCATTCATCCGGCGAAAAGTGACTATGGGCCGTCGTACCAGCCAGTCTTTATTCAAACAATATTTGCGTTCGATTTCTTTGGTGCTGAACACTAAGATGTTCCAAATTCAAAAAGTGCGCGGCAAAGATAATTGCGGCGCACTTATAAAGAGGATTAAAAACTCATTACTGCCCGCTAAAAGTTTCTTATAGAAAACACCACCTTTGGGTGCACATAAAGGCGAACCAAGTCGTCCTTTTCGAATAGATGGTGTACGAGCATCGCCACATGATATAACTTGTTTTAGTTTTTACCTGAACAAGCAGTCGCTAATTCACCGATTATTTATGTACATTCGCTAACTAGGCTATTACGCCCGCCACAACTCACCTACTTTAGGTATTATATAATTTATTGTTTTGCCTAATAAACTGTCAATCATTAACGGACACATAGCAGTGATTTTATTTCCTGTACACATCCCGTGTGATTCGTCCATCTACATTCTACATCTCAGTGTGCGGAGCTATTGCCCGTACATTTTTGGTCCTTCGAGCCGGATCACCACTACTGGAGCAAACAGTCCTGCAAGTCGCACAGGTACGAAGTGTTTCTACTGACGATAGCGAATCGGTTTGACTGGTCTTCCACAAGCGGATCGCCCCAGCCAGATTGAGAAGGCGCACAATATCGTACAGAGATTCCTTCGGACGGCGATTGCCACAGGAAACATCAACATTTGGTGGTTCGGGAACAACAATACACAACAAATTCAACAGTGAAGTCAACAGGTCTAACGTCCGTCAACAATACGCATACATACCCGTATAACAATTATGGACGCTAGACAACAAGAACTTCTCAAGCGGCAGAGTATCATCGCAGAGGGCATTCGGAAAATTGGTGTCAACTTCGGCAAAGATGGCCCTGACCGCAAAACCACAACATACATCCGGGGTAGACTGGATACCCTCCAGGCGCACTGGAACGAGTTCGAGATGAACCATGGCGTGTTACAGGGCGCCACGGACCGGACCGATGTATACTACAGTACAAAGGTGTACGACAGAGTCAAGGCGGAATACTCAAGTATACAACATAAGCTGCAAGCATGGTCTACCAGCACTGCGGAACCCGCGTGCTACCAAGGTGAAGAGAGCAAAAACACTGGAGTCCTTTCAAAATCAGACGAGCTCAAAACTCAGCAAGCAACTAACTTCAGAGCCTTCTCCCGGTTCACCAGCAACTTGTGCACTGCTGAGATTATTGAGAAATGGGATATAGAAGACAAGCTCCGGACCCTCGAATCTCGATGGAGGGTGATTGACGAAGTACACTGGCAGCTTGACAACATTCTCGTCGGTAGCGACGTTAACTACGAGCTTGAGTTTTCGAAGTATGAAGAAACGTACGAGTGCACAAAGCGAGATCTTAACCGCAAGCTCAACCTCGCTGTCCAACAACGGGACAATGCACCGAGGATCGAAATACCAACATTCTCTGGTAATTACACACAATGGCCGACATTCTTCGATCTATATGTTGCGGCCATTCACAACAACCCGTCCCTCTCGAAGGGGCAGAAGATGCAGCACCTTAAAGGGAAGCTGAAAGGGGAGGCTGAACGCCTTGTGCAACATTTGACTGTTTCCGAAAGCAACTACGACTCCTGCTGGAAAATCCTCCACCATAGGTACAATAACTTACAGCTTCTCTTCACCAAACAAATGCAAGTTTTGATGAGTCAACATACGATTCAACATCAAAACGCTTACGACTTGAAGCGCCTACACGACACCAGTCTTGAAACCGTGCACGCGTTGCGTAACTTGGGCATCGACACGACATCATGGGACCCGATTTTGGTGCACATTCTGGCCGGAAAACTGGACACACAGACCTACTCTGACTACATGGAGGCGAGGAAAAGTCCAAGAGGGCTTCCCAATTTCAAAGAATTCATCCAGTTCATCGAAGGGAAGTTCACGGCGCTAGAATCAGTGGTGAAGAAAACAAGCAAGCCAAATAAGCAAACAGATGCAAACACAGGCAGCTCGACTACAGCAGCACAAAGGGATGCGTACAACAGATACAGACGCTACCCCAAAGCAAACCATACAAGCTCCGTCAGGAATTGTCCTGTATGCAAAGCAAGTCACATTTTGCTCCACTGTAAAGCGTTTCAAGAGATGACGCCAGACATAAAAATTAGGACAATTGAGCAATTGAACGTTTGCAAAAACTGCATGTATCCGCACAACGGAAAGAAATGCAACTCGCAAAAAAAATGCAAGGTGTGTAACGGCGCACACCACACAACGCTACATGACCTAACACGTGATACTACGTCAGCGACACTGTCGTCAAGTCAACTGACCGACAACGTGACTGACCGCAACTCGCAGCGAAAAACTAATCACGTGTCAGGAAATTTTAACGAAGTTCTTCTAGCGACAGTACAAATTAAAGTCAAAGCCGCAGATGGAACCTACACCGTACTCCGATGTCTTCTAGACCAAGGTTCCCAACTGAACCTTATAACAGAATCGGCTGTGCAACGACTTGGCCTTCCGCGACGCAACCACAACTCAACCGTGTCGGGAATCGGAACATTTTCCAGCCAGAGCAACGGAACCGTTCAGTTGGACTGTAAGTCGCTTTACGGAGATTACGAGTTTTCAACGCCAGCGCTAGTAATGGCCAAACTACTCAACAACCTACCTAACTACTCCTTCGAAAAACAGGATTGGCCTCACATAGAAAATATTAACCTGGCTGACCCACAATTCAACTTATCAAGGCCGATTGACATTTTACTTGATGCCGGAGTATACGGCGATATAGTGATGAGCAGCATAATTCGAGGAGACATATACGCACCTATAGCACAACAAACTAAACTCGGCTGGGTATTAGTTGGAAACACAAATACCTTCAATTGTCATGTCGTGGTAGATACTAACGATATCTCTCGTTTTTGGGAAATTGAAGACATAACGTCAGACGACAAGTCCACGAGTGCTGAGGAGGAGTACTGTGAGAGGCTGTATACTGACACAACAAAAAGACTTGAGACGGGCGATACGAAGTTAGAATCCCCATGAAGACCAACTTCGAACAAAATTTGGGACGATCAAAGCCTCAAGCAGTCGCGCAATTCAAGCAGTTGGAAAAACGTTGGGCTAGAGACGAAAACCTCGCTTCAAGTTACAAGGCTTTCATCGACGAATACAAAGCTTTACAACATATGAAAAAGTGCACAGAGCCGGACACACCGAGCTGTTTCCTGCCCCATCATGGAGTAATGAAACCAGACTCAACGACAACCAAGCTCCGAGTGGTTTTCAATGCATCAGCAACCACCAGCACGGGACACAGTCTAAACCAATTGATGGAATGCGGGCCTAACTTACAACAAGACTTACAAGCGATGATTCTACGATGGAGGGCATTTGAATACGTGTATACAGCGGATATCGAGAAATTCTACCGACAAATACGTATTCAGGAAAAAGACCAACACTTGCAAAAAATTGTGTGGAGGGATTCAGTCACAGAACCGTTACAAGAGATACAACTGACAACAGTAACATATGGCACCAAGTCCGCACCCTTCCTTGCAATGCGAACCATAAAGCAATTAGTCAAGGATGACGGCGCGCAGTACCCTTTGGCGGCGGCTATTCTCTCCAACCAACTATACATGGACGACTTACTTGGCGGATGTCACGACTTCATAACAGCACAGAAAGCTCAACATGAACTAATAACAATGCTGAAAGGTGGTGGGTTCAACTTACGAAAGTGGGCTAGCAACAAAACGCGCCTACTCGAAGGCTTGTCAGATGAATTGATAAGCCAGAAAATGTTCGACTTCAAGGACGCAGACACAAACAAAACGCTAGGCATCACTTGGAACCCGCGCACGGATCAATTTACATACAAACAAATATCACTCTGCAACAAACGTGATGTCAACACAAAACGCACACTACTGTCGGATATATCAAAACTGTATGATCCACTTGGCTGGGTATCACCAGTTACAGTGAAAGCCAAGCTAATCTTTCAACATGCATGGTCGACAACAACGAGCTGGGATGATCAACTCCCAACAAATATACAGCAAGAATGGGAGCAATTCCGCAATCAGCTCGCGCACATTCACGACATATCCATACCACGCTGGGTCGGCTACACTCAACAACCTTTCGAACTACATGGCTTCTGTGATGCATCTGAAAGAGCCTACGGATGCGTCATATATTGCAAGTCCACGGACAAAGAAGGTCAACAGGTGATCAGGCTAGTAGCAGCTAAAACAAAATTAGCCCTACAGAAAAACCCAATTTCCTTGCCACGACTGGAGTTATGTGGTGCAGTACTGCTAGCACGACTGATCGAAAAAGTGGAAACCTCGATGAACTCACAGACAGTCACCATACATTGCTGGACAGACTCCATGGTGGTACTTGGCTGGCTAAATGGTGACGTGGTTCACTGGAAGAGTTTCGTAGCCAACAGAGTCACACAGATTACGAAAATAACTCCATCCAACTCCTGGAAACATGTCAAGTCCGAAGATAACCCTGCGGACTGCGCAAGCAGAGGAATCTCACCATCAGACTTAATAGGTCACGAACTCTGGTGGAAAGGCCCTTCTTGGCTTCAAAACAACAACATACCCCAACAAGGTATTTTTACAACAAACGAAGAGAAAAGGAAACGAGGTCAAACTTGCGCAATACAAACAAAACACGCGCCACTCATCGAGCAACTACTGCAAAAATACAGCTCAATGACTTATGCAACCCGAGTCATCAGCTGCCTCATACGATTTATAAATAACTCGCGTGACGCAACAAGAGCCAACCGTAGGTCGCACTTATCTACAGAAGACATAGTGCAAACTCAGATCCTGCTTGTGAAAACTGTACAGAACAATACCTTTGGCGATGAAATAGCGCACCTACACAAACATAACAAGGTACGGGCCACAAGCAAACTGTTGAGTCTGAGCCCAATGCTAGACGACCACGGCATCCTTCGAGTGAGAGGAAGACTTGAACATGCCAAGTTAAACGACTCACAAAAACATCCAATAATTTTACCAAACAACCACAAGCTATCAGAACTCTTGATTGACCAAGCCCACATGAATACTCTCCACGGCGGTGCCAGGCTTACATTGGGACACCTTCGTAACAAGTATTGGATACTAGGCGGCATGAAAACAATCAAGAAGCAACTAAACAAGTGTGTCACCTGTCATCGCTATAAAACGCAACGCAGCAATCAGCAAATGGCAGACTTACCAACACCTCGAGTTACACCTTCACGACCATTCACACACACAGGCGTGGATTTCACGGGACACGTTGAAATAAAGGCTAACAAAGGTCGCGGCATTAAAACAGTTAAGGCCTACATCGCGATCTTCATTTGCCTATGCACAAAAGCCATCCATCTTGAACTGGTGTCCGATCTCAGCACTGCAACATTCCTCGCAGCATTGAAGCGGCTATGCTCTCGACGAGGAACGAGGAACGAAACATATCTATAGTGACAACGGAACGAACTTTGTCGGAGCAGCAAGAGCACTAGCCAAATAACGCCAGGAGGCAATGCAACTTCTCGTCAACGACGACCTGATCAACAGCACTTCCGAGAGTGGCATTGAATGGCACTTTAACGCACCATCTTGGCCAACAGCGGGAGGATTATGGGAAGCTGCAGTAAAGAGCATGAAACACCACCTTAAACGCGTGCTTGGTGAACAAAAGCTTACGTACGAAGAGTTTACTACCTTGCTAGTACAAATTGAAGCCTGTCTCAACTCGAGGCCATTAGTCGCTCTAACAAATGACCTCGACGACATCGATTACCTGACACCAGGCCACTTTTTAGTCGGTGGACCGGTACTGGCACCTCCGATGACATCAGAGGGCGATAACAGCCAGTTAACGTTACGATGGCGCTTGACAGAAAACATGTACAAGGAATTTTGGAGGAAATGGTCCAACGATTACCTGCAAACGTTACAATTACGAGGAAAATGGCAAACCCCAACACACAACATTGCAGTGGATGATGTCGTCCTTATAAAGGAAGAACAAGTAGCTCCAGCCCGATGGTTATTAGGGCGAGTTATAGAGACGCACCCTGGACCAGATAATTTAGTACGAGTCGTCACGCTCAAAACTAAATCCAACATAATGAAGAGACCCGTAAAAAAATTGTCCCGGTTACCCATTGAAACAGGGAATAATACCGAAAACAAATCAATGCAACCCTCGGACAATAAACAACCAGAGGCGACTTCCTCAACATTACAACGACAACGTCGGATGAGCTCTAAACAGGAACGGAAGGGTGTTTCCAGCTGTAACGTCCTCAAGTGCCTAAGCACGTTACTAGTACTCATGGTTACGTGTGTGACACCGTCCACACAACAACTCGTCAATGTAACAGCCCTAGACCCTACCCGTCTTGTATACTTTGATAAAGCCGCCGCCGCCGACTTACAGATAATACAAGACGAATGGAGACTGGTGGTGTACTACAATATGTCGACTTACTGAAAAAGCGTTTCTGCCGTTGAACAATACGTCCAGCAACTACACGGACTTTGTCAACGAAATATAGCCTACTTGACTATATCCACACAACTCGAACACGAACTAAACGAGCTCAAACACTACAACGAAGTACTACAATCAGACCATGGAAGACGCAGTAAGCGAGGTCTCATAAACGGAATTGGAAACATTGCCAACTCTCTCTTTGGTGTCCTCGATGACAAATTTGCCGAAAAATACAACAACGATATCAAACTACTGCACAGCAATGAAGACCACTTGTTCAATCTGTACAAACAACATACTTCAATAATCGAAGGGGAATACAACCTCCTGAAAAGGAACGAACAAGTAATGAACCGTCAGTTCATCGTCATCAACAAAAGCCTCAGAGACTCGCTGCAACAACTGAAAACCGAACAAGACCAAACTACTTTCCTTACTGCTACTGCACTTGCCGCAAACATGATGGTGGCCAACTTGCGGAGAATACAAGATTATGTTGATCAACCTAGTTACAGATCTTCGCCACGGCAAAGTCGACACTCACTTGCTGAAACCCGATGCATTCGAAAAACAGTTGAACATCATATCAGGACAAGTACCAAAAGGATTATCCCTACCCTGTTCAAACAAGTTCAAGTGTATCCGGGAAATGTATAAACTAGCAAGTGTACAAGGAAAACTAACCGAAAATTTTGTCCTTTTTGAAGTAAAAATCCCGTTAGTAGCAGACGAACAATATGAACTAACCGAAGTCATTCCAATCCGCAACATAAAGGGAGTCTCTATGATTAACATAATACCAAAAACTAAATACATAGCCGTTAACTTGAAAATGGACATGATAATACCACTAGATCAACAACATCTTTCATCATGCACTCAAGTAAACACAAATCAGCTGTTGCTATGTAACCTTGACTTACCTATATATGGAATAAAAACAGCCACAAAAATGTGCGAAGCAGACATAATTAACAATCGAGGAATATCAAATTGCCGCACTGAGGTATCAAGTTGCAACAATGAATGGAAAAAGCTACACAGTAAGGGGGATTGGCTATTTACGTGTTGCGAGGAATGCGCTATGCGCATTTTCTGTCCAGCTGGAATTACGTCACAGACACTACAAAATACAGGCATAATCACTTTAGCGACAGGTTGCATAATGCGCGGCGATAGACACCTAATTCATTCGCACTACAATATGCAAAGCACAATGGAATTAGGCAATGAGCAAGAGATCTACATACCAGAGATAAACCTTAACGAACTATTAACAAGCAATAGTCAAATTACAAACATAACTAACATGGAAATGGAAACACATGAAGAACAACTAAAGGATCTTAAGAGAAAAATTGAGCTGGTTAAAAAACAACAGGACGTCCAAATGGTCAATTCCGTGGAGGCGGAGCAGCATCACTACGTCCTGTATGGTTTTATGATAACCTGTGCAATAATATTCAGCATATGGGTATACTTTCAAATAAAAGCACGCTGCGTCCGTTTACCTCAAGGAAGCTTAAGAGTAACGCAGGCGCACAAGGAAGAGATTGAGATGGTACCAAGTCATATCCCTAGGGAAAGACAAACAAAGGCAGATCCACAGACACTAGAAGAGGTCATCGGGCATCGTTCTATCCGCAACACGGTGGATCGCGAAACGTCGCCAATATCAGTTAGCGGCGAACGCAGAACAGTCTAATAACTTTCTTTACATACTTTACTTACTTTGGATACTCTATTTTACTTGTTATATTTTGTACTTTTATAGTTGGCAGGATGTACGAGCATCGCCACATGATATAACTTGTTTTAGTTTTTACCTGAACAAGCAGTCGCTAATTCACCGATTATTTATGTACATTCGCTGACTAGGCTATTACGCCCGCCACAACTCACCTACTTTAGGTATTATATAATTTATTGTTTTGCCTAATAAACTGTCAATCATTAACGGACACATAGCAGTGATTTTATTTCCTGTACACATCCCGTGTGATTCGTCCATCTACATTCTACATCTCAGTGTGCGGAGCTATTGCCCGTACAGATGGGATGAAAAATAATTTATGAACATGTATACTATCTACCTCTTGACACGAGAAGCACTCATCATACATGAGTGCTTTTCAGTATTTTCATAATGGATATCAGTGTTCTTTTTAACACGCTTTTTTAAGCTTGGTATGTATGTATCTATGAATCTATGTAACGGAATCTTTGAACGTGATTTTCAGCCCCTTCAAAACGTCGGATTAATTTGAAACTTTTCACACTTATCAAGGACCGATGACAATGCAATAATTTAAATAGTTGGTCCCATTACCCTTACCAGGATCTTCAGGATTAGTGATATTTTTATATCCGATACCCGGTAGTCAGTGTCTTTGTGCTTAGTAGTTAAGACATACGCATTGCTTAATTTTTAGTTAAACTCGAAGACATGGTAGTGCCTTGCGCCAAGTACACATATTAAATAAATGCTCCAGAGAGGGAGCCTGAGAAACAGCAATCAGATCCAGGAAAGGCAGTAGACACACTAATTACCAACTTCGATCACAGGGAGGAAGTTGTTTTAATAAACTGTAGTTTAAAAATATAAAAAAACACGCTGTAATGGTAAATTGAACTAAAAAGTAAAAAAAAATTGTTTTGAAAAAACCAACTTTTTTTTTACATTTACATAACACTATTCTTTACTTAAATTTATTGAAAATTATTTTTTACTTTTTAGTTTGGTTTTCTGTTAAAAAAGGTTGCTTTTTAGGTTTTTTAAATATTGTTTATTACGTAAATCACATCAATTATACCAAAACAAACATTAGCTAATTCTAACAAGCCGATAATATGTTATTCAGGAAACATGTAATTACATTATTAAACGCTTAACTGACCTGAATTTTAACAAATGATCTGGGTTGATTAGCTATAAATACCTAATACCTTACTGAACATTTCATGAGGGGTTGAATTATTAATTTTATGAGCATTAAATAGACTTTACAGTAATGATAGGGTATTTTACAACGTTTAATTTTCCTTTCAGGGAATTATTGAATTTATACACGTAAAGGAATGCTTATACTTTGTGCTAAGGAAAAGTCATTTTAGAGAAAAAGGATTATTAAATTTTTCACCACTTTGAGGGTACGATTAATGCTTTTCACTCAAATATTAAAGGTATTTGAGTCAAAACGTTTAGAGGAAAATGAAAAATAATAATAACAATAACAAAGCCATTTATTACAGAACCCTTAAATTTACATTTCAAATGGTTTAAGTAAGTTTTGTAGATTTGCTAAATATCAATAGATAATTGCTTTTAACTCTAACTAGCACTAGCTAGTTAGGAGTTAAAAGCAATTAAATTAAATCTATTTATCACTTTGGGTATAGGCCTCTCCCAACCTTTTCCAGCTTTCTCTATCCTTGCTCTGGTCGATCCAAGTACTCCCTACCGCCTGCACGATGTCGTCTGTCCATCGTTGCTTTGCTCTGCCGGTTTTTCTCTTGCATGATGGTCCCTTCCATTTAGTGGTCTCTATTGTCCACCTTCTATCTGTGCAGCGTGCGATATGACCAGCACATTGACACTTTATTGTTAGTGCTTGTCTTAGTGCATCCGTAATCTTTGTTTTCTGTCTTATCACCTCGCTTCGTACTTTATTATTATTATTTATTTATTTACTCATTAATTATTATAACACCTTTACAGAAACTTCCAAGGCGATGTTATAACATACATATAAAACATTAAAATACAATACAAATCAATCATTTCAATAAGACATTCCCATACATTTATCATTATTTAAATGGTCAGACCTTTTTCAATTAAATTTTGCGCTACTTTGACGAATCTCGGCAGGTTTTGGCAAAATATATCTTCCGATAATGTTACAGTATTTATCAAACGTATGACTCGCGTCATAGGGGTAAACTTAAGTAAGTTAGTCCTAGCCAACGGTACGTCTAACAGAGCTGGGCGGCGGCGTGCGCCCACGCACCCGTCCGGCGCGCACAGCCGCAGCGCCTCCAGCACCTCTGGGTGGTGCAACAAACCTAGCAGTACGCTAGCCACATACTTGACCAGCGCAACATCTCTTCTAACTGCCAGCCTGGTATATCCAACCATGCCCAGGACGAAAAGACTCGGGTACATGAGGGGATAAAAAGGGTAAACTCCATATTCTTTCAAATACAGAAACCTCGCAAACTTGTTTTGTATTTTTTCCAACATGAGGCTGTACTTTCCCTCATGAGGATTTGTCTGATCCGTAGTATGCTTCTCTCCATTGCTTTTTGTGTATTCTCTATTTTTTGTGAATACCCAGGTTTGGCAGCCATATAGGAGGCATGGCATAATACAGGTGCCCATCACAATTTTTTTCATGTGTAGGCTGTAGTTGCCCTTTAATATCTCTCTTAAGCGCGACCAAAACTTTTTCCATGTTAACGTTATTCTTCTCGTTATTTCTTCTAAGTTACTGTTTGCATTGAATGAGACTTGTTTTCCCAAATATATATAATTGTCAACATATTCTATTATGTGTCCGTTTACTTGTATTGGTCTTTTATAATTGTTAGTCATGATTTTTGTCTTATTTATGTTCATATTAAGTCCGACTTTTTTACTTTCCTGATCGAGTGCCGTTACCATTTCCTCTAAATCTTTAGGTGATTCGGCATCTAAATAAATCTTAGATGATTGAGGTGCTTTCCGTTTATGTATGCCTATATGACCCCAATTTATTTTGCTGAAAATGTCTTGAAGAACTGCTATATTTTTTTTTATAAAATGAAGAATATACTTGTTAAATTATTCGGGATAACTTTTGATTGATCTCCTGACAGTAAAGCTTTTTCGTTTCTACAAGCTTTTTATTAATTTGTAATGTATGTATGTTCGGGTCAAATCTTGCAACCGAATTTTAAAGCAGTTATCCTCAAACGATTATGATGAAATTTTGCATACCTCTTTGGTTTGGATGACGATGCACGGTAAGCTAAAAAGGTTGTTTGAAAAAAGGTTATTTTTTATTGGATAATTTTATTAAATTTTATGAAAGACCAGTATTGATTAAAATTTAATGTAATTCTACTTTCTCTTTAATTGGTTGTTTTAGCTGTATTTTTTCCTTTTCCACAAACCAAAAAAAAATTTAATATAAATGAAAATTGCTTTACAACTTATAAGCTGCTACTCTTTTTAAAAGCTTACTATTACTATGCTAGTATTATGTTATCTGTGATATTACCTTGCCGACGGCAATTAATTTTTTTAACACTTCCTGGTATTCGATTAAGTTGAAACTCAGCATTCTTACGTAACTTTGGAAATATTTAAATAATATGGTGCTAAAGAGCTGGTATCGGCATGGAGCGTGAAGGTGGACATGGCAACTCCTCAACCAGACTAAATACAACAATCTCCTTTAGGCTCATTGCATATGTATTGATAGGTGATATTACATTTTGTTCTATTTAGTCCATTAAAAGATTGTTTTAAAAAGATTTTTACTTCTTATTATTTTATTTGTGGCTTCACTTCCGTGGTCATGGTATCTCACAGGAACCGTGCATGTTTTCGGTAAAAAAGAAGCATATATTACTAACAATAATATACCTTATTAACAGCGAAATATTGTTTGTAATCGATTAACAAACATATAACTAAAAAAACAATGAAACATAACTTTTAACTCTTTATAATATTAGTTCTAATCCCTGACTCAAAAGGAGGGGCGTTATAAGTTAGACGTATGTACCTGTGTGTTTGTATATTAGTATATGAGTCTATGGCCCTCTCTATGAGACAAGGCCTGTGTCCCAGCAGTGGGAACATTAAAAGACTGATGATGTGAAGTGATGTGTGTGTGATATTAGTCTATGGCGTCATAGCTCCTAAACGGATAAACCAATTTTGATTTACTTAACAGATAGACATTATCGGTAGTGTTCTATGTTTGATGAAAATTTGTTCAGCCGTTCAAAAGATATGGGCGTTTCACTGTTGGAATCGGGGTATTTTTAAAGTTCGTTGTTTTATTTGAACCTGTGAGAGGTAAGCAATCGCTTAGCCACTGCACCAACTGTGACATGTAGTTTGACTGCCACCCACACTGAAATTAAGCTTCCAAAACGAAATGTAGGTATTCCTTTCAGTATTTCATAAAACAGAAAATAACCTTCGATAAGGTGAAAGAAAGTTAATATTAAATATAATAAAAACACTCTGAATAGATTTCTAGATTCTAAGGTTTTAGTTTTGCTGGCTAGGTGGCAATCGGAAACACGTGTAAAAGATCTAAAGGTGAAGGTCGTGAAATAAATGAAAAACAACATAATTCAACATCAGTTTTGCTGTAATTCTCTGAAGGTTAGTCGGGAACACAGACATAAAACTTAAAGGATAACGCAAGTCCCTCCATCTGTATGAAAACAAGCGTGCCACTTTTTCAAACACAATTTAAAAACAAATTTACTTACCAATGAAAGAAAACCTTTCCAATGCCTCGGCCAACTTTTTCTATACAGTCTTTACAGCTCAATATGGAATTCGGCATTTTTCTAGATTTCGGTGGCTTTCCGGTGGCGATAATGCTAAATGAAAAGTTCAAACTACGATCATTGATCTTAATTTTACTCCGTTTTTTGGCACGCGAAGTACGTAAAATCACGTCATCTATTATTATTATATACTTTATTGTACACCACAAAAACATACAGGACAAGCATTTGCAAAAACAAGTGTACAATGGGCGGTCTTATCGCACTAGGCAATCTCTTACAGACAACCTTTGGATGGATTGAACAAGAGGAGATGAATTTAGGGCTGTCAGTGTACCAAATATCATAAGTAATATTACTTACACATAATAAAATAAAATACATATAAATAATACTACATAATATACTAATAAATATCAAATATATGACAGAGAAAGGAGAAGAATACAAACTATAGTGAAAGGTAATGCTCCTTTACCATTTACTTAAATGTTCATTCATCTAGTTAGATTTATATCTGTGGTCGGGAAGCTATGATACACCCACATTACGCCAGTAATGTTTAAATAATAGGGGTCAAGCTTCTTGCCAGGGTACAAATCCAGGGTCGGGCTGCTATTGAGAACAAAATGTTTTGAATTAAGTGGATTTCAGATTACGAAACCAATGTTATGTCCTATTTTTCAAAATTCATGTAATTTCGTTACATTGGGGTTGAAATAATATTTGATATTATCCAAACTAATATAAGAAATAGATAAAATTGTATGTTTGGTATGTTTGTAAAGGGTAATCTTTAGAAATACCTGCTGCCAAAGGACAATGGAGAGGGCTATGCTTGGAGGTTCCTTGCGTGATCGAATCAGAAATGAAGACATCCGCAAGAGAACCGAGGTTACCGACATAGACCGAAGTATTGCCAAACTTAAGTGGCAGTGGGCAGGTCACATTAATGGCCGTTGGGTCCGAAAAGTTCTAGAGTGGCGACTGCGTACCGGAAGACGCAGCGTTGGAAGGCCTCCCTCTAGGTGGAGCTACGATCTGGTCAAGGCTGCGGGCGCCCAGTGGATGTGAAACGCACAGGACCGATCAGTGTGGCGACGCTTGGAGGAGGCCTATGTCCAGGAGTGGATGTCTTTCGGCAGAAATGATGATGACAATGAAGACCTACTGATCCGATTACGAACATTCTTTCTTTGATAGAAAGATCCACTATTATATTGCTGTGTGTCCTAAGCTTCTATCCCGGATAAATGTACTGTTTTTTTCGAAACCGGGTACACGAGCGAAGCCTCTTGAAAAATATAGTATCAGTTAAAATATCATAGGATAGGATAGATGGACCCTTTTTCCGCACTTAGACTACCATTTGGTATGTTCTGCGTGCAGGCCAACGGCCCATTCTGCGAGAGGGAATGGGCCGTGTGAGAATGGGGACGCGGGCCCAGTACGTATTGGTGGATGTCACATGTCTTCGAATTTTTGGTTCTAAGATGTGCCGGTTTCCTCATGATGTTTTTCTTCACCGTTTTGATAGCAGTGGTGATGAAATAATTCACAAAAAGTAAAGCGCCTGCCTGGGTTCGAACCCACGACGCGGCTGTTACCACTGAGCCACCACTGCTCGTTAACATATCAATAAATGGAACTCGCAGAAATAAAATATACTTGCCATAAATCTTCGAGACGCACGGGACCGGTCAGTGTGGCGACGCTTGGGGAGGCCTATGCCCAGCAATGGACGTCTTTCGGCTGTTATGATGATGACGATGATGATAAATCTTGGGAAATTGCCCAGACTTATATTAACATATCTCCGTGATCTCCGGAGATCCGCAAATGGAATTTTACGATTCAGTATTATAAATATAGAGCAGTGGGGGCCTAGTGGTAACAGCCCCGACTTACTTGTCGTAGGTCGTGGGTAAAAACCCAGGCAAGCGCTTTACTTTGTGTAAACTATTTAATCACCTCTGCTCTAAAAACCGTGAGATAACCGGCGTGTCCTAGAACCAAAAATTCGAAGACATGTGACATCCACCAACCCGCACTAGGCCCGCGTGATTGATTAAGGTCCATTCCCTCTCACAGAGAGGAGGCCTGTGTCCCAGCAGTGGGAACATTAAAAAGGCTGATGATGATTAAAAATATATATTGCACTCTGATTTTAAAACTAAACTTGGTTGATATATAGAAAGTGAAAGTTAGAAATAAAATTGAATGTAAAAGACATTTACTTATCTTTTTGTTAATATGAACCAACTTATAGCTATAGTGAACAGCTTTCAATAAATCCGCAAGCGGCTCAGTACTTTCAGAGCTTTAATATTTCCATAACATTTTGATATCAAATATACAACTTTGGTGGCCAAAATTTGGGAAGGGTCAGCTGAATTACTAGGGTACCCTGACTAACTGGTTTAGTTTAGGTTAAAACAAAGGCAAATCTTTTAAATTGGCCAATGAAAATGTATTATTTGGTGATAGATGGCCTTACTTTTTGTGCAGGGTGATGACTCAGATGCGTGACCTGGGCGTGGTGGCGTTCTTCGGACCCGACGGCAGTTGTCAAACCGAGGCCAAGCTGGCAGCTGCCTGGAACCTTCCTCTCATATCACATGTAAGTAGCTATTCCTTTAAGAAGAGTACCTTAAATATACGTGTGTGGTAAAGGAAGATGGATGCCTTAGCTTTGCCGAAGTTATTTCTTTTTGAAAATTGGAACAAAACTACTTACGCTTGATCATATTGCCTCAGCTTGTAAAATACCACTACAAAATGAGCATTAACTTAAGGTGGCAGACAGATGCGACGTGATGATGCAAAGGAGCGATGGTATATTGCTGTCAGCTATAAGACCGTCATTGTACCTATTTGCCACTTTTATTTTAAATTAGATTTGTAACTTTTTGGTGTACTATAAAATATTTACTATATTATTAAAAATAAAAACATTTCAAGTCTTAAACCCATAGCTGACAACATCTTTCAATTATTTAATAATAAATACAAAAGAAAGAAAAATATTTATTTGTGACCCGCACAGGAGACACGAGAAATAAGCATACACTTAAACAATAATAAAATACCCAGTGCGAGACCAAAAAGACTCTTATCTCAACATGTGCAGCGATATCCAAAAAAGGTAATAACGCACACATAGATGAATACAAACAAATAAATACAACATCAACACATCAAGTAAATTCATATCCAATTACGATCATATTAATTACAGTAGTCTCTTACGTGCGACACTATATGTAACTTGTATTTTACAACAATGTCGCACATAAGGACAGTTCAAACTATTTGCTATCATACTCAGAACGGTATTAGAGCTGACCCGCACTCTGCGCACAAGAGACGCGCAGCGCTTCCGTATGGTCGCATGAAAACAGTCCGTGCGCACCTATGCGAACATACCCGAAGCGCTGCAGTAGCGAGGCAGATCCAAAACCGCCCTGAAAGCATTGTTAAATTGAATGCGGAGGGTGTTGTAGCTTTTCTGCGTGTAATTAGCCCACAGGCTGCAGGTGTACATAGACGTGCAATATGCTCAGAAAAGAGTTACTTTCACGCCATCCGAACAACGCGCAAACCTGCGGGCCAGCATATTAGCTCTTTTAGATAACGCCCTCCGATCGCGTTCTAAGTCAGCATGGTCCCTGAGGTCAGACGTGACTATATGTCCTAGGTATTTAAACTGTTTCACTTTGTCTAAAGGTACACTATTTAAACGTATAGGTGGTACATAGTAGACCCCTGTAACACAGGTATTTCCTAGCACGGGGGTCATTGATCATGTATTTTGTACCTCATCAATTGCATCCTAAGTTAAGTGTCATCTGTAATTGGTTTGTTGAACCAATTTTTTTTTGTAAAAAATGGATAGATCATATATAAGTTTTCATACAAAACTATTTTTAGTTTTTTTTTTTCACTGTAATTACAAAGTAAAATCCAATTGAAAATATTTTTTTGAATCCAGTACCGAAAACACCCCGATAGTTTGCCGAACAAAACCGAGCCCGTGTGACGTCACAACGTTCATTTCTACTCATTGTAGCACATAGCTGATAAAGTGTTTTAACTTTTAACCGATTCAATCTTGTTATTATCGTCAATATATTGATGAATATCGAATATATTGACCATAAATATCGAACCTTAAAAGTTATCGTGCTTGCTTCGTACCATTATGTTCGAATACTACAAAAAGATCCCAATTATATGTGATTCGCGCAATAGCCTAGTACCTAGCAATCTACTAAATTTGAGCAGTGTTCTACGTCTAACTAGATTCCAATTACATATAATGTGTTAATTCTGTTGTTATCTTGTTCTAATTTAGTATTAAATTCTTACTTTGATCATTAAAGACTGAGAATAGCAAATTTTTAAGGGAACTTTCGAGCAAAGTTGACATTGTTGTATAATTACGTAACTTGAAAACTTGATTTTTTGTTTATATATTCATTATTTTATACTTAAATGGCAGATATAGGCGTAAAACTAACAATTCTGTTTGAATTGTTAAAATCGGTCGACGTATTTAAGAGATATTTACTGAAGAATTAGTGTAACGAAAATCTACCAAGTTAATATTTTCACGTTTCTTTTCTACAAACTTTTTAGTGTTTGTAAATATATAATATAGGCATTAGTGTTCAATATTATTGAGAGATATTGTCAATCTGCCTAGCCTTTTCCCAACTATATTGGGGTCGGCTTCCAGTCTAACCGGATTCAGCTGAGTACCAGTGTTTTACAACCCAGTAACTGGGTAACACGGTACCCCTTGGCAAGACTGGTGTCAGATCTCAAGCTTCTGACTACCCGTAATGACTGTCAAAGATTTTCAAATGACAGCCGGGACCAACGGCTTAACGTGCTTTCCGAGGCACGGAGGAAACTCGGTTTTTTGAAATGGTCACACATCTACGGACCAACCTCGTCAAACGTTGCTTAACCTTGATGATCGAACAGTGTGGCTGTTATTATTTAGGGACGAGCTCCTCTATTAAGGGATATGTAAATAATGGAAAAAAAAATAACAAAAAAACTTTTTTGCAAAAAAATTCTACCGACTTCCAAATGAAAAACTACAAAGTGAAAAATAACTTTATTTTTGGAAGTCGGTGTCTTTCATAGATACCAATTATTTGCGATATGGACACCGACTTCCAAAAATAAAGTTATTTTAAACTTTGTAGTTTTTCATTTGGAAGTCGGTAGTATTTTTTTGCAAAAAATTTTTTTTGTTTTTCTCTTTTTAGTTTTACCTACCTAATAGGCAAATTGTTTAGTAAGTACCTATTACGCCAGAACAGATTACCCGAAAAACATGAAACTTGAACATAACCGGTGAAATTAGAGTTCTGCGTACCCCTTTCAGTATACTGGCGTGATGTTATGTTATGAAATGGTATAAACAATAAACAGACATGCGATTGAAGCAATCCCGAATGATTTGCCGTTATTTATTGAAGAGTTCTGTTGTATATCGCCGAAGTTCTTCATCAGATCTTTAACAAATTTAAATGGGACCAATTTCGGAACATGTTCTTTCAAACAAAAAAAGAATTTTCAAAATCGGTCCACATTAGGCGGAGATATCGGTGAACATACATAAAAAAAAAAAAAAAAACATACAAGAAGTCGAACATAGAACCTCCTCCTTTTTGGTAAGTCGGTTAAAAATGGGAATTACCGAAAATTTTATGTGTAACTATGTGTATCATATTTAGTGGTATCTAATGAAGTTTTTTGATATCCAAAGTCAAAGTTTCGCGCCAATCATCTTTGTTTTCTTTTTATTTTAAACCATTATCACCTACCCATATGTAAAAACGATTACGTTATGACAATTATGTTTCCTAATGTACCTGGTAAACAACAAAAACTAACATCGGTCCACTCTCACGTATTATTCATTACGACTACTTTATTTATGCTCAAAACTTCCAAATCGTCCATCAGGTGGGTATATTATCGACATTAGCCTTTATAAATCCTTTATCACACATGACTAAATTAAATTTATTGTTACGGTTGGCGCAGTGGTTGAGCGATTGACTGCTGCGCTGCGTGTCGCGGGTTCGATTCCCGCACGGAACAAATATTTGTATGACCTACAGATAGTTGTTCCGGCTCTGGGTGTTGTGTATGTGAGTTTATATGTTTGTAAACGCACCCACGATACAGGAAGAAATTCCTAGTGTGGGGCAACGTTTTTTATAAAAAGAAAGAAAAGAATAATATTTTTGCACTCATTTTCGGATATTTTTAGTCAACATACGTGTAGTTGACACTATATTGTCATGATTTCCTTGAACGTTATGACGTCACCAACATGGCAACCAATTGTGGCCCGTTTGTAGTCACGTGGTTCTTTTCAAAATTTTATCGATTTTCAATCGCTTATAATAAATTGAAAAAAAATTATTTAGGAGTTTCTTGAAACGACAATATAATTTAAAATATGTAAAGTATCGAAATACATAAAAAAAATCGTATTTTTTTTAAAATTCAACAACCCAATTCTGCATTTTTTTTGTCAAATAAATTAATTATTATTATATTCTAGTCGGGTTATATATCACCACCGGCCTCAAAGACCATGTACTGACTTTTCTTAATATTATAAACAAGTCCATGTTTAATAACGTAATCCTCACATGTCGCAATCAACCCTCTTAGGCCACAAGTCAACGATTATATTCTGCCCTTTTGACATAGTATCAAATATTTAGTTAAAAATGACGAATGGACGAAATTAATCGTAAATACTCGTAAAAGCTCGTCAATACCATGCAATATCCTTGGCTCGGTACTTTGAACATTATTTAACAGATCGATACGTAATTACACTGTAAATACTGCAGTAATAATTATTAGTCTATTGGCGGTTCATGGTCCGAAACCAGAGAACGAGGTATTTGGGTTCATTAGTGGTTTGCGAATAAGGATTTTGTACAGTATTCATAATCAGCGTTTTAATGTTTTCACTGCTGGGACACAGGCGTCCTCTCATAGAATGGTTGTGAGCTATAGTCCACCACGCAGGCCCAGTGCGGATTGGTGGATGTCACATGTCTTCGAATTTATGTTTCTAGGACATGTTTTCCTTTACCATTTTGAGAGTAATGGTGATGAAATAAATTATTGAAAGTAAAGTTGTTTTAACTTTACCTAGCCTCTTCATTTATGAGATATCAGTCTTTGTCAAAATTAATATGCATCATTATCATCATATCAGCCGAAAGACGTCCATTGCTGGACATAGGCCTCCCCCAAGCGTCGCCACATTGATCGGTCTCGTGCGTCTCGCAACCAGCGGATCCCCGCAACCTTCACGAGGTCATCGGTCCACCTGGTGGGAGGCCTTCCAACGCAACGTCTTCTGGTTCGCGGTCGCCACTCCAGAACCTTTCTGCCCCATCGGCCATCCGTTCTGCGAGCAATGTGCCCTGCCCACTGCCACTTAAGTTTGGCAATTCTTCGAGCTATGTCGGTAACATTAATTCTCTTACGGATCTCTACATTTCTGATTCGATCACGCAAGGAAATGCCGAGCATAGCCCTCTCCATTGCCCTTTGAGTGACTATAAGCTTTCTGATGAGGCCCATTGTAAGCGACCACGTCTCAGAGCCATATGTCATCACTGGCAACACACACTGGTCATAGATTTTTGTCTTGAGACACTGTGGTAAGTTGGACGAGAAGACACCGCGCAACTTCCCGAACGCTGCCCAGCCGAGTCGGATTCGACGGTTTATCTCTCTCTCGAAGTTGGCCCTACCCAACTGGATCGTTTGTCCCAGGTAGACATAGTCGTCCACAACTTCGAGTGTAGAGTCTCCAACCTTGATAGGAGTGGGTGTAACATGGGCATTCAACATCACCTTGGTTTTGTCCATGTTCATCTTAAGACCCACTCTTCCGGAAGCTCTACTGAGGTCATCGAGCATTGTATTGAGGCTCTCTATGGTCTCAGCCATGACCACTATGTCGTCGGCAAACCGAAGATGAGTGATGTACTCGCCATTAACATTGATGCCTAGGCCCCTCCAGTCCAGAACCTTGAATACATCCTCCAGCGCAGCAGTGAACAGTTTCGGACAAATGACATCTCCCTGTCTCACGCCACGCTGGAGAAATATTGGTTTCGAGGTCTGATCCTGAAGTCGGACTCACATGGTGGCGTTTCTGTACAAACACTTCAACACCTCAATGTACCGGTAGTCGATCTGGCACCGTTGGAGAGACTGCAGTACAGCCCAAGTCTCGATCGAATCGAAGGCTTTCTCGTAGTCCACAAACGCTAAGCAGAGAGGCAGGTTATACTCTTCGGTCTTCTGTATAACCTGCCGCAGCGTATGTATGTGGTCTACGGTGCTAAAGCCTTTTCGGAATCCGGCTTGTTCGGGAGGCTGGAAATCGTCAAACCTGCGCGCGAGACGATTCGTGATGACTCTTGAAAACAACTTGTAGACATGGCTAAGAAGTGAGATGGGCCTATAGTTCTTCAGCCGGGCATTGTCACCCTTTTTGAAGAAGAGGACCACCACACCCCTGCACCATGCCTGTGGCGTTTTGCCCTCGAGTATGACGGAATCAAACAGCTTCTGAAGGGCCTTAAGGACCGGTTTTCCACCCGCCTTCAGGAGTTCAGCCGTGATTCCGTCGTCACCCGACGCCTTGTTGTTTTTGAGCTGTTTCAGAGCCATCCTAATCTCGTACAGGCTGACGTCTGGGATATCTTCGGTATAGTGTCGGGTCAATCCAGCTCTTGGGTCGTTTGCTAGATTCGCAACGGGTTTACTGGTTGACGTGTACAACTGCCCATAGAAACTCTCGATCTCCCTCAGAAGCTCCGGTTTGGCGGATCACGGACAATCCTGCCATCATCGGTCTTCATTTTTGTGAGCTGGCTCTGCCCAATAGACAGATCTCTTGCAAAGACCTTGGAGCCCTTATTACGCTCGATAGCATCTTTAATGCTTTCGGTATTAAAGCGGCGGAGGTCGGTTTTCAAGGACTTTGAGATCCGTCTATTTAGCTGCCGGTATTTCACCGCATCGTCTGAAGACTGCAGGATCATCTCACGCCTCTCCTTCATTAGCTTGAGAGTAGGATCAGAGAGCTTTTTATTTCTATATGTACAGCGGGTCTTAAAAAACTTAGACCCGACCGTATAGACAGCTTCCACGAACCCATCGCTGTATTCGTCCACGGAGCTCCCTAGGCACTCGAAATGATTCTGGAGTTCGAGCTGAAAGCTCTCGGGGTTTTGGATCTGGATCTGTGCTGGACGGAGCGTGGACTTCATCAGTCGAGACCTTTCAAGCTTGATATGAATGTTCAATATGCCTCTTACCATACGGTGATCGCTCCCGGTTTTCACCGAATTGATCACAGAGACATCATTGAACATTTGCTTCTTGGTTGACATGATGAAGTCGATCTCGTTTTTTTGATTCTCGTTCCACCACCACACATCGGGGCTTTGCCATGTCCACTTCCTGTGCTCACGCTTTCTGAAGAAGGAGTTCATCATATAGAGGCCTTCCTTCTCCATAAAACTGGCCAGTAGGTGACCCCGGTGGTTCCGACGTCCAACTCCAAATTGCCCCACTTGCAGCTCATCCTCATCTCGTTTGCCCAGTTTTGCGTTGAAGTCCCCCATGACAACGGTGAAGTGAGTTTTGAAACCTTGCATGGCTTTAGAGATATCCTCATACATGGTCTCTACCTCGTCGTCGGGGTGTGCCGAGGTTGGGGCGTAAACCTGTATGACCTTCAGCGAATATCTTGAGGATATTCTGAGTATAAGGTACGCCACCCTGGTCGACACACTCTCGATCTTCACCACGTTGTTCACAAGGGACTTGTGGACGATAAACCCGACACCACCCTGGGACTGCCGGTCACTCTCTCGGAAATAGAGCAGGTTACCAGATTTGAGGATTATCGTGTCCTCCCCCTCTCTTCGGACTTCAGATAACCCTATAATACTCCATCGCAACCTGCTCAATTCTTCCTCGAGTTCGGCTATCTTCTCGTCGGTCCGGAGTGTTCGCGTGTTGTACGTACAAAATTAATGTGCATATGTACATATAATATAATATATATTACATATAATAACACCATTGTAACAGTGTTTTCTGCAAAAATAAATATTTTGATTTGATTTGATTTGATTTGATTTTGATGTATGAAAAATTCCAAAGTGAAATAAATAAATAACTTAAATAAAATTCAGATTGCACCATGCAGAACTTATTTAATGGGCTCCAGTGTTTATTGTATGACATCCAAGGTTTTTAATAAATTGCCATGCTGCATTACAGATATTGACAACTTGCAAATATTTAAGCGGAAGCTAAAGGAATTTCTAATTGATAAGGCGTATTACAGTGTGAAGGAGTATCTAAACGGGAATCGTTATGGCAGATAATATTTATGACAATAATAATGGCATACTCTGCTCTCAATTATTATTTATCTAGGATTTTATTTAATGTATTGTCATTAATTTCATTATCTACTTTGACATTTATTTAATTTTTGACTACTGGATACCCCTTGACATTAAAAATAAAATGGTTTAATGATTTTGTAATATTTATTGTTATTCGGCTTGATATTGAATATTTATTGTATTTTGATACTAGGTTGTAAATTTATGTGTAAGATTTTGCATGCCCATATGACGGCAGAGCATGGAGAACATTAAAAAACATGTATAACATATTTACCCCTACCTATGTTTGCAAATAAATAATTTTTGAATTTTGAATATGAATTTGAAAGTACCAGTTTGGGTTCGAACCTACGACCTACAACCCGTTCTCTGTTGTACGTAATGATCTGGTTAATGACACGTATATTTTAAAAATCAACCGGGTAACATAATTATGTAGGTTATGTCTCTTTGCTTACACAAAGACTTTACAGTCGTTTAAATTCAATGAGCACTGCAGTCATTACGAGTCCATTGTCTGTGTAATTCTGGCATGGATAAGTTAAAAATCAAACGGGAAACGTAGTTTCTTTTTGTGAAGTTGGTTAAAATAAAGTGGAAGTTATTTTATTTAAATCGCAGAATTATTGCTACTTTTTAAAAAGTGATTTTGTTTGACACGTATTAGTACATTACTGCCGCGGTCTATAATGACTACTTTGCTGGTCGCGCTGATTATGGCCGACAGCGCAGCGTAGCGCAGCTCCAGGCCAACACAGCGCGGTCAGCGTGCAGCACTTGATGGACGAGCTGAGATAAAGGCCGAAACCGTAGGTTGAGGCCTTTACAGCGAGGACAGCAAGGGCTGCAATGATGGCCAAGCTGAAAGGCCTAGAGCGTAGCTAGGCTAGCTCGAGGCAATCATAGCGTGTCCAGCGAAGCAGTCATTGTGGGCCAAGGTTTGTATAGTGCTTTACTCAAAAATGCAAGTACCTAATCTAAATAAAACCAGCAAGTTATTTAAATAAAAAATATATTAATTAACTAGAATTTTAATTAAAATGAAAATTATGAAAAGTACAGTTACTAAAATTCAACACCGACTTTCCCGGTTTGATATTAGTAATAGTTTGTGATAATTCTAATGCGGTGTTTGACTGCTGTATTATTGAAAGGAAAAACATTTTCGGATAAAGATTTAGATTTCCTACTGATTTTCCACTGCACAATTTTTTCAAATGCAAATTTATATTTTTCCTTTGAGTTTCGTGGTATCAAATTTTCAGCCACTAATTTAGCTTCATCTTTAATGTCAGGTGGTGTTAAACACATTGAATCGGAAGAATTTTCGCTTTGAGAGTTTATTTTTAGCAAAAAAGTCACTAAATAAAAACAAAATTTTCGCTGAACCGCGTTTTGTTACTTCTTTGTTTTTTTTTGAGCAATGGTAGTTGGAACTATTCAGCCTAGTATGGAATAAAATCTTTTTGTGCCTATTTCTATAGATACAAACAGCTGTGTTTTAAATACAATCTTTATGGATTTTATTTTTTAAAACGTTGAAACGTCAAAATAGCGGCCGGCAAAACATTGCCGGCCTGTTAGAGCGGCCAGCAAAACTTTGCCGGCCGCTCCTTGAAACAGAACGGCAAGGTCGACTTTGCTCAAACAAGGTTGTCAAAATAATGACCACATTACATGCATTTTTGAGTAAACATTTTATTTATTTCCATTTTTTTATCTAAGTGAAATGCATTTTTGGAGTCGTTTCCTCGAGCCCTTCTATATTAATGTTAGCAATCGTCAACTTGTTTTTAATACATGTGCCTAATTTTTAAAATCCGTCAAGTCGTTCAGGCTGCAGAGCATACCACAGAAATAGACATACATACAATTGAATACCTTTTTGAGCAATAGGGTTAAAGAGGTCAAGTATATTATTAAGCTGAAACGGGTGATATTTGGAGAACAATATATTCTATTACAATTTGTAGGAGTATGTTTACGCCAAGCAACCCGTAACCTCTACGACGTAGGCGTTTGCTACGAAAATGGCTACGGCGTAGGTCCTTGCTACGTGAATGAAATACGGCGCATTCCCCTTTATAACCCCCGCCGGTAAAAGAGGGGTGTTATAAGTTTCACGTGTGTTGCTGTATATCTGTCTATCTGTGTATATGTGTATCTGTGTGTCTGTCTGTGGCATCATAGCGCCTAAACGGATGAACCGATTTCGATATAGTTTTTTTGTTTTAAAGGTAATTTTGTCGAAATTGTTCTTAGCTATGTTTGAATTAAATCGGTTCAGCCGTTCAAAAGTTATGGGCATTTTACTGTTTGAATCGGGGTGTTTTCGCAAGACAAATGCGTCGGGGGTTTTTTTAAATGTGAAATTTTACTTGTCGCAATATAAATGTGTCGGGGTTTTTTTAATTTTGTAATTTTACTTATCTTTGATTGGTTTTACCATTAGTCAAGATATGATTAACTATAGAAATTGTATAAAAAAATTGTAAGCAACTAATTCCCCTGACTTAGTATACAAAATCAATGATTTAGGCAAAACCAAATTAGGCCTACTGAATTGTTAAAAAAAGACTTAAAATGGTACAGTAACGAACTTAATTTGTTATACTTTGAACTCTGCTTACCCCTTTTCATTAGAAGTAGAATGTAAAGCCACTTTAAGGTTTAAGCATTTAACGAGCATAATGGAAACGGTTACAATTAATTCTTGATAGAACTATTTGATATAAGTAATTAATTATCCGAGTCGGTTAAGAATAGCTTAACGTCACATAGAAAGCGAAGCGAAAACTTCAACAAACAGGTCGATGTTCAAGGTTAAGCAACACTTGCCAAGATCTGTCTATGGATGGGTGCCCATCCATAATATATACCGAGACTCCTCCGTGCGTCAGAAAGCACGTTAAGCTGTTGGACCAGGCTGTCATTCGTAGATTGGTCAACGGTGTAGTAGAGACGGGTAATCAGAACTGAGAAAGTCTGACATTTTCTTGCCAAGGTTTCTTGACACTGTTCCGTTGTTGTTGAATTAGTTAATTTACCTATGTTTGAAATATTTGTAAGTATGTGAGAACCATGTTCCTACTTATCAAATTAATTAATTTTCCTGTTAATGCTTTTTAATACTTTATACCTGTACGTAGTATAGTGTGTAGAGCTATTCTGGGTGCATCGTCCTCACATATATTAATTTATGTAAATATGGTAAAACACCATTTTTTTTTTTTAAAGATTAAGTATGGAGTTTCTGGTGTGTTCTTCTCCATAACAATCTACTTTCCGAATGCACGGTAGAATCATATTTTTTTTTTTTTTTTATTACTTGTAATTTTTAATTTAAATTTATGTGACGTTCAAAAGTGCCGTTTATTGGCCTAATTGAATAAATATATTTGACTTTGACTTTGGTTACCGTGTTACCCAGTTACTGGGTTATGGAGGTCAGGAAGCCAGCTTTAAGTCACACAGTAAGCGGGGCGAAAACTTTTCAGACAGTTGTAGTGTGGCAAAATCATTGACATATACTACAAGGTTATGATCAAATTTCACTACTATACTAACCCTGAAATCGCGAGCTTATGTCAGAGTGAATTAAAAAAATATGTGGAAACAAGTTTTCAAATAGTTCTTTATAACGAGCATTTATTTAACTTGCAATGTATGTAGTATGTATGTAAGTGTCTTTGAGTCAAATCTTGCAACTGAATTTTAAAGCAGTTATACTCCACCGATTAAGATGAAGTTTTGCATACACGTTTTATTTGCATGACAGTGTCTGGTTAACTAAGTGTCGTCATTCTAAATTCAATATGGCGGACGGCTCAAGATGGTGCACTAGTTATTTTTGTGCACTGCCATGGCATTGGTTTCAAATGAAAGGGTTTGCTGAGAAGAATACGACAAAAAATTATTTAAAAAAATATTTTTTAAGAAATAATAATAAAAAAGCACTCTTTAATAGAAAACCAAACTAAAAAGTAGTTTATAATAGAATAGTTTTTTGTTAATCATAATATTCTTAATTTAACATACATACATAAACTCACGCCGTTTTCCCATGGGGGTAGGCAGAAACTACAGAACACCACCTGCTACGATCCTTACATACTTCTTTTGCTTCACACACATTCATACATCTAGTCATACACACACGCCGGTTATGGGTACTGCGCATTTGGCCTTTCTGAAGAACATCACCTATAAGGTCTATGTATGTCTTTCTAGGGCGTCCCCTCCCGGCGTTTCCATTCACGTCTGCCTTGTAAATACCTTTCGTTAGTCGACTTTCATTCATCCTCTCAACATGGCCAAACCATCTTAACATACCCTTTTCAATTTTAGTCACTACATCTTCTTTTAAACCACAACGTTGTCTTATTACCTCATTCCTGAATCTATCATTTAAAGTTACACCACACATACTCCGCAAGGAGCGCATTTCTACTGCATTAATCCTTCTACTTTGGTTTTCTATAAAAGTGTGTTTTTTTTGTTTTCTACTTTTTAGTTCAATCGCTCATCCTGAAAATCCTAGTAAAGTGCCCGTCTCGTAAAAAGAACGCTGAGCGACAGTGGAGGGGATATGTCTGCGTACGAGTACAGTCGCGACCTATAATACTAGGCCATTGTTTTATAATTATTAGTGTAATACACTTATTGTGGAACCATAATAGGTCCTTTATTAACTACTTTTTGCTTTGGAATAGGCTGGAATCGATGAATCGCTCAGTGCGCAGGCAAACGGCCAGCGTTCTTTTTACGTGACGGGAACTTTTTTATAAGGATAATGTGACAAACTTATTAAATTATTGCATTGTCATCGGTCCTTGTTTCAAATTAATCCGACGTTTTGAAGTAGGTGAGAATCACGTTCAAAGATTCCATTACATAGATACATACATACCAAGCTAACAAAAACGTGTTAATAAAATGCACTGTCACGAGAAACAAACGTGCGTGATAAAATTCAGATCAATCGGACACTAGGAAGTGGGTCAAATCTAACATGCAAGATTTGTTATACACACTCGGACAGGTAAAGGGAAAAAAGATAGAGAAAATTGTGACGTGAAAGTTCCTAAAATAACCTTTGTTAACTTTCATATCAAAACTTTTCACTTAATTTTATTTAACATAAACAGGCCTATAGAATTACCGAGGCAACCGAACCACCATTACAGAAATAAATAAAAAGTATTTAATTTTCACAAAACGACATACAATATAAGTACATGCTTATGCTAAACCGTTAACAATAGTATTAATAATACTTAAATTAAGAAAGAAAACCAAAAAAAAATAAACGCCTCCTCTTTTATTGGAAAGTAAACCCTGTTTTTTAAATGATAGATATAATTTTAGCTTAACAATATTATAGCCTCGTTAAACCGTGGGTATTTTGCAAAAGAAAACAAAATCTCAAAATATTAATTCATGGAAAGTCTGATGTCCGAGTACATACCTTTAACTTTTGAATTTGAATACAGAAAGAAAGAAAGAAAAACATGGAAAGAAATTGGTTTAAAGCGTGTCACTTCAAACGTTTGCAGCTATTTATTTGACTTACGCTTTACAATATTTCGTAAACCAAATGATTCAACAGTACCTATTTCTTAGAAAGGCTTTCAAGACGGGATTAACTAACCAAAGAGATGTAATTAAGGATTAATCTTAAATTAGTTTCGATTTAATTAGATAATATCAACGGGAGAAATTTTCTCAAGTCCAGAATGTCACTTGTCTAAAAACCTCTGGATAAAATACTTTTGGAAAATAACACTTCTCATCAAACTTATTACTAGTATAAACATTATCTATACAAATTAATAAAATTGAAGTATCTGTGTATAATATAAAATAAAAACTTTTGAGTAAATGCATATGAATGATTATTCGATACTTTAAGATAGGATAGGTATATGTATATATATATATTTTCTGTCTGTCTGCAGGCTGGGCCAATTTTGACGGGACTATCTAGCAGATAGCTGATGTTATTAGGAGTAACTTAGACTTTTTTAGAATTTTATTTTAGAAAAAGATTTAAGGATCCGTTTTTTTTTTTAGTTTTTATGAGTTTGACGCGGATGAAGCCGCGGGCAACAGCTAGTTATTAGATTAAACTAACATTATAATTTTGGACAAATGCCCAAGAACCACATCGTCTGGACCATAGATATAATAAACAAGGAGATATGCCCGGTAGACGAAATATATCGGCAACCTGTGTCTCCAGTTTGCCCCTACCACACGGCAACTACTACACATGCAGTTCAGAAAAAGCAATATACACGCAGTCGCGCACACACCCGCAACTCTTAAATCAGAACGTACTACAGAATCAAATATAAACCTTATCTCATCAAACACAGCGTGTATTTACCATACTCCGTACAACTTACCCACACAAAAACATCTACACAATCACATCACTAACTCGTCGCAAGAAGCAGCGGCCGTACTACGCGATGCATTCGCTTAATAAAGTATCGTTTTGTGATTTTTACATTGCTTGTCAAGTCACTTAGCGACGAACTTAGCTAGTGGTTAAGGAGCAATGTATTTATTGCAAAAATAGTACAGTCGCTGTGATATTTTGAAACATGATTTTGGACATGGGCACTGTGACCACGTCGCGCAGACACCGAAACGCCCCCTTGCCACTTCTCCTGTATTTAATATTTCTAGGTTCTGGACCTTTGCTCTTTGCGTAAACATAATAAAAGGTTACTGTTTGTTCACAGAATTGTGCCGGTGCTCACGGCTCCGAGAAGGGTTCAGGTCTCGGAGCCACCTTCGCTAGGACCCTCCCACCAGCATACAAGGCCAGCAAGTCGGTCGTGGCCCTCCTGAAGGCATTCGGATGGACCAAGTTCGCGATAGTTGTTAGTGATGAGCTGACAGCTGCTGCACAGCAAATGGATGCTTTAAAGGTCAGTTTATCCATCATTATCTGCCAAGCCTTTTGTTTGTTTAATGGTTATATTTAAAGCTGATTCCAACTCTTTAAAATCTCTTTTGTCAAAGTTTGGAATCTATTCACATCCTACTTTTGTGTATGTTTGTATGTTTGTAACTTCTTCAAGCTCAAACGGCTGGACGGATCTGGATATAATTTGGTACAGAGATACTTTTCATCCTCGGAATATGAGCGCTTGTGATAATTTTTGAATTTCACGCGGGCGAAACCGCTGGCAGAAGCTAGTTACTATTATAAAAGAGAAAGTTTTCGAGGATGAATGGATGTTTTTTAATCTTTCACGCAAAAACTACTAAACGGATTTTGATAAAACTTTACAGAAATATAGCTTTCACACCAAAATAACACATAGATATTGGAAGAAGTACAAATATAACGCGGGTGGAGGCGCGGGTGGCAGCTAGTATTGTATAAAAATCTGGAACGATCAATGAGGGAATCGAAACTGGGCAACGAATTGTAGAAGTGAATTGTATAGCCGCTTCACCAGCAATGACGCTAAACCGTGACGGTAACACGGCATTATACGGTAGACGAATTATTTTGCTCTTAACGAAAATTAAATAAATAAACCAATAAATGCTAAGCCTCCTAACCTCTAAACCAAGAAATACTTATAAAATAATCCAAGAAATCACAAAGGCCTCCCCCAAGCGTCGCTACACTGATTGGTCTTGTGCGTTTCGCGCCCACCAGATTCCCACAGCATTGACCAGGTCATCGCTCCACCTAGAGGGAGGCCTTCCAACGCTACATCTTCCGGTATGCGATCGCCACTCCAGAACTTTTCGGCCCCATTGACCATCCGTTTTGCGAGCAATGTGCTCTGCCTGACCACTGCCATTTAAGTTTGGCAATTCTTCGGGCTATGTCGATTCCCTCTCACAGAGAGGAGGCCTGTATCCCAGCAGTGGGAACATTAATAGGCTGATGATTTGATGTTATGTGTGTCGGTAACCCAGTTTCTCTTGCGAATGTCTTCATTTTTGATTCGATCACGCAAGAAAACTCCGAGCATAGCTCTCTCCAGCCTTCTGCCCTTTTGCCTTCTGATGAGGCACATTGCGAGCGACCACGTTTTGGTTCCACGTGTAATCACTGGCAACAAACACTGGTGGATTAACTTTCGTCTTGAGACAGTGCGGTAAGTTGCATGAGAAAATATCGCTCAACTTCTCGAACGCTGCCCTGCCAGGGTTGTCTCAGGTAGACATAATCGTCTACAACTTCGAGTGTAGAGTCTCCAATCTTAATAGGAGTGGGTGTTACATGGGCATTCAACGTGACCTGTGTTTTGTCCATGTACATTTTAAGACCCACTCCTTCGGAAGCTTTACTGAGGTCATCGAGCATTGTACTGAGGTGCTCCATGGTCTCAGCCATGACCACTATATCGTAGACAAGCCGACGCTGAGTGATGTACTCGCCATTGATGTTGATGCCAAGCCCACTCCAGTCCAAATCCTTGAAGACATCCTCCAGTACAGCAGTGAACAGTTTCGGATATAAGAAATCTCCCTGTATCACATCTCGATTCAGAAGAATAAGTACCGAGGTCTGATCCTGAAGTCGGACTGCCATAGTGGTTTTTTTAAACAAACACTTCAACACCTCGATGTACCGGTAGTCGATTTGGCACCGTTGCTTTGGAGAGACTGCAGTACAGCCCTAGTCTCGATTGAATCGAAGGCTTTATCAAAGTCCAAGAAAAAAGTATCAAAAATGAAATCACTAAAATATAATTAACGAATATCTAATTTAAAATACATATTTGCACAATTATCATTTCTATTTCCAAGCTGAATTATGACAATTTCACAACAAAATGAACCCAGCGTGGCAAAATATTTTTTATCTTCGCAATTTACAATTTTTCTTCGCGTAATCGTTTCGTTTTATAAGCTTTTCACATATAAAATAAACATGGAAAAGGGCCTTGAGATTTTAGCAACATATTTTTTCTTTTATACCTAAAAATAAAGAGATTTGTTTCTCGTTTTTCGTCTAAAAATTTTCGCCCAAAATGTTACTTATAGTGATTGCTAAAAAATTAAGGAATCGTTTGACAAATTGACAATGTCAGTGCGCATTATGTCGAACTATGTGTTTGCTAATATGAAAACACTCAAAAAATAAAAACAATCGCGAAACGGCGTGGTGGCGTCGAGATTTTTATAAATAAGTCTATTTATGTTTAAACGTGGCTATTTTTAACCATTGACGGAAAAAGAGGGGTGTAATAAGTTTGACATGCGTACTGTGTGTGTTTGTGTATCTGGCTGTGGTATCATAGCCCTTAAACGGATGAACCGATGTTGATTTAGTTTTTGAAAGTTTGTTTGAAAGGTGACTTTATCGAGAGTGTTCTTAGATATGTTTAATGAAAATCGGTTCAGCCGTTCAAAAGCAATGGGCGTTTTATTTACTGTTTGAATCGGGGTACTTTCGCAAGAGATCGTGAGAAAATTATGTGTTTGATATATTGTTGATCGAAGCATGTCTACTACAAAATAAATTATGTAGTTTCAAAAGGATGAAAAAAAAAATCGGGGTTTAAGAAATTTTTAATTTTTACTTGTATGTTTACAATTTGATACTGTTTCATGTACTAGATAGACCCTCCACGGGATTGTAACGACCAAAATTGAACTGTGTATGAATGACTTGCAAATAACATCATATCCACGGAACAGAAAAAACAGTCATATCATATCAGTTTAATGTTTATGTATTTTATATGGTTCATAGCTTTTTAAAGGCATTAACTTTGGCGGCCTTAGTCCATTTGATTTTTATGCACACATAAAAAGTAAAAGCTCAGGCCTTCATAAAAAACCGGCCAAGTGCGAGTCGGACTCGCGCACGAAGGTTTCCGTACCATTATCGCAAAAACGGCCAAAAAGTCACGTTTGTTGTATGCCCCACTTAAATTATTATTTTTATTGTGTTTTAGTATTTGTTGTTATAGCGGCAACAGAAATACATCATCTGTGAAAATTTCAACTATCTAGCTATCGCGGTTCATGAGATACAGTCTGGTGACAGACGGACAGACGGACAGACAGACGGATCGTGAAGTCTTAGTAATAGGGTCCCGTTTTTAGCCTTTGGGTACGAAACCCTAAAAAGTAACAAATAAAAAATTTGTTGTCCGATGTTTTGGATTTTTTTCTTGTTGTACTTGCTCCTCCTCCTCGCGTCGTGTTCCTCATTACTGAGGGTCGTGATTCCCCTGTCGTCGAGGAAGCAACTATTCTTCCACTAATTTGCGCCATCTATGCCTGTCATTTGCGTCGTGGAGAACATCGTGCAGTTTGGTGTTCAACGATGTGCGGACTTGGTCTGACCATCTTATTGAAATGCGACCTCTGCGACGTTTCCCTTCAATCTTCTCAGTAACCATCAGCTGTTCTAAGTTGTTTCCATCCTTTCTGGCCAAAGAACTCCAATATCCTACGAAGGCAGATCGTGGACAGTCTGATTTTGACATTCAGTTCGCGGAGGATGGAGTCGTTGGTGCGAAAGGCGGTCCAAGGGATTTGCATACTCTTTCTCCAGCACCACATCTCAAACGCATCTATGCGGTCACGGTCAGCTTTCATTAAAGTCCACGTTTCGGCCCCGTAACTGAAGATTGAGAACACCAGGGAATTGACCAATTTCACTTTCGTCTTACGTGAAAGGTTTCGGTCTCGTCGGTTGTACTTATTTAAAATAAACGTTTAGGGCTAAATTAGAACACATCGATGTAATTTCTGTTTCATGACCTACTAGCATATAGTTGCACGTCATTCCCAACCTGTGAATTACTTTCGTTATTAAACTAACTATTGTAAGAGCGATACGCTGTGAAGCTATAAGAGATAGTTGACAAGGCAGGAAAATAGAATATAAACGACTTGAAAATAACAATCAGTTTAATGTTTATGTGTTTTAGGTTCATGGCTTTGTAAAGGCTTGAACTTAGACGGCCTTAACCCATTTTATTTTTATGCTCACAATAAAAGCTAAGGCAGTCATAAAAAACGACATTTAAACTTAGATAAATTCGATAAACATTATGCTTTTCAACTCATTATTTTAGCTAAAACTTTACAGCTTCTATAATTTACTGGATATAATATTAGGGCGCACGGTTGGCGCAGTGGTTGAGCGATTGACTGCTGCGCTGAGTGTCCCGGGATCGATTCCCGCACGGAACACATATTTGTATGTCCTACAAATAGTTGTTTCGGCTCTGGGTATTTGTTATATGTTGTTATATGTTTGTAAACTCACCCACGATACAGGAAGAGATTCTTAGTGTGGGGCAAGGTTTTTTAAAAAAGAAAAGAAGAAAGAATATTGAGGTAGATCCTAGCTTCGAATCGTGGGTGGTTATTGGGTTGTTTATCCTATTATATCGCAGTTCGCCAGTCTGGACTCGTTCCCGTGTGATATCAGTTGGGTTGCCCACAATTATTACATGGGATTTAAACATAACTGGCAGGTTGTATATGTTCTAGCTTAACGCCGCCTACCGATTCAGGTGTGATGATAAGTTAAAACTAGCTATTGCCCGCGAATTCGTCTGCGCAGCATTAGTACTTTGAAAAGCCTATTTTTTATATCACGCATTTATATTGTAGACACACCTACAATATTCATGCGTGATATAAAAAAATTAGGGCCGCCACAAACTTCGCTTACAAACTTCCACCCCCCTTTCTATCCCGTTAATGATGATTACCGGGATGAAATCATCTCAATCCTATGTCTTGCCCGCTGTAAAGGGCAATTTTGATCTACATGAAATGCACATCGTATGATAATGTATTTAATTAGATAGGAAATAATACTGTATTTTTTGAAAGAGCTTGGTAAATAACTCATATTTTTTTGTAATATGTTAAAGATAAAAAATGGTTACTGTGGGTTGTCTTTAGGAGATAAACATTTATTCCATCAGATTTTTTTAATTCCGCAGTACATTCATGGATCTATCTGGTAAGGTTTAGTCAGCGTTTGCAATGTAAGCGCACAAAAATATGTTTGCTACGACATCACATTACAAATCTTTGAATATCTCGGCTTTTCTCTACTATAATATGCATGCATCCTACATATAAACCTTTCTCTTCAATCACTCTATATATTGCTGAAAACTGCATTACAATTTGTTGAGTAGTTTAATAGATCTAAACGTGCAAACAGCAGAAACGACTTTGTTTTATACTATGTAAAGATGCAGTATGGGTTGGGGCTTCTGTAATGTATAAACTAGATAATATTATCCGTAGAATAAGTTCAGTGTAACGTACATTATTCAGTCCCAAAGAAAATCAAGATTTACACCTCCACAAGACTGCGTAGGAAGACGTAAAACACGTTTTACTACAGGCGGTGTCAAGTTTGCAGGCCATTACTCATTTATGAATAACCATTAACCTATTTCGAAAGGCATCTTATCAAGGCAGACGAGGTGTTTATATTATGTCGCAGCTGACGCAGTGATTTTGGCACTGGCTTTTGTAATAAGAGAAGCGGGTTCGGTGCATAAAAAGTATTTTAGCGTACCTCAAATATTTTTTAAGTGCTGTTTGTGTAATGGAAAAGGTTACAGGAAAAATACTAGTGTCGATTAGATTGAGAGTAGAATTGCTGGTGAGTTTGTTGTGGCACTTTTTCTTCCCAGCTAAAATGACAACGAGTGGGCGTTTGCGGGACTTGCTCTCAGCCTAATTTGATCATATTACTTTTGTTTTTTTTTTTGATAAAAATATGCTCTATACTTACTGCTCCCAAATGTGAACCGGTATCTATTTCGTTTTTACTTTTTTTTAAGTAAGTCAAGTACGGACAAATTTAATACAGCTGTGATAAAAATATTAGCTCTTTTTCTCAAAAACTGTTTCGGCATTTTTTGGTCAAGTAAAAAGTCAGTCAACATTTATACATACATACATACATAAAATCACGCCTTTTTCCCATGGGGGTAGGCAGAAACTACAGAACGCCACCTGCTACGATCCTTACATACTTCTTTTGCTTCACACACATTCATACATCTAGTCATACACACACGCCGGTTATGGATGCGCACTTGGCCTAACAACATTTATAAAATTTGCAAAATTTTGTTTTAATGCCGTTTGACTGAGTGTCATGTAAGTATAAAGAAGCGCCCTCATTAAGAGCATTCAAGTGTAATGAGCATTCGACGTCGAATATTCGAGTGGTGTGGACGTTGAGCCGAGCGTTACAAAGCTTACAGGCAAGCGCGAACTTCAGCCGGTGAAACAATTTTCGCGGAAACGGCTCGCCTTTGAATGTTCACGCAAATAAAACGCTCGAAAGCGAGTACTCATAATGAAATGAATGAGTATATATGTAGGAATATTACTGGTCACTTCTAAGCAAGGAACAGTTCCTTGATCTTAAGTGTTTGTGAACTTCGTGGTCAATCATATTATCGAATGAATGGCATTTAAAATAGTATTCGAATGCTCCAAGCTCGCGAGGGAATGTTCGACTCGAACGATCATAGTTTTGCTCAAAAGTGAATGCTGGGCTCGCTGGGAAGCATTTGTTGCTCGCCTACGATTGCTTGTTTACAAATGCTCACGAACGAATGCCCCCAGAGTGGCTGCTCCTTTAAATATCCGTACAGCGGCAATTGGTCAAGTCACATACGTAATTTTAATGTCTATCTAAAACTACGAGTAGGTACTTACCTATTTGTCAATATTTCTGCTCATTTTTATCCGAATCCTCTCAGTTTCATGTGAGGGTAATTTTATTGTTTTCCTAAAATAGCGCAGCAGAAGATGATGAAGCGTTTATCAATCAGTATTATAACTGCGGAAAATTATGGTTCTTGTCATGAAATCTGTATGTCTGTCCAATTTATGGCAATAATAACTTTCTCCATTTGTTCTCAGGAACTGGCTCAGTCCAACGGTATGGTGATAACAGCTGAACACCGCTTTACTGACTACATTCCACTCCACATTTCTGACATGGAGAGGATTGTCGATCAGACTTATTACAAAACTCGAGGTAAGAATAAGTAACATAAGAAATCAAAAAAAAAAACAAAATCATTTTTTTTATTTCATATAGGCCTACATGGGCACTTATAAAACATCGACAAAAGGTGCACGGTTCGGGTTGGTCGTTTCCTATGGAGAAGAACCGGCAAGAAACTCCATGGTTACTCTTTTAAAAAAATGGTTTGGTTTTACAATATTTCCTTGTTACAGCATTAGTACTTAGATATGTGGCGACAACGTAGGCCCGACAATAAGTCGTAAGAAAAACAAAAAAAAAAAAGATTACATATTATTTAAACAAAAGAAAATAAAACGAGTTAAAAAGTTAACAAATGTTAACAAGCATCTAGAAGGCCTACAATGTTCACACATTTATAAAACAATCGGTAAAGGAATCTTTACAAAAGTAAAATAAATCTAACATGTGGCACAAATATTGTTATCAGTGCTGTAACTATTCTTAGCAAAGGGTAGACAAGTGACAATCAGCGAAAATTATTGCTACAAAGTTCAAAATGTATGGGACAAGCTTTTAACCCGCGGCTTCTCTCCCGTGGTCTATCTGATAGGCTGACATAATTGATAGGCTACCTTTTCGGATAAAAAGTGTCATATGCTATATTTTATCCGAAAAAGTAGCTGATGGCCGGCGCCAGCAGGATCTTTTTTCTGGGAGGTGCATCTTCAGCACCACGCCTGGAATAAGATGGGTAATCTTTTTAATAAATATAGAACTAACGTTGTCGACTTACGAGGAACGCTGGTAGAATATTGCTTACTAGAATTGAAATGAGTGAGAACTCGTGGCTAAGTAATAACAGCCACATGGGTCGATCTTCAAGGTTAAACAACGCTTACCAAGGTCGGTCCATGGATGGGTTACCATCTTTGCATAGCGAGATTCCTCCCTGCCTCGGAAAGCACGTTAAGCCGCTTGTCCCGGCTGTCATTTGAAGATCTTTGACAGTTTTTACGTGTAGTCAGAAGCCTGAAATCTGTCACACCAGTTTTGCCAAATGGTATCCTGTTACCCAGCTACTGGGTTGTGGAGATCAGATAAGCAGATGCTTCATGTAGAATACTGGTACTCAGCTGAATCCGTTTAGACTGATTGATATAAGAAGTATTACGATAAAGGAACTCGCCCGGGCATATTAAACTCTCATATTATATACCCATTGTTGTCTCCTTGCAGCGTTGCTATATTACGAACTAGCTGACCCAGCAAACTTTGTTTTGCCATAAAAATACCAAACATGTATCAACCCTATCCTACACTACCCTACCCTACACTACCCTACCCTACCCTACCCTACCCTACCCTACCCTAACCTACCCGACCCTACACTACCCTACAATACTCTACCCTACACTACCATACCCTACCCTACCTATATAGCCTATGTCCTTTCCCAGGTCTCAAACTATCTTCATACCAACTTTCATCTAAATCGATGCAGCGGTTTAAGCGTGAAAAGGTAACAGACAGACAGACAGAGTTACTTTCACATTTATAATATTAAGTATGGATTGACGCGCACCGACAATGTTACCTTTTTGTGTAAGATAGGCCATCTGTGATGTGTTATGGACCGCAGAAATCTATTGAATACATGACTTGGAATATAGGGGTACTCATTAACAATTAACAAGGTTCGATATTAGCTAGAGAAGATAGTTTGAAACAATAACGGATATCGGAAATCGGTCTGAATCAGTTTGCGTTGTATGTAACTCTAATTAATGTTGAAATCGAAGCGGTTTTTTTAACCATTCATTTTACAATCTCGTGGAAAATTCTCTGCCACATTATTAAATCGGAATCAGGTTAAATGTTTCCAAAGGAAAAGTTTAGATAATATCAAAATAAATTTGGTATTAGATCATCATCGAAAAACAATATATCACGGGAATTTAAGACAGTACCCTGACCAAAAAATCGGCATGAGATTTGAGCATTCCTATTGGTCTAGCGGCACTGGTGGCGCATGAATTACAGTAGTGAATACGCCCAGATTTTAGAATAAAATCTTTATAAAATCGAATTTGGGTCTTTTGAAAAAAATAATTCTACAAAAATGTTCGTTATTAAATTGTCTATCCATTAGCCTTAGTACAAAAAATAATTAATGAACACTTTACGAGGAGATGCATAATATCAATAATTATTTCTCATTTTTATGTTTTTTTGGAAGGAGATTAGAGAAATATATACAACATTTAAAAAAAAACTAAATCTACCATTTTAGAATCAATATTATGTAGAATTTTAATGTATTTTTATTAATTGATATTTCTTTTTAAATAACGAGTAGATAGGTCCTAAAAACAGCACAAAAACGGCTTGCGCGGCGTTTTGCTCGGGGTTCCGCCTTAACGCGATGATTTCGATAGAAAGCGGCAGCAATCACTGGATCGAATTTCATCGTCCACAAGTCCTCTCCACGGAAATTGAAAATAAAAAACACAAAACGTTCAATCGGGATGACGGTTACAAATTATCCGCAGCGTGGAATTCAGTGTTTCAATAAACATTACCTCGTTTTGTGCAGTCGGCGAACTTACAGAATAAGGACACGGTCAGTGTAGTGTGTAGAAATGTGAGGGTAGAGAAGAATTTTCTGGCCCAACGGAGCCAGTACACCGAGACACCAGTCTACCCGGGACCACGGTCGTTGCAACACGGCCGAAACGTCGGGCGAAAAAGGTTAATAAACAATCGAAATCATCGCGTTAAATTCCCGTGATAAACGTAAACGTGTTTTAAACGCAAAATATAACGTGTTTTTCAATTATGAAACGCGAAAGTTTTAAAGTTAATAGATTGTCATCATCTCATCCTCTTCATGTCCCTGTCCATGTTACTTGGGGTCGGCGCAACACGTTTTCTTCTTCCATACCGTCCTGTCCCCCGTCACGCCATCACTGACTATCTTTTTAGGGTTCCGTAGCCAAATGGCAAAAAACAGAACCCTTATAGATTCGTCATGTCTGTCTGTCTGTCTGTCTGTCTGTCTGTCCGTCCGTATGTCACAGGCACTTTTTTCCGAAACTATAAGAATTACGCTGTTGAAACTTGGTAAGTAGATGTATTCTGTGAACCGCATTAAGATTTTCACACAAAAAAAAAAAAAAAAACAATAAATTTTGGGGGTTCTCATACTTGAAACTGAAACTAAATTTTTGGTATCTATGAATAGGTCTTCAAAAATGATATTGAGGTTTCTAGTATCATTTTTTTCTAAACTGAATAGTTTGCGCGAGAGACACTTCCAAAGTGGTAAAATGTGTGCCCCCCCCCCCCCTGTAACTTCTAAATTAAGAGAATGATAAAACTAAAAAAAATATATGATGTACATTACTATATAAACTACCAGCGAAAATTGGTTTGAACGAGATCTAGTAAGTAGTTTTTTTTTAATACGTCATAAATCGTAAACCGCAATTTACCAAGTACGGAACCCTTCGTGCGCGAGTCCTACTCGCACTTGGCCGGTTTTTTTTTCATGTCACTTCTCACACAGCCCATCCATCTTTTCTTTGGCCGTCCCCTCACTCTCCATCCACATAAGATATTAAATTAAAACCAAGATTGCTCGTTATATTTAACAAAACCAAGAAGAAAAATCATCTTAAAACGTAACCACTGCTGGGATGCAGGCCTCCTCTTTGAGAAGGGTAAGTGTGTGTCACATGTCTTCGAGGTCTTGATTCTTGAACCTGCTCGTTTCCTCGCAATGTTTACCTTCGCCATTTTGACAGCGAAAACACGCGTGGGTCGTGGGTTCGAACGACGTACAATTTGAAAGTCGCAGTCATTACTGCTGATTACTTAAAAATGAGACTTCAGCGTTATGAAAACAAAACAGAAGCAAATGAAATTGTGTTTAATTTTAAACAAGCTCATCTCTTAAGGAAATTATTCTTGTAAGTGATCTTAATTTTGGCAAAGAGATTATAATATTATTTCCTCATTAATCTTACTGATAAATTGTAGGTATAAAGTCGCAACAAAATGTGTCCTTAATTTTCTTAACAAGTTAGCTTGTTGAAATGTTAACGCAATCTGGTGATTAATGTAATAAATATTAATTTACTGAACAACATTATATCGAGGGATTTTAAGAATTATAAATAAATGATAAGGCGGAGTTTATACCGAATTCTAGGCATAGATGCTGTGCAGAATCCAGTGTTGCCCAGTGGTATCGGCCGCGACTTACAAGTTGTAGGTCGTAGGTTCGAGTCCAGGCAGGCGCTTTACTTTCTGTAAATTATTTCATCACCAATGCTCTCAAAAACGGTGAAGGAAAACATTGCATCGTGAGGAAACCGGCATGTCCTAGAACCAAAAATTCGAAGACATGTGACATCCACCAACCCGCACTGGGCCCGCGTGGTGGATTACGGCCCATTTCCTCTCACAGAGAGAAAACCTGTGTCCCAGCAGTGGGAACATTAATAGGCTGATGATGTGTGATGTGATGCTGTGTAGACGCTGTTTATTCATAATATTATCATGCCGTTTATAAATGTCTGTTACTGAAAATCTCTTCATACTATTACAAACATTTTCCCGCGGCATCGCTCTCGTCGCCTAACCGCAAATATCATAAAATTTCCGTGAAAAAGGAGATCACTTAGCGAAGGTTTAGCTCTCATCAGTACCTATTTTCAGAGACTGCCATTTACCTCTTTTTTTATGGACCTGCCATATTATCTTTCCACCAACATTGATTGATTTCTATATATAATGTCCAAGATATTAAGTTCATCTATGTACCCTAATGATAAATGAATTTGAATTAATGAAAGCCAAATAAACAAACATGCAAATTAATTACCTAAAACGTAAATTTAGTGTTGCTTCTCTTCGTTGTTAGATTGTTAGTTCGTTTTTTTTCCTTTCCATTTCATAATTTTATTGCTTGTAGGTCACTTAATTTCAACAGAATTGGTTCACTATTGAAAATTTTGTGGGACCTTTGGGGGTGGATATTATTTTTGAAATTTAAATGAAGCCAACTTTGAGGGATACCAATAAAAAAAAATTGTAATCAAACCACTCTTTAAAAAGTTCTGCGTATATACATAAAACTAAACATGTTGAATTGATAACCTGGTAAGATAAAGGTAATGTGTTTATCAGTCTATGTATGTATGTATGTTTGTTTGTTCCTATGTGGCGTTCTAGAGACCAAACGCGGTGGCCGATTTTGATGATTCTTACGTCAATCGATTCGCCTTAACCTTGCGAGGCTCACTGGCTACTTTAAAATTTTTCTTCCATACCCACGATGGGTATGGAAGAAAATTTTTAAAGTAGGCTAGGTATCAAAATAAAGGGTTTTAAGATGAGATTACAAAAATATTATCTTCGTTGGTTATTAAATACACATTACCAATCAAACAACGTCCCGTATGGATAATATCTGTACTATAATATATATTATATATAATATTATAAAGCTGACGAGTTTGTTTGTTTGAACGCGCTAATCTCAGGAACTACTGGGTGGAATTGAAAATTTATTTTTGTGTTAGATAGTTCATT
The DNA here is from genome assembly GCA_949775005.1 of Orthosia gothica. Lineage (NCBI taxonomy): Eukaryota > Metazoa > Arthropoda > Insecta > Lepidoptera > Noctuidae > Orthosia > Orthosia gothica. Next base: position 20,274,930 of record OX459034.1, read on the forward strand.
TATCAAGAAAGGTTATAGACTATATAACATCACGCTATAACCAAAAGCAGGGGAGCATAAATGAAAAACGTTTCAAAAACGGGAAAGATGAATCCTTTTTGAGAGCTTCCGTTGCGTGCGCTGCGTAAGCGGTTAGAGTTACGCAACATTCATGTTTGTAGGGTAGGGTAGGTAGGTAGCCAATTTACGGGAGCGAAGCCACGTGGGACAGCTAGTTACTTAATATATCAGCCCGTAAACGTCTATTTATACTGTGATAAATATACAAAGAGAGATTTCGGGTACGGTATCTCTTGTAGATATTGTAATCTTATAAAAATACCAACCAAGCGAATAGCTGGTACGGTATTTTGAGGAGTATTTGTATTTTATTAGATAGTAGAGCTCTCTGTGAAGTAGCTCATCCGGAGAAATAGGCCTATATCCTTTTGAAGAAAATGAACTCCACTCCAGAAGATTCAGTCAGTTATGTACAAATATACAACTGTACCAGATAGATGTATTGTTGAGGAGTTTGTTGCGCCAGATTTGTTCATAGGTACAACACTAGGAAGTGTCGGTGTCGACCAGCGGGTGTCTTGGGACACTGTCTTTGTAATGTAAATTTCGACGTTCAAAATGTTTGAGTGAGTGATTCTGAGCCTTATTTGAATAAATGAATTTTGAATAGCAGTCGCCAGGTCAATCCCACCACACTATTCCCAAAGCACTGCAACTCCTGAAAGCCAGAATCAACAGTGGCGGCCACCAGAAAAGCGCCGTGGCAATGAAGTTCGATGGAATCCCGGTGAATGAATTTAACTGTCTTGGATCCCGCAACGAAATTAATCAGAAAAGGAAAAATATAAATCCGTATTAAACAGGAGACAAAATAGGCACAAAGGGTCTTTTACAACTGGGATAAGCCAAGTTGCCTAGAACCACGGATTAAAATTAGTCTTTATATCCATATTATATCACCATGTCACTAAATATCCAGCTATAACTGTCAATATAACTGAGTTAAGTTGGAGTACCTAAATGACTTACACGCAAAATAACAGGAGATTAGCTGCCACCCACGACTCGGCCTGCGTGGAATTACAAGCTCTTTGATTGTGAAGTTTCATCAAAATTTGTTTACAAAAAGAGTAAAACACATCCACACAAACTTTCACATTAATTATAATATAAAAATATATGTTTATAATGGGGCGTCTGCTTTTTCAACCAATCATATGAAAAGGCAAGTTTAACCTACCTTAAATGGGTGACTGATTGTCGGTCATCCTTATAGAATATATATATATATATTTAATCAGTGTGAGTATCTTCATTAAGGCGCCTCCCCGAGCAAAACGTCGCGCTAGTCGTTTTTGTGCAGTTTTTAAGAGCTATCTACTCTCTCTTTTGAAAATAAATATCAGTTAATAAAAATACATTAAATTTCTACATAATATTGATTCTAAAATGGTAGTATATTTTTTTTAAAGAGGTATATGTTTCACTAATCTCCTTCCAACAAAACCATAAAAATGAGCAATAAATGTTGATAGTATGCATCTCCTCGTAAAGTGTTCATTAATATTTTTTTGTACTAACACTAATGGATAAACAATTTGATAACGAACATTTTGTAAGATTTTTTTTTTTTCAAAAGACCAATATTCGATTTTATAAAGATTTTATTCTAAAATCTAGGCGTATTCACTACTGTAATTCATGCGCCACAAGTGCCGCTAGGCCAATAGGAATGCTCATATCTCATGCTGATTTTTTGGTGAGGTTACGGCCTTAAGGTTCCCCTAGCCGACGGCACGAACTATTTTGTGCGGGAGGTTAAAATGCATGCTATGCCATCCGACAACACGTGCGAAAGATTTATATGCGTTGATGAGCAGTAAGAAGCTAGTTCGCGTACGAATTAGAACTTTTGCAAATTTGTATCGAAATGGATGATGATTTAGGATGAAAACGAGCGCGCGAAATTTTATAAACAGGCCTTTGGGAGTCTAGACATCACGAAAAAACGACTAAATGTATATTTTCAAAATAAAATTATTTGTGTTGTTGAATTACTAATCTATCCCTGTTTGGAGGCCGTTTTGCAATTTTCCTTCTTCTTATGGTATTTCCGCCCAAAGATACGTTAAAATTTGTGTTGATAAATGCAACTTTCGACGCTCATAACTTTCAAATATATTAACTTGTTTGTTTCCATACAGGGCTAGATATGATGAGAAAAATTGATATCATTTTTAATTTTGAACGTACATCGTCAAACAGTGGAGTAATCGCTAGACTACGTTTGTATGGAAGAATTTTCGACTAGTGGAACCTTAAGATAGTGATTATTTTAAGACATTGATTGGATGCATAAGAACAGATAAGCCAAGATCGTCACACAGTGGGTACCTGAAGACTGGCGTCGTCACTGAGGCAGGCTTGAACAAAATGGAATAAAAAAAAAAGTTAAATCAAAAAACCCGACTGCTTCAAAAGCGAACTAAAAAGACGTAAACAAGGAAAAAATCATGCTGTGCAGTCGGAGGATACATATTCACGGGCTGGCTGACCAAAATCTGGTGTATCCTCCGCCTGCACAGCATGATTTTTTCCTTGTTTACGTCTTTTTAGTTCGCTTTTGAAGCAGTCGGGTTTTTTGATTTTTTGATTTAACTTTTTTTATTTATAAGTTTTTAGTTAAGTTTTTTTCGAATTAGATACATTTAAACATATAAGTATTATATATTTTTGAAATCACCTCTTAAAACCCTTTATTTTGATACCCCACACACTGGGTTTGGAAGAAAAAAAAAATTTGGGACCCCACAATATGGCGCCCAAAATCCGCCATTTTTCTATTGTCCAATTTTAACGTAGCCTATGACACTCGCAGGGTTAAGACGAATCGATTGACGTATGAATCATCAAAATCGGCCACCGCGTTTGGTCTCTGGAACGCCACATAGGAACAAACATACATACATACATACATATATACATACATACATACATACATACATAGACTGATAAACCCTCCTTCGGCAGTCGGGTAAAAAATATGGCGGCGTTTTCTCCGCATTGAAAAAACGTGGGCTAAGTAAAAAATAAAGTTTATTTTCAAACTGATTCAAATGACACTGTAAAAGTGTAATAATGAAGCATTAATGCCTGGCTTATGATGTCATTTCGCTTTACAATTTCGTTTAAAAGGGCTTAACTTTTGATGTATTGTGTAAAATTAAGCTGCCTCTGTAATAAAGGCTTTATTCAGTCCTCAATTGTCCTGAATATCTGTTAATGGGTCAGGTTTAACCTTGGTGGGTTTATGTTGTCTGATTAGTTAGGAGAACGATGTTAAACATTGTCATTGTAATATCAGAAAATGGTTAAGGAGGTTCATTACTTTTCACTATAATTTGTATTGTTCTCCTTTCTCTGTCATATATTTGATATTTATTAGTATATTGTGTAGTATTGTATATATGTATTTTATTTTATTATGTGTAAGTAATATTATTTATGACATTTGGTACACTGACAACCCTAAATTCATCTCCTCTTGTTCAGTCCATCCAAAGGTTGTCTGTAAGAGATTGCCTAGTGCGATAAGATCGCCCCTTGTACACTTGTGTTTGTAAATGTTTTTCCTGTATGTTTTTGTGGTGTACAATAAAGTATATAATAAATAATAAATATCAGTAGTGTAGCTATAATCTTTAAAAGTTGATAGACGCACAAGCTGACACGAGCACATCGCCATCTTTTGTAATAGCAAAACGATAGCTATCAAACGCAAAGACCTTATACTTCTTACTACAAGACTGTGCACTATGGCGCAAAAAACGGTCCGAGCGAGAGGGCTCCCGTTGGTAGTGTGTCTCTTTCTAATGAGGTGACCATGACCAAACATAACAAGGGACAAATTGATTGTAAAAACAATAGTGTAAGTATCCCGATATATGTATATATGCTACCTAACTACGCTACCTAAACCTACCAAATTCAAGGAAAAAAAAAAACGTGTGTATATTTTTTGGAATCTACATCAATAACCGTATGGTGTCGGGCGTAAAGAATTTCAACAGCCCATGTTTTTCCATTGGTCTCATAAGAGGCGACTAAGAACAAACCAGAGAATGGGCAACAGCGTTCTCTGTGCATTTATAACAACCATACTGGGATTGCCAACCCGCCTGCAAAGCACTCCCCATGAATAGCACAAATAAAACATAGCCCCTAGTGCCCGGCAGCCTGCCTAACCTCGACTACGGTAGCGATCTAGGTTAAGGTATTGCAAGGGGTGCAAAGAATCCCGGACGAGATCCGGCTACCCCAACAAATACCGACGACAGGACCTGGCAACGTACAACACACGCACACTTCGGACTCCGGACCGACGATAAGATCACCGAACTCGAAGAGGAATTGAGCAGTTTACGATGGAGTATAGGGTTATCTGAAGTTCGAAGACTCAGATAACCCTATACTCCTCAGATTCGGCTCTCCCTAGTTCGGGGGTAGATTCGGGGGGACTCCATAACCCTCAAATCCCAAGTCTGGATAAGTCTTGTTCTTCAAGACCCATCGTATAGATAGGAACAAAAAGCTCTCTGATCTTACTCTCAAGCTCATGAAGGAGAGGTGTGAGATGATCCTGCAGTCTTCAGACGATGCTTTGAATTACCCAAAGGATCTCAATTATTTCACATATTGTCCAGTTGCGTAGACAGTTGAGAAACTTAACTTCACCAATTTTATTCCACTAGGAATCAATTTGCGAATAATATTAACAGCCGCTGAATTTTACTCGAACAAAACCCGCCAAATACTCCACAATCCTGGTAGTCCTACATTTAGTATTACCAGGCCCAAACATTTAAAAGTACTACTCTTACTCAATATTAATGAATTATTTTTTAAATACAATGAATTGATTAATTATAGGAACTGTAAAAATATTTAAATACGCTTCAAAGTTTTATAGACTTTGAAACGTATTTAAATGTATTTTTTATTCGTTCGTTTTGGTATTACATAAAAAAGAAAATATAAAATTTTCTACCATTTCTACCAAACCCAATGATTAGTTGAGCTGCAAGATGTTAGACAAGGACACACTACCAGCGGGCACCCTCTCGCTCAGGACCGCTTTTGGTTATCTACCGCTTATAAGGGAATAGTTAACCTAGATGTATGATAATAGATTTCATTTTAGCTATACAAAAATTTTTGGTACACAGTCTAGTAGTAAGAAATACGTATAAGGTCTTTGATCAAACGCTTTATGTCATAAAAGTCGGTATTACCTGCAGTGTACGTGTCAAATGCACTTATTAAAAAAAAAAACGCCAACAACTCTAAAACTTTTTTATGGAAGAGCAATTATTGCGCAAAATTTGCTCTTGCAAAAGATACGTAATAAGCCTGCTGTTCAGTTTCAAAGTCGAAATATTTAATTTACAGAAGCCCTAGGACAATGACCCGTCAGACTTTATACTGTCATTACGTAGGTCATACAAAAAGCCAATAGACAAAAACTACAACGATTATAGGTCTACCAGAATCTCATGGCATTTTTTACTTTTTTTTAATTGCGATTTTCATATGGCAATGTCAATTGTCACCTGTCAAATCAAAGTACTTGATGTGTCAACCGCTGCTGAATTTTTTTGATATTATCTTGAAAATTTGTTATTTTTGTGAAAATGTCGAAAAACCCACTTCGATCTCAAGCGAGACATATTGTTTTCAATGTGTATCATAAAATAAGGGAAGAAGAAGGCGTAAATCAAACTCAATCTTTGATTTTAAAGTGCGTCGTAGAGTGGACCGGTAAGTTGGACTGACTTGTTTTGATACTTTTAGTTTATTTTATATTTTTGTTACTTAATTTATTATTTATTTTCATTACTATTATATGGTAAATCGTAGGTCAGGGCCCATCAAATGATGGCCGGAAGGAAATGGCAACAGTAATGTAACTGTTACTAATTCTTCGACAAGATATTAATTTTAACGGAGATTGAGAATCTTTGACGTAAGAATAATATTAAGTAATAATCTGCGCCCTGCAGTGGGACGTGTATATAGACAGGAGTTTTCGGCGGGATTTTGTCGAGTGAAGTTCAGTGGCTGTTAATATTATTTGCAAATTGATTCCTAGTGGATATTGTGATATATTATTGGTTTAGTTTTGTGTCTCAACTGTCTACGCAACTGGACAATTTGTAAAAGCATTGACAGAAGCGATCTCGGGATAGTGGAGCGGAGTATTTTATTGTAGTATTGACTGCCTCTGCAAAGCTTACTGGGAAGACTGACTCGATACAATTTGCTGCCAAATACTCCAAAAAACATTAGAATCTGTTACATCCGCATTCTAATGCATAGTAAAGAATAAATATAAGATCCAAAACTCTTTCCAAAGACAAAAAACCCTAAAAGGCTAAAGCCCTAAAGCTAAAAGGTCCTAGCAACCAGGCCATAAAACTTACATAAAAAAGTATATACAGACTGATGATGATTGTAGCGACCCTGCTGAAGCGATAAGTTTGTTTATTTACATAAGGCAGGGCGCTACATAGCTAAGCTACATACGACGGGCCGACGGGACTGACGTCAGTCGTTCAACCGCACTCATACTTTTAAGTTAGGTTCTAGTTTAGAGTAAATTTAATTATGTAATTGTTGAAAGTGTTACGAGATAATAATATAGTACGATTTTATTTTATCGTGAATTATTATTTCATTTGGCCCACCATTACCTAAACTGATGAATGACTATAAGCAACATGATAAATTTTATTATTTTTTACAGACTTTATACATAAAGAGATTGGTTTCGAATATGTTAAATGGCAATGAAAAAGAACCATTTTGATGGAGAGAGATGACATAAAACTACAAAGATACAAGTTTTTGAAATGCCAGTGGAGTTCATGGAATCGTATTCTAGTTTTCTAGTTCTGAACGAGGTTTTAAGTTATTAGTTATTTAAATGATATATAATAAATTAGTACATAAATTAATATTCAATTGATTTATTTTTCCTATGTTAAGAACCCGATGTATAACAACATTATTCATACACGGAAGTCGGTGTCATAAAACGAAGAAACGAAAACAAGAACACCGACTTCCGAAATTGAAGTTATTTTTCACTTTGTAGTGTTTTTGTTTGGAAGTCGGTTGTTTTTTTTGTTGTGTCAATGTTGAAGGTGAAGATAGCATTGTATAGCCGTCTCTTTCACTCGCTTATGTATGTCACATCGTCCTATCTCGCTTACTCTATGCAGTATACTCGATAACAAACTGTTTCTTACGCAATGGTTGGCAGGACCAAGTTCAAAGACACAAAGATCCGCTGTGTCTACTATAATATAGGTACCTCATGTTCATTAATACTAAAGACATAAATAAAAATTAAACAGTATCAAGATCGTTTATTCCAATTTCCCCAGTATTGCACACAACAAATTTTTATTTCCACATTTGCCATGAGATTCTGGTAGACCTATACTTTTCGTAATTAATTTCCTTAATTTTTTTATTTAGACTATCATGGCAATCCAATATATATTTACGTGTATTTTACCTATTTTAGCATAATAACTACTAGCTTTTTATTATTTAACTATGCACCTGCCATGTTGTCTCTTCGCCACCCTTGGTTGGCTGGTAGAGAATGCCTAAGGCATTAAGTCCGCCTCTGTACCTTTGTGCATGAAGTGTAAATAAATAAAATGCAAATTTAGCCAAGAAACAGCAATTATTTTTATTTATGCATATATCAACCTTAAGTGCTCGTTTACACAGGGGTCCGTTATACAGATCCGATTTATCGTATACGTTTTTATTTGGCACCGACGTATGTAGTTGTATGAGCGAGTTCACACAAATGCCAATATTCCAGATCCAGTTAAAAATTCCGATACGACAAAATATACAGCAGTCCGTTTTACAAGTCCGCTTTATCGTATACGTTTTTATTCGGCAATGACGTAGGTAGTTGTATGGGCAAGTTCACACACACGTTCCATTTTATTTGAAAGTTGGTTGTACACTGATTAAATGTGGTGTGAACATCACCTCCAGTAGCGACGGATCCGTTAAAAACGATCCTGGAAATACTGATGTTCTGTCTGATCGTACCTCAAACAATAAACTTGAAAATTGTAAAAATCGATAGTTAGTTTGCATTTTACATCAAAACATTTTATTTCACTTTACTGCTAATATCATACTGAGTCACTTCTATAAAGCAAATTTGTTTTTAATAAGAAAAGTAAGTACATAACTTAGAGAAATCTAATCTAAGCACAGGTTACCATAAGCTCTTAAAGCAAGGTTATTTCCATTATACATAAGTGAAAAAATCAAAATCAATAATTTTTATTTCATATAGGCCTACATGGGCACTTATAAAACGTCGACAAATGTTGCACGGTTCGGGTTGGTCGTTTCCTATGGAGAAGAACCGGCATGAAACCCCATGGTTACTCTTTTAAAAAATTGTTTGGTTTTACAATATTTCCATGTTACAGCAGTACTTAGATGGGGGGATAACGCAGGCCCGACAATAAGTCGTAAAAATGTAAAAAAAGATTATAATACAATAAATTAACAAAAGATTTAAAAAAAAAACAGTTAAACGAAATAAAATGTTATCAAGCATCTAGAATTCAGAAGGCCTAGGGGGGTTTTCCAACTTACCCTTTTCCAAATGACAAACTTTTAAAAAATTAAATAGAAAAACTTAAGAGTTTGCAGATCTTATTCTAGATTTCTCCGAATTTAAATTGAAATTCCAAGTCCCTTGATGGAAAATTCTCGAAATTAAAGTGTTTAAAGGTCAGTAAAAAAATAATTGAATGAAACTGTCGAACGAATGATAAATGCTGTTTGATCTATAAATTGAAACAAGTTATTTAAATTATTGTGGCGGCGAAATTTCTCCCAATATACGTAAAGCTGCATACACATTACTTCGTCGTGTCGTGGCGTGGGATAAACCAATGAATTCGAAACTGTTTAAGCCTACGTCATATCGCAAAGAGTCTTGTAACCATATGAAATGCGTCATGAGGAGCCATGCCACGCCATGACACGTTAGTATGTTTCCGCCTTAAGGGCCTACATACCCTTCAGTGCCGTAAAACGGTAACTTTCTAAATCATACTCCTTAGTAACTGCTACGTTAAAAGGTTTGAAAAATTAAATATTTATTATTGATTCATGTACATAATTTTGAACACAAGCCTTTTTCTTTAAAAAACTAATAGTTTTGCTTTAAAAAATAATTAATAACACGATATTTTTTCGCAACTTTTGGAAACTCCTCCAAAACGACTTGGATGTGTAAAAATAGTTTTACACAGAAAAATTGATGGCTGGAATTTCTTCATAACTAACACAGCTTATGTAAATCAAATAATATTTTGCAAACAAAACTGTTCAAAAGGAGGTTCAATATTGATATTTTGGAATCGAGCGGGCGCACGGCCATTACTGCGTTAACATTGGGTTGTATATAGCGCCTTAAGGCAACATACATGCTGAAAGAAATAACAGAAGACCAATTTTGTGCAAAATGTATCAAAAGATTCAGTGATTACCTTAGTCATATCTATAATGGCATCCGTCATGGCAGTAAGCAATAAGCATTTTGGTAAATGAATAAACGAGACAATAGGCAAAAGAGGAAGGAGTCTCTGGTCAGACCAAATCCGAACAAACCTCGGATGACTTCCGCAACGAAAATACGAAATAATTAGCTTATCTACTAAACAGCTCATAAACAGGCCACGCCCCTTTTTACCCCCGACGGAAAAAAGGTGTTATAAGTTTTACGTATGTTGCTGTGTATCTAAGTATTGTTGTCTCTGTCTATGGCATCAAACAGCAAACCTCAGTGCTAAAGAGAAATTTTCAAAATTAGGACATATAGGATAGGAAGGAGGAGGACATATAGGAGTTAGGGATTAGCATATATTCAGAGATATTATTATTTGATTGAGAGTGTACATTTACCTACATTAAAGTCATGTCTGTAATGTAGGTAAATGTTGGTACACAGCAATCTAACTTGCTTTGCAATCCCGATTTTTCAAAGTCAGTTCTTATTTTCCTACTCTTTGACAAGCTGCATTGGTCGTCACCGAGGAGCAATAGCGACCTGAAATTTAACGTTTTTTAAGTTCGAGAATTGACCTTCGGTTAGACCAAAAACTAGATTAATCAAAATCATGTTTTTTGGATTTAGAAAACCTCTAATTCGACAGTAATATTTTAGGTACCATGTAACAGAGAGTGAACTTTCAGATATTATGTCCGTAAAACGATTTCTGTAAAAAGAGGTCGTCTTATATCGTCACACCGTTGTCACTTTGTCACACTATTGTCTCAATGATCTGCCTCTGTCAATTCATAGCGTGTGGCATACTTTTTTTTAAAGTGCTGCTACTTAATAGTGTTTATTAGTTAAATAGTGAGCAAGGTTAGACTCAGTTCGTTGAGACTGGGTCACGGGTGCCGCTCTAATGAAATGCCTTACGATTTTCTAATTGTTTACTTCCCAAAGACAGAGGAATAGACTGAGCGTTTTCTGTCCAGTCGAGAACCGAATTCGGTCAGAAAATATACTCACACTGCTATAGGAAACTACTATACGTAGTGTATTAGTGTTATACTAGCATCGTCCTCACGTATATGAATTAATGTATGCATGTAAATATTGTAAAACACTTTTTTTAAAACTTGTCCATTCTTCGCCATAACAATCTACCATTGCAAATGGACAGTAGAATCAATTATATTTAAAATTTAAATTCTTGACATTAAAAAGTGCCGCTTAATGGCATAATTGAAATAAACAAATTTGACTTTGCAAAAGTGCGAGAGAGACAAGTCGATCGTTGTTTTTTTATCAAGAATTCTGATTGGGCCACGTCATAGGGTTGCAGTGTCATATTCTTACCACGACCTACAGAAAATAGACAGGTATTATTTATTAACTTGTTTACCTTATGCTGAAGTAAAAAAACACTGTATAACGGTAAACTGTGGACTGCTGATGAAGAGATCAAAGCTGTAATATACCGCGTAGTCGCTTTGGTTCTTTCTATGAAGCGGTCAATTTGGTGACGGCAGTCAGTCCATTCTCCATGTTTTATGTTGTTGGTTTAAGCCCGCTGCAGTTGGCTGCAAAATAGACGAATAATTAAAAAGTAATAGGTACTCTGTCTGTTTGCAGCCAGTATTTGTGTATGGCGTCCATTTCGTTAGAAAGCAATCTTCTTTATTTACACAAAACTTGGAGGTTTCTGTCTGCAACCTCACTAGGATTCTTTTTAAAGCTAGCCTCTGGGCTAGCCGTAAATATTGCAAAAAAAATAATAGTAACAGCTTAACGGGTCGATCTTCAAGGTTAAGCAACGCTTGCCGAGGTCGGTCCGTGGATGGGTGACCATCTTTATATAGAAAGAGAAGAAAAGGAAATAAAAATAGTTAATCAGATTCCACCTTGCTTCGGAAAGCACGTCAAGCTGTTGGTCCCGGCTGTCATTTGAAGTTTGACAGTCGTTACGGATACTCACAATCCAGGCAATCTGACACCAGTCTTGCCAAGTTGTACCCAGTTAATGGGTTGTGGAGGTCAGATAGGCAGTCGCTTCATGTAAATTACTGGTAGTCAGCTGCATCCAGTTAAACTGGAACTAGATCATCAGATACTGGAAGCTGATGAAAAGGCAAGGCATATTCATTTATAGTATTACCCAAAAATTAAGAAAATGAAACCGTTTGTCCTGGTACGGTCATCTGATGAGGAGGGATGAAGCGCATGTTACTAAAAGAGTTATAAATATAAGTGTGGATGGATGGAGAGGGAGGGGATGGCCAAAGAAAAGATGGATGTACTGTGTGAGGAGTGATATGAAAGAAAAGGGAGTCAGTGATAGCGTGACAGTGACAGGGGACAGGACGGTATGGAAGAAGAAAACGCCAAGTAACATGGGATAAGGGCAAGAAGATGATGATGACCCACAAATGAGAATAAAAAAGAGTCAGAAGATCTTTGTGTAAGTATTTAAGGGTAGTACTCAATGACCTTTAAAACAAAAAAATATGTATATCTTTCTAATTCACAGTGGTATAAGCTGGATCCTTCTCAAGGGACTGACCCGAATTCGAAGATCGGGAAGTGAAAACAGGAAAGGCTTAACATAATACATGCAAACATAAACTCACGGCTTTTGCCGCCTTTTTGTTCAAAATAATAATATTTATAAGCGGAAAAAAAAACACATTTTATTGTCTGCTTACATAAGCGTCACGACATCAGTCTATTATAAAGTATTGTTCTATGTACCATCTTCATAATCTTAGACATCTTTGCTGAATACTAAACGGCGTAAAAACGTGCCCACTTCATAAAAGGCAACACAGGTTTTCCGCACGGGTGAATTTATCGGCAAGCACTAAAAAGCCTATAAAGTTATGACGAAATTTTATATCTTATATTGCAGCATCATTGAACTTAAATAAATAAAATAAATTAAACATTTCAAACAAAAAATATATAACAAAAACTTCTCGTAATGCCCAATGTCATTTTTAAGTCACATAATATTATTTAAAATCTTAAAAAAAAACAATTACTAACACGATTTAAAAAAAAACAGTTTTATAAATCATTGTACTAATTAACTTTAATCCTGTTCATCTAAACCAATGTTATAAAGAGGAAAGATTGTTTTTTTGTTTGTACCGAATAGGCTCCGAAACTACTGGACCGATTTTAAAAATTCATTCACCTATGGAAAGCTACATTATTCCAGAGTAATATAGGCTATAATTTTGACGGGAGGGAAGCCGCGGGGGTCAGCTAGTTGTCAATAAAAATATACTGATTTCAATGATTAAACATACCTCTTCTCTGACGTGACTCCATGTGTACCACGTGGATGGCTTCTGACGGTTTATTACCATAATAAATTTAAGTTTTACTTATTGGTTAAAATAGGAGGTCGTGGCTAAATAATAACAGCCGCACTGGTCGATCATCAAAGTTAAGCAACGCTTGCCGAGGTCGGTCCGTGGATGGATGACCATTTCAACATACCGAGTTTCCTCCGTGCCTCGGAAACGCTCGGAAAGCACGTTAAGCCGTTGGTCCCGGCTGTCATTAGAAGATCTTTGACAGTCGTTACGGGTAATCAGAAGCTTGAGATCTGACACCAGTCTTGCCAAGGGGTATCGTGTTATCCAGTTACTGGGTTGTGGAAGTCAGATAGGCAGTCGCTCCATGTAAAACACTAGTACTCAGCTGAATCCGGTAAGACTGGAAGCGGACCCCAATAACAATTGGGAAAAGGCTAGGCAGATGATGACTTATTGGTTACAAGTAAAATTTCACAATTTAAAAAATCTCCGACGCATTTATCTTGCGAAAACACCCCGATTCAAACAGTAAAATGCCCATAACTTTTGAACGGCTGAACCGATTTTATTCAAACATAGCTAAGAACACTCTCGACAAAATTACCTTTCAAATAAAAAAACTAAATCGAAATCGGTTTATCCGTTTAGGCGCTATGATGCCACAGACAGACAGACACACAGACACACAGACACACAGATACACAGATACACAGCAACACACGTGAAACTTATAACACCCCTTTTTTCCGGCGGGGGTTAATTATAACACCCCTTTTTTTCCGAAGACAGACACACAGATACACAGATACACAGCAACACACGTGAAACTTCTAACACCCCTTTTTTTCCGGCGGGGGTTAAAAATCAAACCAATCATAAGAAACTTCAAAAACTGACAGCTAAGTTGAAATACAAATTTTAGACGCGAAATTTGATTGTAATTCTTAAAAGTCAGTGGGCAGAATTTAGAACTTTACGTTTTTTTAGCTGGGCAGGAACCGTGACGTATATTTTTATTTTAAAATCACAATGGGCAGGCGTAGGTTACAATAAAAAAAATAGTAATCAGATTAGTACTTTCAACGATCTGCTTTCCTACAAACTAGTACATACATAAACACACGCCTTTTGCCATGGTGTCAGGCAAAACCACAGAACGCTTACGATCTCTCAGACCAAATAATTCGATTCTTACATCCTCATAAAAAATAACAAACAAGTTTTACCTCTTTATAATATTAGTTTAGATAGTACACTTAGTATGGATTTCAACAACACGTACAAGGCATTTTGTGCTTGAAAACATAATATTTTATCACTTATCCGAAATTGCTTTCTTAAAGGCAACAAAGGAAGCCCAAAAAGGGGCTGTCACCAGCTGAAAAGATTTATTTTAAATTCTCCACTAAATCGTTAGATCCACACACTGAAACTTTTTTTCTCTGTCTTCCCTATATTTAGACCCGCATATTGATGAGGTCGTTGCCCTTAATCGTTAGTCCAATTATTTCGCTCTTTACGTCAATATCTACCGGAAAGTTGGTAATCACACAAAACCCTTACCAGGATTTAGTTAGCAAGGGATTTCAGATAAGCTAGGCTAGCTAGGCGAGTAGTGGTGGCCCAGTGGTATCGGCCGCGACTTACAAGTTGTAGATCGTGGGTTCGAGCCCAGGCAGGCGCTTTACTTTGTGTAAATTATTTCATCGCCTCTGCTCTCTAAACGGTGAAGGAAAACATCGTGAGGAAACCGGCATGTCTTAGAACCAAAAATTCAAAGACATGTGACATTCACCAACCCGCGCCGCGGCCCGCGTGTTGGATTACGGCCCATTCCCTCTCACAGAGAGGAGGCCTGTGTCCCAGTCCCAGTAGGAACATTAATAGGCTGATGATGTGATGTGATGTGTAGGCTAGCTGAGTAAGCAGATAACTAATAAGGGAGACAATCAGGCGCCAGGCTCACCAGGCATCGGAGGAGGGTGGATAACGTTCTCTTCCAGTCCCCTAGAAAGTTTCGGGGACATCCGTCACCTCCGAGCCTCCAGTTACTAGGTAACATGATAGATAATTAGTAATAGTTGATCACTGGCTGTTCACACTGCCGCCGGCGAGGACTCTCTCACTTTGTCGCAGCGACAAGAGCTGTCAAAGATAACACTCGCTCAGCGATGCTCGCTTGGCGGTCAGAACTCACGCCGAGAGACCAACCAGCGGTAATTTCTACCTACAGTCTGGATCTGAGTTCTTATAGTGCGTGCAGGTTGGCGAGTAATCGCCTGTTGCTCAACAACTCTCGCTTACTGCCGAGTGGCTAAACTACACACTCGCTTCTCGCTGCTCACCAACTCGTATCTAGTTTCTAGTTCTACTCGCTTCTTGCTGATCCTCGGCGATGGGACAAGTACCTAAGCAACTAGCCCGAACTAGGTATAGATAAACAATGAAAAAAATCCCCTCCATATCAAAAATTCGTAAAAGCAAATGGTCCTAATAGCAAAACGTCCTACGAGCCTAAAACTTAGGAATGGGAATGACCCATTTTCTTGTAGAAGGATACGGAGGGACAAAAATAAACACATTCTTCAATATTATAAAGAGCCAGCCTTTTATTTTCCTGTACAAGCGCAAGCATCATTTACTAGTAATTCAAAATGATATTCTGAGCGATGATGTAAATAAACTAACAATATAAAAAAAAAAAGGTCGACTGCTTATGAAGTGAACTAAAAATACATAAACAAGAAGAAAATCATGCTGTGCAGTCGGAGGATACATATTTGCGAGCTGGCTGACCAAACCCAGATGTACCCTCCGACTGCACAGCATGATTTTCTTTCATGTTCGGGTTTTTGATTTCCTTTTTAATCATGTTTAATCCGGATTAACTTTAAATATATAAATGTTATATA
Organism: Orthosia gothica; assembly: GCA_949775005.1. Lineage (NCBI taxonomy): Eukaryota > Metazoa > Arthropoda > Insecta > Lepidoptera > Noctuidae > Orthosia > Orthosia gothica. The sequence goes on from OX459034.1 coordinate 20,290,766, forward strand.
TTTTTGTAATCACCTTTTAGAACTTTTATATTGATACCCCAAACGATGGTTTTGAAAGAAAAATTTGGCCCACACATTTTGGCGCAATTTTAATGTAGCCAGTGACACTCGCAAGGTTAAGACGAATCGATTGAAGTAAGAACCATCAAAATAGGCCTACGTGTTTGGTCTCTAAAACGCCACATAGAAACAAACACACATAAATACAAAGACTAATAAACAAATTACCCTCCTTTGCGTCGCGCAGCCGGGAAATAAATAAAAACTAAATAAATTCCACCACAATGCAATGACTTTTCTGCACATTTGCAGCAAGTAAAGTAGTACTACGTAGTCCTAAGTAGTTCATTGAATTCAATTGCCCGGGGTATGTGTGACCCACTTAAAGATGCAGTGCATAAGAAAGCCGAAGGCTGGCGGCCTTTATAAAGTGTTGTGTGAGAGTGCGATGAAATGCGAGAGAGATGATATTTTATGATGAAATTTGCAAAGTTTGAGGTCGTTATTCTAGAAGTAACTAGGTACTTAGAATGTAATCTGAGTTACAATTGCCGTGTTATTAAGGAACTTACGCATTCGCATCTTATTCGGGAACGATCAAAAACACTGCCAAAACTTGTCAAGTTATTAAGAGGGGACTCTAGTGAGACTTTCTCCATACAAACACATTCTGCTGTTTTCTTCGTGGATAATGCCTCTAGAGCAATGATTTTTTTTCCATAAAATCTAGGTCTAATTAATACGTGCCCGTATCATTTCCTTTTTTCCAAAACATAATCACAAAAAGAAATATGACAATACAAAAATCCGAAAAAAATGCCCGTTTTTACCGCCATGTTCAGAAGACTTTCAGACAAAATGTATAAGTTTTTAACAAAAAACGAAATGATAGGAGCATAGACATACTTTTCCTCTAAATTTTGATATAAGATTTTTTTAGAACAGACCAGTTTTCATGAAGAAAACAGTAGAATACGAAACGTCTTTTGTCAAAGTTTTTGTAGGTAAAACAGCCTGAGCTGCAGTTGTCCCTTTCGCACTTTACGGGGTGAGGTTGGAGGTGACGCGACGGCAATAGTTTCTTCTAATACCTTTTTTTCAAATTCCTGTTGACTAGAGTCCGCACTTAATTCTTTTAACTTTGATTGTCGCCATGATGATATTGCGACTTGAATCTGAACGATTTTTAAGCATTGACTTTGATCTTTAAAATTATAGGTAGTTTAGCTCACCTGGTGGTACTTATAGTTACTGCCACCTATAGACTCCAACGCGATGCGATATGCAAATAGTCTACGAAGGCAAATTAACAGTTTTATTCTGTATTTTTGAGATGGTGCCAACGATTTTTTCTATAAACCTTCTGTTATTTTGTCGTTCGTTTTTGTTTCCATCTTACAGCGATTATTGAACACATTCTAAGATACCTAACAGTTTGCAGAAGTGCCTTTGAAATAAAATAAAGTTAAAATATCTGAAGTACATAATGTTACCTCCTTTCAACCTCCTACCCATCATTCATGCTTAGAGGCAGAAATAAAGCAGTAATTCCCTTTTATTTATTTACTCGTATTTCATGCACAAACGAACTTAAGGCGGACTTAATGTCTAAGGCGCGTTCCCCACCGGTCGGTGCGTTTTCGTTTCTGAACTGAATCTATATAGATACGCTCGGTAAAGAATCTGTACCGAAACGATTTAGTCAGGAAGGCGCTCGAGCCGTTTTGATATGGATTATTTACCGAGCGCGTGACTCTTTATATTATAGATTCGCTAAAGAAACGGAAACGCACACACCCGGTGAGGTTGGCGCCTTTTTATTATCTACCAGTCAACCCTTTTATCTTTAACACGTCTACTCTTGAAAGTTCTTACGATTAAGAAAACTACAGACAGAAAAGTAAAAATAAAAGAGTGACTATTTACTTTTCACTTAGAAACCATTTAGGTAACATAAAATTCTAACGCTATTTTCTTCAGAAAGGCAAGGTGCTTAATATTCATAAACGATGCGTGTATGACTAGATGTATGAATGAAGATGAAGCAAAAGGAGTATGTAAGGGTTGTAGCAGTGGCGTTCTTTAGTTTCTGCAGAACACCACCATGGATTCTGGATTCAGGATTGTCTCCTTTGCAGTCTTCCTGGCATGTGCCTTGACAGGCGTTGAGCAGAGGGGTTTCAGGGTGGTCTTTTGAGATGTCACGGGCCCTTTTCGAAGAACTGGTGGTGTTCAACGAGGTGGTTTAAGTAAGATAAAAAACCCACACTCCCTAAAAAGTCCAGGCGCCTTTTGAAGGTTGCCCCCCGATAACAAAAAAAGACCATGGATTTTGCATGAGAAAAAGGTGTATATGAGTAAATTCTCAACGTACGACGAAACGAGCCAAGGTTTTGCGGGAAAATGGAGTTTATATAACGTAATAAAGACGTCATCGTGGGTTCGTAATTGTTGAATTTAGAAGTAATCTTCTGTTAAGTATTTTCCTCAAAGGTTAATTTGGGCTTGGAATTGTGTAGATATTTTAGATTTTTTTTTTCACCCACGGCAAAAGTGTAAACGTAATCATCTTTTTGCTTTCTTGTAAACAAATTGCTTTACACATATTGCTTTTCTTGATATTACAATTCAAGCATATAATAACATTTTGTTTGAGTTAGTCCTTATTATATTTTGCAACCACTTATGAATCGTCGCAGGATTGCATATATCTTTTAAAAATATTGTCAAATGAAATCGACTGTCCTCCATAAACTTTATATCAATGTTCCACAAAGATCAGTAAGATTTAATCCACCTATCTCCATTCCCTCCTCTTCATCTAACTATAGGCGTAATTCATACTTAGTGCGAGCGAGTTAGGATCTTAACTTATTGTGTAAGGAGTTCTCGTTTGATGTGTTTACCACTACAAGCTCATCAGTGTGTAAGCAGCTTAACCATGACTTTTTAAAAAGTGCATAGTGTGCAACATTGTTCTTTAGCGTTAGTGATTTATTTTTTCTAAATGTTGTGCCTGCTGCTAGTGATCCCTAAGATCTCTTTAAAATTATTATATCTCTAGCCGTGAGAACCTCTTATTGGCTTAATGTAACGTACTCAACTTGTTTATTAATTTTATGTATATCTTTTGGTTTTCCATCAAATAAATAAATATGTGTTCTGTGTTTATTCCAATGCTTGCAACGCTATAATTTATTACTGTAGACGTTTCCGTTAATTGGGTATATGCCCGAAGCATACAAAAATGTTAGCAAAAGGGTTACGTCCAATTAATACACAGCTCTAACTTATTGGTACAGCAGATGCCTCAGCTCCATAGACATACTAAATAATATAGACTGGAAATACCTACGAAAAAAACGTGCCTACCTAAATCTCAAAATGTCTCATAAAATGGCCGCCGATTCTAAGGTTGTGTCAATCAAGCAACACACACACACACTCACAAATCTCAATAATACAATATGTAAACAACCATTTGACAGCAGAACTACCACGAACACAACCACAAAATTCGTCACATAAAATGGCGAATATGGCACGTACCTACAACCGTCACTACGTCATAACAAAATGTTGCCATAACTAGCAACAACTGAAATATTGTTCTCTCTTTCATCAAATACGATTACTACATTAGAAAGAATGAAACAAGACGATGTTTCACATTCTGTATCGTATTTCACTCATATTTGTATAAGCTAATGTATGTACCTCGCGGCGCCTCCATATATTTCCTATATCAATGCTCAGCTCGCCTTTGATATACTAGAGACGGCATTACACACACACACAGAGTATCAATGAGTATCACCATCTGCTTATAAATTCTGACTATGGGTAATTGGGTATGATAACCAAACATTATGTGGGAATGAATATTTTATATGGTGTCTCTAGTCACGGTCATTCCAAGCTCTGATTATTCCCCGTGGCCGTTGATGGAATGAGGATGAACAAATTAACGTCAGTTTAAACTTGGAACGTTAACTCAGGCTGGCCTCATCATCATCAGCCTATAGCAGTCCACTGCTGGACATAGGCCTCTCCAATCGCACGCCATTAGATTCGATTTTCGGCAAATGTCATCCAGCTGCTACCAGCCACCCTGCGAAGGTCGTCGCTCCACCTAGCCTGAGGGCATCCTACCTTACGTTTACCAGTTCGCGGTCTCCACTCAAGAACATGTTTACCCCAACGGTCATCGGTTCTACGACTGAGGCTGGCCTCACACTTTCTAAATTCCTCTCTGAATCCAGACGCGGAATTCATAATCTGAATTCCGGCAAGCTGCCTCACACATATCTTAAAGAACCGGCCAAGTGCGAGTCGGATTCGCGCACGAAGGGTTCCGTACTTGGTAAATTGCGGTTTATGATTTATAACGTTTTAAAAAAAAACTACTTACTAAATCTCGTTCAAACTAATTTTCGGTTTAAGTCTATGCATCATATATTTTTTTAAAGTTTTATCATTCTCTTATTTTAGAAGTTACAGGGGGGGGACACACACATTTTACCACTTTGGAAGTGTCTCTCGCGCAAACTTTTCAGTTTAGAAAAAAATGATATTAGAAACCTCAATATCATTTTTGAAGACCTATCCATAAATACCCCACACGTATGGCTTTGATGAAAAATTTTTTTTTTTTTTTCAGTTTCAAGGGACCCCCCAAAATTTATTGTTTTTTTTTTATATTTTTGTATGAAAATCTTAATGCGGTTCACAGAATACATCTACTTACCAAGTTTCAACAGCATAGTTCTTATAGTTTCGGAAAAAAGGGCTGTGACATACGGACGGACGGACCGACAGACAGACAGACATGACGAATCCATAAGGGTTCCGTTTTTTGCCATTTGGCTACGGAACCCTAAAAATCAGATAAATCAGTAGTCTCGTGTTTCTCGGCTCAGGCAAACGTCTTGGATCTGGCGGAGGAATTAATTCTATTGTACTACTTTTAGCTTTAAATAATAAAAGAGTAACGCAAACGAATACATTTGATTCATTCTCTTATTGTGAACAGAGGAATTAAAATTGTATATATTACCAACTTTTTTTCCCTGTTGTGATATCCTCAATGGAAGTGGCCCAAAGCCCCGGCGGCTTTCGACGCACAATATTATATATTCCGTGACAGACATCACGCCAGATCACAACTTCACAAGTTGCAACACGTCTAATCGTTAACGCTCGCAGTGTCAACTGAAACTACGAGTATTCATAATCTGAATCCAGTGTGTGTGTTCCCGTGTTCAAATGTATAGAAAAGCGCACGTTATGAAATCAGAATCTTAAATATTCCGATCCGGAATTCAGAACGCTCGTCAGTGTCATTCTTACAGATCGTTCTGAGTAAATCATAATCTGAAAAATTTGAATGTGTGTGGGGCATAATGAAAATGTATGCTTTGCCAGGCTTTCTTAATTAATAATATGAGTTCCGAGTCTGGATTCAGAGAGGAATTCAGAATGTGTGAGGCCAGCATAAGGTCCAGAAGTATAGCAGTCAAAGTTATGTCCTACTACGGGCGTCAAAACCAAGTTTACATTTAAATCATATTTTATTTAATACTGCTGCCAATGCTTTAATAGCATTGACGTTCATACGTGAATCATATTTGCCATAACTAATCTGAGGTATCGCAAAACTATTTACAACAAAAATATAATTAGGGAAAAACCCTCCCGCTCACATCACAAACAGTGGCATTTGACATTTAGGCGACCTTACGCTACACCAGTGCCTCTGGCGGCGAATTCATACGTGGTAGCCCCCGTTAGGATGGTTCCCTTCTACATGGAACTTTAAAACATAGCTAGACATCTCACTAACCCTTCGAGAATTACCAGCATGGTGTTATTTCAACAGAGAGAGAGAGCAGTGGTGGCCCAGTGGTATCGGCCGCGACTTACAAGTTGTAGGTCGTGGGTTCGAGCCCAGGCAAGGCTTTACTTTGTTTAAATTATTTCTTCACCACTGCTCTCGAAACGGTGAAGGAAAACATCGTGAGGAAACCGGCATATCCTAGAACCAAAAATTCGAAGACATGTGACATTCACCAATCCGCACTGGGCCCGCGTGGTGTATTACGGCCCATTCCCTCTCACAGAGAGGAGGCCTGTGTCCCAGCAGTGGGATCATTAATAGGCTGATGATGATGATGTGTTATTTCAACTAACCCGTTTTCTTTTGTCCACAGTATACGTGTTCTTGGGCGAGCACATTGCCCTGGTGGACTTTGTGAAGGTACTCCAGCGTCGAGGACTGCTCACCGATGGGGAGTATGCCGTGGTCGCTGTGGATGATGAGATATACGACCCTAGTACTGCGGCCATCACTCATGCTGGTAAGTCTGATGATGTTTGTCGACAAGAAATAAAAAGATAAAATATTTTCGATAGGTATAACGCATACAAAAAACTACAAATTAAATATTTTTTTCTTTTATCTTAAACATATAATCTTGATCGTGATTCTACAGGGCCAAATACAGCTCTTATTTTATTGGTAAAACCAAAAATAAAACGAAGCTTATATTTTTTTGTACCTAATTAAAAAAAAACTACCGGCGGTTGTTAACGTTTTAAGGTCGCTGCATACGTCACGTGTTTTAACCCGGACGCAATGGGACAATATACACATAACTATGTCAAGTGTGCATGGATGGGACGGCGATGAAGCTTTTCTTGGCATTTTGTATGAAATAGTTATTTATGCTACAAGTGCGAAAGGAAGGTGATTTCCGATGAGTGGCATTTTAATTCATGGCTTGGATAAATTGACACGAGTCGGAAATCATCTTACGTACGTGTATCATACAACATTTTACTATGCATTGTGCTAGGAAATTAAAAATATATCTGACCAAGCAAGAAATTAATAAAATGGCGGGCTTATTCAAGCGCGCTCAGCATATCCACAGATTTACTAATAGATCCTCGGGCATATCTACTGCGCATGTGCAAATAGCTGTCACATCGTAACGCAATAAGGCACGAGCAAAATATACGTTCTGCCAAACATATTTAATGAATATTTAAAATTAATTTATTGATCAAAATCTAAATCTAGAGTAATTAAAAACGCCTAAAATAAAGTATTAGTTTTATTTTACCTTTTATATGAATGATACATATCTGTACATAACAAATTTTTAAAACTTTTCTCAAATAATAAAAGCTCTATGCGTCGGGCTGACGTTGGAGTTGAGAATTAAAAAATACAGAAAAGTAAAAAGCACTAGTAAAAAAAGTGACACTTTCCGCACAGTTGGCTGCTTGGAAAACGCTCTATTCGAGGACATGCATTGTAAAGATATGTTCAAAACTTATCGTCTCGTACCGTCCGGATTAAAAACACGTTACGTATACAGCGACCTTTAATCAGGTTAAACTGGAAAACATGTGTAAAGAAAACAATTGTTTTACCGTCTTTACATATGTACCCATCGTCATTTTTGTGGTTTTTTCGCCAGATAAATAATTTGACGTTATAATCTCATATCAAATGCTTATTATGTGATGGTTCCAAAATACATTCGTTTATTTCAAACATTCGTATCTTTAAACCCAATTTTTTGTTTCACTTTTTGTCTGGTAAGCTAGAGGTCATACTCTCGCTTTACAATCAAAAACAGAATTGAAAAAATGTACCTTTTGTCTGGATTCTGGATAAATTAAAAACCCGTGTCATATTTTCGTCTGAATGAACTTGATAAAAAAAAACAGTAAAAATTGATTCGGAATCAGCGATGATTAATGGACTCATGTTTGAACCCTGTTGAACCTGTTCTAGCAGGCTCAAGACAGTTTCGAAATTGATTGATAATATTTTTTTAGGAAAAAGTTAATGTAAATTCCGAGGTCTGAAACCGTAAAGATTTACTAAAATATAAAAAGACTACTTAATAATCCTTCTGATTTTATTTGAAGAGAAATTCTATCCAACTAAGTCACTTCCCGATGTCACGAAGCTATTCGATTCATATCATACCGCTAAGCGATTTTTACTTAGTAAAATAGCAGGTTCATGAACCCAACGTGACGCAATTCGAATGATCTGCAAATTTTCTTAGAAAATAAGTGCGTGATATCGCCTTTCGAAGCAATTTAAATTGCAACGCGCCATTACGAAGGTCCTTTGAAGTGTCTCAAACACTTAAAGTTTGTAATAACAAAAACAATAATAAATAATAATATCCCCACCGCAGTATCTCTAGGTTGACGTTTATTTATTTAGACTTCATGTACAAAGGCGGACTTAATGCCTTAGCCATTCTCTACCAGTCAACCAAGGGTGGTGAAGAGACAACTTGGCAGGTGCATAGTTTAATAATAAAAAGCTAAAATAGGTGAAATACACGTACATATATATTGAATATAATATATACCTATATAAATATATATACATATATATTTATGAAATAACAGAAAAGAAGAAAGTGAGAGTCAGCTTATTTGTGTTGAAAATAAATCCGCAATTTCCGCTTAAATGCGTACCGAATGGTGGCCATCCTGATCTCGGAAGGAAGCGCATTCCAAAAAAGAATGGACTGCATATGAAAGGCAGAGTGAACGAAATCAGTAGTATGAGAAGGACAAAGTAAGAGGATGCTATTGGAAGAACGCAGATTGCGAGCGTGTGAAGAACTTAGATATTGAAAGCCAGAGATAAGATAGGAAGGAGGCGTGGGCGAATTGAGTAGCGAGAACAGCGTGGTCAAAGCGCGTAAGTTTCTTCTCTGGCGAATGGGCCACCATTTTAACCGGGACCTTTAGCTCGTAACATGGTCATATTTCCGAAGATTAAATATGAATCTAATACAGTTGTTCGTTGTACGTTGTGGTGGCGCTTACGCGCTTCTATGATCCCTCGGTTTGTGCCGGTAAATACTGATCTTTGCCGCAACATGCCTAGGGTGAGGGGCCAGACTAAGAGAGATACAATCCACTGAGCAGCTTTGTGGCGACCTGGTGGGTAGTGGCGACCCTACGGACCTGATCTCCAGGGAGAAGTCCTGCACCAACCGGGAATTGTCCTTGGGTGCAGTTGCGTAGTGCATACAGGGATAATCGTCGGTTGGTGTCACATTTCCTGATACATGCCTAACGGGGCCTCTACGAGTTGGCTTCGGCTCCTCGCACGCCTTTCAAAGGACCGGGATCCTAAGGCGCCGAAAAAACAAAAAAAAACACTCCTTTTAATCCGCCAGCTTTTCCGGCCTGCCGACCAGTCAGCTGAAAAGGAAATCTGTCATAAAAAAAATATCATGAGATAAATATTTAAGCCTTGCTGACTCGCTGAATACACCCATTGTCCTTTAAATCTGCTATAAATAGGCAACAAAATAAATGCTTAAAAATAAATAGGATTATGTCAGATATAGCGAATCGGCTTTGTGTACACACAATACTAAAATAGTTTTTATATTTATTTGCTTTATTTATTTTTAGCCTGTTTTGTCCTTCTACATTACAAACGCCTCCCGTATACTTATAACAAGAGGATTTAATATTTTTGTACCAGCTGCCCGATAAACCTTGAGATTTGATAGTAGTATATATATTTATATTTATTTATAGTATTATTACTTGAGATTTGATAGTAGTATATATATTTATATTTATTTTATTATATATATTTATAATATTTATTAAAAAAATAATTTTACATTCAGCATTATTTGAGAACTCATCCGGTAACCGATATCGAGTGTACGGATATTTCTTGTATTTGAAAAAAAAATATGCTGACATAAATGTGAGTATTTACTTTACAATTAGGGGCACCTGATAGCCCGTCTAAGTACTTACAGTCATGCGCCCGCGCGGCGATCCCGCGGGATAGTCAATATCAACGTCATTTTTGAAGCTTAAATCGCTTAAGTTGCGTGGGCCACTTAACTCTTAAAGCTTATAATCTAGTAAAATCCAGCGACTACACCAAAATAAAAACCGGCCAAGTGCGAGTCGGACTCGCGCACGAAGGGTTCCGTACTTGATAAATTGCGGTTTACGATTTATGACGTATTAAAAAAAAACTACTTGCTAGATCTCGTTCAAACCAATTTTCGCTGGTAGTTTACATAGTAATGTACATCATATATTTTTTTTAGTTTTATCATTCTCTTATTTTAGAAGTTACAGGGGGGGGGGACACACATTTTACCACTTTGGCAGAGTCTCTCGCGCAAACTATTCAGTTTAGAAAAACATGATATTAGAAACCTCAATATCATTTTTGAAGACCTATCCATAGATACCCCACACGTATGGGTCTGATGAAAAAAAATATTTTTAGTTTTAGTTTCAAGTATGGGAACCCCCAAAATTTATTGTTTTATTTTTATTTTTGTGTGAAAATCTTAATGCGGTTCACAGAATACATCTACTTACCAAGTTTCAACAGCATAGTTCTTATAGTTTCGGAATAAATTGGCTGTGACATACGGACGGACAGACAGACAGACAGACAGACAGACAGACATGACGAATCTATAAGGGTTCCGTTTTTTGCCATTTGGCTACGGAACCCTAAAAATAAATGTGTATAGCTGAAACTATACAGAATCGACATGCGTGAAACTGACATAACAACTAGTTCTTAGTAATTTAAAAATGTAAACTTGAAAACAGATGTTGAACATCAGTAAAATATTAAATAAATATACCAATAAAGTCGTAGTTTATGTCAATTAAATCCATACAAATATTATAAATTCAAAGTAACTCTGTCTATCTGTCTGTAACCTTTTCATGCCTATACCACTGAACAGAAATGAAATTTGGCAAGGATATAGATGGAATCCTGAGGAAGGACATAGGCTACTTTTTGAATAAAAAAAATAATTATTATTATTATGAGCCCGTTATGTCCCACTGCAGGGCAAAGGCCTCCCTTCCGTCCTTCCATTTTTCTCTATCCCTAGCTATATCTGGCCTGTCGTTCAGATAGACGTCTAATTCGTCACGCCATCTCTTTCTGGGCCTACCGCGTTGCCAGTTCCTGTTATTCGGAATCCAGTCAGTGGTTACTTTTGCCCAATTCTGTTGCGACATACGGCAGATGTGGCCTGCCCAATTCCACTTTAGTTTGGCGGCTGTTTTGCCTACGTCTGCGATTTGTGTTTTGGAACGAAGTATACTGTTCCGAATGCGATCTATGATTTTGACTCCGAGAATACTTCGTTCCATCGCTCGCTGGCAGACCACGAGTGCGGACTTTTGACGTTTCGTTAACGACCACGTTTGCGCTCCATAGGTGAGTGTAGGAAGGATGCACATATCCATGAGTTTCCTTTTTAGGAATAAAAAAAACGAGAATAATAATAAAAAAATCGTAACAAGTCGGCGCGACCACCCTATTAGTTTTGACGCTAAACCGGATTTTTGACCACGAAAGCGGTTTTGACGACCGGGTGGACGAGTTGCAAATAAAATTTCAAAATTTAAAAAACCCCCGACGCTTTTATCTTGCGAAAACACCCCGATTCAAACTGTAAAACGCCCATAACATTTGAACGGCGTAACCGATTTTATTCAAACATAGCTAAGAACACTCTCGACAAAATCACATTTTAAACAAAAAAATACTTAATCAAAAACGGTTCATCCGTTTAGGAGCTATGATGCCACAGACAGACACACAGATACACAGCAACACACGTGAAGCTTATAACACCCCTCTTTTTCCGTCGGGGGTTAAAAACCAAAGTATTTCTTGTAAAATTATTGTACGAGTCATAATTATAAACTACCAGCGGCTTCGCCTGCGTGTAAAGTGTTTTCTTATCACAGGGGAACGTTATACCGACATGAAAAGTAGCATTGGTAGATAACTATTCCAGACTAGAATCTATCTCTATGCCAAATTTCATGCAGATGAGTATGATTGAGTATAGGTCTACCAGAATCTCATGGCATTTTTTTTTTTTTTTTTATTGTGATTTTCATATGGCAATGTCAATTGTCACCTGTCAAATCAAAGTACTTGATGTGTCAACCGCTGCTGAATTTTTTTGATATTATCTTGAAAATTTGTTATTTTTGTGAAAATGTCGAAAAACCCACTTCGATCTCAAGCGAGACATATTGTTTTCAATGTGTATCGTAAAATAAGGAAAGAAGAAGGCGTAAATCAAACTCAATCTTTGATTTTAAAGTGCGTCGTAGAGTGGACCGGTAAGTTGGACTGAATTGTTTTGATACTTTTAGTTTATTTTATATTTTTCTTACTTAATTTTTATTTCTTTCCCTTACTATGATTTACATAATTATGGTAAATCGTAGGTCAGGGCACATCGAATGATGGCCGGAAGGAAATGGCAACAGTAATGTAACTGTTACTAATTCTTCGACAAGATATTGATTTTAACGGAGATTGAGAATCATTGACGTAAGAAAAATATTAAGTAATAATCTGCTCCCTGCAGTGGGACGTGTATATAGACGGGAGTTTTTGGCGGGATTTTGTCGAGTGAAGTTCAGTGGCTGTAATATTATTTTCTCAAAAATGGTATGTAATGTTGACATAACATCTCTAAAAAGTATCCAGAAAGTGAACTCTACCGGAGACTATTCACAACTGTCCGGTAAGAAGCGAGATTTTAAATTTGGAATCTCCTACTGTCCAGTAAGTAAGTATGTAATTTACTTACTGGACACTTGGTCATCCTTCATCCCTTTTTTTTTTTATGGCTTCGCACGGTTTAGGTCATCCTCTTTAGATCTGCTTAGAAAAAAAAAACATAGTACCAGACACAGATTAGAGTTTAGCCATTATAACATGGTTAGAGGGAGGCTCCAAATATATATCTATCTCTTTTTGGTATGACATTTTATGAGATACATAATATATTTTGGAGCCTTAAACATCCATTTTATTGTCTGTGACACTTTTTTTTTTTTTTTTTTTATGGGTCTGTGACACATAACGCGACGCAGAAAAAGTATGCACGTTGCGTTTTGTACTTAGTAATGTTGTAGAAGTATAGTGTGGGATTTTATGTTTGTATTTAGTCATTTCAGTTTATAAATCATGTTGGATTAAAGAGTCCGTTAATCAAGATGTACAACAAACAAATATAAATGCCCCCGGTAAATCGATCACAATATCTATCAGTAATTGCCCTAATATGAATGTAACCTTCAATATTAATTAAACGAATTTGTTGTTAAACTTTCTTTCATTTTTGAGAAAAGCATTATACAAACCTCAACCAGTAAGAAAGCCATCCTGGCCTCGTATATAACCGGACCTCACCTGCGGTTCGGTCCGGTTAACTCATACTCGGCCAGGAAGGCTTACTTACTGGATTCTGCTGTAATGTACTATTGCTAATTGATTCCTAGTGGATATTGTGATATATTATTGGTGTAGTTTTGTGTCTCAACTGTCTACGCAACTGGACAATTTGTGAAATCATTGACAGAAGCGATCTCGGGATAGTGGAGCGGAGTATTTTATTGTAGTACTAGCTGTTGCCCGCGACTTCGTCTGCGAAGCATTAGTAATTCGAATTGCGTATTTTTTGTATCGCTACTTAATATTGTAGGTTTTCCATACCCCTCTTTCCACTCCATTAAGTATGATTTCCGTAAGTATGTTTGGATATAAACTATCCTATGTCCTGCCCAGAGTCTCAAAATATCTCCCAACCAAATTACATTTAAATCGATTCAGCGGTTTAAGCGTGAAAAGGTAGACAAAGAGACAGACACTTACTACAGACAGCTACTTTCACATTTAAAATATTAACTCCGCCCGCGACTTCGTTCGTGTGATGGCAACCAAAAATAAGTTGTTATTAAACCAAATAAAAATGTGGTTTCGTAAAGTTTTACCCTCTTACAAATAAACGCAGAATAAAGTTATACCAGGTATAAACCTATGAAAATGTATGGGTATACCTTAGTTATACCTGGTATAACTTTATACCGCGTTTATTAGTAAGAGGGCTACGGTTTATAGGTTTGAGACGATTCGTTATTTGACTTAAAGAATAAAACATTTTAGGTTACCGCTATAAAGTAAAATCCGCCCCTTAAAACTTAATATACCCTTTTTCTCTTTTTAATTTTTTGTTTATTTTAGTTAGATTGCTCAGTAATCATAAGGGGGGAGGTCGTTTTAAAAAACGTATTATGTAAATTTTGATTATTTACTTTATTTCCACGGAATGAGATTGTTCATACAAACAGTTGACAGTTCAGTGGCGACTGCGAACCGGAAAACGCAAATTAGGAAGTCCGACCTGGTCAAGGCTGCGGGAGTCCGGTGGATGCGAAACGCACAGGACCGATCGGTGTGGCGGCGCTTGGGGAAGGCCTTTGTCTAGCAGTGGACGTTTTTTGGCTGAAATGATGATGATGGTAAAACGTTGAGTTTCCGCAAATTCCTTCTTCGTGCTCCCCTAGATCCCTACATCAAAAACGAAACCTTGTCCAGTATGATTCCTAACAAACTTTAACACCCGAATAATCCTATTTTGGGGGGTAGTTTCGAAAAAATATAATGACAACCTTTTATTGTTTACTTAGGTTGGTATTTATGTCAACTATCAAGTTTATTAACCCAAGACATAAAATTCTTTAACAAAACTTTATCACCTGTTAAATCGTAATTTGGAGGAAGTTTCGAAAATCTAATAATTTCAACCTTTATTGTTTGTTTAGGTTGGTATTTTTGTTAAGTATCAAGTTTATTAACCCAATAAATAAGATTTTCCAAAAAACTTTAACTCCCCCTAAATCGACTTTTGGGTGTAGTTTCTTAAAACTTATAATGACAACCTTTAGTGTTTACTTAAGTTGATATTTATGTCTAGTTTATTAACTCAAGAAAAAGATTCTTCAAAAAATTAAGGTTTTTTGCCCCTAAAAAACGTACGTCTTTTTAAACTAACCCCAAAAAACTTCAAAAAGTATTTTGGGTATAGTTTAAAAAAACTAAGAATTTCAATCTGTATTGTTTACTTAGGTTGGTATATATGTCAAGTTTAAAGTTAATTAACTTAAGAAGTAAGATTCATCAAAAAAAAAACAAATCGTCTTTTGGGGATAGTTTTGTTAACTAATAATAACAACTTTTATTGCTTAAGTTTCCAGTTTATTAACCCAAGTAACCCCCCAACCCCCTAAATCTGATTTCGGGGGTAGTTTCGAAAAACTAATAATTTCAACCTTTATTATTTATTTAAGTTAGTATTTGTGCAATGTTTCAAGTTTAGTAACCCATAAAATAAAATTCTTCGATACAAACTTCAACACCCCCTTAATCGACTTGTGAGGGTAGTTTCAAAAAACTAATAATGTGAACCTTTTATCATTTACTTAGATTACTATTTGTGCCAATTTTCAAGAATATTAGCTGAAAGAATTCGATTTTTCATACAAACTTTGTCCCCCTTTTTCTCCCCTTTAGGGGAAGAATTTCGCCAAATCCTTTCTTATCGGATGCCTACGTCATACAAAAACATACTCTCCAAGTTCCAGGTCTCTACGATCAGCGGTTTAGGCTGTGCGTTGATCCGTCAGTCAGTAATTCAGCACAAAACATTTTATATGAAGAAGATATATGGAGCAGAAGACTAGTCGGGTTTTTTGAGACGCATAATTTCGGGTGGATAAAAAATTACTTTCGTATGAAAACGAATGCTGCGTAAATTACGCGACACGACACAAAAACCTAATACAGCGTAAATTACGCAACACTAAAACGTCACTCACAACTATGTTTACCTGAGACAAACGGTCCAGTTCGGTAGTTCCAAATCGATGTAGAGGTCCCCGTATAAGTACTATTTGATTCTTCAAAGAAATTTTAACACCCCTAAATCGATTCCGAGAAACAAATGATGCCAACCTTTACTATTTTGCCAAAGGAATAAGATTTTTCATACAAATAAATGTCTCCCTTTTAACCCCTTAAAAAGTTGAATTTCCATAAATCCCTCCTAAGTGCTCCCCTACATCATAAAAAGAAGATATGTGCAGTAAAAGTAATCAAAAATCTTAATAACCCCTAATTCGTATTTTAAGGGTAGTTTCAAAAAAGTAATAATGAAAACCTTTATTGTTTATTTGGGTTGGTATTTAAGCCAAGTTTCATATTTATTGACCCAAGAAATAAGATTCTTCAAAAAAATTAACTTCACCTAAATCGTCTTAAGGGGGTAGTTTCAAAAAATAATAATAGCAAGCTTAAGGTTAGTATTTGTGGCAAGTTTCAATTAAATTGACCCTAAATATCAGATTTTTCAATAACACTGTAATACCTCCTAAATCATCTTTTGGGGGTAGTTGCAAAAAACTAATAAATACAACCTTTATTGTTTATTTATGTCAAGTTTCATGTTTATTCACCCAAGAAATCAGATTCTTCAAAAAAAAATAACATCCCCTAAATCATCTTTTGGGGGTAGTTTCGAAAAACTAACAATTAAAGTCTTTATTGTCTATTTAGATAATTAGATTCCTCAAAAAAACTTTAACATCCCTAAAGCGTCTTTTGGGGGTAGTTTCAAAAAATAATTGAAGCCACCCTTATTATTTATTTAGATAAGTATTTGTGGCAAGTTTCAAGTTTATTGATCAAAGAAATCTGATTTTTCCTTACAAACTTCAACACCCCCTAAATCATCATTTGGGGGTAGTTTCGAAAAACGAATAATGTCAATCTTTATCATATACTTAGAATACTATTTGTACTAAGTTTCAAGAATTTTGGTCGAAGGAATTAGATTTTTCATACAAACTTTCAACCCCCTTTTTACCCCCTTCGGGGTAGAATTTCCAAAAATCCTTTCTTAGTGCACACTTACGTCACTTAAAGAGCCATTCTGCCAAATTTCATGCTTCTAGGCTTAGCAGTTTTGGCTGTGCGTTGATTGATCAGTCAGTCAGTCACCTTTCGCTTTTATAGATATAGATTAACTGCCTCTGCAAAGATTACTGGGAAGACTGACTCGATAAAATTTGCTGCCAAATACTCCAAAAAACATTAGAATCTGTTACATCCGCATTCTAATGCATAATAAAGAATAAATATAATATCCAAAGATCTTTCCAAAGACGTGGCTAAAAGGTCCTAGCAACCAGGCCATAAAACTTACATAAAAAAAGTATATATAGACTGATGATGATGAATGAGTTTCAAAAAATAATAGAAGCCACCTTTATTATTCATTTAGATAAGTATTTGTGGCAAGTTTCAAGTTTATTGATCAAAGAAATCTGATTTTTCCTTACAAACTTCAACACCCCCTAAATCATCATTTGGGGGTAGTTTCGAAAAACGAATAATGTCAATCTTTATCATATACTTAGAATACTATTTGTACTAAGTTTCAAGAATTTTGGTCGAAGGAATTAGATTTTTCATACAAACTTTCAACCCCCTTTTTACCCCCTTCGGGGTAGAATTTCCAAAAATCCTTTCTTAGTGCACACTTACGTCACTTAAAGAGCCATTCTGCCAAATTTCATGCTTCTAGGCTTAGCAGTTTTGGCTGTGCGTTGATTGATCAGTCAGTCAGTCACCTTTCGCTTTTATAGATATAGATTAACTGCCTCTGCAAAGATTACTGGGAAGACTGACTCGATAAAATTTGCTGCCAAATACTCCAAAAAACATTAGAATCTGTTACATCCGCATTCTAATGCATAATAAAGAATAAATATAATATCCAAAGATCTTTCCAAAGACGTGGCTAAAAGGTCCTAGCAACCAGGCCATAAAACTTACATAAAAAAAGTATATATAGACTGATGATGATGAATGACTATAAGTAACATGATACATTTATTATTTTTTACAGACTTTATACATAAAGAGATTGGTTTTGAATATGTTAAATGCCAATGAAAAAGAACCATTTTGATGGAGAGAGATGACATAAAACTACAAAGATACAAGTTTTTGAAATGCCAGTGCTCATGGAATCGTATTCTAGTTTTCTAGTTCTGAATAAGTTTTTAAGTTATTACTATGATTTAAATGATATATAATAAATTAGTACATAAATTAATATTCAATTGATTTATTTTTCCTATGTTAAGAACCCGATGTATAACAACATTATTCATACACATACCTATAATTCTCACAGTGGATCTATGTGTCTCTGAATTGGTTGCAAGACCCCGCGCAGTAGCTATTTCTGTGCCAATGTTGAAGGTGAAGATAGCATTGTATAACTGTCTCTTTCACTCGCTTATGTATGTCACATCGTCCTATCTCGCTTACTCTATGCAGTATACTCGATGACAAACTGTTTCTTACGCAATGGTTGGCAGGACCAAGTTCACAGACACAAAGATCCGCTGTGACTACTATATATAATGACTACCTCATGTTCATTAATACTAAAGACATAAATATAAAATTAACAGTATCAAGATCGTTTAATCCAATTTCCCCAGTATTGCACACAACAAATTTTTATTTCCACATTTGCCATGAGATTCCGGTAGACCTATAACAAACATCAGTGCATTCATCCATACGTCGATCTACCCGTCCATTCATTCATTCAAACTTTAACATTTTCCTATATTTTTAACCCCCGCCGGAAAAAGAGTATATAAGTGTGTAAGATAGTATATAAGAAAAAGAGTGTTATAAGTTTCACGTGTGTTGCTGTGTATCTGTGTACCTGTGTATCTTTGTGTCTGTCTGTGGCATCGTAGCGCCTAAACTAATGAACCGATTTTGATTTAGTTTTTTTTTTGTTTGAAAGGTGATTTTGTCATTTGGCATTTTACTGTTTGCATCAGGGTGTTTTAGCAAGATAAATGTGTCGGGGGGTTTTTAAATTTTGAAATTTTACTTGTTATATCATGGGACTAATTAAAATCGCGACAAAAACTCAATCTACCCTATACATTTATTTTGCATATCTGATGAAAAGCTGATTTTTGTCGCAGTTTCAAATTTGTTCCTAAAGTAAACAAATAAGTTCAAAACTACCCGACTACTGAAAAAAAACGCTCTAAAAAGTATGAAACAAGAAAATATTCTCATGTGAATATGTTATGTACAAACTATTCGATACTTATCGGGTATTAAATAAACAACTTTCATGTAATAAATATTTTATTGTATTTCATACATAGTGGTGTTCAAAGGATAACCGTAGTCACGCCTTTTTTCTCTGGTGGACAGAAACTACAGAATACCACCTGCATCCATACGTCCCTCTGCTTCATTTAAGTTGATACTTCTAGTCATACACGCACGCCGCTTTTTAGTACCGCACACCTGGCCTTTCTGAGGAAAATCACCAATAAGATCCATTGAAGTCCTTGTTGTTAGCGCGTTTCCAATCATGTCAGTCTTGTAAATACCTTTTGTTATTCGCCTTTCATTCATCCTCTCAACGAGACGAAAATTTCAAAGTAAACTCTTTGGTCATAAAGATGAGTACAATAACCCCTTTTCAGGAATAGCTTTGTATCTGTTATACCCTGTATCCTTGTAACGAGTTGATCCAAGTTATGGGAAAGAGGTCTCAGTAAAATTACCACAACTTTACCGCTTAATCGAAGTCGAACTTAAGTTGTAAAGTTATATCACCACCGCTTGAAACTGAAATGGTATATCTAGATAGAGTTTAACTTGTGATACCCATTATTTATAGATCCTCAACGTGTGTTAGACTTTGTCAAGGTAACAACCACAGACATAAATCTAACTAGATAACGCAAGTCCCTCCATCTGTATGAAAACGAAGCGTGTCACTTTTTCACACACAATTTAAAAACAAATTTACTCACCAATGAAAGAAAACATTTCCCATGCCTCGGCCACACACTTTTTCATAGTTTTTACAGCTCAATATGGCATAAACAGGCATTTTTCTAGATTTCAGTCGATTTCCGGTAATGTAGTAGGTAATGCTAAATGAAAACCTCAAATTACGATAATTGATCGTAATTTTACTCCGTTTTTTGACATGCGATGTACATATAATCTCGTCATCTAGTGAGATTTATATCTGTGGTAACAACGAAATTAGTGTAGTTAGCCCTAATCTAGATCTTGCACCCTTGTCTTTGGCATTAAATTAGGATTCGACCCGTTTTTAGCTTATATAAAGGCTTATTCAGAATCCGGCGGCATTATTTCTTTCAGTAAGGAGGCTTTTACATGGGATTTAGATTTTAAAAAAGTTTTTAACAAAAAAATCAAACCGACTTCTAAAACAAAACTCTAATAAGCGAAAAATAACTTTATTTTCCGAAGTCGGTGTCGCAAAACGGAAAACAAAGACAGGTACAAAGACACCGACTTCGGAAAATAATATTTTGCGCTTTGTAGTGTTAATTTTTTTTGTTTTTTTTTTTGTTATATCAACATCGCTGTATGTATGCTTAAAATATTTAAGGAGTTCCCTCGATTGCTGAGAACCCCATCATCAGATCTTGTATTGATGGCCATGGGACTACCTAAGAAGTAAACCCTTTCAAACAAAAATAGAATTTTCCAAATCGGTCTAGGCGTCTTTGAGTAACCAGGTAACAAATATAAAAATAAAAATTGTGAGCCTCCTCCTTTTTTTGAAGTCGGTTAAAAAGTACATAAGCCTTTGAAGATATGATTTTTCGTGATGTGGTATAGTTATTTGATTACAAGTATTTTTTTTTGGTCCTTCTTTCACACAGCAACAAAAATACTCATATACCAAAATGAACACTTAGGCAATAATCAGGATTTCATTATCAGGCCTTAATTCTAGTCCTTTTGAAGGAGGAATTTTCCCTCCACTACAATCGATTCAATCGTCTTGAGAACGGTAAAATACCGTCGATTAATTTCAATAAATAACTTTCAATTGATTGAGGTACATGGAGGAAACGACTACAGACCGTTCACTATAACTTGTCCCTTGCAGTTATGTTGCAAGCAGTTGCTTCTGTTGACAACTGCAGTTGCCTCTCTCGACAGTTGAAGTTCGCTCTATCGACAGCATAGTGCTGTGACGACGCGGCTGACGAGCTTGCGAGACGCGGATCCAGCACGACGGCCTATGGACCCGAACTTGTTGTACCCATCCCCTTTAACCAAATACGCAGGTGGCTACAGGAATTCACCCAGGCACAGGCGGAAACTGGTGGATCTCGGCACCAGGCTGTAGGACAGTAGGCTTACCAAACGTTTGCTACGCCTGGACAGGAATGGCCTACGCCTGATGACGGGGACCATCACGGGACACTGCTCACTTAACAAACACTTCCACACAATAGGCATAACGGATAGTCCTCTATGCAGGGCATGCATGGATACTGAGGAAACCGTTGCGCACGTTCTCTTTGATTGCACAGGGGTCACCCAGATAAGAACACAAACCCTCCAGTGGCTCAGATCTTACAAAGACGTTCTAAGAAAACCAGGAGCCCTAATTAGCTTCTGGAGGGAAGTGGGCTGGTTGGAATAATCCACCCAACGGCCGCCATGGCCCACGCACAATGGTCCACTTGAAGGACTAAGTGTGGAAACCAAACCCTTATAACATAGAACATATAATAGTGCTGCTCGTCTGTATAACGCCTTATTTTCAATATTGAAACTAATAATATCTCGTAGTAACAGTGCTACCAGTCGCGTTACGGGACAAGTTATAATGAACGCACTGTAGGAACAAAGGTACTTAATAAAATATACCTTGACCATCAGTTGGTAGATGTTGTTACAACAAAATTTACAACCGGAGGATACACAAAACTGAAATCTATTTCAATCCATTTTAAGGCACTTCTGAATTGGAAGAAGTCGGTCGGTCCAAAATATGAAGCTAATTGCCTATTCTAAAGCGTAGGTAGATCTCTACGGAGAAGAACGTGCAAGAAACTCTTGGACACTCTTTTAAATTAGCAAAAGGTTACCAAGTATTGGTTACAACACTCATGCTCGCATAACGGATGGTCGATGGGGCCGGAAAGATCTGGAGTGGTGACCGCGTACCGGAAAACGTTGCGTTGGCAGGCCTACCACTAGGTGGACCGAGACCCGGTCAGGGTTGCGAGACTCCGGTGGATGCGAGACCTACGTTCTGCAGTGAACGTCTTTCGGCTGAAATGGTGATGTTGATGACAACACTAATGTTGAAACTTGATCAAAGCAAAATGGACTTAACTCCTTTTAATAACTAATCTACTAAACTCTTTGTCAACAGAACACCTCGGACAGAACATCAACAGTAGTGACGATGTCTTGGCGTTCCGGTCAGTACTCAAGTTGACGCCTTCGTTTCCCACCAACCCGCATTATGGGTAAGTACCTAATTAAAAAACTTCATAATTAAAAGTAAGGGTAGCGATGGCTAAGGCTCCAAAGCTGGCTCAACAAAAAAACTATTTGATGAAGCTGTAAATGAAACTTCTTTATTGAGAAGACGGAAATTTTGCATGAAGCTCAAAATTTAATACAGATTTTAGTAAAACGGCAAATTCTCGTTTAACATCTGGCATAGCTTCATGTTCTTGAACTAAAGTCGACCAGAATTCTAATCTCACCAGTTTGGAATATCGGCTGCTGATCAAAACTTTTGAATCGAGAATTCTCGCATGAATATGCTTGGTTTAAGTAAACTGCAAAACGTGAACTTATTAAAACATCTATGAAGTCTGTTATGCGTTCTCACTATGGAAAATGTTTTTTGTAAGTACTTGTTATATTCTTAACTGCTCAGGCCAGTAAAAAAAATAACTTTTTTGGCTTGGCAAATAAAATGTTTAACTTGTCTGGCTCCTGCGACAAATATAGTGCCAGAGAAAGGTAGCTAAACTAAGAATCAGCGGCGTATTTAAAGATTTGGAGTCCCAGCCCATATAGGGTTAGCAAACCAATAATTAACAAAAAAAATATATAACAACTGTTCGTTAGGCTGCGTGAGGCAAAAAACAAGAATTACGAGAGTAAGCAAATCGAGGTCAAAAATGTATGCACATATCACGAAAAAGTTACGTTGTCTATTATGCAGAAAAGCTTTAGAAACAAGACGTAAAATCATCACAACTAAGGATGGAGCTAGCATTAGGATAAAACTAGTGAAGAGAGCTCGACACCCAGGTTCGGATGACATAATTTTCTTGACAGACAAAGACAGAAGAAGTTACAGGGCCGCAGGCTATAAGAGTAGAATAATGCTTATCTTAAGAAAAAACCTTAGGCTGGTAGGAGCGGCTCGCACCGCCCTTCGCATGATGCCACCCCGGGCCATGGTCGCTTGGCCTAATGGTAAATTCGCCACTGCTAAGAATACAGTTTTATGATATCAAGTATTCATTTAATATATGTATTGCCCATTGCAAACGGGGAAACAGAACAAATTGCCCGAGTGTGTCGCATAAAACCACCTTTGCTAGAAGACATTTGTATGTGTTGAGCTCAATAATGTATAGAAACATAAATAGTTCCTCATCTATAACCATACTCAACAAACACGACGCTAAAAATAAATTACAGAATCTGCTGTATCTTCTTGACTATGCGCAGACAGAGACACTACTATTGCCTATGTCATAAATAAATTCTTTTATTAACAGGTCACTGCATAACCACAAATTCTTCGTTCACATGTATTATATTTATTATAACATTCTCAACAACTATTATTCACACACGCACACACACACACACACGCACATGCACACACATGCACACACACACACACACACACACACACACACACACACACATGCACACACACACCCGAACTCACACACACTCACAGCTTACTCCCTTATTCAACTCTTTTTCTTTTCTTGTTTGTATTGTTTTTTATGTATATTTAATTTTTCATGTATAATCTGCTGATTTAGCGTTAGTACTGTTTACTTGACAAGGGTAAAATTAATGTCCAAGCGGCAGTAGAACACTGACTCCTAAGACACAGGGTATCCTAGTTTAGGAGGCAGGGTTTAATAAATTAGTACGCCTTTCACAATTTGTAACACGAGCTAGATATTAAGCAAAAATGTAAGGTATTTGTTCAATAAAGATATTATTATATTCAGTTGGTAGCGAGACACACACTGCCCTAGATTAACATTTTATCAATAAATTACGCACTGCCTCGTAGGTCTAGTGGTCGCAAAAACTACTGCAGAGCATGAGGTTCTAGGTTCTATTCCTGGGTCGGGCAAAGTGTTATTGGGTTTTTCTATCTGTTTTTTTTTCAGTAGATGCCCTGAGTCTGGCTTTGTGCCAGTTGATGGCAATAAAGCCCCCATATTACATGGTACCATTGACATACATTCTACCGATAGACAAGAACATTCATGAAAACCATATGTAAAATGCTGGTGAGTTAGAACTAAAATTCGCTGCAGCGCTAAACATTATTTATGTTGTCTAATCAAACTATTAAAACATGCAGCGCTAGATCACTTAAAGAGTTTAGTTTACCCGCGATCAAAACGTCGTAAGCGCCGTTTACCGCGTTTCGTTCAACATAATGTAACAACAAGATGTACGGATTGCAGTACAGTTAAGTCGAACAGAGTGAGTGTTTGGATCACCAAATCAAGTGCGTAGAACATATATATCGATGGGCAGGACATATAGATAACTGGCGAAATGTGCGTGTACCTCTGCTCAACCCTTCTGGGATAACAGGCTTGATGTTTATGTAGTCAATTACGGTTGTCCAACTTAAAGAAGATTATCATATCAGCCGAAAGACGTCCACTGCTGGACATAGGACTCTCCCCAATCGTCGCCACATTGACGTGTCCCGTGTGTCCAGCGGATCCCTGCAACCTTCACCAGGTCATCGGCCCACCTAGTAGGAGGCCTTCCAACGCAACATGTTCCGGTTCGCAGACGCCACTCCAGAACTTTTCATTCGGCCATCCATTCTGCGGGCAATGTGTGTGTGTGTCTGAAGGTCATGCAAATATAATATTATACTTTCTTTACTAAATTAAGTCAACTCATAGCAATGTAAACAAATCCGAATCAAGTTAGTTATCTAATGAAAACATCACTAAATCCCAACAGATTGCGTGATCCAACAAGCTTACAAAATAATGGAATTTCAAATGAAGACTGAAACAAATTGCGTCTACGAAATAACAATTTATTTATGTGCCTGTGCTTGTTAAAAACTAACGGTACAAAATAACTAAAAGTTTTGGAGAAAATAAAGGGTTTTGACATTAAAACGCGAAGGTTTTGTCCACAGACATAAATCTTACTAGATAACGCAAATCCCTCCACTTATATCTGTATGAAAACCAAGCGGAACACTTTTTCACACATTGTGACCGACATTATAAGGATCCTCCGACCGGACGGGTGTTGTGTCTGGTCCGAGCAACTGCCCGGCGCGACGGTTGTTGTTCCACTATTGTATGTGTTCAAATCGCGCCGAAAATTCTGCTTGCGCGATGCAGGATTTGTGTGACGTCATGTCATTAGTTCGTAGGTCGCGGCGTTGATGTCGCTACAAAAGGATAATATTATACTTTTAATTCTTCATTTCACAAAATTGTCCTTCACCGTTTCTTGTGTAAGTGTTTGTTTAGTTGTAAGTACAATTGTAGTTTATTAAGAATTTTTTGTCTGCGGCTGCATGTATTTCGCTACCAACTATTCTAACAGGTGGACAATATATAGACATCATCATCATTTTAGCAGGCAGACGGCCACTGCTGAACATAGGCCACCCTAAAATGTCGTCATAGACATGGAGGTACATTAATACTTTGTCACTCACTATTTAACAACAAATTTATTAAACGAAGAAAGAAAATGTTTCTGTTGTCTCGTCCAACTTGTTTTGTAGAGTTTTTATGAGCTGAGCTGCTAGAGTTCACTTCGGTATCATTAGGCATTTTGTGGATTTCGGTTGATGTCCGGTACTTATAACGCTAAATGAAATAGCTCAAAATAAGAACATTACTCTCACTTTTATATTCGCATCATCCAGTTAATTTCCTTAAATCTGTGGTTTTGTCAACAAAATGTTAACTTTTTAAATTTAAACCTGCTGTAGTTTCATATTTGCTTGTTTTAGAGGAGTGAGAGGAATTGAATTCCAGTTAGAGTTTTTGCAAAGTACTAACGAGTTATGAAAATTTGTGTAACCCACGAGAATATGACTTTTTAGACTCGAAGAGATAACAGGGCAAATATTTAACTTTCTTGGTTAATCAAAGAATAATTTAAAAACAAACATAAGATACAAAAATAATAGGAGTGACAAAATAAAAGTTACTATCTTACTACAAAATAATAAATTTAATATTATCTCGACGGTGTTTAGCAGTTGACTGGAAGACTCTAAATTCAATTTCTCTGTAGATAAAATGGAATGAAACCTCTTTCAAAATGATATTATGAATAATGCCCAAAATTACCACCGAATATTTCAAGACTTATTTTAGCGTAGTCAGTCTACCTAATGAATGTATTTTCCACTCAGCTGCTTCCGATACGCGACCACCACTTGAGAACTATGCACTGAATAACAACTTTTAATTAAAAATGTTAGCTAAAAGTTGTTTCAAGTAGCCGTTTGGCAAAACTGCTAGTAGCCGGCAACTGAGCGGATTCATAAAATAAATTACGTTTTGCCTTGTAGATATGAGTTAATTAATAATAAGGGCAAGAGCATGGTGGTAATGGTCGCGACTTACAAGTTGTGGGTCGTGGGTTCGAACCCAGGCAGGCCCTTTACTTTGTGTAAATTATTTCATCACCACTGCTCTCAAAACGGTGAAGGCAAACATCGTGAGCAAACCGACATGTCTTAGAACTAGGCTTGTTCATACTCGGACACTGAATTGAACGCTCCGAACTAGTACAATCGTTGAAATGAACTAGTTCGGTCTTCTAGTACTATTTGTTCATTTTAGTTCACCGTTCATTAAGATATTCTTGTGTGCCGGGTCGGTCATCGAGATCGTACGTAGACAGAGCAAACTGTACTAGTTCGTCGTTCATCAGTCATCACGCTCGCGCGCACGCTTCTCAAATATCTCTCAACTCGTTCACTCGCTCAGGCTCACACAATCGTAGTTCTTACCGTACTAATTCGTTCTGATTCAGCACTCGAGCGATCCAATGTCGCTTGGATCACTGTACTAGATGAACGATTTAAACGACCGAAACAGAATAGTTCGTTCTCGTTCACCTAAAGGAATTGCTTCCTAATAGTACATAGTACATGTACTACACAAGCCTACTTAGAACCAAAAATTCGAAGACACCTGACATCCACCAACATGCACTGGTTCCGCGTGGTGGATTAAGGCGCAGAGGTCCATCTATCCTATCCTATCCTAAGGATAAGAGCTAACCTTATTTTCAGATTAAAAGTTAATATAAGGATAAGATCTAACTTTATTTTCAAATTGAAAGTTATTATCTATACAATCTGATTTTTTCATACCATCAAAATTTTTTTTCGAATTACTTACACAGACACAGACACCTAGTTTTCAACTAAGGAAATAAAATGAACAAGTTTCTTTAAAATCGGTTCAGCAGTTGTAAAGATATGGTACATATAACCGAAGTCCTTAACGACAAACAGCACGAATGTGTAAATTGAGTCGATATTATATTATATTATATTAATATGGGTATTTTGCTGTCAATCCTTTCGGTACCTTACTATAGAACTTGCTCACTTCTTAGTGATTGTGTACCAAAACTAAAGAGAAAAAAAAACTTTTATCTAAAAAAATAACCGACTTCCATAGCAATACACTAAAAAGAGGAAAAATAACTTTCGTTTTAAAAGTCGGTGTCACAAAAAGACAAAAAAAATAAGAGGTACGAACGACAACGAAAGTTATTTTTGCTCATTTTAGTGTTATACTTTGGAAGTCAGTTAATTTTTTTGAAAAAAGTATATCGTGATGGAAAAATTCGGATGCTTATACAAAATCAGGCAATATACAAAGCGAAAAATCCGCAATTTTTAAAGTTACTTTTGCGTTATGAACCCTCCTACACATAGTTGTAATGTCTCGTTAGACCTTTCTGAATGTACTGACCTTTACAGCACCCATTTTATACAAGAACAAAGAAGGCTCTTCTGGTGAGAAAAATACTAGGTTATCGTAGTAGCATTTACCTGGATTAGCTTTTTCACAACTGTCTACATTTTTATGGTACTCAGTGGCAATAAATTGAAACATACGGTTAATCGATACTTGATAGCTATCGCATGTATATGCCGAAGGATCAATGTTTCTGTCTTATTTCTGTGTTTCTGTCATAGGTCGCTGGTTCATATCCGGCTCGAAGGACCAATGTTTCTCGCTGCAATCGATATTTGATATTAGATTGATAGATAGATAGATGGATAAATCATTTATTTTTTGCACACAAAAGACACAGCACAACACACAACATCTTAATTAAATAATTATAATTTACATGTATGTTTAAAAAACAAGGCCGCAAGTTGTCTCAAGTATATGCTAAAGGATAATTGTTTACGTCTTGTTTTTGTGGACTATATTGTTGACAGTTTGGTTGGATGGAAATTACTTTCTAGATTCAATGATCATTTACTTTTTATTGGTACACAATTTTATTACTGAAAACGTGTGGGCACTTGTAGCGTCCAAAGGGCGGAGAGAACTTGACGTATCTTTATAACAGATTAATAAAAACAACTGTTTAATATCAATCTTAACTTTGTGTTGCCATAAACAAAAACTAAAATACGACTGCCGAAGAAATGAATACGATTTATATTCAAAATTCAGAGAGCACTAACCGAATTCACAAAAACTGAAATATGATAAAATAGTTTTTCTTTCGCTTGGTATTTATGTGGTTAGTTGACTTACAAATACGCGACCCTATGCTCTTAAGAAGAGTGGACACTCACCATCATATGGGTTGGCATTTACGATACCAGAGGCATTTTAACTGCTAAAATAAAACCAACTAGCTTTATACTTCCTTATTCCAACCGTCACAATATAGTGTCAGACACTTCCTGATTGATCATGTATGATACGATGAGGAAGTGGCCTGGTCAGAAAGAGATTGATCTAGTTCGCCCGAGTGTAGCCTGGCGATAAAGTGGTCCATAGAAATAAGATTATTCAAAAAGGTAATACTGGAGACATTTTAAGTGCTACTGTAAAACCTCTATCTTTAGACTTCCTTATTTCAACCGTCACAGTAAGTGCATGTCACTTCCTGATTGATCATTAATGATACGATCAGTAATTAACTGGTAAGAAGAGTGATCTATTTTCAGCCGAGGCTGTTTACTCTGGACATAAAATGGTCCATGGAATTATGATTATTCATGGAGGTTGTGATAGAGTGTCAATGAACCGATGTCCCAGTTTTCTAGTTGATCCATCGCGGTCTGTTTGAGTATCGGCTAAATAGATATTGTTTGTTAGTGGACGGATAATAGTGGACGGAAATAGTTTGTTGTTTGATGTTTCCTCAGCAACGTTGAGGTATTTTTATATTGAGCCCAAAGTAAGAATTTTCTTTATTTAAGTATTATTTTTAATACTGTACTGCTTTAAGTTAGGCCTGTCTATAAAACGTTCACATTATTAAATGTAAAATACAGTACAAAAAACTTTCTTCGCTCTAAGAATTCTAATAAAAATATTAGATTTCGACAATATTTTGCCTTTGTATATACGTGTTATTATAGTTATATTTTTTTCACAGAAGAAGTTAAGTTTTCTCGTATAGAAAGACCATCACTTCTCAGAAAAGTAAAAAAGCAGTACGCTTATGCTCGTCTATCTGTATTTTATTCTTCTGTCTATTAAGTGTTTTGTTTCTGCATATCTATATATATAAAAGAAAGTCGTGTTAGTTACTTCACTTATAACTCAAGAACGGCTGAATCGATTTAGCTGAAAATTGGCAGGGAGGTAGCTTAGAACCAGGAGAAGGACATAGGGTAGGGTAGGGTAGGGTAGGGTAGGGTAGTGTAGGGTAGTGTAGGGTAGTGTAGTGTAGGGTAGGGTAGTGTAGGGTAGGGTAGTGTAGGGTAGTGTAGGGTAGTGTAGGGTAGTGTAGGGTCGGGTAGGGTAGGGTAGTGTAGGGTAGGGTAGTGTAGGGTAGCGTAGGGTAGTGTAGGGTCGGGTAGGTTAGGGTAGGGTAGTGTAGGGTAGGGTAGGGTAGGGTAGGGTAGGGTAGGGTAGGGTAGTGTAGGGTCGGGTAGGGTAGTGTAGGGTAGGGTAGGGTAGGGTAGTGTAGGGTAGGGTAGGGTAGTGTAGGGTCGGGTAGGGTAGGGTAGTGTAGGGTCGGGTAGGTAGGGTAGATAAATGTTTGGTCTTTTTATGGCAAAACAAAGTTTGCTGGGTCAGCTAGTAAATCAATAAATGTGCTTAGGGCATGATAACAGCTCTATATCATTATAACCACGTCAAAACAGACCAGAAGCGTGATACATCATTGCCTTCTAGGAGTATATCGTAGAAAATATGCAATAATATTCTCGACGTGTTTCCTAGCCTTGACTCGAAAGGCGATACGACGCTTGCTACGCCGTAGCACGAATAGGTGCATAGTCAGCTACGGCGTAGCAAAAGCATAGCGGTTTCACGTTTGATGTCATATTATTGAAATTTTGGATGTATATTGCTAGCTATTTTGCCGTTGCCAAAGAAAAATCTAATTTTTAGGTACGGAATAAAAACTTTTATATTACAAGCTTGTTGCAACTGAATTTTAAAGCAGTTTTCCTCTACCGATTAAGATTAAATTTTGCATACCATACACGTTTAGTTTGGATGACAATGCATGGTTAGCAAAGTGACGTCATTCTAAATGGAAATATGGCGGACGGCCCAAGATGGCGGACTAGTTTTTTTTTTGCACTGCCATGATATGGGTATCAAATGAAAGGGTTTGCTGAGAAAAAGAATACGTAAAAAGCTTTTTTTTTAAGGATTTTTAATGAATAATTTTATTGTACTTTACTTTAGACTATTGTATATTAGAAAAGGTATTTTTTATAGACTTTTGCTTTTGCTTTTAGATAAGATGGCCAAAATACGCCTCTGAATGCTGTAGTAAGGCCTATATTCTAAGTTTTCAATAAATAACAAGCTATAAACGTCAAACTGGATCCAGTGAAGGAAATGACTTAGGATATAGGGGTAAGATTCATTCAAATGAAATATTAACAGTTTAGAACATAGTAAGTTTTCTCTATTCAACCTTATTTCCTTCAACATTAAACAAGGTCAAATACACCTAAGTACGACATTATAAATTCCCCTTCTAGACTGACACAGGAAACTAGTAAATTGTACCTATCAATATCCGAGGTTATTCAACAAAGACTCCCTTCCGGAGTCTTTGTTCCCTGATAGCTACAACCTTGGGGTCTTTAAGTCAAGAGTGAATAGGTTTCTTCTAGGCAAGCCTGCTTCACTGTAGACCACATCATCGCTTAACATCAGGCGAGATAGTGGTCAAGCGCGAGCCTATAGATTATATAAAAAAAGATACTATTATCATACTAGAAATACGAAGTTTAATCATAACCAAAGGCAAGTTCTATTGTGTTTACTTTTTATAAGCGTTTTTCCACCGCCGCCGTCACCGGAACGTCAACGAGAACGAGTTTTTTTCCTGCCCGACATCACGGTGACGTGACGGTGATTGTTTTTTCATCGCAACGATCTCAGTGGCATTCTCCCCTATATTTCTCGCCAAACTTTTTGGCCGTCCTGAAGTTGGCTACAATGACTGCGCAGTAGTAAATATCATACAAAAACAGCACCGATCTGTGCCTAGCGCATCGGCAAACCAACTTCAGGGCGGCCAAGAAGTTTGGCGAGAGCTATATTCGAATTGACGGCGGCCGGGGTGAAGGCGCTCGAGAGACGTGCTTGCGGTAGACAAGCGGCTATAGTAAATGCATGTCTCACTACATTTGGCCGTCATCACGTTCTCGTTGACGACCCGGTGATGGCGGCGGTGGATAATATGGACAAGCGGCTATAGTAAATGCATGTCTCGCTACATCGGGCCGTCATCACGTTCTCGTTGACGACCCGGTGACGGTGGCGGTGGATAATATGGACAAGCGGCTATAGTAAATGCAAGTCTCGCTACATCGGGCCGTCATCACGTTCTCGTTGACGTCCCGGTGATGACGGTGGTGGACAAATGCACTAAGGTTATTTCACAAGCCGGTCCTTTTTAGGGTTCTGGACACAAGGAGTAAAAACGGGACCCTATTACTTAGACTCCACTGTCCATTTGTCTGTCTGTCACCTGGCTGTATCTCATGAACCCTGATGATTCTGTTGCCGCTATAACAACAAATACTAACAACAAAATAAAATAAATATTTAAGTGGGGCTCCCATACAAAAAACGTGATGTTTTTGCGAAAACAGTACGGAACCCTTCGTGAGCGACACTTGGCCTGTGTCTTTTAGTATTTTTCTGCATAAGGTTAGATTGTAAGTCTACCCCAACGTGGTTGAAAAAAGGCTAGAAGAAGGAACACAACAATTCGTTCGTGTCTGATTCATCGACTTTGACGAAGTAGATATCTAGTACATACTTATTATTGGATTTAACCCAAAAACTACTAGTCCAAATTGTAAACTTACCTATTTATAGATTACATCATCGATTTTGACAATCTTTTTTGTTTATGGATATGCTGTGTTTTGACGATTAATAAGATCTGTCACTTTTAGAGATTTGCTTGTAAGATAATATTGATTGTCTGTTGCTTATGTATACTTGCTTTTGCTTGATCACTCACTCGTGTGTCGATTGTCAAATATCAAAAATGCAACCAAATGGAAAAAAAATATTCACGTAGATCCTTGAAAAAGAATTCTTACCTTTTTGAAGTTGGTTATGAATCATTATTTCGATTCAACGTGGCAATTATTGTATTTACACTATTTTCAGATTTACAATTATATGATTAACTAGCTGACCCCCGCGGCTTCGCTCCCGTCAAAATGATAGCCTATGTTACTCGGAAATAATGTAAATTTCCATAGGTGAAAGAATTTTTAAAATCTTTCCAGAACTTTCGGAGCCTATTCGGTACAAACAAACAAACAAAAAAATCTTTCCTCTTTATAATATTGGTATAGATTAAATTTTACTAATTTTAAGAAGTTGGTTAATAATAACAAAGTTTATACAATAAACAATAAAAAGGTGAATGCCCTATTATGACCCAGTTCTCTCTGATCCTAGAAATCGTTCCGGCACTCGCCTCGGATTTATTGGTTTGCATAAGAAAACTTTTGTTTAGCTGCATTTATTGTCGGGATAGCGCACTTTGATTAAATACGTTAATTCATTTGAATAGGGTTTACTCAACTAAATCTTAATTTGTTTACAAATCGGGTGGAATTGGAATTCGGTAGTGGAGCTTTTTAAAATGCATGCAATCTTATCCAACAACACGCGCGTAAAAAATAGATGCTGTGATGAGCAGTAAGAAGCTAGTTCGTGTACGAATTAGCACTTTTGCAAGTTTGTAGCGGAATGGATGATGATTTAGGTCTAAAACGAGCGCGCGATTTTTTATAAAAAGATCTTTGGGAGTCTAGATATCATGAAAAACTACTGAATGTATATTTTCAAAATATTTTTTTTCGCATTGTTGAGTTATTAATCTATCTAGTATGGAGGCCGTGCAATTTTCCTTCTTCTTATGGTATTTATTTCCGGCCAAAGATGCGTTAAAATTAGTGTTGAAATATGGAACTTTCGACGCTCATAACTTTTACATTTTTTTTTTAATATTT
The DNA here is from genome assembly GCA_949775005.1 of Orthosia gothica. Taxonomy (NCBI): domain Eukaryota; kingdom Metazoa; phylum Arthropoda; class Insecta; order Lepidoptera; family Noctuidae; genus Orthosia; species Orthosia gothica. The sequence goes on from OX459034.1 coordinate 20,324,512, forward strand.
TTTTTACATTTTTGTTTCCATAGACTAGATAATGATGAGACAAATTGATATCATTTTTTTATTTTGAACGTACATCGTCAAATAGTGGAGTAATCTCTAGACTACGTTTGTATGGAAGAATTTTCGACTAGTGTAACCTTAAGTCCTAGTCCTAATATAGGATACTTTTTTATCCCAGGGTTAAGTTTGCTTGGGAGAATTTTTACTTGAGCCAAGCCGCTGGTAGAAGCTAGTTAAGTTCTGCAAAAAATTTTTTTTTACGAATATAACGGTTGAGACAAGTTAAAAAATACACAAAATTAAAAACCGACCAAGGTCGAGACAGACTCGCGCACGAAGGGTTCCGTACCATTATCGCAAAAAACCGCCAAAAAAATTCCGTTTGTTGTATGGGAGCCTCACTTAAATATTACTTGTATTCTGTTTTTAGTACTATAGCGGTAACAGAAATACATCATCTGCAAAAATGTCAACTGTCTAGACAGAGGAGTCTTAGAAGTAGGATCCCGTTTTTACCCTTTGGGTATGGAACCCTAAAAAGAAGTTGTCCAAAAAAAAAACTAAAATAAAAATAAAGGGAGAAAGACCTATTAAAACCCAACAATGAGTTGACTGAAAATAATCACGTTGATGAGGGAAACTTTTCAATGCATATTCACAAAGGCAAAATTACATCTCATTTACTTAATTAATACAATTATGTACAAATAGCTTTATAGAATGAAGGCTCGTCTACTAACGCTGAGTCACATATAATATTGAATAAGGCGGGATAAGCGGGTAAGCATACAATTAATGAGGTTATCTCTACTAGCTGGTATTAGGAAACGGTCTTCACGAGTGACAATGTTTGAGCCAGGCTACTTATCTTGCTGACTGGCTGAATATTTTTACTACATCACGAGACTCTTCTAACTTTCAAGATTACCTTTTACTCATTGGAACCTACTAGATGTAAAAATATGTATTATTGTTGAACTGTTGCTTAAGGCTACCCTAGTCGACGGCACGAAGTTAAAATACATGCTAACTCATCCGACAACACGTGCGAACGAGATAGATGCTGTGATGAGCAGTAAGAAGCTTGTTCGCGTACGAATTAACACTATTTCAAATTTATAGCGAAATAGATGATGATTTAGGACGAAAACGAGCGCGTGAAATTTTATAAACAGACCTTTGGAGTGGATATCATGGAAAAACGACTAAAAGTATATTTTCAAAATAAAATTATTTGCATTGTTGAACTACTAATCTATCCCTGTATGGTGGCTGCTTTGCAATTTTTCTTCTTCTTATGTTATTTATTGCCGCCCAAATATGCGTTAAAATTAGTGTTGAAATATGGAACTTTCGACGCTCATAACTTGTTTTTTTTTTCCTTGTTTGTTTCAATACAGAGCTAGAGATAATGATGAGACAAATTGATATATATATTTTTGTTTTGAACGTACATCGTCAAACAGTGAAGTAATCGCCAGACTAAGTTTGTATGGAAGAGTGATTGACTAGTGCAACCTTAAGATGCGAAAGTGAAATCTTTGGGTCAATGAACTCGGTCTATCGCAGTTCACTATTGGACATAGCCCTCACTCAATCTGCTTCACAACTGGGTGCGCAAGGATTGGGTTAATCAGTCTTTGCACACTCAGTCTACCTGGTTGTGATCTAGAGCACCATTAAGCCTCAGATGTTGACCTGTCATATCTCTGTCGCATACCGGAAGACGCAGCGTTAGAAGGCCTCCCTACAGGACTTCATGATAGCATCACTCTAGGGTCATCGGTCTACCTAGAGTCTAGGTGGACCGATGACCTGGTTAAGGCTCCAGACTCCTTACTGTTTTAATTTTTTTTGTTTATTTATTATATAACCTTTTTTTTAGTTTCTTACGACTTATTGTCGGGCCTGCGTTGTCCCCCCATCTAAATACTAATGCTGTAACATGGAAATGTTAAAAAACCAAAAAAGAAATTAAAAGAGTAACTATGGAGTTTCTTGCCGGTTCTTCTCCATAGGAAACGACCAACCCGAACCGAGCACCTTTTGTCGCCGTTTTATAAGTGCCCATGTAGGCCTATGTGAAATAAAAAAATATATTTTGATTTTGAAGGCTCCAGGCATCCGCTGGATGCGAGTCGCACAGTACCGATCAATGTGGCGACACTTGGGGGAGGCCTCTGTCCAGCAGTGGACGTCTTTTAGCTGAAAAGATGATGATCTCTGGGTAGCTAGGGCTCTATTAAGTGATAATATTCTATCAGCCATAACAATTAACAAAATGTCCAAAATATATATATGGGGTTGGTTATAATACTAAGATGACAATAAAAAAAACTTTTTACAAAAAAATACTACCAACTTCCAAATAAAAACACTACAAACTGAATAATTACTTTCTTTTTGGAAGTCGGTGTCTTTGCTAGGTACCATTTTTTTCGTAATGGGCACCGACTGCCAAAAAGAGAGTTATTTTTCTCTTTGTAGTGTTTTTATTTGGAAGTCGGTAGTATTTAAAAAAAAAAGATTTTTATTTTCACTTTTCAGTTGTTTTAGTTGAACCTTATAGGCAAGTTATTTAGTAAGGTACCTATAATGCCAGAATAGTTTACCCGAATATCATTAATCTTGAACATAATCGGTGAAATGAGAGTATATCAAGATGAACTGTCCAGATCTGCGTACCCGTTACCCCTTTCGATTGCAGCAATCCCGAGAGATTTGCCATCATTTATTGAAGAGGTCTATTGTATATCTCCAAAGTTCTTCACCAAATTAAAATGGGACCAATTTGAGAACATACTCGTTCAAACCATAAAAGAATTAACAAAATCGGTCCAAAATAGACAGAGATATCGGTGAAAATACACAAAAAAAATGTACAATATAATTTATAGTATAGATTATATTGTACATTTTTTTTGAAAAATATATATATATTTTTTTAAATATTTCCTATTTTTAATATTGGTATAGATTCTATACCAATATTAAAAATAGGAAATATTTTTTTGTTGTACCGAATAGGCTCCAAAACTACTGGGACGATTAAAAAAAATCTTTCACTTATGGAAAGCTACATAATTCCCGAGTAACATAGGCATAATTTTGACGGGAGCGAAGCCGCGGAGGTCAGCTACTATAATATAAAAAATATATAGCATAAAGTCGAACATAGAACCTCCTCTTTTTTGGAATGTCGGTTAAAAAGAATCACTCAATGATGAATTCTCTATATCTTGAGCTGTGTGACCTTTGACGATGCTGTTTTCAACTAATATTATGTCTATTCCTCAGGGTGCTGTGTCAAATGATAAGAGAGATGTCGGCAGCGCCTCCGTTCTGCGTGCCCAACTACCACAAGCTCTTCGAAAGTGTATCGGTAAGTAGACCTAGAACAATCTCTATTATCTAACTAGTATTTTAAAGTATGGATGGATGGTGGATTGTTACTCAATCACGGCTGAACGGATTTGTATGAAATTTGGCACAGATATAGATTTTAGTTCGGAATAGCAAAAAGGGCTTTTTATCCCAGTGTAACCTTGGGATAATAAAAACAAAATCACTCGGGCGAAACCTCGGGTGGAAGCTAGTTTAATACAGCTACTACGAATTAGGAATTTTATATGTACAAACCTTCAGACCCGGCAATACTGTCCGTAATCCAATAAAATCAGGGTATTAATCAAAATCAAAAAAGTTCTTTCAATTCAACATCATCATCCTGCCCTTGTCCCATTTTACTTGAGTTGGTTCTTCTTTTCGAGTCAATGGAAAATTCTTTACAAATTTTGGGTACAGTAGGTGGCCCCGATTGCGGTTTCAGTGGCGAGCATAAGGTCGTCCAATGTGCAGGTGTATGGGCACTTGGGACTCTGCAGCATGTGTACTATATTTTGCAAAAGGTCACCGCACTCACACTGGGTATCAGACGAGTCTATAAAACCCCATTTTGCCAAATTGTATGTGCTTTGTTTGGGGTCGCTGCAACTCTAGTAACTTTCTTCTTTCATAACATGTTGTGAGTGTCCCCTGTCACGCTATCACTGACTCCCTTTTCTTTCATATCACTCCTCACAAAGTCCATCCATATTTTCTTTGGAAGGCCTCTCTCTCCATCAGCAAGCAAGCAACACAACAATAATAAGCTTATTTCAATTCAATGTTAATACCTACGCACAAACTACATACAAACACACACACAAAAACACTCACTTTAATTGAATTTGTATGTCCGCAAAAATCGAGGGCTTTTTAAAACTAGAAGCGACTTACATAATTTAAATACACGCAGTAAGCACGAAATTGTAATACCCACATTCAGATTAACAATAAGTAGCAAGTCTTTTCATATAAACAGTATACGCTTTTATAACAAGTTGCCAAAGTCAGTTATAGAACTGACCGATGGAAAGTTCAAAAACTACATCAAACGTGTGCTTATTAAAAAAGCATATTATAAAATCAAGGACTACGTTGAAGATAAAAAATTTGGCTTTAGCTCCTTCTGCGCATGCGACTTCCCTGGTAACTCATAAACGACTCAAATACATGGATGTCTCTAACTATTCTCAATCTCATCAATTCTTTGTTTTTTTTTCCTTCTTTTAATTAGTCTTTTTACAATGGTTTTCAATCATCTTCAAAGCCTTTTGCTAAGAATAGTTACAGCACTGATAACAATATTTGTGCCACATGTTAGATTTAGTCTTTTTTTTATTTTACTTTTGTATAGATTCTTTTACCGATTGTTTTGTAAATGTGTGAACATTGTAGGCCTTCTAGATGCTTGATGACATTTGTTAACTTTTTAATTCGTGTATTTTTTTTTTGTTTTTCTTACGACTTATTGTCGGGCCTACGTTGTCCTCCCATATTTATTTATTTATTTATTTATTTAAACTTCATGCACAAAGGTACAATGGCGGACTTAATGCCTTAGGCATTCTCTACCAGTCAACCATGGGTGGTGAAGAGATAAAAGAGTAACCATGGAGTTTCTTGCTGGTTCTTCTCCATAGGCAACGACCAACCCGAACCGTGCAACTTTTGTCGACGTTTTATAAGTGCCCATGTAGGCCTATTTGAAATAAAAAAAATGATTTTGATTTTTGATTTTAAAAGAAGCATGTCCAATTACAAAATTAATACTATTTATCTTTTAAGTGATCATGTTTATACTAACGTTAATTTACAAGAAGACTAAAGTGAGAGTTATAAATTACCTAGCGTAATATACGTATACAAAGTTACTAAGGTAGTTAAAGATACTTCATCGTGTTAAACTCAGCGTGAATATTATTCTGCCTTGTTTGCTAAACTTCAGCGTATAATAATTCATGTAGATTATTATTATACCTAGGTGCTTCAATACTAGTATTGTTGAAATAAACATGGGTACTTGCTCGGTTTCATAAACGGAGTAGGCGGCGGTATTTGTTTAGATAATTAGATTTACATAATTTATTCATCTCATTACTTCTTTAAAATGAAAATTTTATCTAGAACATAGTGTTAAAGCACACTGAGAAAGAGACGAAGCGAAATCCTAAAAATATATGTTCATAGCATGTTGACCCGTATCTTCATAACGCACACATAGCTATCAAGAGAAAAATACTATAGCATTCGAAAATTTAGACGGTTGAATACGATCGGCATCTTCTTGAATGTGGCTGAAATGTAACCTATGAAGACCATGACATACCATCTTTAAATACTTTTCCCAAATCAGATTTTAGTAGGCTTTCTTACCATCTACATAGAATACGCCAGTGAGTCAACTCAAAACATACTGAAATGATTCAGCATGACCTCACGGGGCAATCAGTTAGTTTCAAAGCATTTTAAACTTTACTCGTAATCCTTTCCAGCCATTCAAAGGATACTTACTTACAATGTATTTTACTAATGAATTTAAATTTTAAAATGCTTTGAAACTGAATCAGGTCACCTCGTTCCAGCCATGCCATTTAGGTGTGTTTTGAGCCTAACCGCACCAATAAGCTTGGAATATTCCTACATTTCCTACAGCCAACTAATACGATTACACTGTCAAACCAAACAATACGAGGATTTCAGTTTTCCCCCGAACATTATCGTTCTAAAACAGGCCTACAGATGTCTCCCAACGCACGTTCAGAACCACAATAGGGTAATAATTTGTAACACGCCGACAATATGGCGACTAGATACGTATTTAACCCTACTAAGTCTGACTCATTCTGACCTATTTCTAGGTCTTTGACCTGATACATGGCAGTGTAAATAGCCTTGAAACCTCTTGAAGTAGTAACAAGATACTTCCTCTATTGGTTGAAAAAACTTTACTGATTGTACGTAAGTACTTTAAGCCTTAGTTGTATTGTTCGATACTTTGATGTGTGTTTCTATGGGGAGGTTCTATGTTCGACTTCTTGTATGTTTTTTTTTTTTTTTTTTTATGTATGTTCACCGATATCTCCGCCAATTGTGGACCGATTTTGAAAATTCTTTTTTTGTTTGAAAGAGCATGTTGCGAAATTCGTCCCATTTTAATTTGTTAAAGATCTGATGAAGAACTTCGGAGATATACAACAGAACTCTTCAATAAATAACGGCAAATCATTCGAGATTGCTTCAATCGCATGTCTGTTTATTGTTTATACCATTTCATAACATAACATCACGCCAGTATACTGAAAGGGGTACGCAGAACTAATTTCACGGGTTATGTTCAACTTTTTTTTTTTTTTCGTGTAATCCGTTCTGGCGTAATAGGTACTTACTAAACAACTTGCCTATTAGGTAGGTAAAATTAAAAAGGGAAATATAAAAAACTTTTCTGCAAAAAAATACAACCGACTTCCAAATGAAAAACTACAAAGTGAAAAATAACTTTATTTTTGGAAGTCGGTGTCCATATCGCAAATAATTGGTATCTACGAAAGACACCGACTTCCAAAAATAAAGTTATTTTTCACTTTGTAGTTTTTCATTTGGAAGTCGGTAGTATTTTTTTGCAAAAAAGTTTTTTATCTAGGAATATTATTAACTATCTGCCTCCGCGGCTTTATCCACGTCAAATTAGTACTTAATCCTTTTAATGTTATAATTAATATAAATTAATTGCATTAGCTTACAGCTGTTAGCGCTAAACATTTTGCTTCATACAATCATTTTGTTCTCCTGGTAGTTTTTTAGTCTTTATTTACTACACATGAAACCAGTCACTGAAATACGTACCTCTTTTCATCATCATGATCATCATTTCAACCAAAAGACGCCCACTGCTGGACATAGACATCCCCCAGGCGTCGCCACAATGACCGATCCCGTGCGTCTTACATCCAGCGCATACCCGCAACCTTAACCATGTCATCAATCCACCTAGTGGGAAGCCTTCCAACGCATCGTCTTCCGGTTCGCGGTCGCCATTCCAGAATTTTTCGGCCCCATCGGCCATCTGTTCTGCGAGCAATGTGTCCTGCCCACTGCCACTTAAGTTTCGCAATTCTTCGGGCTATGTTGGTAACTTTGGTTCTCCTGCGGATATCCTCACGTACCTCTTTTATAAAATTAAATTCTCCTGGTATTTTAGTGGTACTCCAAAAATTCCGTGGTAGGATCATCCTACCACGGATTTTCACATAATTTTTCTGTTCTCCTGGTACTTTTGTATGTAAGTACTTAAGCAAATCGGACAAATTTGGATACATCATTTAAAATTATGAAATATTTTTAGAATAGAATAGAATATACTTTATTGTACACCATAAAATTATAGACATTTACAAGAAAAACTATTATTTATGAACTGATTGGAACAAAACTAATACAAAATTTTAAGTGAAGCTTATTTCAATACAGTAGTGAAAACCGCACCCAAATGAGTAAGATTAGCGCACACAAACGCACAGACAAACAGACAGTGATCAGTTACATGTTTATTATATGTATAGATGTGCACGTTAGTAAAGATGATTGTTTTTATATTTATTAAAATCATAACATAACATTGTTTAAGAAACATGCTATTTATTCAAATTCTGGAAACATTTCAAATTAACATAAAATATTATTTATCTCAAAATCCATGGGTACCTATAATTTTTTTCGTATATGTTACATTAAACCGTCCTGTCAGGAATACGTCGAGTTAGCAGTAACCCTGTATTTTAGGCAAGGCCAATACATTTTTTTAAATATCATCAGAATCAATAAAAAAGTCAGGTCGTATCGTTAAAATTTAACGTTAAAAGCACAAATTGAAAGGGGCGTTTATTTTTCACAAGTGTTTTTCTATGGCAACTTAGAAAACTGATAATCGGGCTAGACTGAAAGCAAAAATTAATTATACAAGTACCCAAATATAATTTTGTATAAATAGAAGTTTATTTTAGGCGCTCGTGGCTAAATAATTTTAAACATTTATAATACTAGCTTCTACCAGCGGCTTCACTCACGTAAACGTCGAAAATTAACACAAAAAAACGTATTCCCGAATAAAAAGTATTATATGTGATATGCCTGACTATAATCTATCTGTGTGCCAAATTTCATTCAGATCCGTTCACCCGTTTGAGCATAAAGAAGTAACAAACACAGACTCACAAACTTTCGCCTTTATAAAATTAGTGTGATGTGATTAGTTGGATTAGTATCGATTAGTTATGTGTTAGGAACCCCTCTTTTCTTTGTCTTCACAGAAAACTCCTCCTCCTTGTTCGATTCCCCAATGTTAGGAGTGGTGAACACGTCATGGTTACAAAGTTTTAGCTTTGATGATGTTTAGCCACCTGCTCCTATTCTCAGCAACATGCACGGCTTCTGAGGCTTTGATGTTCAACGAAGTTCGGATTTAGTCCGAACTTCGTTTGCGTATAGGACTTCGGCCGTATACCCTTGGGTTTGCCACCTTTAGTGCTAGGAGTGATCAAAAAGTACTGAGAACGACATACTCCTTGGTAAAACAAAAAAAATACTGGCAAGCATAGCTCAGATACATATTTAATGTAATATTAATAAAGAAAAAAAATCTTCGATTCTCTGTTGTTTTTTTCTGAATGTAGTCATTTATTTTGTTCGTGTCGGAACGTGTTCTCGGAAATAGAGAAAACGAAGTGCGAGCCGTTATTAAATACCTCTGTTTAAAAAAGTTAACGACGCAAGAGATTCATTGTGATTTGGAGGCAACATTAAGAGAGTCTGCTCCGCCGTATTCCACTGTCGCAAGGTGGGCTTCTCAATTTCGAGTAGGGAGAACGAGCACGGAAGACGAACATCGATGTTCGTCTTGGGTGACGGCCGTCCATCGACGTCAGTCACCCAAGAAAATGTTGCGAAAGTCGAGAAAATTATATTGAGCGATCGAAGAGTTTCCTATACTTGATTCAAGAAACGGGCATTTCATATGGAAGAATTCATTCCATATTGAAACAATCTTTGAATATGAGAAAAGTCTCCGCAAGATGGGTGCCGAGAATGTTAACTGACAGTCAGAAACAAAATCGACTTGACATTTCGAAGAATAGAATATAGGAAACTTTTTGTCTCGTTTCGTAACAATGGACGAAACATGGGTCCATCATTTTGATCCCGAAACAAAACAGCAATCTTCGCAATGAAAATGGCCATCATCACCGACCCCGAAGAAGTTTCGTGTCGTGGCATCGGCTGGGAAGGTTATGGCTTCAATATTTTGGGACTCAGAAGGGATATTGTTGATTGATTACTTGGAGCGTGGAACCACTATAACAGGCCAATATTATGCAGCTTTAATTCCCAAGTTGAGGAATGCCATCAAAGAGAAACTCACTACTTTTTGATCCCTCCTCTTAAGTTGTCACCAGGTTTACGGCAATATGGCCATAGAAGTCAAATATCTTGTGGAGACACACATTTGATAATCTTGGCCTTTCTGACCGACTTCCCAAATAGGAGGAAGTTATCAATTCGTCTGTATTTTTTTTTTATCTGTGACCTCAGAACTTTTTACTAGGTAAACCGATTTTGATGATCCTTTTTTTGTTTGAAAGCTGGTGCTTGTCATGTGGTCCCAGTCCATATAAATTCATCAAGATCTGATTTAGAATTTCGGAAATATACAACAGAACTCTTTAATAAATGACGGCAAATCACTCGGGATAGCTGCAGTCGCATGTCTGTTTATTGTTTACATCATTTCATAACATAATAACATCACACGAGTACGCAGGTGTGAACAGTTCACCCTGGTATACTCATATTACATCGGTTATGTTCAAGTTTCATGTTATTGGCTTTATCTATTCTGGCATCACTTTGGGCATTATAGGTATCTAACTATAGAACCTAAAAATAAAAAAAACATTTTTACAAAAAAATACAACTGACTTACAAATAAAACACTACAATGTGAAAAATTACTTCAATTTCGGCAGTCGATGTCAAAAAACGAAGAAACGGAAACTGTTATTTCTATGTGCCGTCCTTGAGAAACGCAGCATATTTCTGTAACACCACATTTCAAAAGCCTCGATGCTGCGATCAGAAAACTTACAGCACAAAAACAAAGCTAAAATAAAGATTGTTTACAAGAGGAATCCGATTAGCACTGCCAATAAGGATCAATTTACTTGTAACTACATCTTTCGGAGTTTATTTTGAAACGAGTTAAAAGCTTTGTCGGATTAACTAGGTTACTAGGCTGGTACAGTCACACACATAAACATGTAACCACGAACTATTTCTGCTTGCTGTCTCATCTGAAAACACGTGCGAAAGAGATAGATGCTGTGATGAGCTGTAAGAAGCTAGTTCGCGTACGAATTAGCAGTTTTGCAAATTTGTATCGAAATGTATGATGATTGAGGACGAAAACGACCGCGCCAAATTTTATAATCAGACCTTTGGGAGTCTAGATATCACAAAAAAACGACTAAATGTATATTTTCATAGTAACATTATTTGCATTGTTGAATTACTAATCTATCAATGTATGGAGGCCGTTTTGCAATTTTCCTTCTTCTTATGGTATTTATTTCCGCCCAAAGATGCGTTAAAATTATTGTTGAAATATGGAACTTTTGACGCTCATAACTTTCAATATTTTTTTTCTTTTTTTGTTTCCATACAGAGCTAGATATTGATGAGACAAATTGATATATTTTTTTTATTTTGAACGTAGGTACTTCGTCAAATAGTGAAGTAATCGCCAGACTATGTTTGTATGAAAGAAAAATCGACTAGTGTAACCTTAAGTAGTGATAGCAATATTATGGTGGTATGGACCTTAAATTAATAAGTAATTCCGAAACCAAAGCATCATCAAACAGAGGGTAAATTATTGCATTTTAAGTAATGTTTGAATTCTAATTTCGGCCTCAATCTGTCAAATGACAGATGACAGAAAAGTTTGCTTAAATTAAAAGATAAAAAAACCTAATATTAATAGTTTAGACTACAGCTTTCCTAGTTATAAAAATTGCCCTAAAATCAAAATCAACGACGATATAAATTTTCTTAGTAAGCAAAGATTTATTGCGACCACATTGCGACGCTACTGCGTACTCCGCAAATCTATGCAAAACTGTTCAACTTTAGCAAAGTAAATACATCTCTATGGTTTAAACACTGCGCAGTTACTCGCAAACTAGTCAGTAAGTGGAAATGTAGTCTGCATTAAATGTTATTTGTTCCTTTTTACATAAACTCCAAAAGATTCTTCAGAAAATAAAAACCAGCCAGGTGCGAGTCGGACCTTGTGCATTTAGGTTTCCGTACCAATAGATTGGTATTTGTAGGTAAAATACACGTTATAATAAATATTATCACCAAATAAAAAGTTCATAGGTCAATAGGAATTTAAAAAAATCGTCGGACAAAATGTGTAACAGACAACGGACAGACAGACAGACGGACGCTTGAGTGAAAGCGTCCATTGGGTACGGAACCCTAATCATTTATTTATTTTGTATTTATTAAAATACAAGTTTGTAAAATCGTAACTTAAGAAATATGAACCATACTTACTTACTTACTACTATCTTTACTTTAGTTATACTTATACTTAACTTAACTACCCCACAAAACCGTTTACACGGTTTGTCTGTGGGAATGGAAAAAACACTTAATGTTCACTTAATAAACTTATAAAATAACTAACAATAATATATTATCTTATTTATGAAAAGTTAATAAAGAAACCATCTTATCTTATATCACATGACCGAAAGGTCTTCAAAAGGTCATCTTATAAAACTACTTAATTACTTATTTGCTAACACTCCCCCTACAATCTGCAAGCACTTCCTAAGAACATCATTTACAAACGCCTGAAAAAGAACTGCTTAAGACGACGACTAACGCCAACGACCTTGAGGGAACAAAACGCGCACACGTTTCACACCCGCGGGACCCAAAATTTAGTAGTTTTTTGTACTTTCCTTATTATTCTATGACATTAAAAAAAAAACTTCAGATCAAAATGTAGATAATAAAATTGTCTTTGAGATGCTGTCGATTTAATTAAAATACGCTTAGCGGTTTTGGTGTGATTGTCGTGTTTTTGTCCGTTTTAGATATAACTTTACAAATTAATTACACTATGTTATACGAATAAAACTCAAATTTTGCTCAGATCAAATTATTAAGTAAATGGTCTGATATAACATATATTTTTCCAAAAAATTATGACGAGCCGTTTAGACGTGATTCTCATTTTAAAATCAGCTACTCAAGGGAATCGGCGCCTTAAATGATTTGGCAAATTTACCTTTTATTTCCTGACTTATCAGTAGTAATGGTGATATGGATATAATTTTTTATTATTCTTTTTTTTCTAAGTATAAACGGATGTCACTGTTTAAACGTTTGCCCATACAACAATGGGCTGAGAAAAGAATGGCAAAAACCTAATAATACAGGCATATAAATCAAATACGACATTCTCAGACACTTATCCCAATCTATTTTGAGTCGGCAAAATGCCTTCTTCCGTATATCCCACCCGCACAAAGCGCTTTGCGAATGAAGTCGGTGTCTTTGGTGGGTACCATTTTTTTGCGGAAGGTACCAATAATGCCAGAATAGATTACCTGAATATCATGAAACTTAACATAACCGGTGAAATGATAGTGTACCAAGGTGAACTGTACACATCTGCGTACCCCTTTAGAGCGTAAATCGGTCCACAATTGACGGAGATATCGGTGAACATACATAAAAAAAAAACAAGAAGTCGAACATAGAACCTCCTCCTTTTTGGTAAGTCGGTTAAAAAGTAAAAACCCTTCTGTTTGTCACCTCAGTAGACACGATATCGAGGCTTACACAAAAGAAAAGATTTTAAATCCTATTACTCCATTTAATTTAGCTTGTAACCCTCCTGATGAAATAAACAAAGATGGATCCAATGACACTTCTACAGATTATGCTTCGCCCGTATTTTCCAGTTAAGTTCTCAAGAACCCAGATTACAATTCAAATAAGGGTTTACTGCCTCGGGTTACAGCTAAGGACAATGACTCCATCAAAGGTTACGTCTCTCTAAATTAAACTGCGTTTATTTTTTTGCGTAATCTCCTCAAATAATTTGAGATTTGCAAGTCTAAAGTTGCTTGAGAAAAGTCGGTGTAGCTAGGGCTACCAGAAGCTTTAAGGTTGTAGCCTACATACACGACACCGCTCCCACCCGGAAAAATAATGTACATTGAAATGTGAGCTTCAGAGCGTCCTCTGTAGACATACTTTACATTGAAAACGCAAATTAGCAGACATCTCGCTGTAAGCGAGCTTACCGCCATCATACAACTCGATAGTTGACGTCTCGCTTACCACATGCTTACCACGCGCTTCAACCGGGTGACCCGCATGGTGTACGCACGCAAACAACTCGCTTGAAGCACATTGCTAGCTTGACGAAAAAGGTAGAGGTTAGGCGAAAGCGATCGGAGCGGGGACAGCTAGTTGACTGCTAGCTGTAAGCGCGTGGACAGCTGGTTACCTTCTAGCTTTCGGTGCGTGGACAACGCGCAGTCACGGCGTAGCATGGAACGCATCATATAAAATGTTCGTAAAGTTTTGAATCCGTGCCTCGGACGAGCTCGCGCCCGCTACGGTCTAGCATAAATCATCCTTAAGGCGGTGTTGTGCGGGAGCGGTATTGTAGCGGTTGAGCTACGACCTTTAGACAAGTGTCAGCGATGACGATGGCATTTCGCATGCCAAATGTAAGATTGATCACGAGATATGATGATGATGATGTTGACAATTTTGGTCGTCATCATCATCATATCTGTCGAAAGACGTCCACTGCTGGACATAGGCCTCCCCCAAGCACCTAAGCGCCCCACGTCCAAAGCGTCACCACATTGACCGGTCCCGAGCGTCTCGCATCCAGCGGATCCCCGCAACCTTCACCAGGTCATCGTTCCATCTGGTGGGAGACCTTCCAACGCAACGTCTTCCGGTTCGCGGTCGCCACTCCAGAACTTTTCTGCTCCATCGGCCATCCGTTCTGCGAGCAATGTGCCCTGCCCACTGCCACTTAAGTTTGGCATTTCTTCGGGCTATGTATTTTATGGACATTTCTATAGGCCTTGACAATCCCGTACATTTTAGACTTTTTCCTATCATTATCGCGACGCTTTTGTTGCTAGAATATCACTTGCCTAGACTAAAGGCCCTTGGTAACCCCAGACGTAATCATCTTTTTATTTTGGAAGCAAAATATTCAAAAGGCAGTGCTGTCTCTCCATTTTGATGTTAAAAGGGACAGGGCAGATAGGGGGTAAGCATTGAATGGTTTATTATTTATTAACATAATTTGTATAACATTTTATTAGGCTGGCTGCCTGTTTTATTTGAGTGGCAGGAAAGGTGATCAAAGGTTCTTTCCCTTAGGAGATAATTAATGAGTTCTTTTTTATCTAAATAATATTATAACAAAGAGGTAAGGTGAGAGGGGGTGGTGAGGTTTGTTTTTGTAATGAAAATCCGGTTACGAAAATTCTGATGCTGAGTGTCATACTGCCAGCTTAACGATTGATAAATGAACGTTAAGAACTTTTCAAAGTCTACATTATCATGGGAACTTGTCAAACTTAGCATTATAATGGAGTTTGAGTAGTTTTTAACTTCAAATTCTCAGGCCTATATTTGAAAAATAGGCAAATATTAGCAAGAAGCAATTTGTTCTAAGTACAATTACATCTTTTACCTACAGGGTGATAAGCTTAAAACAACTAAATCATTTAAACATAATATTTATTTAAAGTCAATTACTAGTCCCGTTTATACAAAACCGTATAGGTTTCCAAACAGTCAAAAACCAGAAATAAATATGCCTAGCCTATTCCCAACTATATTGGGGTCGGCTTCCAGACTAACCGGATTCAGCTGAGTACCAGTGTTTTACATGGAGCGACTGCCTATCTGACCTCCACAACCCAGTAACTGGGTAACACGGTACTCATTGGAAAGACTGGTGTCAGATCTCAAGCTTCTGAGTACCCGTAACGACTCAAAGATCTTCAAATTACAGCCGGTACCCACGGCTTAACGTGCTTGCAGAGGCACGGAGAAAATTTGGTATTTTGAAATGGTCACCCATCCACGGACTGACCTCGTCAAGCGTTGCTTAACCTTGATGATCGACCAGTGCGTCTGTTATTATTTAACCACGAGCTCCTCCGAAATAAATAAGCAAATTAAACAAATGTTACAAAATCATATCATAGAGGAAGCTCAAAGCTAATGGTCTAGTCCTATTTATTCATGCCCAAAAAATCAAATGACGTTAGCAAAAAATGGAGATTAGTAATAGATTACCGTAAATTAAATGAAGTTATACAGGATTACAAATTCCCATTACCGAAGAAAGTTCGTCTTTGTACTAGTGATTACCAATAATTGGCAACAACAGGCCCACCTGTTGTTCGTGACACTCACTTGGCGCTATTTGCTTAATTCGTTATAACGCAGTATCGCCCGAATCGCGCGCAACGCAAATTCTAAAATAAAGCAAGAAGCAGGGAGCGCCGGGCGGGCGCGGCGACACGCGCTTTACGTATTATACCTACGCTATTTTACTTTGTGCTTTTTAGTGTAAACAGTGATAGGAGACGTAATAATATTGACAAAGTATAATTGTGTAAGTAAGGACGATTGATTGAGAGATTGTTTAATGTTTTGTTTTTGTGGTTTAATATGTCAGTGGGTCGTCTTAGGGGCGGAGATTAAGGAGTTGGAGTAAACGCTTAGGGGCACTATGATTAGCAAAGAAAACCATATTTTTTTTTTGAACTTAGTCAAATTTTCGAAGATTTTTTATTAACAAATTTTGTCCATTTTGTTTTGGCCAACTTTTTAATCTTGTCCATAGAAGCTATTTAAGCTCTGAGACACATGGTCCTATGACACACCGTTTCCGAATTATGGTCTCCGAATTTTATTTTATTTTGTATAAAACGATCTAAATTTCCAAAATGGTAGTATAGTATTCATGTTGGGATGCTGCTAGCATGGCGGTAACACACGGGGGGCAAAATTTTGGTTATTTTTTGCCTAGGACACACCGTTTTCGAGATATTCGGATATAACAATTCGGAGGCCTATAATTCGGAAATAGTGCGTCGTAGGGCTATGCTTTTCAGAACCTAAATGATTTCTATGGAAGTTAACCCGATACGGCAATAAAATTTGAAATTTCCGAAAAAAAATAATACGATATCTTTTCGAAGTCCTCGCGCCATAATGCCGCTTAGGGCCCTAAGGCTACACTGCAACCGTGTAATGTTTTGTTTTATGTGTATATAGTGGACGAAAATGACTAAAAGAAATAGTGAATTACCAATATGGAACTTTAGGTAGTGACGTAGATCTGAAAGTATGAAGGAAAGTTCATTGTTTATTTTTTACTGCTCCATTTTATCGTAATAAATTCATAAAAAACGAATCCAACGAGTCCAACGCTAGGGTAGGAGATGCGAGTTAACAGTCACCGCGCTTGCTCTATTCGTGTCCGCCCCGCACCCGTGCGTTATAAAAAAGCGCGTTATAATAAAGCCTGTAAAATAACGCGCTTAAAATATAAAGCTTATAGCACTAAGCAAGTTATTGACATATAGCAACTTTGAACACTACTAAGTAGTGTCCTTAATGCGCACTCATCTTCTTCTTAGCGTGTCGAAGGCAAATACAATTCTTAAAAGTTATGTTTTATGCCCAATATTAAACTACAGCAACACCATTTGCCGAAGCAGCCATAAGGTTCTTACATGAACAGGTAACAAGGTATGCAGTATGCGGAGACGCCGCTCAAACTCTGGGAAAACCGTACCATCCAAGAATCACAACCCCCCATAGGTGGTACTCTTATTTCGCCAGTAATGTTAAAGACTATGTTGGGCGAGCCTAGTGATCAACACATAAGACAGTGGTCAAGCTAGTGCTTTTTTATGAATCTACAAAGTAGCGTTTATGTCATTAGATTTGGATGGTATTTAAAAGTACTTAAATTTATTCCCATTTCATTTACCTAATTTTGCCTGTGTTCCACCAAATATACTGAATGTGCACCAAAATATGTTCATTAAAATATGTCATAAAGAGCATCTATTTAACAACTGTTGCAAATTTGTAAAAATAGAAATACACCTAATTTTAAAAACAAGCATTTATTTTTTTAGTTAAGTTTAGTTTTAGTTTTCGAATAAGTCGACGTAGCCCCGCTGCGCGGGGCTCCTATTTCTGTCTGCAGGGTCAAAAGCAGTCAAAAGTAACCTGTGTCGGGGTGCCCTAAGTTCCCGAGCTCGCTTCGCTCGCTCTTGGACTGATTCTTTGACCATAATTTATTCGTAGATCAACTAATATTTGGTGCACGATCAGTATTTTTCGGGGAAGAATAAAATAGTTATTATTACAATAGAATATTTGCAGCGCACTACAATAAAAAAGTGTTATATCTTGGTGTTAATTTGGAATTTGTTTGATGCAACATATTTTGTTGGCCGAGTAGTTTAATTATAGTAAAACAATTAAACGGGTTTAAGATCAATATTTTAGAAATGCATACATAGATGTACCTTTAGATTTTTGGTGAACACAAAAATATTATCCATTAGATTTCAACTCTTGATTGAACAAACTGTTAATTTGCCCAAGTCAACATTTCCCGTAACTTCCCTTTTTGTATTTGCACAAAAAGTTGTTAATCTCGACGTAAAATGTATGTTATTGAATCACGAAGAGTTTGTGACCGCAGGAACTTTGCTATTAAATTGTCTAGCTCTGACATATAAGTGGTTATACTAAGTAAATTGTTATTAAAACAGTTGTTTGCTCAAAACATTGTAGTCAGGGGTTGTTTACATTCAAAGTTAGTGAATATAAATGAGACAAACAGAGAGAGATCTTACGAGATATTACGAACAAGTGTTAAAGAAGACTATATAAATCTGCAGACTGAATTTTATTAACCTATATTTTCTTCGTCTTAAAGTCTCATTCTGTTACGTTTTTTCTCATATTAAAAGAGTTACACGCATGCTCCTTATAAAAATCTGACAACAAGTCTTGCTAGGATTTATCATATTTCCCAGTTACTGGGTTGTGGAAATGAATAAAGAGTCACTATATTTACAATATATGGGCCTTATCAGAAAGCTTAAAGTCACCCGAAGGGCAATGGAGAGGGCTTTGCTTGGATTTTCTTTGCGTGATCACGTCAAAAATGATGATATGCGCAGGAGAATCAAAGTTACCGACATAGCCAGAAGAATTGCCAAACTTAAGTGGCAGTGGGCAGGGCACATTGCTCGCAGAACGGATGGCCGATGGGCCGAAAAGTTCTGGAATGGCGACCGCGAACTGGAAGACGATACGTTGGAAGGCCTCCCGCTAGGTGGACCGATGACCAGTGGCGGCTGGTGGATCATAGAAGTAGTAGTTCACCAACCAACTCGTTATATATTCGAATTCGGATTTCGAGGTTTAGTTAAATTCACAGGAGCCTATGTAAATCGGCAAACCATCTCGCTAGCGACTTTTAATTCGACGCCAACGCCATCTAGTTACGTCGTTGTACAACTTGACCAAAATTCATTTTGTGGTCTGATAAGCGACTATTGATCATTATCAAGTTGTATTTTACTTTTCACTTAGTATTTTTATATTTTATAAATTAAATCGATACGCCGATTTTTTTCCGCAGCGGAATGTTCGCTCACCTTTTTTATTATTTGGTATTGACTGAATATATTTTTTTTCAATGATGACTACAGAAAGTGCATTTAACCTGTCCTGGGACATGGTGTTTCTGAGTAACGTTTTAATTCAATTTAGTGTCGAAATCTCACACACAGTCACACACTGTCCCACAACTCAGAAGTAAAATAAATAAAAATAGAAATTAAAATATAGAAATAACTAAAAGCCGCGATTAACTGCAAAATTGCAAGCAGTGTACTGTGTCTAAAAAGTAAACAAACCCCGCGCCCGCCTCACTTCCCACCTGCGTAATGTTGGTACTCGACCCAAAGGTAAATTTCGTTCGTCAAACCTCGCCCGCTCTCGGTAATCTTCGGTTCGCTGGGGCGGCGCACGAGAGTGGTCATATTTTGCCGTACATTTTCTATTGAACTATCTCTGTCTCACGCGCCAGGCGTTTTCGCTCGGATCTCATAGAAGTTGTACTGCACTCGGAATATTTTTTTACAGCAATATACGTCTTATTACTTTAGCAAAGAGCTTAAATTGGCTCGTCATAATTTCGTTAATATTGAATAGATCGTTAATCAGATATTATTAAACATTTTCATTTTTTTTCTTAACCTATTAAAATCTGGCAGTTCAGCGCACGAGTGAACTTAAAGTACAGCCGCCTCTGCCGATGACCTGGTTAAGGTTGCGGGAAGGCGCTGGATGCGAGACGCACGGGATCGGTCAATGTGGCGACGCTTGGGGGAGGCCTATGTCCAGCAATGGACGACTTTCGGCTGAAATGATGATGATGATATTTACAATACTGGTACTCATCTAGACTGGAAGGCATCCGGTTACACTGGAAGCCAAACCCAAAGTAGTTTGGAAGAGATTGAAAACTTTTCTCCTTATAACAGAATCTAAACAAAACTTTCTTCTATGTTTTTGAATACATATTTACTTACTAAGATCTCTTAATAAATTCAAGCCCCATAGGATTGGCACTCTGTATAGGTACAGTGGACAGTAAGACATATTGTTTAAACGTCGATATTGTTGACCGTCTCGCGTCCTTCTTACTTTTTCGTTCGCTGGCTGGTTTGATTTCTAATTTAGGAAAGTTCCATCAGGTTTCTTTCCGTACAGAACTTTTTAGGTTAAGAGCAGCCAACCCGTCATACTTTTCATACAATTGCTCGTACGTGATTATGCCGTTGTAATACATCTCTCTTTGATTTTTTTGAACTAATCGATATTGTGCACTGTATCTATGAGAACATGAAATAAAAAATTGGAGAAAACATTAAATATGATATTCCAAAATCTTTGTGCAAATTCTACCTGAACTTTGGCCGTTCATAATTTACTCATTAATTGTGAAAGTAAAGAAAACATCTTGTATAATTGTGAAAGTAAAGAAGACAAATATCTATTTTGCAAACTTGCAAGGCTTATTCACAAATAACACACAAATATTTCCTGGAACGAGTTTTTTTGAAGTTTTATGCAATTTTCAAACACCATTATTCAATGTTTTTTTTGAAAGTTTTATGAAATTTTCGAACACCATTTATCACTTTCTCATTTTTGGCTTTGCCTCTTTATGAAACACTAGCTGACCCCCGCGGCTTTGCTCCCGTCACAATTATAGCCTATGTTACTCGGGAATAATGTAGCTTTCCATCGGTGAAAGAATTTTTAAAATCGGTCCAATATTTTCGGAGCCTATTCGGAACAAACAAACAAAAATATCTTTCCTCTTTATAATATTGGTATAGATTGCGCTGGATGAAGCGACAAGCTCGCGTTGTCGATAGACGGACCGGGGAGGGTCCTCTAAAGACCAATAGATTCAGCCTCAATCCTCCTCCTCCTCGCGTCGATTCCCCAATGCTGGGGATCGTGACCACATCATGGTTTTAAAACTTTCTCTTTGATGATATTTGTCCACCTTCTTCTATTCTTCTGAGGCTTTGATGTTCAGCGAGGTTCGAGGATTTAGTCTGATTCAGCGTAGGACTTCTGTCTCTAGGCCGTTTATCCTTGACTTTGCGAGTGACAATTACCTTTAGTAAGTTGTCACCAGGTTTACGGGCAATATGGCCATAGAAGTGAAATATCTTGCGGAGGCACACATTCAACAATCTAGGTCTTTTTTCATTTTTGAGGTCCTGCAATATCGAGATGTTCGTACTGGGCGCCGTCCACGAGATACGCAGCATCTTCCTGTAACACCACATTTCAAAAGCCTCAATGCGTTTGTGATCAGTGGCTTTAAGAGTCCAGTCTTCAACCTCAATCACGTTATCACAATTCGCACCCTGACGTTGCCCACTGCTGGATATAGGCCTGTCTTGTCTTGTGCCAATTACGTACATGAGACTTAAAAATAACTAGCAAAAGATGAGTGATAATTATGGATACAGATCTCTCTGCTAACCTCTTTGTAAAATACTGGCGCAATATTTCACTATGCCAAAATGAATATTCACTTCATCCCTTTTACATCTACATAAAGAACACACAAACAACTCGTCGTAAATTAAATTCCTAGCAAATAACAATATGTCGTCCTGTATCAAAGCGGACGTGACGTAACTGGGCCGACGTGAAACTCAAATTAAGTTGTCGTAGGCCAGGTCTGTGCGCCACATCCTTCACGTTTTATACAGAACGTGACTAGGATATGAAATAGTGACAACTCTTCCATCAAATTTATTGAACTTTCGTACAGAGTTGAGATTTAGTTAGGTATTTTATGACAGGTGCAGGCACTAAATGTTGAGTTAGCTTTTCGGTATGAGCATGCTGAGAATAATATAATACATCATGTTCTCTTCTATTATTTTCATAATTTTGTGATTATTGATGTAGTGGGGCCGTTTTTTCGGTGTGCTGTTACGAGATGCACGGGACCGGGCAATGTGGCGACGCTTGGGGGAGACCTATGTCCAGCAGTGGACGTCTTTCGGCTGATATGATGATGATGATGTAGTGGTGTGTCTGTTTGTAAATCTTTTAATTTTTTTACTGATATCAAAAAAAGGAGGTAATCAATTCAACGCGATGTCTATACTAATTACTATATATAATATTATAAAGAGGAAAGACTTGTATTTTTGTATATAAAAAATAAACTTAAACTACTGGACTGATTTCAAAAATTCTTTCACCTGTGAGAAGCTACACTATCCCCGGGTGACATAGGCTAACATTAACATCAGCGCAGCCTTCTTGCAGAGCTACTTCATCGTGACGTCATCATCACTTCCTCAAGCTTTCGAGCAGCGAGTCACACAGCCAGCCAAAACCCACGGCATCTATGGGGGTATACTGACCACCAGCATGCAGCGGACGCGCATTCGTGGTCACCACCTGGTCAATCCCCAGCCTCTTTCATCACCGCTCCGACCCACTGGAGCCATCAACACTGTCCCGACTCACTGGGACATCATCACCGCTCCGACCCACTGGAGCCAGCAACTCTATCCCGACTCACTGGGATATCATCACCCCGACTCACTGGGGCTCAACCGCATACAGTTCCGACTCACCGCGAACTCTGCGCTTCCGGTTCCGACTCCAGGGAACCAACGTTCCACTGGCCAGGCTCGCATCACAAGATATACGGGCGACTCAACCTGCTATCGACCTCCGGTCTCCGGAGGGGAGTGATGTAGCGGCACCGACGCCGCCACTAACGAACTAATGACATGACGTCACACAAATCCTGCATCGCGCAAGCAAAGTTTTCGGCGCGATTAGAACACATACAACAGTCCGACAACAACCGCTGGGCAGTTGCCCGGACCAGACACAACACCCATTTGGTCGGAGGATCCTCCCTTTTCTATGGAGGTTTGTGGGACTTTACACCCTGTCCATATGCTCCCAAACTGTTGAAAAACGATAAAAACGAGTACCAAAGACACCGACTGCCGAAACAAATAATATTATTTATTTTAGCAAATTTTCGTGTTTTACTTCAGAAGTCATATTTTTTTGTAAAAAGTGTTTCTATCCTTTTTTTTTCATAAAGAGACATTGCTTCAGATAACTTGTTGCAGTGTGTGTCGACTACGTCTACTGTACGACGGTTGTGTGGGGAACATACGGAACGCATGGAGCACCTTCTGTGCACATGTGATGTACTGGCTGGTAAGCGAATGAGTCTCCTAGGGTTTGGATATCCAAAACCAGAAGACTCTCTCAGGATCTGTAGGCTCATATTTTCTAGTCACGTTGTAAAACTCATGAAAAGAGTTTTCAACGAGATTGGGGAGGAGTAAGTTATCTAGGGGACCACAATAGATCCCAATGGGTCGTAGTGTCCGAGTTATTTCTCGGCCCCTCCACAATATAAGAGAATATAAGATAAGTGTGTCGACTATCACCTTCGCTGACATTAAATACCACTTGTCTAGAGCCTCTAGACACGTGACGTATAAAACGTGAAGGAGATGACGCAATAGAGCTTACCTGCGACAACTCAATTTGAGTTACTATCGTACAAGCTTATCTAAGACGTCTGCAAAGTTTATTCGGCTTATTATATTTGACCTTGAAAATCTATTGGGAAACACAGAGGTCAAGAAGTTCCCTTAAAGCTGGGCTTCTATGCAGAAAGCCTACTCAAAAATAGAGTAAAAGAATAGTAAACATGATACCGCACAATGGTGGCTGTCACAAAATTAAATATTCCCATACTGAAACATAACAAAGCTAACTCAGAATCATACGCAAAATATATAAGAATTTTCTTTTGCTCGCGCTTGTTGCCTTTCTCACCTGATGGTAAGCGACGATGTGGTTGACGGTGAAGCACTACACTCATGACTTAAAAACCCCTACATTGTAGCTATGGAAACACAGACTCCTGTAAGGAATTCTACTCCATAGCTGTACGCATAATAAAAGTATTCTCAAAACGTTTAGTGCGTATGGGTGGGATGTGCATTTGAATTTTTCGCTGGGGGCGCTGGTGTAGTGTGAGGTCTTTAAAATGTCAAATGTCACCGTTTTTTTGTTCTTACCACGAGTTTATTTACTGTTGTGAATATTGCCCAAATATGGGCAGATTAAGATAGTTACAGGTTTTACCAAACACTGCTATAATAGAGTTTTACGTTTCGGATGTTTTTGTCCCCTTTTTTTCGATATAAAAGGCATTTCAGTTCGGCATAAATATGTTATATTATAATAATATAACATGATATATAATTTATATGCAGATACAAACTTTGCTTCCATCTTTCAACTCTTCATGCGCGTAATAAAAACGTTTAACAGCTATATTTGATGACATTACTCACCAGTGGCGGCGACTGGTGAGCATAAAAACGGCAGCTCTCATTCCTTAGATTTAGAACTTCATGAAAAACGTTATCGCAGACAGAATGTCACTTTGTCTAGGACGTAAGGGCAAATTAAATAAGAGAGCACATCTGGAATTCTGAACAAGCGTGACGGGTATCAATATTCAATGACGATTAAACATAGAAAGATTTTCACGCGTCTCGGTTCTTCACGTCTCAGTTCGGGAATCTATTAAATTTTACCTCTGAGTCTGACTTGAACACTCTCAGGTAATAATCTGAGAGTGTTCAAGTCTCGCAAGGAAAGGTGATTTTCAGGGCGTGTGGCCCTTATACGTGTCACGGCTTACTAAATATTAAATGTGCCACGAAACAAAATTAAGCGAGTATACATAACATCATCACGCCTGTTTTCCCCCAAGGATTAGGCAGAGATGCACTTAAAGCGTACCCACATTTCGCAAATTATAATTGTTGAATGTTACCTATGTTTTAAGTCCCATTTAATAGGGGACGATCCTATTCCAGATGCAAAAACCTAACAACACCGCCCGACCCGGGAATCGAAACCATGACCTAGTACACTTACTCATTTCAAAACTCTTCTGCTTCGCAATTTTGATGGCATGGACATTGATCGTCTTCGAGAGGATGCCAGTAACATTGACTGGGCACCGCTGATGACATCATCATCCGTCGATGAACTAGTTCAATTCTTCTACCCTAATTCAGCTTTACGGCAAACATGCACCTATTCGAGCCGTGAAGGTTAAGCATCTTCCAGCGCCATGGTTAACTGAAGAAATTAAACTTTTACTAAATAAAAAAGCAGCGAAATTTAAAATCTTAAAATTAGGCCCAATGACGTAGACAGGGAAAAATACGTGTCAATAAGAAACCACTGCAGTAAGATGTGTAGAAAAAAAACCGCAAATATATCCATAGTAAAGTTCAGAATGGTGATCCAGCTAAGGTCTGGCATTTTCTCAAATTATTAGGCACGGAAGGAAGAATAAAATATTGGAATGCAGATTCTCTTACTATTGAAAATTAGAATCCAGTTCCTTGGTGAGAATTTTTGTATCAATAGTTTATAAGGCATATTCCTTGGAATAAAATTCATTGTTAAAAACCTGTATATAATATAATACTTCTCTGCTCCTAAGAAACGCGATATTTTTGGAACCTTTATTGTAGAATTATACAACAGAGATAAAACAAGAAAGAAAGAAAAATAAGGAAAGAAACAACGACTGCGTTTAAACAAAACAACGGCAAATGCACGAAAGTAATCAAAACTTCAAGAAGTAATATTCTCATTTTACAGAGGGAGGACTCATAAAAGTGGGACAATAAACCCTTACGAGACTATGATACTAGGAAATTGTACGAGTACACAACGCAAGAAAGATAGATATTTTTAGTTTACTACTGTGATTTACAATATAGAAAAGGGGAAATTATTAATCGGGTGACTAACATACTAAGCAAGTAACTATTTATCCGGTTCGAGTAATATATTTTAGGAGATTTTTGTGAGCTGCGGTGTTACATACTTTAATTGTATTTGGGGTTCTATTTTCTATTTTAGCATATTATTCATTCGAAAATAGCACCCACGATACAGGATGAAATTCCTAGTGTGGAGCAACGTTTTTTTTAAAATAAAAAAAGAAGAAAATGTATTCGTGTTTTTAACAAATTAGTCCAAGAGCAAGCGAAGCGAGCTCGGGAACTTAGGGCACCCGACACGGATAGGTTAGGTTCGAAGGGAATGACGGGCGCTGGAGTGAGCGACCAAAGTGAGCGAACTTAGCTCCCGTCGTCTTTGGGTTAGGTTACTTTAGACCCTCCGAACTCCGTCGACCAACTTTTATTTGCAAGTCGCTGTTTTAAACATTTGTATTCGCCCGCTGTTTATCGCTCACTTAATATTTCAGTAAGCCATATTTGGTATATTTTACACCTTAAAATTGAGGTAGGTAGGTATATTTCATTTATAACATCGGAAAACATCGAACCCAACAAAAAATTGAAGACAGGTGACATCCACCAACCCGCACTGTACCCGCGTGGTGGATTAAGGCCCATTCCCTCTTTCATAGAGAGGGCCTGTGTCGCAGCAGTGCGAAAATTAAAAGGCTGATGATAATAATGATTATTCATGTTTCTACTGAAATTGCCTTGTAAACAAATCTTTAACATATTTCTGAAATTACTACAACCAACACTTGATAGCAAAATCAACTCCTAAATTAGCCAAACCCCCAAAATCATACTTGTATTAAAGTAATGTGGTTTTATTCAATTATCTAAATTAAAATTTACATGGTATAAAATACTTAATTAAAAATAACTACCTATATATACACTTAAATAAAAATAAAATAAAACTACGAATAAACGGGCGGGGGTCATAGGGCGTCAATAAATTCGTCCACATCGCTGTCAACGTGAAAAGTGCCCAGAACGCTGGCAGCATTGCCACGTTGGATGGCAATGCTGATTCTCTGGCCAAGAAAAAGCCCAGCCTTCTGGTCACGTGAAGAGTCGACTAACCGTTTGCTTACGTCTCGAAATACTCGAAGAGCACTCGGACCCCATGGACCTAATGTTTCAACCCCAAACGGCTCAAATATATCGCTGATCATCGAGGCGTCATATTTACCTGCGTTGACCAGTTGTTTGGAGTTCCTAAGTGTATACAGGTTGTTGCAAAAAAAACTTTTGATTACGATACTTTTTACAAAGAACTTAAAAATGTTGAATGGACAAAAACAAGAAGTATGAGTTCTCCTAGCGACATTTATTATAAGGTTAGGTTTTATTTATAAATCTTTTGATAATGCAGACAAGTCTGCAAGTAATATTAAAACAAGTAAATTGACTGGTAAGTACTCGAAACGTTTTACTGTACCTTGGATTGATACAAATATTGCCCGGCTTTGTGATAAAAGAGACGAATTATTTAAAGATTGGAAAAATAATTTGAATAATGTAAAAATAAAATTAGAATATAATAAAATTAGAAATAAAATAATAGAAAACAAAAGAAACAAATATTATATACAACATATTAGTGATAATATAAAAAACTTAAAAAAACTTTACAATATTTTAAATCAAATGTTAGGGAGAGTGACCTTGTCACTTGACACTGCCATTCTTAGGGCTTTTGATGCGCAAGGAATTTCTACCAAAACCATTGCTGACAACTTTGCAAATTGTTTTGACAGAGCGGTTAAGGACATAATTCCTAACTGTAATATAAAACTAACAGACCATAAAGCTACACGTATACCTTTGGATTCTAGTATGCTGTTTAAAAAGGCTTCATCCGGCAGTGTTCATAAAATCATAAAACAGTTAAACTCAAGAAAAGCTCCAGGTCCAGACAGTATAAAAGTTTCTGATATTAAAATGATAGGTGACAGTATATCCAACCCTATTGCTGATTTAATTAATCGAAGCATTGAAACGGGTCTATACCCAGATGATCTAAAAGTGGGTTGCATGAGGCCAATCCATAAAAAGGGTAAAAAAAACGATTATTCAAACTATCGTCCAATAACTTTGCTCTCGTCTATTGATAAAATAGTGGAAAAATATGTTTGTGAACAAATTCACGCATTTTACAGGCAGCACGACGTAATTAATCCGTATCAATTTGGTTTTCAGGCCGGCAAAAGCACCACGAACCTCTTGTCAAATTTTACTGATGAAGTCAATCAACACCTAAATGAGAAAAAATATGTTCTTGCTCTCTTTATTGACTTCTCACGTGCTTTTGACACTTTGATTCATAATCAACTAGTTGATAAATTAGACGATTGCGGAATACGTGGTCCATTGCTCAACTGGTGTAAAAGCTATCTTAGAAATCGAACATTTACTGTAAAAATTGACAACATCTGTAGTGAACGCGTGGATATAACTGAGGGAACAGCTCAGGGCTCGGTATTTGGCCCCCTGCATTTTTTGTTGTATGTTAATGATATGAGTAAATGCATAACAAACAGTAAATGCTATCAATTCGCGGATGACACTTGCCTTGTTATTGCCAACGAAAATCCTCAAATAGCATGGGAACTCCTACAACTCGACCTGGATGCTCTAACAATGTGGTGTCACGATGCTGGCCTAGTGCTTAATGCAAGCAAAACCAAACTTTTGGTTATTAAATCTTCCTACGTTAGAAGAATGCCCCTACGGAACATAATAGCCCATGACCATGACTGCTTGCATGCGGTCAATGTGACCAATTGTAACTGTCCTCAAATAGATGTTGTCAATAAACAAACATATCTTGGAGTAGTTATAGACGATAAGTTTACCTGGAGTCATCACATAGAACGTGTTTGCGATAAACTTCGGCAATTTCTTGCTAATATTACAATATTAAAGAACCGTTTGCCCTTCAAGGTGAAGATTATGCTATATTACGCACTGGCTGAATCCTACATCCAGTATGGCCTTAGTAGTTATGGTCGTACCTACAAAACCTATCTTGATAAGATATACAAAATCCAAGTTCAAATTTTAAAAACGGTGGTATCACCCAACATCAGAAATCAATTTCACGACGATATAAGTGGCCTCTTTAAACACTGTAAAGTCTTACCAGTTCATACACAAGTAAATTTTTTATTATTAAAAGAACAATTTTTCAATGAATCTTTAAGAAACATAATTGAACATCCTGTACGCACGCGGGCAATTTCTGAGAATAGGCTTCGTACACAGCGCCGCCAACAACACGTATGGCGAGCGAACTACTTGTTATATTATACCGAGACTTATCAACAGTCTACCCTCAGAAATAAATAATTGTTTAACCGGTTTAAATATCAAATTTAAGCTTAAACAATATTATTTAAATATTATTTAGATAATGCCGAGATGTTTGTAATACCAACTAGGTAAAGACCTAAATAATAATATTTGGGTCTTTGACTAGTTGGAGATGTTATTGGTTGTTGTCGACAATAACGCTTATTATTGTATAGTTTCCGTTATCTCTTTTGCTTACGAAATGATGTAATGATAGTATGTAGTGTGATTTTAGCGTTTTTTTTTTATATATAGCACATAACTTACATAAACATATTGATAGACACATCATAGCACCAGTTTAAACCTTAGTGGTTTTTGGTTGCTATTTAATACTAATAAACTTGTACTCTGTTGTTTAATTGATAAATAAAGGAAAAGAAAATAATAACTTCCAATAAGGTTGTTGTATTTGCGCCGTTTGTGGCTTTCTGCACCAGCAGAAGCTGCTCCAGCGCAGCCCGCCGTGCTAAGAAGATGGGATGGCGCAAGGGTGTCGACACATGTTGCATCCCACACCAAAGGCCTACCCACCTTCCAAGGCATTATGGTCATCCCGTCTGGTCTCTTCCCATCGTGTTATTAAAGTTATAATAAGTATAGCGAAACCGGGTTTCCAAAGATTTTAGGCATTACAGGCAATATTTATTTTTAAACTAGTAAATATATAACAAGGGCGTAGATCCTTACGTCACTATATTCAGACATTGTAAACAGGTTAAGCCGTGAGGTAGGTCGTGAGCGGGACGCATGAAGTCGTACAAATCCGAGCAGACGTGGGTTCCAATCTCGAGTATTAAATTGTTAGACTGGAAAGATATGTGCAGACCCAGTATAGGGACAGTATAGGCTACCAAAAATATAAATATCCTTAGTCAACATACAACCGTGATTAAAAGTAAACTGTGTCTTAATGTAGGTCATGTCCACCGGTGTGCCGATTTTTATACGAATTCTGAAGTAAGGCGTGAAAGGGTAACAAACAGACAGGCAGACAAAGCAAGGTACTTTCGCATTTTTTTAAATATTAGCTTGTGCCAAAGGCTTTGCCCAAGTGAAAGTCGAAAATTAACCTAATACCCGAATAAAAAACATTCTGACAAAAAATGTGTCAAATTTCAATCATTTCATTAGGGTTTGCTTGAAAGGAGAGTCACAAAAATCCATTCATCCATTTATATTTATACACCGTCAATTGTTACGTCACGTACGTCACAATTCATATATAGTAAACAACACAACTAGGACGGGAAACAGGTTAAACCGTGGGTAGGTCGGGACGCATGAAGTCGTATAAATCCGAGCAAACGTGGGATCCAATCTCGATAATCAGATTGCAATTTACATTTATTCGCGGTACAAGATTGGTTTCATGGTTACACATATACTCGTGGGTAATAAATAACAGCTGTACAGATCGATCTTCAGGGTTAAGCAACGGCTGCCGAGGTGGGTCCGTGAATCAGTGACGTATCGTCACTGATCCACGGATACTGAGAATCCCCCGTACCGCTAAAAGCACTTTAAACCATTGGTCCCGGCTGCCAATTGTAGATATTTGACAATTGTATCGGGTTTTCAGAAGCCAGAAAATCTAATACCAGTTGACAATGTGTTACTCAGTTACTGAGTTTTAGAGCCTTTCCGACACATGAGCAGTTGCCCTTTGTAAAATGCTGATATTTATTTGAATCCGTTTAGACTTATCTTATCTTATCTTGTGGAGGGGCCGCGAAGTAACTCGGACACTTCGACCCATTGGGATCTATTGTTGTCCCCTAGATAACCTACTCCTCCCCGATTTCGTTGAAAACTCTTCTCATGAGTTTTACAACGAGACTCGGAGATATGATCTTCTGGTTTTGGATATCCAACCCCTAGGAGACTCATTCGCTTACCAGCCAGTGCATCGTATATGCACAGAAGGTGCTCAATGCGTTCCGTATGTTTCCCACACAACCAGCACATGGGTGTTGCGGTTAGACCCATCTTCATGAGAATGTCGTTGGTTCTAAAGTGGCCAGGAAAGGCCCCAAGCAGGTAGCGGATTTGCCCCCTGTTCATATTGCAAATGCCCGTGCTTTGAACGTAGAGTCCAGGTATTTTTTGGAGTGTTCCAGACCGGTATTAGAAAGATCCGTTTAGACTTGATGCTGACTCCAACATATTTGCGAAAAGGCTGGGTAAATTGAGTAAGGAACTAATAATAACTTATCCAACGTTTGTGTAAAACGTCGGGTAAGTTATTATTAGTTACTGAATCACCGGTTGTCTGTAATAGTTTTCATGTAATAGAAGTGTGTTCAATATTACTGAGAATTTCTCGAGAGATCAACCAATCACAGTTTGCACAACTAGTAATCGAACCGCTCTTGAGTATCTAGTGTGGGTTTAATCTAGGTAGTGACGAACTCTTTTAATGATTTCTCGGACGGACTCACAAATTATTTTAATATTTATGCTGCCAGTCTTCTGGGCACGTTCCCGGATGACAGCGATGTGGAGGAGTACTTCAACGCCTAAGTGTACTTTTCTATTGTATATGGTGTAAGTAGTTAGGTTTTTTTTTTTTTTTTTTTTATATAATTTACATTTGTTTAGTGTTTAAGTATGTACATACCTTTGTTTTTACCAATATATAGTTATATTTCTTTTTAATATTTTGATTAAAAGAGAAGACAAATTGTGTTTGATTTAATACTAGAGATAAACAAGAAGAAAATCATGCTGTGCAGTCGGAGGATACATGTTCGCTGACTGGCCAAAACCAGATGTATCCTCCGACTGCACAGCATGATTTTCTTCTTATTTACTTCTTTTTAGTTCGCTTTTTAAGCAGTCGGGCTTTTTGTTTTTTTTAATTAACTTTTCTTTTTTGAATTAGGTAATTTAAACATAGAAGTGTTATATAATTTTTAAATCCCCTCATAAAACCCTTTATTTTAATAAAGATTTTGGTGCCCAACAATATGGCACCCAAAATCCGTCATTTTTTATTTTCTTTTAATGTAGCCAGTGACACTCGCTTGGTTAAGACGAATCGATTGACGTAAGAATCATCAAAATCGGTAAACGCGTTTGGTCTCTAGAATGCCAAATACGAACAAACAGACTGATAAACACATTACCCGCCTTCGGCAGTCGTGTAAAAAGTATACTGTCTTAATGTAGGTCATGGTCCACAGGTGTGCCTCCAACGGTGAACGGTGTCTCAGTTCACCGAAAAGCCAATTATTTGGCATTAGTTGAAGCAGCACACCTACTTACTACCTTCTTCTTAGCTTGTCAATTTCAAACAAATACTGTGATTATCAATAGATTGTCGTAACTTTTTGTATTTATTTCTATTTGCCTATATATTAAGTGGCTATGTATGTATTTATGTATCTATTGCATAACTTATGTATTTATCTGTGTATCTATTGTAGTATATAATTTTAGCACTGTTATTGTTACACCAATGACCGCCCCATTTCATGTCCAAGCAATTACTCTCCATACCAGGTTGCCTGGAAGAGATCGCATCATGCGATAAGGCCGCCCATTGTATATGTATTAGACTTAAGTTTATTTTTGTTAATGTATTTTATGGTGTACAATAAAGCATATAATAATAATAAATATTCCTTTCGCTGGTGGATTAAGACCCATTCCTGTGTCCCAGCAGTGGAAACAGTAATAGACTGAAGATGATCATGATGATTCCTAATTCTTTATTATACAACAAAACAACACATTTACACAAAGTGAAATCAATATTCATGTACAAAGGCGAGCTTAACTCCAAAATTGAGTTTCCTTCCAGCAACTTTTTATTTATTTATTTATTTATCCTTTTTGTGATTGATATCATAATAATTAAGGGCAGTAATCCTTTTGCTTCGTTTATAATAATTGTGTTATTTCAAGTTGAACATGAATTTCACCACCATAAGTATGTTGATTAGACAATTATTATTTGAATAGGATAGACTGGCGAGATTTGATCCTACAAAAGACTTGGTTCATAAAAAATATAAATAGATACATAAGCAACTCAAATTATTTTAAAATGGTAACTCCAAGTCTACTAAAGTAATAAGGCCGGGGAAGTAAAACTAATAGTAGAGTAAGGTTTGATTTTTAGGATTCCGTACCCAAAGGGTAAAAATGGGACCCTATTACTGAGACTCCGCGGTCCGTCTGGCTGTCTGTCTGTCTGTCTGTCTGTCACCAGGCTGTATCTCATGAACCGTGATAGCTAGACAGTTGAAATTTTCACAGGTGATGTATATCTGTTGCCGCTACAACAACAATAAATAAACAAGTGCGAGTCGGACTCGCGCACGAAGGGTTCCGTACCATTTTCGTAAAAAACTGCAAAAAATCACGTTTGCTGTATGGGAGCCCCCTTTAAATATTTATTTTATTTCGTTTTTAGTATTTGTTGTTGTAGCGGCAACAGATATACATCACCTGTGAAAATTTCAACTGTCTAGCTATCACGGTTCATGAGATACAGCCTGGTGACAGACAGACAGACAGACAGACAGACAGACGGACCGCGGAGTCTCAGTAATAGGGTCCCGTTTTTACCCTTTGGGTACGGAACCCTGAAAACTAAAAACAAAATAAAATAAATATTTAAGGGGGGCTCCCATACAACAAACGTGATTTTTTGCCGTTTTTTACGAAAATGGTACGGAACCCTTCTTGCGCGAGTCTGACTCGCACTTGGCCGGTTTTTTAAATCAACCGAAGATATTTAAGGGCTTTATAATTTTTAGGTACGAAGTCTCCCGTAAAACCTAGTCACCCTAGTCTCCCTTACATATAGCCTTTAAATACCAGGAAATCCTTCTCAGTAGTTTCATTAAAATAATTTCGCGGCAAAGAATACCACCCAAGGTAGGTAACCCAAAAGAGAAAACAAAAACAGCACTATCAACACTGTATCAAACTAAAAATAGGATATACTCGACTGTAATTTCCCCAATGTATGACCTGAAAGAGAATAAAAGCAATACAAAATAACAACACGACAAGTAGGACAGTCGGGTATAACAGCCGTATTGCTGAGGTCAGTCAGTAACAAGCTGCCAGATAGTTACCGTTTGTTGCCGTTTGTTATACAAAGTAGACCGGTATTGGATTAAATTTAGTTAGATGTTGGGTCCATTATAGGTAAACAACAAGTCTTGTTTAGCGCTTTGAGAGAAATAAAAACTCTTTTGAAATCAAGCGTTTTTTGTATTCATGTCAGAAAACATTTTGACATCTTTATCACGTGGGTGTATAACAAATTATTGGTCCGACATCTTTGGGTGTCCGCCATATTTTATTTAGAAACTTTTCACATTCACATACCAAACCGTGTATTGTCATCAAAACCAAACGTGTATGCAAGGAGGATTTCTCACTATTGCGGAAAAATAAATAAGAAAAGCTTGTTAAAATACTACTTATTAAAATTGCTAAACCTCAAACGAAGATCTCGCAAGATGTCTGTTGATAGATATTTTAGAACGGGGAAGAGATGAGATAAATCTTTGGATCTTTTTTAATAGATTGTCAAGTCGGAATTGATCGCGTGACATTGCCGCCAACATGTCAGCCTTATCAGATTCAAGGAAATTCATACAGAATTACAGAGTGATTGGTATTGGTACGTCAAGTGTCACATTTATTTTGTGTAAACTGCCTCAACAAACAAGAGGCGTTTCTAACTTTACATCAGCCATTTTTAATAAGTTATGGATATTTATTTCGATAATCTGATATATATATATGACTAGCTGTTGACCGTGGCTTCGCTCCCGTGGACCACCCCACAGGACCCTTTTTGGGATTAAAAAATAGCCTATGTTACTCAGGAATAATGCAGCTATCTAATGGTGAAAGAATTTTTCAAATCGGTCCATTAGTTTCGGAGCCTATTCGGTACACACAAACAAACAAAAAAATCTTTCCTCTTTATAATATTGGTATAGATATGTAGGCCCGTTTTGACGCATTCTGGTTCAGCAACGGGTGGACTGCCTCCAATCCAGGCTATGTTATTTGCTCCTACTAGTTCCTGTGATAAAAGAAAATTTCTTACTTTTTGAAGAGAAATTGTATAATGATTCGATATTGGGCGAAAATTAAGAGTGAAATTATATAGATGCGTCATATTTAGGCACATTTCATATCACATCACTTCACATCATCAGCCTATTAATGTTCCCACTGCAGGGACACAGGCCTCCTCTCTGTCAGAGGGAATGGGCCGTTATCCACCACGCGGGCCCAGTGCGGGTTGGTGGATGTCACATGTCTTCCAATTTTTGGTTCTAGGACATGCCGGTTTTCTCACGATGTTTTCCTTCACCGTTTTGAGAGCAGTGGTGAAGAAATAATTTACACAAAGTAAAGCGCCTGCCTGGGCTCGAACCCACGACCTACAACTTGTAAGTCGCGGCCGATACCACTGGGCCACCACTGCTCTTGCTATAAAAATACTTAATAATAATTAAACTTGATGCTAACGAAAGATACTCGTTGTTATATTGTATGGGTAACATGGTAATTAATTAGGATTGTGAATTTGATTTTTCAATTACTTACGTAGAATGTTATCGCAGCATGTAAAATGAGAAACGTCAACGGACTTCTTAGATTGTGACGACTTTAGTGGGTAAAACTAAACTGAAAGAAACCGATAAATAACTAATTCTTAAAGAGGTACATATCGTCCGTTGAATATAAATTTTATTTGAATTTATAGTTCCAAATCAAATCGAAGTTATCACAGTTCAAATTGGCGTTTTATGAAACGAGTTACGTTTCATAAAACGCCAATTTCATTATGTAATTATGATGGCATTAGTACAGCTCTTTGTAATTTATTTGTAAAAGCCGTAAAGTAAAACTGCAAACAACACACATAATTCATTTCGTTCCTGATTTAAAATCTCTTTCAAATGCGAATTAATGGTGTCTCTTTTTACTTCAAAGGGTTCCTGATTTAACTCTTTGACGACAGTCAAGTTCTGTACCTTGATTAATTATTTATTTACACTCGTTAACTAGAATTACGCCAGTCAATGCTTATTAGTAATTCTGTTTAACTATTTAAATGTAGCCTTTAAAGCTTATATTATTCAATCGATTGCATATTTCATGAAACATCTGAAAATTATAATTAACAAACAAATTATGTTGGTTGTTATCTTTGCTAATCTGTGAAACCGTATTTCAGGACTCTCCTACATCAAAATACATAATGAAGATTCTGCCTACATATTTTAATATGGCAACAATAGTTTCACACCTTTCGAAGTTTATTTTACGAAGTCAAAATCAATTTTCCAAGCAATGATATTCTAGTAAACAGATATGTTATGAGCGCGCGCATTGTGAAGACTTGAATACGTCCTAATTGGGACGTATCGTCTTTAGTCTATGTCACACATGGCGAAGAGCGACACGCTTTCTTGAAACAAAAACAAAATTTTAAAAATGCTATCGTGTGTATTTAGAAAGTGTACCAATTATGATAACAAAGTACACAAAAAAAGTTAAATCAAAAAACCCGACTGCTTCAAAAGCGAACTAAAAAGTCGTAAACAAGGAAAATATCATGCTGTGCAGTCGGAGGATACATATTCGCGGGCTGGCTGACCAAAATCTGGTGTATCCTCCGCCTGCACAGCTTGATTTTTCCTTTACTATATGTAAGTACGCAATACACTCCAATATACTATATTTTTTATACCTTTTCCTAATATTCTATATTTGGAGGTTAGAAAAAGAAAAAAACATAGGTGGACAGAATAATGTTTGTTTACATTCATACGCAAGTAACAAACACTAGCTGTCTCTTTTTAGGGTTCCGTAGCCAAATGGCAAAAAACGGAACCCTTATAGATTCGTCATGTCTGTCTGTCTGTCTGTCTGTCTGTCGGTCTGTCTGTCTGTCTGTCTGTCTGTCCGTCCGTATGTCACAGCCACTTTTTTCCGAAACTATAAGAACTATGCTGTTGAAACTTGGTAAGTAGATGTATTCTGTGAACCGCATTAAGATTTTTACACAAAAATAAAAATAAAACAATAAATTTTGGGGGTTCCCATACTTGAAACTAAAACTAAAAATATTTTTTTTCATCAAACCCATACGTGTACGCTATCTATGGATAGGTCTTCAAAAATATATTATATTGGGGTTTCTAATATCATTTTTTTCTAAACTGAATAGTTTGCGCGAGAGACTCTTCCAAAGTGGTAAAATGTGTTCCCCCCCCCCCCTGTAACTTCTACAATAAGAGAAAGATAAAACTGAAAAAAATATATGATGTACATTACTATGTAAACTGCCAGCGAAAATTGGTTTGAACGAGATCTAGTCAGTAGTTTTTTTTTAATACGTCATAAATCGTAAACCGCAATTTACCAAGTACGGAACCCTTCGTGCGCGAGTCCGACTCGCACTTGGCCGGTTTTATTTCTTGTTGGTTTTATCAAGCCATCCTTTTCGTCTTGTAGTGAAATGTCAGATGAATGAAAAGTTTGTATGTGTGCTGCCGGTGCTGTGCGGAACACTTTTTTCGGTGGTTTTGTGAGTGTTTATCGTATCTGTTTACTCGTATCTCTTTCTCTGTCACTTTATCTTGGGTTTGCATTTGAAATTGGCAAAAACATTGAATGAAAAATATTTCCAATACTTGATTTCCAATGCTTGTATTTAGTGGGAGTACACACATGAAATTGGGCATAATGACCAGCTTTGGACATTAACATAAAGTAATTTTATGTTATGGGTGGATTTAGCACAAAGCTTGTCGAGCGTTTGCACCCTTACCGTTGGCACAAGCAAGTAAAAGGGTTTATTCGGTTCGTGAATACTTTTTTTTTTTAAATACAGCGACGATTTGTTTTATAGTATTTCTTTTGCACATTTTTTCAGTTTAATTGTAACAAAATGCGTTACAAAACAAATTTTGAAAATGAGTATCCTTAGTAATTTAAAACTGCGCCATCTATTGTAATCATTTTTAAACGATCCATTCAAATAATCTTTGAAGTGTGAATTAAGAGCCCAATATTCCTTAATTGTGTGCTTAGGAGAGTTAATTAAACAAGAACATACATTTTTATGATCGTCTCTAGAAAATCTTAATATTTCACAAAATTCAATAACAAATAGAAGCTTATCACGCCATCTAGTGCAATTTTATTAAACCAAATTTTCTTTCTTCGCGTTGGGTGCCCGTGCTGTTAGTTTATTGTCTTTTGATAGTGATATCTTTTTTACATAGGTAGGTAATCAATCAACGATGGCAACAATAAAACCCAAGTATCATCCAACAGTGAAGATACCTGGAAAAACAAAATATCCTGCTGCCTTTACAAAACACACACTGCTGCCACAACTTACCTAATCTACTTCTTCCCACAGGTCCCCATAGAAGCTGCGCACCTGTACGACGCGGTGACGCTGTGGGCACGCGCGGCAACCGCAGCGATGCGCTCCGGGTTACCATCGACAGATGGCGCCACCCTCATGAAACTCCTGCGCCCCACCACATACAGATCTGTACAGGGATTTGACGTGAGTTTTCAGAGTTTTTGTTTGCAGCTATTAGTATTTGAAGTATTGGAGCTTGAGAATGAATACTGGAATTTAATTAATCATTATGGTATGATATCCAGGAATTGCCAAACTTAAGTGGCAGTGGGCAGGGCATTACTCGCAGAACGGATCGCCGATGGGGCCGAAAAGTTCTGGAATGGCGACCGCGAACCGGAAGACGATACGTTGGAAGGCCTCACACTAGGTGGACCGATGACCTGGTTAAGGTTACGGGAAGGCGCTGGATGCGAGACGCACGGGATCGGTCAATGTGGCGACGCCTGGGGGAGGCCTATGTCCAGCAGTGGACGTCTTTCGGCTGAAATGATGATGAATGATGATCCAGGAGTACTTTGCATCGTTTCTCCAATATGGTGGTAATAGCCACATCTTGGTTTAAAGATTTTTTTATGATGTTCTTGCACTTGCTCCTGAAGCTTTTGGCTCGTTTTAAATAGCTAGAAGTCTTGATCAATACCTGTAGAGGCTCTTGTTAGGTAATTGGATCAAGAGCATAATTCACACCGGCGAGCACGGCCTACTGTGACATGCTTGAGTCACAAATTTTTATCACAGTTTGGGAACAAAAACCGTGATAAAATGCGTGACACAAGACTATAACAGTGGCCATGCACGCCCCGAGAATGAGTATCTATTCTTGGGCAGGGCCCAAAGAGCCCTCTTTGAGAACTGGGTTTGCAGTACTTTACAGCTTTTGGCATTCATGTTGATTCTACAGTTTTGGACGCCAGTTTTTTGGTCCTTGAAGAGATTGGTAAATTATTCAGTATCGATCGAATTCTTTCCCCAAATAAACCCTTGTGTATTGCCTCACAACTTTAGCATAAGTACAAAACAAATTCACAACACACCTTTTATTACTTTGTTCAGTAAACTTGTATCTTTATTCCCTTGAAAGGAAACTTGAATGGTTAACCCTCATCAAAATGAGGCTTTATGTTTCTTTATTTTGCTAAGGTAGATACTATTGTTTTGTAGCTTAGGAGTTCTGTTTACAAAACATTTTGGTCTAGAGTCTAGACAGTTGTTGTTAATTTATGACTAAACATTTTGAAAGGTATTTTGTATTGTCTGTTTTGTAATTTGTATATAATATACGTCCTTAATCCTGCTAAAAACTTCTAACTACGTTTGCAGCCGTTTACAAGAAAGGTGATAATGTTATATAGATTTTGGCCAGAATATTGAAAGTTTTTATAAACTTAAGGGTGCTTGTACACGCCGCCGCCGGGCCTAGCCAAGAATTCATGTCGGACACGACCAATTCATCATGTACACGAAATGAATTTTGCCCTAGACACGAATCATGCCTAGCGCAGACAAGACTTTTTTTTGTTCAGCACCATGGCAGTGTACACAGTTCGTGAGCCGAAACGACACGAAATCTTGCGTAGGCCCAGTGCAGCGTGTACAGTACAAGCGGCCTAAGTGTGTACACCGTGGACTATTCTGAAAGTTGTTTGGTAGATATTGCTGTCACTGATGAGAGCTCGTACTCGTAGAAATATTGTATAAGAGCTGTGTTGCAGTTTTTGTGTAAAGACTTTGACAAAACATTACATCCGCGAAGGATAAGGCAGCGGTGAACGTTCTGTACACTCATATTTCGTAGTTTTGAAGGACTCAAGTAATAGAAAGTGAACCTATTGCCATCAATCGGACATGAATCCAGAATCCAAGTTGCTTCTGAGCAACTCAAAGACACTGATCGATCCGGGAATCGAATTGCACAGTGTAGCGCTTACAACTTGATGAATGAGGCAGTCTGTTACTTAATAAGATGAAAAAGGACACACAATAGTTGGAACAACAGCAGAAAGTGTGCCTTTTTTATCAACTGCCCAATAAGGATAAGGTTTTCAATTCGGATATTTTTTTTAAAATTAATATGACTGCATAACTCCGTCATATATAAACGAATTTGCAAAATTATTTATTGTTCGAAATAAATTACAAAGACAAAGACAAAAGATATTTATTTCAACTGGGCCACCAAGCGGCACTTTTGAATGTTTCAATTTAAATTTACTTGGAATAAAAGTTGATTCTACCGTGCATTCGGAAAGTAGCTTGTTATGGAGAGGAATGCACAAGCAACTCCATCCTTTTTAAATTTACATGGAATAAAAGTTGATTCTACCGTGCATTCGGAAAGTAGCTTGTTATGGAGAAAAATGCACAAGAAACTCCATACATACTCTAAAAAAAAAAAAAAAAAGATTCTACCGTGCATTCGGAAAGTAGCTTGTTATGGAGAAGAATGCACAAGAAACTCCATACTTACTCTTTAAAAAAAAAGATTTTTACAATATTTAGGTACATGAGTACATACATTAATAAATTCACATATGTGAGAATTTATTCCGGAATGGTCCCATTTAAATTTAGTGAAGATCTGATGAAGAACTTCGGAGATATAAAACAGTTCAGTAAATGACGGCAAATCTCTTGGGATTGCTGCAATCGCATGTCTGTTTATTGTTTACACGATTTCATAACATACCATCACGCCATTTTGCTCTAAACTGGTACGCAGATGTGTATAGTTTACCCTGTTACACTCTCATTCCACTGATTGTGTTCAAGTTACATGTTATTCGTGGGCATTATAGGTACCTTACTATAGAACTTGTCCATTATTAAAAAGTGAAAAAAAAAAGTTTTATCAAAAAATCAAAAAACCCGACTGCTTCCAAAGCGAACTAAAAAGTCGTAAACAAGGAAAAATCATGCTGTGCAGTCGGAGGATACATATTCGCGGGCTGGCTGACCAAAATCTGGTGTATCCTCCGCCTGCACAGCATGATTTTTACCTTGTTTACGACTTTTTAGTTCGCTTTTGAAGGAGTCGGGTTTTTTGATTTAAATTTATTTATTTATAACTTTTTAGTTACTTTTTTTCGAATTAGATGTATTTAAATATATAAGTGTAATATAAAATATTTTGAAATCACCTCTTAAAACCTTCGATAAAGAATTACACCTAGATAGAGGATCCCATACAAAACTTATCTTTAAAACTGACGCCAATTGTGTTTAGGTAATTCTAAGAATTCTACTTGGAATAAATATACATTAATGTAAATTCAACCTTAATTGCAATGTTAAAAGTTGCATTCACAAAACGATGTACAAAAAGCAATAAAAAAAATTATGAGCTCAATACAAATTTAGTCTTACACGCAAGTGTTAAAGTCTAA
Source organism: Orthosia gothica (assembly GCA_949775005.1). Classification (NCBI taxonomy): domain Eukaryota; kingdom Metazoa; phylum Arthropoda; class Insecta; order Lepidoptera; family Noctuidae; genus Orthosia; species Orthosia gothica. The sequence continues at coordinate 20,366,631 of OX459034.1, forward strand.
ATCACAATGGGCCAAAAAAAAAGTCAATACGAAATTCGAATTTTAAAATTTATGTTTGAGCTTGGACAAGGAATGAGTGGAGTCGAAACGTTCAATTATTTTTTTTATATCATCGATCTATAAAAATACTAGATTAAGAATCAGGAACGAAAATAAGTCGCTCAAATGGCCACACACACTTACCTACCTATCTTTCTATATTATAAAAATCAATTGCTGTTCGTTGGTCTCGCTAAAACTCAAAAACGGCTGAATCGATTTGAATAATTATTTTTTTGTTTTGTTCGCTCGAATAAAGAGACAGTTAAAAAATTAGATACGTGGGTAGGTAGGTAGGTAGGGTAGTTAGGTAGGGTAGGTAGGTGCATAAAAACTTGAAAATTAAAAGTTAGTTATATGTAAGTACAAAAATATTTATAAAAAATGAAACTTAAAATTTCAGCAATAAGGTTAAAAACACTATGCAGGAAATTTCGGGGTTACTTTATTTCGTTTTCTATGGTTTCAAATATTTTTGACTGATTTAAAAAAGTAGTCGGACCAAAATAACACAAAAGTATTTTTTTTAAATAAAAAAAAATAGCTTTACAAACTACTCCATGCATTCTCTGTTCCAGAACAGTCAATGTTTGTTACAATAGTTGGCGCGTTCGCTTTGTCGACGCAAACGTTGGTCAAACAATCATAATATTTGGTAATTGATTCATATTTTCTATTTAATCCGGTTTTACTATAAGAAAAACACTTAATGATATAAACTTACCGAAAAAAAGATATTCCTTCCAAAATCAAGGTGTTACGGTAGTTATTTTCACAGTTTTTGTAGGTTCGCACATTGCGGCATTTTTAACGTATTAATGTTGGCTATGATTGGACCATACTAATTTTGAAATAGGGCCAATTTTTCGGCCCGTTTTGAAGCACTGACCGGGAATCTAGGTATACTCTTTATCGAAGCTTAAAACCCTTCATTTTGATACCCAACACGATGGGTTTGGAGGGAAAAAAAATTTGGGCCCCAACAATATGGCACCCAAAATCCGCCATTTTACTATTGTCCAATTTTAATGTAGCCTATGACACTCGCAGGATTAAGACGAATCGATTGACGTATGAATCATCAAAATCGGCCAACGCGTTTGGTCTCTGGAACGCCATATAGGATCAAACATACATATAGTGCGGGACACGTAAGTTGAACCAAAATGTATTATCCTTCTCTTGAAATTAAACAATTTAAACTGAAATAAATCCCTTTTCTACGACCTAATCGTTTACAATATACAAATTGCCAACTGTTAGGCCAGATAGAAAGGCTTCATTTCGGTTTAAATCGTCTAATTTCAAGAGAACGATAATACATTTTGGTTCAACTTACATGTCCCGCACTATACATACATGGATACATACATACATAGACTGATAAACACATACTTCGGCAATCAGGTAAAAATACAACTGACTTCCAAAAAAAAACACTAAAAAATGAAAAATAACTTCAGTTTCAGGAGGCGGTGTCAAAAAAACGAAGAAACGAAAACAGGAACACCGACCTCCTAATTAAAGGTTATTTTTCATATTGCTGTGTTTTTTTTTGGAAGTCGGTTGTATTTTTTTGACTGAAATGTTTTACATTTAACAAATTGAAATTCACAGTTTGTCTGCATATATATTTTTTATGTATCCAAAAAGAAGAATGAATAAAAATTGTTATATAAATATGGACGCGTTGTTACGGCTAAATATAGCATGTTCAATTTTTGTTTACATCGTCGGCATACAGAGCAATCCATTATGTATTAAGATGAGGTATTGCTGTAGCCTCTTATAATAACATAAGGTTACGGCGAATGACATGCGTGGAAGTATTCCGAATTTCATCGATTACTTCGCACAATATTAACATATTATGTTACTCTAAGTGGGCTTCTAAACGTGTGTTCCAAATTTCGTGAGCGTATGAATTTATGTATATATGTTTGTCCACGCATTTCTCCGAAACTAATTATCCATTCGTGATTATAATTTTTTATGTAGACGCTTATGGAATAGTGCAAATGTCATCAAAATCGGTTGAGCAGTTTTCAGATATGGAACATACAACCGAACTACTTAACGACAAACAGCACAAAAGTCTAAATTGAGTTATTTCTGATAGTGTACTAACACTAATAAACTGCTCATCTGATTTTGATGAAACTTGCACTATGAAGTTTCATCAAAATCGGTTAAGCAGTTTTCAAGATATGGAACATACAACCGAACTCCTTTGCGACAAACAGCAAAAACGTGTTAATTGAGTGACTAGCTGACCCCCGCGGCTTCGCTCCCGTCAAAATTATAGCCTATGTTACTCGGTAATAATGTAGTTTTCCATAGCTGAAAGAATTTTTAAAATCGGTCCAGTAGTTTCGGTCTCGGAGCCTATTCGGTACAAACAAAAAAATATTTCCTCTTTATAATATTGGAATATAAATAAAAAAATAACAAAAAACCCGACTGCTTAAAAAGCCAACTAAAAAGACGTAAACAAGAAGAAAATCATGCTGTGCAGTCGTAGGATACATTTGCGCGAGCTGACTGATCAATCGGCCAACGCGTTTGGTCTCTAGAACGCCATATAGGAACATACATACATACATACATAGACTGATAAACACATTACCCTCCGTCCGCAGTCGGATAAAAATAAACAGACTTTTAAAGTAAATCACAATTATAACACCCCTCTTTTTCCGGCGGGGGTTAAAAAAGTGCAAAAAATATTTTCTTTACGGAAGTTCGTGTGCAAAACCTATAAAAACAAGAGGTACCAAAGACACCGACTGCCAAAACGAAAGTTATTATGCACTTTTTAGTGTTTTGCTTTTGAAGTTGGTTTAATTTTTTGGGAAACCTAATATACGATGTCAATTTAGGAAAACTAAAGATGAATATAAAGAACAGAGAAATGAGAAATAAAGACAACAATATTAATATTTCCTCTTTTTATACTACGAATCTCAATAAATGTTTGACCTATGAACAATGGCAATATTAAAATGGTGTCTTAAACTGGTTTGGCTATTACCAAAATTATTCACTATAACATAAAATTTCTATTTCATTTGTATTCGAGTGCTACGACGTAGACCATTGTCCCCGCTACGCAGCTACGGCGCTACGCAAGCCCATGCGGTGAACCACTTTACTGCTACGCGGACGTAGACCATCTGCTACGCATAGACAATTAGTAAATTAAGCGGTCAGGTACTTCGTGACGCTGATATTTTTGTATTGCTTGTTATTGACTCACACACTGTTCCGTTGTTGTTGAGGTAGGTAATTTACCTATGTTTGCAATATTTTTAAGTAAGTGAGAACCATGTTCCTATTTATCAAATGAATGAATTTACCTGTTAGAGCCTGTAACACTTTATACCCATACTTTAGATCTATGTTCAGCAGTGGAAGTCTTTCATGATGATGTTGAACCACTAGCTCCTATACTCCTTCTACTATTAAGAAGAAAGACATAAAAAATAAAGATTTTCTCGCGTTATATTCCAAATCGGATAAAAAATCTTAAGATATAAATTCTCTTTCTATAAGATTCGGGCGCATGAACTTTCTTCGTGTGAACATCTATATGATTTATTGTAAAGGATTGAAGGCTTTCGTGACCTTACAGTATTGGAAGAAGGAAAAAATGCCCTTTTTATAACTGGCAATTTTTTGGAACCTTGTGAGTTTTATTTCGGGTCGTTTGTTTTATTTATGATAGAATTTTTGTCATTCTAAAATTGGTTTCCGTCATATTAGGCTCAGAGGATGTATACTATTGGGTGGAACACTATATACAATTTGCTATGAGTCACAAAAACAGTCCTAAGAGGTACAAATACTTTTAGTTTAGGTTTGAGATGACGGGGGCTAAAGTGAGCGAGCAAACGGGGCTCCGTCGACTTTGTTGCTTAGTCATCTTAAATTTTAACCATGGATATCTTCATAACCATGGCGTTCTGTGGTATGGGGATGGTACAGTGAGGTAGCCCCACTACCTCCCTTTCCCTTCCCCCATCCGCGCCCCTTAAATGATGGACATTTATAGATTTTTTTAACGGCCCATAATCGAAATTTTCACTCGTTTCACTAGAATCCCCTATTTCAGTCCCCCAGGGGATTGTCCAGCACTCAATGTTCCACTACGATCCCCTATGCAGGGTATTCTTTATGTACTAATAAGTTCTATGCCTTTAAAGTCCCTTCTAAATAAAAAAGCCACCTATAAAATAACAATACTTAATACATAGAATTAAAAATCGGTCTACAGAGGTTACCCTAATTAGCAGTAAAACCCAATATTTCGAGAATTTTGGCAAGGCCTGGTTTTTAGGACTTTCGTTCTTAATGGGTTTCTCACTTAGCATTGTTACTATGAAAATAAGTATAATTCCGGTGAAAGTAAGAACGTAAAACTTAACTAAGAATGTTTTACAGGAAAAGTCTTATAATCTTGAGCTAAATATCGCAAGCAGTGGTGACCCAGTGGTAACGGCACCGGCTTACGTTTCGTAGGTCGTGGGTTCGAATCCAGGTAGGCGCTTAACTTCGTGTAAATAAATTATTTCATCATCACTGTTCTAAAAACGGTGAAGGAAAACATCGTGAGGTAACTGGCATGTCCAAGAATGAAAATTTTGAATACATATGACATCCACCAAACTGCACTGGACCCGCGTGGTGGATTACGCCCCTTTCCCATCACAGAAGAGGCATTTGTCCTAGCAGTGGGAACATTAAAAGGGTGATGATGATGAAGATGAAATGTCGCTGATAAAATGTCACTTTGCCGGTTTACGTTAAATGTTTTATACTTTACCTTACCTTTTTTAGTTTAAGTTCATAAGTATTTTTTGGTACTCATGTATATTCGTACTTGAGTACCAAAAACGGACATAATGAGAGTCAAGTTATCTTGCCAAAATAAATTTTCACAAAATAATTCAATAAAAAAAAGTTAGTGTATTTTACAAATTGTTTTTTTTTTTAACTTACCTCGAAGATGTCACTTTAATAAGCTTTTACGTCCTCTCAATTCTAAATTAGAACAAAGAGAGTGTTATTTGTATCTATTTATTTTAATTTCCATGAACTATATTGGCAGAACATTATAGAATCTTTTGAGTTTTTTCATCATCATATCAGCCGAAAGACGTCCACTGCTGGACATAGGCCTCCCCCAAGCGTCGCCACATTGATCGGCCCCGTGCGTCTCGCATCCAGCGGATCCACGCACAAATTACTATTGAGTTTGTTAGCTCAATAAAATAAAAACCAGCCAAGTGCGTGTCGGACTTTGCATATTTAGGGTTCCGTACCATATGCTAAATAAATTGGTAATTGTTAAAAAAATATACTTAACTAGCTTCTGCCAGCGGCTTCGCCCGCGTGAAAAGTTTTTCTTATCCCAAGGGAACATTATACCGGGATGCAAAGTAGCCTATGTGCTATCTCTCTCTGTGCCAAATATTATCCAGACCAAACATACACACATCCATCTAATCTTTCGCATTTATAATATCAGTAAGAAGATAATAAACACTATCACCAATTTTCAATTTAGGTCAATGGGAAGTTTAAAAGTTCTTAGGAACAAAATTCTGTGACAGAATATGGTCAGACAGGCAGATGGACTCGTAAGTGATAGCAATGGCTCCGGACCCTTGGGGTACGGAACCCTAAAAAATCAAATGTTGTTGTCAAAAGCCACACACATGATGGCAAAAACAGCATGCCATCCGACGCGCCAGGTGGCGATACCGCCAGCCTTTTTAGACACTTTTCACACTGACGAATTATTTGATGCCGTATGACCACTTTCTCCGTTTTCTCAATGTTTTTTTTTTTTTGTCGTTGCCCCACACCAGGAATTTCTTCCTGTATCGTAGGTGCGTTTACAATGAATGCTTGTTGATTTATTACTAGCGGACGCCTCGCGGTTTCACCCACGTAGTTCCCGTTCCTGTGGGAATACAGAGATAACAAGTAGCCTATGTCACCCGGGGATAGTGTTGCTTCCCAACGGTGAAATAATTATTGAAATAGATCCAGTAGTTTTTAAGTTTATTCGTTACATACAAAAATACAAATCTTTCCTCTTTATAATATTAGTATAGATATAGATTTTAAGATTATTTTAAAATAGTATGTCGCGTATAGTAGGCTTTCCAAGTTTATCTTGGACATCGCTAATAACGGTGAAGGAAAACCTCGCGGAGAATCCTGGAATTATAGTGAGTTTATTATAAGATTGTGATCCATTGGTGCTGCAAGGCGTTCCAGTGCGAGGATAAACGAATAAATAAATAAATTTAGCCTAATATTAAAATGTTCTAACAAAGTGTTGCAAAAAAATATGTTAAATATCTTCTCCCCGATATCGTCTAGTTCATCCGAAGATTGTATGTAAAATTTATTATACCCTCTAAATCAAAATTGAAATAATAAAAAATATTCTATCTATTTTTGTTGTTTCGAAAGAAATTCAACTCATGGAAAATCTACCAGAAATTTAATAGCACGCGTTCGAAGCCGAGGATAGTAGCTATAATTGCTTTAAAGCCTGGGTAATACTAGAATTTTATTGGTAAAATACTCATAAAACTGTGCGAGATCAAGCTTTACAAAATCTAAGAAAATAATTATTATTTTATGAATATAAATAATCAAACTTCTTGGAAGAGACAGAGAGTATTCAGCTTCTATGTTGGTAGAAAGTTAGATAAATTGACTTGGCTTCAGAGAAATTAAATAAAAAAAATATAAAAAAGCCTCTTTATTTCATGCTATGCTTACATTATTTTTTTCATAAATTTGTAAATAAACGTGCAATTAGATAAGAACAATAATATAATCTTAGTAAAGATAATATGATACGATTTTTATTCTCAATTTTCATATCACAAATGATAAAATTAATTAATTTCATTCCAATGTTATTCTATCAAAATTATTATTGTCATACTATTTATTAAATAATAATAAAAAATAATATATTGATTGATTTAGTAATAACAGTAATAAAAGTTATATAAAAAATCATTAAAAGCCGTAAGTAATTAGATATTAAATTATTTGAATAAATAGTAATTTAATTGTTTTGATTTAACATAACAATAAATAATGTAAAATAAACAATTTTTAATGTAGAAATATTTTAAATTATAAAGTGATTTATTTAAAATTAGATTGCATGAACCCTTTTAGTAAAGGCTTCTGTACAAGTTCAGTTATAGTACATTACTGCCGCGGTCTATAATGACTACTTTGCTGGTCGCGCTGATTATGGCCGACAGCGCAGCGTAGCGCAGCTCCAGGCCGACACAGCGCGGTCAGCGTGCCGCACAGGTCGAGGCCTTTACAGCGAGGACAGCAAGGGCTGCAATGATGGCCAAGCTGAAAGGCCTAGAGCGTAGCTAGGCTAGCTCGAGGCAATCATAGCGTGATCAGCGAAGCAGTCATTGTGGGCCAAGGTTTGTATAGTGCTTTACTCAAAAATGCAAGTACCCAATCTAAATAAAACCAGCAAGTAATTTTAATAAAAATATATTAATTAACTAGAATTTTAATTAAATTGACAATTATGAAAAGTACAGTTACTAAAATTCAACACCGACTTTCCCGGTTTGATATTATTAATAGTTTGCGATAATTCTAATGCGGTGTTTGACTGCTGTATATTGAAAAGATAAAAATTTTCGGATAAAGATTTAGATTTCCTACTGTTTTTCCACTGCACAAATATTTTATATGTAGGCTTATATTTTTCCTTTAAGTTTCGCGGTATCAAATTTTCAACCACTAATTTAGCTTCAGCTTTTATGTCTGGCGGTGTTTAACACATTGAATCGGAAGAATTTTCGCTTTGAGAGCTCATTTTTAGCAAAAAAGTCACTAAATAAAAACAAAATTTTCGCTGAACCGCACTTTTGTTACTTCTTTGTTTTTTTTTGAGCAATGGTAGTTGGAACTATACAGCCTAATATGGAATAAAATCTTTTTGTACCTATCTCTATAGATACAAATAGCTGTGTTTTAAATAAAATCTTTCTGGATTTGATTTTTTAAAACGTTGAAACGTCAAAATAGCGGCCGGCAAAACATTGCCGGCCTGTTAGAGCGGCCAGCAAAGCTTTGCCGGCCGCTCCTTGAAACAGAACGGCAAGGTCGACTTTGCTCAAACAAGGTTGTCAAAATAATGACCACATTACATGCATTTTTTAGTAAAAAACATTATCTAGTGATTTTGAAAATTGAACGAGCATAATATATGTTACCGCGATGTATGTTATTTTTTGTCGTCGATAACTGGCTCTTGAGGGTTATAGTCGTAAATCCCCGCGGTGACAAGCCGTATTGGGGAAGAATTATTTATTTATATATTGTTTATTTATTATGATGATGGAGGAAGTGCTCGTTCTGGTTGCTAATCGGAGGTGTGTGTTACTCGGGTGTCTCTTTTTGATATGAAGAAGGCAGATATTTCGTGCTTATTTTTCTTTTGAGTTTGTTTAATATTACAGTCTTTATTGACGATACTATCCTCTTCCGGTGACAGAGACAAATTTCTTTTCTGAGTTCTGTGAGCAATATGTGGGAGCTTGCTACTTTTTTCCTCTATTATGACCAGTTTATCATATTTTATTACAGCTTTTGTTCCTTTTTGCTTGAGTTGTTTAACCTGTTTTTGTGGTTCTCTTCGTTTTGCAACTACCTTTGGCTGAAATTCCTAGTCAATGTAATAGTTGCAATTTTCCTGACGTTTTTTGTTCTGTAAAAGTTTTATCTTTTTCCCGTAAGTTGATATTTTTATGGAAATAGGTCTAGGATTTGTTCCTTTTCTGCTGAAGCGATTTGAATATTGATTGAAAATGCACATTCATATCCTTATTGAAAACAACAACTAATGTAACTAAATTGTTTTCTGTTTCTTCTACTTCAAATAATACTATGTTATTCCTTTTGTTGTGTCTTTCCAAGTTGTAAATACGTTCTTCTTGAGTTTGTCCTTTATCTTCTAATTTTTTGAACTTAGTATCGATTTCGCAAAAATTTTCGTTTAATTTACTATTTATTTTGTTTGTTATATTGGTTTCCATGGCCCTCATTTCCTGTTTCTGGTCTGCTCCTTCTGAATCTCCATAAGTATTTTCGCGATGTTCTCAATGATTCTACTAGCCAATAGATGGCGCTAGTTTCCTTACTAATAGTGAAGCCGTTGGTTCGGTAAATCGACTTTTCGTTATTTTATTTAACAATAGATGGCGCTGTAGCAAATTGTCGTTGAATTCCGTTATTGTCTGGTCATTTAAAGTCAACTTTTGGTAGTAAATTCACCAAATAATAGAATTTTACTCACATTTTCTGTGCTTTCTTGGGTTGTTGTGTAGCACTATTGTTAAATCGTCAAAACCGTGGAACTTAAACAAAACATATGGTAGTACCTAAATACCTACTACAGGTGAACCTCTCCCCAACCGTTTGGCAAATCCAGGTGTGTATTTATTGTCATTTAGAAATTTACTCGAATTGCCCACAAAATTAGGGGATTAAAACATTTGGGTGCCGTTCCCGTCCGCCTACGGCTTTCCACGAGGCCGTAAACGTTGCTAATGCTCTTAATTGTTTATTACCAGGGTCAAATTTTTCGTAATTTTAAGTAATTTTGCCGAAATATAATTTAAACGTTGAATGATAGTACAAGACCATACTTAATGGAGAAGTAGATTGAAATTTCATCTGAAATTTAGATGAGAGATTTTTTTAATTGAAATTTAGCTGGAATACTTAACAGACCAGAGAAGGTATAGAAAGTAAATTTTCAGGAATTCGACACAATTAAGGGGTTACTTCATTCAGTTTTGCTATGGGGTATTGTGTTACCAGGAAAATCTATAGAGATATGCGGAACTGGATGGAAAGTGCCGCAACTCCTCCGACCAGACGAGCGGGCCGGTTGTTGTCGGGCTGATATATATTTCTACTTTTGTGAACTTTGACTGCGCAATATAGGATTTGTGTGACGTCAAGTCTTTTTGTAGTTCGTATGTGGTGGAATAGATGTTGCCACAGATCTGACGGCAACCCAACCAACTTGACTGCGTCAAACTTACAAAAAAACATAACATTACTCTATAACAAAGTCACTCATTATACACAATATCCACTAACATTTTTAATATCTACCCTACTTAAAAAGCTAATCGGTTGTTTTGTTTACTTATTATTGTATTTTCTCTGTAATTTTTTAATGTAATTGTAAAATATGCAACAATCAATCAATCATAATAACAATATAAAGTTATCAATGTTAATAGTTGACTCGCCAACGCACCACCGCACAGGCCGACAGTCCGATAACGACTGATCGCCCCACCACTCGGACCGGTATTTATAACCGAGCGGCGTATGCGCACGAGGCAACGTTACAATACTGTTATCGGCTTGTAGCGCGATCTATTGATATCTACATCCACAACAGTAATCTTTTGAGAAAAATAAATGTCTTAAACAGTAACATTGGCCTAGACAGATCATTGACCGCTTATTACAGGATTTTTCTATTTCTGATATATTTTTAACTGAATAATAGATAAGCTTAAGATATTTCCTATTCAAAAGCTGCCAAATTGTCATTCCTTAGGATAAGTTATCCGACTATCGAGAAATTAGCCCGGAATCCACATTTATAGAATCGTCACACTGAATCGTTCACATGCCAGTCAGATATCAATGGAACAACGATTTGTTAGCAGTGATACGTGTCTCCACATGAGTAGATTCGGGACAAACAAATAAACAATACATACGAAACAAAGGAAGCGATGGCGGAATATGAGGCGTCTCTGAAACAATAACACATAACAAAGTATAGCTTTTCATAAAAGTTGTGTAAGGAGGATGGACGGTTATACATAACTTCACGCCAGTATTGCCCGAATGGTTAGGCAGGGGTGTCATGTTATAGGGGCGAGCCTATTGTTATCAACTTTGTACAAATCTGGGAGTCTGGGCTCCTGGCTACTACTGAGAAATACCAGAGGGAAAAACCTAATAACACTTCGCTCGATCCGGGTATTGAATCCAGGTCCTCATGCTCTGTAGTACCGCTTGCGAGCACTAGACCAACGAAGCAGTTGGGCGGACGGTTATGTTACATCAATAATAACATACCATACCTACTGATTATTGTGAAAAGATGGATGGACTGTATGAGAAGTAATATGAAAGTAAAGGGAATTAGTAGCAATAATGATAGCGTGACAGGTGATAGCGGGGCTAGCATGGGCGTACCCAAGATGTTTGTGACAAGACATGATAAAATATATCATGTCTTTCAATTGGTCATAAAAGCTAGCACGGGACAACCATGTGATATAGTTTAAAGGTGCGACATGCCTTTCTTGTTGCTGACTTCATAGTGCGACATAATCTGAATAGGTGACCAAATTTGGGCGCACGGTTGGCGCAGTGGTTGAGTGATTGACTGCTGCGCTGCGTGTCGCGGGTTCGATTCCCGCACGGAACAAATATCTGTATGACCTACAGATAGTTGTTCCGGCTCTGGGTGTTGTGTATGTGAGTTTATATGTTTGTAAACGCACCCACGATACAGGAAGAAATTCCTAGTGTGGGGCAACGTTTATTTAAAAATAATAATAATAATAATATATATATATGTATTAAAGTGTGGCAATCGTACAGTTAAACAACTTTTTAATTTTGTTGTACACTATTTTTTTTTTATTGATAACATTTGACTATGTTATCAAACAAACAAAGAATAAGAAAGACCGGCGTGCCGCGTCAACGGGGGAACCCTTTTATCATGCGTACAGCTAAGGAGTGGAATTCCCTGCCGGAGTCTGTGTTTCCCGATAGCTACAATATAGGGGTCTTTAACTCAAGAGTGAATAGGTTATTTCTAGACAAGCGAGTTACACCGTCAACCACATCATCGCTTACCATAGTGGACAAGCGCGAGCCTATAGGTTATAAAAAAAAAAACAATAATAAAACTAAACTTACAAAAAATAATTATAAAAATAAGAATCACAATAAAAAAAATTTTTTTATACCTATACGTAGTAGTGTTAGTCAGGGTGCATCGTCCTCTTGTATATGATATTATGTATGTGTATAAATGTTGAAATACACATTTTTTTAAAGAGTAATTGTGTAGGTTCTTGTCTGTTCTTCTCCATAACAAGCTACTTTACCGAATGGACGGTAGAATCAATTATTATTACTTTTTAATTTAAATATTTGACGATCAAATGTGTCGCTTAATGGGCATTAAGCGACACTTTTGATCGTCACAACTTATAAACAAACAAACAATTTTATCTCTTTAAAACCTTAGTTTAACTGACTACTTAAATCCTGTGCAATTAAATACCTGTATTTATACAATGTATCCGGACTTGTAGTAATACAACTCCGTAAAATACACTCGATAAATCGATAAAAACACCTCACATGAAGGGCGCAATCACCACACCTTCAAAGACAGGGCAATTTTATTACCTTATGATATCCACATATTCTGACAACCATAACTACATCAACTAGCAAAATTTTTGCCGATATTGGGAGCACGCCCAATAGGATTACGCATCGGGAAATAAATACCAACTCTTATTTCATCTCCTATTTAATCACTCTTTATTTTTGGTTAACCTAAATTCCACTTCTCCTTGTTCTTCGTCATATCGTTATTTACATAATTATATAAGTTTTGACCAGAATTCAGCCACTGCAACAGCGTTTTTATTTCCCTGACAAAGGTCCTTCAGAGTGCAGATGTTGTTGCACAGAAAGCATGACAGGAGGTGAGGCATTGTTTGGGACGTGGCTCCGTAATCGCAGTGCGGGTCATTGGAGTACCCCCATCTGACTAAGTTGTGCCTGCAGCGACCCACCTGGCTTCGTAGTCGGTTCAGAGATTTCCAGGTGCGCCAAGGCAGTTGGTGGCCCGCAGGTAGCTTTTCTGCAGGTGTGCATCCTGCAAGTGTGACCCACCCAGTCAAACTTTAGCTTCGCAAACTTATCGCCAACATTAGCGATGTTTACCTTGGAGCGAATTATGGAGTTGCGAATAACTACGAAAACTCAATGATTGAGAGTTGCACAGGATGCATTTTCAGAAATCATTCCTTAGTGCTCAACTGCTCACCTTTGTTATGTATGGATATCTGCCCCCCTAGCCAAGTTACAAACGTTTCGTATCGAATCTCTTTCTACAATCGTTAATGCCTTCTATTTGTATTGTGTGACCACGTGACTTAACGTTCCGATGTGTCATTCCTATATATTGATTCGTTTTCTACTAGCGTTATCGATTGTAGATTGTCTACTTGGCTACAGGTGCTGGGGGAAAAGACGATGTTCCGCAAGCAAAGCCACAAAAACCTACCGTTTCAGTAACGATTTTGCTTTTAGATAGAAGCCTTTGTTTTTTCGCTGTCTAGACTTTATTTCTATTCAATTTTCATTACTAATTTCGCTTGTATTTATTGCCAGTAACTCCATTTTGGAAATGATATCTTTTGCCTCTATCACTACCATCTTTCTTTATGTTACAAAATGTCTGTTTTCCCAATCTGTTGCCAAGGAAAAGATTATTACCCACTGAAAATGTATAAGCTTGTTTTTCGTTTCGGATTATTTGTATTAACATTTCGTGAGATGGGGTCCATCTCACAAAATGTTTGTAGCAATGAAATAAAATGTGAAATTGCGTTTGTCGATTTGATAGGTTTCACGGTAATACTATTAACGATTTTCCCAGAACCTTGTGGCATCTAAGATGCTTGTTTATCGAAAATGTGATAGAACTTTAAGTAGAGAACCGATATAAATCCCTTTCAATGGTCTACCTAGAAGCTGGGATCGGCTTTATAAATATTCAGAAAAATTTTGGTTGGATTTATCCACTTTGAACGTTAGATAGAGATGCCAAAACTATAAAGAGTATTCCTCTGCTTCAAAGGATCAAGGAAGGTTTTTCCCTAAAAATGCCTACGACCTTGTAACGATTTTTCATTGAATTATTTCCGTGAAGTCTGCGTATTTTTAATACCTACCTATGTTTTGTGAATGTCTGGAGGTGAAAAAGATTTTTGTTATTGTTTTTTTATTCCTGGTAAAGTTGAAGTATTCTTCGTCATATGGATGATTCCAAATTAAATAATTATGTTTTGACCAGAATTCAGTCACGTTGAAATAATCAGGTTAAATTAAACGTAGTACGCATTAAATTTTCTCTGAGATTGAAAAATGTTCCTATTTAAATAAATCAGGTACTCGTAAACATTTTCACCGAGAGAAATTTTTTGTTCGAAAATTCCTTGTAGAAAGCTACGAGGAATTTAAAGATCGTCTAAAAACAACGACTTTTAAACTTTTGCTGCAATAGAAGAAGTTTTTTAAGTAAATTACTGAAGTTGATGCACTAAAATTGAGTTGAGCGAGCAAGTTTTGTCAAATTCAAACCCATCAGTTTCTATCTTATCTAACTACGAGTATATAATATTATACTATATATATGCTATATTTTTTCTTTATTTTTTGTTATATTTTTTATTTAGTAAATGTGAAAGTTTGGATGCATGTTTATTACTCAATTACGCCAGAACGGCTGAACGGATCTGGATGAAATAATGTAATCGGTATAATGTTATCTTGGGATAAGAAAACACTTTTCACGCGGGCAAAGCCGCTGGCAGAAGTAAGTACGTCTTATGTCAAAAGGTGAGTAAATTTTAACCATTTTAGCACGGAATAAGTTCTTATGGGAAATGTTGTCAATGCCGCCTCTAGCAGCGGCCGTCTAGGAGTTTCCATGTTCTGTGATGCAGCCAATGTGCGTCCAGTAAGTCAGTATCAAGGAGTATTTTTCCAAGTCTCTGGTTATATCTATTTTGGTTCGCTTTTTGTTTAGTTTATATAATTCATGTGTAGGCAGAAAGTTGTAAAAGTAGACTTCCGTACAGTTTTGATGCTTATTTAGTTTGATTGGAGAGAGAAGGGGAATTTCTACTGGAAGAAAGAAAATCTATTGAAATATTCGCTGGCAAAACAATCTAGAGTGAAAATCTTTCACGCTGAAAACATATAAAATGTTTTTGCGATGTCCCCCATTGTCCACCTGAAACTCTTGTGCATAAAGTTATAATACGTAATAAATTGTTGCTGTGTAATAATTTGAAAAAAATAATTGTAAAACTAAAATATTTTAATACTTCATGCACACAAATGTATAAAGGGGGATTGAATGCCTTAGGAATTTTCTACCAGTCGACCTTTGGGTGATGCAGAGACAAATAGTGATAGGTCCAATATTTTGAGTCAAGCAAATCGCGTTTATTTCAAACGTATACCTATACTATAAATACAATATATACTCAAATATAAAACTAAATACACAAATATACCTAAACAATAAGTAGCAATAGATAAATTAAATGAAATAGTTGAAAAAAATTAGAGCTGTGACGATACTGCTGCCAACTTCTTACGAATATGCTCGCGAACTTTAACTTTGAAGGTTAATCGGTTGGTTGTCATCCTGATTTCCTGGGGGAGCGCATTCCACAGAGAAATAGACTGAACGAAGAAAGAACAGTGAATAAAGTCATTGCAGTGAGTGGGCAATTGAAAAAGGCGGTTATGTGATGACCGTATTTTTTTATTGTTGTTGTCGCAAATGTATTGAAATTGAGGGGCCAGATAACTAGGAGATTTGTAAGAGTCGAGAAATGAGAAAAAGGTAGTTAGTGGCCTTGCTCTCTGCGTTGGCGTACCACTTTAGAAACGATCGATGCAAAAACGAAGCAAATTGAAAATGAATCTAATGCAGTAATTTAAAAGCCGGTCAAGTTTGTTGAGGAGATCTGCATTCAGATCATATTAGCACACGTCACCATAAATAATGATTGGAAAAAATAAGGGTCTGCACAAACATTGCCTTCGTGTTCGATGTTAATAAAATTTTCAAACGATACAGAGCCCGCAGCGTTCCAGTGACCCTCTGACTCACACTAGCGACTTGAGTACGCCAGTTAATGATATTATCCATGCGCAGGCCTAGATCCTTTAAATCATTGCTGAATGGAACAATCGTACTGTCGAAGAAAACAGGTGGCAAAGTTGCACTATCCACTTTAGCGATGCTTCGAGAACTCCTAATGATTAACGCCTGACACTTATTGGGGTTTACTGCAACACCAAATCTATCGGAACAAAAAAAAACTTTTTAGTCTTTTCAGTTTATATTTTCACTGCACACACAAGTTTATTTATTTCTTACTTTTTCTAGAAATATTCCTTTTGCTCGCAAAGTTACACAGAGATACAAAGACGGAACAAACATTGCAGCGGAAGCTGAAGTACTAAGGTGGAACGTGTGTCATACTCTAAGTAAAAAAGCTCTTAGGGACCTCACTTCGGCGCTTGTTCATTAAGAGGACCTCCTTTGATGGATGGTAGATGGCCTTTAAAAAGGTCACGTTCGTCCGTAGCGTTCTCTAAATGAACATAATATGTATATATACTAAAAACTTATAAAGGATTATTACCTGTCTCTGTAATCCTGTCCTTGTTTAAGCTGTATTGTTTTCTTGTTTGTTTATTTAGATGTATTTATGAAGGTATCTATTTTATTAGTTTGTTTTTAGTATCTAATTGTACTTAGTACCTAATACTTGTATGATTTGAAATTGGCACCAAGTGCAACGGACCCCATGTCGTGTCCAGGCTGTCTCTATCCATTCAAGGTTGCCTGGAAGAGATCGCAGAGCGCCATAAGTCCACCTGTTGTATGTTTGTTTTAATTTCAATGTTTCTTTTTGTATTGTCTTATCTTGGTGAACAATAAAGTATATAAATAAATGTACGTAGTCAGCCTATAATGTTTCCACACAGGCCTGAGTGAGGAAATGGGCTGTAATCACACGGACATAGTGCGGATTAGTAGATATAGCACTTGTCTTAGATTTGTAATTATAGGATATGCTAATTTCCCAAATTTTCTTAAACATTCTGAGAGTAGTGGTGATAAATTTATTTACACAAAGTCAAAATACCTGTCTGGTTCGAACTTGCGACCTACATTTTTTAAGTCGCGGCTGTTAGTACTGGTCCACCACTGCTACATAGAACGCGTACGTTTGAGTAAGCTAGCTAGGCAACTAGGCAGATTTTTCTTCTTCTTGCCCCATTCTCAATTTATTTGGGCAATCTTGTGCATCTATGCCAGGATGGTATATCCTGGGTTGACGATGATGGCACATACTGCTATTTCAGGTATCTTTCGACAGTGGTCCACCAAGAGGCTGGCGGACTGACCCTTGTTTGAAGTACATTAATTTTGAGCACTGTTTTTACGAAGTAGCTATCTTCTCGTCTCATAATTTGACAATACCTTATAGTAGACTGATTTATGACACTAAACAAAGTAAAAGCAGTATGTAAAGATCTTTTCCACGTAAATCTTAACATGTTACACGTAACACGTGGAGTCTTGTTATTTTATACCAAGCCCCTTGGGTGAACTCACTGTGTTGTTGTGTGTTTTGTTATGATGTATTCAACTATGGACGCTCGAAGAATGTTCTGTGTTACGTAGTTTAACTTAAAGTGATATTTAGCATAAATCTGTGTTTTAGTAATATAAGGTAAAGTTACTCTATGATGTAGGTACAGTCACAGTAAAAATAGATTCGTCGTTTTAGTTTGTTTTTGTTTGACCTCTATCTGCTTTAAAACTTTGTCGATTCAGTATGGTCAATATGTGAATGTCACAGAATAACACTCAGTTGCTTATATAAAATAATTGCGTCGGTGACTGAAGCTGGGCACAAATTATCGGACGCGGCTGACGGAAGCGACTTCAGCCGCGACTGATATGTGTGCACAGTCGTTTGGGACGCGGCTTGCGGACGCGTCCTTGCGCTTATTCCATAGACAATATAGCTTATTCAACGAAGATTATGTTTACTTAGAAACATGTCGAGTAGTAAAAGTGAGGACGCAATTCTCTGCTGCGAACACACCCGATAAATGTTTCTTTCATTTTTATTTATAACCTCGCACGCACGTGCGAGATATCGCGTGGTCTGAGTTGGTCTGACGCTCGGACGCGTCCCTTACCCCGTGCACACCGTCCGCGGACGTTTTCGGCTGACACAAACATCCAGCGGGCCAGATCTCTATCGAACGTCCGAACGCCCAAGGTCACGTCCGCGACTTACGTCCGATAGTTTGCACAATGTAATGTACATTCATTACCTAGATACTCTATAAGTCGCGGCTGTCAGTCGCGTCCTTATGCCGCGTTTGATAATTTGTTTCCAGCTTTAATATGACAGATTTGATTTATATTTCATTAAAGGGCCAGGCCATTAAAAATGTTTTCGTCTGATGTCGTGTACATATGTGAAATATTGGTTGTGAAGACAACTCGTCACACATGTCGTCACTATCCTTAATAGGTCACTTTCACCAATACGTCACTTTGTACATGTAGTCAGCTTCCCAACTTGTCTCTAGTCGTATTACGTCTCTTTCCCAACTTGTCCAACGCATATGACCTTTTTTCAAATGATTAATGTTTGCTGCCGCGTGTCTAGATATCTTTCTATCCCCCGTTTTTGAATTACGAATAAAGTTGACCATTTCTTAAACTCTAGCCTGGATAACTGTCAAAATATTAAATATTATTTTATTTCACCATATAAAATGTACAAATTGAACAATATAATTATTTTAAAGCTATTAAGAACATGCACAAGAATGAAATATGAGCAAATGCGCCTGAGCTAGGCCGAGCCTGTATTTCAGGACGCAGTTTACTTAACAGAATATTTTTTTAACGACAGTAGTTTCGTTTAACATAATATTATATCACTTTAAAACTGAATAAGGTTTAACAACAAACAGAGTGAGTGTTGAGCGATTGATGTGTGTTGTATGCTTGTGTTGAGTGTGTTTAAGTGAGTGTTGTGTGCTTGTGTTAGGTGTGTTTATGAGTTGATCTATCTGAGAAGATCTTCTGTTGTTTCGTAATCACAAGTAATGAGAAAGTTCAATAATTTAAATTTGCATTCTCGTTTACTTAATGTATAGATGTTAAGAATAGTATTTAAAAATATAGTTTGAAAGTAGGGTTGTGGCTTTAAAAAGTATTATGAGTCCTAACTTGATAAAAAAGTAAAATGGAAACGGACTATTAACCACCCCACTGTACTAGAAATTAATCTTCTTTTATAAATCTAAGTTACCTTGTGCAAGAAAGGTCAACATTTATTTTATCAATTTCTTTATTTTTGTTACTTATTTGATAGAAACTGTCGACGAGACGACGCTTAGAGGAGGTATATTCTATTCCCATCAGTGCACCTCTATCAGCTGAAATGATGATGGTCTAACTGTACTTGAGGAACTCGTGCCTAAATAATAATAGCCACACGGGTCGATCTTTAAGGTTAAGCAACGCTTGCTGAGGTCGGTCCATGTATGGGTGACCATCTATACCTTGCCAAATGCCTCCATGCCTCGGCAAGCAAGTTAAGACGTTGGCCCCGGCTGTCATTTGTAGATCTTTGACAGTCGTTATGGGTACTGAAATCTGACACCAGTCTTGCCAAGGGGTATCGTGTTACCCAGTTACTGGGTTGTGGAGGTCAGATAGGCAGTCGCTCCATGTAAAATACTGGTACTCAGCATAATCCGGTTAGACTGGAAGCCGACTTTGAAACTCGAGTCGACTTTCAACAGGGCTTGGCAGATTGATGTATAAAAACAACCATCTCATGAAGGCGGATTAATCGTAACAAAATGACTCTTATCACGACGTCATAAAAGTCACGTAACCCGCCTTCGTGCGATAGAACAACTATAACTGTACCTTATTTTCCAGGTAAACATGGACAGCGCTGGTGATGCCGAGGGTAACTTCACAGTCATCGGCCTAGTGGCTGACGCCAGCGTTCCAGGGGGTTGGGGCGCTCAGCCTGTTGCCACCTTCCGTTACGTCAACTCTTCGGATTTTCTGCCGGTAAGTGCAATATGATGCTTTAGGTCAGTTTAAACTTTGCTTTTAAATGGTGTAGTTCTCCCACGTTATGAATTCATTTGAAGTTGAGTATTTGTCGAACTCGGCTCATATACTTAATTCACAAAGTAAGTGCACTGAGCGATTTATCGATCTAATTGGTGGTATGAAGGGGGCATGCTCCGCCAGTATTTCTGTGCGCGCACGCTATTGGTTCGTCAGTTGACCTATGCGCACCGAGCTGCGATCACGCTTCGTTCGCTCTCAAAATACAGTCACACACACAACTATCTTTGCACGACGATGGTTTTAAAAATAAGGGAAATGAAAATAGAATATATATATGAAGAAAGAAGCTGAAAAATTAGCAATGATAATTTATAATGATAAGATCGAAATAAAAGATAATGCTCAAGTAAACATTATCTATTTTTAATTCCAGCCTCTTCCAAAATACCAAATTACTATAAAGTACCAATAATGATCATACAATAAAACAATTAGTCTTATATTATAAAACAATAGCCTAGTACTTTAGAACGCAACTGTACCCATGCGCAGAAACATCCCCTACACTGTCACTCAGCGTTCTTTTTACGCGACGGGACCTATACCGGGATTAGTCGCTTCTCGAACTAAAAGGAAATAATGTTGACCACAATCTTTGTCGCGACTTGCCCTAAGACGATGTATAAGGTCACTTAGACCATTAAACAATGTGATCATTATCCTAATAACCCGTAAAAATCATATAAGAGGTGCTGAAGAGATAGAATAATAAACCTCATTGGCAACACCTTGAAAAATAAACATATTTTACTTATGATCTAGATTTTTTTATACATATATATTATAATTCCTGAGTTGTCTGGTGCTAGAGCCCCAACCTGGTTAAAGGTCTCCTTCAGTTTACTCCAAATCACTTTATGCCTTGCTTTTATTTATTGAAGAGATATACCGGCGCAACGGTATCGGTATTGCAACGGTGAAGCCATGATTAGAAGCAGGTTCGTCAGTTGAATGCCGATGGACTCACATTAATACATTTTATAAAATTTCAACAGAAAAATAAAAAATTATAACTACTTATCTAAGGTCGTCTATTATTTAGGAACCCATTTAATCTTTGTAAACAACGACAATGTGCAGTCGCAGTGCGCCACTCTGGAATGCAGATTTTTAATGGTCACTTTGACATCGGTCCGGCTGACGCAATTTGCCGGATAATTTGTGGAAGGCACTTTGCATCCACTAAACGGAGGACATTTGCAAAACTAAAGTTCTGCAAATTTCCTCTTTGTAAATATTTCACTTAATTTGAATATAATGATCTGCTGGTTAGATTTAGCAACCTTCCTGGTAGTTTGAGGCGGTTCGATTCACATCACAGTGAAAATTTATGCTAGGCGAAATTGCAAGTACGTTACATGGACCCAATGTGATACTATTCGATCAATTTACATTCAACATTTCGTGTTATCCCTTTAGGACGTTTTTAGATCATGCGGATTTGCTCAAGCACGCGGGATTGGCTCATGCGTAGTTCCCGCAAAGAACACTTTCATATGTGCATTTACTGTAAAGCCCGCGTGCGTGAGCAAATTGGCGTGATATTAAAAACGCCCTTAGTGCGCACCGGTGTGATTTATGAAATGTTAAAAACAATAAACAGACGAACAGAGTGTTCCGTCATTTATTGAAAAGGGCTGTTGTATATCTTCGAAGTTCTTCGTCAGATCTTCATCTAATTTAAATGGGACCGATTCGGGAACATATTCTTTCAAACAAAAAAGAATCATCAAAATCAATTCATAATTGGCGGAGTAATCGCGTAATAAACACACAAAAAAAACATAGTCGAATTGCGAACCTCTTCCTTTTTTGAAGTCGGTTATAAATACGTACGTGATGTCACCTATCTGGTCATACGGATGGCGCGAGGCACAATCAGGAAGGCCTCTTAGAATATAGACCTTGGTATTTATATATATATATATTTTTTTTACTTTCTCCCACACTAGTAATTTCTTCCTGTATCGTGGGTGCGTTTACAAACATATAAACTCGCATACACAACACCCAGAGCCGGAACAACTATCTGTATATATTTACTTTATATCTTTTGTCTACATTTCCATCACGTACGCAACACCGATTTTCCTTGTTAAGTTAATTTGACCCTTCCAATTAAAATTAAATTATCCTTAAGTGCCGTCTTTCAGTGACGCAGATACCAAATGAAAACGTTCTTTGAATGTCATCCATATTCGGAAGTTTGAATGTAACTTCCCGTTCTCCGATCGATAGAATTTCTAAGTCACCTATATACTTACCGGTCCGATCCGGTACTAGTAACTAATTGGTAACTTCGGAAGCTAACGTTAAGTAAGCACATACTAGGAAATGTCAGACAAGTTCTCGTAGAGGAGTAATTAATATTGACCTTGAATATTTAGAAATGTAGTACCCAGTTGAATTTAATATTGACCTTGAATATCGGGAAATTAATGGAGAAACTATTTCTCTAGCACATTTAAGTTACATACATATATTGACTTTAGGTAAAGCTTTGGTCTCTTGATTGGAACGCACAACGCTGCGGTATGCAGTGTCAGACACAAAATTGTCCTCACCTCTGACGCATACTGCGACGAAACAAAAGACCATTCTGTACGTTTTTCATTAACTATTGTGTGTCCGGCATCGCATACCTTAGCGTTGTGCGTTCAGGGCAAAATACCAAAGCTTAATTGTGCACCATCGTATCGTTAATTCCGTGCATATCGTGAATAGATTGACAAGTGGACATGCCTCTAATTTCAAAATGATTCAAAATTGCCATCTTGAAATTGAACCTTCAGTTTTGAAATGAGATGCAAGTCGAATTGTCAACCTGAGTATTCAAGTCATGAACGGCATTGCATCATCGCTTACCATCCGATGAGATTTTAAACCTAATGTGAGACCAAAAATATAAATCAGTTTGCCTGGTACCTTAAAGGTCTATCCACATATCAAAGGTGAGGTCTATTCATCGGGTCGTGCCCGGGACGTGGATGGAACGTGCCCCGTCAGAGGCTCAAAAAAATATCGGTGTGTAGTACATTTTATATGACCTCGTTCACACACGTCCGTGCACGGGCCAGTGACGTAGCTTCAATGCCTGGGTCCGGCCCTGTCACGTCTCGGGCACGGCCCTGTCACGTCCCGGGCACGGCCCTGTCACGTCCCGGGCACGGCTATGTCACGTCCCGGGCACGGCCCTGATATGTGTGGATAGACCTTAACTCATCTCATATGTATAAGTACACTGAAGTATAGTCTATTTATCTATTTTTTCATCCCTTCTCTGAACTCATTTGTAAACGACCCATTGTGCCTATTGGCCTTGATTGTTCTGTCTCCTGCTTGATATGGAGGGAAGTGGAAATTTATATTTTTCCTACTCCTCCGTTTTTCTTTTCTGATTAATTTCATTGCGGGATCCAAGCCAGTTAAATTCAATCTCCGGGACTTTGTCGAGCTTTGCCTCGGCGCTTTTCTGGTGGTCGCCACTGTTGATTCTGGCTTTCAGGAGTTGCAGTGGTTTGGGATAGTGCGGTGGAATTTTCCCAATAAAAACTTCTCTGAACATATAACTTTCACCGCAAAACATCTATTTAATCGAAATAGGATATTTACAGTAACCTAAATATAAGAATTGCTAACCAATATCTCATTATTTTCCACTTTGGTAGATTTCAGTGATATTCGTGTCTATTTCGGTACCAAGTAACTAAATGGCTTCCTTCAAAACATGTTCACTGGACCTAATGAGGTCACTAAAGTAAATATTATGTGGCAGAACCGATTTTTTTTTAAAATACCACTAATTTTATTTGTCAGCTCTATTTTGTTCATCTACAAGTGAAGTGTACATGCAAAAAACAGGGAATGTCGAAGTTAATAAATTTTGAGAAAAACGCAGTTAAAAGTTTAAAAGTATGTGATTTTTATCCTTCTTCTTTACCGGTATGTACCGGTACGTCATGGACATTCCCGGTTCTTTTTTCTTCGGCCATAAACAAAAATGTCTTTCTGGCGCCTTACGTTTACTTTTTTTAATGTTAGTGATTGAGAATAAAACTACCATAGATAAAGATTTGCTTGCACATATAAAATAGAAAAATGAAATCATGTGACAATCCCTGTTCTTTATGACCCTTCAAGTTATGTGTGTAAATAAAAGGATTTGATAACGATTTCATGTATCAAATATACCACAGAACGTTCTTATCAGACGCAAAAATGTTATATCTTAATCTTAATTTAAATTATGAAGAGGTTCATTGTATTTTTGTATCGGTTTATCTTTGGAAGACCTGATCCGCAGCCTAATTACGTTAGTGAATTCGGCAAGGCAAAAGGTTTGATCTCATGGAAGAGTATGACAAATTCTTTTTAAATAATTAGGTTTTGCCAAAAAATATTGGACGTTTTCATTGGTGAAGATAGTTGCCGAAAGAGTCCAATAATTTAACACCTAATTATTTAAAGAGTATTTATTTGTCTTACTCTTTCATGGGGTCAAACCCTTTGTCTTGCTGAATTCACTTACGCTGTTAGGCTGCTGGTTTCGAAATTTGCTTTCAATTATTGAAAGTTAAACTATTGCTGAGGGATAGGTTTATGTCAGTCCTTTCGGTACCTTACTATAGAATTTCCTTACTTCTTAGTGATGGTGTACCAAAACGACGAAAAATTTGAGGTACCAAAGACACTGACTACCCAAAGGAAAGTTAGTTTTGCTCTTATAGTGTTTTGCTTTGGCAGTTGGTTTATTTTTGTGAAAATGCAGGCAGGCGTTAAATCTTTATTCTCTCTCATGTAACGAAATGGGAATGGATTATGGGTTAAGCTCGCTTTTGTACATACTAAGTTATCCTTTTGTATATGTTTAAAACAAACATGTGTATAATAAAGAATTTATACATGAAATGTGCCTTAATCACGACGCATCTATATAATTTCACTCTTAATTTTCGCCCAATATCGAATCATTATACAATTTCACTTCAAAAAATAAGAAATCTTTTTACTCACAGGAACTAGTAGGAGCAAACAACATAGCCTGGATTGGAGGCAGTCCACCCGTTGCTGAACCAGAATGCGGCTTCGATGGCATCAAGTGTTCCTTACCCCACGACCCTGGGGTCCTATCTGCAGCAGCAGCTGTTGCGGCAGCCGCCATCTTGGCTGCGGCACTTCTGGTCCGGCACTATAGATACGAACAGAAGCTCGCGTCAGTCCTGTGGAGGATCGAGGCTAAAAATCTGACGTTCATCTCGGCGTACAACGCGCAGAGTACTGACAAGGTAGTGTGCGAAGTGAGTTTTATTGTTATTATACTAATATACTTGTTCTATTAAGAATTCTAAGAAGAATTGCTAAACTTAAGTGGCAGTGGGCAGAGCACATTGCTCGTAGAACGGATGGTCGATGGGGCTGAAAAGTTCTGGAGTGCCGACCGCGTACCGGCAGACGCAGTGTTGGAAGCCCTCCCTCTAGGCTCTCTCTAGGTGGTAAGATGACTTGGTCAAGACTGCGGGTATTCGCGACCGAGACGAACAGGACCGATCGATGTGGCGACACTTGGGGGAGGCCTATGTCCAGCAGCGGACGTCTTTCGACTGAAACGATTATGATGACTTGTTTTATTTCCCTCTCGCAGGTGAGGAGGCCTGTGTCCCAGCAGAAGGAACGTTAAAATGCTGATTATGCTTGTTTCTTGTTTTTTTACCGGTGTCTGTGTGTATGCAATAAAAGCTTGCAAGTTTAATTTGATACACTTCCCGGTGTCCAATTTAGCTGAAATATGCACACTCGTTCGTTTTTCGTGGCAAAGCAATTTTTAATATAAAAGCTATTATGTCAAAAATAAAAAAGTATTTCTTTACCCTACTTTCAAGTAGGCTACTTGAACAACCAGTTCACAACCACTTGACACCATACTCTAGGATGTCACAGACACTGCAGCACACAAACTTGTAACTTCTTAAATAAAACAATCCTTACTTCTTTATGACTATATTCGAAACTAACTGTGACTAATTTTACCTAGAGACCCTACCTAATCGTCGGAGAATCTTAACACCGCGATGCAGGATTTGATCATAATAAACACAGTTATCGGCAAAACGAACAACTACTTACTCAAACACTACTAGTATTAGAGAGTGACGTAAACAATATCGTTTTCTTAAGGCATTTTAATTTGTATCGCTTAGAGAGGCTCGTGATTAAGACTTAATACGCATTGCGATTTTTGCCACGCGGATTTTATTCGCGCGAATTTTTGTCCGCATACTGAATTTAACTAACACGCACTGCGGATAAAACGCCGCGCGATTTGTGTATATTTCTACCTGTTCATAGACCTCAAAATATTCGCGCAAATTTAATCCGCTACGCGATGCGCTGGATTCTGTATACCTTAGTGTGCAAAACACGGATTTCTTGCGGTATTACTCGTATACTCGCGCGTTTTTTTTACCGCAATGCGCAAGTTTCATACAATTCCATAGGTTGCAGAATAGGCGGGCAAAACTTGCGCGAATAAAGTGCGTGCTAAGCCTTAGAAATGTTATAACAAACGAAAAGGCGTTGGCTTCGGCTGCCATACTTAGAGTTTTGAGGATAGTTAGAAACCCGAAGGTCTGACAACCAATTTTGCCAAGTGGTATCGTGTAACCCAGACTGGTTATGGAGATAAGATAGGCAGTCACTCCATGTAAAATACCGGTATTCAGATTTATCCGGTTACCTCAATAAAACTGGCGTTTTCACAGATCATTGGTTTAAATTGAACTGTTTGTTACTCGATCCACAAATGGTTCATTAGTTCAGGTCAAGGCTGACCGATTAACGTCATCGTAATTTAGTTGTACGCCCACCTTATGTAACATTTATCCGTTCATTCGGATATACCGTATCAATAGCCAAAGGACGCGAGCCCATCGAGAGCTATTATTACTCTACTTCCAAAGTAGTGAAACCTACCATGCCATTTCTGTCCAACCTTGTACAAATGATTGCAGTGTATACTGCGGGACACGTAAGTTGAACCAAAATGTATTATCGTTTTACTGAAATTAAACCATTTAAACCAAAATAAATCCCTTTTCTACGACCTAACCGTTTACAATATTCAATTTGTCAACAGTTAGATCATAAAAAAAAGACTAATTTCGGTTTAAATCGTTTAATTTCAGTAAAACGATAATACATTTTGGTTCAACTTACGTGTCCCGCAGTATAGCTCTTCTTGTACTACAAAAAAAACAAACACATTCTACGCTACCGTGAAACAATTATCGAATTTCACGCGCACGAAGCCGTTGGCGAGCCATTAGGATGACAAAGGGAAAGAGAACCACAATGAATGCTGAAATCATATCCGCATTTATATATTACTAGCTGACCCGGAAAACTTTGTTTTGCCATAAAAAGACCAAACATTTATCTACCCTACCCTACCCTACACTACCCTACCCTATCGTACCCTACTCTACCCTACCCTACCCGACCCTACACTACCCTACACTACCCTACCCTACACTACCCTACCCTACCCTACCCTACCCTACCCTACCCTACCCTACCGTACCCTACCCGACCCTACACTACCCTACACTACCCTACACTACCCTACACTACCCTACACTACCCTACACTACCCTACACTACCCTACCCTACCCTACCCTACCCACCTACCCTACCCTATGTCCGTCTCCTGGTTCTAAGCTACCTCCCCACCAATTTTCAGCCAAATCGATCCAGCCGTTCTTGAGTTATAAATAGTGTAACTAACACGACTTTCTTTTATATATATAGACTAGTTTCTGCCAGCGGCTTCGCCCGTGTTAAAAGTGTTTTCTTATGCCAAGAGAACGTTATACCGGGATGAAATGTAGCCTATATGCTATTCCAGAATATAATCTATATCTGTGCCAAATTTCATCCAGATTCGTCCAGACAAAATGCGCACTCATTTCACACCCACGAGCCAAAATTCAGTAGTTTTTGTACTTTCCTTGTTAATCTATGACTTAAAACAAGTAAAATTTCAAAATTAAAAAAACCCCCTATTATTATTATCTCCTTTATTCATATTCTTTCTTATTGTCTACATTTTTAAATATTTTTATAAAACATACAAAAAAAAAACATTTAAAAATATAAAAAATAGAGACCCACCGGTATCGGGAACAGGGTCCAAGCTACCGGCGGTTAGGGCTCCAGAGAGAGGAACCTCCTAACAATACGAGCCGTGTCCAGCAATACTGCTTTCTGGATCAGGCCCTTGACCCAGCCGCCTAACGAGAGCCTCCTAAGATGTTGGTCGAGGCTCGTGGCTATTAAGCCATTGGCTGACACGACTATCGGTACAATGATCGCTGTGTCCACATCCCACATGTCGACAACCTCGCGAGCCAAGTCAAGATACTTGATTTGCTTATCTTTCTCGGCTTTCACGAGGTTCCCGTCATGCGGGACGGTAATGTCAACAATCATTGCACGCCTCTCGATTCGGTCCACCACCACTATATCGGGCTTATTAGCAATAATGGTCCTGTCAGTGATGATGGACCGATCCCAGTACAATGTGATATTGCCATTCTCGAGAACTGGGTCGGGCACATACCTGTAGTACGGCACCTCCGATGCCACAAGAGTGTATTTCAGAGCAAGTTGCTGATGGATAATCCTGGCTACAAGGTTGTGCCTATGCAAGTACTCTTCGTTAGCTAGACGAGAACAACCAGAGATAATGTGGCGGATCGATTCACCCGGATGGTGGCATGCCCGACAGATGTCAACCGTGCCATCCTTCACAATAAATCTCCGGTAGTTATTCGTCATGATAACTTCGTCCATAATTGCACAGACAAAACCTTCGGTTTCCCCAAAGAGGTCACCGAAACGCAGCCAGGCTACGGACGCTGACTGATCTACATCGGACCCATGTAGGGCCCGGAAAAAGCGTCCGTGAAGCTCCTTACTCTGCCATACCTCCCTGCGGTCGTTAGTGTCAAGCACTACAGGTTTGCGCCAGTTCTCATTCGCCAAGGAGAGCGGGGTGAGTCCCTTGTCCACTGCTACTACATCTCGATGCATTCCCACGTCGGCGTGTAGAAAATATTCCCTGAGATTGCATATCTCGCGGTTGTGGAGGTTCTTGGCATTTAAAAAGCCTCGGCCTCCACACTTCCGCGGGATATACAATCTCATGACCGACGATCGTGGGTGATGCATTCGATATGCAGTCAGCAGTGTACGGACCCGCCTATCTAGGGCGTCGAGTTCCGTTTGAGTCCATTTGAGTATGCCGAAAGAGTACATCAATACCGGCATGACCCAACCGTTGAAGGCGCGCACCTTGTTTCCACCCGAAAGAAGGCTATTAAAAACCTTTTTCAGGCGGCCAAAGAAGCGTTCCCTCAACGATTGCTTCATGTCAGTAGTGCTGATACCTAACGCCTCCGACATACCCAAATACTTATAGGTTTCGTTTGGAGAGAGGGATCTCAGGTTTATGGAATCCGCGAGTTGAATTCCCACGGATTCCACAATCTCGCCTCGCTTTACATGCATGACCGCACATTTGTCCACGCCAAACTCCATCCTGATGGCGCTACTAAAAGTTTCAGTTACCTTCAGTAGCTCCATCAGCTGAAGATTGCTGGGGGCAAAGAGCTTCAGATCATCCATGTAAAGGAGGTGAGATATAACCTGACCACCTCTCTTCAACCGATAGCCTAGTCCTGAATTTTCCAGCAGCATGCTTAGAGGATTCAGGGCCAGGCAAAACCAAAGTGGACTCAAACTATCGCCCTGGAATATACCTCGCTCGATCCTTACAGGTTCGCTATTCCTTTGGATATTTCGACATCCTGGATAGCAAAGGACTGTGCTCCATTGCCTCATACACGACATCAGGAAGGTGCGTAGAGTTGTATCTATTTTATACAATTCTAGCACCCTCATGAGCCATGTATGAGGCACCGAGTCATAGGCCTTCTTATAATCTATCCAACATGTCGACAGATCCTTTCGGGAACGCCGAACCTGTTGGCTAATGGCCATATCTAAAAGGAGTAGCTCCTTAGTACCGCGAGACCCGTTCCTACATCCATTCTGAGAGGCCGACATGATCGAGTTATCGTCGACGTGTTTATTAATTTTAACTCTCAAAATGGATGTAAGAACCTTATAGACCGTCGGTAAACATGTAATAGGTCTATAATTTTTGGGTTCCGCGGTGCTACCAGACTTGTGGAGCAGGTGGGTAATTCCTGTTGTTAAGAACTGGGGTAGCGAACCAGACTCTAAGGCTGCCTGGAACTGAGATGCCAAACGAGCGTGCGACCTTTGTAGCCATTTTATCCAGAAGTTGTGCAGTCCGTCCGGCCCTGGAGATTTCCAGTTAGGCAACGGGCGGACTGCACGGGCTACATCTTGGGCGCTGATCATGATAGCTCCCATTTCTTGTATGGGATCGCAAGCTCGCTCAACCTCCCGAGTCCATTCACCTTCGGTGTGACTGACAGGCACCGACCAGATACTGCGCCAGAAGTTGAACATGGCGTCATCATCCGGCAGGCGCGTATCAGTCACACCTTGGTTGGGTCGCTCCCAAGCTCGGTAAACCCACCTTTCATTTCTTTGGAATGTGCGATTCTGGGTGTATCGCTCCACTCGCCGCCTATACCTACGAATACGGTTTGCCCATGCATACACTTTCTGTTTCAGGAAGTCGATGCGCTCCGTGACATGGGATATGTAGTCTCGGGGGCTGACATCAGTCCCCGAAAACGCCCGTCTCACAAAGCGCATCACTCTTGGCCGAGTATTGCCCTCCCTGAAACAAATTAGTTTGCCAATGAGTGCTCTGGCCCCACCAATACGACGTTCGATCCTGCACTGCCAAGCTGGTACGGCTGGCGTCGGTCGTGTAGCATTGTCATCTGCAAATTTGACGTGGGCTACACGACATGCCGCTACAGCCGCGCAGTACATGATCGAATGTGTATCAGTGAGGTCTTCGCAGTCATCAAAGTAGTTTGACAACTGCGAATCCAGAGCAGCCACCAGCGCCCTATTTTTGTTATGCATGGGCAAACGAGGTAATCGTGGCCTAAGTTCGGGTGGCATGTAGCGATATTCCCGAATAGCACACTCCAAAGCACTCCTTAATTCCTCACTGCACTGTTATTATTATTATTATTAACTCTCTTGACAAAATCACTTTTCAATAAAAAAAATACTAAATCAAAATCGGTTCATCCGTTTAGGCGCTATGATGCCACAGACAGACACACAGATACACAGACACACAGATACACAGCAACACACGTGAAACTTATAACACCCTTCTTTTTCCGGCGGGGTTAAAAAGCCTTGGATCAAAATGTGGAAAGTCAAAATCTATTTATTCAACTAGGCCAATAAGCGGCACTTTTGTACGTCAAACAATTAGAAATTTACAAGTAATAAAAATGTGCATTCGGAAAAGTATCTTGATAAGGAGAAGAACGCACAATAAACTCCATGTAGATAAATAATTTGGCTTTGAGATGGTGTCAATGTCATAAAAAAAAGCCCGGCAGAAGCCAGTCTATACCAACATTATAAAGAGGAAAGATTTTTTTGTTTGTTTGTACCGAATAGGCTTCGAAACTACTGGACCGATTTTAAAAATTCATATACCTATGGAAAGCTACATTATTCCCGAGTAACATAGGCTATAATTTAGACGGGAGCAAAGCCGCGGGGTCAGCTAGTATGAAATACAAAAATGGTTATGAGTATAGCGATATTACAGAAAAATCAAAACCCAAAGAAACAAATGAATAACTAATTTTGAAAAGGGGATAACATGCCTTAATATAATGTTTATTTGTTCATATTACCAATTCAAACCACAGTTATTATTTTCAAAGTGAGCCATTTCAGCAAATGGCAATTTCATAGGATAGGCTTTTCTAGAACGTATATCTGTATTCAAAACGTTCGTTTAAACAACTGCAAATGTTTTTATTGGAAATAAAGTCCCATCAGTCATTTAGACACACGGTAGTGTATCAGCCAAGTTCGCGAAGCAAAAGAGCGATACACCGGCAGAGATGTTACACGAGCAATTTCGGCCCACTTTCAACCCTTCCCTATAACTTTAAATCTATTAAAAATACACGTATGTGCGACTTGACAAGTTACAAAAAACTTGTGAAGTTGTACATTATTATTTAAGTAAATACATTAAGATATTGTTATACTTAAATAAGTTGTGCTTAAAAGGTAAAGAAAAAACTTACCAAGTAGGTAACAACAGTAAAGCAACGGAAGAATGTTTGTGCATGACAGAAGAATAATTGTTTAGGGAACTTCGGGAGAACATGGAATACAGTTAGATCTCGATCTCACTTATTTTATCAGCGAAGCCGTAGTCAAGAACTTGGCGTTAATTCACATTTATTTTTTGGGTGGGATTTTATTTAGTTGTGTATTCAGCTGAAGGCCATTAATTCCACAAAGGGTTAAACAAATGTAGGTAAGGTAGAAAGACCAAACATTTATTTGTTTTAGCAAACTTGGGCAAATATAGAACTAATACTTAGAATAGGTGATGTGGGCTACAGAGGACAATACTTTGGGAGTAAGAGCACGTGTATGATGAACAAATCTAGGTTAATATTATATTTGAACTGGCTTCTGCCAGCGGTTTCGCCCGCGTGAAAGTCGAAAATGATCCCGAGGGTACATATACCCAGGATAAAATTTATTATTTAATTTTATTTATTTAAAAAAAAACGTTGCCCCACACTAGGAATTTCTCCTGTATCGTGGGTGCGTTTACAAACATATAAACTCACATGCACAAAGACAACATCTCTATTTGGCATTTAAATTTGGAGAGAGCCTGCCATACAAATTGTTTAAATTCTGCGAACTCACTTGCAAGTGCCGTTATCTCCACTGTAGGCCGAGTTTCAGATGATGCATTCTTGAGCTTCTTCTCGTATTCTGACATTCGCGAATTGAACAGGACTTCCATATCCTCCAAACTAGTCGCCAATTTTGAGTCCATGATGTAGTTGAGGAAAAAGCAAATAGGTAGAAAGAAGTATGAAGTATCAGAATGACTAGGAAATATTATAAAATGAGCGTAGGGTGGTAAGTATCAATATTAAATAATTAAAACATTAAAAATACTATTATGAATTATTTAAAACAATTTAAAAGTGGGAGCTTTATAAAAGGCGTGTTTACCCTGCGTCTACCCACAAAGGAAAAATAAGTTTTTAAGTTTTTGTCCTTTATAATATTAGTGTGAAGTGTGATGAGCTAAAAGAAAAAAAAGGCAAGGCTTGCTTATTTGTATACGTGTCCGCGTTTCCCCCCGCGAAGTTTTGGCATAATCTGTCTAGTTATCTCTGCTTACTCTTTGCAATTATTTCTGAACATAATATTGCATTCCAAACCATAGTAGACAACCTTGAATTCTTCTCCTAACTCTCACCCTTCTCCCAACAGACCTCAATGCAACATGACATGGAGACCCGACGCGCTCACACGACGATAGCCATGTACCGAGGCAACATAGTCGCTATCAAACGTCTGCAGAAGAAGAGCATCGACGTCACCAGAGCCATTAAGAAGGAACTGAAACAAGTAAGCATAAACTTAATTGGCATTGACTTAAATATGAAGGAAAGGGCGGCCAGAAAATTAGGAGACGAAGCGAAAAATTTTTTTTTTTGGAATTTGGTTTTCTATTTTTTTTCGTTTTTGACACAGACTTCCGAAAAGAAAGTTATTTTTCGCTTTGTGTTGTTTTTTTTTTGGAAGTCGGTTTAATTCTTTATGTTAAGAAGTATTTTATATTTCTCTTTTTAGTTTTGGTACCTTATAATTACCATGAAAATAGGCATTATTAAGGATCACTTAAAAACTACTCGTCAGATCTTAATCAAATTTTAATGGGGCCACATGAGAAGCATCAGCTTTCAAATAAAAAACCGACCAAGTGCATGTCGGACTTCGCTCATTTAGAGTTCCGTACTAAACCGCATAATTAAGTTGGATGTAATCGGAAAAATTAGGGAATTTCATAGAAAAATCTGATTTATCAATAAATTGGTCGTAACAATAAACATTATCACCAAATTTTCAACTTCAATTCTTCGAAACAAAATTTTGTAAAAAATTCTGACTTTGGTGACTTCTCATTCCTTTGTTTTCCAATTTTTTTAAAAACAAAAATACAGAATTTATCTACTCTACCAAATCTAAACAACAATATCCCACTCGATGGGGTAGGTCAAAAACTTTTATTCATGCCACCCTATAGCTTTATCACCTTAAAAAAAAATTGACAATTTTGATCGCTTTGGGTCAACAAGACGATTATTCTGTAAAAAAATGAAGACTAGCTGCAACCGTTTCGCTGTAAACCCGTGTGACAGACGACGGACAGACAGACGTATACGTGAGTGACAGCAAAAGGGCTCCGTTTGGACCCTTCGGGTACGGAACCCTAAAAAGAATCATGAAAATCGGTTCATATTTTTTTTATTTTTATAACCTATAGGCTCGCGCTTGACCACAATCTCACCTGATGGTAAGCGATGATGTGGTCGACGGTGAAACACGCTTGCCTAGAAATGACCTATTCACTCTTGACTTAAAAACCCCTAGATTGTAGCTATCGGGAAACACAGACTCCGGCAGGGAATTCCACTCCTTAGCTGTACGCATTATAAAAGTGTTCCCAAAACGTTTTGTGCGTATGGGTGGGATGTCTACCATGTATCGATGGTGCATCGCCGTACGTCTGGTAGTCCGATGATGAAACGGGCTAGGTGGAATTAGATCGTGCAATTCCATCGCACACTCCCCGAAATGTAACCGATAAAAAACCGACAGGCTGGTAACTCGGCGGAATTGGCGGAGTAATCGTGTAACAAACTCCGCCTAAAATGGGATAGAGCTAGGAAGAAGAAAAATAAAGGTATGGGTGGACCTCAGGTTTTTGCAATATAACTTATTATACTTATGTCATAGGTACTAGACGGAAGCTAGCCACGTGGTCGGATATCGTCGGGAGCGGTCGTATGCACGAGACATTAAGATGTTCCTTGAATAGTTCTTGTATGGAGAACGCTCGCACGCTATAACATTTTTACCGCTGCTAGTTGGGATAGAGGCCTCTTCTTTATGAGAGGGACCGGAACCTTAATCCAGCACATGCGCGATTAAGTATACAGAGGTATGTGGAACAGGGTGGAAAGTCACGCTATCTCTAAAGAAAAAGGAGTATGCTTCGATCAGACGGGTGTTGGTTGCTGTCTGGTCATTTGTTTATATTCAAATCGCACGGAGAACTTTGTTTGCTCGATGCGATACCAATCCTACATCGTCAATATCAACAAACAAGTAATAAATTTATAGATAGTATTTATTATAACAATATAGTTTTGTATATATTTATGTTTTAATGTAATAGCAGTACACCTCAGACTACCCCCTTTTTACCCGACTGCCGACGGAGGGTAATGTGTTTATCAGTCTATGTATGTATGTATGCATGTTTGTTCCTATATGGCGTTCTAGAGGCCAAACACGTTGGCCGATTTTTATGATTCTTACGTCAAATTATTCGTCTTGACCCTGCGAGTGTCACTAGCTAGATTAAAATTGGCAATAAAAAAATGCCGATTTTGGACGACATTTTGTGGGTTTTTTTTTTTTTAAATAAAGTAATTAAAAGGTTGTAAATAAAAAAAGTTAATTAAAAAAATCTAAACACCCGACTGCTTAGAAAGCGAAATAAAAAGACGTTAACAAGAAGAAAACTATGTTGTGCAGTCGGAGGATTCATCTGGTTTTGGTCAGCCAATTCGCGAACATGTATTTTTCAGTCTAAGTTATTTCTGTCCATCCAAAGGTTGTTTGGTAGATATCGCTGTCAGCGATAAGACCGCCTTTGTAGCCGTATAATTAAGTTTTTCTTATATAAGAGATGTGTAACTTTTATGGTGTACAATAAAGTATATTCTATTCTATTCAATCATCTCTTTTTACCCGACTGCCGAAGGAGGGTAATGTGTTTATCAGTCTATGTATGTATGTATGTATGTATGTTTGTTCCTATGTGGCGTTCCAGAGACCAAACGTGTTGGCTGATTTTGATGATTCATACGTCAATCGATTCGTCTTAACCCTGCGAGTGTCATAGGCTACGTTAAAATTGGACAATAGAAAAATGGCGGTTTTTGGGCGCCATATTGTGGGGTCCCAAATTTTTTTTTTCTTCCAAACCCATTGTGTGGGGTATCAAAATAAAGGGTTTTAAAAGGTGATTATAAAAATATATAACACTTATATGTTTAAATGTATCTAATTCGAAAAAAACTTAACTAAAAACTTATAAATAAAAAAAGTTAAATCAAATAATCAAAAAACCCGACTGCTTCAAAAGCGAACTAAAAAGACGTAAACAAGGAAAAAATCATGCTGTGCAGGCGGAGGATACACCAGATTTTGGTCAGCCAGCCCGCAAATATGTATCCTCCGACTGCACAGCATGATTTTTTCCTTGTTTACGTCTTTTTAGTTCGCTTTTGAAGCAGTCGGGTTTTTTGATTTTTTGATTTAACTTTTTTTGTAGTTCATAGTTCATATGTGGCGTTACAGATGTCGTCTACAATTCTGCTTAGTTTGGTCTACTTCATCAAACGGTTCTAAGTACAACTGCTGAATGGTTCTTACGGGATCAATCTCGATACCTTTCGAGTAATCAATCTTCAATACATTTAATAAATCTGTAGAAAAGTCGTTTTTGTACAACGAAAATATTAAAAAAAAAAATGCCAGGGTGTTAAAGAATAACCAACAGAACCCATTGCCAGCATTTTGGCTTTTTTGTCTGTTTAGTTGTTCACGCATCACGTAAAATATACAAAACCAATGTAGATAACTTTTATACATAAACATTGTGCGTAACTTGAAATATTACAAAGTTTTTGTTTCATCGCAATTGGTTCACTCTATCAAAAGTTAGATGAATTAAAAGTATTCAAGAAGTAAAATACCACAACATACGCAATTCAGATACTCGGTCAGTTGAACTCCATATTCGATAGATGGCGTTGTGCATTTGACGTCATTTTCTGAATGGTAGTGTTAGGATTCTCCACGGAAGAATGAGCCCAGAAAAAAATTGGTAGCAAGGTACCTATGTGGATTAGTTAGGTAGGTAGGTCTAGGTAGGTAAGTATTGCAGTTAACGGGTACGAAGCCACAGACACAGCTAGCGCGTAATAAAAATTCACACAGGCACTATCACAATGTCCTTCATTTTTAACCGACTTACCAAAAAGGAGGAGGTTCTATGTTCGACTTCTTGTATGTTTTTTTTTTTTTTTAAATGTATGTTCACCTTTAATTTTTCATTTCGTTCATATCTCCGCCAATTGTGGACCGATTTTGAAAATTATTTTTTTGTTTGAAAGAATATGTTCCGAAATTGGTCCCATTTTAATTTGTTAAAGATCTGATGAAGAACTTCGGAGATATACAACAGAACTCTTCAATAAATAACGGAAAATCATTCGGGATTACTTCAATCGCATGTCTGTTTATTGTTTATACCATTTCATAACATAACATCACGCCAGTATACTGAAAGGGGTACGCAGAACTCTAATTTCACCGGTTATGTTCAAGTTTCATGTTTTTCGGGTCATCTGTTCTGGCGTAATAGGTACTTACTAAACAACTTGCCTATTATGTAGGTAAAACTAAAAAGGGAAAAATAAAAAACTTTTTTGCAAAAAAATACTACCGACTTCCAAATGAAAAACTACAAAGTGAAAAATAACTTTATTTTTGGAAGTCGGTGTCCATATCGCAAATAATTGGTATCTACGAAAGACACCGACTTCCAAAAATAAAGTTATTTTTCACTTTGTAGTTTTTCATTTGGAAGTCGGTAGTATTTTTATGCAAAAAATTTTTTTTTACATTTCAACAATATTACTTGCGTTATTTTCCCCCAAGAAATTTCGAAAAATCGTCATCTCGTATGCTCGAGATGAGGATTTTTTTTTTTAATATATTTAGAAATAGTAAGAATTTCGTTTCAAGTCCTTTGGGAGGTACAGAAAGAGCGTAATAACAACAGTAGCAGGCGGTTTAAATTCTTACAAGCACCACTTTTAGACATGAAAACCAAATCGATTTTCATCCAAAAGGCTGACAGGCAGGCAGATAATGCCTTCCGGCATTTCCGCCTTAGTAATTGAATTTAGTTTATGAATCAAAGTAAGTACCCACGTTTCTTTTAATTATTTTTAGTAGAATCCTACACAGACGTATTCCTTTTTACCCGACTGCAAGGAAAGGGCGTATCTTGCATGTATGTATGTAATATTCCTAATTAACTCATATCTTGCAAAACACTAAATGGATTTACATCGTTAGATAGGTCTTGATCGCCCAAGTATTCTTAGATAAGTGACGTTAAAAAAAACAAACATGTTTGATTTTGCGTGCCATATTGTGGGGGATCCATTTTTTTTTTCTTCCGTACTCATCGAGTTTGTACCTATCAAAATGAAGGGTTTTTAGAGGTGATAACAAAAATATATAGCACTTATATGTTTAAGAGTAATTCATAAAAAAAAATTTACTAAAACGTTGTAAATAAAACAAAAGTTAATAAAACCAAACAACCCGACTGCTTAAGAAGCGAACTAAAAAGTTGTAAACAAGAAGAAAATCATGCTGTGCAGTCGGTCATATGGTTTTGGTCAGCGAGCTTGTAAATAATTATGTATCCTCCGACTGCACAGCATGATTTTCTTCATGTTTACATCTTTTTAGTTCGCTTCAGCAGTCAGGTTTCTTGATTTTATTAACTTTTTTTAATTGAGTTAATTTGTCAAATGTATGATTGTAATCATCGAGGAATGAAATGAAAATGATTTGCATCAACGGCTGTACAAAGATCATATTTTTCCCGTACATATTAAAAGTATATCAAGGCAAAACGAGAGAAGTAAGAGAAGTAAGGAATATTTTTTTGCGTTTTCCTGCTCACCGAATATCGGCACTGAGATAGGTGTATTCATGGACTGGTAGAATCGACGTGCGTTCGGCACCAATATTGTATAGCCTTGGTCCATATTTTCAACAATAGTTTCTACCTTTCTACGGTAGGATTTTGAAAATGGTTGATAAAACTGTTCCATTTTAACATTGGGATAAGGCTTGTTACCATCACCACGATACGACGTCGTCAACGTGGAAAGGAGTGGTGCCTTGACGTGCAAATTTACGTTACCCACGTCACCTTAGATGAAGAACATCCTATAGATTTAGCCTTATAATGAGTTTGATTGATAGAGCGAGATCGCTAATTGGCAGCCCCATGTTGCTTTTGTTGTTTGTCAAACTCTAATATCATGGCAGGTTTGACAAACTAACTCGGTCGTGTTTGATTTTTTCGTGATTTCGCGGGATTAAGTGTTTATTGAGACACGGAATTGGGTTATTTATAGATAATAAGTGTCAGTGCGATGGTGGGTTGAAGTGTTCTAGGCTGTAAAAGCCAAAGTCTTATTGTTATTGTTGTTTCATGTGCGGCCACGCCATGGCTCCATCTATAGGCTGAACTTTATCTAAACACGTCACGATGCCGCAACGTAAAACGTTGTCGCGCCTTCAAAAAATCCGGTACGTTTTTCAGCGTTTTTGACAGAACGAAACAACGTTTCGTTTCGTTTCTTGTAGTTTTTGACATTACAACATTGCTGACATCTTTTTTGCGCAACTAATCGCTAAGATATTTAAACATCAACAGAGCGAGCCTAGCGCCACATACCGCTTCCGACAACGTACGATGCGTCGTTCCGCGGCGACGTTAACGTACCGTGTATTAGCAAGAAACGTCAGTGCACTACGCTGCGACACAGCACCGTGTCGTGGCGTGGTGATGGGGACAAGCCCTTACTTGATCCATTAATTTAATCTGAGATTGATGAGACGTGAACTCGTTTTGAATTATTATCAATCATTCTGCGAGTACTTTGTTGTTGAAGTTTCAAGGTAAAGGATTGGTTGATAGGAAAAATTAACAATTTAGAATTATTCTGTAATATATTTTTATGCTGTTCGTCTTTTAATTGATTTTGATTTTCTCCTCCTAATTTATTTTTATTTGGGCTTTAAACATCTACTCAAAATATTTACGTAACGCAGTAACTGCGTTTACTGTAGGTATATTGTATGCTGGAATTGGAGAACACATTATTGTGCAGTTAATTGGGAGAGACTGGCCGTGACCTATATATATGTTGCGTGGTGGCTTAAGAAAATTAGACACTTTAATTATTTCTTAAACTTAGGACCTAGGAAAGTGACATTCGTTAGGCAATACCGATTGTCAAAAAGTATAGGATTGACATGCATTAACGATTTCACGTTGTCAAGAGCACCAAATATTGACCTTTGTCTTGATTTCCCATCTTATGTCTTTTGGTTCAGATTTCAGGATAAAATTTATTAGATTATTTATTAGATTTCAGAGATCGAGTAAGTGACAGATGTATACACATCGTATACATCTGCCCCTTACACATACTCAAAATAACCTTCCTCTAAGAGCTTATGGTCACCACCCAGACATAACATTTTATTGAGAAACAATCTAACATGGGAATTTAACGCGATGATTCGATTGTTTATTTGAGTCTACCCTGGACCACGGTCGTTGCAACACGGCCGAAAAGTCGGGCGAAATAGGTTAATAAACAATCGAAATCATCGCGTTAAATTCCCGTGATATATTGTTTTTCAAAATGAAACGCGAAAGTTTTAAAAGTTAATAAAACATTTTATTGTTATGTAGTTGCCCTGAGGTTGTTCAGTGCCAATGACAAACCAGCAATCTTTTTTCATATCTATGATAGTAAGTGTTCGTCCTTTCCTCGCAAGAAGCCCATACTATCACGTTTTATGAGCTAGTAAACTTTATGCCCGTAGTAAAATATAACTTGAAGGACCTTGAATCTATTTTCGTCTCAAAATAATACTTTTACTAATACAAAACGACTGGTTGACTTAGGATTTTAATAAGATTTGGCTTTGGAAAGATTAATTAATCTATACCTATATATTATAATATTATAAAGCTGAAGAGTTTGTTAGAACGCACTTATCTCAGGAACTACTGGTTGGAATTGAAAAATTCTTTTTGTGTTGGATAGCCCATTTATCGAGGTAGGTTATAGGCTTCATAACATCACGCTACGACCAATAGGAGCGGACAATAAATGAAAAATTTTGAGAGTCCTTTTTGAGAGCTTCCGTTGCGTGCGCTGCGTAAACGGTTTAAGTTACGCAACAATCATGTATGTGGGGTAGGTAGGGTAGATGGGTAGGTAGGAAGCCAGTCGACGGGAGCGAAGCCACGTGGGACAGCTAGTTGAGTAATAAAAAACCGGCTAAGTGCGAGTCGGACTCGCGCACGAAGGGTTCCGTACCATTTTCGTAAAAAACGGCAAAAAATCACGTTTGTTGTATGGGAGCCCCCCTTCAATATTTATTTAATTTTGTTTTTAGTATTTGTTGTTGTAGCGGCAACAGATATACATCACCTGCGAAAATTTCAACTGTCTAGCTATCACGGTTCATGAGATACAGCCTGGTGACAGACAGACAGACAGACAGACGGACCGCGGAGTCTCAGTAATAGGGTCCCGTTTT
Source organism: Orthosia gothica (assembly GCA_949775005.1). NCBI lineage: Eukaryota > Metazoa > Arthropoda > Insecta > Lepidoptera > Noctuidae > Orthosia > Orthosia gothica. Next base: position 20,408,534 of record OX459034.1, read on the forward strand.
TACCCTTTGGGTACGGAACCCTAAAAAACATCCATCCATCCATTCACCTGTTTTGGCGTGATCGCACGCCAGAACAGCTGAACAGATCGAGATGAAATTTGGCTCGGAGATTGCTTATAAACTGGAATAGCACATAGGCAACTATTCATCCTAGGATAATGTTCCTTTGGGATAGCAAAACAATTTTCATGCGGGCGAAGCTGCGGGTGAAAGCTAGTGTCAAGATAAAAAGAGTTTCCTCTTCTTTAAATACCAGTGTCTCATTAGGAATTGTTTTAATTAACTCTAAGGCCATGGCCATGATCATTGCGATGTTTAACTTTTTATTAATGTATGGAAAGGACACCCTAGAAGGAAAAACACGGATCTTATTGGTGAAAGGTTTTTGGAAAGGCCAGATGCATAGTACTCATAACCGGCATGCGTGTTTGACCAGATGTATGAACGTAATGAAGCCAAAGAGTATGTTGGGATCGCAGCAGATTGCAGTCTGTAGTTTATGCTTACCTCCATGGGCAAAAGGTGTGTGTTTATGTATGTATGTAATATTGGGATCACAAAGCAGTCTCATGCGATATTGATGTATGATTGTTACCTGGAAACCGGAATGGCCTAAAATCAACAATTCAAAGACTTGTGACATCTACCAATCCGCACTAGGCTCGCGTGTTGGATTATGGCCAGTAATTCCCACAAAAAAGGAGACCTGTGTCTGGGTGTGTCAGTAGGAACCACAGACATAAATCTAACTAGATAACGCAAGTCCCTCCATCTGTATGAAAACCAAGCGTGCCACTTTTTCACAAACAATTTAAAAACAAATTTACTTACCAATGAAAGAAAACATTTCTATGTTATCTTTCATTTCCTCGTGGCTAAATAATTACAGCCGCACGGGTCGATCATCAAGGTTAAGCAACGCTTGCCGAGGCCGATCCGTGGATGGGTGACCATTTCAACATAGCGAGTTTCCTCCGTGCCTCGGAAAGCACGTTAAGCCGTTGGTCCCGGCTGTCATTTGAAGATCTTTGACAGTCGTTACGGGTAGTCAGAAGCCTGAGATCTGACACCAGTCTTGCCAAGGGGTATCGTGTTACCCAGTTACTGGGTTGTGGAGGCCAGATAGGCACTCGCTCCATGTAAAACACTGGTACTCAGCTGAATCCGGTAAGACTGGAAGCCGACCCAAACAACAATTGGGAAAAGGCTAGGCAGATGTTAAAAGAAAACATTTCTAATGCCTCGGCCAACTTTTTCTATACATTCTGTTCAGCTCAATATGGCATAACAAGGCATTTTTCTAGATTTCGTTGGATTTCCGGTGCCGATAATGCTAAATGAAAAGCTCAGATTACGATCATTGATCGTAACTTTACTTTTTTGAAACGCGAAGTACATACAATCGCGTCATCTAGTTAGATTTGTGTCTGTGTTAGGGACGTTATGCCATGCTTAGCTTTGCCGTATGGGCCTAAGTATTTTTCCTATTACAATCTACTTTCTTTGAAAGTTTGCCGTAGGTGTACAATAATTAAGAGATAAATAAAGACTGACCCCAGATGTCACAATAAATCTAAAATAAGGCCACGAGTCTACCAACTCCTATGTACGGAACTTTCCTAAATCCAACCACAATTATAAGATTTATAGTTTGAAGGGTAAGTTATTCTCAGCAGATGTCCTGACTGTAAGTCAAATTATCTTTTTATAGAAAGTTGGTCGGTATTATGTCTTCTAAAGCCAAATTCTATTTAAAGAGTGCTTAGGGGCAGTCCCTGTATTTTCAAAGAACTTTCGCAGTTTAATCTCAGTAGCAAACTGTCAAAAACACAAAAACACACAAAAACTAATCGCTAAGATATTTAAACATCAACAGAGCGAGCCTAGCACCTCGTACCGCTTCCGACGACGTAGGACGCGTCGTTCCGCGGCGACGTTGCCGTACCGTGTATTAGGAAGTCATGACAAAGCAATACGCTGCGACACCGCACCGTGTCGTGCCGTGGTGATGGATACAAGCCCTTACTTGATCCATTAATTTAATCTGAGATTGATGAGACGTGAACTCGTTTTGGCTTATTATCAATCATTCTGCGAGTACTTTGTTGTTGAAGTTTCAAGGTAAAGGATTGGTTGATAGAAAAAATTAACAATTTCGAATTATTCTGTAATATATTTTTATGCTGTTCGTCTTTTAATTGATTTTGATTTTCTCCTCCTAATTTATTTTTATTTGGGCTTTAAACATCTACTCAAAATATTTACGCAACGCAGTAACTGCGTTTACTGTAGGTATATTGTATGCTGGAATTGGAGAACACAATAATTTGCAGTTAATTGGGAGAGACTGGCAGTGACCTATATATATGTTGCGTGGTGGCTTAAGAAAATTGGACACTTTAATTATTTCTTAAAAGCAAAAGCAAGCTGCAAAAGTGAAATAATTGAATTTGGGATAGCCGACCACACAGCTCAACTGCTACAATGCCATGTCAAAAAAATCTGTGCCATAAAATCTTGGCGTATTAAAAGACGGGACTATAGTACTGGCAATATGAGTAATAGCCTGTCTTTTACTGACATTTACAATACAAATGACCCTAACGAAGCATATAATTATTTCCTTGACCTATTCTTGTGTTTTTACAACTTATGTTTTCCTAATAAAATAATAACAAAATCGCTAAATAAAAAAACTAAATGGATATCATTATTTTTATGTATGTATGTATCTAAGTATATATTTACATATATTAAATTGTTTTATTTATATTTCTTTTCTCTATTTGTTTTTTCATTAAGTTGCACCTGCCATATTTTATCTCTGCACCACCCTAAGGTTGACTGGTAGAAAATGCCCAAGGCATTAAGTCCGCCTTTGTACTTGTGCATAAAGTTTTATAAATAAATAAATAAATATCCAAAGGTCTTAGAAACAGTAGTTAAGTCTCAAGAAAAATGTTATGGCAATATAGAATAAATCCAACAACAATCCGGATATTTTAGCTCATCTGTGCTACATAATTAACTTATGCGTTTCTAACGGCATATACTCAGAAAAACTTAAAACATCTATTGTCATTCCGCTACATAAAAAAGATGACAATCGAAAAATGGGGAACTATAGACCCATAGCGTTGATACCCATTTTTACAAAATTATTTAAAAAAATCGTATATAGCCGACTATACAGTTATTAAGAAAAATATAATATTTTGGTAGACGAACAGAAAGGCTTTCGCAAGGGGAAATCAATAAATATGGCAATTTATGACCTACTAAAAACTATTTTGGGTGCCATTGACAACAAAACACCAACATGTGCTATATTTATGGATATGAGTAAAGCCTTTGACCGAGTTGACCATAGGATACTAATGCAAAAATTAAGCATGTATGGCATAAGAGGCAAAGCGCTAGATCTCATCTATGCATACCTGCAGAATAGAAAACAAGTAGTAGAAATAACACAGATATGTCAGAAAACACGAACTGAGATTAAATATAGGTCAAACTCGAAAACTGTAAAAATGGGAGTACCACAAGGAAGTGTTCTAGGTCCTTTATTGTTCTTGATATATATCAATATGATCTCCCTAACCATATCAATCAACCAATGGTACTATTTGCAGATGATAGCACAGACATAGTAAAAAGCGACAAACAAAATGATTATGAACACGTAGTCAACCAAACATTAAATAGGATAATTCAATGGTTAACCGAAAATAATCTTAAAATAAATATGAACAAAACGAAAATAACACACTTTTACCAGAGAACCCAACTGACAAATATAAACGTGAGTTACTAAGGCGAAATTGTACATCGCGTGACAGATACAAAGTTTCTGGGAATTAATATTGATGATAGACTGACATGGAAAACACATTTAGAAGATGTCTGCAAAAGAATTAATAAATCCTCATTTGCTCTGTATAAACTTTCAAAAATTGATAATCAAGAAGCCTTATTAGCTGCTTATCATGGACTTGTGGCACCTGTTCTAAGATATGGTATTATATCTTGGGGCAACTCAGTCGATAAGGAATCTGTATTTAAAGCTCAAAAGAAATGCATTAGAGCAATGTGTAAAGTAGACAAAACTACCAGCTGTCAACCGTATTTTAAAAGCTTAAACATTCTGACAATGCCTTCGTTATACATATATGAACTAAATGTTCTTGTGAAATCAAATCCTAATTATTATACACTACTTTTATAGTATATAGTACTTTACAACACTGCTTTAAAAGTTACTATAGGCAATTACGTGATAAAAAAATATTAGACATTGAAATACCATATGGGAAAACAGCACTAATCAATAAAAGTATTCTTGTTATGTCATCATTGATTTACAACAAATTACCTGACGATGTCAAAAAGTTACCTGTACATCAATTTAAGTCGAAGCTGCACAAATTCCTAGTGAATAAATGTTATTATAATATCAAGGACTACATAAAGGATCAAAATAAAGATAAAGAGTAATTTATTGACATAGAATAATATGACATTAAAAATAGTGTGACATCCATTAATTTGACAGCTCTTTAATTTATTTGATTTTTAATTTTATGACATGTAATTTAATTCATCTGACAATTTTTATTTTTATTTTATTTTTTTAATTTCATTTCACTTTTAGCATTTGTAGTATTTTGAATTTATTTTGTTTTCTTTTGTTTTTATTTTTGAGTGTAATTATTTTGTTTTGTTATTTTAATAATTATTTAAATAGATTTTCAATAATATAAATATTTGCACACCTAATTAGGTATGATACAGTGTACTTTATAAATATTTGTAACACCTGTTTGAATCTACCTGTAACAAGCAAATAAACAATTTGATTTGATTTGATTTAAACTTAGGACCTAGAAAAGTGACATTCGCAACAACGATTGTCAAAAAGTATAGGATTGATGACATGCATTAACGATTTCACGTTGTCAAGAGCCCCAAATATTGACCTTTGTCTTGCCTTTCCATCTAATGTCAATTGTCTCAGATTTCAGATATAACATTTTATTGTTATGCAGTTACCCTGAGGTTGTTCAGTGCCAATGACAAACCAGCAATCTTTTCTCATATCTATGTTAGTAAGTGTTCGTCCTTTCCTCGCAAGTAGCCCATACTATCACATTTTATGAGCTAGTAAACTTTATGCCCGTAGTAAAATATAACTTGGAGGACCTTGATCTATTTCTGTCTCAAAATAATACTTTTACTAATACAAAACGACTGGTTGACTTAGAATTTAATATTATTTGACTTTGGTAAGATCAATCTATACTTATATATTATAATATTATAAAGCTGAAGAGTTTGTGAGAACGCACTAATCTCAGGAACTACTGGTTGGAATTGAAAAATTCTTTTTGTGTTGGATAGCCCATTTATCGAGGTAGGTTATAGGCTTCATAACATCACGCTACGACCAATAGGAGCGGAGAATAAATGAAAAATTTTGAGAGTCCTTTTTGAGAGCTTCCGTTGCGTGCGCTGCGTAAACGGTTTAAGTTACGCAACAATCATGTATGTAGCGTAGGTAGGGTAGATGGGTAGGTAGGTAGCTAGTCGACGGGAGCGAAGCCACGTGGTACAGCTAGTTGAGTAATAAAAAAAAACCATCCATCCATTCACCTGTTCTGGCGTGATTGCTCGCCAGAACAGGTAAACGGATCGGGATGAAATTTGGCAAGGAGAATGCTTTTAGTCTGGAATAGCACATAGGCAACTATTCATCCTAGGATAATGTTCCTTTGGGATAGAAAACAATTTTCATGCGGGCGAAGCTGCGGGTGAAAGCTAGTGTCAAGATAAAAAGAGACCCTCTTCTTTAAATACCAGTGTCTCATTAGGAATTGTTTTAATTAACTGTAAGGCCATGGCCATGATCATTGCGATGTTTAACTTTTTATTAATTTATGGAAAGGACACCCCAGAAGGAAATACACGGATCTTATTGGTGAAAGGTTTTTGGAAAGGCCAGATGCATAGTACTCATAACCGGCATGCGTGTTTGACCAGATGTATGAATGTAAAGAAGCCAAAGAGTATGTTGGGATCGCAGCAGATTGCAGTCTGTAGTTTATGCTTACCTCCATGGGCAAAAGGTGTGTGTTTATGTATGTATGTAATATTGGGATCACAAATCAGTCTAACGAGATATTGTTGTTACCTGGAAACCGACATGACCTAAAATCAACAATTCAAAGACTTGTGTCATCTACCAATCCGCACTAGGCTCGCGTGTTGGATTACGGCCAGTAATTCCCACAAAAAAGGAGACCTGTGTCTGGGTGTGTCAGTAGGAACCACAGACATAAATCTAACTAAATAACGCAAGTCCCTCCATCTGTATGAAAACCGAGCGTGCTACTTTTTCACAAACAATTTAAAAACAAATTTACTTTCCAATGAAAGAAAACATTTCTATGTTATCTTTCATTTCCTCGTGGCCAATTACAGCCGCACGGGTCGATCATCAAGGTTAAGCAACGCTTGACGAGGTCAGTCCGTGGATGGGTGACCATTTCAACATACCGGGTTTCCTCCGTGCCTCGGAAAGCAAGTTAAGCCTTTGGTCCCGGCTGTCATTTGAAGATCTTTGACAGTCGTTACGGGTAGTCAGAAGCCTGAGATCTGACACCAGTCTAGCCAAGAGGTATCGTGTTACCCAGTTACTGGGTTGTGGAGGTCAGATAGGCAGTCGCTCCATGTAAAACACTGGTACTCAGCTGAATCCGGTAAGACTGGAAGCCGACTCCAACAACAATTGGGAAAAGGCTAGGCAGATGTTGAAAGAAAACATTTCTAATGCCTCGGCCAACTTTTTCTATATATTCTTTACAGCTCTTTAAGGCATAAAAAGGCATTTTTCTAGATTTCGTTAGATTTCCGGTGCTGATAATGCTAAATGAAAAGCTCAGATTACGATCATTGATCGTAACTTTACTCCGTTTTTTGAAACGCGAAGTACATACAATCGCGTCATCTAGTTAGATTTATGTCTGTGTTAGGGACGTTATGCCATGCTTAACAACGCCATGTGTGCCCTAGTATTTTTCATAATACAATCTACTTTCTTTGAAAGTTTTCCATAGGTGTACAATCATTAAGTGATAAATAAAGATTGACCCCAGATGTCACAATAAATCTAAAATAAGGCCACGAGTCTACCAACTCCTATGTACGGAACTTTCCTAAATCCAACCACAATTATAAGATTTATAGTTTGAAGGGAAAGTTATTCTCAGCAGGTGTCCTGACTGAAAGTCAAATTACCTTTTTATAGAAATTTGGTTGGCATTCTGTTTTCTGAAGCCAAATTCAATTAAAAGAGTGCTTAAAGACAGTTCCTATATTTTCAAAGAAATTTCGCAGTTTAATCTCAGTAGCAAACTGTCAAAAACACCCTTATTATCCCAATTTTTCTCTTTATCTCCCCATCTATGTAATTTTTTTAATTTTTATTTATATGCATAAAGCAAAAACAAAGTATGTTTTTGTTTAACGTAAATAGATTTTTTTATCTAATGACTCTGGCGTTAACGTTTGTTTTTTCTTTTTTTATCATAAGACTAGCTGACCCGGCAAACTTTGTTTTGCCATAAAAAGACCAAACATTTATCTACCCTACCTACCCTACCTTACACTACCTACCCAACCCGACCCTACACTACCCTACCCTACACTACCCTACCCTACTCTACCCTACCCTACCCTACCCTACCCGACCCTACACTACTCTACAGTACCCTACCCTATACTACACTACCCTACCATATCCTACACTACCCTACCCTACCCTACCCAACCCTACCCTACCCTAACCTACCCGACCCTACACTACCCTAACCTACCCTACCCTACCCTACCCTACCCTTCCTATAAACCTCACGGAGCCCGAGACCTTTCCAACGAATGCAAAACCGCGGCAATCGGTTCGTCCGTTCTCGAGTTATAGCGTCAGGGAGGAAAACCCGACTTATTTTTATATAGTAGATTAATTAGAATTTAATTAAGTAACCACGTTTCCGAACAAATGATGCTCGAATTTAATTAAGTAACCACGTTTCCGAACAAACAATGCTCTTTCAATATAGACTATGGCTGTGAATGACATTGACATTCGTTACGCGCGTTTTTTTAAATATGCAAAATTAAATGTATATTTTTCAAGATTTCTGAGACATTTTCTTAATATTTTTTTTCCGTAAGAACCTTCTCCTAATAATAACAAATACAACAAAAAAAGAATTAGTGAAATCGGTCCAGCCATTCACGCGTGATGCCGTGACCAAGGAAAACAAACGGGTTTCATTTTTATATATATAGATTATACCCATCACCTTTAAAAAGCTTCGCATTTCAAATACTGCGAAACTGGGTTTTTTTACCAAAACCGATACCAAAACCGAATTTCGTCAACAGTCTCAGTTCCAGCCGAAACCGGAACCGAAACTTCCTTACATCATGATCATCTCATCATATCATCTTTGATCATGTTGTGTGGGAAAATAAAGAAAACGTTATTATAATCAGTCAGTCTTCATTTTCACTGTTTGGTATGATAATCAACGTAACAAACACCCATTAAGACGGTACCCTGACCAAAAAATCGGCATGAGATATGAGCGTTCCTATTGGTCTAGCGGCACTGGTGGCGCATGAATTACAGTAGTGAATACGCCCATATTTTAGAATAAAATCTTTATAAAATCGAATTTTGGTCTTATGAAAAAATAATTCTACAAAAATGTTCGTTATTAAATTGTATATCCATTAGTGTTAGTACAAAAAATAATCAATGAACACTTTACGAGGAGATGCATAATATCAATAATTATTTGTCATTTTTATGTTTTTTTGGCAGTAGATTAGTGAAATATATACAACATTAAAAAAATACTAAATCTACCATTTTAGAATCAATATTATGTAGAAATTTAATGTATTTTTATTATAATTGATATTTCTTTTTAAATAACGAGTAGATAGCTCCTAAAAACAGCACAAAAAACGGCTTGCGCGGCGTTTTGCTCGGGGTACACCCTTAAAGAAAAAAAAACCGTAGCAGTTTCGAATTCGGTCGTAGTTTCGGAGGGTTGCCGCCGAAACGGAAACTAAACCGAAACTCGACCGACACTGAAAATGAACCGAACTTTCGGTCGGACACTAATTATTTGTGATCAAAATGAATGTATTAATTGATTGACACATGAATTTGCATCGTCAGTTAGCGTCAAGCAGTGGCGACATCAAAGACCAAAGAAGCAATTAATATGTACTTAATGATTCTAATTAGTACCTATTTAGAAACTTATTACATATAATTATCCCATATGTTTAGTAATTAGGAAGAACGGCCTTGTCCTGGATATTAGGATGTAAATTAGGTTTCATGAGACTCAAATCAAACCCTAGGTAAACCACCTAGGGTTTGATTTGGTCTTAGATAATTACACATATAACTAATGTCTAGAAGCTGTGACGTCTGGCCTTGGTCGGAAAATGGGACACCAATCTCCTCTTGTTGGCGTGGGTATAAACTATCTCATGTGGTAAGGCTTGACTCGAATTTTAATAAAATCCGTTTAATTATAATGATTGTCCAATTCATTTGTTTTTACTAAATTATAGCTAGACTTTTTGTTCCCAAAAGAATAAAACCCCGTATTTATGGCCAAAAACAGTTAAACAATATTATACTTGTAACAAGCTTTTAACTTATTTTAACTTACCTTATTAGTTAGTACTGATTTCTGATGATGAGACCTTTACTGCGATTTTGGCGGTCTCTCCAGTTCCGTGCCTATAGCTCTTGCTGGAACACCCATACCGATATGCTCCGACTTCCCGTACTTAGGGTCGCTTGTCCAAGGGGATGGCGAGGTAGACCGAGACGTAACGCACAGGATCAACTCGGGATGGATGAAATGGCGACAGTTTACTGGAACAACTTGTGACCCACGGATGCCCCTCAAGTTTAAGGGGAAAATTTACAAGTCCGTGATTAGACCTGTCGTACTGTATGGATCAGAATGTTGGGCTGTGAAAAAGATGGATGAAAAGAGATTGCATGTAGCAGAAATGAGAATGTTGAGATGGATGTGCGGAGTGACGAGAATGGATAAAGTGAGAAATTAGTATATTAGAGGTAGTTTGAAAGTGGCGCCAGTGACAGAAAAGTTGAAAGGAAACCGTTTGTCCTGGTATGGTCATGTCATGAGGAGGGATGAAACGAATGTTACTAAAAGAGTTATGAATATAAATGTGGATGGATGGAGAGGGAAGGGACGGCCAAAGAAAAGATGGATGGACTGTGTGAGGAGTGATATGAAAGAAAAGGGCGTCAGTGATGGAGTGACGGGGGATAGGATGGTATGGAAGAAGAAAACGTGTTGCGCCGACCACAAGTAACATGGGACAAGGGCAGGAAGATGATGATTAGTTAGTACTGGTTGTGCCCGCGGCTCCGCTTCTGTCAACTCTACTTACCTGCCCTTGCCTTGCTACTTACCCTACATACCTACCATTTTTCTTCTAGTGTCTTTATTCTTCCGCGGAGAATCATAACACCGCCATTCAGAAAATGACGTCAAATGCACAATGACACCAATTGAATATCGAGTTCAAGTGTCCGAGTATCTGAATAGCGTATATTGTGATATTTTACTTCTTGAACACTTTAAATTCTTCTAACTTTTGATAGAGTGAACCGATTGCGATGAAACAAGAACAAAGTAATACTTCAAGTTACGCACAATTTTTGTCTATAAAAGTTATCTTCATTGGTTTCGTACATTTTACGTGGTAAGTGCACAACTAAACAGACAAAAATGCCAAAAATGCTGGAAATGGGCTCTGCTTTTTATCCTATAACACCCTGGCTATTTTACTTGAAAATATTTTCGATGTACAAAAACTACTTTTCTACAGATTTATTATAAATTGTTAATGATGTACAGGACAGAACTTGCAAAGGAATTTAAAAAAAGCTATCCCCAACCGAATCAGCTGAAATTGTTTTTTTTTTCTTTATTTTAAGGGACTTTTAAACACAGTTCACGTCAGTCCCATCATAAACTAATCTTAAGTTAACTAACAAAATAAATAAACTAAACAAAAACAGTGCTTTAGATACTGACTAATGAATAAATCATTTTAGCCTCACGGGACAGAGGCCGAGCCAAAAAATAACAAAATATACCCAAGTCTAACCTATTTATATTTAATTCTTTAATAATTATATTTCTCTCAGATTCGTTCCTGCCGCACTCCGCTAAAAGATGTTGCACATCTTCTCTTTTATCGCACACCTCGCAATTGGGAGAACTAACTTTTTGCATAAGAAACGCAAAAGCTCTCAGCGGCATGTATCCGGAACGAACACGATGAGCAGTTACAACAGTACCACGGCCAATGACATTATTATCAAACCATGCGATACGAGAAGGCTCGTTTGGTTTAGGTAAAAATGCACGGCTAATCATTCTAAATCCACCATGGCGGACCACCAAAGATGGTGACTCAATTTATACTTATGTATCCTTATGATATGGGTACCAAATAAAAAGGTTTGCTTAGATAAATACGAAAAAGCTTTTGACATGTTACTAGCAACACTACTTATAATTTTGATTTGATGTTTCCAGTGCAAAAAAATCATGCTGCAATTTTACCTTCAATATTCTAAGTAATTTCTGTATAAACATCAGATAAACATTTATAGATTGTTATTTATAGACATTAATCGACGGTACCTACTTTTCCATTGTTACGGAGACCGACTGAGCCAATTACAGTGTCTGATGGAAGAAGTATCCTATAAAATGTATTAAAATGTAGACATTATTAAGCATTATCTACGGCTTATATTTACTTAATGTCTGTATTTAATGTACTTCACTTTTCAAAAAAATCTGCCTAGTTTGCGATCCCTGATAAAGATTAAGATAATTTATTTGCCATAACATGTGTTTACATACCTTACGCATGCAAGATGTTGACTTAATTTGTAGCACATACATGTTTTGCCTATCGAGGCGTACAAATATAAAGTTTACAAAATTATTTATATTAATTAAATCGTTATAAAGAACATTTGGATTATAAATTTTAAACAAAAACAATAAATTGATCGTAAGTGAATGTCAGAAAAACGAAAAAAAAATAAAAAACTAACAATAGATCGTCATCCTTATCAAATAATAAAAATATCATAAATAATCAAGTTCAAATAAAAATAAAAAAATGTCAGAGGTATAATCAAATCATACAATGTCATAGAGAATTGTGGTTCGTTAATTAAAATAATGTCAAAGAAAAATATAATAAAATCATAAAATGTCTTGCAAAATCAAGATTAATAATATAAAAAAAATGTCGCAAAAGTACAATAAGATCATAAAAATCAGGGTTGATAAATAAAAAAAAAAACAAAAGAATAAAATGTCAAAAAAGTACAATCAAATCAAAAAGTAATGTCAAAGAAAAATACACACACATGCAATACTGATGATCCCTAAAGATCTCTAATGACTAATGACTAATTGCATACGCTAAACACTAAAAAGCTTTTTGTCCAACAGATCCGCGAGCTTCGCCACGAAAACTTGACAGCCTTCGTAGGCGTTTGCGTCGAAAGTGGTTCTGCCTGCATCGTCTCTGCCTACTGTTCCCGAGGATCCCTCGCCAGGGTCTTAGCAGACCGGGACCTGCACCTGGATGACATGTTCGTCGCTAGCTTGGTAGCCGACCTGCTCCGAGGATTGACGTACTTACACGATTCGGCGCTGATCTCGCATGGAAACCTGACTTCGAGCAACTGTCTCGTGGATAGCCGATGGGTTTTGCAGATTGCTGATTATGGTCTTCATAATTTGAAATGTGAGTGTGTTCTGTTACTAGACTGTTTTTTTTTTAATCTTAGTTGATATGGCTGGAAAGGTAGCTTAGTGTTGCTAGTAAGGTTTTTGGGCTACGTACTTTGTATTCACTCAAATATGGTAAAGAGTGTGTTTTGGTGATTCTGAACATCCTTAACGGAACTGGATATACAAAAAGATATTATTACTTGGTAATTATTTGCTATGCTATGAGGCAAAGAATAAAAAAAATACCTGGTTATATCTTTACCAAATGCTGTTGTACTGCCAAAAAGAATAAATCTTTTTTCGCTTGAGTAACGAATTTTAAAATATTTAATTCCAAATGAAGGATATATTAAGATTCTGTAGAACGAATAAGCGGTTTGATATCCTGTTCCTGACTAATAAGGCTACTAGGTCAATAAAACCTGATATGAACTCTTGAAACGCTTTTTCGACCTACTTTTTATTTTTCCGGTGCTCAATGATCGAGTTGAAACGGTGCCCGTATTCCAGCCAGGTATTGAAGCCTTGGTTTACTGAGCATTGATTTCATCATAAAGGTTTTATATGCTGGTTGTGTTTAAATATAGACCTGTTACAAAAGGTGCGGGGAACGTGTTTACTTTTGTCAAATCCGGATTGTGCGTTGATCCTGTGAGACAAAGCTTTTTAGTACAATTGAATAAATGGGATGTGATTCTTTTACCTAATGGCGATGGTTTACACGCAGGCAAAAATATATTTGCCAGTTATGTTTTTATGGTAGGCAAAGGGCGGTTAAGCACTACATCCGATCCGTGTCCGTGAAATTTCGGTTCTGAAGTAGCCGTAGTTACATCTTGTTAGGAAGTTTACGCACTAAATCCAAACTCTATCCGTCATAGTCTGTTATCATTGAGAACAATTTTGAAAAGTGCGACAAAATTGTTCGTGTATTTAATATCTTTAGTGGTTTTTTCAATAGGTTCATCCAAGTAAATGTAAATATAGGTAAGTTATAACAATACTAAAAGGTTAAAAACATGCACAAGAATATTTCGAGCACAGGATAATATAAAAATCAGTCACCAATACATAGACGAGATGGAAGCCGTTTTTTTTTTAAATTCCATAACACAGTAAGCCACATTGCGGAAGAAATAATAATTGGCAGTTGCTGGAAAGCAAAAACTTAAAAACCAATGCTCCTGTAGGAATTATTGGAGCCCCTCCCATATTCAAAGTTTTCTTAATTTAAATTAAAAACGATTTTACAAAAAAATACAACCGACATCCAAAAAATAAAACACTACAAAGTGAAAAATTACTTCAATTTCGGCAGTCTCAGTTTAATGCCTAAAGTGATGCCAGAATAGATTACCCAAAAAACATGTAACTTGAAAATAACCGGTGGAATGAGAGTGTATCAGGGTGAGCTGTATACATCTGCGTACCCGTTTAGAGCATAGTGGCGTGTTGGTATTTTATGAAATGTTGTAAACAATAAACAGACATGCGATTGCAGCAATCCCAAGAGATTTGCCGTCATTTATTGAAGAGTTCTGTTTTATATTGTAGCGTTACGTATAGCTCAGTGGAGCTATACGTAAGCCACGTTAATAAAGTTAAGATAAAAATTAAATTAAAGCTATGAAATTAAAAAGGATATAGAGAACAGAACTATGGGTCGGCTTCGCACGTCGTGGGCAGCTAACCAGGCAGCAGCTCGGACAGGAAGGCGTGGAATAGCCGAGGTAGGCAGGTGATCAGTCAGCAACGACGGACATGCAGGCAATCGGGCAGGTAGGCAGGTCAGCAGACAGGACGTGGCACGGTGTGATAGTACGGCTGATGGTGCACTATCAGTGTGTGCACCCAGTCAGCAGGTCGGTAGATGAGTAGGCAGCAGGAAGGTAGTAGGACGGATTGAACAGGCAATCAGGTAAGTAAGTAGACAGCAAGAGGTGTGGAGGCCGGGCTATGGCTTAATACGCCAAACAGTGAGCCCTTTGATACGTCGTGATGACTGAGGAGGATTAGGTACCAGTAAAGATGCACACATTTAAGTAGCACACTCAATTATTAATATTTATTTCACCTCAAAGATTTGATACACACACAATTCACAGGCCGCTTATATAGTATAAAGAGTTTGCTGATACAATCGTAAATTGGTAATCTTAAGTATTCAACCGACTTTCAGCGTTCAGACCAGTTCCAAGACTACCAAAAATCTGAAGCCCGTTTTTCATTCGATTTGCAATCCTTTCTAAATTTCAAATTCAAATCTCAATAAGACCAGAGCGAATAAAAACGGCTTTACAAAGGCGGGTCAGTCTGCTCTGACCTTACAATAATGTACAACTAGCTTAAGGAAAGGTCTAGGTATTATAGTCCATGGTACCTATGGTATGTCTATGGCTTTAAGAAAATAAAATAGACAGACACAAAGACACAAAGATTACTATTATATACTGGACAGACATATGTCATGTCAGATAAAACGTCACAGTAGAAAAATATTACAAGAAGAATTATAAATTACGAATATAATTTAAGTTTAGATATTTAAAACAGTCAGAGATAACTAAATATGCTTTCCAGATGTAATAATACAAAGAATATATATAAAAATGAGTTACACAAATTGATGCGATTTCAAAAGATGTGAAGATGGATTGTGGAGTGTTATGAAACGTAAGTAGATCTTGAATAAATACCACAATATCTCCAAAATTCTTCATCAGACCTTTAAAAAAAAAATGGGACCATTTCAGATTAACTTATTTCGAACAAAAAAAGAATTTTGCAAATCCGTTATGACGGAGTTAAATCTTCCCCTTGGTTTCTCCACGTTATATAAAGAATGTCGTTTGTCTGTCTCTTGTTTGTGATTCTCTGAATAACATGCCACTTCTCTTCGGACATCCAGAGGGGCTATTCCTGCAAGCGGGTATAGTGCAGTAACTCGGGTTGGTTTTAAGCACCCTGTAATAATCCTGCAAGTCTCGTTGAGAGCTACATCCACTTGTCGGGCATGGGCGGATCGATGCCACACTGGGCATGCAAATTCCCCAGCCGAAAAGCAGAGAGCTAAACCCGATATACGAAGGATATGTGGAGAGGCACCCCAGGTAGTAGACGTTAGACGGCGGAGTAGATTATTGCGGGTGCTGACTTTAAGTTTTGTTTTCAAACAATGGTGTTTGTAAGTCAGTAAGCAGTTCAAGGTGGCACCTAGGTAAACAGGGTGGTCATTGTGTTCTATATTAGCGCCTCGCCATTTGATGCTTAACTTTCTTGAGGCCTGACGGTTTCTCAGGTGGAATGAGCATGACTGTGTTTTAGACGGGTTAGGCCTTAATGCATTATTTTCGTAATATCCACTGAGATCCGACAGAGCCTTTCGAGGTTGGTTTCGGCATCCTCAAAGTTTCTTTTTGTGTTACTGTAGGTAGAGATTAAAATCCAAATGCGTTATTTCCTTTTTATTGACCGAGCAAGCGAGAAGCGCTAGCGAGCGTCTCCGTTTCAGCTAGGACAAAAATGTTTTCTTAAGTCTGACCTTCGCATTTCACAACCGATTCTCGTGAAATGTTGTGAGCAGGTTCAATAATTATAGGAATTTGTTTTGAAAAAAAAAGACAATTTCGCGAGATCTATAGCTCACAGAGCCATTAATAAATATTATATTGGAAAGCGTTTTTATTTCGTTGAATCTATGTGTTATGTTCGTAGTTCAATAGTATTATCAATTATCATTGACACGCGGTTGACGTGTCTATGTACTGCTGGTCAATGGGTCGTCTTAGGAGCTAAACCTGCTTCATGGGCTTTGTTTGAAGAAACTTGCACGGAATCGGTTCCGGAGATTTTTCATAGATTTTTTGAGGCGAGCATTATCTTCATATAAAGGGCTGGCAAATGACGAGTAATCGCTCTCAGATACACACATGCCAACTTCAATAAGAGCCAGCAAACAGACTGTGTTAATCACTCCACGTATTGTAAGCCCACTGTGCAAATCACTCCACATTGGAACCCACCTAGGTAAACGTTACATCCATTAGAATGATTTACACAAAACAATTAAGTACGTCGCAGGAGGCCGTTTAAATAATTGCCCGAATCCTCAAGCCATATTGTCACACAGGAGTGTAAGCACCTGGGGTGACTGAGCTAAAATGTATAAGAATTATCCTTATATGAAGAAGGTATCGTACTCAGATTTAATTATATGATGCCTTAAAGCTTTTGTCTTAAGGTTACACTAGTCAATCATTCTTCCATACAAAAGTATTCTGGTGATTACTCCACTGTTTGACGATGTACGTTCAAAATAAAAAAATATATAAATTTTTCTTATCATTATCTAGCCCTGTATGGAAACAAAAAAGTAAAAAAATATTAATTAGGAAGTTATGAGCGTCGAAAGTTCCATATTTCAACACTAATTTTAACGCATCTTTGGGCGGCAATAAATACCATAAGAAGAAGGAAAATTGCAAAACGTTCACCATACAGGGATAGATTAATAGTTGAACAATGCAAATTATTTTATTTTGAAAATATACATTTAGTCGTTTTTTTATAATATCTAGACTCACAAAGGTCTGTTTATAAAATTTCGCGCGCTCGTTATCGTCCTAAATCATCATCCATTTCGCTACAAATTTGCAAAAGTGCTAATTCGTACGCAAACTAGCTTCTTACTGCTCATCACAGCATCTATCTCTTTCGCACATGTTGTCGGAGGAAATAGCATGCATTTTAACCACGCGCACAAAATAGTTCGTGCCGTCGACTAGTGCAACCTTAATTAACAATAGTATTGTGCAGTTAATGAAATGTATTGTCTTAAGATGGCCGGCTTAAGATTACATTCGTCATGTAAACTCTGGTATGGGACTTACAAAACTGTACAGTAATCTTCACCTGTACATGCTACCTACGGCCATACTCGTTAGGGTTTGCATGACAGTTATAGCTTACAATACTCGTACATACGTAACCATTAGCATATTGTGCCATCTTGGACCATGAGAACAATTGGCAGGTCCTAAAACGACAAGGCCTTTTATATATCGATGGCTTCTCATTCCTTTGTTTTACAAAGCTAAAAAAACAGTATGGGACGCCCCTTAAAAACATTTAAAAATATTTTTTGACAATTTGTATGGTTTTGGGTCTACAAATGCTTATACTGTGAAATTTTTAAGACTGTAGCTCCAGCTCCGTTAGGCTGTAAAACCTGTATGACAGACGACGGACAGACGGACAGACAGACAGACGGACATACAGACACGTGAGTGACAGCAATAGGGTTCCGTTTGGACCCTTCGGGTACGGAACCCTAAAACACAGATATCTGAACTAAAATCGACAAGGTTGAGGTTTAAACCCAATATTGTACCTAAGACATACTACTAAGGTCTTCTTTCAAATCTTTTTTTGAACAACTTCACACGAAAGTCTAGACTGAGCTAAACTGCATAATCATTGATGGCCAAAACGTATATGATATCACTATACCAGTCACTTTTCATTTTTTATCTCTTTGATAATTATAATATCTAAGGCTCGGCGCAAACGGGCCACCGGCACATTTGTAACAGTGGCAGAACAGTGCGCGACACCATCGGTGATCGGAAGCCGCCACGTTTCTATTGCTGTATAGATTAGAATGTGAAACCCAAATAGCGGCACATAATTTCATTTTTGATATGAAAGTATCGATATCCATTGAGGCGTCGTCGTGCTCCATGGTGACGAGTGCGATGCATAGGACGCCTAACATGTAAATGAACGGCGGTGGAGCAGCGCGACAGTGGTGAGTGTCGGTCGGTGTCTTGTGTGGCCCGCAGCGACAAAATGTATGTTAAGTCGCTGTCGCTGGCCACCGGTGACAGGTCGATGTCCCGTTTGCGCCGAGTCTTAGTCTATGTGAAATGGCTTTCTCCCTACCCAAAATATGTTGCAGACTAAATTTACTCAACATAGCAATTTCTATAAAATTATTGAATTGGAAACCCCGACCTTAGACAAAGGTGACCTGCGCCATTTTGTTCACATCAAATCGGTGTAATCAAGTGTAATTTATTACCTAACTCCAATTTGAAAATTCTTGTAAATGTTATAAATTAAATAAGCAAACAATTTTTCTTTCATCATGTCGTAAATATTGAGTAGGTTGATAGGATTTGTAGATATGTAGGTTTGGGTTTGTATATAAAATAATTATTCAATATGTTTACCGAGTAGGTCGTGTTTTCGAACACAGGCAGGCACTTAACAATAAGTCAGTAAGCTATGTAGGTATGTGGAAATACATAAGTTTTATTAGCACGTGGAAGCTGTATCAATACACCCACCTCTTTAATCTTATGGTACTTCCAAGTTTCAAGAATATAAAACGAGAACCAGTTGGTTTTACATGTAAAATGGAGGCACTTCACAAGAAGTTAGCAGAATCATTCCAGCTTTGATTTGTTATATACAGATTTTTCCTTTCTCTTGACGAAGTTATTATATTGTCAAAATGTTTTATTATGGTTCCTACTACTACGACCCTGTACTTACGGAAAAGTTATCCAGTTGTCATTATCCTAACATCTCTTTCCTCCACCAGATGGCTGTTCCGACGCTGAAGACGCTTTACGAATGGAGCGCCGTATGCTATGGAGGGCACCAGAACTGCTCCGGGACCCCAACCCTCCCCCCAGGGGATCGCAGAAGGGAGACGTGTACTCCTTCGGCATCATTCTGTACGAGATACTCGGAAGGAACGGACCCTGGGGAGATACTAGCCTTACTAATGCTGGTGAGTGATTGTGTTTCTTTTTTTAGGGTTCCGTAGTCAACAAGGAACCTATATAGTTTCGCCATGTCCGTCTGTCCGTCCGTCCGCAACTTAGCTCAGAGACTCTCAGTACTAGAAAGCTATAATTTTCCATTAAAATACACATTTATAGGCTCCGAAACTACTGGACCTATTTAAAAAATTCTTTACCTATGGAAAGCTAAATTATTCCCGAGTAACATAGACTATAATTTTGACGGGAGCGAAGCCGCAGGGGTCAGCTAGTCTATAATAAAATTAAAAGGAAAACTATCACAGCTGAGTAGGCATTACAAGTTTACGAGTAATAGTCGACCAACTTATAAAATGTACTTTGAAAAGTAAAAATCTTGTATATTGATGTATACGGACAACAGTTTTTGAATGGCAAAGTTATTTTTTTAGCTTTCATTATTTATGAACGTGAGTAATACAATATATTTAATTTGGTGAATGTAGCTGTTTATACGGAAAACGGAACCATCTGTGCGCGAGTCAGACTCGCACCTGGCCGTTTTATTTTGTTTAGACAGGCCAGGTAGTCGTCATCACCAGCGTGCGTGTATTACTAGATATATGAAGGTAATCTCGGAAACCAATAACAACGAAACAAAATAAAACCGGCCAAGTGCGAGTCGGACTCGCGCACGAAGGGTTCCGTACCATTTTCGTAAAAAACGGCAAAAAATCACGTTTGTTGTATGGGAGCCCCCCTTCAATATTTATTTTATTTTGTTTTTAGTATTTGTTGTTGTAGCGGAAACAGATATACATCATCTGTGAAAATTGCAACTGTCTAGCTATCACGGTTCATGATATACAGCCTGGTGACAGACAGACAGACAGACAGACAGACGGACCGCGGAGTCTCAGTAATAGGGTCCCGTTTTTACACTTTGGGTACGGAACCCTAAAAAAGAGTTCAAAAGGATCGAAGCATGTGGTTTTCTGTAGTTTATCCCTATACTCACAGGAAATAAATTTATAAACTTATAATAAACTAACTATAAGTCCAGGGGATGACCATTCTTCGTGGAGGCGATCGGCGGTGGCGACTTCTCGCGTCCAGCCCTAGTGCAGGCCATGGTACGGGGCGAGAGGTCATGGGAAGCTGTCACCTTCTGCGAAGCAGTATTGCACGCGAAATAGGAGACGGAACGCGTAAAGGAGACGCCCTCATGCCCAAAGCCACCGCAGGAGACGCCCTGGGTGTCGGGAGTTGCAAGCCGATGCCCGGCCACCGTAAACGCAGTCTTGCGAACGGCGAAGGGTAGCTCGCCGTCCGATAAGGACCAGGCCCGAGTCGACGGCGCATAGTGTACCACGCGCGCCTCAAAGATATGTCAAAAACTGACGGGGTCCGCTATATTTTGTCTTTTCTTTCTGTCTACGGTGTCCAAAGACATCTACGAGGCCTCTGGTAGAGTTGGTACCAATTTATAAATATGTTTGCAGTAACAAAGTCTAATCAAACTTTCTATCTCCAACAGAAATCATAGGCCGGGTCCGCCATCCAATAGGCGGGGTGCTGTTCAGGCCTCCGCTTGGAGGGCTTGTAGCTCGACCAGCTGTGCTGGCAGTCCTGAACGCCTGCTGGAGCGAGCGGTCTGACCGCAGACCGGACTTGAGGCTCGTCCGGCTACGGCTCAAGGATATGCATGCTGGCATGTGAGTTATCATTCAATTATCTATTTAAGCTGAATGTATTTAAAGTCACCTAAAGGGAACAGGAGGGGACTATGCTCGGAGTTTCCTTGCGTGATCGCATCAAAATGTGGATATCCGCAGGAGAACCAAAGTTACCAACATAGCCCGAAGAATTGCGTAACTTAAGTAGCAGTGGGCAGGGCACATTGCTCGCAGAACGGATGGCCGATGGGGCTGAAAAGTTCACGAATAGCGACCGCAAACTGGCAGACGATGCGTTGGAAGGCTTCCCACTAGGTGGACCGATGACCGGCCGGTTACGGTTGAGGGAATCCGCTGGCATGCGAGACGCACGGGATCAGTTAATGTGGCGACGCTTGGGGAGGCCTATGTCCAGCAGTGGACGTATTTCGGCTGAAATGATTATGATGTATGTAAAGTTGATTTTGGAGTGAACTTTAGAGTTAACGATGTCCTCAAAATTTTGGGTGCAATGGAATTTGAACTACCTTTGTCTTGTGTTTTAGTTCATTATTTTTCCCACAGAGCATGGAACGCCGTTCAGAAAATATACACGGTATTACGTTTTTCCTACTCCTCCATTATTATTTTCTGATTAACTTCGTTGCGGGATCCAAGACAGTTAAATTCATTCGCCGGGACTTCGTCGAGCTTCATTGCCTCGGCGCTTTTCTGGTGGACAGTGGACTGTTGATTCTGGCTTTCAGTGTTTGAAGTGGTTTAGGAATAGTGCAGTGGGAAAGTCCTAAAAAAAATACACATCATTACACTATCATTAGCACAAGCTACAGCTGTCATAGTCATAGATAGGATTGTCACTTGTCGTCAATTTCTATGAGTCTATGGTGACACTCATTGACACAAAGACCTTATACTTCTTACTACTAGACTGTGCACTATGGCGCAAAAAACGGTCCGAGCGAGAGGGCTCCCGTTGGTAGTGTGTCACTTTCTAATGAGGTGACCATGACCAAACATAACAAGGGACAAATTGATTGTAAAAACAATAGTGTAAGTATCCCGATATATGTATATATCCTATCTAACTACGCTACCTAAACCAACCAAATTCAAGGAAAAAAAAGAAACGTTTCTATATTTTTTGGGATCTACATCACTTACCGTATGGTGTCGTGCATAAAGAATTTCAACAGCCCATGTTTTTCCATTGGTGTCATAAAAGGCGACTACGGGACAAACCAGAGAATGGGCAGCAGCGTTCTCTGTGCATTTGTAACAACCATACTGGGATCGCCAACCCGCTTGCAAAGCACTCCCCATGAATATGACAAATAAAACATAGTCCTTAGTGCCCGGCAGCCTGCCTACCCTCGACTACGGTAGCGATCTAGGTTAAGGTATGGCAAGGGGTGCAAAGAATCCCGGACGAGATCCGGCTACCCCAACAAATACCGACGACAGTACCTGGCAACGTACAACACGCGCACACTCCAGACTCCGGACCGACGATAAGATCACTGAACTCGAAGAGGAATTGAGCAGTTTACGATGGAGTATTATAGGGTTATCTGAAGTTCGAAGAGAGAGGGGGGACTCGATAACCCTCAAATCCCAAGTCTGGATAAGTCTTGTTCTTCAAGACCCATCGTATAGATAGGAACAAAAAGCTCTCTGATCTTACTCTCAAGCTCATGAAGGAGAGGCGTGAGATGATCCTGCAGTCTTCAGACGATGCTTTGAAATACCCCAAAGGATCTCAATTATTTCACTTAATGTCCAGTTGCGTAGACAGTTGAGAAACTTAACTTCACCAATTTTATTCCACTAGGAATCAATTTGCGAATAATATTAACAGCCGCTGAATTTTACTCGAACAAATCCCGCCAAAAACTCCACAAACCTGGTGGTCCTACATTTAGTATTACCAGGCCCAAACATTTTAAAGTACTACTCTTACTCAGTATTAATAAATTATTTTTTAAATACAATGAATTGATTAATTAAAGGAACTGTAAAAATATTTAAATACGCTTCAAAGTTTCATAGACTTTGAAACGTATTTAAATATATTTTTTATTCGTTCGTTTTGGTATTACGTAAAAAAGAAAATATAAAATTTTCTACCATTTCTACCAAACCCAATGATTAGTTGAGCTGGCAAGATGTCAGACAAGGACACACTACCAGCGGGCACCCTCTCGCTCAGGACCGCTTTTGGTTAGCTACCGCTTATAAGGGAATAGCTAACCTAGATGTATGGTAATAGATTTCATTTTAGCTATACAAAATTTTTTGGTACACAGTCTAGTAGTAAGAAATACGTATAAGGTCTTTGCATTGACACGCTTTGTTCGTGTGGCAAGCGTGTCAGTGAGCTTTGGGAAAAAGTAGCCGCCGCGACCTCTCAATGCTCTGTGATTTTCCAAAACTTGATAATTTCATATTCTGAACTTGGGTAGGTGTAATACGAGTATAAGTTTTTAAGCTGACATGGTCACAATCATAGATATAATAAACAAGTATTTTATATTTCTATGGTATTTTATATTTCTATGGTCACAATCATTAGAATTAATATAAGTTTCGGGATATTTACCATGTATATTTTGATTTTGATTGAGAGCTCGATATTTCGATAGGTGTACCTGTGTAGTTTGTATCGATACGAGGGAAGAATAAATAAATACCTAAGAATATTGTAAGGGTATAATAAGATTTAACAGTGAGTGGGCGTATGAGTAAACCCATTAAGCCTTGTTTTTGGGCATATTGCCAAATCTATCAATAAATCTTTAATAAAATCATAGTAGATTTCATTCCCTTTTTATGCTTATGGGATCTGCCCAAAATAACTCTACTTGGGGCTACAAAAACAACTTTACTGGATTAGTTTTAAAAAGGGCATGTTATCCCTTGCGATTATCCTAAGCCATTTTCAAGAAAATATTTAGGTATTATGAGCATTAGGTATACTAGGAATCACAGCCAAAAATAGAAAATTTTCTTCTGTTTTTAATAAACTCAAACTTTTATAAAAACAGACACGGAGAAGCGATAGAAACGATTTAACTATGAATAATTAATGTAAATATTTTAACATCTGCGATCATTATGTCCAGTCTAGTCTAAACTTTTAGTCGTCTAGACATGTTTCAGAAAGTTTGTCTTATAGAGGTCACTTGAGAAACAGTATATTTATACAAACAGTATGGAAACTTCCTACATACGCTTGAACCAGCACACTCACACAAACATACTCACCGACAAGACTCTTAAGCCGTTTCGAGCGTTTGTAGGTAGTTTCCGTACTGTTCGTCCAAATTTATACTGTGGCTGAGAGGAGTTTTTGCTTCGATACAGTAGCGTGTGACAACTGTACTGTTAAAGCCTCGTATCCGCTAGGCAACATTTGACGCGCATCACGGGACTCTCAACATGTTTGGTAACTTTGTACAACAACGCGCAACGTTACATGGACAGAAAATGTTACTCATAAAAAGTTCCTCGTTGCCGTTCAATATAATGAGCAACGTGTTGTACAAGTTTGTTAGGGATACAAGGCTTAACTTTCTACTTTATCGCCACTTTTGTCCGCTTGTCGCATTTACAACGCAAGAGAGACATGGTAATTTGGCATACAATCGATGTAGCATCGCTTCAACATCGCTGCTAACGCGTTATCATTTCGGCAATTACTAAATTGCCGCGGCTAGGTGGCTGTGAAGATATAAACAGGCAGACTACTGCATCTCAATTGTATCGGTGCTGTAACGCGATAGTATCGATGTAGAATCGTGGTTACGTGAGTGCAAGTATGAGACTCGGGACAACATCCCGATCCCCGGCCGTTCCCCGCCCGTTCCCCGCCCGATCCCAGCCCGTTCCCCGCCCGATCCCCGGCCGATCCCCGCCCGATCCCGGGCCTGCATCGTGATCTTTTCGAAATTGTATCGCAGCAAAAAGTCGTTGTGGGTGGCCCATAGTGATATTCCATTGTCCGTTGAGGATTGGGACAGTAGTTTGAATAAGTAAATGCGTAATTCTCAATAGGAATAATACATGAGGAGAATTGCCAGATAAATCGATAGTTCAGATCATGGAAAGTCGTTCCTTTAAGCTTTGGATGAAATTGGGTACGAAAAAAGGACCTTTTGGGTACGAAGGTCATAGCCAATTCATACAATCGCAAGAGCACGGTAAAGAGATATCTTTACCGTGGCAAGAGCCTTCTTATGAGAAAAATTTTGATTGAGAGACAAAGATTTGTACCCTCAGTAAATGTCTCATATTGAAGTAGATAGTAGATACCTATCATCTCAAATTGAAGAAGGTCATCAGGGTCTACGAATTCGACGTCACAAACCAAAAAATTGTGCTTACTTTAGTTTGACAAACCACCGACATTTTTAAAATCAGAGATCAAATCTCATTTCACATAAACAACTAGATATGGCGGCAGGTTTTAGGCTCACAGACAGGCGCGACGTGACAATGCAACACCTGTCTGTGGGAACCTTCAATACAGATCAGCAGCCTTATTGTATCATTGTTATAATGTATATTAAAAACTTCCATTTGTACAGGAAAACGAACATATTCGACAATATGCTGGCAATGATGGAGAAGTATGCTTCAAACCTGGAGGCTATCGTCGCAGCCAGGACAGAGCAGCTGCTCCAGGAGAAGAGAAGGACTGATGACTTGCTGAACAGGATGCTACCAAGGTAAGACTTTAAAAAAAGGTTTAAACATAATATCTGAAACCTGTAGATATATCCCAAAATGATGGGGTTATCTCAAGTAGTTAAGTACCTACAATAACGATTGGAGTTGGCTACTGAGGCACCAAGGTACTTATTGAAGCAACGCAGCGCACGGAGAATACTTTATTTGAACTTCTATATTTCACAGCTATCCTACTTAATTTAAACACTCCTGTGATCCAATTATCACACTCGTGCTTTATTAACCCCTATTTTATTACGTAATAAATTATTATTTATTACGTAGTAAAGTTGTAAATCTGACGGCCTAAACAAAATTTTATATTTTAAACCTATTCTAAATTCGCATGACACTACAAAAACAGTCCTGAATATTTCTGCCAGACTATGCTGCATAGGTTCGTTAGTTGTTACCTCATACGACCTTCGCAGGTCACATGTCTCAGAATCTTTGCACAGGCTGGAAAGTCATAATCGCCATATCATCTATGACCAATGCTTGCACAGTTTGCAATAAACTTTAGCAGAAGTGCCCATAATAAGAATACAACACAGACATGTATCTAACTAGATAACGCAAGTCCCTCCATCTTTATGAAAACCAAGCGTGCCACTTTTTCTCAAACAATTTAAAAACAAATTTGCTTACCAATGAAAGAAAACATTTCCAATGCCTCGGCCAATTGTTTCTATACCTTCTTTACAGCACAATAAGGCATAAAACGGATTTTTTCTAGATTTCGATGGATTTCCGGTGCCGATAATGCTAAATGAAAAACTCATATTACGATCATTTGTCGTAACTTTAGTCCGTTTTTTGGCACGCGATGTACATGCAGTCTTATCATCTAGTTAGATGTATGTCTGTCGAGTACAAGCTGTCAGAAATCCAGCTCGCAAGCTGTTACGTATGATTTTCTAATAGAATACGGAATTTATAAAAAATATCTTAATATTTTATACAAATCATATATAATATCCTTGTAAAAGAGTATGTGTGGAGTTTCTTGTCCATTCTTCTCCACAACAAGCTACATTTCCGAATGGACGGTAGAATCAATTGCCCCCGGTTTCCCAGCTCGGAATTGTCGGGGGGTTGGTGTGGCGGGTTGTCGGGCGCGCGTTGTGAGCTGTGATTGGTTGAATGAATTTTCAACAGCCAATCGCAGCGGATAGCGCTTGCTTGGCAGTTTGTCGCATTGGTTCGCCGATAGTTTTGGGCTGGGAAACTGGAGGTAGGTGTAGTATTAGATTCAATTTTTTTTTTGACGTTCGAAAGTGCCGCTTAATGGCCTAATTGAATAAATAAATTTTGATTTTGATTTTGATTTTTTGATTTTATCCTAGAAAACCATGATCAAAGTAACCAGGATTCCAAAGTTATAGCGTTCTGCGTCAGATCCCACTATAATACTGATGTAAATTATTTTAATAAAAAGGGATGATGGGGGGATGTTTACAAAAGAATATTTTTTATCCCCCGCTGGAAAAAGAGGGGTGTTATAAGTTTCACGTGTGTTGCTGTGTATCTGTGTGTCTGTCTGTGGCATCATAACGCCTAAACGGGTGAACCGATTTCGATTTAGTTTTTTTTGTTTGAAACGAAATTTTGTCAAAAGTGTTTTTAGCTATGTTTGAATAAAATCAGTTAAGCCGTTCAAAAGTTATGGGCGTTTTACTGTTTGAATCGGGATGTTTTCGCAAGATAAATGTGTCGGGGGTTTTTAAAAATTTTAAATTTTACTTGTTGGTCCGTCAAGTAGATTAATAAAAAATATTGGACACGTATTTTTCCTTTTGCCACGTAAAATAAAATACGTGTCCAATATTATTTGATAATCTCAATGGCGGAAAATAAATAGAATAATATTTTTTCTGCCCAGTAAACATCCCTTTTGTGACTTACTAGCTCCCGCGCGCGCCCAGTTAGTGATTCTATTTACTTTAACATAACATGGCAATACAATCTAATATATAAAAATAAGTCGGGTTTTCCTCCCTGACGATATAACTCCAGAACGCACGAACCGATTTCCATGGTTTTGCATTCGTTGGAAAGGTCTCGGGCTCCGTGAGGTTTATAGGTAGGGTAGGGTAGTGTAGGGTAGGTTAGGGTAGGGTAGGGTAGGGTAGGGTAGGGTACGGTAGTGTAGGGTAGTGTAGGGTAGTGTAGGGTAGTGTAGGGTCGGGTAGGGTAGGGTAGGGTAGGGTAGTGTAGGGTAGGGTAGATAAATGTTTGGTCTTTTTATGGCAAAACAAAGTTTGCTGGGTCAGCTAGTATCTTTATAAATAATTTATAAATATATTAGATATATGCTATTATATTCTGATGTTTTAGCTGTATGCTGTATTGTAGCTGCAAAGGTTCATCAAAATCCGTTCAGCAGTTTTTGCGATCACCTCAGATGCCTCATAAATTTTCACATCTATGAAATGGGAAAGCTGAAGTATCTTTCTTGAATTTGATCTACCACATATTTTTCTGGCACCGTGCTTATCCTACGTTGAAAGATACGTAGAATTTGCAATAGTATGGATTCACATCTACACCATATTTTACGCCTCAATAACTTTATTTACAAAAACATGCTTCAAATAACTTCAAAACTATTTTCGAGATATTCTGAACAGCATTGTCCGCCATGATGCAAAATATTTCGTAGACGTTTCAGTAATGCCCATCACAGCTTGCAACTATTATCTAGGCATTTCAATAAGTTTATTTCACAGAGAAATAGCCTTTTAAATCTTTTGTTAGAAATATTTTGGACATCTATTTTCATGGTATTATGGACATGAAAAGGGTTTTATTAAAGTTTGATGAAAAATCATCATGTATGTGATCTTTATATATATTTCGAAATTTTATACCTAATCAGCTTGTGCCAGCGGCTTCACCTGTATGAAAGTTGGAAATTAGCCGAAAGGAATGTACTCTCGAGACAAAAAGTATCCTCCAGGACCAACTTACTTACTTCTGCGAATGAACAACACTGGAATCAGTATTTTTTTGTTATTATTTTTTTTAATGTAAATTACATTCAAAAGTGCTTATCAACTCGTTCATGCGAACAACGTATGTGTACGTCACATATTGGTAAATATAATAATTATTGTACGGGACGGACGTGATCGTCCAAGACCGACAGGCAATCAGGAGGTTGTAAGGCTCCTGCTTGAACGCGTTGACGCCCCTTGCACCTATTGTTCAGTTGTCATCTGGTAACTATGGACCTTGGAGACACTTGAAGGCTGCCAAGTAGGTTGAGGTGAAAACGTGATGTCCAGGTTAAATAAAAAACTATTTTTTCATGGCCAGAAGCGACGTTCCTTCATGGTCCTCGATGCGCAATGATGCGTGGAAATACTTTAAGTGAAATAATGGCTACGATGTATTCACGCGCCTGCGCACTATTAAGCAGGCAAACTCGACCGCGACGAGGACCACAACATTCCGACCGCAAAAACTTTTATTTTCAAAAAAATATAACCTAAGACTCGTAGCTTGAAACTGACAGGAACTACCCTTCCACTGGACCGATTCTGGTGAAACTTGTACTTTTGGATAGGTCTCGAGGAGACCTTCCCTCCGGTCTTTGATCCAGGTCCCTAGCCCCTACCATCAGGGAGTTCTCGTAAGGAGAACGTCAAAGAAAGGGAATTCCCGCCAGTTTGAAGCTTTACAATCGAGTTTCTCCTAAAACTAGACATATTAGCTCTAGGGTATCAGCGAGGGACTTGGATTCCTCCCACTGGGCCGTCGACACACATAAGTGTCACGGTTGTATTCGAAACCTTCAGGCGTACAGCCGCGCAATGGTGCGAGAAGTTAGCTTATGCCCCTGATCCTGGCATATAAACTCGATTCCTACTCAGACTGCTGGGTGGATTTTCGAGTAACATTCACCCCCGGGTGATGGGCTATCCCAAGGTAGAAGTCCGGTGGCTATATGTCCAACCCCCGTTTAGTTAGCCTTTGTTACAGGTTTGTTTACATAGCAAATCCATGTAACCTCGATGTCGGGTCGTTTAACTCCTCAACCACCAGAGCTAAGCTCCTTGCGGAAGTGTGGTTGGGTAGCTGGAAGACTAGGCTGTCTAATGGCGGTACCCTGATGGGTGTACCACCAGCCTTTCTGCAGCTTAAGGTGCCGGGAAGCGGCTGAATACGAAATCTTACGTCGTCTCACAGTTTTAATGTGTCTGTGTGCGTTATATACACCTATACACTAGCTCTGTGTCATGACTGAGTCTAGGCGCCTGCCTGAGGGTCCACGAAGGTAATGCTTCAGACAGCATATCTATAACTGACCAGGCACCAAGTGTCCCTGGACGTAGTGACCCATCGGCAGACGCATAGAAACGTCCATGCCGGCATACACAGACACATTATTTCAAGCAAGTGATGTCTATGTACTAGAATTACATAGGTGCTATCTATTTATAGGGCCTAGACAAAATTCTAGGTCACCTAGAAGCGCTAAATGGCTTGTATCGAATTTTCCAAACACTTACTTGAGTAAAATGTATGTATATTTCCCTTTTTAGAGTGAAAATGTATTAAGACTGGCCATGTACTGCTATTATGTATAATTTCTCAGTCATGGCATCCAGCCATCCTATCTAGAACACCTAGATGGTGTTTCCTAACAAAACAATTATGTGTAAGGAAGCAATCTGATTGGTTGGTGGATAGAATACCTATAGCACCATCTGATACCCTGCTCAAAACGGGGGGTCTAAAATAAGTAAACAAAATATTTTTATTTCCTTAAACCTATACATTTATCATATAACTAAGGTACCTTATGTATAATTCTAACACATAAGCGCTATATGCGCATTATAAACTATGTAAAAGTCCCTAAAACATGAGTTTAAAGTTATCAAAATTCTACACCAACTGGTTTTAGTATAAATATAAAGCGCCGCCATCTGACGGGTCAAGCAGAGATTCCGCCGCCGGCGCTGTCGTGAACGCACGCTCGCTTGCGCTCCCCCCGCCGCCCGCACCCCGCTCTCTTGTTTCGTCGCGATCTATCGCGACGTGTCAGTGGTGAGTTACTCGCCACAATTAGAGGCGCCTTAGGGTACCTCGCAGTCCGGACCGGTCCTTATAAGGATAGTGAACGACTTTAAAGTTCTTTAACAGAATTGTCACGTTTATTGACCCCGTCTGGGTAAAAACCACGACTTAGTGGTCCACTGGTGGAAACCAAACGGTGTCAACGAAAATCAGTGGGGGTGTAGACCCAACGCACCCGCCAAGCTCCTTCAGAGCACGGCAGTCAGCTGGAGACGGGAGCAGGGGACCTGGCCTTGGTGTCTAGCCTAGTCAACCCCTGACTCTGCTTTCAGCATTCACCTGGCACGGCTGGGTGTTTCTACCCCTACGTGCCAGACAACGGTACACATCCGACGGGTACCTACCTTCAGTAGGTTACCCAGTACCTTAGGGCCCCTATCACACAATAAGATTGGTGATAGGTATAGCAAGCTTAGGGCTCACCTAGGTACTCACCTCCCAGTCTAGCCCGACTGGGAGGGTAGGTTCACACATCCCCGGGCGTACCTACCCGGGGACTTTCTTATCAGTCCCTTTTAGATAAGATAAGATATTGTTTACAATATCTTATCTTATCCTTTGTTTACTTTTGTTATCACTCGTATTGAGTTTATCGGTGACTATGCATCCTGTAGAGGCACTGATACACTTAGTCGAGGACGCGATATCGGACGATCCCAGTCCGCGTAGAGAAAACCAGAGGAGACTTAAAATCATCCTCGCCTCCCTGGCCCAATGGGACCCTTATGGCACCCCCCCGCCCCCGCCCATGCCCGCTTCGGACGAAAGTCCCGTCTCTACCCCGCCCGCTACGGACGACAGTCCGACGTCACCTCCCGCGCTCGAGATCGATGAGTCCGCTATGGACTCTGATGACTACGAGACATCCGATGACCTCTCCTCCTCCTCTGGCAGCGTTCATGTTGTCGTGGACGGTAAGAAGAAGAGGAAGAAGAACAAGTCAGGCAAGGGCCAAAATAAAATTAAGAAAGTGACAGCGTCCCCAACTATGCCGTCCACCCCCTCCGACGCGCAACCCTCCCCCGCCCCCACCCCCCTCACCACTACCCCGCGCTCTAGCCGCTCTGCCAGTCCCATGACCATCGCCGACGCCTCTCAAGGGTCGAGCCGAGCCCCCAGCCCTATAAAAGCCCCCAAAATCCCCAAGCCCCCGCCAATATTTCTCCACGACAAAAACAAGTGGACAGATGTCTCCAAATCTTGCGTTGAACGCAAGATTAGTTATGTCAATGCCGTCGCCTGTCAGATGGGCATTAAAATACAAGTCCCGACTTCGACCGATTACAGGAATCTCACCAAATTCCTGAGGGTATCTAAGATACCCTTCCATACCTACACGCTCCCTGAGGAGGCGCCCACCCGCGTGGTGATTCGGCGCATACCAAAGGAAATTCCTACCAGTGAAATTCGTGCGGACCTAATCGCACAAAATGTCCCGGTCATAGCTGTCCACCGCATGCATAAAGCTAGGGGTGGCCAACAATATGACATGGTAGTGGTTGAGTGCAGCCCTACCGAGTCCCATAACCCGATCTTTGGAATTAAATCAGTGTGCTCACTGTCAGGTATCTCAGTCGAGAAGCCCTTCCGTCCCTTCGTAGTTGGTCAGTGCCATCGCTGCCAATTATATGGTCACAGTCAGAAGAACTGTTTCGCCACCCCAAGGTGCGTAAAGTGCCGAGGGGACCATGGCACTCAGGACTGCCCCCGCCCCAAGAACCCCGCCGACTGCACGGAGCCCCCAAGCTGCGTGCTATGTGACCAAGTCGGTCACACGGCTAATTACAAGGGGTGCCCTCGAGACCCCAAACTTGCGCCTAAAATGGCCAAGCGCGCTGGGGACCGCGAAACACGCGCAGCCCCCACATCCCAAGCCCCCCCCCGTCTAGCCCCACAAAGGCAGTCGCCATGGGGCAAACTCAACCACCAAAAGGTGGCCCCCCAGACCAACCAGCAGACCATCCCAGGTCTGATGGATCACCCCATACCGGCGCCAACCCTCAGCCCGGCCCCCCAGGCCCCAGCCGCCCCCATGCCCGCTCAAGGTCGCCATGTGGCTTCCACCACTGCCGCCGCCGCGAGCCTGACTCAATTTGTGCCTGACCCCAATCGCAGCGTCGCCGATATTGTCATCGGTGCGTACGCGATCTGGATGACGAACGCTGCCCGTTCGCTGGCCGCTGAGATCCAAAAGATCGAAGCGACGGGTATCAAACCCAACCCAGCAGAGTCCCAAGCCCTATTCCGTAGGTATCCGACTATAACAAGAGAGCTAGACAGCCTCGTTTTCCGAAACGGTCAATGGGAAAGCGCATAAGGCGTGACCCATGCCCTTTCGATTTGTAAATTACGCAATAGGGGCGTAATTCTCAAAATTCTTTCATTTTGCCTACCGTGGCTTATTCTTTGACCCCATGACCCCTCCAATCTGCTCGTTATGAGCCGTAGGGAGTAGAAAAACAAACGTAGAGATACAAACCGATTCGTTCCGTCCTCACCGTAGAGGCCCGTCGCGTGTTCCTTCAATAAATTCCCGCCAGCCCGCGATTAGCTGAGCATTAGTTAAATTATTAGATATAAAGGAGTTTCTTATCCGTTCTTCTCCACTTAGGTAGTTTACGAACGGAAAGTAAATTCATTAATCTAGATCCAGCATAGCTGTCCCCCAGCGACGCCCTGAGCCGAGGTTCGACCCCAACTGGGGTAGCCCTCAGCGTTTGTCGCTTAGGTTTAGAACTTGTTTGTGCCTTGCTGGAGGCTATAATATAGCTTAGTCTCCGTAGGTCAGTCCGGTTAAGCAGTAGCCAATCACTTTGATTGAATCTGCGAGACGCCACTTAGAAAAAACAAAAAATCTGACGGGTCATTGTGAACTAATTCTAATTTATTGTTATTAAACTATATGACTCTATTACATACTGATAGACACATAAAATATAATTTTCGTGTCTCAAAAACATGAACAAAAATTAGTTACGAGCTTTACTATAAAAGGGTTTTTCACCTACCGACATCGCGCGATTGCGCTCTGGGGTGAGCAGACGTGTGTCTGTCAATACTATTTACATTTTACATACGACTACCTATCTAAATGGTGACATATCGTCGCGAACAATTATGGTACAGCGTATTATCACATCCATCAAAAACTCGATTTATTGAGCACGACTACATGGCACGGTGTCACGAATTTTTTTTTGGCATGGCAATCCATCTTGATACTGAGTACCTACTTTTTTAGCGCACAACATCACTTTACTGCGTTCAAAGACGTTATACGTATTTCTTACTACTAGACTGTGCACTATGGCGCAAAAAACGGTCCGAGCGAGAGGGCTCCCGTTGTTAGTGTGTCTCTTTCTAATGAGGTGACCATGACCAAACATAACAAGGGACAAATTGATTGTAAAAACAATAGTGTAAGTATCCCGATATACATATGTATATATGCTACCTAACTACGCTACCTAAACCTACCAAATTCAAGGAAAAAAAAAGAAACGTGTGTATATTTTTTGGAATCTACATCACTTATCGTATGGTGTCGGGCGTAAAGAATTTCAACATCCCATGTTTTTCCATTGGTGTCATAAGAGGCGACTAAGGGACAAACCAGAGAATGGGCAGCAGCGTTCTCTGTGCATTTGTAACAACCATACTGGGATCGCCAACCCGCCTGCAAAGCACTCCCCATGAATAGCACAAATAAAACATAGCCCCTAGTGCCCGGCAGCCTACCTACCCTCGACTACGGTAGCGATCTAGGTTAAGGTATGGCAAGGGGTGCAAAGAATTCCGGACGAGATCCGGCTACCCCAACAAATACCGACGACAGGACCTGGCAACGTACAACACACGCACACTCCGGACTCCGGACCGACGATAAGATCACCGAACTCGAAGAGGAATTGAGCAGTTTACGATAGAGTATTATAGAGTTATCTGAAGTTCGAAGAGAGGGGGGGACTCGATAACCCTCAAATCCCAAGTCTGGATAAGTGTTGTTCTTCAAGACCCATCGTATAGATAGGAACAAAAAGCTCTCTGATCTTACTCTCAAGCTCATGAAGGAGAAGCGTGAGATGATCCTGCAGTCTTCAGACGATGCTTTGAAATACCCCAAAGGATCTCAATTATTTCACATATTGTCCAGTTGCGTAGATAGTTGAGAAACTTAACTTCACCAATTTTATTCCACTAGCAATCAATTTGCGAATAATATTAACAGCCGCTTAGTTTTACTCGAACAAAACCCGCCAAAAACTCCAAAAACCTGGTGGTCCTACATTTAGTATTACCAGGCCCAAACATTTAAAAGTACTCTTACTCAGTATTAATGAATTATTTTTTAAATACAATGAATTGATTAATTAAAGGAACTGTAAAAATATTTAAATACGCTTCAAAGTTTCATAGACTTTGAAACGTATTTAAATATATTTTTTATTCGTTCGTTTTGGTATTACATAAAAAAGAAAATATAAAATTTTCTACCATGTCTACCAAACCCAATGATTAGTTGAGCTGGCAAGATGTGAGACAAGGACACACTACCAGCGGGCACCCTCTCGCTCAGGACCGCTTTTGGTTAGCTACCGCTTATAAGGGAATAGCTAACCTAGAAGTATGATAATAGATTTCATTTTAGCTATACAAACATTTTTGGTGCACAGTCTAGTAGTAAGAAGTATAAGGTCTTTGACTGCGTTTGTCATTACATCAGTCGACCTGTGTCACGGGGACACAACGTCAGTAGACGGCGCTCCAGTTTGAATGAAGCCATCATGTGGGTATCAAAATAAAGTGTTTTAAGATGTGATTTCAAAAATATATAACACTTATATGTTTAAATGTATCTAATTCGAAAAAAACTTAACTAAAAAGTTATAAATAAAAAAAGTTAAATCAAAAATTTTAAAAACCCGACTGCTTCAAAAGCGAACTAAAAAGGCGTAAACAAGGAAAATATCATGCTGTGCAGGCGGAGGATACACCAGATTTTGGTCAGCCAGCCCACGAATATGTATCCTCCGACTGCACAGCATTATATTCCAACGAGATCGGGCGTTGACATTAGATCTCTAGGGAAATTGGCATGATTTATGATTGCCGTCCCTTGACCGCTGCGTAACTTTTATAGGCTGGATATTAATGAATATTCATATAATTTATTTGCGTAAAACATGGTATGAAATTACGTCCTATACCACGATGGAAAAGGTTTAAAAAGTTTTTACCTAGCAGTTATGATTATAGCATGCAAAATTTTGGGGTCACAAGCAAAATGTTATGAGATATTGAATCAACATTTCATAACCATAAATTCTTTTAAATTATAAAAAAAACTAGACAGAGATTTATTTCTCTTTCTCAGCTTTCACGAGGTTCTCGTGATGCGGGATGGTGACATCGATTATCATTGTGCGGTGCGCTAATCGGTCTAACACCACTATATCCGGCTTATTAGCAACAATAGTCCTATCAGTGATGATAGACCGATCCCAGTACAACGTGACAGGGTCATTATCGAGAACTAGGTCGGGCACGTATTTATTATTATTTAAAAACTCGCAATATAAAAATACTGGTGGAGAGATACATGTTTTTCTTTTGACCCGACTGCCGAAGGAGGGTAATGTGATTTCATGACTTCTTTCTTCCCATTCAAACCATAGTTGTATTTCACATGTTTCTCAATTTTATTGTTTAACTTCACCAGGACAGTGGCAGAAGCCTTGAAGCGTGGTGAAAGGGTACAAGCTGAGAGCTTCGACTGCGTTACGATATATTTCAGCGATATCGTTGGGTTCACCAAACTAGCTGCTACGAACACTCCAATGCAGGTAAGCATAGCTCTAACTTTAAAAAAAAAATATTTCTGTAAAGTTTGTGTTTACAACTATTTACTTAAAGACCCTCAGCAAACTTCGTGTTTCATAAGTCGTCGGATTAATATCAGTTGACGCTCTCAATCTTAGATAAAGTACCTATAGATTGAGCAATGGCGTGGCCGCACATGAAGCAACAATAACAATAACACTTTGGCTTTTACAGCCTAGAACACTTCAACCCACCATCGCACTGACACTTATTATCTATAAATAACCCAATTCCTTGTCTCAATAAACACTTAATCCCGCGAAATCACAAAAAAATCAAACATGACCGAATTAGTTTGTCAAACCTGCCATTATATTAGCGTTTGACAAACAACAAAAGCCGGCCATGGTGACAAAGACAAAAAATAATCTTTTGTCCTTATTATTTACATGGGGCTGCCAATTAGCGATCTCGCTCTATCAATCAAGCTCATTTTATTGCTAAATCTATAGGTACTTTATCTAAGCTCTCAATCAACTTGGAAGTCTGATAGAAAGCCGACGACTGACGAAACACGAAGTTTGCCGAGGGACATTATAGAAAATAGTTGTACTCCACGCTATTTTGACGTAAGTAAGTGACATTTTGAAGAGGGTGAAAATAACTGCAATATTGAACTATTTTTTTTATTATTTGCCTATAACTAAAGGAAGAGTTTGTGGCTAAGTAGTAACTGTAACAGCCACACGGGTCGACCTTTAAAGTTAAGTAAAGCTTGCCGAGGTCGGTCCGTGGATAAGTTATCATCCGATACATACCAAAACTCCTCGGTCCCTCGGAAAGCACATTACTTGGATCTTGTCCAGAAATGAATTCGCTGCGAATCTATCGCGCGTAATACGCGCGAACGTTGCGTCCAGAAGGAGCGTACCAACGTGCGAGCATTTGCGCAAATCCGTACAAAATTTTATCACTCGATTTTCCGTGATAAGTGAACTCGCTCTGAAATTCGCGATCAAAGTGGACGCAAAAAGGCTTCTAGTATCTCGATTCGGGCGCAGTATGCGCGAGTAGAGAGTCTGGCGAAGTGCATGCGATTTACACGCGTATTTTGAATTCGCGCGATGCTTGTGGACGCGATGTATTGGCGCCAACGCGCGTATGAATTCGCGCGAGGAAATTCGCGGCGAATTCACTCCTCGACAGAATTTTAAGAGCTTGTTCAGAAACGGCAAAATCTCCGCGATTCTCTCACGCATATTACGAGCGACCGATGCGTCCAGAAGGAGCGTACCAATGCGTGAGCATTAAGGGGGGAACAAAGATTTTTAGGAAGCGGCCCTGTTATGAATTCGTCCCTTCTGGACAAGGCGTAAGCCGTTGGACCCGGCTGTCATTTGACAGTCGTTGCGGCGGTCAGAATCCATAAAATGTCACACCAGTCTTGGAAAGGGTTATCGTCATACCCAGTTTCTGGGTTGCGGAAGTCAGATAGGCAGATGCTCCATGTGAAATATAGGTACTGAGCTGAATCCGGTTAGACTGTAAGCTGACTTCAACGTAATTCGGCAAAGGCAATTGCCTGTTAACTCATTTAATCAATATAATGTTCTCGACTACCGTTAGTACAAAATTACTGTAGACCGGGGTCGATAAAGTGGCCCTTAAGTACGGGAATTAATTTAAGAGCGTACAGAAATTTCTGTTTGATTATTAATGTTTATTTTTAGAACAAAATTATTCAACCTTCCCTCCTAAAAATACAAATCTTTTGCTCGAATTAGTATGCATAAATTAAACGGTCTCCATATTTCGGCTTTACCACAGAGAAGTTGAGATACTTCAGCCAAGCGACCATAACTGCTAAGACACGACTTTGTTAACTATTTTCATACAAACCGCGTGTCAATAAGTATAATCGATTATCTATAGAAACTGACGGGCCATAACTTTACGGGTGGGTGGCCTGTAACAGCTGATACATGTAATCAGTTGTAATGAAGTCTCTATAAGCACCGCTTCATTGCATCGCACGCTGTAGTTGGTACGAATGACTTTATGAGATTTTACAATCTTTTATTTAAAACTTGCATTTTATGTATGTATGTAAGTGTATTCGGGTCAAATCTTGCAACTGAATTTTACAGTTTTACAGCAGTTGCAAGATTTTATTGTAATGTATTGTGTATTCGAGATACACGATTAAGGTAAAATTTTGCATACACGTTTAGTTTGGATGACAATGTCTGGTTAGCTAAATGACGTCATTCTAAATCCAATATGGCGGACGGCACAAAATGGTGGAATAGTTATTATTTGTGCACTGTCATGACATGGGTATCAAATGAAAGTGTTTGCTGAGATACGAAAAAAGTTTTTTGTTTTTTTTTTAAACATGACTAATATAATATATTTATTAATAATTAATAATGGCGTGCAATTGGAGAGGCCTATGTCCAGCAGTGGACTGCTATAGGCTGATGATGATTAATAATTATACCTCATCTATAATTTTATCACATTTAGTCTAAAACCGCTGTTATGTTTTGTTGTTGTTAGGTAATGACGCAGTAACGGGCCCAAGTTAGCGCTGTGTGAACAAACAAATGGCCAAATAGGGTCTCGTCTAGTCATCCCAAACACTGGCACTGTGTTTCAGACAAGCAGGTATATCTTCCGTCTGGAGAACGAAGATTTATGTTGAACTCCAACCAACTTAAACCCAACTGTTTCTACCACTACAAGAGTCCGTGATACAAGTTTGTTTAGTTTAGTAAGCTTAGAAAAAATCTTAATGAATATAAAGATACACATAGCTGAAGTACTTAAATAATAAGTATCAATTACACTAATATTAATAACAACACTTTTACAGGCTAGGAGCACCTTTATAAGTATATAATGGTTACAAAATTATTACAACATGAGGGGTTTAATAATCAAACCTACAATATAATATATGAAATTAAGGTAATAATTTAATTTTTATAAAATGAGGGGGTAGTAGCAAATACGGTATGCGGTAGCTCAGGTGATCACACGTAGCTAGCACCAGCGGCGCACGAGCTACCACGACTCCCGCGTGCTCGCTTGTGTGATACAAGTAAAATTGCGCCCATCCCTGGCTGAACCAGATATACCCTGATTATTCTCCTTTTGTCTTAAGTCAATTCACTGCTTGTGATGTTAAAAGGAGTATTATTTCGATTACATCCAACGCTCTTGGTAGTGACTGTGTCAGCCGTAAGATGATCAACTCCATCCTTGATCACATTATGCCAGTCATCCTTTACATCCTCAACTTCTTTGTTTCCAGTGGTATCTTCCCACAAGCCTGGAAAGATGCCCAAATTATTTCCTTTGCCCAAAAAATCTTTTCCTGCATCTTTTTCTGACTACCATCCCATTTCTATTCTTCCTTTTCTATCCAAAGTCCTTGAAAAGCTTGTCCACCATCAACTCAGCACGTTCCTTTCCGAACACAATTTGCTAAATCCTTTTCAATCTGGTTTTCAACGTGGACACAGCAATACCTCAGCACTTGTAAATATAACGGACGATATCAGGGCAGGCATGGAAATGGGAAAGTTAACAGTACTTGCTCTGCTTGATTTTAGCAATGCCTTCAATACTGTTGACTTCGATATTTTGCTTGGCGTCCTATGCTCTTTTAATATATCTCCTCCGGTTATTGACTGGTTTCATAGTTACCTGTATGGCCGCCGGCAGCGTATTTGCACTGATGAATATTTTTCTTCTTGGTGTCACACCTCTGCCGGTGTGCCGCAGGGTGGCGTTTTATCTTCTCTTCTCTTCGCACTCTTTATTAATGCTATCACTCAACGACTTTCTCCTTTCTACCACCTGTATGCTGATGATCTCCAAATTTATACCCAAGCCCCTCTTGGAGAGTTACCTGATGCCATTGAGACGATTAATAAAGACCTGGCTCGAATAGGAGGTTTGAGTTTGGGCTGAAGATCAATCCAACGAAGACTCAAGTGACTGTAGTTGGTAGTTCTTGGACTGTCTCTAAAATTGATTGGCCGACACTGCCCCAGGTTTCTTTTAACGACACCAGTATTCCTATGACTCACACTGTGAAGAACTTGGGGATTTATATCGACAGCACTCTTTCCTGGACTAAACAACTACAGGAAGTCAGTCATAAACTGTTTGCATCTGCGGGCTCCCTGAGATGACTTCGTAACTTTCTTCCCATAACCTCTAAAATTGCAATTGCACAATCTCTTCTTCTTCCTATCCTGGACTATGCTGATGCTAGCTTTCTTGATCTCACCCAATACCAATCGGACAAGCATGAGTGACTTCAAAATCTCTGTATCAGGTTCATATTTGGCTTTCGCAAGTATTATCACGTTTCTGAATGCCGTATTAAGCTCAAATGGCTTCCTATTCGCCTTCGCCAGAATGCCCACATACTTTCTTTGCTTTATAATGTGCTCTTTAATCCTCTTACTCCTTTTTATCTTAAATAACGCTTTCAGTTCCTCTGTGACACACATTGTAGGTCCTTGCGATCATCGGCGAATCTAAAATTGAGTATTCGTATGCATTCCACTTCCTTCTTTGACAAATCTTTTACAATTCAAGCAGCTCGGTTGTGGAATGTATTACCTATTGAAATAAGACGTGCTCAAACACTGCCAACATTTAAGAAAATGGTAAAGGATCATTACCTTTCATTATAATTTGTATTCTTCTCATTTCTTTGTTGTAAATTTGATATTTATTAGTCTATTATGTAGTATTGTATATATGTATTTTATTATGTGTAAGTAATATTATGATATTTGGTACACTGACAGCCCTAAACTCATCGCCTCTTGTTCAGTCCATCCAAAGGTTGTCTGTAAGAGATTGCCTAGTGCGATAAGACCGCCCATTGTACATTTGTTTTCGTAAATGTTTGTCCTGTATGTTTTAGTGGTGTACAATAATAAATAATAATAATAATACCCTGTAGGACGCCTTCACAGGGTATATCTCAGCTCATCTTTCCTGTTTTCATCTCGTCCAACCACCTGTATTTTCCAGGGTTAAAACATGGCCAATATAAGAACGTTTGGATTTAGAATAAAAGTCCATAACCTAGATTTGGTCATCAAATACTTTTTATCAGTACTACGTTTTCACAAAAATATATTTACGAGAATTTCACCGGGGCGACGGAGAAAGATAGTTAAGCATTACATTTTCCTTGTAATCCTCCATACTTACGTAAGCTTAATACACATTCATGTTCCCAGTTCTTTCACGCATTCGAGCATTATTAATTTCTACAGCGAATAAATACCAGGACGGGTGTACAGCGCATAGACTAATATATAATAGATACAGCGTTGCTATGATACAGATTAGTCAAGCGTGAGCGGTGACACCTCTTGGGTCGACTCGGATGCTCGGTCCTTTTGCTTCAGAGATCTTTGTTCACGCTTGACGCCTTCTTGAGTTTAAACCGAGATATCCTTGAGTTTACAATTATAAGGTGAGATAGGATGAGGGTCGTTACTTTGGGTTCTTTTAAGGTTCATTATTATCGTTTTATGCGCCGCAACAGCCATCAGAAACTGAGACGCGAGACCGAGACAGTAGACCACGAAACACGTTTTTTAGGGTTCTGAATCCAAATGGTAAAAACGGGACCCTATTACTAAGACTGAACAATCCACCTGTTCTGTGAGTCTGTCTGTCACCAGGCTGTATGAACATGAACCGTGATACAGTTGAAAATTTCACAATTCTGATGCCGCTATAACAATAAAAACTAAAAACAGAATAAAATAAATACTTAAGTGGGGCTCCCATACAACAAACCTGATTTTTTTGCCGTTTTTTGCGATAGTGGTACGGAACCATTCGTGCGCGAGTCCGACTCACACTTGGCCAGTTTTTTTTTATATATTTAAATATGTATTAGAAATATTTCAATATGTACGAGACGTTAAGAATTATTATGAACTTTTGGTACGTATTTCCCCATTCTGAATGTATTAATAACTATGTGTTTGTTTTTAAAATAACAATTTTATCCTATAAACGAGTAATAATTTATATTTGACAAATTATTTTGGACGTTATTATTATCAGGTTTACAACCTTTAATAACTATCTTATCTGCACCCAACTAATCAACCTGTATATCGCAGTCAAATGCACCGCGTGCATTATTATCAAAGCGGACTAATTGGTCCATAGATCTGTTATTTAATTAGGTCAATGATCAGTGAAGTAGGTGTAGGGCCGTTGACAAAAAAAATGGGCAGTACCGACAGGAAATTGTCGGTGACGTGAACGCATTAATTTTGCCCCAACCAAAAATCGCTCAACGCGGCTAAAAAGGTTTCCACTTCAAAATCTTTTAAATGACTTACCGCCGGGTAGTTGCACAATCCCAATCTCTTTTAATTTGTCAATTCAATAGTACTCATTGCGTGTTTTATTTTCATTGCGTGTTTTATTTTCATTGCGTGTTTTATTTTCATTGCGTGTTTTATTT
Source organism: Orthosia gothica (assembly GCA_949775005.1). Taxonomy (NCBI): domain Eukaryota; kingdom Metazoa; phylum Arthropoda; class Insecta; order Lepidoptera; family Noctuidae; genus Orthosia; species Orthosia gothica. The sequence continues at coordinate 20,452,014 of OX459034.1, forward strand.
TTTGTTTCATTGTCGAGCAGTCGAATGTTTAAACAGATGAAGCAACGGATCAGGCATTGCATTCGGTTGTGAATGAAACTGAGATTTGGTGTATTAGCAATTTTGGTGCTAATCATACCGGACCTGGCTTTTCTGAAAAACATCACCAATAATGACTGATTATGTCTGTCTAGATCGCACCTTGATAATTATCTTAAAGAGCTGTAAATCAACCTTTATTTCCACAGGTGGTAGAAATCCTGAACGACTTGTACACTTGCTGCGACGCCATCATATCTTACTACAACGTTTACAAGGTATGTTTCCACGTATTTAGCTTGTACACAATACGTTTCACAACATAGATATATTTTGAATCCGGCTACCCTATTTCTAGGCATTCTGGTATTATTGAAGAGAGTCTGCTGCTAGCAATTAAAGACAAGGTAGATGAAGGCGGTTACAGACATCCGACTTAATTTGCTAAGCAAAAATTCATAATTCGAGGTTAGGCTCTCGCCTATTTCCTCCTCCAATATTGGATCAATTTAAGAGAAATTCCATAAACTGAAAGAGACAGATATATTCTGTCCCCTTTGTTTTCATTTTTGATAATACATTATCTTTAGCAGCACTAGCCAGTTGAATAGCGATGCTGATTCCCTGGCCGAAGAAAAGCCCAGCCCTCGGGTCACTTGAAGATTCGTATAATTAATTAACTAAGCCCCATTTTAACACAGGTGGAAACAATAGGAGACGCATACATGGTGGTTGGAGGTCTACCAGAGAGATGTTCCCGACATGCTGCCGAGGTGGCCTCCTTAGCCCTGCACGTTCTGGATGCAGTGCCAAAGATTAGGTCCAGACATATGCCGGCCGCTAGACTGCATATAAGGATAGGTAAGTTACTAAGTTAATGTCCTTTCTTTGGTATTGTTCGTCGAATCGTTGAGCTCCGTAAATTCTGAGTTGAGCTGCTCGGTTATTGACCAATGCGTGCACTGACTGGACAGGTCCACTCAATCTGGCTGGTTCTTTCCTCAAAAGACCATTTCAGACATATGTCTACATGGTCTTCACATGATATAACCAAGTTTTTGTCAAGACTTTAAAAGAGACTGTGACCTCTGAGTTTGTTTCGGCCTTTCTTCTCAGAGTAGTCAGATAGGAAACGCCGACCTCATCTAGTTTTAAAAAATATGATCGACATGTAAAAGTGTTTGTACAAACCAACTTACAGAAATAAAATCATTTATCATTTATCAATGCCTGTAACAGTCAAAGGCCCGAGGTGGCGGCGCGCCGTGTTCCGCGCGCGCCTCTCTAGAGGAATGCCTGTCGTATGCGGCTGGGGCAGCGGCTAAAGGAAGCTGAAGAACACCATTTGGTTTTATTCAGTTAGAGTCTGACAGACTTCTCCGCTTACCCCGGGCCAGATGACATCTATGTAGATTTCCACACGATGTTGTGTTTTCCGACAGCGAATATCTTTTATAATAACAGCTACCAAGCAAGGCATGGTTAATTAAAGAAGAAAACCATGTTACTGGCAGGCTCACACCGAAGGAAAATGACAAAACAGACCCATGTATGTATATATAATTTTAAACTTGTTCCGTTTACTGGTTACATTCCTGATGGTAGTTTTACATTCCTGATCGATAACAGCTAAAAGAATTCTAATCGGATTCAATTATAACTTAAATGCTAGATCAATAAGTGTCTCAACGGTTGTTAAGTTTGCAAATGATGGTCAGGTATCTAATAATTTTGAGACATGATTTCATTTGTGTCACCTCGTCGTGATCCTGTATATTTTTTCTAAATTCTTTATTCACAGTTCACCTTTAATAAGTAATTATCTACACAAGATTCAGTTCCAAAATGAATAGCTTAAAGTGTCTGTCATAAAAAGGTACTGACAGCTGACCCAAGTCATTTAAATTATCTTTACATCTCTCATGTTCGGTAAGTAGGTTCTTATTACCTCCAAATGGGGCTTGTAGGTGACTAATTAGCGCTCTAGGGTAATAATGTAGCTAGAAAAGCCCTAGGGCGGTAAGTAATTTAAAAAAAAAACACTTCGTTCTTTTAAAAAGTTCGCGTTCATCTAACCATCATACTGGCAATAGACATCATGCATTCAGCCCAACGACCAAAGAGGTCGCTTTGCTATTTAGCCTTGTCTTCGTGTGAGTATAATAGTCATCAATTTTAAATATCGAACGGCGAAGCTCAATTTTGTACATGAAAAAAAATTTTTTTTTAAATGTTTAAAGCTGGTTTACGGCTGTCAGTCGCGTCCGTAAGCCGCGTCCGATAATTTGATTCCAGCTTTATTCTTGTAATGCTGGTTTTTTCTACTTACCTCACAATCGAGATGTAAAGCAGAATAGTTAGCTCGGGTGTAAGCACCAATTGCACCCTCGAACTATAGGCGCCCTCGCTGCGCTCGTGCGCCTAAATATCTCGGGCTGCAATTGAAGCCTTACAGCCCTTGGCTACTAATCTACTATTAACAACAAACTGGCACATTACATCACAGACGGACTAATGAGAAGCTACCAGACAATCATTGTGACAATTTCCCTTAGGACATCCGGGAGCGACGATTTAATTTGTTTCCAAGGTCGGTACTTGTAATTCAATTATTGTTGTTACTTGTTATTACCTACCTACAAGCTCTCTACTAAACTTACTTGCTTCTTGATATTTACATGTCTAATCTAGGGTAATCTAATAACATAGTAGATCCCCCCTCTTCCCACACTTAGACTCCCGTTGTGCGTGCAGGCCTGTGAGAGGGAATGGGCCGTAATCCACCACGCGAGCCCAGTACGGGTGGTTGATATCACATCCTCGAACTTTTGGTTCTAAGACAAGCCGGTTTCGTCTCGATGTTTTCTTTCACCGTTTAGAGAGCAGTTGTGATGGAATAATTTATAGAAAGTAAAGCGCCTGCCTGAGTTTGAACCCACGCATTACAACTTGCAAGTTGCAGCCGTTACCGCTGGGCCACTACTGCTATAAGGTAATCTAATATTCCACTGCAGAGCAAAGGTCCCTCTCCCATTTCCACATCATCATCTGTCTACGAGTATTTTAGTCGACATATTATAGGTAGTACCTAGGCGACCGAGCGCTGTTCGGGTGAAAATAGAGAAAACGACGTTTTCTAAAAATGAAACCTAGCTAGATCGATTTATAGCCCCCGAAACCCCCTGCATACTAAATTTCATGAAAATCGTTTCCGATATTCAGATTATATATCATATATACGTATACAAGAATTGCTCGTTTAAAGGATTAAGATTATTTTTAAAATAAAGTCGCTCTTCGTGTCCGTCTGTGCGCAAGAGATTTCTTTGCGGATTTTACCTTCATAGATGTATTTTTCGGAAAGGTAGGTGTAGTGTATCTGTCTCACTCACACGTTCACTTTGCCATCCCCACTTTCCCTCCACACAGACATACACAATCTCGTGCGCACCACGTATTAATACGAGAGCTGTGAGCGACAGTAGACGTGTTGAAGTGTGGTCATTTAGTGCATGTACGAGCCTGTGAATTGCCTTATAGAACCGGTCACTACAGTAGGTATAGCACATCGTGCATCATCATCTTCTGGTCTTTGGGGTCGGCGCAACACTTATCTTCTTCCATTCTGACTTCTCTGACTCCTTTTTCTTTCGTATTACTACTCACACAATACATCCATCTTTTCTTTGTACATAGTACAGTACAAGTATATTCCGATCAACTTGGAATATACTTCCAAGTTGATTGATAGAGTCCGGTCTGCACCAAGGGCAAAGGGCAACTGATAGAAAGCCGACGAATGACGAATAAAGAAACACGAAGTTTGCCGAGGGGTATTAACAAAATTGTTGTACTGTACATTATTATTAAACTTCCATTTGAGAAACATAATTCGATGTTTTTGTAAGTCGATAACCGTGAAACAGGAGCGGGTCATTAGTACCTATTACATAAAGGTGGCTAGCTTCAACAATCACCAAATCACCTCTAATTTAGACAACCCACATCCAATATTACAAGTATCTTGTTAGTATCTTCGATACAAAGCTATCAATCTACAAAACAACTAGAACAACAAGGTATTGAAAAGCCCAAACTGGTATTATTTCCATATCATCGTTAGTAAGTTTAGGCTGAAAATTATACGCCGTCTGTTATCAATTCTAAAGTACTCCCTACGTAGTTGTTGGTATGAACGTGCCTAAGCGTTAGAATAGTTGGTAATTATTTCTAAATGTTATGTAGCAAGTACTAGAATTTGGCTCTATCTGTGCTTCTAAACAGATGTGCCAAATTTGATAAGTGAGATATACAAGGACCCACATGGATACATACATAATGTATCTTTCATAATGTACACTTTTTTGCTTTGAGAAATGCTCATCCATACTGCACTATCACGGGGAGATAGTGCAGTTATGTGGGACTCTAACCCACTAAAATTTCACGGTGTCCTCCTGTGCCGCTTATGGCGGGAACACGGGCACGCGTTAGCACTCACCGCGAACCCGCCGCGGCTGTCCGTCACCGGACCCTCCTCGGGGGAGTACCCCCCATCACCGGCGCACCAGAACACACTGTACGCCGTGACCACCCCAGGGACCAAACCAGCACATGGGCGCCAGACGACCCGACAGTGTTATAATAGTTGTTAATTATTTCTATATGTTATGTAGCAAGTACTAGCATTTGGCTCTATGTGGACTTCTAAATAGAAATGCCCAATTTGATAAGTAAGAAATACAAGGACCGAAATAGATACATACATAATGTATCTTTCATAATGTATGTGTCCTTGTATTTTTCAGATGCTACCTAGGAAAGCAAAGGCCATCCATGTTAACAATTAGGTACAGCAAGAAACTTTTTTGTACTTATAACAAAAGAACGAAAGAAGCAAATGTTGAGCTCCTTAAATTCTGAAATGTTGTGCTGCACGGTTACTGACAAATGGGTGCACTGACTAGATAGGTTCACACAACAATCTACATAGTCTTCACATGATCTAACCTAGATTATGTCTGGGCTTTAAAAGAGACTGTGACCTCTGAGTTTGTTTCGGCCTTTCTTCTCAGAGAAGTCAAATAGGAAACGCCGACCTCATCTCATTAAAAAAAATATGATCGACATGTAAAAGTATTTGTACAAACCAACTAACAGAAATAAAATCACGTATCATTTAGTAGGATCCTGTGTAAGGAACGTAGCAGGTGACGTTTTTTTTATTTTCTGCAGCTCTCTTAGGAAGTCAGTGGGGGTTAATGTAGGTACGTTTATGTGACGGGACTCCGCGGTCACGTGCGCTCAGGTAAAGGACTCTGTCCGCCCACCAAATGACTCCAAAAATACGGTGGCACAGTGATCACGGGCAGCCGTGCACAGCGAGGCTCAGGGGAGACGCTTATTCAGTCTCCCCTTGGTAGTACCGGTTCCGGGGAGGTCTCTTAAGAGATCAAAAAAGAGAGGTAAGGAGAGTGGGGTACAAATCCCACACTCTCTGGTATTTTCTTCAAAAGTCTATGCGCCTTTTGAAGGTTTTTGTCCTGATAAAAAAAAAATGGTTTATTTCTACCTAGACGGCAAACAAAAATTCATTGCCCATAAATTGACGCAACTCAAGACACTACGCAGTCTGTTGTCAGTTACTGGCACTAAGTACTGCCATTAGCTCAGAGCATTAATAGCAAGCAGCTGCAGTTAATTCTGCCGTTCAAGTTCACTCGCTCAAAGTGAACGAGCCTGAAGTTATAAACAACTTTCAACAAGTTCTGAAGCTAATTTGGGACTAAACAACATAAATTGTGACACATGTGTCTGACACTCGTGTCTAAAGTGTGACAATTCGTTTCTTTAGTGTCCAAGAACACAGCTGTACCTAATACTAGTAATAAAATGTGTGACATTTGGACTCTATTTCGTAATATTTATTGTGTGAAAATAAATAGCTACGTCGCCGTCGTAGGCTTCTTAGTACCTAGTTGGCACAGTACTACTCTGTCTATAAAATTTACACATTTTTTTAATGTGACGATCAGGATATCATTCCATAAAGGACATGGACAGAAAGAACATTCTATTTACAAACACATAATAAATAACATTGTATAAAAAAAAATTGAAAAATGATTTATTACACAGTTTTTAGCTCTCTGAACTTGACGTTTTTATTTCAAAATAAAGAGTAATGCAAGACGAATCAAAGTACCGTGTGTCACTTTCCGCCATAATAGACCATAGAGAAAGATAAACAATATATTATTGGACGTTCCTCACCACGCATGTAAGTTATTAGACGTGAATTGTACGACAAGTTCTTTTATTAAGAACATTTTATTCACACAAAACTGCCTCTATTGGTATTGTTTGCATTTAATAAAATGTTTTTTTCTTATTTTGATGCGATAGTTATTTAGTTTTTTTTATTTCACACAAAATAAAATACTTAAAACGGAATGCGACGTGTTTGACAGCCGATGTCGCCGATGTCAGACTTGATGTTTTTGTCTATGTTTTCAAAACTTCAAAAGCAACGTTCACTTCTTAGAGTGACAGTTTGTTTTTGCGATTTAAAAAAATATATTTAAGGCACCTTTAGAAGTATACATAAAAGAAATAAAATAGATAAGCTAGTTTTTTGTTATTAATGCCACATTTTTGAGGCTCAACCAGGCTCAGTTTATAACATGCCAATCATTATACAGCTTAGAAGTCCATTACTTTGTTTAAATGACTAGTAATGAGATTGCTCTGTGCGATAAGACCGCTCATTGTACACTTGCTTTTATTATTGTTTGTCCTGTATATATATTTTTGTGGTGTACAATAAATAATATAATAAATATAGAATCCTAAAACCATATCAGTTAACTGTATTCTCACAACTGTTTGCTAATTTAAAGCGCCTGGCGTTTTTTAATAGCGAGATCATTATCTGCACACTTATTGCAACGATCTGAATAATAGGTTTAATGAAACTTTTTTCGTCTAGTCTGTTGTTGTGACGAGTTCTTGAAGTTTTTTATTTATAGAAATTGAATATGCTCATATTCACGAATATAAAACAGCAAGAACCATCGTTGTAAATTAAATTCGATAACTATACCGGCGCCCATACAAAATCTGTCCATGTCCTTTCTCCGTATTCACATATGTTCCACTGTACCTGACAACCATATTGTCGTATTCTTTAAAATATTTTTTTGTAGTATTCCATTGTTCAACCGAGTTAGTAAAAATCATATTACTAACCATTGCCGCAGTCTTCTCTCCAAAGGACAAAATGTATTTGTTCAGAATCCTTTCATACTGCATCGTAGCCTTAGATGTAAGAATATAGAAGACAGGAACCCTCAACCCTAAAAAAAAACTGAACTTCGAAAGACATCTAGAAGATTACCTAAAGATTTTTTACGTAAGGCAAACCCGACCTAATCGACTCGAATTAAGATCACTTTTACCTACATCTCTGGTGAAGTATTTAAAGACTAATAATATTCTTCTTTATCAGGTATCCACAGCGGCCAATGCGCAGCAGGAGTGGTAGGAGTGAAGATGCCAAGGTACTGTCTTTTCGGAGACACAGTGAACACTGCTGCCAGGATGGAGTCCAGTGGAGAACCCCAGAGGATCCATGTCAGCCATGACACGTACCTGCTGCTCAAACAACATGGAGGATATCATTTTAAGGAGAGGGGGATTGTCAATATTAAGGTAAGGGAGACCAGATCAGTTTACTAGCATATACCTACTAGCTGAAGCTACTTCTAGAATAGTCTAATTCCAGAGTTAGCATATAAAACTCTAACGGCTAACCACGAGGTGAGTAAGAGAAAAAAATACTACACAGGTAATCTAAGGCTGACAGAGAGTGTCAAATTTAAGATGAAGAGCAGATGAGAATCATTGTCTTGAGCATTAATCACGTCTTAGACAGGGTGGCGCAAAAGTAATGTCATAATTTGAATTGGCTGCCATTTTGATTGCATAGTTTGAATTTATGAAATATCGCTCAAATGGCCACCTCCCGAGTTGATGAACAATATTGCTCGTTTAACAGCATTTTGAATTGTTGCTCGTCAAACATCTGGCTCCAACATTGAGGTAATAATGTTGTACGAGCATCGCCACATGATATAACTTGTTTTAGTTTTTACCTGAACAAGCAGTCGCTAATTCACCGATTATTTATGTACATTCGCTGACTAGGCTATTACGCCCACCACAACTCACCTACTTTAGGTATTATATATTTTATTGTTTTGCCTAATAAACTGTCAATCATTAACGGTATTTCCTGTACACATCCCGTGTGATTCGTCCATCTACATTCTACATCTCAGTGTGCGGAGCTATTGCCCGTACAAATGTACTACGGGCTCCAAGGGCCAACCACTTTTTCACTGCAAACACCACACCAAACAGTCACACTGAGGGAATTTAATGTCTCTTCATGCATTTCATGTGGATTATCTGTGCCCCAGAAACGTCAATTTTGTTTTTTTTTTTCTCAGCCCCTTTAGTAGAAATGGGCTTCGTCATTTTTTTTCAAATAAGCAGTAACTATATTGCCACGATCTTGGGGTGTGTATCGCTCCATGGCTTGTTGGCAACTAATCAAAGAGTAAATTCTCTATCAAATGTCAAAGCACAGTGACATTAGGCGCCATCTGCAAAAATTATGGCACATTAAAATTATGACATAACTTTATCCATTTAAATGCTTGTGTCCACGACTGTCCACGAGAGTTTTCACTAAAACTTTCATGGTCTCTCTTTGTTTAGGGCAAGGGAGAGATGAGGACGTGGTGGCTAATGGGTGAAGATCACGAGCGGAGAAAAAACACCATGAGCAGATACCGTGAGTATTTGTTATTTCCATTTAGAGTAAACAAGACTTACCAAACTTCAAAGACTATCTTTTACTTAGATAGTTCAAAGGTTAATTGCCAATTTGCGATTCAAAAGAGCAACGGCGTTGTCTTTTAGGTACGCCACCAGTCTGGCAATAATCTTCTTAATTTTGATATCTGAAACCAAAAGAGTTCAAGAAGCCAAGATGTATTTAAACAACGTTTCTTCTCTACAGAACCAGGTCTACTCCGAAACATGAACGAAGAGAGCGAAGACTTATGGGGCCTGAACCGTTCCATGCTCAACATCCGCGACCGGGCACGCCTCTCTTGCGGGGGCCTCACGGGACCCGGCTCAGCGCTATCCTCCCCGGGGCCCCCTGCCTGCGACTGCTTCATCCCCAACAGAGACCACCACTCCGCCCCTGTAGTCCTATTTTGCGACGAATGACGCTAACCAAGCTCCCTTCAATATTTCTGGTTGAAAAACGATTGCGATGATGTACCGTATGAGGTTAAGGTTGAAAACATTGGTGTACCGAAAGAAGTTAAGGTTGGAGATGATGGTGTAGAAGACAGTTTTAATAATTGGATGGTCGTGTACCAGAGTGGGAAGGTCGTGGACGATGGTGTGGCCAGCCGGGCCAGGAAGCTGGCCGCTTTGAGGAGACTGTATTGCGTCGACTTTGAGGGTGGTACTTGGTTGTAAGTGAATGGAACTGTTTTTTGTAAAGTGTTGTGGGTAGTGTAGTTTGAAGCGTAATCGTAAAACTTTAACAGTAGTTGGAGATCGTTTAATTTAGCAGTGAATATTTTTTTGTTTTGGCCTTTTTCAACCTTATTTATGAAAACTTTTTGATAATTTAAGTATGAAGTATAAAAACTGATTAGTAGATTCTTAATTCAAATTTTCTGTGGACAATTTAAATTAAGAATTTGTAAATCAGTAGGTATTTAAACTAATCATAGAACATAATGTAGTATGTTTTAATATAAATTTGGCCCAACATTTTTAAGAAAGATTTATTTATAAGCTTGCGTAAGTTACATTTTATAAAACAAAGAAAAACAGGCTTTAACCCTTTGTTCTTTTTTTCTGTCGTCTCGTTTGATTTAACCCTCTTTAATAATTTCGTTTTTCGGCCAAACTTTTTGCTGATATTTTTTTAAACGTTCTTAATGCTCTTTCAATAGAAGTTTAGATTTTCTTCGGAAACGATCGTACTGTTCTTAAAGTACTTGTAATTACTATTAAAGCTACGAGACTGTGCTTCAAGACTTTTTTAAGTTAATTAATAAGCCAAATAAAATTAGAAAAATTTACGCAAGTAGGTACTAAGTAACCGTTACCTTAATCTTTTTTATTAACTTTACATATAGGAATTGATTTAAACTTGAAAATATGTATAGCAGAGAACAACTCTAAATGGATGTAAACTTAAATTATTTAAAGCAAAAGATGATTAAAGACATGACCACAGTAAAAATATACAAACAGTATGGAAACTACCTACAAACGATCGAAACGGCCATTGCATCGCCCATTGTGTCACCCAGTGTAATGTTTTCTTCGTCTATACTTTCTGTAACTTTTATGGTGTACATAATAAAGAGTATTCTATTCTATTCTAGCACAAAAATACGTGACCACTCGTCGCAACGCGGCACTTAGTACTGACATTACCTAGAACATGCACGAACGGTCTCGTCGGTGCGTACGTTTGTGTGAGTGTGCCGTTTTGAGCGTTTGTAGGTAGTTTCCATACTGTTTGTTGTTTACTGTGACATGACTTAAGAATATAGTAAGTACCTACATTATGTGAAGCTACGTCATTGTGTGTAACAAGAAATTCATTAGGCAGGTAAATAAACTTATGTAAAATGTCACATTGTATTTATACATACAATTTGTAATAATTGTGACACATTAATTACAAGTAGATGAGTAAGATGTAAATTTACCAATATTGATGTTAAGAAAAATGAATTTAAACCCCATATTGTATTTATATGTATTAAATAGTAAATAAGCAGTATTGAATTATCAACACTTAGAATAAAGCTGGTTTTTACTTATCTAGTATATTAGTGCCATTTGGAAAGAGACGCCAAAGTTGCGACTCTAACAAACTTATTAATAAAACAGATTTTTTGTATTTTACAAAAAAAAAACTAAAAACCCGACTGCTAAAAAAGCGAACTAAAAAGACGTAAAAAAGAAGAAAATCATGTTGTGCAGTCGGAGGATACATATTCTTCAGTTGGCTGACCAAAACCAGATGTATCCATGCTTCGATTTGTTATTGAGTTTTGTTAAATATTAGGATTTTCTAGAGACGATCATCATAAATATGAATGATCTTGTTTAATTAACTCTCCTAAGCACAAACTTACAGAATATTGGGCACTTAATTCACATTTCAAAGATTATTTGAAAGGATCATTTAAAATGTATTCCAAAAGAAGGCGTGTTTTTAAATTTCTAAACCATCCACTCGATTTTTAAAATTTGTTAAGTAACACATTTTCGTACAATAAATTGTAAAAACGTGCAAAAAAATACTATAAAACAAATCGAGTAAACGCTTTTGCTTGCAAGTCGCTGCTAACACCATCTATACCCGTGGAACGGCACCGAAAGCGATCGGTATTCTTAGAAAAATAACCAGATTCAAGAGTTATTAGAAAAATAATCAGACGAAAAACGCTAGGTACGGTTTCTTTGTATGGGATGAGGCATCTGTATGCTAGTATTATATTAACTGTGCTATAGGCAAACTAAATGAAAATGGTTTGTTAGCAATCGTGACTCCGGTGACAAGTCTACAAAAACGTTTCATAAACGCATTTTTATGCGTAAAAAGACAAGTAGGAATATCGTCACTTTAATACCGAGGTCGTCCATTCTACTAAACTAATCTGTTACATGAAAATGCTAGAAATTCGCATTTTTGCGAAAACACTACACAATAATGTCAGTCGGATACCGTAAACCGACTATCTTTACCGATTTCCCGTGAAACCACTCGTATTATCATGAAAACACGATTTACGATATCCCGAAACTTCCCTTTTCAAGCCAGTGGTAGGTAGTTAACATTATTAGATAATTATATTAAGGCGGTACCCCGAGCAAAACGCCGCGCAAGCCGTTTTTTGTGCTGTTTTTAGGAGCTATCTACTCGTTATTTAAAAAGAAATATCAATAAATAAAAATACATTAAATTTCTACATAATATTGATTCTAAAATGGTAGATTTAGTTTTTTTTTAAATGTTGTATTTATTTCACTAATCTACTTCCAAAAAAACATGAAAATGAGAAATAATTTTTGATATTATGCATCTCCTCGTAAAGTGTTCATTGATTATTTTTTGTACTAACACTAATAGATAGACAATTTATTAACGAACATTTTTGTAGAATTATTTTTTTCAAAAGACCAAAATTCGATTTTATAAAGATTTTATTCTAAAATCTGGGCGTATTCACTACTGTAATTCATGCGCCACCAGTGCCGCTAGACCAATAGGAACGCTCATATCTCATGCCGATTTTTTGGTCAGGGTACCGTCTTAATACGTTAACAGCACATATAAGCACTTTATTACCTGTCTCACGTACTTAATTGAGTATCATTTAACAGTATAAGATTATTATATTATACATTAGTAAATTATCGCACATAAGGCCTCTTCAATTTTAAACTGCGCAATTGAAGAACGTGTCTTTGCATAACTCGAGATACTTTAAATAATATAGGACTTATTCCATCGGCTCAATGTATTGAAAGTTGGCATTATCCTTTACTACCAAACTGGTTTAGTAAAAGATTAAGAAAAGTATTTTAAAGGTGTTTTGAAGGCAGTTTTATATATTGAGGACGAAACTGAAGGCAAAAGTGTCTAGTCTTTCGGGGATGAAACGTGTAATGCTAAGTTGTATTTTGAAATTGATGGTATTTTTGCATGTAAGGCAATGTGATGGTTTTTGTTTGTATATAGACTAGGATAATAATGCCACTGGATTTTATTCCTTAGAATAAGATGCTGTACCTATGTATATCTCAATTATTATAAGATACCCATGTACCTATAGACTATATATATTTTTACAGTGTGGGGACGACGATACGACAATACTGGCGATACTAGTGCATACGAGTGGTTTGAAACTATCGAATAAATCTTGAATAAAATATATATGCACTATGCTTAGATAGTCAAACTACCTACATTGGCTTAAACTATTGGATATATTGTTAAATGCAGACTGGGAATATTAATCGATATGAAGTTGAAATTATTTTCGTATCGTCGTCCCCACACTGTATATAAGTAATTAAGAAATAAGCTGTTGCGCTACCGAGAAGGATTCGAGAAGTAATCAGATATAGCAAGAATGTTTTCATTTAAAAATGATCTCATAAGGACAATGATGTTTTCTAGCATAAGCATAATTAGCCCACTGCTACTGCTGGGGCACATGCATACTCTATGAAAGAGGGACTGGTCCGTAATCCACTACGCGAGCCCAGTGCTTGTTGATGGATGTCATGTCAAATGTCTTCGAATTTTTGGTTCTAGGATTTTTAGGTTCTGTATTTACCTAAATGATTATTAAAATAAAATTGTCCACTAATAACGTTTCTATTTTGACGAAAAGTCTGTTATCGAATATATATTTAGAAGATAAATCTATTAATGTGATAGAAGCCTAAAGAAAGGTTTAATATACGAAATTGAGAATGACTGAAGAGGTAAGGAATAGTTTAATATTGTATGTATATTAATTAAGTATTGAAATTAAGTATATTGTTTTGATATAAAAAAGTATTGGAACAATTTTATAACGGACCTAATAAATGTACCTAAGACCATGTTTTAAATGTGTAAGTTTTTGTAACAAATAAGTAGGAATCGGTGTGTCAATGAATGTTTATATTATATGCATGTGTGTTGTGTGATTTTGACCAAATCCCTGCCAATGTTATACTTAGTATTTATCGAAATCGATACACACCAATTAACTATTAACTCCCAGATATTTTTCAACAATTTCGACTCCTAGGAAAGTGTTATTTTTATTATACTCCATCATTCTCTTGCCCATAAATTTGAGATCGGTGCAATATATCTTCTGGCGATAAATCGATCTAGTTAGGTTTCATTTTTAGAAAACGTCGTTTTCTCTATTTTCACCGGAGCAGAGCTCGGTCGCCCAGGTACTTTATACTTATCATATTCGTAAGTCGATACAGGATTTATTTATTTGTTTCTATAAGGGTAAATTTTTCAGAACTCGGATAATTTTCTACTAAACAAAATTTAACGCTGTTTGACATATATTTTCTGTTCAAAAGCTGTCAAACCATCATTTTTATTCCTCAGTTAAAAGTTATCGGACTATTGTAAAATCGTTCCATAATTGAACAACTTTTTAAACAAATTTTTTCACTCGCGCCTTCGGCTTGTCATCATCATCTTCCTGCCCTTATCCCATGTTACTTGGGGTCGGCGCAACACGTTTTCTTTTTCCATACCATCCTGTCCCCCGTCACTCCATCACTGACGCCCTTTTCGTTCATAACACTCCTCACACAGTCCATCCATCTTTTCTTTGGCCGCCCTTACCTCTCCATCCATCCACATTTATATTCATAACTCTTTTAGTAACAAGCGTTTCATCCCTCCTCATCACATGACCATACCAGTACAAACGGTTTCCTTTCAACTTTTCTGACACTGGCAGCACTTTCAAACTTCCTCTAATACCGAAATCGCTACTATACTCATTTCTCACTTTATCCATTCTCGTCACTCCATCTCAACATTCTCATCTTTGCTACATGCAATCTCTTTTCATCCATATTTTTCACAGTCCAACATTCTGATCCATACAATACGACAGGTCTAATCACGGACTTGTAAATTTTCCCCTATAACTTGAGGGCCTTTAATCCGTGGGTCGCACCTTTAATCAGTTGTTCCAGTGACCTGTAGCCATTTCATCCATCCCGAGTTAATCCTGTGCGTAACGTCTCGGTCTACCTCGCCATCCCCTTGAACAAGCGTCCCTAGCTACCGGAAGTCGGAGCGGAGCACATCGACACAAAATAGTAAGTATACAGAAGGGCCACTCCCGCCGTTTAGAAAATTGACAGCTAAACTTGAGAGATTCACTAGGGTTGCCCAAGTTACCAACATAAATACATAGATTCGTCTAAACATACATCCTAACATGCTTACATGCCTTAGAGGGTAGACAGGGCATCAAATATCCATTTAATATCACGAAACATTTAATATTACGCCACATACGATGAATATTGGAGCGTAAAAAGACGTAGTAATAGTGTAATAATGATCCCACTTAAAAAATTAAATTGTAAAAAGCTCCAAGCTTGACAAAAATATAAATGTGAAAAAACAGGTACCTAATAAAATCAAAAAACCAAAGATCATCTTAAACAAGAAGAAAATTATGCTGTGCAGTCGGAGGAAACATATTTGTAAGACTATGTGTGTGTGACTATGACTTGAACCTTATTATTATGACAAGTTCCCAATTTCATCTATGGGCTTAAAATAATTTATTATAATCCTAGATAATGAATTTCTAATTTGTCATCTTGAAAGATTAATGACCTTTATAACTTTTATAAATAATTGAAAGAAAGAATTAAAAACAAAAAAGTAAATTCGGTCTGTAACAAATAATAAAGGTAACCCATCCAATGCAACCAACCTCGTTACAGTACTTAATGTATGAATGACGTGACAAAGCAATCATGACAGCCGCGACTGAGCTCGGTCCAATTTTGCCCAATATTCCCTGTAAAACCGAAATGTCAAAGTGAGAGTGGCCCCTCTGTCTGAGGCGCGCCGCCGCTTCCGTACTTTGTGACATCGATATGGGTGCTCCAGCAAGAGCGCCTACTACGGCTTGTCAGATGCCTGACAATTCTCTTGGTCTATTTTTGATTCCAATTCTAATTTCAAACGGCGCTTCAAAAGCAGTTATACTGAACACATTTTTAGTTAATAACAGTTACCAAAGAATTGTTTGCTAGTTACGAAATTATTTTTCTGTAGTTATTTTTTTTTTTTTTTTTTGTGTTTATTAGTTTTGGGGTAGTATATTATTAAAGTTTATTTTGAATAACAAAATTTTGCTTATCTAAGTTTAGAGTTACAAAACTTGTTCGGTTATTTCTTTTTATTAGTGTTGAATTATTACCTTCCAGCTTTAATGATGCATAAATTTTAATTCTAGCATGCAACCTTTACATAACCTACCTTAATAAAAAAACGTAACTAAAAAAATTTTTTAGTTACGTTGTAAGCTTAACGAAATAGGTAATTACAGTTGAATAACTTATTATGAAATGAAAATATGTCACTCATTCTGATTCATGTAAGAAATTATAATTGTTTATAGTGACGGACATGATTTCTAACACTTTCGTTGTTTGTGTTTTGTCGACCCTCCCGACCTCTTTCCCCGCGCCGACATTTGGTATGTGCGTAGCACCTATTCCTTATTTTATTAATATATATCACAATTTGTATTTTTACAAGCTTTTATTTAACTTGCAAAGTATGTTTACAGTGTGTTCGGGTCAAATCTTGTAATTGAATTTTAAAGCAGTTATCCTCCACCGATTAAGATGAAATTTTGCAGACACTTTTAGTTTGGATGACAATGCATGGTTATGTAAGTGACGTCATTCTAAATTCATTAGGATGGACGGCCCAAGATGACGGACTAGTTATTTTTTGTGCACTGCCATGATATGGGTATCAAATGAAAGGGTTTGCTGAGAAGAATACGAAAAAAGATATTTAATGAATAATTTATTTCTTTGTAAGAAACTTAATACTTAACAAAATAGGAACTTGTTTATTTTATGTAAGAGGTACCTCACTTCCCTTCGATGTCATTATAAACAGATTCGACTGTACCTACTTACCCCACCCTAAAAGATCCGCCGGGAAAAAGGACCACTTACGGGACAAAATGTTTTACCTACCATTTAAAATACATGGCCAGGGTGCCAGTCCTATTTCCCTACAAGTAGCTCGTAGGGTTCAAAGGGACAAATTGCTAAATCGACGAACAACATTTATGTAAATTGTTTTTTTTTTTGCGCAATTACTTTTTCAAGTTATTTGATATTACCTATATCAAATAACTTGAAAAAGTCTATTAAAACTTGTTTCTCTTGATCGGAACGCACAACGCTGCGGTATGCCGTGCCGGATTCATAATTGTATGAAAAACGTCTGGTCGCCTAGTATGGTCTTTCAATCCATCGCATGCTGCATCTTTGTGCGTTCCAATCAAGAGACCAAATCTTTAGAATCAAACACGTCCTAAAAATATAATAGAAATAGATAAATAGGTACTTAACCAGCCATACAATCCAGATTGGCAACCTACCGTCACTGCCCCTCCTAATATTAAAAAACCAATGAATTGAAAACACATCTATACATAAGTCATCATCTGCCTAGCCTTTTCCCAATTGTTTGTTGGGGTCGGCTCTTACCGGACCAGGTCCAGTGTTACCGGATTCAGCTAAGTACCAGTGTTTTACATAGAGCGACTGCCTATCTGACCTCCATAACCCAGTAACTAGGTAACACCATACCCCTTGGCAAGACTGGTGTCAGATCTCAAGCTTCTGACTACTCGTAACGACTGTCAAAGATCTTCAAATGATAGCCGGGAGCAAAAGCTTAACGTGCTTGCCGAGGTACGGAGGAAACTCGGTATGTTGAAATGGTCACCCATCCACGGACCGATATCGTCAAGCGTTGCGATTGACCCGTGCGGCTGTTATTATTAAGCCACGAGCTCCTCCTACATAAGTATACCTAAGTGTTTACCTAATATTATGTTTAAATAAACCGTGACCTGCAAATAATACCCGACGTAAACTTATTAATATAAATTAAATTTCAAGAGGGTCATGTGGCCCTGCTAAATCCAAGTAGATAAAAAGCAAAATTGTAAAAAAAAAATGTAATAAAAATAATAAATTGTTAGAAAAATCCGTGATTCAAGGGAAACACAGTAAATATACCTACTGTTTTTCCCTCAAGGCGCTATATACGCCCCATTTTCCCTTAAGGCGCTATATACGCCCCAATGTTAACGCAGTACTGGCCGTGCGCCCGCTCGATGCCAAAATATCAATATTGAACCTCCTTTGGAACAATTTTGTTTGCAAAATATTATTTGATTTACTTAAGCTATGTTAGTTATGAAAAAAATCCAGCCATCAATTTATCTGTGTAAAAATATTTTTAAACATCCAAGTCATTTTGGAGGAGTTTCCAAAAGTTGCGAAAAAATATCGTGTTGTTATTTTTTTTTTTAAAGCAACATTATTAGTTACACTAAAAAAACTTGTGTTCAAAATTATGTACATGAATCTAAGTAATAATACTAAGGAGTATGCTTTAGAAAGTTACCGTTTTACGGCACTAAAGGGTATCTAGGCCCTTAAAAAAAATAAGATAAAAGAAAAAGACATATTATTTTTCCAAACATGCGTTCACATACAGTAGGCATGCAGGATGAAGAAAAAAATACACTTACAATAGTTAGCAAAATATACCCATTAGTCTAACCTAGGACCAACTGAGATAAAAAAATGCTGTCGAAACCATTTCAGTAGATTAGTTCCCATATTGTGATGAATAATATGAATAATACTAATAAACAAACAAAACCGAAAAAAGAATACCATTTTCTCTATTTACGTAGTAAATTAAAAATACCATTATGTATCGATTTCGATAAACAATACAATTTTTTCCGTGTCAAATGACTGTCCAAGCTTATTCCAATGTTTAAAATATATAAATTACATATTACTAGAATTTATTATAAAATTGAAATTTTACCAAAGATTTGTGGATGGATGCTTAAGTACTTATAAATAAAATCTACATGGACTTAATTATACCTAAATGTACTTAAAACTGAATATTACTGTTGATTGTTGATATAATAAAGACTTTTTTAATAAAATATATTGTTTTTTTTTCGTGTGTTGTCAAGAGAGAAGAAAGTAGGTAGATATATACCTAGGTACGGTGAACGAAAAAGGTTGATTTATACTTACTGCTAGTTATAAATTATACCATCAAAATTTTCATAAAAGATTCAAGTATCTTTCATATTAGTATCTATTTATTTTTTAGTTACGAATTAATATTCTTTCAATTCTACTTTTCTGCCGATTTTTATAAAATATTTTACATCTCTCTTAATTTATTAATACAATTTGTTGACATGATTATTTCTAATTCCTAATGATTTTGACTATGATAGCATTTATTTTATTATTTTGTTAACATGATTATTTTTTATTCCTAATGAATTTGACTATGATTGTATTTAATTTATTAGTTTACTGACATAATTATTCTTTATACCTAATTTAATTTCTTCTTTATTCCTAATTTTTGACTATAATTGCATTTAATTAACTGTTTTGTTGACATTATATTTTTTTAATCTAGAAAGTTTTGATTACTTATTGTTATATTTAATTATTTTGTTGACATAATGATCTGAATGTTTTGTATTATTGTTGTATTAATAACTGTTTTTTTTTTTTTTTTTAACTGTTACATTCAATTGAACAATTTTGCATGCCGTAAGGCAAAATGTACCGGGACTGTCTACAAAAAAATTACCATCTTATATGTATACCTACATTATTGGCAATAAATGATTCTGATTCTGATCTCTCATGGTCGGTAAGTAGGTTCTTATTACCTCCAAATGGGGCTTGTAGTTGTCTAATTAGCGCTCTAGGGTAATGATGAAGCTAGAAAAACCCTAGGGCGGTAAGTAATTTAATCAAACCCATACGTGTGGGGTATCTATGAATAGGTCTTCAAAAATGATATTAAGGTTTCTAATGTCATTTTTTTATAAACTGAATAGTTTGCGCAAGAGACACTTCCAAAGTGGTAAAATGTGTGTCCCCCCCTGTAACTTCTAAAATAAGAGAATGATAAAACTAAAATAAATATTATGTACATTACCATGTAAACTTCCAACGAAAATTGGTTTGAACGAGATCTAGTAAGTAGTTTTTTTTTAATACATCATAAATCGTAAACCGCAATTTACCAAGTACGGAACCCTTCGTGCGCGAGTCCGACTCGCACTTGGCCGGTTTTTTATATTGAAATTGTAGTGAGCAACCAGTGTTCTAAAATTAGGTTTGTCTGTTACACAGACATAAATCTAACTAGATGACGCGATTGTGTGTACTTCGCGTGCCAAAAAACGGACTATACTTACGATCAATGATCGTAATCTGAGCTTTTCATTTAGCATTATCGACACCGGAAATCCACCGAAATCTAGAAAAATGCCATTTTATGTCATATTGAGCTGTAAAGAATGTATAGAAAAAGTTGGCTGAGGTATTGGAAATGTTTACTTTCATTGATAAGTAAATTTATTTCTAAACTAGCTGTCCCACGCGGTTTCGCTTCCGTCAACTAGCTATACCTACCTACCCATCTACCCGACCTACCCTACATACATTATTGTTGAGTAATCTCCTCCGCTCCTATTGGTCGTAGCGTGATTTTATATAGCCTATAACCTTCCTCGATACATGGACTAAACAACACAAAAAAAAAACAATTCCAACCAGTAGTTCCTGAGATTAGCGCGTTCAAACAAACAAACAAACTCTAGGGTAGGGTAGTGTAGGGTAGGGTAGTGTAGCGTAGGGTAGGGTAGGGTAGGGTAGTGTAGGGTAGGGTAGTGTAGGGTAGGGTAGTGTAGGGTAGGGTAGTGTAGGGTCAGGTAGGGTAGGGTAGTGTAGGGTAGGGTAGGATAGTGTAGGGTAGGGTAGGGTAGGTAGTGTAAGGTAGGGTAGGTAAGGTAGATAAATGTTTGGTGTTTTTATGGCAAAACAAAGTTTGCCGGGTCAGCTAGTATTAGTATAGATTGTTTGTGAAAAAGTGGCACGCTTGGTTTTCATACAGATGTGGTCTGAGCGCTCTCATGGCTGGATGCAAGACGCACAAGAATCTGGTGACACTTGGGGGAGGTCTATGTTCAACAGTGGACGGATGTCTTTGGACTGAAATGATGATGAGCGCGCTCTTATAACCAAGCCTCTTTTTTATTTAACGATAGGCTCGCGTTTGACCACTATCCTACTGATGGTAAGCGATGATGTGTTCGACGGTGAAACACGTTTGCATAGAAGTAAGCTCACCTCTTGACTTAAAGACCCTTAGGTTGTAGCTATTAAGAAACAAAGACTCTGGTAGGGAATTGTTTTTTTTCTATTTTTTTGGCGCGGACGAAGGCGCGGGCAACAGCTAGTAAATACGTAAAAATACGTTGCATTTGATATGTTTAATCAAACAATCATATTATTTGTCGAGAGAGGTGGATTCTGCATCACAGGGTATCCTAGTGCAGAATCGGTTTATTCCCATCGGCCACCCCCCAATTGCCACCCCGGTGGCCGATAGGACTTATTTAGTGAAATCTGCCACCTTCCTTTATTCCCATCTGCCACCGGGGTGGTGGGCGATTCTCATGACATTTTTCACATAAAAGTGAATGTTGATGCTGTGACCGGTTTACTTTGTTACTTGGATCCAACTAAAGGTGCTGGCCCTGATAACTTAATATATATAAATTTCTAACTAAATGCGCGCCTTGCATTGCCCTACCTATTTCAATTTTGGTTTTTGGAAGTCTGACTCAAGGTGTTGTCCCCATATTATAGTATTCTGTTTTTATTTCAACCGAAAACAAGAAAAAAATAAAAAATAATGTTGATGATTTAAAATTCGATTCGATTTTTTTACAAAAAATTGTCAAATATGTACCTAGAAAACTTTCTTGATATTTTTTCTATTCACCCCGTTTTACGGTCATGAGAATCAACCACCCGACTAAACTTATGAAAGTGGCCTTATGGGAATAAATCGGCAAACGCCGCTAGTTAGTGCCATCCACCACCCCGGTGGCAGATGAGAATAAAGGAAGGTAGGAAATTTCACTAAATCATTCCCATCGGCCACCGGGGTGGCAACTTGGGGGTGGCCGATGGGAATAAACCGCAGAATCCCGTGTCACATCTTAATACTGTAACACTCTTTTATTGAATCAAAAAACTTTTATTTTATAGATAGCTTTTAACAACATTTTGTCTCGTATTTTAAGACTTAATTTTACATAGGAAACTACAGAACGCCACCTGGCTACGACACTTCGTTTTGGATGGTTATAAAAAAAATCTGTCAGTAAGTATTCGCTGTTGACTGTGTCTAGCTGGGTAGCCTACCTAAGTATAGCAAGCCTATTTTCTAAAACAACAAGCACCTCAGAGACACGCTGTATCCAAGGACTTGTAGGTACAGACAGACTAGAGACATTACGTCAACATTTAGGTATTCTGACCTATGAAGGGCGACGGAGTCTTTCCATTATTCACGCAACGATTACTTTAGTAATAGGTATCCAGTTCAAACTTAGGTACAGGTGTTCGTTTTTATTATTGCCGTCACAGGCTGACTTACAAAACATTTACTTTAGGTACAATATTGTTATTATAAGTTGGTTTATTAAGTTGCACATAAGCACAGCCCAACTCCACTTAAACCCACTTACGATACGTGTAAATGCATTAAGATACAACTGACCTAAACTCAGGAGAACCTTTTTTTTTCGCATAATATTCTTTTACCTAATATACTTTGGCATAACTGATTTGGCATAATTTGTTTTGCCATAATAATTCGTTGCAACAATATTTTTGGCATACATTTTATGTTGGCATAATTATCTTGAAGGCTATTTTGTTTTGGCATAATTTTAATTCGCATAATGTTTCGCATCATCTCCTTCATGTTAGGTTATTTTAGACCCTGCTTACAGAAATAGAAGACACGCGCAGCGGAGCTCCGTCGACTCTGTTACATAAATACTAATCGTACTATTCTATATTAAAACCAATGTCAACATTAAAAAAAATAAAAAAATAACATATTTTTATTACCCGGGCCAATAAGTGATGGGCATTATTCAGAAAGCCCAGGTCAATACAATATTGATGAAAGCACAAAAATTGTTCAATCAAAATATAAATAGACAAAAAAGTAATTTAGGTAAATCGAATTATATCAAAAAAGTATTAAAATATTAGACATTTAATGCTAATTTCTGTTAGTTTTGGGGCCCAGTAAGTAGTCTATAATTAAATAACATTATGCGTAAAAAAAATTATGCTTTAGAATGTTATGCTTAAACATTATAATGATTAGAGGAATTATTCTTAAGAAAATATATAAAAATATAAGCGTAAGCTGTTATGCAAAAATAATATTATGCGTAAATATAATTAGGATAAACAAAAGTATGCCATGTTATATTAAGTCAATACAATACAATACAATATTGATGAAAGCACAAAAATTGTTCAATCAAAATATAAATAGACAAAAAAGTAATTTAGGTAAATCGAATTATATCAAAAAAGTATCAAAATATTAGACATTTAATGCTAATTTCTGTTAGTTTTGGAGCCCAGTAAGTAGTCTAGTAGTTTTAATATCATTATGCGTAAATAAATTTATGCTTTAGAATGTTATGCTTAAACATTATAATGATTAGAGGAATTATTGTAAAGAAAATATATAAAAAAAATTACAGGTATTTATGATAAAAAATATATGCGTAAGCTGTTATGCAAAAATAATATTATGTGTAAATATAATTAGGATAAACTAAAGTATGCCATGTTATATTATGTCTAAAGTTTTTATGCAAATGGATAGGGAACCAAACTCAAGATGTAGCACACTACGGCATGTAGTGAGTTCGAACACACTTGCCACAAGAAATCGCTCTCATCATTGGGCCGCATAGGACATCCACACTAAGCCTTGTATAGATCATGCAAAAGCCCTAACAGTGTCGCAGTAAGTTTCGTACGTATTTTTTATCGCATAAAGCGGTACAAAACAAACCCTTTTTCAACACAAAATAAGCCACTGCACTACTTTTCCACAATGGGTTAGACCAAAGTTCACATTTCATATTAGCAAAAGTAGATAGGTAGGTAGGTACTAACCGAAATCTAGATCAAGGTAATCCATATGGTAGCCAAGGTAATCAAGAAATAGCTCAGAGAATAATCATGGCAATGAGCCCGCCATATTAACCGTAAAACCGGTAGACGTGTTCTTGAGTGGGGACCGCGAATCGGCAAACGTAAGGTAGGACGCCCTCACTCAAGCTAGGTCTTAGACTATAAACTTAATACAGAGGGCTAGGTAGAGCGGTGACTGGTAGCATGCTGGTAGCGGCTGGATTACAGTTGCTGAGAATCGTGTGGTTGGAGAAGACTATTCCCAGCAGTGGCTGCTGCCGGCATGATGATGATACTGATGGAAAAGTGTCCGTGGAGTTTCTTGCACATTCTTCTCCAAAGCAACTAGATTTATTTGCACATTCTTCTCCATAGCAACTAGATTCATATTTTTTTTGACAATTCAAAGTAGGTACCTTTATGGTTTAATTGAAAATAAACTATTTGATTCTTTTTTTGGTTTTTTTTTTATACCTACTTACATTGATTTTGTAGACCACAATCAGTGGAAAAGATTAGGAATACTTCAAAGAAAAAATTGCATTTTTTTAACAAAATGATCTATTTTTAGAAATTCTAGAACTAATAAGCGTAACAAACATGAAATAAATACTACATATAAATATAATTTACATTTGTACAATGATGAACTGATTTCTTTTACGAGATTAAAAGATGTAAATAACAATAACAAAATATAGAATCTGTACCACAATTTGTTGTGTATCACAATAGTTATTCTTATCATTATAACTACTGCACAATATTTTCCTTATGCAGCTTGTGCAGAGAAATGATTGCAGATGATTGAAAACATTGCAATATTTTTATGATACTAAGGCAATTTCTATGATAATAAAATAACTAGATGGAAATAATAATATTTCACAGCTTCACATTTAATGGAATGAAATTATGAGAATTGATGGAATGACTGAATCACTTAATAATATTACATGATAATTATGATCACATTAGGCATGACAGACAAATAATAAAAAAAAACATTTTTAAACTTGCATTTAAAGAAAAAATATTTTTTTCTCTACAAATGTCTTAATGGTGTTGTTGAGCTCAATATGTCTTTAAACTATTACAAAATGTTCTACTGCTTGTATTCTTAACAGTTTGGCTGCCAGAGAACGAGACACAATAGAAAATGTATTGTTTGTCGGGCATCTGGCAGTTAAGGTGTTAATATACCAACATGAAGAAGTCCCAGAACAAATCTTATGTAAGTTAAAGGGCAGATCCTGAACAGTAATGAACATTATAAATATTCAAACTACCAAGCTTAAATATACAAGATTAGGTTCAAGAGAGCAGTGGTGGCCCAGTGGTATCAGCCGTGACTTACAAGTTCTAGGTTGTGGGTTCGAACTCAGGCTTTACTTTATGTAAATTATTTCATCACCACTGCTTTCAAAAGGTAAAGGATTACATCGTGAGGAAACCGGCATGTCCTAGAACCAAAAATTCAGAGAGATGACTGTGACATCCACCAACTCGCACTGGGCTTGCGTGGTAGATTACGGCCCATTCCCTCTCACAGAGAGGCCTGTGTCCCAGCAGTGGGAACATTAATAGGCTGATGATGATGACGATGATGAGGTATTATCTAGAATTCTTGTCTACTTAAGCTACATGACCGTTTAATCTTTTTTTAATCCTCGTATCCTAAGTTCCATTTCCAGGTATGCTTTCATATTTGGGTCTTCAACCATTTTCAGTATCTTCTCGGCAACTTCAGGCTCAGCGTTTTGCATCTTAGCTGATAGGGCTTCTGCCCATACTATGAAGACACAGTTAGAGCAACCAGATTGGCAGCAAGCTGTTGGAGGTTCGTCTATGGAGGGCTGGAAATAAAAAAAGAGGGTTTATTTTAGACTTGTTGCTTTTCATAGAATTTACTTTATAAGTAAACTAGCTGACCCAGCAAACTTAGTTTTGCCATAAAAAGACCAAACATTTATCAACCCTACCTATCCTACCTTACACTACCTACCCTACCCGACCCTACACTACCCTACCCTACACTACCCTACCCTACCCGACCCTACACTACCCTACCCTACCCTACCCGACCCTACACTACCCGACCCTACACTACCCTACCCTACACTACCCTACACTACCCTACCCTACACTACCCTACCCTACCCTACCCTACACTACCCTACCTTACCCTACCTACCCTACCCTATCTACCTACCAACTTGTTGAACTATTTATTTGAATAAGAAATAATATACTACTATACGAATGCAACCAACTTTTGTTTCTACCGGCAGCGTTGATCTAATTAAAATTTAGAACATAAAAGTTGCTATTGTGAGTCAACCTTAAAAGATAGACATATGGTATCACGGACTTTTTTTTAGAACTTTTAAAGAGAAACAATTCCATCATACATGATATTTGCGTAACTTAAACCATTTACGAAGCGCACGCAATGGAAGCTCTCAAAAAGGAATATTTTTTCCCGTTTTTGTAACATTTTTCATTTATGCTCCGCTACTATTGGTCGTAGCGTGATTTTATATAGCCTATAACCTTCCTCGATAAATGGACTATTCAACACAAAAATAATTTTTCAATTCCAACCAGTAGTTCCTGAGATTAGCGCGTTCAAACAAACAAACAAACTCTTCAGCTTTATAATATTATAGTATAGACTAGTGACAGTGACAATAGTGGTTACTCATCCCAAGGGAACAGTATACTGGGATGAAAAGTAGTCTATGTGCTATTCCAGACTAAAATTTATCACTGTTCCAAATTTCATTCCTATCCGTTCACCTGTTCTGGCATAATTGAGTAACAAACATATTTATAATATTAGTAAGATTGGCCCTGATTCTGTCTTCTTACTGGAATGCAAGAGGTGGTGCGAAATTAATGGCAGCTCTACCTCAGTGTGTGTATAACACACAAAAAAAAATATAGACCGGTTTTTTTACAATTTTGGCAGAAACCTTGAAAATCTTAAAAAAAACTAGAATCTTCAAGTCAAGAGTGAATAGGTTACTTCTTGGCAAGCGTGCTTCACCTTCGACCACATCACCAATTAACATCAGGCGAGATAGTGGTCAAACGCGAGCCGATACCAAATAAAAAAATGGATTTTTAGAGCTGTTTGTATCTTTTACTGCAAGAGAATTTGATTAACAAAATTCAGCTTACATCTTTAGCTATTCTGTCCAGTTCCTTCTGTTTTTCAATGTCTTTAGCTTTCTGTTTCTGATCATCTGCAGCTTGCGCCGTAATTGTACAAGGTCTTATAAGATGGTTCTGGCATCTCATTGCCGCAGGGAGACGTGAAATGTTTAATTTCTGCAATCAAGGTAACAATATATTAAATTTGAAAGAGGTCAGACAGAGGACTACACTTAGAAAAGAGATACTTACAAACATAATTTTATTTAATTGTTCAATAAATGATTAAGTTAAATGGATATCAGTCCATTTAAATCGATTTATAACAGATTTTAGTTACGAAATAACATTGAGCTTCGTTTCTAATTTATTTGAATAGCTACAGGTGAATTCTCATAATACTCTTCAGACTTGCATATAAAATAAAATTTAACAGGAAATAAATAATTGTTTTTCAAGTCTCATGTTGAAATAAAAAAGTATTTCAAATCGTACGAATTGAACAACATCATTGCAAAATAAAAAATTACATTATTACAGTGAGACCTATTTATTATTAGTCTGAGAGTGAGACAGTGACAGTACTGACATATGACAGTCACAGACAAAAGTACTCTTGTGGTCACCATTGAGATAGGAAATATATGGAGACGCCGCGATGTTCGATACATACATTAGCTTATACAAATATGAGTGAAATACGATACAGAATGTGAAACATCGTTTTGTTTCATTCTTTCTAATGTAGTAAACGTATTTGATGAAAGAGACAACAATATTTCAGTTGTTGCTCATTATTGCAACATTTTGTTATGACTTAGTGACGGTTGTAGGTACGTGCCATATTCGCCATTTTATGAGACGAATTTTGTGGTTGTGTTCGTGGTAGTCCTGCTGTCAAATGGTTGTTTACATATTGTAATATTGAGAATTGTGAGTGTGTGTGTGTTGCTTGATTAACACAACCTTAGAATCGGCGGCCATTTTATGAGACATTTTGAGGTTTAGGTAGGCACGTTTTTTTCGTAGGTATTTCCAGTCCATATTATTTAGTATGTCTATGGTGGTCACAGACTACCTACGTATCTGACAGTTCAAGCACTTGCTGTCAATGGCTTGTTTTTTTTTCATTCGCCCTTCTTGGCAGGCTAAGGTCTTGGACCATACCGCCTCGTCTTCAGTGCAATTTTAACATTCTTTAGTATGCATTAGAATACGGGTGTAACAGATTCTAATGGTTTTTGGAATATTTGGCAGCAAATTGTATCGAGTCAGCCTTCCCAGTAAGCTTTGCGGAGGTAGTCAATACTACCTCCATAGAATAAATTCTCCGCTCCACTATCCTGAGATCGCTTCTGTCAATGATTTCACATATTGTCCAGTTGCATAGACAGTTGAGATACAAAACTACACCAATATTATATCACAATATCCATATCCACTAGGAATCAATTTGCAAATAATATTAAAGCCGCTGAACTTCACTCGAAAAAAGCCCGCCAAAAACTCCTGTCAGTGCCATACTGCCATTTCACCATGTGTGAAAAGAATTGACAATCCATATTTTTACGAGGTTTTTGCCACGATTTATGAGGACTGTCTATCAATCAGTTACTATTTTAGTGAAACGATGAAATTGCTTTGATTGTATTAATAAGTAGATGTTCTAATACCCCTTCTACCCAGTCGGAACAACCGCCTGACCCTATTTTTTTTTTTTTTCCGTGTGGAAAATTGTCATTGGATGTCCTCCGCCCTAGGCAGGGCGGAGGGGTCTATCAGACTCGTACTGACTAAAAACCACCCCAGTGTTCCATCTCACACCTACGCTGGGGGGTCACGGGAACAAACAATACTTTGGCAACCCCCGGCTAGTGCCTTGATCTCGTGTTAGACTCCCCCCGCGACGTCTAAGAGAGGCGTGCGCGGAACACTACGCGCCGCCACCTCGGGTCCTGATCTATATCTATAAAAGCGAAAGGTGACTGACTGACTGATCAATCAACGCACAGCCAAAACTGCTAAGCCTAGAAGCATGAAATTTGGCAGAAAGCTTCCTCAAGAAAGAAAGAAAGAAAGAAAAATATTTATTTGCACTAAGAAATGATTTTTGGAAATTCCGGGGGTAAAAAGGTTGAAAGTTTGTATGAAAAATCTAATTCCTTCGACCAACATTCTTGAAACTTAGCACAAATAGTATTCTAAGTAAATGATAAAGATTGACATTATTAGTTTTTCGAAACTACCCCCAAATGATGATTTAGGGGGTGTTGAAGTTTATATGGAAAAATCTGATTTCTGGGGTCGATAAACTTGAAACTTGCACAAATACTAACCTAAATGAATAACAAAGGTTGGTATTATTTTTTGAAATTACTCCGAAAAGACGATTTAGGGGTGTTAAAGTTTTTTTGAAGAATCTTATTACTTCAGTTAATAAACTTGAAACATGACATAAATACCAATCTAAATAAACAATAAAGGCTTTCATTGTTAGTTTTTCGAAACTACCCCTAAAAGATGATTTAGGGGATGTAATTTTTTTTGAAGAATCTGATTTCTTGGGTGAATAAACATGAAACTTCACATAAATACCATCCTAAATAAATAATAAAGGTTCTCATTATTAGTATTTTGCAACTACTCCCAAAAGACGATTTAGGAGGTACTTTTAGTGTTTTTGAAAAATCTGATTTCTAGGGTCAATAAACTTGAAACTTGGCACAAATACTAACCTAAATGAATAATAAAGGTTGCTATTATTATTTTTTGGAACTACCCCCATAAGACGATTTAGGGGTGTTAAAGTTTTTTTTAAGAATCTTATTACTTCAGTTAATAAACTTGAAATTTGACATAAATACCAATCTAAATAAACAATAAAGGCTTTCATTGTTAGTTTTTCGAAACTACCCCCAAATGATGATTTAGGGGGTGTTGAAGTTTGTATGAAAAAATCTGATTTCTGGGGTCAATAAACTTGAAACTTGCCACAAATACTAACCTAAATTAATAATAAAGGTTGGTATTATTATTTTTTGAAATTACCCCCAAAAGACGATTTAGGGGTGTTATAGTTTTTTTGAAGAATCTTATTACTTCAGTTAATAAACTTGAAACATGACATAAATATCAATCTAAATAAACAATAAAGGTTTTCATTATTAGTTTTTCGGAACTACAATTAAAATACGATTTCGGGGTGGTAAAGATTTTTGATAACTTTTACTGCACATAGCTTCTTTTTATGATGTAGGGGAGCACTTAGGAGGGATTTTTGGAAATTCAACTTTTTAGGGGGTTAAAAGGGAGACATTTATTTGTATGAAAAATCTTATTCCTTTGGCAAAATAATAAAGGTTGGCATCATTAGTTTTTCGGAATTACCCCCAGAAGACGATTTAGGGCTGTCAAAGTTTCTTTGAAGAATCAAATGGCACTAAGACGGGGACCTCTACATCGATTTGGAACTACCAAACTGGACCGTTTGTCTCAGGTTGTGAGTGACGTTTTAGTGACGCGTAATTTACGCTGTATTAGATTTTTGTGTTGTGTCGCGTAATTTACGCAGCATTCGTTTTCATACTAAAGCGATTTTTGGTCCACCCGAATTTAAACTAAGTCTAAAATTTAAAGTAAGCAACAAGTCGATTTAGGGGTGTTGAATTTTGTAGAATTTGATTTCAAGGGTTATTAAACTTGAAACATTGCACCAATAATAACTTAAAAAAACAGAATAAAATAAGTAGGTATTTTAGTGGGGCTCTCATACAACAAACGTGATTTTAATGACGTTTTTTGTTTTTTTAACAGATAATGGTGCGGAACCCTTCGTGCGCGAGTCCGACTCGCACTTGGCCAGTTTTTCGGAACTACGCCCACAAAAATTTTTAGGGGGTGTTAAAGATTTTTTGAATAATCTTATTACTTGGGTTAATAAACTTGAAACTTGCCATAAAAACCAAACTAATTAAGCAATAAAAGTTGTTATTAGAAACTTGATACTTGACATAAATACCAACCTAAACAAACAATAAAGGTTGATATTATTAGATTTTCGAAACTTCCTCCAAAATACGATTTAACAGGTGATAAAAAAATAACGAATCGTCCCAAACCTATAAACCGTAAACTTTACGAAACCACATGTTTATTTGGTTTAGTAACAGCTTATTTTTGGTTGCCATCACACGAACGAAGTCGCGGGCGGAGTTAATATAATAAATGTGAAAGTAACTCTGTCTGTCTCTCTTTTGTAATAAATGTGAAAGTAACTCTGTCTGTCTACCTTTTCACGCTTAAACCGCTGAACCGATTTAGATGCAATTTGGTTCGGAGATATTTTGAGACCCTGAGCAGGACATAGGATAGTTTTTATCCTGGAAATCATACTTAAGGTGGTGGAAAGAGAGGTCGAAGTTTGTATGGAAAACCTACAATATTACGCCGCGATATAAAAAATAAGCTATTCGAATTACTAATGCTTCGCAGACGAAGTCACGGGCAACAGCGAGTATGTTTATACGCGCTTTCTCACGCCACCGTTACAGTGACGCGAGTACCTTCGCCTCCAGGTCCCAGGGCGGGGATCCAGCCAAAATATATGGACCGCTGAAGAGCTCCCGGACGACTGGAACAAGGAACTTCTAGCAATTGTGCCCAAGAAAGGTGATCTCATTATCTGTGTAAACTGAAAAGGCATAACATTGCAGTCGATTCCTTCAAGTCTTCTGTGAGATAATCCTAGATAGACTGTCGAATGTCGTGGATCTTTTTATGCGCAAGGAGCAGGCGGTTTTTCGTTCGAACCGCTCATGCACGGACCAGATCAACACTCTATGCGTCATAATCGAGCAGGCGTTCGAAATTCAGTAATTCGACATAACAAGCTTTCAAAGTTTCGTACATCACCATGATGAATATTCTCAATAAAGTAAATCGTTATAGCAAGCTTTCGAAGTTCCGTACATCGCGATTATAAACATTCTCAAATATATGATTCGTCATAGCGAACTAAAAAAAAAGTTATAAGTACGATTTACGTGAGTTAGACTCACGTAAATCGTACTTATAAACTTTACGGATACACTACATCGATATTTTAAACGTCCAAGTTCAGTATGACAGTCATAATTTCTTAATCATAGAAAAATACGCACCCTATAAAAAATATACAAACTATATAATAATCCAGACCCACCCCCAAAGACCGAAAAGAAACACGCATTATTCCACTTTAGCCCGCACTTATACACTGACACCATCACCAAGGCACAGGTTTTCGCTGACATCTTTCAAAGTTCACTTGTTTCGCCTTCATTTCTTCGCAAAAAAATTAATTTATTATAAATATTTTTTTTTTTTTTTTTTTTTCTTTTGTTGCCCTGTTTTCTCCTTCTCGATGGCTATACATATTGATGTATGTATCATATTTTCACCTGCTCGACATTCTTCATTAGGTACCACGCGTTGAGTTCTCCACAGCTCGACTCTCATTACCTGACTGCCGAAGGAGGGTAATGTGTTTATCAGTCTATGTATGTATGTTAGTATGTATGAATGTTTGTTCCTAAATGGCGTACCAGAGACCAAACGCGTTGGCCGATTTTGATGATTCATACGTCATTCGATTTGTCTTAACCCTGCGAGTGTCCTATGCTACATTAAAATTGGACAATTAAAAAATGGCGGATTTTGGGCGCCATATTGTGGGGGAAAAAATATAATTTTTCTTCCAATCCCATCGTGTGGGGTATCAAAATAAAGGGTTTTAAGAGGTGATTTCAAAAATATACACTACTTATATGTTTAAATGTATATAATTCGAAAAAAAATTAACTAAAAAGTTATAAATAAAAAATAAAAAAATCGATAAATGTAAAAACCCGACTGCTTCAAAAGCGAATTACAAAGTCGTAAACAAGGAAAAAATCATGCTGTGCAAGCGGAGGATACACCAGATTTTGGTCAGCCAGCACGCGATTATGTATCCTTCGACTGCACAGACACATAGCATACAGTTGTATTTTATATTGAGTATTTTGTGAGATTACCATGCAGTCTTGTTACATAAAAACTTTTTAACAAAAAATCAAACCGACTTCCAGAACAAAAAACTACAAAGTAAAAAATAAATTTCTTTTCCGAAGTCGGTGTCGAAAAACAGCAAACAATGGGTAAAATAGACACCGAAAATGAAATGCTCTAAGTTTTCCATATAATTTCTACAAAATATCATTCAAGTGCCTTAATTAATAACCTTGTAGATCTGTAATTTTGATGTGTCTCAAATAATCTCAATCTGACTACAACAGATTTGTGCTGTTGTTGTGAATTGAAACATTAAATAACATTTGTTTTTATTATTATTTTAGTCGATGGGACATGAATGTTTTAGTAATAATTACGCGCCTCACTATTATGATATCCATAAACAATTGACCTGACCGGAAGTTTCACAGACAACAAGATTTATCCTTGGCAACACTTCAATAAATTCTAGTCTGCGACTTATTGGTATCTCTTTTTGTTTTATTGGAAACGACAGAGAGATCATAGCAAGTGAAGTGAGATAGAAATACTTTACATGCCAGAGTTGCAAATGTCGCACAGCCATTTCGACGAATAAATTAATTTTGTGAGTTCGATGACCGCCCGGAATCGTTTTGTCCGTCATTTTTGATCTATAGATTTTACAAATCGCAAATTTTCGTAAGTTGTCTAACTATATTTGGTGCTAATTAGTGCTTGTTACGATTGTGCCATTACATGTTATTGATTTTGTATTGTCTCACCAGCATTTTCCATTGAAACGTAAGTTAAATCCATGTTTTTCTATGTATGTCGTGATAAGACAGCGTATGAAGCTTTATTGGGTTGCAGTGAGAAGCCGCTTAATTCTGTTATTGTAGGATGTAGTGAGCCGCTACGTGTGGCATCGCTTCTTTATTTTTAAACAACTTAATTTTAATTCACGGACTTTTTTTCCAATAAGTTTACGATTTTTAGTATTTTTTGGGCGGTTCCACCGGGCTTACGTATTTCGTTAAATATCTTATTTAACGGGAAGCGGGTTTTATTTATTTTTATCTATGCGTCTGTCGTGATTCCGGTTTGAGCGATATTTTTCTTGGAATATATTTTATCTAAAAATTTAATGTAAGGACACTTTATTTACTGTATAGGTTATGGGGACTATGATTCATTCGATTCTATGCGACTGTCGCATTTGACACCGACTGCAAGTCGCTTCCTTTTGCAGTTATTTCATAAAGATTGATTACAGTAGTTAATGACTTTTTTTCCTCATTATAATGCCACTGGCTGTAAGCTGTAAGCATGTAGATAATATAATAAGTCATCTACTGTTTTTTTATACATTCTCTACATAGTAAATTGGCAAATTGATAAGGTAATAGTTTATTTGCAAAGCTAAAGTGGGTGTAACTTTAACTTTCCTATCCAGGCCTAGGAAAGCACATCTAGAAATCCAATAAGTCAGATTTCATCTCTCAAAAATTATCCAGCACGGTTCTAGATTCTCCACTTATCATGCATGTCTCCTTTAGCCCCAGGGAACGCCTTTCAAAAGGTTCGGGACCCTAAGGTCCTGAGAATCTCAAAGCTGTCATATCAACATAACAAGCTATCAACACTGCCTATCAGTTTTCTGTTGAAAACTGCTAATTCAAATTCAGGCTAATAAATTTTTTGACCTTGAACAATTTATTGATTAGTGATTAATCAGTTGTTAGTCATACACCTCAAATAGATTGTATTATTGATTGTGCCCAGCATATTTATTAAAATTCTTGACCTACCCATAGCTGTGATAATTATATGATATTATATTCTAAGAAATAAGATTTTGTGTTGAAACTTTAAGCCAATATGTACCTTATTGCTTTTAAAATTCTAAATCTCAAATAACCAAGGCAATGAAATAAAAAACAAAATTAGACAAACATGATTTTAAAATCTGTGACTGCTTCACCATTTTCCTAGTTTCTCCTTTTTCAATCCTCATGCTATGATTCACTCCCTCTTCATTCATATATCTTATAAAATTTAAGACATCTTTTGATAATAAATAATAATATATAATAAAAAAATAATATAAAGATCTACACCAATATAATAAAGAGGTGAAGTTGTAGGGGGTAATCTCTGGATCTACTGAACCGATTTAGATGAAACTTAGTATGGAGATAGTTTGGGACCCTGGAAAGGACATAGGATAGTTTGTATTCCAAAACACGCTACAGCTAGTATATATCTATACTAATATTATAAAGAGGAAAGATTTGTATTTTTGTATGTAATGAATAAACTTAAAAACTAAAGGACCGATTTCAAAAATTCTTTCACCGTTGGGAAGCTACACTATTCCTGGGTCACATAGGTTACTTTTTATCCCTGTATTCCCACGGGAACAGGAACTGCATTGGTGAAACCGTGAGGCGTCCATCAATAGTCGTAATAATTCACAAATATCAATAACTAGACTGTTATGGTGACAAAAACATTATAATGAGTTATCATGATATCAATAGGCAATACATACAGACAATTGTGAGCTTCAAATGTCACTCATTACTGATAAATATGGCTTCAAGTGGTTTGCATGATGCATTTATCATCACTTGTCATTCTGATCATTGGTGATCATCATAGAACATGATATATTAGGTACCTATTTACAGGCACACCATATATTACATGCTTGCTTTATCATGCTGCTTCACTCTACTGCTGTGCTTATGCTGAGTTTTTTAATGTACTCACTTTGTATCCTTACCTTCACTGGACGGCGCTTATCCAGTGTTAATACAATTGATTTACGTTAACGCAATTGAGCGTGAATAAAAACTCGCACTAAGGCCTCTGGTCCAGATAGGAGTAAAAATTCACACACACTCATTCTCACTTAGTGAAGGAATTTTTAAATTGGACCATAGCCTACAATAACAAATCTTCAATAGATCTGTTTATATCAGGTCATAATTGAGGCAATTTTAAAAATAAATGGTCTTTGGAGCATGGTTTTGTCAACCTGGTCTTTCAGAACATTCTTGACGAGATTTATTAAAATCTTGCTCATTCTCCTGTCTCTTGAAATTGAAACATCTGCACCTTGCTGCACTACTAAGTTAAAAATAAATAAAAAACAAATTAACCATAGCTTTGTAAACAAGATCTAACAAGTAAATACCTATGTCCTGGCCTGATCCAAGAAGATCCAATTAATTAACACCATATTATTTTTAGCATACCAAACATGTCTGGAGAACCCCAAGTGACCCGTACTCCCGAGGAAGAGGAAGAAGAAGAAATCAAGTCCTCATACAGGCCTCCTCCAGAGAAGACGATTGACGAGATCCTTGCTGCAGATCAGGAGGATGAGTCCTTGAGGAAGTACAAGGAGGCCCTGCTTGGAGAGGCTCAAGCTGGTGCTGTTGTTGTTGGTAAGGATATTTTTTTATTTAAAAGACAGACTATAGAAGGTAGTGCTAATACCTACTATACTAACCTTGAGACTTTGAGAGCAGTGGTGGCCCAGTGGTATCGGCCGCAACTTACAAGTTGTAGGTCGTGAGTTCGAGCCCAGGTAGGCTTTACTTTGTGTAAATTATTTCATCACCACTGCTCTCGAAACGGTGAAGGAAAACATCGTGAGGAAACCGGCATGTCCTAGAACCAAAAATTCGAAGACATGTGGCATCCACCAACCCGCACTGGGCCCGCGTGGTGGATTACGGCCCATTCCCTCTCACAGAGAGGAGGCCTGTGTCCCAGCAGTGGGAACAATAATAGGCTGATTATGTGATGTGATACTAACCTTGAACACAGATAATATAGGTACCTAATACTAGCATACATATGCCTCATCCCATACAAAGAAACCGTGCCGACGTAACTAGCGTTTTTTATCTGATTATACCGATTATTTTTAGTAAATCGATCGCGTTCGGTTCCGTTCCGTTCCAATGAACACCATCATCACCAAGATCACCATAGAATAATCAGTATAATCAGTACAGTACGTCGGGACAATTTCTTTGTATGAGATGAGACACCACTGCCTTGAGCTAGTCTAGCACAGAAAGAGTAGTCTTAGAGTTTTAAAATAATAAGTGGCCAGATTATACCGGTTTTTTACCCGACTGCCGAAGGAGGGTAATGTGTTAACAGTCTTTCCTACATGGACCCTACTGTACCTGGGAGAGAATGAAGAGGAAAGGGTAGGTTCAAGTTGTAAAGATGGCTTTTATTTGATTTTGCAAACTTACTGCTTGATACATTTTATGCACCAAATTTTCCTATTGGCTGCTCTACTCTTTTCAATACCCTTCTAGTCTACAGAAACTTAACCAAATCAAGATGTTTGCATACAAGATAGGTATCTCATATCAACTCACTGACGACTAATCAAAGAGACCTACTGTGAATTTTATTAGGTGCGATACAGACGCCTTATAAAGACAAACGATTCATTATCGAGTACCAAATGGACCGCGACAATCATGCTGTAGATATCTGATAATATTAGTCGATGTCGTTTATATGCAGGCATCTAAACACTTCATGAATATTGAAATTGGATGTTATTCTTGTGTTCTTTCTATACTAGTTTTCTAAATACATGTGCTGTCTCAATTTAGGCAGTTCAGGAGCAGCATACAGGAGTATTTGACATCACAATACTCATCTAGTCTACAGTAACTCTTAACCAAAGCAAGATGTTTGCATACAAGATAGGTATCTCATATCAACTCACTGACGTCTAAACAAAGAGACCTACTGTGAATTTTATTAGAAGCGATACAGACGCCTTATAAAGACAAACGATTCATTATCGAGTACCAAATGGACCGCGACAATCATGCTGTAGATATCTGATAATATTAGTCGATGTCGTTTATATGCAGGCATCTAAACACTTCATGAATATTGAAATTAGATATTATTCTTGTGTTCTTTCTATACTAGTTTTCTAAATACATGTGCTGTCTCAATTTAGGCAGTTCAGGAGCAGCATCAGACATCAGGGGGGTGACCACAAGCTCTTAGAGTAAGGTTATTTTGAGTGTGTGTAAGGGACAGATGTATATGACGTGTATACATCTGTCACTTACTCGATCTCAAAATAACCTTACTCTAAGAGCTTGTGGTCACCCCCCAGAATTCAGTTTAAAGTACAAAAAAAATAGCAATACGCGCTCATAAGAGACTATTTGTGCACAAGCATAGCGATTATTTTCCTTATGCTTTTCGTGCTAGCCTGTTTTGTGGTCATCCTGAGCAAAGGCCTCCCTTAACTACATCCACACAATACTGGCGAAGCCTTCCAGTTCTAGTTCGCCCTGCCGTGCCGCGAGCCTATCTCACTGTCTTAGGGCACCGCATCGCAAAATGAATGTGATAAATTGACAAAAGCGCCTTATCTTTCACTCTTGACGTCCACGAGCGCACTGCGAGCGCCGAGCGCCCTTTGATTCCCGGCAAATCCGACAATCGTCGGCTCGCTGTGAGCCGCTCGTGTAGCGTTCGTTGCAGGCTCGCGAACAACGTACAACACTATGATTTTGGTAACAGTAAAGGTTACGTGTAACGTTTTGGTTATTAATTGTGTACCGTGTAATCTTCGGCTCGCTGCTAGCCGCACGCGTGCCGCACGCGTACCGCTCGCAACAGTTTTGCGAACCACGTACACAGTTACACACTATGTTTTTTGGTAACAGTACATGCAACGGTTACTGTTACGGCTCGCTAATGAGTACCCGGCTATAGTTGCTGTGTGTGGTTGAATGAGTTTTCAACAGCCTATGCATCACTTGCGTTTAATCTGTGTCGCATCAGTAACTTTTTTACTAGGGGTCTGTTTCGAAACTTCCATAAAAACTCCATAGACTCTACGTCATTGAGTCGTAGAGCGCCTTTGAATTAGCGCCACCCTTTGTATGTTGGCTTTCAGGAGTTGCTGCGTTTGGAAATAGTGTTGCGGGCTTGTCCCAAACAAAAAGAAAACATTGACTTTGCCTTTCCAAGCAGACAAAAACCGCCTTTCTTTCACGCCGCCACTTTACAGATTACACTAATTCCCTTCAACTTAGAACATTATCAAGCTTTCTAGAATGTGTTATCGATGTCGTATCAGTACCTGTTGATACTACATGATTTATCTAATCGTGTTCGTTGACAAACAATTTTATGACATATCCAATGGCCGTTTTCCTTAGTTGCGCAAGCGACTAATAAATGTTGTTTTTCCTTCTTCCCTTATACATCGGTACGCCATAGCCCATAACGTAAAGTAAATAAGTAGCTGTTAGGTAATTGCCGTTTAAATAGATCACTTCTATGGTCGATATGGCAATAACCAGAAAAATCTGTGTAGCTTTATTTTTAGTTAACGAGTATGGATTTGTGCTCGGTAATAAGCTCACCCAGTCACCCAGTAGTTCATGAGATTGAATGAACTGGAGTAGACCTTTGTATGATTCTGTTATTATGTCTGACGGCAATTAAAAACAGGCGTGATGTTATTTTTATTAAAAAAAAAAACCGCCCAAGTGCGAGTCGGACTCGCGCACGAAGAGTTCCGTACCATAATTGGTAAAAAACGGCAAAAAGATCACGATTGTTGTATGGGAGCCCCACCTAAATATTTATTTTATTCTGTTTTTAGTATTTATTGTTTTTGCGGCAACTGAAATACATCATCTGTGAAAAGGAGATTGCCCATACACAGGCCCGTTATGAGGTATCGTGTCTGCAATTTCAATATTACACAAAAATAGGATTTATATTTTGTGTTATTTTCCATCTGTGTCCTTTACTTTATATGTACAGACAACAACAGATCAGGTTCCTTCATTTGGACATTTGAATGCACCTTATTGCATTGTAATAAATAAGGGTTCATTTCAAGAACAGAAACATGGTTATATCTCGTGAACCCCGCAAAATAAATAAAAATGTTTTCTAATTATGAATATAACATGTTTTTTCTACAATATACGACCAAATTCATCAAGATACAACCATTTCTTCAAAGGGGCCCAAGTTCCCATACAAAATGGGCATTCTCCTTTCAACTGTCTAGCTATCACGGCTCTTGAGATACAGCCTGGTGACAGACAGACAGACGGACCGCGTAGTCTTAGTAATAGGGTGCCGTTTTTACCCTTTGGGTACGGAACCCTAATAAACAAGATACAAAGCCTTACTAAAGCGCTAACATGGATAATATATTGTGACCCGACTGATTTTGTGATCTGATCTAAACCTAAAATGTACAACAGATGTTACGTATAAAATTGGACTACAGAACAATAATTAAAAGACGCCAAGTGAAATTATTGTGATGACTCGTATGATATTCCAAAATAATCGAACCAAAGAACCTTACATGATACTTTTTAAAACCCATCAATAGAGAGGTGACACCTAAGTGCAGATTTTTTCAGTTCCGCGAACGTTACATGCCGTCTGCTGATGACATACACTTGTCACAAATGTCAAGGTCTGATGCCTCCACGCATGACATGACCTTGTCGCGTGCGTGGGTCGGCCAAACAACCTGCATTGCATGACAGTGACAGTTTGCTCGTACGTCGAGTAATCGATACCAAGTTGATATTGATATGGTTGTGTAGGGGATTGTAATCGAATCACGGTAATTCGATTTTGAATGCTGTCTTCGTGTTAGATGAGTTGCTTGCGGACCTAAGCTAAGTTAGATTTGGGTTAGCTCGCATAGCTGACGGTAGCTTTTCACACTTGTGTTCAGATTGCAAACTATGTACCTACTATAACCGTAAACTATGTACTGTTTTATCATTGCCTATCCTATGTCCTTCCCAGGGTCTCAAACTATCCCCCATACCAAATTTCATTTAATCAGTTCAGCCGTCTAATCGTGATAAGGTAACCTATAATGATTTTTTTTTCATCATCAGCCCTTTAGTGTTCCCACTGTTGGGACAAAGGCCTCCTATCTGTGAGAGGGAATGGGCTATATCCACCACGCGAGCCCAGTGCGTTTTTGTAGATTTCACATGGGTTCCCGCATCGTCGAGGCGAGGGGGCTCAGTAGCCGTGGCTTGGTCACCCACGGTGAATCAAAGAGGAACCCAAGGAGGGGTCGCTTGTCGGGTTTTTTTTTTTTCAATTAAGCTCACGACGTAGCGGCCAACAAGTAACAATAATTTTCGGGCGAAACTTAAAAAAATCATACTGAATTCACAATTAGAATTTAATGACATTAGAATTGACAAATCGTTTATTTCAAGTACAAATTATAAAAAATCAAAAATATTATATCAAATTATTATTAATCTAAATATAAATAAATAAAAAAAATAAGTTTAATTTCAATATTTTGTAAGTGACAGGGACTTATTCCTTAATACAGGTTGGTTCTGTAACCTAGCTAAGAAAGCCGAACTTCACCCACCTGATTGTAATTGTTATGTTATAAACTTGTAGTTATTTAACTTTATATAAAACACAAACCAGAGGCACTTTCGCATTTCTAATTATTAGTATAGATTATGAAAAAATACTTCAGTCATGTGGTCTGCAACCGACTTTAATCCCAAACTGTTTTGTTACTGTTTTTAACTTTGATGAAAAGTCAAGTGTTAATTAAAAGATCAATAGTTTTTTAAGTACTGAATCTGATTAGCGAACAGAGTGGTTCTTTTGTCACGGTCTCTTTGTAGAATTGTCTACCGACCTTGTAAGAAATCCACAAAAACGAAGTTGAATAGGATAATCGTTAGCACAAACAAATAGCTTTAAAATGTTCTTTGTTTTTGCTGCTATAGAGTCGTCATTCCATTCTACACGTAAAGCACTTTCCTGCGAGGGTATGCTAAAATCATGTACCCGGATCTGATCATTGGGATTGAAGATTGCACCACAGAGCTTTTCAGCCCCCCTAGCCAAGTTACAGACGTCTTATCCGTTCTTCTCCACGTAGGTAATTTCCGAACGGTTGGTAGATTCACTTAATCAAGATCCAGCCCTAGTTGTACCCCCAGCGACGCCCTGAGCCGAGTTTTGTATCCCATAGGGGATAGCCCTCAGCGTGGTCACTTAGGTTAAGTTTTTGTGTGCCTGGCTGGAGGTTCTAGTTTAGTCTCCAACAGGAAAGTCCGGTTAAGCAGTAACTAGTCATCATTTGGTTGAACTGCGGGACGCAGACCATAAAAAAAGCTACCAACGTTTTGTATCGAATTCTTCTACAATCATTAACGCTTTCTATTTTGTATGGTCTGACAACGTGACTTAACGTTCAGATGTGTCATTCCCATGCATCATTCCCATATATTGATTCGTTTTCTACTAGCGTTATCGATTGTAGATTGTCAACTTGGCTACAGGTGCAGGTCCTCTGAGTCCTATGATAATCAAAATTTTGCCATCAATAATCTTCTAGACCTTATCCCCATTT
Organism: Orthosia gothica; assembly: GCA_949775005.1. Taxonomy (NCBI): domain Eukaryota; kingdom Metazoa; phylum Arthropoda; class Insecta; order Lepidoptera; family Noctuidae; genus Orthosia; species Orthosia gothica. The sequence goes on from OX459034.1 coordinate 20,494,648, forward strand.
ATTTAGGTTTGGTTGCAGCATGTCTTCCGTAATGTACCTCCTTATTTGCCGTCATTTCAATAGCCATATCATCTTTCACACAAAGATATATTGTCAGTACACAATATTTTTTAAATCATCAACTGTTCTACCGACTATAACTTCCCTCGCCTCGTATATTATCTGAAGCCTTACTATGCCCGTCGTTTGCAGCCACGTCAATTTCCTTTATAGCTGAGCTATCAGTTGTTGCTAATACAATAACGGCAATGACCTATTTCTGCTGACCTAGTTCATCGAGTGCATTCTGTGACGGTTTGCATCCTGTGTGAGACGGCTTGATTTGCGATAAACGTCTTGACTTGCATCCTGTGGGGTTCAGAGGTCAAAAATGCCGATAAGTGTTAAAAGTCTCATTAATTTTTTTTACTGGACTGCCGAAGGAGGGTAATGTGTTTATCAGTCTATGTATGTATGTTTGTTCCTATGTGGCGTTCTAGAGACCAAACGCGTTGGCCGATTTTGATGATTCTTACGTCAATCGATCCGTCTAACCTAGCGAGTGTCACTGGCTACATTGAAATTGGAAAATGGCGGGCTTTGGGCGCCATATTATGGGGTCCCAATTTTTTTTTCTGCCAGACCATACTGCGCAGTCAAGGATACGTCTGCTTTTGGTCAGCTAGCTCGCGAATATGACGGCTACATTTAAATTGGAAAATAGGAAAATGGCGGGATTTGGGCGCCATATTATGGGGTCCCAATTTTTTTTTCTGCCACACCATACTGCGCAGTCGGAGGATACGTCTGGTTTTGGTCAGCTAGCTCGCGAATATGACTGTATCTTCCGACTGCACAGCACGATTTTCTTCTTGTTTACGTCGTTTTAGTTCGCTTCTTAAGCAGTCAGGTTTTTTTATTTTCTTTTCTTCTTTGAGACCGTATGTCCGTGGAGTTGCTGGCACGTTCTTCTACGTAGAGATCTACCGACGCTTGCGAATGTGCAATTAGCTTCATCTTTTGCTTGACAATTCAAAAGTACCTTTAAATGTTTGGTCTTCGATAGACTAACTAAATCATCATCATAATTCTGCCCTTGTCCCATGTTAAAAGTGATATCAGTGCATAACGTTTCCTTCTTCGATGCCGTCCTGTCAAGCGATACGCTATCATTGACCCCCTTTTCATTCACATCATTCCTTATTCACCATATTTCCTTTGCCAAGAGGGATCGCATGTTATTATGTAAGTATCTATATTCTTGCAAATAAATAAATTTCATTTCATTTCGAGGAAGCCTGTCCATCCTGTTAACCGTCACACTATCACAGACTCCCTTATCATTCAAAATTATATTCCTTACATTATACATCAATCTGTCCTTTGGTATATCCCTTTCCATCCATCCATCCACATTTATAGTCATAACTCTTTTAGTCACATGTGTTTCATCCCTTCTCATCACGTGCCAAAAATAAACACAACTATATATAAAGTCACAAAAGGACCAATTCACTTATCATTTGAAACCTTTTTTCTCCGTGTTTACGCAACAGGCAAGATTTTTTGTTACTGTTTTTTTTATAGCTTCCACCATACTTCAATGGTTAAACTTTCTCATAGCGACTTCAGAAACATTCAGAATGTCGCTTTTGATCAGAACTTTGGTCTTACGAAACCATTTTAATTGTTAGACGGTTCTATAAGGTTTCGCATGAACTTTCAGAGTCCTTGTTTCCATTTCTGTAGAAATTTTTGATTTAAAGGCAGCCAATGTAATTTGTAGAAGGTTACTAGCGGCATTGTTTCTAGTGCAAAGGGGGTAGATTTACCAGAAGAAATTGGCTAATTTATAATGCCTACATATTATAAATTAAAGTCCACCGCAGCGTTTGTACGCGATAAACTCAAAAAATACTGAACGGATTTTCATGCGGTTTTCACCAATAGAAAGAGTGAGAAACGAGGCAGGGTTTTGTGTATAATTTGTCACGGCCGAAGACGGGGCGGGTCGCTTGTATCATCTAAAATACTGTACAATACACATAGTTCCTATAACACGCCTCGCCCATGCTACGTTGTATAACCAAATTGTACAAAAGTTCTTCATTTTGAGAAGAAGTTGTCCCAAAGTCGGTAGATATTGTTTGATCGTATCGGTAACCTAGGGTTAGGTTAGATTTATTGGAAGCAACTCAACTCAGGCTACTTCTGGACATAGATCTTGCCCAAGCATGTGTAATGGCGCACATTACACCCGGTCCTCCGATTTTTGCCTCCAGGCTGGCCTAGACAACTTTTTAAGGTCGTCGGTTCACCTAACATGGGGGTGTCCCACGCTATATTTGCTGATTAATCTGCTCCATCGTTTGCTTTGTATGTTCTCAGTCAAAGCGTGATCATTATAAATAATCTGGGACTCATTCATTAATTTCTTTGGCGTCACAACCATTTGTGGGTCTTGATCTTCTTCCATTTCGCACTCGCCGAGATGTTTCCCTTCCTATCTTCAAATTTTATTATCTTTGACTATACTTCGCAAAGTTCATAATACATTGGCCTATCTCCATTGACGTTGTCGCTTACGAAAGCTAGCGCAAACTACAGTCTAAACTGGATCTATTATTATATCATCATAGGATTAAAATTAGATTCTGAGCAATGATCTTATATTTGTGTTTTTCCTGCGATATCATAAACAATTTAAGCGGCACTCTCCGACGCTTTCCAGGTGTAATTTATCGCCTAGCAATCTAGATATATTTTGACGTAGAAAAACTTCTCGTCAGAAGTTATTATGCGTTTTCAATTTAATTTCATTTTCAAAATTGCTTAGAACTTTTGCAGAAGTTGTTGTTGAATTGAGTATTTTACCTATGTTTGCAATATTTGTAAGTATGTGAGAACCATGTTCCTATTTATCAAATTAATGAATTTACCTGTTAATGCTTTTAATACTTTATTTATATTTACCTATACGTAGTATAGTATGTAGTGCTATTCTGCATCGTCCTCAATTATATGAATTTATTAATATATGTATTGTAAATATTGTAAACCACTTATTATTTTTAAAATAGGTTTGGAGTTTCTTGTGCGTTCTTCTCCATAACAAGCTACATACATTGCCGAATGCACGGTAGAAAAAAAAATTAATACGTGTACATTTTAATTGTTGATGTTCCAAAGTGCTTCATGTCCTAGTTGAAATAAATATTTTTGACTTTTGACTTTGAAGAAGGACAAAATAGGAAAGCTTGTATGTCCCAAACACAATTTGGTTAAACCCTATTCTCATGCAAAGAAGTAACACACAATTATCACCTGATGGTAAGCTATGATGTGGTCGACGATGAAGCACGCTTGCCCAGAACCTATCCTACCACAATCAAGAGTAACCTATTCACTCTTGATTGTGGTGAATACGGTTAAGGAGTAACCTGAGGCCTTGGTGCGAGTTTTTACTCACGCTCAATCGCGCCTCCCCTCAATTTGTATTGGAAATGGATAAGCGCCGTCTGGTGACGGTAAGGAGAAACTTCTTTTTTGTATAGTTTTTGTCATAAGAGATCGTTTACGTTATCACGTGTGAGTATGTTAAAAAACTCGGCTTAAGCACACTGTTCACTCTTTACTGTGGTGAATACAGTTTAAGGACATTTTAAGGCGCCGATTCCCTTGAGTAGCGTTTAAACGGCTATTCGTAATGTTTTGGAAAAATATATGCTTAATTAGACCATTTTCTTAATAATTTCATCAGAGCAGAATTTGAGTTTTATTCGTATAACATAGTGTAATTAATTTGTTAAGTTATGTCTAAAACGGACAAAAACACGACAATCGCACCAAAACCGCTAGGCGTGTTTTAATGAAATTGACACCATCTCAAAGACAATTTAATTATCTACATTTTGATCGGAAGCTTTTTTTAATGTCATAGAATAATAAGGAAAGTACAAAAAACTACTAAAATTCTGGGTCGCGCGGGTGTGAAACGAGTGCGCGTTTTGTTCCCTCGAGGTCGTTGGCGTTAGTCGTCGTCTTAAGTCCAGACTTCCTTACAATATTTTCCTTCACCAGTGTAGCGCCCCTGCTGAAGCGATAAGTTTGTTTATTTACATATCGCAAGCGCTACATAGTTTAAAAACGACGGCACGTACGCCACCGATACTAGTCGTTCCCCAACACTCATACTGTTAAGTTAGTACCTAAAACCAGAAACAAAGTCGTTTTTGGGGCGTAACGACGGAAAATTGGCGACTTATGTTCTGATATTCAGTATTTTAATTACCAGTCCTTTGTAAACTATTTTCAAATTACCTTCCGCTCTATAATCTCTGTGCTTCCTAATTCAAAGGCGAGTTTTCGGAGGCTTTCCTTCTAATTAGCTTACGATCCTAGTTGGGAATTAGCCGGTCCTGTGTAAAGTAATTAGGCCAGCCTGCAAACTTGGCCGACTCCGTTTTACCCTTCGCACTTTGACTGGGCTTAGTTTGGCTTAAGTGAATCAAACTGGACTATTTAATTGCAACACATGGGGACGTAATATTGTTGTTTTATCATTCAATTTGATCTTCTAAGCTAGTCTTATACTCCCTTGAAGTACTGATCCGTTCTCGATAATTCTTTCACTGGTAGAAAGCTATACTACCATTGTCATCATCAACATTGTAGCCGAAAGACGACCACTGCTGAACATAGGGCTACCCCAAGTGTCACCACATTGAACGGTCCCGTGCGTCTCACATCCAGCGGATCCACGCAACTTTCACCAGATTACCGTTCTATCTAGTGGGAGGCCTTGCGACGCAACGTCTTCCGGTTCGCGGTCGCCACTCCAGAACTTTTCGGCCTCATCGGCTACACTATCATTGATTGATAAGGCGCTTCTTATCCCAGAAACATGCACGATGCCTTTGGGTTAGCTAGTGTATTTGCAACTCGCTTTACGCTACTCTATGGATTTTTGTTGACCAAACCACTACGCTAAAACTGTAAATTCCATTTCGATCTTGCTGCTTAGTAGCTACAAACGGAAAAGATGAGCCAGCATCGCCGAAATATGTCGATGCGGTGATTTTGTTTAATTCTGAATCTCATATCCCGTATCGCAAATCAGAAGCTTCTGACATCGTCAATTTTGGGTATCCCCCTTTTGGCATATATTTTTTATGGTAGGTAGGTGGGTTTCCGCATTGTCGTGGCAGGAGGCTCAGTCAATGGCTTGGTCACCTGGAAAAGTGGTAGGCGGCGGAGCCACTGACCTGACCCGTCACAGGGGATCAAGGGTGCCATTCAGGGGTCTTCTGAAGCCCATGTGCTGGTTTGGTCTTAAGGGAGGTCACGGCGTGCAATGTGTATTGGTGCGCTAGTGATGGGTGGTACTCCCCAGAGGAGGGTCCGGTAACGGACAGCCGCGGCGGGTTCTCGGATGAGTGCTTACGCGTGCCCGTTTTCCCGCCATAAGCGGCACAGGAGGACGCCGTGGCGTTTAAGTGGGTTAAGAGTCCCAATTAAAAAAAATCGACATTTTCTGGTGTCAAGGCTTCAGTCAGACCGCCGTCAGCCATCACTACCATGTGCTCGAAAAGAAGAACGAATCAGGGAGGGACTACACAGTTAAGGAGTGGAATTCCCTGGCGGAGTCTGTGTTCCCCGATAGCTAAAACCTAGGGGTTCTTTAAGTTAAGATTGAATAGATTATTTCTAGGCAAGCTTGCTTCACCGTCGACCACATCATCGCTTACCATCAGGTGAGGTACATAGTGGTCAAGCGCGAGCCTATCAATAATAATAAAATAAATACTCTCTTCAAATCTAACCGATATTTTTATTTGTCCAACAGACCCCAACGACCCCCGCAGAGTGATCGTCAAGAAGCTGGCGTTGTGCGTCACTGGGCGCGAAGACGTCGAGCTGGACCTCTCCGGGGACCTTACTGATCTTAAAAAGCAGGTATGTACTTTATTCTCAACAACAAAAAAGGAGATTAGATTATTTATTTATTATTTTAGAGATTATTATTAGATTAGACAAGAAAACGACAATCGCACCAAAACCGCCGGGCGTATTTTAATTAAATTGTCACCATCTCAAAAGCAATTTAATTATCTACATTTTGATCTGAGACTTTTTTTTAAGTCATAGAATAATTAGGAAAGTACAAAAAACTACTGAATATTGGGTCGCGCGGGTGTAAAACGAGTACGCGTTTTGTTCCCTCAAGGTCGTTGGCGACTTTCGTCGTTTTAACCCTTAACTGATGCCTTGTGGACGCGTTTATTTTTTCGTCTATGCTGACTTTTTCTTTTTGGTACCTACTCGCTAATTTTAAATAATTATTTTTTTATTGATATTGATATTAATTATTATCATATAGATTTTTATAGCTTTAGCTAAGCTTTGGTGGGGATAGGATTAAACTTTGTTTATTTTTTTTCATCTCTTTAAGGCCCTGCGCAGACGACAGACTATCCGTGACGCACTTTTTAGTCTGTGCAAATAGAACCAATGCAATTATATGCAGTAACGCACACGACGCGCAAAAAGTCCATGTGCGTTACTGCATATAATTGCATAGGTTCTATTTTCACAGACTAAAAAGTGCGTCACGGATAGTCTGTCGTCTGCGCAGGGCCTAAAGCTAAGGTTTCTATGTGAAATGTACATATGATCTGTCATCTGAACAAATTGAAAAAGAAATCTCATTGAATCAATTTTTAAATTCACTCAGGGTCCTTCAGACCCACGTCATTAGTTATGGATTTATAAGTTTATCTGAAAGACGTCATTTCATTGTGAACTAAAATTGTTATTTCAAAATTAACAACCTGACCGCGATGTAAGTAGGTTTGTGTTTTCATTTCGTAGTTTTCCTTGTCCGTCCAGGAAATAATCACATTAAAATGAGTACTTGCTATTTTCCTGTACCCATTAACTTGATACTGGGCTATTGTGATGGAAAATAGTGGGATAAATCGATTGACATTGAGAGGAGTTATTATAAATACTTGGTCAATTATGTCATGATCGCAATTTCTGCACATTTTTAATACTTGAGAGCATAACTATCGCACAGGTACTCTAGTTTGAGTAACCCGATTGCTGAAGGAGGGTAATGTGTTTATCAGTCTATGTATGTATGTATTGTGTATGTATGTATGTTTGTGCCTATGTGGCGTTCTAGAGACCAAACGCGTTGGCCGGTTTCGATGATTCTTACTACAATCGATTCATCTTAAGACGGTACCCTGACCAAAAAATCGGCATGAGATATGAGCATTCCTATTGGTCTAGCGGCACTGGCGGCGCATAAATTACAGTAGTGAATACGCCCAGATTTTAGAATAAAATCTTTATAAAATCAAATTTTGGTCTTCTGAAAAAAATAATTCTACAAAAAATTTCGTTATTAAATTGTCTACCCATTAGTGTTAGTACAAAAATAATCAATGAAAACTTTACGAGGAGATGCATAATATCAATAATTATTTCTCATTTTTATGTTTATTTGGAAGGAGATTAGTGAAATATATACAACATTAAAAAAAAAACTAAATCTACCATTTTAGAATCATTATTAATTTAATGTATTTTATTAATTGATATTTCTTTTTAAATAACGAGTAGATAGCTCCTAAAAACAGCACAAAAAACGGCTTGCGCGGCGTTTTGCTCGGGGTACCGCCTTAATCTTGCGAGTGTCACTACATTACTATTGGTAAATAAATAGGTGAGATAGAGGCATAGAGGTCAAGCGCGATAGATTATTAAAAAAAAAAAAAAAATATTTTGGTCGCCATATTGTGGGGGCCCAATTTATTTTTTCTTCCAAACCCATCGTGGGGGTATCAAAATCTTTATTTTGATACCCCCACGATGGGTTTCCGAAAACCCTTTGGTTTTACGAGGTGATTTCAAAAATATATTTTAAATGTACATAATTCTAAAAAAATTTAACTAATAAGTTATATTAAATAAACAAAGTTAATAAAAAAAAACCCGACTGCTTAATATCATGCTGCGCAGTTGGAGGATACTTATTCGCGAGCGGGCTGACCAAAACCAGATGTATAATCCGACTGCATAGCATGATTTTCTTCTTGTTTACGTCTTTTTAGTTCGCTTCTTATTTAGAAACACATAGAATTAGTGTAATAAAGTCGGTATATTGGAAAGTTTCTGTCGCTTTATCCAAATATTGCCAGCTTCCTAACATCCGAGAGTAGGTACTATTCGGCAAGTGCAGTAAAGACCTCTCCATATAAGTTACAGAAGGAAAAACAAAAAAGGGGAAATCTCCCCAGTCACCATAATTATAAGCATCCCAATTGATTTGATAAATAAGGACTATACCTAAAAACGTTTTCCCCAATTTTTGCTTTAACAACACTATAAAATATTGTAAAATACACCGTAACGACCAGGGTTTTATGGTCAATATCCGGGATCTACAGTTTATGGTGTAATTTGTGGTTTTACTCCGTCTAATATTATCACACAGTTTTTAAGCGTCATTGATTTTTTACTCTGGATTCTTAGGGTTCCGTACCAGAAGGGTCCAAACGGACCCCTAATGCTGTAACTTACGTGTCCGTCTGTCTGTCCGTCGTCTGCCTATAAACATCTTGTTTACCCAAAGCCATGCAAATAGTAAAAAAAAATTTAGGACTAACATAGTCGTAAGTGTATTATTACTAACAAATTATGGATCATGGTCCGAAATAAATGATTGAATTGAATTGAATATACAGCTAAAGGGGTGCGTGAAAAATAATTTTTGTCTTACCCTATTAAGTGGGGGTATCGTTGTTTAGACCTCATTGAGTAGATAAGTACTGTACTTTTTGTTTCAAAAATATTGGAAAACAAAGGAATGAGAAGCCACAAAAGTCAGCTTTTTTTATTAAATTTTATTCCGAAGAATTTTTTACTTCCTTTGACCTATAAATTCGAAATTGGTGGTAATGTTCATTTTCTATACCAATATTATAAAGAGGAAAGATTTTTTGCTTGTTTGTTTGTACCGAATAGGCTCCGAAACTACTGGACCGATTTAAAAAAAATCTTTCACCTATGGAAAGCTACATTATTCCCGAGTAACATAGGCTATAATTTTGACGGGAGCGAAGCCGCGGGGGTCAGCTAGTTACGTATATTTTACTAACAAATACCAATATATTGATTTGATGAATGATTGAAATCTGATTCTTTCTGTGCAATTCCCTTATTTGTCCTATTACAACCAACTTAATGTTGCGGTTATATCCCACTGCAGGGATACAGGCCTCCTCTCTGTGAGAGGGAATGGGCCGTAATCCACCACGCGGGCCCAGTGCGGGTTGGTAGATGTCACATGTCTTCGAATTTTTGGTTCTAGGACATGCCGGTTTCCTCACGATGTTTTCCTTCACCGTTTTGAGAGCAGAGGTGAAGAAATAATTTACACAAAGTAAAGCGCCTGCCTGGGCTCGAACCCACGACCTATAACTTGTAAGTCGCGGCCGATACCACTGGGCCACCACTGCTCTCTGCTGCGGTTGAGTACGGAACCCTAAATGAGGGAAGTCCGACACGCACTTGGCCGGTTTTTATATGAGGGATATGTACGGATTTTTACGAAAACGTGTTGCGCCGACCCCAAGTAACATGGGATAAGGGCAGGAAGATGATGATGATGATGTACGGATTTTTAAACTTTTAGTTCTACACGCTTAGCCTACTTGTAGAAACTAATTACGCTGTACATGAAATGAAAATATCATGTACGAATCGCGTGAGATCACCTAACCATAATATTATTATCATTTATTTATTTAGGTATATTATTGCCATTAGAGCTTATACAAAAAATAAAAAATAAATTAAAACAAAAATAAAGAAAAACTATCAACTCATTCATCCAATGAGTACAGTACAATATACCATGCCAGCTTTACCATAATAATGAAAAGTAAGTATAACGCCGCAGTGGCTCTAAATAAACATGGCAACTTGGATGAATGTTTATTGTTATTTCACGGCGAAACTATACTGGACGATTTTGATGAAACTACTTTAAGGCGGTACCCCGAGCAAAACGCCGCGCAAGCCGTTTTTCGTGCTGTTTTTAGGAGCTATCTACTCGTTATTAAAAAAGGAATATCACTTAATAAAAATACATTAAATTTCTACATAATATTGATTCTAACATGGCAGATTTAGTTTTTTTTTAAAGTTGTATATCTCCACTCAGTCACTAATCTCCATAAAAAAAAAACATAAAAATGAGAAATAATTATTAATAGCATGCATCTCCTCGTAAAGTGTTCATTAATTATTTTTGTACTAACACTAATGGATAGAAAAAATAATAACGAACATTTTTGTAGTAATTTTTTATTCAAAAGACCAATATTTGATTTTATAAAAAAAAAAAACTAAAATCTGGGCGGATTCACGACTACTGACCTACCTACCCTACACTATCCTACCTACCTCTCTACCCTACCCACCTACCATACCAACCTACCTATCCTACCTGCCCTAGACTATCTACCAATTTTTTTTTGCCTATAACTGCAGCACGGGTCGATCTTTAAGGTTAAGCAACGCTTGTCGAGGTCGGTCCGTGGATGGGTGACCATTTCAACATACCGAGTTTCCTCCGTGCCTCGGAAAGCACGTTAAGCCGTTGGTCCCGGCTGTCATTTGAAGATCTTTGACAGTCGTTACGAATAGTCAGAAGCTTGAGATCTGACACCAGTCTAGCCAAGGGGTACCGTGTTACCCAGTTACTGGGTTGTGGAGGTCAGATAGGCAGTCGCTCCATGTAAAACACTGGTACTCAGCTGAATCCGGTAAGACTGGAAGCCGACCCCAACATAGTTGGGAAAAGGCTAGGCAGATGATGATCCTACCTCAGGATGCCATCTATCTCCTTGCCAAATTTCATTGAGTTCAGTGGTTTAGGCGTTAAAAGGTAAAAGACAGAAGTAGTCTGGAAATGGATTGTGTGCTGTAGAAGTACTAATTCCATGTGGGTGGAGTCGCAGGTGGTAGCTAGTCTACCATAATTATTATTCCGTTGTACACATTAAGAGGAAACGGGGGCAGAGAGCGCCGACTGAATATCCCAAGTGTCATAATTCGAGGTTTGGCTCTCGTCTATTTTCTCCTCCAATATTGAACCAATTTAAAAGACATTCCGTAAACTGAAAATGAAAGATGTGTTTGTCCCTATGTTTTCCTTTTTGATATATACATTATCTTTAGAAGCACTAGAACCCTCAAAAAATGCTCAAAATTGCGCTGTCAACAGAGGCTTAGTGTACAAATTTGACAAATATAAATGAAAAAAGGAAAACATAGGGACATAGTATATATCTTACTTTACCAGTTTATAGAATATCTTTTAAATTGGTCCAATATTGGAGGAGGAAATAGACGAGAGCCAAACCTCGAATTATGACTATTTACTTAGGAAATTCAGTCGGCGTTCTCTGCCCATATTTCCTCTTAAGTTTCTAACGCTCTTTCTCATTGCAAGTAAAGAATTATTCCTCAAGCTTATTTGCTACATAGGACTATGCTATAGGTCAGGGATGGCGGACATATACCTAGCACGCGTGACACACGACAAAATATTTTGGGCACGCTAAAATGAGCTTATTTAGCATCTAGGTAATTTGTAACAGCAGAAATCACACCAAATCTTACTTTTATTTAAATACAACACAAAACTGTAAGTAAATATTAGGATTGCTGTAAGAATTTCTGGATGCAAATAAAGAATTGATTAATTTATAGCATTTCGGGTTGTATTTTTTGTCAATTAAGACTAAGGCAAATTTTTTTGGTGGCACTTCATTGTCAAAAATATATCAATTAAATGGCACGTTTTCTAATAGCTTAGAGCAGTGGTGGCCCAGTGGTATCGGCCGCGACTTACAAGTTGTAGGTCGTGGGTTCGAGCCCAGGCAGGCGCTTTACTTTGTGTAAATTATTTCTTCACCACTGCTCTCAGAACAGTGAAGGAAAACATCGTGAGGAAACCGGCACGTCCGAGAACCAAAAATTCGAAGACATGTGACATCCACCAACCCGCTCTGGGCGCGCGTGGTGGTTACGGCCCATCCCCTCTCACAGAGTGGAGGCCTGTGTCCCAGCAGTGGGAACATTAATAGGCTGATGATGTGATGTATGATGATGATGTTTTCTGTTAAAGGTTCGCCATCCCTGCTATAGGTAGACGCTTGTTTAAATGTCTCTCTGAAATCTAGTAACTACGTCAATGGTGGACGTCTTAACATTGAAACCTTAGTTACTACGCCCACTACAATACGCAACGGAGGGCTATTTGCTACACGCTTGCTATGCACATGTGTTGCGCTGAACACGGTCTTCAGTTGACACGTGGTGCGCCCAGTGTGTCAGTGTTCTTATGAACGTCAGAACTTACTATTGTTTGCTTTGTAACTATAAATTGGAGAGGCATGAGAAGAACTTCTTCTCATGCCTCTTTTGATTTTTAAAGCAGGTGCAACCAAAAAGTAACGTTTAGAATGAAAGTTCATATAGACAGGCGAAAAGCGACAATGACAACCCTTTTTAATCGAAATTGTTCAACAGATATAAATATTACCAGCGTGTAGAACGATTGCTATGAAAAAAAAAAACTCATAAAATCCAAAAATCCTACTGCTTAAAAATCGAACTAAAAATACGTAAACAAGAAGAAAATTATGCTGTGCAGTCGGATGATACATATTTCGCTTTGTAAGCAGTCGGGTTTTTTGATTTTATGATTTTTTATTTATAACTTTTTAGTTTTTTTTTAAATTAGTTTCATTTAAACACATAAGCGTTTTATATTTTTTAAATCACCTATTAAAACCCTTTATTTTGATACCCCACACGATGGGCTTGGAAGAAAAAAAAATTGTGCCCTACAATATGGCGCCCAAAATCCGCCATTTTCTTTTTCCAATTTTAATATTGTCAGTGACTCTCGCAGGGTTAAGACAAACCGATTAACGTAAGAATCATCAAAATGGGCCAACGCATTTGGTCTCTAGAACGCCACATAAGAACAAACATACATACATAGACTGATAAACACATTACCCTCCTACGGCAGTCGGGTAAAAAAGAATTGTCGCGTTGTCGTGGTCCATTTCTGCGAGAGCGTTCACTCACGGTCAAATGAAATTGAATTAACCATCAAGATTCAAGCAAAGGCATCAAGTTTAGACGACACTTCAGAGCATGTTCTCAAAACATTTACACTACAGTTTCATATTATGTAAACTATTTCCTCCTCACAATTTACATTCCTAGGCGCCACATAGAACCATTAGAACCATTAGTCCGCACATTATATTAAATAATATTACGCCAACATTAGGACAAGAACAGACACGCTACTTCACATAATTCATAACTCCCCGAATCTAACAAAACGTTGAACACATAAACGTTGAACACGTATAGACGGCTGGGCTCGACTAATAACTCTCTGAACTCTAAACGAATTACGATGCCTTTGCCCGCGGCTTCGTCTGTGTATCATTATTACTTCGAATAGCTTATTACCTGATAAATTAATGGTTCACCGTATAAATTTCAACCCCTCTTCCCAAAATAAAAACTATCCTATATCCTCCCTAGATATAGGATAGTTTTTATCCTGAAAATTGGTATGGAGATAGTTTGAGGCCTTCCTAGGGTCTCAAACTATCTCCATAACAAATTTTATCTAAATCGGGTCAACGTTTTAAGCGTGAAAAGGTAACACTAACAGATAGAGCTACCGCTATTTATTTTATTAGTATGGATTATTATTCCAACATTAGGACAAGAACAGACACGCTACTTCACATAATTCACATCTTCCCGAATGACTAACAAAACGCTAAACTGTACTAATACTAAACGCATTCGCATAGACGCCTGCGCTCAACTAATAACTCTCTAAATGATTTACGATGCAACGTCTCGTTTATCATATCTGTACTATGCTTAGGATACGTGGTTTGTGACGTCATATGCCATGTTGATAATACCGACGGATTTACGGTTGTAAACGGCGCACATACGGGTATTTGATACAAAAAACTGGCCAAAACCTTTTTTTGGTAATTTTGGGTCAATTGTGCCTCCTAATTATTTTTCATATTAATTTTAGTATAACCCAATCATTTCTATACCCTTTTCTCCAAAGGGACTTACGTGTGAAATAAAATCGAAATAAAATAAAACATTATTTTCTATTTCAAGCATTATGGTGATTTATTTGTACAATAACTAATAAAAAAAGCATTTAAAAATACACAATGATTTAAAAATAACGCTTACTTTTTACATAACCTTACAAAATACATAAATGAAAAGCTATGTACAAACTGTAATTTACATCGAAATAAAAGTTAAATATACATTTTCTTGTAATATTTACAGAGAAACTTATACAGCTAATATTCGTCAGACTCGCTATCGCTATCTGCTTGATCAGTACTAGTGCCCGGGTCAGCATTATCAGTGTCAGTGTCCGCGGGACACTCGTATTCAACTTTAAGAAATTGTAGAATTTCTTGCGATAGTGGTTTCCTGTTCCTTTTGAATTGCATTCTGCTGCTGCTACTAAGAAAGACATCAGAGGTCAGAAGAAGGCGGTTCATGACATCTTGGAGGCAATTCTTTCGCGAAAACTTTCTTGCAAAGTTTTGCCTGTATAGGCGGAAATGTTTATTCCGCGACTCAGCTGCCTCCTCTGATAATTGTCCAATCGGCAAAAGAGCATGTTTGATTACCAAAGCCCCATGACACAAAACTTTATGCAAAGTTGGCGTCATGGGGTGCCAGTTGTATAACTGCACATATAGTTCGGCTGTTGACTTCAGAAACACCGAAAATTTTTTCAATTTTCAATTTCAATTTTAATTTTTTCTTTAAGCCATTGTTCATTCGTTTTTCGGAAACGACATTCTTTGTAGCTTGCTGAGGTCCATTTTAGCTTGTAATGATGTTTAAATGATTTTAAGCAATGGCGGAGTACTTTAGTTTTGTCCTCGGGGCATTTGGTCATTTCAATTAGTTTATGCTCAAGAAAGTCCAGTTTTTTATCTAAATTTTTGTAGTCGCACTGTTTTATTACGTTAAACATATCCTCTCTTGTTATTGTCATCGATGACTCATCATAAGGACCTGCCAACAAGAAAAAATCTATGTTAAAATCAAAGAAACACTAAGTGTTGTTTTTTTTTCGAAAAAAACCTATTTTTGTTCAGAGGCTATATTTCATAGGGGCGGAAAGAGGCGGAAGGTTTTTCTCTTGATATGAAATCTAGAAGGTTCAAAGAACACGATTATGTATAAACTTTAGCTTAACTATGTTTATCTGATACTTAATTTGACGAAGGAAACCTATTTTACGTGTTTTTTTTTGCATAAAAATACTCATGACTTTATGGTACAATTAAAGAATGAAAAAGTGATCCTAACAGTAGCACAATAGATTCAAAATAAAGTTCATGCCTGTGCCTGAAGATTCCATGATGGTTTTTGGGGTTTGCACTAAACACAACAGTATGATTAGTCTTAAACAGCAATTGAAATTTGCGAGCGCCGAGAAAACAAACGTGTCACTAGCACAACAGATGAGTTCCGACTGACGTTGAGGGCGCATGGAGCGCTCTAGCCCCTTCTGGGTACCGGTTTCTTAATGAATAGAGTGTCCCATTGTTAAAACATAACAAAGGATAGCTGCGCGGTTACTTTTGTAAAAATGACTTTTGGCCAGTTTTTTGTATCAAATACCCGTATGTGCGGCGTATAATTTTTGTTGATTTGGGACGTTACAGTTAGTCTAGTCTCGAAGTCTGGCAATATATTTAATCTTTTGTTGTTGGGATTGGACAAACAATATTGAGCTGATACTGGCGAAAATTATGGTGATATAAACAAAGATGCTCATGACCATCATGATCTAATTCCGTCTAGCCCGTTTCATCATCGGACTACCAGACGTACGGCGATGCGCCATGGGTACATGGTGGACATCCCACCCATACGCACGAATAGTTTGAACGAGAATAGTTTTGCGTACAGCTAAGGAGTGGCATTCCCTGCCGGAGTCTGTGTTTCCCGATAGTTACAATCTAGGGGTCTTTAAGTCAAGAGTGAATAGGTTACTTCTAGGCAAGCGTGCTCCATCATCGACTACATCATCGCTTACCATCAGATGAGATAGTGGTCAAACGCGAGCCTACATTAGATAAAAAAGAGGGTAAAAGATCTAGAGGCCGAAGCCCTTAACGGTGGTGAGATCAAATATCGGCTCTTCTGGAGATACCCGTCAGCGCAGCATTCCACCAGGCTGCTGATTGTAAGATCGAGAAAACCGTTGATATGTTGAAACGGGGTCACGATTCTCAGCAAGAAGAGAGCGATTAGGAAGAAGACTGGCGAAAAGATGGATTGTGTGAGGAATGAAAGAGAAGGGATTGAATGATAGTGTGAAAGTTCATAGGGGAAGATGCTGTTTCGCCGACCCCAACTAAAATGGGATGAGGGCAGGAAGATGACGATGGCTTAGATTGTCTGTGACATTGGGCCTCATCAGAAAGCTTACAGTCACTCAAAGGGCAATGGAGAGGACTATGCTCGGAGTTTCCTTGCGTGATCGATTCAGAAATGTAAAGATCCGCATGAAAACCAGGGTTACCGACATAGCCCGAAGAATTGCCAAACTTAAGTTGCAGTGGGCAGGGTACACTGCTCGCACAATGGATGGCCGATGGGGCAGAACGGTTCTGGAGTAGCGACCGCGAACCGGAAGACGTTGCGTTGGAAGTCCAAGTCTGGTGGGAACCAGGTGGACCGATGACCTGGTAAAGGTTGCGGGGATCCGCTGGTTGCGGGACGCACGGGACCGGTCAAAGTGGCGACGCTTGGGGGAGGCCTATATCCAGCAGTGGACGTCTTTCGGCTGTTAAGCTAGCCTCAAGCTACAGCTAGCCTTAAGCATTAAGCTATCCTGATGAGACATAGGAAAAAAACGCAAAGCTGAAGACTAATATGGACTTTACCTTAATGATAGGATCTGAAACACAAGTCTCCAGAAAACAGCAATTGCATTCGACCTATTGACAAAGTCTTACCCAATAATCATACGAGTTACCGTTGGACTATGAAACATACTACAAATATCTAAAATTATACACAGTTAACTATGCACAGAGACTCATACATCACTGTTACTCTTTAGTATTGGGACGGAGTCGACGTAGCTACTGGCTAATGACGTCATCATTCACGTGACTTTGTTGCCAGTGCTGAAAGATGCGATTGTTTAGCACCTGTGTTTATCTCCTGTCTGGATGGTTTGTTATTCCCTAAAGTAATGTTTGTGTGGATGGGTATTCCTCGTCTGGGCCGTGAGCTTGAGACTGTTTTAGAACTGGAAGTGTTTAATTTCGTTGGGAAATAGATCGAAGATATTTATGTGGAAAGTGGTTACCGCAACTGTAAGACTTTCACAATAACCCAAGATAAACACCTAGGTGTTAAACACCAATATATCTGCCTAGCCTTTTCCCAAATATGTTGGGGTCGGTTTCCAGTCTAACCGGATTCAGCTGAGTACCAGCGTTTTAGATGGAGCGACTGCCTATCTGACCTCCACAACCCTGTAACTGGGTAACACGGTACTCCTTGGCTAGACTGGTGTTAGATCTCAAGCTTCTGACTACTCGTAACGACTGTCAAAGATCTTCAAATGACAGCCGGGACCAACGAAACGGCTTAACGTGCTTTCCTAGGCACGGAGGAAACCCGGTATGTTGATATCGTCACCCATCCACGGACCGACCTCGTCAAGCGTTGCTTAACCTTGATGAACCCGTGCTGCTGTTATAATTTAGCCACGAGACACATATTTAAACACACATTAAAAAATATTTTTTTGAAACAGGCTTTTTATGTATTCTTCTCAGCAAACCCTTTGATTTGATACTCATATCATGGCAGTGCACATAAAATAACTAGTCCGCCATCTTTGGCCGTCCGCATATTGGATTTAGAATGACGTCACTAACCTAACCTAACCTAACCATGCATTGTCATCCAAACTAAACGTGTATGCAAAATTTCATCATAATCGGTGGCGGATAACTGCTTTAAAATTTAGTTGCGAGATTTGACCCGAACACACTTACATAGGTACATACACTGCAAGTTAAATAGAAGCTTGTAAAAAAAACAATGTTCCTTGTGCTAATACTATCACCGGTATCATAACCTTTTAAACAGGAACACAGCAATTAAAAAGTGAGACAAAGGAGTGGTAGTATTTTTCGGATAATTCCTGCTCTTTTACTGCTTTAGTTATAATTTTTTCACAAACCATAGAAACCAGTTGCACTTGGTTATTAAGCATTTGTGTCAACTAAACTATTTTCAGGCACTTTCGAATTTATCAAGGCGTCGGTAAATCAAAAAGATTCAGCTAGTTCATCCAAGATCCCCAAGAGATATATCTCATGATATCATCCACCGATTCTCTGTAGCCGAACTAAGAGCAAATCCCACGAATCCCTTTCCCCAATCGTGCATGTGACAGGTGCACGAACATCGGTGCCCAATACTTCGCATAGTCACAATTATCGCGATACGCCTGACCTGGCGCCCTGCCAATACCCGAACGTACAGGATGTTTGGATAGTGCACAGTTTTCTAGGTTTATTGGAGATTTTTCTTGTGTGCCGTATATAAATTTTGTTTGGATGATTTGGTGATATAGTTCAAAGGGACGGACGGGTCTGGTTTTTCTTAATTTGGAAATAATTTCTTCGGCATCTTTTAGTTGATTCTACGTCTGGTTTTTTATTTTGATCGTTACTATTGAACATACATACAAAACCGGCCATGTGCGAGTCGGACTCGCGCACGAAGGGTTCCGTACCATTATCGCAAAAATCGACAAAAAAATAACACGTTTGTTGTACGGGAGCCTCACTTAAAAAAAATATTCTTTTTTTAGTATTTGTTGTTATAGCTGCAACAGAAATACATCATCTGTGAAAATTTCCACTGTCTAGCTATCACGGTTCATGAAATACAGCCTGGTGACAGGCAGGCAGATAGTCCGTCTGTCTTAGTAATAGGGTCCCGTTTTTACCCATTACGTACGGAACCTTAAAAAAACAAATTTTCTTTCCCTGCCTCTAAAATCGAGTAAGATTTCTCGTCGCTCGTAACGATAATTACATGGTACAACAGTTCGTCGGTTAGCAATTTGTATGGAAACTGGATAAGCGCCGTCTGGGGACGGTAAGGAGAAACCTCTTTTTTTGTATACATTTTGACATAAGAGTTCGTTTACATAACACGAGTGAGCGTGAGTCACGCGTGAGTAAAAACTTGCACTAAGGCCTCTGAGGCCTTAGTGCGAGTTTTTACTCACGGTCAATCGCGTTAACGTAAACGTCAATTTGTATGGAAACTGGATAAGCGCCTTCTGGGGACGGTAAGGAGAAACCTCTTTTTTTGTATACATTTTGACATAAGAGATTGTTTACGTAACACGAGTGAGCGTGAGTCACGCGTGAGTAAAAACTCGCACTAAGGCCACAGGACTTCCTTACTTCCTTATCTCAACACATCTTTTCCTCACTTTGTCGCAAGGAAAAGGATGTTTGGTAGGTAGGTACTTCACACACTTGATTTTAAATAACTTTCGATTCTTGGCTTATTTGAGACCCTAGTTAAGACAACGACAGCCGCCACCAACCTTGAGGGAACAAAACGCGCACTCGTTTCACACCCGTACGACCCAAAATGCAGTAGTTTTTTGTACTTTCCTTATTAAGTATACTTAGTCTTTTAAAAAAGGTACAGGTCAAAATGTAGATAATTAAATTGTCTTTGAGAAGGTGACAATTTCATTTCAATATGCCCAGCGGTTTTGGTGCAATTGCTATGTTTTAGACATAACTTTACAAATTAATTACACTATGTTATACGAATAAAACCCAAAATTTTCTTAGATGTTCCATTAAGAAAATGGTCTAATATAACCTACTTTTAATACATCAATGAATGTAACATTTTTTTTTTCAAAATATTACAACTACCCGTTTAGACGTGATTCTCATTTTAAATTCAGTTAGTGAGGGGTATCTGCTCCTTAAGTTTCTTTGGACCCTCATTTTCATTAAATACATAGCACAAACGTGTTTTATCATGAAGATTTGACTGCAGATAAAAGAAAAACAAAACACAAGCTGTCCTATTATATTTGTATATGATGGTATGTTTTTGTCTGCAATAAAGAATAAGAATAGGTCTGAGCTCCAATACCGTCTTAAATGTTATTAATTAATACCACACTGCTATACAATCAGTTTATAAACGTTCGTCAAACCCACTGTATAAAATTCTATGATTTATGCTAGCGGCGACTATACCCGGCTACAGTCCGGTGCACGACCTAAAAACTTCGCGCCGGCGTCGCATCGGGCTCGTGTCGTTACGCTCGCTTTAATGACTGCTTCACGGTTTACTCTGGACGTAACAGATAGGTTGTCGTCGGAGGAAATTGTGCAAGTAATTGGTATTGCGGTGTAGCACGAAAGCAAAGGCAAGAAATGGCTCTATTTCACTAAAAGTCGGCTTCAAACAGTTTGGGGATTGGGACAATAGGATGTGCAGCTAAGATATCCGAAATGTAACTCAAGCAGGGCGAGCACGGCCTCTGTGATAGGCTTGAGTCACGCGTTTTATCACGGTATTTGCTCCCAAACTGTGACTCAAGCCTGGTCACAGTAGGCTGTGCTCGCCTGGTAGCAGTTTACTCCTTTAGAATACATTCTTATTTACTATGCAGATCGAGAATTCTTTTACAAAGCGTGGTGATAATTTGGTGTTTGACCTAGTTGAGTATTTTATTTGCTTTATTTAGCAAATAACAATTTAGCCCGTAGTAGGCCACTGCTGGACACAGCACCTAAAGTCTTCCTTTCCATCATCATCTTGCTGCCCTTGTCCCATGTTACTTGGGGTCGGCGGAACATGTTTTCTTCTTTTATACCATCCTGTCCCTTGCACTCCATACCATCCTGTCCCCCGTCACTCCATACCATCCTGTCCCCCGTCACTCCATACCATCCTGTCCCCCGTCACTCCATACCATCCTGTCCCCCGTCACTCCATCACTGACGCCCTTTTCTTTCATTTCACTCCTCACACAGTCCATCCATCTTTTCTTTGGCCGTCCCCTCCCTCTCCACCCATCCCCATCTATATTCATAACTCTTTTAGTAACATGCGTTTCATCCCTCCTCATCACATGACCATACCAGGACAAACGGTTTCCTTTTAACTTTTCTGTCACTGGCTCCACTTTTAAACTCCCTCTAATATACTAATTACTCACTTTATTCTCGTCACTCCGCACATTCATCTCAACGTTCTCATCTCTGCAACATGCAATCTCTTTTCATCTATCTTTTTTACAGCCCAACATTTTGATCCATACATTACGACAGGTCTAATCACGGACTTGGAAATTTTCCCCTTTAAATACCTTGAAAAAAATCCTTCATTCAAAGATTTATTTATTAAACATGATCTTTTGTACGTTCCAGGTGTTCGTGATAAAGGAAGGTGTGCAATACAGGATAAGGATCGACTTCATCGTTCAGAGGGAGATCGTGCACGGACTCAAATACGTGCAGAAGACTTATCGGCTTGGAGTACCAGGTAAAGAGTCCTAAATGCTCTCCCTAAAATAGAATAATATGGAAAACTGAATCACTTGGTAACCTTCATCTAATGATTAATACCTAAGGGGGTACCCAATACATACAGTTGTCAGTTTATTTTACGGGCTAAACTCGATCTTTGGCTGATGCTGAAATATACCAGTGAATCTTAAGTTAATAAGTAACAATAATAATATTTACTATTTGAATCAAGCAGTATATTGTTTGGGGTTATTTACATGTCTGAAGCTGTAAAATCTCAATAAAACTGTTTTATTAATAATCCAGAAAGTTTTTAAAATGGATTGGGCTTGTTATTTTCTGAAACATCTGGCGATTTGTTGCATTTACTTCGGATTCTACTAAAACATGTGTTAGGAATTAGGATTTACTGTAATATCTTAGATTTGCCTTGGATCAGAGTTACTACTCAGATGATTGAATGTTTTCAATATATAAACGCCCTTATTCTTGAGAGATGGTCAAGTATCATTCTTAATTTATTGAAAATTAGTTGAGAGTTGAGGATTTGTATTACCCAGTAGGTAATTGGGTTTTGGAGGTCAGATAGGCAGTCGCTCCAAGTAAAATACTGGTACTCAACTGCATCGGTTAGACTGGAAGCCGACCCCAACACTGTTGGAAAAAAGTTCGGAGTTTTTTTATTTTTTTATTCTTTATTGGCTCGCGCTTGACCACAATCTCACCTGATGGTAAGCGATGATGTGGTCGACGGTGAAGCACGCTTGCCTAGAAGTAACCTATTCACTCTTGACTTGAAGACCCTAGATAATGAAATGGTCTAAGATCCGGAATAAAAAATATATAGGGATTGACACGTTCTCAACCACAAATATTCATTACAGAAACCGATCCTTGCCCTAGATTTATGAATTAGGAATTAAATTTTGGATATTAAAATATGGTTTGACACATTTTAACTTTTCAATTCAGAAACCGGTCCAACCTCATTGAATTGTTTTTAAATGAGATGCCTGCTGGAGACCAGTGAAAGACCAGTTCTGAACTGACTCGCAAACTGGCCTAGTGTCCTAGCCCATTATATTAGATAATGCATTTGAGGACAGTATTCTACAACGATCAAGAAATATGCCCTATATTCAATTCAAGTTATGAATTTACTAATAGACTTATCTTCTAGTAATCTGGTTTTAGTGCAAGATCTGGTATATGTTATTTTAATGATGGTAAGGAATATATGCTAGATAATATAATACTTGATACATCGTAAATGGGTTGCTTAGCAAAGTCGCGTACCGACGACATTTTTTTTTTGTTTTCGCTCAACTTCATTCAGGGTTACTTTAATGTCGAAAATTAAATTCATAAATTTAGGGCAAGGACCGGTTTTTTTGAATATTTTGAGTTGAGAAAGTGTCAATCCCTACCTTAATGCAAAAGTTTGTCAAACTCGTACAACGTACGTACAACAAGTAGAATAAAAAACAAGAAGTAGAATTTTATTATTCGAATAGGGTAGTTTCCTGGAAAAATAATAATTTTATTTAGTCCGCCAGTGCGATTATCAAATAATATTGGACCCGTATTTTTCGCTTTATCAAATACTAGCTTTTGCCCGCGGCTTCGCACGCGTAGACTACATGCTTCTCCTTACCATATTTTAACAGTATGTAGAGAAAAGTAAAAAATAATTAAGATAAAAATAATGTAATATGAAAGTTTTTCTTAGGACAGACTTATACTTACCTACTTTAAATCAATACGCTCTATACTTGTCCCGTCCCAATCCCTTCATTATTTCTGTGTTTATCCATGACTAATAATAGGTAATCATAATTAAGTAATTAAATTATAGTATTTCCTTGTAAACAACATTTTTATCCATTTTGGATGTCGGCGCCAATATCACCAGACTACCTATTTGATGAGGTAACACGTGAACACGCTACATAGAACTGTCCATGGGAAAAGCAATTCGCCCTCAAATCAACACCAGCATACTTCCAAACCCAAACAACAACACAACACAAACAAACAAACATCCAAACTTTAATTCCCTATTTTACGCCCTTAGGGGTGGTATTTCCAAAAATCCTTTCTTAGTGCTCACCTACACTACCAAAGGAACCTACATGCCAAGTTTCATGATTGAAGCTTCAGCCGTTTGGGCTGTGCCTTGATGGTGCCTGAAGTGGATGCCTGCACAGTATAAAGTATCCAAGTGCAAAATTTCAAGTCTAGACGATTTCATTATTCCCATGACTTCATCCCCCTTTTCACCCTCATGGGGGTGGAATTTTCAAAATCTCTGAGAAACGTGAAAATTATTTTTTAATCTTCAGCCTAAACCCAAAATATGAAGATCCTGACTTTTAAACTGACGGCTTTTCATACAAACTTTCATCCCCTATTTCACGCCCTTAGGGGTAGAATTTCCAAAAATCCTTTCTTAGTGCTCACCGACACTACCAAAGGAACCTACATGCCAAGTTTCATGATTGAAGCTTCAGCCGTTTGGGCTGTGCGTTGATGGTCAGTGAGTGAGTCAGTCAGTCACTTTCTTTTTTTATATGTTTAGACTAGCTGACCTCCGCGGCTTCGCTCCCGTTTTAATTATAGCCTATGTTACTCGGGAATAATGTAGCTTTCCATACGTGAAAGAATTTTTAAAATCGGTCTAGTAGTTTCGGTGCCTATTCGGTACAAACAAAAAAAAAATCTTTCCTCTTTATAATATTGGTATGGCATAGAAATAAAAATTGACAAAGATAAAGCGCATCAAAGTTCAGGAGTGACGTCACTTTCTCAGTATAAAGTGTAGCACACTGCGACTTCACACAATATTTCAACGCACAAAAAAAAAACTACGTGTTCAATGTTTTTAGGTAATCTTACTGTCAGACATAGGTACTAAATATATTTTTTTGGTCATCTACCCTATTCTTAATTCAGAATTCGCAAACTGGCCTCATATCTTAAGCCCATTACTTTTTTCCATATTTTTACCTCAATCTGATTGCAATTTGTATTTTTTCACGCGCCCCCTTCAGTGCCCGGTACGTATATCCTATCTTTATTCAAGCTGCATCGAACTCGCCTTGTATATTCAATGTCGTTGTTTATCGTATTGTATTGTATTCAATATTGTGACTCAATGTGATGGCATTTTAATGTAGTCTTGTTCCTGATTGATTGTATCTTGTGACGTGTTATGATTGTATTATAAAGATGATTTGTGATTTTTAATATAAGGGCTTGAACAGGCTTTAAAAAATTGGGTAAGATTACTCATTTCTACTCATTTAAGAACCCTGATTAAGTTTGAAAGTAGTAAGTCTAGCTATAAAATAACATGGTAAAAAATTTTGTTCGTAAAAATAAACCAAATACGACGCACAGTGTCTGATCGGACCCAAAAAAATCCTTTTGCTGTTTATTACGTAAACTGATCATGTAATACATTTTAAATGCTAATGTAAAACACCCAAGTGACAATTTCAAGTACTTTTTTATTAAAAAAATAAAACTTACGTGGCCAATACCTAATTTTTTTTTAATGTTCTGTAAAATTAAGCGTCTAAGATTATTTTTCAAATAAATACCGTCTAATGAAAGATTTTTAGGCGCATGTTTGTTAGTTTTTATTTTTGGGAAATCACCTCTAGGGACCAAGTCATTTTTAGGGTTCCGTACCCATTGGGTAAAAACGGGGCCCTATTACTGAGACTCCGCGGTCCGTCTGTCTGTCTGTCTGTCACCAGGCTGTTTCTCATGAACCGTGACAGCTACAGTTGAAATTTTCACAGATGATGTATTTCTGTTGCCGCTATACCAAGAAATACTAAAAACAGAATAAAATAAATATTTAAGTGGGTCTCCCATACAACAAACGTGATTTTTAGACCGTTTTTTGCGATAATGGTATGGAACCCTTCGTGCGCGAGTCCGACTCGCACTTGGCCGGTTTTCTTTTTTAAAATTTTCGTTTTTATTTTATTCCACATAAAAACTCAAAAGTGGGATTTGTAACTAACAGACAAATATTCCTCGTGACGTAATAAGGCCTATCACTGATAAAAAAAAACACTACACTATTGCGGCCTTTGGGAATAATATATAATATAAATTGTTACTTGGTTGTTACTCTAGCATTTAAAATGCATTTCTTGATCAGTTTACATAATAAACGTGGGCTTTTAATGGCAGTGTTAATACTAGCTCGTGTTCAAATATAGAATCTTTATAAATTTCCTGATACATGCCTAAGGCCGCGTTTCCACTGACGCGGAGCTGGGCGGAGACGTGCGGAAGCGACCAATTACAATGGTTGAAATTCCTCATCGCGCCACTCGTCTCGTCTGTGATTGGTCGCTTCCGCACGTCTCCGCCCAGCTCCGCGTCAGTGGAAACGCGGCCTTACGGGGCCTCTACGAGTTGGCTTCGGTTCCTCGCACGCCTTTCAAAGGAGAGAAAAAAAAGTTACTTTCAAAAACTAACATGCCAAGAGTCAGATAATATTTAATTGTCCATGGGAAAACCATAGACAATGGTTTCTGTCTTTTATGTAACGAATTTTTGTTTCTATAGTATAGTATTGGATATTGTTATTTCTGTCAACCATTTTTAATTGTTGTCACGACATTTAGACTGCATATTTACTCAATCACATACTAAAACCTGTCTTTCTTATTTACAGTCGACAAAATGGCCCACATGGTCGGCTCTTACCCGCCAAAAACCGAGATCCAGTCGTACACGACACCTCCCGAAGATGCCCCCTCCGGCATGGTTGCCCGAGGTTCGTACTCCGTCAACAGCCTGTTCACCGACGACGACAAAAATGTACATCTCCAATGGGAATGGTGCTTCGACATCAAAAAAGATTGGAAGGACTAAGCTTGGCTATTTTATTTTTATGAAAACACCGACTGGGTTGGGCTCTGTTCTTTGATTACTCTGTGCCATAAATATCGATTAGAACGCTCTGGTATAGTCTGTGGATTGTACGCATTTATTTTTTCTTTTACTTGTCATTGCGACTGTTTTAACCAATGAAATGACGTTCGATTTTTAATTTTGTCGTATGCTTGCAAATTCAATATGGCGGATCAAATTTCGGCGCGAAAACTAGTGATGTAACCAAAATGCCTTTGTCGATAAAATAAGGTTTTCTTTCACTCAAATGCTACGAGCTTTAAACCCGACAACATTATTGGATGATATTAAAAAAACGCACAGTAAAAGTTTATGCAAGTGGTCTTCACGAGTCCGATCCAGTTGTAAGTGTCGATAATGGTGGCTGACTGAGAAAACCTATTGACAAATTAGTGTAAACGCTTCGTCAAACAGATGTCAGGATCGCGATAGACACAGCTCCAGAAAATTTCCTTAAGAAATCTTAGGAATTTTAAGGTGATATTGAGTAGTTGGTGCAGATACCTCAGTCTAATATTTTAACGTTGAATTGCGATATTATCACGACTTATAGAAGTATATTTTCATACTTTTTCATACAAATAAATGAATGTACAAATTATATCGCATCTTAATCGTGAACTGTGTGTGACTTGAACTTTTTTATGTACTCAAACGTAGAAAAAAAAAGTCTGAAGGTCTGGTCTGATAGAACACAGACAAAAAACAAAAAAAAAAAAAAAAAGATCTTTTTCGATCGTACTCCTCAAACTTTTTGACGAAGCCGAGTCATTAGTAATACCTACCTATACATAAAAAATATGTAATTATATGATTGTATAATCGTGATGATTTTATTTCCTAATGTATGTACTTTTCAGACAGACTTGAGCTAAAGTTGGCTATCCAGTGATAATAATAGAATTCTAAATAACAGACTTTTGATAATAAAGAAATCGATTTATAACGTAAAAATCAAATAGAATTTTTTGAATGTATAAAGTGGGTGACACTTTGGTTTACCGTGGGGAAATTATTAATACCTGACCGAACAAGACAGCAGAAGAAAATGTAAATGTTTTTATGTAGAAAATATATATTTTTTACCTAAATATTGGCAACTTACATTTTTTCGGTGGATTATCATCACATATTTCCCGCGCTAAACCAGTGTTGCCAGAATACAGTTTCTATTTGAGTAGAAACAAACAATAAAATGCAATATATTTCCATAATTTTTCATATACTTATTACAAATTAAAAAGATGTAGCAATATTATTATTTAGATTGTAATTAGCGTATTATTTTAGTTGTGGTCAATGCAATTCGTATTGGTAATGTGCTATCACCCTGGAGGTCAGTTCACTGTCAACCTTTTGTCGGCACTGTATGCTTACACCGGCATTCCTAAGAGCATTTTTAGGCCAAGCTAACGATTTTGATGTCATTAGTTTCCTTAGATTATAAATACCGATAACTTTAGTTATTAAGACTCTATTCTGATTGAATAAATTGATATTTGCGCAGTATTATCGATGTATAACAAAATTTTATATAAGGACGTCAATTGTGCAAGTCCTGTCTAATACTCCTGTAAAGGGTTGTAAGGAAACAATAATACTGCTCAGTGTTGCTATTAATTTGGTGTTAAAAGGTTCCGATTCCAAAATGTATCAGTGTATACTTTTATTTTTATTTTAAATAAAACTGAAAATTGTCTATGATGTATTTTATTTTTTTGAAAACTGCTGACTGTGCTGCTTGTTTATGGTGTTATTTTTTATATTTACAACGCTGTGTCATAGAGTAATCAGAATAGGGTTGCCAAACTTTAAAATAGTTTTAAATAGTTATTGTCTCAATTTATCTTTTATACATTTCTTTTAATATAACCTTTAAGAAAAATAAAGGTCACAGTTCTATATAAAATCATGTAAGTACCAAAATATAGTATTATAAAAAATATATAAGGGTATAGGTGCACCAATTCAAAGAAGAATCTATTTTTAATATTTCACATATTGCTTCCTTATAATATTATATGAGCAGTGCCAGTGAAACCGCGGCAATAATAATATATTAAAAGAAAAGTATTATGTATGTTTCCCTAATAGAGTAAATTAGGCTTTAAGAGGTTTGAAATAAAGTACATTTTTAACAATTGAAAATCTGGTAGATACCTATGGATATGTTCCCTACATTGAAGTTATGATTCCTGATTGAGAATATCCGACAGTAATTTGCTTTTAATCGGATTGAGATGGGCTCTTATTAATAGAAACAATACTGCCATCACTCTATGTCGTCATAATCAGTCATAAGTTAGTGCGGGCGTTTCGAGATATACAATAATATTGATTAGGCTTGTCGCATATATGTGACGTCGGTGTATGTGTAGATCTATCGTGTATGTAGTGGATGGGTTAGCGAAAACTGAGCTACAAGCATGCTCGAGCAAAACGCGCGCGTGCTCGAGAAGTCGCCCGAATGCTCGCGTCAGCTATCATCATCAGAATAATAACAGAATTCTCAATTATGACCAATTTCAAAACCCTTCTTAGAAATTCTTGTCTAAAATTTACTCAAGTGTTGCGCCGGCAATTGTTTCTCAAGCAGACGCATGCACATACAACGTATCTCTTTATTCTTGCACGCTATTTTCAACTCTATTCTATTTGGAATATACTTCATTATCAATTGACAATTGTTCGCGTCTTGTTACTCAGTCTTCGCATACCGGATTGCTACGGCCAGAGCTAGGGCAGGAGAGCTGTAAAAGGCATTTAATAACGAACAAAGGTATTGCTTAAGCGTGAAAAGATGAGGGTGCTTCAGTATTAAAGCTGGGTGCTCTTCCCTTAAAATTAAGGCTTCCCTTTTATAAATTTTTAGAAATAATTATTATCCCCCTTTTTTAAATATACTACATATTTTGCATTTTTATTGGTCAGTAGACGGACCCAATATTTAGTTGTATATTCCTAAAAAAATGACCAAATATTGGGTCCAAAATTGTACCCACATTAGTTTGTGCTATGTTTCCTTTGGATTTAATTTGTTACGTTTAGTAATGATTTAATTTCAATAGATGTGTAAAGGTTTACGCAATGTAATAGTTTGGCCAAAAATAAAGCTTATTTATTCAATGATTGTTTTATTTTTAAATTGTTACAGTACAACAGCTTTTTTATTTAAAGAAAGAAAGAAACCACATTTATTTGACTCAAGCCAGAGAACACAGCATCATAAACATAGAAAAAATAAAAATTAACATTGTGTGTCCCACGGCAGAAAAACAGCATAACTACATACATACATAAACTCACGCCTTTTTCCCATGGGGGTAGGCAGAAACTACAGAACGCCACCTGCTACTACCCTAACATACTTCTTTTGCTTCACACATCTAGTCATACACACACGCCGGTTATGAGAACACAACAATAACACATTATTTTTTGTGCACTTGGAGCTGTCTCGTCACTGTGACGTTTGAATCTCGCTATTGGCGCACGAGGCGAACGCGGGGCGCCGCGCGGGTAGGCGGGGGTGGAGTTGATGATGACAGTTGAAGTGCACATTAATTTTGTCCGTGTTCTAGGTATATATAGATGATGTCTGGCTACATCCATCCAGAGGGGTACGATGAAGGCGATAGTCCCGAATGACGTCCTGCAAGCGAAAACAATGCTTGTTCATATCAGCCTTATGGGTTAATTTGGTCTATTAAAACATGAAATGAAAAAAATAATGAAAAAATGTTTATTCTCAAAAGATAGCACACATACAAAAAAGATTTTACTTCTGCCAAACTGTAGGACAGTTTGTTGGCAGACGCAACTCCCACTAAAATTACATAATTATTATATTTGTACATTTTTTTTCTTAATGGCTAAGTATTTGAAATTTTAGTAATTTATTAGTAGTATATAGTAATATTCAATATAAATTATTTATTGTTAGTTAAGTATAATCAATTTTCCCCCAAAAGTTCCAAGGAGATACTTTCTCACTTGGTTTTTAAATGCATTTTTTTTGGTACAACTGCTTCCA
This sequence comes from Orthosia gothica, assembly GCA_949775005.1. Classification (NCBI taxonomy): domain Eukaryota; kingdom Metazoa; phylum Arthropoda; class Insecta; order Lepidoptera; family Noctuidae; genus Orthosia; species Orthosia gothica. Next base: position 20,525,317 of record OX459034.1, read on the forward strand.
TATCAACTCGAAGGTTAATAAACATTGTTGGAATTAAATATTAATATTCGGCTTCTTACAAAATGCGTTACAACACTCTGTCCTACGCCTTCAGATTGTATCAATTGAAGGGTACAGGCAAAGCACAGAGTACCTATGTCCTAAAAAAAGATTTTGAGTAAAACGCATATAAAAGTTCAGAAGCATGTAATTTTTATCCTCTTTACCGGAATATACCGTTATGCCATGGACATTTCCGGTTCTTTTCGCTTCGGCCATAATAATATATAATTTTTGACGCCGTACGTTAACTTTTTTTTAAAGTTAGTGATAAGGAATAAAATACCATAGATAAAGATTTGCTTGACAATAAAAAATAGAAAAATGAAAACATGTGACATTCCCTGTTCTTTGCCTGTACCCTTCCATTAGTGTTTCTCATAATTCATTTTTTTACACACCTGTTTTATCTTTGGTTTATTAACTAAGCTAGGTACTCGGTTACTCTTTGGAGGAGTAGGATGCACCAGTCTGATACTCATTGATTCATATTCGTATGAAACGCTTAGCAAAGTAGCGTTGAAGTGCGGTTTATGAATGTCTCCTAGGTATAAGTCATTAATCCTCTTTTTTATTGCAGGTAACACTTAAGTGCCCCAGTTTATGACTTGCTACTGTAGACGAGCTTATATTTGTTTTGTTGTTCGCTATAACTTCTTAATGTTAATAGCGTTCTAACTCAATATCTCTTCCAAGTTAACATCGTAGACGCGACTGCTAGGCAGCTTCGTGTGTGTCAGGATGCCCTTCCTCAGCGCCAACACCACGGAGAGGTCGGTCTTCGTGGAGGGACAGAAAGCTGTCAGACGGGTCGGGGCGTAAGCCACGTTCATTAGCTTCAGAGGCATTGTCAGAGCCATGCAGCCTTGTTCTGGAAAAAGAAAAAAGGTAGATAATGAATTCCTCCCGATCGAATTTTCATCACACACAGCAGCTGATCTAGAGCACAAACGCAAACCCAATTAGGTACACTTATTCCCTCAATCTCATAGTCCCTTGTGAATGCAATTAGACACGGCTGGGGAGACAGCGCTGGACCGATGGTCTTAATGGCTAAATCTCTGAAAAAAGCTCTGGGTAGCATCCCCTAACTTCATAAGCCCGGGATGCAGGTTATGGAAAAACCAAATAACTCTGCTCGACCTGGAAATCGTACCCTGTACCCCACGCCCCCTACAGTCGCCGCGACTAGCGAGACTAAAAAAAAGGCACTTTGTAATAACTAGGTGTGTAATGTTATACCTATCTCTTACGTGCACAATCAGAATCAAGTTATTTTTGATTGATCATCTGTGGGCGCTCTTTAAAAGTAAATTAATGCGAATTTATGTTAAAAAAGTGTTTTCTCATGCAACCAGTTTGGCTTCAGGGAAGGGAAATCTACTTGCGATGAGCTACATAGCCTAACATCGTTCGTTGTTGATGGTTTGGATAGTAGAGATAAAGTTCTGTGTATATTTCTCGATATTGCTAAAGCGTTCGACACGGTCTCCGTTCCCATTCTTCTCGCTATGCTGCAGTGCATGGGAATTCGAGGTGTTCATCTGGATTTGTTTAGGGACTACTTAAGTGACCGCAAACAGAGTGTTAAGATTGATGATGACTTTAGCCAAGAGGTCGACATGGTGTATTGAGTGCCGCAAGGAAGCGTGCTTGGCCCAACCCTCTTTCTAATTTATATTAATGGTCGGCTATAAACAGCATTGTAAATCAAAGAATGCGCTGCATGGCTTGATAACAATTTATTAACTTTGGATGCCCAAAAAACCATGTATATCTCCTTCGGCAATTCATACAAAACTCAGCGTCCACCAGGCACCGTAACTATAAAAGTGCATAAATGTGACAACGAAGAGATGTGTGATTGTTACATTGTTACACCACATCTATTAAATATATGGCGGTTGTTGTTGATCGGTATCTCAACTGGAAGGAACAATCCAAAAAACTAAGTGACGTATCCGAAAATTAATATACATATTTAAAATGCTCAGGAATGTTTGTTCAAGGAAATTACTTACTTCTGTGTATTATTCGCTTTGTCAGTCTATTATTTGTTACTGCCTGACTAAATGGGGTGGTACATCGAAAACAACTATGCTGGTAGTAAAAAGAGCCCAACGGGCGCTACTTAAGGTAATGAGTTTTAAGAACTACACGTATCCTACTGTTCTCTTATAAAGAGAAAGTAGGGTACTTTGTGTACGCAAGCTCTTCATCCAGCTGCTGATCATCGCATAGCATAAAATCAGACCAGATTCCGGGACTGGGCGAAGACGGGATATAGTTTATAATACTCCAAAATGTAGGACTGCGTTCGCTCAAACCTTTGGAAATTATAATAAGAGCCTTGGCCCTTGCATTTACAACAAGATTAGCAAAAACCTTAAGCTAAGAAATCTTTTTTTTTTAAAACGTTGCCCCACACTAGGAATTTCTTCCTGTATCGTGGGTGCGTTTACAAACATATAAACTCACATACACAAACACCCAGAGCCGGAACAACTATCTGTAGGTCATACAAATATTTGTTCCGAGCGGGAATCGAACCCGCGACACGCAGCGCAGCAGTCAATCGCTCAACCACTGCGCCAACTGTGCGCCCAATCTTAGCAGTTGTGAATGTAGGGAGGCGTGTGTAGGTTTCTTGTTGGGCTGGATTACTCTCAGGTGGCAGAAATTATGAGTTATCGTGACACGCTAATTAACACAAAATCACACTTGGAAGACAATGATTCTGTTCTACGAGTATTTGTTTATTTCTTACGTATAATTTGTTCTTCCATAGCTTGCCTGTATTGATATACCAGGCCCCTCAGAAAGTATTGCGAAAAAAAGTTTTTATATATGGGAGACTGGCCAGTTATAATGTTTTTCGAAAATATGATTATTTATAAGTAAAAATAAGTAAGTTCCAATTTCAAAATTTCCCTCCACATTTTTTGCGAGTTAATTCAAAGTATTGTGTCTCACTGAAATATGGATCTGCGCCGGGAACATTTTAGAGCTATGATTTTATACGATTTCAAGTGTCGCCTGAAACCGGATGAATCGTACGATAGACTTCAAATGGCATTCATGGATGAAGGCCCTTCCAAGGCAAACGTGTATCGTTGGTATAACGAATTCAAGCGCGGTCGACCAACTTTGGGGGATGACGAAAGAAGCGGTCGCCCTTTGATGGCTGCTACCGAAGAAAACGTGCTAGCAGTGAAAAATTTAATCCAAGACAATAGGCGAATTACATATCAGGAGATTCAACACATATTGAAGATTGGATCGGGAAGCGTTCACGAGATTCTACACGGCCATCTTCGCGTGAGGAGGATAGTATCACGCTGGGTGCCGCACAACCTCACCGATGCTCAGAAGCAGGCCCGGGTGGAATGGTGCCGTGATATGCTTAACAAATTTGAAGCAGGCTCGTCTCGGCGTGTTTACGACATCGTTACAGGTGATGAGTCCTGGATTTATCAATACGACCCAGAAACCAAGCGCCAGTCGACTGTTTGGGTGTTTCAAAATGAGCCAACGCCTACCAAAGTGAAGCGATCTAGAAGCGGGGGTAAGATTTTGATCGCTAGCTTTTTTAATTTGACTGGCCACTTGGTATCAATTCCCTTACGGGATCAAAGAAGCATTAATGCCGAATGGTATACTACCAAATGTTTGCCAGAAGTTTTCTCTGTTATAAGCAACAAGCGACCAAACACAGGGCTCTGCGGGCTACTGCTCCACCACGACAATGCACCTGCGCACACCGCACTCAAAACGAGGGACTTCCTGGACAGCACGCCAGTCAAACTCCTGGGTCACCCTCCTTACAGCCCTGATCTAGCACCGTGTGACTTCTTTTTATTCCCAAAAATAAAAAATCAGCTCAAAGGGATACAATTTTCGTCGCCGGAAGATGCGCTGGCTGCGTTCGAGCAGGCTGTAAACGAGGTGTCTGCGGCGGACTGGAAAAAGTGTTTTGAAAACTGGTTTAGGCGCATGAATCTTTGTATAGAGGCTGGTGGAAAGTACTTTGAAAAGATTTAATAAAAATATATGTACGTATAGAACAATTTTTTTTAGTTTCGCAAAACTTTCTGAGTGTCCCACGTATATATATACATATAACAGTAAAACGTTAAATACTTCATACTTACGCCTTTTTTCCATGGGCGTAGGCAGAAACTTCAGAACGCCACCTGCTACAATCCTTACATACTTCTTTTGCTTCACTCACATTCATACATCTAGTCATACACGCACGCCGGTTATTACTACTACTGCGCACCTGACCTTTAAGAACGTTAAATACTATGTAATTAAAATAATAATACATATCGGGAGAAAATTATGCAAATGGGAATATTGTATTAAGCAATCTATGTAAATTACCAATTAAATAATTAAATGTCAAATAAAATTAATGCATGTCGAATTCGTGTAGAATTAATTAATTGTATGTGGAGTATCAATTTTATTATGTCTATGAATTTATACTATTATTGAAATTATACTCTTGAATTTATATAATGAATGTATGCATGGGAAGAATAAAACTAGCCCACCGTAGTACAGTTTATAACTAGTACGGGGGTCAGGGAGTTTCGCATCAACCTAATTGCAGAAAAAATAAATGATAATTAATGCTAACGAAAATACTAAAATACTTTCATTATGCGTACAGCTAAGGAGTGGAATTCCTTACGTCTGTGTTTCCCGATAGCTACAACCTAGGTGTTTTTAAGTCAAGAGTGAATAGATTTCTTCTAGGCAAGCGTGTTACACCGTCGACCACATCATTGCTTATTGCTTACCATCAGGTGAGATAGTGGTCAAGCGCGAGCCTATCAATAATAATAATAATGACACAGCGATCATTGTACCGATAGTCGTGTCAGCCAATGGCTTAATAGCCACGAGCCTCAACCAACACCTTAGGAGGCTCTCGTTAGGCGGCTGGATCAAGGGCCTGATCCAGAAAGCAGTATTGCTGGACACGGCTCGTATTGTTAGGAGGTTTCTCTCTCTGGAGCCCTGACCGCCGGTAGCTTGGACCCTGTTCCCGATACCGGTGGGCCTTTATTTTCTATATTTTTAAATTTTTTTTTTATTCTGTATGTTTTATAAAAATGTTTAAAAATGTATAAAATAAGAAATGCAAATAAAGGAGATAATAATAAAAAAAAATGTGTTAACTTTGATGTAACCATTTTTTAATCAGTGCCAATAAATGATTATGATTAAGGGTAGATACGTCAATCATTTACGTCATGATAAATATAGCCCGCCTTTTAAGATTTTTTAAATATGTACTAATTTAATTTATTTTACCTATGTACCTAATCATTATCGGTAAGCTTTCAAGCATTTGAACCTCAAAGTCATGATTATTATTGTTTTATATATTTATTTATTACTTAATGGCCTGTTTGGACTGTGTGATATTATTTAAAACTAAAATTAACTAAATGTAAGTGCTTAAAAAGAGTCCGGAACTATTCGGGTGATTTCAAACCATGGCCTGCCAAGTGTCGACCATGAAGCTCAGGTAGTTATAACCCTATAGTTCTCTGTCGTCAATGGGCTACCACTGGCTCATATTTTGGAAAAAGGTTTACAAACGTTCTTGTTCGTTGTTGTTGTTCTTGTTGAATGCTCGTCTGATTCCTCCAAGCCATGTGCACAAACAATTTCATTCTCAGTATTAATACACCTAAATCTTTTGTCTCTCCTTAAGTCTGTTGTGCATATCATAGATAGTAAGTAGGTAACCAATTAGATCTCCAGGGATGTTCCTAACAAGCGTTGCACAGAGGTGGTTCCGGGGAGTTTACCGTGACCACTGATGGTGATCACCGGCGTGGTTACTGAGGTTAAAATCCCATACACCCTGCAGCCGAATTGCGCAAGTGTTGCTGAATTGACTTGCGGAATTCGGTTGCTGGTCGTTTTTTCAAAAGTCCAGGTGCCTTTTGAAGATTTAACAACAATAAAGATAGTCATTACGTACCTACTTAATCGCTATCACTGCTCACGATTTATACGTGACAATCTCAACACCTGCCGAATACGTAGCTCTAGGATATTATGATAGATAACCGTATAATTAGTCATCATAATGTGCGTACGGACGTAAGTGCTGGGTGTGATGAACTGCCGTACGGGTCTTACCCTATTCGCATAGGTTTCATTGTGGGTTTCAAAACAGTTAGATACCTACCTACGGTACTAGTTGGTAATTCCCTCGAGTTTCACCGCATTCTTATCGGAGAAAGGTGACTTATCGTTAGCGATTATTTTAAAATAAAAATGGTGAAGGCGATTATAAAGCACGTGCTGAAAGACTCAGGTCTCAACTTTCGTGGTGTGACTTTATCTGTGCATCACCAAAAGGCTGAGGCACAGAGGCATTGGAACGAGTTTTTACTAACGCTCTATCGCGTTAACGTACCTAAACATCAATTTGTATTGAAACTGGATAACGTCTGGGAACAGTAAGGGGAAACCTCTTTTTTAGGGTGCCGTAGCCAAATGGCAAAAAACGGAACCCTTATAGATTCGTCATGTCTGTCTGTCTGTCTGTCTGTCTGTCTGTCCGTCCGTATGTCCGTCCGTATGTCACAGCCAGTTTTTTCCGAAACTATAAGAACTATGCTGTTGAAACTTGGTGAGTAGTTGTATTCTGTGAACCGCATTAAGATTTTCACTCAAAAATAAAAAAAAAACAATAAATTTTGGGGGTCCCCATACTTGAAACTGAAACAATTTTTTTTTATTTCCATCAAACCCATACGTGTCGGGTATCTATGGATAGGTCTTCAAAAATGATATTGAGGTTTCAAATATCATTTTTTTCTAAACTGAATAGTTTGCGCGAGAGACACTTCCAAAGTGGTAAAATGTGTGTCCCCTGTAACTTCTAAAATAAGAGAATGATAAAACTAAAAAAAATATAGGATGTACATTACCATGTAAACTACCAGCGAAAATTGGTTTGAACGAGATCTAGTAAGTAGTTTTTTTTTAATACGTCATAAATCGTAAACCGCAATTTACCAAGTACGGAACCCTACGTGCGCGAGTCCGACTCGCACTTGGCCGGTTTATTTGTATACATTTTGACATAAGAGATCGTTTACGTTATCACGAGTGAGTACGTTAGAAAACTCGGAGTAAGCACACTGATCTGTAGAAAATGGTTATGGAGTTATAACGTAATTATGACTGCATAAAGTGATTAATAAATAAATACATCTTTCTCAAGTTATGACTGGCCAGGCTAACTTCAACAAACCTACCAGGCATTCTCTTCCTAATATGCACATTTTCGATCATATAGACGCCGCTTCTCCCCAGCACGTTAGAGACAGTTCTGCTGGCGAACTCCCTGGTCTGCTCAGACTCGAAGGTCGGTGTGTCCGTAGCCACACCCACCACGTGGCTCAAGTTCGCTGCTATCCATTCTGCTAGCTCGTAGCTTAGGCCTGGAAAATAAATTACTTTCGACTATTTGTATGGTCTGACCACGTGACTTAATATTCAGATGTGGCATTCCCATACATCGATCCGTTTTCTACTAGCGTCATTGATTGTAGATTGTCTGTCAACTTGGCTACAATTGGAGGTGACTAAACTCAAAGCTACAATGTCAATAATCTATCGGTCAAGGAAAAGAAGTGCCAATAAATAAAAATACCTACCTACTACCTACACATTATCGAAGCGGTTCGATCTAGATATGCAGGTACCATTGCGCCTTCATTAGAAAAACCAAATGAGATTATCCTGCTATGTGATTAGTGTAGGTAATGAGAATGACTCTTCAAGTTAGATACTTACAACATATTATAAAATTGTACACTGGACTGTTTTTGTAATTGTACACTTCTCTTCATTCTTTTGTGAACTCTCTCTATCACTCTAAGGTTTGCTGGTATAAACCTCTACTTTGAGTTAAGCTCGCCTTTGTACATCAACTTTATTATCATTATGTGTTGTATGTTATATAAGAATTAAGATTCAAATGGGTAGGTTACTAAACAAAATACTAATAAATTAAAATCACGAAACGTGTCCCCGCACAATCGTACTTACCTCTCACTATCACACAAATAGGTGTGGAGCATGGGGGTGTGTCGCACAGCCGAACTGAATTCGTACTGGTTACAAATTGCGCGCGTACTTAACACGAAGAAACCTAGAAACTAACAATATATTTAGTGGACGCCGATACGGCCCCCACTGAAATCGGTCTACTGGGGCTCTTCTAGCATATGCCATTCACATATGGAGTGAGGCCATCGAGAGCCACGGGGAAGCGCTTGCCGTCTCCCTCGACATCTCCAAAGCTTTTGATAGGGTCTGGCACGAAAGCCTTATTGGTAAGCTTCCTTCATTCAGTTTGCCCGGTGGTCTTTGTGATTGGATTGCAGACTTTTGTCTGAGAGATCGGTCCATTCGAGTGGTTGTCAATGGCTGACCGTCGGATCAATTGGATATTAATGCCAGGGTCCTTCAGGGGTCGGTGCTCTCAACAACATTATTTTTGCTGCACGTTAACGATTTGCTAAAACCCTTGGGTATGCAGACGACAGCACTGTCGCTGAGAGATACTTGTCCAACGCACGGGCACCCGGCTGCAGATCCAGTCTCTCCGTGAGGCCATGGTGGAGCATTTGAACCTGTCCACGCAGGCAGTCGCCGAATGGGGCGATGCCAATCTTAGCTTATTTCACCCAGCCCCAACTTTCCGAGATGTGACCGTACCTTTATCGGACCATGTTGAGATTCTTGGCGTCACATTGACATAGACTCTCAATTTTGCCCCGTACATTGCGACAAAGGCTCACCTGGCTGCCAAAAAGTTGGGGCTCCTTGCGAAAGTAAGAGGGTACTTCACACTGGAAAAGCTGCTCAACTTGTATCAAGCGCAAGTTCGATCATGCATGGATCTGTTCTCATCTTTGGGACGGATCTGCCAGATACTAGCTTGATGCACTGTTGATCGAAAAGCGGGCCAAGAGACTCATCGGCAATGAGGCACTGGTCAAGTCAAAGCTCTAGAGGCTTGAACATCTTGTCGGTTTTTTATCGGTTACATTTCGGGGACTGTGCGATGGAATTGCATGATCTAATTCCACCTAACCCATTTAATCGGACTACCAGACGTACAGTTATGGACATCCCACCCATACGCACAAAACGTTTTGGGAACACTTTTATTATGCGTACAGCTAAGGAGTAGAATTCTCTGCCGGAATTTGTGTTTCCCGACAGCTTCAATTTAGGAGTCTTTAAGTCAAAAGTGAATAGGTTTTTTTAGGCAAACATCACCTACCATCAGGTGAGATAGTGGTCAAGCGCGAGCCTGTAGAGTATATAAAAAAATAACCATCTTTGGAAATAGAACTACATGGAGACAGAAAATCCGAGGAGAAGCCGGTTAATTTGTAATCCTAAGGTAGGTATGGCCAATTGGACATAATATGGTAACAAAAAAATGAGCGAATGAAAGGAGAAAAGAAATGGCAGGAGATTTTGTAGCGTTCCAAACTCTTGCGTTTTCAAGTAATAGGTAAGGTATGAATAGATAATTTTTGCCCATCTAAAACTTGTCAGTCGTCTGGCAGATAACGATATTTAGCGATAAGACTGCCATTGTACCTCTAATTTAAACAAATTATAGGTGTGTAACGATAACAAGTAAGTAACTACACAAAATCAAAATTTCCACCTGCCTATCTTTCTAGGAATACGTCATTTGTCTAGAGATCGTGAGCCCGATATCCTTTTAGATTGGCACTTATCAGGTTTTTCTATAAGGACATTTCAGCTATTACTGAAGAGGTAGATTTAACACTTAGCTGTTACTGTATTTGGATGCCCTGTGCGCGTTATATACCTACTTAGAAAAGGAAAAACAAACGAAAAGATTTCTACGGCACGATGTCGAGAATGAACGAAGTCACATAGGAATAATTTGTAATATTCTTAAAATAGAGATAGAAGTGGTCAAAGACAGAAATAAGAAAGAAAAGATGTAGAAGGTTATCTCCGAAACTATTAAACCAATAAAAAACCTATATACATATATATAAGTAACTTATAGGCTGTTCCATTATCACTGTCATAGACCCTACGGCATAGGTCATGGATGCAAAGCCAAGGGCAAAACTTAGTGTTGCATAATATAGCTCATGATGACACGAGGTAGAAAGCATAATAATTGGCAAAATGTGGGACCACAATATTCTTGTGACTACATAATAGAGGAAAACCAGCGTAATTTTTCATCTATACTTATCTAAATAAAGTCCCTAAATATCCCCGAACGACCGCGAGAAAGGGGAACACCGCCCTCCACATGGTGGTCAAACATGTAGAAAGAGGTCCTGTAGGAGAACCTGAGCACTCGTCAGACCCAGAACAGAGTTTTTTGGCGTAGCCGTACAGGGAGACGACCCCAGCTAATCTAGGAAGAGAGTTGGACAAAGAAGAAGAAAACATATCTAAGTAATTACTCACCAGGCACCTTACAAACACAAGTCTGCACGTTGATATTCTGGTTGTCCTCCTCCGTCCAGCCGAACTTGAAGAGTAACAGAGTGGGCTCCTTCGGGTCGTGTTTCAAGACTGCCCATTGTAAGGCCACGTCCAAGGTTATCACTACTGTTGGATTCAGCGTTGTGAGGGCGCTTACGTCCACTATGCTCACTAAATGAGAATGGATTATTATAGGTTTTAGAAACAGAATTGAGGGTATAGACAAAGTGATACTGTTGAATTAAAACGTTTGTCAATAAGTTCAAAATGTATCAGATTATCATCTTCACTATCACCATCATTTGAGCCTAAGACAGCTGAACTTAACCCTCCCCCAAGCGCTGTCACATCGATTGGTCCTGTGCGTCTATCATCCAGCGGATGCCCCCAGTTGGAGGCCTGCCAGTGAGATTAACATGTGCTAACGAAATTTGATATCTTTAATCCCAGCCATTTTGGACTTTCGATAATCGTAATGCCAATTAATCTAGAGCAGGGGTTCCCAAATATTTATGTTTACGAAAAATAAAGATACCCACGCCCCCTAAATTCAAATACTAATGTATTTGTATTTAGGTAACAAAACGGTCATTATAAAGTAAGGAATGCAGAGATTCGCAAGAGAACCAGGTTTACCGACATAGCCTGAAGAATTTCCAAACTTAAATGGCAGTGGGCAGGGCACATTGCTCGCAGAACGGAAGGCCGCTGGGGCAGAAAGGTTCTAGAAAGGCGACCGCAAACTGGAAGACGTTGCGTTGGCTTCCCACCAGGTGGACTGATGACCTGGTGAAGGTTGCGGGGATCCCATGGATGCGAGACGCACAGGACCGATCAATGTGGCGACGCTTGGGGGCGGCCCATGTCCAGCAATTGACGTCTTTCGGCTGATATGATGATGATGATGATAGTAAGGAAAAGATTAAGAAAGAAAGAAGAGAGGTGGTTTTGACGCAAGATTACTTTTACTACACATTTATGCTTAACGCAAGATGGCCAGATCTCGGTTGAATTGAAGAAGGTGCTGATCTTTAGCAATATCAAGATTGTGACGGAGTACTATCCACTCGCCCCGCGGACTCGCGGTCCCCCTTTACATGTTGTCGCGCACCCTAGTTTGAAAATCACTGGTCTAGAGACCCTGCTGAAAAGATTCCTACCAATGAAAAACCCATCGGTAAATAGGTATATAGACAAAGTTTATGACGATTTAAAATTAATAGCAGTCACAAAGTAAATATAAATAGACTTTCGTACAGACTAAATGTACGAGTATAATTATAAACCCACGAAAAAAGCCCAGTCTGATTCCATCCGCTATCTTCTAGATTATAAAGCGAATTATGGTTTTAACAAACAAACAATCCTATACTACTCAAACTACTTTGAGAGGATGGACCATTTTTTATTAAACTTCCAACATTATATCGGTTCATGTAGAAATCATGCAGATATGCGTCTGAGATAATCTTTTGACAAAATAAATACACAGATTCAAGTGGATTTGTGCAACGTAGTCTTTATGCGCTTGTGCCTATTCGACTAGCGAAGAGCCAGCAGTTGATGTTAAAGAGCTGATAAGAAAAACTGTTGTGGAACTTTGATTTTCGAGAAAACTCAACGTTGTTTAGGAAAGGTTACTTACATCGACTCAACAAATACTCGGAGGGTACAACAGCCGGGTGCATTGATCCCATGCTTCCAGAATGCTCCAGATGAATACCAGTGCCCAAATCCGGAGCTCCGCAGTTGAGGCACACCTTCCTGAAAACAAATTAAGGGTTTACCACAGTGTAACGATGTCTACAGTGGTACTATGATGGGATTTGTGCAGAGCACACAAAATCGTGCGCCATTGACTAGCAAAAATAATCTGACGTAGATGGAAGTAAGTTCTATGAATAGACCGATGTCAAAGGTAAGAAAACCAGGTATACAAGAAAAGAAAAAAAAACATTAAAGGTTTGCGATGCCAAAAATCCTTCTAAGTCAGCATATGTCGCGATATTTAAAAAAAATAGAAGTATGTAAGGATCGTAGCAGGTGGCGTTCTGTAGTTTCTGCCCACCCCCATGGGAAAAAGGCATGAGTTTATGTAAGCATGTATTAAAAAAAAAAAAACGCTGCGCTGGTATTCTGCTAGGATAGGTATAAGCTGGTCTCTTGTTCTATTGAAACTCTATAACACGGTAGTCCAGCTCATGTTACCACCGGCTTGCGGTCAGCTGTACAGGTTGCAATTGCAAAGGCGTATCATAAGAGTGGTAAGCCTCAGAAATTCACTGCTTTATGTAACAATATGTTCTGTTGAAGCTATGCATAATAAATAATTATTATGTTGGATAATGTACAGTCTGCATCCGGACTTTCTGAGTTTTTTATTATACGAACTTTGCGGAAACTAGAACAAATTTTTGTGCGTTCAAGCGTTTTAACCATATCTATTATTAGAATCAAATATAAAAGCTTACAATGTTAGGACCCATTATTATTAGTGTTAATTTTTATCCTTGGTGCTAGCCAACTGGGCGTATCCCAGTTGTAAACGACCCTTTGTGCCTACTGGCCTTGTTTGTTCTGTCTCCTACTTGTTAGGGAGGGAAGTGGAAACTATGCATTTCTTTGTTTGCCTACTCCTCCTTTATTGTTTTCTGATTAATTTCGTTGCGAGATCCAAGACAGTTAAATTCATTCACTGGGACTTCGTCGAGCTTCATTGCCTCGCTTTTTGGTGGTCGCCACTGGTCATTGTGGCTTTCAGGGGTTGCAGTGTTTTGGGAATAGTGCGGTGGGATTACCCAAATTTAAATTCATAATAACATCAGCACTTCTATATCCCCGGAGGAAAAGAAGATAACGATACTACTACTTAATTTACACTCTCAGTTTTGGCGCATTTTTTTTTTAATGTACCTACTATAGTTTCTGCCCGCGGCTACGCCCGTGTAAAAGTGTTTTAACATCCCAAAGGAATACAAATTATCCGTTTAATAGGGGCGAGACTTGGTTGCCATCAACCACCCAAATATCCAGACTTCAGGATTCTACTGCAAAATTCAAGATGGCAAAATACATTGTTCGAACTAGGAATCGAGCAGCAGTAACACTTGTGATTTCCAGACGAACTAGCTTTGTATGTTATATCCACAAGCCTTTTCGTAGTCATTTTATGGGGTGCACAAAAATATTTGCACCGCCATCTTTGGAAGTTCCTTAGTATTGGATTTACAACGATCTCACTAAGCTAACTATTCATTGTCAAACTGTATGTTCTAGAATTCAGTTGTAAGATTTGACCATTATAATATGTAACTATATAACATGGTAAGTTGAATAACACCCTGTAAAAAAAACAAAAAACTCGACTGCTTAAAAAGCAAACTAAAAAGACGTAAACAGGAAGAAAATCATGATATGCAGACGGAGGATACATGTTCGCGAGCTGGCTGACCAAAACCACACGTATCCTCCGACTGCACAGCATGATTTTCTTATTGTTTACGTCTTTTTAGTTCGCTTTTTAAGCAGTCAGGTTTATTGATTTTTTATTTATAACTTTTTAGTATTTTTTTTAGAATTGGGTACAATTAAACATATAAGTGTTATTGTTAGTGTGTATATTTTTGAAATCACCTCTTAAAACCCTTTATTTTGATACCCCACACGATGGGTTTGGACGATAAACATATTTTATGCCCCACAATATGGCGCCCAAAATCCGCCATTTTTTATTTTCCTGTTTTAATGTAGCCAGTGACACTCGCAGGGTTAAGACGAATCGATTGACTTAAGAATCATCAAAATCGGCCAACGCGTTTGGTCTCTAGAACGCCACGTAGGAACTAACATACATACATACATAGACTGATAAACACATTACCCTCCTTCGGCAGTCGGGTAAAAAAGGAACTGCCTCGTTGGTGTAGGCATCGCAAGTGCTACTGTTGAGGATAAGGTCCTGGGTTCGATTCCTGGGTCGGGCAATGTGATATTAGGTTTATCCATCTGGTATTTCTCAGTAACAGCTCGGAGTCAAGATTTGGGTCCGGTTGATGGCAATAGGCTCACCCCATAACATACGACGTACATATCATCATCATCATCATCCTATAGCAGTCCACTGCTGGGCATAGGCCTCTCCAATCGCCCGCCATTGGTCTGATCATGACTTGCCATGGAGGGTTTGCCCTTAATCGCTACGCTGGCCATGACCGATCGCATATCGCAGCTTCTTGCACTAGTGACGCTGCTGCCCGTCACCAGTCTGCACCATTTAGCCGTGAAGTTATGTTGGAATGGTTATACCGCCAATACTCGGTTGTCGTCAAAGCCTCGTTTGTTGTTTAGGAGGATGCACCACGTGGAGGTAAGAATGTAATAGAATATACTTAATTGTACGCCATAAAAGTTACACATCTCTTTTATAAGAAAAACTTATTTATACGGGTAATAAAAAGGCGGTCTTATCGCTGACAGCGCTATCTACCAAACAACCTTTGGATGGACTGAAATAACTTAGAATGAAAATGGGGGGAGGCTGTGGTGTACTGCTATTATAAAAAAACATACTATTACATTAAAACATAAATACATACAATCATCATCATCAGGCTATTAATGTTCCCACTGCTGGGACACAGGCCTCCTCTCTGTGAGAGGGCATGGGCCGTAATCCACCACGCGGGCCCAGTGCGGTTTGGTGGATGTCACATGTCTTCGATTTTTTGGTTCTAAGACATGCCGGTTTCTTCACCGTTTTGAGAGCAGTGGTGAAGAAATAATTTACACAAAGTAAAGCGCCTGCCTGGGCTCGAAATCACGACCTTCAACTTGTAAGTCGCGGCCGATACCACTGGGCCACCACTGGTCTCGTAATATGTACAATACTTTTTTGTTATAATAAATACTATCCTTAAATCAACTGAGTTTGACTTGAGGCGATACGATCTTGAGTGTGCCCCTTTAAAATCCCTTAACCGGACTTAAACGTAACTGGCGTTATGTGGTCGTACTACCCTTCGAGAAATACAGAGGTGATGTTATGTATTATGTTAAAAAGTGTCTACTTACCAATGCTTCTCTAAAGCACCATAGTACAAAGACATGGCCCTCCATGTTGTAGGCTTTGTCATGTCCACCACATCTATGCGTTCGGATTCACCTTTACTATCGAAGACGTGAGACATTTGCACTATTAACGTTACGAAGATTATGTGTTTCATCATTTTAATTGGTCTTGTTCTTTGTTTTTTTAACTTTTTGTCTGTCAGTCACAGTTTTCTTTTGTTTTACAGTAGCTTTGTTTTTACCCCTTAAGTTCCCGGAACGAGATCCACGCAAGACTTTTTAATTGTTTCGGCAATTACGACACTCAACCAGTTAAATGTGGTCAAATAAAAATCTGTACAGAACAGCTGTTTCGAACCGACTTCTTTTATTTTAGTTTAGTTCAATTTTGGGACGTAACTTCTTGAGTAATTCTATGATTTGTCATTTGTAATTTTTATTTCACATGAAATGTTCACTGTAAGATTGTTGCGTTATTTTGGAAATATAATTTATCGGAGGCAAAATAAGTTATCACATGAAATAATCACTGATTAAGTTACGAAGATGCACCACAAAACTAGATACCTATTTGTTATTCAGACATCACATTTTTTATAATTAGTTTATTTTATCTAGTTTCCACTGGAAGTCTGTATGAAAATGTTTTAGCTGCTGAAGATCACTCTTATTTGTACAGAAGATTGTTTGTTTAAGTATTTTGTAGTTTATACTTTGTTTATAATTCGAACAAAGGGTGACAGTTGCTGAATGTTTATTAAACAGGAAGTGATTTGATTCGTGGACTCTGGATTTGAATGATATCAATTGTGTTTGTATCTTTGTATCTATGTGGAATTCGTCATAAATTAAGAGGAGCGTGGCAACACTTGCTGGGGTTGGTTCGTAGATGGATGTCCATTCACTAAATACCGTGACCCCAGATCCTCGGATAGAACGTCAAGCGGTTGGATCCTGATGTCATTTGTAGATATTTGAGTTCTTACGAGTTATCAGAAGTCAGATTTTGACACCAGTCTTACCAAGTGGTATCGTGATACCGAGTTACTGGGTTGTGGTGGTCAAATAGTCGGGCTATGTCAAATATAGGCAGTTTTATAAATATTTGTGCTTCGAAAATTCGGAAAAGCGGAGTTTGTTTGATAGGGGTTTCAAATCATTTGCTGCTGCCGGTTTTTCCTGCAAACTGAATTGATAGGAATGATAGGTAAGTATTTAGAAACAACTGAATAGGTACTATGTCCTACCTATGCTAGTCATCCAAATAATTACACACGTTTTTCGCTAATTACTCATGATAACACAGCAAATATACATTCTGCGTCTAACCTAATGGAATATAATTTATGCCTATGCCTATGCCTACGTCATTGATAAAGCCATAGATTATTAACATGCTTTTAAGATACCTATTTATTTCTAGCGATAGAAACAGCCCAAGCCCCCAGCTACGAACACGGCTTAGATTAGTGTCAGCACCTAAGCTGTGTCTAAGCATACATTAATTTATAACTCTAGTTTCTAATCAAGGAAAATCCTCCTAAATTTTCTACAAAACTAAAAGCATTTTTATCATAGTCTAGTTTATCTTTATTACGGTTTATCAATAGTAAAAAAATAGTAATTCTTTTATAGTGTTTTTGTAAAGAATCATCCGATTTGGATGTGCGAATTAGACAATATTGCGTCTTATTTTTATGTATCACCAAGTAGTAAAATGGCCAAAACAAGATAAAAGTAACTTCTACATGTTTTAATAATAATAAGTATTAGCATTTTAAGACGAAGTTCTTAAGACGGTACCCTGACCAAAAAATCGGCATGCGATATGAGCGTTCCTATTGGTCTAGCGGCACTGGTGGCGCATGAATTACAGTAGTGAATACGCCCAGATTTTAGAATAAAATCTTTATAAAATCGAATTTTGGTCTTTTGAAAAAAATAATTCTACAGAAATGTTCGTTATTAAATTGTCTATCCATTAGTGTTAGTTCAAAAAATAATCAATGAACACTTTATGAGGAGATGCATAAAATCAATAAATTTTTCTCATTTTTATGTTTTTTTGGAAGTAGATTAGTGAAATATATACAACATTTAAAAAAAAACTAAATCTACCATTTTAGAATCAATATTATGTAGAAATTTAATGTATTTTTATTAATTGATATTTCTTTTTAAATAACGAGTAGATAGCTCCTAAAAACAGCACAAAAAACGGCTTGCGCGGCGTTTTGCTCGGGGTACCGCCTTAAGGATGATCTTAAGCAGAGAGGGTATTATCCACTCAATAAATTGATTAAGAAAATATGCTCTACATATGCCTGGTAATAATAACATTCGACTGAAAATAATGGAATGCTTCGGGTCTAATATGCCATTATTTTTGCATCGAGAGATTGGGAGTCATCATCGTCATCACCATCAGCCTATTAATGTTCCTATTGCTGGGACACAGGCCTCCACCCGCCATAATCCACCACGCGGGCCACGTGCGGGTTGGTGGATGTCCCATGTCTTCGAACTTTTCGTTCTAGGACATGCCGGTTTCATCACGATGTTTTCCTTCAACGTTTTAAGAGCAGTGGTGATGCAATATATAATTTACACAAAGTAAAGCTTCTGCCTGGGCTCGAACCCACGACATACAATTTGTAAGTCGCGGCCGATACCACTGGGCCACCATTGCATTGGGAGATTGGGAGTACAAAACGTTTTTTTTAAGCGTGAATTGGTCACCGTTCACAAGAAGCGGCATTTTGGTGAAGACACTTTAAAATCTGCGGGATACAAGAATCGCAGGAGCGGTCACTTTTGTGACCTAGGTTTAAGCGATTATGCGAAGGTTTGTGGTCCTCTTTCAGCAGAAGTGACGACGATGATGAACTTTTTACCTTACTGCGGTGGATCCCAAAAGGTGGGCGTGGAAGGGAAAAGTTAGACGATGGATCGGTTTTTTATATTGAATGGATTCTGATTCCCAGAAAGTTCTTTCGTTTTTTCAGAAAATACAATACCTAGACCCCCTGAAAACTGGATATCAAGCAAATGGAAAACAAAACATTTATGACATGACAATAAAAATATGGAAACTTCGATGTTGTACCTTAAATATCTTATCGAGTAAATTGTAGTAATAAATATTGCGTGCAATAAATTAACAATTGCCAATCATAAATAGTTTTATGGCGTTATTTGCGAATTAGTCACAGAGCATGGAGGCGCCACGACCGTTAATGCTAGAGACGGCATTTTAAAAACATTCCATACAAATCAAGCGTAGGTTAAGACTGGTATTATTATTATTATCGAAAAACATGGACTATTACTTAGGTCTTTGGAGAAATAAAGACAAGTCATTGTAGCGTGTGGTGAATTTTATGATGAAGACAGGGTGTTATGGGCAGAAATTTAGTTTTCTTTCATTTGTATAAACTTAAGGCGGTACCCCGAGCAAAACGTCGCGCAAGCCGTTTTTCGTGCTGTTTTTAGGAGCTATCTACTCGTTATTTAAAAAGAAATATCAATTAATAAAAATACATTAAATTTCTACATAATATTGATTCTAAAATGGTAGATATCGTTTTTTTTTAATGTTGTATATATTTCACTAATCTGCTTCCAAAAAAAACATACAATGAGAAATAATTATTGATAGCATGCATCTTCTCGTTAAGTGTTCATTAATTATTTTTTGTACTAACACTAATGGATATACAATTTAATAACGAACATTTTTGTAGTAATGTTTTTTTTCAAAAGACCAAAATTCGATTTTATAAAGATTTTATTCTAAAATCTAGGCGTATTCACTACTGTAATTCATGCGCCACCAGTGCCGCTAGACCAATAGGAATGCTCATATCTCATGCCGATTTTTTGGTCAGGGTACCGTCTTAAGAGTAGGTAATGTAGATTGAATTGTTCAAGTCTATTAATTTGAGGCTGTGGTGGAGATGGTTTGGTTTTAATTGATTATATTATTGAAATGATTATTTTTAAATGAATGAACGATGATTATAACGTATTATTATAATATTAGGTATAACTCGTATTTGATAATTGAATAGCTATTTTGAAATTGAATTTATTTTAATTATTTATGCTTTTTAATTTTGTTATTATTTTAATATTTTTATATGTGTATGTGATGTCTAAATAATGTAATTATTGACTCTCTGTACGTTTTGGGTAACACTGTAAGTGCAGAGAGTAATTGTAATAATAAATAAATAAATAAATAAATAACACCTGTAGTGGAGATAACAATGGGTACGATGTTTACCGATTGTTTTGTAAATGTGTGAACATTGTAGGCCTTCTAGATGCTTGTTAACATTTGTTAAATTGTTAATTCGTTTTATTTTCTTTTGTTTATTTAATATAATCTTTTTTTTGTTTTTCTTACGACTTATTGTCGGGCCTACTTTGTAAGATAAGATAAGATATATTTATTTGCCCAAACATGTGTATACATACAAAAAATCATTACACTTGCATGCAGGATGACAAAAAGAAACAAGGTTCAGCCATGTTTGCCATACTATGGCGTGCAAATATTATTTAAAAAAAAAATATAATAATTAATTCCTCTTATGAATTTAAAAATTAAATAATTCCAAATGTCAACAGTAAAAAGAAAACAAAAAAATATATAGTAAAATTGTCAAAAATATCAAGCAAACGTCAAATCTATGTAAAAATAATTCCAAATGTCAACAGTAAAAGAAAAATAAATAACATGGAAATATTGTAAAACCAAAACATTTTTTAAAAGAGTAACCATGCAGTTTCTTGCCGGGACTTCTCCATAGGAAACGACCACTTCTTTCTTGAGTGCCGCATATTTGCTTATTTTCTCTCCTATTGTCTTTTGCAAATTGTATGTTTTGGGGACTGCCATGTCTATTAGGTAAGTAACTTTATTAACTTTATCTTGGAGAATAATATCGGGACCATTTTTTTATTTGGGACAATCCAACCGCACTATTCCCAAACCACTGTAACTCCTTCAAGCCAGAATCAACAGTGGCGACCACCAGAAAAGCGCCGAGGCAGTGAATCTCGACGAAGTCCCGGAGAATGAATTTAACTGTCTTGGATCTCGCAATGAAATTAATCAGAAAAGAATAACGGAGAAGTTGGAAAAATACAAATTTCTACTTCCCTCAATATCTGGTCTATTGAAGTGAATGGTTCTGTCGGTTAGTATTATTAATTAAATTATTATTTAAATAATAATAATAATACCAGCCTGTAGTTGCCGTACTTCAGGTAGGTGCCCGACAGAGAGAGGCAATATCACATTGTACTGGGATCGCTCCATCATCACTGACAGGACTATTAAGGCTACTAAGCCTGATATAGTGTTGGTGGACCGAATCGAGAAGCGTGCAATGATTGTTGACATAACCGGAAACCTCGTGCAAGCCGAGAAAGATAAGCAAGTCAAGTATCTTGACTTGGCTCGCGAGATTGTCGACATTAGGGCATGAATATCGGAATCTCGGAACAAAATAACCGATATTTAAATTCCGATACTGAGTGATCCAATAACGAAATCTCGGCATCCGAAAAATAACTTTTAGCTCCTTGTGGAGCGTTGAGCGAGAAAGAGTGGTTAAGCCCGTTGACTACCGTGATTAGCAGTATTCGGATAATCTGTTTACTAATCGGGCACTTATTTACTTTAACTTCAATTAATGAAAAAATAATATGTGCCTTGATGAATTCCGTATTTACAGTCCTTAGATTGCTAAAAATGTTACCTTTATGAATACAAGTAAATACACAGTTTCATACAACAGCCGCACTGGTCGATCTTCAAGGTTAAGCAACGCTTGACGAGGTCGGTCCGTGGATGGGTGACCATTTCAACATACCGAGTTTCCTCCGTGCCAGCACGTTAAGCCGTTGGTCCCGGCTGTCATTTAAAGATCTTTGATAGTCGTTACGGGTAGTCAGAAGCCTGAGATCTGACACCAGTCTTGCCAAGGGGTATCATGTTACCCAGTTACTGGGTTGTGGAGGTCAGATAGGCAGTCGCACCATGTAAAACACTAGTACTCAGCTGAATCCGGTAAGACTGGAAGCCGACCCCAACATAATTGGGAAAAAGGCTAGGCAGATGATGACACAGTTTCATACAACCCGTTGTAACAATTATATTTTCATTGATTAATGCTTTGTTTACGGGAATTCACTGCATTTGAGAAGCACGGGATCGGCTAATGTGACGACACTTGGGGGAGGTAGGGACAGTTCAGAAGTGGACGTCTTTCGGCTGAAATGACGATGACAATGATCTTGATGATGAATGCTAAGACAGTTTTTCTTACTTTTGAGAGGGCTGTTTCGGAACGTGTAGTAAACTTTATTTCAAATTTACAATGTGTTACTGACTTGGTAACCTCAATAAATTAAAGCTTAATATTATTCAGTCTTCTGCTTGTATTGAATACAACAAATTAATCTAACTGATCGCTAACATGTTGGATAAATCAAATTCCACTACTTGACCACATTGTCTCTCATCATCATTTCAGTCAAAAGCCGTCCACTGCTGCCCAGAAGGCGTCGCCACATAGAACGATACTTATACTGGCATTATAAATCTTTATTACTCACTACACTTATTGGTACTACTTTTAGATTGATCGATAAACATTTACTTTCTGCTTTTTTTTAATTATCCTTGTTCAGAAAGACATGACTTATATTCTTTCTTGGGCACAAATGTTTCAGTTCAAGTAAATAAGCGACCGATTACCCAGTCCTTGCTGATTAGAGAGACACAATAGAAAATCCTAATATGTCGCCTCATACATACCGAATTTCAGCTGTTAACACAAAATAAAAGTGTGTTATTTAACAAAAGTGCGCAATTCCGATTTTAATATCGGAATTCCGATATTGAGATCTAATACCAGTAATCAATATCGGTATTGAAGAACTTCTGATATTATATACCCTAGTCGACATGTGGGATTTGGATTCAGCGATCATTGTACCGATAGTCGTGTCAGCCAATGACTTAATAGCCACGAGCCTCGACCTTAGGAGGCTCTCGTTAGGCGGCTGGATCAAGGCCTTGATTCAGAAAGCTACTTCTGGACACGGCTCGTATTGTTCGGCGGTTCCTCTCTCTGGAGCCCTGACCACCAGTAGCTTGGACCATGTTCCCGATACACCGGTATCTCTACTTATCGTTAATCGGGTCTCCTTTTTTATATGTCTAAAAGAGCAATAATGAAATATAATAACAAAGATGAATAAACGATACCAGCCTGTAACTGTACCACAGCAGGGCAAATACTCTTCTTATACAGAGAAGGCACGAGCATTGATCTCCACGCTTTGCTCAAGACGGGTTGCGATTCAAGTCACCATTGAGTAAATGACATTGATGTGACAATTTCGATTATGGCTATGGTAGCCAAAGTATATGCTCAGCGCACATGCACGAATATAAAGTATTCTACTACAATTATAAATGCAAAAGTTTGTGTGGTGGATGGATGGACGTTCATTACTCTTTCGCGCAAAAACGATTGAACGGATTTTGACGGAACTTAACATTAATATAGCTAGTAGGTACATAAGAATAACACAATATGTATGATTCCTGAATTCATCCATGAACCTACTAATTCACGAGAGATTAGTCGCGGACGGCAGTTTGTAAGTAATATGGTATCTCTAGTCGCTGCCAGTGCATCGGTTCCGTGTTCTGTGGTATTTAAGAACGTGGTGGTCTATCGGATTAGGTAGATAGATATTCAATTTTGTTTTAGTTGTAAATGTGTATTAAAATGGTAGCTGCGAGGATTTAGACAGTGACAATAAATTTTGATAGAAGGAATAAAAACATTCAGGTGCAAAGATCGATACTTAAACTACAAATTTATTGTACCTAGGTACAATCGAACAAGACAAAGAAGAGTCAAGAATATGAAGACAGGATGAGGTCAATTCAAAGTCAAAATCATTTATTTCTACCATTTAAAGGTACTTTTGAATTATGAAGCAAAATATGAAGCTAGTTGCACATTCGCAAGCGTCGGTAGACGCTTTGGAGAAGAGCGTGCAAATTCCACGGACACTCTTTTCAATCAGTAAAACTTGATTACAAAGTATTTGGTTACAACATACAGGTAATCCATATAAATTCAAAAGTAACTCTGTCTGTCTGTTACCTTTTCACGCATCCTGAGGAAGGACCATAGACTACTAAATGGAAGAAGAAAATATGTTAGTAGGTAGTTAGGGTAAGGTAGTTAGGATAGGTACGTAGGGTAGGGTAGGTAGGTAGGTAGGGTAGGTCCCAGTCGACGGGAGCGAAGCCGCGGGGGACAGCTATTTATACTATAATACTCAGCCTAAACCTAACCCTGCCCGAAGACAAAGAGATGGTTATCCTAGAGTACTGCAAAGAATAACGTGACGCAACGAATGTTGCGTTATTATTATTATATTCTTTATTGTACACCAAAAAATATATATACTGGACAAAAAACATAAAAGCAAGTGTACAATGGGCGGTCTTATCGCACAGGGCAATCTCTTACAGACAACCTTTGGATGGACTGTACGAGAGGAGAGGAATTTAGGGTTGTCAGTGTACAATATAGTGTATATCTTAAATAATAATACTTAGACATAATAACATAAAATACATACATACAATAATAAATAATATACTAATAAATAACAAAAATATCACAGAGAAAGGAGAAGACTAATTATAATGAAAGGAAATGCACCTTCACCTTTTTTTTGAATGTTGGTAAGGATTGAGCACGCCTCACTTCAATAGGTAATGCATTCCACAAACGCGCTGCTTGAACTGTAAAAGATTTGTCGAAGAAGGATGTGGAATGCAGGCGAATTTTCAAAATGGCTTCAAAAATCCTTCACTTCAGCAATTAGGGTAATTAAATTGGTGGTTTGAAATAAACTAAAAAATAGGGAAAAAGTTACGACAAAAACATGACTAAGCAATTTTTTTACTGATTAAGGTTCTTTTTTTTCAAGTATTTTGCAAAAAGGCAATAAATTACGCAATCTTAAATCGTGATTTAGCAGATATTTATATTAAAACAAATATTATTTAATCCAGTAATTAGATAAAATTAAATTAATCAGTCATATTAAGTAATTAGGTTAATCATGCTTCTACGTCATTGTGAACATTTTTATTTTTTGTAATAATAAAAGATATCGTGACGCAATACGGATGTAGGTACCAGAGGCCTTAGTGCGAGTTTTTACTCACGGTCAATCGCGTTAACGTAAACGTCAATTTGTATGGAAACTGGATAAGCGCCGTCTGGGGACGGTAAGGAGAAACCTCTTTTTTTGTATACATTTTGACATAAGATATCGTTTACGTAACACGAGTGAGCGTGAGTCACGCGTGAGTAAAAACTCGCACTAAGGCCACAGTACGCAGTTTATGACGTTCACTGCTGGGACATAGGATATCTTCTCAGTTGTGGTTTTGGTTAATGTCATATGTTTTCATATTTTTGGACATTGATAGCAGATATTCCTTACGGCCTTAGGGAACTTTACGTAACAGATTTTGGTCCAGCCAAAGTCTTGGAAATGTGAGGTATGCCAACATTGAGATGGTCCCCTATTAGCTCACTCAAGCGTACAAGGGTATAATATTCACAACGGATCTTTGTATCTCTGAATTCGCTGCAAGGGCCTGCGCAGTAGCTAATTTTGTGTCAATATTGAAAGTGAAGATAGCATTGTATAACTGTCTCTTTCACTCGCTTACGTTTGCGTCAACATCCTATCTCGCTTACTCTATGCAGTTAAAGTGTTTCTTGCGCAATAGTTGACAGAGCCAACTTCAGAGACACAAAGATACGCTGTGAATATTATATCCAAATACCCAAAAAAAATACTCATGCGTTCGGCCCGCGCGACTGTTTATATCTCTAACCGCGTGGCCCAAAGTTGCCGCTTTACTAATATGTAAGTAGTAATTATGTTTTAGGTATTGAGCATTTTCTACTTAGTCTACATTTTTATTAATATAATTAAATATCTTTATCATCCTCAAAATATTTTGGTTTTAATGAATCATACATAATTATCTCTATCTTAAAGATTTAGTAAAATATCGATAAGTAATGCAGATATTTTATGTTTATTTTAGCGATCATTACTCATGCCTCCACCCATTTAAAAAAATATATGTTTATCATTCTAACGGCTAACGGTTTATTCCCTGTCTAGTTTTAAACACAAAATACGTTTCCTTATAGCTAAAACTGATTGCATGCCTTAGTTAAGGTAGTTAGTATAAGGATCATTACATTAAAACTTAACATCTGTAACTTGACAGTGCGCCACAGGCATGGTTGGGGATGGGTGTGGTGGTCCTCTTCTTCAAAAAGGGTGACAATGCCCGGCTGAAGAACTATAGGCCCATCTCACTTCTTAGCCATGTCTACAAGTTGTTTTCAAGAGTCATCACGAATCGTCTCGCGCGCAGGTTTGACGATTTCCAGCCTCCCGAACAAGCCGGATTCCGAAAAGGCTTTAGCACCGTAGACCACATACATACGCTGCGGCAGGTTATACAGAAGACCGAAGAGTATAACTTGCCTCTCTGTTTAGCGTTTGTGGACTACGAGAAAGCCTTCGATTCGATCGAGACTTGGGCTGTACTGCAGTCTCTCCAACGGTGCCAGATCGACTACCGGTACATTGAGGTGTTTGTACAGAAACGCCACCATGTCAGTCCGTCTTCAGGATCAGACCTCGAAACCAATATTTCTCCAGCTTGGCGTGAGACAGGGAGATGTCATTTCTCCGAAACTGTTCACTGCTGCGCTGGAGGATGTATTCAAGGTTCTGGACTGGAGGGGCCTAGGCATCAATGTTAATGGCGAGTACATCACTCACCTTCGGTTTGCCGACGACATAGTGGTCATGGCTGAGACCATGGAGAGCCTCAATACAATGCTCGATGACCTCAGTAGAGCTTCCGAAAGAGTGGGTCTGAAAATGAACATGGACAAAACCAAGGTAATGTTGAATGCCCATGTTACACCCACTCCTATCAAGGTTGGAGACTCTACACTCGAAGTTGTGGACGACTATGTCTACCTGGGACAAACGATCCAGTTGGTTAGGGCCAACTTCGAGAGAGAGATCAACCGTCGAATCCGACTCGGCTGGGCAGCGTTCGGGAAGTTGCACGGTGTCTTCTCGTCCAACTTACCACAGTGTCTCAAGACAAAAGTCTATGACCAGTGTGTGTTGCCAGTGATCACATATGGCTCTGAGACGTGGTCGCTTACAATGGGCCTCATCAGAAAGCTTACAGTCACTCAAAGGGCAATGGAGAGGGCTATGCTCGGCGTTTCCTTGCGTGATCGAATCAGAAATGTAGAGATCCGTAAGAGAACCAATGTTAACGACATAGCTCTAAGAATTGCCAAACTTAAGTGGCAGTGGGCAGGGCACATTGCTTGCAGAACGGATGGCCGATGGGGCAGAAAGGTTCTGGAGTGGCGACCGCGAACCGGAAGACGTTGCGTTGGAAGGCCTGCCACCAGGTGGACCGATGACCTGGTGAAGGTTGCGGGGATCCGCTGGTTGCGAGACGCACGGGACCGGTCAATGTGGCGACGCTTGGGGGAGCCTATGTCCAGTAGTGGACGTCTTTCGGCTGATATGATGATCTGTAACTTGTACCTACTTTTTTTTTTTTTAGCGGAAAAAAGACACGCCTGCAGCATTAAACCTGACCAGATTGGCATCGCTCCATTCGGAGACTGCCTGCAAGGACAGGTTCAAGCACTCCACCATGGCCTCCCGGAGAGACCGGATATGAGGCCCGGTAGCACGTTGGACAAGTATCTCTCAGCAACATTGCTGTCGTCTGCATACCCAAAGGTTTTAGCAGATCGTTAATGTAAAATTCTGTGCAAATAAAGAACTATTCTGTTCTATTCTATTCTTAAATGGGATGATTCCGTAACTACAAGTTTGTGTCCGATGGATACCTACCTATATTCTTTTGTGCTCGTCAAATATATATTTTTTTGGCCTTTCTCATTTTATTTCTCTAATTACCCTTGGTTGACTGGTAGAGAATACCTTATGCACAAGACTCCCCATGTACCTTAATTTTGAATGAAGTTTAAATAAATAAATTAACTATCACCTATTTAATTCCTTCAGCGGGCATTACGGATGGTTTTCAAAAATCTCTCCTTGGTTCTCACTTTCTTTATGTGATAACATACTTCTAGACCAATAGTTTAGGCAATATTTCGTCTAATTCAATAATATATGTAAGTAGCTAAGTACATATGTAAGTAGATAGCCTAGCCTAGGAGTGACTAGTTTTTACCTACTAGTTTAAAGGCATTTAGTAAAAACTGGTTATTAACTAGGGAAAACGCGTTCTATCAAAAACAGGTTTTAACTAAAACATATACACTTTTTTATAGTCTTGCCCTTTGGAGGTTCATGGTATTTTAGATTTATCTCTGCGGTGCGTTATAGAAGAATTGAAGCAACGAAAACAGCACAATATATATTATAGTCTATATTGCTCTCTGCCATATTAAGTAAGTACATGTAATTATTTCAATCAAATATTCACAAATCGCACGCTTACTGCTTACGAAACCAACACACCGTTCGTGACTGTTTGTGACTGTAGTGTATCGAGTGTTGGCTGAACTCGAGGCGCGTAGGTATGACTCGCGTATCGACCGTTTGTATGAAGATCGAATACTGTTAGATATCATTACCGTGGTTTAGGTTGCACAATGTCTGTCAGTACCGCAAGGGTTTACCAAAATTGGGAGGTAATGCGAATTAGTTAGGTACCATAGCACTGCATAGGTAGGACACTCCTCTTGTGTACTTGTTCTTCATGTCTCTGGCAAGAGAAGATTTAAAACTATGGTGGCCTCAAATTTTACCACTTCTACGGTATCTTTGGTAGCAGGGCAGAGATGGAGCATAGCTTACGACACAGCTCTGCATCCACACCCGGCTGCTGTGTCGAATGTGTGCTGCACAGTGCACAAAGGTGTTCTACTCCTCTCCTTTATGATAGAAGATAGCAGGTGCCTCCCTGGTTTACAAGCTTCATTCCGTGGCTTTCGTTCTGTGGCTTAACTTACAGCAAGAGCAGTGTAGTTTTAATTCAAGTAATCAATAAGCAAATAGTTAGATCAGCACTTCCAGAGATTACCCCTCACAAACAAATAAACGTTGTGTCCTCTTTATAATATTGGTTTAGATAATTACTAGCTGGTAAGGTTTATCTAGAAAAACATAAAAGAAAATCAATTGACTTCAATTTCAGCTTGTATTTTATTAAAAATCTAAGTAGATGGTTCCTTTTTATAGTAAACCCATAAACTGAATTGAGCTTATTTATTAGCATACAGATAAACCTCAATATTTATATTGGCATTCAACAAAACGATAATGTTTTTTTTTACAATTATGGTACGTAGTATAATAATTTAATTTTAATATGCGACTCTCAATAAACATAAAATAAAATCTAGATTTTAATGATTTAATTTATATCTGAAAACTCGGCATGGATAGTGGGTTCGAACCTAGGCAGGTACTTTACTTTGTGAAGGAAAACGTCTCAGGAAACTAGCACTTCAGCCGAAAATTCGAAGACTCATCAACCTCGCACTGGGCCCACGTAGAAGATTATATTGGGTCTAAGGGTCCAACAATTCGAAGATATGTGACGTCTTCTAACTCATAGGATATCTGAGAGCTGGATTACAACTAGCTCTTTCTCACATTGTAGATTTATTTCCCAACAGTAGAATAGATTATGGTTATCGGCTGATTATGGTTATGTGCAAAACTGTGTATGAACAAAAATCAATATGACTGTGGTAAGGCTCTACCCTGATATTAAATGCATGTTTTGCGTTCTCAACTGCTGATTCATAGATATATATTACATTATTACCTAATCAAATAGATGTATAGTTTCACAAAAATATGATAATACGGGAGTTTTCATTTAGTCGTATTTTATCATGATCATGATCAAGGATAATTATCGTTTTAAATGAGTCATTTTCATTTTGTAACTTGCAAAAATTACAACACTAATAAAACTGATAAAAGTGACTTTTATCTTGTTTTTGCAAATTAGAGTTTTAAAGAAATTAATCACCTGTCTAAAATTAGTAGTAGGCCAGAATTTAATTAGTCGTGCACACAAGATGATAAGTAAGTCAAAGAACACTATCTTTCTTCTATCCCGTGATCTTATATTTTATAGGTATTTATTTATTTTATTGTCGTTTTTTTTTAAAAATATTATAATCTTTAGGGGCTTATTGTATTTTTTATACTATGTTTATATTAGTTAACTTGTCAGTGTGTGAAGGGATGAACTGTGGTCGACGCTATCCGGGTACGGTGTGGACTGGCGCTTGGTACAGACACTGAAATCTCTATATAGGGATTCCAGTGTTAAGATTAATGGGGCGTAAACGGACTGGTTTTCCATCTCAAGGGGTGTTAGATAGGGCTGTGTAGCGTCACCGTGGCTGTTCAACTTGTACATGGATAGTTGTCTGATAGGTTTGAAAGAGCATGAGTGCAGATTGAGGATGAATGAGTTGCCTGTCAAATGCCTTCTCTATGCAGATGATCAAGTTCTACTTGCATCGTCAGCAGAACAGTTGCAAGACATTGTGACTGTGGTGAATGAAACTTTTAAGTTAAAAGGGATGAGTATAAATGTGAACAAGACTAAGGTAATGGTGTTTGAAAGAGAAGACGATGTATCGGAGTGTGAAGTGAAAATAAATGATAAGAGTGTGGAGCAAGTGAACGAGTTTGTATATCTGGGAAGTATGTTTACAAGGGATGGAAAGATTGAAGAGGATGTGGAAAGGAGAGTGAATACAGGGAATAAAGTGAATGGCGCTATACATGCAGTTGTGACCAGCAAGTCGATGTCTCCGGAAGCTCGACTCGCCGTTCACAACAGCGTGCTGGTGCCTACACTTATGTATGGAAGTGAAGGTTGGGTATGGCAAAAAAGACATGAAAGTAGGATTAATGCAGTAGAAATGCGCTCCTTGCGAAGTATGTGTGGCGTAACTTTAAATGATAGATTAAGGAATGAGGTAATAAGACAACGTTGTGTTTTAAAAGAAGTTGAAGTGACTAAAATTGAAAAGAGTATGTTAAGATTATTTGGCCATGTTGAGAGGATTAATGACGAAAGGTATTTACAAGGCAGACGCGAATGGAAACGCCGGGTGGGGACGCCCTAGAAAGACATACATAGACCTTATAGGTGATGTTCTTCAGAAAGGCCAAGTGCGCTGTACTAATAACCGGCGTGTGTGTATGACTAGATTTATAAATGTGTGTGAAGCAAAAGAAGTATGAAAGGATCGCGTGATATCAAAGGATAAAGACGATCCTGCCCCGACCTAAAACCATATCTACAAATAATGTTAGCGAAGGAGTAATAATTCAATTGTTGATTCCTTGGTAAATTTATGATGACCCTTTACTGTTTCCTTTTTCTGAATAGAAGGTTATAAAAGAATTGAATTATATAAGAAGCTGGCAGGTAGGCACTAGATCTCCGTAATAAAATAATTTACCTAAATCTCCTAGTCGTGTTTGGGCTTATTGGGATCGAGATTAGATGTACTCTGGCTATAAATGATTTTCATGGTAATATGAGGTACCAACACTAAAAAGAGAAAAAGTAAAACATTTTAACAAAAAAATTACACCGACTGGGGGAAAACAAAGTTACATATTTTTCTAAAAACCATATATCACGGCAATTTTACGCGATGATTTCAATTATTTATTTACTTATTTCACCCGACGAAAAAATCAATAAAATGAATCGATGATTTTTCGAATAAATAATTGAAATCATCGCATTAAATTCTCGTGATATATTGTTTTTCAATTATGAAACGCGAAAGTTTTAAAGTTACGAGTAATACGTATTTTTCGTTTGTAGTTTTTTGCTTTAGAAGTCGGTTTAATTTTTTGTCATAAAGTTTTTTTGTTCAGTTCAAGTTTTATTGTTTGTAATTTATAAACAAAAAGACACACTATTGTCAAAACATTTCTGATTTTAAAGCATTTAATATAACGTAATAAATGATTCATATGAAATGATCGATTCGCCATTGAACTTAGCCGATTGGCGCTAATCTCTGAAACAATAAACTTAGATAGACGTTTAGTACGTCGTGTAGCTGATACTATATTCATGATAATATTTTTTATAGTAGGATTAAACAAATAGATAGGGCAAAAAAATGCTTTCATGGTGATCTGGCAGAAGGAAAACAAAGGATAGAATAGACCAAAGTGTGTGGGTGTGTGTTTATATGTTTGTTAAGGCGGATACAGACATTGCGAGGCATGCGCCGCGCACGCCTCGCAACTGAAGCCTTTTGCTTTGAATTGATTTGTCGTAGCACATGCCTCTCCACGAATATAAACGTCCACACATTGCGAAGCATGCGATGATCGCCGTGCGCTTCGCACGCCTCGCAATGTCTGTATCCGCCTTTACTTATTCACGCTCCGCTCAAATGGCTGGACGGATCTAGATGAAATTTGGCACAGATATTGTTAGAAGCATCGCTCACCCTGAGCTAGGTAAATCCATCCTTTATGTGGTGAAAGATTAAGTGGACTGTAGTTTGTATTTAGGTTGGTAAATTGATACAATTTATTAATATTTTACTATAACTTACATGAAAACGTCCTGGTCCAAAGAGATAGGATATACCTAGAAAAGAGACATATGTCAGATCCTTACACAGATAATATAAAGAAACAGATTAAACAAGAAATTTAATAATTTGTGATTCTATCAACAGATATAGATTATAGCTACTTTATAAAGTATCCTATGTGCTATTCCAGGGATATATCCCGGGAATATGTTCCCGTGGGAGTATTTTTGACATTCAAGAGGGTGAAGCCGCTGGTTGAAGAAAGAAAGAAAGAAAAATATTTATTTGTGACCCGCACAGGAGACACGAGAAAATAAGCATACACTTAAACCATAATAAAATAAAAAACCCTGTGCGAGACCAAAAAGGAAAACTTAATTCTATAGGTACAATGGCGGTAGGGAAATAGATAAAGGTAAATATTTGAACTGAAATGGATTTGGGCAGGACACCTGGCAAGGCGCGGTGATGATAGGTGGGGTAAAGTGGTGACCGAATGGCGTCCACGGACTGGAAGATGAAGTATTGGTCGTCCAGCGGCGAGATGGGCAGATGACATTGTTGCCATTGCTGGTAGAACCTGGATGAGGTTGGCACGGGAACGTGGTGATTGGTACGAGAAGAGAGCGGCCTATGCTCAGCAGTGGGCGAAGTCGGGCTGTGGATGATGATGATGAAACATATTTGAAGGAAGTTACATTTATTTCATAAACACATACATACTTAGTAGATTTATTACTGCTGGTTATTCACGACCCGCATGCTTTGCAATGAGTTAAGGAAATATTTTCAGATTCATACCTTTATTACTTTATTCATATTATTCCACTTGTTTATTTTCTAAAACAAAGAAAAACGGTTTTCTTTGTGTATTCTAACTACATAGTTTTAGTAAATGGGACGGTATGTCTTCTTTGGCATACCGACGGTCTATTTGCATTAGTTTGTGTTAAAGACCAGGTCTGGCTGCCATAGGTTAGTCTTCTTTAGGGCGTGTAAAGAAATATATCTACTGAAACTATTATAATAGCCTCATTCGGGGTCATACACAAACATAATAATTGGAGTACATTGTTACGAATACACTGTTTTGCGGTTCATTTTTTTAAAAACTAGAGGGCTGGTATAACTGTTGTCCAGCCAGCCGTCCTGAGTTGAGGATGAAACATTTTTAGACGATTAATAAAGAGATTAACTGGTTGTGTGCCGTAAATACCGAAAAAAAAATCTCTTGTATCTCGCGTGGATCCTCGTTTTAATTCACCGTTAATGCTGAAGAACTACTTTTGATATCAACTGGATCCATTCTACTCGACTTGGGATCTATGGGTTTTCTTCTCTTGACCAGTTCTTTTTTTAAATATTTATTTTATTTGTATAAAAAAAAAATTGCCGCTATTTTTAACAAACTCTCTAAAACTTTACTAACAAAAATTCATTTGGCTGCGTTATCTTATTCAAACATGACATAAATGATTTATCCTTTAACTGCTTAATGAACCCTTCACATCTTGGTTTTACTATATCGGCCCTTCAGCACACAGACTAGTTTAAACAATCACGTGATACCTTATGGTAGTCACTCGAAGACCTCTTTTAATTTTAATGTCGATTGGTCTGGGTCCATGACCGGCATCCTTGGCCGTGTCCACTATCTGTCAAGCAACTAGCTGTATAGCCTCGCTTTGTATTGCCAGTCCACGAGTTAAAGCACCAAGAAATCTATCCGTCGAGGGTAGATGACTAACTTTTTCTAACGTTTTAATTTCGTTGTTAGCATTATATATTTTTTTGATTCCACTTGCTAGATAATATGATTATTCTAAGTAACACTATTAAAATATTGAAAGGAATTTAACCACTTTAACAGCCCCCTTTTTTGGTTAATTTGGCCTAATTATGAAAAAAAAGTAAAGAAAAAAACAATCAGAACACGAATTAATAATAATAACACTCATACTATTTCCTAAACAAAAAATTTCACGGCGGTCTAATCTACAGATAATAAACTGATGACGGAGCGATAAGGCGCTTACAAAAGACGCTGCAAACAGTTAAATATTGTCAGTAGATCACTAACGTGCAAAAATGGTGCTTAAATTTACACTTTTCGTCGCGTTAGCGGCTTCCGCTATAACAGCTAGAAAGGCTCCCAATGCCGATCATGTTCAAAGCCTCTTTGGGGCTCAACCGGCATTGCGGATGTCAACCGACATTGAGGAGGATTCGCAATTAGATGCGGTAAGTTTATAAATAATCGGAGAACAGCGAACCGATGGCACACGTGAAATATTTTTTTTGTGTCGAAAATTTATTAATTTTGGGCAGGATTTGTTAAAATAAATATATATTCATTACTTAAAATCATATTAATTAATTGTGTTTGAAGTCTTTATAACAAAAAGTTACAAAAAAAACCTAAAAAAATCTATTTATCGAGTCATAAATGAATGGCGAAAAATATAATCCCAAAATATGTCATTTTTATTTCAAAGTATTTTTTCCATTGTCCATATATCTTATTCAGTACAACTTAGTAGATACTGTTTTCATTACCTTATCTTAAAAATATGAGACAACTTTGAAGATGATGTTGGGCATAACCCACAGATTTTTCTGATTAGTTAGGCTAATAAGTTCTTAGTGACGTTGAATCAAGCAAAAAGCAAATAAATATGTCCCAATATATTTATTTTTAAGCAATCAAGTGACAGTGTTTATTTAAAACAAAAGATGAATAGGTACCTTAGTAAAGAAAACTTTGAAAGTCAAGTGTGTTGCTTTTGAAGCTCTATTGAAAATCGATTTGAATAAATTTTGTGAGTCCTTATTAAATTTAAATTGAATTGTCCTTGTTAAATTAAATTTAACGAAAACGAAAATCAATAATCGTTATCAAAAAATCAGAAATTTATAATCCGGAAAAACCACCGTACGTTTTGTTCACTAGTGGATTTTTCGTTTTTCCTACACGGTGACAAAAATTGCACAATATTTGACAATTTCTTTATCGCTAAACATGGGAGCCGTAAATAGCATATTGGCAAAATACCTTGCCGACTACGGCAAAATTTACAATAATTGAGTAAAACTAATTGTTTATCTGAACATTTGGCTCTGACAAAAAACCGGCCAACAAGAAAAGCCTAAAACACCCTTTTCTTTACAGCCCGGCCTCATAGCCAAGTACGGGTACCCCATCGAAGTCCACACCGTCGAGACCTCCGATGGCTACATCCTGGAGGCCCACAGGATCCCTCACGGCAGGGACCAGAACAATGACCCCACCGTCAAGAGACCAGTCGTTTTCGTGATGCACGGTCTCTTGTCTTCTTCCGCTGACTTCCTCGTTTTGGGCCCTGGCAATGCTCTAGGTGAGTTTGATGGAGAAGTGTTTGTTCAAGCTTATATATATTTTAATTTATATAATGACTCTAGCAACTTCACCATCTTTATCATCGTCCATTGCTTCACCGAGTGCTTGGGTTGCAGGTGAGTATTCATGCTCCTATTTGCACCTTGGTTTAATCCGCTATAGCAAGATATTGTCCGCCTATCTTACAGCTGCATTCATATAATTAGACTACAATAGCTATAAAGGTATAGGTCGATTCAAAATCATGCCCTATTTTCGCTGCTGAATATACTACTGCGCAGCGACTCGTCTCGTTTTCCGAGCGGCAATTAAGTTCTTATATTTTATCCAGTCGCAATTCGAAATATTCAATTTAGTTTTATCAGCGATTAAAAATTAAAAAGTATGATATCATCCAATTGACAAATTATCAAAATGGGACGCTCCAATTAATAATTTTTATTTTAATTAAAGGAAAGTAGTGCGTCATTTTGGAAGTCCCGAGGAAATTATTTTATCATATTAATAAGTCGTTCAACGTATAATACTAATTAATACAACATGTATCATTTTGATGCCTATCTCGATCAGATCGATATATCGTCAGCAGCTTAAGTTTAAAATTGATTGTATTTTATTAATTAGCTTTTTCTTCAATAACTAGGTTTCCAACAGATTCACTCTGTGGCCTATCCTTAGAAATCGTGTTTTTTTTTTGTGGCAAAAAGAATATTGAGCATTTTTTTACTTCTTCAAATTATTTTTTGCAAACACGAGCTGTGAAAAAAAATTGTAATAGGAGCAGCACACCCAGAGATTAACAAACAACCTTTTCGATATATTTCTACAACTTACTATTTTTAAGTTCTTGCTGTAATAAAAGTAATAGTTAATCCTCGTGTCTTCCAAACTAACACGCACCTAATTTACTAGAGTTTTCTAGAGAGTGCATTCATAATTTTTAAAGCATTTTCGAATCAATTGTATATTTTGTAGACTGTAAGGACTTCATATAAAAATCTCTCTGAAGTGTTTAGCAATCGACTAGCGATTTCCAAATTTTAATTTTAGAAAATTTTAATCAAGAATCTGCTAAGCAGCTCCTAAGTAGGATTTTTATAAGAGCAGAGATTTTTATAAGAGCTGTGCCAGTATTGTAGGTAGAATAAAACCATAATGTAGACATTAATGTAAATAACCCTGAAATGAAAACAAAATATGATAAGTTAGGCAGTGCATTGCTCTTTGCTTTTGAGTTTAAACGAACAAAACAACTTACCATTTAGGTTTGTTTAATTGACAGTCTTATTTCAGAAATGTCATTTTAACACAATTAAAACGATGTTTTCAATAATAATAATCCTCCTGACCGAATTTACGTCACAATCTCAAAGGAGATTAGCCAAGTACGCGAGATATTATAATTCACAACTGTGTGCGC
This sequence comes from Orthosia gothica, assembly GCA_949775005.1. Lineage (NCBI taxonomy): Eukaryota > Metazoa > Arthropoda > Insecta > Lepidoptera > Noctuidae > Orthosia > Orthosia gothica. Next base: position 20,562,506 of record OX459034.1, read on the forward strand.
AAACACAGGTGCATTCTCTGTTTCTTTACTCTCATAGTCCTAAGTTTTGGCAATCCGACACGACCAGGGTGAGATCAGGCGAGGGACCAACGGTTTTACGTGTTTTTTGAGGCATAGGAGTGACACACTACAAACTTTCAAACTCCGATCTGCTACTGAGATATCTCTACTTCTTCAGTCCGTTCCCTTTTACTGAGGATCGTATTAACTGGACCCCTCAATCTGCCTCCATCGACGCAGCTCCAAAGTTGGACATCACTACCTGCTGGCATTTGCTTGAGGACGTAGCTTCACTTGGACAGACCATCGTGTTGGCGACGGCCTCGTGCTCTCTTGCCTTCGGTATTGCCAACAAATTTAGAAATACCAAATGAAAAACCCAAATCACTTTGAAACCAGAGGTTTTAGACAAGTTAAATGCAACTAAAGCGTCGCGATTGCGTTTGTTAAAATCTCAAAAATATATAGGAATTACAAGCGATATCGAAAAAGCACGTGAACCCTTACACATTTCAACCGATTAAAAATTGTCATCGTTGACCGAATGACTCTGTCTAGAACTTCAGGACGCTCAACAATCGTAGTTCACGGCCACGAAACCGGTGACGCGAGCGTTTATATTATGTTTTTTTTTTTTTTTGTACTATAACATATATACAACAGAGGCGACTACAAGAAAAGCGCCGAGGCAATGAAGCTCGACGAAGTCCCGCAGAATGAATTTAACTGTCTTGGATCCCGCAACGAAATTAATCAGAAAATAATAACGAAGGAGTAGGTAAAAAAAAAACATAATATTCACTTCCCTCCAAATCAAGCAGGAGACAGAACAAACAAGGCACAAAGGGTCATTTAGCACCACGGATAAAAAATATCATTAATATGAATGGGTCCTAACATTGTGATATTTGATTCCAATAATAAGTATGACAAAAACACTTGAACGCACGGAAATTTATTCTAGTATTTATGGTCTAGAGTTCTGTACTAATTATAATTAAAAATGGTAGCACATGACTCATGCAATCCGTAGAGATATCATTCTAAACAAATCAGACGTACCCAAATAAACATGCCCCGGACACGAGTAACGTCTACCTTAATCAATATAAAATTATCAATCTAATAAGTAATAGTATCAACTAATTATCAGACTAATACTACTATCATCCACTTTACGTGTTGATCATTATCTTGATCGGTCAATCAATCAACGCATTGGCAAGCTCAATCTGGTAAAGACCAATCTCTAATCCTTTTTGATTGTTTAAGAACCTAACTAGTTTCTTAAAGAAATTATCCTTATAGATAAATAATATTCTTACATCAAAATAATTTATTTCAACTAAACCTTTTACAGTCACTTTTAAATTGCCAAACATAAAAAAATTAAGCAAGTTGGATATTCGGAAAAGTCACCGTGGAGCCTCTGTGGAGAAGAACGTGCCAGAAACTCCACGGATACTCTTTTACATCTATAAATTTTAATTAGAAATACTTGGTTACATCATTATTGATGGAAAATTACATACCAGGCCCCTCAGAAAGTATTGCGAAAAAAAGTTTTTATATATGGGAGACTGGCCAGTTATAATGTTTTTCGAAAATATGATTTTTTATAAGTAAAAATAAGTAAGTTCCAATTTCAAAATTTCCCTCCACATTTTTTGCGAGTTAATTCAAAGTATTGTGTCTCACTGAAATATGGATCTGCGCCGGGAACATTTTAGAGCTATGATTTTATACGATTTCAAGTGTCGCCTGAAACCGGATGAATCGTACGATAGACTTCAAATGGCATTCATGGATGAAGGCCCTTCCAAGGCAACCGTGTATCGTTGGTATAACGAATTCAAGCGCGGTCGACCAACTTTGGGGGATGACGAAAGAAGCGGTCGCCCTTTGACGGCTGTTACCGAAGAAAACGTGCTAGCAGTGAAAAATTTAATCCAAGACAATAGGCGAATTACATATCAGGAGATTCAACACATATTGAAGATTGGATCGGGAAGCGTTCACGAGATTCTACACAGCCATCTTCGCGTGAGGAGGATAGTATCACGCTGGGTGCCGCACAACCTCACCGATGCTCAGAAGCAGGCCCGGGTGGAATGGTGCCGTGATATGCTTAACAAATTTGAAGCAGGCTCGTCTCGGCGTGTTTACGACATCGTTACAGGTGATGAGTCCTGGATTTATCAATACGACCCAGAAACCAAGCGCCAGTCGACTGTTTGGGTGTTTCAAAATGAGCCAACGCCTACCAAAGTGAAGCGATCTAGAAGCGGGGGTAAGATTTTGATCGCTAGCTTTTTTAATTTGACTGGCCACTTGGTATCAATTCCCTTACGGGATCAAAGAAGCATTAATGCCGAATGGTATACTACCAAATGTTTGCCAGAAGTTTTCTCTGTTATAAGCAACAAGCGACCAAACACAGGGCTCCGCGGGCTACTGCTCCACCACGACAATGCACCTGCGCACACCGCACTCAAAACGAGGGACTTCCTGGACAGCACGCCAGTCAAACTCCTGGGTCACCCTCCTTACAGCCCTGATCTAGCACCGTGTGACTTCTTTTTATTCCCAAAAATAAAAAATCAGCTCAAAGGGATACAATTTTCGTCGCCGGAAGATGCGCTGGCTGCGTTCGAGCAGGCTGTAAACGAGGTGTCTGCGGCGGACTGGAAAAAGTGTTTTGAAAACTAGTTTAGGCGCATGAATCTTTGTATAGAGGCTGGTGGAAAGTACTTTGAAAAAATTTAATAAAAATATATGTACGTATAGAACAATTTTTTTTAGTTTCGCAAAACTTTCTGAGTGTCCCACGTATATGTGAGAACGATGTTAAAACACGTGCATGTAAAAGCGTCTAGAGTAAAACAAACAACCCCAAAATACAATAATTAATTAAAACCAGGCCAAGGCAGCCAAGTTATGATCAATCCCAACTGGTGGCGCCCGTTCACAAACATGACGCATGGATTGGTACCACTCAGCTCAGCTGACCATCATGCTGGGAACCGAATGAGCCAACACATGCGCCACCACCAGAGAGACATTTGAGAGAACATGACACACTCTTAAATGCCAGGACACATTCAAGTACACTTAACAATCCAAAAGGATATGCTGATGCAATTGTTGAAGCATTGGTTTGAATTTCGAGTACATGCGCTTGGTCTTATCCCAATTTATTTGGTTCGACGTAACATATGTTTTCTTCTTCCATACTTTCATATCTCAGTTCTTTCACCTCTTTTCTAGACATGTCATCTTTCACACAGTCCATCAATCGTTTCTTTGATCTGTCGCTATTTTTGTTGCCGATATATTTAAAAAAAAACATATTCAGAACTTTCCGTACCTACTGCATTTTACTCGCAATATACACTCCCATACCACGACAACCGTATCCACACAACTTTTCAGTCACCGGTGCCACTTTCAGACTTTTCCTTATATACCCATGTTATTGGGTGAGTTTTAATTGTCTACACTTATAGTCTATGCTTTAAAAGCAAGATGATTTTAAATTTGGATTGTGTTTTTGACAGTTGGTTGAAAAGAAAATTCTAGCTATTGGTTTTAGAGAATTCTTCATAGCATGTTATAATTTTGGAGTGTATTAATTTGATAGAAAGATGTGGTGTTTATATTGAAGTATTAGTAATGAATTAAATGAGCATGTGCATGTACTAAAAGGCGGTGTTTTTTCTACTGGATCCCAATTGTTAATCATCCAATGAAGGCGAAATTTTTCCCTCAAGAACCCATTCCTCATTGTTAACACCACACATCCCTCCTAGCTTTCTTTCGTCACTTTCAAGCTCATGCTGCAAATATTTTGATTCAATGGAGTCACCATTCTTCTCTAAAGAATTAAAATGTTCTCTGCCAAAATTCACTCCAAAGATCTATAGATTTGCACCACTGGATGTCAATTATACCATATAGCGCTATCTTTTTTTTGTCATGCGACTTTGTTAATACGAATCTAGATCATGATTCACTTGCCTTTACCCGACAGAGATTATCCGTAAGCAAAGTACTCTAAATTGTGTCTCTCTTCGCAGCCTACCTGCTGGCTGAAGCCGGTTACGACGTATGGCTGGGCAACGCCCGCGGCAACTACTACTCTCGCAACCACAAATCCATCAACCCTGACGGTGTTCTCCAGAACTTCTGGCGGTTCAGTTGGGATGAGATCGGCAACTATGATCTGCCTGCCTTCATCGACTACATTCTTGAGAAAACTGGACAAGAGAAGCTGCACTACATTGGCCACTCTCAGGGTGGAACTACTTTCTTGGTTCTTAATTCTTTGAGACCCGAGTATAACCAGAAGTTCCTCTCCTTCCAAGGTTTGGCTCCAGCTGCGTTCTTCTTAAACAATGAAGTGACTATGTTCAGATCTTTGGCGCCTATGGAGAGTACCATTGAGGTAAGTATTTCAACACTTTCACACTATCGTTGAAACTACCATAGATAGATAGCATGGGCTGGCATAGATTGCGAATAGTAAAGTTAGATAAAGCAAATTAGCAGATTATCACTGATGATAATACTATTAGTTTGTATATCTGCTAAGTGCGAAATAAGTAGGTTAGGTTTTTGCAAACAGAATCATGTTGCCTTTGATAAGAATCAATATTAACAATCGTTTATGATGATAAATGACGATTGAACCAGGATGTATAAAAACTCCAGTAGTTCAATGGCAATGTGAAAAATTATCTATAGTCAGATGATAAGGTTGGCAATCAATGAAATAGATATCAACGTCAGTAGGACTGATAGAAAAAGTCCAATCTGGTACTAAAAATTAAGATTTTGCATTAGTTGAAAGAATTGAATCAATACGTTAAGGAGAAAAAATATCTGAGATAGATAATTATGAAAGTCTGGAACGACAGTTTTTCAGATGTTTTCCAAACCAGTGATAGATTTGGGATTTATCATGTCACGGAAAAACAGGTTGACCATTATTTCTATTTATTCAACAGACTGCTGCCTTCGCCATGGGTCAAGGTGAAATCTTCGGTCAGAATGATTTTGTGGACTGGTTCAAAAGAAACTTCTGCACTGGCACCCCATCAGCTCTTTTCGTTGCGCTCTGCGAAACCGATATTTTATCCGGTCTTACAGACAGGGAATCCTATAATGCTGTAAGTATATTTAATTTCATTAACCACGCTAGTTTGAGACCCAATAAAAAACATAAGCTGTCTAAAAATCTTAAAATGATTGAGCTATCAAATAAGTGACTTCCATATTCAAGGCTCCTAATCAGCATTTCTACACTATTTACATGATGCATAACACTTCTGGAAATATGTGTCTCAAATTAATATAGTACAGTAATATAGAAATTAAACAACATAATTACATAATAATATACGGGTCCAATTGATAACCTCGTTTAAAATAGTCGAAACATTTTAAGCTTGCAAATTCATCAAAAATTTTCTTCTTCCAGACAATGATACCACTGTTCCTTGCCCACGCTCCTGCCGGAGCCTCTGTCCGTCAAGTGTCCCACTACGGCCAGACCATCCGCTTTGAGGCCTTCCGTCGCTTTAACTTCAACTCCGTCCAGAACTTAGCCACCTACGGAAGACTCAACCCTCCAGCATACGACTTGAGCAGGGTCACCGCACCAGCATACCTGCATTACGGTCTCAGTGACAACGAAGTCCACTACAAGGACCTACTCCTTCTTGCTGACGCTTTACCTAATGTAGTTGGAGTTTACAAAGTTGAAAGGGACTCCTTCAACCATTACGATTTCATCTGGGGTAACGATGTCAGGGAACAGATTTACGAAAGAACTGTGATACCGTTGTTGAAAAAAATTGACAGTCAGCAGTAATTCTTAGACGATATTGTATATAGTGTAAATAAGATTGTGATTATAAGGATTCCGAATTTAAACTTTGTTTTATTTCTAAGCCTTGCTGAACCATTCTGAATAATTTTTACAATACAATCATACAAAACAAATGCCGAATATTGTTCGGTCATAGGAAGGTGGTAAACGATTTTCACTGTGAGTTGGTGATATAAAATTTTCCAGAAGACGTTGCGTTCCCTAAGACCAAGACAGTAGCATCTTAGATTACACTGCAAGATTAAACTATAATCATTATAATTGAATATATATGCTCTATCTTTAATATTAACGAAGTCAGTACGGATATTATGAGCTTTGGTAAGTTATCAATCGCTGAAGTTAAGAAAACGGGATTAGTTACTCCCTAAATATAACTAATTCAGTGACAAAGCCCTAATAATCTGACTATATTGCTGGGGTTCGGGGCCTCCCTTTTAGCCATCGCATATTTCGCAAATGTCTTCGAACTTCTTAATCATCATCTGCCTATTATTTTCTCAACTATTTATGTTGAGGTCGTCTTCTAATCTATCTGGATCCAGCTGAGTACTTGGATGGACAGCCTTTCTGGTGTGAATCCACAGCCGTATTGCGTAAGTGAATACGGCAACGCAAAGAGTTTGACCGCTATCCACTCGACCAAATCGACCAACCACACATACGGAAATCCACATCGCGTCGTTCATCTCGTATGTATTTGGTCGATTTAGTCGATTGGATAGCGGTCAAACTTTTTGCGTTGTCGTATTCACTTACGCAATATGGCTGCCGGACTCACAACTATTCTCAGTGACCAGTGCCAGACTTTTAGGCTTCCGGCTGCCCTTAACGACTGTACAAGTTCTACAAATGACAGGCGGGACTTACGGCTTTAGTTTCTGACGCACGGAAATCGGTGACGGTTTCTATAATGTAATGGACTGACTGAATGGACCCGTAGCTTAATCTTGGATCTTACCAGGAAACTTCAAGCCTTACTACCACATGTAGGTACCTACTAATACCGGACTAATAGTAACCTAAAGCGTACCAGGAACCCGCACACGGGTCATGTAGTGATGAGGGTCGCCACGGAGGTCTGGCGGCGCATGCTCGAGGCAGGGGCGGTGCATGTGGACCTTCAACGGGTTAGGGTAGAAGACCAGTCCCCGCTCGTCCAATGCTCGCTCTGCCTCGGCTATGGGCACAGCAGACGCATGTGCACAGATACTGTGCCAAAGTGCGGCCACTGTTGCGGACCTCACATGAGGACGGAGTGCGCGGACTGGAGCGCAGGCCTGCCTCCTTCGTGTTGTAACTGCACGCGAGCCAATTGTGACAGTACTGGTCACAACGCTTTCAGCTCGGAGTGCCTGGTTAGGAGAAGGTGGGAAGCAATAGCTCGATCCGCCATAGCATATTGCTAAGGGCGCCCCGGGAACTCCTGTCCAACAAATAGCAAGAACATACCGAGTGGCCCAAGCGAATTTACAACGAAAGGAACTGGCAACCACCGAACACTTTTTAGAGGCCAGTGAACGCAAGATCTCGTGGGCACTGATCCAGGAGCCGTATGTGGGTGGAGCACGAAGTATGAAGAGCTACCGTGGAGCGAGAGTCTACCAGTGCGAGGTTGATGGAAGTGGGAGGGTAAAGGCGGCGATCGCCGTCTTTGATCATGACTTGGACGTCATACCCTACCCGAAACTCACCACAAACAACATCGTTGTGGTGGGGATCCGGACCAAAGCCTGGGAAATCGCAGTAGTTTCCTATTACTTCGAGCCAGACCAGCCCATAGGGCCATACTTGGACCAGGTGACCCGGATCCAATCGGAAGTGGCCACCGGTAGATTGTTGATAGGTGGCGACGCGAACGCGAAAAGTGCCTGGTGGGGCAGCATCCGTGACGACCCCAGGGGGGACGAAATGTCCGCTACCCTGGAAGAGTTGGAGCTCCAGGTACTAAACACTGGTGACGCTCCCACATTTGACACAGTCAGAGGTGGTCGAGTGTACAGAAGCCATGTGGACGTCACGGCCTGCTCGCTCGACCTTTTTGACCGAGTGGACGGCTGGCGGGTGGACACAGGCGTAACTTCCTCGGACCACAACACGATATTTTTTAACGTTAATCTAAAAAAGGAAAAAGGTTTTCATATACAACGGACCACAAGAAGGTATAATACTAGGAAAGCTGACTGGGATAAATTTAAAAATAAATTAGAGACATTTAAAACGGATAGAAACATTAATTTAGAGAATTTAAATAAAATAAATAGTAAAAAAGAGTTAGAAGATTTTATAGTTAAGTATAGTAATATAATCTCAGAAACATGCGAAGAAGCAATTCCTAAGGTGAGCAATAGAGTCAAACTTACCTGTCCGTGGTGGTCCGAGGAACTTGCTGTGAAGAAGAAGGAGGTGGCTCGTAGGAAGCACCGTATCCGCAATGCCGCGCCGGTCCGGCGAGCGATGGTCGTTGACGCGTACCTGGAAGCAAAAGAAGACTATGAGATGCAGGCTAAGAAAGCCCAAGTCGCCAGCTGGAAGGAGTTCTGCCGGAAACAGGATCGGGAAGGGGTCTGGGAGGGTATCTACAGGATCATCAGTAGGACCGCCAGAAGACAGGAAGAACTGACCCTATGCTGCGATGGTGCATTTCTCAATCCGAGTGAATCGGCCTCCCTACTTGCAGATACGTTCTACCCCAAAGACAGAGTAGACCAGGACAACGCTGACCACAGGCGAATAAGAGCAGCAGCCAGCCGAATAAATGAATGGGTCCATGATGAAAATAATGATCCGTCATTTACGACGCTGGAGCTGAAGACCGCCGTGGCAGGTTTCAATCCCAAAAAGGCACCAGGAGGGGACGGACTGACGTCTGACATCTGCAGTCAAGCGATCTACCAGGACCTGGAGTTGTTCCTTGCCCTTTACCACAAGTGCCTCGATCTGGCGCACTTTCCGGAGATCTGGAAAGAGGCTACGGTCGTGGTTCTTCGGAAGCCTGGCAAGGACAACTATCTGACCCCCAAGGCATACCGACCAATCGGTCTGTTGCCTGTTCTGGGGAAGGTCCTGGAGAGGATGGTCGTAGCGCGTCTAAAGTGGCAGCTCGTACCGCGATTTAGTACCCGCCAGTTTGGCTTTATGCCCCAGAGGAGCACCGAGGACGCCCTCTATACGCTAATGAATCACGTACAGGGCAAGTTAAGGCTGAAGAAGCTAATTGTCCTGGTGTCATTGGATATAGAAGGGGCCTTCGATGGCGCCTGGTGGCCAGCTATAAAAGTCAGGCTGGCTGAGGAAAAGTGTCCGGTCAATATCAGACGGCTGATAGACAGCTATCTTGACAGTAGAAAGGTCAAGGTTCGGTATGCCGGGGAGGAATGCACGAGAGAGACTGACAAGGGCTGCGTTCAAGGGTCAATTGGCGGTCCAATCCTGTGGAACACTCTCCTGACCCACTATTGCAAGAGTTAGAGCGGCGCGGGATCTTCGTGCAGGCGTTCGCGGATGACATCGTCTTGGTCGTAGATGGGGACTCAGCGACTGAAGTCTCGACATCTGCCAATGCAGCCCTCGCCCTTGCTCAGAGTTGGGGTGTCAGAAATAAGTTGAGGTTCGCACCGCACAAGACCTGTGCGATGGTGGTAACCAACAAACTTAAGTACGACACCCCAAGGCTGAGCATGGCCGGGGTCGACATCGGTATGGTCAAGAGTATGAAGTTGTTGGGTCTGACCATCGACGAGAAGCTCACTTTCAGTGAGCATACCGCGAACGTCTGCAAGAGGGCAGCCGATATCTACAAACAGCTGTCCCGCGCTGCTAAGGTTAGCTGGGGACTAAGTACAGACATCATACACACCATCTACACAGCCACAATTGAGCCCATAGTTACATACGCGGCCGCTGCCTGGGCACCTGCCACGAAAAAGGTTGGGATACGGAAAAAACTAAGCTCTGTCCAACGAGGATTCGCTCAGAAGCTCTGCAAATCTTACCGCACTGTCTCTCTGAACTCGGCACTGGCACTGTCTGGGATACTGCCTCTAAACCTGCGCATACAGGAGGCAGCCGCCCTGTATGAAGCAAGGAGAGGGTCATCCCGGTTTGTGCCAGGAGACAGGGAGATCGAGAGTGCGGTGAGGTTTGCTAAAGCCCCTCACCCAGCTACACAAATGCCCCTCGAGTTCATGTGCCTGGCAGATCGAGAGTTGCTAGCCAGCAACAATACGCAGACGGTGCGTATCTTCACCGACGGCAGCAAAATTGAGGGGAAGGTCGGAGCCGCATTATCCATCTGGGATAATGATGGTGAAGTCCGGAGCCTCAAGCTTTGCCTTGCCGCGTACTGCACCGTCTACCAGGCGGAACTCCTGGCCATTTGGAAAGCGACCGAGATAATCCTCGCGCGGCAAGAAGCGAGCTATGGCTTGTACAGCGACTCAATGGCAGCATTGCAGACGCTTGCAAGCCATAGCTCTCTCCATCCCCTGGCATTCCACGCGCGCGCCAATTTGGCACAGGCCCTGGCCCAGAACAAAGCTGTGTCTTTGTTCTGGGTCAAAGCCCACGCGGGCCTGCCGGGGAATGAGCGAGCGGACGAGCTAGCCAAGGAAGCAGCATTGTCGTTACGGAGGAAGCCGGACTACGACCAGTGTCCGGTTTCATTTATCAAGCGACAGATCCGTTTGGAATCGCTTGATGAATGTAATCAGAGATATGTGTCGGGCGAGACAGCTTCCGTGACGAAAATGTTTCTTCCGGACGCAATAGTGGCCTTCCGTATTGTGAAACAGGTACGGCCCTCAGGTGTTCTCACGCAGGTTTTAACGGGGCACGGTGGGTTCTCTGAATACTTGAATCGCTTCAAGTGTAAGGGGAGCCCATCGTGCGTCTGCGATCCTAGCGTGCCAGAAAGTGTCCAGCACATAATTGTAGAATGCCCGCTATTTATCAGGGAGCGCTACCAACTTGAATGTGAGCTGGACAAAAAACTGACGAACGAGAGTATCTATGGGTTCATGACAAAGCAATTTAGGGAAAGGTTCCTGGCGTACTGCACTAAAGTAGCCACTGTGGTGATAGATAGGAACAAGACCTGATGCGCACTGTGTTTCGTGTATATGTCACAATATTCAAAACGTAAGAACAGAATGCGACACAGCTATCTATCACCAGCAGTATGTTAGGTAGTACCTGATTGTTAAAACTGTGATATAATTTTAGATGTTAATTCTGTGATACTGTACTTTTATATGTTTTTAGGGTTCCGTAGCCAAATGGCAAAAAACGGAACCCTTATAGATTCGTCATGTCTGTCTGTCTGTCTGTCCGTCCGTATGTCACAGCCACTTTTTTCCGAAACTATAAGAACTATGCTGTTGAAACTTGTTTATCCCTATGTTTTTACCATGCACCTTTTATGTTTTATCCCTATTGTTTTATTTTATTGCTGATCAGCACCAATTTTGTTTTAATTTTACTGTGATATTTGTACTGGATTTATGTTTTTATACAATGTTATTTTACTTACTTGTTATTTATATTTGTCATTATAGCACTATTTGCACCTATTATAATTATGCTTTACCAGTTTTATTTACCCGAATTGATTTTCATAAAGTATGCACTTAGATTAGATTAAGTAAAGTGGCATCCCACCCACAGAATGAAAGATGATGGATGAAAGAAAGAAGAAGACTATGAGAGAATAGTATGAATAGAATAGTATGAAGGATAAAAGTACGAGAGGCATGCAAGCGAGAACTGGAATGAGAGAAGTTAAGCACAAAATAGGCGCCAAATTTTGTGGCGGGATTAGTGGTAAGTAAAAAAAAAAAAAAAAACCTAATATTTTCAGGTTTTGCAATCTGGATGACCGATTACAATCGATTTTATAATCCATGGATAATGTGATGTCTAACTGTGATTCAGACTGATTCACTAGATTATGGCGATTTTTTTGATCGCTAATATCTGGATGAGGCAATTTGAAATTGAAATGAGGAAATACAGAAAATATGGGCCTTTTGTAGATCTATCAATATTAAATAAATTATTAAAGAAAATTCAACGTGAGTCTGGGCTTCAGAGGATTATCAAAACCTGTCAAAACAGTTCATAATGACAATTAGTCAAACCAAGATGTCATCATCACTTACCATCAGGCGAGATAGTGGTCAAACGCGAGCCTATCGATAAAAAAAAATAAATAATGTTATATTGACGTTTCGACAACTTGTTGTCGCTGTCAAAATCCGGCTAAGTGCTTGTTCACACAGGCCGTATTCTTTTTTATTCGGCACTGACGTATGTAGTCGTATGAGCGATTTGACATCGACACATGATAGTATTCCAGATCCAATAAAAATAGCGAACCGACAAAAGATACAGCTGTCCGTTTTACAGGTCCACTTATCGTATACGTTTTTATTCGGCAATGGCATAGGTAGGCGGCGAAGGGGGCGTGTGCCGTGGTGGTAGGTGGGTATGAGCAAGTTAACACACACAACAGTATTAAAATACTGATTCGTTTTATCGTATCGGAGCCACGCGGGGCATGCCATAACTCCAGACGGATCCGTTACAATGGTACTGTAAATGTGGTGTGAACATAACCCGCAGTAGCGACGGATCCTTTTAAATGATACTGTAAATGTGGTGTGAACATTACCCCCAGTAGCGACGGATCCGTTAAAACGGTACTGTAAATGTGGTGTGAACATTACCCCCAGTAGCGACGAATCCGTTAAAACGGTACTGTAATTGTGGTGTGAACATTACCGCCAGTAGCGACGGATCCGTTAAAACGGTACTGTAACTGTGGTGTGAAAACTACCCCCAGAGCGACGGATCCGTTAAAATCGGTACTGTAAATTCATTTTGCAAATCACCTCCAGTAGCGACGGCTCCGTTAAAACTATCCTGGAAATACGGATGATTTGTGTGAACGAGATCTTACGGCCCATTTATCGACCTTAGTCAAAGCATTTTTTATAACAACGACATACATTTTTGAACAGCTTCTGCCATTTGACAAGATAAAGTAAGATTTAATAAAAAACAAAAATATTACTTACATGTCTTTATTACAATAATGATCACCCGTACGCAAAATACGCGCTTGTTCGTGGAGTTGCAGAAACAGCCCGTCGAAACTAAACTAACTAACTAAACTACAATAATGATGTAAATACAAGAAAATGCAAGTTTTAAATTGAATATACCCAAACAAACTTAAAACTTCTTTTGTCGTTCCAATCCACAAATTGAGAAACTTAATGTCCATAGCGTTGATCCCCATCTTTTCAAAAGTATTCGAAAAAGTCATATAAAGACATACAATTATTTAGAAAACCATAATATTTTAGTAGACGAAAAGAAAGGTTTTTTAAACCATTTATGACCTACTTAAAACTATTTTGAAAACGATGGACAAAACAAACCCAATATGCGCTATCTTCAAAGGATATGAGCAAAGCCTTTGACCGAGTCGATCTTAAGATATTGATTCACAAACTGAGTATGTATGGCATAAGAAAGAAAAGTAAGAAAGAAAAGTAAGAAAGAAAAAAATATTATTTGCGTCAGGCATACCATAAAAAGTACAAAACGTCTTAAATACAATCATTACAAAGTGTTCGTCACAACTACGCTAAAACGGACATCGCTCAGCATAATGCTAGGGTACACGTGTGCAAGACAGAGCCACAGCGCTGGTTTTCAGCGACAGTCGGTGTCGATTGGGTGACTCCGAACCAATGAAACCTTAGTGGCAAGTGACGGAACGAACAGTGAAGCAGCAGTTAGTTTTAAGAGGTAAAGCGCTAGACCTCATATCTTCATACTTGTGTACAACAAATCATAGAAATTACACAAACATGTCAAAAAACTCGTTATGAGATCAACCATGGATCAATTAAAAAAACAATACAATTTGGAGCTCCGCAAGATAGCGTTTGATGTCCTTTATTGTTTTTGTTATAAATAATTGAACTTCCGAAACATATAACACAACCAATGGTTCTTTGCAGACGATAGTAGAATAATTATTAAATTTGACAAAGAAAATAATAACGAAAATGAAGTCAATCACACATTGATTACCATAATTCAATGGCTATCCTGAAATAATTTAAGAAAAAATATGGACAAAACAAAAATTCTACTATTTCATCAAAGAACACAGCCCAAAGACCTAAATGTCAGTTACGAAGGCAAGATCGTGATCGACACAAAAAAAATTGGCATACATATTGACAATAAACTCTCGTGGAAAACGCATTTAGACAACGTCTGTGAAAGAGTTAATAAATCCTCGTTTGCTCTCTACAAATTCTCGAAGATTGTCAGTCAAGAAACTGTATTAGTCGCTTACCACGGACTAGTTTCACCTATTATAAGATATGGTGTAATATCCTGGGGTAACCCGGTTGAAAAGGAATTAGCTTTTAAAGCTCAAAAAATATGCATCAGAGTAATGTGCAATCTTGACTTTACTAAAAGTTGTAAACCATATTCTTAAAACTTAAAAATTCTGACACTGCTTTCATAATATATTTACGAATTAAATCTGTTTGTGAAATCTAATCCAGACTATTACAAAACCACTTTTAAAAGCTACTAGAGACAGTTATGTGACAAAAAAAGATTAGAGATAGATCCCGTATGGTAAAACAGCCTTAATCAATAAAAGTGTTCTTTGTATGGCATCTTTGAAATATAACAAATTGCCTGACGATGTCAAAAAGTTACCCATTCCAAAGATCATGTTAAAACTACACAAATTCCTAATTGCTAGATGTTACTATAACGTCCACTGGGAGATAATGCCTTAAGCACAATTCTGTCCATGTACCTTAATGTTGCATGAAGTTTAAATAAATAAAGTAACTGTCACCTATTTAATCCCTTCAGAGAGTGCATTAAAGATATTTTCAAAAATCTGTCCGTGAATAATAATTCATTTACAATTATGGTACGTAGTAAAATTTTTACAGAGTCGATTTGCATTACAAGTCCACGAGTTAAAGCACCCAGAAATCTATCTTAATTTATCTCCGTCGAGGGTAGATAACTAACTTTTTCAAATGATTTAATTTCGTAGTTTTCCTCAAGGTCAACATATCCAGGACGAGCATTATACAATTTTTTTGATTACATAGATATAGATAATATGACTATTTCAAATAACATTATTAAAATATTGAAAGGAATTAAACAACTCAACAAATTTTTTTTTTTTTTTTTTTGGTGGCCTAATTATGAAAAGAAATCGTAACTCGAATTATTATTAATAACACTCATACTATTTCCTAAACAAAAAATTTCACGGCGGTCTATCTGCAGATAATAAATTGATGACGGAGCGATGAAGACGCTTACAAAAGACGATGCAAACAGTTAAATATTGTCAGTAGATCACTAACGTGCAAAAATGGTGCTTAAATTTTCAGTTTTCACCGCATTAGCGATTTCCGCTATAACAGCTAGAAAGTCTCCCAATGCCGATCATGTTCAAAGACTCTTTGGGGCCAAACAACAATATCGGATGTCAACCAACATTGAGGAGGATTCGCAATTAGATGCGGTAAGTTTAGAAATAATAGGAGAACAGTGAACCGATCGCACACGTGAAATAAAAGATTTGTGTCTAAAATTCATTAATTTAGGGCAGGATTCGTTTTACATAAATCCAAAACTTAATAAATACGCATTACTTAATATCATATTAATTAATTGTATTTGAAGCCTTTATTACAAAGAGTTACTAAAAAACATACCTGAGAAATTCTATTTATCGAGTCATTTAAGAATGGTGTAAAATATGATCCCAAATTATTTTATTTTTATAACAAAGTACTATTTCCATCGTCAATATACCGAATACCGATCTAATTCCGTACAAAGTTGTAGATACTGTTTTCATTACCTTATCTTAATAATATGCGACACAATTGAAGATGACCACTGATTTTTCTGATTAGTTGGGCCAATAAGTTCTTAGTGTCGTTGAATCAAGCAAAAAAGCAAATAAATATGTCCCAATATATTTATTTTTACCCAATCAAGTGAAAATGTTTATTTAAAACAAAAGATCTTATCAAATTATAAAAAAATAAATAATAAATATTAGGTATCTTATTAAAGAAAGTGTTGCTTTTGAAGCTCTATTGAAAATCGATTTGAATTATTTTTTGTAAGTAATTCCTTAATAAATAAAATTTAACGAAGACACATGTAATTCAATAATCTTTATCAAAAAATCTGTAATTTATAATCCGGGAAAAGTATCGTACGCTTTGTTCACTAGCCAATTTTTAGTTTTTCTCCGGCATTTCCTACACGGCGACAAAAATTGCACAATTCTTGGCAAATTCTTCATAAACATGTGACCCGTCGGAATCGGTCAATGTGGCGACGCCTGGGGGAGGCCTATGTCCCGCAGCGGACGTCTTTCGGCTGAAATGATGATGATGATGATGTGACCCGTAAATAGCATATTGGCAAAATACCTTGCTGACTGCGGTAAAATTTACAAAAAAAATGTAAAACTAATTGGTTATCTAAAGAGGTATGGCTCTGACAAAAATCCGGCCAACAAGACCTAAAACACCTTTTTCTTTACAGCCCGGCCTCGTAGCCAAGTACGGCTACCCCATTGAAGTCCACACCGTCGAGACCTCCGATGGCTACATCCTAGAGGCCCACAGGATCCCTCACGGCAGGGACCAGAACAATGACCCCACCTTCAAGAGACCCGTCGTTTTCGTGATGCACGGTATCTTGTCTTCTTCCGCTGACTTCCTTGTTTTGGGCCCTGACAATGCTCTAGGTGAGTTTGACAGAGAAGTGTTTGTTCAAGCTAATATAAATATTATATTATTTAATGACCCTAGTCACTTCACCATCTTTATCATCGCTATTGCATCACAGAGTGCTTGGGTTGCCGGTTGCTCGTTGATTGTGCCAGTATTCACGCTCTTATTTGCACCTTGGTTTAATCCGCTAGAGCAAGCGATATCATCCGCCTATCCTACAGCTGCATTAATATAATTAGACTACAATAGCTATATTAGGTATAGGCCGATTCAAACTCATGCCCGATTTTCGCTGCTGAATATACTAGTGCGCAGCTACTCGTCTTGTATTCCGAGCGGCAATAAAGTTCTTAAATTTTATCGAGTCGCAAATTCAAAATATTCAATTGAGTTTTTTCAGCAATTAAAAACCAAAAATTATGATATCATCCAATTAGCAAATTATCAATACGGGACACTCCAATTAATCTTTTCCATTTTAATGAAAGGGACATAGTGCGTCATTTGGAGTAGGTACCGACAAAATTATTTTATCACATTAATGAGTCGTTCAATGCATAATATTAATTAACGAGAAATGCATAAGAATGATGCGTGTTTACATTCTCGATCAGACATCTATATATTGTAAGCAGCTTAAGTTTACAATTGATTCTGTTTTATTAATTGGCTTTTTCCTTCAATAACTAGGTTTCCAACCACTTCACTCTCGTGGCCTATCCTTAGAAATCATGAATTTTTTTGGGCTAAACGAAGATTTTTTTACTTCTACAAAATTATGTTTTGTAATCGTAAAAAAAAAGATAATTGGATCAGCACATCCAGAGATTATCAAAAAATATTACCTCTTCAATATATTACCACAAATTACTATTTTTAAGTTCTTGATGTAGTAAAAGTTAAGGTTAAGTAAGGTTAAAAGTGAAAAAAACCTAATTTACTGAGTTTATTGGAGAGAGCATTCATACTTTTTAAAGTATTGCCGAATCAACTGTATATTCTGTAGAATGTAAGGCCTTCATATAAAAAATTCTCTGAAGTGTTTAGCAATTGACTAGCGATTTCTGAATTAAAATTTTAGAGAATTTGAATTTAGAATCTGCTTAGCATTTCTTAAATAGAGCAGATTTTTTTTATAAAAGCTGTGCAAGTTTTGTAGGCAGAATAAAACCATCATATAGATACTAATGTAAATAACCCTGAAATGAAAACAAAATATGATATGTTAAGCAGTGCATTGCTCTTTGCTTTTGAGTAAGCAAGGTAAGGCAAACATGACGCTCTGTATTTTACTTTTTAACCGACTTACCAAAAAGGAGGAGGTTCTATGTTCGACTTCTTGTATGTATTTTTTTTTTATGTATGTTCACCGATGTCTCCGTCAATTATGGACTGATTTTGAAAATTATTTTTTGTTTGAAAGAGTATGTTTCGAAATTGGTCCCATTTTAATTTGGTGAAGATCCGATGAAGAACTTCGGAGATATACAACAGAACTCTTCAATAAATAACGGCAAATCATTCGGAATTGCTGCAATCGCATGTCTGTTTATTGAATATACCATTTCATAACATAACATCACGCCAATACGCACTAAAGGGTCCAAAAATAATTTTATTTTTGGAAGTCGGTGTCCATATCGCAAAAAAATGGGAAAATAAACACATTACCCTCCTTCGGCAGTCGGGTAAAAAGAAAGACACCGACTTCCAAAAATAAAATTATTTTTCACTTTGTAGTTTTTTATTTGGAAGTCGGTAGTATTTTTTTGCAAAAAAGTTTTTTATTTAACATCTCTTGCTTATTGACAATTTGTTGTGTGTACTGTACTCATGTTTAAATAAATAAAAAATGATTTGATTTGATTTGAGTTAAAACGAACGAAGCAACTTATCAAGTAGGTTGATTTATTCTGTTCTGATACCAACAAATAATACCTCTGGTATTTGTTTCAAATTATTTTTCTTTTCTTTTCCGAGCGGATACCATTGTTTAAAATAAAAATAAAATATATAAGACTATTAATTGAAAAAAAAATTAGCAAACGTCTAGTTCAATAATAAAATAATAAGACTAATAATTAACATAATTTTAATTTTAGTTCCTAAAACAAGAAAATTTTACATAAAATCTAAAAAATTACAAAATATCTCAGAAATCAACTCTTAATACGAAAAAAACCTGATAGGTACCTAGACGTAAATAATTACGTACTTATCTAAAAATAACTACGTCAGGTATTTTTTTTCACTGAAACAAATAACTTTTAATCCATCAATTTTAAAATATAACACATAATCAATTTTTTGTATAATCAAATCAGTAATTCATCACCTACACAGCAATGAATCAGCAAATGACGTTTTTTTTTAATAGAGAGATCATAATCTGTACTGTACGGGACGGACGTGATCGTCCAAGACCGACAGGCAATCAGGAGGTTGTAAGGCTCCTGCTTGAACGCGTTGACGTCCCTTGCACCTATTGTTCAGTTGTCATCTGGTAACTATGGACCTTGGAGACACTTGAAGGCTGCCAAGTATGTTGAGGTGAAAACGTGATGTCCAGGTTAAATAAAAAACTATTTGTTCATGGCCAGAAGCGACGTTCCTTCATGGTCCTCGATGCGCAATGATGCGTGGAAATACTTTAAGTGAAATAATGGCTACGATATGTTCATGGGCCTGCGCACTATTAAACAGGCAAACTCGACCGCGACGAGGACCACAACATCCCGACCGCAAAAACTTTTATTTCTAAAAATTATAAGCTAAGACTCGTAGCTTGAAACTGACAGGAACTACCCTTCCACTGGACCGATTCTGGTCAAATTTGCACCTTTGGACAGGTCTGGAGGAGACCTTCCCTCCGGTCCCTGATCCAGGTCCTAGCCCCTACCATCAGGGAGTTCTCGTAAGGAGAACCTCAAAGAAAGGGAATGCCCGCCAGTTTGAAGCTTTACAATCGAGTTTCTCCTAAAACTAGACATCTTAGCTCTAGGGTACCAGCGAAGGACTTGGAGCCCTCCCACTGGGCCGTCGACACACATAAGTGTCACGGTTGTATGCAACCTTCAGGCGTACAGCCGCGCAATGGTGCGAGAAGTTAGCTTATGCCCCTGATCCTGGCACATAAACTCGATTCCTACTCAGACTGCTGGGTGGATTTTCAAGTTACATTCAGCCCCGGGTAGCCCTCGTGATGGGCTATCCCAAGGTATAAGTCCGGTGGCTACATGTCCAACCCCCGATTAGTTAGCCTTTGTTACAAGTTTTGTTTACATAGCAAATCCATGTAACCTCGCACCATGTCAGGTCGTTTAACTCCTCAACCACCAGAGCTAAGCTCCTTCCGGAAGTGTGGTTGGGTAGCTGGAAAACTAGGCTGTCTAATGGTAGTACCCTGATGGGTGTACCACCAGCCTTTCTGCAGCTTAAGGTGCCGGGAAGCGGCCGAATACGAAATCTTACGTCGTCTCACAGCTTTAATGTGTCTGTGTGCGTTATATACACCTATATACTAGCTCTGTGTCATGACTGAGTCTAGGTGCCTGCCTGAGGGTCCACGAAGGTAATGCTTCAGACAGCATATCTATAACTGACCAGGCACCAAGTGTCCCTGGACGTAGTGACCCATCGGCAGACGCATAGAAACGTCCATGCCGGCATACACAGACACATTATCTCAAGCAAGTGATGTCTATGTACTAGAATTACATAGGTGCTATCTAGTTATAGGGCCTAGACCAAATTCTAGGTCACCTAGAAGCGCTAAATGGCTTGTATCGAATTTTCTAAACACTTACTTGAGTAAAATGTATGTATATTTCCCTTTTTAGAGTGAAAATGCATCAAGACTGGCCATGTACTGCTATTATGTATAATTTGTCAGTCATGGTATCCAGCCATCCTATCTAGAACACCTAGATGGTGTTTCCTAACAAAACAATTATGTGTAAGGAAGCAATCTGATTGGTTGGTGAATAGAATACCTATAGCACCACTTGGTACCCTGCTTAAAACGGGGGGTCTAAAATAAGTAAACAAAATATTTTTATTTCCTTAAACCTATACATTTATCATATAACTAAGGTACCTTATGCATAATTCTAACACATAAGCGATATATGCGCACTATAAACTATGTAAAAGCCCCTAAAACATGAGTTTAAAGTTATCAAAATTCTACACCAATTGGTTTTAGTATAAATATCAAGCGCCGCCCTCTTACGGGTCATTGTGAACTAATCGGTCGTCGATGAAGGTTGTGTTTACGGAGTTAAATACTTGTTTCTTTCCGTAATAACACAATCAGTATGCATATTAATGCTTCTAATTTATTGTTATTAAACTATATAACCCTATTACATACTGATAGACACATAAAATATAATTTCAGTGTCTCAAAAACATGAACAAAAATTATTTACGAGCTTTACTATAAAAGGTTTTTTCACCTACCGACATCGCTTAGTATGCGATGGCGCTCTGGGGTGAGCAGACGTGTGTCTGTCAATACTATTTACATTTTACATACGACTACCTATCTAAATGGTGACGTATCGTCGCGAACATGTACACTTATTGCGATGATCTGAATAATAAAACTCAAACGGTTTAATGAAACTCAAACATGATAACAGAGTAGACGAAAAATCGTCCACTCTGTTTTCGTGACGAGATCTTTGAGTTTATTTATTTATATAAATTGAATGTGGTAAAATTTACGAATATAAAAGGACAAGAACCATTGGTATAAGTTCGATAACTAATGTCCAAACAGATAAATTTGCTTGGGCTTGACTGAGCTGACTGTACCAAATTAAAGTTGTTAGTATTCGTTTACACATTAAATTTAATTAGTTTAAGAAGACGTAGCTTTTGTCACTTGGTTTGATCATCGTGTTGGCGACGGCTTCGTGCTCTCTTGCCTTTGAATACCAAATGCCAATAAATTTAGAAATACCGAATGAAAAACCTAATACACTTCGAAACAGGTTACATTCTACCAACGAAAGCATCGCAATGGCGTTTTGTTAAATCTCAAAAATATATGGAAATGCCAAGCGATATCGTAAAGGCACGTACCCCACCCTTATAAATTTTGACCGTCGCCATCGTTGACTCGCTCTACTACACTCGC
Organism: Orthosia gothica; assembly: GCA_949775005.1. Lineage (NCBI taxonomy): Eukaryota > Metazoa > Arthropoda > Insecta > Lepidoptera > Noctuidae > Orthosia > Orthosia gothica. The sequence continues at coordinate 20,584,356 of OX459034.1, forward strand.
TGTCTAGAACCTCAGGATGCTCTGCGGTCGAAGATCGTGGGACACGCCCACGAAACGCGTGACGCGTGGCGTGGGTGCGTTTTTTTGTGACAATCTCACCGCACTATTCCCAAACCACTGCAACTCCTGAAAGCCTGAATCAATAGTGGTGACCACCACAAAAGGCAATGCAGTTCGACGAAGTCCCGGAGAATGAAGTTTACTGTCTTGGATCCCGCAACGGTATTAATCAGAAAAGAGTAACAGAGGAGTAGGAAAAAAACACATAATTTCCACTTCCCTCCTTATCAAGCAGGAGACAGAACAAACAAGGCCAATAGGCAAAAAGGGTCGTTTACAACTGGGATAAGCCCAGTTGCTTAGAACCACGGATAAAAATAATATTAATGGGTCCTAAAATTGAGAGATGTTTGTGATTCCAATAATAGGTATGGCAAAAACGCTTGAACACACGAAAATTAGTTCTAATGTTAAGGTCTATAGTTCTGTACTAATTATAATCAAAAAATTTAGCATATGACTCATTCATTAGTAGATATATCATCTACACAAATTAGACGTACCCAAACAAACATGCCCCGGACACGAGTAACGTCTACCTTAATCAATTTAAAATTATCAATCTAATAAGTAATAGTATCAACTAGTTATCAGACTAATACTACTATCATCCACTTTACGTGTTGATCATGATCTTGATCGGTCAATCAATCAAATACGTATTGGCAAGCTCAATCAGGTAAAGACCAATCTCTAGTAATTGGTTCTGATTGTTTAGAAATTATCCTTACAAAAAATGTTTTATATCAAAATAATTTATTTCAACTAAACCTTTTATAGTCACTTTTAAATTGTCAAACATAAAAAATGAAGCTGGAAATTTGCAGGCGTCGCAGTAGGTCTGTATGAAGAGGAACGAGCCAGAAACTCCAAGAACACTCTTTTCCATCAATAAATTACAAGTATTTAGTTACAGTATTCTTGATGGCAGAACAATGTTAAAAGACGTGCACGTAAAAGCGTCTAGTAGAGTAAATCAAACAACCCCAAAATACAACAATTAATTAAAACCAGGCCAAGGCAGCCAATTTTTGGTCAATCCCAACTAATGTCGCCCATTCACGAAAATGACGCATTGATTAGCACCACTCAGCTCAACAATTATGACGGCAACCGAATGAGCCAACACATGCGCCACCATCAGAGAGATATTTGTTAGAGTATGACACACTTAACTGTCAGGGCAAATTCAAGTATACATAAGAATCTCACCTCGGGTCCTGATGTGTGGGGGGGCGACGGATGACCCTGAGTCCATCTCTCTAGTACCCATTTATGGGGGCTAAAAGAGGGCGTTGTCCGCTATCCGCTAACGCCCGGCGCGGCAGACGCGCTGGCCGTCGGCGGAAGGATGAGTGGATGAAATCTCCCTCTCCCTCTCCACAGCCACCTTCTGCGAGACGACTGTTTCGCAGAGGGATACCACCGCGTCCCAGGACTTCTCGCTGCCGACCATAGACTCGACTACGGCCGACAACACACAGTGAAACTTGCCTCCGCTTTATTTGCGTCTAGCAGGGACGTGGTGGAGTCACCGCTCTAGTCTGCACTCATGTGCCCAGGGTCGCTCTGCACGCACTCTGCAGCGGCAGGCGTGTCGGGCCGAGGCACGAAGCGACCCCGCATGTCACGTTCCGGGACCCAAGCGGTGGCACTTGCCAACGCGTGATGCCGCCCTCTCCGTCCCATAGACACCTTCGGGGCCGACAGATTCCAGCGACCCCGAGTCCTTGCTGCGCGAACGCTTCCTCCAAACTTTGGAGGTGCCACGCGAGTCCTGGTCAGACAAGTTGTCTCCAAGACCTGAGCCTCCTCGGCTCTTGTTGCCGTCGGGGACGGCAAGCAGTGCATCCACGCCACGCAGTTGCTCCGAGTGAACCTAGATATCCTTTTCTCCCTTCCCAGATACGATGGGGCTGCCCTCTAGGAGATCCCTAGAGGGGCAGGACTGGCCTTTGCATAGCGCAAGGGTACCCGCCTGAGGATTATTATCCTTTGGACGTGTTTCCATATTTTTTGTTCCTTTTTAAAGGTGAGGTCCCTTTCCCAGCGCTTTCATTCATCCCCTCGGCAAACGAGACCTTGGGTATAGGTTGCATCTCTACTCCACGCCCGCTCAACTTACCCTCTGTTAGCGGAGGGGGGCAAAGGCGTTAGATGGCCACCGCAGCGACAGACTAGCCGTCCCGCCTCTATCCCGGTTACCTTCACCATCACCATCACGGTGACATTCGGTTGACTATCATAGAAGATGATCTGTGTTTGGAACCGTGACCCATCCTCTTGTGTTGAAACCAACCAACGTGGGTGGGCAGTTGGAGCCGTCGTTGCCCAGGGTGCGTCGTGTGGATGCTTTCAACGTGCAACCCGACTGGACGACTCTACTCCAAGTTTCTTTTGACAACTCTGTAACAAAGGAATCCTTTTGAGCGCAAAAGTTAGGAACTGGGGCATATTCCACTGCCCAGAGGAAGTTAACCGCGAGCTATTCGCATCTGCTGGATCTTTGAGAAGACTGCGTGATTTTCTGCCAACTGCAACCAAGATTGCGCTTGCACAATCTCTTCTGCTACCAATCCTTGACTATGCCGATGCCAGCTATCTTGACCTCACTGAAGTGACTTGACTTAAGATCCTATGTCCCCTAGCTGGGGCAGAGGGCTTCCACAGTAGTCCTCCATCGAGACCGGTCTTGAGCTTCGCGCTTCACCTCGCTCCACGCCATTCCAATGCTTATCACTTCAGCTAATACGGTACGTCGCCAGGATTTAAGGGGGGGCCTCGCTTCCTTTTTCCTTGAGGATTCCAATCTAAGGCCTGTTTAGGAATGTGATCGGAATCCCTCCGGAGCGTGTGACCAATCCAACTCCATTTACACCGCTTGATGTGTCGGTCGATTGGGGTCTCGTTGCATCTCTAAAACAGCTCTACACTAGAGATGATCTCGGGCCAGTAAATTCCGAGGATGCGACGAAGACATCGGTTGACGAAGACCTGGTTTTGGCGCGAGATGTCCTTTGTTACCTTCCACGTCTAGGACCCGTAGAGCAGCACGGATTTGACATTGGACCCGAAGATTTTGAGTTTAACCCTTCGGGTCAGTTTCCGCGATTGCCACACAGGTCTCAGCTGTGCAAAGGTAGCTCGCGCTTTGACAATCCGAGAAGCGATATCCTCTTCAGTTCCTCCAGTCTCTGACACGAGCTCCCGAGGTACGTGAATTTGTAGACGCGTTCCACAACCTCTGTGCCGATTAACATAGGTGTAGAATTCTTCACACCTGTACGCATCTCTTGAGTCTTTCGGATGTTAATTTTGAGCACAGTTTTCGCCGCCACCTGGCGCAGGTCGTTCAGTTTCGCTTGCATGTCAGCGTGTGTATGACTCAGCAGGCATAGATCATCGGCATAGTCCAGGTCTTCCAAGACGTTGGTCAATCCCCACTCTATCCCGCGACGCCTGCTATCGTGAGTGCGCAACATGATTCCGTCGAGAACGATTATATAAAGGAGGGGCGAAAGAAGACAGCCCTGACGGACGCCAGCGTGCACTGCGATGTCCTCCGAAATGAGGCCTTCCTCAGTCACCTTGCAGGAATATTTTCTGTAAATGCTCTCCAATAGGCGGACTATTTTTGACGGCACTCCAATGTCCAACAGGCGGGACCAGATGCTGGACCACTTCAACGTATCAAAGGCCTTTTAGAAGTCGACAAAAGTAAGATAAATTACCCTTTGCCATTCTGATGCCTGAAGTGCAACTTGATAAACTTGAGCGGCTTCAAAATTTTTGTATAAGGTTCGTATTTGATTTGCGCAAATATGACTCAGTTCCATAGTGGATGTTTGTTAGCTTGTGTGGCCAGTCAGCCAGGCCAGTGTTGCCGCGCTGACGGTTACATCCTGGAAGGCAAGGAGCTGGAGTTCTACCTCCGAAAGATCAAATCTAAGAGAGCGAAGTAAGAAGTGTGATGTAGAAATGACAGTGTTTCTGAATTTCGTGTGAAACTCAAGTGGTTGACAATTCGCCATCGCCGGAATGCTCATATTCTTTCTCTCCTGTATAATATTCTCTTTCTTCCTTCTACCCCTCTTTACCTCAAGAAACGGTTTATGTTTCTGTGTGACTCGCACCTGAAAGTTCTTAGGTCATCGGATAATAATAAATGGATAATAAAAAAGCCTTTTATTTCCTTAATAAAATTCAATTTACAATGATATTATATAAGAGCATGCAATTTATGTATTAGTAAAATCAAATAAATTATTTCTTTAAAAATTATACCATTGTTCAATTTAACCGCTACTATTATGTAATTATTCGATTCAATCATTATTATGAATATCTAGTTGTTCAATTCAATTACTGTTACAATACAATTATTAAATTTAAATATTATTATTGTATAACTATTCCATGCAATTTCATTATTTTACAATTATTCTATACAATTACAATTATATAATTATTCAATTAAATTACTATTATTATACATTGTTTATTTACACATTTGTGAAAAACTTATGTAAGCATAGCATGAAATAAAGAGGCTTTTTTATTTTATTTTATTATTATAAATTTATTCACCTGTCTTCGTTCATACGTGTAATATGGTCGGCCCACTTCCATTTCAGTCTTTTGCAGTGTTCCAGAGTTCTACTTTGTCGTTTTTCTTATATCTGTGCTTCTCTTTTTGTGTATCAATTTTAGATTTAGAATGCTCCGTTCCATGGCTCTTTGTGTTGTTAATATTTTGTTCCTGGTTTGTTTATTGAAAATCCATATTATATTATCCGGATAATATGAAACTTAAAATGCCAATGCATGCCACTACCTTCCTAGACAAATATTTTACTGTCCAGGCCACTCGTCTATGGAATGCATTGCCTGTGACTATAAAGCGCGCGCAATCACTACTTGTGAAGGAGCACTACTTGTCACTGTGATCCTAATCTTGTATAAGCTGAATTGTTTTCTTGTCTTTATATTAGTTTTATGTATGTACACTTCTCATCAGAAAAATCGAAACACTTCCGTTTTTATGGTTTCTGTCCTAATTTAATACAAAAGAGTTTTCATTTCATGAAAAAAATCATATGATTGTATAGCTGGCAGTTTGGTCAGTACGGTGATAAGCGAAAATTCTAAATTCAAAATTAGAATTTCATTTGTGTATCAAATGAAATGATTCACTGTTTTGAGACAAATATGTGTTTCAAGTTGGAGTACATTTCAAGTAAAAATTAGCGCTTATATTAAAAAAAAATGTATGTGTTCTGTATACTGTGTGTGTACTGTGACTTTGGGACGTCAAAAAATTTTTTTTTTTTTAAATTAAGGATACTTCGCTCGCATAAGCCGCCCAAGTGGTGGCATTGCTGGATTCTGGACTTAGTCAGCGTTTTGTGGCTGAAAGATTGTATCTAAGCCTGTCGTCTGTTTATAGAGTCTACAAACGCTATCGGGAGACTGGTTTGTTCACGCGCCGTTCAGGATCTGACAGGAATCGGGTCACTTCTGAGCGAGATGATTGATTTATAGTAACAACTTCTTTATGAAATCGAGGCCTTAATGCTTTTAAACGGCAGCAACAGCTGCATGTTGTACGTAGGGTGGCTGCAAGTGACTCTACAATTAGAAGAAGGTTGAAGGAACGTGGACTGGTACCGCACAGGCCAGCAAGTGGGCCGAAATTAACTGCAGACCATCGAAGAGTGCGCCTTAACTTTGCACGTAAGCATTAAGGAACAAGGTCTACAGAAGAGATGGAGAACGCGTTGCATAATGCTGCGTTAAAGAAAAGTTCAGTTATGGTGGCGGTTCGTGGACGGTTTTTGGGAGGAATCAGCGCCGACGGTAAGACAAAGCTTGTCTTTGTGTCATGGCCACGCCTGCCTGCACTAAACAGTCATCGGTACATTGAACAGTGTCTTGAGCCTCACGTGATGCCCTATGCACATTTTATTGGCAACGGTTTCATATTTATGCACGACAATGCTAGGGCTCACACAGCGAGCGTCGTACGAGATTATGTCACCGAAGTCGGTATCTCCACTATGGAGTGGCTAGCAAAAAGCTCGGACATGAATCCGATTGAACATCTATGAGATGAAAAGAGACGAATTCGTGCAGGAGTTCCTGCTCCAGAAACACTTAGCCAGCTGCAAAATGCAATCCAAGAGGAATGGAATGGAATGCCACAACATTTGATCGTGACTCTCATCCGATCGTTGAAGAACCGTATGGATGCAGTAATAAGAGTTCGGGGAGGGAATACAAGTTATTAAATAAACGTTACTTAGCTTTTTTTTTCATTTACGTGTGTAGTTATATCAATTTCCTTCATAGTCCATACAGGGTTTGGATTTTAATGACTTGTTAAACAAAATACGAAACCTATGAAAATTTAATTTGAATTTAGAATATTAACATTAGGATTTGAAAACCTCATATTATTCACTATTAAACGACATTTGACATATATTCTTAAATATACACATTTTTCTGATAATCCTTATAAAACATAAACTTGCAAGGTGCTTCGATATTTCTGATGAGAAGTGTATTTATGTATCTATTTATTTTGTATTTAGTACCTACTTTCTCAATAATCGAATTATTTGTTAAAAATTAGCACCATGTTCAACCCCATATTATGTCCATTCTGTCTCTTTCCTTTCTAGGTTGCCTGGAAGAGATCGCGGAACGCGATAAGGCTGCCTGTTGTATGTTTAATTTTGTTTTACGATGTCTTTTTGAATTATTTTCATCTTGGTGTACAATAAAGTATATATATAAATAAATCCCTCATGGCTTTCAAGTCCATCCCTCTTTTCTTTCTCTTCAATTTCAAGCTCATTCTTCTCTTTCATCTTTATTTTTTGTTTGGCTTAACATGCGTCTTTGTTAATACTAATCTAGATAATGATTGTCTGTAACGGACAGAGATTTTCCATAAGCAAAGTAATCTAAATTGTGTCTCTCTTCGCAGCCTACTTGCTGGCTGAAGCCGGTTACGACGTATGGCTGGGCAACGCCCGCGGCAACTACTACTCTCGCAACCACAAATCCATCAACCCTGACGGTATTCTCCAGGACTTCTGGCGTTTCAGTTGGGATGAGATCGGCAACCACGATCTGCCTGCCTTCATCGACTACATTCTTGAGAAAACTGGACAAGAGAAGCTGCACTACATCGGCCACTCTCAGGGTGGAACTACTTTCTTGGTTCTTAATTCTTTGAAACCCGAGTATAATCAGAAGTTCCTCTCCTTCCAAGGTTTGGCTCCAGCTGCATTCTTCTTAAACAATGAAGTGACTCTGTTCAGATCTTTGGCACCTTTTGAGAGTTATATTGAGGTTAGTATTTCAACACATGAAAGCCTTTCATAGTATTAATTCTTATTACTCTACCTCTCTCTTTACTATTTCTATTGTTCTTTGGACGAGAAACTACTAAATTTAACAAAATAGTAATAGTGATATATATATATCTGCTATTTGAGACGGTTCAAGGTTGGAGACTCTACACTCGAAGTTGTGGACGACTATGTCTACCATTTTTTTTTTTTTTTTTGATAACGCTGGAAAAAAATGCATTACGCATACCCACCCATCGGGGGAATTGACGGGCTATGTGGGACTCCCCGGGCAAGCCCGGTATACCCACTAAAATAAACCAGCGCACTCCCGCATTGCCTGTGTGGAGGAGGACTGGGAAACTGGCACAGCCTTTACGTCCAGTCCTCCGCCGACGATTGCCCACCATAATGGCGGGCCCCGCACGCCCCTCCCTCAGTGGAGGGGCACGGGAATGACCGTGAGTGCTCGGCCATTCCCGCCCGACGAGGGTGGCGATTTTGCAATGCAGACGACAGGCGCCCCCGCACCTGCCGCCCGCTAATCACCACCAGGAGGTGGGCGCAGGCGATCGTACAACCGCCCTCTCCCACCCCCACCGCTGCCTCCTTTTGCGACATGGCGTCCTCGCAAAAGGAGGCAACCGCCGCCCAGGCCTCCCCGCTCCCCAGCATGGGTTTACCACACCGGGAAGCGAGAGGACCTGCCTAACTACTCCTCAGGGCACGGCGCAGCTACGGCCCCGCTGGGCACACCTAGACGGTGTGCTGCGCCGTCCCCCCCACCGCGCTGGACCTAAACGGTCCCCTCCGTTGCAGCATCTAGCCGGCGAAGGCCAGACGTCGCCCTCCGCGTGTGCGGCGAAGCGTCGAGACCGACGCTCCGCCGCCTCCTCCCACCATTGACTTGTCCCTGCCGACCATCCCACGTCAATGGAGGGTCGGCAACGACAAGTCACTTCCTCCTCGTGGACCCACTTCCCGCCCCCGAGCCGCAGCCACCCACACCCGCAGGAGAGATTCCGGGCTGCAGAGCCAGGTGCAGAGCGGGCAAAGCCCGGATGCAGAGCCGGGCAAAGCAGGGTGCAGAGCTGGTCAGTGCACTCGGGGAACTCAAACCGCACGAGTACCGAGTGCAAAGCCAGGTGCAGAGCGGGCAGAGCCGGTCACTGCAGAGCCGGGCAGTGCAGGGTGCAGAGCTGGGGTGCCCCGGGCGTTCCCCCCCGCAGGGGAAGGCGGCCCGCCCAGAGGCAAGGAAGTGAGCCCCACCGCTGACCTACCGCTACCTACCCAGCCTACCCCTGTGTCGCGTCTGGAGTGTCCCCTGCTAATCAGGGGAACACTCAGAGTCCCCCCCTCCCCCCCCCCCGTCACGTATTCGCCACCGCCAACAAAAACCCATGAATGGGAAATTATTGACGGTGCCCAGGGTGCACCAGCCCAGCGGGTTGCTCTTCCCCCCGGACGTATCCGAAAGAGACCAGCAACCAACTAGGCCAACGTGGAGGTTACCTGACCCGCACCCCACGACTATGTCTACCTGGAAAAAACGATCCAGTTTGGTAGGACCAACTTCGAGAATGAGATCAACCGTCGAATCCGACTCGGCTGGGCAGCGTTCGGGAAGTTGCGCAGTGTCTTCTCGTCCAACTTACTACAGTGTCTCAAGACAAAAGTCTATGACCAGTGTGTGTTGCCGGTGATGACATATGGCTCTGAGACGTGGTCGCTTACAATGGGCCTTATCAGAAAGCTTACAGTCACTCAAAGGGCAATGGAGAGGACTAATATGCTCGGCGTTTCCTTGCGTCATCGAATCAGAAATGTAGAGATCCGTAAGAAAACCAGGGTTAATGATATAGCCCGAAGAATTGCCAAATTTAAGTGTCAGTGGGCAGGACATATTGTTCGCAGAACGGATGTCCGATGGGCAGAAAGGTTTTGGTGTGGCGACCGCGAACCCTCCCACCAGGTGGACCGATAACCTGGTGAAGGTTGCAGGGATCCGCTGGTTGCGAGACGCACGGGACTAGTCAATGTGGTGACGCTTGGGGGAGGCCTATGTCCCAGGCACATATGATGATGATGATGATAGCTGCTAAGTAGTAAATAAGTAGGTTAGGTTTTTGCAATCAGTCACATTGGCTTTGATTAGAATCAATATTAACAATCACTTATATGTTGATAAATAACGATTGAACCAGGCTGTATAAAACGTGAAAACGTGAAACAAATATCGATATTCAGATGATCAGGTTGGCAATCAATGAAATATATGTCAACGTCAAAATAATAGTAGAACTGATAAAAAAGTCAAATCGGATCCTCCAGCTTAAGATTTTGCTTTAGCTGAAAGAATTGAATCAATACGTTAAGGAGAAAAACAATATCTAAGCTAGGTCATTATGATGGTCTGGAACGACAGTTTTTCAGATATTAGCCAAACAAGAGGTAGGTTTGGGATTTGTTATGTCGCGGAAAACACAGGTTGACCATTATTTCTATTTATTACACAGATAGTAGCCTTCGCCACGGGTCAAGCTGAACTCTTCGGGCAGAATTATTTTGTGGACTGGTTTAAAATAAACTTTTGCACTGGCACCCCATCTGACCTTTTTGTTGCACTCTGCGAAACCAATATTTTATTGGGTCTTCCAGACAGGGAATCCTATAATTCTGTAAGTATATTTAATTTCATTAACCACGCTAGTTTGAGACTCAATACAAAATCTTATGCTGTCTAAATATCTCAAAATGATTGAGCTATCAAATAAGTGACTAATATTTAAGGCTTATAATCAGCATTTACATCCATTCCATTTTTTTTTATTTTTTTTTATTTTATCAGCATTTCCACACTATTCACATAATGCAGAACACTTCTGGAAATATGTGTCTGAAATTGGAGGTCGCTGAATTTAAAAAAAGTACTAATGTGAGAAACATCGAAATTTGATTGGATCACAAAGATAGGCCCGAAAAGCTACTTTATTTTAGTTATTTAAAAATATGGCTTCAATTCTGTCAGCAATATAAAAAATCAACAACATAATAATATACGGGTCCAATTGATAACCTCGTTTAAAAAAGTCTAAATATTTTTAAGTTTGCAAATTCAACAAAATGTTTCTTCTTCCAGACATTGATACCACTATTTCTTGCCCACGCCCCTGCCGGAGCCTCCATCCGTCAAGTGACCCACTACGGCCAGACCATTCGCTTTGAGGCCTTCCGTCGCTACAACTTCAACTCTGTCCAGAACTTAGCCACATACGGAAGACTCAACCCTCCAGCATACGACTTAAGCAGGGTCACCGCACCAGCATACCTGCATTACGGTCTCAGTGACAACGAAGTCCACTACAAGGACCTACTCCTTCTTGCTGACACTTTACCTAATGTAGTTGGAGTTTACAAAGTTGAAAGGGACTCCTTCAACCATTTCGATTTCATCTGGGGTAACGATGTCAGGGAACAGATTTACGAAAAAACTGTGATTCCGTTGTTGAAACAAATTGACAGTCAGCAGTGATTCGGGTGATATTGTATATAGTGTAAATATGATTGTGATATAAATATTCCGACTTTAAATTTTGTTTTATTGTCACCCTTTTCCAAACCATTTCTGAAGTAACTTTTACAATACAATCTTACAGAAAAAAATGTTATATACAGGGTGTCAAAGGTCATATTTTAAAAAGTGCTTTGCCCACGTAAATGAACAACTACCTCGAAGAAAGTTGATTCTGAAAATTATCTCTGAAGAACATTTCTCTGCCGAATGAGCCGTTGACAGAAAGTTTCTTTTATGAGTTGTCCAACGACGGAACCTTTCAACTACGAACGATTCGCTGACAAGACGATTTATTCATGAGCGAATCGACGACAGAGTCTTTAATTAAAGAAGGATTCGTTGACAACGCTTATTTAGGCATGGTTTGACACTAAGTACTAGTGACTCAATCTAAAGATTAATCATACGTTTTAAAAGTTTTCAATGAAAAATATTTGCAAATGACATAAAAACCTACTTAAATTGCTGGGCGCACATTACTCATTTCATTAATACATAATTATGTGTTCTATGAACTTGAGAATTGCTTTTGTTTATCATAATTTATTTGTTTTTTTTTGGTTTTGGTAATAATCATGTTGTGTACGGCCACATCCTGAGACGTGGAGATGACAACCCTATCAAAAAGCCCCAAAATATTCCCGATCGACCGCGAGGAAGGGGAAGACCGCTTGCCACCTGGTGGTCAAACATGCAGAAAGAGGTACGGAAGGAGAACCTGAGCACTCAGACAACCCAGAATAGAGCTCTCTGGAGCAGACGTACAAGGAGACCCGACCCCAGCTGAAGAGGGTTGGCCAAAGAAGAAAAAGAATAATCACATTGTGTACATAATTGTTTATAGTAAAAGTTATATTTATTTGCAAACATTTTTAATTTAACCAGTTTTTTTTAAATATGGTCACACCTTACCGTTACACGGCTTACTCCTATAAACGGTAAAAGAAATATAATAATCGATTTCACTGCGAGTTGTTAAAATCAAACAGTGTGTAATGGCTCTTAACTAAATAATAATCATTATAGTAAAAAAAAGTTTAAGTCAATCAAGTTTAAGTCAAGAGTGAATAGGTTATTTCTAGGCAAGCGCGTTTCACCGTCGACCACATCATCGCTTACCATCAGGTGAGATTGTGGTCAAGCGCGAGCCAATAGGATAAAAAAAATAAAAAAAACTGGGTCAGGTCCAAATTTTTGACGGATACAGAAACTGTGGTTTCCGACTCATATGTGACAAAATATTGCAAACTTTACACGCCTTAAAATAATTCTGGATATTTGCTAATAATAATTATCTTTATATATTGTAAACAGTCTCATTCATTAAACAACTAAACTTGAAGCTTAATTTCGTTAAATAAAATATAATAACAACTCGGTGTCTTTTTACGCTATGTAAAATACATATGCATGTTGTAGGCATGTCCTTGCCTGATTGCCTGACTACCTAAGAATATTTTTGCCGCATTTTTTTTTGGTTTTGTGTATTGTTGCAACTTGTAGGTTATGTCGTGAATAATTTTCATTCCATTGTGCGATTTATTTTCGAACATGTATAATCCGGTGTGAACAAAACATTGTGATATCCGTCGTGAAATTACGTCAAATATTTGGTCCTGACCCAACTATGTACTCTATCTAGCTTCAGTAAGTTAACAATCTCTGATGGGCGCACGGTGTCGCGGCGTGTCGCGGGTTCGATAGTTGTTCCATCTCTGGGTGTTGTGTATGTGAGTTTAAATGTTTGTAAACGCACCCACGATACAGGAAGAAATTCCTAGCGTGGGACAACGTTTTTATAAAAAGAAGAAAAGAAAGAAGAAGAAATCTGTGTATTCGGGCTTAATTAGAAGTCTGATTTAGATAATTTAGTGACAAAGCCAGAATATAATCTACCTATAATACTCTAACTGCTGGGATTCAGGGCCTCCCCTTAATTCTTATTAAAGGCAGACTTAGAAAAAAAACTTCACACTTTTGGGACCGACTGCCGAAGGAGGGTTTTTAGCAGTCTATGTATATATATTTGTTCCTATGTGGCGTCCTAGAGAACAAACGCGTTGGCCGATTTTGATGATTCTTACGTCAATCGATTGGTGGAATTGTTTGTCAATGGATTATGGCAATTGGTTGGAAACCTTGCGAGTTTGGGGTGCATGAAAGGTGCCTCCCCGATTGGCGTTAATCTTAATAGCATCGCGATTCCAAACGCCCTGCGTACCCTGGACAGCTAGCACTCGGTAATGCAGTCTAGCTGACTAATCCTTTCACCACGATTGAGTTTACCAACTCAAACGTCTCTCCTTTGTTGGTCATGGCTCTGCATGACCAACAATGGCCCTTCTTAGGGCCCAATAACAAAAACAACCGCTTTAAGGCCATCCACCACCACCTTTCCAAGCCTGCACTCATTTACTTCAATCAACATCGAAGGGTTTTCAGATAAAAAATTTGATCTTCTATCCCAACTATGCCAGACCACTAACTGTGACATCCTCTGTGTCCAAGAAACGCATCACGGCACCGAACACCTTAGACCGCACATCACAGGAATGAAGTTGGTACTGAAAATACCAAACGCACAGTATGGCAGTGCTTTTTTCGTAAACCTTCGTATTGCTGTGAAATCTGCAACCTCAAAAAATTATAACTCCATACAAGTCCTCACCGTAGACACAGGAACCTGCACAATAACTTCAGTCTACAAGCCTCCCAACATACCTACCTTTTCAGTTTCATAAAACAACTAATTTTGAAAAGCAACCTGTAAGAATAGTTGTTGGTGACTTTAACAGTCATAGCATGTCCTGGGGGTACCAAGAAACCAACGCCGACGGCAACTCCGTTGAAGTATGGGCTGATGCCTCTGAACTTACCCCGGTACACAACGCCAAACAACCTGCATTCTTCAACATTAGGCGATGGCGACGTGGATACAACCCAGACCTAATCTTTGTGAGTATAATAATGACATTAAAAACTGTACTTGAAACTTGTTTGCAAGCCTATTCCGAACACACAACACAGACCTATAACGTGTGAAGTAAGTAAGTGCTACAATTAAACCAACACAAGTTCCCTTTAGGCCTCGGCTCAACTTCTTAAAGGCAAACTGGGAGAAATTTTCAGCGGAAGTTGACACAAAACTGATTAATGTAGAGCCTACAACTTCCAACTACGACACATTTTTTACTAGTATCTGGACAGTATCACATCAATGTACTCGTATACCCAGAGGTTGCCGCACTTCATATACAGGTTTGGATCCTGAATCAGAGAAACTTCTTAAAAAGTATGAAGACCTGTACGACAACGAACCCTTCTCAGAGGATGCAATATTAGCAGTCATTGGTTGGTAATAATCGCAAACAAAAATGAATTACAACAGTTACCAATACGAACATGACCCACAACAGCAAGAAAGCCTGGTCAACAATCCGTAAACTAACTGGAGACCCACCGGGACCCGTTAACCAAGGTTACGTCACAGCAAACCAAATAGCTCATCAACTGCTTCTCAACGGTAAACCTCCAAATAGGCTTCCAAAAACACAGAGAACCATCAGCAATCCTAGCGATTCCACTGACATCAGCAAGCCTTTTACTCTCACCGATATAATACTAGCTTTTAGAGCGCTGAAAAACGGTGAAGGTGTTGAGAGTGGAACAGTTAAAATACCTGGGACCTATAGCCGTGTCGTGGCTCCTCGCTTTTTTCAACACTTGCTTGACTTTGACTTTGAAACCACGAACATTCCCAAACTGTGCAGAAGGACGAAAGCCATAGCGCTGCCAAAATCAGGCAAACCTCTTAATGACCCAAAAAGCTACCGGCCAATATCCTTGCTATGCCACACCTATAAGTTGTTCGAACGGTCGTTGCTGAATCGCCTTACTGAAGTAGTCGAGCCAAAGTTTATCCCTGAGCAGGCTGGGTTTAGACCGGGTAAGTCTTGCTCCGGTCAAGTACTCAGACTAAGTCGGTTCATAGAGGACGATTACGTGGCCAATAAAGTCACAGGGGTCGTATTTGTCGACTTATCAGCGGCATACGACACTATAAATATTAAAAAAACTTCTAGTTAAGGTCGGTACTCTAACTAATGATCAGGGTTTCATTAATATACTCAGATAATTATTGCAGAACCGTTGCTTCCAAGTGTGCTTCCAATCGGACAAGAGCAGATGGCGCCGACAAAAACATGGTCTTCCTCAAGGCAGTATGCTCGCACCCACGCTTTTTCACATATACACCAACGACCAGCCTACAACGTAGCACACTGAACGCTTCTTGTAAGTGGATAACCTAGCCTTGGCGGCGCAATCATCTAGCTTTACAGCGGTTGAAAGCTGGGGATCCTTGCAAAGGTTAGAAGGTACTTCACGCCAGAACAGCTGCTCAGCTTGTATCAAGCGCAAGTTCGATCATGCATGGAGTACTGTTCTCATCTCTGGGACGGATCCGCCAAATACCAGCTTGATGCACTAGAGTCGATCGAAAAGCGGGCCAAAAGGCTCATCGGCGATGAGGCACTGGTTAAGTCAAAGCTCCAGTGCCTTGAACATCGTCGCCGAGTTGCCAGCTTGTCGGTCTTTTATCGGTTGCATTTCGGAGAGTGTGCGATGGAATTGCATGATCTAATTCCACCAAGCCCGTTTCATCATCGGACTACAAGACGTACGGCGATGCACCATCGCTACATGGTAGACATACCACCCATACGCACTAAACGTTTTGGAAATACTTTCATTATGCGTACAGCTAAGGAGTGGAATTCCCTGCCGGAGTCTGTGTTTCCCGATAGCTACAATCTAGGAGTCTTTAAGTCAAGAGTGAATAGGTTACTTCTAGGCAAGCGTGCTTCACCGTCGACCACATCATCGCTTACCATCAGGTGAGATAGTGGTCAAGCGCGAGCCTATAATATATAAAAAAAAAAAAAAATAACTTTAACATTCGAGTCACTTGGGAGTACTATGATAGTAATGTCCTTCGTCCGAACCCATCCAAAACTCAATCTTGCGCTTTTCACCTTCGTAACAGATTTTCAAACAGGGAACTAAATATAACATGGCGAGGAACTAAAGTAGATCACTGCAAAAATCCTAGATACCTTGGTGTTGCATTGGATAAAGCGTTAACTTTTAACTGGCACTGCCACAGCACGAAGCGGAAGGTCAGGTCCCGGAACAACCGGTTGCGTCACCTTGTCTCTACCAACTGGGGAGCGGCTCCCGAATTTCTTCGGACAACTGGCATGTCTCTCTGCCTCTCAGCTGGTGAGTTCGCGTGTCCTGTGTGGCACCGATCCGCACATGCTAATCAAGTGGACATCGCCCTAAACGAGACGTGCCAAATTATATCGGGTTGCCTCTAACCGACTCTGCTCAACAAAATATACCCGTTGGCTGGCATTGTACCTCCAATAGTACGAAGGGATGTCGCATGCGCGCTTGAGAAAAAAATACCAGGAATCCGATTCCCGACATCCTCTCTATGATCACACTACAACCCCAGGGAGACTTAAGAGTCGGAAGAGTTTTCTTCGATGCACACAGGCCATCCAAGACCCACCGCCTAAAGTGAGAAGCAAGTTGTGGAGAGAAGCTTACCTAAAACCACCCCACTTCTTGAAACCCCAGGAACATCTGCCACCTGGCCGTGAACTGCAGTGGCCTATATGGAAAGCACTCAATCGTTTCCGCACCCAAGTAGGCCGCTACAAACACAATTTGTCAAAATGGGGTTTTATAGACCCGTCTAATACCCAGTGTGAGTGCGGTGTCGCTTTGCAAATTATGGCACACATGCTGCAGTGTCCGAAGTGCCCATACACCTGTTCTTTGGAAGACCTTATGCTCGCTACTGACGCCGCAATCGGGGTGGCCACCTACTGGGCCCAAAATCTATAAAAAAGTTTCCCATCGACTCAAAAGAAGAAGAAGAACCTTGCGAGTGTCACCGGCTTCATTGAAAAATGTCGGATTTTGGGCGCCTTATTGTGCGGGGCTTTTTTTCTTCCAATCCTATCATGTAGGGTATCAAAATAAAGAGTTTTAAAGAGGTCATTTCAAAACTATGGAACACTTATATGTATAAATTTATCTAATAAGAAAATCATGCTGTGCAGTCGGAGGATTCATCTGGTTTTGGTCAGCCAGCTCGCGAAAATGTATTACATTACAATAAACTTTTTTTATTATTGATCACAATGATTTAGTGTGAAAGACGTCACAAATGTCTTCGAGTTTCGTAATCATCATCAGTCTAACCTTTTCCCCACCACGTCGGAGTTGGCTTTCTTTATAACCAGAAGAAGCTGAATGCCAGTTTCACATGAACTGTCAAAGATCAAATCACAGCCGGGACTATCGGTTTCAGGTGTTTGCCGAGGCACGGATTTAATGGACCTCGGTAAATAGAGCTCGACCCGTGCGGAACTTTTTATTTACCTGCTAAACAAATTAAGCCTTATCATTACCTGCTAAAATAATCTCCATGTGTAAGGCACACATAGTTCTAGACTAATTTTGACCTAATCATTGTCGAAAATCAAAATGAAAAAGGAAGCGAGGCCGTCCCCGTCAATCTTGGCGACGTACCGTATTAGCTGAAGCGACAAGCATTGGAATGGCGTGGAGCGAGGTGAAGCGCGAAGCTCGATGAAGGACTACTGTGGAAGCCCTCTGCCCCAGCTAGGGGACATAGGATCTTAAGTCAAGTAAGTCATTGTCGAAAATCAAGAAACCACGACAAAATGCAACCATGCAACATGTGTCGACACCCTTGCGCCATCCCATCTTCTTAGAACGATGGGGCGGCTGCTGCTGGTGCAGAAAACCTCAAACGGCGCAAATATAACAACCTTATTGGAAGTAATTTGTTTGAGCCGTTTGGGATTGAAACATTAGGTCCATGGTCCGAGTGCGCATCGAGTTTTTCGAGAAATTAGTACAAAGCTCGTCTATTCTGCAATGTTGCCAGCGTTCTGGGCATGTTTTCCATTGACATCGATGTGGACGAATTTTTTGATGCACAATGAGGTCTTTTCCGTCTCCCTTTTGCATTTGTATATAGGTTTGTTTTTGTTTTTAGAATATTCAATTGTATATATGTTAATAAAAATTCTTTAAAAAAAAAGAAACCACGTCTTTGTGTTGCACTAATTATCTTATTTTAATTATGCGTATCGCATTTACACAATTCGTGCGATATTACATTACTTGTTGCAATCAGGATGTCCGATTACAATCGATTTTACAATCGATGGATAATGTGATGACGTAGATACTAGTCGACAGTGATTCAAACTGATTCAGTAGATTACAATAATATTTTTGATCGCTGATAGCTGGATGAGAAAATTTGAAATGAATTTGGAGAAATACAGAATTTAAGGGACTTTTGTAGAATAAAGATAATTCAACATGAGACAGGGCTTCGAGGCAAAGTATCAAAACAGTTCAAAATAATACTTGTCAAACCAAAATATTATATTGACGTTTCGACTTTTTGTTGTCGCTGTTACAATATCACTTGCCGGCTAAGTGCTCGTTCACACAGAGGCCCGTTTTACAGGTCTGCTTTATCGTATACGTTTTTATTCGGCGCTGACGTATGAAGTTGTATGAGCGAGTTCACACACACAACTGTATTAAAATACTGTTCCGTTTTATCGTATCGAAGTCAAGCGGGGCATGCCGTAACCCCCAGTACCGACAGATCCGTTAAAACGGTACTTTAAATGTGGTGTGAACAGTACCCACTGTAGCGTGGGATCCGTTAAAACAGCACTGTAAATGTGGTGTGAACAGCATCCGTTAAAACTATGCTGGAAATACGGATGTTCTATGTACAATACAAATACAAAAATACAAAATATTTATTTCTGTACCAACGAGTATACATTAGTTTATGATTGGAGCCTCCTTTTAAGCATGATGACGCCTGTGTTAGGAGACTCCTGCTCCTGCTCATGTATGAGCCCTTACGGCTTATTTATTACCCTAGTCAAATATTTTTTTTTACAACGACTTAATTTTTTAACAGCTTCTGCCATTGGACAAGATAAAGTAAGATAGAATAAAAACAAAAATATTGCTTACATGTCTTTATTACAATAATAATGTAAATACAAGAAAATGCTACGTTTTAAATTGATAAACAGGATTATTTACAACGAGCAAATAAGATAATTTGATAGTAGACCAATTTACAGACGAAAATTATAATATCGTACTTATAACATAAAAATAGATATTAAATTGAGGTATAAGTCGTACTTGTGACTATGGAAGAAACAAATTCTGAATTTCGACTACTAGATTTTTAAATATCGAATTTTAATATTTCGATTTGTGATTGGTGTTTGGTGAACAGAATAAAATCTGTGTTGTCAATATATATTTAAATAAAGAAAGTAGTAAACTGGCAGCAGTGACATCGTGATCTTAAGCAGATTTTGCTAAACAGCAAAATTACCAAGATACATAATAATTAATCGATAATAACTAACAAATAAATTAGTAGATGAGCTTACATTTATTCAGTTTTGGAAGGCCATAGTAACTTCTAGTCCAGTGATTGACTTCTAAAATCTGTTAAAAAATATTACCTATCTTGAAAGATACTTGCAAAATTGTAGACTTGGCGCAAACTTTTAACAAGAAGATATAAATAAAAACGTAATTTTGATTTCTGACCAACCAAAAACTGAATGTTTTACTAACAAGTTAATTCATCCTAGAGGGCTATATTGCACTAGTCATAAAATTAGGTACGAAACACTTAAATTAGTCGTTGGTTCTGAAAACATACAATAGAAGCACCTATTAGTACAACCCTGAAGGCATATCCGTTACTTTATGAATATTGAACTTGCTCGAGTTCGATCCAATTGGGGAGAGAGTTCTCTTCAGATCTGCGTGACTATGGGTGCCAGTGACAACAAGACTAGTCATGCTAGCGGGAGCATCTCTTAGCATATGAGGTCCAGAGTAA
Source organism: Orthosia gothica (assembly GCA_949775005.1). Lineage (NCBI taxonomy): Eukaryota > Metazoa > Arthropoda > Insecta > Lepidoptera > Noctuidae > Orthosia > Orthosia gothica. Next base: position 20,604,349 of record OX459034.1, read on the forward strand.
AAGCCAGCGTTACTATGACCCCGTTTTACTAGAAATGTGGAGCTGTTGAAGCCAGTTTGGTCTACACCAGCGTTCAATTTAGGCTGGGTCATGTAAAATTTGTGCGAGTCACTTTTGTGAATTTCGTCCTTGTGACTGGTTTTCGTGTCGTAGCGATTGATGTTGGTAAGTTTACTGTTGGATCTTTTGATTGGAATCAAAGGACTCTCATTGCCTCCATCACTGCTGGTTCTAGAACAGGACCTCTGTCTTCTCTCATACGGCCAGATAGGCTTTCTAGGTTCAGTCAGCATTACAATATCCACCATTGAGTTGAGACCCTCATCGATCCTGTCCAAGCTTTTAGTAAGCTTCTTAGACTCGATCAAGTTTACTATTTCGTCAACACGGCTACATTTAGAGTTGGATCTCTGTAAGGCAGTCGTTGAACCGATTATGGGAGTGTGCGTTTCTGTATAAAACATACTGTCAATGTACTCCCGCTGTCGCGATCCTTTCTCAGAAGTTTGGAAGGACTCGCTTCGTTTGATAGATGTCCTTCTACTTTCTTCCCTAGAACGAGTTCTAGAACGTTTAGTTCTACCTTCGTCTTTAGTCCTGTCTGTGATAGAGTTGAATACAGCTCGACATTCATGAAAATCGAAACTGGAACCTGAAGGTTTCTTGCTAACTGGTTTAGTATATTTTGAGGCGCTTAGTAAAGAATCAGATCCTTCGTCACTTGAATAGAAGTTATCATCGTAAAGGTCAGGAGGCTTGTACACCAATCCTTGGTCTACTACTGGTGGGACAAATAAGTGTAGCAGGCTCTTAGCCTTTCTAGGTGGGTGGGGTACTATTTTACTTGGGATTATTTCAGACTCTTGATCTTCTTCTACACTATCGTCTGGGAAATCCTCTTTTCCCTTGATCTGTATGCTATGTCTAGTGCTAGTAACAGAAGAATCTTCTTTTTCGTCCCTATGCTTTTTGCATTGAATTTGAGCATTGATTGGAACGTTGATTTCTGATGTTTGGTTACATCTGGATGACCGACCATCAATGAAATCTTTAGCATAATGTTCCGATTCAGCATGATTAACTATATTTCTTAATTCTTGAATTACTTCATCTATTGTCGTTTCGTCTTCTTCGTCTGAGGATTTCTTATCATTCTTCTTGCTTTCTAGTTTTTTGTGCAATGGACGTTTGTTTCGCATTAGGTCGTATGTTTCGTTTTTGACGTTGAAAACTTCGTAGACCATGGAGTCTCTTTGAGGATCACCTTCAGGGCTTAGAGATCTCTCTGAGGAACTGATTCCTTCGTCTTCTGGTGGTGATGATTCGTCTGTAAAAGCAAAACAGAAAAAAAAGATATTAAAGAGTTTTTATCTGAGTAGAGTATCTATTTCTTAGCAAAGTTAGACTGTAGAACTGTAGAGTATACGAAAGTTTTTGGGATTTACCTCTATTTTTATGAATAGAGCTTTTCTTCTTCATGGCAAAAGGTTTCTTCCTGTTGGAGTTGCCATGTTCAGACCGCAGTGAGGACACCTCCTCTTGAAGCTCGCAACATTTCTCCTTCAAACATTTCTCTAAAGATAGCAGGATCCCTTTTTCTTCTTGAAGAATCTGTAAAGAGGCAGGAATTTGGTTAATTAAGTGTTTCATAGATCCTCGCTTGCTTAAATAATATCCGTGTTTCGAGCGAAGTGTTCGCCGTGATAAGATACATTTTTTTTTATCACGGACATGCCAAGTAGATGACGCATCCATATAAATGTAGAATCATCCAAACATACTCCGTTATGAAAATTAAAAGATTTATTTTACTTTAGTAATAAAACTAGGGGTATGTATTTTTCGAGAGCCTCTCCAATTACCAACTGAAGATTGGCCATCAACTCTTTATAGTGTCAGGGATTTATTACGTAACATTTCGATAACGCTGAACAACCCCATTCATTTTTGTCATTTTCTATCCAATCTCACCTTTACTCTCTTCTCAAGCAAATCGAGCTTGTGCCTCATATCGTCCTTCTCTCTCTGAGCTTCGTTCGCTTTCTCACTCAGCGTGTCGATATCAATCAGCTGCTTCTCGTAATCGTCTATCTCTCTCGTCACTTGGTCGTTCACACTCGGCAGCTTGGCTACCATCTGGGAAAAATGTAAAAAATCTTCAGTTACTCGTATAATTCGATCAATAAAAGCACTGTTTAATATTATTATCATTCCATATACGGTTATTATTGAATTGTCTCTGGTTTTATCAAATTCTTCATTGAAACTAAGTAACTTTATCTTTATTATATTTACTGTTAGCTATAACTGTACTACAAAATTAATTATTTCAATAATAATATTGCCCATGGCTTCTAAAATTTGTCTAGAAATCTTCCTTACCTTTTTCAAAGTAACAATATCAAAGCCAGCTTGTTCCAATTCAGCTTGGATGTACAGCTTTCTTTGAGGAGTTGGAGCACTGCTCAAAAGCGCATTGATGAAAGCCAGGCCTGCTGCCTGGAGGTCTCCCGAGCCTCCAGAACTTTGTAGCATTCCTACCAGGAACCTGAAGCGAACTGGTTCACCGTATCTTAGACGGAGGGTAGAAAGGGCTTCGGAAACCATGCTATGGCCTTTCGCTGGTGGATAGCAGGCTTTTGTCAGGAGCTGGAATAGAAAATGAAAGTTTGTGAAATGAGGACCAGTAAAAACTTAGAACACATCGAAAATTAATCCTTACAAAATAGAAAATATATGAAAGATAGTGATGAATGATGATATATTGCTGATATTTAGGAATTTACTGTTCCTTTTAAAATCAGTTCGACGCCAAATTACAAAATCTTTCAACTTTCAATTTTGTAATTTGGCGTCGAACACAAGATGTAAGAGGGTTTTTTTTATTGCTTTCTACTGACCTGTAACGCCAGAACCCTGGACTTGTTGACTGTAGACATAATGCAGACGGTGAGAGTGTATACTCCATTGGAGCCAGACACCAATCTCCGGACGCAGTCAGGGTATCGGCTGCAGCAACTCCATAGACATTGTCTGGAAGTTAAGAATAAAATATAGGGAACGACAATTTCATTATTAATAGTGGTTACCAAGCTTTTGAATATTTGAAGGACTCCTATTTTTTAATTAAGATGTTGTAGTTGAGTATTGGACAAACTCTACTTTAGCCTAAGAACCTTTCGAAATTTGGAATCAAATATTGGGATTGACACCTTGTTAATTCCGAATAGAAACTTTCTCTTAGTTGGTCAGCGTAGAAACTTAAAAGTCTTTAAACTACGTAATATCACTGAAGATGATCCCTTTGTACTTGAAGCCCTTCTATTCGTTCACCTAAGAAGGCGATGTCGCTATGATGCTTTTTATCAATGTCATGATGATACTTACAAACAAGCCAACTCATCTAGCAGTGGTCTTCTCCTCACAGCGGGAGGTCCACGCGCGCCATCTCCTGATTGGCTGAGCTGCACGTTGCGCAAGAGATCCAGCAACAACGTCACACCATCTAGAGGCTCTCCCGAGAACTCTTGAACGAAACTGGGAAGAAGGGAAAAAACATTTTTTAATAATGGATTTATTTCTAAAACTAGGCGAATAGAAGGCACAAAATATCAAAGGACACGAAATATCAAATCAATATAGAATAGTACATTGTATAATTCAACGTGAAGGTTATTATCACAACATCATGCAGTAGGAGCCGTACTTTGACGTAAAAATGCCATCATCATTCCTCTTTTCAAAAGGAATAGTCCCATACATTCTGCATCGCTCCGTCTCTCCCTCATGATGGAACCATGATGGCTTTAAGACGTCATAGCACGCAGGTGTATTTTGGGCAATGGTCCAACTTAATTTGATATCCATGCTCGCACACTTTTTATCGTCGTTTTTATCATTAAGACGGTACCCTGACCAAAAAATCGGCATGAGATATGAGCGTTCCTATTGGCCTAGCGGCACTGGTGGCGCATGAATTACAGCAGTGAATACGCCCAGATTTTAGAATAAAATCTTTATAAAATCGAATTTTGGTCTTTTGAAAAAAATAATTCTACAAAAATGTTCGTTATTAAATTGTCTATCTAATAGTGTTAGTACAAAAAATAATCAATGAAAACTTTACGAGGAGATGCATAATATCAATAATTATTTCTCATTTTTATGTTTTTTTGGAAGTAGATTAGTGAAATATATACAACATTTAAAAAAAAACTAAATCTACCATTTTAGAATCAATATTATGTAGAAATTTTATGTATTTTTATTAATTGATATTTCTTTTTAAATAACGAGTAGATAGCTCCTAAAAACAGCACAAAAAACGGCTTGCGCGGCGTTTTGCTCGGGGTACCGCCTTAACAATCGAATGGGTGACATAAGGTTTTAACATAACTAAGACATTTGGATGAGAAAAGTATTTTAATATTTTTTTGCGAGCCTTTTATATGTATGAGAGGGAGATGTCAATGTAACCATATAAACTTGTGTTCTTTTATAATAAAGGGCAGTATAGCAACAGCATTCGTTGTATCACTTACTCCTAATATCACTCATCCGTACATGGCGACCGTGACAGCGTAAACGCTAGCAGCGTATGTTTACATTTCTTTGACCAAAACGGGTGTCGCAATGTATTGTAACGAGACCAATCTCGTACTGGGACTTAGCGTGGTCACTATTCTATTTTGTGAATATTTACCACGACAATCACAAAATGGGTACAACTAATACGAAGGAAGAAGTTATAGTTCCACAAAACGCAGCAGGTGGAAGTAACAGCGCTGACATCACGCAGCTGACGATACATGCCAGCACAACAAACATCATTTTAATCGTGTTACTTCTTATAGCATCGTTGGCGTTTTTGTATGGTATCTTCAGAATCTACAAGAATTGCCATCAGAAATGGATGGGTAATGAGATCAGGAAGGACAGATTACGATGTTCTATATGGAGACGTAGAGCTGACGCAGAGGAAATGCGGACGAATGCCAGAGGCTACAAGAAGGACACTGAGGACGTCATCTGAAGAGTTAAAAACCCAGGGTTTACGAAGAAAAGTGCGCGAAAGTTGTATTCGTTACGTGTCAGTGCGTGGTTATATATAAGGTGTTGTCTATTCTCTATTAGTAGTAAACGTGTAATAGCATAAAATATACATGACATTATTTTAGTGGACTAAAATAAGTGACAAATGAAAAAAAAAATGAACGCTGGAGTGTATGCAGTATAAAATAATGGTATGTAATTCAGTACCTACTAAGAAAATAGAAATAAGTATTTATGTTAAATGGCAGAAAACTTAAAAACATTGTACGACAAGTTAATTGAAATCAGAAAATATTTGATAAAGATAGGTCCAGATAGAAGAAAAGGTAACATTATAGTCGTAAAATTAGCAGAGGCAGACAACTTACTAAAAGAGTACAACTTATTTTTAGAATAATATTCAAAATCGAAAAGCACCGTATGTGAGAGTGAATGTTCGCATATTCACGAGCTTTGCGCAAATTTTGATCATTTATATGAACAAATATTAGAATTGTGCTCACAGAAACCAAGTACGGCAGATAAAATGGCAACTACTTGTAAATTTGATTTAAAAGTTGCTTTAAGTTTATTACCAGTTTGTACAGACGATGAGGCTAGCGTAAAGCAACTTATAGATGGCATAGAGTATTACAAAACAGAGTTAGACGAAAATTCACAAGGAAAACTGTTAAATTTCGTATTAAAAAATAGACTCTCACAGACCGCAAAATTGAAATTAGCGACTTCATATGTCAATATTGACGACTTTATAGCTGACTTGAAGATTCAGTTATTGCCTAAAAAATCGGCTACAGCAATTCAACGAAAGCTGCAAAGTCTTAGGCAAAACGATTTATCAATCGATGATTTCGGCAAAAAAATTACGGAATTGTTTGTTGATTTGACGATCTCTCAATCGGGGGCCAACGAGGCCAGTTTGAAAGTTTTAAAGCCAATTAATGAGAAGCAAGCTATCAAATGTTTCTCAGATGGATTGAGAAATCGACGACTTAGTACAATAATTTCAGCCAGAAATTTTACATCATTGAAAGATGCAGTACAGGCGGCCATCGATGAAGATATAACAAGTCCATCAACATCTTCCGATATTTTAACGATGAATTATAGAGGGAGATCGTCTTATAACTGGTCACAGCGGAGAGGCCGCTTCTCATACGCAGGTAGAGGACGCGCACGTGGCAATCAACAGGTTATCCAAAAGACGAACAGCAGGATCAGGTTCGGAGAGGATCGCAGGCAAGCTGGCGCCGGTCCACCCGACCATTTCATGGAAACAGAGGTAGGTCCAATTATAGCACCTCCAGGGATCAACACATACATACATTGGATGACTCAGAAACGCAGGAAAATACAGAAACAGAACAGCGGAATGAGGACCAGTTTTTTCGGGACTAAAAATATAATTTTATCATGCAATAACGTAGGCTACGTAAATATAAAATCGCATAACCATTATTCATACCAATTATTAGTAGACACCGGTGCATCCATATCTGTCATAAAGTATAAACAAATTCTCGACCAAAACATTCCAATCCATATCGAGAAGACACTTGTAAACGGCATCGGGGGCAAAGTACAGGCTATAGGATATGCTTATTTGCGCCTAGTTATTGGAAATCAGACCCTACAACATAAGTTCTATGTTTTTAAAACATTGCCTTGTAAAGGTAGTGGCATACTGGGACAAGACTTTTTAAGCAAGTATAAATCAGTATTAAATTACGGTAACCAAACTTTGTTACTATGGAATAACAACTCAAAGGTATCATTACCATTAATAATGACAAACAATCATTTTAATATACCGGCAAGATCAGAGTCTATTCACTTTATTCGAACATGTGAGATAGAAGAATGTGTAGTTAATGGAACAGAACTGCGAAAGGGGATCTTTGTTGCAAATACTTTAGTTAAGCCCACGAATGGGAAAATACCAATTAGGATTTTAAACACCACGGAGACAGATTTAGTCTTGACAACAATTAGTCCAACACTTTACAAAGCAAGCGAGTATGATGTATGTTCATTTCATGAAACCAATAATAATGCTGATCGTGTCAGAAAGGTATTCGCTTCGCTATCACTGAAACATTTAAATAAAGAGGAGCAATTGTCCATAGAGTCCATTTGCGCAAAATATGCAGATATTTTCTTCCTACCGGGTGATAAATTAGGAACAACTAAATTATATGAACACTCAATAACATTGAAACCAAACGTGGCACCAGTGTACGTTAAGCCCTACAGAATGCCGCATTCACAGAAAGCCGAATTAAAAAAACAAGTGGACAACTTATTGGAACAAGAAATTATTGAACCTTGTTCCAGTGAGTGGTCCAGCCCAGTACTCCTAGTGCCTAAAAAATCAGACGCAAACGGGGAAAAAAAATGGCGGTTAGTTATAGATTACCGTAAGCTCAACACTTGTATTCAGGATGATAAGTTTCCACTGCCAAACATCACGGATATACTAGATTCCTTGTGTGGATGTATTTATTTCACACATTTAGATTTAAACCAAGGATTTTTTAACGTAGCGTTAAACAAACACAGTAGGAAATATACAACATTTAGTGCAGACGGTGGTCAGTATCAAATGACAAGAATGCCAATGGGACTCAAAACTAGTCCCAGCTCATTTTCGCGTATGATGACCATGGCAATGACCGGGCTATCCTACGACAAGTGCTTAGTGTACCTAGACGATCTTATTTGTATGGGACGGAACTTAACTGACCATAACAAAAATTTAATAGAAGTATTCGAAAAGTTGCGCAGTGCCAACTTAAAATTAAATCCCACTAAATGCGATTTCCTTAAGAAAGAGATGCTTTATTTAGGCCACGTGGTGACAGGCAATGGTATATTGCCGGACCCAGATAAGATTAAAATAATTAAAGAGTATCCAGTTCCTAAAAGTACGGACGAAGTGAAACGCTTCGTTGCTTTTGCAAACTACTATAGAAAATTTATAGACCACTTTGCCGACAAAGCCTATCATTTAAACCTTTTAAGTAAGAAAAACACTAAATTCAACTGGGATAGCAACTGTCAAACGTCATTTGAAACTCTAAAACAAAGTATGATGTCACCGCCAATCCTACAGTACCCAGATTTCTCAGAACTAAATCAATTCATAGTACAAACCGATGCATCTGGGTACGCAATTGGGGCAGTACTATCAAATTCAAATGGCAGACCAATAGCTTACGCTAGTAGGAGCCTTAACAAAGCGGAAAAGAACTATCCCACCATAGAGAAAGAACTCTTAGCTGTAGTTTGGGCTGTCAAATATTTCAGACCCTATTTATACGGTCGTACATTTAAAATACTAACCGACCACAAACCCCTTGTATACTTATTTAATTTAAAAGACCCATCTAGCAGGCTCTTTAAATTTAGACTAGCTCTAGAAGAATACAATTACGAAATAGAATACGTAAAAGGGAGTGAGAACTGCGTTGCAGACGCATTATCTAGAATAAAAATTACGTCAAAAGAACTTAAAGAAATGAATGAGTGTCTGTGTGCAGTAATGACTCGCGCTCAAAAACGAAAATTAGATGCTGTCGCCCCGGCAGATGAGTTGCCCACCGACAACTTGCCAGTTCAACCACATGTAGTGGAAACTCATATCAAACCAAGAGGCGCAGTAGAGTTAAGATTTGCACCCAGTAGCAGTCTTAAGAAGTTAAAGAGCGATAGCTCAGTAGTGTTACAAACACACATAATATTATTGTATAATGCCCAAATGAAAACTATATTCATAAACTCGGCATCCCAATCACAAACTACGCGAGCCGAGTTTGCGAGAGAGCTGAGTGATCTATGTAACAAGCTAAATATAGAAGAAGTATACTTCATTAAAAATTCGAATAATAAAATTTTTGTAGAGAAATTAACTAGTGAGATAAGAAAACAAAGCAACTGGAAAGGGCCCAGATTATGTATATTAAAAGATGTCGAAAGAATAGAGGACAAAGATGATAGGAAAGTGATACTCAACGACTTTCATCTTTTGCCCACTAGTGGGCACGCGGGCATGAGAAGAATGCTGACTAATATAAAAAAATACTATTTTTGGCCAGGCTTAGAAAGTGATGTCAAAAATTATGTCAAAAAATGTGTTCAATGTCAGAAGCATAAGTATACAGTTCAGGTGAAAGAGCCAATGGCAATCACCACAACTGCTCATTCGGCTTTCGATAAAATCTTCTTAGACTTGGTAGGACCATTAGACAAAGACAGCAACAATTTTTCTTATATATTGACATTGCAATGCGAGCTGTCCAAGTATGTATGTGCGTATCCCCTCGTCACTAAAACCTCTACAGAAGTAGCACGCACCTTCGTGGATAACTTCATACTTCAACATGGCATCCCGAGGGACATAGCTACCGACAGAGGCACAGAGTTCATGTCCGAGACCGTGACACAGGTTTGTGAATTACTACATATTAAAAAGTTAAACTCAACTGCGTATCATCACCAAAGCATCGGAGCGCTAGAGAACTCGCATAAAAATCTAGGTGCATTTTTGCGAATCCAAGCAGAAGGAAAACCCGAATTATGGAGTACTTGGTTACCATTCTGGTGCTTTGCTTATAATACGACAGTTCACTCGTCAACAAAATTTACACCATTCGAACTCGTATACGGTAGAAAGTGTAACTTGCCCAATAATTTGGAAAAGTGTGTAGAGCCTCTATATAATTACGACAGTTACCCGCTTGAACTTAAGTACCGCCTACAGGTTTCTCAAACCGAAGCGCGGGAAAATTTGATAGCCAATAAAATAGGCAGAAAAAGTAGATACGACCAGCATGTAAATCCAATACGCTACAAGCCAAACGATCAAGTTTTAATTAAAAATGAAACTGGCAATAAACTTCAACAATTATATTCTGGACCTTACAAGGTGATTAGAGATTTGTCACCAAATGTTGAGGTCAATTATAAGGGAAAACCCGACATTATTCACAAAAACAGAACGAAACCGTATCATGTTTAAAATAAAAACAATAAGACAATTAATTACCAATGCTATAAGCACTTAACAATAGCTATTATACAGGTCAGCAGAAAACGGAGACGAATAATAAGCGCCAGCTGTGCGCTCATAGGTACTCAGGGATTGATTGTTATTATAAGTATGTAACTACTTATTATTGTATAACTTTGTATACCAAACATAACGAACATATGTACTACGATTATGTTATAACTATATTTTATACGTGTTAGCCTAAGAGTATCAATGTTTAATTTGTGCTTATATTGTATCCATGCAATAAAATAAAAGTAAACTTTTATTTTATTTTAGTTTTAGGGAGGAGATGAGAGGGAGATGTCAATGTAACCATATAAACTTGTGTTCTTTTATAATAAAGGGCAGTATAGCAACAGCATTCGTTGTATCACTTACTCCTAATATCACTCATCCGTACATGTAAGACGGTGAGATTAAAACTAATGAGCTCGCTATTAGGAACACTCTCAGGGTTGTCAAGAGTTCGAAATCTGTTATGTCTTATTTGTGAGAATAAAAAAAGTGTTTACATTGATATAATAATTTACACAGTTAACAAGTAAAATTTGAAAATTTAAAAAACCCCCGACACATTTATCTTGCGAGAACACCCCGATTCAAACAGTAAAACGCGCATAACTTTTGAACGGCTTAACCGATTTTATTCAAACAAAGCTAAGAACACTCTCGCCAAATTCACCTTTCAAACAAAAAAAACTAAATCAAAATCGGTTCACCCGTTTAGGCGCTATGATGCCACAGACAGACACACAGATACACAGCAACACACGTGAAACTTATAACACCCCTTTTTTCCGGCGGGGGTTAAAAACAATAAATGTTGTACATAGTGACAAAAACAAGGGTGAACTGCTGCCTCCTAAACTAGACCAAAAGCCTGTGTTTTAGGAGCCAATGTTCCTCCATAAATAATCATACAATATTGAATAGAATCCTGCAAGTACCAACACAAAACATTATGGTAATATTTAATAATATACGCACACAAATTAAAATTTACTTTTTTTGTTTTTCTTTTATATATTATTTAAAAAGCCAGATATTATGAGTTTTGGGACAGTAACCGTTGTGTATTGTATCTGTGTTAATGGCTAGTTATAAATACTTTAAATAGTAATCTGTGGAAAACGTAGTGGGTAGCATAATTGTATACATGTAATATTTAAGATAGTATGACTGTTTCTTATTGTGCTACTGTTTGTTTTTCCTTAAATAAATAAATTAAAATTATATATAACACCAATTAAGTACATTATACTACATTACATTCATACTTCATTGAATATGAAATTGAATAATACACTGAATATGAATTAAATAATATTGAATAATACATTTACGTATATATACACATTAGCAAATTTGATATTTATTCAAAAACAATTTATATTAATTACTGATTAGTGACAATAGTAAAAAGACCCTCAGTTTCGTCATATGTCAACTTCTGCAACAAAACGGTAAGTAAGACGAGATAAAGGAGGGAAGATTAAGAGTTTTTATTATTTTTGCACCTGATATCTGACTGGAAATTGTTATTTTACCTATATTTTCATATAAAATTTAATATTTAATCAAATTAAAAACAATTACGATAGCAATAAGGAGCTAAGAACGACTGGGCCAGTAGGGAAATTAAAATATAGAGAATCTTTCTTTCTTTCTTTTTCGTGTGAAGTGTGTCCACCTCTGGTGTCAGAGTTAATTAAGCCGCCTCTGGGAAACTCCACAGGCCTCTGACTTGGCTATTTCAGACTTCCATTAACTATATAAGTCCAGGTTTCCTCACGATGTTTTCCTTCACCGTTGCCTGTAATGTCCAAGATAAACTTAGAAAGTACATATTAATTTGAAAAAGTCACATTGGTATTTGCCCGGATTTGAACCCACGACCTCAAGCACGACAGACGAGATCTTAGCCACTGAGCCACCACGAAATCATATATAGAGAATAATATAAGTGTTTTTGAGTTGTACTTTGGAATAAAATTAATGACGGCACGTAAAGTCTTTCAAAAAGTATTTAAAGGTTTTAACATCTGTAAACTCGAGTTTATCGCCCGAAATGAAACAGGTGAGAACCCTAAGGACGTCTCACAGTAATAAACTCAGAGGTATAATTTGACGACATAAAGAAAAATTATAGTAACAATTACCCACAGGATTCACAGGAACCATCGCTGTTATTTGAAGTACAAAAACTTTAATTGTGTGGCCATAAAACGAGCGATGCGGATAAGTGGGAGACGGGTGAGTATACCGGCTCGAGTTTTAATATTTTATTTACTTTTTACGAGGACTTAACTTGATTTTACGAGGCTTGCTGGCCAATTTATTGAAAACTTGCATCTGCCAGCGGCTACCCGCGTGAAATTAACATACGCCCGGGATGAATATCCTATTTGCTATACCTGACTATAATCTATCTCTGTGTCAAATTTCATCCAGATCCGTCCAGCCATTTGAGCGTGAAGAAGTAACAAACACACACAAACCCACACAAACAATCACAAATTTTCGCCTTTATAATATTAGTGTGATAAACTTGAAGATTTTCCTATTGAGTAACTACTTTAGAAAATGATTTTAATGATTGTTATCACTAACACTAGGCAGCAATTAAATTAAAGTAAAATTGATACGGAAGGAATTTTCAACAATTGTGTTAGCCGGAGGTGAAAAATAATTTCTATGAATGACATTGCATTGGGTTCATGTGAAACTGTACTTGCAATTTCGCTTACCGGTGTGATAAAAATCGAATCGCGTCGAGCTATCGGAAAGTTCGCTTAGTAGAAAAAAACTTTTTTGCAAAAAAATACTACCGACTTCCAAATGAAAAACTACAAAGTGAAAAATAACTTAACTTTTGGAAGTCGGTGTCTTTCGTAGGAACTTCCAAAAGTTCGGAAGGAACTTCCAGAAGTCGGTAGTATTTTTTTGCAAAAAAGTTTTTTATTTTTCTCTTTTTAGTTTTACCTACCTAATAGCAAGTTGTTTATTAAGGTCCCTATAATTCCAGAATAGATTAACCGAATAACATGAAACTTGAACATAACCGGTGAAATGAGAGATCTGCGTACCCCTTTAGAGCGTACTGGCATGATGTTATGTTATGAAATGGTATAAACAACAAACAGACATGCGATTGCAGCAATCCTGAGAGTTTTGCCGTTATTTATTGAAGAGTTCTGTTGTGTATCTCCGAAGTTCTTCATCAGACCTTCACCAAATTTAAATGGGCCCAATTTCACAACATACTCTTTCAAACAAAAAAAAAATTTTTAAAATCAGTCCACAATTGACGGAGATATCGGTGAACATAAATAAAAAAACATACAAGAAGTCGAACATAGAACCTCCTCCTTTTTGGTAAGTCGGTTAAAAAGTAGCCTACCCCGTTACTTTTATGAAGTGTATTTCATACTCGTGCGAATAAGGCGAGGGGCAATTTGTCATTCTGCACATGCGCCATTGATTGTTAATTAAGAACAAATAAGAAATTTTCTGTTCAGCCAAGAACTTAATTATGCATTTAATTATAAATTATTCTGCAATAATAATTTGTTAACATTAAAACATACGTTGCAGTTACATTTACCGTTAAAACTAATTGAAAGGATTACAAGCGATAGATGGCAAGCTTCAAAGCAGCAAATTGTATCATTTGTATTCTGCAACGGGTTTACGACAGACACAAATAGAAGAAGAAGGTACTTAAAGACTTAATGCCTGTTACAGAATTTAGTATAATCTGCATCTTATTTTATATCGTTAAGAAGTGGCGTTCGTGGAGATAACGAACGTTAAAGAACCGTTGGAATTGAAGCTTTTCAATACACATAATAAATCTGTGGAAAGGTCGTTTTTGTATTTATTTTGTTTATTTATTATATACTTTATTGTACACCACTTAAATAATTACAGGACTAAACATTTATAAAGATAAGTGTACAATGGGCGGTCTTATCGCACAGGGCAATCTCTTACAGACAACCTTTGGATGGACTGAATGAGACGAGATAGACATAGGGCTGTCAGTGTACAAAAACTATATTAGATAATATTACTTAGATACATCATAAAATACAAACATATAAATAAAATAATATACTAATAATAATCCAATATAGAACAGAGAAAGGAGAATAGTTATAAGGGCGCACGGTTGGCGCAGTGGTTGAGCGATTGACTGCTGTGCTGCGTGTCGCGGGTTCGATTCCCGCACGGAACAAATATTTGTATGACCTACAGATAGTTGTTCCGGCTCTGGGTGTTGTGTATGTGAGTTTATATGTTTGTAAACGCACCCACGATACAGGAAGAAATTCCTAGTGTGGGGCAAAGTTTTTTTAAAAAGCAAAAAAAAAAAGTTACAGAGAAAGGAAATGCTCCTTCACCATTTTTTTAAATAAAGGTAATGTTTGCGCACGCCTTACCTCAATAGGTAATGCATTCCACAAACGAGCTGCTTCAACCGTGAAAGATTTCTCGAAAAAGTTGTACATCGAAATAAAATAGCCACGTTGTTAAAGGATAACCTACAGAACCTATTTCCAGCATCTTTTTAATTTTTGTCTTGCTGTCTATTTAGCTGTGCACGCATCACTTAAAATATACTGAAACCAATGTAGATAACTTTTATACATACCAATTGTGGGTAACTTGAAGTATTACTTAGTTTTTGTCTCATCGCAATCGATTCACTCTATCAAAACTTCGATGAATTTAAAAAGTTCAAGAACTATAATATTACAACATACGTAAATCAGATACTCGGACAGTTGAACTTCATATTCGATAGATGGCGTTGTGCATTTGACGTAATTTTCTGAATGGCTGTGTTAAGATTCGCCGCGGCAGAATAACACTTGGATAAAATTTGGTAGGTAGGTAGGGTAAGTAGCAAGGTGAGTAGGGTAGGTATATTGGTCTAGGTAAGTAAGCTGGGGTAGGGTAAGCAGTTGAAGGGAGCGAAGCCGCGTGCAAAGCTAGTCCAGAATAAGAGTCATAGAAAAGTGCTTATAGAAATTATTATCAAGAAGATTTGGCTATAATGATAGTGACTACTGAAGCCAATAACGACGACAACATCGACTAATAGAGAACATGGAAGAAGAAATTAAGATATTTAGGTTGCATCGACCCTATATTTTTTAATAAGGACGAGAATACGATGATGAATTTTTAAATCCGTATTGGTACTTAGTATAGTAAAATGCCAAATCTAAAACCACCGGTTTTAGATCAACCAAACTTGTTCAGGCACACAGTCATGTACAACAAAACTCATCTTACTAAAATAAAAACAAGGCTAAAAATCCCAATGACTATCTTCTTTTAATAAATTATATATTTGTTAACCAATTAATGCATTAGTCTATTGTAAATAGGGTTGCCATGGTTAAGAAGACGTCCGGGGAGCGTCCGGGCGGGGTTTTATTTGTAGTCCGGGTTTTAAACTCGTCAAATTACCAACCAATTTTCACTGATATCTCCGTCAATTGTAGACCGATTTTTTAAATTCTTTTTTGTTTGGAAGGTTATGATCTCGACTTGGGCTCATTTAAATTTGGTGAAGATCTGATGGAGCAATTTGGAGATATTCAAAAATTAAGGCAAATCATCCGGGATTGCATGTCTGTTTATTGTACATTAGCTTCTGCTACCGGCTTCGCCCGAGTCAAAAGTGTTTTATCAACCCAAGGGAACATTACACCGAAATAAAAAGTAGCTTGTTTGCTATTCCTGACTATAATCCATCTGTTTGCCAAATTACACATTTTTTTTTTTTTTTTGGGTGGGAATTCATCCAATGCTCCCGCTAAGGGTGAAGAGGGAGGGCGTGTCAGACTTTTACTGCCTAAAACCCACCCGTGTTCCTTCAGTTGCTTGTGCCAGGGCCGCAGTAACTCTCTTTCAAATTTATCCGCGACCCTGCCAAATTACACCTAGATCCTAATATCATTTCTCACTCCGCGCGGCCTTCAATTGGAAATCGGCTGCCTTTTTTTGCAAAAAAAAAGAAATGTTAAGTCTACATTTAGTTTTAAAAGGTTATGAAAAATAAAATCTGTTTAAATGTCCGGGTTGTAAGTTCCAAAATTAGGGGTTTTCACGCTCCTTGTCCTAGTTGGCAGATTTTAGATATGGCAAACCTAATTGTAAACAAGCTTTTTTATTTTTCTGTAGACTTTATCTTAATGTTGTAATTTTCTACATGCATAAATTCCATGTAAAACGTAACATAAAAAGGACTTATCGTTAAAACGCTACTCCAATGGCCCCTCGCTTAGCAGCCCGTCGCTATCCGGTGCGGTGGCGAGACGTAACCGACTCGTAATTAGGCGCCGCCATTGCATTTAGTTTCTTTTATTAGATGGGATTCACTCACTGTTTGCGTGTGTCCGTAGAAAATACAAATATTTTTTTTGATTTGGATTTAAATGTCACTAGCATCTGCCAGTGGCTTCACCTGCATGAAAAGTGTTTTCTTATCCCAAGGGAACATTAAGCCAGGATAAAAATTAGCCTCTGTGCTATTTTCCTAACTATAATCAATTTGTGTGCCAAATTTCATGCAGATCCGTTCAGCCATTCTGGAATAATAAACAAACATCCATTCATCCAAACTTTCGCATTTATAATAATAGCTGGCGCCCGCGTGGTATTAGTACTTCTCCTAAATCTTTATAAATTATAGCTTATTTGTTATTCTGCTATATAAGCTATATTTCTGTAAATTTTCATCAAAATCCGGTCAATAGGTTTTCTTGAAAGAGTAACAACATTCATCCATCCTCAAAAACTTTCACGTCTATGGTAGTAGTAGTAGAACTAGTACAGATAAAATGACGCCGAAGAATACTCGACAGAAATAAAATATAAGACCTGCCTTCTGGCAAAATTCTTTTTTTGTTTATAGGCTCGCCCTTAACCACTATCTCACGATGGTAAGCGAAGATGTGGTCGACGGTGAAACACACTTGCCTAGAAATAAGCTATTCACTCTTGACCCCTAGATTGTAGCTATCGGGAAACACAGACTCCGGCAGGGAATTCCACTTCTTAGCTGTACGCATAATGAAATTGTCGCCAAAATTTTTGTGCGTATGGGTGGGTTGTCCACCATGAACCGATGGCGCATCTCTGTACGTCTTGCAGTCCGATGATGTAACGGGCTAGACGAGATTAGATCATGCAATTCCATCGCTCCCCGAAATGTAATCGATAAAAAAACGACAAGCTGAGCTGTCCTATTCTTTCAGGCAAACCCCTCCTCCACCCATTTTTGAACTTGTATTTAAATCGCTCGCCGCTTCACACTTGTATCACCATAATAGTTAAGGTGTAACCTCACAAAGGATAGTCTAAAAATAGCGTACGAAAATAAACTCGTATTCTCAAATAAAAACAGAAAGACCAATTTTATAACCTTTACAATTTTTTATAGGCTTTAAACTTCTACTTATTATCGAAATGTTAAGCTATAAAAAGTTTTATGAAATTAATATTTTATGGCTGCTCATAATTAAGACCTTTATTTAATGGATAGGTGGCCTGTAAGTATTTTAGTATCCTACAACATATTAAGGGGAAAAGGGCTACTTAAGTTAAGATGTTTGTCGAGATCGGTTCATCCATAACTTGCTGTAAATACTCTAGGGGATCGCTAAGGCGCACACACACACACATTAGTACATTAAACCATTCATAGGCAGGGCATTCCACTCCTTAGCTGTACGCGTAATAAAAGTATTCTCAAAACGTTAAGTGCGTATGGGTGGTCTGTGGTATGTCTACCATGTACCGATGGCGCATCGCCGTACGTCTTGTAGTCCGATGATGAAACGGGCTTGGTGGAATTTGATCATGCAATTCCATCGCACACTCCCCGAAATGCAACCGATAAAAAACCGACTAGCTGGCAACTTGGCGACGATGATCAAGGCTCTGGAGCTTTGTCTTAACCAGTGCCTCATCGCCGATGAGCCTTTTGGCCCGCCTTTCGATCGACTCTAGTGCATCAAGCTGGTATTTGGCGGATCCGTCCCAGAGATGAGAACAGTACTCCATGCATGATCGAACTTGCACTTGATACAAGCTGAGCAGCTGTTCTGGCGTGAAGTACCTTCTAACCTTTGCAAGGATCCCCAGCTTTTTGGCAGAATATGCATGAATATTTGTAAAATATGCAACATTAAAGTTTTAGAAAGGGGAAAAAGTGGTAGGTTTTTATTTTTTAAATCAGCGTACAATTAGTGAATTATTCAATCATAAATTATCAATACCAAAATGTAACAACTTTGTAGGTAATAACAATGCACTAAAACTTATCAATGAAAATTGTTAGTGTATATGACGAAATTTTGGTTAAAGAGTCTATTATTACACTTATTAATAGGGTAACCTATCGAAAGATATAATAAATATAGCGACAAATATAATATGCAATTTCCGCTGTGTATGGGGTAAATATGCAATTTTATATGCAAAAATAAAAATGCGTATAATCTGTTATCTAGTTACAAACAACCACGATTTTAATTCAATTGAAGTCAAAGGCTTTTCAAAGACGAAAATCTCTTCAGTTTATGCCTTGTGTTTTATTCAGCTATGCAACATTGTTATAAACAATAAAACTAGTGATTTTAGATAGTGTAGCTCCCGGTTAATACGCATAATGACGGTGCCACATTTAATGTGGTCATTATTTCTGGTTTTATGTACTTTTTATTTGCACACGTTATAATATGAGGCAAGTACTTATTAACATAGTAGCCTGAATATATAATTTTATTAGAGAAGCTGTGAGTGAGCTATGTTTTTTATAAAAACGCTTTAATTAGCTTGATATGTATGTATATCTATAAATCCATTTCAATCAATTTTTGAAAGTGATTTTCACCCTCTTCAAAACGTCAGAATAATTTGAAACTTTGCATACTTATCAAGGACCGATGACAATGCAATAATTTAGTTTGTCCCGCTTTATCATTACCAGGATCTTCAGGAATAGCGATTGGTTTGAAAAAAAAAAGTTTAAAAAAACTCTCTTTAATAGTAAAACTAAAAAGTAAAAAAAACAATAAATAAAAAAAATAAATGTGTTTTTGTAAAAAACCGGCCAAGTGCGAGTCGGACTCGCGCACGAAGGGTTCCGTACTTGGTAAATTGCGGTTTACTATTTATGACGTATTAAAAAAAAACTACTTACTAGATCTCGTTCAAACCAATTTTCGCTGGTAGTTTACATAGTAATGTACATCATATATTTTTTTTAGTTTTATCATTCTCTTATTTTAGAAGTTACAGGAGGGGGGACACACATTTTACCACTTTGGCAGAGTCTCTCGCGCAAACTATTCAGTTTAGAAAAAAATTATATTAGAAACCTCAATATCATTTTTGAAGACCTATCCATAGATACCCCACACGTATGGGTCTGATGAAAAAATATATTTTTAGTTTTAGTTTCAAGTATGGGAACCCCCAAAATTTATTGTTTTATTTTTATTTTTGTGTGAAAATCTTAATGCGGTTCACAGAATACATTTACTTACCAAGTTTCAACAGCATAGTTCTTATAGTTTCGGAATAAAGTGGCTGTGACATACGGACGGACAGACAGACAGACAGACATGACGAATCTATAAGGGTTCCGTTTTTTGCCATTTGGCTACGGAACCCTAAAAAGCGTGGGGTGCTTGATGCCAATTGTTATAATATTATATTAACAGATATTGGTAAAATTAGAGTAATTTTGAAAATACCTTATAGCAACCGTCTTTATAACATTAGTTCTAATCTAATTATTATAAAAAGGTAACTGTTCCGATTCCGAAAATATCTTTACTGATTTTCTAGCTCTACCTACTGGCTACTTTTTATCCCGAAAAATTGCACGGTACCTATGGACAATGGAAGCTAAACCACGGTATGAAGCTAATGATCTATAAAGGTAGTTATTGAATCTACCATGTGTGACTCATTTCTAATGTAGGAATATGTCATTCTTTCAAACTAATATTAAATATCTTTATGATGAAGGCTAGCTTCTACCAGTGGCTTAGAACATATTCCCGTGATAAAATGTATTCTTTTTGCTATTCCAGACTATAATCTATATCTGTGCCAAATTTCATCTAGATCCGGTCAGTAGTTTTTGCGTGAAAGAGTAACAAACATACAGACTCGCAAACTTTCGCCTGTATAATATTAGTCTGATAAAAAATCTGTGATAAAAGATAAGGAAGTTTTAAACGTGCTTGCCGCAGCTAACGGATATATTTCTTGCGAAATCTTTAACAACCTCTTTTACAATCAAGATAATGTAAAAATTCTTTTTACATGGCGAATAACTAGACCTACCCAAAATTAATAGATTGTAAACAATTAGGAAAAAGGTTGTTAAAATTTCGCCATTTTCTTATAAGATTATTGTTATCAGTGACATTGGTAGCTATAAGCAGTTATTTGAATCGTAGTTAACTCAACCTATAATAAAAATGAAAAATAAATAAAGATTGTTTATTTGACACAACGGTAATAAGTAACATGATGATGCTAACTCCTTAACTAGGCCTAAGCCTCTATTTTGGGGGCTAGTGATTCACCCATGGTATTATTATATTATTATAGTGTGAAAAAAAGACCATAAAATGAGAGGTGTTGTAACATTGCCTAATTATGAATATAAAAAAATTTGTATTTGAATTCTTTTGCTTCACACACATTCATACATCTAGTCATACACACACGCCGGTTATGGGTACTGCGCACTTGGCCTTTCTGAAGAACATCACCTATAAGGTCTATGTATGTCTTTCTAGGGCGTCCCCTCCCGGCGTTTTCATTCACGTCTGCCTTGTAAATACCTTACGTTAGTCGACTTTCATTCATCCTCTCAACATGGCCAAACCATCTTAACATACCCTTTTCAATTTTAGTCACTACATCTTCTTTTAAACCACAACGTTGTCTTATTACCTCATTCCTCAATCTATCAGTTAAAGTTACACCACACATACTCCGCAAGGAGCGCATTTCTACTGCATTCATCCTGAATTTAAATATAACCAGAAAAATTAAAATCGGGAGCAGTGGTGGCCCAGTGGTTACGGTTCCGACTTACGAGTTGTAGGTCGTGGGTTAAACCCGAGCAGGCGCTTTCCTTTGTGTAATTTACTTCATCATCACTGCTCTCAAAACGGTGAAGGAAAACATCGTGAGGAAACCGGCATGTCCTAGAACCAAAAATTCAAAGACATGTGACATCTACCAATCCGCACTGGGCCCGCGTGGTGGATTATAGCCCACTCCCTCTATGAGAGGAGGAATGTGTCCCAGCAGTGGGAACATTAAAAAGATGTGAAATTAAAATCAAATTAAACCCAAACCAAATTAACTGAAAACAATATATAAGAAACCGGCAGTTCAATAAGTCGGCGATTGCAGAACACCTATTAGACGGCGGCAGCAATCACTGGATCGAATTTCATCGTCCACAAGTCCTCTCCACGGAACGCCACTTCTATTCAAGAATTGTGCGTGAAGCGATTGAAATTAAAAAACAACAAACCGTTCAATCGGGATGACGGTTACAAATTATCCGCGGCGTGGAATCCGGTGATTCAAAAATCATTACCTCGTTTTGTGCAGTCGGCAAACTTACAGAATAAGGACACGGTCAGTGTAGTGTGTAGAAAAGTGAGGGTAGAGGAAGAATTTTCTGCCCCAACGGAGCCAGTACACCGAGACACCAGTCTACCCGGGACCACGGCCGTTGCAACACGGCCGAAACGTCGGGCGAAATAGGTAAACAAACAATCGAAATCATCGCGTTAAATTTCCCGTGATAATTATATTGTTTTCAATTATGAAACGCGAAAGTTTTAAAGTTAATACAAATTAACTGAATCAATTAAAATCACCAATGGCTAAATTATACAGACCAATGTTTTAAAATTTTATTAGAATGCGTTTTCCATCAATTCTTAACCTCACATATGATCAAATAAATTGAAGAGTTAATTATTTGACCATTTGTTAGACTAACAATCTATGAATAAAGGCGTTTTACCGAAATTTTAGACAATTGGTTAGCATATTTTACCATAGGTTAAGTTAAGTACGGATCAAAAACTAGGCTTTCAGTAACGTTTAGTCATTCAAAATTAAATAAATAATTTATCTGCGCATGGGTTTGGCAGGAAGTAGTTTTAATGATTAATCATTACTCATTGGTTTCTAGACCAGGTGAAATTCTACCAGCGATAACGATTTTTAAGAATTCAAAATGTTTGGGATTGGCCACGTTATCGATGATAAAATAACACTTAGTCTAGGCTTTCTTTAGTTTACAGGAATATTCAGAATAATTGCTTTGTTAATATGTCAGCTAGGTGTCACTCAAAATTGAAACGGCCTCAACTTCGAACCAGGTAGTTTCATCATCCTCATCATCATAATTTCAGCCCAAAGACGACCACTGCTGGACATAGACCTGCCCCACATTGACCGATCCCGTGCGTCTCGCATCCAACGCCTTTTCGCAACCTTAACCATGTCATCGGTCCTCCTAGTGGGCGGCCTTCCAACGCATAGTCTTCCAGTTCGCGGTCGCCATTCCAGAACTTGTCGGCCCCATCGGCCATCGGATCTGCGTGCAATGTGCCCTACCCACTGCCACTTAAGTTTCGCAATTCTTCGAGCTATGTCAGTAACATTGGTTCTCCTGCGGTTATCCTCATTTCTGATGCGAGCACGCAAGAGTAGCAGGCAGTTTACTTTGTGTATATTCTTCTATCATGACTACTCACAAAACGGTGAAAGAAAACATCGTGTACACCGGCATGTCCTAAAATCATAAATTCGAAGACGTGCGACATCCATCTATCCTTACTGAACCCGTGTCGTGAATGTCGTTTGATGAATTAGCTGCAAGCTTTCTTATGATAAAATGTTATTGTTTACCTTGGAAAAGACAATCGGAGATCAGCCCTGAGCTTGGTCAGCAGTTCACTGGGAGTTCCGAACTGTCGGAGTGTCATCTCTTCACCAACTCCCAGGCATGGGTTTCTGAAAAAGAGAATGATAATATTATAAAGATCTACTACACAATATCTCGACCAAGGAGCAGATGAAGTCTAATGAGTGCATTTTTTTGCTAGGGTGAGTCCAAGAACAAGACACAAGACAACGGACAGTCTTTTGTCTAGCGGAGGACATCTTTCGGATGAAATTATGTTAAAAAGCCGTTTTATCTACACTTCAGACAGTTGAGAAGCCTTTAGTTTTAGAGGAAGTCAGTAAGTTAACGTAACACAATTCGTTACGTTTTTTAATGTCCTAATGGTATTACCTATTAGCACATCTTTAAAAGCCTCGTCTTTTGTTCTCCTGTCACAAAAAGTGAAAATTATGAAGATTGATTCTTTGACCACACTGGTCAAAGAAAACGTTTCCGCGAAAGTCAGGGAAGTCTAAAGTTGCTGCAACGTAAACTAACTTTTATTGAGTATAGAGCCTCGTTAATGACGTTCTTTTGTTTTGTGTTTACGTTTTGTCATTATAACGCATTACTGACGCAACCAGTGACACTATACTATTGCAGAATTTATTAGCTGTTGCTGCTCAAACTCGAAGCATTTATTTGAACCAGGGCCTTTCCCAATCACTTTTAAGTTGTCAAGGAGTCGCATGGGCTTAAATCTAGCATGTAATCTTGCACGTTCCAAAACTTAAATCATTGGAGAAGAATGTGAAATACAATTAATGGAAACCCTTTTAAACCAAGTAATTACAAAATCCTGGTTACATTGTTCTGGTTATATATGTAAGGAAAATGTACAGTTAAAATATAAAGAGATAACCAGTCAGGCGGTACCCAGTGTTCAGTAAATTAAGTCATCCGGATAAGTAATATCACCATACTTATTTCTGTCGCTTAGCAACATTGTATTCCGGTTTGAAGGAAATGGGTGCAATTATAAAACATGGCCAACTCGTTGGTTTTGCTCGTGTCTCTCCTAAGTACGGGGAGAGACTGGGGAGATTTGATCCTACGAAAGACTTGTTTCATAAAAATTATAAAAAGATACATAAGCAACTCAAATTGTTTTAAAATGGTAATGCCAAGTCTACTAAAATAATAACGCCGGCGAAGTAGAACTAATAGTAGAATTAGGTTTGATTTTTAGTCAAATATATTTATTCAATTAGGCCAATAAACGGCACTTTTGAACGTCACATAAATTAAAATTAATATTTACAAGTAATAAAAAAAGTAATAAAAAATATAAAAAAAAAAACAAAAATGTTTCTACCGTGCATTCGGAAAGTAGATTGTTATGGAGAAGAACGCACAAGAAACTCCATACTTACTCTTTTCAAAAAAAAAAAAAGTGGTGTTTTAAAATATTTGACATACATTAATATATGTGAGGACGATGCATCCAGAATAGCTCTACACACTATACTACGTACAGGTATAAACAATTTTACAAGCTTTTATTTAACTTGCAATGTATGTATGTATGTAGTAAGTGTGTTCGGGTCAAATCTTGCAATTAAATTTTAAAGCAGTTATTCTCCACCGATTAAATTTTGCATACACGTTTAGTTTGGATGACAATGCATGGTTAGCTAAGTGACGTCATTCTAGATCCAATAAGGCGGTCGGCCCAAGATGACGGACTAGTTATTTTTTTTGCACTGCCATGACATGGTTGAAAGAAAGGTTTTGCTACGAAAAAAGCTTGTTTTAAAAAAATATAATTTTATTTTAAATCAACCGAAGATGTTTAGGGGCTTAATATTTTTCATGAACCAGGTCACCCCAGTCTCCCTTACATATCAAACGACAACTTCTTAGAAAATACTTATCCAGGCTCGCTTATTTTTTTAATCATCAAGTTTTTCGAAAGCCGGTCTCCAAAACGTTCCCACATCCATCCTATTTTAAGTATCGTATTAGATATTACAATATTATACATTTAAAAGTATGTAGGTTTGGATGTCTGTTAATCAAGCACGCTTGATTTGTTCAACGGATTTGACCTGGATTGGGACATAAACAATTTTGTTTTGGTAGTATCCCTTGAAAGAAATCCAGCCACTAGCAAAGCTAGTAGCATATTTTTTGTTAGATTCTTATACTACTCACCTGAAGTCCTTACTGCCCTGTGTAGGCAGCGTCCTCGACTTGTTGGCATCCTGACCTGCCTCCAGGTCGTACAGGCTGGCTCCACCGGTCTTCTTGCCCCATTTCTTCAAGGACGTCGCGTAGTCCTCGGGATTGTAGATTGGAGGGCGTTGCTTGTCCTGGAAAGGAAGGAATTGTATTTTAGATAAGTTTGGTAAAACCAAAGATAGCAGTGTCAGAATTTTGTCATCATTATTTCTGCTAAAAGATGTCCACTGCTGGAAATAGACAGCGATCGGTCTTGTGTTTCTCGCACCGTAAATTGCCACGATGAAGAAGAACATACATACATACATAAAAACTACAACCAAAAATCATTAGTTTAGGAAATAATTTGTATATAGCCCCCAAACTGGTAAAG
Organism: Orthosia gothica; assembly: GCA_949775005.1. NCBI lineage: Eukaryota > Metazoa > Arthropoda > Insecta > Lepidoptera > Noctuidae > Orthosia > Orthosia gothica. The sequence continues at coordinate 20,630,023 of OX459034.1, forward strand.
AGGAGTACTTAATGCTCCTACTGAAAGACAAAGGATGGTATCTAAATATCGAGCAATGGCGACTAAAAGTCTCTGCCAGATAAAAAAATAAAAGTGGAAGACTTGTACCAAAAAGTATAATTACGTAACTTGAAAACATAATAATTATTTATTGAAATATTTTGATAAATTTTGTCTCAAATAAAAGGTATAAGCGTAGATAAATTTTATCCGTTTAAATCATGTAAATTGGACCACGCGTTTATGAGGTATTAACTCTGAATGCCCAGTGAAAGGGTCAAGGACGCCACTTACCGAGAAATGTTTGTTTTAATCGTGTTAGCGACAGCCTTTACATATTTTTCGTATCGTTTTGAAATATTGGAATATATTGGTAGACAGTAACGACTTTTATTTTTTGTCGTCTAGCGGTGACCTTACCTCCACTTACTCATTGTAGATTGGGAGGCTCATTCAAATGCAAATCTCTAAACCCCTTTGATTCACTTCTTCAACGTCCAAACTTCGTCCACCTGGTGTATTCCGCGTATTAAGTTAGCCAGGTTTTTAAAGCGTATTCACACATTAGTCTCAAGTTCTACCATAAGACAAACGAACTGGCATCATGGTGCTTATAAAGTTAATAACCTCAAGTGGATGTTGATCAGATAAGTGTATAAACTCTTTACAACTTCCCATGGAGCAGGCATAACCACAACAATGGCTAACATTACATCGGACTGTTTTTATTTTATGTAAGACAAATTGTTTTAATTCGCGTTCACAATGGCGGCCTAACATATTATTATTAGTAAGTAGTGGGAACGTTGCAGTGGCTCTAGCTACTGTCTTGTTAAGCTCTTTAGCTATTCTCTGTGTTTTGTTTTGTAAGCTTATGATACCTTGAAATACTCTCTGAATTATGATAAACATTATTCAAGTTTGGACATGTCATAATGCTGATTGTGATTTTCAATGTCTTGAGGGCTGCTCATACCATGGACTGCAATAAAGCAATTGAACAATATTGGATTACAAACGCCAGGAAACGACGACGTGATAACCTCAGACAGAGATGGCAGTGGGAACTGGACTCCTCAAATGGTTGTTCCAAAATCGCAGAACGCAGAGTGGATGGAAGAAGAGGAAAACTTTCCTTGCAGTACGACAGCTCAGAGGATGAGGATAGCGAACAACAAATCAAGATGTCTCAAACTTATTGTTAGTTCAGAATCAGATAGATGATTTTGAAGATAAGCATCAATTTTAACTTAAGGCGAGACAGTATTAGATTGAGGTTAGATATAAGAAACGGTGTTGAATTAAGTGCTGTAACATTTAAATTAGATTAGAAACCACGCCAAAACAGGGTGATTTTAAGATAACATGACCTAAAATGCAGTATTTTACAAACGTAATAGCCCCGATTTGAATGGGCACAGACGATATTAAAAAAACGAATATGTGGACATCTTGAAGTAAGATATTCTTCATATATAAAATATGTCAGAAAAAAAAGGTGTTGTTAAAAACCCTCATTTAACAACACCTTTTTTAGGGTTCCGTACCCAAAGGGTAAAAACGGGACCCTATTACTAAGACTCCGCGGTCCATCTGTCTGTCTGTCTGTCTGTCACCAGGCTGTATCTCATGAACCGTTATAGCTGTAATTTTTATTATCGTTGTAGTTGTAATTTTCACAGATGATGTATTTTTGTTGCCGCTATAACAACAAATACTCGTACTAAAAACAGAATAAAATTCATGTTTAAGTGGGGCTCCCATGCAACAAACGATTTTTTTTGCCGTTGTTAGCGATAATGGTACGGAACCCTTCCTGCGCGAGTCCGACTCGCACTTGGCCGTTTTTTTTCTGACCTCTTTTTATAAGTGAAGAATATCTTACTTCAGTAAGATTGGATATAGAGCTTGTGACCTAGTGGATAATAATAATGTATTATATACAAGAACCTCTTTCTATATCCAACCAACATTATATTTTAACAACACCTTTTTTTCTTATGTTTTTTAAATGTGAACAATGTCTTACTTCAGAAAGATGTCCACATATTTTTTTGTTAAATATCGTCTGTATCTGTAATAATCTGAACTACAACAATAATGAAAGATTCTGACAGTTCTAAACCTTTATTGTCACTTTATTTATTTATTACTTTTTTGTCCTTTATTTATTGCCTCTCGTTTGACCACTATCTCACCTGAAGGTAAGCGATGATGTGGTCTACGGTGAAGCACGCTTGCCTAGAAGTAACCTATTCACTCTTGACTTATAGACCCCCAGGTAGACGTACAATCAACTCAGTCCCAGATCAGTCCTCCACCTTCCGCATCCAGTCTGTCTCAACCAAATCTTTAAGCTTCTCGGTTCACCTAGCTGGGGATATTTATGTTACGATTACTGATTTATACGCGGTCTCAACTTTATCCCTCATCTACTTCTCCCAATGTGTATTCTTCGATTCTAACATGGCTGGCTTACTGCCACTACAGTTCACTAATCCTGCAAGCTACGTATGTGACTCCTTCAGCAGGGTCACGGTCTTTTAGAAATTGATAGCAAAACATTTTTATGGACCAATGAAATATAGTTCTCAAACCTGGCACGTTGTAACAATCAAATTCATTCATGTTGTTTGTAAAAACGAGAGCTATATAATTAAAAAAATCTACGCCGAAACACTTTCTCAAATGTAACGTATCATTACAGTTATGTTACGTTACACGTAGTTTTAAAATAACGTAACGGTTCCTAGCGTTGCCCTGCCCTAGCATGTTATTAAAATGGCGTTTTTTCTACCAAATAACTATTGTGTTGTGAAACGTGTGTATTTGGAGATAGGGAATTGAGTTGTTATGTGATGTAATGTGTGTTCGTAGGTAAATATTGCATGGTGTTTAATTGAGGTGGTTGTGAATATCTATTGTTACGCATGGTAGTATCGCCTCCTACACGATAGGCAGATCGATTCCAAGCAGTTATGTTTTTTGCAACAAATATACTGCAATCAATGTTTTTTATTTATTCGTCGTTGTTGTTTTTATTGGCTCTTGACCTCGATTTCATTTGATGTCAAACGATGGATGATGCCTTCTTAGGAACGTACGGGGCTTTTTTTTCTGTATGATATCATCCAATGACTTCTCCCGCTATGGGTGAAGCGGGAGGCCGTGTCAGACTTACTGAACCCACCCGTGTTCCTACAGTTGCTTGTGCCAGGGCCGCGTTAACTCTCTTTCAAATTTATTCGCGACCCAGACAGGCATCGGACCCCTAGCGGGCCCCGCCAGTTTTTGCTGACATATTTTTGAGGCGCGCGTGGAACACTACGCGCCGTCGACTCGGGCCTGGTCCTTATCGAACGGCGAGCTACCCATTACTCGCCGTCCGCAAGTACGCGCCTACGGTGGCCGGGAATCGGCTTGCGACTCCCGTCGCCCAGGGCGTCTCCTGCGGTGAGGCACGTACGAGCCTAGAAGATGCCTGTTCCCTCTTGCTTTGAAGTCTTCTGGGTAAGAACTCACGCGCTGGCAGAGAGAGGATACATTTCGGAAGTCTTCCTCCGTACAGAATTCTTTATCTAACAGAATGCTACTAATGCTGACCAATACGATCGATCCTTAATCAGAATAGACTGCAAATTATTTAAGCCAGTCTTATGCTATCGTTACCTGTATTAACTTCCATTTTATACTTTTAATTAAATTAAGGAACATATATATTTTCTTTTTAACGCCTTTATGGCCTCTACAAACAAGAGACAATTCGCACGAAAAGATACAGAAAAAAGTATGCATAGGTATTATACTAAAAGTTACAAATGTAAAACAAAAATTCTCATGTCGTAATATTATGTAGCGTGCTTCAACTTGAGTTATATCATGATTACATGAAGTAGATGATTAATTTAGATTACGATTTATGATTCAATGGGTGATTCATTAGCTAAGGTTTTTGAGGAAATGAACGTTTTATTAGGAAGTGTGGACGGGTCGTGTTTTTACGGCTTCATCTACTCTCTAATAACCATAATTTATTTATTTATTCAACGCTAGCTTCAGCTTGTGGCATCGCCCCAGTGAAAATCGAAAATTATCTCAAGGGAATTTACTCCTCCTCTTGTTTCTATGTTCCACTCCAAAGTCCAATTTGTCGCAGCACAAAAATTCTTCAAAATTGTTTCAGCGGTTTGGTTTAGGCGTTAAAACGTGGCAACAGACGGGCAGAGTTACTTTCGCATTAATAGTGAAGGTGAGTAATAAAAAAAGTGTGAATTTTTTTCTTTTAGCTATGGAGTGTTTATTTATAGGTACAGCAACCATATTAAGTACTTGCATAGACGGACTTAATGCTTTGAGTGTTCTTTAGACGAGATGAAGAAATTAATAACCTGGCAAGAGCAATGTTTAATTAAGTAATTAACTACGAATAAGACATTTTTTCTTTTCTTTTTATCTTGACGATATCCTCATGCATTCTGCGCTAGCACGTGGAGATAGTGCAACAATGTGGGACTCCAACCCACTAAAACGCCACGGTGTCCTCCTGTGCCGTTTATGGCGGGACCACGGCCGTGCGTAAGCGCTCATCCGCAAACCCGCCGCGGCTGTCATCGGAACTTCCTCTGGGTAGTAACCCACATCACTGGCGCACCGGAACACATTGCACGACGTAACCAGCCCAAGGACCAAACGAGCACATGGTTTAGTCCCAGGGGTGTGTACGACCCCTGTACCGACACTTCTTCTCCCTGGCGGCCCCACTGCGTCCTGCATCAGACGGTGGCGACCCCGTCCAGGCCGCGGAAGGTAGGGCGAGCAGCACACCAAAATACCGGCTCTCCTCTCCCGCCACGGCCTACAATCCTCTGCCGAGATGCCTACATCGCGACCCGCCTCAGTTCCGATGTCACCCAATCGGCGCCGCAGTACCTACTTGTTGGAGGCTACGTCGTCGGCTTATCGGCCAAAGACCTGACGAGCGGCCCTTCCTTGGGTTCCTCTTCGCTTCCCCGTGGGTTACCAAGCCACGGCTACTGAGACCCTGCTTCGACAATGCGGGAACCCACCGGGGAGACCATTTTATAGCCTACAGGTTCAATTACACAGGCAATGAGAATTGCGCTATTCTTGACAGTTACTACAATCATGGTATTGCAATGAAACGTGAAAAAGCTTTGTTTTGCCGTGATGTGAGGAATTGTTATTAGATACTTAAACTTGTGAAATATATGCTGCCTGTGTAAACACACCTATGCCGTCGAAAACACGTTATAGGACCTACATTTTTCCCGCTATGTTAGTATCTTCTTCCAGTTTAACCAGATGTGGCAGTTCACCTGTGAGTGAACTGCTTTGCAGCCTCAAGTACGGTATAGCCATCTGACCTCTGCAGTCTAGATACTATTGTACTACAACTATTGGCTTTTGTATTCCACAAAAAACTGTCATACTTATTCTTTCAACATAAGATTAAACCGACTTCCAAAACAAAACACTACAAAGTGAAAAATAACTTTCTGTTCGGAAGTCGTGGTCTTTCGTACCCGTTTTTTTCGTTTTTGACACCGACTTCCGAAAAGAAAGTTATTTTTCGCTTTGTAGTGTTTTGTTTTGGTAGTCGGTTTATTTTATTTGTTAAAAGTTTTTTAGTTTTGGTACTCTATATTACCATGAAAATCCTTTATAGCCAGAGGGCTTCGCTTAACCATTCCAACAAATCTAAAAATGACTGGGATACATTGTTTTATTACGGAGTTCCCGGTGCCTACCATACGGATTCATCATAAGTACCACTTCTTTAAATTTGCTTCATTACAGTCATTTAACTATTCGAGATATCTTGTAACCAAAACATACTTCTCATTGAGAAGTTCCAGTGGCCGTTTGTGATCTTTCTCATCAGTTCGACTTCACCAAATGATACTTTCTGAATGCAAATACTTGCCATATTGATGGAAATACCGAAATCGTTACATAGATTTCCATGGGAACCCCTCATCATCCTGAATATGTGACAATGGGACTACTTCACGAGTAGACAAAAACAAAAAAATAATTTTCAAAATCGATCCATAATTGACGGAGTAATCGGTGAATATATATAAAAAAATACATTTTGTCGAACATAGAACCTCCTCCTTAAAAACAAAAAAACCGGCCAAGTGCGAGTCGGACTCGCGCACGAAGGGTTCCGTACCATTTTCGTAAAAAACGGCAAAAAAATCACGTTTGTTGTATGGGACCCCCCTTAAATATTTATTTTATTTTGTTTTTAGTATTTGTTGTTGTAGCGGCAACAGATATACATCACCTGTGAAAATTTCAACTGTCTAGCTATCACGGTTCATGAGATACAGCCTGGTGACAGACAGACAGACAGACAGACAGACAGACAGACAGACAGACGGACCGCGGAGTCTCAGTAATAGGGTTCCGTTTTTACCCTTTGGGTACGGAACCCTAAAAAAACAAGACAATCACAAAAAAAAACAAAAACAAACAAAACAGACATACACAAATTCAGAACAAACAAACAAACACAGACAAAGAAACAAGCAAACAAATTCCGATTCCGGGCTGCTACTGGAAAATATGAGATTGGAAAACTTAATAAACAAGAGTATCGTTTCGCCCACTAGACCGACGAATAGTTAATATGTTTTACGTAGAATAGAACCAACTCAATAAAAGTTTACTAAACAGCGGCTCTCATTTTCTACAACTAGGATACAGTTTAATTTATAGATCTCACACACTAATTATTATAAAGGCGAAAGTTTGTGAGTGTGTGTTTGTATGTTTGTTACTCTTTCACGCAAAAACTACTGTTCGGATCTGGATGAAATTTGATCATATATATGTCAGATAGTCAGGCGTAGCACATAGGATACTTTTTATACCGGGAATATCTTCCCTCTGGATAATTTTCGTCATTCACGCGGTTGAAGCCGCTGGCAGAAACTATTAGATCAATAAAACGTGCAATTCTCTAGACACAACACTTAATTACTAGATAAATTTAATCACATTAACCGCAGTAACCATTCGCAAAAGCAGTATAACACTAAAAAGTTAATTACATAAGTAATTCAGGTACGCATCATACTCGGTAATTGTCTGAAGAAAGTATTATTGAGTTCAACAAACGAACCACGTTTACGTCCAGCTGGTTGGGTTGTGGTACAAGTTGTAGGAGATAGATCGTAAAAGTAGACGGCTGAAAACGGTGAGTAGAAGATAATTATAATTTTAATGCGTCAAAGTTTACTACTGGAAACTGGAATATTTATCATTATCATATAAGGAATATGAAGTCATGATACGCTGACCCTAAATTAATTCGGATAAGGACAGGAGGATGATTTTTTAGAATTGAAAGTAATTAACAACGCCAGTTAGGTTATCGTTGGTGTAGGCTTCAAAAAATTCTAGGGTTAGCATATGATTAAGATCACAAAAAAACTATAGGAAGTCAATTTGGGCGCACGGTTGGCGCAGTGGTTGAGCGATTGACTGCTGCGCTGCGTGTCGCGGGTTCGATTCCCGCACGGAACAAATATGTGTATGACCAACAGATAGTTGTTCCGGCTCTGGGTGTTTGTGTATGTGATTTTATATGTTTGTAAACGCACCCACGATACAGGACGAAATTCCTAGTGTGGGGCAACGTTTTAAAAAAAAAAAAAAAAAAATTGGCTTGGTCACAAGGTCTGATGAAATATGATATATATTTATGACAGACACGTCAAGTAAGGTCCTAGCACTTACTGAGTTGTGCATAACTGCATACCCGCCATTAATGTCTTTGGAAAAGCAGCCCTCATCATAGCTAGGAAGTAGTCCTGCATAATCCATAATGTTTCAACCGCTAGTTTACAGGCCTATTCTTTATGAGAGAGAAAGGGTACTATGAAGGCCTAATCTGGATTGGATCCAAAGAAAGTACCCCCATGTCATGTCCAGGCAATCACTGTCCATTCCAGGTTGCCTGGAAGTGATCGCGGTATGCGATAAGCCCGCCCATTGTTTGTATTCTAGTTTTAAGTTTCCTTTTCTTTGTTATACTCTGGTGTACAAAAAAGTCTATTTTGTTTGTTATACTCTGGTGTACAATAAAGTTTATGCTTTATAGAGTTTTAGCAGTCAATAGCTTGTGTAATGTTTCCGAGTAACCATTTTAACATAACTGTGTCAGACAGTCAGTCTAAATCTATTAATCAATTTAGCACAGACGTTTCTAAATAGTCCATTGTTGTCTCTATATCCACTATCAACTTCTAAAAATAGGTTCTTGATTATAATCTAGATCGTCTTGATATTATATTGATTTAAGGATAATTAATGTAATTTTTATGTTTCTGTCTACTGATTGCTACTGATAATATGATTTTGATTATAATCTGCGCATGTTTTATGAATAAGGAAAAGGTGAAATTTTAGGTTTACAAGGTCAAAGCGCAAAGCGTGACTGTTTCATTGATGATAAAAGAGTTACTAAAAATAACTAAACACACGTTTAAAATTGATTACTGAAGATCTGATTCAGTGTGTGTTGTTGCCTGAAATTCATTAGCAACTTGAGTTTGCAGTAGTTTTGGAGCAAAAACTGAGATAAAATGCGTGACTCAAGCCTATCACAGTGGCCGTGCTCGCCCAGCTGCACTTAGTAAATGTCACACGAATCAGCTTACGGCGTTTGGGAAACTTCGTCGAGTCTTCCCATCGTATATACCACAGAACCTAAAGAGCAGAGTCTTCGATCAGTGCGTCCTATCTGTTATGACTTACGCGGCTGAGACGTGGACACCCACGGTAAGGCTGGTCCATCAGTTTCATAGGTCGCTCAGCGAGCTATGAAAAGGGCTATGCTTGGTCGTAGTCGGAGGGATCAAATCCAAAACGAGGTGATCCGGCAGAGAATCAAAGATGTCAACATAGCACAGAGAATTAGCAAGCTGAAGTGGTCATTGGCCGTCCATTTTAGCCGTAGAATCGATGACCGTTGAGATAGACGTGTTCTTGAGTGGACACCATGAATGGGTAAACGTAAATTGGAACACCCTCAGGCTAGGCGAAGTGATGATCTTTGCAGGGTAGCTGGTAGCAGCAGGATGAGAACTGCCGAAAGTCGAGACAACCAGCGTGAGATTGGAGAGGCTATCATGTCCAGCAGCGGACCGCTATAGGCTGATGATGACGATGTTGAAGGATCAGCTTACCACTTAGACCACAAGACAAACGACAAAAAAACGTAATGCCGTGTGTTATGAATAAAACAGTAACAAATAAGTGTTGAGATGATTATCTGCGGGTAGTCTGCTGCTTGGAAACTGACGGAAGCCAGGTAATTAAAATTGCCCGGTAGTGTTACGAATGGAAAGCATGTCGCTTGTTACAGTTTGTTGTTTAATATTATACTTAGAGAAGTTTTAGATTAAAAATATGTATAGTTATGAGACACAATGTAAACAAAAAGACGGTAAAGATTTTAATCAGTATTAGGTTTATTATCATCATCATCAGCATTTTAATGTACTGCTGGGATACAGGCTTCCTCTCCATGGGAGAGGGAATGGTGGATGTCACATGTCTTCGAATTTTTGGTTCTAGAACATGCTGGTTTTGTCAGAGTTTTTTCCTTCACCGTTTTGAGAGCAGGTGATGAAATAATTTACACAAAGTAAAGCGCCTGCCTATGTTTGAACTCACGACCAACAACTTGTTAGTCGCGGCTGTTACTCCTGGTCCACCACTGCTCGGTTCAAATTAGAAAGAAACGATGGATGAGCCGCGTGATAGATGATATAGCTAGGAAGGTAGGACTCGTGAAATAGCGCCTAATAGAGAAGCTTCCAAGAAAATACCGCGCTGGCCCCAAATAAATTGGAATAGGGACAAGGAAAATGATTCAATTCAAAATAAGAACATGTTTTTTCGTTTTTTATATTTTTTTTGACCGCTAATAGACTGGGCATTTCAGGAAATGGACATTTATGGAATTGGGCATTTTGGGAATTGGTCATTCTGAACCCGAAAGAATAAAAAGTGTAATTTCATAATGATTCACGTTTAAAATACTGTAGCTAGTCCAGTATCAACGATGCACAAAAAGACCTAAACTTTGTTTGGAACACTAGCCAATAAGACCGAATCTAAAAATACCCTACATATATTGTTACAAAATTTTATAAAAAACATACGACTATCAATCAAAGTATAACGCATATAAGTAGTACGCTCATAAAGTTTCGTAATAATTGTAGTTGAACTTTAAGAGAACAAACTAAACGCTTCATGGGTGTGCCAATCTAAACATCATGTAGTATCGGATTTGTCAATTCACAATTGCATGTCACATATTGTGAAACTTGATGAGCGTGAAGAGTTCCAAATTTAAATTGGATACTGTCATTATTTTGATTAATAGTATATATTTTGATAAGATGAAGTGATAAAAATGTCTGGCACTAGAATAGGTACCTAACAAAAACTTCAAACGAAAAGCGGAATGTCTTTTATACAATCTGTACTTGTTAAGTACCGAACACTCAAACTAGTACTTAAAGGTTTGGCCTAATGAACTAATGAGTATAGTTGTAGACTAGTAGGGTTGATTTGTTTAACTAAAACAACTATACTGTGTGCTGATCTATAGCTAGTAATCTATATTTGCTTTTTTTTTTTTTATAAGATTCAATCTAAGTGATTGGCTACTGCTTAACCGGACTCAGCCGGACTGACCTACGGAGACTAAGCTATGTTATAGCCTCCAGCAAGGCACAAACAAGTTCTAAACCTTAGCGACAACGCTGAGGGCTACCCCAGTTGGGGTCGAACCTCGGCTCAGGGCGTCGCTGGGGGACAGCTATGCTGGATCCAGATTAATGAATTTACTTTCCGTTCGTAAACTACCTAAGTGGATTCTCAAGACCCTATACCAAATTACAAAACACTCTCTTGCGACTTCTATTTTGACGACAACGCCATTTATCGAGCTTATAGTTAAACTTTGTTAATTACTTGGTTTGATTGATTTGACAGCAGGTTCTAATACTTTGACAGTCTCAAATAGTACTATACAAAGTAGATCCGGAGAGGTACCGTACTAACTATAACTTTTTCTATAACAACCGTGTTTCGGTATGAAGGATAAATTACAGGCATATATTATTCAGTTTCATCGTGGAAACCTTGGGATGGCAACGCACTAACGATGTCACTTAGTTCATAAGTTAGTTATAGTTCCTAGCGTTGACCACTATATCTGTTACTAAGTTAGAAAAAAAACAGTATGCTGCCAGAGACCACCATGGTTTCTAATGCCAAGAAAACTAAAATTTTCCTACCATCACGCATCGTTAAAAGATCAGCTAATCCCGTAATAGAAAAACTAAGAGATTACAATTTTAAAATATTTTTCTTTATGGAAGAAGTTAAAAATGTTCTCACATTATGTTTGAAACCATAATGATATGTGACATAGAACTGCCAATTTATAGATATGTGCAGACAGATTTAATCAATCTGAACCTTTTGTATGCGGATTAAGGTTTAGAATAACTGTTTAATTCGTCTATTGTTATAACGTATGGTTACAATGATATCATTATTTAATTTCCTAGGCTAGTTATACATAGAAAACGCACATTTAATATATTTTAAAGTTGTTTTTATATTATAGTTAGGGTTGCAACTTAGTATAAATTTTCATACAAAATGAAAACTTATTTTATAAAACGCCTAAAATACATCAGTCTTAATTTATGTTTCCCTAGACTTTGGAACGCAATTATATCTACTGTGTTTTGGTATAGTTAGGTACCGACACGCAGTTTATAACCTAGTGAAAAAAAATATGATAAGTACCAAATTAATGTGTTTTTTTTAAAGTGAGATCAAAATATTTTCAGAACTCCATTTCTACGCGGGTCTCACGAGGGTTGAACTCTGCATGCAAACGAAGTCACACACAAAAAGCTTGTTTGACATCCTAATTATCTCTTTATGGCTTAGAACATTAATTCACGCCTCTGTCTCCATAAATCACCCATGTTTTGTGACCACGAAATATTGTCTTCTTCATAAATTGATTGAGAAAAACTGTGCGTAATCATTTATGTAATCTGATACTGCATCTGACTTTTTTGCATATACTGTATGTAGGGTGAGAGAGACAATTACTGGGTGTATGCAGAATGCAATTTATTATGGCCGATTTCTGAATTAAGTATTTGAGGTTTAAAACGAGTTGAGTATTTGTCAATACTTTAGCTAAAAACCTGTCAATATTTGGCACTAAAGTAGGATTTGAAACGTTCTTAAGAGGAAATACGGTCTCAGAGCTCCGAATGAATTTCCTTAGTAAAAAGTCATAACTCGAGATTTGGCTCATGCCTATTTCCCCCTCCAATATTGGACCAATTTAAAAGATATTCCATAAACTGAAAAAGAAAGATATATTCTGTGCCCCTATGTTTTTTTTTGTGTTGCTACATTATCTTTAAAAGCACTAGAAACCTCAAAATATGCTCAAAATTGAGCTGTGAACAGAGGCCTAGTGTACAAACTTGACACCTGCAAATGAAAAAAGAAAAACAATGTTGGAGGAAGAAATAGGCGTGAGCCAAACCTCGAAGTACGACTTTTTATGAAGAAAACTCAGTTGGAGCTCTGCGACCGCATTTCCTATGAACCTCAAATACTCAATTGAGAAATCGGCCCTATGTGAAGTGTCATAACATTGGCAGGTTATGGCAGATATGGCATTGACGGAATTCATCCGTCTCATCTGACGGATTTGGGCAAGGAAACTCAGTTATTTTTGCTTGATAATAATAATATGTTTGACCTGGTGCCAATCTCAGCGAAGGCAAGCTATCAACGCGGGACAACTTGATATTAAGTATTTTAACACTGAACAATTATTTCAGAAACATACAGCTATGCTTTGGAGTAATTAAGGACACGGGTTCTTTGTGTTTCATAAAGCAGAGAAAATTTCACCAAAAATTTTAAGCAATCTTGCAGTACATCATCATTATCAGCAATTTTATTGTACCCACTGCTGGGACATATGGTTCCTCTTTGTTTGAGAGAGAGAATGGGCTACGCGGGCCCGGTGTGGGTTGGTAGATGTCACTATTCTTCGATTTTTTGTTTCTGGGGCATGCCGATTTCCTCACTATGTTTTCATTCACCATTTTTAGAGCAGTGGTGATGAAAGAATTTACACAAAGTAAAACGCCTGCCTGGGTTCGAACCCACAACCGGGGCCACCAAAGTCGGGGCCGTTACCACTGGGCCAACACTGCTTTCACAACAGTACAACTAGTGAGAATCCCTAACATCTTCCCGCACGGACGAGAATTGGCGCATCTACCTTAGCGTCTCTGGTAATTTATCACCGGTCGGTCGCACGCTCTCGTTTTCTAAGAGTTTTTGTTAATTTCGACACGCGACTATGTCGACTCAGACTAACTAAATTAATGTTTGTGAACTACAATTGTTACGACTTTTAGAAGATGGTAATTGTATGGAAAGAAAGACAGATGGTGTTGGAAAGAAAGTGGACTGATTAATGGTTGTAGCTGCTGTAGAAGATCATGATTCCTTTGTTGAATTTTGGACGAATTTATAGTTTTTCGTTTGTGAGATCAACCAGCAATCCCTTTCATGCCATCAAGTTTAATTCAAATTGACTTCCCATTGTTGTCTCATCATCTTTATCATGCACAGTCTGACTTCACATACTACTGAACACAAGCCTCTATTTTCAGAGCCAGTCTCATCCAGGTTCAACCCGTGATGATAGCAATGTCATCTGCATATCTCACTACTGCTCTGGTCGTCCAACAAGTTGGTCTGCATATCTCTCCACTGCACTGGTCACCCAACAAGTTGGTCTGTATATCTCACCACTGCGCTGGTCGTCCAACAAGTTCGTCTACATATCTCGCCATTGCGCCGGTCGACCAACTAGTTCTTTGTCCAGCCTTCGGCAGCCACTCGGTCACTGCCTCACGAGAGATAAGAGCGACCAGTCTGGTCTGATGGTTTTACTACATCAGTGTTCGTCTGTATAGGAGTTCTCGCGTCTTCCTGATTTTATGTGTGTGCAAAAAATATGTCAGATGAACTTTGTTATGTGTTGTCATCGTACGTTTTTTTAGGGTTCCGTACCCAAATGGTAAAAACGGGACCCTATTACTAAGACTCCACGATCCGTCTGTCAGTCAGTCGGTCCGTCTGTCCGTCTGTCACCAGGCTGTATCTCATGAATCGTGATAGCTAGACTGTTGAAATTTAAACAGATGATGTATTTCTGTAGCCGCAATAACAACAAATACTAAAAACAGAATAAAATAAATATTTAAGTGGGGTTCCCATACAACAAACGTGATTTTTGTGCCGTTTTTTGCGATAATGGTACGGAACCCTTCGTGCGCGAGTCCGACTCGCACTTTGCCAGTTTTTTTAAATTCAATACTAGCTTCTGCCAGCGGCTTCAGCCACGTGGTCGAAAATTATCCCGAGGGAATATATTCCCGGGATAAAAAGTATCCTATGTGCTATTCCAGACTATAATCTATCTCTGTGCCAAATTTCATCCAAATTCGTCGAGCCGTTCGAGCGTGAAGAAGTAATAAACATACAAACACACACACACACACACACTTACAACCTTTCGCCTTTATAATATTAGTGTGATAGTGTGATACGCTGTCACATTTCCCAAAATATCTTATTCTTTTATTTACTTTGTACCTAGTAAACCAACCAGCGTGTGTTAAAATACGTCAAGGCTATGCGTGCACGAGCTACTTCGAAAGATAAGAAGATTAATCCAATGTAATTAAAAAGATTTCACGTCGTAAATTATTTTATACAAGATTATATTTTAATGACTACCTAAGTAGACTGGAATGCGATATGATCATTTGATTGATCGCCACTCGGTGTCTAGTAAAATGTGGTGAAAATTTATTTATTTAAACGAAATTGTCAGTGTGCTAGGTCATGATAATTCTAAGATTTACAGACCTAGCATACAGCTTGATACCTATGTGACCGCTCGCTCACAATGGGCCTTGTCTAAAAGCTTAGTCACCCAAAGGGCAATGGAGATGGCTGTGCTCGTAGTTTACTTGCCTGATCGCAACAAAAATGAGTATATCCGCAGGAGAACCAAAGTTACCGACATAGCCCGAAGAATTGCCAAACTTAAGTGGCAACGGGCAGAGCACATTGCTCGCAGAACGGATGATCGATGGTGCCGAATAGTTCTGGAATGGCGACCGCGAACCGGAAGTCGATGCGTTGGAAGTCCTCCAACTAGGTGGACCGATGACCTGGTTAAGGTTGCGGGAATACGCTGCATGCGAGACGCACGGGATCGGATAATGTGGCGACGCTTGGAGGAAGCCTATGTCCAGTGCCTGCCATTTAACATTTGTCTTTTTAGTTATAGGTAAGAGATGGTCTAAAATCAATAAGACATTGCGGGAAAGCGATGTGATCAATGCTTGATATTTACTGTGAATGGGAAGAGACCTTGATCGTGGCAAGTTGTTTCAAGCTTAACTCGCATAGCTGAGTTAATTTTACCTACTTGAGTGCAGGGTGCAAACCGGGAATAAAATTTAAGTGTAAGTATGAAATATTATCTAAGTTCTGCGTACTAATTTAAATTAACATAGCTTTAAACTAACAGGGCTTAGGTATTGGTCCAAAACCGGCGTAAAGGTTGGAACAATTGAAAACCTACCCAGAAGCAGAATACATCTTTGCCCGGCAGTGTTACAGTTAAAGCTTGATAGTTATTTCATTATGCAAAATTATAAGTGTCCATACCTTAGAGACGGGCTCCTCACTCCAGCCCCCGCAGTTCGCCATGCCCTCCAGCAATGTGAGTTCACTGTAACAAACAGACATTCTTTATTAATAAGCATATTTATTTTATATTACTTGAAGTAACTAAGGAGGAGTATCAAGTTAAGGCGCCTGCAGACAGGCGTGCCGCAATAATGTGTCAATGACTTTCTGTAGAAATTATTGAAACATGTTCTACTGATATAAAAACTTATATGAAATTCATTGCCAAAATGTCGCATCGCACCCGTCTTTATGAGCTTTTAATAGTAACAAGAAGAAATAACGGAATGCGTGCTAGAGATACAAAAACAAAAAACGGCAAGAGAGGCGAAAAATATGTTGCGCCATATTTTCGCATAAACGCTAGCCGGACACGTTCGGTTTCCGAATCAGGGATATACGGAACTACGATTCGGAAATCCCTCAAACTAGCGCAAACATTAGGTTTCTTCCGATCCAAACGCATTATCATATATTTCAATAACACCTCGTAAATATAGATAAATTCCACTAAAATCGACTGAACGGCTTTCCTTAAACATTTCACTAACACTCAATACACGATCCAATTCCCGCCACTTTTCATCGCTCCAAAAGGAAATCCACATGAAAATGTATAACTAGCATTCTGCTTGCCCCACTTTCATCGCAAAACATAGTGTAGTATCAACGCATTATTGAAATCGCCTGCGGAAAATAAGATTTCTAATAACTGTCACGAGAAAATCACTAAAGATCCCTGGTTGTCAACAAAATGTTGGTAATCTGGGTTCTTGTTATGCTGGTTGTTGTAAATTGATGCCACTTTGCTTGCAGGCGTGGATGTCTCTCCAACAGATTAAACGCTGGAAAATGTAATAGTGCTTGGAGCAGTTTTGTGTTATTTTCTTGTAGTAAATGTAGAGAGGAGTGAATCAACTTTGATTTACGGCTAATAGTTGAAATGATTGAGATTGAAGACTAGATCGCAGTTGTTAGTCTACTGGAAGTATTTTACTGTAACTGATTGTGTCTTCTCCGACCAAGTTCTCGTAAACCTCTAAGTCATTTGTGCTACACGAAACAAACAAATTGACTTCTTCTGTCTGTTTTTTATTTACATTGATCGAATGTTACCTTCAAAAGGACTTTTAAAGTCCCTTGTCGTCAACTCAGCGTTTTTACCCGACTGCCGAAGGAGGGTAATGTGTTTTTCAGTCTATGTATGTAGGTATGTTGTTCCTATGTGGCGATCTAGAGACCAAACGCGATGGCCGATTTTGATGATTCTTACGTCAATCGATTTGTCTTAACCCTGCGAGTGTCGCTGGCTACATTCAAATTGGGCGCCATATTGTGGGGCACCAATTTTTATTTTTTCGAAACCCATCGTGTGGGGTATCAAAATAAAGTGTTTAAAGAGGTGATTTCAAAAATATACAACACTTGTATGTTTAAATAAATAAATAAATAAAAAAAAGTTAATTAAAAAAACAAAAAACCCGACTGCTTAAAAATCGAACTAAAAAGACGTAAACAAGAAGAAAATCATGCTGTGCAGTCGGAGGATACATCTGGTTTTGGTCAGTCAGCCAACGAATATTTATTCTTATTTATATTGATCGAGTGTTTCCTTCAAAAGGACTTTTCCCTTGTCGTCAATCCAGCGTTTTTAGATAACAGACCGGGAAGACTGAAAGGCTAGGGAGGAAAACTTGTGAGCCTATTGAGTGACAAAAAAATTATGTCTTAAGTTTGAACACTTAACTTAAATAAATATTTAGACTTCATACACAAAGGTACAAAGGCGGACTTAAAGCGGTATATACGACCCAATGTTAACGCAGTACTGGCCGTGCGCCCGCTCGATGCCAAAATATCAATATTGAACCTCCTTTTGAACAGTTTTATTTGCAAAATATTATTTGATTTACATATGCTATGTTAGTTATGAAGAAATTCTAGCCATCAATTTTTCTATGTAAAAATATTTTTAAACATCCAAGTCGTTTTGTAGGAGTTTCCAAAAGTTGCGAAAAAATATCGTGTTGTTATTTTTTTTTTAAAGCAAAACTATTAGTTACACGAAAAAACCTTGTGTTCAAAATTATGTACATTTTTGTTTTTGTTTTTTTTTAAATTTTAAAAAATAAACTCACATACACAAACACCCAGAGCCGGAACAACTATCTGTAGGCCATACAAATATTTGTTCCGTGCGGGAATCGAACCCGCGACACGCAGCGCAGCAGTCAATCGCTCAACCACTGCGCCAACCGTGCGCCCAAAACAAACATGAATCTATAGTAAATATATTTTTTTTTCAAACCTTTTAACCGAGCCGTTACTAAGGAATATGATTTAGAAAGTTACCGTTTTACAGCACTAAAGTCCTTAATGCCATAATAATTGTACAGGTAAGAGTAAATCATCAGTTACAGTAAACCGTAATCCATATCTTACTGCTGAAAAGATAAACGATAGTTAAAAATAACATGAACCAATCAGTCAAACTAGGTCTATCCAATAATCACAAATCATGATTTCGCAAATGCAGCATAATTATAATTATACAATAAATCAATGCGCCTAGCCTTTTCCCAATAAATTTGCAGTAAGCTTCATGTCTAACCGGATACAGCTGACAACCAGCATTCATGGAGCAACTGCCTATCTGTCCTCCACAATCCAATAACTGGATACTAAGATACACCTTGTCAAGACTGGTGTAAGATTTTAGGCATCAGACTACCCGTGACTGGCTGTTTTAACGCCGAAGACTCAGCTGCCCACGTAACCCTGGAGTGCGAGGTCGTGACATCTCAACGCGAAGAAATTCTCGTAACAGTGAGGTTGCTCCGTGATGACTGTGAAGCCCCCAGGAAGCTCCTGTGCTTTGAGATGGACCTAGGCTGGATATGTTCTCAGGGGGGTGAGTGTTCTTAGAGTAAGGTTATTTTGAGTGTGTGTAAGGGACAGATTTATATGACAATTACGCGAACTCAAAATAACCTTACTCTAAGAGCTTATGTTCACTCCCCTGTGCTCCCACGCATAACAGACCAAATTGGAGTCAAAGGACAGAAACGGGAGTTCCTACCACTTCCATAACTACCTACATAACCACTGTTAAATTTCTAATAATGAAACACGGGACCAACAGCTTGATATGCTTTCCGAGGCACGGAAGAATCTCGGTATCTTAAGATGGTCACCTATCCACGGAACGACCGTTTAAAGCGTTGCTTGACCTTAAACATCGACCGATGAGGCTGTTATTATTAGGCCACGAGTTCCTTATCATTATTCCACAAATGCAGATTAATTAAGACAAAACAAGTTCACTTATAATTAATATTATCATATACTCGGTAGAGTATATGGGAATAAGAGGAGCTCGAGGCTAAATAATAACAGCCGCACTGGTCGATCATCAAGGTTAAGCAACGCTTGACCAGGTCGGTCCGTGGAGAAAACTCAGTATGTTGAAATGGTCACCCAGACCATTTCAACATACCGAGTTTCCTCCGTGCCTCGGCAAGCACGTTAAGCCGTTGCTTGGTCCCGGCTGTCATTTGAAGATCTTTTGACAGTCATAACGGGTAGTCAGAAGCTTGAGATCTCACACCAGTCTTGCCAAGGGGTACCGTGTTACCCATTTACTGGGTTGTGGAGGTCAGATAGGCAGTCGCTCCATGTAAAACACTGGTACTCAGCTGAATCCGGTAAGACTGGAATCCGACCCAAATATAGTTGGGAAAAGGCTAGGCTGGCATGCCTATACTCTCCCATAACTTCCGTTCATATAACACTAGCGAATCGATTAGTTTTACCGATTATGCAACAATCGGTAGCGCTTTAAATCGAGAATCGGTTACGTAAATCGATTTTTAGGAAATCGAGTGATGTGTGGAAGTGTTGACTACCGTAACATGTAGTTATCATAATGATGTAAGGATGTAAACATCTTGCGTCAGCTATTCTAATTAAGTTTAAATTAAAATGAGCACCGTCTTATTGATGAGGACCGTTTTATTAATGATCTTGTTTTCGAGATTTCTCTTAATTTATTGACGTTTTTCTTTATATGTTATAGGCTCGCGCTTGACCACTATCTCACCTGATGGTAAGCGATGATGCGGTCGACGTCGAAACACGCTTGCCTAGAAGTAACCCATTCACTCTTGACTTAAAGACCCCTAGATTGTAGCTATCGGGAAACACAGACTCCGGCAGGGAATTCCATTCCTTAGCTGTACGTATAATGAAAGTATTTCCAAAACGTTTAGTGCGTATGGGTAGGATGTCCACTATATATCGATGGCGCATCGCCGTACGTCTTGTAGTCCGATGATGAAACGGACTTGGCGGAATTAGATCGTGCAATTCCATCGCACACTCCCCGAAATGCAACCGATAAAAAACCGACAAGCTGGCAACTCGGCCACGATGTTCAAAGCCTTGGAGCTTTGTCTTAACCAGTGCCTCATTGCCGATGAGCCTCTTGGCCCGCTTTTCAATCGACTTTATTGCATCAAGCTGGTATTTGGCAGATCCATCCCAGAGATGAGAACAGTACTCCATGCAAGATCGAACTTGTGCTTGATACAAGCTGAGCAGCTGTTTTGGCGTGACGTTATATGTGTTAGGGGCGGGACAAGCAGAAAAGTACGCGTCTCGTCCGCGCACTGTGTTTTCTGTTTATTTTGTGTTGTGTACGCTTCTACATTTTAAATAAAGATTTATTGAAGGGACGACGTGTCCTCGTTTTACATCTTTTCTGTTTGCCCCGCCCCTAAGATGCTCTGACAAGTGAAATCTATGAAATTCAAATTACATTAATGATTTGTCAGCCCTCTGCTTTCGTCATTCTGGCCTCACTGATCAATCGTTGAATGGAAATTAAAACATACTTAATCTTGATCACAGTCCGAGTTTTCCTACTGCTGGGCTGCTCTTGTGCCACCTGAACCAGGTTTTACCAGCGATTTGTACAATAAAAATACTTGCTCGTTTTCAGCACAAACATTCAATAAATGTAAAAAAAAGATTGTAGGTAGCTTAAGTCCAAGTAAGACATAGGCCAGTCTCGATATTTTAAAATAATGCTAGAGAAGAACTATAAATATCAATTTTCTTAGAAATATACCACACCCCTAAGAGCTGAAGTCCCTATAAACCAAGTTCACCTGACTTCCATATCTTTGCAATTTAGAGCCTCACCTACTAACATCAGAATATTTAATCGCGCCTATAAAATCTGTTCGCGTGTTATAAGATAGGTAAATTGCAGGTTACTGGCGTGCCCCATGCGGTCGTGGCGTGATAAAGTCATATACCAGTAGCTGCCCCCAGGGCAGTACGGTAAACTGTGTGTGGAGCAAGTTGGAAGCTTGGCAGAGTACCTAGCTACTGACATATAGGAAAAAGTTCCTTTAAAGTGGAAGTCGCAAAAACAAGACCGAACATAGAAAAATTTATCACTTTATCATAGTGAATATATTAAATGCAGTAAGTGGATTAGAACCAATCCTAAATCATAGCAAGACAGAGAACTATTAATATCTTCATTTAATTGTGAACACCAGAAGCAGCAGAAGAGAGAGGAAGACAGAGTGGCCTGGAAGAAGATACTCAGTGACTCCCTCCAAGATTTCCAGGACGTACAAGATCATCAGCAATGAAGAACACGAATAAGAAGAAGATCTAATAGAAGCTTGCGATATAACTTCTATTTATTTAACTCTCGTTTCGTCTTGCTGTTGTGTATTCTATGTGGTTTATTGCCATCATTATTTGGTACGAGTATAATCCCACCGCACTATTCCCAAACCACTGCAACTCCTGAAAGCCAGAGTCAACAGCGACCACCAGAAAAGCGCTGAGGCAATGAAGCTCGACGAAGTTCCGGAGAATGAATTTAACTGTCTTGGATCCCGCAACGAAATTAACCAGAAAAGAATAACGGAGGAGTAGGAAAAAAACATAAATTTCCACTTCCCTCCATATCAAGCAGGAGACTGAACAAACAAGGCCAATAGGCACAAGTCTATTGCTTATCCAATCGAATGTCATTACACGATCGGCATCTCTCATCCAGTTGCTAAATGCCTCTAAACCACCCTTGCGAAGAATATCACTCCACCGAGCTTATTTACCGATCCACAGTTCAGAAAGCCAAAAGCATTTGAGGCATTATGTAGGCTGGTTTTTATGCACAGTGAGATTTTAAATCGAGAGATCGAACCTTATAAAAAAGTGTATGATACTAACCAATCTGACCATCGGACTCAAAAGCCTGCCTACCCTATAATATTACAAAGTCGAATGATTACCCAAGAACCTCATGACGCCACAAATAACACAGATGATAAAATAATACAGACTCGACATAACAGGACAGGTAATAACGTTTGCGGGACCGGAGGCGAGACGAATGGCGTCCCCGATAGCGTAGCGGGTTCGATTCCCAGCTGATGTTATTGTTATCTAGAATTATAGGCCTTGGATTGTGGTTTGGTTGAATTGTATGTATAGTTGAGTTGGAAGTTTAGGTTGAATTGGCAGTCAGATCAGATGGGATTATTTGCAAAGAAGAGGGCAAAAGTGATATTACGTATATATCAGCAATAACGATTGTCTAAAGGCAATGTATGAGATTGACTTGTGCTACCAAAATGGGCGAATGGTCAAAGCAATTTTTTGAAATTCGATGATGGAATATCGCTTTGTCTAGAAATCAAGTATTGTATTGAAACGGCTTGTATTTTAAATTCAGCCCGCGCCAATCATCGCTTATAACCATCGTCAAACTTCTGGGCCGCTTTGAAGTTGGTTTACCGGATGCGCGAGGCACGAAACGGTGCTGTTTTTGTATGAGATTTACTACTGCGCAGCCATTGTAGACAACTTCAGGGCGGCCATGAAGTCAAAAATCAAAATGTATTTATTCAATTAGGCCATTAAGCGGCACTTTCGAACGTCAAAAAAAAAAAGATGAATCTAATACTAATTGATTCTACCTTCCATTCGGAAATGTAGCTTGTTGTGGAGAAGAATGGACAAGAAACTCCACACATACTCTTTTAAAAAAAATGTGTTTAACAAGTATTTGGTTACATTATCTTGTTGAAAAAAAAAAACATACATGTGAGAACGATGTAAAAAATAACAAAAAAAGTAACGCACTTAAAAGCTTCTACAATAAAACAAACAATTAAAAATACAATAAATAGGTAATTAAAAACAGGCGGAGGCAGCTAAGTTATGACCAATCCCAACTGATGGCGCCCGTTCACGAACATGACACATGGATCGGCACCACTCAGCTCAACCATCATGAAGGGAACCGAATGATCCAACACATGGGACACCATCAGAGAGACATTAGAGAGAGCATGACACACTACCAACTGCCAGGGCACGCTGAAGTCAACGTACGACACAAAGGTATAGCAAATGGTAGATTTACAGTTGGTACATAGTACTCACATATGTGCTGTGCAGTTATATAATATAAAAATAAATTGAGTTTATACAACACAAATACATTCATACAGTCTTCAGCAGGTCCAACAATACTTCAGAACTTTTCTGCTTATAACTTGTTATTGTGCCCTAGTGACTGTGGAGCTGGACTAGCGCTGAGCCAAGCATTTTTATCAGCGATGTAATCCCCCAACTTATAATATGCCTGCCTGCATAGTGTGAGTTTTATAAAAGTTTTGAATTTCGCCTCATTCAGTTCTAGAATGTGAGGCGGTATTTTATTGTAACATTTTATACAGTACCCCGTAAAAGATGACGCTATTTTAGCCAGCCTGAAACCTGGTTGAATTAATTGGTCCCTATTTCTAGTAACATAACTATGTCTATCGCTGTTTTTACAAAAAAGATGTAAATTCTTTCTCACGTACATTTAAAAGTAGAACTATACTACAGCTACTTGCTATTTTTCTACGATTTTATAACATGTATTATTATTTTCAGTAGCTTGAGAAAATGCTCGTTCCGTCTATCTATCAAAATATCATATTCAATGCATTTTCTGACAGCCTGCCCGTCAACCACGCACGTAACTAGTTTTTAAATGCTTGAAGTTATTAATAAAGTAAGGGTTAATCATTTTGCCAAACTTGGGCACACTTTATTATCCATCGCATGTCTTTACAAAAAGTTGTTCGTGAGTAATATATCAACTAACGTTAATATGTCTCTAACATTATCTGCAGGAACTATAACTAGATACAGCTGCCTCGTGCCTGTCAAGTTGACCTTTCAGTATAAATAAGACAAGGTTCTATACCATGTTATTATGGTAACGTAACTATCATAATATACTATATTATGAAAGTTACGTTTAATTTAACTCTTCACGCATCGATCCATTACAAGTAAGCGCTGGGTAGGTATTTGTATTTAATTATTCCAAACAATTTTTACATTGTGTCGAAAATCGTAATTGCCAACAAGCACCTTTATACAAACTAACTTCGAAATAATTTCAAGACATCGAGCCAAAATTTCACATTAAATAATAATACACTTCTATTTCAACCTTCAAATAGTCAGACAAGTATTCAATGATGTCAAATAGATATTCATATAATACACAGATAATATGTAAAAAAAAATGTCAAACACAAATAAATTCAGATTCCATTAGAGATGTCAATCGTAAAATATAATGCCGTCTAACGGACTGAAAAATAAATAAAAAAATAATGAAAGCTTTAAAGCCAATCAGCAAGAATTATCTAAACAATATATAATTATCTATACATATCCAGATATGTCAAGTAAAGATGTCAAACAAAATATATCAATAATTATATTCCAATTCAGGTTTTAATTATGAAAAAGTTTAACAGCTTTTATGAAGAGAAAATAATTTATTTATCATTATTTCACGAAATATCTTTCAACTAAAGTTAATCGACACTAAAGCTTTATATCGTAAATATATATTAAAAAAATTGCATTTGTAAAGCCACTAGCTTCTGCCAGCGGCTTCACCTGGGTGAAAATGTTTTATCATCTTAAGGGAACATTATACCGGGATAAAAAGAATACTATGTGCTATTTCAGACTATAGTCTATCTCAGTGTCAAATTTCATCCAGATCCGATTAGTAAGATTCTTTGATAATTGTATTGGACTTAAAATATTTTTCTTGACTGTGTTTGCTTTCTAGTAATTGGCAGGCGCTTTAAAACAAAAATAAAGAACGCCGACAGCCAGTGACAAGTTACCTTTTAATATTCTTAGGGAACAATCTATGTAAAACCTTATTCAATGATGATATGACACTTGATTGATATTTTCATTTTTTTTTTTTTTTTATTGTTGGCATTTTTTAATAATTTTAAATTCATTTTTTTAATATTTGCATGCCATATTAGATGGCAACATGACTGACCTTTTTGTTTTTTTCAATTTTATCCTGCATGCACGTATTATTTATTATTGCATATTTACACTTGTTTTAGAAAATAAAAATATCTATATCCATAGTAGTTTGTCTAATCAATACACCACCGTTAACTCTTTCAATTGACATTCAACACAGGCCCTAAGGAAAAGAACATGACGGTACATAATCATATACTCTCAAGACCTTACTTTTTTCATATCTAGAGATAATAAACTAACAACTTACTATTCTCCTCACGTACTAATGGTTATTCGAGAATCGATTCATAATCGACTGAATAATTCATAGTTCGAGAGACTTTAATCGATTGACACGTTACGATACGAGCATCGATTTGATCGATCAGAGAATCGAATCAGTTAGCTGTCCGCGTTCGAATGAGTTAATCCAACTAATGTGAAAGTCTGTTTGTTTGTTTGCCAATAACGCCTTAGTGGTTGCTCGGATTTGTTTGAAATTAGGTACATGAACAGGTATCCTTTTTCTCCTGGTTGTGCGTTTTCGTGGAATAATTTTGGTCTTCCACGCGAGCTGCAGGGAAAAGGTAGTCTTTTTCAATTTTATAAATCCGTAAAGCTGTATGTTTGTATTTTTACTAATATATCACGCCTCAATGGTTAAACAGATATGGGAAGCATTTGGATAACGGGTAGACCTTGACCTGCAGCCTCATTGCGTAAGTGAATTCGGCAAGGCAAACGATTAGACCTCATCAATCGACCAATCACATAGACGGAAATCCAGATCGCATGTTTTATCTCGCACGTGTTTGATCGATTGATAGGATCAAACCCTTTGCCTTGCCGAATTCACTTACGCAATATGGCTGCTGGATTAAGACATAGGTTTTTAGAAATTTTTATCACGTTAGTACATAGCGATGGAATAATTTCCATAAGTCACTGATAAAACCTAGTATTTTACTATAACTTTGTAATCGAATCGTATCTGCTTTATCGTGGTTTCACGTAAGTGGGAAGTAAACTAAGTTATTTAATGAGACCATTCGTAAGCAAAGCTTACCTGCGTAAGCGTGTAAGCTGATACTACTTATGCCAAGCTCTGGCATCATACCAAGTTATACCTGCGTTCTGGAATTGATTCAACTTATCTACTTTATTGTACACCACAATATACGTACAGGACCAATGTTCACAAACACACGTGTACAATGGGCGGCCTTATCGCACTAGGCAATCTCTTACAGACAACCTTTGGATGGATTGTTAGGGCTGCATTGTATGTCGACAAGTTGGACTGATGTGAAGGCCGTGCGAGTCAACAGTGTATGTGAAAAGCATATTTAGGATCGACTTGGTGGACGCTTAGCAGGAAATGCTTAGAATTTCTTAAGTAAAAAGTCATAATTCGCGGTTTGGCTCTCGTCTACTTCCTCCTCTAATAGTGGACCAATTTAAAAGATAATCCATAAACTGAAAGAGAAAGATATATACTGCGTTACTATGTTTTCCTTTTCTCATTTTTAGCTGTCGAATTTGCACACGAGGCCTTTATTGACAGCGCAATTTCGAGCATCTTTTGAGGGTTCTAGTGCTTCTAAAGATAATATATCATCAAAGAAGAAGCACAGTATATATCTTTATTTTTCAGATTATCAAATATCTTTTAAAATGGGCCAATATTGGAGGAGGAAATAGACGAGAGCCAAACCTCGAATTATGACTTTTTACTTAGGAAATTCAATCGGGTGTCTGTGATCGCATTTCCTCTTAGGGGATGGTTATGACCAGCAGTAGATGTATATCGGTTAAAATGCTAATGATGATTGTATGTGGTAGTAACAATCTTGTGAGTTTTGTGACGAAGTGATTCCTCTATATAAATGTAATGACATTTTATAAATCGATTTTGCGAGCACAAGCT
This sequence comes from Orthosia gothica, assembly GCA_949775005.1. NCBI lineage: Eukaryota > Metazoa > Arthropoda > Insecta > Lepidoptera > Noctuidae > Orthosia > Orthosia gothica. The sequence goes on from OX459034.1 coordinate 20,657,189, forward strand.
CTACTAATCGGATGAACTTTAATGAAATGTCAAAAAGACAATAAGTGTCAGAAATCGATTGTCAAAAGCAGATGTAGAAATAATCCGTGAAACCGACCTACATTATTGTGGCATTGGTTAGTTTTACAATTTTAATTTCATCATCAGCCTTGTTATGTTCCCACAGCTGGGACATAGGCAACCTCTCTGTGAGAGAGGTAATGGGCATTACAGGCCTCATCAGAGACACCCGGTACCCACCCCGCACCGCCTCGTCACACGGCGTCCACTATTTGTCGACAAGTGGTCCACTGGTGCTGCACATTCAACGCAAGGCAAGCATGCGAGCAGCGAGTTGTCACCGAGTGGTCCATCCGCCGTCCGCGCGTGGAGGGCTTACGACCGAGGCGATCCTGTAACGCTACGGAGTTGATGTAGTGAGCGCATACCTATACAAGTCCGTATAAAGAATACTAGCCACAGGAGGCGAGGCGGTGCAGAGTGGGTGCCGGGTTGCTCTTATGAGCTGTGACCTTTATCCACCACGCGGGCCCAGTGCGTGTTGGTGGATGTCACATGTATTCGATTTTTTGGTTCTAGGACATGCCGGTTTCCACACGATGTTTTCCTTCACCGTTTTAAGTTTTTATTTATTAACAATATTTGCGAATCAGTCTTTAATTTCTCCTAAGCAATTTATGCATATTAATTATTTCATTTACTGGATAGGACACAGCCTATTTTGGACGGATGTCGTCGAATAACAATAAATATATGGCCAAAACCTATACAGGTTCAAGTTTTGACCATGAGACTACCTCAAAAATGCTGCACAATCTAATGGTTAAATATAACTTTGAAAACATAGGGTGGTCTATAGGTAGGCACTTGGCCTTCCACACGGTAAAATTCCTGCATAAATAATTACCATTAAGCCTAAACATTATACCATCTTTACCGCATCGAAGTCGGTTAAAGCTCGCATTTAATTATGGGAGATAACCTGCACAACACTAGCATCTTACCCAGAACTTGATATCGATAGAATGTCAGGGCCATTAGAGATGTACGCATGTCGATAAAATTAGATGCGGCTACACGTTTTGAATTTAATTAGTGTTGTGTGGGGAATGTAGGGATGTGCCGAGTGTTGTCTGACACACATTAAACCACAAAAATATGTTCACATCCCTAAGTTTAATTATGTTTCATCAATTATGCTCCTATGGATTTACGTCTAATGGAGTAGGCGTTTGTGCAGCAGATCTTGAAACGAGTGATGGTTTTTGCTTAACCTGAAAGGTGCTATAATAAAAGTCAGTATGCACTACAATGATCTAATCTAGCAAAGTGTGGTTCAGCCCAAACCTATAATCCTAGGACCAGTTTCTTAGTTGAAATTAACAACGTGTTTGCCCTACTTAAGAGGGAATATGGGCAGAGAGCGCCGACTAAATTTCCGTAGTAAAAAGTAATAATTCGAGGTTTGGCTCTCGTCTATTTCCTCCTCCAATATTGAGACCAATTTGAAAGATATTCAATAAACTGAAAACGAGAGATATATACTATGCCTCTATGTTTTTACCCGACTGCCGAAGGAGGGTAATGTGTTTATCAGTCTTTGTATGTATGTATGTATATATGTATGTATATATGTATGTATGTATGTTTGTTCAGGCGGAGGATACACAAGATTTTGGTCAGCCAGCCCGCGAATATGTATCCTCCGACTGCACAGCATGATTTTTCTTCCTTGTTTACGACTTTTTAGTTCGCTTTTGAAGCAGTCGTGTCTTTTATTTTTTTAATTAAGTTTTTTTCCCTTTTTATGATACATTATTTTTAAAATTAGTAGAACCCCAAGAAAATGCACAAAATTGCGCTGTCAACAGAGGCTTAGTGTGCAAATTTGACAAATATAAATGAAAAAAGGAAAACATAGGGGCATAGGATATATCTTACTTTTCCAGTTTATGGAACACCTTTTAAATTGGTCCAATAATGAAGGTGGAAATAGACGACAGCAAAACCTCGAATTGTGACTTTTTACTAAGGAAATTCAGTCGGCTTTCTCTGTCCATATTTCTTCTTAAATGCCAAAGTTTGACATATTTTCAGGCTTAAGTAGAGTTTAACCGATCTTATACTTTAAATTCTTAATTCAGAAATCAGAAGATGGTTTTATAAATCCCTTGATTAAGATGCTTGTATGACACCTAAATATTATAAAGAACTAGCTGTCCCGGCAAACTTTGTTTTGCCATAAAAAGACCAAAAATTTATCTACCCTACCCTACCCTACCCTACAATACGTCGTATCGTAACTATTACTTCTTACTGATGTTGTATACAACTGTCATCTATTGTCCGGAGTCTGGAGAGGCTGGTAATCTGTCATACAGGTCTCCTAGTACAGAAACCAGTCTCTCACATAGATCACGAGAATTTTCGCTAATGTTTTTTTTTTTTTTTTTATATTGTCTGTTAAATTCTATGTGAGAGAAGAACAATAAACTTTATTATTATTATTATCTCCTTTATTCATATTCTTTCTTATTGTCTACATTTTTAAATATTTTTATAAAACATACAAAAAAAAAACATTTAAAAATATAAAAAATAGAGACCCACCGGTATCGGGAACAGGGTCCAAGCTACCGGCGGTCAGGGCTCCAGAGAGAGGAACCTCCTAACAATACGAGCCGTGTCCAGCAATACTGCTTTCTGGATCAGGCCCTTGACCCAGCCGCCTAACGAGAGCCTCCTAAGGTGTTGGTCGAGGCTCGTGGCTATTAAGCCATTGGCTGACACGACTATCGGTACAATGATCGCTGTGTCCACATCCCACATGTCGACAACCTCGCGAGCCAAGTCAAGATACTTGATTTGCTTATCTTTCTCGGCTTTCACGAGGTTCCCGTCATGCGGGACGGTAATGTCAACAATCATTGCACGCCTCTCGATTCGGTCCACCACCACTATATCAGGCTTATTAGCAATAATGGTCCTGTCAGTGATGATGGACCGATCCCAGTACAATGTGATATTGCCATTCTCGAGAACTGGGTCGGGCACATACCTGTAGTACGGCACCTCCGATGCCACAAGAGTGTATTTCAGAGCAAGTTGCTGATGGATAATCCTGGCTACAAGGTTGTGCCTATGCAAGTACTCTTCGTTAGCTAGACGAGAACAACCAGAGATAATGTGGCGGATCGATTCACCCGGATGGTGACATGTCCGACAGATGTCAACCGTGCCATCCTTCACAATAAATCTCCGGTAGTTATTCGTCATGATAACTTCGTCCATAATTGCACAGACAAAACCTTCGGTTTCCCCAAAGAGGTCACCGAAACGCAGCCAGGCTACGGACGCTGACTGATCTACATCGGACCCATGTAGGGCCCGGAAAAAGCGTCCGTGAAGCTCCTTATTATTATTATTATTATTAATACCCTTCTCTACCCTACCCTACCCTACCCGACCCTACCCTACCCTACCCTAACCTACCCAACCTGACCCTACACTACCCTACCCTACCCTACCCTACCCTAACCTACCCGACCCTACACTACCCTACCCTATACACAACCATACCCTACCCTACAATACCCTTCTCTACCCTACCCTACCCTACCCGACCCTACCCTACCCTACCCTACCCTAACCTACCCAACCTGACCCTACACTACCCTACACTACCCTACCCTACCCTACCCTACCCTACCCTAACCTACCCGACCCTACACTACCCTACCCTATACACAACCATACCCTACCCTACACTACCATACCCTACCCTACCCTACCTATAAACCTCACGGAGCCCGAGACCTTTCCAACAAATGCAAAACCATCGAAATCGGTTCGTGCGTTCTGGAGTTATATCGTCAGGAAAAAACCCGACTTATTTTTATATATTAGATATATGACTGAATAGCACTGAGTAACACGGCACCCCTTTAAAACCCAAATACCACTAATTTTGTTTATTTTATTTTAACTGTAAAAATCGTGAAAGTCAATCAATTTCTCACGCCCTTTGTAAGTGGAAGTATCGCTAAGTTTATTTACGAAAATAATAAGAAAAGCATCACAAATCACGATTCAGGGAACGTGCTTAAGGTTATGCAGGGATGGATTCAGGCAGTATTTTTGTTAAATTATTGCTTTATTAATTTAGCTGATTGCCACGAAAGTCCATTTTTGGGTTCCGTACCCGAAGCGTCCAAACAGAGTCCTATTGTTGTCACTCACGTGTCCGTCTGTCTGTCCGTCGTCTATCACAAAATTTTGTTCTGACGATTTTTTTAGTACTCATTGACTTATGAACTAGAAATTTGATGATAATGTTTATTATTACACAGATTTTACTAACAAATACCAATATATTCTACATTATGTGCAGAACGCTAAATGTTTGAAGTCCGAAACGCACTTGGCCGGTTTTTTTTTAAACCTGGCCTGAACAGTGGAATAAAAGGATATTAAAAAAAATTAAAATTCGTTTGTTATTTTTCGTGGTCTTCTCAAAAACAAATCAATGAGCCCGTTTTGTGTCTGAAACCAAGGAAAATTAAGTAATCCACATGTGTTTTTTACGTCATGGTGATGTGAATGAAAGCTCACTTTGATATTCCTATCGTAAAGCCAATTTTTTTATTGTTTTAATATTAATTTAAATAATTTCAACTAAATCCGTACCTGCATCAGAGACAAAAATTCGCGTTTATACAGCTATTAATCTCGGTCGTGCGTACGTTGCGGTAGGTCATGTTCGTTTGAATAGCGGTATCCCAATGCACGCGGCTTATTTATATTCACGAATTTTACCTTATTGGGAACCGATAGCGTGGCGACATCAGAGCCCTTTCTCACGGCTGATGCTGTTTACTTTTGAAGGGTACTTGACTTCATGTTATTGAAATAAACTTCTCATAATTCTAATTTTCGTACTTGAATTTTGAAAATTTAATCCGCAATCTCCACTCAGTGTCGAAAATTTCATAGTTTTTATAGAATGAGCGTACTAAAATACGAGTGTTCCTAAAGATACGGAAATAATCCCTCTGCCCTTAAAGTTTTGGAAACAAGGCACAATAAAAGAAAATACTTTCTTGGTATACAAACAGTTGAAGTTATTCCAAATGATTGTGCAACAAAAAAAATCCGAGCACATATTCTTATTATGCGTGCTTTTTTTTACAGATTTTTTCATTGTACTGATCAAGGTATATCAATTTTCAGCAACATTCAGCGAGCTGACAGGACGATTCACTCTATTTTCCACATTTTAAAAGACTTCTATGCAACGAGGTATGCACCTAGATTCATCAAGTCCATCCCTGTCTTGTGGACAAAAATGCACTTCTATTGAGCTATAAATCTGAGTCGTGCTCACTCGCGGTAGGTCATGTCTGCCTAGCGGTATTCTGATGTGCACACTGCTTAACTTATTTATATCGACGGTCCCCCGTTTAGAGGGCAGACTAATGGATAAAATTATCTTAATAGACCTGGGATTTATTGAAAACGGAGCGGCATTTTCAGGAGAGTTACGACTGTAATTAACTTATTCTGTTGAGTTATGTTTTATGCGCTTGGGAATGAGGTTTTCGAGTCTTCGTCTTTTAGAGACTTTAAATAAAGTGTCATTCCTTATTGAAAGATGATGGTTGAAATACCAAAATGTAGACCAATGTTCTGTGCTTTCTTTGTTCAAGATCGTCTGTAATGTTACCATAAGTATTTTGTTGAATGTAGCTATTTATACGGTACCCTCGATGCGCGAGTCCCACTCGCATTTGACTGGTTTTAATTTCAAATCGTTCGACTCTCGACTCGACTGTTTTGTTGTTAGAATATTACTTATCTAGGGCTTCAGGACTTATGTGTACCAGGATTATCGATACGATTTAGTTTAATTACCTACTCGGAGCTAAAATACATTCATCTTTTTACCTGTCATCATCATCTTCCTGCCCTTGTCCCATGTTACTTGGGGTCGGCGCAACACGTTTTCTTCTTCCATACCATCCTGTCCCCCGTCACTCCATCACTGACGCCCTTTTCTTTCATATCACTCCTCACACAGTCCATCCATATTTTCTTTGGCCGTCCCCTTCCTCTCCATCCATCCACATCTATATTCATAACTCTTTTATTAACATGCGTTTCATCCCTCCTCATCACATGACCATACCAGGACAAACGGTTTCCTTTTAACTTTTCCGTTACTGGCGCCATTTTCAAACTTCCTCTAATATACTCATTTCTCACTTTATCCATTCTCGTCACTCCGCACATCCATCTCAACATTCTCATCTCTGCTACATGCAATCTCTTTTCATCCATCTTTTTCACAGCCCAACATTCTGATCCATAGAGTACGACAGGTCTAATCACGGACTTGTAAACTTTCCCCTTTTCCATCTTTTTATTTCGTATTGTGTGTAATATAAATGATTTGATTTAAATTTCGGAAGTTGGTGTTCCTGCTTACGTTTCTTCGTTTTTTGACACCGGCTTCCAAAATTGAAGTTATTTTTCACTTTGTAGTGTTATTTTTGGAAGTGGTTGTATTTTTCACTTTTTACAATGGACAAGTTCTAAAGTAAGATACCTGTAAATAATGCCCACAGTGATGCCAGAATATATACTGTATAAAGTGTAGGAAACCGATCTGCAATTTCTTGAAGATTCATATCATTTTAGTGCCTATTAGAAATTATCATGGTTTGAATTCAGACAAGGTCATTGGGATCGGTCACTTGTTTGCATTAAATCGCACTAATATTATAAATGTTAAAGTTTGGATGGATGTGTGTGTGGATGTGCGGATGTATGTTTGTTACTCAATCACGGCTGAACGGATCTGGATGAAGTTTGGCACAGACATAGATTATAGTCTGGAATAGCATATAGGGCAAACTTTTCACTCCGGTATAAAATCTTCCCTTGGGATTAGAAAACAATTTAAACGCGGGCCAAGCTGTTGGCAGTAAGCTAGTAAAGAATAAAATTATCTTTACTGCAAATTTATAAGTAATATAACTTCAGGTAGCCTGACACACAGACAGACTTGATGCCAGTTTCCCGTTCATGAATTTTAGTACAGAATAAACTTTATCGGATGGATCTTTAAGAGCCTGTATAAAACCCGTTGGCGGCTTTACACTCGAGTGAAAATAAAACGACCCTGTTCTTGAATACATTGTAGATATAAAAACTCTGTATTTTAAACTTTATGCGTGTTTTAATTTTTTAGTGGCAAAATTTCTTTTTCAACGTGTGTAGTCCTTTCTTTAATTGTTAATCCTTTCTACGGCTAAAGTTGAAAAGAAATGTTGCTTTCAACTTGTGATTTTCGCACTCAAATAGGTGCGTTGACTTGGGTTTTGTGTTTCACTTTCGCACTTGCATTTTTCACATGTAGTTGTTAAAAAACAGGATGTTAAACTTAAAGTCAAGTAGATTATTAACGTGTTTGGTCTAACACATCAGTTAGTTAATAAGCTGATTTTAAACATGGGCCAATCACAGACAATTGGCAATCTTGACATACGAATTACTAGGTACAATCAACGGTCACGGAAAGTGCAGTCTTACTCTCCCAAAATTCAAACAGCTAGTTTTTGTAGAATAAGTTACATTATCCACAACTGGTTTAATATGTTGTATAGAAATTAAAGTATGGATTACATCTACTAACCGTGAAAAGCTGAAATTCTTCTGCCTAAATAAAAATTGTCGCTTTGTTTTGGTCTTAGTGCACTTTTGACCCTTAACTGTACCTACAACTGTTTACCATTTTGCATCAATTTATTGCATGCTCAAAAACACATTACCTAATTTTCAAACAATAACATTACAACAGACCACGCATCAAAAACCACAGATATTGAAGAGAATTTATTGTCATTCCCATCTCGTCTCTCTCTGCACCTTAGAGATATATTAATCTTCAGGACCTGAATACCTTACAGCAAATTACAATATATGAAGCACAAGAATCAATTTACCATAACAAGCTATCCAGTTAGAGAATGCATTCTATAAAATCCAATATGGAAAGCACCGTAATCAAAAATACAAGAATGATCGCAAGGGTAATCGCATTAGAGGAACGGTACCTTAAGCTGAGCAGCCACAGTGCACAGGAATCAGCAGCCCAATACGTAAAATAATGTGCATTATATTCCTATTCCAGCACAGGTTGTAGGTCCAAGTGAAGAGCGGAAGGAGGTTTAATAAAAACTTAAACTGAACAAAAATTTGTATGGCCTACAGATAGTTGTTCCGTGTCTGGTGTATGTGAATTTAAATGTTTGTAAATGCACCCACGATGCAGGAAGCAATTCCTAGTGTGAAGCAAGATGGCAAAATAAAAAAAAGGAATTAAAAAAAGAAGTATAATTATTTGTTTTGTTTTATATCTCTGCAAGGATTGATCCGGTCGCAAAAATTCTTTCCCTGATAAGAAGCTCATTTCTGAGTGCCACATGATATTTTTATTAGGAAAAAATACGGGTTCTGTAGGATAATAGACTGAATTGAAACCTCGGTAAAAACTTGTATGATATTCAACAATATACGAAACATACAAATTATGATCAACCATCATAATTTGTTTTTTAAGGCACTCGATGTTTTTTTACATTTAGGTAAGTATTTTAAAGTAACCTTAAGGAAGTCAACGAGTCCACGGTAACAGAGAAATCCCCAGGGGGCATTGTTTTTTTTAAAAGAGGGTGAAATAATAAATTAAATCTGGTTCCTTTGAAATCCAACATCAATATATAAAACAGTAGTTTTTCACTCTAGTTGGAAAGACTCCAGAATCATTTTTTATCATAGACAAACTGATAAATTGAGGCCCACATTCCAGCTTCCCCGCTGGCTACTTACATCTTGCATCGCCCACAAAGAATTCCAAGCAAGATTTCTTGCTACTATTTCCGTCGACTACATATTTCTAACTTAGTATGCGGAACCTTTTTGTCACGAGCTTACAGGATTCATTCGACAATTTTGCTCTGGTATAAAACATTAATCTCCTTGTTGGCTTTAGCACCGTATGGGGTCAGTAAAGCCAAAGTATTATTTTTACCGTTTTGTTTTCGTTTTCAGTTTCAGAATTTAAGTTTACCTACTCTTTAGAATTAAGTGATTATATAATGGGTTTTGGATTAAGCCGTTGGTTCTGGCTGTCATTTGAAGATATTTGACAGTCGTTACGGGTAGTCAGAAGCTTGAGATCTGACACCAGTCTTGCCAAGAGGTATCGTGTAACCCAGTTACTGGGTTGTGGAGGTCAGATAGGCAGTCGCTCCATGTAAAGCACTGGTACTCAGCTGAATCCGGTAAGACTGGAAGCCGACCCCAACAACAATTTGGAAAAGGCTAGGGAGATGATGACAATGGGTTTTGGGTAGATGCATTTGGAATTGACCAACGTTACAATTATGCCTTGTAGATTTAAAGATTTCTTGCTAATAGAAATAATCTGTCATCTCCATCGTGTTTTGACTTAAGCATTTACATTAGCATATTTCACCTGTACGTATCAGAATTAAAAATTACAATATTTGAATATCAGCAAAACATCAACTTTTGATTCATAAGTATGACAGCATATGTCTACAAATCCATGCCTATATATTCTGTGAGGTTCTTCTACCTAGGAATCAAAATTTTCGACCAAAGATCGTCACAAATGGAGAAAACCTGTCAAAAGGTTTAGTCGGGCACATCACGTAACAAATGACCCAAGTAGGAGGACTGCATATGTTATGAAGGGGTCATTTAACCTCTGTGTTATAACAAACCCTGTTTACGATCCCTGAGTCACATGAAACAAAGCCATAAACATTTTTATTCACGGTGAGATAATGGTACCCGCATTCTGTAAAACGTTGGCTTAAGCATTAAATACTGTAGTCTACGGGACTTTAATAGCGCCCGTGCGGTTTGCTCTATTGTCAAAGTACTATGTGGATTTATATTCTAGGTTTGTGCAAATTAAACGTTTACAGGGAGTAGGGGCATGAGGATGAAAAGGTATGAATAATGGTGAGCCATGAATTTTGTCAAATAACTAAATCTTCTGTTTTGAGTTATGTTTCATAATTTGTGGAGGAGATAATATTTTTAAATAAATCAAAGCCACGACGACGACGAATGACTTCCACCTTTATTAGGTGGGAAATTCCCAATGGAAGATTCTAGAAATACTGACAGGCCTGGCTATTGAATGATTCGAGGACTTCGAGCTCAGAAGACGTGTATTAATGGGAAGAACCCGCCACACTTTATCCGGCTAATGCAACTCTTGAAAGCCAGAGTCAACAGTGATGACAATCGGAAGGGCGTCGCAACAACAAGGCTCGACGGGTCCCGGAGAAACGGTTTAACTGTCTTGGATCCCGCTACGAAATGAGGAGGAGTAAGATAAAAAAATGCCACTTCCACAACCAGCAGTAGTAATAGCGTCTGTTCGATCAACGAAGGAAAGCTGTCTTTCATCATAAACTTCAAACACAGGAACACGACAAGGTGGCCTCGTTTCTATGTCTGTCATAATAATAATTAATAGTGCACGTTTATCGATTAGATTGCCTATCCTGTGTTGCGAAGATTGTAACAAATTAATAGTAATAGTACTTTCACGTAATTTCCGCTCGCTGTAATGTTCGCTTTTTGCAAGCCGAAACAATGACGGGAACGAATATAATTATAACTTAAGGTTGATGATCTTGATTGAATTTTTGACCTACTGGGGTTTTTAGGCAAACAATTTTTGCTGCTTATTTTTCTTGTTCGAGAAGACGTCTGAAATGTCTGAGACATATCTTCTGCAGTAGGCGGCGAAAACCAGGCGACTAATGACGCAAACAAGTTATTGTGTCAAAAATTGTGAGTGATTAGTCCTTCTAGACAAGTGACATAATTAGAGACTAGCGGACGCCTCGCGGTTTCACCCGCGTAATTTCTGTTCCCATGAGAATACAGGGATAAAAAACCGGCCAAGTGCGAGTCGGACTAGCACACGAAGGGTTCCGTACTTGGTAAATTGCGGTTTACGATTTATAACGAATTAAAATAAAACCACTTACTAGATCTCGTTCAAACCAATTTTCGGTGGAAGTTTACATGGTAATGTACATCATATATTTTTTTTGTTTAATCATTCTCTTATTTTAGAAGTTACAGGGGGGGGACACACATTTTACCACTTTGGAAGTGTCTCTCGCGCAAACTATTCAGTTTAGAAAAAAAATATATTAGAAACCTCAATATCATTTTTGAAGACCTATCCAAAGATATCCTACACGTAGGGGTTTGATGAAAAAAAATATTTTTAGTTTCAGTTTTAAGTATGGGAACCCCCAAAATTTATTGTTTTTTTTCTATTTTTGAGTGAGAATCTTAATGCGGTTCACAGAATACATCTACTTACCAAGTTTCAACAGCATAGTTCTTACGGACGGACAGACAGACAGACAGACATGACGAATCTATAAGAGTTCCGTTTTTTGCCATTTGGCTACGGAACCCTAAAAAGTAGCCAATGTCTCTCGGGGATAGTGTAGCTTTCCAATGGTGAAGAAATCGGTTCAGTAGTTTTTAAGTTTATTCGTTACTATATGTTAAATATAAATCTTTCCTCTTTATAATATTAAAGAATATACAGATATAGATAATGATCGAAAACTCAAAATCTAAGTGATTGACCACGTATAATTTCGGTTGCGCATGTCAATTGCTTTAATAGTCTTTTTAGACCCAATACCTCTTATGAAGACGACTTCAGTTACCGACAACATTGAGGAAACAAAACGCGCAACCGTTTCACACCCGCGCGATCCAAAATACTGTAGTTTTTTGGACTTTCCTTATTATTATGACTTAAAAAAGCCTTATATCAAAATGTAGATACTTAAATTACTGTCTTTGAGATGGTGAAACTTTTATACAATACGCCCGGCGGTTATGTTAACGTTTCCGTTTTTATGTCCGTTTTAGACATAACTTTAGAAATTAACTACACTATGTTATACAAATAAATCTGAAAATGTTCACGGATATAATGATTTAAAAAAATGGTCTAATTTAACTTATTTTTTTTCCAATAAAATACGACTAGCTGTTAAGACGTGATTCTCATTTTATAATCAGCTACTGAGGGATATCTAAGTATTAACTTCACCTAAATTTTTCGAGGTTTAAGCTTGACATAACTTTACTTCGAGTTTATCAATAAAGGGAGAATATTTCATATGGTATTATTACCTGAAGATTTATATTATGTCATAATTCTTATTAAAGTCAGTCACTAAACAAAGTAAACATTAAAACACGAGTATATTATTTAAAATATAATTATAGAAGCCAGACTGGTGTCGCCAAGGACGGAATTCACATAATGTTAGTACCAACACGAAGATGATACTTTCATTTTAATTTCCTTCTGACGTAATTCGTAAGTGTTTATAGCCAAAACAATGCTGCTAGTAAAAAGTTATAATTGTACTGCTAATGTCGGACTTTCACTGGTTTAATTTAATTTCTACTACATACATCGACCTTGTTGTTATGTGGTCGTGTGGTGGTTCCGATCCGGATTTGTTTTACTGCGCTGTCCTGTTGTTGGGATAAACAGAAATTTAGGCACCGTCTATGAGGTTTTTCTGAGCTAAGCTTCATTTTAATCTTTTTAACCGACTTCAAAAAGTAGGAGGTCCCCAATTCGACTGTATGTTTTTTATGTTTGTTACGCGATTACTCTGCCAATTATGAACCGATTTTGGTGATTATTTTTTATTTGAAAGCTTTCTCACGTGGTTCCATTTAAATTTCATCGAATTCTGACGAGTAGTTTTTATGTTATTCTTAATAAAGCGTATTTTCATGGTAATATAAGGAACCAAAACAAAATAAAATTACTAACTTCCAAAACAAAAAAGACTACAAAGCGAAAAATAACTTTTTATTTTTGGAAGTCGGTGTCAAAAACGAATAAAAATTGGTACCAAAGACACCGACTGACGAAAATAAAGTTATTTTTTGGTTTTGCAGTGTTTTTTTTTTCATTTGGCATTGTTAGGTATTTCTGACCAGACCCAGTTTCCGGAACTGAAATGAAGGGTACTAATTGCCAAACCCCCGGTAGCTGTTGTGATTGTTGAAGAATATTCAACAGCCAATCGCAACACTTGACTTAATTTGTGACCAGCGGATCCTTTTTTGGAGAAATCGGAGGTTAGTCGCTATATATGCTTAAGTGAAATGTACCTTTTATGGCTTGTCCCAGGTTAGAAACAAGATTAATGTTACATTTTGTTAACAAATCAGAAGTAAGTGGTCGTCGTTGTCAGTATCAGAAAAGTTGCAATACATGTTCTAATTGATAGAGACTCTATTAATAATTATTTTCATCATCATCAGCCTATTAATGTTGCTGCCCACTGCTGGAACACAGGCCTCCTCTCTGTGAGAGAGAATGGGCCGAAATCCATGTCTTCGAATTTTTGGTTCTAGGACATGCCGGTTTCCTCACGATGTTTTGGTGTCGACGAAATACGGTAATTTACCTGAGGTCCTAGACAAGTGGTATTCTATCATCGAAAGGGTGCCTTTAGTAGCCAAAGGGCTAGACAGAAGAATGTACCTGAATCTGCGTAAATAAATACTAGTACATTTTATCACTACCTCTTCCATATCTAGAAAGAACGTGAAATGTCCCCAGTTTAAGTGTTTGTCGTCGCAACGGCAAATAAAATGTAGGTTCAATTAACCGGTTCTGTAACTCCCCAGCCTCCTCAGGTAAGTTAAACTGCAAAAACATATTATAAGTTATCCTAGCACGAGATCCCACCGCAAACATTTCCAGTCATAATGTTTTTGATTAAACATATTTTACAAGCTTTTATTTAACTTGCAATGTATGTATGTAAGAGTGTTCGGGTCAAATCTTGCAACTGAATTTTAAAGCAGTTATCCTCCACCGATTAAAATTAAATTTTGCATACACGTTTAGTTTGGATGACAATGCATGGTTAGCTAAGTGACGTCATTCTAAATCTTATATGGCGGACGGCCTAAGATGGCGGACGGCTCAAGATGGCGGACTAGTTATTTTCGTGCACTTATATGGGTATAAAAGAAAAGGGTTTGCTAAGAAGAATACGAAAAAAGCTTGTTTAAAAAAACGTTTTTTTATGTTTTTTTTTATTATATGTGAGATACTTGATTAAAAAACATATTACAGCAGGGTTGCATGGATGTCTACCTGAAAGTCGTTTTTTTTTTACTTTCCCCTGCACAATAAATTTCTTATAAATCTCGGGTACGTATACAACATCAGCCAGCTCCCAGATAGCCGCAAAATATGGGTTTCCAGGTGTAAAAAGATAAACTGGCAACCCATAGATTGCGGCTGACAGCTGGCAACCTTTCTTTTTCCTATTTTCTACATCACTTTCTTTCAAATGACTTTGAATTCACCAGACATTTTTTTATATCTAGGGTTAACTATCAAACACAAATTTAAATTTATTTGATTCAGGTAATTGCGTCTAGATATTTCCAGGCAACCCTACAGCAATCTATTCTACTATCAAGTATCATTCATAAAAAAATAAGTTTTAAAGAACACAAAATTACCTGCAGATTTTAGGAGTGAAATCTTAGGCTATCTTTGCAAGAGTAGGAAATATTGATGTTACTGTTCGCTGTTGTCAATCTACCGATGTACGACTGTCAATCTGTCAATCGCAGATGGTCCCTCTTGCGATCGAAGAATTTTCAATTTGTCAATCGTGGGTTGTGAATGTTGGAGAGTTTTTGTTGATATAGAAACAAAACGTAAGGTAAAGCCTTAGCCCTGTATCTTTGTGTTGCATCATCATTATCTTCCTGCCCTTATCCCATGTTACTTGGGGTCGGCGCAACACTGTCTTCTTCCATACCGTCCTGTTCCCTGTCACGCTTTCACTGACTCCCTTTTCTTTCATATCACTCCTCACACAGTCTCTCTTACTTTTTCTTTGGCCTTCCTTTCCCTCTCCATCTATCCACATTTATATTCATAACTCTTTTAGTAACATGTGTTTCATCTCTCCTCATCACATGACCATACCAGGACAAACGGTTTCCTTTCAACTTTTCTGTCACTGGCGCCACTTTCGAACCTCCTTTATTATACTCATTTCTCACTTTATCCAATCTCGTCACGCGACACATTCACTTCAAGATTCTCATCTCTGCTAAATGCAATCTCTTTTCATTAATCTTTTTTACAGCCCATCATTTGTTTTGCATAAAGTTTAAAATAAATATATTAACTCGCTACTTTCAGCGGCTTCGCCTGCGTAAAAGTCGAAAGTTATCCTTAGTGTGTCTTTTTAATCGCTAAAATATTATCTAAGCATAAATCTCACTGATTAGTATACTCATTAATATATTTCTATTTATAGCCGATATACTAAACCACAGATTTGCAAATTTATTATGATTAGACGTGCGTAGTTGGGTACACAGTTTCCAATAAAAAGACTACCAACGGCAAGTAAAACGATTCGTTATTGACCATAAAGACCACAATATATTTTGCTATTAGACCCCGTACCGTTAAGGTTATGCGATCTTTCAGAATAATACTTCGACATCTTTTCTATACTCAAAACTGTGCTCTTTCTTGAACAAGACAGGGTTGGAATTTAAATGGGATGATGAGATAATATCGTGAAATAAGTGTCGCACGGGACTAAGCTGCTATTGGGCCCTTCATTATTGAAGCTGGGCATTTTAATGGCGTTTTAACACAGAATATTAGTATATAAGACGATTAATAACTTAGTATTCCAAGTTTGATTGGTATTTGTTCAATAACTTTTTCTTACAAGACGTGTGCCCGATGGGATTTCCCATCGGCAAAAATTACTAACTACCTTAGCGAGACCTTCCTTGACTGACTTATCTTACTTTTTTTAGGGGGTTAATTTTCAAAAATCCTTCCCTATCTTTGATATAAAGAACTTTACACAATTATTTTTAACGCACAGCCTAAACCGCTGACTCTAGCCAGCTGCTATAAAGGTTTTAAACGAAATGGATAACGCTGCGGTATGCGGTGTGCCCTATGTCGATCTCCTCTCGTTCAGTCCATCCAAAGGTTGTCTGTAAGAGATTGCCCTGTGCGATAAGACCGCCCATTGTACACTTATCTTTATAAATATTTTGTCCTGTAATTTTTAAGTGGTGTACAATAAAGTATATAATAATAATAATAATCCTCCTTACCGCTGACGCATACTGCAACAGAATAAAATACCAGTCGTTTTTCATAAAATGAAGTGGCTGGCACCGCACACCACAGCGTTGTGCGTTCCGATCAAGGGAACGAAGGTTTAGGTTATAACCGAGTGAATTAATAATCTAAGATTTCTTGAGGTAAATCTGCCAAGAGGATTACTGAACTGAATAGGGCTTTTATAGGAAACAATAAGTGAAAATCACAACCAATGTAAAAATTTGTCATGAAAAATGTTAAATTCACCGAAAATTTTGCGACTTCTAAGTAGTTCAAGAATCATTGTTAACAGATGAATTCTCTCGATAAAGACTTTGGTCTACTTAGTCCTAAGTATAGCCATCAAAGGGAAAACAATAATTGTAAGTATTGACGAAATGGCTTGATTGTTGATCGTTTGTTTTGTGAAATCTTAGCTTATTTTCTTTTTGGAAACCGTCATGGCTTGTTCTACTTAAAATTGGGTTAACTATTGCAAAGTCAGTAAGCAAGAGTAATCGTGGTTACACCATGGTCATTCATCATCATAGCCCGGCACCACTCTAATATGCTTATACCTCCCCTTTCTTCTGTCATACTGCCCGGTTCCTTTCAACCCTCATTCAGGTGTTTCCCACGACTGACGATAACGTCCACCCAAAGCGCTTTCTGACGGCCCAGCATTGCTATTCTTTAAACTTGTCACCGTGAGAACTTTCGTGAAGTGAGCTGAAATGAGCTGTGAATACAAAAGTGAAATGACTTTACTTAACGCTCACTTCACTTGAGTTTCATGGTTATATTGCCAGAATAGACTAGCTGGTTACTTAGGCACAACCCTGACCACCATTCGGTCTATTATTTACTACCCTTAAGGCCTTATCTTCGTGAGGTACTAGCGGACGCCTCGCGGTTTCACCCGCGTGGTTCCCGTTCCCGTGGGAATACAGGGATAAAAATATCACCTGGATATATCACCAGCATATATTACCCGGGGATAGTGCAGCTACCCAACGGTGAAAGGATTTTTGAAATCGGTCCAGTAGTTTTTAAGTTTATTCGTTATATAAAAACAAAAATCTTTCCTCTTTATAATATTAGTATAGATATAGATAGTATAGATATAGATAACATTTAAACTATATAACAATATTTTTCTATTTTCTCTCTAAATATTGACTAAGCACTAAATATTTTTTACGATAACTACTGCTATGCTCCTTTACATTTTCCCCTTTTGTTTAAATAATTCTGCGTAACCCACAAATAAATTACGATGTAATAAAAGAGATTACGATGCAAATAAATAAAACCCTTACAATGAACCCTCAGAGCGACAGATGAGAAGCATTCCTGCGCGTGATCATCATAAAACTCGATGTGAATAATTTGTTAACATCTCGTGATGCGGCCCGTGATAGGGACTTTGTAGTGATGGCGAATACTTACTATCGATATAAAATGTTGGCTACCAATGCTCAAATTCGTTTGTTTGCATACACATTCAATATTTTCTATTCATTTGAAATCACATCACATGAAAGCACATCTAAAACGAGCCTATATTGATACGATGGAAACACAAAATGACAAAATGGATGCCATAGCCCTGTCTAATACCCATAGGGCACATGATGTCATGGTCACAGACTATGTAAGTAGATATAAGTACCTGAGAACTGTTAATGTATACTGAGCCTATAATTATACCTGCACTTATGAGGACCTAATGAACGCCACTGAAGTTGGTATTAACATGGCCACTGGCCAATCATCTGAAGAGCTAACCACTGACTCGAAAAGAAGGAAATCGATAGTCTGCATCACTATAAAGTTCATTGTAAACACAATAACAAAACATATTAAAATTCACACACGATATTTAACATGCCACCGACGAAATTCAAGCGAAACTGCATTTTACTTCAGGTGGCACTACCTGTTATCCTCCCAAACAAAATTATTTTAAAAGGAAAATCGGCTAAATAATTTTAGATTTTGTAATCGTCGATATTAAGCATGTTCTGATATCTAAACTTATGTTTAGACAAGAGATAAAATTGTTTGTATAAGTGCTTGTAAACGTGCGTGTAATTTTTAGAAGCACATTGTTTGTATAAGTGCTTGTAAACGTGCGTGTAATTTTTAGAAGCACTGATCCGGGTGCTAGAGTTCACCAATTATGAGCTACAATATAGCTGAGTCACTTAGGCATTTTTATCCCGTAAAATGCAGAGTTGAATTGGACAAGCAACTTGCTAAAGTAATTGTCTCTAAAGCAGTTTTTCTTAAACTGTGGTCCGCGGACCCATGGGGGTTCACGAGTATATGTATGGGGGTCCGCATCATTATCTATGGACCATTTAACTATAATAAATAAATGCCACCAAAAGTCTCGTAATCGCTATGTTTACTTAATACAGCGAACGTGCAAGAATTAAGTATGTGGCAGAGTCAATAAACATGCTGATCATTTCAATGATTTCGGATGACTTACAATGGCAGCATATTACTATGTTATTTATAGCTTTTTCTTTTCTCCTTTCTTCATATTTAGCTGATATCTTAGTGCCCTTAACGAGCTAAACTTGGGTCTACGAATGAGCAACCACATTTAAAAGTTGAATATAAAATAGAAACGATGCTAAAAAGCTTGACCTTTGGACTAATCGTACAATAAAAAAAAAACTATACTAAATATAAATCACTTTTCTACACTGGCAGCATTTTTTAAATCCTCTGGTGGAACAATGGTACCAATACAAGTATAAGACGAAATGAAGAAACACCTTCGCGCTTTGAGGTGTTCGTTTCGGGATTATTTTCCAGTACCCGAGAAAAAGAAAATGTATAGTAGACCCTTTCAACACAGATTTTACTGATATCTCTGGCTTGACAACAGCACTGGAAAACCAATTATATATTTGTATATATATATATTATATTTTATTATGGGGTCCTCCAAATTGTGCTTGATTTCCTAGAGGGTCCGTGGACTGAAAAATGTTAAGAAACACTGGTCTAAAGGAAGTAAGAAAAAAGTTACAATATTGCCCAGCACAATCCGATCCAGTCGATTGCTCAGCAATTTATCTGAGTCTATAATAATATGAGCAATTTGTGAATGAATGATGACACTTTCTATTTCCATCACGATCAGGGAATGCGAGAAAACAGAGCGTGTCAACTACGGAAAATGATTGGCTGTGGTTTATACAAAAAGTGTAGAACATACTTTTACTGAATATTATTTTATTGTGGGTTACAACAATTGTTCATGTGATTATCATTGCCATGTGCAAAATCTATACTGCTCACGTAGGATAGGTGGATAGGCTTTTTCTAGTAGCACCGATTAGCAAGAAGGTCAAGGAAAGCAGATTGCGTTGGTACGGCCATATCCTGAGACGTGGAGATGAAAACCCTATCAAAAAGGCCCTAAATATCCCCGATCGACCGCGAGGAAGGGGAAGACCGCCCGCCACCTGGTGGTCAAACATGCAGAAAGAAGTCCGGAAGGAGAACCTGAGCACTCAGACAAACCAGAACAGAGCTTTCTGGCGCAGACGTACAAGGACACAAGGAGAAGAAGGTTGGACAAAGAAGAAGAGATGGACCCCTTTTCACGCACTTAGACTCGCATTTGGTCCGTTCTACGTGCAGGCCTCCTCCAGGAAATGGGCTACGTGGTAGAACGCGGGCCGAGTGCATGTTGGTGGATGTCACATTTCTTCTATTTTTTGTTTCTAAGACAGTTTGTTTACGAGGTTTTTTTCACCGTTTTTGACAACAGTGGTGATGTAACATGTACACAAAGTAAAGCGCCTGTCTGGGTTCGAACCCACCACTAATCTCTTATTAACATACTGCTCACGTAATGGGTGCCTTAGATGGACATTGGTATCGTCGAAGTCGGCCCAGAAAGAGCTGGCAAGATGACCTGGGCGTAAGGGCAAGGTTTGAAAAGATGCGGGAAAAGAGTTCCTGGAAGAACTTGTGACTGGCTTTTGCTAAGCAGTAGCACTATAGATTAAAGAAAGTATATAGTAGAAAGCTGGCGCTTTGAGGACGTTTCTTATAAAATCTCTTTATTCAGAAATTAGAACAGGTAAAAACACAGTTTTAATCTTAGATAACTAATGTAGGTATAATAATGTAAGATGCCTGTACTAGGTAATCCTGTATCACAGGCTGTAGGAGCTCTAAAAATATACTTATCTTAGGACAACAGAATTTAAACAATATTTAACATAAGAAGTCTAAAAATATGACATGATTGTATAATTTTGAAAATTAATTTTAATTTACTTAAAACTATAAACATAGAATTACTAGGTCATATACTTAATGTCTTATTTACCTAAATTGCAATAAAGTGCACTTTGATTACACATATAAAGATTGGGAAATAATTGGTAAGCAGAATTGTAAAATTAAACAGAGACACTTAATTTTTGCAGCTAACGACTAATATCCTTAGCCAGCAACAAATTGACGGTTAGTAGGCCATTGCAGTATCAGCAGCAAACGTTCGACGCGTGTGACCTTGAGTATGACGTACTAGACGCCCTCATAGTCGATGGAGTTGATGTGCCTGTATTCCGCTATTTTCCTAGCAGGGCACTCAGGGTCTCCCGTTTTATGGTTGTTGGGCTTTTTAAAGCGCGAACAAGTTGCGCATTTCGATGTGTCCGCTTTCTTTGTGCATTCGGACACTGAGTGTCCAGCTTCACCGCAGTGAGCACACACAGAGTTGACCTCTCTGCATGTTTTGGCTGCATGGCCATATAATTGGCACTTGTAGCATCTGGTAACCAGAGTGAAGTCCCTAACAGGGCAGGACGTCCAATTTATAAACAGCCTTGATGTCGAAATTAGGGCTTTACGTATATTGGCTGGAATTTCAATAATGTAATTACAGCTCGACGTATCTTTCTTCCCAGATTTGTGGCTTAATTTAACAGAGGCCAAAAACGACTCCATGGACATCTCTGGCAACTTATCTGGTATGTTCTGTTCGTAAATGCACTTGAAGACTTCAGTTTCAGACAGGGAAGACGGCACTCCTACAATCACGATCCGTGGTTTGCGCTTGTTGGGCTCATCGGCGGTTAGTCCAGATGTAGAAAGCTGGACGGCGTTCTTAATTTTTTCAGCGTCATGCTTGGTCTCTGTGCTAATAATAACACCTCCATTTTTGGTCTTGCGGACACCTCGTACATGCAGCTTCATTTGATCAGGTCGTATGATTTTTGTTACCATGTCTTTAGTTTCGTCACTGGACTTGAGTTTGTCACTAGGATAAATGACCACAGAGCTTAAATTGTTCGGTCGAATGAAATCATTTGACCCCTTTTTCACCATGTCGGCAAACGAAACATTGCCCGCAGTGCCAGAGTCCTTAATCGTCTGCTTGAGGTCCGAGATGTGTTCAGTCAAGTTGCGCTTTTCTTTTAAGGCATCAATCATATCGTGTGCTAAAATTGCTTTCTGCTTCAGGGATTGGTATAGGACTGCCATCTGAGAGGTGCCAGATCCTATTTTACGACACAAGTTTGAAATTTTCAGTTTCTGTTCCGAGTTAAGTTTGCCATCCGTTGCAATAGAGCAAACCTCATTTAAGTGCTGCTCAATGGTTGACATCCATCTTTGTATGTCGGCATTATGTCGGCATTATGTTGACAGGTTGGTATTTTTTTGGAGACATCTGTTGGAATAATGATAGTAAAACAAAACTCGTACTTGATCGTAATAGCTCGTCCAACAACAAGACGCTTCACCCTACCCATATTTTTTCATTGCTGCATGAATAAATTTCCATACAGAATCAATTGCAGTACGTTCTCTGAATTTAATTATTAAAACAATGTTGTACAATACTACTGACGGAAATTATAATAAAGAATGTCTGCCGTAAATATTACTCATGCTTTGGTAAAATATATTTACATTTTGAATTAATTTTCGTGATATCGATGTTTTTCGCCCAACTTCGCCCATTGGTGAGTATAGAACTTTCTTTTCATGAGCCAATCCCCACATTCATCTGCACGGCTCATCCAGGTCTATCTGTAATGGTCACCATGCCATCGGCTCATCACGCCACCGGACGACCAACATTTCTTTTTGCAGTTCTTGGACGCCACTCAGTCACCGCCTTACTCCATCTAACATTATCACACCTTGCCAGGTATTCTGTTCAACCCATATCAGATTAAAGCTTTATATACTTTTGTCATATTAGAATTCTATTGGCTATTGCCAAAAAGCCAAAACATACCGGCTCGACCACGTCACAGATAATATAATACTAGCATACAGATGCTTCAACCCATACAAAGAAACCGTGCGACGTAACTAGCGTTTTTCGTCTGATTAGGATGATTATTTTTGTAAGTACTTCGATCGCGTTCGGTTCCGTTCCACGGCTATAGATGGTGTTACCAGTGACTTGTAATTAAAAGGGTTTTCTCGGTTAGTGACTATTTTTTTCTTTAAATACGATTTGTTTAATAGTATTTTTTTGCAAGTTTCATTGTACCAAAATGTGTTACAATACAAATTAAAAAAAATCTAGTTGTATGCCTCAGAAATCGAAAACTGCGCCATCTATTGGAATCAATTTTAAATGATCCGTTCAAATAATCTTTGAAATGTGAACTAAGAGCCCAATATTGCATAATTTTGTCAAACATACAATTTTTATGATTAATTCCAGAAAATTATAATTTTACACACAATTCAATAACGAATGGATGCATATCCCGTCGTCTAGTGACATTTATGAGTGACCAGGTGCAATTTGGTCAATCCCATACATTTTATAGTTTCCGAGAATTGTTGCTGATTAAATTTCGTTTTGTCTTGGGTCGTTAGGTTAGGACTGTCAAAATCTAGACATATCATACAAATTTTCTCACAGAAAATAATTAGTTCTTATTTGCATACAAACTCTAGGTTGAATTGTATTCATTCTTGGGCATCTTCCCATGCATGAAAACAACCGTACTTACTTATGTACCTACATGTTATGATGGATTTGTGTTTAACTATGCAGGCAAAGCCACAGGCAAACATGAAGCTATTAAAACAACCTGATGCAAATATATTCAAACAAGGTGCCATAAAGTATTAAGTTATCAATTTATAACTTTGAATTACAATATCAAGGAATAGGATCATATTTATTACGACAGAACTTACAATACTTATGCGCGGGGGCATCAATAAAACTCCTCCAAGGGATTATTGTAGGGTTGCCCAATGAAAAGAGTGAGAAAAGAAAATAGTGTCTGTTCTAGTGTAAATGAATATCAATTCCTAAACTTAATAGTTCAGAAGTATGATTAAGTAATAATATAGTAAAATGCTTTATAAAGTTTACGAAAACAGACTTCGAAAAATGTTCTTTTTCTACTTTTATTTTTCCAAAAATTTTGTTTAAAAATTATGCTTTGTAATTCTAAAATATAAAAGTAGCCTACCTTGATTTGTATCAAAACTACCAACAAAATGATAAGTTTTAAATGTTGTAACATTATCCTTGTTTTTTTTTAAGTAAACAGTGGCAAAGTTTCAATTGCAACTGTTAGACTGTAAGTTGACTTTTCTTTTTGTATATTATCAATATTATTAGTATTTATAATTATTATCACCGACCTGCCCTACCTCAAGGAAACATTTATCAAACGCCTGTATCAACCGGCGCATCTGATTATAAATTATGAAGCGAGCTCATTCACAAGTTAAACTGTACCCATTGTACTGCCTTGCCGCTAAACGTGCGTAAACTGGCGTAGATTAATAAAATGGATTGCAAGACTATCCGTGAATCAGCGGAAGCCCATCATAGATTCTTATAAATAATTAATCTAATGAATAAGGTTATTTAGGAGAGGGTCGTATGTTTCCTTAAGTTTTAAGTACACCTACGTGTATTATTTCTTTACACATATCGATATGTTTTAGACATAAATACTTTCTATCATCATATCTCGATTGTCGAAAAGTCAGAAAAGTATGGGATTGACATGCACGATTGAAACGCCCTGAAGTTTCCTTGCGTGATCGCATCAGAAATGAGGATATCCGCAGGAGAATCAAAGTTACCGACATAGCCCAAACAATTGCGAAACTTAAATGGCTGTGGGCAGGACACATTGCTCGCAGAACGATTGGCCGATGGGGCCGAAAAGTTCTGGAATGGTGATCGCGAACCGGAAGACGATACGTTGGAAGGCCTCCCATTAGGTGGACCGATGACCTGGTTAAGGTTGCGGGAAGGCGCTGGATGCGAGACGCACGGTATCGGTCAATGTGGCGACGCCTGGGAGCGGCCTATGTCCATCAGTGGAAAAATTTGGCTCCAGATAAGTGTTATTCGATGGCGATGGCGATGATTGAATTGCCAAAATGTAAAGGATTTACATTTTGACGTGACATTACAATAGAGTATAGGAATATCAAAACATTCCTATATATTTTTGTAGTTTATTCAATCGCTATCGCCAAGATTTCGTTGATAGAATAGTTACTTTGTCTAGAACCGCGATCAGGGGCTAAGTTACTATATTTTAGCTTTAAATATATGAAAAGTAATTATTTTTGTGAGTAAGTAATTATTTAGAAGAAGATGCCTGTGTCCTAACGATTGGAACTTTAAAGAGTGTTTGAAAAAGTTTTGTAATTGTTAGTGAGCAATGAAAACAATATAACACTAAATTTGCTTCTCCATTCACATGTTTATTTTTCTATTGTTACATTTTTCGTTTGTTTTATAAATTTTTGACTTAGTTACTGACACATAGACTATATTTTTATTTCAACAGAGGTTTTTATTAATTATATAATGGATTGAAAAAAATAAAACAATATGACACTGTCGACGATTCTTTATTGAAAACCAAATTTATCTTTATTTTTATGGTTTCAATAATGGTGATGAAAGGCTACATTAAAAAGTATTATCATCTAGAACAATCCTCGTGTTTTATTATATACGTATAGATAGTGCAATTATGCTATAGCAAACGAAAATGTAAAAGCATTTATTAATGGCTTGGTTTTCTTTACACTTTTCAAAATCACAATGACAATAAATATAATTTTTGTGAATAATAAAGTACAATATATATTCACCTATCTTAAGTTCACTCAGTAATTTAACACACGTTGCAAAATCAAGTTTCTTAATTGACAATTGAGGTGCAATTAATCATAGAAATGCGCAAACTGCACCATAGCCACAGTGTAGGTGGTGATCAGAGATATCACACTCAGTATCATGCTCATATCGACGGAGAACAGCCGCCATATTGTGTACTTGAACGGATGTTGCTGGAAGTACACCATGGCGTCTTCTATTGCGTTACGGGTTGTATCAACTGAAATTATTGTACAACATTGATATAATAGCTGTTAGAAAGTGAGCTACTTTGCTACTACATAACTGGCATGAATCTTAATGAATGTTGAAAATGGAGCACCAATGTGAAGTTTGATAAGTTTTTTTCCTAGTTCTTCTTGAACAATCAGAGCCACCATCATCATTAATTGCAGATTTACGTGATATATGTAAGTGCTTGGGCATTCTACGTTCCACGGACTAAGCAAACCTTGAGTTTGAACGTCTATGACTTAAAAGGATAAAGATTACTACAACATTTTTTCTTCATAAAAATGCAGGGCTACAAAGTTACCTCGACAATAGAGCAATTGCTTAGCAACACATAGTTTTAACTTGTCTACTGCGCTGTTCACTAACTCGGCAACAGCTGCTGCTGCTAAAGAGGCTGCGAGGTCTACAAAACCCTCCAACATACTTGTTTTATCTCTCTGTAACATTGTCATAGATTTATTTTATTCAGCACACCAACAGTACAACTGCTTAAAACCATCCAAAAACTTATACATTTAATGTCAAAATTACATGGCAATCATAAAGATTATAGGTATGCATGACATTTACAAAATGGAAATGACTTATGGTGGAAATGATTTCTGTATACTAAAAAATTAAGATAATTTAAGGGTTAGGAACCTTATTCCATGTAGCTAATGAGTCGAAATCGCATGTTTTAATTTTTATAATGCCATTATGTCGTATAATACTAATATGCTTTGTATGAGGGGAGGGCCAAAAGTACACGAATATCTACAAACTACTTCACCTTTAAAAAAAACGGGCCAAGTGCGTGTCGGATTGCGCACGTTTAGGGTTTCATAGGTAACAAAGAAAAATAAGATTTTACAGTATATTGGTATTTTTTAGTAAAATATACGTAAACAAACAACATGAAATTTGGTAATAATGTTTACATTATTACCAAATTTCATGTTGTTTGTTTTTGGAATGGTAAAAAAATCGTCGGAACAAAATTATGTGTTAGACGATGGACAGGCAAACAGACACCTGTGTGACAGCAATAGGGCTCTGTTTGGACCCTTCGGATACGGATTCATAAAAACACTATTGTGTTAAATATTGCGCGAACTTTTGGTGTAAGTATGTCATTTTCTCTCTATTCCATTTAATTTTAAAAGTTATGCTGAAGCCAGCCCAAAATATAATCTCTTTTCAGGAGTAGGAAGTCAAACCGGCACTTAATTATGCTCAAATATATGTAAAGAAGAAAATAATATAAAGTCAATAAATCATATACATACAAAAGATCCACTAAGAGAAATCGCGGAATAACAAGTGTTTAAAAACTTAGCAATTGCAGCTAGTATACATATCAATATCTGAAACAAAAATAAATCTTATATATTCAAACCATACTCCATAAATTAGTTTGTTAAGCAAATGAAGAGTTACCAATGGCTTCATTGTCGCATTAGTAATTTGAGTCGTATTCAACAAGTTCTTATAGGCATTCATGCATATTCTCAGCCTCTGTACACCTATTTCTTCACCTTCCAACAAGCGTGCTGCCGATTCTCGTTCGAATCGTTTATGTATTAACTTTATTCGAAGCCACAGGGATTCGAACATCATGATTCGAGTAAAGTTTGTCATTATTATCGCCAAGTCTGCAGCAAGGACTATATAGACGCACGGACACGTCACTCCAAAACAGAAAACCATGTGCGAAGAAATCCTTGCCCCCATAAATACAATAAACAAAATTCGAGAAACCGGTATTTCATCTTCAAGTGTAACATCATCTAGCATCCTGTCAATTTTCCTCATTTTATCTATAAACGCTGCGAAATTTTCTGAATTATAAAAGATATTGAAAAGAAGGTTTTCTCAAAAATGGTATGTAATGTTGACATAACATCTCTAAAAAGTATCCAGAAAGTGAACTCTACCGGAGACTATTCACAACTGTCCGGTAAGAAGCGAGATTTTAAATTTGGAATCTCCTACTGTCCAGTAAGTAAGTATGTAATTTACTTACTGGACACTTGGTCATCCTTCATCCCTTTTTTTTTTTATGGCTTCGCACGGTTTAGGTCATCCTCTTTAGATCTGCTTAGAAAAAAAAAACATAGTACCAGACACAGATTAGAGTTTAGCCATTATAACATGGTTAGAGGGAGGCTCCAAATATATATCTATCTCTTTTTGGTATGACATTTTATGAGATACATAATATATTTTGGAGCCTTAAACATCCATTTTATTGTCTGTGACACTTTTTTTTTTTTTTTTTTTTATGGGTCTGTGACACATAACGCGACGCAGAAAAAGTATGCACGTTGCGTTTTGTACTTAGTAATGTTGTAGAAGTATAGTGTGGGATTTTATGTTTGTATTTAGTCATTTCAGTTTATAAATCATGTTGGATTAAAGAGTCCGTTAATCAAGATGTACAACAAACAAATATAAATGCCCCCGGTAAATCGATCACAATATCTATCAGTAATTGCCCTAATATGAATGTAACCTTCAATATTAATTAAACGAATTTGTTGTTAAACTTTCTTTCATTTTTGAGAAAAGCATTATACAAACCTCAACCAGTAAGAAAGCCATCCTGGCCTCGTATATAACCGGACCTCACCTGCGGTTCGGTCCGGTTAACTCATACTCGGCCAGGAAGGCTTACTTACTGGATTCTGCTGTAATGTACTATTACTATGTATAAAGTGACTTGGAGCACTAAACGAATTTTTACCGTCGTTGGCGCCAACAGTATCATGTCAACACTATTTATTATTGTCAATAAACCGACAAAAATACAGTAAGTTTTTACTAGGACTGTTACTAATTTATTTGGACTAATTTTGTAGTACAAACCATGAATTAGACGAATACACATTATGGTTTTTATGGTTATGATATATTTTAGAAAATTCATCATATTCGAATGGTTGCTAAGTTTGGGCCAAAGAAATTAGGGCCGTTTCGCTTGAGAGAGCTCGTTGAGTTGACGGTAAACACCGGGATACACGAAACTGGGCAGTAATTATGGTAGAAGAAAAGGGAGGCTTATACCCAGAAGAGGGTAGTTCAAAGCTGAAATGATGATGACAATGAAAACTTGAATATTAATATAGATTTAGGTGGAGGTTATTATTTTGTGTCCCCGACGTTTTGTGAGTTATGCGGTTGATATGACACTGACGTGGTTGTATTTATTTCGAGCTACCTGTATCGCATTTTCATGTGAATGATGGCATTATTTAAATTAGTTTTTTAATTACGATAACGCTCTTGTATACACCAATAGAATCAATTGATGCAATTTCAGTTGAGATAATATCGTCATTATGTTGTAACGACAAACATAATTATTATGTATATTTTGTTGTTGGTAAGTTATGTTCTAAGCGTATGTATTTTATCTTAAATATCCAAAGAATATACCAATTATATAGGGATTAGTTTAGTCCCATCATTCTTTTGTTTGGTTTCTCTTTCCTAGCAGATTAAGTGGGTATTGTTTTCACGTCATCAACTTTTTGGTAAGCATCTATAATTATTTCTTATAGTAGCTTTTATCCTCTGATAATATTTTCTTTCCGAGTGAAAGTGCTTTTAAAATGTTTACATCTCTATTATTAGTTGTTATTGTAGTTTACACTTACGAAGTCCCATTAAATGCTAAGCGACATCGCAGTGAATCAAGACGAAAGACAGATCGACCATTGCAGAAGACAGCGGGTGTGGATGAAGAAGACAAAGCCTTTTTGGCCAACTAATGTTCAGTTTCAACATTTTGAATTATCTAAATCGCTATGAAGGTAGGAGGAACCAGTAACAGTCAGGGTTTAAAAGCTAGTACAATTCAGTGAACCGCAGATATGGATCATTTCCAGTTAATCTAGCAATGAAAGTAACAAACGGTTTCTGTCAACGGTCTTGCAACGTATATAAGTAGGTAAAACAGTGTGATTACTTACTAAGATTGTTGGGATCCGGTTGCAAATAGCAGTGCTGTTTTATTAACATCGCCTCCTGGGCCCTGAGCGAATTGGTAAATGTCATTTGACTTTGAATTTTTTTTTTTAGTATAGGATGGTTCCTTCACGTTGTTATTTTACCGTTTTGAGAGCAGTGTTGAGCAAAACTTGTTTATTAGACAAATCTGTCTGGGTTTGAAATCCAACCTATAATCTTCCACGTGTATGTCGAGATTGTGCTACCGGGCCACCACTGATCTCTCTGTTTGTTAACCTAACTTAGTTAAAATCCTTTGCTCGTATTGGTGGTTACAAGTGTGTTTGCTGTTTGATCTTTAGCTTTGTTATTCTTTGATTTTCGGTTATCTATTAGTACATTCTAAGTAGTAGCCTGGAGTCTGGATTTGTGCCAGTTTCCCGACCACATTACTTGGGCTTTTAGTATACATACATACCTAACTGGTGAAATCAGAGTGTATACCTATACACGGGGATCTAACGCTAAGAAAGAAAATTTGGTTCAAATAAATTGCACTAGATGGCGTGATAAGTATCGATTTGTTATTGAATTTTGTGTAATACGTGTATTAAGATTTTCTAGATATGATCATGAAAAAAATATTATCTTGTTCAATTAACTCTTCTAAGCACAAAATTATGGAATATGGGGCTCTTAATTCACATTTCAAAGATTATTTGCACGGATCATTTAAAACTCATTCCAATAGATGGCGGTGTACTCGATTTTTAAAATTTGTATTCTAACACATTTCAGTACAATGCAACTGTAAAAACATGCAGAAAAAAATACTATAAAACAAATAGTCACTGTATTCAAAGAAAACAATATTTACGAACAGAGTAAACCCGTTTACTTCCAAATCACGGCTGGCACCATCTATCGTTTGGGTCAGAACCGACCACGTTCGATGTACTTTTAGTAAAGTTATTGGTTTAGTCCGTCGAAAAACGCTAGTTACGTCGGCACAGTTTCTGTCTTTAGGATGAGGCATATGTATGCCATATTATCTATATCTATTATATTATATTATCTGTACCTACCTATACCAATTACAAGATACTCGGGCTTATATTCTAAAGCTCAGCTAAACTTAAAGATTACGATTAGGAGGCTTAAAGATTTAAAGATTAGGAGGCTTACATTACTTACGAGTATAGTTCTAAATGATTACCATACCAAATTGACATTATAACTAAGAAACCATAACCTAATTGTGTCAGCATGTGTAGGGTTGTAAACTGTTAAAGATTGTGAAATCGCATACATTGAATAGTATTATTATATTATGTCTAAGTTCAATGTTATTACGAATATTATAAACTCTAAGCTTAATTGCTACTCATTATATCTACGCATTATATCTTCCCGTTTAGGATGCGATATAGGGGCGATTTAGAACAGCCCGCACCAGCATTGTCTTACTGTGAAGATACGGACTCCCCAAATTAGGTATGCATCTCTGCCTACCACTTCGGGGACTAAATTCGTTAGGCTACTAATAAAATAAACCAATATGACATTGCCCGGAGATCGAACCTACCGCCACAGGCTCCATGATGAGAAGTTACTTCAGAACTGGAACGGTTGCGCCCTGCCGGCGTTAAAAACCGGCTGCTGGACATAAAAGCAATATAAACACCCGTCAGCCTATTTCTCTTTCATTTATTTTACCGAACAGGCCGGACGAGTTTGCTACCATTTATTTTTTATGCAGTGTTGGTACTTCAGACAAGTTACGTGTAAATAGGGGCCTATTTATTTGATCATTGTGGTGATTTCGTAATTAGACATAATTATAGTTAATGGATAGGATATAAGCGTGAAAATTGCTTGATATCTGACAGGTAGAAATAAATAATATGTTGTTATGCCTGTTTTTAAGAGAACAGTGAAAATACCTAGCTCTGAGTTTCTGAATTGATGATGCGAAGTTGAAAACTTGTCATTCACAATTTTAGCATATGCACTTGTCAAATCAAATAAGCATTAAATCAGAGCTAAAAGCTTTAGACCGCAAATTCAGTAATCAGGGGTTAATTAATTAAATTCTTTATCAATCAGACCAAAATTTATAAATGTTAATAACTCAAGTTATAGACTATTTTAGTAAATTAGTCACTTACTTTAATAAATTCAAAATTTAAAAATGCATAATCCATTAATGTCAATGACAATAATTGTACATATGATAAATTTCAACCAAAAAATATGGTCGATCAATAAGTGCCATGCGAAAATTTAAACTGTACTGTGGAAACTAAATTCTCAGCCGCTGCTACAGAAATTATATCACCTGTAACCACCTTCACATTCATTCCATAACTTATTAGCCCATAGAACCCATCACATGCATCCTACCCATACATATAGGTCGGTAATGCAGTCACCACAAATATACAAAACGTGCCAGCACTGGCCAACAGAGTAATAGCAATGCCCCACACTGGCCCAGCATCGTCCATCATTTTAGAGTAACGGTTCTCAAGGTGGAAACGGGAGTATGTTTGTAACTATGTTTGTATGTAAGTAATCCAAAGGTGTTAATTGTTTCTTTGATTAATAGTTTTACAAGCTTGGAGGGCAATAGCGAATTAATTAAAGATTTGTTGGGAAGTGGAGATGAAGGAGATTGCTTGGGAATAAAAACTATAGAATCTATGTTATTATTAGGTGGGTTTCACATTGCTGCAAAAAGTGGCTGCACATTTGCCCAAATATTTTTTTTTGGGTAGGAAATCATCCAATGATTTCTCCCGCTCTGGGTGAAGCGGGAGGGCTTGTCAGACTTTTCCTGAATAAAACCCACCCGTGTTCCTTTGGTTGCTTGAGCCAGGGCCGCGGTAACTCTTTTTCAAATTTATAAGCGACTCAGACAGGCATCGGCCCTTGGGACCCCGTCAGTTTTTGCTGACATCTCTTTGAGACACGCGTGGAACACTAGATTCAAACCCACAGGGCTGAGACAACGGGATTTTCTATACGCTAACGAATGCCATAAAGTGAGATAAAAAAAAATCAAAAAAAAAAAAAATGCTTTACAGAAATGTCACTTGGTCTATCCCAAAAATTATGGATTTTGACAGTAGTTAAGACGACGATTGTCGCCAACGACCTTGAGGGAACAAAAAGCGCACTCATTTCACACCCGCGCGACCCAAAATTTGGTAGTTTTTTTGTACTTTCCATAATGTTCAAGGACTTTAAAAAAAATCTAATTCAAAATGTAGATAATTAAATTGTCTTTGAGATGATGATAATTTCGTAAAAATACGCCCGACGGTTTTAGTGCAAATGTCGTTTTTTTGCCCGTATTAGACCAAACTTTACAGATTAATTACACTATGATAAACTAATAAAAATCAAAATTTTCTTAGATCAAATTGTTAAAAACATGGTCTAATGTAACATATATTTTTTCCAAAAAATTACGACTAGCCGTTTAGACGTGATTCTGATTTTAAAATCAGCTACTCAGGGTTATTTGCGCCTTAATAGTCTGACAGTATTTCACTTTGTCTTTAGTCCCTGAGTCTCTAGATAGTCATCGACTAAAAAAACGGTTGGCTCTCGACATGTGGCATTCGATGTCAGCGAAGTCGATAGTCAAAACGTCAACTGTGTAATTAACCCGAC
The DNA here is from genome assembly GCA_949775005.1 of Orthosia gothica. Lineage (NCBI taxonomy): Eukaryota > Metazoa > Arthropoda > Insecta > Lepidoptera > Noctuidae > Orthosia > Orthosia gothica. The sequence continues at coordinate 20,690,467 of OX459034.1, forward strand.
TTTGTTTTGAATTTCAGAATAATCTACAACACCATCTACTGGCATTACCGAAACCAGTATACAACGCTATGTTCATTTTGATCAGTGTTTTGTTTCTGTTATGTATCAGAGATGGCGCTGTGATCGCAAAACGAATGGAGAAGTGAGTTTTCTTCACAATTTAGTTTTTCGTTAACATTGTCTATATTTTAATAGTTATTCTGTTATGCGGGGCGGGGATAAATCCAGCAAATCAAAGATCATGAAAATGGACCCAGCCGTTCTCGAGTTATAAATGGTATAACTAACACGACTTTGTTTTATTTACAAAATTTTGTCAATCTCTGATTTAGCCTGAAAATCTGCCAAAATTTGGCATTAAAATTTATTGGGTTTGACACGTTAATGACTCCGAATACTTAATTCAGAAACCTGCCCGAGGTCTTGGTTTTCTTGTCTTCGACTACAGTTTCACAGAACAACACTAAAGCAATCATAACATTCCCAGCCGAGCTAACGATTGTGTTATGATACTGTCATTTGTACATCTATGCTAACGAGTGTCATCGAGTTCGTGCCGTGATTACTGACTGAGTGACATTCAAGCGACTGTCTCACGACAAATGAACCATACAGGTATGTGCTCTAGAAATTATGGGAATGGAAGTTTGTTTGTAATGGCAAAGAGATTTATGTCAATGGATTCTACATAATGTTATACAGGGTGAATCAATAATAATAATAATAATATGAGCGTCGCGCAATAATTGTTGATATAGCGGTCCCCCATGAGAGATAAGAAAAGCAAATATCTTGATCTGGCTCCCGAGGTTGTCGACATGTGTGATGTGAATACAGCAGTCATTGTGCCGATAGTCGTGACGGCCAATGGCATAATAGCCAAGAGCCTCGACGAACATCTGAGGAGGGTCTCGTTGGACAGCTGGATCAAGGGCTTGATCCAGAAAGCGGTGCTCCTGGACACGGCGCGTATCGTTAGGAGGTTCCTCTGTCAGGAGCCCTGACCACCGCTAGCTTGGAGCCTGTTCCCGATACCGGTGGGCTACTATTTTTGTATTTTTTTATGTTTTTTTATTTTATTTTTTATAGTAATATTTAAAAATGTATGTATATAAAATGAATAAATGGAATAATAATATGGTAATATGTTTGTAGAATAGAAAAGAATATACCTTATTAGTTTTTAAACTGTCATGGTCACTAAAATTTACATTAGAAGCGGGATATTTTCAGTTTATCTGTGATCATGATGCTTTCAACAGCACTGAAATATCGGAAATCCGCAACAAAAAGTAAAAAACCGACCAAGTGCGAGTCGGACTCGCGCACGAAGGGTTCCGTACCATTATCGTAAAAACGGCGAAAAAATCACGTTTGTTGTATGGGAGCTCCACTTAAATATTTATTTTATTCTGTTTTTAGTATTTGTTGTTATAGCGGCATCAGAAATACATCATCTGTGAAAATTTCAACTGTCTAGCTATCACGGTTCATGAGATACAGCCTGGTGACAGACAGACAGACAGACAGACGGACCGCGGAGTCTCAGTAATAGGGTCCCGTTTTTACCCTTTGGGTACGGAACCCTAAAAATGGTAAATATCCCGCTTCTAATGTTAATGTTATATACTTTATTGTGCAACAAAAAAAGAAACAACACATATATTTAACAACAACTTAATATTATGGGTACAAAAACGGTGTAAAGAAATCCCAACTCTAAATTACAGAATTGCCCAACGAAATACGTAATAAGAAAAATTAAACCAAGATTTAGAATCAATTGGCGTTCTTGCAACTTTAAAAATGAAATAGTCAATAATAAAAATTAATTCAATTGGAAAATGTAGGTAACTATAGTTTCAATTTCAACACGCAGAGTTTGTCAGTAATGTCAAACGGGCACAAATAAAATTGAGAAAATTGTAGATAGAAAAAACCAATAAAACTTTTCCTTTTAACTGAACACCTCGGGGTGTTCAGTTAAAAGTATCTGTTAGAAAATTGTTGATGTTAAGGTTTACTTTCAAACGCCAAACCAATAGAAAAATATAATTTTATTATATAGACCACCTTAAGAAATAAGTTCCACAGTAGCTTCCAAGGTGAGTGATCTAGCTCAATTTGCAACGAGGCAGTACAGGATACAGTTAATATGCAAGAACATTATATGTGTGTGGTTTGTGACGCCCTGTTCCCTTCAAGAAAAGTAAAACTTGGTGTAATGACGACGTTAATGATTTGTATGTCATTTATAACTTAAATGATCTCACGCTTTTTCTTCCCGTGTAGGAAAGAAATGATTACCAGATGGATTAATTTAAGGGATCTTCTGGATCTGTTCTCCAAAAAGGTTCAAATGAAAAGAAGACATCGTATCTGTTTATGGAGATTAGTGTAGTTTACTGAATATTAGTTTCTTGGCCGTCAGGTAGATTCATAAAAAAAATATTGGACACGTATTTTTCTTTTGACACGTAAACATAAAGAGTCGACGATATAATGCGTTGAAATATCGTGATGTCACGCAGCTAGTACACTTTATACTGCCTTAGTGACGTCACATGCCCCACTTCTGAACTGTGGTGCGCTTCAACTTTGTCAATGTTTTATTGATTTGGTAAAGCATAAAATACGTGTCCACTATTATTTGATAATCTCTCTGACGGACTAAACAGAATTATAATTTTTAGGGTTTCGTAGCCAAATGGCAAAAAACGGAGCCCTGATATATTTTTGTCATGTCTGTCTGTCTGTCCGTCCGTATGTCACAGCCACTTTTTTCCGAAACTATAAGAACTATGCTGTTGAAACTTGAAAAGTAGATGTATTATGTGAACCGCATTAAGATTTTCACACAAAAATAGAAAAAAAAAACAATAAATTATAGGGGTTCCCATACTTGAAACTGATTTTTTTTTTCATTCTACCTGTACGTGTGGGGTATCTATGGATAGGTCTTCAAAAATGATATTGAGGTTATTATTTTTTTTTTTCTAAACTGAATAGTTTGCGCGACAGACACTTCCAAAGTGGTAAAATGTGTCCCCCCCTGTAACTTCTAAAATAAGAGAATGATAAAACTAATAAAATTTATGATGTACATTACCATGTAAAGTGCCACCGAAAATTGGTTTGAACGAGATCTAGTAAGTAGTTTTTTTTAATACGTCATAAATCGTAAACCGCAATTTACAAAGTACGGAACCCTTCGTGCGCGAGTCCGACTCGCACTTGGCCGGTTTTTTTCTAACTAGGAAACATCTCTATTTGGGAAGAGATAAAGTCCATAGCAAGACCCATACATTGAGGCAAAGGCTCAGCTGGCTGCCAAAAAGTTGGGGATCCTAGCGAAAGTGAGGAGGTACTTCACGCCGGAACAGCTGCTCAGCTTGTACCAAGCGCAAGTTCGATCATGCATGGAGTACTGTTCTCATCTCTGGGACGGATCTGCCAAATACCAGCTTGATGCACTAGAGTCGATCGAAAAGCGGGCCAAGATGCTCATCGGCGATGAAGCACTGGTTAAGTCAAAGCTCCAGAGCCTTGAACACCGTCGCCGAGTTGCCAGCTTGTCGGTTTTTTATCGGTTACATTTCGGGGAGTGTGCGATGGAATTGCATGATCTAATTCCGCCCAGCCCGTTTCATCATCGGACTACCAGACGTACGGCGAAGCGCCATCGGTATATGGTAGACATTCCACCCATACGCACTAAACGTTTTGAGAATACTTTTATTATGCGTACAGCTAAGGAGTGGAATTCCCTGCCGGAGTCTGTGTTTCCCGATAGCTACAATCTAGGGGTCTTTAAGTCAAGAGTGAATAGGATACTTCTAGGTAAGCGTGCTCCACCGTCGACCACATCATCGCTTACCATCAGGTGAGATAGTGGTCAAGCGCGAGCCTATAACGAATACAAAAAAAAAAAAACCCACATATTGATTTGAATGAAGGAACGGAACACCATTACTGCTGAGCAATGTTTACATTCCGTAATTTTTCAAAGCCTCTTTTTCACCCACAGTTTTACAGGTAGCAAATGCTACATACATGAGCATTGAGCATCATCACATCAATTAACGAAAAAGTATTTAAGTCAACAAATAAATTATCGTCGATTAGGTATCGACGATAATTTATTACACACCTACCGTACAGAAAAAAAATATAGGCTTTAATAGGAGCAACAGGTACAAAGGATAAAAACTTTAGTAAGAGAAAAACTCAAATATAAATAAAACATATCTAGATTCAGCCACCACACAAACCATTTATTTCACAATCAGACAAACAAAGTATTATTCTTTGTTAAACATTAAACTATAAAGTAGCGAACAGAATAATAAATAATAGTTTATCATGGCATGAAGCAGCTGTAGTCGGAGGAAGCGGCTGATGTAGATAACTCTGCTTAATGTCCTCTGTCGCAGTATTTTTATACCACCTGCCGGGCTCGGGTTATTATGTGAGGCTCACTTTTATTGATGCTAAGAAAATAGGTTTAGTATAGATTGAATTGAAGTTGGTTCCAAACTTAATAGGATTCTTATTAAGAGAGGATGTAGTCACAAACTTTTAATGATGTGCTTATAAATTAGGAAATGTTAGAGACAGCTCCCAAATTTGGGTTATGCATAAGCCATCTAATTTGATTTGTATCTGATTGTATATTTTTCTGTGCAATAAAGGATAAGAATAAGACCCAGCGTGTCTTTTTTCCGCTAAAAGGAGCCAATTCCACCCGGCTCCTACTTTCCGAGGTGTGACCGTACCGATAACCGACCAGCTAGAGCTTCTTGGCATTACGTTGACATCGACCATCAATTTCAATCAATTAATTGAGTCAAAAGCTCAGCTGGCTGCCCAAAAGTTGGGGGACCTTGCGAAGGTGAAACGGTACATCACGCCAATACAGTTGCTCAACTTGTGTCAAGCGCAAGTTTGATTATGCATGGAGTACTGCTCTCATCTCTGGGACGGATCTGCCAAATATCAGCTGGATGCACTCGAGTCGATCGTAGAACGGGTCAAGAGGCTCATCAACAATGAGTTACTGGTCGAGTCTAGGCTGCAGAGCCTTGAACATCGGCGCCGAGTTGCCAGCCTGTAAGTTTTTTATCGGTTACATTTCGGGGAGTGTGCCTTGGAATTGCATGAACTAATTCATTCTAGCCCGTTCCATCTCATTTCATTGGTCTACAAGGCGTACGGCGATGCGTCATCGGTACATGGTGAACATCCCAAAACGGTTAAGGAATACTTTTATTATGCGTACAGCAAAGGATTGAAATTTCCTGATAACTACATCCTGGGAGTCTTTAAGAATGAATAGGTTTCTCATAGGCAAGCGTGCTTTATTGTCAACCACATCATCGCTTACCATCAGGTAATCAAAAATAAAAGGGTTTTAAGAGAAAAAAGGTCGTGATAAGGCTGGAAGAGCCTTTCAAAAGGATACCTTTTTTGTCTTATTGGATATAAAAAGGCGCATGTAAGGATGTGGCTGGCGTACCGCATTAGCTTCAACATATCCTAGGCCAAAAGAAATATATGATCTGCGTCTGTTTGTGTTAAATTGTATTATGTGTTGGTTAAGGCATTTCATAAACCTATCGAAGAACATTATAAACTTACATGTTAATACGATTGAGATAAATACCCACAAAAACAGTTGACTGAGCATGAATCAGCAAGAGCAAATCACAGTACGATGAACAAGACATCACTCTCTTAATTATGTTCCATCTGACTGAACTCGTTAACCATCGCCAGTACTTAAACTATCCAACTTTTACTTCTATTCTCAATCAGCCCAAGATTACCAAAGGCCAGTACTTCACACTTGAAAACAGATAATTATATCGAAACTTTTAGAAAGTGTAAGAAAGCTTCTGTTAAACTGTTCGGTAGTAATGATTCTGAATATTTAAGGCTCGTTTCTGTATTGTCATTTTGCTGCTTTACGAATGCCGTTAGAAGGTTTGATTCTCGTTGAAAGAGAAATTAAGAAGCTGGTATGCTAGGTAGGGTAAAACGTAGTTTTTCCATCAAAAGGACTTTTTTTACATTATTTATAGGCTTGCGCTTGACCACTATCTCACCTGATGGTAAGCGATGATGTGGTCAACGATGAAGAACGCTTGCCTAGAAGAAACCTATTCACTCTTGACTTAAAGACTCCCAGGTTGTAGCCAACAGGAAAAACAGACTCGGGCAGGGAATTCTTTTAGATAAAGAGACTGCATCACAGCATTATACCCATATTCCAAGTCATTTGGTCCATTCCAATCAACCTTGACTTAACCAGCAAATTGACAGTTACAATTTGATTGTTATTGATATTAACGTTCTTGACTCCAGAGGTGTTTTTTTCCGATGTTGTTAGGAATGAAGGACGTTTCCTTCAGAAGGATTTTGAATGAAGGTGATTTGCTGTTATACAGAATATCATAAAGATTTTTAAGGTTCATACCCAAAGGGTAAAAACGGGACCCTATTACTAAGTCTCCACGATCCGTCTGTATGTCTGTCACCAGGCTGTATCTCATGACCCGTGATAGCTAGACAGTTGAAATTTTCACAAATGTTGTATTTCTGTTGCCGCTATGACAACGTATACTAAAAACAGAATAATATACATATTTAAGTGGGGCTCTCATACGACAAACGTGATTGTTTTGCCATTTTTTGCGATCCTTCCTGCGAGTCTGACTCGAACTTGGCCGGTTTTTCAATTTCAACTCTATTTCTAAGATTTTTTTCTATTTGCATTCCAATTTAGCCTATGCTTAATTTCTGCCTATCTCACGACTAGTTAATAATTTCTGTAAATAATTGAACACATCGCGTCATGTTATATCATTTCATTTAAAATGCATCGGTACCAAGCATTTGAACATTAATAATGAATAAATATCAAGAAGAACACATTGACTTTGCAACCGACCATGCATATTAATATGCGCTAGTGATGCACCCAACTTTCTTTTGGTATCTATCGATGGTACCAATTAGTTTTATACCGATATTAATCGATTACTTCGAAGCGAAAGTGTCGTGGAAAATTGAGGTTGATTTAAGAGATGGGTGGCAAATAAAAGTGAGTAAAAATTTAACGGTTTGTTTCTAGATAATTTGGTAATTGAGCGTGAAGTAACCCATCGATTTAGGAATCTGGAGTAAAAGGGAAAAGTGAAATTATATAGCTCAAGCTGAAATCAAAGTCTTTCTAAATTGTTGTCAAAAGGCAGACCAGTTGTATACAGGTATGATTTTTACAGTATTATAATTAATTAATCATACTTTATAATAAATAAAAATTAATTGTCCTCGGCGAGCTCGTGGCTAAATAATAACAGCCGTACGGGTCGATCATCAAGATTAAGCAATGCTTGACGAGGTCGGTCCGGGGATGGGTGACCAATTTTCAACATACCGAGTTACCTCCGTGCCTCGGAAAGCACGTTAAGCCGTTGGTCCCGGCTGTCATTTGAAGATCTTTGACAGTCGTAACGAGTAGTCAGAAGCTTGAGATCTGACACCAGGATAGCCAAGGGGTACCGTGTTACCCAGTTAGTGGGTTGTGGAGGTCAGATAGGCAGTCGCTCCATGTAAAACACTGGTACTCAGCTAAATCCGGTTAGGCTGGAAGCCGATCCCAACATAGTTGGGAAAAGGCTAGGCAGATTGATAGTCCTCGGCGAGTTCAAAGAGAAACAAAGTAAAAAAAATGCTAATTTTTTAAAGTCTCATGTATTTTTAAAAGTTAATTAACCAGCTAATCGTCTGTTAAATGTTCCCACTTAAGAACTTAATTAAAAGGTCTTAATTGTAATTTATTGAAGTCTTTATTTTTCAAGATAACGTTTTGTGAGATGAATATCTCATTTTGTAGCTGCTACTGTGAAGTGTTTTATTAAGACTGGAATTTTTATAAAACTAACTTATTAGATAATCCATTAAGATTATAGTATACTATGAATTTTTATTTTAACTGGAATAGTAGCAAATGTCATAATTTTGGTATTATTTTTAAGTAGGTAATAATCTTAAAAAATATAAGAAATAGTTGTAATAAAATATATTTTTCTTAGGACTCGCTATATTAAATATTAGGTACTACGTAAGAGTGCTACGAAAAAGGAAACAGTATTCTATAATTCGAAAGCATGTGACATCCGCCAACCCGCACTGGGCCCGCGTGGTGGATTACGGCCTATCACCTTTCACTGAGAGGAGGCCTGTGTCCCAGCAGTGGGAACATTAATAGGCTGATGATGATGATGATGACTCTTTTATTATCCTATGGTAGTTGCATAAAAAGTGAAGGTTTTTTTTATTTGGTTTCAAAAACTGAATATTTGATATTTAAATCTATTCGCGATTTTCAAAATGTTTGGGACTTACCACATGAAATTTCAGCGCATGACAATGCCATTTTGGTCTATTTGCCAATTGTTATTGCTGGTAGAATGTTAAATTGCCTAGGCCCTCTGATGCCACGATGGAGTAGAAAACATATAATTTAGAAGTCCAAATATATTCACTCTCATTAACATAAACACCTTGCATTTGCACCTCGTAATAAAACTCTTTCCTACCATCAGAAAAAGGTAACATAAACTCGATATTATAATTATCACGTCCATCCCTAGTGGTTCTCATGGAATGCTTCACGCTATGCGCACACGTCGGGCGTAAGCAGTTATTAGCAAAGGGCAACGCTTTAAAAAAACAACTATCTACATGGTAGATCTTGAACATTCTTTTATTAAGATAGGGAGGCATTTCTTGGCTAAGTATAGGAGTGCATGTTAAAGTGAGAAAACAGTTTGAATTTTTGTGTTTTACCAGCTGTTATAATAATAATGCTGCCAATAAGTGTTTGCAATTATAGCAAATGAGATACATAAATATAGATTACCTCTTTAATTTGATTAGCTACCTATCACTATTAAAATTCAACCTCCAGTATATATATTTTACAAGCTTTATCATGTCTCATGATAAATAATTTTATTTCACGTAAGATTGTTTGTACAAACACTTTCACATGTCGATCATATTTTTTTAAACTAGATGAGGTCGGTGTTTCTCATCTGACTACTCTGGGAAGAAAGGCCGAAACAAGCTCAGAGGTCACAGTCTCTTTTAAAGTCCAGACAAAATCTTGGTTAGATCATGTGAAGACCATGTAGACTGATGTCTGAAATGGTCTTTTGAGGAAAGAACCAGCCAGATTGAGAGGACCTGTCCAGTCAGTGCACGCATTAGTCAATAACCGAGCAGCTCAACTCAGAATTTCAGCTCAACGTTTCGACGAACAATACCAAAGAAAGGACATTCGGATAGGCCGCATAAACTACTCAAACTGCCAGACCATGATTAAAAACTAAATATGGAGATGGAGCCGTGTGGTGGCCTTAGCAGCTCTTCAACCAGACTTGATAGTAAGATCGTGTTTGGGCTCTTTGGATGGTACCCTTTCACTTCAAAAAGCTTGTTTTTTTACTAAATACTTAATTATTAAGGAGTATGGGCTGTACGGGTATCTAAAATTAAATAGAAATAAGCAATAATTTGATTTATTTAAAAACTACAATCTACTAACCAATTTAGGATTCTATATTAATCAGTATTTTTCATTCAAGTCAGGAAATTGCTCGTTGTAGGCCTATCACACTAATATTATAAATGCGAAAGTTTGTTAGTGTGTATGTTTGTCACTTTTTCACGCTCAAACAAAAATCAAAATCATTTTTTTTTAATTTTGAAAGAAAGAAACACAAAAAGGTGCACGGTTTGGGTTGGTCGTTTCCTATGGAGAAGAACCAGCAAGAAACTCCACGGTTATTACTCTTTTAAAAAATGGTTTGGTTTTACAATATTTCCTTGTTACAGCATTAGTACTTAGATATGTGGGGACAACGTAGACCCGACAATAAGTCGTACGAAAAACAAAAAAAAAAAAACATTACATATTATTTAAACAAAAGAAAATAAAACGGGTTAAAACAGTTAACAACTGTTAACAAGCATCTAGAAGGCCTACAATGTTCACACATTTACAAAACAATCGGTAAAGGAATCTATACAAAAGTAAAATAAAATAAACGAAAGAGATAGGTCAGGCATAGCAGATAGGAGACTTTTTATCCCGGGAATATGTTCCCTAGGGATAATTTTCGACTTTAACGCGGGCGAACCCGCTGGCAGAAGCTAGTACCTAAATAAATAAAGTGCTTTGAGTTTTACGAACAATCCACAATAACTAATTAGTGTTCGTACACCATAGCTGCATTTACACACTGTCAGACACAAGACTCCCATGCATACAAATACCAACTCAGACTCGGAACTAAATCTGTATGCCATACACACAGAAATATGTACCTATTTCGTCCGTGCGAATATCGATCCTGTGTCATTCACAGAAAGCCAATCGCTTTGGCCAATTAGACTGAAAACAAATTTATTTTTAGAAGTGTATATAAACTTACATTTATTTATTTAGGAATAACCAACAGTTACACATTTAAAACTTATGACTAATATTATAAGAACATGATATAAATGCGCAACTTACACCGTTATCCACATCATATAAATTAGAAATTTAGTTTTGAGCAAACAATACAAAACAAAGAAACAAATGATTTCACATTCTGTTAAATAACAATTTAAAGGCTCTTTATTGCTTCAATAAGGCAGTTGCGAAATTTATTAGTACATTATAAGGAAGTATTTTTTTTTGTTAGATTATAGGTAACTCCTATAATCTAACAAATAATTTCTTTATCTGGATAAACTATCTCTAAATCTCTGGTAATAATGAGTATCACACGATATTATGCTTTTTGAGAAATTCACGTCTCCTGTAGGACATACCGCGGAAAAAGGTTACAAAAGACTAATACTTTTTTATTATAAGACGAGATTTATTGGTATATCAAAATAACATAATATTAACAGTTTTCATCGTTTTATTTTCAGTTTTTTGTTTGACTGAGACAATGGATAACTATTAAATCAAACAAAGACCATTTCTCTTCTCAAAACAAAAACACATTGAGTCATTATATCAATTTCAACACGGCCAGCCATTTTCTATTTTCAAAACACAAAACCAGTCATTTTCTTACCATTGTCAACACAACATCCATTCGAGCTTCAAACAACTAAAGTTTGGTAACCCTACCCCCCATTATAAAGAACAATGGCGAATTAAAGTAGGAAGTGTCGTTTCGCGGTACCAACACAATGGGTGGTTCCAGGGACACCACAATGACGATACCGATTCATTATCAGAACATAGGTACCGAGAATCGAGTTGGACGACACTCGATATCGAAAGATACCTGCCTTTTACAGTATCATCATCATCATCATTTCAGCCGAAAGACGTCCACTGCTGGACATAGGCCTCCTCCAGGCGTCGCCACATTGACCGATCCCGGGCGTCTCGCATCCAGCGCCTTCCCGCAACCTTAACCAGGTCATCGTTCCACCTAGTGGGAGCCCTTCCAACGTATCGTCTTCCGGTTCGCGGTCGCCATTCCAGAACTTTTCGGCCCCATCGGCCATCCGTTCTGCGAGCAATGTGCCCTGCCCACTGCCACTTAAGTTTGGCAATTCTTCGGGCTATGTCGGTAACTTTGGTTCTCCTGTGGATATCATCATTTCTGACGTGATCACGCAAGGAAAATCCAAGCATAGCCCTCTCCATTGCCCTTTGGGTGATTAACCTGTCTGATAAGGCCCATTGTGAGCGACCACGTCTCGGTCCCATAGGTGTTCACTGGCAACACACACTGGTTATAGACTTTTGTCTTGAGACACTGCGGTAAATTGGACGAGAAGATACCACGCAACTTCCCGAACGCCGCCCAGCCGAGTCGGATTCGACGGTTGACCTCCTTCTCGAAGTTGGACCTACCCAACTGGACCGTTTGTCCCAAGTAAACATAATCGTATACAACTTCGAGTGTAGAGTCTCTGATCTTGATAGGAGTGGGTGTTACATGGGCATTCACCATGACCTTGGTTACAGTATCACTTTAGAGTAAGGGCTTTTTTTCGTACAAAAAAAGCACGAGCATTAATTGCCAAGCTTGCTCAGTGCAGGCACACTCCAAACTTATATTAACAAGCTGACCCCCGCGGCTTCGCTCCCGTCAATTGGCTATCTCTATCTACCTACCACTACCTACCTACCCTACAAACAAACAAACTCTTCAGCTTTATAATATTAAGTAAAGATGTTGATAAAACTCCTTCGCAAATGAACAAATTTGATTACCATAAAAAAGGTTATAGTGTGTCAATCTTAAAAGACATATGCGGTCCCGGACTTATTTTTAGAACATTAAAAAAGAACAATTCCATTAAACATGATATTTGCTTAACTTATACCGTTTACGCAGGGCACGCAACTGAAGCTCTCAAAAAGGAATAATTTTGGCCTTTTTTGCAACATTTTTTTAATTTATGCTCCGCTCCTATTGGTCGTAGCGTAATTTTATATAGCCTATAACCTTCTTTGATAAATGAACTATCCAACACCAAATAGTTTTTAAATTCCAACCAGTAGTTCCTGAGATAAGCGCGTTCAAAAAAACAAAATCTTCAGCTTTATAACATTAGTAAGTATAGATTAGTACAGCACCCTAATTGCGTATCTGTTTTAACAGCACGGAACACACTCCTTTTTTTCGTTTTGGTAACTCAACAATATTCATTGCATGTTTTACGCTGTTGAGTAGACGGATTTTTGAACATATGCAGCGAGGAATGCAAAGGAAACAATCCGTATCCTACTGTTTGAACCATTACACATTTAGGGTGCTAGTTTTCTCGGATCTGCCAAATACCAGCTTGATGCACAAGAGTCGATCGAAAAGCGGGCCCAGAGGCTCATCGGCGATGAAGCACTGGTTAAGTCAATTTAAAGCTCCAGAGCCTTGAACACCGTCGCCGAATCGCCAGCTTGTTGGTTTTTTATCGGTTACATTTCGGGGAGTGTGCGATGGAAATGCATGATCTAATTCCGCCTAGCCCGTTTCATCATCGGACTACCAGACATACGGCGAAGCGCCATCGGTTCATGGTAGACATCCCACCCATACGCACTAAACGTTTTGAGAATACTTTTATTATGCGTTCAGCTAAGGAGTGGAATTCCCTGCCGGAGTATGTGTTGCCCGATAGCTACAATCTAGGGGTCTTTAACTCGAGAGTGAATAGGTTACTTCTAGGCAAGCGTGCTGCACCGTCAACCACATCATCGCTTACCATCAGGTGTGATAGTCAAGCGTGAGCCCATAATGAATAAAAAAAAAAGGAAAATGTTTTCTTTCACCGTCGTCATCGATCTCCAAGACAAACTTAAAAATACCAATACATATACAAAAGTCGCATTGGTACTTACCCGAACCGACCCACGAGAGGCGAAGTCTTAGCTACTAGGCCATCACGAAATTTTCAAAAATATTCGGCGCATAGTGATGGTATCGTCGAGACCGAGACATTATATCGACATATTCGGAGCATAGAATTGGTCGCGGTACCGATTGATCGATAATATTGTTAAGTTTGATTGACAATGAAAGACTGGATTTTATCGGTATGGTAATGAGTTGTTAGATGATAATAGATGATGGTTTCACCAGTTTTTGATTGATTGGTGAGTTGGCAGAATGGGTGAAGCTTTAAGTCGAGAAAAGGTCATCAATTATATATTGTGAAATGCTAAAAGACCGTTTCAATGTAAGAGGCAAATTTTACATGGTGTTTTTTTTTAAATTCCGCAAGAAGTTTTTAGAGTTAAATTCTTCCGCCATATTGGATTTAGAATGACGTAACTTAGCTAACCATGCATTGTCATCCAAACTAAACGTGTATGCAAAATTTCATCTTAAACGGTGGAGGATAACTGCTTTAAAATTCAGTTGCAATATCTGACCCGAACACACTTTCATACATACATATCTACATTGCAAGTTAATAAAAAAGCCAGTTGATTTTATGATATGATCTCATTTATACCCTAGAGTTAGGGATATCGCAAAAAAAGAAAAACAAGCACACTTTATTACGAGTTAGATATTTTTTTAAATAAATAATTCGGGGTGGCCTTGGCCCAGCAGTGTGACAGTATAGGTTATTAAAAAAATAAGTAGATGCATTATTCTGCCCACCTTGTGGATAACAGCTGCAGTCTGCTAAATGTTCAGGGCTGGTCAAACTTTCGACGCTCTGGGCGAGGTATCAACAAGAATATACTTCTTTAAGCTGATAACTCATTCTGTCACACTACAATAGATTTACGGCAAAGATTTAAATAAAAAAACATTAATAAAATATAAACTGCAATAAAACTATCAGTTGAAGTCGTAATAAAGATTGATCTGTCCATTGTTGCTTCAAAAAGTAATCACAAATACAGACTTGCCGAGCATTCATCATTATTACAGATCATTTAGTACATAAAAGATTACTGTAAATATAATCAGTCTACAAAATTTGATACGCCTGTCATAAGAATTTCTCGGTAGCAGTCTAGAGGCTGAATTTTTGACCGGTTGATCACATTTAAGCGTTGATAAGCTCGCCGTCTTTGACATTTGAAATGGGTTTTAACGAACGCCTGTATTCCTTCGAGGAATACAGGAGTTCGTTATTGCGAAGTTATGTTCTGGAGCCTGTCAAAATCATTGAATTCTGCAGTGCTATTCTATAAAGACAATGGGCCTCATCAGAAGGCTTTAAGTCACTGAAAGAGCAATGGAGAGAGCTATGCTCGGAGTTTCCTTGCGTGATCGAATCAGAAATGAAGACATCCGCAAGAGAACCAAGCTTACCGATATATCCTGAAGAATTGCCAAACTTAAGTGGCAGTAGGCAGGGCACATTGCTCGCAGATCGGATGGCCATTGGAGCTGAAAAGTTCTGGAGTGGCGAACGCGTTCCGAAAGACGCAGCGTTGGAAGGCCTCCCTCTAGGTGGAGCGATGACCTGGTCAAGGCTGCGGGCGTCCGGTTGATACAAAACGCACATGACCGATCAGTGTGGCGACACTTGGGGGAGGCCTATGTCCAGCAGTGGACGTCTTTCGGCTGAAATGATGATGATGATTCTATAAACATGTCTCCCTAAACAATTTGATAAAGCGAGCCTAAAGTGAGCCTCAGATGTAATGACAGTAAACACACAATTAAATAATAAGCGTGATAATCTCTCTATGACCATTTGACTGCCAGTCTATTCCGTTAAAATGTCACTGGGAAAGGATGGGTGAAGTGAGCGTGAATGGAGTGTGAACCGAACAGGCCGGTCGATTCTGTAGACATCTGACCGTGATGACTCTGGTGAAGTAAGAAAGAAAGAAAGAAAGAAAAATATTTATTTGTGACCCGCACAGGAGACACGAGCTGAGTAAGCTGTCAATCCAAGTTGGAATCCAAGTGCCAGTCTTTACTGGCACAAAACGGCCAAATAATAAATAAGTTACGGGTATATTTTCTTGTTTCAAACTTTTTAGAGCGTGATTTTTCAGAAGTCGGATTTTAGTTTTTGAACTTATTTTTTATTTAAAGTGTTTCGGGGTTTTTGCAAAACCTGAGGGAACAAATGAACATAAATGCATACATACATACTTACATAACGACCAACAAATGCTTTGACACGCCGTAATCGGGTAAAACATTAGTGTTCATGACTTTAACGGGATATGTCTCGCAAACTGTACGCTTGACAAAAATATGAAGTACTAAACCCTCCCTTCCTTTATTTTAAAATCCCTGTTCAATGATACCACACATGATGGGGCGTGGCGAAAAAAATTGTTCGTTTCTTCATGACCCCTAAAGGCGACATGTTCAATGTGACGCCACATAGCCTATAACCAGCGGACAAACAAGACGCTTCCAACGACATCATTTGTCAAATTATGATTAGTAGTTTATGAGTTATAAGGGATTAGATGAACATATACACATACACACATACCGGTCCAAAAAATTAACCCTCCCTATTGCTTCGCCGTAATCGGGTAAAAAGAAATGAAATCTGTGGTTAAAAAAATATATGTAGGAAAATACATGTTAAGTATGCTACACGCTAAACTTCCAATGAAACCCAATTATTATGTAACACCCGTAAGATTTGACATAACATAAATATTATTAATCTATTCAAAACATCAATAAAAATTCATGGTTCTTTTGTCGGTCAAAATGTAGTTCAATGAAATGCACGCTTGGTCACGTATTGAATCGGTGTAGTGTTATAGAATTTTAAGTAATTTTATTTAGAATAAATAAAACCATGTAGGGCTACAATGTTTTATGACCACGAGTCATAGTCCTTTTGCATAAATCTATGCTGACAGAAAATGTCAGTAATGCAATACGGCAGTCTATGCAGTAGTCACAGTGCTGCCAACTTAGCGCTTTCAGCGTCAGATTTAGCGCTTTTTTGTTCAATAGCGCTTTTTTGCGCCTAGCGCTAGATCTAGCGCTCTTTGAAAGCATGTTATGATATGCAGGTCTACTATTATTACGAATCATTAACATTTTTAGATCTTAATTAAATGCTGCTATGTTTCTTATGTTAGCCCAGTGGTATCGGCCGCGACTTACAAGTTGTAGTTCGAGGGTTCGAGCCCAGGCAGGCGCTTTACTTTTTGTAAATTATTTCTTCACCACTGCTCTCAAAACGGTGAAGGAAAATATCGTGAGGAAACCGGCATGTCCTAGAACCAAAAAATTCGAAGACTGGGTCCGCGTGGTGGATTACGGCCCATTACCTCTCACAGAGAGGAGCCCTGTGTCCCAGCAGTGGGCACATAATTAGGCTGATGATGTGATGTGATGATGTGATGTTTCTTATGTTGGTATCATACTCTACGAGTTGGGGATTCCTCGAGTTGGCAGTACTGATTCCTTGCTAACTATTTTGTAATTCGTTGTTAAATTCGTTTCACGTTTTATTGTTCCACATTAATTTACAACTTGTCGTCAGTTATTCTGAGTAAATTTTACGAGTTGTTCAGTGAGACGATAATAAAAATGGATGTGCCCAAAAATTTGTTTGAATTTGGAGCCGCATACAGCGTTCTTTGACAGCGACCATTTAGCCCTTTCTAGCGCTTTTCGTTTCTAAACGAGTTGACAGCACTCTAGACATAATACAGTGGTCGCTAACTCTTTAACACTCGAAGACGTTCTACATAAAAAATAGCATTCTGAACTCCTTCTACATTTAAAGTTTATCTTCGTTTTACTATGCCAAAACTCACACACTTCCATTGCTCGCAATTTACAAAGATTTCTCTATCCTATACTTACATTTTAAACTGAAAACAATAACAACTTAGCTTTAACCAGTTACTGAATAATTTGCTACCGACTAGTGGCTGTAAAACTGGAGGAGCTCGTGGCTAATTAATAACAGCCGCACGGGTCGATCTTCAAGGTTAAGCAACGCTTGCCGAGGTCGGTCCATGGATGGGTGACCATTTCAACATACCGAGTTTCCTCCTTGCCTCGGAAAGCACGTTAAGCCGTTGGCCCCGGCTGTCATTTGAAGATCTTTGACAGTCGCTACGAGTAGTCAGAGGCTTGAGATCTGACACCAGTGTTGCCAAGGGGTACCGTGTTACCCAGTTACTGGGTTGTGGAGGTCAGATAGGCAGTCGCTCCGTGTAAAACACTGGTACTCGGCTGAATCCGGTAATACTGGAAGCCGACCCCAACAACAATTGGGAAAAGGCTAGGCAGATGATGATAGTGGCTGTAAAACTGACACTTATTTTCTATTGCTTACGCGAGTTGCTGGTTTCGTTTCCATTGTAGACCAATAACCTTTTTCCCCTCACTCACCACAGAAGATCATGCTTTATTTTTATTTACAGCAGCCAAACATATTACATTCCCACGTTGTAAAATAACTAGAGCTATCAAAAACCGTTGCATGAAGCATGCACGTTGATCGATATGAAACGAGATCAAATTTGTGGGGCGATCACTAAAACCAGTTTTTTATCGATCTCGATAGGAAGTTGTTAATTCGTAATATTTTTATCGAATGTTGGTACCGAGATACCAGGTATAAATTATGGTTTTCCCATCACTATGATGTGTGAGAGCAATTTATCATAAGCGTAATTAATTTGCGAGGAATTTACGTAATTTATATCTTCTACTTTCAGTTTAATTTATGATTAGTAAATTGATTTTCAAAAAGAATTATGATATTTTTACAAGTTTATGCTCGTACCTTACCTGCTGTACCTACAGTATTTATTTATTTGTGAAAAGGATGTTTCAAATAAATTACTACTCTCTGAGGGAAAGTAAGGTATGGTGACTTTCTCGAGAGACAACGTTATCGAAGCTGAACATAAAACGGACACCATAAATCTAGCCAAACGTCCACAAATACATACCTAATATGATTCACGAAGATAATCTTAAATTACGTGTTTTTTACACGACTGTTTTACAGTGATTTTCTTCAATGGTCCATTATTGTATGACAAGTGAACTGGTAAAATAATACAGCACATCGTTCCTCATCAATGGGTGTCGTCAGCAGGAGTATCCTTGTCAGCAGGTGGGTGTGGTATCCTTCAATCTGCTTTACAATACCAACTACGATCAAGCGATGATTGAATCAATTTAGAATTTTACCATTGATATTCGTAAGTTTCTCACTGATTGTAGAAAGATTTCTTTGAAAAAATTCTCTAGTCGCACCGGTGTCATATTGTCACATTGCGTTTGTCTGAAGAGGAGCCTTTTTACCCGACTGCCGAAGGAGGGTAATGTGTTTATCAGTCTATGTATGTATGCATGTATGTATGTTTGTTCCTATATGGCGTTCTAGAGACTAAATGCGTTGGCCGATTTTGATGATTCTTACCTCAATCGATTCGTCTTAACCCTGCGAGTGTCACTGGCCACATTATAATTGGAAATGAAAAAAATGCGGATTTCGGGCGCCATTTTGTGGGAGAAAAAAAAATTTTTCTCCCACAATATCAAAATAAAGGGTTTTAAGGGGTGATTTCAAAAATATATAACACTTATATGTTTAAATGTACCAAATTCGAAAAAAAAAATTACTTAAAGTTGTTAATAAAAAAAGTTAATTTAAAAAATCTAAAAACCCGGCTGCTTAATAAGCGAACTAAAAAGACGTAAACAAGAAGAAAATCATGTTGTGCAGTCGGAGGATACATTGGAATATGAATATGTATCTTCCGACTGCACAACGTCACTTCTTGTTTACGTCTTTTTAGTTCGCTTTTTAAGCAGTCGGGTTTTTAGATTTTTTAAATTAATTTTTTTTTCAAAATCCTATGTTATTATCCTATCTTATTAGCTTTAATGTTAAAATCTCCTTACATTGACATACACCCACCTCCAGATATCCTAGTACCCAACTCTCAAAAGGAAAACACAAAAGATAAGGCCCAAGTCTCCCGAAACAATAGCCCTGTCTCTAACTAAGGTCACCACACGAATGTCAGGCACTCAGGACAGAACATCACACAGCTAACTAAACAATGGCTCTTTGTCAAATGTTCCCACACGGCAATAGTGTAACTGTTTTAGTAATGGCGAGTGGAAAATGTTTAGTGGAAGTAAATTAGCTTTTCGAACGTAATTTGGTTTTGAAGATTTTGATGAAGTGTGGCCAATTGCTGATTTGGTTTTTAAGTGGGTTAATTTAATGCTGGCTAGGTTTTTTGTGACTTCATTGTTAATGAATTTAGGTCAGTGTTAATGGATAGTGGTAAAGTCGAATTAAATTTACATGGGGTAAAGTCGAATTGAAATGGAATTGGGCAGGGCACTTCTGTCGCATGTCACAACAGAATTGGACAAAAGTAGGCACTGATTGCATTTCAAATAACAGGAATCGGCGATGTCGCAGACCTAGAAGGAGTAGACATGGCGAGAATCTAAAGGATTGGCCAGATTTGGCAAAAGACAGAGAAAAATGGAAAGTCAGAAGGTTTTCCCTAATACGCTACCTAACCGCACCATCAAATTGACCCTTTTTACAGCCACTGAGCGTCTAGTTACAGACAAAATAGAAAAACAATAAAGTCAAAGACAAATATATTTATTTCAACAAGGCCATTAAGCGGCACTTTTGAACGTCAATAATTCAAATTTATAAGTAACTAGCTGTTCCCCGCGACTTCGCTCACGTGGACCCACAGGACCCGTTTTCGGGGTAAAAAATAGCCTGTGTCACTCAGGAATAATGTAGCTTTCTTTTGGTGAAAGAATTTTTTAAATCGGTCCAGTAGTTTTGGAGCCTGTTCGGTACAAACAAACAAAAAAAACCTCTTTATAATATTGATATGGTATAGATAACAATTGATTCTACCGTCCATTCGGAAAAGTAGCTTGTTATGGAGAAGAACGAACAAGAAACTCCTCAATAGCTTAAGCACACGTGGTATGCAAACGACGCGTTGTGGGTTGAGTTAGATAGGGGCAAGCTGAGGAAGTCATTTGAATCACTAAAAGAATAATTGTCATTTAAAATTGTATTTAATGGTAATTCTATTGTGTCGATAACTTGCTAACATACTAAGTAAGTTAAGTAAAAGAAAAGTAAGAAAACCACTTTAGTTCAGCTACAGAGGAAACCCATTAATTTTGACAAGCTTTCGTGTAGTCCTGTTGGTTTTCTAGTTAACTTTCTGAAGTCTCGTGGGCAAACGGAAAATTTTCCTAGTTAGGTAGTTTTGCTAGTTTTACTCGTTCACCTAATTGCAGAACATAATATACATAGGAACAGCTGAGCTAGTTGTAACAGGTTTATTATTAAACGTAGATACAGACCTTGTTATTATTGAAACCTCCATCTAAAGTTTCTTTACAAAGAAGTTTCGTCATCAAATCCAGAACTGGGCTCCTAGACTAATAGGCATTCTATCGGCGATAGCAATGAGAAATTTGTATGTATTTTTTTTATTAATTTGCTAAATAAAATACGTTTTAACTCTAGTAAAAAAATATGTTTTTTTTTTAATTATCTTGATCAGAGATGAAGTTATTAAGCTTCAAAGTTGAGAATTAGACATAGAAATCTGATGTGCCATCTAACGTCAGATAGCACTAAGCCTATAGGTACAACTTGCCATAGAAAACGGTGTTTTTTTGGGACAGATATATTTCTTTATATTGTTATATCTCAGTCGTTTTTCCATAAATTTGGATTCTGTTTTCACTATTAGTATTCTATTTTAGTGTTTTCATGCATATTCCCTATTTTCGAAATGCCAAAATTGTCATTCGCATAATAATATTTTTGAGTTTAACCTTATCGCTGATAAATGTGAATTTGTAATGCTACTACTACTAGGAGAAGCTAAAGTGGCCTGCAGCGACAAAACTATAATTAATTGTTATTCTTAATATAAAGGTTTTTAAACATGTTTTGATTAATAATTTTAAATTCCATGGATTCCATTGTGTCATAATAAATTCTAACCTGAATCCATCGAAGATGACCATTTTTCCTGCCGACCGTTCTGTCGAAAGGCGTGACAATCTAATAATTCGGATTTTACAGCTATAAAAATACACTTTACAAGTTAAACTTGTTACTTACGAATGATACTCGTTGCTATAATGTATGGATGTATGTACCCTTTTAATAACGTGATTAGAATTTTTAATTTGATTTTTTGTAAGTTATCGCGGAAAGTACTTAAAAAAAAAACGAAACACGTTATCGGACCTCTTAGATTGTCACAATTATAGTCAAGCTAAGCTATGCTATGAATATTTGCCTGAAATCAGCTATCTACTATATATAGCTTATACTGATTCAAATGAAGAAGCTTCTTATAAGTCACAACCCTGAACCACAGATCTCATATCTGCAAATCTAAAAGCGTCTTAGCATGATGCCTCCAAATATAGAAAAGATAGGTTTACTCCGTTACTACATCCCGTTACATCTTTATATCACCGGTAAACCCTAATAAGGATACCTAGCAACTTATATAAGAGAAAAACTTAATTAAGTGACGTTTTTTTTTAACCTTAATAAAACTCTGGCTGGAAATAAGTATATGAGATTAAGTTTTTATGCCATTTTCAAACAACGAACCTGTAGTTGCTAACTGGTAAATATTGGTTTCTCACAAAATATAAGGGTTAAACTTGGTTCAATCCGAACTGTCTCAGCAGTCTTACTCTTCTGAAAACATTATTAGGTTTTAAAGGACAACGATACATAACATCACCCTGGTATTCCCAAAAGATGAAGACAGTGATGACCATTGAAAGCTAAGCTCCGTGCTACTACCAAAAAAATCAATTTATAAAAATCCACTTATGTTTGAATACTTGGATCAACGAAGTAGCCAAAAAAACTGGATCTTTTAGCAGCCAAAAATAAACAAAATTCATTTAATTTCGAATCACTTGTCCCTCCGACTGTATGAGAATGAATCCAATAGAAGTTGAAACCAAGACGGGCTATTGGGACTCCGTATAGTTTTGATTTAACTGCATACATTCTACAATTCCTCACATTTCTGCTGCAGCACGCTATTGTATTAATTTACTTAATGTTCCCCCTAAATGAGTACAGGAAACTTGAATGAATGAATAAAATATTTGTGCGAGACCACAGAGCACAGAATTGCTATTAGCGTCTAGAGAGCCATGCTGCATCACTATTCTTCTGCTCTTATCTAGTTTTAGTTGGCATAGTCTGTCACAGAACCAGTGTTGCCAGTGGCAGATTCTCAAATATTACGTGAGATATCTCAAAAAGTTACATTTGCATGATAAAAGTTACATTACTACCATATTTTATGTGGAAAACGACACTAATACGCTCACTCGCTCGCCGGAGTAAGCGGAATGGAAGATTTAGAAATACTCGTGATTGAATTAGTGAATATGCAATACGTCAATTTGTGTGTCACAAAATCAGGTGCGCTAACACGACGAAGGAAAACTTTCTTGATACGCATTCACGACTATATTATGTTTGCTGGAAAATATTTCAATATTTTTTATTAAGTCCTAAAAGTAACGTGAAAGTTATATTTGGATTCGTGTTACATGGTGGTTAAATGAGAAGGTCAAAAGTAACGTAAAATGAAACAAATATACATTCTGGCAACGCTGCACAGAAACTTCAATTTCTTTAAGTATACACGTGTGGCTCACGGACACGCTCAGATTAAACTGTAATTTTTGTCAATACCATCTCTTGCCGTGTCTGCTTAGTCGTCTCCGTATTCTATGTGCATCTCTGACGCATAATACCGTGTTGTTTCTTGTTTAGCTGGATAGCAACTTCCTTCATAAATCTGCGGGAAATATGTGAGAAGCTGTGGTGCATTTAAAGAGCTAGCACTAGTGACGATACTTAACTACGTCCGGTTTGCTTGACAGTCCGTCAATCTTGCTGAGAAGCTTGCTGACTGAGTAATCTTATGACTGTGTCATCAGCTAAGAACTTGAGCTCTAAAAAAGTTGACTTCATCAGTAAAACGATTGTTAAAAGTACGAAATATTTGAGATTGACTATGTGAAATTTTGGTATAGCATGCTAATCTAATAGATTTTGCTAGAATGCGACATTGTTCAGGTCTTGTTTAGGTTTTAGGGCTCTACCATGAGCTCTTAGAGCCAGATTATATCCAGTGTGATTATGGGATAGATGTATCTGACTTGAATTCATCTGTGCCTTAAGCACTACGGAAATAACATTGCTCTGAGAGCTTATAGTAGGCCCTGGGCAAACTGTGGCTTATGCAATTACTATTATCAAAATGGCAATTTACTTGGTATTTACCAGGTATAATTTTGATAGTACATGTCAAAATTTAAACATTTGAATATCATTGTCACTGATAGTCAATAAATTGTCACTTTGTCGCCCTCTTGTCAGCCTGTAATGGACAAAGAGTGGTCTACAAAAGTTCTCACGTTCAGTATTTGAAGTATGAGATCATATATAGAGTTGCTCTATTGCATCAGATAATGTTACTAGGCTCATTCATGAAAAATGTCAAGGTAAGCTTTGAGAATGTGTACAGGATATGTGCTTCCTTGCGGCCAATATATTTCAACGTTGCTTGAGTAGGCGAATATTCCTTATTTGGTTTAATATCCTTGGGTTAGTTTTTAATGTGAATTTATTTCCGGCTATTAAGTTATACTCAAAAGCAATTGTATTGATATTTTCTTGAACTATTTAACCGACTGCGGCTGAACCCAAAAGAGGGTTACGTTTTTGGTTGATAATTATAATTTTAATGTTTTATTTATGGCCATAGTTTCATCATAATTATCAATTAATTATGACGACCCGACCAGTACTACTACTACAAAAAAAAAAGTTAATTTAAAAATCAAAAACTCGACTGATTAAGAATCGAACTAAAAAGCTGTTAACAAGAAAAAAACATGCTGTGCAGTCGGAGGATCAGGTGGTCAGCCAGTTCGCAAATATGTTTACTCCGACCGCACAGCATGATTTTTTCTTGTTAACAGCTTTTTAGTTCGATTCTTAATCAGTCGGGTTTTTTAACTTTTTATTATTTTCTATTTCGAATTACTTTAAAACATATAAGTGGTATATATTTTTGTAATCACCTCTTAAAACCCATCATTTTGATATCCCACTCGAAGGATTTGGAAGAAAAAAAAATTGGGACCCGCACAATATGGCGACCAAAAACCGCCATGTTTGTTTTTTTAGAACCTCATCTATCTAAGAACACTTGGGCGGTCAAGATTTATCTATAGATGTCTTAATTATATGATTCGGTCAAGTGGTTTAAAAGATATGAGGTAATAAAGAATATTACATACATACAAACATACATACATACAAGATACGCGCGAAACACATAACCCAGTCGGGTAATAATAAAAAAAGCCTATATTTATGACCTGTTCTAATTATTAATATATGTATCTTAATCTGGTACAATAGACCTGCCCACTAACTCTACCTAACCCAATTATATATCTTTCCGTATAAGTTTCTAAGTAGACCAAATCAATGTGTCCCAGATATGCTTTCCAAATGACATTCCGTACCAGTAATGACGAACCGATTGCAGTAATCAGGCGAATTACGGGCGAAGGCTGAGATATGATTTGCAAGTACCGTGTAGTACTCTGAATCTCGGATTTAGACGTAGGTAGTTATAACGTACTTAGTAATTTGGTAGTTGAAATTGGGTTAATCTTGAGGCAGTAATAATAGGCCTATTAATTGGATTGAGATGTATTGTCTATATATGTCCCAAACACACTGTATTTTTTATGATTTAAAATATTTTTTCTTCGCCTTATTTTGAATTAATATCGAAAAAGCACCCTAATTTTCAATCGAAAATTTTCAGGACAAAATATCTGCTTTTATAAAGTCGGTGGGCTTTTGGTTTGTTGAAATCTCTACTTTCTGATGGTCAACTCTACTGTCTTATGTCAGGGAGATGGTTTCGTCTTAAGTAGACATAAGAAGGATGGAGACTAAGAACCATGATGATTGCTCAATTAATTCCAGTCGCTTTTTGGTCTCGCACGGGGTATTTTTAATTTTATGATTGTTTCATTGTCAGCTTATTTCTCGTATCTCCTGTGCGGGTCACAAATATATATTTTCTTTCTTTCTTTTTTTTCTTTTTCAGTCAATTGAATTGAATCTCTTGACTTATTATAATTACATGTTTTGATTGGCTAATCATAGCAGTAAACGCGATATTTGATGAAGTTAGGTAAGCTGATCAGCCACTCAGAAACTAGTTAGAGTCTGTACTAATAATGGATTACCTCAGAAAACGGCATGGACAATTGTGTGCCACAGATGGTGTCATTTTAACCCAAACAAGTTACTGCTACATCTTCAACGGTACCTACTGATAGAGACTGTCTTAGAACTCTTGCAGCAAAAACATGAATCTTGCTTTCTACTTTTTAACCGACTTACCAAAAAGGAGGAGGTTCTATGTTCGACTTCTTGTATGTTTTTTTTTTATTTCTATGTATGTTCACCGATATCTCCGTCAATTGTGGACCGATTTTGAAAATTCTTTTTTTGTTTGAGTCGGTGTCCATATCGCAAAAAAATGGGAAAAAGAAAGACACCGACTTCCAAAAGTAAGTTATTTTTCAATTGGTAGTTTTTTATTTGGAAGTCGGTAGTATTTTTTTGCAAAAAAGTTTTTTATTTTTCCCCTTTTAGTTGAACTTTTCTAATTTCAATCAAATTTATATCCATTTTCGGTCCCTGAATACCATCAAAGGGCAAGCCAATTTAGTTATTAAAAAAATCAATGATCGTAACAGTACCGAGATCGTGACATTTTTTTTCTAAAGCAAATATCTACACCCGTTACCAGGCGACCATAAATTGTAGGAGGTAGATGACCGTTACGACAACAAACTTGAACTATAACCTTGGCAATTGAAATTGACCTTTATTGGTCATGAGATAAAGCTAGTGCTGACTGCATATTGTAAATTGGTTGACAATGTTAGAATTATAGTTTGAAAAATGAAAACAGGAGAGTTTCTGAGGGAATAAGAGCTAGATTGACAGCAAAGTTATGTTTGTCACAAGTAGAATGCTTCTGTTGACTCGCTGCTGGCTTCTTGTGGGTTCAATATAATAGTGTGTCGAACGGGCCAATCGAAGCTTTTTTTATATTGTTTTGTTTAGTTTTTTGGGTGCATCGTCAGGCACGTGGAAGAAATTATAAAAAAGTCGACTGTAATAAATAGAAAATTACTTATGATTGAAGGAATTGTATCGATGATTAAGACGTTTGGGACTTTTTTAGTTTTCACTTCAGTGCTTTTTGCAATAACTATATCTTTTTCATTTAATTATATCTCTAAATACGAGTAGTATAATACAAACTCGCTGCTCGCGTTTGTTGACGTCATTTCTGTTTCTCCGCATACTTCTTCTAAACCACGGAACGGGTTTTACCTACTCATTTATTTATTATATGTATTCTTTATTGTCAATATCCCAAGCCTTTTCCCTACTATATTGGGGTCGGCTTCCAGTCTAACCAGATACAGCTGAGTACCAGTGTTTTAAATAGAGCGACTGCCTATCTGACCTCCACAGCCCAGTAACTGGGTAACATGGTACCCCTTGGCCCCTGTCAAAGATCTTCAAATGACAGCTGGGACCAACGGCTTAACGTGCTTTCCGAGGCACGGAGGAATCTCGGTATGTTGAAATGGTCACCCATCCACGGACCGACCTCGGCAAGCGTTGCTTAACATTGAAGATTGACCCGTGCGGCTGTTATTATTTAGCCACGAGCTCCTCATTATATTCTTATTATATTCTTTATTTTACATCAAAAAATATATGTACAGAACAAACAATGTTTTAATACGGTTTTCACAAACAGACAGACCATTAAACGAAGATGGTTTTTATATATATTTTCTGCCGTACAAAGACGGCGCTTTTCTCTAGTTCTATATATAGAATGAGTGTAATCCGTAGATAAAATTCTACCTAAGTACCTTTGCTTAACGGATAATCAACATTCCAAACCATAATAAAACTTCAATTCAAATTGAAAAACTACTTCTAATTACAAGTACTAGGAACCCAACATACCCCAGGTGGTGTTCGAAAATATTTTCTAGAAGAATTTTGACAGTGTCGCAGGATATCGCACATCAAACGCGCCGCTTGCGCTAGCGCACGTCCCGGAGTGACATAACGATGCGTGCGGACGCGCGATCAGCATCTTTATATCACTGTAGCGTCAGAATGAGGAGAAAACTGTTAATTTAAGGAGAAAAAGATATCTTCGTGAGTTTTATAATAATGGCAAGAGACTGATGGAAAACATGAGGAAGAGATTGGTCGTGCCAAAATCACAAATCTTAATATCTGACACAGTATAAATACAGCTGCTCTATGCCCTAAGATGTTTTAGCGTGATGATAACAAGCTTTTAGGGGGTTATCGACCGTTGGACCTTTGTTTTGGTTATTTTTTACAATGGGTATGTTTCCTATGTAGAAAAATGATGATTCTATTCAGTCCGCTGTCAGTGAGATTATATTGGACACGTATTTTTTGCTTTACCAAATCAATAAAAAAAATGGTAATTCTATTTAGTCCGCCGTCAGTGAGATTATATTGGATACGTATTTTTTGCTTTACCAAATCAATAAAAAAAAATGATAATTCTATTTAGTCCGCCGTCAGTGAGATTATATTGAACACGTATTTTTTGCTTTACCAAATCAATAAAAAAAAATGATAACTCTATGTAGTCCGCCGTCAGTGAGATTATATTGGACACGTATTTTTTGCTTTACCAAATCAATAAAAAAAAATGATAACTCTATGTAGTCCGCCGTCAGTGAGATTATATTGGACACGTATTTTTTGCTTTACCAAATCAATAAAAAAAAATGATAATTCTATTTAGTCCGCCGTCAGTGAGATTATATTGAACACGTATTTTTTGCTTTACCAAATCAATAAAAAAAAATGATAACTCTATGTAGTCCGCCGTCAGTGAGATTATATTGGACACGTATTTTTTGCTTTACCAAATCAATAAAAAAAAATGATAACTCTATGTAGTCCGCCGTCAGTGAGATTATATTGGACACGTATTTTTTGCTTTACCAAATCAATAAAAAAAAATGATAACTCTATGTAGTCCGCCGTCAGTGAGATTATATTGAACACGTATTTTTTGCTTTACCAAATCAATAAAAAAAAATGATAATTCTATTTAGTCCGCCGTCAGTGAGATTATATTGAACACGTATTTTTTGCTTTACCAAATCAATAAAAAAAAATGATAACTCTATGTAGTCCGCCGTCAGTGAGATTATATTGGACACGTATT
The DNA here is from genome assembly GCA_949775005.1 of Orthosia gothica. Classification (NCBI taxonomy): domain Eukaryota; kingdom Metazoa; phylum Arthropoda; class Insecta; order Lepidoptera; family Noctuidae; genus Orthosia; species Orthosia gothica. The sequence goes on from OX459034.1 coordinate 20,719,370, forward strand.
TTTTGCTTTACCAAATCAATAAAAAAAAATGATAACTCTATGTAGTCCGCCGTCAGTGAGATTATATTGGACACGTATTTTTTGCTTTACCAAATCAATAAAAAAAAATGATAACTCTATGTAGTCCGTCGTCAGTGAGATTATATTGGACACGTATTTTTTGCTTTACCAAATCAATAAAAAAAAATGATAACTCTATGTAGTCCGCCGTCAGTGAGATTATATTGGACACGTATTTTTTGCTTTACCAAATCAATAAAAAAAAATGATAACTCTATGTAGTCCGCCGTCAGTGAGATTATATTGGACACGTATTTTTTGCTTTACCAAATCAATAAAAAAAAATGATAACTCTATGTAGTCCGCCGTCAGTGAGATTATATTGGACACGTATTTTTTGCTTTACCAAATCAATAAAAAAAAATGATAATTCTATTTAGTCCGCCGTCAGTGAGATTATATTGGACACGTATTTTTTGCTTTACCAATCAATAAAAATTGACAAAGCCATTGCGTATCATAATTCAGGATACCTTATACTGACATAGTGACGTCACAAGAACCATCTTATGACGTCACTATGTCAGTGTAACTATACTATCGTCGTGTCGTCACACGATATTTCAACGCATTATATCGCGGTCACTTAAAGTTTACGTTTCAAAAGGAAAAATATGTCCAATATTTTTTATTAATCTACCTTGAAGACAAAAAACTAATTTTCAGTTAACATCCCTATTATTGCATTCATTAAAATCTTCAGTGGTTTTAATTTATGTGTCATGAAATATTTCAATAGTTTTTCCTAATATATTGAATGATTGTTTCTTCAGAATTATTTAGTAGCAGCCCGGAGCCTGAACTTGTGCCAGTATAATATGTCGCTTATGTTATGAGAGAGAGAGTCGCGACTGAATATGGGTATATTACAGATACCTTAGAATAGAATAAAATATACTTTATTGTACACCATAAAATTATACACATTTACAAGAAAAACTTATTTATACGCGTACAAAGGCGGTCTTATCGCTGGCAGCGATATCTAGCAGGCAACATCTTAATATCAACAAATCAATCCTTATATCTTAACATCTTAGTCCATCGATGCATGCAGGTGATAATTTTTTTTATGTCGTAAAAATGCGTCTTACTAGAACCATACCTAGGTATGCTTCTTCTTCTACTTATTACATAGTAAGTTATATGAGTGTACGTGACAGGTGCGCATACGCAGGCGGCACCTTAGATCTCGTGACACCGTGGTGAGTACGTCGGTCGGTAATACTGTCACTTTAATTTGATTTATAATTTCTATTAAATGCGGCGACATTCGTGCTTGTATTTTTTGCCAGTTTTTTTTTTGGAATGTGAATTTGGTGCTTTGAGAATAAATAGGCTTCGTCGGCTTCGGATTTAAAAGTCTGAAATATGGCCGAATTAGAATAAAAGCGAATCCCAGAAACTAAGGATATTTCCTGTTTTTTATATCAACATCACAAAAAAAAAATCGTTTTGATTTTTTCAGGTTTTTTTTTACCAATAATGGCATCAGCTACAGCTCGACTGCTGAGTAGGCATACCTATACCTACCAGATATCTTAATATCTGCTGAAACTTTTAAGATGGTCTTATCCATAGTATGCTAGTATTATATTTTCTGTATCCATAGGAAGATATAACTAGATTCCAAGAATTTCTAAGCAAAAAGAAAACGGTTGGTACCTACATTTGCCAACATCTAGGAATCGCAATACGGTTTGATTCTCTGTGGTGGCCGTAACTGCATCGTAAATCTTTACTTTTAGTATCTGCATAAAATACAGATAATTTATAAAAAGGACCTACATTTACGAATAAACTTTCGTCATGACTTGCCAAAAACTAAGAATCAAATAAATATCTCTGACTTGAGCGAGGTATACCCTTTTTAATAACGCCTTTATAGATATAAACTCTAATTCAGAATATAATCCAACAAAATTCACACGAGAAATAATTCATATAGTTTCTTCTAAAAGAATTATCGCTACAAATCTTCAATTTCAAATGTGGAACGAAAGTCGGTATCGAATATCACACCGTTTTGCTATCCCTGTACCACGAGACACGAATTCTCACAACACCATTCTTTATTTCATATCCATTGCGTATTCTACGTGATTTATCGAACTGTCGTGTGAAGATATGCGGTAATGTATTACATATTATACAGTAAGGTAGTCGTTGATCGATTTCTAATCGAGTTCCATAATCCAATTAGCGGGTTTCGTGATCGCGTGTGTTCAAGAATGCGGAATGAGTGAAAATGTGTGTGTCGCTGAAAATGCAGTGTCATGTTTGTTGGGGGTAAGCAGGATAGTAGGTGTAACTGTTTTAGAAAGTAGTTTTAGTATAATTAATTAGGTATTTTAAATAATGCTAGCTGCAGGGCAATGGAGAGGGCTATGCTCGGCATTTCCTTGCGTGATCACGTCAGAAATGATGATATCCGCAGGAGAACCAAAGTTACCGACATAGCCCGAAGAATCACCAAACTTAAGTGGCAGTGGGCAGGGCACATTGTTCGCAGAACGGATGGCCGATGGGGCCGAAAAGTTCTGGAATGGCGACCGCGAACCGGAAGACGATACGTTGGAAGGCTTCCCACTAGGTGGACCGATGACCTGGTTCAAGTTGCGGGAAGGCGCTGGATGCGAGACGCACGGGATCGGTCAATGTTGCGACGCCTGGGAGGCCTATGTCCAGCAGTGGACGTCTTTCGGCTGAAATAATGATGAAGATGATTATGAAGCTGCAGTCAATTGAGTTTGGGTAGCGTAGACGATTTTGTGTAAAATAATTAATCTATCCTGTACCGGTAAAACGGGGTTACAATGGGATCTATGGCAACTTTGATGATAAATTATTTTTTTAGGTTATTAACGCTGACTTCGTGTTAACGGAACGCATCTCAATTTCCGTTTTAAAATTTGCAACACTGACATGTCAGCCATATTTTGCGTCAACGTTAGCGCAAGAATACGTTTACTTTTGTATTTTTTTATCGATTTGGTAAGTTCATATTGCATAAATAATGTAAATGTTTGCATGCCGAATGGTGAAATATGGCTGAGGTTCGATATCTTCACAGCTATTGTGTATTACCCATATTTGCAAAAGAAATTTCTATCCTATTCATATTTCCGCGGAAATACTAATTTAAGATCATCATATTATTTATTAACAGATTCCGCTTCCAATGAATTTGCTATTTTTTGTACAGCAATATCTAATTTCGTACACCTCACATAACGTTAATGTACCACAAACCAGAGTACATTAACTGTACAGTCACAATTACTCAATCGGACATCAACTCAGTTCAAGAGCACTTTTTGTGCCAATATTTAAGCAGTACAAAAAGTGCTTCTGATTGATGTACCGGTGTGCTTGTAATAATGTCGAAGGTTTTTGCTCCAGTTTGTAGCAAAACATGTGGACGATATGCTGTAAAAACTTTTGAGACGTTACGTCATTTGAGAAATATGGTTTATTTTAAAATTTGGACGCTACAATATCTTTTTATTTTTTTGTTCCATATTGAGCCAGCTCTTGATCTCGATCACGACTCGCGCACGAATGGTTCCTTACCATTATCGCAAAAAAAACGGCAAAAAACACGTTAGTTGTATGGGAGCCCCACTTAAATATTTATTTTATTCTGTTGTTATAGCGGCAACAGAAATACATCATCTGTGAATGAGTTTCAACCGTCTAGCTATCACGGTTCATTAGATACAGCCTGGTGACAGACAGACAGACAGACGGACCGCGAAGTCTTAGTAATAGGGTCCCGTTTTTACCCTTTGGGTACGGAACTCTAAAAAGGTTGACTGGATGGAGTTTACGATAACACGAGCATGCCAAGGAAATGCCCGTTCTTTTCTTAGGTTGGAAACAAAGGCGATGGTAGATTCTGAATGCAAATAGAATTCTTTTTCGTGTGGGGATGTGGCCACTTCTGGTGTCGGAGTTAATTAAGCCGCCTCTGGGAACCCCACAAGCCTCTGTCTTGGCTATTTTCAGACTTAAATTAATTATATAAGTCCAGGTTTTTCAACTGGTGTATTCATTTTATTTTGATTTAAAAAAAGAAAGTTCCGCGATCTCTTTCAGGCAACCTTGAATGGAAAGAGACAGCCTGGACACAATATGGGTTACACTTGGTGCAAATCATTCAATAAATAATAAGTTTATAGAGTAAGTAGGTACTAAACACAAATAACAAAAAACATAGATACATAAATACATACATACAACTAATATACAGACAAGAAATCAATTAAGCTTATACAAGATCATAATCACAGTGACAAGTAGTGCTCCTTCACAAGTCGCTTAAAAACCGGCAGTGATTGCGCGCGTGCTATAGTCACTGGCAATGCATTCCATAGACGAGTGGCCTGGTAGTGGAATGCATTGGCATTTTAAGTTTCATAATTATTATCCGATGACCTAAGAACTTCTTCGTTCGTCTTAATCATTTATTATTATGTCCTGTCAAACAAGTACAATCTTAGTGAAACTTCGAACGTGAATAGGGTCTATTAATTATATTCCCATACAAATATGATAATCTATGCAAAGGCTTTTTGTCATCGATCAAGATCGTGGCATAACTTAATGATTGATGGACGTAACAATAGATTATGTGACGTCATCGTGTTATGTTAAAACATATCGTAATTTCCACGTGAGAACATCAATGTATGTTTATTAAACATTTACTTGGTAGAGTTTATTATTATAAGTCAGGAATTCGTGTAAATTCAACAATGCAGAATAGACCATCGAGCTATCGGTTGTATTGCAGAATAAAACATTTTTAGTTAAGAATCTAATTAGTTGTCTATATTTTATTAATTGTAGGACACAATCTAGTGAAGGTACGATTCGTTTTACTTTTGAGACACTGAATCATTGCTTAAGAGTTTACGAAAATAAAGAGGAAAGTGAAATAATTGTGCTGTAAACAGTTGTCAAACTGTCGGTCATGTGATGCGGAGGCAACAGAAAGATTTCGTGAGGACAGTTTTGAGTAAGATTGTGAAGGGGTTATAACTAAAACCGACTTCCAGAACAAAAAACTACAAAGCAAAATGTAAAATTCTTTTCCGAAGTCGGTGTCTTTTTTACCCATTGTTTTCCGTTTTTCGACACCGACTTCGGCAAATAATTTTATTTTTTGCTTTGTAGTTTTTTGTTCTGGAAGTCAGTTTGATTTTTTGTTAAAAAGTTTTTTATTTTTCTATTTTTAGTTTTGGTAGGTACCTTCAATTAACATGGCGATTCCAATAAGCCCAAACACGACTAGGATACTTTGTTTTATTTGAGAGTTCCAGTGCCTACCTTCATCATCAGATCAGTTCGATGGTGCCATTTTCATCAGTACCATTTATTTGTTTCATTATAGTCGAAATATCTTATGCCCGTGACATACTTAGCATTTAGGAGTTCCAGTGGCCATCTGTGGTCTTCTTCATCAGTTCCACTTCACCAAATGATACTTTTCGAGTGCAAATGATTGCATTGTTGATGAAAATACCAAAATCGCTATATGTTTGGCTATAATATTCGAGGAGTTCCCTCGATTTCTCTAGGATTCCATCATCAGATCCTGACCTGATGACTATGATACCAACTAGGAAGTATATACGTATACCCTTTCAAACAAATGAAGAATTTTTGAAATCGGTCCAGGCGTCTTTGAGTAATCGGGGAATATACAAAAAAAAAAAAAAGTATTCCGACGAATTGAGAACCTCCTCCTTTTTTTGAAGTCGGTTAAAAAGTAAATAAATGAAGACCAAAGAAATGATGTGAAAGATGACATGGCTAGAAACGAATGATTACGGAGATGGAGAACAGATAGAAAATTATAAAGTGCCCTTAAAATTATTTGAGAGAAAATCACGAGAATAAACAAGGGACATTGAAACATTATTAAACCCTCGTAGGTATACAAATATTTTATTTATTTAATAACTAATATACACACAGTATAATGCATAAATACAACACACCAAGACAATAGAGTACAAAGGCACTGCTTATTTCTTAAGAAATTTCTGTCAGCAGACCCGCGAAAAGGAAAGATGTAAAAGAAATGTAGATAGTGTTTGAGAACAGGAAGAGAAGAAAAGTGAACGAATTAAACTAAGATGCGCACCTAACAAATAGTGTAATGGTGGATATATTACATACTTATAATATAAACTAATAAGTACGTACAGTTTTGAACAGAGATTATTACTATGTCCTTCTTTGAGTAATTTATTGACTGTAATAAAAGATTGCTTGTAATAAAACTAATTGTTCAAAACCTTTATTTACGAGGCACAATCTCAAATGATCGATTTTATGATAGATCAAATCATGTCTTATTACTATTTAAAGATAAAGATTGTTAATTAAATAATATGAAAACTGGTCTTTGAGTAATAAATTCTGAATTTTATTGCTTGTCAACTTAGGGTTGCCAAGATGGCTTACACCTGAGGCCAAGTGAAATTTTATCAATGAAAGTGAAGCGGTAGCGATTGTAAAATATCGGATTGCCAATCGCTATCAAAATGTCATGTGATCACTCCGTAAATTTTGGCATTTCGACCGTTGCTGTCGCTTACAGAGATTCTGACAGAGATTCGGGCAGAGATTCTGGCAGAGATTCTGGCAGAGATTCTGGCAGAGATTCTGACAGAGATTCTGGCAGAGACTCTGGCAGAGATTCTGGCAGAGATTCTGACAGAGGTTACAGGCTTAAAACAAGGGTCATTCACCATTCGTCTAGAGCCTAGAATCTCTAACAAATGGTCATCTAGGTCCTAGATATTTTATAATCAGCAATAATAATATTTAGGAAGGTTTTACATGTATGGGACTGCCATTTTTGAACTTTTGACTATAGTTTTTGCTGATAGATTGTCACTTAGTCTACGAGTAAGGTCACATATTTATCAGGCGGACGATAGTTTTCACATGTTCAGCTATTAAACCAAATTTATTTTGCCTTACTGTAAACTTGTCATTGGGCATAATCTGACCTGCTTTGCGAAGACTGGCGGACATCAACCAAAATAGTTTTAAACTTAAGAGAATAATGAGACCTTTCATTGCATATATTTATTTGATTCAAAATCGATGGACAAAAATGTACTAAATCGATTTCAGAGGAATTCATTTTTTCGTTTGTACATTTTAATAAAAAAAAATTCTACCGACTTCCAAATAAAAACTACAAAGTGGCAAATAACTTTATTTTTGTAAGTCGGTGTCTTTATTTTTTCCCATTTTTTTGCGATTTGGACACCGACTTCCAAAAATAAAGTTATTTTCCACTTTGTAGTTTTTATTTGGAAGTCGGTAGTATTTTTTTGCAAAAAAGTTTTTTTTATTTTCCCTTTTTAGTTGTACCTACCTAAAATAGGCAAGTTGTTTAGTAAGGTACCTATAACGCCAGAATAGATTACCCAAATAACATGAAACTTGAACATAACCGGTGAAATGAGTGATCTGCGTACCCCTTTAGAGAGTACTGGCGTGATGTTATGTTATAAAATGGTATAAACAATAAACAGACATGCGATTGCAGCCATCCCGAATGATTTGCCGTTATTTATTGAAGAGTTCAGTTCTATATCTCCAAAGTTCTTCATCAGATCTTCACCAAATTAAAATGGGACCAATTTCGAAATATACTCTCTTAAACAAAATAAAATAATTTTCAAAATCGTTCCACAATTGACGGAGATATCGGTGAACATACATAAAAAAAAAAGACATACAAGAAGTCGAACATAGAACCTCCTCCTTTTTGGTAAGTCGGTTAAAAATGAGGTATTTACTTAAGTTTTCCGTGAGTGTGTCATTACTTTTGTGAAATAGTTATTAGCGACACTAGTTTAGTTTAGTTTGGACGGATTGTTGCCGCAACTCCACGTCAATGCTGGCAGTGTGCTTTGGATGGGTCTATGATACTCCATTTGGGCAGGTTATTTCTACACCGGCCAATCTGGATCCGCAATCAGGTTAGGGATTTTCAGATTGGCCACTGCAGTTTGTTTCCAGGTGGCGATGCTCTGCCGGAGTGATGAAGTGTAAGGGAGTAGGGTGTGTATGTTTCGATAATTCACATCTCTCGTCAGCTGCACTGGCTTTCGAGGAGGTCGTATGGCTCCTCAGGCGTGCAGGTTGGAGTTGATGCTCATATAGTTAGGTATACAATTAATAGTAATTTACTTTTAATAATATTTTACTTACGGAACTCAACATATTTTTTTCTTTTGAAAAGCATTTTTTGGCGTTGAATTTGCACGAAATCTTTACAATATTTAGTTAGGTATGTGTAGGTAATAAAATAATAATTGAATTTGCAATTGCCATTGACACGCTAAGGAGAAGAAGTTCAAGAAAGAAATGAATTCGATTGCCTCATAACGCAGACTAAACTCATTTAAAATCCCTTAGAAGTTATTGCTTTGAAATGAATCATTAGCATAAAAACTATTTCTAAAAACTGACCTTCATTATAAGAATCATGCAAAAAAGTTAATACCCATATAGTTTTAATTCTCTGAAGCTGTCTAGCTCTGTAGACGTTTAAATTAGTTTTTTAGATGACCCGGATTTAATATAATAGGTTGATAACCTATACTTATCATCTTGAACATATTGGAAGGCTTACAGATTTAAAATGTTCCTATTTTGAGGGTTAACATACTTTTCTGTGGAACGTATTATATCAAAAGGAATTGATTGGTGACATAGGAGGAGGTACAAAAGATTGCGGAATATTTTCCTGCCCGGACTTTTCAGCGGGAAGTATATTGTCTACAAAAATTTTTTTAATTGAACTTTGTACTAAGGCTTCAAGAACACGCATATTTCGGTCAACATTAAGCACTAATTATTAATTAAAGAGGCTTTAAAAATGCACTAAACCTAATACTAATATGGTTTTTTTAAACGCTACCAGCCCTACTGCCAAAATGTTAATTTCGGCTTTCAACACGACTTCAAATCAACAATCCATCATGATCTATTCTGAACCGGCTTCATTAACATACATAAATTAAACATTACATAATTACTGCCATAACCAAACGGATCTGTCGATCTATCCATAATGATAAACTTTATCAAACCTGTGACAGCAGTTACCGATGGTTATGCAAGATTATGAAACATTGTTTTGATTGTAAATTATCTGTTAATGCTAATCCTATAGAAATGCATACATGATTATTTAAATGATTCTTTATTTATGATTTTGTTTTCACTGGAGAATGTAGGAACAAATTGTGTAAGTGGTCATTTGCATGTCGTCTGACTGTAGAAGCCAATGACTCTTTCTCTCGCTGAAGCTACAATTCTTGTATCAATCATACAGTAAACAAGGCCGATAGCTCTATACAAAGTGAAATACGATCAACTAATAAATTATATCTACTAAACAACCTTAGGTATAAAAAAAACACGACACTCTATACCACATTCCATATTCAAATTATAATTTAAATTAAGAATCTGCTAAGCAGTTTGCTAAACAGACTCGAGAATTTTATAAATAAATCTCAAAAAAAGAGGATGAATGAAAGTCGACTAACGAAAGGTATTTACAAGGCAGACGTGAATGGAAACGCCGGGAGGGGACGCCCTAGAAATACATACATAGACCTTATAGGTGATGTTCTTCAGAAAGGCCAAGTGCGCAGTACCCATAACCGGCGTGTGTGTATGACTAGATGTATGAATGTGTGTGAAGCAAAAGAAGTATGTAAGGATCGTAGCAGGTGGCGTTTTGTAGTTTCTGCCTACCCCCATGGGGAAAAGGCGTGAGTTTATGTATGTATGTAAATCTCAAAAATTTACAAAGGCCCAAAATGTTTTGGGTTGACCGGTTGACCATGACGTTTTGGTAGCGCATGTTAATCCCATATATATTGTCATTTTGGAAATAGTTATCCCAGACGGGATATCACTTTATCTAGGCCCTCCGGACTACAACGACGATTTGCCTATAATTTTGCGCGATTTACAGCCGTTTTAATGACTGTCTAGTCACTTGGATTATAATCGTAAACTACTGTTATTTTAATAGCCCCTAACACGACAAGCGTTAGTCACGATTTAACGTCTCCGAACTTATACCAAGCAATCCTGAAGATTCTGCTTCAGATCCGGGTTTGAATGATGTCGTATTTCATGAACTCATAAAGACAGTACAATGTTAGAATTACCTCACATTTTTCCTTAGTTTACTCAAAAATAATAATTTTGCGAACCTTTTTCTCACTCACAACAAAACTAGCTTTGCATTATTTTACTAAAATTTTTGGTAATAGCTATAGTATGCTTAAAAACACAATTTATGTTTGAAATGAGTAGGTTGGTTAAACTAGAAGAGATTGAGAATGATAATGGGACACGCACTCTGAACAGAAATATATAAAGGACATTGCTTAAATCAATCAGAAGATTTCAATCACTATTGAATCTTACAAGAACATAACTAGTACAACTTAAGACACCTCGGTATCTCGTGTGAACAGTTTTGTCATACATTACGAGGCTGCCCGAGCACGACGTGATAAATATCCACTCAGGCGCAGCGAGATCTACGCCTAGTGTCTATTACAATGTACGTGGATATAGCAAAAGAGTGAACATTCACAAAGTAAAGCGCCTGCCTGGGTTCGAACCCACGCCCTAAAACTTTTTAGTCACGGCCGTTACCAATGGGCCGCTCTGGATTGGTGGATTACGGCCCATTCCCACTCACAGAGAGGAGGCCTGTGTCCCAGCAGTGGAACATTTAGGGCTGATGATGATGATATGTTAAAGTAATATTGGAAGTGCAATGACAATCGTTTCAATATTGAGATTGACGAAGACACAATATTGATTGGTAAGTCATTAGAAATCTGATATACGAGTATTGGAGATCGAACAGTAGGTAGCTACTTCCCGATTATAACTAGTTTTTTATGTTGTTATAAATCATGAAGGAAGAAACATTTTTAGACCGGAATCGAGTGTTGACAATCAACAATCTAATTTATGATAATCGTAAGTTAAAAAAAAATGTCTGTATATTATGTGCGAATTTATTTTCTCCTACCGATCAAATAAATCAGGATTAGATATTGGATAATCCGTCATTTATTTTATGATGTTTACATACATATTTAATTAGACGTGAAAGTTGTCTATTATTTTTATGTTTATGATGTAAGTCCTAAATTCCATATTGTAGATAGTAATCTGAATGCATATTTTAATATTAATGAATATATGTGACTGAAGAAAGTTTTTGATAGAGTAGTATCCTTTCTATGTAAATGTTGTTGTACATAATTAAAGTTGAGTTCAGGTGAGAGTAACCAGGTGATAGTGTCAGTTTTATACTGATCACCATAATAAGCGGTTGGTAGAATATTCCTGTTTTGTTGTAATAACTTAGTTTGAAAAACTCACCACCTGATGGAAATTGGATGACCGAAAACTCTTAGGTGTGAACTTACCTGTAAAAGAAAATATAATTTTAGTGCGATTTAACAATAAATTACAACTATAAAAAAAATATATCATAATGTTTGTGGTTTAAAACAAAACCACTAACAACCCCAAATTCTAATAAAACGAAATACAATAAATATTTAAAATTCCTACAAATAAAGATAAACATAAATTTTATTTCAGACAAAAAAGTCCATAGACAAGGTAAGGTTGATAGTAACAAGAATTTTATAACTATGTTAGTAATTAATAGGGGTTGTTGTCTACGGAACCCTAAAAGAATCAAATATAAGAAGAAACTAGACACACCGTCTACCCCTGCACAGTAGGCTCATCGGTCTCGCAACACTTGATGAGCCTACTGAGAAGAACAGTATCTGTTCTCTCGCATCATCCAAATACTTCGTAAAAGAAAATAAATCAAAAGGTACACTATCGAAAAGACGAACTTTCGGGCAATGCCTGTAGGTACCTATCTAAAATATTTTTATTTTGAAAGAATAGTCAGTTAAGAACTTATTATCAAGATCAGCCAAAATAATGCAGTAAGTAATAACCATATAATTAATATAAATCATTTTCCTATACTACAAAAGACTGTAATAGAGCCATCATTCACATCGCATGCGCAGACGCATTAGATAAATCATAGCGCACAGTTACTGTCCATTTCGGAGAAATTGCTGCTAATCGGTTCAAATTGTAGGTTATGACAGTAAATGAAGCAAATAACGTAGGTATAATGTTTGTTTCCATCTGCTTGGGCAATTTTTCATTGAATAATAAACGTGCAACCAGGGTGATCTATTCGCTGCCACCGACGACGCCGTGGAAGTTTTGAGTCAAACAAATATGTATGATTGTCGTGCCAGCGACAAAAAGAAAATTTAATAATAATTATCGTAAAATAAAGATAAGTCTTAGACCTTTTTCAAGGATTTGTAATATTAGAAACGACTAGGTCGATACAGCGACTGGTTGTGAAGAACAGAGTGGAAGGTAACCGATGAGGTGGATCAAAAGAGACCTGTTACTGCTATACGCCAGATTATAGATTTAAAAGAACCAGATGGAGAATGATCATGAGGCGAATTACAACAACGTTATCAATAACGTCTGTAAATTACTCTTTCTATAAAAAAGAATTATGCTCTAAGCATTCGGTTGCTTTTCAGAATGTCTCAAATAAGTAGAAACTAGATTCATGATACGTATTATGATATTATTAATACGTATATATTATCGTGGAAGTCTCAACTCAAGTACATCCTCGATTAATTTAGCAGAATGGAATCTAAATGGGTTAAGGTTCCCGTGGACGCCACAATACGACAGCGATGCGACAACCCGACAACAGCGATCTATCTATAGAGTAATTTCAGAACAATTTACATAAAAACGCTTTGTCGTTTTGAATCTTTCTTGCTGCCTTTATAATTTATAACTCTATAAGACTTCCTGACACAACGCAATTCAAATCGAATTGTCCAAATCTGTCGGATATTGCGTACATGTATTATCTAGGAAAAGTCCAAGTGGAAATCGGTTGAATTGTATCGCATCGCGTCGATGTGAATGTTTTTTCAACATAGATCGATCACCTATTGTCATATAAATAATGTCGAGCCAGTAAGGAAGGTCGTTTAGAGCCTCTAAACGTAACTTAATACAAAATATACCAAACACTTTCTTACAAACAACACAAGCAGAACTCCACACATTATCATAGAAATCGAAAAGACCTTTCTATTGCTCCATCCTCACAATTTTTACTTTTTAAGGTCATCCATTGAAAAGGAATGAATCGTCAATATTTCTACTTATCACCGATGACTGGCGATTTGTGGAGAAAGTGGTTATTGTGATGCAGATCTGTTGGTTTTGTCAATAGTTATAACAGGAACCCGTAATGAGGTATTTTGCATATGTTAGGCCAGTTTTTTGTTATCATTTGTTATTGTAACTAACAATGATCGTTCTCGTATTTAAAAGGGAAGATGGAGTGGTTATCTGCATATTGGTTTAAGTTTGGTTTCAAAGTCAATGTCTTTTTCTGTACAAAATTTCTTACAAGTCGTCCAGTAAAATGAGTCCAGATCTACATAAAAGGCATTATTATTGTCCGTGAGTTCACTTTCATTGGTTTGAGTAGGTAACTTGTTAATAGGTCTAGATAGTTCAAGAAACTACGCACGATTAAAAATAATGAACAAGCTTAGTTAAACAGTAAATTACTAGAGAGTGATTATCACACTAATATTAATACCTGGGCGACCGAACTCGGTGAAAATAGAGAAATCGAAGTTTTCTAAAAATGAAACCTAGCTAGATCGATGTATAGGCCCAAAAGGCCCTGCATACTAAATTTTATGAAAAGCGTTGGAGCCGTTTCCGAGATTCAGATTATATATCTAAATATATACAAGAATTGCTTGTTTAAAGGTATTATTATAAATATGATTCGATAAAGGTGAAATTTTGTGAGTGTGTATGTTTGCTACTTCTTCACGATCAAACGGTTGAACGGATCGGAATGAAATCTGGCATCGAGGTAGATTATAGCCAGGAATAGCACATTGGATACTTATTATGCCGGAAATATATTCCCTCGGAATAATTTTCGAGTTTCAAGCGGGCAAAGCCGCTAGCAGAAGCTAGTGGTAAATAATGTATTACATAAGCTACAGTGTTCTTATTCGTAGAGGGCCTGGATAAAGTGTTGTTTTAATGTCGGCAGATGTTGTCAAAATTACCAAAATGATGACTGACATGCGCTACCAAAATATCACGACCGTTTTCAATCCCAAATATTTTGAACATAAATCAGCAATAAGCCCTATCGCTGATGATAGAATGTTATTTTGTCTGTTTGCCTTACGATGTATTTTTCCCTTTTATGTTTTATTTCATTACCAATTACTACTTAAGTGTCTAATAAATATCGCCATTAGGTTGTATAATATAAACCCCTTCATCTTGATCAATTTCACAGTATTCCAAACGTGTTTCTATTTCATCTACTCATATTATTGGTATTCTAAATCATCAATCCATCCTATATCTGCTAACTTTTCAATCTCGATCGAAGATTCCCTCACATAACTAGCATTCAAACCACTAAGTGCGTAAAAAGAAACGCAAGGGTATCGCAAATGCGTTCCATTATACGGTCGCTGGTGTTGTATCAAAAGCGGTGTGGTTTGTTCATTATTATAGCTGAGGTTTTCAATAATATTTTAAAGTGTTTGTGCTATTGGATGTGAAAGTCTGTGGAGCGATTTTGTTGAAAGATGAGGGTAAAATTACTGCAGCTGGTGGAATTTTGTATTATGATTTGTTTGTTTATTCAATCTATTGTTAATTGAATTACGAAAAGCTTGGCGGAAATCGATTGGAGAAATTATTTGGGCGCGTTGGAACTTGTAAGTAGCTAATCTAATAGTTAGTAGCCCCAAACCATATCAATTTTTTATAAGGGCTGATTTTTTAATAATCAGATAATATGTATCTCATCATCTTCTCACCATCATCTTCCTGCCCTTGACCCATGTTATTTGGGGTCATCGCAATACGTTTTCTTCTTCCATACTATTATGTCTCCCGTCACTCCATCACTGACGCCCTTTCCTTTCATATCACTCCTCACACAGTTCATCCATCTTTTCTTTGGCCGTCCCCTCCCTCTTCATCCATCCACATCTATATTCATAACTCTTTTAGTAACAAGCTAGCAAGCTAGTATAAAGGCTGATTTTTTCATAATCATATAACTTGTATCTGAAGAATAAATATTGTTCAGTTTGATATATTTTCTATACAAAAGCTGTCAAACAGCCTTTTTATTTTCCGGAGCGAACCCTTTATAGGTAAACTGAACAGTCGTTTCAAGTTCCAGTCTCTGGCCACTTTGTATGGGCCGTCTTAATACCAGTATTTAACCGACTTCAATAAAAGGAAGGTCTCAATTCGCCGGTTTTTTTTTGTTTACTAGTTTCCCCGATTACTCAAAGACGCCTGGACTAATTTGGACAATTCTTCTTTTGTTTGAAAGGATATACTTCCCAAATAGTCCCATCGTCATCATGTCAGGATCTGATGATGGGATCATATGAAAATTGAGGGCACTCCTCGGTAGGCAAACATATAGTGGTTTTGGAGTTCTCATCAACATGGCAAGCATTTGCACTCGGAAAGTATTATTTGGTAAAGTGGGACTGATGAAGAAGACCACAGATGGCCACTGAAACTCCTTATTGATAACTATGTCACGAGTATGGTACGGGTAATACTTAAGCGACTATTACATATAAATAAATAGGAATGATTAAAATGGTACTATCGAACTGATCATCAGATAAAACCGGAAGGTCGGCAATGGAACTCCGTTATAAAACAATGCATCCTAGTCGTGTTTGGGCTCATTGGCATTATCATGAGATGTACTCTAGCTATAAATGGTAATTTTCATGGTAATATGAACTAACAAAAATACAAAATAAAATAACAAAAAAATTTAACTGACTTCCAAAGCAAAACACTGCTAAGTGATAGATATATTTTTTTCCGAAGTTGGTGTCGAAAAACGAAAGACATTTTCGATTGTAGTGTTTTGAGGAAGTCGGTTTATTTTTTTTGTTAAAAAGTTTTAACGGTCAATGTGGCGACTGTCACGAATGTCAAAAATCTACAAATAACTGTCCCGGGACGCACCGGACCGGTCAATGTGGCGACGCTTGGGGGAAGCCTATGTCCAGCAGTGGACGTCTTTCGGCTGATATGATGATGATGATCTGTCAAAACCAACGGCTTAAATGAGCCACGGAGGAGTATCAGTGTGAAATTTATGGTCACCCATCCACAGATCAACCTCAACAAGCGTTGCTTAACCTTGAAGATCGACCTGTACTGCTGTTATTACATAGCTAAGAGCTACATGCCGACCGTTTATCACCAGCCAGTACATATGTAAAATTACTTATGATTAATTATTACAATATCCATCATATTAGTTTAATTTTGTGAAAGTTATACTAACATAAATTACTTTTACAATATGAAGATGGGCGATATGAAAACATATCTAATTTATTTATTACATAATGTGAAGATGATCACGTGTAGGCTGGCTATAACTTTGATTAATCTCATAATTATTTATATTTCGATCAATATCAGCCTACACATTTTTTGTTAGTAGGCTTGCGCTTGACCACTATCTCACCTGATGGTAAGCGATGATGTGGTCGACGGTGAAGCACTTGCCTAGAAAAAACCCATTCACTCTTGACTTAAAGACCCCTAGATTGTAGCTATCGGGAAACAGACTCCGGCAGGGAATGTCACTCCTTAGCAACACACAGCACATCGTTTAGCATCTTAGCAGCACATTGTTTTATATTTTTTTAATAACACAATTTGTAGATAATATTAAGTGTGGAAAGTTATGATTTATATATTATATATCGCCTTAGGTACTCTTTTTCATTATTATCCTTTTCATTTATTTATTAAAACTTTAAGCTTAAGACGGTACCCTGACCAAAAAATCGGCATGAGATAAGAGCATTCCTATTGGTCTAGCGGCACTGGTGGCGCATGAATTACAGTAGTGAATACGCCCAGATTTTAGAATAAAATCTTTATAAAATCGAAATTTGGTCTTTTGAAAAAAAAAAATCTACAGAAATTTTCGTTATTAAATTGTCTATCCATTAGTGTTAGTACAAAAAATAATCAATGAACACTTTACGAGGAGATGCATAATATCAATAATTGTTTCTCATTTTTATGTTTTTTTGAAAGGAGATTAGTGAAATATATACAACATTTAAAAAAAAAAACTAAATCTACCATTTTAGAATCAATAATAAGTAGAAATTTAATGTATTTTTATTAATTGATATTTCTTTTTAAATAACGAGTAGATAGCTCCTAAAAACAGCACAAAAAACGGCTTGCGCGGCGTTTTGCTCGGGGTACCGCCTTAAGTAAAAAGGTGGATATAATGCCTTAGGCATTTCTACCTGTCAACATTAGAGTAGTGCAGAGATATATAACATGGCAGGTAAAAATACATGATACATCTAGAGTTCCCTTCTTAACTATTGTACTGTCAGCTGTTTTATATGTGACCCATAAATGAAACAAAGTTTTTATTCGTCAAACTATACCACAATATTATAAATCTGGACAGGCAAAATAAAAATGTTCCCAAATCATCGTGTGATACCGTTCGATCCAGTTCAAGAAGATCGTAAGCGCCACAACAGTTACAGATTAATTTGCCGTTATTAAAATTGCAACACACTTTCAAACAAATATGCTTTTTGCGCACGTCTAACTGAACTTCATCGCAATTCTCATCTCTATTCCTTTACACACAAGGATGGATGATCTTGCAAATTTATGTATCGAGTTGTATATTAAGTAAGTAACAATAGAAAGTCACGTGGGTAGAATCATGTAATTTAATTGAGCGTTCGTGATATATAGTAATAATAATTGCACCATATATGTAACGGAAAATGTCTATAATTTCTTATATTGAAGCGCGTTAGAGCGATAAAAGGCTTTATAAAACAAATTCTTCAAGCGAAAATAGTCATTAAAATTCTCTAGTATAGATTCTTAACTTTAAGTATTTAAAGAAAGGAAGAAAAATATTTATTTGTGACCCGCACAGGAGACACGAGAAATAAGCACAATAATAAAATAAAAAACCCTGTGCGAGACCAAAAAGGCTCCTATCTCAGCATGTGCAGCGATATCAAAAAAGGTAATAACGCTGCGCTGATATTCTGATAGGGCCTACTGTTGATGCCACGGACACACTTACGAAAACGGGACTTATATAAAATAAAAAAGAAGAATATATAAATAACAAACAAAATAGAATAAAACACTGAAGGTGGGTCAAAGTATGTGTAAGTACAATATAAATAAAACATATTAAATGTAGGTACACCTAGAAAACGACGTCCGCGATGCTCAATGATCATTTGTCGAAACCATAGACAAACGACAGAGCGCGCGGACCAAAGAGCGATATATTAAATACGGAAGAAATCTATGGTCAGCTGTCAAAAGAAAAATATTATGTAAGTTATGTTAAGAAATAGTGTAAATAAACCTGGCGAAAATAATTGCTAATATTGGATAAATCAGAGTGGTGTGAATTTGATATGTGTGGTGTGGTGTTCGCAAGAGGCAGTAAACCTAACTGCGTGCAAACCCCGGGTAAGCTTATCTTCCGGATTCCTTTTGCTTAAGTAATAAGTACTGCTTGAATTTAGTACTAAATGTTCCAATCGTTCTTATAGCACGAAATTAGCGCGAATATTTCTTCTACCGATCATCCAAATTTATGAGGTTAGTGGTATACTCTGAAATAAATGTAGTCATCACATTAATTTTTACGTCTATTCATTCATTACATTGCACCAGCGGTGTCAAGACGTCCCATTCAATGCAGACAGCATACTTGCAAGCAAGCACTTACTGATAAATCTGGTTGTTTTGTTATAAAACCCAAACCCTAACTAGAGTTACTAGTGAACACCACATTGGTCACCACCGTTCCTTTTTCTTCTGCCATACTTCCCAGTCCCTTGCATCCCTAATCCAGGTGTTGCCCGCGACTTTAGTGATATCGTCAACCCATGGTGCTTTTCCCTCTCTCACAGAGAGGAAGCTTGTCTCCCAGCAGTGGGTATATTAAATGGCTGATGATGATGATCGTGCTTTTTTGGAAGGCCTTTTCTTCAATGCTTCACCCTTGAACACCATTTAAATAAGATACATAATTCATTAAGGGACGGTCCCTGATGGCGCGTAGCAATTTAAATAACGTCGATAGAATAGAATAGAAATATATTTATTTGACACAGGCACAACACAACAGCAACAGACATTAAAACATGGGTAAAAGAAAAAAAAGAAGTGCAAAGACAAATTGCGCTAAACGTGCCCATACTGAAAGGGTTATCAACTCAGCATTTAGTTCGATAGACTATATCGCGTATGTATTTTCTTAGAAAATTTCATGTGCAAGTCGGTCGAATTGCATCGCGTTGCGTCCATGTGAATGTACCTACTTGCAGTTTTGCTTAGTAATAATCGCTTATCGGTGCGATATATATCGAATCGCGTTGACCCATCAGAAAAGTTGCATGAACAACATACTTACGTCAAGGTTATCATGAAGAATTTCTCGGAGATTTGTTAAGAAAATTCTCTGCACAGTCGAAGAGAAAATGTGAATGTAAATATCATAAAATTATCTTAAGATCTTGCTGTTGGCAGATATTAATTTAGTTAACTGTACATCTCAACACATAATTGCTACTTCCCTGCGCAACATTCATTTGATTTTATTCGCAATTAATTACAAAGACTGCATTAATACGTGGGACACTCAGAAAGTTTTGCGAAACTAAAAAAAATTGTTCTATACGTACATATATTTTTATTAAATCTTTTCAAAGTACTTTCCACCAGCCTCTATACAAAGATTCATGCGCCTAAACCAGTTTTCAAAACACTTTTTCCAGTCCGCCGCAGACACCTCGTTTACAGCCTGCTCGAACGCAGCCAGCGCATCTTCCGGCGACGAAAATTGTATCCCTTTGAGCTGATTTTTTATTTTTGGGAATAAAAAGAAGTCACACGGTGCTAGATCAGGGCTGTAAGGAGGGTGACCCAGGAGTTTGACTGGCGTGCTGTCCAGGAAGTCCCTCGTTTTGAGTGCGGTGTGCGCAGGTGCATTGTCGTGGTGGAGCAGTAGCCCGCGGAGCCCTGTGTTTGGTCGCTTGTTGCTTATAACAGAGAAAACTTCTGGCAAACATTTGGTAGTATACCATTCGGCATTAATGCTTCTTTGATCCCGTAAGGGAATTGATACCAAGTGGCCAGTCAAATTAAAAAAGCTAGCGATCAAAATCTTACCCCCGCTTCTAGATCGCTTCACTTTGGTAGGCGTTGGCTCATTTTGAAACACCCAAACAGTCGACTGGCGCTTGGTTTCTGGGTCGTATTGATAAATCCAGGACTCATCACCTGTAACGATGTCGTAAACACGCCGAGACGAGCCTGCTTCAAATTTGTTAAGCATATCA
This sequence comes from Orthosia gothica, assembly GCA_949775005.1. Lineage (NCBI taxonomy): Eukaryota > Metazoa > Arthropoda > Insecta > Lepidoptera > Noctuidae > Orthosia > Orthosia gothica. The sequence continues at coordinate 20,740,042 of OX459034.1, forward strand.
CGGCACCATTCCACCCGGGCCTGCTTCTGAGCATCGGTGAGGTTGTGCGGCACCCAGCGTGATACTATCCTCCTCACGCGAAGATGGCTGTGTAGAATCTCGTGAACGCTTCCCGATCCAATCTTCAATATGTGTTGAATCTCCTGATATGTAATTCGCCTATTGTCTTGGATTAAATTTTTCACTGCTAGCACGTTTTCTTCGGTAACAGCCGTCAAAGGGCGACCGCTTCTTTCGTCATCCCCCAAAGTTGGTCGACCGCGCTTGAATTCGTTATACCAACGATACACGGTTGCCTTGGAAGGGCCTTCATCCATGAATGCCATTTGAAGTCTATCGTACGATTCATCCGGTTTCAGGCGACACTTGAAATCGTATAAAATCATAGCTCTAAAATGTTCCCGGCGCAGATCCATATTTCAGTGAGACACAATACTTTGAATTAACTCGCAAAAAATGTGGAGGGAAATTTTGAAATTGGAACTTACTTATTTTTACTTATAAATAATCATATTTTCGAAAAACATTATAACTGGCCAGTCTCCCATATATAAAAACTTTTTTTCGCAATACTTTCTGAGGGGCCTGGTATTGCAGGATTAAGAAGATTTATTTACCGGTAGTAATTTGTTGTATTGACAACATGTCATTAAGTCCACGATTATCAAAGATCTAAAAAATGAGAGCCGCGACCAACGGCTTAACATGCTTTCCAAGGCAAGTAGGAATCTCGCTATGGTCACCCATCCACGGACCAATCCATCCTCGGGATGCGTTCCTACCCTCCTCATCTTTAAGTCCATGTAACACGCCAAAATGCTGATTATAGGTCTATTAATTGCAATTTTTTTATCCCCTTGAGTGCAATTGGAAACTTTTGAAACCAGAACCAATAGTTTTCTATTATGTCTGCTGATGTGCACTCAGGGGATAATATAAATATGAAAACTGTAATAAAAAATAACAAACCTTTAATTGCCTATTTATAACTAGCGCCAAGATGGACTATAATTAGCCAGGACTAGGACACACCCGGCATAAAAAAATGGTATCCCACATTTATTCTTATTATAGATTAGAATTTATAGGCCACCTGTGCAGAATTCTATATTTTTTTCACGCAAGCACCATTTGAAACGACTTATTTATTTTATATTATGAACGAACATTGTACTAACTAAGGATTCCAGGTGCAATTATTACCATAAATACAGGCAGATGTAACCCTTTATAGAACCCGGTTTAGCATATAAATTGGCGGCATTTTAACCGCCATATTAGTCCGCCATCTTCTATTATATTCTAATTATAACTTTAAAGAATGTTGAAGGATAAGTGTCTACTTAAATTGTTAGTATATTTGTAAGCCTTTAGATGGAGAAACGTCTGTGTGCAATGTGTGTTTGTTAACCTTTCACAACTTGAAAGGATATTGATGAAACTTGACATAATTATGGATAGACCAGAACCTGGATTAGAACAAAATATACTTTTCGTACCACTTGCTCAAAAAAGTGACATTCTATGCCACAAAAAGCTAACATAACAATAGTCATTTTTAATCTGTTAAAAACAGGGAAAGAAAATTGTACTGAATTTCATTCATCCTCTAGGGGGAGAATGTGATTTAAATTTGGATTACTTACCGAAACTTATACTGAACTACATCTGTGTTTACACCATTGAGTTTGTATATAAAGCATTACATAATACTTAGCATACATCTTTTTGAAATGGAAAACGCATTTATTATGCAGTTATAATTATTAAATAGAATTACGAAAACCGGCGAAGCCGTATGAGCTTGATGCCTTTGCTTTTCCGACAAAAAAATATTAGTCTAGAAATTTGCCGCGTTTTTGTTTTCTTCAAATACATAAACGTTAAGTTTATTTTAATTTATTTTACTTTTAATTGTCATTATTTTTAATAAATGCTTATCTCATATTATTATTGTGTTAATTTTTTCGCAAATGGTACGAAAAGTAGAGTATTTACCTCGGTGATAAAGCTGTCTATAGTCTTGGGTGAACTTAAATCCCTCGCTACACTCAGGAATCGTCTTAAATCCCTCGCTTCGCTCGTGATTTAAGTTTTTAACACCCTCGCTATGCTCGGGAGTAAACCTCGAGTCCTTCGTTACGCTCGCGATTTAAATCGTCACCCGCGACAGAAGACACTGCTTTATCCCCTTGGTTAATAATCTACTATTTCATCCCGGTATAATGTTCTCTTAGGATAATAAAACAATTCACACGCGGGCGAAGCCACGGGCCAGCCAATAGCTGGTTCTATAATAAGACCGTAAGTGAACCATGTTTTAAATAAATTGATTTATATGGTACCCTCCGTGCCTCGGAAATCACGCTAAGCCGTTGGTCCCGGCTCTCATTTGAAGATCTTTGACAGTCGTTACGGGTGGTCAGAAGCTTGAGATCTGACACCAGTCTTGTCAAGGGCTACCGTGTTACCCAGTTACTGGGTTGTGGAGGTCAGATAGGCAGTCGCTCCATGTAAAACATTGGTACTCAGCTGAATCCGGTAAGACTGGAAGACGACCAAAACAACAATTGGAAAAAGGCTAGGCAGATTGATTGATTGATATGGTACTGAATGAAATAACGTACAATTAATCTGTAAAATCCCTATTACAGAGAGGAGGCCTTTGTCCCAACAGTGGGAACATTAAATAGGCTGAAGATGATGACTGATGACTCTATAAAATGTAATTTATGTTCACCTGAAGCAACATACATTCATGCACTCCGTTTTCCCAGATCTACGTAGAAATTGCTTTATACAATTTTATTACTAATATTTACGGGGTTTAGCGACATAATTAAATAATAATGTCCCCTTAATAAACAGTTGCGACTAATAGCCTATAAGTATGGTTTATACTTCCATTGATTTACCACGGTATTAGTTATCTAGAAAGATCTATTAAAAGTTTCTTGCGCAGACGCATGTGCTACAAAGTAGAAAGGTACAGAAGGCTCAGACTGAGATGTGAACTCAAAGCTTATTAACTAACATCAGGGTCCTGACCCCAATCAAAGTACAGTATAAAGAATACGTTATTTTCTTGGTAAAATATACCTATAGGAACGGACCTTTTTGTGAACTTCATAAGTTTATCGAAAGCACTAATAAATAACATTACTCAGTCTTATTAAAATAATGTACTGTAGTCAGTAAGTAGGTATATCCGTCAATAATATCTTGTCTGATTATCTCCACCTTTGGTTAACACTTCTATCTATAATATTTGTAAGTATGTGAGAACCATGTTCCTATTTATCAAATGAATGAGTTTACCTGTTAGTGCTTGTAATACTTTATACCTACCTTTATACATAGTATAGTAGTGTTAGTCTGGGTGCATCGTTATCACGTATATGAATTAATGTATGTATGTAAATGTTGTAACACATTTTTTTTAAAGAGTAGGATGGAGTTTCTTGTCCTTTCTTCTCCATAACAAGCTACTTTTTCGAATGGACGGTAGAATAAATTATTGTTAATTATAAATTAAATTAATTTCAATTAGGCCGCATATTGGCCTAATTGAAATAAAGATTTTTTTTTCAGATTATGTAATACTACAGGCTGTGTACAGGTTAACATTCGCTTCGTACACCGCCAAAAGCATTCAAGTTCAGTAGTATTTGTAATGAAGTGTGTCTGTGCAAACTGCCTTGCATTGAGTTGTTGAGAGAAGAATGTTATTTCTGGATATATAAAACTGTCGTTAAATGAGTTATCAATGGTATTAAAGTAGTTAATTGATATTAGAAGTACGCTTAGATCGGGGTTTCATGTGAAGTTATTAAAACTAAACGCTATATTGGTGTAAGAAGAATGATGTAGGATTTTTCTGCACATTCACTCAAGTAACTATTTATTTCAGTCAGTCAGTCACTAGTCGCACGTTTTTCCTATATATATGGCAAAGCACGTGCAGGAAATTTCAAGAACACACTTAAAAAATATAACGAAATAAAAATTTGAATACGTCTTACCGTATTCTTGTTGAAACTATTGATATTCACAAATATACTAGCTAAGTTAGAAAAAAAAACTTAAAATAGCTGATGTTGACCCTCGTTTTTCATAGAATAATTTAACACCCAATAATAAGAACAATCATCATTATTTCCTTTGTTTTGATTGTCCTTTCAATTCATTTCTTAGCGACATATCTACGTTTTAAGGAACCTGAATTTATTTTCAGATTATAATCAATTTATTTTCTGGCGTTTCTCAAAATACTTGATGTTTATCACGGAACCCATGAATATACTTGTTAAAATTAATTAAATTATACAAATATGGCTAGAAGATATATCTGATAAAATTACTTACTGGTGTCGTGAGAAAGATATTAAAGATTAATTTTACGGCCATTCTGAAGTCAATCATCGCGCCTTATTCCCATAAGGATAGTAAGAAATTTCTATCGATAAAGATTTTACCGTAATATGCATCCGCACTTTAATTAATATAGGCAGTTTAACGTCTCAACATTGCTCTACTTCGAGCTAAGCTTATGTGTTTTAAGCCCTGTATTCGTTGTATACAAAGTTGAGAAACAGTTGCATCAACATTGTTGCTCGCAATTTGTTCAGATCACCGATGCGCATATATTGTTTACTACTAATGAATACATCTTAATCTTCCTGCCCTTATCCTATGTTACTTGGGGTCAGCGCAAAACGTTTACTTCATAAATACCTTTCTTTAGTCTGCGACTATCATTCAATTGTTTTTTTTCATAAAGTTTTATTAATTAATACGTCCAAGTTATGAAAATGGCTATGTTATCAAACTTACCACAGTATCTCAAGACGAAAGTCCATGACCAGTGTGTATTGCTAGCGATTACTTACGGGACAGAGAAGTGGTCGCTCAAAATAGATCTCATCAGAAGGTTTAAAGTCGCCCTAAGGGCAATGGAGAGAGCTATGCTCAGCGTTTCCTTGCGTGATCGAATCAGAAATAAAGACATTCGCAAGAGAAACAAGCTGCCGGGCAGTATGCAGGGTACAATGCTCGCAAAACTGATGGCTGCTGAGCTGAAAAGTTCTAGAGTGGCGACCGCGTACTGTGGCGACCGCGTACTGCGGCAAACGCAGCGTTGGAAGGCCTCCTTCTTGGTATAGCGACGACCTGGTTAAGGCTGGGGGCGTCCGATGGATGCGAAACGCACAGGATGTCCAGCAGTGGACGTTTTACGGCTGAAAAAAATGATGAATTAATACTTCTAAGAGCATATTGCCAACTACATAGCAACATGCTGCCTGCAACAAAAACAATGTTGCTAAAATAAAGTTGCTCGGTTTATTTCCCCTACGATAGCAAACCTCCATAAATGATCTATATAGGAGGTAGGTTATAATTAAGTTCATTACCTGGAGCTTGTAATAAATTGAGTTAGAACTCAATTCTCTACAATTTACCGCTCTGATTGAACTAATTTTAATCACGGAAAATGTAGAGCAGAAAATTACTGAGACTTCCTATTTATTTATTTACTGGCTAGCCGTCAATTAAGTTCACATTAGATTTACAATTCTTTAGACCAATGTTCATATAATATATAGGAAATGTATTGTATTCATAAAAAATATATTGGAAATACCCTTGTCACTGGCACTAAATACTTCTTCTATCTTTAAAATTCTCACGAAATAATGAATATCGCTCCAAATTTTTGTCTCTGTATTGGTTTTTTGGTTAAAATAACGATACGCAGACTAAGTCTCTGAAAGGGCAATTTCAATCCGCGAAATACATATGCATATCCACTTTAACACTCCATCTCGTTTACCAGTAGTAATTATTTTCTTTTTAGTAACTTACCGGAACAATAACTCGCCCTCTTTCGATCCCACTTCGCCTTCAAGTCAACAATGATGAGAATCAAACGTCAATTTCTATTATTTCCAACCATTTCTTCGTCATTATTTCCGCGAAGTATTCTCCTAACGACGTATGCTCGCCTGGTATGTGTGAGAGTACATTAATTAACTCTAATGAAGATCACTATCGTGTTGCAAAAATGCGTTTTAATATTGAAAAGGAATTCTTTAAGACAGATGTGTACCGTTTCTTGAGCGCATTTTTAGGGTACCGTACCTCACAAGGGCAAAAAGAACCGTTATAGGATCACTTCACTGTCTATTTCTCAAGACCCTTTATATCAAGGTATTCCTGTATTATAATCAGGTCTGCAATCCCTTAAAGCTATAAAAAACGCGCACGAAGGGTTCGGTACCATTATCGCAGAAAACTGAAAAAATATCACGTCTGTTGTATGGGAGCCCCACTTAAATATTTATTTGATTCTGTTTTTAGTATTTGTTGTTATAGCGGCAACAGAAATACATTATATGTGAAAATTTCAACTGTCTTACTATCGCGGTTCATGAGATACAGCTAGGTGACAGACAGACAGACGGACAGACGGACCGCGGAGCCTTAGTAATAGGGTTCCGTTTTTACCCTTTGGGTACGGAACCCGAACTCTGTCGATCTCTCTGTTACCTTTTCACGGGAGACCTATGTCCAGCAGTGGACGTCTTTCGGCTGATATGATGATGATGCTGAAAATCTAAGGTATATTTGGTACCAGTAGGTAGTAAGCCATCGGAGGTTCTTTACGGTTAAGCCAGTACCTCCTAGCTTCCTAGGCTTTAAAGGTCAAGCTATCTAACTAGCCTCAAAGTGCATTCAATTATTTTCTTCTAAGTGAATAATTACAATTACCTATAATTACTTTTTACGCACAGCCGAACATCGCGTGTTTCATTGCGTTTTTAGGGTTCCGCAGCCAAATGGCAAAAAACGGAACCCTTATAGATTCGTCATGTTTGTCTGTCTGTCTGTCTGTCTGTCCGTCCGTATGTCACAGCCACTTTTTTCCGAAACTATAAGAACTATGCTATTAAAACTTGGTGAGTAGATGTATTCTATGAACCGCATTAAGATTTTCACTCAAAAATAGAAAAAAAACAATAAATTTTGGGGGTCCCCATACTTGAAACTGAAACTAAAAAAAAAAACCATCAGACCCTTACGTGTGGGGTATCTATGGATAGGTCATCAAAAATGATATTGAGGTTTCTAATATATTTTTTTTCTAAACTGAATAGTTTGCGCGAGAGACACTTCCAAAGTGGTAAAATGTGTGTCCCCCCCCCCCTGTAACTTCTAAAATAAGGGAATGATAAATCTAAAAAAAATATCTGATGTACATTACCATGTAAACTACCACCGAAAATTGGTTTGAACGAGATCTAGTAAGTAGTTTTTTTTTAATACGTCATAAATCGTAAACCGCAATTTACCAAGTACGGAACGCTTCGTGCGCGAGTCCGACTCGCACTTGACCGGTTTTACTATCTATTATTACTTTTACATACGTTATCTGCCTTTTCACAGTTGTCCTATCCCACTGCAGGGTGTGGGCTTAGGCTCATATAGAGAACTAGCTGTTGCTCGCGACTTTTTCTGCGTAGCATTAGTACTTTGAATAGCTTATTTTTTGTATCACGCCATAATATTACAGGCGTGTGGGCCGCCATTCTTGAGAAATTATAAGTTCAACATACCCCCTAAAGGATTATTACCGGGATAAAAACTATCGTATGTCCTTCCCAGGTTCTCAAAATATCTCCATACCAAATTTCATTTCGATCGGTTCAGCTTTTCTGGCGTGAAGAAGTATCAAATACACTCACAAACTTTCGCCTTTAATAGTAGTGTGAAAATCATTCCAAAATTACCAGAGCACCCATTTAAGTTTGATTATAAATAGAAGAAAGAAGAAGACGCAGGTAATTGTAGTCGGCAGTTCTAGAATGGTTTCTAGGATCGACTGGACGTGTCTTCCCCAAGTTATGTTTGACAATTCAGTTATTCCCTTCAGTGAGAAAGTTAGAAACTTGGGGATATTCATCGACAAGAACTTCTCTTGGACTGCTCAACTGCAAGAAGTCAGCCGTAAGTTGTTTTCATCTGCTGCAACTTTGAGGAGACTGCGTAATTTTCTCCCGACTGCCACTAAGATTGCGCTTGCACAATCTCTTCTTCTTCCCATCCTTGATTATGCTGATGCCAGCTATCTTGACCTTACTCAAGAACAACTCGATAAACTTGAGCGGCTTCAAAATTTTTGTATACGGTTCATATTTGGTTTGCGCAAATATGACCATGTTTCCGAATTTCGTGTAAAGCTCAAGTGGTTGCCAATTCGCCTTCGCCGGAATGCTCACATTCTTTTTTTTTTTTTAATGTGCTCTTTACTCCTTCTACCCCTCTTTACCTCAAAGATCGTTTTCAGTTTTTCTGCGATTCCCACACGAAATCTCTAAGGTCATCAGATAACTTGCGACTTAGAATGCCAATGCATTCCACAACTTTTATGGATAAATCTTTTACTGTCGAGGCTGCTCGTCTGTGGAATGCATTGCCTGACCCAATTAAACGTGCTCAGTCGTTGCCTGTATTTAAAAAACTCATCAAAGAACATTACCTATCGCTGTGATTGTGCACTTTGTTTTTAGACATAATGTGCTATGAATGTCGTACATCATTTATTTTCATTGCTTATATATTTGTATGTATGTATTTATGTATGTATTATTTAGCATATGTATTTATTTGTGTTTCTAGAAAGTATTATTGTTTCTATATTATGTTCATTGTTGGTATTGTCGCACCAATGACAACCCCATGTCATGTCCAGGTAATCTCTGTCCATTCCAGGTTGCCTGGAAGAGATCGCGGTATGCGATAAGGCCGCCCATTGTATGTTTTTAGTTTTAAGTTTCTTTTTTTTCTTGTTTATTATGGTGTACAATAAAGTGTATATAAATAAATAAATAAAGAAAGAAAATGTGTGTGTGTGTGTGTGTGAACTTGTTATCTATCAGGTGTCTATTGGCATGGTATTATTATGACAACGTCCACTAATAACCCGCAATTATTGACAAGTTGTTTATCATCTTGGTACATAACTAGTTTCTCTGAGCTTACTCTTTTAAGCTTGTGAGTTGATCAGCTTATTATATAGTCTAGTTTTTATAGAATACTGTAGCAAGTTAGTACCAGGAAAATCATTTAACATGTTCTTTATAAACGGCGTTGAATGACTCAAAAAACGTAAAACTGGCCAAGTGCGTGTCAGACTTTGCACAGTTAGGGTTCCGTATCAAACCGCAAAAATATGTTGGTTGCAATAGGAAAAATCTGCCATGTGCGAGTCGGACTCGCGCACGACGGGTTCCGTACCATTATCGCAAAAACGGCAAAAAAATAACGTTTGTTGTATGGGAGCCCACTTTAATATTTATTTTATTTTGTTTTTAGTACTTGTTGTTATAGCGGCAACAGAAATAATCATCTGTGAAATTTTTAACTGCTTAGCAATCACGGTTCATGAGATACAGCCTGGTGACAGACGGACAGATGGACAGACAGACAGGCAGACGGACCGCAAAGTCTTAGTAATAGGGTCCTGTTTTTACCCTTTGGGTATGGAACCCTAAAATAAGGAAATTTCAAAGAAAAATCAGATTTATCAATATATTGGTATTTGTTAGTAATCCTTTTTGTTTAACATTTTATGTTCTTCAGATCAATCTTTTGTGTGCTCATGATGGAATTTTAATAAAAGTTGTGTATAAAAAGCTCCTGAAACCTGACAACCAACCAGCAAACATCACCGTTTCTCTAACAGTTCATCCACAATTATTTACCTCTTAAAGGAAACACTAAGTCACTTGGAGAAAAACCTGTGAAGTCACTTAGAACATTTTTGTCTTCTATTTATGTCAAGTGAGTGTATCCGACCCATGGCTAATTGCCGACATTGCCTTTTACCAACTTAAGGAAATATATTGACATTGCTGCTTCTGATCTTACTTTCTCACTGTTAGATAATATTACCTATGGTTTCTCAATAGGAAATGATGTGATGGTCAGTTATATTTTAGGGTTTTATGAATTATTTATGAGTGGAAATGGGAAACTGTGTCATGTTAGGTTGTTGTGCTAGAAAATATCATTGATTTATAAGTGAGATTGGTTATCTAATCAATTAAATTAAGTTATAAGTTAATAAGAAACCAGTGTGAGTTTATGTATGAATTCATAATAATCTCACGTATTTTTTTATTAACTTATTTTAATGAAGTTGTTACCTTTAGGAAGCGGTGTTAGATTTGATTTTTAATTTTTTAATTGGAAATAAAGTGACACTTACCCTAAATTTTTCTTCTGTCTTTATAAAAAAACACCATGCAAAAAAATACTACCGACTTCTAAATAAGAAAACTACAAAGTGAAAAACACTCTCATTCAATTCAAAGTGAAAATAAAAAAAAATTGCTAAAAAATACTACCGACTTCCAAATAAAAAAACTACAAAGTGAAAAATAACTTTATTTTTGGAAGTCGGTGTCTTTGGTAGGTACCATTTTTTTGCGTTATGGACACCGACTTCCAAAAATAAAGTTATTTTTAACTTTGTAGTTTTTTTATTTGGAAGTCGGTAGTATTTTTTAGCAATTTTTTTTTTTATTTTCACTTTTTAGTTGTACCTAGCTAATAGGCAAGTAGTTAAGTAAGGTACCTATGATGCCAGAACAGATTATCCGAATATCATGAAACTGAACATAATCGGTGAAATGAGAGTGTACCAAGGTGAACTGTACACATCTGCGTACCCCTTTAGAGCGTATTGGCGTGATGTTATGTTATGAAATGGTATAAACAATATACATACATGCGATTGCAGCAATCCCGAGAGATTTGCCGTTATTTAATGAAAAGTTCTTCTGTATATCGCCGAAGTTTTCATCAGATCTTCACAAAATTAAAATGGGACCAATTTCGGAACATACTAATTCAAACAATAAAAAATAATTTGGTCCTCAATTGACGGAGATATCGGTGAAAATACATTAAAAAAAAGAATAAAAAAACATAAATAATGTAGAACATAGAACCTCCTCCTTTTTGGTAAGTCGGTTAAAAATTCTCACGAAATAATGAACATCGCTCCAAATTTTTGTCTCTGTATTGGTTTTTTGGTTAAAATAACGATACGCAGACTAAGTCTCTGAAAGGGCAATTCCAATCCGCGAAATACATATGCATATCCACTTTAACACTAAATCTCGTTTACCAGTAGTATTTATTTTCTTTTTAGTAACTTACCGGAACAATAACTCGCCCTCTTTCGATCCCACTTCGCCTTCAATTCAACAATGATGAGAATCAAACGTCAATTTCTATGATTTCCAACCATTTCTTCGTCATTATTTCCGCGAAGTATTCTCCTAACGACGCATGCTCGCCTGGTATGTGTGAGAGTACATTAATTATCTCTAACGAAGATCACTATCGTGCTGCAAATATGCCTTCTAATATTGAAAAGGAATTCTTTAAGACAGATGTGTAGCTGTAAGGTTAAGAGAACCGTTTCTTGAGCGCATTTCTAGGGTTCCGTACCTCACAAGAAAAAAGAAACCCTTACAGGATCACTTTTCCGTTTCCGTAAGTGTGTCCGTGGCATCAACAGTGGGCCTTATCAGAATATCAGCGCAGCGTTATTTCCTTTTATGATATCGCTGCACATGCTGAGCACGGGAAAGGTCTCGCACGGGTTTATTTTTATTATTGTTTATTTTTTTGCTTATTTCTCGTGTCTCCTGTGCAGGTCAAAAATAAATATCTTTTCTTTCTTTCAATTTCTTGTCTATTGGTCAAGACCCTTTATATCAAGGCATTACCCTATTATTATCAGGTCTGCAATCCCTTGAAGCTATAAAAAAGTCAGACTTCACACCGTAAACGCAATAAGAATGTAACTCTCTCTGTGTGTTACCTTTTCACGGGAGACCGATGTCCAGCAGTGGACGTCTTTCGGCTGATATGATGATGATGATGATGCTGCAACTCTAAGGTATATTTGGTAACAGTAGGTACTAAGCCATCGGAGGTTCTTTACGGTTAAGCCAGTACCTCCTAGCTTCCTAGGCATTAAAGTTCAAGCTATCTAACTAGCCTCAAAGTGCATTCAATTATTTTCTTCTAAGTGAATAATTACAATTACCTATAATTACTTTTTACGCACAGACGAACATCGCGTGTTTCATTGCGTTTTTACTATCTATTATTACTTTTACATACGTTATCTGCCTTTTCACAGTTGTCCTATCCCACTGCAGGGCGTGGGCTTAGGCTCATATAGAGAACTAGCTGTTACCCGCGAGTTTGTCTGCGTAGCATTAGTACTTTGAATAGCCTATTTTTTGTATCACGCCATAATATTACAGGCGTGTGGGCCGCCATTCTTGAGAAATTATTAGTTCAACATATCCCCTAAAGGATTATTACCGGGATAAAAACTATCCTATGTCCTTCCCAGGTTCTCAAAATATCTCCATACCAAATTTCATTTAGATTGGTTCAGCTTTTCTGGCGTGAAAACGTAACAAATACACTCACAAACTTTCGCCTTTAGTATTAGTGTGAAAATTACCAGAGCACCCATATAAGTTTGATTATAAATAGAAGAAAGAAAATGTGTGTGTGTGTGTGAACTTGTTATCTATCAGGTGTCTATTGGCAAGGTATTATTATGACAACGTCCACTAATAACCCGCAACTATTCACAAGTTGTTACTCATCTTGGTACAAAACTAGTTTCTCTGAGCTTACTCTTTTAAGCTTGTGAGTTGACTAACTTATTATATAGTCTAGTTTTTATAGAATACTGTAACAAGTTAGTACCAGGAAAATCATTTAACATGTTCTTTATGAACGGCGTTGAATGACTCAAAAAACATAAAACTGGCCAAGTGCGTGTCAGACTTTGCACAGTTAGGGTTCCGTATCAAACCGCAAAAATATGTTGGTTGCAATAGGAAAAATCTGCCATGTGCGAGTCGGACTCGCGCACGACGGGTTCCGTACCATTATCGCAAAAACGGCAAAAAAAATCACGTTTGTTGTATGGGAGCTCCCTTTAATATTTATTTTATTTTGTTTTTAGTACTTGTTGTTATAGCGACAACAGAAATAATCATCCGTGAAATTTTGAACTGCTTAGCTATCACGGTTCATGAGATACAGCCTGGTGACAGACGGACAGATGGACAGACAGACAGGCAGACGGACCGCAAAGTCTTAGTAATAGGGTCCTGTTTTTACCCTTTGGGTATAGAACCCTAAAATGAGGGAATTTCAAAGTAAAATCTGACTTATCAATATTTAGGTATTTGTTAGTAAAATATACCTAATAATAAACATTATCACCAAAAGTCAAGTTCATAGGTCAATGGAAACTTAAAAAAATCATCGGCACAAAATTTTGTAAAAAAGCTGACTTTGGCTAGTTCTCATTCCTTTGTTTGCAAATATTTTTGCAAACAAAATATACAGTATTTATTTACTCAACAAGCTCTAAACAATGATACCTAAGTGGATGGGATATGACAAAAAAATTTTTGCTGTTTGGGAGCCTCACTTAAAAATATAAAATAATATTTTTAGAAAATTTGTATGGCTTTGGGTCAACAAAATGCTTATACTATGAAATTTTGAAGACTTTTGGTCCAATCATTTGGCCGTTAAACCCGTGTGGCAGACGACGGACAGACAGACACGTGAGTGACAGCAATAGGGTTCCGTTTGGATCCTTTGGTTAAGGAACCCTAAAACATACCAACAAAGTTCTAAAAAGTAGTCGTCGAGTCTTTAACATTAGATGCAACATTTTTTGCGATTGATTTCACGTTCCAAAGATGTTACCCAGATACTGGGTTATAAAATCAGATAGGCTGTTGCTTAATGTAATAGCATGTAATGTAAGTACCACAGACATAAATCTAACTAGATAACGCAAGTCCCTCCATCTGTATGAAAAACAAGCGTACACTTTTTCACACACAACTTAAAAACAAATTTACTTACCACTGAAAGAAAACATATCCAATGCCTCTATCAACTTGTTCTATATAGTCTTTTTAGCTCAATATGGCATAAAGAGGCCTTTTTCTAGGTTTCGGTGTATTTCCGGTCCCGGTAATGCTAAATGAAAAGCTCAAATTACGATAATTTATCGTAAATTTACTCCGTTTTTTGGCACGCGAAGTACATACAATCGCGTCATCTAGTTAGATTTATATCTGTGGTAAGTACTAATTCTGAGACTAACAAAACCTTTTTGTTTAACATTTTATGTTCTTTAGATCAAACGTTTGTGTGCTCGTGTTTAATTTTAATAAAAGTTGTGTATAAAAAGTACCTGACAACAAACCAGCAAACATCACCGTTTCTCTAACAGTTCATCCACAATTATTTACCTCTTAAAGGAAACATTAAGTCACTTGGAGAAAACCCGTGAAGTCACTTAGAACATTTTTGTCTTCTATTTATGTCAAGTGAGTGTATCCGTCCCATGGCTAATTGCCGACATTGTCTTTTACTAACTTAAGGAAATATATTGACTTTGGTGCTTCTGATCTTACTTTCTCACTGTTAGATAATATTACCTATGGTTTCTCAATAGGAAATGATGTGATGGTCAGTTATATTTTAGGGTTTTATGAATTATTTATGAGTGGAAATGGGAAACTGTGTCATGTTAGGTTGTTGTGCTAGAAAATATCATTGATTTATAAGTGAGATTGGTTATCTAATCAATTAAATTATAAGTTAATAAGAAACCAGTGTGAGTTTATGTATGAATTCATAATAATCTCAAGTATTTTTTTATTAACTTATGTTAATGAAGTTGTTACCTTTAGGAAGCGGTCTAAGATTTGATTTTTTTAGAGACATTTGGGTTAATTTTTAGTATGTTTTAATTTCTTATTACCCACCATAAGTTAAACGATATTAAGGCGATATACGTGGGACACTCAGAAAGTTTTGCGAAACTAAAAAAAATTGTTCTATACGTACATATGTTTTTATTAAATCTTTTCAAAGTACTTTCCACCAGCCTCTATACAAAGATTCATGCGCCTAAACCAGTTTTCAAAACACTTTTTCCAGTCCGCCGCAGACACCTCGTTTACAGCCTGCTCGAACGCAGCCAGCGCATCTTCCGGCGACGAAAATTGTATCCCTTTGAGCTGATTTTTTATTTTTGGGAATAAAAAGAAGTCACACGGTGCTAGATCAGGGCTGTAAGGAGGGTGACCCAGGAGTTTGACTGGCGTGCTGTCCAGGAAGTCCCTCGTTTTGAGTGCGGTGTGCGCAGGTGCATTGTCGTGGTGGAGCAGTAGCCCGCGGAGCCCTGTGTTTGGTCGCTTGTTGCTTATAACAGAGAAAACTTCTGGCAAACATTTGGTAGTATACCATTCGGCATTAATGCTTCTTTGATCCCGTAAGGGAATTGATACCAAGTGGCCAGTCAAATTAAAAAAGCTAGCGATCAAAATCTTACCCCCGCTTCTAGATCGCTTCACTTTGGTAGGCGTTGGCTCATTTTGAAACACCCAAACAGTCGACTGGCGCTTGGTTTCTGGGTCGTATTGATAAATCCAGGACTCATCACCTGTAACGATGTCGTAAACACGCCGAGACGAGCCTGCTTCAAATTTGTTAAGCATATCACGGCACCATTCCACCCGGGCCTGCTTCTGAGCATCGGTGAGGTTGTGCGGCACCCAGCGTGATACTATCCTCCTCACGCGAAGATGGCTGTGTAGAATCTCGTGAACGCTTCCCGATCCAATCTTCAATATGTGTTGAATCTCCTGATATGTAATTCGCCTATTGTCTTGGATTAAATTTTTCACTGCTAGCACGTTTTCTTCGGTAACAGCCGTCAAAGGGCGACCGCTTCTTTCGTCATACCCCAAAGTTGGTCGACCGCGCTTGAATTCGTTATACCAACGATACACGGTTGCCTTGGAAGGGCCTTCATCCATGAATGCCATTTGAAGTCTATCGTACGATTCATCCGGTTTCAGGCGACACTTGAAATCGTATAAAATCATAGCTCTAAAATGTTCCCGGCGCAGATCCATATTTCAGTGAGACACAATACTTTGAATTAACTCGCAAAAAATGTGGAGGGAAATTTTGAAATTGGAACTTACTTATTTTTACTTATAAATAATCATATTTTCGAAAAACATTATAACTGGCCAGTCTCCCATATATAAAAACTTTTTTTCGCAATACTTTCTGAGGGGCCTGGTATACGCCCTAATGTTAACGCAGTAGTGGCCGTGCGCCCGCTCGATGCCGAAATATAAAAATTAAACCTCCTTTAGAACAGTTTTGTTTGCTAAATATTATGCTATGTTAGTTATGAAGAAATTCTAGCCATAAATTTTTCTGTGTAAAAATATTTTACACGAAAAAACCTTGTGTTCAAAATTATGTACATGATCAATAATTAATAAAAAAAAATTCAAACCTTTTAACCTAGCCGTTACTAAGGAGTATGCTTTAGAAAGTTACCATTTTACGGCACTAAGGCGTATGTAGGCCCTTAAGTTTTCAGGACTAATAAAAAATATCCATTCCAAAAGCCCGTATTCAGCTGACGTTTCTTCAATCTCAGAAAAAATATATTTGAAACTCTTAAGACGACGATAGTCGCCAACGACCTTGAGGGACAAAACGCGCACTCGTTTCACACCTACGCGACCCAAAATTCAGTAGTATTTTGTACTTTCCTTATTATTCTATATCTTCAAAAAAGCCTTAGATCAAAATGTAGATAATTAAATTGTCTTTTAGACGACAATTTCATTAAAATACGCCGGGTGGTTTTGATGCGATTGCCGTTTTTTTTACAAATTGTTACACGAATAAAACTGAAAATTTTCTTAGTTCAAATATAAAGAAAATACCTAGTATAACATAATATATTTTTTACAAAACATTACGAGTAGCCGTTTAGACGTGATTCTCATTTTAAAATCAGCTACTGAAGGGTATCTACGCCTTAATATATCCACCTAATGTTGTTCCAATTTGTGTAAAACGTTGCCCTGCACTAGGAATTTCTACTTTAAAATACCTATGTATAATCTTCTATTTATAGCTTCATAAAAGTGAACCTCCTTAACCCAAATTACAACTATTTCTTTAACTACAACTTGTCTTCACACACAAAAAACCCTAACCCGTTAACAGTAAAACTCCGTGAACCATATCAAAACTATTTGCTTTACTTCTTTCTATAAAAAAACACCCACAATGCAGGCCCCAAGCCTAATTGCCGTCGACATACGAAGCTACCGTGGGTTTATTTACCTCTCGGCGGAACACGCTGCGTCTGCGCAGTTGTTAAAACGGTATCCATTGGCTACCGTGGACCGCTGGACGCTTGGACTAGCCTACATATTTTGTGACGGCGAAGTGAGGGTTAAAAAAGTGTACAGTACAACTTTTTTCTTAATGTGCCTCGGAAATCATCGCATTACCGAATACAAACAAATGCCAACAATTATTAGTTTTATCGAGTATAATAATTTGAATTCAGAACTAAGTACTTTGTTGTTGTTTTGTATTGTATTGCTTTCTGTGCGAAATATATAGAGCTGTAAAATCCGGTCTTCACTGAGTGCCGAAACAAGAAGTTTGCCGAAGGACAACTCGTACTGATAGCTATTTTCTTAAAATAGCTATACTGTACGTGAGATGTGTCAGAAATGCTTTTCCTGTCAGATATCTAGAACCACAGATATAAATCACACTAGATGACGCGATTGTAAGTACTTCGCGTGTCAAAAAACGGAGCAAAATTACGATCAATGATCGCAACTTGAGCCTTTCATTCAGCATTAACGGCACTGGAAATCCACTGAAATCTAGAAATGCCTTTATATCCTATATTTATCTGTAAATACGTTATAGAAAAAGTTGTCCGAGGCATTGGAAATGTTTTCTTTCATTGGTAAGTAAATTTGTTCTTGAATTGTGTGTGAAAAAGTGGGACGCTTGTTTTTCATACAGATGGAGGGACTTGCGTTATCAAGTTAGATTTATGTCTGTGATAAGAACATACTTAATTATTTATGTCTATTATTTATACGGTCACCTAATTAAAGAGTTTTTGGTCAGCTCCAAAATGTATTTTATCAGCAAACAAAGTAAACTGAGCGGCAGTAATATGAAAAGAATTTTTACGGCCGACAAAAACATATTAACCTAGTTCTTGCTGACCGATTATTTAAAAATAAATCCATTCAATGACTTACCATTATTTATTATAAATTGATATGAATTACTTACGCATTTATTAGATAATACTTTAACAATCTCAATGGTACATGTAAACAAACGTAAATTGTGCGTTTGTTGTAAATAAGTAATCTCCAGAAGTACTAATTTGATTACAAAAGTTCTACAGGTAACTACAAAACTACAGTATCTCGAAAAATGCTCGGTTTCTGTTTGATAGGCCACGAGAAAAACTAGGTTTTAAGTAAAACATTTTCTCTCTTATGTCTATTTTACTATTTATGGCATGGAAACAAGCTGTCATAGGCTGAGTAATGAGGTATTACATCTTTATCTCTGAGGTTCGACTTCTACCGCTTTGAAAGCTGGCAACACATGCTTTGGAAGGTTTTCATCATGGTATAATAACATACTCCGTATACTTCGCCTGGTATGTTCTTCCCAGGATGGCCTAAGCCTACGTCACGATAAGTGTTACCATTGATTGTGCTTTTTAGAAAATTTAGGTACTTTCTCATTTAGTTAATGTAAATAAAATAAATTACTAACTAGCTTAACTATTTAGTAACTCATGTGATTCATCCATGTTCATCTATGTCATGTATATTTAGTGTTAAATTAATTTATATCTTGAATTATTAGTTCATAATTGCTTTGTTAAGATAAAAAATGCATTTTGCTCGGGTATTTCAATAACACACAGTGGCAACACATCGAATTGACAAGTGTCATACTGACAACTAGCCATTTCATCGCTATAGTCGTGTCACTCACACCTATAGCGTTGTTTCGCTCGGTGAGAAAAATACTGTGGCTCCCAAACATTTGTGATGAACCCGTGAACTTTGAAAGATACACAAGAAAAAAAATTAATTGTTTCGTAAACTGTAAAAACAGCACTTTAAGGCGGTGTAATATATTTTTTTCTTTTCCCAATGAAGAGACGTTATCATATGCGTGGCTTCAATATTGTAACTAACTTCACCTAAAATAACTGGTATGTGCCTTTCATTAATTTATTATTTAATTTATATACGCGTTCCATAATTTAAGGCATAGTTGTGTCAATATGTCTTTACGCCCGAGCATGGCCCGAGCTTAACCTTACCTTATTAGTTTTTGACTTATTTTAGTCAAGTCAAGTTTTGTGATTTTTCGTTCCGAAATAATATAAAAATACTAAAATGCAATCAATTAAAAGAAAGCAAAGTAAATAAATAAAAAAAGTATCAAATATGACGATTTATTAAGAATTACAAAACATTTGTACTTATTGTATTATTTTTATCTTTTTCCCCACTAAAAAAGTTTGAGAACCGCAACGCAATTGATGACGTAGTCTTAGGCCAATCACGTGACCCAGCTGTCACGGGAAGAGACTACCATGTCTTGTTCTACCATGGTTTTCATATTTGGAACGCAAGAAATATTTTTGTTTCGGTTTTCATGGCATTCCCGCTAAAGCCACCATAGATAGAACACAATCATAATGAAATATCATTGAGTTTGAACGAATTTTATTCTTTAATTTACCCCTCGTACATACGTCCCTCATAATAGTTAAAGAACTAGTAGCATAGCTGTAGAAAGAAAGTTGATGCACCTCTATTTTTTTTTCATATATTTGGCGACGCTAAATGCAAATATGCATTCCTAGCAACAGGTTTAAAAAACTTAAATTTCATTTAATTTTTCAAGAGCGGAATCATGTTTAATTATTGTGTAAATATTTAATCGACACTTCCTAAGAGAAACCACATTTTTATGTATTTAGGTTTTGTTTCCTAGTTAAAGAATATTAACACTATCAAATAATTAAATCTGTAAAAACAAACACAGACAAAGAAAGTTTTAAAACTATTCAAACAACTATCTTCATAGCATTTCTTTTATGACTGACTATCATCTCAAGATTTATCGCGTGAATCTGTCTAATAGCACATTCAAAAGACAGTATTATTCATATAAAGAACTCACTAATTCACAATAGTGCAGAAAAACAAACATTTCACGTTAGTATGCTGAAATTAATGAACACTTTTATCCGAAATATGTGAATTATGCGAAACTAGTGAAAGTAACTGTCACTTGTAAAAAAGTAAGAATTTACATTGGAAGACGTTCGCGGTGGATTTCGTTTGAACGTGTGTAATTGGAAGACACTAAAATATTGCTTCGTGTAATTGATTCGCGTATAAACTACATACCTACTTCTACAGCTAGGTTAGTTGGTGTTGTTAGGTCTACTTAAAGTTAAGGCTGGGTAAAAAGTAATTTGATTACAAGAATATAATATAGGTAAGATTTAGAAATCAATGGTTCTTGATTTACCCCTAAAAAGCTGTTGTGTAGAACAACTTTAGTAACGTGCAGTTATTATTAGTGACATTAAGGCAAATTGATATGTTTAACGAAGACCATAAAGACATTTTAACAAGCATAACATTAATACTGAGTTTCCAAAACGACCTTTGCAAAAATCAAGACTTGGTTTCATAACATAAACAACCAATTTCTAAAAACCGGCCAAGTGCGTGTCATACTTCGTACATTTAGGGTTCCGTACCAAACCGCAAAATCAAGTATGTTGTAATAGGAAAAATAAGGGAATTTCAAGGAAAAATCTGATTTATCATTATATTGGTAATTATTTGTAAAATATACGTAACAATAAACATTTTTATCAAATTTAAAGTTCATAGGTCAAATCAATGGGAAGTTAGAAAATTCTTCGTATCCCCCCACCCCATAAGCTGTATGGGAGCCCCTCTTAAAACAATTTTAACAATTTGAATGACTTTGGGTCAACAAGATGCTTATACTGTGATAATTTGAAGACTGTAGCTGCAACCATTTGGCAGTAAAACCCGGGTGACAGACGACGGACAGACGGACAGACAGACGGACACGTAAGAGACAGCAATAGGGCTCCGTTTGGTCCCTTCGGGTACGGTACCCTAAAAATTTGCTTTTCATACACAAAAACTAACTCTTTGCTGTGATTGGTTGACGGAAACCAAAACTGCAAAACTGCCTTACAATACTAACAACCTACTTGACATGAAAGAAGGAAAGAGTTTCTTTATCACAGACAACATAACTATCTATAGGTACATGAATTTTGCAGAAGACTAAACCCATAGTGCAGTGGTGGCCCACTGGTAGCGGCCGCGACTTACAAACTGTAGGTCGTGGCTTCGAACCCAGGCAGGCGCTATGTGTAAATTATTTCATTACCACGGCTCTCAAAACGGTGAAGGAAAAAATCTTGAGGAAACCAGCCATGCCCTAGACCCAGAAAATCTAAGACATGTGACATCCACCAACTCGCACTGGGCCCGCGTGGCGGATTACGGCCCATACGCTCTCACAGAGATGGGGCCTGTGTCGCAGCAGTGGGAACATTTAAAGGCTGATGGTGGTAGTATCTATGGATACACACATTATACACTACATGCTAACTAAGTATGTACATGGGTGGGTGAGAGACAAAAATATGATCTATAATAAATAGTAGATTATTAACCAAGGGGATAAAGCAGTGTCTTCTGTCGCGGGTGACGATTTAAATCGCGAGCGTAACGAAGGAATCGAGGTTTACTCCCGAGCGTAGCGAGGGTGTTAAAAACTTAAATCACGAGCGAAGCGAGGGATTTAAGACGAGTCCTGAGTGTAGCTAGGGATTTAAGTTCACCCAAGACTAAGACAGCTTTATCACCGAGGAAAATACTCTGCTTTTCGTACCATTTGCGAAAAAATTTACACAATAATAATATGAGATAAGGATTTAGTAAAAAATAATGACAATTAAAAGTAAAATAAATTTAACGTTTATGTATTTAAAGAAAACAAAAACGCGGCAAATTCCTAGACTAATATTTTTTTGTCGGAAAAGCAAAGGCATCAAGCTCATACGGCCTCGTCGGTTTTCGTAATTTTATTTAATAATCATAACTGCATAATAAATGCGTATTCCTTTTTCAAAAAGATGTATAATGCTTTATATGCAAACTCAATGGTGTAAACACAGATGTAGTTCAGTATAAATTTCGGTAAGTATTCCAAATTTAAATCACATTCTCCCCCTAGAGGATGAATGAAATTCAGTACAATTTTCTTTCCCTGTTTTTAACAGATTAAAAATGACTATTGTTATGTTCGCTTTTTGTGGCATAGAATGTCTCTTTTTTGAGCAAGTGGTACGAAAATTACGTTTATTTATGTAAGATGGTTTAGCCATGTTAAGAGGATGAATGAAAGGCGACTAGCAAAAGGTATTTACAAGGCAGATGTGAGTGGAAACGCCGGGAGGGGACGCCGTAGAAAGACATACATAGACTTTATAGGTGATGTTCTTCAGAAAGGCCAAGTGCGCAGTACACATAACCGGCGTGTGTGTACGACTAGATGTATGAATGAGAGTGAAGCAAAAGAAGTGTGTAATGATCGTAGCAGGTGGCGTTCTGTAGTTTCTGCCTACCCCCATGGGAAAAAGGCGTGAGTTTATATATGTATTTATTTAAATGAGTAGTGAATGAATTTTAATACACAACATGCAGTATAGCTGCAGTCACTTATTATTACCATCAAAGCACATTTCTCCGAACAATTTGGGTCAGTTTTATGCTCAGCACGTCCTAACAATGCTACCAGTTGCCAAAGCACGAGGTCTGCTTATGAAATGAATAAGAATGGTTCCTATTACCCGTTGATATGTTTCGTGAATGAACTTAGAAATCTTGACCTATTTAGAAAATGATAAGCTTGAAATTATTGAGAGACGGTGTAACATAAGCACTACTTTGCTTTGATTTGACATAGAATTATCAGCCTGTAATGTTTCCATTGCTGGGACTCAGGCCTTCCCTCTTTGAGAGAGAGTGGGCCGAAATCGACCACGCGGGCCCAGTGCGAGTTGGTAGATATATACCTACTGTAACATGATATCAATATATGGAAAACTATCTGAATTGAGAATTCCAAGTGGCAAACTGGTCAAGTTGTCAAACTAATAGAACTTAATTTCAAACTAGCAATCCAGAAACCGGGGATAACTGCTAATGTTGATCTAATTATAATAAGTGTACCACTATGACTGAAATGCCACTTCCTGATTCAATAATATTTTGATGACTTATCTGTTAGCATATTTCGCACAAATTCAATTGCATCATTTTTAGGGTTCCGTACCCAAATGGTAAAAACGGGACCCTATTACTAAGACTCCATTGTCCGTCTGTCTATCTGTCTGTCACCAAGCTGCATCTCATGAACCGCGATGGCTAGACAGTTGAAATTTTCACAGATTGTGTATTTATGTTGCCGCTATAACAACAAATACTAAAAACAGAATAAAATTGATATTTAAGTGGGGCCCTTACGGAACGGTACGGAGTCATCCTTCGTGCGCGAGTCCGACGGTTTTTTTTTCTTCTTGTGCCTAAACGTCATCTAATCACATTTGCGATGATGAAAACAGTGTATCTAATTTAATTATGGATCTGGCTCTGACGCTTCTATATTGTTCTATATTTAATACAAAAACAAGATGGCAATTAATCTACCAACCATCCATTCTGTAAACGTCCTTATAGCCAGGTGCCACCAAACCCTTAACCACGGTTTAACTTTTTATTCTTAACCACGACAAACGGCATTCCAGCCAGCTTCCTTTTGATGTTAGAAGTAGTTATATTTACGCTTCTTTTTGCTTGAACGGATATAAGCGGTATCAACGTCAACTCGTTATCGGCGTGTGTTCTAAATGTAGCTGCTTTATCTGTGGTGCAAGTGAGCTTGAATTAGATTTATTGGTAATTGGTTTTGAATTAAAAGTGAGACAGATACTGGACTGGTAAGTCTACCTACCCGATTACCTAGATTTTATTTTTACCATACTATATGAATTACTCTCATATTGATAGGGCTGAATGCGATTAGGTAGAAGAAGAGAGGTTGGTATTTAAGGCACAGATACCTCTGAGTAGCTGATTTTGAAATGAGAATCACGTCTGTCAGTCGTATTTTTGTGGAAAAATATATATTACATGAGACCATTTTCTTAGTAATTTGATTTAAGTTTTATTCATATAACATAGTGTAATTAATTTGTCAAGTTATGTCTAACGCGGACAAAAAAACGACAATCGCAGACATCGACATCGGCGAGTCTATTTTAATGAAATTGACACCATCTTAAAGACAATTTAAATATCTACATTTTGATGTTAGGCTTTTTTTAAAGTTATAGAATAATAAGTAAAGTACAAAAACTATTGAATTTTAGGTTGCACGGGTGTGAAACGAGTGCGCGTTTTGTTCCCTCAAGGTCGTTGGCGACTGTCATCGTCTTAATGCAAAATTAAATTAATATTCATTTGCTTCCTCTACACTTAAATACCTTAGATTTGGATAGACTTAGACAGAAATGCCATATATTTATAAAATAAATAACTGTTCAGTTGAAAAGATGCGAAAGTTGATTGTTGCTTACACTTTATTTTATTCACATCGGAAATTATATAAATCACTTACTAAACAAATATAAATAACCGTTAAAAAGTAGCAAACGGTTATTGTTTCGTTAGTTTTTACGATAATTAGTTCTGAAACAAATAATGCTAGTATATTTATTTTTGTTTTAACATTAATTACTTTCACACGCGATCCATTTCGCGATAAAAATAAACATCATAATAATGTGATGGAAACATGATTATTATTTTGTCAGTTGCTTGTAATAAGAAAGGTTCAGACGGTTTGGAAGAAAATAATGAACAGTTGTGTCTTTTGATATTTGTATTGCTTATTTATCAGCAGGTCTCTACACTAACGGCCTACTCTAATTGTAAGCCAAAATAACACTAACACATCAACGTTTTATCACATCTATATTATCTGAAGGATAAGGTTAGATATTTTATTAAATTATGCAAACAGTATTGGGCCGTTGATTTCCAGGTTGATCCCATAGTTTATAAGTTGTTCATAATGGTCGACAACGGACGCGGGATTAAAACTCATCAACCGCATCTTGGAATCTTGGTTGAAGTCCCAGTATACCATTGGCATTTTCTGTGATCTCTCAAAAGCATTCGACTGCGTCGGCACCCTTTTTACGAATTACATTTTTCTGTTAAATTATGTATAAACGCCACAATAATGAATGGAGCACATAAATTGTCATTAAAACCTAGTTTTTTTCTAAGAATAATTATAGTTAGAAAGAAAACTAAGTATTTAAGTGATACTCTAAACTAGTTTGAACTCTAACCTCTCAGTGAAACGAGCGTGAAAGAGAGAAGACATCAGATACAAATGGTTATTGTTTTTCTGCATATCACGGTTCCCACAGCCCACTTTACACAACACTAGAATGTGGAGATGAGTCGTTACAATTATCAAAATTACAATTATGACCCGAAACATTGGGAAAATGTTGAGAGATTTTTTTGTTTAAAAATTTACTGTGCTTTTAAGCTGTAATGCAGAAATTTGCTGGGGTAAAACATGTGGTAACACCGTTGTTAACAAAAGTTACTTATTAGATAGATAATCCTCCCGGACGAATTTGGTATACGGTGGCTATCCTCTTTGGAAAATAGCCAAATAGGTACGCAGGAGAAATTTGTGGACATATGTCCACAAATTTCTCCTGCGTACCTATGCGCAAACACAGTTGCACTATCTGATGATATTTGAGAGTGAAGGCTCTAATAGTCAGTTGGAATGGCAAACCAACACGACTGCGGAGAGATCAGGTGTAGTACCAACGGGAATACGTTTATTGTGCGTACAGCAAAGGAGTGGAATTCCCTGCCGGAGCCTGTATTTCCTGATAGCTACAACCAGGGAGTCTTCAAGTCAAGAGTAAATAGGTTACTTCTTAGGCAAGCGTGCCCCATCGTCAACCACATCATCGCTTACCATCAGGTGAGATAGTGGTCAAACGCGAGGCCTATCAGCAATTAAAAAAAACGGTTTACGGGCTGTCACAACACAGACTTCCAAACGCCAGGAAAATTCACACACAAAAACACTGAGACATTCTTAATGAAAAGACCCAATAACACTCCAACTGAATAATCGAACGCAGGACTTCAGAGTGCGCCATATATGTTAAAGAAAATACAAATTTAGGAACCATTTTATGGGGTGACACAATGGGTGGAATTATTTTTATAGCTGGAATAAAATACGAGATTATTTCGGAAATCTATAACAATAGCCCCCAGTATTGAAGGAACATCGATACTAATATCACTCACAAATGTTTACGGTGCCTTTTATATTTTAGCACACTTCTACCAAAACATTAACGTTTGAAATTTAACACGGACTAAAGTTATCAAATATTTACAAAAGTAAATCGCATCAAGATAAACCAATTTACAACGTAACAGTAACTGCTACATATCCATAAGTTGCTACTAAATAACTGTACTTGTCGAGCAACGGGAGACGATACTTTCACCTGGCTGACATCACATTACGGGCGAACTAATCAATCATGACTATACTTAACAGACAAGTTTATTTATACATTTCGGGGAGTGTGCGATGGAATTGCACGATCTAATTCTACGTAGTCCGTTTCATCATCGGACTACAAGACGTACGGTAATGCTCCATCGGTTCATGGTGGACATCCCATCCATACGCACGAAAACGTTTTGGGAACACTTTTATTATGCGTACAGCTAAGGAGTGGAATTCCCTGCCGCAGTCTGTGTTTCCCGATAGCTACAATCTAGGGGTCTTTAAGTCAAGAGTGAATAGGTTATTTCTAGGCAAGCGTGTTTCACCGTCGACCACATCTTCGCTTACCATCAGGTGATATAGTGGTCAAGCGCGAGCATGTAGACAATAAGAAATAAAATTATTGTAATTATATTTGCAGAGGTGCGTGGCTAAATAAAATAGCAGAAAAGGAAAATGTTTCAGTCTTTGGATGGGTAACCTTAACGACACCCCTTCGGACACTTTTGGTGCTGGGTATCATTTGTAGATCTTTGATGTATTGAATTTAAGGGCTTCAGATTACCCTTTTGATATCTAAAAAAAACGAAAATCTAATCACTTGTCTTCTTGCTAAGAATCGTGTTATCCAATTACTGGGTTGTGGAGAAGCTATGCCGATAAGTTTGACTGCCTTATTCTGAAGCATCAGATTAGGGTGCTGACGAAGTAGTGTTAGAAATTTGATTTTATGCAATTTAATTTTGTTATGAATTTATTATGTTTTAATTGTGACATTATTTTGATTTTATTATTTGTATTTTTATTATGATTTAAATTTGAATGATTACCTATCTATACCTATTATTATACTTCGCCTAGATTTTACTAACCATTGGACCAATGTTGTTGTCTTTAAATAAAATCAGATATATATATGTATATACAAATATAGTTAGGAAAAATTTAGGCAAAATTATTGATCGACTAAACTTACGAGTACCGAATCAACGTTTCAAGGACAGAGCCATCAATAGACTGATTATTTATTTACAACCAATCAATCGTTAAAATGATGTAACCGGAACGTTAAACCATGTTGATCACTGTATTTAACGGTAGTTAAACTGACGAAATGCGGTGCAATCGGCCGCTGATTGACGTTATGTCAACAGTCGCGGAATTATCTATTTTGTAAATGTTTAATTATAAAAATAAGGAATAAATGATAGTTTGATATTTATTATTTTGCATATTTTGTCATCATCGTTTAAATAGTTTATTTATGTAATGAGCAAATAAAGACAAAATACTTTTAATGATTGGTCTGACTGTTCGTGATTACTAATTTTAGTAAATTCTTGGTATAATAGTCACAGTGGATCATTGTGTCTCTGAAGTTGGCTGCAAGACCCGGCGCAGTTGCCGTATACTCGATGACAAACTGTTTCTTGCGCAATGGTTCGCAGAGCCAACTTCAGAGACACAAAGATCCGCTGTGACTACTATATTGATGTGTATGACTCAGAAGATATAAGTCGAAAATGTAATAATGTAAGGCAAACGTAATAGATCACGAGACATTTCGGTATCGTAAGTCAATACCATGCATATTTTATTTTTTGACGCCATATTGAAGCCTCCCCTCCAGGCAAACAAACAGCGGGTATGTGTCAATATAAGCGATTGCCACTCATTTATTTGTCACTTTCGATTATGAATACAAGATCTAGACAGAACTCTGCCGATTTTCATTTACCTACCTTTTACACTACTCTAACGCTGAAAACCTAAACTAAACACCTCGTTTGTTTAACCCAGAGTCTGTACACAGGAAATCGTTCTTTCATCAGGATAGGTTCTGAATGCTCCAACATGTTCCAAACAAAGAAAGGAGTGAGACAGGATTGCATCTTGTCCCCGGCACTTTTTAACATTTATGGAGAGTACATTAATCGGAAGACCATAGAGAATTGGGAGAAGGGTTTTCCTATAGGCGGAAAAAGGTTATCGAACCTTCAATATGCCGACGACACCATTCTTCTAGCAACATCTATGGAAGATATGAGTGAGCTGTTTCAAAGACTAGAATTTGAGAGTGGCAACATCGGTCTCGCAGTGAACAGAGCGAAAAACAAAAGTGATGATAGTGGATCGAGCTGGAAAGCTAACAAATGTCACCTGCAACATCCTTGGCATAAATATTGTCGACCGCTACGTGTACCTTGGTTCCCATATCTGCAATGACGGTAGCTGTGTCCCCGAGATAAAGAGGCGAATCGGGATGGCAAAAGATGCCATGACCCGTCTACACAACATCTGGAAGAAAAGAGGAAACCCAACCAACAACGCATTCTTGCGTATTTCGGTCACACAATGCGCAGAGGCGGCGAGAGTTTGGAAAAGCTGATTGTGGTTGGGAACACCGAAGGCAAAGGATCGCGGGGTCAAGTGAAAGACTCGTCGGCCTCCAAATTCTACAGGGTCGTAAGGGACGCGCTGGACAGAAACAACAACAACAGGTGCAACCCTGATGCTGACCACGATCCTCAGACATGAGGGACCGACCAAGAGAGAGAACGCTGAAAAAATATAATTTCATCTAGAGCCGTATCTCTAGCTTCAACTAACACCCAATACCACATTCAGGTCATAAATACTTTTCTTCGATAATCGCAAGCTTGGCACATGATAGTCATAGAAAATACCATAACAAACAGTTAGAACTCCACACTGGATAGCGACACGTACCTTCGCCAACCATCACATATTAAAATGCTCAGCGCTTGCCGGTATGAGTGAAATCATAGTTATGAACTGCAACGTGATCTGACGTATGTGGTCAATTATTATAAGTAGGCTGTTGATCGAGACTCCGTTCCTTTCAAACTTCAGCATCTAGATCAGGAATAGTTATGTTACCTGGGTAGAAAAATGATAATTCTATGTAGTCCGTCAGTGAGATTATTAAATAATATAGGACCCGTATTTCTTGCTTTATCAAATAAATATAATCTGACAAAGATAACGCGCATCAAAGTTTAGGAGTGAGGGCTTGTGACGTCACTTTGTCAGTATAAAGTGTAGCACACCGTGACGTCACACGATATTTTAGACTTCGGAAAGCATCGCCGACATCTTCAATGCACCGTATCGGCGTAATTTTTTGTTTACGTGGCAATAGATATTCTTTTTTACCCGAATGCCGAAGGAGGGTATTGTGTTTATCAGTCTATGTATGTATGTATGTTTGTTCCTATATGACGTTCTAGAGACCAAACGCGTTGGCCGCTTTTGATGATTCTTACGTAAATCGATTCGTCTTAACCCTGCGAGTGTCTCTGGCTACATTAAAATTGCGAAATAGAAAAATGGCGGATTTTGGGCGCCATAATGTGGGGTTAAATTTTTTTTTTCATACCCTTCGTTTGGGGTATCAAAATGAAGGTTTTTAAGAGGTGATTGCAAAAATAAATAACACTTATATGTTTTAATGTATCTACCTGTCCGCCGACTGCACAGCATGATTTTCTTCTTGTTGTTCGTGTCTTTTTAGTTGGCTTTTTAAGCAGTTGGGTTTTGTTGTCTAAAAATACAAAATATTGAGAAATTAAAGGCGTTTTTAGGGTTCCGTACTCAAAGGGTAAAAACCCTATTACTAAGACTTTACTGTCCGTCTGTCTGTTTCCAGGCTGTATCTCATGAACCGTGATAGCTAGACAGTTGAAATTTTCACAGATGATGTATTTCTGTTGCCGCTATAACAACAAATACTTAAAACAGAATAAAATAAATATTTAAGTGGGGCTCACATATAAGAAACGTGTTTTTTTGGCGTTTTTGCTATAATGGAACCATTCGTGCGCGAGTCCGACTCGCACTTGGCCGGTTTCTTAATATTGCGACTATGATAAGAGTGTTAAAGTTTCTCAAAAATACTGGTATTTCGCCTCAGGTTTACCTCCGTCTTATGATATTTATATGAACCGTTAATTAGCAAGCAAGAACGACATTATAACACGAGTTTTAAGACCGGAAGTTGTTAGAATTTTTACATAAAGTTTCATTAAAGCGAGTGGATATTATGGAGACGATGTGTTTACGCAACTTGAAATAGATTAATTATGTATTTATTCATGGTTGGCGGTTCGCTTTGTGAAGACAGTGTTAATTCTTTTACTAAATACGGATCAGATATTTTTTTGTGTTTGTGTGAATGAAATTTTATTTTTATTGCTAACTAGCGGAGGCCTCGCGGTTTCACCCGCGTAGTTTGCCCGACCCCGTGGAAATACAGGGATAATAAAAAAAAATATTTAAAATATATTCGCGAGCTGGCTGACCAAAACCAGATGTATCCTCCGACTACACAACATGATTTTCTTCTTGTTTACGTCTTTCTAATTGACTTTTTAAGCAGTCCGGTTTTTTGTTATTTTTTTTTATATACAACTTTTTGGTCATATTTTTTAGAATGTACCTACATTTAAACATATAAGTATCATATTTTTTTGTAATCTCCTCTTAAAACCCTTCGATTTGATACCCCACACGATGGGTTTGGAAGAAAAGAAATATTTAGGCCCCCACAATATGACCCGAAATCCGCGATTTTTCTATTTTGCAATTTTAATGTAGCCAGTGACACTCGCAGGGTTAAGACGAATCGATTGACGTACGAATCATCAAAATCGGTCAACGCGTTTGGTCTCTGGGAACAAACATACATACATAGACTAATAAAGACATTACCCTCCTTCGGCAGTCGAGTAAAAAGTAACTTGTGTCACCCGGGGATAGTCTATCTAAACAATGGTGAAAGAATTTTTGAAATCCGTCCAGTAGTTTTTAAGTTTATTCGTTACATACAAAAATACAAATCTTTCCTCTTTATAATACTAATATTATAGTATAGATAGGTATCTAGGTCCGCGTTTGACTACCATCTCACCTGATGGTATGCGATGGTTTGGTCGACGATGGAGCCTTTTTGCCTAGAAATAACATATATCTTCATAGTATGTAGCCAAGAGTAACTTGAATTAAGGACTCCCAGGTTGTAGCTATCAGGGGACACAGACTCCGGCGGGGAATTCCACTTCACACTTTGCACAATGAGTTATACGTATACGCATTTTTTGTAGTTTAACGTCATACAGGCAACTATGGTATATTGTATAACTATGGTATGACGTTAAACTACAAAAAACATGTGTAAAATATATGCGTTAAAATGTTATTGAAACTGTCACCCGCACCATGCTACAGCGCAAAGAGTGTAATAAACATTTCTTTTCTAAAAAGACAATCTTAAAGCAAAATTCTTTGCCTCTGTTAATTTGTTAAGCTGAACACGTTAATATCACAAACAAGTATCTCATAGTAATTAGGTTTTATCGATGTGTTCTAGAGTATTTTCTACGAGCCTATAAGGAAAAGGTCTTAAAAAATAATGATCAACAATGGGGAATAAGTTTTAAATGGACCCGGACTTAGTTATTTTTAATAAGTGAGTTTAATATTAATACATGGACCTTCATCCAGCGTCCTATTAAAAATAATTTCAATAAAAGGTATACCAAATAGAACCTAAAATTTGTGTGTATTTTAAAGGACACTCATGAGGCACTACAAATAAAATATTTTAGCAGTTTAAATGTGATCAAAGGTGGCCCAAAAGTTCAAAAGTGTTTGAGAATTGACAAGCACTACATAAATAGAAGAAAGAAAACGAATGAAAAAGTATTTAATTGCCACAAAACGAAATACAAACATTAGCAGAATAAAAGAGCAAAAATAGTAAAAGTATCAGATACAGGTACAGGCGATTGTCAACAAAAAAAAAACGTTATCGTTAAAAGAATGTTACTCCTTTGATGCCCAGTAAAAGTTTAAGAGGAAATACGGTCGCAGAAATCTGACTGAATTTCCTAAGTAAAAAGTCATAATTCAAGGTTTGGCTCTCGCCTATTTTCTCCTCCAATATTGGACCAGTTTAAAAGATATTTCATAGCTAAAAAATAAAGATATATACTGTGCCCCTATGTTTTCCTTTTTGATGATACATAATCTTTAGAAGCACTAGAACCCTCAAAAGATGCTCAAAATTGCGCTGTCAACAGAGGCCTAGTGTACAAATTTGCCAACTATAAATGAAAAAAAGAAAACA
Source organism: Orthosia gothica (assembly GCA_949775005.1). NCBI lineage: Eukaryota > Metazoa > Arthropoda > Insecta > Lepidoptera > Noctuidae > Orthosia > Orthosia gothica. Next base: position 20,772,887 of record OX459034.1, read on the forward strand.
TAGGGGCACAGTATATATATTTGTTTTCAATTTGTGGAATATCTTTTAAATTGGTCCAATATTGAAGGAGGATATAAGCAAGAGCCAAATCTCAAATCTTGACTTTTTACCCGACTGCCGATGGAGGGTAATGTGTTTATCAGTCTATGTATGTATGTATGTATGTTTGTTCCTATGTGGCGTTCCAGAGACCAAACGCGTTGGCCGATCTTGATGATTCGTACGTCAATCGATGCGTCTTAACTCTGCGAGTGTCATAGGCTACATTAAAATTGGATAATAGAGAAATGGCGGATTTTGGGTGCCATATTGTGGGGGCCCAATTTTTTTTTTCTTCCAAACCCATCGTGTGGGGTATCAAAATAAAGGGTTTTAAGAGGTGATTTTTACTTAGGAAATTCAGTCAGATGTCTACGACCGCAATCCTCTTAAGTATCGTCAATCGTGAACCAACTTTCCATGCTCAATTAAACCTGGTTATGCCTACCTATGTCGGCACTTAATTACTGCAGTATTGCCCTACCAATTAAACAAAAGAAAAAGCGTGAAGGATGGAAACCACCGTTTAAGTTTCCAACCTATTACTTAACTGACCAAGGTTAGCGTGACCTATGGTAAACGTTAACGTGCGCGTTAGCCCTATGAGTGTTTATGGGTATAGGCGACGAAAATTCATTTGTTAAGCTACTAGTATTATAGCGTAAAGTTTTGTAAGGAATATGAGCTTTAGTTGGGGTATGTTGGGTAACCATCATTGGCTGGTTGGCTTCTTTTTGGTAAGCTTTGTGACCTTTATTAATAAAGCAAAGTAAATTGGAAAACAGTTACAGGTATGGGGGGTCAGCAGCATTATTTCGTAAGTGAATTCGGCATCAAAAGGTTTTGATCCTATCAATCGATCACTTCGAGATGAAATACCCGATGTGGATTTCCGTATATGTTATTTGTCGATTGATGGGGTCAATTAGTTTGTCTTGCCGAAATCACTGATGCTAAAGGCTACAGGTCTCATTTAAGATTTAGACTATGTTTCTTCGTGGTTTAAGACTCAGTTCAGGGATAAAAATATAGCATCCCTTATGAGCAATGCATTTTCTGAGATGAAAGTAACCTTACTTAATTTTCATTAAATATACAAAGGTTTTAAAAGAGTAGATAAAAATGTGGTTTGCTTTGTCTTGGAGTTATGACTACAAGCTAGGCGTAAAATATTAAAAAAAACAAAAACATTCGACTACAACATAATCGTTAAAACACACGTAACACAATTTTTATTAGATAATAAAGTTATAAAATAATATTAGCATAAATCGGAAAAGAATTCCGACCAATTTATCACTTATTAACCAAATTATGTAATATACTGCCAATACATACGAAATTAGATTTATGTAAAACTATTAATAAAAGATTTATTAAAAGCACTTTCTCTAATAGTGCGAGTATTATTCCGTCATTTGTAAATTAATTATGAGAAAACCTGCCATTCGTCTTCAGATTTATAATGAACATGTTACAACGTTTCTTAGATCTCAGGAAAAAACATGGCTATAGAATTTGCATACTAATATATAGCAGGAAAGAAACTATCGTTTAGAATTTGCACATTATTATATATAATCAGCCATTATTGGAAATGGTGTTCGTCCGGCATACCCTGGTCAGTTAGCAGCTTTACCAATCCTGCTAACTGGATGATCTTTTTACTTCATCATGTCCTTAGAGCTCATGACGACGAAGGATTAGCTTAACTTTTATGGCGGTAACTATCTGTTATACCCAACTTGGATAAAATTTCCATTATGGGCCGTTGATTTGGAAGTTCATTTTTTTGTAGGTAGTACTCATAAATAGAAAGCATTTTACAAATTTTCAAGACTCGGAAATTTTATGTTTATTTGTATGTTATTCGTGAGGTACAAAAATTAGACTTAGGGCACCCCGACACGGATAGGTTAGGTTCAAAGACTTTGTTGCTTAAATAGTAATCTTAAACTTTAAACATGGATATCTCCATAACCATGGGGTTCCGTGGGGTAGGGATGGTATAGTGAGATAGCCCTTTAAACCCCTTTCCCTTCCCCCCTCCGCGCCCCTTAAACAGATCGACATTTATGGAAATTTGTATTCTAACCTGAAAACTTTAACCATGGATATCTCCAGAACCATGGGGCTCCGAGTGGTGGAGATGGTACTGGGGAGTAGCCACACATACCCCCGTCCCCCCTTCACCCTCCCCGCACCAAAAATCAACGGCCCATAATCGAAATTTTAACCCCCAACTTATCTACAAAAAGGCTCGGATTTATTTTAGAGATGAGCAGTCAAAAATCATGTCTTCCCTGGTTTTATTATTGTGTAATGTTTAAAAGAAAATAAGACGAGCAGTCACTAACAAAAGAATGAACTACTAAACTAAAGAATGTGATACATGATGAGTAGAGGTCCTCCCTAGAGCAGTAACCACATACGATTTCCAATTTACACAGTATTAAGCGTGGCGAATAAGATATCATCTCCAAAAACCGTACATTTAACTGGAGCAATTGGGTTCCTTACTTGCCGCATTTAGTGTATACGGAGTATAAGGAAGTACCGTAAACACAAAAGGAAACAATTGGCTCTAGTTTTTTTGCATACGTAACGTTACCATTCCAAATAGGCTTCGCGTGCCAAAGCTTTAGCAATAAGTAATAAAAAACTCGATACAGACATTAAGCTCGATTCAGACATTAACTCTCTTTATCGTTTTGGACATGAACTTGTTAATTGGCAAACTTCTTAAGTGAATTTAGCAACAAGCTATTGTGGAGAATAACTGGTGGTTGGTGCCAATACTCTTTTTCTTTCTTTCTTTTCCTATCTTTCTTTCGATCCTAGGCTGCCCCTAAAAGCTGTTGTGGAGAATAGGTTGATGGCATTTTAATTTTATTGTCGCCAATTATCTCTTTTTCAACTCTTTAATTCTTCTTTTTCTTTAGGTCCTAGACTGTCGCTATAAATATTCCAAGCTTTTTTGTAATGGTGTTCAATGAAGAGCATTATATCTATCGAGCTTCTATTTGTCTGACTTGGAAGCCATCACTACGACCGATCGACCTACCTGGTGTTTACAAAATTATATTCTAAAATTTTATCAATATCACCTACACTATAGTCTAACCCTCAATAGCTTTTAAATATTCCACGTGGATGCTTTCATTTCTATTTTCCATTAACCAGAATCATAACTCTATTAAAACTGACGCAGTCATCATTTAAAATACCTTGCCCAAGTTGCGCCATACCACTTGATTCCCAAAATATTATCTCATAAAATCTTAGAGTAAAATGATATATGAACAAAGAAAGCAATTAAAACTCATTTACATATTTTCATAACATAAACATTCATCTCATTACTTGGCAATTAATTCCGTCCCACAGTTGGGCAACGATTCCCGTTATCAAAAAGAAAAGTCATCGACCACGCTATTGTACATTTAGGTTAGTTAAGTTCGGTTTCATTCAATTTTATTTATACTATTGCACCGGGTGTAAATGCTTGTGGTTTTACTAAACGTAATTGTAGCAAGCAATCAAATGTCACTGATTCATTTACTCTCTAACGGGAAACCGAAGCAGAAAATTAAATTAGTGCTAGAGCAAATCTGCCAACCAATGGAAGATTTTTATGGTGGCTGAGATCAAAATGGTTAGAAAACATCACTTTTCCAATTTCTTTCTATTTTGCATAAGTTCTGGGGCTAAGTAATAAGTACTAATACCTAGCCAATTATAAAAGTTTCTTTAAACTTAAGATGTATCCTAATGCCGATGTTATTTACTCAGAAGGATTCTGGTTTCCATTATAGATCAAACACAATATACAAATTGATATAGAGCTTGAAATTCAAAATTAGAAGAACATTATTCAATTTGCAACATTCTGAACCATGAATCACGATTTTTCTACCACAGTAAGTAGAGCTTAGAAAATAGTTTTATTTATTACAGAAATCTTCAGTAACTGCTAGCTAGCTGCACGCACATTCCAGAGCAACAACTGAAGTGAAACAAAAGCCGAACAAACACATGGGAACCTTAGAACAAGACCCCAATGGATGTGAAGTGGTTAAACAAAAGATGTAAGAGTAAACAAAAAATCTTGCAAAAGGAAAAAAAATACCTTATTGCTGGAACTAAGATTTTAATGTTGTATATCCTCTTCGATAAATCGAAGAAGCAAACGTCAATAATAAAGCAGCAACCACTTTTCTTTTAACTTGATGTCACTACAATTTCAAACAACCGGCTAACCATTTAAACTACACGCGAGTTCGAAACTCAAGAAAACAAGTTCAAAAATGAACTTCAACAGAAAACTTACCGTAATCAAATCACCAAAAGCAGAGCAGATAAATATCCCAATTCACGAAAGCACTTAATTTCACTGCACAAACACGTACACCATTTTTAACCGACTTCGAGACTTTCGATAGACGTGCGCCCGCGCGCGTTACGACTCTGCGACTGGTTCGGTGTTCGATGTCAAGTTTACGAAGCTATTCGGGTTATGTCGCTTCTGTGTTGTTGGTATATTATGTTGGAGTGTTATGTCAGGGAATATAATAGCGCAGTGTATGGCATATAATGATTTTGTTTATAAACACTTCAGCTTTGCAATACCAAAGGTTAGACGAGCTCGAGAATGTGTAGAATGAGAGTGTACTAGATTTATTGTCACAACAGTCAGGTTTTGTATTACAAACATACCACGGATAGACAATGAGTTTGAATAGGAGAGAACAACGCAAATCATGTAACTAATATACAGTAAAGAAATTATGCAAAGCAAGAAACGTAGAAGTTGAGAAAAAGGTAGATAAAATATCTAGATTCCAAAATGAAGTTTATTGGTTTTCATACTGATACTGTAAAAACCAACTATTAAGTAACTTCGGATGCACATGACCCAACAAAACTCATGAGACCTAATCAGGAAACGGATATTGGCTAGAATCCTACATCTTCTTAAGAACTAGATGAAAGAAAAAATCCTACAAAAGATAGTATTTATAAAGGAAATGTTAAAGACTATACTTTCTTTGAAGACGATACAAAGACGAACTTCGACGTTGAACTAGCTAATGTTCTTATTGATTATACGCACTGCTGGCTACTAGAAATGTGTGAATGAATTCCTTCTCTATCCAACTAAAATTAAAGGTGTCTTTTGCGTGAGCTGTCTGAAGTGGGAGACGAACTCATAACTATATTTGGAGAATATATTTGCGCAATTTTTTTATTAAAATTGTAATAATTAAGTAAATGTTCTGAGCTAAATTTCATCTAAATCTTAAGAGGTACAACCAATATTTAGTTTGATTTTATAAGGAGAACATTTCTTGCAGTTACAAAAATTGTATGATTGTAGAAAACTACAATATTACTCAGAGCCGTAGGATACATTTTATACAGGAAAATGCATGATTTTGTGGGATAGGCAGCTTATTTTGTTTTTTTTTTTTTTGTTCGTCTCTATGCTTAAAATATTTTTGGGTTCTCTTTTTTTTAAAACTTAATTTGGCAAATTAATTTATTTTCTTTACTTTTATTATTTCTTTCACTTGAGTGAAGCTAACGAAGAACAGCTTGTAATAAGTGAAGATGAATAAATTACGGAAATGACAACTGATTTAATTCTGGTTCAGTAAGTAATAAAACCTGGTGAACCTTAAAGCCTGACGATACGCGCCAATGCATCTTTGACCCTGACTAATGTTTCTGATGAATTAGGAAACGGACCCTCCCTAAAACCGGTAGCTTTGACCTCGGTAAGGAGAATCGGTGTTACATCATTATTATTTAGTAGATAGGAAGAAATAATAAATATCGAAATGTAAGTTTTTAGTTTATACGTGTATGCTTATAATTCAGAAGAATTAGGAAAATGTGTAGGGGAAGAACTAAGTACAAATATAAGATATATGGAACGTGTGTAAAATGATATGGGTACAAAGGGGGTGGAAGACAACTGATAGAAAACAATGGTACAAGAGAACATGTTTCGCCTATAACAAAAATAAATTAGAAAAATAAGATCAAGAGAAATATTACACACATTTTTAGGCTAACCTCTTGCATATGCAACTGTGAATTTAGAGTAACTTTCCCTTCGACTGAAGAAATAAGACAATAACCTCAGATTGAAATAAATCTTTACCAGTTAGCGAGATGGTAGTGAAACCAAATACTAATTGTGGACCCGACGTACTTAAATAGTAATGGAGAGTCTTTGACAGTACCTCAGGCTCTTTTAAGGTTAATAAATAAGACGGACTTTAACAACCTTATTTCTGCTTAGCGTGGGGTCCTGAGTGAGATTCACTGAGTGTCTGAACTTAGTTTAAGTATTACTTATACTACTGTTAAGGGGTCAGCTTAAGCATGTATTTATATTGTATGTTGTTTTGTGACAATGAAACAATTTTTCTATCTTTCATATGTACTATCGGCGATGGCGACTTTTATTTTCTATTAATGGGCTCGCGCCTTACCACTATCTCACCTCATATTGAACATATTATAAAATATTATTGGATTGCGATTTTCGAAATAAAAAAATGTAATGGATTGATCACGTGAAATTTAATAGTATTTGTCGAGCCCATAAATTTATGAGTTTAATAGTTGTTCACTTACAAACAGCTTGAAATATACGAAACATAGTGCTTGCTTGTCATCAAGTTTTGTAACTCTGAAGTAATGGTCTTCAAAGTAGGCCTAGCAAACACGTCGCGTGTATGCCAAAGCCGTTACATACGGAATGACAAACAGCTTGACATAATTTTAGCAAATTCATAGAAATGACGATGGCCAGCATTACAGTAATAATAACATGCTTGAAGACGAAAACAATTTAAAATAAACCAGTCAAGTGCCTGTTGGATTCCGCACATTTATGATTCCGTACCAAGCCGCAAAATTAACTTGGTTGTTATTGGAAAAATGTGGGAATTTCAAATAAATCTCATTTATCAATGTATTGGTTTTAAAATTGTTAGTAAAATATACGTTATAGTATATTTTAGTAACAATTTCAAGCTCATAAGTCAATGGGAAGTTATAAAATTCTTCCTTACAAAATTTTGTAAAAAAAAAGCTGGCTTTAGTGGCTTCTCATTAGGTTGTATAAAAAATGAATTAAAAAAATACAGTATTTTTTTACTCAACCAGTTCTAAACAACGATACCCCCTCGGTGAGGTAGGTCAAACATTTTTATTCACTCCCCTTCTAAGCAGTATTAGCTTTAGCGGAAACGGCGGCTCACTTGAAAATATAAAAAAAAATGACAACTTACTTGGCTTTGGGTCAACAAGATAATAATAAAAAAAGCTAATATACTGTGAAATTTTTTAGCTCCAACCGTCTGGCTGTAAAACCCGTGAGACAGACGACGGACAGACGAACCAACAGACGGACACGTCATTGGCAGCAATAGGGTTCCATTTGGACCCTTCGGGTACGGAACCCTAAAAAAGATAGAAATTTTGTCACGCACATGAACTCTGCTACGATTAGGTAATATCATGTGGGGGTTAGAACCAGTTATTTGATGGTTTTCTTTTCTATAAAAAAACATTGTTTTATGGAAGTTTAGATTAGGTTAGCGAGTATCTGATGAGCGTATTCCGGGTAAGTTGTGCAGTTGTATTTTTTTTTACTCTGTTTCTCTTAGATTTTCGTTTAATCTCACCATCTGCTTAGCTTTTGCCGGGGTCAAATTTCAGCTTAAGTACATTCGGCTTACGATCTTGCTACTGTAACCTTTTTCTAGGTATTCTAGTTCTAACCTAGACCGGTAGACCGGTTTTTAAAGCAAGCTTTTAATGAACTGGTTTTTAAAGCTTTTGATGACGGGCCAAAAGGCTGGCAACGATGAACTGGTCGCGTCAAAGCTCCAGATTCTCAAACATCGACGCCGAGTTGCCAACCTGTCAGTTTTTTTATGATTCCGCCTAGCCCTTTCCATCGTCGGACTACAAGACGTACTAGGAGCCATCGGTACATGGTAGACATCCCTCCCATACGCACAAAGCGTTTTGCTAATACTTTTATTGTGCGCTCAGCTAAGGCGTGGAACGCCCTTCCGGAGTCTTTGTTCCCTGATTGCTACAACCTTGGGGTCTTTAATTCAAGAGTGAATAGGTTTCTTCTAGGCAAGCGTGCTTTGCTGTAGACCACATCATCGTTTAAAATCAGGCGTGATAGTGGTCAAACACGAGCCTATAGTCTATACCAATATTATAAAGAGGAAAGAGTTTGTTGTTTGTTTGTTTGTACTGAATAGGCTCCGAAACTATTTAACCGATTTAAAAAATTCTTTCACCTATAGAAAGCTATATTATTCCTGAGTGACATAGGCTACTGCTTTTTAATCCTGAAAACGGGTCCTGTGGGTTGGTCCACGGGAGCAAAGCCGTGGGGAACAGCTAGTTATAAATAAAAAAAGACTAAAAAAGCACAAAGTTTAATATCACATATCAGTACTTATCCCACCAAAAACATTTTCATGTAAAATGTTGCCAAGACGAGACCATAATTATGGCTCGCACTGTCAAAAAGTTATCAGATATCATGTAAAGCTTCTAACTCTACACCTTACACAAACAAACCCTACCTTCACAAACTCTACACCTTAGTCAAAATATGTGGCTTAGCCGTTTGACGTAAGGTGAAAAATTTATTCACTATTCATTACTTTTCTGGTTTTCTGTTATACAATAATTCTTGTAGTAAATAAACATGGCGACGAGGAGTTGCGCATACGTGAAACCTTAAAAGTGGCGACTTCTAGTAAAGAGGAAAACCCATATAAACTTACATACCCTGTTTGAAGGGTGGGGGTTGATTTACTAAAAAGCCTGAAATATGTATTGTATTATTTATAACAAGGAGTCCCTATATTAATTTTCAGACCTCTAGCAACAAATTTTACGGAATTCTCATACAAACTTCTATCCCCTAGTTTAAGGAGTAGGGGGTAAAAGTTCCAAGCTTTAGATTTTTTTTGTTGTTTGTGTACTAATACTAGTTTACATACCTAGGAAGTACCCTTAGAATTTTGATGATAATCAGTGAGTGAGTCAGTGAAAAAATAGTTTTTTTTTTAGATATCAGTAAAATCTAAAGTATAAGAGCTATGCAATTGTAACTTTATCCCTCTTACTAATAAACGCGGAATAAAGTTATACCAGGTATAACTAAGGTATACCCATACATTTTCATAGGTTTATACCTGGTATAACTTTATTCTGCGTTTATTTGTAAGAGGGTAAATGTTTAATAAGTCCACTATTGAAATCATATTCAGAGAATTTTGTTTATCTGGTATTATTCTAACCCAAGTAACGAGGGTTAAAAAAACGACGAAGCGCTTCGAGAAAAGGTAGTGCCCTTGCGCTTTGCATGGCACGTCTTGGCGGGGGAACTATCGTGCCCCCAGATTGATTTTAACGTCCATTGGGAAAAGTAGCTAGTTATGGAGAAGAATAGACAAGAAACTCCACACTTACTCTTTAGTCCACAGATCCAAAAGCCAAAACACGATAGTTCTATCTTGTTTGTTTCATGAGTTCCTATGCCGTGGCCACCATCTGCGTTATCAGACCAGTTATTACAATATTATTGCATTGCCTATCTATCTATATATATATATAAAAGCGAAAGGTTACTCATTCACCTATCACGAAATATCGAAAACAGCTTGACGAATAAAGGTGAAATTTGGCAGAAAGGTTCCACAAGTGACGTAAGTGCGCACTAAGGAAGGATTTTTGGAAATTCCACCCGTTAGGGGGTAAAAAGGGGTTTGAAAGTTTGTATGAAATTTCTACAGATTATAAGTTAGACACGTGAAATTTTAGATTTACACTCTTGGTTGATAAAAAAAGACATGCATTTATTGGATTTTGGAAGTTCTACCCCTAAGGAGAAGAAAAACTGGAAATTTGTTGGACTTATAATATATGTAAATAGTAAAGGTTAACATTATTAGTTTTTCAAAACTACTCCTTAAAGACGATTTACGGGGTATTAAAGATTTTTGAAAAATTTTACTGTACAGGAGGTAGCACTAAGGGATTTTTGGCAATTCAACCTTTAAGTGCGTGAAACTAAAACGTCATCTGTAGGATAAAATACGGATTACCCGAACGAAGTCGCGGGCGAAGTGCTAGTAAAGTTATAAAAGCAACCCATGTTTAAGCTTAATCGGATGCCTAAAAAAATGGACTACTATGCAATTAAAATGGGTTAAAGCAAGTTGCTATAAAACCTGTAAAAATATGCAAAGAAAAACATAACAATGTGTTATTAGAAATAATAAACACAATTTGCAAACCGGGTTTTCTTGTCGCTAAGTAAAACTCGACATGTGGAAAGCTTGTAAACATGGAATCATCGGCTCGCGGGGGGGCGAAACATGACAGTAGTATGCAGTCGTAGGTCTGAATGTTAGCGGAAGCGATAGCGGTTTTGAGTTTGGTCTTATTTGTATGATTTTTTTTGTGTTGTTATATACGTTGGGAAATATCATCTCATATTTTAAGACAGAAATGCCGGATATCTTCAATGTGTTGTTACTTTTTTCAAGAGACTGAAGATACTCTCTCTCTCGTCAGTCTTAACCTGACCACGTTTTTGATCAGTTAGATAACTCTATACCGAATAAAACGTGGTCAGGTTCACAGAATTTTCTTATTTTTTATTCCCGACGGAAAAAGAGGGGTGGTAAATAAATGATTTTATTTCTGTAAGTTGATTTGTACAAACACTTTTACATGTCGATCATATTATTTTTTTAAACTAGATGAGGTCGGCGTTTCCTATGTGACTACTCTGAGAAGAAAGGCCAAAACAAACTCAGAGGTCACAGTCTCTTTTAAAGTCCAGACAATATCTTGGTTAGATCATCTGAAGACTATGTAGACTGATGTCAGAAATGGATGGAGGTTCCTTTTGTATTTTTAACCGACTTACAAAAAAAGGAGGAGGTTCTATGTTCGACTTTATGTGTGTTTTTTTTTTTTTTTTTTTTTTTTTTTTTTTGTGTATGTTCATCGATATCTCTGTCAATTGTGGACCGATTTTGAAAATTCTTTTTTTGTTTGAAAGAATATGTTTCGAAATTGGTCCCATTTTAATTTGGTGAAGGTCTGATGAAGAACTTCGGAGATACACAACAGAACTCTTCAATAAATAACGGAAAAACTCTCGGGATTGCTGCAATCGCATGTCTGTTTGTTGTTTATACCATTTCATAACATAACATCACGCCAGTACGCTCTAAAGGGGTACACAGATCTCTCATTTCACCGGTTATGTTCAAGTTTCATATTATTCGGTTCATCTATTCTGGAGTTATAGGGACCTTAATAACCAACTTGCTATTGGGTAGGTAAAACTAAAAAGGGAAAAATAAAAAACTTTTTTGCAAAAAAATACTACCGACTTCCAAATGAAAAACTACAAAGTGAAAAATAACTTAACTTTTGGAAGTCGGTGTCCATATCGCAAAAAAATGGTACCTACGTAAGACACCGACTTCCAAAAGTTAAGTTATTTTTCACTTTGTAGTTTTTCATTTGGAAGTCGGTAGTATTTTTTTGCAAAAAAGTTTTTTATTAAATGTTTATTTTGTGTACAATAAAGAATATGAATATATGAGGTGTAATAAGACGATGTGTGTACCTATGTGTTTGTGTATTTGCGTATCTGTCTGTGGCATCATAGCTCCTCAACGGATGCACCGATTTTGATTTCGTTTATTTTGTTTTAAAAGTAATTTAATTGAGAGTGTTCTGTGCTATATTTGATAAAAATCGATCGCCGTACTAAAGTTTGTAAGTGTTGTTTGATTCGGGGTGTTTTCGCAAGATATCGTTTTCAATAGATTGTCGTTCGAAGTGGGTCTACTACTAGATAAATTATGCAGCATGAAATAAAAATGTGTCGGGGTTATTTAATTTTTTTAAATTTATATTATATTTGTAGCAATGGTATATGTGAAAGATATTAATATTAAGCGAATGGATAATGCAATATTTGAATTGTGTTCACTTTCATTTTGCAATCGTGATACCTATTGAGAAACTGCTCGCTCATTTCATTGACTTTAATCACCAAATATGATATCCTTTCTTATATCAAAATATATTTTAAACCAGATTTATTTTACCGCTGCTCTTGATTTTAAACTCGATTAAAACTTTAATGACAGTTTGAATGTGAGTAGCTAAAGCATCATTAATATTAAATTTGATAAGGTCATTATCAGAGTAAGTAGTAATAATCGTATTTAGATATTTTTAACCCCCGCCGAAAAAAGAGGGGTGTTTATTTTGATTTAGTTTTATTTATTTGAAAGTTTAGGTGATTTTGTCGAAAGTGTTCTTAGGTATGTTTGAATAAAATTGGTTCAGCCGTTCCAAAGTTATGGGCGTTTTACTGTTTGAATCGGTGTGTTTTCGCAAGATAAATGTGTCGGGGTTTTTTTAAATTTTGAAATTTTACTTGTTTGTCCCTTTTATTGTATGAATTTTTGCGCAAATATAATATGTCTACTTTTTATTCCTAAATCATTCTTATAAATGTGAAATTTCAGCTCTCTGTATATGTAAAGAACTGATTTCTTGGAAAGTCCATTGCCACAATAAAGACATACGATATTTTTATACCGGTAGTACATTCTCAAGAGCGAAACCGCTGATTGAAGCTAGTCTACTACATTATTTGTTTGGCCTACCCAGTCCGCTAGCACTTACACCTCATCCTACCCAACCAATCATTATAAAATCAATAGGCACTGAACAGCGGCTTCCAATCACGCAATACCGTTGTATTTATCTGTACCATCGCTACCGGCTAGAATCTTAACTATTTCACGTAATTTTACGCTTTTTGTTGCTTACATATCTGGTAGATAAGTATGTTGGGGATATTAGGAAAGGTGGTCAAATGTGGGTATTTTTATATGGTTAAAAAAACTGGGCAATATTGATAACTGGCGAAAGTTTGAGGTACTATGTGTATGCCTCTACCGAACCTTTTGAGGAATATGTTCGTGATTTTATTTATTCTGTCCAGTGGATGGTCAAGGTGGTTCATTTCTAAGCACTATGTCATGGAAATTTACTAATTTGGTCCCTATTACCCAACTGCCAAAGGAGGGTAATGTGTTTATCAGTATATGTATGTACGTATGTTTGTTCCTATGTGGCGTTCTAAAGACCAAACGCGTTGACTGATTGTGATGATTCTTACGTCAATCGATTCATCTTAACCTTGCGAGTGTCACTGGCTACATTCGCCATATTGTGGGCCCAAATTTTTTCTTCCATACCCATTGTGTGGGGTAAATAAAGGGTTTTAAGAGGTGATTTCAAAAATATATAACACTAGTAATTATCATGTACCTACCTAAAAAGATAGTTAAAAAAATCAAAAATCCCGACTGCTTAAGAAGCGAACTAAAAAGACGAAAACGAGGAGAAAATCATGCTGTGCAGTCGGAGTATACATCTGGTTTTGGTCAGTCAGCTCGCGTTACGCTTCTCAGTCGGGTTTTATGTTTTTTTTAACTATCATATTTTTACTAATCCGGTGCTTTCAATCTTAGTGTCTAAGATAGACTAAGAAATTGTTTATCTACTTTAAATATTTTCACTTTAATTCCTAAACTTGCGACTAGATACATTTGTCTAACCTTGGGACTAGATCTAATTGATTTGCGGTATGCAGTACTTACCAACTTTTAATATATCCTTTTCTCATACTTTCCATCCTTCCTTGACTTGACCGACTTTTTTAATATTATGATTTGTTTTGATATAATCTTTATATGAGATGTCTTTTATTATTAGATGCTGACAGGTTGACGGAAATATCTTAAGAACAGTTTTGAGTATGAATAGATGAATATGGATGGTATTTAAAAGTACTTCAATTCATTCCCATTTCATTTACCTAATTTTGCCTGTGTTCCACCAAATATAATGAATGTGCACCAAAATATGTTAATTAAAATATGTCATAACGAGCACCTATTTAACAACTGATGCAAATTTGTAAAAATAGTAATACACCTAATTTTAAAAACAACCATTTTTTTTTTTAGTTAAGTTTAGTTTAGTTTTCGTTTTCGATTAAGTCGACGTAGCCCCTATTTCTCCCTCCTATTTCTGTCTGCAGGGTCAAAAGTAACCTAACCTGTCCGTGTCGGGGTGCCCTAAGTTCCCGAGCTCGCTTCGCTCGGTCTTGGACTGATTCTTTGACCATAATTTATTCGTAGATCAACTAATATTTGGTGCACGATCAGTATTTTTCGGGGAAGAATAAAATAGTTATTGTTACAATAGAATATTTGCAGCGCACTACAATAAAAAAGTGTTATAACTTGGTGTTAATTTGGAATTTGTTTGATGCAACATATTTTGTTGGCGGAGTAGTTTAATTATAGTAAAACAATTAAACGGGTTTATGATCAATATTTTAGAAATGCCTACATAGATGTACCTTTAGATTTTTGGTGAACACAAAAATATTATCCGATGAATATGTCTAGAATGAGTAAATACTATTAAACCGACACCGAATTAATTGAGATAAATGCAAGAGAATAATGATGTTTACAGGTTCATAATGAAGAAGCAGGTTACTGGCAAGGATCTGGAAAATGTCTGTATACAAAACAAATTGAACCACAAAACCATTTGGTTCAGCGAACAAGATAGCAACATGGCTTCTCCGAACAACCTGACAGTTGACAATAACAGTTTCAAGGAAAGTTCACCACAATATGCCGTTCAAGAAATAGCTTCATTACACAGAAAGCTGATAAATGATGCCGTATTGTCGTGGAAGAGTTCAAGGTTTACGTTTTCTAAGTAAACTGTAGATATATAGCTTCATATACCTTTAAATAGTATGTAATACCTGCAGCTTTGTTCCCATCTATACCAATATTATAAAGAGGAAAGATTTTTTTGTTTGTTTGTACCGCATAGGCTCCAAAACTGCTGGACCGATTTTAAAAATTCTTTCACCAATAGAAAGCTACATTATTCCTGAGTGATATAGGCTATTTTTTAATCCCGAAACGGGTTCTTTGGGGTGGCACACAGGAGCGAAGCCACGGGGAACAGCTAGTATAAAATAATTAAACAGCCAAAAAAACCTTGACCAAAACAATCCACAATCCACGATTGGCTTGGTTGGAAAACGTGGCAGTCTTAAAGGGAGCTTTGACATAGGGGAGAGGGGGGCATAGTGGGGTATTTAAGACTCAACTGCAGCTATAAGACAAAAGATTATGATTAAACCGCAAATTTTAACTCAATATCATGGTTTAACTCATTGCGAATGACTATGAATATATTATTTTCGATTACGATAATAAATCTACGATATGTGAATACATAAATGTAAAATGGCATTTGCCCCGCTATGCCCCATATATGGGGGTAAACCGGGGTACCCTATGGGGCATTGTGGGGTATAATAATGCGAAAATAAAAATACAGATTCCAAACTTAATAGTCTTTATTATCTAACTCCAAAAGAACTACAAAACTTTGGCACAAATTAGAACCTCCTAATCATCATAAATTCTCATTTAAAAACAAGCTAATCAACAAAATAAACAAAAAAATACAAACAAATCAACGTTACTAAATAATTGTACTGCTTCTGTAAAATTAATATTATTAAACAATTCAGTCCTCGACGCACATTGCACATAAATGAGTAGCTTCGTCATCTTCATCATCTTCCCCTGCACAAGAGTTGTGTGCCCATCGAGAACATTTTATACAACGAATCCATCCCTCTGTTGATTCTGACCACAAGTAGCCACAGTATATGCATTCAGCATCGTTATCATCTTCTAAGGAACGTTTGCTACCTTTCTTTTTGATCAGCTTTCTCTTTTTTTGTTTATCTGATTGAAATTCTTCCAAATCTTTAGCTACCCTCTTTTTTTTTGTTCTTTTAATTCTGCGGCCTTTTTTAAGGCCATAAGCTCATTTTTGTATGGTGACTCTGTAATTATTGCTGTTTTCCCTCTCCGCTTAGTAACTCTTTTGTTTGTTCTGTTCTCCTTGGGCAGTGGCATTATTTGTTCTGGAGTTGTTGCAAATGCTGAGGGTCTATCAGTCATACTAGAACAACCAGGTTGTGGAGAAAGTTGCCTTGTTGGGGTTGGTTGTCTGGGTGGAGTCTTTTCACCAGGCTCAACATCAGAACAAGTAATACCACTGGGCATTATTTGTTCTGGCGTTGTTGCAAAAGTTGAGGGTCTATAAGCTGCCCCAGAAATACCAGGTTGTGGATGAAGTTGCCTTGTTGGGGTTGGTTGTCTGGGTAGAGTCTTTTCACCAGGCTCAACTTCTAGACGTTCTTGTGTAAGTGGCGTGTTATCACCCTGCAAAATAGCTTCATCGATTAAGGACACCTGCTCAGGCTCAGGATTGTCTGTAGTTTCCGCGGGTGCAAAGTCTGCATCAGTAAATACATCCTTATTCATAGGCCAAATTCCTGTGGCTCTATATGCATTAATAGCAGTCGTCATAGTTGCTGCAGATACAAAAGCTTTACCGAATAGTGCAGCGGTCTGATATTGTGTCACCACGCGTCCTGGATGGCACCGAAGCCAGTTTTTTACTTCATTAGCGTAATATGTGCTTATAGGCTTCATGAACCCCACATCAAGTGGCTGGAGTCGGTGCGTGCAATGGGGTGGAAAGCACAGTAAAATAACACCATTTTCGCGAGCTAAATCAATGACCTCGAGAGATTTGACATGTGTTACATGACCATCTAGCAATAACAGTACACGATTATCCTTAGTGGAATGCGACCACTCAATGAATCTCTTTAGCCAGAGGACAAATAAATGACCCTGGATCCAGCCAGATTCGTGACATTCTCCCCAAGATCCAGCTGGAGCTCCATCAAGCAATTCCGGTTTCATACGCTTTCGGGGGAAGATGAACATCGGTGGCATATAATTGCCAACTGCGCTGAAGCAAAGAATTGTGGTCATTAATTTTCCTCTTTCTGCAGAGGTCAATGTTCCTACCTGCCTTTTACCACAGGAAGCCAGGATTTTAGAGTGACTTTTAGGGACAGTTGACACACCTGTCTCGTCAACATTATAGATCCGTTGTGGAGTAAGCTTATGTTCGTCGTAAATCTTTTCTAAAAGTTGATAGAAATTTCCAACGGATACTCTATTGAAACCCATGGCCCTGGCTGCTGATGTTGGTTCAGGTTTTCTATAGCTGATATCTGGATGTCTTTTCAGCAATCCTTTCAACCAATCTATACCAGCCAGACCACTCTTCGAATCAAATCTATGAGGGATTCTATTTTTTTCTGCCACATCAAAAGCAAGTTGTCGCATGTCACGCGAAGTCAGTCCATGAAATCGTGCTTCCATCAATTTTATGT
Source organism: Orthosia gothica (assembly GCA_949775005.1). Lineage (NCBI taxonomy): Eukaryota > Metazoa > Arthropoda > Insecta > Lepidoptera > Noctuidae > Orthosia > Orthosia gothica. The sequence goes on from OX459034.1 coordinate 20,790,378, forward strand.
ATTCTATTAGTTCTTTCTCTTGATCTCGAGAAAACACGGTTTTAAAATGGCCCAACTTCTTTTGAAACATAGTATCGTCCGGATTAGCCCGATATTTAGAAACATACCGTTCTAATGTAGTCTGTGGAACGTTGTGTAAATGTGCCGCTTTTTTGTAGCCCATTTCTCCCGCCACAACACTAAGTACAGCTTTTTTCATTCCTTCCATTGGCCATGAATGCTGATCTGTAGTCCTTTTATATGTGCGGACCATATTACTGAAAATAAAAGAAAAAAAAATATAGAAACACATATAGTAGTTATTTGTTTCCTTTAAAAAGTTACCTGCTTTAGTTGCCTAAAAAAGAGGCAAAGTGGGGTACTTTTCAAACAATACCCTACTATGCCCCTTTTAATGTGCCCCACTATGCCTCAGTGTTACTTTTTAAACAAAACATAAACTGACAACATCTTACCTTTTTCACAAACAATCTTGTATTTTTGGTTATGAAATCCGGAAGGTACTGCTACACAATGAAATATCAACCACCACAATAACACTTAGGTTCGAGAAACAATTGCTGTTTAATTTCACGTGTTTTTTTTAACGAAAACACTGCTTTTAAAGTTTTTGTTTGCGGAGCATAAACGGCTGTCAAAATGGCGTGAATCGTAAATGAAGGTCACGTGCCGACTGACGACCAATCAAAACGAGGCATTTGAAACTTTGTACGGCGTTTCGTTCGAGCTGTCAGAGGCATTCCCCGCTATGCCCCACTACCCCACTATACCCCCCTCTCCCCTACTCTGAGATAAAACAAACTAAGAGGATCCAGTAGCCTGCAATAACGCCAAATTAGAAAATAAAAGACGAATGTGAGGCAGGTAATGGTATTTTGGACGCCTGGTACACACACATAACATTTAATTTTAGGTAATCGGCGGTGAACACCAGAAGGCTCGCATGGTCTGCCGTCTTTTTTTTTTGATTACTTGTTGTGTAGACAAAGGAACATTTAGTAAAAAGGCTCCCTGCACCACTTCCATTGTCATTTCTCTCTTCCAAAAATTGTCATGAAATTTTGTATGCAGGGGTTTTCGGAGGCGATAAATCTATCTAGCTATGTTTCATTTATAGAAAACGTCGTTTTCTCTATTTTCACCCATTCTCTGTTGCCCAGGTACTCATCCATTATACATAAAACGAAAAAGATAAGCTTGATGTATGTAAATAGTTCCCAACATTTTGTCAGTGGAACTTAAGTTTTATTGAACGCCATCTATGAAAACAACTTGGAACTACTTCATCACTAAGCTTTGCACAAGTTGAACAAAGTGAAAGTTCTGTAGAAGTCTGCTGCGTGCGGCTCTTGCGTCGGTAGTGTTTTCACAATCGTGTTGGTTCAGCTAGTAGCTACTAGGTGGCAATAGTATCAGTAAAAGGAAGTTATTATACAGTGTGTCCCGTAAATCAGCCACAAGCCGACAACGGGTGATAGGCCATCTCGAGGCATCAACCAGAAAAATATAAGAAATAAATTGGTCATGTATTTTTCGGATTATAATTATCAGAAGCATAACCGAAAAACAGGCATCCTGTTATGATTTTTCAAATCCTGTGACTACAAATATTAATTTTTTGTCGATTTATTTTTCTATAATGTGAGTGAATAACCCTTTTTGGCAAAAAAAACAACTATGCAAAATTAAAACATGACTGGCTCAGTTTTATATAAAATGTTATACTTTTTCCCAATATTAAATTCAAAATACACATCCGACTGTACTGTACTCGTATTTGACGTGACAGGTTTTCAGGCTAAATTATATAATAGTTTGAGAAAAATATGATATATCTTAATATATATCATATTACTTCAAAATATGCCTTAATCAGAAATCGAGGGTTAGATAGCTAGGTATATAAAAACGTATGCAGGATGCTGTCTATGTGACATAATAAAAGTTACATGAATAATAATATGACACATTATAGCAAACTTTAGCAAAATATTGACAAATTCATCATTGAAAACGGCCACAGGCGAATAACCAATTATCACAAACTCACACAAAAAAAAAACTCTTCACGGATCAAAGTCGTTTCTAAAGTTCGAGACCCCGAATATTTTATCAAAGCTTTCGACCTTGCCAACACTCCACGTTCCTTACACAATGGTAATATATTACGTTTACAAAAACACGTTTTTATGTACTTTTAAACAAAAATTCCTCAACTTTTACAATTCTTTTGTATAAATGAAAGGGAATTTTAAAATAACGCGAGTGCCTCTTAAAGTGTGTTCGTTAATATTTGTTAGAACGTTTCGACCTAAGAATCCCTTTGAAACGTCTTCCACGAGATTATAGACCATGTTTTTACTTTTGAAGTCCTAAGATGCTTTCTTAAAAGATATTAACTGTTTGCTTTCTGTCTGAGAGTGCCTGAAAAATAGAAATTTGTATTTTCAATCTTTTATATTGTTCTGTATGAGTTTTGGGCAGTTGTTGAACAATTTGTTGATTAAAAGTCTTTGTTTTAGCTTCTCTTAAATTGTTGAGGTGTTTTCTGAAATAACGAACAATAAAGCAACAATCAGCTTTGAAGAATGTATTTTATTATGTAGATAAATTAAAAACTGTAAAACCAAACGCGATCTTCATAAAGAAACCATCAAATTGAATTGTACGAATTTTGCAAACAATACTATTACACTTATGCAAAACAGTGTACGGCTACTAATACAAGGGTTATTTTTCCCACTATATTAATTTAGCTACTGTCCTCCTGTTGTCACAAATCCTTCCAAGTTGTTCTTTTTCTTAGTCATCTTTTTCTTCGTAACCCTTGCGATAGGCGTCTAGGTCATCCTGCCACCTCTTCCTAGCTTTATTAATTAAGAGGTTAAAATGAAATGCTAGTAATTATAAAACCCACATTATCTACTTTTACATCTCACTGTATTCCATCTCCACGAATACTGCGAAGTCTCAAAAAAAACCGGAATTCAATCAAAGCCCCACTCTAACAAAGACTGAATCAGACAAAAGTTACACCAACAAAGCTAAGAAGGTTTGTACCTAACAACGTTAGGAAGGAATTAAAAGCAAGGAAAGCTATCGAGCCACAAGCAAGCGAGTGTGTGCAGATAACCGCCATTTTACTTAAACTGTTCTGAACACTGGAATTTAATTGTTTTGTGTGTTTTCAACGAGGTGTGGTTGCAGTTAGGACGGGAACTAAGTTTTCCAGGGATCGACGGATGGAAGGCATTGAAACTAACATCTTGGGAGAAGATTAACTGACAAACTTTTATTGAAATTTTTGACCTATGTCTTGCACTAAACAGCGATGAGTGCATATTTCGTGCGTGCTTCCCGTAGGAAATGATGACATTGAGCAAGATATACTTTTAGTAAAAGAACATTAAAGATTCTATGAATCTAAAGATTAAAATCAGCGTAATAGTGAACTTTCATAATGACTAACATGAAAGTTGTAAGATATACAGTAACGATAAAACAGATTATCACGGGGATTAAATTATGCCCATTTGTTAAATATTCTAAATTGTTCTACGTGTTTTCTTAATTTCCAACACTACCAGCATGAAATATGAGAATAACTAAAATATATTATGTTTCTAAAATCTTTTCTCACACATATATATTATGTTCCTAAAATCTTTTCTTACACATACCCATAAATAAATTTTTAGCCCCTATAAATTACACGGAAATATTCCGACTTAACCACACCCCAAACTTTAGCGGCGGGTAGAGGCAAAAAATAGAGAGTTTTCTAACATTGTAGAGTACGGGCTTTCATTATGTAATAGCTCTAATAGTAAGCTCTACCACTGACTCCAGCGAGTAAAGGAAAAGTAGAGAAAAAGGATTTCTGGTTTTTGCAATAGCGTTTAAAATAGTAGATGTGGTTTTCTTAGAATCTTATATATTTATAAGATATCTTTGAAGTTTTTCTTTTTATGTTAAATGAGGGCAGAGGATTTCTGGTTTTTGTAAAAGCGTTTGAAACGGTAGATGAGGTTTTCTTAGAATACCATGTTTTCAAAAGATATCTGTGAAGTTTTTGTTTCTCTGTTTAATGGAGGAATAAGATTTTTAGTTTTTGCAAAAGCTCTTGAATCAGTTAATATATTTTTAAATATTTGGTTCTAAATGGATCGAACAATGTGTTATAGTGCTAACACACGTCCGGATTTGGTACGGCTGGACCACGGATTTGTGAAAGGTTTTAGTCCGGCCGTACCATATCCGAGCATGTGTAGAGTGGTTCGCCGGACATTATTATTATTAATTGAGTCCATCTCGGTCCGCTTGTTTTCACATCGGATATGGTCTGCTCCGTACCAAATTCGGACGTATGTAGGGTTGTCGGCTGGTTGGGCCGTACCAACCACAACTAGCGTTGAAAAGTCCCCGATTTATAGAAGATCAACTGATTTTGGTTATAGTCTATCGATATTTTTATATTTAACATAGTCATAAATAAAAATGGAAAATAATGTTCTATAAACGACAACACTAGAATTGGTTTGCGGAGTTAGTCCGGCCGTACCATATTTGAGCGTGTGTAAGCGAGAACGGATTTGTGGGCGGAGTTAGTCCGGTCGTACCAAATCCGGACGTGTGTTAGCACTTATACAGGGTTTTTCCATCTGAAGTAACAGCCCGGTGTCTGTACCTGTACCCGGTTGATGTCAATAAGCTCTTCCCAAATTACAGGGGACTTAAATATAGCTTGTGAAATATATCTGTACTAGGTGTCCCTCTGCTTACTTCTTTACGTTCTACGTTAAAACTTAAAGGAAAAATTGTTTTATGTAGGTTGCATCAGCTGGCCTTCTCTCGTAAGTTTTTGTTAGATAAATGTGTTACTATAAAGCTTGGGCTTTGCATCACTTAAATCTGAGGGTTGGAACATTCTTTTCCTCTTTGAGGAGATTTATCTTACTAGTTTATGCATGCTTTAAGTGAAACATATTACTTTTCTGCTTTTATAAATGCAAGAGCTTTTCCTGAATTTTGAAATGATTTTTTGTTACGGCAACATTTTTGTATCATTATCTTATAAGTAAATCGGTTTTGTGTCCATTGGTGTAGCCGCATTAACAGCCATGTTTAAGCTACCAGGTTGGAGTGATACTTAATCTGGCAGCCAGTTTCCGAAATTATCTTCAGATGAGAGATGCTTGCAATATTTGTTTCTTACCTGGAATAAAAGTGAAAATTGTTTAAATTACGTGCTCAAAGTATTAAGTATTTAACCTGAATGGTATAAATGTTACAAAGTTGTATATTTTTTGGAGGTATTGCTCGCTAATATTTTTTTGATTTTATTCAAGGCTTACTTGGCCAAATCATTAGACAAGTGACTTTAGGCTAAATTGGATGACAAGAGGCATTGATTCATTTCGCTGTTTTAATCATTTTCTCATTTTCAACAGATTATTATATTGAATAGATAGAAATGTAACCCACCTGACACAATCATGAGCGCACTCCCTCAGCCTGCAGTAGCTGCAACTGCAGGTGGAGTAGCAGGATCCAAGGTCTGAGTCAGCCAGGCTGACGGAGTCGAAGCGCTGGGCAAGTCCCTCGCCGGAACTGGGCACAGTATGGGAGCCACGCCATCTGGAATCATTAAGGAGGAGCATTAAAGATAGGCACATAGATTATTCATTCTGTCAAGGAAGAAAGATGTTCTTCAGAAAGGTTAGGTTTTACCGGCTGGCATGTATGACCACTATTAGATGCATGAACTTAAATGAAGCAAAAGGAGTATGTAAGAATCGTAACACGTGGCGTTCTGCAGTTTCTGCCTACCACCACGGGAAAAGTGTGAATGCGTATGAATCTCAATTCAATTTGTTTTATTTTTTATTATTTGGCTTTTCTACAAAGAGTACACTGTTACTTTATACATTTGTACATTGTAAACTTAAGTCTAAGTGACTCATCACTTACAGAAAAGCACAGCATGCAATAAATACATTATGCGCGGATAATTATATAATTAATTAATTAAAATATTAAAAAAACGAGTAAAAGCTAAGTTGATTACAGTAAATAAAATAAAATAACATAGATTAAATTAAATTATATTAGAATAGATTAAATTATATTAGAATAGATTAAATTAGATTAGATTAGAGAATTAGATAATTAAATAACAGACTTCATGGACAGAGGTTCATGAAGTGAATATTTTATGGTATCGTACTAAATTAATTACCTATACCTTATCTTATATGTGATTTAAAGGATTATAGAAGGGACGTTCAAAGGGTCCAATACTTTTTTTTAATAGGTGTTTATAGAATTTTGAAAAAGTAATATTTGCAAATTAGTAAATTCAAAATCAAAACCGCACATATTGTCGTTTTATAAATTCACATAACTACATAGAAATTATTCTTTGCTTCAATTGTAATTCTACTGATAATTCTATCTAGACCAAAAAAAATATACAATAAGTCGTTAATACAACACAACATCAGATCATAAAACACTATTATTTCAGAATTAATATAATACCCATAACTAATGACATACATAGCTCCTGTTTGTTCATTAGTGTACAATATACAATGTATCCGAGCCGCATACACCAGACATGCCTCGAATTGAATCTGTATTTGTGGTTTCCTCAAAGGGAACATATTCTCATACATAGGTATTTCGGAAACTAATCATGTCAGTCTGTAACAGTCAATGAGTCAAATAGCTAACTCGTGGTGTTAGTATAATTGTACTTTTTATATTAGGTTTTGGTCTATGAAAAGTATAAACATTTTTCATTATTGATAGACTCGTGTTTGACCACCTATGTCACCTGATAGTAAGCGATGATGAGGTCGACGGTGTAGCACGCTTGCCTGGAAGTAACCTATTCACTCTTGACTTAAAGACCCCAATATTGTAACTATCAGGAAACACAGACTCCGGCAGGCAGTTCCACTCCTTAGCTATACGCCTAACTTACATTATTCAGAATGCCCATAAAGTTAAGGCGTATGGATGACTACCTACTTAACTGAAGATGAAAGGAATTTGAGATGAAAACCTATCAGAAGGAAAGAAACTCTTCAGTTAGTAAGTAAGGACGTGTTTTACCAGAAGACACACTGCTGATATCTTTGATGTTATGCGTTTTAACCCTAGATCTGGTATTAGAATATACTATATACATAATATTCACACCTGTATGTATGCAGAGGTCCAATAAATAACAAAATATTATTTACTAAATATACAAAAATATTAATAAGTAAATAAAATAAATATTAATAATTAAAAAAAAAAATAGTTTTGTAAATGTATATAATTTATAAAACAATAATTATAATTTTTAAATTAGATTCTGTATTAATAAAATAGTATAACTTACTAATACTTAACCAAAAATAAAATGTATCACATTATGGTACGCAATAAAGAATTGAGAATGGAAGTGACCTATAGTACTGCTGGTGCTGAGAATTTCCAGATGGAAAAACCCTACCTTTTGCCCGATCCGGGCATCCAACCCCGAACCTCATGCTCAGTAGTTGCACTTGCAACCACTATCTCAACGAGGCAGTGCACATAGACACGTAGTAAATTAAACTATCGACGTGTCAGAAAGTAAGGTAATAATTTTTTTTTTTTAAAACACTACCAACTCTCAAATAAAAAAACACAAAATGAAAAAAGTTTCTTTATTTTTTACTTTTTAATTGTACCTAACTAATAGGCAAGTTGTTTAGTAAGGTACCTACCTATAATGCCAGAATAGATTACCCGAATATCATGAAACTTAAACCAGAGTGTATCAAGGCAAACTGTACACATCTGCGTGCCCCTTAAGAGCGTACTGGCGTGATGTTATGTTATGGAATGGTATAAACAATTAACAGACATGCGATTGCAGCAACCCCGAGAGATTTGCTGTTATTTATTGAAGAGTTTTCTTATATATCTCCGAAATTCTTCATCAGATCTTCACCAAATTAAAATGGGACCAAGAATTTTCAAAATTGGTTCACAATTGACGGAGAAATCGGTAAAACTACAAAAAAGCAATAAAACCTATTGTCGAACATAGAAACTCCTCCTTTTTGGAAAGTCGGTTAATAGTTATTTATGCTACAAGTGCGGAAGGTAGGTGATTTCCGATGAGTGGCATTTTTATTCATGAGCGAGTGAAGCGAGTGAGTGGATAAATCGACACAAGTCGGAAATCATCTTACGTACGTGTATCATACAACATTTTACTATGCATTGTGCGAGGAAATAAATAAATTAATAAAATGGCAGGCTTATTCAAGCGCGTTCAGCATATCCACAGATTAACTAATAGTTCCTCGGGCATATCTACTGCGCATGTGCGAATAGCTGTCACATCGTAACGCAATAAGGCACGAGCAAAATATATGTTCTGCCAAACATATTTAATATTAATTTATTGATCAAAATCAAAATCTAGAGTAATTAAAAACGCCTAAAATGAAGTATTAGTTTTATTTTACCTTTTATATGAATGATAATCTAAATCTTAATCTAATTTTATATGAATGATAGTACATAACTATTTTTTAAACTTTTATCAAATAATAAAAACTCTATGCGTCGGGCTGACGTTGGAGTCAAAAATAAAAAAATACAGGAAAGTAAAAAACACTAGTGAAAAAAAGTGACACTTTCCGCACAGTTTGGCTGCTTGGAAAACCGCTCTTTTCGAGGACATGCATTGTAAAAATACTTACTTGGCACTTTTTGAATCAACATGTTCCACAACCACATTCCAGGTCCTGTGTATCAGGTACAAGAGGAACAGCACTCTCGAGGACTCAGCATGAGGGGGAGGAGGAGGCACCTCTCGCTTCCGACCTGGCCACTTGCGACTGGTGGCTGTACTGGCACCGCTGCCCATTGTGAGGTGGCTGTCACTTCATTGTTTGAAGATCTGCCGTTACGTGATGATGTGTCCTGGAATTCAAAATATTATTATGGTTATAATGGTAGTGTGCAATATGGATTTTGCGGAAGAGTTTTTATAAATTACTAGCTTCTGTATTTTCTATGTCCTACTCCAAAATCCAATCTATCTCTAGACCAGCTTGATGCACTAGAGTCGATCGAAAAGCGGGCCAAAAGGCTCACCGGCGATGAGGCACTGGTTAAGACAAAGCTCCAGAGCCTTGAACATCGTCGCCGAGTTGCCAGCTTGTCGGTCTTTTATCGGTTGCATTTCGGGGAGTGTGCGATGGAATTGCATGACCTAATTCCACCAAGCCCGTTTCATCATCGGAATATAAGACGTACGGCGATGCGCCATCGCTACATGGTAGACATACCACCCATACGCACTAAACGTTTTGGCAATACTTTCATTATGCGTACAGCTAAGGAGTGGAATGCCCTGCCGGAGTCTGTGTTTCCCGATAGCTACAATCTAGGAGTCTTTAAGTCAAGAGTGAATAGGTTACTTGTAGGCAAGCGTACTTCACCGTCGACCACATCATCGCTTACCATCAGGTGAGATAGTGGTCAAGCGCGAGCATATAATTTATAAAAAAAAAGACCATTTTGAAATTTCTAAAAAAATCATCTTTGGAACAGCGGTTTAGGCGTGCAAACATACAAAGACACTACCGCATTTATAATATTAGGAATAGTATAAATTACATGTAAAATCGCCGATGCCAGTAGAAAATTACTTCTTGAAACGCTGATGACAGGAAAGTAACACATTTTAAAATCTTGTGATATTACTGTTGTGATCGAAATACCAACAGTCAATCAAATTACTATAAATAAGTTTCGACAAATTATTCAATTCAGAAACTAGAGGCATGTCTCTAACAATAACTTATAATCCTGTGTTGTATGTCAAATGAATGTAAATTTTGATTAGAATTTATGTATTGCTTGGAGTACAGGCGGCAGACTATACTGAATAGACTGTTTTATTCCATCATTGCCTAATTATTCTAAATAAAAAGATACAATAATTATGGAATTATTGTATCTTTTTATCTTTGATAAAGATTTATAGTATCTCCTATATCACATTATTTCTTGTTATCTATATTTTTATAAAACATACAAAAAAGAAACATTTAATAATATAAAAAATAGAGGCCCACCGGTATCGGGAACAGGGTCTAAGCTACCGGCGGTCAGGGCTCCAGAGAGAGGAACCTCCTAACAATACGAGCCGTGTCCAGCAATACTGCTTTCTGGATCAGGCCCTTGACCCAGCCGCCTAACGAGAGCCTCCTAAGGTGTTGGTCGAGGCTCGTGGCTATTAAGCCATTGGCTGATACGACTATCGGTACAATGATCGCTGTGTCCACATCCCACATGTCGACAACCTCGCGAGCCAAGTCAAGATACTTGATTTGCTTATCTTTCTCGGCTTTCACGAGGTTCCCGTCATGAGGGACGGTAATGTCAACAATCATTGCACGCCTCTCGATTCGGTCCACCACCACTATATCAGGCTTATTAGCGATAATGGTCCTGTCAGTGATGATTTATTATTAATGATTACTGATTATTATTGATTAAATATGTATTTTGTTTTGTATAATTTTATCATTCATTAATTACTTGTTAATGGTTATTGACTAATTCCTTATTTTGTAGCTTTTAATTTAAAAAAAAACTGAGCACACCTATAAGTAGAAAGTTCGCTGCAGTAACTAAAATAGTGATTATTATTTTAGTCTTTGTTTCTGTGAACAATCTGTTGGAGTGCCATAATAAATAAATAAGGCCTTGGGTATTGCATTAAAGAGGACAGATTAATGTTAGTATCGGTTTGCAATCAATATTACTCAGATATAAGAACGTTAATGAACCAAAAGAAGTAAGTAAGGATTACAGAAGATGGCGTTCTGTAGTTTCTTCGTACCCGCATGGGAAAACGCATGATTTTCACTCTTCCAAAATTAATTGAACTATACTTCTGCAGAATCCTCACTCTCCAAATAGTGTTTGATCTCCAAATAAAATCGAATAAAGAAATAGCTTCGCACATAATTCTTCACCATTATTCTGTATATCAACTGGTCAAAAGAAATACCCAGACAAATGCGATCTACTCGCGCGTAAGGGTTTCCGGTCATCAATCATGATATCATTTCCTTTGAAGTCTATGAGAGAGTCTATATACTGTATCTTCTTATTATATTTGGTAAATGATATATGAAAATGTATTTTTCTTGGGATATTTGGTAGAAGTAGGTAGGTATGGCTTTTTATTATTGAAGTTTTCAGTGTAGGAATGTACTTTTTTCTATCAATCAAAGGAATATCGGATCGTAGCTGGATAGTATTCTGAAATGTATATACATTTCAGAATACTATCCAGCTATCTATCCCTTTGAAAAAAAAACAACTAAAAAGTAAAAAAACAAAAGAATATATTTAAGTCCAGCATTATGAGTCGGCGCCCAACAAAACATCCTAATTCTTAATTCTTTATTGTACACCAAAACAACATAAAATACATTGTGATAATAAAGTATCAACGAAGATTTAACTAACTACAATCATTTTACGTTAATTTGCATGTTTATTTGTTTGGCGCCAGCTCAAAATGCTAGACTAAAAGTATTTTTTTTCTTTTCAGTTCGTTATTTCGTCTGTTTTTTTTTTTTTTATTTATGATGGGTTTGCTCTTGACTCTAGTCTAGGTCAGAGGTGACAGAGACAGAGTCTACGATGGAGTGAGCTTACCCTGAAGAAGCCTGTTCACTCTAACTTTGAAGAGATTCGGGTTGAATGCGTTCGGAAACACAGACGCAGGTAGTGAGTTCCATTCATTCGCTGTGCGCATTATGAAGGATGTTTGGAAGCGCTTGGTGCGAATTGGTGGAATGGCAACAAGGTAAGGATGGTAACTTACAGTGCGTCTAGATGTCCGATGGTAGAAGGGGGCTGGTGGGATGAGGTCGTGAAGCTCTTGAGCACACTCACCGAAGTACAGTCTGTAGAAGACCGACAAGCAGGCAACCTTGCGGCGATGAGCCAAGCTATTAAGCTTGGCATCCACCAGTTCAACGTCGCCGATGAGCCTCTTGGCTCTGCGTTCCACCGAGTCAAGCGCGGCAAGCTGATACTTTGCTGAGCCATCCCAAAGGTGGCTGCAATACTCCATGCAGGATCGGACTTGCGCTTTGTATAGGGTTATAAGCTGTCCAGGCGTGAAGTATCGCTTCACTCTATTTAGGATGCCCAGTTTTTTGGCCGCAATTTGGGCTTTGTACTGTAATTTTTGATGTAAAGGATTATTTTTCACTTATGCGTTTACTTAATTTTAGCAGCATTGGTTCACAATTGAGAATTCAGTCGGAAAATTATCAATAAATCGTTTTTGTTCTACCCTTAGGGGAGGATATTCTTTTTCAAATTTAAATGGTACCAACTGTAATAATAACATTTGCATTTGAAATCGGACCAATCTATAAAAAGTTATGCGTGGTCATACATCAAAATATACATTTTGAATTGAGAACCTCCTCCTTTTTTAGCGACGGTTAAAAAGGCGTGAGTTTTTATATGTACCTATAAGATAGATTGATTGATAAATACATAGAATATTGTTATACATAAACGAGAAACAGGGACAAATTGCTAGCCATGGTATACTATATACTGTGTCGCAGAGTACCCAGATTTTTCATACTTCTAACAATGATGGTTGGTTAAGGATTGGTATGAGCAATTTAATTGTATCAGCAAATCTCACCCATACGCACTCAACGTTTTGGGAATACTTTTAATTTGCGTACAGCTAGGGAGTGGAATTCCCTGCCGGAATCTATGTTTCCTGATACTTACAACCTGGGGATCAGAAGTCAATAATGAACAGGTTAATTCTAGGCAAGTGTGTTTCATTGTGAAATACATCATCGCTTACCAACGGATGAGTTTACACGACGGTATTAAAAAAGAAAAAACTAAAGTATAAAAGTTATCTTTCATGTTATCATTCATTGCATGGCGTGTATAAAAACCAGACTTATTCAAAATTAAGTGTCCTGTATAAACCAGTTGCAATAGACCATAAAACCTCAGAAACAATAACCAACTCAGCGAAACTTTAAAAACAACTATTTCAACTTGTTTAAAGGCTTCAAAACTTTACAATTTGTTCGAAGAATTTCATTAGGAAGGAGATAAAACGATCTGTGTTCGTTCCTCCTTTATGAAAAATGTTTATAACTAGGGAACTCGCTTATTTATACCGGGCTTGTAATAAACTGGAATTTATCTGCACCCGTTTGTATAATCTGGATTTTTATTACACAGTACTTGTAGTGCTATTGCTGGCAGTAACTTAAGTTGGTTTTAGTTTTCGGATTTTAAGGTGTAATCTTGTTGTTTTAGATACCGCAGAACCAATTCGGTTTTACGCCTGGTCGGAGTAAAACGCATGCCATTTTCGCAATCCCCCAGTTGTGCAAGAAAAACAGAGGTGCACATAAAAACTTGCACATGGTGTTCATACACCTCTAAAACGCATACGACCGGGTGCTCCATGAGGTTTTGTGCTGGGCCCTTAAGAAGAAAGGAGTGCCTGGAAAGTAAGTAGAGTTGATCCGATTGATGTACTGTCGATGCAGTACCCAAGTTCGGTCTACGGTGGGCAATACTGGCAGCTTCAGTATGGCAGTCGGCTTCCACCAAGGGTCGGCTCTCAGTCCTTACCTCTTCCAGATGATAATGGATGCTCTGTCGTCGGACATACAGAAAGAAGCACCCTGGTGTTTGTCGATGACACAATGTCAGTTGCCGGTTGCGGTTGCCGAGAGTGGCCTAGAGGTCCAGCGCAAATTGGAGGTGTGGTGGCATAGACTGGAGAGTGTTGGCCTGAACCGAACATGTTTTGCGATTTTGGCGGTCTCCCTAGTTCCGTGCCCATAGCTCTCGCTGGAACGCCCATACTGATCTGGTCCGACTTCCAGTACCTAAAGTCACTTTTCCAAGGTGTGGACGAGGTAGAGCGATACTTAATGTATTAAGTTTAAAAGGGCAAATCTACAAGTCCGTGATTGGACCTGTCATACTGTATGGATCAGAATGTTGGGCTATGAAAAAGATGGATGAAAAGAGATTGCATGTTGAGATGGATGTGCGGCGTGACGAGAATAGATAAAATGAGAAATGAGTATATTTCAGGAAGTTTGAAATTGGCGCCAGTGACAGAAAAATTGAAAGGAAACCGTTTATCCTGGTATGGTCATGTGATGAGAAGGGGTGAAATGCATGTTACTAAAAGAGTTATGAATATAAATTTCGATGGATTGAGAGGGAGTGGAAGGCCAAAGAAAAGATGGATGGACTGTGTGAGGAGTGATATGAAAAAAAAGGGAGTCAGTGATAGCGTGACGGGGGACAGGACGGTATGGAAGAAGAAAACGTAATGCGCCGACCCCAAGTAACATGAAATAAGGGCAAGAAGATGATGAATCATATTTTTTACTAGTTTTTCTGTGTTGTGGAACTCGTAGAATATCGTTGTGTATCTGGGTTTGTTTTCTACTTATAGTTTTTTTTGGCTTTTTCACAATAATTTTGCCTGAAAACCTGTACAAATTTGGCAGTAAAGTAAAGTTTGACACGTTTTAACGTCCAGGGCTAGTTTTGTAGATAAGAACACTATTACAAAAAAGGGAGTAAGTGATATCTTTTGTATGATCTGCATTTTTATTACTCTATGGCTAAAGTAAGTTGCTGTAAACGTGTTTTTGAGTGCGAAGTATTATTATATAGTCGGTCATGTTGTTATTGATTTTCTGTGTTGTAGAACTTGTCGAATACCGCTGTGGTTCTGGGTTGTTTATCATATATAGGTTATTTTAGCGTCCTCAATGAGAAAAATTTCAAGTACAGAGCTTGGTAGTTAAGAATGACTAGAACGAAAAGCCAGCCTCTCTCAGCCTTATAGCGTTCCCGCTGCTAGGACACAGACCTCCTCTCTTTGAGACGGTGTGGTCCCTACCGGGGCCAGTGCAGGTTGTTAGATATCACATGCCTTCGAATTTTTAGTTCAAAAGTTTCAATTGAAAAATGTCAGATAACTACAAGCATGCTCCTCATAAGTTTTTACGGTGAGATGTTTGCAGAATAGCACTGTTTGTAATATTTTTATTACGTCTTTCGTCTGACTTCTTTGGGAGTAATTTATTCTATTTTTCACGTACGACGAAATAGAGACAGTATACATTATGCTTCTGAGACAATAATTAAGGTCACAAAACATAATAAAAAGTTCTTTGTATCTACTATGATCAACTTTCATATTCAGGCATCCGCTTCCCTAGATACATTCCAACTGAATCTACGGAATCGCTTTCCTCACAGCTTGCACTTTGACGTTTTGATTTGAATCAATTTCAGAGAAGCTTGTGATGAGACTTTGATAGACTTAACGGGATTGGTTTGCTTCGAACATTGCAATTTCAGCGATCGAACATGTTTCCACATTCGGCATACGAATCAATCTGTGTGAGTTTAGCTAACTAATTTAGTTCATAACTTCCTTGGTTGCTTTATATGGTTGTTTATTTTATAAACAAAACTAGCTTCTGCTAGTGACTTTGCTCTCGTGAATGAAATTATTCCAATAGAAAATACTCCCGGTAAATAAGTATCCTATGTTCTTTTCCCAGATCCAATGTATCGTTTTAATAGGTTCAGTGGTTTAGAGTTGAAAACGTAACAAACAAGCGGGTAAATAGAAACACAGACAAATCTCAACTAAGTGTAAAAACTAACATTAGAATTAGAAGCGGGATATTTACCATGTTTACTGTTTGTTGCGAGTTTCCTAAATTTCGGTGCTGTTGCAAGCACTATGATCAAGGATAAACTGAAGTTCTTTCGGGTGGGTGTTTATGAGGAGACAAATCGGTTTACCCTCTTTCTTGTTCGTTTTTTGCACTCAGCATCGCTACCACTATCACGCACAACTCGATTCTGTTCCCGACACACGAAACTCACTGTGTCCGTTCTCGAACGTTTTGCGGCACTTTTTCGGGTTTTACACAGCTGAACCACTGGATTCCAAGCTCTCGACAGTTGAAACCTATCCTCCCGGTATAAAAAATATTGTGACCAAGCACATAATGCTACGTTGCCTATTCATCATCAGCATTTTAATGTTCCTATTGCTGGGACACAGGCCTCTTCTCTGTGATAGGGAATGGACCGTAATCCACCATGCGGGCCTGCCTGTTTTTGAATCCACCACCTACAACTCGTAAGTCGTGGCTGTTGCCACTGGGCTACCGCAGTTCCCGTTGCCTCTTAAGTGTTATTATTTGACGTGAAAATTGTTCATGCCGTGATTAAAACATTAGTGCGTTATTTAGACCGATAAAATAGTGTTTATTGCACACCATAAGAAATTACAGTTACTAACTTAAAATACTTAATAGGGTGTGACAATGAGCGGTCTTATCACTATAGAGATCTTTTGCAGACAACCAGTTTATTACTGCACTACCAGAGGTTGACTCATCATATCATTTCAGCCGAAATACGTTCACTGCTGGACATAGGCTGACTGAGGTTGAATCGATTGATTGTAAATGATTATGTTATCCAAGATACCACAGTGTCTCAAGACGAAAGTCTATAACCAGTGTGTGTTGCCAGTGATTACTTACGGGACAGAGATATAGTCGCTCACAATGGGCCTCATGAGAAGGGTTAAAGTCAATCAAAGGGCGACGGAGAGAGCTACGCTCGGAGTCTTGAAATGAAGACATCCGCAAGAGAACAGTGCATATTGCTCGCAGAACGGATGGCCGTTGGGACTGAAAAGTTCTAGAGTGGCGACCGCGTAAAGTTCTCGCCAATTTTCTAGGCCGCGCTTACCAATGCACAAGGCACGGATCGGTGCTGTTTTATTATGAGATTTACTAAAACAGCACCGATGCTGCTGCTGTTTTAGCCATAGTAGCTAACTTCAGGGCGGCCAAGAAGTTTTGCGAGAACTATACTGAAAGACGCAGCGTTGGAAAGCTCTATGTGGAGCGACGACCTGGTCAAGGCTGCGGAAGTCCGGTGGATGCGAAACGCATAGAACCGATCAGTGTGGCGACGCTTAGGGGAGGCCTATGTCCAGCAGTGGACGTCTTTCTTCTGAAATGATGATGATGATGATTATGTTATAGATTTTGTCTTTGCTTACTCCCAACTATGTCCACATGCCGTAGCCGCCTACCACATTAATTATGTTCCACTGCAAATTAATGGATAGAAGTTTTTGTTAATGCAACTCCATGCATTCCGTGGCCGATCTCATTTTAAATCGCTTTTATTTCGAGCTATTTCGAGATTTTGCTTTACATTAAAATGTCAATGAAAATGATCTTTTAGTGGACCGATATCGCTTTTCATGAAAATGACAGTTCGATGCGGTTTTCGTTGATGAATGGGAATCTTTTTTAATGGATTGCCGGGCAATAGTGTTTTCGGGCAAATTGATGAGTTGTAATCGGATTGTGGGTCTTTCTTTCAACCTATTACGTATACGTACAATTGTTTGTTATTTTTTGTTCAACATTTACGAGTATTTTTTGATTGTACTTTGGTTTGCATAAATCACTTTTCATTTCATATTGTCTGCCAAACGTGGTGATTATTTTGCACTTTAAATCGTTACCTTTTTTTAAAACTCAAATTAGATAGTCTATTCAGGATTGGATACTGTGGGTCTTATTTATAAAAATCTTTTAAACTATACGATTAATTTAAACACTGTTTAGTATTTTTTAAATTCAAATCAATACAGATTTTTGTCTATTATCTGTCTATACCAATATTATAAAGAGGAAAGATTTTTTTGTTTGTTTGTTTGTACAGAATAGGCTCCGAAACTACTGGACCGATTTCAAAAATTCCTTCACCTATGGAGAGCTACATTATTCCCGAGTAACATAGGCTATAATTTTGACGGGAGCGAAGACGCGGGGTCAGTTAGTGTGATTTAAAAGTATTTAAAAAAATAAGACCCTTTATCTGAAACTGTTCTTTAATGTATAAAGCTGGAGGAGCTCGTGGCTAAATAATAACAGCCGCACTGGTCGATCATCAAGGTTAAGCAACGCTTGACGAGTATGGTCCGTCGATGGGTGACCATTTAAACATACCGAGTTTCCTCCGTGCCTCGGAAAGCACGTGAAGCCGTTGGTCCCGGCTGTCATTTGAAGATCTTTGACAGTCGTTACGGGTAGTCAGAAGCTTGAGATCTGACACGAGTCTTGCCAAGTACCGTGTTACTCAGTTACTGGGTTGTGGCGGTCAGATAGGCAGTCGCTCCATGTAAAACAGAAAGACCCCAATATAGTTGGCAAAAGGCTAGGCAGATTGATTGATTGATAAAGAAACTGTCCATTTAATTGGCCCAATAAAAATATGTATTCCTTAATTACATGATTTTAAATTGGATAATCAAACTTATTCATTTATTAATGTCTCTTAACTCTTTGAAATAGTACCAACATCTCTGCTGCGTAAGATAACCATGAATAATCCTTATACCGTAAATTATACCTGCATCTTCTTAATAATCTTGTCAAACTAGATCATATAATAAAGTTACAGTTTAATGTTCCAGTTTAACTACCATGTTTGTGCAATGTAATTTGTTCATCGTTATTTATTAGATATCCTACTTGTCATCTAAAGCAGGAATTTCTAATTACAATTTTAACATGACTTTAAACAGAAAGGTGGATAATCCTTCGTGGGTGTGAGTGTGAGATTTACTAATTCACCTGTTGACATTCATCCGGTTTCTGTAAAGAAAATCGTCACAAAAAAATACCAAAAACAAATTTTTAGTAACAAAATTTGATGTATGGTCCGCCTGCACAGCATGATTTTCTTCTTTTTAACGTCTTTTTAGTTCGCTTTTTAAGCAGTCGGGTTTTTTGATTTTTTTGATTTAACTTTTTTTATTTATAACTTTTTTGTTATTTTTTTGAATTAGGTACATTTAAACATATAAGTATTATATATTTTTGTAATCACCTCCTAAAACCCTTTATTTTGATACCCCACAAAAAATTTGGGCCTCCACAATATGGCGCCCAAAAGCCGCCATTTTTCAATTTTGCAATTTTAATGTAGCCAGTGACACTCGCAGGCTTAAGACGAATTGATTGACGTAAGAGTCATCAAAATCGGCCAACGCGTTTGGTCTCTAGAACGCCATATAGGAATAAACATACATACATACATAGACTGATAAACACATTACCCTCCTTTGACAGTCGGATAAAAATCTACTGCTGTGCTGTGATAAGTTGACTAGACTTTAATTTAACCAATCTTAAGGCCAAGACCATGGATATTTATTAGTGATAGACACAATTATTGAAATACTAGAAATAAAGATAAGTTAGATCTTATAGATTAGCTAAAGTACACGTGTGTATGTAATAAAAGGTCACTAAACCACGGACCGACCTCAGCAAGCGTTGCTTAACCTCGAAGTTCGACCCATCATCATCAGCCTTTTAATTTTCCCACTGCTAGGACACAGACCTCCTCTCTGTGGGAGGGAAGTTCGACACATGTGACTGTTATTATTTAGCTCTTAACATTATAATTTTGTCTTTTTAATTTATTCGTACCTGCTAAAGACTAGGTTAATTTGATTATATGCATCAGTATAATCTATTGGCAGTATATATTAATAATATACACTTGATGCAACTGTAATTTGTAGACGGCTTCCCCCCCGAACATAGTAATTGGAGCCATCTCAATTTCTGACCGTTATCGTAATATACTAATATAATTTGCTCCTAGGAAGATGTCTCACAGTCATAAAATAGCTTTGTCTCTATGATAGTGTTGTCGTATTTATAAGACGTTTTATTGTTTGTTTATTTTTTATTTGTGATGGGTTTGCTCTCGACTCTTGTCTAGGTCATAGGTGAGTTTACCCAGAAGGAGCCTGTTCACTCTAACTTTGAAGAGATTCGGGTTGAAGTTAATCTCTAGAAGTACAAATACGAAATAAGAAATCTTTCACGGATAAAAAGCTTTATATAATCCTGACTAATCCTTAGACATTTTCATCACGGCAAAATGCATGATTCCTGGGCGATAAACCACGGGGCCGAAGCCACGGGAAAACCAAGTACGAAGTAAGTTCTTCGTGTCTATTTGTCTGCTGTCCCTGAGGTCTTCGGTTCGGTCCGAAGTTTGTGCAAGATATAGAATTTTCCCTTGAGCAATTTCTCTGTAGTATCCCAGAGGCTGGATCGATGCCCATTTGTGATTGAGATTTGAATGTTTTTTAATTTTATTTAACCTAATTTAGTATCGACGGGCTGGCAACTCGACGCCCAAGCGCGCATTTTGCGTACTGGTGGTATTCGTTATTTTCATTTGATCTACCCCAGCTGCTCGAGGAAGGCCAGCAGCGCCTTGGTGTTGCTAACTATCTCCTATAGGGTACCTGGGTCTACGAAGTATTTCACCCTGTAACTAGATATTACAGGATAGCTTATGAGCAGGTGTGCTGCTGTCTCATCTTCCACAATGAAATCCGCAGAGTGGGCTGCCCGTGATTCGAATGTCAAAAAGGAGCTTAATAGAGGTCCCGTGTCCATTTGTTATGACTGTGACTGCACGCAACTGTGGCTTTTATTAAGGATTTACTTTTTATATTTGTTACCTCAGAACTTTTTATTGGGTGAACCGATTTTGATGATTCTTTTTTTATTTGAACGCTGGTGCTTTTCATGTGGTTCCATTTATCTGATCTGATAAAGAACTTCGGAGATATACATCCGAACTCTTCAATAAATGACGGCAAATCACTCGGAATAGCTGCAATCGCATGTCTGTTTATTGTTTACACCATTTCATAACTGGTACGCTCTAAAGGGGTAAGCAGGTGTAAACAGTTCACCCTGGTATACTCTCATTCCACAGTTTTGATTTAGTTTCATGTTATTGGGTTAATCTATTCAGGCTTCACTTTGGGCATTATAGGTAGCTAGCCTATAGAACTGGTCCATTATGTACTACAACTAAAAAGTGTAAAATAAAAATACTTTTTTACAATAATTACAACCGATTTCCAAACAAAAACACTATAAATTGAAAAATATCTTCAATTACGGCAGTCGGTAAATCGAAGAAACGAAAACAGGAACACTGACTTCCGAAATTGAAGTTATTTTTCACTTTGTGGTGTTTTTGTTTGGAAGTCGGTTATAATTTTTGTGAAAAAGTTTTTTTTTTATCCTAATAAAAACATTTTTTGCCGCGGATTCACTTCCGTGGCTTATAAATAACGTTTAATAATAAATAAATAAATAACGTTTATTGTGTCTAAAAAATTATGCCACATAAACCGTGCAGTTTTTGGAATAAAAATAAGTGAGCAAATAGCATATATAAGCAAACAGACATGCAATTTTAACTCTTTATAAGATTAGTTTACATCTAGAAAAGGCAGTCGTTCTTAAAACAACAGAATAAGTTTGTGTCACTAGCCATGAGGACACGATTGCGGAATGCACGCGATTTTCTGTTATGTTCTCTCCGTAAGAATATTTGCTTTGTTCACTGTTTGGGTGAGTGCCAATTGGAGCAAGATGCTTCACTTAAAGGATGAGGTCGTGCCTGAGATTTTGGATTACAAAGATGCGGATTTTTGACGTATCGTTTCTATATTTTTCGTCGCAATTTGTGAAAATCTTTTGGAGTATAGTTGTATTTTTGCTGTCCTATTCGCTGCAGCTATAATAACTTTCACGTAAACTTTGTTATCTATAAATTTTGTTTGATCATAGCCAATAAGTGTTGGCTTGGTTCAAAAGAAATGGGTCGACTGTAGTTGGGATAACTCAAAAGATAGTCTTTAATTGTGTTGAAAATTGTCACTTTCTTGAAAACTTGATTTCAGGCTGATTTTTCAATAATCTCATAACTTTTAACTGAGGAATAAAAATGGCGGTTTGATAGCTTTTGTTTAGATTATTCCCCAAATAAAAGTTATCAGACTATTTACAAAGGGAAAAGTTTGTCGGTTCATCTCACCGCGCTGTCGCCTCTACATGACACTGCACTGGAAGAATAGACAAAATTCGACGGCTCGCCTCACTGCGCTGGCGTTTCTACATGGCAGAATAGTCGGCATCGGCTTGGTTGCTAAAGAAAAAATGATTTGTGTTGTTTTTTAATTGTTTCCACCCCATGAAAATTAATTGAATTTGCAAAACCTTCAGCTTTTGTTAATTTTATGATTTGATTAACCACAGCTTAACCACAGATCAACCCAAGTAAATCAACACTAGCAAAGCTGCTGGATCGAAAGCTCGGGGAAAGTGCGCTGGTCAGTAACTGGGGAAGCAACCTGTTAGAAAGTACAAATACTTCGCTTGATGCCTTATTAAGCGGTAATGAGGTAAGCAGTGATGTGGGAAGTGATGTTTACTTTGAGATTGCTGTGTTTGTTAGTATTAATTAGTGATGGTGATAAATATGATGATAATGGCAATTGACCTAGTGTTGTGCTGCTATTTTTTTACCTTTTAACCAGTAATTACTCAAATCAAATAGTTTTTATTGACAAATAAATTGTTTACACCAGAATAATTGAAGCCCTGACTTCTGAGCTAGGTAAAAACCTGTGTTACAGAAGTCAGTCCCATAGTCGACGCTGGTTTACAATAGTAATGACAAAATAAATATTTTAATGTCATGCTCAAACTAAGATTAAAATTACATAGAATTAAATTAAATCTGAATAAAGTAAAGTCAGAGTAAATTCCAAATTGCAATAAAATTAAATAAAACTAAAATCAAAATAAATTCAAAATTACAAAAAAATAATAAAATAAAAATCACAATAAGATAATGTCAAATAAAATATTATTTATAATTAAAATAAAATAAATTCAAAATAACAATAAAATAAAAAAAAAACAAACTGAATCAAAATTGATTTCTAATTGCAATTAAATGAAGTGAAGTTAAAATCACAATAAAATAATGTCAACAATTAGAATATTTTTTTTTTTTAAATCAAATCATAATAAACGCAAAATCAAAATACAATAAATCAAAATTACAATGAAAGAAAGAAAAGAAAACTTGTTTATTTGGCACACACAGATACACACAATCAATCACAATCAATCCTAAATTAAATTTAAAATTCTTAAGACAGTTTGTGAGTATCTGTGTGTTAGTGTGTGTGTGTTTTGGTGTTTGTGTGTAAAGTTGGACATAGGTAGTATTCATCGTGTTACTGTAGGACTTTTTCAGTCCGCTCACTGTTTAACGGGTAAAAAAATAATTGCAGATATACATAATACATTTCCTGTTACATGCCTAACAAGGCCTCGGCCCCTCACAAGCCCAACATAGACCCAGGGTCCCGAGATTGTCAAAGTCATGTAAAAATAAATAGATTAATAATAATAATAATAGACGGGACCCTAGGGTCCCGTTTATTACCTTCAAGAAAAAATAAAAATAATATCCTCACCACAGTATCTCTACTTTGACGTCGTGGTAGGGCTTGCGCGCTTCAATAACCCTATGTCTTTGCCGGTAGAGTCTATTTACCCGCAACATGCCTAGGGTGAGGGGTCAGACTAAGTGAGATACTATCCGCAGGACAGCTTTGTGGTAGCTGGTGGGCTGTGGCGCACCCACGGTCCTGATCTCCAGGAAGAAGTCTTGTCCCTCATCTCCGGCTTCCCTTTCTTGGTCGGTCGGAGTGAACACTGACGGGGAACACAGCTCCCACCTCTCTTGCCTTTATTGAATAGCTCGAGTGGAGATTCGTAAGAGCAAACGTGCTCGGAAGTAGGAAGTTAACCCAGAAAGATGCTGTTAGGGATCTTAACCGTACTTCCGAGATTGTCCTGATAGCCTTGGTATATCTCTCCACACCTCAAGCAACTCCATATGTTGCCCCTTTGGCGCTACGTAACTAAAGTGCTAGCGATCGTTTATGGGGCCCATTAATTGAGTGTGCAAGTCACCTTCTGCCATTTTATAGCCGTGTAGTTCGACAGGGGTCAGGCAGGGGCCAATAGACATTTTATAGTTTTAGGCAATCGATCCACTAAACCTCCCAAATCCATAGCTCAATTTATTTGTCTCTATATTTAACAATAGTCTTGCACTAAACGGGGATTGTCCTTGGGTGCACTTACGTACTGCATACAGGGATAATCAAAGTCAAAGTCAAAGTCAAATATATTTAATCAATTAGGCCAATAAACGGCACTTTTGAACGTCACTTAAATTAAAATTAAAATTTACAAAAAAAAAAAAAAAAAAGATTCTACCGTGCATTCGGAAAGTAGATTGTTATGGAGAAGAACGCACAAGAAACTCCATACTTACTCTTCTTAAAAAATAAATTGGTGTTTTACAATATTTACATAACATAAATCACACATACATTTATATATGTGAGGACAATGCACCCAGAATAGCTCTACACACTATACTACGTACAGGTATAAAGTATTAAAAAGCATTAACAGGAAAATTAATTAATTTGATAAGTAGGAACCTGGTTCTCACATACTTACAAATATTACAAACATAGGTAAAATACCTAATTCAACAACAACGGAACAGTTTGTGAGTCAGTTTAAAAAAAAAAACAATGAATACAATAACTATGAATAGGAATATAAATTAACAAAATTGATTTGGTCTACACCAAAGATGCCCTATGGAGCAGGACCAGCATGTTTCCAAGCATTCTTATCTTGAATATAATCATGTAATTTGTAATATGCTTGTTTACAAAGAGTGCTTTTAACTAAAGTTTTAAATTTACTTTCATTTAGTTTTAATATATCACAAGGTATTTTGTTATAGAATTTAACACAGTACCCCATGAAAGATGATTGTACTTTAGCTAGTCTGTAAGACGGATGATCTAACTTACCTTTATTTCTGGTATTACAATTGTGTCTATCACTGACTTTACTAAAGAGATGTATATTTCGTCGTATTTATAATTGTCTGTAGGTGTCACATATCATATCATATCTCTGCGAGTTGGTTTCGGCTATTGGCACGCCTTTTGAAGGTCCGGGACGCCAGAGTTCCGAAATTGTTAAACACATGTATAATAAGTAGATTAAATAAATGCTGTTCTTTTTTATCATATTTATGTTTAAGGATGATGCATTGATGATGAGCAGATATTTTTCACATCGGCATATCCACCGGCGTTGCCTACCCTTTTTGAAGAGGAATTCTCTTTACAATTTTTGTCTGAAGTTGTCAAATGCTTAGGATAAAGCAAATCTTTTAATGAAGTCCTATCTGAATAGGACTTCATTAAAAGATTATATTAGATTTATTTATTATTATATATTAGACCTATTTGATGTCAAATATGAATGGCTACAAAGAAATCTGTTCTCTTCAAGCACAAGAATCACATGGATCAAAAGAAAGAAAAAAATCCGGTTGTTTGCGTCGGAAAAAGATCCCATATCTACGATACGACCACATAGTAAGTGGAATTCAGATTTTATGAAAGCCAGGCACAGATGCCAAAGACAATAAATAACAAATACACAGCGATTCGTCGCCATTCTGCAGACATGCATCATTCTCGCGCCATCGGTCCCCAATAACATGACACAAGTACATTTTGGACGCGGATTGACCAATTCCGGCGGTACGATATAGTCTATAGGGATCTATATTGTATGAACTTGCTTTGGAGGTTCGTTTTTAAGCGGGTTCAGATGCATCTGAGGCTTTAAATTAAGTGTCATTCCATTAATGATGGCGATGGTTGAAATGACAAAATGACGATCACGTGGCATTTTGACAGCGCTTAGCCATTCATTTTATGTTTAACCCCCGCCGGAAAAAGAGGGGTGTTATATGTTTCACGTGTGTTGCTGTGTATCTGTGTATATGTGTATCTGTGTGTCTGTTTTTTTTTGTTTGAAAGGTGATTTTGTCGAGAGTGTTCTTAGCTATGTTTGAATAAAATCAGTTCAGCCGTTCAAAAGTTATGGGCGTTTTACTGTTTGAATCGGGGTGTTTTCGCATGTTAAATGTGTCGGGAGTTTTTGAATTTTGAAATTTTACTTGTTTAAGATTTCCAGTCGCTTTCATTGATTCAAAACCATTTGTCCAGAGCTTCTGGATGACCTTTAAACACGGCAAATGATTTATTCAACATAATAATAGGCAAGTTTTAACTGAAAATTTGTTTTTTGTCCGTCACGTAGATTAATAAAAATATTGGACACGAATTATTTCTTTTGACACGTAAACATAAAGTGACGACGATATAATGCGTTGAAATATCGTGTGACGTCACGCCGCTAGTACACTTTATATTGCCCTAGTGACGTCCCAAGCCCCACTCCTGAACTTTGATGCGCTTTAACTTTGTTATTTTATATTGATTTGGTAAAGCAAAAAACACGTGTCCAATATTATTATATAATCTCACTGAAGGACTAAATATAATTATCATTCGTCTACCCAGGAAATATCCATATTATCTACTATTTCCTTGTGTTAAGTGGATCACTGATAACTTCCTTTTACTTTGGTTAAACGACAAACACTTATTTTCCGACGTCAGTGTTCCTGTTTTTGTTTCTTTGTTTTTGACATCGACTTCTGAATTACACATACAATAAATACCAAATTTACATTACAAACTACTACATACTATACGCACGTACGTTACCATACATTTTCCTTATTTACCTATCTTTAAAGCTAACCTAGGTATTGTTATGCCGCGCACATTTGGGAGTTGCGCGAGGAGGCGAAACGCCGGGGCGAAACTCCGTTGCTGCGACAAATCGTGGCTCGGCGGACAGAGCTCCGGCAGGATCTCATGGCGACATGGAGAGTGCGACTGTTGCAACCCAGTGCTGGGCACGCCACAATTGCGGCGATAAGGCCCCTCTTTGAGGAGTGGCTTGAGAGGCGCCACGGCGTCCTCACCTTCCGCCTGACGCAGGTCCTCACCGGACACGGCTGCTTCGGGAGGTTCCAGTTCAGGATAAGGCGGGAGGAAACGCCCGGGTGTCACCATTGTGTGGATCGCCTGGAGGACACGGTGGAGCACACGGTGGAGGTCTGCTCCGCTTGGGCGGAGCACCGCCGTGTCCTCGTAGAGGCGGTGGCGACCTCTCACGTCCGGCCCTGGTTCAGGCCATGTTACGGAGCGAGAGGGCATGGGAAGCTGTCACCTCCTTCAGTGAAGCAGTAATGCTCGCGAAGGAGGAGGCGGAACGCGTGAGGGAGACACAACGGAGACGACCTCACGCCCCTAGCCACCGCAGGAGACGCCCCGGGCGTCGGGAGTCGCAAGCCGATTCCCGGCCACCGTAGGCGCGGGCTTGCGGACGGCGAGTAATGGGTAGCTCGTCGTCCGATAAGGACCAGGCCCGAGTCGACGGCGCGTAGTGTTCCACGCGCGCCTCAAAGAGATGTCAGCAAAGTTGACGGGGTCCGCTAGGGCCGATGCCTGTCTGGGTCGCGGATAAATTTGAAAGAGAGTTACCGCGGCCCTGGCACAAGCAACAGAAGGAACACGGGTGGGTTTTAGTCAGTAAAAGTCTGACACGCCCTCCCGCTTCACCCAGAGCGGGAGACGTCATTGGATGATTTCCCACCCACAACAAAAAAAAAAAAAAGAAAAAGTTATTGTTATGCGATTTACCCAGCCAGAGACTGGCCGCAGCAGGCGAAGTTTGACCTCTACGGTCGATCAATCTAACTTTTCATTTAACACTCGCATCATTGGCTCATTCTTCCGGGTCCTATTTCCAGCCCATTGGGGAGTACACGCGCCATATATTACTGGCCTGTTTCACCCCCGCTAATTTCCGTCCGACATGCTAATACGGAATACCATTCAATTGACAATTTATGGTGCATTGTTGCCCAGAGATTTACACCCACCATTGTTCTGGAGGTTCCCTATTAATTTATTAACATTAAACTACAAGTGAAATTATACCGTATTATGAAAGATATACAGTTTGTTTTGGAAAGGTCATTTCTTGAGGTTACGTTCTTTAGTGATGGGTGATGAACTTGTTATGGAATTTCATTATTTTAATTATTTCTGTCCGCTTTGGCGCTGGAAAAAGTTGACTATTTAAATCTTTTTAAAGAACTTCTTATTTCATGAAAGGTCGTATCAAAATTTCCTGTGTTTCCTGGGATTCCTTACGCAGAGAGTGTAGTAGTGTACTTTTGACTTTACACTGATTTAACTCTATACATCAGCTGCTTTAGTGGGTAGCGTTCAGAAAGACAATTTCCGTATTTTAAGGCACATTTGCACTCTAATCTTTCAAAAACATCTCTTTTCTAACATTATGACAAGTCTTTGTCATTGTGTGTTGCTGAGATGTAATTGCGACGTGAATTTCAACGTTTAAGTAGGTACGAGACTTGGTTTTCTGTCATGTTCCTAGTTAACTGGTGATTTATATTGCCTCTATGTTACTTAATCATGTAAGTAGTCGATGTGTCGACTTCAAAACAACTAAAGTGGTAAGTTGTCCAGAATTCACGGAAACTGAAAACTTTCCACAACATTCATCAAAACTCAGAACATCAGTTGCACTTAAATACCAATGCGGCAGATAAACATGTAATATTATGCTTTGGAGTGTGAGTGAGTGAAAGGAAAATAGAGTACTTACCTTCTCCCACCACATGTCATCAAATAGTAAAAGTCATAAATAATAATGAAATTATGTGAAGGTGCACTTCCGATTGAAGTGGCTTCACTAACGCAGCGTCACTAACGCGGCAAAAGTGACTCCGTCGTAGCCGTTGTGCTCAAGAGTCACTTTTAGGCGTGCTTGCCCTCTCTGGCTCATCTACTAACAGTCAAATAGATATGACATATTTACTTTTTAACCTCGTGTTAGCAACTAACTCTGAGATAAAATCTTGGTATAAGTGGGACTTTGTCTTAAAATAGTATTTAGATTTTAAGCTATCCAGTGTGAGTGCGGTGCCCCTTGGCAAAATATGATACATTTGCAGTGCTGGAGTGTCCCAAATGTGTCCTCAAGAAGAAGATGAACAAGATTCTCGGGCAATCTAATGTACATTGCCATAGGGCATAATAGACGCTCTGTCAACATGTCAGTGACGCCGGAGTCGGTTTGCTCGGAAGTCTAGCTTTAGAGTAAATGCCACACGTAATGACTTTCTTTGATCTAGACGATTACTGGATAAATAGTTTTCATCACAGTAATGACTTTAAACAAGGAAATATATTGAAGAAATAATACGATTCTAGTCTGTGGTTTATTTTAGCAATACTTGGTAAGTGAATTTTCTTATATAAAAAGTAATGTTTATTGAAAGTTTAGATTGCCTCACGATGTTTTGTACTAAAGGTCAAGTTATTTGATGTCGATAATTTAGTTTTAGCAAGTTTAAGCTTGCAAGCTTACAAGTAAGAATAACAGAGCATTGCCAAATCGCAATACAAAGAGTACCAAATTAAAAACAGGCCGAGGCAGTCAAGTTATGAGCAATGAAAATGTAGGTATAATAGTATATGTAATTATTGTTTGATTTATTTCTCGTCTTTACTAACTTAATTTAAGTACTACTAATACTATTGTTTAAATGTATTTATTATTCTATGGATGTCGTTTTGTGACAAATAAACACTTTTTCTTTCTTTTCTTTGTTTCAATTCCAACTGATGGCGCCCGTTCACGAAAAAGACGCATGGCAGGCACCACTCAGCTCAACCATCATAAAGGGAATCGAATGATCCAACACATGTGCCACCATCAGAGAGACATTAGAGAGAGCATGACACACACAAGTACCAGGGAACACACAAGCCAATTAACGACATATAGGTAGGACATTTCACCCGAAGCTAGGATTTGACAACTTACTACACATTCACTTCACCCATAATTTTCATGGTAAGATTTTTACAGAATAGCACTACTGAAAAGGAAGGCAGCATCTCCACTATGAATGGCAATGCTGATTCTTTGACTGACAAGAATACCTGCCCTCTAGAATTGGGAAGAATCGACTTAACTGCTTGGCAACATACTGGAAAACTCGATGAGCACTCGAACTGAAGCCCTAGTGTTTCTACCCTAAGCGGCCCGAGCACAGGTTTTAAATTTTCAGATCCATATACCTACAACCTATCTTGATATAGGTTATCTACTACCCAAAAGCACAGATATTACTTACTGCACTACCATTAGACGAATACCAATTCAATAAAACTAATACATCACCTGCAATATAAAAACATTTTAACTGCAGTGCTACCAATCTAAGTAATGAAGGTGTATGCTTTGGCAACCGTCCCGATTTTGAATCACCGTTAGGGTTGCTTACGTTCTCTTTTATAGTGGTGAACTCTAATTCACATAGACGTGCTTTTTAATCTTCACAATAGTGTTCGCCAAAATTATTTAATTATTTGTCATTTCACTGAGATAGAATTTTGTCTTTTCGGTCAAAATTGTAAAGCGATGGGAAGAGAAAAACGTAACTTCATTGAAATTGATTTCTACCAGTGTAGAATTATTTTCAAAGCAACGTAAATTGCTTATGTTTCGTAAAAAGTTCTATTAAAACAACAACAATGTACGATCAAGATCTTTTTTATAGTATGTACTCTTTTTTCAAAAATCTTTAATCCATACTATATAATATTTATTTTATTTTATTTTATTTATTTATTTAACCATTAATGTACACACACATAGTAAATAGACAAGAAGAAGGAACAGAAAATAGGTACAAAGGTATGCTTATTTCTATCGAAATCTCTTCCAGCATACCTGCGAGAGGAGAGTTGCAAAAAAAAGATATGTAGACACCGTGTGTAGAGGAAAAAAAAATTAAAAATATTTTGAACAATTCACAATAAAGAAGAATACAGTATAGATAATTAATATATACTCTTATATACATGCATAAGAATAAAATAAATATTACATTAATAAATACTAACTAATGTCATAAATACATAAATAATAATACATAATTATATGCAACTAAGACGGAATGGAAAGATAATGCTCTTTCACTCTCTTTTTAAAAACTGCAAGAGTTTGGCAGTCCCTAATATCAGGCGGTAACGAGTTCCACAACCGCACCGCGTGTACAGTAAAGGAGTAGGAGTAAAAGTCGGTAGTGTGGGAAGGTGTTTCAAGGAGATGTTTAAGATGCGACCTGCAAAGTGCATCGGAAGGACGGGAGAAGGAGAAGCGTTCGCGGAGGTAGGAAGGCGTTTAATAATATATTAATATATATAATAATATATAATATAATAATAATAATATATAATATAATAATAATATAAAAACGAAAGTAACTCTGTCTGTCTGTTTCCTTTTCACGCTTAAACCGCTAAACTGTTTTATATACGGTTAAGAATCTTTATTTCTCAAAAGAATTACAATGGCATTCACTTACATGAGAAACTTACATATCTAAATAATTTAAGTTATGTTGAGCGTACTTACAGGATAACAAAAGTAACATAGCATAATGTTTACAGTTAGATTGGTCAAATAGTTAATCTTTACATAATTTCAAAATAAGGTATCCAAACATTCAATTACTTAATTTGACCCAAACAAAAAACAGGGCAAGCCAAACAAAACCGTTTAAAAACAAAACACTTGCAAAACAAAATCAAAATTACAAAAGCTTTAGTAGGTAGAAGTAAATAAGTACAAAGAATTAGTGAACAGTTGACAAGAAGCGCCATATATATATGTTGACGCTGAGCATAATCGAACTTTTTCTGTGGGTTATTGTTTTTACTGAGTAATGTGTCGTTTAAGTAGTTTTTTAAATAATCGAAGTGATTTACACTCTTTAATATGTTTTGGCAGTTTATTAAACATTTGTGCACCTTCGTGTGTTAAGGTTTTTTTTCCGTGCGTAGTTCGGATAAAAGGCAGGTGGATGTCTTGAGCACTTCTGAGGCATTTTTTATGTATTGTATAGTTTTTGGTAAATTTTATTTGTGTATGTATAGTGTTATTTATAATTTTAAATATTAATACACATGTGTTATATCTGTAGTTCTGAGTGATGTTTAGTAGTTTGGTATCTTTATATAAATTAGTGGTCGGTGTTAAGTAGTCATAATTAAATAGAGTTTTGACTATTTTGTTTTGTGTTGTCTGAATATTTTGAAGGTTAGTTTTCGCGGTCGAGCCCCAAACCTCAATCAAATAATCTAAGTGTGGTTTGACGAGAGAGTTGTAAATGACATATCGTACTTTTCGTGGTAGACAGCCGGTAATGCGTCGTAACAAACCTGAAAGTGACGCGATTTTAGAGCGCAGCTTACTAAGGTGTGGTTTCCATGTTAAATGTTCATCAAGTAAGAGTCCTAGGTACTTTTCTGTATTATTTTTGTTTATGGTTTTACCGTCTATATTAAGTGATTTGTGGATTTTAACTTTTTTATTTTTTGCTTTGAAAATAATGTAATTTGTTTTTGATGTGTTTATAGTTAGTAAGTTACATTGGAACCAGACATTCAATAAGTCAAGATCTTTTTGTGCTTCTTCAATAACAACGTCAATGGAAAGCCCAAAGTAAAATAAACAGGTATCATCAGCATATAAGGTGATTTCTCCTTTAAGGTCAAGTTCGTAGATGTTATTTATGTATACGATGAACAATAGTGGCCCCAGAATGGATCCTTGCGGAACTCCGCAAGTGATCGGCCCCGGATGACTTTGAGAAGTACCCATTTTTACAACCTGAAATCTGTTTGTTAGGTATGACTTGAACATGGAGTAAGCCTTTCCGTTGATTCCTATGCTATTTAATTTCTCCAATAGCAGTTCGTGACTCACTGTATCGAAAGCTTTTTTCAAGTCTATGAAAACACCTAATGAGACTTGTTTTTTGTCTATTCTACTTTTAAGGTTTGTTACCAGATCAATGGTAGCAGAAAGTGTGTTAGATCTTTTCCGGAAACCGTATTGCTTTTTATTAAGAAAGTCTATTTTGTTCAAAAAGGTATCGAGCCGATTGTAAAGTACTTTCTCAAATATTTTTGAGATCA
The DNA here is from genome assembly GCA_949775005.1 of Orthosia gothica. Lineage (NCBI taxonomy): Eukaryota > Metazoa > Arthropoda > Insecta > Lepidoptera > Noctuidae > Orthosia > Orthosia gothica. Next base: position 20,823,469 of record OX459034.1, read on the forward strand.
CTGGTAATACTGATATTGGACGATAATTATTAGGATCATCTTTGTTGCCAGCTTTGAAAATAGCAGTTACTTTAGCGAGTTTTAGCGTATCAGGAAAAGTACCTTCTTCAATACATTTGTTTATGCATTTTGTCAAATCTTTAACCAATAATGGTGCAATACACTTTATACTTTTAGTACTTACACCATCAATACCCGTACTTGTATTAGTATTTAAGTTGTCTATAATAGTGTTAATCTCTTTGACATTAGTTGGTTGAAGAATGGATAACTCCTCGATATTATTATGTTTAGTGTTTGCTAGAGTATAAGTTCTGTTGTTGTGATATTTTTGAGGGATTTTTTGGGCTAGCTGAGTGCCTATAGTCGAAAAGAACTTGTTTAAACATTCACAGATTTGCTGTTCATCGGTAACTATTTTACCATCTATATTTAATTTAGATACACCATCGGTCTGCTTAATTTTATTGTTAGATAAGTTATTTATGAGTTTCCACATTTTCAATGGTTTTTTTGAACAATTATGGAATGATTTTAAGTAATATTGTTTTTTTGTGTCAGAGATAGTTTTCATTGTTTGGTTTCTTGAAGTGATAAATTCAGTTTTAAGTTGTTCGTTAGGTTGTTTTTTTAATTTATTCCATAGTTTATTTCGTTGCTCTATAGCTTGTATCACTTTTGGTTTAATCCAATCATCTTTTGGCGAGTACAAACGCCTAGTTTTAGTAACTTGACTTGTTCGTATACAATCTAGTAGGGTTTTTTCTAATTCCTCGTAGGTATTTGCAGTAGTCATGCTTGTGGTATCTTTAAAAGTGTTAAATAATTCACTATATTCGATTGCCTTGTATTTTATTGTTTTAACGGGTTTGCATACTTGATTTTGAACTTCAAAATAAATTTGCCTATGATCAGACATTGGGGTATCTATAATAGCAAAGTGAAATCTGTTTTCTTGCAAAGTAGAACACACATGATCTAGAAGTGTTTTTGTTGTAGGAGTTTCACGCGTGCAATATTCTTCTTCTATTTTGTTCATTATTTTAAAACCGTTTTCACGGATTACTTGCCTGTATTCTTTAATGGAAGGTTCCGAGCTAAGTAGATTTAAATTAAAATCTCCAAACACGATGGATCTCTTCTTTCTTTGGAGTTGCGATGAGTAGTTGTCTATGAAGTCTTTAGCGTTAGTACGGGGTGGCTTGTATATTGCACCAATATCCAGGCAAAATTTGCTGATGTGTACCCAGAGAAAATGATTTTCATTCAAGTAGTGCTCTTCAATTAAACAATGTTTTAAACTATTGTGTATGAAAATTGACACTCCACCTCCTCTTGAATTTGGTCTGATACTATAGTAGTGTGTGTACCCAGTTAATTGGAACTGTTCAGCTTCGGCCTTCGATTTAAGCCATGTTTCTGATAGTACTATAATATGAAGAAAGTTCTGAAAAGAATCAACCACGCACGCCAGCTCATCAAATTTTCCCGGTTTAACTATAGATCGGACATTAGCATACAGGCATCTTAATGCTTTTTTAGTAGTAACGATATCTTTGTGGTTGTGTGTTATCTGGTAGCTTACGTTATCAGCTTTTACGATAGGGTGGAGTTTAGGTTGCTGGTCGGGTTCGAGTTTTTTGGAGTCGTTTTCATAACAATTTTTGGAGTGCCTTTCACGTATTTTATTTTGATGTTGCTTTCACCATTCTGAATCCTTTGTTCTAGTTCTTCTTTTAATTTTTTCAAGTAGTTTTGTTGTTGCGGTGTTTGGTCTGAGTAAATCTTTATAGTATCGGATACAAAAGTTCCCCTATTCTGCAGTACACATCTAGCTCCCTCTTCGTGAGTGAAGCAGACTTTGATAGGACGGCAATTATCGGAGTTGTACCTTCCTAGACGAAACGTCTTGACTGGTTTTGGGCAATCTTTAGAAATTGTTTGTATAATTTTTGATACTTCACTCATGTCAGAATTACGCCGCTCCAAAATACCTTCAATGTTTGGTTCGAGAATGCCAGCTATAATAATGTTTTTGCTTCTTAGGTTTCGTTCTTGAAGTTCAATTAAGACACTTTCAAATTTCATTGATTGGTCCAAACCATTATTTTGCGTGCTTGATTTTAGCAATTTTACATCTTTTTCAAGAAACAAGATCTTTTCTTGAGTTATTTTAGATGTTTTGGACAAGTTCACTAGATCCGATTTTATTACGGTTTGTTCAGATATAATGTTTTCAGTTGTTTTCTTTATATCACAAATTTGTGAATTTATTGATGATATATCATTGCCTATTTGTTGCATCTTTACCTCCTGATTGCTGGTGAAAGTTTTCAACAAGGTCATCATTTGATCCATTTGTTTTCGCAGTTCTGCAATTTCCATTTGGGTGTTATCTTGTTCCTCGGGCTCCTTCTTTTTATAATTACGACGTGAATTTTTTAACTTATCCTGCTCCTTCACCAACTCAGTGTCAACAGCACATCGTCGTGGTACAGTGCGTATATGAAATTTTGTATTTAGATAGTTTGAGATCCTGGCAAGGATATAGAATAGTTTTTATCCCGGAAATCACCCTTGAAGGGGTGGACAGGGTGGTAGAAGTTTGTATAGTGAACTAACAATTTCTTAAGTAAGGCGGTCCACAAAACTTTAATATTATGGTGCGATATAAAAAATGGGCTATTCAAAGTACTAATGCGACGCAGAGGAAGTTGCGGGCAACAGCTAGTATTTTATATAACCTATTTCTTAAAAAAAAACTGGGCAACCCTAATCACCGCCCAGTTACACCTAGATTGAAAACCGGCGCATGTCTCACTAGGGCTATGTGCTTAAACCTAAATTAGACAGATAAGTGTATTAGTAAGGTAGCTGCCGTGTAGCTAACGGCTAGGTTGCTAAACGATGTTTAAGCTTAAGCTGCTGTTAAGTATCTCATGGTGGCATTTTGTCTTTAATGTTGATTGTAGCGACGGATCGTTTTTGGTGTTCTCAATTGAAACGTCATTTGAGAATAAATTGAAGAATGTCTTGAAGTTTAGTGGTTCTTGAGTGATGTAGGGGTTCAGTGGATGAACAATTGGGTTGCGATTTTTTTTCTCCATACAACTATAGTAAGGCTTACAGATCGACATTCGATCAGTTATAACGATTGTCGAAAATTCCGAAGTGTACGGGATTTAGCGTAGGGGTATTTAGGTCAAGGGTCTATAGGTTGCTTTAAGCAAGCAAGCGTGCTCCATTGTCGACCACATCATCGCTTACTATCTCCTGGGAAAGTCGTCAAACGCGAGGCTATATATATATATACTAGCTGACCCCCGCCGCTTCGCTCCCGTAAGTGAAAGAATTTTTGAAATTGGTTCAGTAGTTTCGGAGCCTATCTCGGTACGAGCAAACAAACAAAAAAATCTTTCCTCTTGATAATATTGCTATAGATAATATAAATAATTATTTAAAAACATCACATGCACCTGCGAAATGTCTCGAGATTTATCGAACGGCAAACCGTTGGTAGTTACTTTATTTAGACCAATCTAGAAACTCATTATCCTATATCCTTTACAAGACGTTTCAAAACTCCCGTAAAACATAACGCCTTGAAGATAATAATTGCTATATTAACTTTAAAACTTCCGCGTTTCATAATTGAAAACAATATAATTATAACGGGTTTTTTTTTTTAACAATCGAAATTATCGCGTTAAATTTCCCGTTATAATTATATTGTTTTCGATAATAATTGCTGTTAATTGAAATTTGTTTTGATTTGCAGACAGGAAGACACTGATGCTTTGTGTGACCTACTCCCTCCCTGTCTTTTATGATGCCTAATCACGGGTGAAAAATGGTACCTAAATCATAAAATAATTATTTGTGGAAATTGTTTTTTTTTGCCATTCGTTGAGAAACTGCCAAATTCAATTTGTTAAGAAAATATAAATATGTATAAAAATAATCAATAAATTGGTCTTCCGATGAAGAACTATGGTCAAAAAACATGGTGACAATAGTGGTACTGCTCAAACGCAAAACTGACCTCTTGAACGCTTGACCGCGTGACCGCTCTCTGTCTGATAGAACACTAAAGGCTGAACAGATTACGTGCCTAAGTAAAATGTGAACGCTTTTCAATCCGGTTCATCTGAAAAAGTAAATAAAAAAAACGTCTTGTAGACTGATGTTTTACTGCAGTTATAAAAAAATCAAAAAACCCGACTGCTTCAAAAGCGAACTAAAAAGTCGTAAACAAGGAAAAAATCATGCTGTGCAGTCGGAGGATACATATTCGCCGGCTGGCTGACCAAAATCTGGTGTATCCTCCGCCTGCACAGCATGATTTTTTCCTTGTTTACGACTTTTTAGTTCGCTTTTGAAGCAGTCGGGTTTTTTGATTTTTTTAATTAAGTTTTTTTATTTATAACTTTTTAGTTAGTTTTTTCGAATTAGATACCTTTAAACATATAAGTGTTATATATTTTTGAAATCACCTCTTAAAACCCTTTATTTTGATACCCCACACGATGGGTTTGGAAGAAAAAAAAAATTTGGGCCCCCACAATATGGCACCCAAAATCCACCATTTTTCTATTATACAATTTTAATGTAGCCTATGACACTCGCAGGGTTAAGACGCATCGATTGACGTACGAATCTTCAAAATCGGCCAACGCGTTTGGTCTCTGGAACGCCACATAGGAACAAACATACATACATACATAGACTGATAAACACATTACCCTCCTTCGGCAGTCGGGTAAAAACAGGAGAACACTTCAGCCAATTATGGTGACCTAGCTATCTTTTACGATACCAATCACGGGTGGTCTCCAACAGGAATTAAACAACCGTTTGACTATATTAGTTACCAACCAATTAATAGTACCTACACGCTCCTCAATTAAGTTAACCGGTCATTATAGTATTATCTGCAGTTATTTGTCGGTTCATCAGAGTTAATCGGTTGTTAGCGGCTGTTCAAGCCGTTAGGTTAATCGTTTGTGCATTCCATTGACACGTTGGTATGGATATGGTGATAATATTATGAGTGACGTGTTTGAATAAAATAAAAGTAGTAAGCTAAGGTTTAGGTAGAGCGACGATCTTCGCAAGGTGGCTGGTAGTAGCTTAATGGGAGTAATCAAGAACAATGGCTTGCAATTGGAGAGGCTTATGTCTATAAGGTTTAAAATTCTTTATTTCTCAAAGTTTACAAATCACTTACGAGGAGAAATAAAATATTAAACAAAACTTAAGCAATTTCAAGTACAGATGCGCATAGACGGTAGGTATTGTAAAAATAAGAATATTACATTTCTGGGTTAGTGGGTAATTTGAATTAACTTTGTCATTCGTGTTTACTAACGACAGCTTTTGAGCAGATAAAAGGAACGGTTTACATGGAGTGAGTACGATAATAATATTGGACTCGGACAGATTTACTTTTTTGTGATGCCTTTGAAAATATGTTGTTTTAATAACTTTTTGAATAGACATATTGACTGAGTATCTTTTATATGTTTAGGTAAAGAGTTGTAGATCTGTGCTCCTTGATACAAAATACACCTTTTACCGTAATTAGTTCGCGGTTTATATAGTTGTATATCAAGTCTATCTATCTATCAGTGTCACTGCTGTAGGGTGATGACTAGGGACACGGAATCGATTAGAAAGTATCGATACTGAACTCAAGAGTAGCATTGAAAAAAAAACCGGCCAAGTGCGAGTCGGACTCGCGCACGAAGGGTTCCGTACCATTTTCGTAAAAAACGGCAAAAAATTACGTTTATTGTATGGGAGCCCCCTTAAATATTTATTTTATTTTATTTTTAGTATTTGTTGTTGTAGCGGCAACAGATATACATCACCTGTGAAAATTTCAACTGTCTAGCTATCACGGTTCATGAGATACAGCCTGGTGACAGACAGACAGACAGACAGACAGACAGACAGACAGACAGACGGACCGCGGAGTCTCAGTAATAGGGTCCCGTTTTTACCCTTTGGGTACGGAACCCTAAAAACCTACTCAGAAAAGTATTGGAACAAATGATACTTCAAGGTATCGAGTACTTTTCTTAGGGCCCCTAATGCGCATAGAGCATAGGTCAATATCAGTCAGTAAATAACATCAATTTAACTTCAGTAGGGCATTAAAAAAAACTGATATTGGTACACAAATTTAATACAATAAAAGAGAAAGAACAACTGTTACTTCAAAAATTATAAAAAAATAGAAACAAAATTAAATTATTTAGTACTCTAGGCATATAAATTAAAGTTTAAGAAGGTTAAAAACGAGTGAACTAGATGGCGTTGCCATAACCATAAACATAAGCCGTAAGGTCGCAAGTTTTAAATGGGTAATTTCTAAGATTACCCTATTAAAACTTAATTTCTTATTCGATACAATACCTGCCAAAAAGTACTCATTGAGTAAAAGTAACGAATGCAAAGTATCGAGTACAAAAGTATCCGTATCAAATGGAAATGTACTCGATACCACAACGTATAGTTTTTTTTTCGTGTCCCTATAATAGTGATGACGATGAAAATAACTAATACAGATCTCAAAGATATTTTGAGAGGCGATGACAAGACAGAGCTTATTGTCGACTGCCTCGTTGCTTTTGTGGTCGCAAGCAACTACTACAGATAAAATTTAAATAGCGTCTTCTTCCTGGGTTATAGTTTCAGGTCAGGCGAAATTGTTACGGGATTTGAAGATCTGAAACTCAGAAGCAGCTCATACTCTGTATTTGTATCCGAGTGATGGCAATATGGTCGCTACCGACAACATGGGGTTAAAACTCGGAGAAATGTGAATGCACTCTACATTTGCTTTACCCTTCGGTGAAGAGGCGTAATGCCATCTTTTTAGGGTTTCATACCCAAAGGGTAAAACGGGACCCTATTACTAATAATAGGGTATTAAGACTCCACGATCCGTCTGTCTGTCCGTCTGTCACCAGGCTGTATCATATCACCGTTATAGCTAGACAGTTGAAATTTTCACAGATGATGTATTTTTGTTGCCGCTATAACAACAAATACCAAAAACAGAATAAAATACATATTTAAGTGGGGCTCCCATACAAAAAACGTGATTTTTTTGCCGTTATTCGCGATAATAGTACGGAAACCTTTGTGCGCGAGTCCGACTCGCACTTGGCCGTTTTTTTGACATCGTAGCCATCTTACTAATATTATAAACTAGCTTCTGCCAGCGGGTTTGCCCGTGGGAATGTCGAAAATTAACCTAAGGGAACATAATACCGGGATAAAATGTATCCTTTGTGCTATTCCAGTTTATAATCTATATCTGTACCAAATTTCATCCAGCTCCGTCTAGCCGATTGAGCGTGAAGAAATAACAAACATACAAACACACACACACACACACAATTTTTCGCGTATAATATTAGTGTGATGTTGTTGTTGTTGAAAGTTTGCATAGATGTGAGTATGGTTGTTTGTTTGTTACTCAATCATGACAGAAAGGCTGAACGGATCTGGATGAAATTTGGCACAGAGATAGATTATATTCTGGAATAGCACATAGGCTACTTTACATCCCGGTATAATGTTCCCTTGGAATGATAAAACACTTTTCACGCGTGAAGCCGCTGGCAGAAGCTAGTTCTTTATACAACTGAACCGATTCTCTCAGCACAAATTAATCAGTTTGTCTGTACCAATATTATAGAAATATTTTTTTGTTTGTTTGTACTGAATAGGCTTCGAAACTACTGGATCGATTAAAAAAATTGATCCACCAATAGAAAGCTACATTATTCCTGAGTGACATAGGCTATTTTTTTATCACGAAAACCACGCGGAACCGCGGGGAACAGCTAGTATATGATTTAATTGATATTCTGTTAAGCAATCTCATTAAAGTTCATTGGCTGGAAACGTAGTGTAAAGCTAAAAGCCAAGTCTCATATTAACCTCAAAAGAGAATACTTAACTAAAAGCGATGCAAGCTTTAATATTTCCATTCAAATAACTAAACTGACCTCACATAAACATTTTAGAATTTATTTGATTAAAAACGATATACCTAACTGTAAGCTATTGATAGTCGAATGATAACGGAAATATTATCCGTTTTATACTGAGATTATAATATGAACGTGTTTACGATGTTAATGTAATACGTTGGGGCTATTTTAAATCGTAACTTCCTTTTTATTGCTTTATTTATGTTTTCTATTCTTGGGTATGCAAATTTTTAATGTAGGTGCATTTTACGCTTTTTTGTTTGAATTAGATTTTTGAGGAGAAAAAAAACCGGTCAAGTGCGAGTCGAACTCGGGCGCCGAAGGTCATACCTACCAAATTATACAGCCATAAATAAAATTGGTATCATTTTTATTGGTGGCTAAGTTTTAAAGATATGGGCAAATTTTAGATTTTTTTAATTTTTAACTATTTTTATTTTCTGGAATTTTTTCTTTATTTGTGCTGTAATTTAAATTAACCTTACTTTTTGTCAAATTTCGTGATTCTAGGTCAACGGGAACTACCACATAGGTTTTCGATCCAAAACCTATAGGGTTGACAAAGAATTGTCAATTTTGGTTAAAAGCAAGGTCTTGCAGCACAAGTAAAGGGAACATTCCGAAAACTAAAAAAGTTGAAAATTAAGGTAAATTTTGTTACTAACAAGTTTTCGCAAAAATCTAAATTTGCTTATATCTTTTTAGCGTGTGATTTTTATACACCTAATAGGGGTTATAGACCTCAGTATCTAGTATGAATTTCAACTTGCTAGGTCTATCCGTTCCTGAGAAAATCTGTGGTGACACACAAGAAAGACGGACAATAAAGTGATCTTATAAGGGTTCCTTTTTAGGGTTCCGTATTTTGCCATTTGGCTACGGAACCCTTATAAGATCACTATTACTACTACTATTATAGATTCGTCAGGTCTGTCTGTCTGTCTGTCCGTCCGTACGTCACAGCCACTTTTTTCCGAAACTATAAGAACTATGCTGTTGAAACTTGGTAAGTAGATGTATTATGTAAACCGCAATAAGATTTTCACACAAAAATAGAAAAAAAAACATAAAAAATTGGGGGTTCCCATACTTGAAATTGAAACAAAAAAAATTTTTTTACATCGAAACCATACATACGTGTGGGATATCTATGAATAGGTCTTCAAAAATGATATTGAGGTTTCTAATATATTTTTTTTCTAAACTGAATAGTTTGCGCGAGAGACACTTCCAAAGTGGTAAAATGTGTCCCCCCCCCCCTGTAACTTCTAAATTAAGAGAATGATAAAACTAAAAAATATATATTAAGTACATTACCATGTAAACTTCCAACGAAAATTGGTTTGAACGAGATCTAGTAAGTAGTTTTTTTTACCCGACTGCCGAAGGAGGGTAATGTGTTTATCAGTCTATGTATGTATGTATGTATTTATGTATGTTTGTTCCTATGTGGCGTTCCAGAGACCAAACGCGTTGGCCGATTTTGATGATTCATACGTCAATCGATGCGTCTTAACCCTGCGAGTGTCATAGACTACATTAAAATTGGATAATAGAAAAATGGCAGATTTTGGGTGCCATATTGTGGGGGCCCAAATTTTTTTTTTCTTCCAGTCCCATCGTGTTGGGTATCAAAATAAAGGGTTTTAAGAGGTGATTTCAAAAATATATAATACTTATATGTTTTAATATATCTTATTCGAAAAAAACTAACTAAAAAGTTATAAATAAAAAAACTTAATTCAAAAAATCAAAAAACCCGACTGCTTCAAAAGCGAACTAAAAAGTCGTAAACAAGGAAAAATCATGCTGTGCAGGCGGAGGATACACCAGATTTTGGTCAGCCAGCCCGCGAATATGTATCCTCCAACTGCACAGCATGATTTTTTCCTTGTTTACGACTTTTTAGTTCGCTTTTGAAGCAGTCGGGTTTTTTGATTTTTTGAATTAATTAATACATCATAAATCGTAAACCGCAATTTACCAAGTACGGAACCCTTCGTGCGCGAGTCCGACTCGCACTTGGCCGGTTTTTTTTACCTTTTGAGGTAGGGAACATAAAAAAAAAACGCCTGTCGACGCAATTTTAATTGCGTACATTCAAAATCGCAAATACATATCTCAGGGGCTAAAACAATCCATATTGTAGGCGGTTTTAAACTTATCACGATTATAGTGGCCTATAGAGCCTTTGAGGCAAACAAAAAATCTAAAGAAAGTAATTTGAATAGCAACGTGAGAATAAAATAAACGTGATTTTTAGTAAACAATGCCAAGTAAAAGAATGTCTTGTCGTGAGAATTATTACAATCATCAAAGATAGGTAAATGTCCACTACAGTGATGACTGTCTTCCTCTTTTGGTTGCAACATAAAATATGTAGTTACCGTCGGTTCTAAAATTCTCAGATTTTGTTGATTGTCTTGCTGCCCTTGATATCAATTAAGGTTGAACTAGTCGACGGCACGAACATTGTTTGTCCGCAGGGTTAAAATGCATGCTATCTCATCCGACAACACGTGCAAAAGAAATAGATGCTGTGATGAGCAGTACGAAGCTAGATCGTGTACCATTTAGCAGTTTTGCAAGTTTGTAGCGAAATGGATGATGATTTAGGACGAAAACGAGCCTAAATATCATGATTCAACTACTAAATGTATATTTCCAAAATAAAATTATTTGCATTGTTGAATTTCTAATCTATCCCTGTATGGAGGCCGTTTCGCTATTTTCCTTCTTCTTATGGTATTTATTGCCGCCCAAAGATGTGTCAAAACTAGTGTTGAAATATGGAACTTTTACATTTTTGTTTCCATACATGAATAGATAATGATGAGACAAATTGATATCATTTTTTATTTTGAACGTAAATTGTCAAACAGTGCAGTAATCTCTACGTTTGTATGGAATAATTTTCGACAAGTGTAACCTTAAGCGCTGAAGTTAATATTATTTTTGGTGGCCTACTTAATCTTTTTACGTTACTTAGTAATTTTAAATAATATAATAAAGAGGTGACATTCAATGTTTGTTTTTATGTTTGTAATGGGAAGTACCGATACTATTTAAGAAATCAATAACTAATAATAGTAGGTAAGCTACACTACCGTTGAGTGTCATAGACTTTTTGTCGCGATTAAACGTAGCGTTTCTGCGGACAAGCCAATGGACGCTAAGCCGCGGGAAAAGCCAGGTATAGTAACCAATCCCAGTCTTTATAAGCCAGACTATGTTCATTTTTTTACCTATTTTACTTCAATAATTATTTCTTTTTTTTATGCACCGCCATGTTATCTCACCACCAAGAGTGTTGACTGGTAGAGATGCTTCAGGCATTAAATTTGCCCATATTGTACTATGTATATTGCATGAAGTTTTAGTAAATAAATTTGACAGACTATGATTATATGAAGTATTTATTAACCCGACTAGGATATTGTTTCAAATCATTATGACTTGTTGTTTATCACCAACAATCATGACAAAACATAATTTGTTCTAAAGGAGATGCTCTATTTTGTAAATTTAGATTAGATCATGTTGAAATGTCTAAAAACAAGATAATCCTTTGTGAATGGGATTTAAATCCATTACATATAGTCTGCCATATTAGAATAAATTTCTTAAAATAATTAATAATAATATGTCATTTTCCTTTAATTAATTCATAAATACGATACAAGAATCATGATAAAATTCTTGTATCCAATATATTAAAATGGATGCAATATCAAAGAAATGTATGTGAAAATTCTTGGCTTTTTACACTCTGGGCTAGTTTATTTGCATCTGAGCCTATAAAAACAGAACGAAAGTGACAGACATCGTGAGAAACAAAAACTCCGTGATCGTTAAGTAAACAGTGTTGAAATAATAGAGTATTAAGTATAATTGTTTTGTCGTGAGAGAAGTAGGTACTATTGTGTCTTTATGAAGGTTTTTGATGATTAGAGAAAGTATTTCTTGATGGTGATAAGACAAATGAAGTACGCATTGAGGTGGAGAAAGAAGTACAGTGATGAATGAAAACGAAACAGTTAAAAGCATAGAAATAATAGAAGCGAATGATATAGCGAATACCTTATAAAATTACGATCTTCACCGTGACCTTAAAATGGAAATTGTCACCACCATCATCTAAAAATTTGCTAAAGCCCACGAACGTAGACTTCATCGACACGTGAATGTTGAGGCTATCTAGCTGCTAGACAACACAGACTTAGTGCGTAGGCTAAAAAGAACTAAACCTTTTGAATTAGTGTAGTGTAAAAAGTGAATAAATATTAGTGATAATGTTGTGTTATACATATAACACATGAACATAGTGTTTTTATAAATTATATCAGACTCTAAGAAAGTGCTACGGACTTATGTAAAAGTGCGAATGGACACTATTCTTAGTTTTAACATAATCTATCACATAACATATTAAGTTAAAGTTAAATTGCTTATTATCCTTTTAGGCTAGATCGCAATTAATTATTAAGAATTTGGTTCTTATTAAAAGAACAAAAAAAAAAATTGTACCAAATGAATAGTGAATATATTTATTTGTTATTAAAGCTCGTGTTAGCGACCACTTCCAAACAATAGGAATAATGGACAGCCCTCTGTGCAGGGCTTGTGGAGGCTGAGGAAACCGTCGCGCACGTACTCTTTGAATGCACAGGCGTCACCCAGATTAGAACAAAACCCTCGGGTCACCCAGATCTTAGACAGATGTTCTGAACAAACCAGGTGCTTTAAATAACTTCTGGAGGGAGGTGGGCCGGTTGGAATAACCACCAAACGGCCGCCATGGCCCACGCACAATGGTCCATCTGAAGGACTAAGTGCGGAAACCAAATCCTTTAACATAGAACATAGAACCTCGTGTTAGCTACTAAGTCGGAGTTAAGTTTTTAGCACAAGCGGGCCTTATAAGAAAATATTATTATTTTGTGAGATCCAACCAATAGGTCCGGTTGGGAAACCTTGTGATGAATATGCAAGTGGACGGACATCTATCTTTGGGTGGGTTACAGAAGATATGATATGGGTAGATAAAAGTTGACTATTGAGATGCAAATAGAGAAGAATAGAAGAAGAAGATATTTATTTATTTATTTATTAAAAACTTTATGCACAAGTACAAAGGCGGACTTAATGCCTTAGGCATTTTCTACCAGTCGACCTTAGGGAGGTGCAGAGATAAAAATAAGGCAGGTGCAACTAAATAAACGAAAAAATTGAGAAAAACATATATAAAAAGAATATATACAAATATATACTTATATACATACATACATACATAAACAATGTAATAGAGAAACCGAAACCAACAAATCAATTCAGTGATGATTCTGCAAACTTCTTCCGAATATGCTCACGTGCCTTAAATTTGAAAGAGAACCGACTGGTTGCCATCCTGATATTCTGAGGGAGCGCATTCCAAAGAGAGATAGCCTGGACAAAGAAGGACGAGTGAATAAACCCAGAGCGGTGCGAGGGACATTGTAGAAGACGATTATTGGTGGAGCGTAGATTTTTACTGTGAGCAGAGCAAAGGAATTGAATATGAGAAGTCAGATAAGAAGGAGAAGTGGGTTTATCTATAAAAGAAAACAGGGTAGTCAAGGCCCTCAGCGCTCTACGCTGACGAATGGGTAACCATTTTAAAAGTGATCGATGAGTGGATACATGATCATACTTACGGAGGTTGAAGACAAATCGAATGCAGTTATTTAGAAGGCGGTCAAGTTTATTGAGTAGATCTGCATTCAGGTCATAGTAGCACACATCACCATAGTCAATTATGGGAAAGATTAGGGACTGTACAAGCATGGCCTTTATGTGAGCTGGGAGAAGATTTTTCAGCCGATACAGTGAACGCAACGTTCCGGTGACCTTTTGGCTGACACTCGTTACCTGTTTGCGCCAGTCAAGGCTAGTGTCGACGAGCAGACCAAGATCCTTAACCTCGGAGCTAAACGGAATTGGTACGTCGTCGAAGATTATGGGTGGAACAGTTAAGCTATCGAGCTTTCTTAAGCTATAGGGGCTCCCAAGTATGATAGCCTGACATTTTGCAGGGTTAACCGCCACACCGAATCGGTCCGACCAGCCTTTAATCATAATTAAATCCCGGTTTAGCCCCTCGATCGCCTCCGATAAGTTGTCAACACCAGCCTGACAGTAGAGCTGTAAATCGTCAGCGTAGAGATGATACGCACACTGAAGCTCGATGGTTATAAGATTTATGAAAATTGAGAACAGAAGAGGAGATAAGATACCGCCTTGAGGGACGCCAGCTGCAAGGTCACACCACCCAGAAGAGAAGTCTCCAGTACGAACTGACTGCTGACGCCCCCGAAGATAAGAGGAAAACCATTCCAGTACCTCATGAGAGACCTTAAGATAAGAAAGGATAGACAAAAGGATATCGTGATTGACGGTATTAAAGGCGTTGGAGAAGTCGATTAACACTAAAATAGTAACTTTAGTGTCCTCCATTCCCCGCCTTACATCGTCAGTCACTTTTAGGAGAGCTGACACGGTACTGTGCCCGGGCCTAAAACCGGATTGAAACGGGCTGATGAGGGAGTTGTGGTAAATAAAGTAGGACAGTTGTTTATGAACACAGGCCTCGAGCACTTTGGACAGGAAAGGAAGGATTGAAATTGGGCGAAAGTGACTGGATAAAGTGGGATTGTGAATCTTAGGCAGGGCTCGAACATGAGCATTACGCCACAAGGAAGGGAAAACACCGGAGTAAAGAGAGAAGTTAACAATGTGGGAGATTACAGGAAGAAGTTGATCCAAAGCCGACACGATCATATGACGACTGATGTTATCGCAGCCCACAGCTTTGGATTTAATGGATAGGATAATCTTTTTGATCTCTACTGGGTCGACTGGGGTGAAGACAAAGGGGGCAATATTAGGACGCGTCAGACCAGCAAGGTAGTCGATAGTTTGACTTTTGGTTAGACTGTCTATCATAGGCACAGTAGAGAAAAAGTGGTTTAGATCGTCCAAGTCAATTGTGTTCGGAAGGTCTGAATGCCGCGATTTGCCGATACCTAGGGTCCCAAGGAATTTCCAGATATCGCCAGAAGAAGAAGAAGAAATATTATTCAGAATGTGGCGGCGTTTAGCGTTGCGTATCATCTGATTACACCGATTCCTAGCTGACTTGAACAAGGTCCAATTGTCCTCCGAGCGATCCTTTTTGAATACCCTAAACGCGTGGTCCCTCCGTCGCATTGCCATCCGTATTCCCCTATTCATCCATGGAGCAGGTGGACGCTTCAACTTGACTCTTCTGATAGGAGCATGAGTATCATACAGTTTGGTCACAGCACTGTTGAACAAACAAACTTTATCATCCACTGTAGCAGCTTCCTGTAGGAGTGTCCAGTCAATATTCGAAGCATCTTTTTGTAGTTGCTCACTATCCATGCGTGCAAAGGCACGCCTGTACTGGAATGTTGGTTTAGGTTTTGGAGGTTTAAGGACATAGGACAGGTAAATAAGGTCGTGATGGGAAAAGCCAGGGGCATCGTGTTGACCATGTGAGGAAACAAGGGAAGGATTAGAGGTGAGGATAAGGTCGAGCCAGGTATCATCGCCGATTGTATTATGATGAGTGGGTTGGAGAGGCAATACGTGAAGACTGGCTGACTCAACAATATGCAGGAGTTTACGGGACCGAGGGGAATTGTGAGCAAGGAGGTTGGTGTTAAAATCTCCCATGATGATGTGATGAGCATACTCTGAACCCAAAGATTCAAGTACCGATTCTAATTCAGTGAAATAATCAAGTGAAGGGGGGCAGTAAACAACACCTAAAACGGTTTTAGCTCCTTTGACACAAACCTCTATAAAAAGAAACTCAGCAGAATCATTAGAAGCAGAAGTGGTAAGAATTTTAAATGGAAGATCACCGCGAAGGTAAATTGCTACACCACCTCCTCTCTTACCAATCCTGTCATTCCGAAGAAGAACAAAACCTGGAAGAGAGTATGCGGTAGATGAAAGTTCAGGTTTGCGCCAGGACTCAGAAATCAGGACGGCGTGAACATTGTTATTGGAAAAAGTATCGTGCAATTCGCTATGGTGGCTCGGAATGCTTTGAGCGTTAATGTGGCAAACGTTAAACAGTCGGTCAGGATTTTGGCTGAACCTTTGACGCAAAAGATCGCCAAGGGTGTCCGTAAGAGAGTTTAAGCTAACATCAGAAGAAGAGGCAGTTGATGCGTTGGCAGAAGGAAAGGATTCGTTTTCAGATAACATCATACGAAAGTAAATAAATAAATAAAATATATACCAAAATTACACACAATTCACACAAACAAAAACACCACACGAAAGGCTGGCGCTTGCATCTCTGCACCACCCGCCAGCTAACATCATAATTTGTAATAGAACAAAACACTACAAAAAACAACATTGGAGGAAGTAAAAAGGTAACGATGAAAGTATTTATATAAAATAGAAAATGTAGTCAAACATAAAACAAGCTTAAAATGCAACAATAATGGTACTCGGAACGCACCTTGCCAAACAATCATGAACGTATCCGATTAAAGTCTGGTATAATTACGATTTGACGGTATTTTAACAATAATAATTATTCTGATTGAAGAGAAAAAAAAAAAAAAAAATGATTGAGGGTAAACATGGTATAGTTATTATAAATACTCGAAATTACAGAGCTCTAAGCGGAAAATACGTATTACATAAGTAAAACAAAACAAACTATGCAACAAACTGATAAGAAGAAAAGTGAATAAAGTGATAGATAAGAACATAATAAAAAAAAACATAAAATAACGACAAGATTTCTATGGTAAGTAAAACTTTACTGACTATTGTGTATGTGTACACATTATTATTGAAAATAAGTAGATAAATACCATTAACGCGTCTTGTTTTTCAGATTATCACCTCCCTGGACCTTCGGATACTTCGCTAGCAGTGGACTCAGTTCGTTGATTGAAGTTATCTTATGTTTACTCCCGTCAGGGGCCTTCACCACAATAACACCGTCCTGAGTCCAAGAAGATCTCATCCCGAAGTGGAGCCGCGCCCTCCCAAAGATGTTCTGCCGTGTCCTTGTCAAGAACTCCTTGACTGAGATGGAGGAACCCTTCAAGCCTGTCTTAGCCTTCCAGACCGCTGATTTGTCATCATAGGTAGAAAACTTCACCAGGATTGGCCTGTGGAGATCTTTATTAGCGACACCGAGTCTATGACAAGACTTTATGGAGGTTGTAGCCAATGGTTTGGGGGCCAGCTTCTTGTTGATGATGTCCAGGATGACTGTGCTGCTGACTTCACCGTCAACCTCTGGAATGCCCTGGAAAATCAGCGCCTTTCGCCGATGTCTGGTCTCCATCACGTCAACCTGTCTGGCGCACTCGCTAATCTGTCCTCGGAGCAGGCTAAGCATACTGAAGACCAGCTCTCTGAAGGTGCGAAACTCTTCGGCAATCCTCGCCACAGTGTCTTTGGTAGGCCCCGCGCATTGGATCTGCGCCTCCAACTCTCCCATCTTCCGGATGAAGCTGTCTTCGAGGGTTTTTTGTGCAGATACAATTTCGTCAAGTTGTGACATTGTGATCCTCTAAACCAGTGAAAGTGATGTCGGTGATAGAGCAGATGCTATGCTGGCAGGTGATGCAAAATACTTGCTAGGAGTCACTTAAAAGTGCTGCAAACGTGAGTAGCCGTGTAGTGGATGTTGTACTTTAATTATTTGTATAAATTAACAATTTTTTTTAAGTATTTCTATTTTTTCATATTAAATTACTTTGGAAGTACGTCTATGGTTGTTTACACCTACCCACGTTATCCACGTTAGATATACTGCGGAGACACCAAAAAAATTGGGTGATAGACAGGCAAATTGTGAGGTGGGTAAACAGATGGTTCTTTTACTTGTGAATAGTCATCAGTACCTATTAAGACCTGCATTACTTAAAGTATCGAAAGTGACAAAGCTGAGTATTGGGACAATCCCAACACACTATTCCCAAACCACTGCAATTTCTGAAAGCCAGAATCAACACTGGCGACCACCAGAAAAGCGCCGAGGCAATGAAACTCGACAAAGTCCCGGAACATGAATTTAACTGTCTTGGATACCGCAATGAAATTAATCAGAAAAAAGAAGCTGAGTATCTTATAGGCAGAAATCAGAAGAAACTTAATTTATTATGTGCCTTTAGTTCCACTGGCACTCAAGCTATCGAAGTTAAAAGTCATACCCAGGAATGGCAGTCAGTAGCTATAGATAAATATAATGATAATGAAGTTAATCAAATCTGTGATAGTATAACGTGAAGACAAGAAATTCAACAGTAGATATTTATCAAGCACGAAACATTTGACACCGTACAATTATAGTCAACACCAGGAACATAAGAGACTAAGAAATACTAATTAAGCCGTCAAAAAGACAACTCAATTAACACCCAAACCTACACTTACGTCGAATATACATTTCTACAAAGCTAGAGAAACGTATACACTTATAGAAACTAAGCAATTATAGCTGATCTACTATGAACGGTTACATTAGTGGCCGCTTTCTCATACATACAGACATGTAAATTATCCTACATAACCACTGTACCTTAGTTTGTTCACTAATAACGTGATTATTATGTAAATGACTTTTATTGTAAACTTAAGATATATTTCAGATTATTACAAAAAAAAAGGTAAAAGTTAAGGTATTGACAAGGCAGACGTGAATGGAAACACTGGGAGGGAACACCCGAGAAAGACATACATAGACCTTATAGGTGATGTTATTCAGAAAGGCCAAGTGCGCAGTACCCATAACCGGCGTGTGTGTATGACTAGATGTATGAATGTGTGTGAAGCAAAAGAAGTATGTAAGGATCGTAACAGGTGGCGTTCTGTAGTTTCTGCCTACCCCCATGGAAAAAAGGCGTGAGTTTATGTATGTACGTGTGTAAATATGCAAAATGTTATGAACCATTCATACTAATATACCACACTAATCTATATCCACATTAATATTATGATAATTTTGCGTAAGTAAGTCTGTCTGTACTCTGTTCTCTTTTTTCGCCCAAACCGCTGAACCAGTTTTAATGATATTTAGTATAGATTGGACCTTGAAGCAGGACGTAGGACCTACTTTTCATCCCGGTAGAATCTCGTTCCCTTGTTGATAGTGTCCGACATTCACGCGGTTGAAACCGCTGGATAAACATAGTATTTTTATAAATTTATAATATAATTCGGGTTTGGCCGGGCTATATCTGCAGTGCACCACGACAGATGGGCCACGCAGTGATAGCTAGAAGACCAGTGATGTCGCCAAGGGAGGCCTAGGAAACGCTGGCGTGACGACTTAGAAGCGTTTATGGGCGACTGGCCAGATAAGGCAAAATACCAGGCAGCTTGGAAGGCTTTGATCTTTGCCCAGTAGTGGGACAATATAGGTTAATTAAAACATATATAACTAATAGAAAGGTAGAAAGCAATTAAATTGTTATTTTAAATGTTAAAATGATGAAAGCAATAACTCATAAAAAGTTGACGGATATGGTAGACAAATTAATAAGCAGCGATTTAACTGTATACACCTTTTTCTTTCCTCTCTATTATTAATTATCGTTTGTACTTGCTTGATTGCTTCATTGATTCATGGTTGCTTTTAGAACTTAAAGGTTAAACAAAAACTCTTCTTAGGAAACATACAAACACAAATATTATGACAAAAGAAGTTGTCCTTGTGAAAAATTCGCAAAACCCAGTGGTGACAATCCATTTAGTTTTGTTTTTTATGTATACCTCAAATCTAAACTAATATTAATAAAAAGTTAAAACTTTCGCGTTTCATAATTGAAAACAATATAATTATCACGGGAAATTTAACGCGATGATTTCGATTGTTTGTTTACCTATTTCGCCCGACGTTTCGGCCGTGTTGTAACGACCGTGGTCCCGGGTAGACTCGTTTTGTGCAGTCGGCAAACTTACAGAATAAGGACACGGTCAGTGTAGTGTGAAAAGTGAGGGTAGAGGAAGAATTTTCTGCCCCAACGGAGCCAGTACACCGAGACACCAGTCTACCCGGGACCACGGTCGTTGCAACACGGCCGAAACGTCGGGCGAAATAGGTAAACAAACAATCGAAATCATCGCGTTTTTTCATTTCCCGTGATAATTATATTGTTTTCAATAAAAAGCTAATTTTAAAACAAAACAACTCGACTATTTATGAAGTGAACAAAAATATATAAACAAGAAGAAAATGATGTTGTGCAGTCCGAGGATACCTACATATTTGCGAGATGGCTGGCAAAAGCCTTTTGTATCCTACGACTGCACAGCATGATTTTCTTCGTGTTTATATATTTTTAGTTCGCTTCTTAAGCAGTCGGGTTTTTGTGTCATTAAATTAACTTTTTCAATTACAACTCTTAGTTACCTACCATTTTTTCTCCAATTACTTTTAAACATATAAGTTGTATGTATATATTTTGTGATCAGCTCTAAAACCCTTTATTTTGATATCCCACTTGATGGGTTTGGAAGAAAAATAATTTGGGCACCCCATAATAATTTATGGCGTCAAAATCCTTCATTTATGTTTTTTTGTAATGTCACTTATATAAGAACACTCGGGCAGTCAATACGTATGTAACGATGTCTTAGTTATATAAGAAAGTCTAGCGGTTTGAAAGATATGTGGGAATAAAGAATTTTACATACATACAAGATACACCCGAACAACATAACCCTTTCCTTGCAGTTGGGTAAATAAACATATAAAATAGTTTATTTGCATCTGTTTGTAATAGGTAATCTCTGACAGTTCTAACCCGATAATATAAAGTAGTATCATTGATATAAAATTACACAATACTTGAGTGCCATAAGCATTTATTCCAGATTTCTGAGATATAAATTGCGAAAGCAAAGCTGTAAATAACAGCTAGTGCTCTGTAACTCAAAAGTGATTGAAAATTAAAACAAAAAAGTAGTTACATTTTACATGAGAACTTTCTTGCCACATTTTCACTAAGGATTTAATACACAAACACCTATCTTGCTCCATGATATATTATACATTAAAGAACCAGGCATTTCCATTGATTTATGGGTAATGATGACAAAAAACCCATCATTACTGCTCGACACTTGACTCGTGCAAGAAACTGCAATCACATCGGATGAACGTGCCACCAAGAAGCTGTGCTGTGGGAGATCTGTGTGCAAGTCCATAGACGTCAAATAAATTATTATCACACAACTCAGAGATAAAATGGAAGAAAAGAAAAGGAAAAAAATATAAAAATAGTTTATCTGCGCCAATTCTGACGCATACTTACAAATCAAAATTGGCAAAAACTTAATTCAAAAAATCAAAAAAACCCGACTTTGATTTTATGAATTAAGTTTTTTTATTTATAACTTTTTAGTTAGTTTTTTTTCGAATTAGATAGATTTAAACAAGTGTTATATATTTTATTTTGATACCCCACACAATGGGTGTTGAAGAAAAAAAAAATTTGGGCCCCACAATATGGCACTCTAAATCCGCCATTTTTCTATTGTCCAATTTTAATGTAGCCTATGACACTCGCAGGGTTAAGACGCATCCACCCCGGTGGGTTCCCGCATTGTCGAGGCGGGGGGGCTCAGTAACCGTGGCTTGGTCAACCACGGTGAAGCGAAGAGAAACCCGAGGAGGGGCCGCTCGTCAGGGCTTTTGCCGATTAAGCCGACGACGTAGCGGCCAACTTGTAGGTTGCGGTGCCACTTGGTAACAGGCGACATCGCAACTGAGGCGGGCCGCGATGTCTTATAGAGCGTCCCAGGTCCCATATGATATCGCGGCTGAGGGTTGGAGGCCGCGGCGGGAGAGGAGTGCCGGTATTGCAGTGCGCCATAAGGGAGTAGACTGCTACGGAACCCTAAAAACGTTTGAATGATTACTTGAATAAGATAAAGAACGGGCAGATCACCGATTTTAACTGTGCTCTTGGTGCCTTATGATAGCAAAAAAATCATACTGTTGCTTTCTTACGAATACGTTTCTAAATATCCCCAAAAATCTTCTGAAACCAACAAGATCTCTAAGTTATATCAATAAATATGTTGAATAGTAGAAACGGTGCTAATATCGTACAGCAACACGCTCACGCTTGACCGGATTTTATTGAACACATTGTTTCCTTCTGTTTGTTATAACTTGTGACAGTTTTATGTGTACACGCTTCATAAGGCGGCGGGGGCAAGGGATAAGCGGTGAGCGGGTGACTTAAACACAGAAAAAACTAAGTATGAATAACTTTTTCACAAAAAAAACCGACTTCTAAAGCAAAACAAAAAAAAAGAAATGCGTGGACAAACATACATACAGTTATGAAATTTGACACACTTGTATAGAAGCTCATACAGAGTAACATTATGTGAATATTGTGCAATCCCAACAATATAACATACTTACGCATCGAATTGATTACTTCCTTCTTTTGAAGTTGGTAAAAAATATACGCTTGGTCAAGTAACTGCGGAAATTAGCTCGATTTATGTAATACTATAGCTTCTGCCCGCTTCTTCGCCCGTGTGAAATTCTAAAATATCCCGAGAGAACATATCTCCGGGATAAAAAGTATCCTGTGGTCCATAATATAATCTATCTCTATGCCAAATTTCATCGAGATCCCTTCTGCCATTCTGGCGTGATTGAGTGAGTAACAAACATCAAAATTTTCGCATTTATTATATTAGTAAGATTTAATGCATACAGTGCGAATACTGGATATTATTGACCATTTATTATGGTTTGATAGATATTCATTACAAAATTCCGCTTAGTTAGCAACGCTTAGATAGTACGTTACTGTCCGTGTTTTGTCATCCAAAAACTATTTAACCCCCGCCGGAAAAAGAGGGGTGTTATAAGTTTCACGTGTGTTGCTGTGTGTCTGTGTACCTGAGTATTTGTGTGTCTGTCTGTGGCATCATAGCGCCTAAACGGATGAACCAATTTCGATTTAATTTGTTTTGTTTTAAAGGTGATTTTGTCGAGAGTGTTTTTAGCTATGTTTGAATAAAATCGGTTCAGCCGTTCAAAAGTTATGAGCGTTTTACTGTTTGAATCGGGGTGTTTACGCAAGATAAATGTTTGGGGGCAACTGGAACAGGGTGTAAAGTCCCACAAACCGCCATAGAAAAGGGAGGATCCTCCGACCAGACGGGTGTTATGTCTGGTCCGGGCAACTGCCCAACGGTTATTGTCGGACTGTTGTATGTGTTCTTATCGCGCCGAAAACTTTACTCACGCGATGCAGGATTTGTGTGACGTCATGTCATTAGCTCGTAAGTGGCGGCGTTTGTGCCGCTACAAATGGTTCGGGGGTATTAAAATTTTGAAATTTTACTTGTCGCAAGATAAATATGACGGAGGTTTTTTAAATTTGAAAATTTTAGTTATTTGGATGACAAATAATCAGCACCTAAAATGCCTTTTAGAGGTGTTGCGAAACTTTATCGATAAAAATATAGGTCTACCAGAATCTCATGGCAAATGTGGAAATAAAAATTTGTTGTGTGCAATACTGGGGAAATTGGATTAAACGATCTTGATACTGTTTAATTTTTATTTATGTCTTTAGTATTAATGAACATGAGGTACTTATATTATAGTTGTCACAGCGGATCTTTGTGTCTTTGAACTTGGTCCTGCCAACCATTGCGTAAGAAACAGTTTGTCATCGAGTATACTGCATAGAGTAAGCGAGATAGGACGATGTGACATACATAAGCGAGTGAAAGAGACAGTTATACAATGCTATCTTCACCTTCAACATTGACACAAAAATAGCTACTGCACGGGGTCTTGCAACCAATTCAGAGACACAAAGATCCACTGTGAGTATTATAGGTATGTGTATGAATAATGTTGTTATACATCGGGTTCTTAACATAGGAAAAATAAATCAATTGAATATTAATTTATGTACTAATTTATCATATATCATTTAAATCATACAAAATAACTTAAAACCTCATTCAGAACTAGAAAACTAGAATACGATTACATGAACTCCACTGGCATTTCAAAAACTTGTATCTATGTAGTTTTATGTCATCTCTCTCCATCAAAATGGTTCTTTTTCATTAGCATTTAACATATTCAAAACCAATCTCTATACGAATAAAGTCTGTAAAAAATAATAAAATGTATCATGTTACTTATAGTCATTCATCATCATCACTCTATATATACTTTTTTTTATGTAAATTTTATGGCCTGGTTGCTAGGACCTTTTAGCCACGTCTTTGGAAAGAGTTTTGGATCTTATATTTATTCTTTAGTATGCATTAGAATGCGGATATAACAGATTCTAATGTTTTTTGGAGTATTTGGCAGCAAATTGTATCGAGTCAGTCTTCCCAGTAAGCTTTGCAGAGGCAGTCAATACTACAATAAAATACTCCGCTCCATTATCCCGAGATCGCTTCTATCAATGATTTTACAAATTGTCCAGTTGCGTAGACAGTTGAGACACAAAACTACACAAATAATATATCACAATATCCACTAGGAATCAATTTGCAAATAATATTAACAGCCACTGAACTTCACTCGACAAAAACCCGCCAAAAACTCCCGTCTATATACACGTCCCACTGCAGGGCGCAGATTATTACTTAATATTTTTCTTACGTCAAAGATTCTCAATCTCCGTTAAAATCAATATCTTGTCGAAGAATTAGTAACAGTTACATTACTGTTGCCATTTCCTTCCGGCCATCATTCTATGTGCCTTGAACTACGATTTACCATATAATAGTAATGAAAAGAAAAAAAAATGAAGTAAGAAAAATATAAAATAAACTAAAAGTATCAAAATAAGTCCGTCCAACTTACCGGTCCACTCTACGACACACTTTAAAATCAAAGATTGATTTTGATTTACGCCTTCTTCTTCCCTTATTTTATGATACACATTGAAAACAATATGTCTCGCTTGAGATCGAAGTGGGTTTTTCGACATATTCACAAAAATAACAAATTTTCAAGATAATATAAAAAAAAATCAGCAACGGTTGACACATCAAGTACTTTGATTTGACTGGTGACAATTGACATTGCCATATGAAAATCACAATTTAAAAAAAAATAAAAATGCCATGAGATTCTGGTAGACCTATACACATAAATATAATAGGTATGATTAGATGATTTACTGCATAGTGCAACAGCACCTTCAGCTGACTGACAACAGAATCCTTACGCTGCGTTGTCAATTTATTGAATAAAGGTTTAAAGAATCAGCATTACCATCCAACGTGGCAATGCTGCCAGCCTTCTGGGCACTTTTCCTGTTGACAGCGATGTGGACGAATTTTTTGATGCCCCGTAAATGTACATATCTTTATTCTTATTTTATTTTTAATATTAGTTTGTAAATAATAATAAAAAAAGGTTTAGGTCTCAAATATATTCCAAAAATAAGGCGCAAGGCGGCTTCTGTGAGGTCATTTGCCATGAAAAGGACTTTTCTTGGACATTCATTTTTGGCAGAAGCCAGGCTGGCTTCTGAATGTCTTAACTTATTAACACTGACAAGCAATTGCCCTCTTGGCGCTTATAACTCATCCCCCACACTTGGAAAGTCGATGGTTATTCACGACGTTGCGCGAGCGCATCCGCGTGCGATCGATAACGGGCTGCACCGCGCATGCGCCAACCGATTCGTTCGATAATTACTTTTGTTTACTTTTTGTTAGTGTTGCGATGAAACTAAGTAAAAAAGAATTAGGCCTGGTGTACGTTTTTTTGTTGGCGAAGAAATAGAATATAGTTCATTGAATAACGTAGTTGATAATTATGAAAATGTTTCCAAGTAAATTAGCTTCCAATCATTTATCTAGAATGGTTGAGGCACAGATAATATAATACTAACATACAGATGCCTCATCCAATACATAGAAAACGTGCCGACGTAACTAGCGTTTTTCATCTGAACATACCGATTATTTTTTGTAAATCGATCGCGTTCGGTTCCATTCCACGGCGATAGATAGATCACCATCTATATCCGTGGAACGGAACCGAACGCGATCGATGTCCAAAAAATAATCAGTATAATCAGTAAAGTACATCGGCACGGTTTCTTTGTATGGGATGAGACACCACTGGTTGAGGTTAGGATTTATCATGATAAACACTAACAGTCATTGCCTTTTAAAGTAAGGACAGCATTTTGACGCCACAATTTTGTCATACTGATGAAATGTTTACTGAAATGCCGATTTTAGATGTAATTTTATTTGAATTGTAATAAATAAATAAATAAATAAATAAATAAATAAATAAATAAATAAATAAATAAATAAATAAATAAATAAATAAATAAATAAATAAATAAATAAATAAATAAATAAATAAATAAATAAATAAATAAATAAATAAATAAATAAATAAATAAATAAATAAATAAATAAATAAATAAATAAATAAATAAATAAATAAATAAATAAATAAATAAATAAATAAATAAATAAATAAATAAATAAATAAATAAATAAATAAATAAATGAATAAATAAATACATAGGTCATACTAGACCAACGCGAATTCATCAAAAGGTGGGCTATTTTAGGAAGCTGTGCGAGACATTAAAAATGGCGTATTTTTGTACGGTGAATACGTATATGAACACGTTTGGATGGGGTATCTTTACGATTTAAATCTAACCCAGCATCGCACTAAGATGATGGTAATTTCATGTCGCAAAAGATGTCTGATGATCTTGATACGGTGGCAAGGCTCAGGAAACATATCTATACCACAGATAATATTATACTACAGTATCTATACTTAATATTATAAAGCTGAAGAGTTTGTTTGTTTGTTTGAACACGCTAATCTCAGGAACTACTGGTTGGAATTGAAAAAGTCTTTTGGTGTTGGATAGTCCATTTATCGAGGAAGGTTATATAACACCACACTTCGACCTATAGGAACGGAGTATAAATGAAAAATATAGCAAGAAATACTTAATTCAAAAAATCAAAAAACCCGACTGCTTCAAAAGCAAACTAAAAAGTCGTAAACAAGGAAAAAGTCATGCTGTGCGGTCGGAGGATACATATTCGCGGGCTGGCTGAACAAAATCTGGTGTATCCTCCGCCTGCACAGCATGATTTTTTCCTTGTTTACGACTTTTTAGTTTGCTTTTGAAGCAGTCGGGTTTTTTGATTTTTTGAATTTAGTTTTTATTTATAACTTTTTAGTTAGTTTTTTTTCGAATAAGATACATTTAAACATATAAGTGTTATATATTTTTGAAACCACCTCTTAAAACCCTTTATCTTGATTTCCCACACGACGGATATAGAAGAAAAAAAAAATTTGGGCCCCCACAATATGGCACCCAAAATCCGCCATTTTCTATTGTCCAATTTTAATGTAGCCTATGACACTCGCAGGGTTTAAGACGCATCGATTGACGTATGAATCATCCAAATCGGCCAACGCGTTTGGTCTCTGGAACGCCATATAGGAACAAACATACATACATACATACATACATACATACATACATACTTACATACATACATACATAGACTGATAAACACATTACCCTCCTTCGACAGTCGGGTAAAAACGGGAAAAATGATTCCTCTTTGAGAGTTTCCGTTGGGTGCGCTGCGTAAGCGGTTAAAGTTACGCAACATTCATATAAGTAGGTAGGTTAGGTATGTAGCCAGTTGAAGGGAACGAAGCCGCGTGGGACAGCTTGTTTGTTATAAAACGGCGACATAACGGACACACATCCTGTGCGCTTATAAATTATGCTCAAGAACCAATTATAATCCAATTTAATGTTTCTACGTGAGTAAAATTTTAATTCATAGACATAAGAATTATTATTTGTAGAGTTTTTACATCATAGTACAGGATAGACAGAAGCCAGAAAAAGTAACGCCGGTCAGTCAGTCATCTGACTGCGAATATGTACTATCTGCACATCATATCTTATGGAAGTGTATTCTTTGGCAGAATGAACGCAATACTATGTTGAATAATATACAGTCTGTATCAGGAGCTGTTTACTATACGGGCCTTGTGGAAACTAGAACAAATTGCCGTGCGTTCAAGCGTTTTTGCCATACCTATTATTGGAATCAAATATAGCTCAAAATGTTAGGGACCCATTAATATTCATGTTAATTTGTATCCGTGGTGCTAGGCAACTGGGCTTATCCCAGTTGTAAACGACCCTTTGTGCCTATTGGGCTTGTTTATTCTGTCTCCTGCTTGATATGGAGGGAAGTGGAAATTTGTATTTTTTTCTTACTCCTCCATTATCCTTTTCTGATTAATTTCTTTGCGGGATCCAAGACAGTTAAATTCATTCTCCGGGACTTCGTCGAGCTTCATTGCCTCGGCGCTTTTCTGGTGGTAGCCACTGTTGATTCTGGCTTTCAGGAGTTGCAGTGGTTTGGGAATAATGCGGTGGGATTGTCCCAAAAATAATAATAATAACTGGCAAGCTGGCGCACGGTTGGCGCAGTGGTTAAGCATTGACTGCTGTGAAGCGTGTCGCGGGTTAGATTCCGGCACGAAAAAATGTGTCCTTACATTTACCGACGTCAAAAACCTGACGACATTTACCTTAATCGTGATCGACAAAATTGTGCATCGTTTTATGAAGTTTCGACAGAACTGCACTTAGAATACCTTGACACATACAGATGAATGTCATGTTATTGAAATGTCAAATACTCGTAAATGTATCCGTTATAGCTGAGAGAGTCAGAAACGAATTGCTGATGACTATAATGAACCAGCAATTCGGTTGCCTGCATCAAAATGGTCTATACTATAAATTACTGAACTATGTATACTGAACAGTATACAATTACTGTACTGTTGACTTGCCCGTTGCTATGGTCTCTCAGTCGCAACTGCGACTGCTGAACGAAATCGAATCGGCGTGGGAATCGAACCCATGGTCTCATGGGATAGATTCCCAGGTCGGGCAAATTGTCAAAAACTGGACAAGTGCGAGTCGGACTCGCGCACGAAGGGTTCCGTACCACTATCGCAAAAAACGGCAAAACACCACGTTTGATATATGGGAGCCTCACCTAAATATTTATTGTATTCTGTTTTTAGTATTTGTGGTTATAGCAGCAACAGAAATACATCCTCTGTGAAAATTTCAACAGACAGACAGCTGGATGAGAGCAGCCGAAAATTGAGATCAATGGCATGCGATTGGAGACGCCTATGTCCAGCAGTGGTCTGCTGTAGGCTGATGATGATGATGATAAGATTTTGATATTCAATCGTCACACTGAAAAGCAAGAGCAGAAGAAAACGATCATGCTTACATCTGCAGTGCCTACAAATGAAAACTATAAAAAAATTGGTCACAATTATCAGATTTGTTTTCAGGAATGGTGAACCCAGTATGCTGTAACGTTTCGTAGTCCTTCAATTTTGGCTAACACCATAAACTAAGTTTTATCGCAAGTTTGACCCAGTTTACGAAAGTGTCAACTCACGGAAGCCAACTTGCTCAATAAAACAAGTTACCAAGAGGAAATCCTATTAAAAACTGGACCCCACAAACAAACGAATTATTCATTCAATTGTTTTTTTCACGATCCGTCACGGAGTTTCAGTGTTATTGTTTCTTTTAAACCAGTTCAAAGGCGAACAAATCATTAAAAGGTCTCTTTTTTGCACTAGTGTTGTTTATCGTTACGCACGGATCAAGGTTTGAACCATGACTTGTACCACAGAGCACGGACATGCCTTGGCGGGCACTGTTTGAGACGGTATTTAAAAAGTTGCCATACAAACCAAACTTGTCAGTGAGTGTCACCGTGTATACTTGTAGTAATTGAGGGCCAGTGGCATTTCTGTGACTCTGACAACCGAAACTTGTGCTCAGCGCACATTGAGCGGGTACCAATAAATTGGTAACTTTCTCTGCCCACAGTTTTTGCTGCGTGTTTTTTTATCTCAAGGCAACAAATTTTCGGGTTAAAAGTATACTACCTCCTAATACATGGTCTACCCGTGTGCCAAGTTTAGGCAGTTGAATGCCGTGATTACTGAAACAATTAAAAAGCCATTGTGTCTTGCGTGGATCCACGTTTCGGGCACCAGTGATTAATGCGTATCCGTGCTGCTGTTAAGGCGTGAAATTAACGTTTGTCTGTTTGTCACAAACAGAAAACACGGTTATTTTCGCTTTCATAATATTTAAAGGGAAATTATTAACCTGGCGAAAAATATACTGAATGGGTGACTATTATACTTAGTAAGTAACTATTTATCCGTTTTGAGTAATATATTTTAGGAGGCTTTTGTGAGTTGCGGTAATAATATTGTTACATACTTTAATAGTATTTGTAGTTCTATTTTTCTATTTTAGTTATTAAAATCTTCTGAAAATAGCTGAACAACCATCGAGGCGACATCGCTGTGCAGCGCGAGAGTTCGGGTGTACTCGTGTTTTCAACGAATTAGTCCAAGAGCGAGCGAAGCGAGCTCGGGAGCTTAGAGAACCCCGACACGGATAGGTTAGGTTCAAAGCGAGCGAACTTAGCTCCCACCATTTCCTTCATGTTAGGTTACTTTAGACCCTGCAGACAGAAAAACTTTTTTCTTCAAGTCGCTTTTTTAAACGATAGTATTCCCCAACTGTTAGTCGCCCACTTAGTATTTCAGTAAGTCATATTCAGTATTTTTACACCTTTTATTCGAATTTATTTTCGCTCGTTTAAATTCTATCCATATTTAAAATTAGAATTACGCCTCTAGTCGTTGAATTCCTAGCTCTATGACTTGAACTTTTTACCACCTCTCTAAAACCTGCAGAACCGCTCTAAATAAACGATGATACTAATTCCCTAAGTTTAATTAGAACTACTGTTAATTTAAACTGCCTGAAGTTAGTTTTAATTAAAGTTGGAGTACATAAAGTTAGGTTTATGTTCTGTTTAAGTTATGGACTTAGAAAAGCTAGAGTTATTAAGTGGTAGCCATGACTTGGCGAACTGAGGTCATGGTTTATGTTTTTAGAGTAAATTAGTTTGTTCTTGTGTCTGTATTGAGGAAGGTAGTTTGTTTTTAGGATTCCGTACCCGAAGGGTCCAAACGGAGCCATATTGCTATCATTCACGTGTCTGTCTGTCTGTCCGTCGTCTGTTACACAGGTTTTACAGCTAAACGGTTGCAGCTACAGTCGTCAAATTTTCACAATATAAGCATCTTGTTGTTGTTCCGATAGGGCAGAAAGGTTCTGGAGTGGCGACCGCGAACCGTAAGATGTTGCGTTGGAAGGCCTCCCACCAGGTGAACCGATGACCTGGTGATGGATGCGGGGATCCGCTGGTTGTGAGACGCACGGGAGCGTTCAATGTGGCGAAGCTTGCGGGAGGCCTATATCCAGCAGTGGACGTCTTTCGGCTGATATGACAATGATGAAGCATCTTTTTGACCCAAAGCCAAATTGTCATAAAATATTTTTAAGCAGACTGCCAAAGGGGGGCCCGAAAAGTCATTTTGACCAATCCCATCGAGTGTGGTTTCCTTGTATAGAGCTCGTTGAGTAGATAAAAATAGTTTATTTTTTAAGTATGTATTGGAAAGCAAAGCTACTAATGTCAGATTTATTTACAAAATTTTGTTACGAAGAATTTTTAAAACTCACTTTCATTTGAGGTTCATAAACTTCAAATGGTGATAATGTTTATTATTATGTATATTTTACCAACCAATACCAATACGAGTAAATTGATAAATCGATTTTTCTTTCAAATTCCCTTATTTTTTCCTACTACACACAACTTGATTTTGCGGTTTGGTGCGGAACTCTAAACGTCCGACACGCGGGATCCTGCCGTTTTGCCGAAAAGATTTTGACAAAATTTCATTACCCAAACAAATTTTAGCAACCTTTTTTTATACCATTGCAATATTTTGAATTATTTTAGTACGCATATTTTTATTTGGTCAAATTTTTACATGGCAAAATATTACCAAGTATAATGTCATTATGGCATTTGGTCTTTAATCAAATGATTTATTACAGCAAACTATCTTCAGCCAATAAACGTTTGGTGAAATGATTTGTTAAGACAAAAAATATTAAGGCAAAAAACAGATTTTTAGGGAATTATATAAATAAAAAATGCAATTTTATTTTTTGATTAATTCTTTCAATTTATCTGAAACAAGTCAAATTTATGGTTACATGATATGAGTTTATTTATGGAAGTAGTAAGAGTAGGTTAATCATTAAAAACATGGTTAGGTTAGGTTAGGTTAAAACTGTGACCTGCTACGCACGAGCCGAGCGAGCGAAGCGAGCGGTGCCGCGGCAGCGGCCGGCGAGTGCCAGAAACGACTTGCATTAATAGAAAAAAGAGATTGTTTTAGTAGGTTACCCGGAACTAAACTATTTATATTAGGATAATTACTTATTTAAAAAAGTGCTAAGGTTAGGCTAAAACTGTGACCCTGTAGCCAGGAACGACTACATTAAATAAAAAATAAAATATATAAAAAAAAGGAAAATAGTATAAATATTTGGCTTATTTGATTTTGCGTAAAAACTGTTATTCCAACTGAAATATTTGAGTAAATAAAAAATGTCAAAAGTACTAGTTGGAAAACAAGTTATAGTTTAAACGATCATTGCCCAAACATTAGGTTTGCGTTACAATTTTTCGTGAATAGATTTTTTGCTAAGTAATAATTTGGCAAATGAAATTATGCGAAAAATTTTTTGGGAAATGAAAATTTGTCAAATTCCTTTCGGTCAAACAAGGGAGACCCCCGACACGCACTTGACCCGTATTTTACTTACTGCAAAGTTTCAAGCATTGCTTTTTAGGAGATTATGTTTATTTTATAATAAACTAGCTTTTCCAGCGGCTTCACGCCCGCACGCGTATTAACGTTCCCAAACACGTGTTTGCAAGAACAGTTTGCGTTACAAACCCGTGCGCGATTGGAGAACGCGTGCCTTAAATTCAACACGAATTTGGAAAGGGAATTACCGTAACAAACCCGTGCGTGTTTCAAGGCAGTACTTCCTCCTATTGGACACGGAAACGTAAATACGCCTCCCGCACATGCAAGAACTGTGTAGGATTTTATTAGGAGAAAAATTGCGTATGGTAATCAGCGATAGTACCTACGTATAGTTGCCTATGATTGAAAGAATTCTCTTAAAAACACACAATTAGCTTCTTGATAATTCCTGCCTCAGAACTTACACTATGTGTGCTTATTCTGAGTTTTTTAACGTACCCGATCGTGATAACATCATAAACGATCTCTTAAGTCAATTTGTATACAAAAAAGAGGTATACTTTTATTGTCACCAGACGGCGCTTATCCAAATTCAATACAAATTGATGTTTACGTTAAGGCGAATGAGCATGAGTAAAAACTCGCACTAAGCCCACAGGTCTTGTTATTGTTTTCATCACAGCACTCCACAATATCAGTCTGCAACACTGTTGTGAATGGCAAAAGGTAGACTGCTCGGCAAGTCGGGACGTCTAATTCATTAGGAATCGAAATTCTGGTCAGAATTTTCTTCGCTACGTATTTACCATTCAATGCTCATGAATGAAAACCACTTCTATAAACCACATTCACATTGCAAAGACAGATCTGCTTAGTACTTTGAGCTACTCAAAGCTGTTGAAAACCAGCGTCAGGCACTAGTTGTCTGGCATTTCTGCTGAACTGGGCCTTTTTGGCGCAGCCGTGAGGCACACTGCTGCTGATTTCTTACTTCAGTCTTTTTAGTATTTCTTTATTTGTATTTTTATCTGTTGTATTAATTAATATATTGTGTGTCTTTCTGTTCTGTGCTAAATAAATATATTTTCTTTCTTTCTTTCTTTCTTTCTTTACTCCTAACAACCAACCAGAATCAGCAACCAACATAAATCACAATTAAGCAATACCATCCATTAAACATAACTCGCATTAAAAATAATAACTCTGATCCTTTTGATTCATGCATCCGCCATCTTTAAACCGTCCTTCCGAA
Source organism: Orthosia gothica (assembly GCA_949775005.1). NCBI lineage: Eukaryota > Metazoa > Arthropoda > Insecta > Lepidoptera > Noctuidae > Orthosia > Orthosia gothica. Next base: position 20,857,550 of record OX459034.1, read on the forward strand.
CATGACCGTAAGGAATTTGAATTTCAAATTGCGTTCGACCAACGGTTGTTGACATTTGACAGCCGACCCGGGCAGTCGCTATCTGGTCACGATTGTGATTGCAACTGCGATTCTGAAGGGCGAGTCGACTTTATTGACAGCAGGATTATCAATTAGACGGGGTTTGTCTGTTGAATTATTTTTCATGTATGTGTTGTGGACAAGGTGGTTGGTAGAGAGCCCTTTTGTTTGCTATCTATAGTATCTTGTATAGTTATGATGATTATATGCCCTGAAGGGAAGGGGATCAGTTCAATCAAAGGGAACCTGATGATGGAAATCGAGGTTAATTTGAGGTAACGGAACTAAAAATATAACAAACTTTTTAACAAAAAAAAAAATAACCGGCTTACAAGAAATACTCTACAAAGCGAGTTTTTGCAAGTTATTTTAAAAAAAATAGACTTTTCCCCAGTTATGATTAGATTCCATATAATAGGGGGCTAGCCTATTGCTATACAAATCGATACTTCGGGTTGCTACTGAGAAATCCCCGATATATGGAACTTAAACATCCTTAGCTCGTCAGAGACGTACGTCACCTCGTCAACATTAATTCTGTGTTTGTCAAATGTTTAAAAATATAAAACTCACATATTGATCCACAAATTACCGAAAAGTGTTCATAAAATATACCAATAAACCAGTACAAGTGTTATCTCAGAGTTATATAAAAGATCAGTGAAAATACAACAAAAACTAGCAACAGTAAACAAAAATTTCAAAAGTGAAAAAAAATGCTACAACTTCAGTGAAACAACAACAACTCACAAACAACTATACCTCATAAAACTCAGTACCCAGTTATCAGTGCGAATAAAACATAATAGTAAGTGAATCTAATTAATTAAACTAGTAAAAGTGAAAATATAAACATAATTTTATTTGTGAGGGTTGCAGCAAAAAATTCTAAACCGTTTGTAACGGCAACATATCGCAACGTTCGAGTACGGACTTTGGGATAACAAAATTCAAGGCTCTCCACATAGCACACTTGGTCAAGCGGTATTAACACTGGTTTGTTGTGGCTAGTGTCGCAAGTTCAAATCCAAGCGACACCCGATCTCTTTTTGAGAATTTAAATAATTTGAAAAATGTCATCTAGTTTAAACAAGGCAGTGAGCAGTGACCGTAAGATGTCAGCACAACAAGTCACTTGTAATATCTGCAAAAAGAATGTCAACATAAAAAACACAGCTCTATGTTCAATTTGCAAGAAGCGATACGAATTTGATTGTGTGGGTTATCCGGAATCAACGTATCGGTTAAAAGACATAGAAGCAAGGAAAAAATGGAAATGCAAAATTTGTATTAAGAACAAAACAGACACTGATGCAGCTCCTTCTAACATCACACTAAGAAAAAAACAACATACTTCTTCAAAACTTTCTTCGCCTCAAAAACTTATGACTCCTGGACAAGATTTAGTTATATGTGAGAATATGTCTCAAATACCAGCCACCCCACAAAAATTTGAGGCTAATATATCTACTGGGAACTCTTTCGAGTCTTTACCGATGGATGAAGATGTCGATGTTTTGTCACATACTTTGAAAAGGAATCCAGAATTATATAGAAGCTGCCCAAATATTAAAGCCAACAACTTTGATTTAATAGAGGAATTGGAAAAGAAAGTTTCAATACTGGCGAAAAACTTAGAAATTGCTGAAAATGAAATAGCTAACTTATTGTCAGAAAACTGCACCCTAAAAAAACAAATGTCTATGTATGGCACTCAAATTAATCAGCTAAAAAATATTTGTAAATCGACACCCAAAAGAAAGTCACAGAAGGAAAGTAGTATTGGTCCCTTACAAACTAAATTAGATTTTTCCGAGATAATAAGTCCAAACATACAATGCTCACAAGCAAAGGACGAAGGGCAGAGACTTCACAACCAAGGTACAAATCTGGAAATTAGAATGGATAATATGACTAATAATACATCGGTGGACACCCCTAACGAACAACGTAATGGAAACTTAAAATATACTACCCAATTAAGACGCAATACGAAAAGAAATATCTACATCATCGGAGACGAAAAAGTAAGAGGTCTATCAGCACGTTTAATTCACGCTAAGACTGGTAAATGGATTAACAGTTACAAAATCGAGGGTACTGTTCAACCATATGCTTCGTCATGCGAGATCCTACGAAATATGGATAATCTAAAATGTAACCTATCTGACAATGATATTGTTATAATCTCAGTTGGTAAACATGATAAAAATCCCTACCTGTTGCTAACTAATCTGTGTAGTGCTTTGTGCAGTTTGAGCAATTGTTCAATTTTGATCTTAAGTGTTTCAGAAAATAAGTATCTTAATGTTAAGAAACTTAATAATGAACTAAAATTGTTTACAAAAAGCTTTGAAAATTGTAAGTTTGTTGAAATTAATAAGTTGGATGTAAATTATCGTAAGAGGCTCTCAGAATTAGATTTAATTACCTATAAACTTAATATAGAAATTGATTTTATGCAACATGAAAGTAGTTCTACAAGACTGAATGTAAGTGAACGAAACTCACTTCATGGCACTAGTAATAATAACAAGACATTTTTTCGTTACTAAGTCCCCCATTCATATAACTGCCGTTAATTATGAGAAAACCAAAACAAGATTGTCAACATAGTAAATTGCGAATTCTACATCAAAATATAGCCGGCGTCTGCAACAAACTTGACACATTAGAAATAACTCTATCTGAATTAGTGGAAATAAACAAGGAGGTAGATATACTATGTTTTAGTGAGACTTTTGTTAAGCAGGGGACGGAGGCTAATATCAAAATTAATCATTTTAAATTGGCTGCAGCATTTTGTCGAGATAAATGTAGAGGGGGTACTTGTATTTTAACAAATAATAAATTTGACACAAAAACTTTAGGTATTCCTTCAAGTCTAGCTACGCAGTTTTACTTTGAATGCTGTGGCGTTGAGATTGTTGGTCTGAGCCTGATAGTTGTCACTATATATAGAATACCCGATCAGAGAAAGACGCAAGTAGGTATATTTCTTCATAAATTAGACAATTTGTTGAATTACTTGACGGAAAACTTCAAGAGAAAAAAAATTATAATCTGTGGAGATTGGAATATTGATATTTTAAAGCATAACTCTTCAACTAAAGACCTTTTAAGCATACTTGAAAATTACAATTTTGAAGCACATATAAGATCACCAACTCGGGCTAACTCTTGCATTGACCAAATCGCCAGTAACATAAAGTGCGTTCAGTCTGAAATTTATCACCTCGGCTTGTCAGATCACGAAACAGCACAAACGGTTACTATAAATGCGAATAAAATCAAAACAATAACTTGTTGGTTTGAGTTAAAACGTGACTACTGTTCAGATAACATCAATAAATTTTGCGACTGCATATCTTCTCTTTCGTTTTCGGAAACATTTAAATCAGACAATCTAACAAAAGCCTTTAATTTGTTTTATGAATCCTTTACATTATTTTATGATTTGTGGTTTCCGGAGATTAAGGTTAAAGTTAACAATAAACCAGTAAAACAAAACTGGATAACGAAAGGGATTAAAAAGTCTAGCAAAACGAAACGTCAGCTTTATTTGAAATTTAAATGTAATAAAATCAATAAAAAATATAATGAGCAAAACTACAAACTTTATAATCATATGTTTAAACGTTGTGGACAGAGAGCGCAGAGACTTATGAATACAAGACGCATACAAAAGCATAGAAATAAATGTAAAGCCACTTGGAATGCAATCTCTTCAACAATAACTAATAATAATTTGTATAAAAATGACATTGACGAAATAAATTTTAATAATGTGACATATAAAAATCCATCGGACATCTGTAATATATTTAATGACTACTTTATAAATTTGACATCTATTAATAATTCTAATAATTCTATTAATTCTAATAATTCTAATGATTCTAATAATTCTAATAATTCTAATAATTCTAATAATTCTAATAATTCTAATAATTCTAATAATTCTAATAATTCTAATAATTCTAATAATTCTAATAATTCTAATAATTCTAATAATTCTAATAATTCTAATAATTCTAATAATTCTAATAATTCTAATAATTCTAATACTTCTAATAATGCCAATAATTCTAATAATCATAAAACCTCTTACTTTAACAAAAAAAACAAAAATCTAAATACTATATTCTTAAATCCTGTAGATGCGATGGAAGTGCATAAAATCATAATGTCCCTAAACAACAGCAAAACTTGTGGATATGACGGCATCGCCACACAAGTTTTGAAAGCTTGTGCTAGTTGGATATGTCATCCTCTAGCGCATATAATTAACTTATCTTTTTTGGAAGGTGTGTTTCCTGACCAGCTTAAAATGTCAATCGTAAAACCATTATTTAAAAAGGGAAATAAGACAGACCCTAACAACTACCGGCCTATCACAATAGTACCGATTATTTCGAAAATTTTTGAGATGGCAATGCTTGTTAGGTTAAATAATTTTCTCGGTACTCATAACATTTTATGCAAGGAGCAGTTTGGCTTCCGTAAAGGTAGTTCAACTGCTCTTGCAATCTTTAACTTTATTAAACTGGCAACTGAAAGCATAAACAATGGCAATCCAGCGATATCTTTATTTTTAGATATGAGTAAAGCCTTTGATTTTGTAAATCATTCTAAGCTGCTAAAGAAATTAGAATTCTATGGTATAAGGGGGCAAGCTTATGAATGGATTTCTAGCTATCTAAGTAACAGGAAGCAGTGTACAGAGATAGCCAAAGTAATTAAGAAAAATGATAAAATTTACTCCAAAGAGAAATTTAAATCGAAAACAATAATAAATATGTGTGGTGTGCCTCAGGGTAGCATTCTCGGTCCGTTATTATTCTTGCTTTACATAAATGATCTTCCGGAGGCCACTTTGCAGAAATGTATCCTTTTCGCGGATGACACTACAGTAATTATAAAATGTCAGGAAAAAAAGGACTACAAATCTGTTACCGAAAAGACCCTATTAGAAATAATAAGCTGGATGAAAGAAAATGGCTTGAATATAAATATTGACAAGACAAAATTAATAGAAATTAACTCCTATAACACAAAACAATTACCCTTAGATATTATGTATGAAGGCGAAAAAGTACAACAGGTAGAGGCATTTAATTTCTTAGGACTAAACGTAGATAAAAATCTAAATTGGAAAATCCATGTTGAACATATTTGTCAAAAACTTAATAAATTTGTGTTTGCTTTGAAAAAGCTGAGACAAAATGTGTCTGTAGAAGCTGCTCTTTCGGCTTACCATGGTTACGTATCATCTGTCCTAAGGTATGGACTAATCATGTGGGGCAACTCAACTGATACCGACAGAGTTTTCAAGCTCCAGAAACGTTGCGTCCGAGTTATTAACAAGGCATGGTTCTTGGATAGTTGTGAACCGCTCTTTCAAAAATGCAAAATACTTCCACTGCCCTGTTTATATATTAGAGATATCTGCACTTTTACAAAGGCTCACATGTATTATTTTAAGCAGCATACTGAGGTTATAACAAGACAGAAAAGGGCAAAGTTTCGAAACCTTTTGTATCATCCACCTTGTCATAAAGATATCTATAAGAAAAATGTATTTAATATGTGTATATTGATCTATAATCACTTACCATGTGAATTTAAATTGTTACATGGTAATGTATTTAAGACAAAATTGACAGAGTGGCTACAAAAATGTTGTTTCTATAGCGTTAGGGAATTTTTAGAACATAAAAATGGATGTTAGGAATGAAGTTGTTTGCAGTGTATGAATTATTAATTGGTTATTATTATTATTTTCTTTTTAATTTTGACATTTTAATTTGTATTTTGACATTTTTTATTTTTACTTTATTGACATTTTGATTTTAGACATTTTATTTTATTGGCATTTTGCTTTTGGACATTTTACTTTACTGACATTTTTTATTTTTGTAATTTTATTTTTTATTATCACATTTTTAACTGTATCTTTTGAGTGAGTTGATGAAATTTTATTATTGATTTATGGACAGTTGCAATTTCATTAATTTATTGAAATGCATCAGTGTTGTTATGTTTTTTTTTTTGAATGTTCACTTAATGTCTTACGATTTATATTATAAATAATTTGCACGCTTGCTTGCAGGCAGAATACAATTACTTTTAGGCTTTAAGATCTTCCCTTCTGAACAATGTATTTCTAGCAAATAAATATTTTGATTTGATTTGATTTGATTTGATTTGATTTAATAATCCCCTAATACACAAAATCCCCTGATCCCTAATAATACATTTTTCGACCTGAAAAACTAACCAAGAACTTCATGATTAAGTTACGCTTGTTATCGCTACACCAACAAAGCCAGCTCATCTGATTGTGTTTAATTCATTACTTAAAAGTAATTAAAGCCAAAGATTGGGAAAAACCATTTTTAAATAAAACCCTAATTTAATTAGGTCAAATTAAAAATCAAACTCAAAATCAAAACCCTGTTTAACCCACGCAAAATATTCCAAGTACGGTACCGAACATTCTGAATATAAAAACAACCAATTAAAAACCGTGATTTATTTGTGTCTTTTATAAAAACCGGTAGAGATGATACTTGTTTCTTTTTTTTATATTATATAGAGTTTTTGGGCCATAGCTTGGTTTACTTTTTAACACGACAAATGACACTGAGAAATTGATTCGCAGAGTTATAAAATTAAATACAAAATGTGCGTTAGTTATGTCTTGTCAGAGTTTGAGAAACTAAATTCTAGAAATTAAAATATTGCATTATTCACAGATGTCTGCAATGCACTTCATTTTATGCATCGCTTATGACAATCTTCTAGGTCATAAAAGATGAATATTATTACGGAATTTGGTCAAGCAATAGCAATGACAAAGCACTTAGGATTTATAAATCAACTGGTTTGATCATATGGTGCATTTTGGACTAGGTATCAATGATGTCACGGACGCTGAAGGCGACGCCGAAGAGCCTTGGTTTAGGGTACAACCTAGGGCTCTCGATAATGAAATTCTTGTCAGCGATAACGAATGTCGAAAGTCTCAAATGTTTTGATTGTGATTTTGGTTTATCGACAATCGTTATCAGTGTTAGCATGTAGAATGTACCTTTGTCTAGGCCCTTTGGTAGAGATCTAGCAACAAAGTGCAAGGCTTTAGTTGATTGACGGTCACCATTCCATCCACCAAGTATAGTTATCATCATCATCATCAGCCTTATTTTAATGCTTCCACTGCTAGGACACAGGTGTCCTCTCTGTGAGAGAGGGAATGGGCCTTAATCCACCACGCGGGCCCAGTGCGAATCTCACAAGTCTTCGAATTTATGGTTCTAGGACAAGCCAGTTTCCTCACGATGTTTTCCTTCACCGTTTTTAGATCAATCGTAATGAAATAATTTACACAAAGTACAGCGCCTGTCTGCAAGTATAGTGAGTATGATCATTTGGACCATTTCAACCGGAGGACCGAAAGCTGGTGGAACAAACGAGACCTAGAGTGAAGATCGCGAATTGGCAAGCGACGACCGACCGATACGACGCCCCCCAACTAGGCGAACTCACAACCTTAGAAAGATGACTGGGGCTGGTTGGATGCGGAAGGTAGAAGATCGGGTATGTGGCGTAGATTAGGAGAGGTTCAGCAGTGGACTACGGTAGGCGGAGTTGATTGATTCTTTTAACCATTTAATGTTGCGTTCAGCTCATATTAAATAGTGGTCAATTTACATTCTAATAACGAAGATAGACAGACAGTTTCCTACCCTCCTTCCTCAGTGATGTCACAAATCATATGATTGATAGAGTTGCTACCCGACCGCGACGGAGCGAGACGGTTACGTGTTACTTCCTATGTTAGTATTTATGTGTTCGGTTTTTTGTGGTGCTCTCGTAAACGCCTGCATTGATTTCAACAATGTGTGTTGATGTTTTGGTCAGGAAGTTTTGTGTTTTGTTGGCTGTCTGTACGATTGGTGTGAAAATGGTGTGAATTTGTAGAATGTAGTTCGGCTGTAAACGGATTAAGTCTAGCTAGGAAATGCGTTGTGTGGGAAAGTAAGCGACATTGCTGATGTCTTTAAGCGATTTGATAAATTTCACCGATAATCAATTTAAATTAAATGAATTTGAAAGTGTTGTACGATATCATCTATTGACCATCAGGAAGGTATCTAACTTGTCACATATTTTAATGGACCTATAGGCCTTTATTGAAAGAGAGATTAATAAACGAGAAAATTTGTGTTGATGGATGGATGTGTGTTCCTCTTTCAAGCAAAAACTACAAAACGGATTTTGATAAAACTTTACAGAAATATAGCTTCTACATCAGAATAACACATAGACTATAATTTATAAAGATATTGGTAGAAAGACTAATACCACGCGCAGCAGCAGCTTGTAGGTAGTTTTAACAAAGGCATTTAGTTAAAACTATTTTTTACCAGAGAAAACGAGTTCTAACGAAAAAAACGGGTTTTAACTGTAACAAATTATTATAATTTAAAACAGTTTGAAGTCGCTGGTGTTTTGTTTTGTGTTTACTCAAAATGTCACTTGTACAGAGTTATTTTGTTCTTTTTATGTTTTTTTTATTATTTGTTTGTTTGAATGAATTTGGTTGTACCAACTTTAAGATGATACAACATCTACGCAAATCAAATTTTCAACTGTTCTGGTGAAAATGGTACCATCCGGTGTCAATGATCCAACGGTCCTTGCATAATTTTCTCGATGAATAATGTCGTCTTTCTCTTTACTTGTATGTTTTCTATTCTCACTTTCCTTATACATTAACCAACTTAATAATATTTTCATGTAAGTACCTATCAGTAATGTATGCATTATGGTACATATATAACTATCAAACCCAACACGATATTGCCTATTTATTAAGCTTGATATACACTGTACATACATCTACTATCACATCTGACCTGCTGACCGGTTCTGCAGTAACTTAATTCTTCCGTCTTATTAATCATGCGAGCGCGAAGTGCGAGCGAAGCGTCTCAGTTTTAGCTTGGGCAAAAATGCTTTCGTATGTCTGTTCGGATGTTCAGCTATTCTCTTCTAGAGGTCGCATTATCAAACGATTTTCATGAAATATTGTAAGCAGATCTGATAATTATGGCTTTATTTTGATTCTTTGTTTTTCTAATTTAGTCATATTTTTTTATTTTTTTTGTAAATATTAAAAAAAAACTGAGGCAACATAAAAATAAAAATGACAGGCTCGCGAGGTCTACAGCTCACAGAGCCACTAATAGTCTTATCTTACTAATAATTATTATAAATGCGAAAGATTAGGTAGATGGATGTTTTATTAAATCACGCCAGAACAGCTGAACGGATCTGGATGAAAGGCAGAGAAATAGATTATAGTCTTTTATCCAGGTCGTATAGTTTTCTCCAAACTTCTTGTCCGCCCTGAATGTGGCTACAATAGCAGTAATAAATCTGATACAAAAACAGCACCGATCCGTGCATTGCGCACTGGAAAGCAATCAATATTCCTTTGGAATAATTTGGACATTCACGCGGGTGGAGCCGCGGGCGGCAGCTAGTAAGCATACTATACTATACTGTAACATATGACCCGCTGACCGTATCTGCAGTAGGTACCTTATATTTAAAATAAGTGTCAAATCTCTTTGAAACACGTTTGCTATTCAGGTGATAGTCTAAATAAAATAATAAACTGCATTCAAACCAGATTTATCAGTCTTGCAGTGGAATAATTTAACAGTGAAACGAGTTATTTTTACAGTTAAATGATTTGATTGATAAACATAAATGAATATAAAGTTTACAGTTTGACTGCAACATTATTCGTTGCGTCTAAGGCTGTGCGTAGACTGATTAAAAACAATTTTGGATAAATATGTATTTTTTAATTCAACCTTACCTACCCTCCATCGCTCGTAACTTTTACCTTTTGTCCATAATGTTTAGATACCATAAAAGTAATACCACGAATAATCAATAGTCAATCAATTTGGCAACTTTGACTATGATTATTTTATTGCTAATCTAACGACCCACCCCGGCTTCGCCCGTGACAGATTATACACAAAAACCTTCCTCATTTCTCAATCTTTCTATTAATGAAAACCGCATGAAAATCCGTTCAGTAGTTCTTGAGTTTAGCGCGTACAAACGCGGCGGGGGACTTTATTTTATAAATGTAGTGATGTTGATCGTAATTTTTATAGTCGAGTAAGTAACGGAAACAAATGAGTCGAGTCATTAGTTTTGTACTTTTCATTGAGCGATAGCCTGTCTAATAGATACGAGTACCTTATAATCAGTCTGTGCACAGCCTAAGTGATAGGTTGAGTGCGATTTATAATACCTGGCCTAAGTGACACTAATCGTCTACTTTCTACGATCGACTTGAACAGTATTTACTTACACTGCTAATTACATTTTCAAAACCACTTGATAAGTAATCAAGCAATTTTATTACTTACCATTAAAATTTAACACCACATCAACAATATTATTCAATCTGCCTAGCCTTTTCCCAACTTTATTTGGGTCGGCTTCCAGTCTAACCCGATTCAGCTGAGTACCAGTGTTTTACATAGGCAGTCGCCTATCTGACCTCCACAACCCAGTAACTGGGTAACACGGGACCACTTTGTAAGACTGGTGTCAGATCTCAAGCTTCTGACAGCCGACCCCAACACCGGCCGGCTGATTGACAGCCGGGACCAACGGCTTATCGTGCTTTCCGAGGCACGGAGGAAACTCGCTATGTTGAAATGGTCACCCATCCACGGACCGACCTCGTCTAGCGTTGCATAACCTTGAAGATCGACCCGTGCGGCTGTTATTATTTAGCCACGAGCTCCTCTATAATTTTAATTGTCAACAATATTAGTAACTTTGAAAAATTACCTTACTAAATCTCTTTAAACAGACAGGCGCTTTACTTTGTGTAAATTTATTTCATTACCACTGCTCTAAAAACGGTGAAGGAAAATATCGTGAGGAAACCAGCATCTCCTAGTACCATAAATTCGAAGACATGTGACATTCACCAACCCGCATAGAACCCATGTGGTAGATTACGGCCCATTCCCTCTTACAGAGAAGAGACCTGTGTCCCAGCAGTAGGAGCATTAAAAGACTGATGATGAGGTACTTAGGGTCACTCTCCATCTTTCATACATCTCTATTTACCGTCTCTCAATAGTCACCACTTGTCTAATCATATTATATTTCACATAACCTATCCATCATATCATTTTTCTTCCTCCATTCTTATAACCATCCACATTCATACTCAAAACTTTCTTCATGATGACAATGAAATGCCTCTTTGGTCTAGTGGTCGCAAACGCTTCTGCCGAGTATGAGGTCCTGGATTCGATTTCAGCGTCGGGCAATGTGTTATTGGGTTTTTCCATCTGAAATTTCTCAGTAGCAGACCGGAGTATGGAGTTGTGCACGGTTGATGGCAATCACCTCCTCTCCCATTACATGGGGACTTAAACATAACTGGTGAAAAGTGAGTGTACTACAGATGTACTTCTACCAAACCCTTCGGTAAACACAGGCATGTTATGTTATATCACAGATAATATAATACTAGCATAGTTATATCTATACTAATATTTTAAAGCTGAAGAGTTTTTGTTTGTTTGAACGCGTTAATCTCAGGAACTACTGGTTGGAATTGAAAAATTATTTTTGTTTTAGATAGTCCATTTATCGAGGAAGTTTATAGGCTATATAACATCACGCTACGACCAATAGGAGCGGAGTATACATCAAAAATGTTGCAAAAACGGTAAACAAATATTTCTTTTTGAGATCTTCCGTTGCGTGCGCTGCGTAAGCGGTCAAAGTTACGCAACATTCATGTATGTAGGGTAGGGTAGGTAGGTAGCCAGTTGACGTGAGCAAAGCTGCGTGGGACAGCAAGTTATCCCATAAAATTACTTATAAATCACCATCATTATCATTTCAGCTGGAAGACGTCCACTGCTGGAGATAAGCCTCCCGCAAGCGTCGCCACAATGATCGGTCTTGGGCGTTTCGCAGCCATCGGATGCCCGCAGCGTTAACCAGATCGTCACTCCACCTAGAGGAAGGTCTGCCAAAGCTGCGTCTTCCTCTACGCGGTCAGCCCCAACGGCCATCTGTTCTGCGAGCAATGTGCCCTGCCCACTGCCCCTTATGTTTGGCATATCTTCGGATGTCGGTAAACTTGGTTCTCTTTCGGTTCATAATAATCACGAATCAATACCATCAGCTTTTCTATTACTTCTGAGAACTCGCATAAAGAGAACATTTACAACAAAAAATGCAATTGCAGTATATGGATATATCTCCAACATAAATGGCAGAGTATTTTGCTTTCTTAGAAGACGTCATGGTTGTAAAAAAGCTTGATACCAATAAAATGCTCGATCAATCTGACATGACTGATTTCTTTTATGGTGTTAAATAGAAATATGATTGGAGATGGCATTAAAAGATAGAATATGATTGAGTTCAATAAAACATGCAATATTTTTATGGTATTCATTGGTATTTTAAGATTTTCTCAGGTTGTCTTAGGTTCTGTGTCTAAAATCTAAGGAAACCTACAAAAAACCCAAACACAAATTTTGTGTCTGTGTCTAAAATTTTCCGTTTTTCGACACCCTATCGAAAAAAATAGTACATTGTTCACCGAGAGGAGAAAGTGACCGATTACCGTCGAGGGTGTCGTTTGAAGCCCGAGCCGTAGGCGAGGGCTTTAAAACACCCGAGATCGGGAATCGCACTTTCTCTCGAGTGATACATAGTGCTTTATACTACACCTACTAGGAAAATAAAAAACTAAATCTTTACTAATTAAAACTGAATCCTCAAACAACACACAAATTGAAAATGGCGCCAATGGCGTCTGCAATTTTCACATGTTCTTTTTTCAAATTGTTTGACACCATCCAACAAACAGCTAGTGGCCAGTGTCATTATGCGAACTTGGAGATAAAAACTCACTGTAAAACTTTTTGGCTTTTGATATTTAGGTTACCAGCGCATAGTCTTACCCAAAATTAAAAAAGAAAAACCACGTAAGAAATGGATTTTCATACACTTTCCTCTCCCGCTCAGATGCGTTTTCTCGCCGCATATTTGTTCGATATGCAAGGACGTACTTTCTACCGTAAATTTGATAAAGTATCAAGGTACTTTCCGAGCAGGTGTAGTATAAAAGAAATTTTTCGCTTTGTAGTGTTTTGTTTTGGCCGTCGGTTTGATTTATTTTGTAAAAATGATTTTTTATTTAAGTATATCTTTTTAGTTTTGGTAGGTACCTCCAAATACCATGAAAACCATTTATAGCCAAAGTAAATCTCATGACGATTGCAATAAGCCCAAACACGACAAGGATCCATTGTTTTATTTCGGAGTTCCAGTGAATACCTTCCGGCTTTATCATCAGGTCAGTTCGATGTTACCATTTTCATCAGTACCATTTATTTATAAGTATTTGCTTCATCATAGTCAGTTAGCCATTCGATATATCTTATACCCTTGACATACTTAGCATTAAGGGGTTCCAGTGGCCATCTGTGGTCTTCTTCAACAGTTCCATTTCACCAAATGACACTTTCTGAGTGTAAAAAAAGAATCATCAAAATCGGTTCATAAACGACGAAGTTATCCGTGAACACACATAAAAAAAAGTATACGGTCGAATTGAGAAACCTCCTCCCTTTTTTCCTTTTTTTTAGTCGGTAAAAAAGATTCAAATTTCACAAATTCTTTAAGCGATTTTATTTTTACAAACCTTACTTGTATCAAAGTTATGATAAATAAGCTTAGAATGGTTAAAATGTATGCCAGTAATAAGCTTAGGGAAACACCATAGAAGAAAATCTTCGCTCTTATGCGGTACCAAGAAAATACACTCAGGTAGGCATCAAAAACTGCAAAGAAACTCTTTACTCGCTTACACAGCTTTTGTTACAAATTCAGTCAAGCAAAGTTCCTGGCCAGATAGGGTCCTGAGTCCTGATGCTGCGAAGTGGAAGAACAGATAAGAAGTGCTGTCGTTTTAATGTAGTAACAGGTGGGAATATGATAAGATAAAATGTTGAAGCAATTAGGGCCATCTTGTGACCCGTTTTTTTAGGAATCACAAAAGATTAGGCAAGAGTTTTATTTTATGAAGATTTATTAATTTATTTTTGCTCAAGGATGTGATAGTTTGAATTGTTGGCTAACAAATCAGTAAAAGGCCTCCTTAAATGATTGGCGATATCAAGCACGTATTTTCTAAGAAAAAAACAAATTACAAAAAAATTACAACTGACTTCCAAATAAAAACACTACAAAGTGAAAAATAACTTCAATTTCGGCAGTTGGTGTTCCTGTTTTCGTTTCTTCGTTTTTTGACACCGACTTCCGAAATTGAAGTTATTTTTCAATTTATAGTGTTTTTATTTGGAAGTCGGTTGTTTTTGTAAAAAGTTTTTATTTTTCTTTTTTAGATGTGGTACATACTGGACCAGTTCTATAGGCTATAATGCCGATGAACCCAATAACATGAAACTTAAACAAAACCGGTGGAATGAGAGTATACCAGGGTGAACTGTGACCACCTGCTTACCCCTTTAGAGCGTACCAGTGTGATGACAAACAATAAACAGACATGCGATTGCAGCTATCCCGAATGATTTTCCGTCATTTATTGTAGAGTTCTGATGAATATCTCCGAAGTTCTTCATCAGATCTTGATTCAATTTAAATGGGATCACATGACAAGGTTCAACAAGTAAATGTTCTGAGGAAACACACATAAAAAAAAATACAGTCGAATTGATAACCTCCTCCATATTGGGCAGTCGGTTAAAAATGTAAGTGCGTATCGGTCGAATTGCTTCGCATTGCGTCCATGTGTACATACTTGCAATTTTACTTAGTAAAATCGCTTATCGGTTTGATATCAATCGAATTGTATCGCGCCATCCGTAAAGGCAATTAACACTTAACAAACATCCACTCCGATTTAAAAATTGCGTGAATAATGGCTAAGTTATAAATTTCAAGTAGAAATCTGGGGGAGGTTACTGAAAGCCTGATCAAATCTCTAAACTATAATCTTGTGACTAATTTCATGTTAGCTGTAAACTGGCTTAAATTACATTGTAATCTGTATAATTGTCTTGATACTTGGCGATAAATATACAAATTTTAGAAACTGCGTGGTTTTTATTTTTGTAGAACAATCGCTGTCCCACTGGTGGGCAAACGCCTCTTCAAAGTCTATCGTCTCTATAGTCTCGAACCAGCCCTACTGATACACGTCCAGTGGACTATATATGGTCAAATAAAAATAAATAAGTCTACAATACCTTTTAAAATTAATAGTTATGTCCACAAAATAATGTCAAATTATCACCAATTTTAATCACAAAACACATCACTTATAATCATCAAATTCTAAAGAAATATCACATCACTTTTTCAACACAACTTTAGCGGCACAAAACCTCAACGGACCATCCCTAAAAAGTTCATTCAATTCGAAATTTAAATCGATTGTTTTCGTTGCGACTTCGTTCATTCACGATTGAGTGAAAGACGAGCTACCGCGAGTGACCTAGAGATACTGATACGAGCGAGCGCTGCGCAGGCGGCGCTCAGCATTCGAAAACACGGTTTGTACGAGGATGGATAGGTGTTGATAGTTTAGCTTTGTTGCGGTCACGGTGTAGTGACCACTAATTTATTGAAAAGGTGACTGTGGATGCATAATGAAATTAGGTGAAATAAGATTCCGTCTGTCCTTACGAAGTACCAAAATAATAAACTCATAACTTTGGACTTTCTGCACTTTCATTTATATTTTCTACATCTTTAGTCAGATCTAATCTGGTATTGTTTAATATGAAATCAGTATCTATATTTTTTTTAACCATAGGCTAGCGTTTGACCACTTGCACTTTCATCATTTCCTGTGTTTTTATTTCTGTTTCGTTTCACAAAACAAACATCATTTAAAGCCGTGGATTACCAATATTAGCTGTAAAGACATAATAAATTATATTGGTAAAAATGTATATTAAGTTGTAAAATTTGTACAAAAATTTAAAAAAAAATATCGAGGAGACAATCTAGAATTTTGAATCGTAAAAATAAACCACTTTTACCACGGTATCAACTCTAAAGTATAAAAAAATATCTAGACATCACCCGACTAAATGTAGAGAACAATCCCACCGCACTACTCCCAAACCACTGTAACTCCTGAAAGCCAAAATCAACAGTGGCCGCCAGAGAAGCGCCGAGGCACTGAAGCTCAACGAAGTCCCGGAGAATGAATTTATCTATCTTTGATCCCGCAATGAAATTAATCAGAATAGAGTAACGGAGGAGTAGGAAAATTACAAATTAAAATATAATATATATTATTAGTATATTTAAATAATCCTGGTACGTTTAAGTTTCAATATTGCACCTACCACTGTTTATCTCTCCATCACCCAAAGGTTGACTGGTAGAAAATGCCTATGGCATTAAGTCCGCCTCTGTACTTTTGTGTGCATGAAGTATTAAATAAATAAATAATAAATTGCCACTTCCCTCCATATCAAGCAGGAAACAGAACAAACAAGACCAATAGGCACAAAGGGTCGTTTACAACTGGGATAAGCCCAACTGGGCTAGCACTAGCCTAGCACCACGGATAAAAATGATCACCAAACATTGTGAACGGTTATATTTGATTCCAATAATAGGTATGACAAAAACGCTTGAACGCACGGCAATTTGCTCTAGTTTCAGATCTAGTGGCTGTAGAGAACAGCGGCTTATTTAATTTCTATTTTCAAGGTTGGTCCCATAGTGAAAGGTTCACGAGTACTTTTACGCCTGAAAGAAACCAAACAGAATCAGATACAAATTTGTCCCGCATGTGAGGAATTTATCCCAAACATCAACTACTACTACTCGGATGGGCGGCATTCGGGAAGTTGCGTGGTATCTTCCCGTCCAATTTACCGCAGTGTCTCAAGACAAAAGTCTATGACCAGTGATCACCTATGGGACCGAGACGTGGTCGCTCACAATGGGCCTTATCAGAAAGGTTAAAGTCACCCAAAGGGCAATGGAGAGGGCTATGCTCGGAATTTCCTTGCGTGATCACGTCAGAAATGATGATATCCCATGATAACCAAAGTTACCGACATTGCTCGAAGAATTGCCACTACAGTGGCAGTGGGCAGGGCACATTGCTCGCAGAACGGTTGGCCGATGGGGCCTAAAAGTTCTGGAATGGCGACCGCAAACCGGCAGACGATACGTAGGAAGGCCTCGCACTAGGTGGACCGATGACCTGGTTAAGGTTACGGGAAGGCGCTGGGATCGGTCAATGTGGCGACGTCCTGGGGGAGGCCTATGTTCAGCAGTGGACGTCTTTCGGCTGAAATGATGACGATGATGATCAACTACTACCGTCCGTCGTACAATTTTCCTATAACCGCTAAGCAGAAGACTGCGCACGAGTTTCTACCAGCCACGCGCCGATGTAAACAATTAACACATAGTAATTGATTTATTTCATAAAAGTACTACTTAGCTACCTCTGCTTTATCCATAACTGTTGCATTTGTAATTCAAATGAGCCATTTTTTACGTGTCAATGATTTTTATAGTTTTATATTAAGATCAGGTGCCAGCTTATGGGTGGAGAGCACGAAGAGTTGTACCACCTTTTTGTAGGTAAAGGCTTTGTTTAAATATATATTTATATATTTTATAGTAATGTAGGCAATGAACAAATAAATTTTGTGTCTTTTAGTCAAGAGTAAACTGTAGGTTACTTCTAGGCAAGCGTGCTCCATCAGCGACCACGTTATTGTTTATAAATAATAAACAAATGCGAGACGGACTCGCCCACCGAGGGTTCCGTACAAAGTTGGTACATATTATATATAGTTTAGGAATCGAGTCTCGCAGTTTTGCCGACTTTTCCCCGAAATTCAGTTTCCAAAACCTATTGTTAGGTGTTTAACATACAAATTAATTGAATCTAGGGCTGAATTAACGGTAATTTGTCTGCTTTCTACGTGAACTGAATGTGGCCTTTGTTTGTTTAATATTCTATTAAAATATAATATGTATAACACTACTAAGTGCAAGGGTACCTATTTAGGATTGTGTTCAACACAAAATTAAAAAATAGGACTAAGTAGTTACCTATAACAGTGCGAACTGTTAATTACTACATACACCAAAGTTATTAGGTTCCTCTACATAAAAGAGGCAAAAGGTTTCTTTTTCATTCTTCGTCAGAAATCGAAAACTATACTTCATAAATCTAATTTAAAATCTGTTTAAGCTTGTGGCAATGAAACCGTACCCCTCATGACACTGTTGACTTACTTAAAAATTTGGACTCCCGTTCCTTGCTTGTATAGCCCTGATATTTTGTGATTTGTTTTTTTATATATATATATAAAAACGTTGCCCCACACTAGGAATTTCTCCTGTATCGTGGGTGCGTTTACAAACATATACAAACACCCATTAATTATAACGTACCTGGGCGACTGACCTCTGCCTTGGAGAAAATAGGGAAAACGACGTCTTTTAAAAACCTAGCTAGATCGGTTTATCGCACCCAAAACCCCCTGAACAATAAATTTCATGAAAATCATTGTAGGCGTTTCTGAGATTCAGATTATATAATTTTCCACTTCTTTACAAATTAGCAAAAGTTTACAAAAAAAATCTACCGAATGATTTGGTCACCCATACAATTATGACCGCGCAAACCGTTGCTTAACCTCAATGATTGATTACGTACTTTTAATATAGACTATATTTTTATGAAATCAAATACCTCATCATCAGCCGTTCCATGTTCTGTCAAAGATGGCGATGACGAATGAGTTAAAGACCGACGGATGTTATTAAATCTACTAGCTAGACAGAATTGCAAGAAACCGCAACAAGTAGCGCAGAAAACCAATAGCTCCGTCGCTATGCCGATCAAATAGTTTCTTAAGACGTTTTTGAACCGACTTCAAAAAGGAGGCGGTTCTCAATTTTACTGTATTTTTTTTGTGTAAACTGATTTTGATGATTCTTTTTTAGGGTTCCGTACCTAAAGGGTAAAAACGGGACCCTATCACTAAGAGTCCACGGTCCGTCTGTCTGTCTGTCACCAGGCTGTATCTCATGAACCGTGATAGCTAGGCAGTTGAAATTTTCACAGATGATGTATTTCTGTTGCTGTTGCTATAACAACAAATACTAAAAACAGAATAAATTAAATATCAAGGGGGGCTCCCATACAACAAACGTGACTTTTTTGCCGTTTTTTTGCGATAATGGTACGGAACCCTTCGTGCGCGAGTCCGAGTCGCAATTGGCGTGTTTTTTTTATTTGATTGCTGGTGCTTCTCATGTGGTTCAATTTAAATTTGTTGCAGATCTGATGAAGAACTTCGCAGATATACAACATAACTCTTCAATAAACAACGGCAAATCTCCCGGGATTGCTGCAATCCCATTATGTTTATTGTATACGCTATTTCATAACATAAAATCACGCCGGTACGGTCATACGCAGATATGTACAGTTCACCCTGGTACATTCTCATTTCTCCGAATTTTTCAAGTTGTATGTTATTCGGGTAATCTATTCTGGCATAACTTTGTGCATTCTAAGAAGCTTACTGAACTCGGTCATTATGTACCTGAACTAAAAGGTAAAAAAATAATACAAGAAAAAACAACAACAACTTCCAAGTGTGTGTCAAAAAACGAAGAAACTAAAACAGGAATACCGACTGCCGAATTTGAATTTATTTTTCACTTTGTAGTGTTTTACTTGGAAGTCGGTTGTATTTTTTTAAATAACATACATACATACATAAACTCACGCCTTTTTCCCATGGGG
This sequence comes from Orthosia gothica, assembly GCA_949775005.1. Lineage (NCBI taxonomy): Eukaryota > Metazoa > Arthropoda > Insecta > Lepidoptera > Noctuidae > Orthosia > Orthosia gothica. Next base: position 20,877,507 of record OX459034.1, read on the forward strand.
GTAGGCAGAAACTACAGAACGCCACCTGCTACGATCCTTACATACTTCTTTTGCTTCACACACATTCATACATCTAGTCATACACACACGCCGGTTATGGGTACTGCGCACTTGGCCTTTCTGAAGAACATCACCTATAAGGTCTATGTATGTCTTTCTAGGGCGTCCCCTCCCGGCGTTTCCATTCACGTCTGCCTTGTAAATACCTTTCGTAAGTCGCCTTTCATTCATCCTCTCAACATGGCCAAACCATCTTAACATACCCTTTTCAATTTTAGTCACTACATCTTCTTTTAAACCACAACGTTGTCTTATTACCTCATTCCTCAATCTATCAGTTAAAGTTACACCACACATACTCCGCAAGGAGCGCATTTCTACTGCATTAATCCTACTTTCATGTCTTTTTTGCCATACCCAGCCTTCACTTCCATACATAAGTGTAGGCACCAGCACGCTGTTGTGAACGGCGAGTCGAGCTTCCGGAGACATCGACTTGCTGGTCACAACTGCATGCATAGCACCATTCACTTTATTCCCTGCATTCACTCTCCTTTCCACATCCTCTTCAATCTTTCCATCCCTTGTGAACATACTTCCCAGATATACAAACTCGTTCACTTGCTCCACACTCTTATCATTTATTTTCACTTCACACTTCGATACATCTTCTTCTCTTTCAAACACCATTACCTTAGTCTTGTTCACATTTATACTCATCCCTTTTAACTTAAAAGCTTCATTCATCACAGTCACCATGTCTTGCAACTGTTCTGCTGACGATGCAAGTAGAACTTGATCATATGCATAGAGAAGGCATTTGACAGGCAACTCATTCATCCTCAATCCGCACTCATGCTCTTTCAAACCTATCAGACAACTATCCATGTACAAGTTGAACAACCACGGTGACGCTACACAGCCCTGTCTTACACCCCTTGAAATGGAAAACCAGTTCGTATACGCCCCATTAATCCTAATACAAGCACTGGAATCCCTATATAGAGATTTCAGTGCCCGTACCAAGTGCCAGTCCACACCGTACCCGGATAGCGTCGACCACAGTTCATCCCTCCACACACTGTCATAGGCCTTCTCCAAGTCCACGAAAGCACAGTAGACTTTTTTGTGCTTAGCCAGATGTTTTTCAGCTATGCTCCTCAAGGAGAAGATCTGATCCATACAGCCCATTCCCTCTCTAAATCCTGCTTGCACGTCCCATAATTGTTCATCCGTCACTTTTACCACTCTATTTATTAAAACTTTCGCATATAATTTGCCGACAACACTCAAAAGACTAATGCCGCGGTAGTTTTTACACTCCTGCTGTGAGCCTTTTCCCTTATATAGTGGTACGATTACAGGCTTGCACCAGTCATCCGGCACGCGGCCATATCTCCAACACATATTAAAGATCCGGCACAACAGGCTTGCTATCACCCCGTCACCGCCCTTCAGCATTTCAACAGATACTCGGTCATACCCTGCAGCTTTACCAATCTTCATCCCACTCAGTGCTTTTATAATCTCATCCATTCCTATTTCATTCTCATGCTTTTGCTCTTCGTCCGAGTTTGGGTCTTGACAACTGGCCTCTGCCCAGTTACCCACTCCTTGCACACTATCCTGACAACTAAATAAACTTTCAAAATATCCCTTCCAGCGTTCCAAGACCTTACATTCTTCACTCAGTAAGCACCCATCTTCTGCTCTTATTCCATTCATGCTCGATGTTTTTGTCACTCCGCGAGCCAATCTTACCTGTTTCCAGAACAGCTTAACATTGGCCCTGAAGTTATCGGAGAACTTCCTGTTATATTTTTCTTCCTTTTCATCCTTCTTCATTTTTACCACCTCTTTGACTTTCGCTTTCATTTGCTTGTACGTTACTTTCACTCTTGCCAGATCATCCGTCACGTTTGTTGCCTCATTCATTCTATTTTGGGCCTTACAGGCTAACACATTAAGCCAAGCCTCTTTCTTCTTCTTCACCACCTCTTTTACTTCATCATCTACCCAAGTATCATTCGTACTACTACCACGTTTCCTCTTCGCTATACCACATAACTTTGCGGCTACGTTCACCATACTACTTTTCACTATTTCCCACACATCCTCTAAACTGAAATCATTCATACCATCAAATATCTTATCCGTCTTCTGTTTTACTTGCCTCTTATATTCCTCCTTTACTTTTAGTTCTTGTAATCTTTCTACTTTTATTCTTTCTAACGCGGTCACAGGAACTTTAACTCGATGACGCCAATGCTTGAACAGACCAGCCACCCGACACATAACCAGATAGTGATCAGTCCCCACATTAGCACCCCGATAGGCTCTTGTATCTGCAACTTTGCTCTTCAATCTTTCATCTACAATAACAAAATCAATCATACTTCTACTGTCTTGCCTTTCCCACGTATACCTATGGATCTTTCTATGATCAAACATAGTGTTCATTACACACAGGCCCTTCTCTACACATACTTCTAGTAAATTCCTCCCATTCTCATTCACTCTATTGTCCCCGAATGCCCCTAATACTCTTTCGAACCCATTCCTCTTCACACCAACCCAACTATTAAAGTCACCGAGCATAACAATCTTCTCGTTAGACCTACATTCATTCACTATATCTCCTAGACTTCCCCAGAATTCTTCTCTCTCAGAAAGTGAGCATCCCATATCGGGTGCATAGACGCACAAAATAAAAATAGGGTGTAGGCCCACCTTAATTCTCACCCAAAGAATCCTAGGGCTCACACAAGCGTAATCTTTTACACAGCTCATCATCCGCTCTGAGAGGATAATCCCCACACCCTGACAGGCCCTCTGTGTCTCTTGAACACCAGACCAGAAAGCGGTCAGGGACCCGTGTTTAGACATATCCACTCCCTTTCTTTTTGTCTCATTCACACATAACACATCTATCCTTTTGTCCTTCACTATTTCACATACTTCATCCATCTTATCTATAATCCCTCCCTGCACATTCAGCGTAGCTAAGCGACACTCCGCAGCTCGCTTTTCGCCCCATGAGAACAATTGACGTGGTGTGTGGCGAACATCACCGCCGTCGCCGAGTAAATTATTTAGCCTCATTTTGTTCCCACGAATAGCAAGGGAAACTATGTCCACGCTCTACAGAGCCCCGCTTGTAGAGGTGAGGCTGGATAGTGCCTGGGGGCGCCCGGTCCCAGACAGCAGGCACGCTCGCGACTTAGGCTCTCCCCTAGCCATGCAGCTCTCGGCACGGCGACCTTAGCTTGGGGGTGAGATGTTCGCACCGCACAGAAGGAAACAGAAGTGTCCTCTGGCATTTATTCCCTTAGTCGCCTTTTACGACATCCACGGGATGAGATGGGGTGGTGTAATTCTACGGCCCAGACACCACACGGGGCACACACTTATTTTTTTAAATAAGTGTTTGTAATATTACAGTCGTTTCTATAACGTGCTCTCAAATCTGGGCAAGTACGAATGTGACTTCTACATTAATTTACTTCTTTCGTTTTTTGTCTGAAATCGACAATCTAGGTAGAACAAGCGCCTGTCTGGGTCGCGGATAAATTTGAAAAAGAGTTACCGCGGCTCTGGCTCGAGCAACTGAAGTATCACGGGTGGGTTTTAGTCAGTAAAAGTCTGACATAACCTCTCGCTTCACCCAGAGCGGGAGAAGTCATTGGATGATTTCAAATAAAAAAAAAAAACAAAAAAAAATGTAGTACAAGCGTGGTGATTAATGCTCGAGCTTCTTCTGGTTGAGAAGAGGCCTTCACTCTGCGATGGAACAGTTCCTGGCTGGTATTATTATTTGTAATCCACAAAAATATTATTTTTGTCTTTTTGTGAAATCAACTGAGGAGAATAGTAAATTTGAGAATCCAAATGGGGATCGTGTCTGTTTGGGACTTTAACAATATGCAATTATCCGCAGTAAGTATAAAAAGTAGTAGTAGGTATAGTTTCGGGAAGAATTTTGTCAGAGTCTGTATTTCCTGATAACTACAACCTGGCATTCCTTAAGTCAAGAGTGATTTGGTTTCTGCTGGGCAAGCGTGTTTCACCGTCGACCACATCATCGCTTACCAACAGGTGAGATAGTGGTGGAATAAGTCCTATCAATAATGAAGAAACTATGTATAAAATAATTTACAGCGCCATTTTTTTTACACGTTATTACAGTTTTGTTATTTATCATTTTTACCTGCAGGCAGTCTCCAAATGGGGCGATGACAATCTGGTCAAGTTTAATGCTGCTAAAACCTAGGCGTGTCTTTTTTACGCAAAAAAAAGCCTATTTCGACCGGCTCCAACTTGTGCGAGATGTGACCGTGCCAATAACGGACCATCTTGAGCTTCTTGGCGTTACGTTGATATTGACTCTCAATTTTGGCCCATACATTGAGACAAAGGCTCAGCTGGCAGCCAAAAAGCTGGGGATCCTTGTAAAGGTACTTCACGCCGGAACAGATCCTCAATTTTTATCAAGTGCAAGTTCCATCATGCATGGAGTACTGTTCTCAACTCTGGGACGGATCTGCCAAATGCCAGCTTGATGCACTAGGGTCGATCGAAAAGCGGGCCAAGAGGCTCATCGGCGGTGAGGCGCTGGTCAAGTCAAAGCTCCAGAGTCTTGAACATCGTCGCCGAGTTGCGAGCCTGTCGGTTTTTTATCGGTTACATTTCGATGAGTGTGCGATGGAGTTGCACGATCTAATTCCACCTAGCCCGTTTTATCATCGGACTACCCGACGTACGGCGATGCGCCATCGATACATGGTAGACATCCCACCCATACGCACAAAACGTTTTGGGAACGCTTTTATTATGCGTACAGCTAAGGAGTGGAATTCCCTGCCGGAGTCTGTGTTTCCCGACAGCTACAATTTGGAGGTCTTTAAGTCAAGAGTGAATAGGTTATTTCTAGGCAAGCGTGTTTCACCGTCGACCACAAGCCGAAGAAGCACATATTTAAGTATCTCACCGTGTTGTAAGAGGCACATTAAACTTAAATAGTAGTATAATATAGTAGTAGGGTAGGGTACGTAGGGTAGGGTAGGGTAGTGTAGGGTAGGGTAGGGTTGGGTAGGGTAGGGTAGGGTAGGGTAGATAAATGTTTGGTCTTTTTATGGCAAAACAAAGTTTGCCGGGTCAGCTAGTAGTATATATAGTCAAGTTTATGAATTTACTTGGTTATTATTGGTTGTCTAACATAATATATATGTATAAATTGTTTTATTGTTTCGTGCTTTATGAGGGGGAAATAAAATAACGTGATCGAGATAGATGGCTAAAAGTCATATTTAACTGATGTTTTTAATAAAATATTAAAATAAAATTATAAAAGTTTAGGTAATTTCTTGTTAAGGTCTTACATACAGTTGCCTTAAAATAAAGGCTCCCAAAGACAGCTGACTTGCGACAACGCTTTGGAACGTAGAACTTGTAAAAAAAACTTTTATTTCTATCAAAGTGCGTTGCTGCATTGTCACGTCCCGCTTATTTGCGGCAGCTTTACAAAACTAGAATATTTACAACCTAATTATCTTGTAGCTATATCGTGTCTTATCTTTTCCTATACCAACAGAATCTGCCAGCAAGTACGCGTACATTTGAAACAAATACAGATAAATCCCAGAGAGTGTCATGGCGCTGGTCCAGTGCCCTCGAAGAGTGTGCGGCTCCCTGGCGTATCCTTGTTAACTAACGGTAATTAGCGTACTATGTGGGTGGTTTATGTGACAAGAGAAAGGCCTGCTATACTGATCCCAGCTCCGCAGCTTCTGAAAGCTAGAAAAATGCTGAAGCCATGATGCTCGATGAGTTCCAGAGAAACGATTCAACTGTTGTTTTAGAACCGGCAATTAAAATGAAGTAATAGTTTTATTTAAACCAAAAGAAGAAAATAAAGAATACTTTTAAGAACTCAGGCAGTAAGGCTTCAAGGTTTACAAACCAAAAACAAAAATAAAAAGGCCCACAAATTTCCATGCCATACATAAATAAAAAAACCGGCCAAGTGCGAGTCGGACTCGCGCACGAAGGGTTCCGTACCATTTTCGCAAATAACGAAAAATATCAAGTTTATTGTATGGGAGCCCCACTTAAATATTTATTTTAGTATGTATTGTTAGAGCGGCAACAGAAATACATAATTTGTGAAAATTTCAACTGTCTAGCTATAACGGTTCATGAGATATAGCCTGGTTCAGACAGACAGACACACGGACCGTGGAGTCTTAGTAGTACGTCTTAGTCTTAGGGTCCTCTTTTTACCCTTTGGGTACGGAACCCTAAAAAACAAAACTCTTTAATTATATTTTCTTGTTACACCTTATATTTTTACCAATTATTGGTATTTACACTTTCAACATTCAATATTTCCAAAAATCTGTCAGACACTCACGTAAAAAATTAAGCTTCAATAGGAGACGCTTATCACTTGTACCACAACAAAACTAGTTCCAACTAATAAGTACTAATTTAAACCTTCACGAGTTGTTTTACTTATAAAGTATGTGACCAAGTTAGTTTTAAGATAATGGCATTCTGGCCTGGCTTAGTTTTTTCGATAATCTTAGCCCAGTGGTTAAGGCCGAGTCACTTATAACCTAAAACGCTGTCATTGTCAGACTGCATAAAAAAGAAAGAGTTGAGCGATGACACAATGCTTGATATTTATAATAAACGATTTTAAAGTTTTCAAACAACCAAGTTCTGCTTTAAGATAACTATGAATTATTATTGTTCTTAATTTTAACAATGTATGTTAGCAAGTAACACAGATAACTTTATATGAGCACTTTTATTAGCTTGGTATGTATGTATCTATGTAACGGTAACACATCTTTGAACATGATTTAAACCTCCTTCAAAACGCCGGATTAATTTAAAACTTTGCTCACTTATCAAGGGCCGATGACAATGCAATTTAAATAGTTTGTCCCATTATCCTTAACCTGATTTCAAGATTAACGATTGAAGTAAAAAACAAAAATAGTTTAAATAATAAAAAAAAAACACGCTTTAATAGAAAAGGAAACTATAATGTAGAAAATGATAATTTTCAATAAATTTAAATTAAGAATAGTGTAATGACAAAAAAAAAACAGATTATAAAAAATAATAATGTTATAATATTTATGGACAGCTATTGGTAAATGTAAGTTATTTTGAAAATATTATCTTAATAAGATATACTTATCTTATCAAGATTATTGTTCTAGTATGTGTTTCGAAAACAATGAAAAATATCAGAAATAAAGATAAGGATTTTGTCTGACTGTCGAATGTCTTCCACTTAATACATCAGCTCTCATGCTTAAGATCGATCGAAGATTTCGGCCTGGTTTTGATAAACGTAGCCAGGAATTTGTTAGCAAGGAAGAGAGTCAAACACATTTTCCAATGAGTCATATTATAATGTTAGCTGTTTTGATGAAGACTTGGCCACTTTCCAGCATTTGACTTAGAAATAAACGCATTTTTAATTTGACGGGTTGTTGCAGTGGTTGAGCGATTGTTTCCTGCACTATGCGTTGCAGCTTCGACTTCAGCATGGAAAAATATTAATCTTGATTAAATTGTTGAACAAGTTTTCCCATGTATTTTTAACCGACTTGCCAATAGGAGGAGGTTCTGTGTTCAACTGTACCTATGTTTTTTTATGTATGTTCACCGATTACTTCGTCAATTATTAACTGATATTAAAATAAAAAAATCGTTTGATATGGTATACTGTCGAGGTGGTCCCATTGTCACCAAGCCATTGTCAACTCCTCAAATTTTAAACTGACGGCAATACATAGCGATTTTGGTATTTTCATCAACATGGCAAGCATTTGCATTCAGAGAGTATCATTTGGTCAAGTGGAATTTTCATATTGTTATGTGAATGCACCATGCCGACTACTGTTATTTAAAAAATAATCTAATTATAATATCATTGCATCTCTTTAAATAATGTTTGCATGCCTAATATATGGTAGATTGTACAAGGATCACCCATGTTTTAACTGTCACATCTTATTTACTGTACCTACAATCTATGCAAATAAACGTTTACTTTACTTTACTAAGAAGACCACAGATGGCCACTGGAACTTCTCAACGATAAGTATGTTTTGGGTATAAGATATCATGAATAGTTAAACTTGATTGTGATGAAGCAAATTTAAATAATTGGTTCTGATGAAAATGGTGCCATCGAACTGATTTGGTGATGAAGCCGGAAGGTAGGCACCGGAACTCCGTAATCAAACAGTGTATCCCAGTCGTGTTTAGTCTTGTTGCAGTTGTTATGAGAAGCCCTCTGCCTATAAATGATTTTCATGGTATGATAGGATACCAAAACTGAAAAGAGAAAAATAAAACCCTTTCAACAAAAAAATATGTGTTTTTTTGACGAAAAGTATTGGTACCAAAGACACCGACTTCAGAAAAGAAAGTTATTTTTCGTTTTGTTTTGATTATTTTGGAAGTCGGTTAAAAAAAAATCTAAATACCGATTTTGTCGACCGTGGTATTAAAAACATCATTTATATAACCAAAACGAAAGATTTAAGTGAAATTCTTTAGCCAAAATACCAAGGAATATGCTCCATTTCATGTCTTAGCCAAGCACAAGTCAAGCTCAACAAATTGCTGTTTATTCCACACAGGGCGTGCAATGAAAAACTATGTTTATCGTCCGGGCTTAGATTGAGCGCAGACGAACGACTATATTGCTAGACAAAATGGTGGAAGCAAAAGTAATACCTTGGATAACCCCAAGGTTTTCTAACCTCAACATTGTAGGTGCAAATTAGCTCACCTTTATAGCTTGGTAAAAGATAGTAAAGTATGGGCAGTGTATTCTTATCGACAAGAGTAATACCAGTCTAGACTGTAATGTCTGCTCATAGTTTCAGCTTCACATATAAAATCATTTTGCAGCCACTGCACTATTTGCTTGTTTCTATATTAGTACCTGAAAAATAGGTAACTGAATCGTTAAATAGCCCTTTATAACAAAATTTCCTACAAGAATCTCCAATGAAAAGTAAAGTATTCTCCTCAACTGGTTTTGAAAGGGATTAAGAATGAACTAACATTCCTCATATTATCCAACCACCATCTGAATAGGATTACAAAGGCGAGGTTCTCCAAAATCAAATTTGAAATGAAAGGCAAAGTATTGTCAGCTGTCTGTAATCAGAGGGACGATTCTCATATTCCGCATTTTACGTTTATTTTCTAATCTCCGTCTCAATTTGTCAACAAGCAAAAAGTTTAATTAAAAACTGTAACCCGACTACGGACTTTATTTTAGCCAATGTTACCCGGGCTATAATTACGAATCTATTGACATCTAATTCAAAATCGGATGAACGGGCGCTTTGGATGAACATTCGGTTATGACTTGTAAAATCATAACCGTTCCTTCCTTCTCCGGCTTCGCCATAGTCGGGTAAAAATGCCTCAGTTTTCGCTAATTTTGTTATATTTATAGTCGCTGCGGTGAGATTGTAACTTGAGTTTGAAAGTTTATTAGGGTCGACGCACACGGGCCACCCGCGACAGCCACAACCGCCGCCACGAGAAGTTAGTGTCGCCGCACACGGGCCACAAAAGCCGCCAAGAGAAGCTACAAGCGTGTAGCGTGTGGCGGCGACCGGCGTCTACCGTGTTCGACGACTCCATACAAAATTTATGAAAACTATAGGAAATATGCCAGTGGCGGCGTTTTGTGGTTGTGGCTGGTGGCCCCGTGTGCGGGGACCCTTAGGTACAAAAAATGACCAGAAGAAGGTTTAGGGCTCTTTCAATTTAGTCAAAAAGTCTTAGGTCTGCAATCCCCTAAGTAAACTGAAGCAAGTTTACTTAATACTGATGGATTCAGAGCTATCCGGCTAGTCATTATTTATGGAATGTTTGCGCGGTGTTTTACTCTTCATCTTAGTGGCGACCGCTTCTTGACCGAGGAAGCTTTGCGATGGTAACGAAAAGAATTAGTGGAAAATATTGTAAGGAAAGAAAAGAAGAATGAACGAAAAAGTATTTATTTACCAAACAGTCATGACGAAAATTTTGAGTAACTAATGTCGAAGGTCTTTGGGGTTGGGGGAAGATTGAAGAAAAGTCACGGCTTCTGTGAACAATGATAAACACTGATTAATAGATTCTTTATTTAAATTTACTTTAAAGAATTTGATTTTAATAAACAAAGAAACAAAGAAAGAAAAACGTTAAGGTATATAATAAAAGGAAAAACTTAAATAAAATTACAGAGTATACTTCACAACCACGCAAAACGGTCATCGCTCAGCATAATGCTGGGAATCTGGGACTCGCGTGCGAGACAGCCACAGCGCTGGTTTTTAGCGAGTGCTTATCATTTTTCAGAGGTGGGTCTTATAATAAAAGATTCTTCTAGTATAGGACCCGCTTGGCACGATATTAAAAACCCGACTGCTGAAAATTAATAAACTAAAAAGACAAAAACAAGTACAAGATATAATTTATACTTTACATATTATGAGTTGCTTTCACATCTTTGAAGATCATTGACAGTCGTTACGGGTTCTATGTTCTATGTTAGGGGGGTTTGGTTTCCGCACTTAGTCCCTCAAATGGACCTTTGTACGTGGGCCATGGCGGCCGTTGGGTGGTCATTCCAACCAGCCCACCTCCCTCCAGAAGTCGACTAGAGCTCCTGGTTTCCTCAAAACATCAGTGTAAGATCTGGGTGACCCAAGGGTTCGTGTTCTTATCTGGGTAACAACTGTGCATTCAAAGAGAACGTGCGTAACGGTTTCTTCAGCCTCCATGCATGCCCTGCACAGAGGACTGTCCGTTATGCCTATTGTGTGGAAGTGTTTGTTAAGTGAGCAGTGTCCCGTGATGGTCCCCGTCACCAGGCGCAGGCCATTCCTATCCAGGCGTAAAAGACGCCTGGTGAGCCTACTGTCCAAGGATGGCATACGTCGTTACGGGTAGTCAGAAGCTTGACATCTGACACGTCTTGCCAACGGGTACCGTGTTACCCAGTTACTGGGTTGTGGAGGTCAGATAGGCAGTCGTTCCATGTAAAACACTGGTACTCAGCTGAATCTGGTTAGACTGGAAGCCGACCCCAACATAGTTGGAAAAAGGCTAGGCAGATGACATATTATGAGGTGCTGCCAGCGGTGACAAACGAAGTTTTGGTCGTTTTTCTATCATTTTTGTTTGTCCCCGCCTGCAGCACCTCATGATATTTTATGTATAAATTATATCTAGTTCTTGTATTTCTCTTTTCAGTTTATACATTTTTAGCAGTCGGCTTTATTTGTTTCATTTCATTCAGACTTTTTAGTTTTGGTAAACGAGTTCTCCAAATATGTGTGGTAAAGGATTATATATTTTGCTATTAAAGTTACACTTATCTTGAATTTGTGCCAAAATAGGAACATAAAAGTATTACGATATATATATTTTTGGAATGGCCTATTTAGTAGCTTAAAAGGGTTTCGATATTGGTAGGATAAAGGCAAAAAAAAGTTGTGTCGCCTCCATTTTTTGAGGACCCATTTAAAAAAAATATAGCCTGTGTTACTCCCACTATTGTAACGAATCCAACGACACCTCATATGTCATAATCCGCCAAGCCATTTGGGCTGTAGAGCGTGCTATTGAAATGGGCATACATACGCTCGAAAAACATTACTCTCCCATAGTCAGGTAAAACGAAGATCACAATCCTGATCCAACATGATGCCTTGTGCGCCTATGGTATAATAGATATAATGAATTGAATGAAATTTTCCATCCATTCTATTCTATGAGCAATCATTCTGCTGCAGTTCTTGTTATTAAATTCTATAGTCATCAACACAAGAGTTATTTTTTTTATTGGGACAATCCCACCGCACTATTCCCAAACCACTGCAACTCCTGAAAGCCAGAATCAACAGTGGCGACCACCAGAAAAGCGCCGAGGCAATGAAGCTCGACGAATTCCCATTATTCAACACTAGAGTTATGAGGCAGTTCACAAAAAGCGATTTGCCGAACAATACCATAAAGCACAAACCTACTACTTCCCTAACTCATACACTATTCTAGTACCTCTCGTAAACTTTTCGCTCTATAAAATTACGATCATAAACATAACCTATAAAATACGATTCATTTCTGCACTATCCATACAATACACGGATTTACATTTAATGAACTTCATATATCTGTTTACAATCATATTTATTCTGTTAATAGAATTCTTGGTTCAACTTGCATCCTTTATGCTCTCTTGATACACCACGTAATCAAAAACCTACCTTGATTATACAGCTTTATGGTTGAATTTTCAGTGGTTGGTGGTCTTCATTGTAAATGCATAGGGAGATGAGTTTCTGATTTGCCGTGTTCCTAGATTATACACCAGATCATTGATGTTAAGTAAATTTTATATGGATTTGAAAAGGATGGTATTTAAAAGTACTTCAATTTATTCCCATTTCATTTACCTAATTTTGCCTGTGTTCCACCAAATATACTGAATGTGCACCAAAATATGTTCATTAATTTATTTTCGCAGCGTATAGCGATTTTTCGAATAAGTCGACGTAGCCCCACTACGCGGGGCTCCTATTTCTGTCTGCAGGGTCAAAAGTAACCTAACACGAAAGAGATGACGGGAGCTGAAGTGAGCGAGCAAAGCGAGCGAACTACGTTACTACTTAACTACGTTACTTCGAACCTAACCTGTCCGTGTCGGGGTGCCCTAAGTTCCCGAGCTCGCTTCGCTCGCTCTTGGACTGATTCTTTGACCATAATTTATTCGTAGATCAACTTATTTCAGTGTTAAATAGATGCTCGTTATGACATATTTTAATGAACATATTTTGGTGCACATTCAGTATATTTGGTGAACACAAAAATATTATCCATTTGAAAATAGGCCTTACGGTTTTGCTCTTGTGGATGTATTTTTTTTATTCTTTGAGTGTATTATAGATATAATAATATATAATAAATAATTTACTGATAAATTAAATTACGTATAAATATTTTATATACATATCGTTACCAGCCAGAAAGGAACCCTGACACCTGAGATACAGCACATGTCCTAGTTTGGATGTCATAAGTTTCTAGCTTTTTGCATATACTCTTCTTCTTCCTAGCGCTATCCCACTTTAGGTGGGATCGCCTCTCCAAATTTTTTGGCGCCAGGACAATCTGTCCTGGGTTGTCGGGCAATTTTTCCTCCGATAGGAGTTTCGTCATGCTGGTCCACCACGTAGCCGGAGGTCGTCCCCTACCTCTCTTTTGTTCAGGTAGTTGCAATGCTCTCTTCACTACGTGTTCCTCGTCTCTTCGCATCACGTGACCATACCATCTGAGACGGCTCTCGGTTAGTTTCTCCGATATAGGAGCGACTTTAAAAGTACCGCAGATATGCTCTTTTCTTACTTTATCCGGTCTCGTCACACCCCCAGACCACCTCAGCATCTTCATCTCGGCAGTGTAAAGCTTTTGTACGTGCATCTTTTTCACTGGCCAACATTCTGCTCCGTACATTGCCGGCCTCACCGCCGTTCTATAGATCTTGCCTTTGGTTCTTACTGGCATACGAGCGTCGTATAAGACTCCTGTTAGTGATCGCCACTTCAGCCATGCCACGTTTACGTTTGTTCTGTGTGCATCATCCTCTTGTATATGAATTTATTAATGTATGTACTTATGTAAATATTGTAAAATACCTATTTAAAAAAAAAAGTGTTAGTATGGAGTTTCTTGTGCGTTCTACTCCATAACAAGCTACTTTACCGAATTCACGGTAGAATCAATTTTTATTACTAATTGTAAATTTGAATTTTTTCATTGTTTGACGTTCAAAAGTGCCGCTTATTGGCCTAGTTGAAATAAATATTTAGACTTTCACTATATTGGTGTTGTTTAGCCCTTGAATGGGTTATTATAACACGTTATTGACTCATTAATTTAGGTACTGGTAGTTAATTTCACCGTCATTTGCTTTTAAGATTCATAGAGAGACCAGCGTCAGGCAGCTTCTGTCTGGCATATTACTGAAACTGACCTTTTTGGCGTAGCCGTAAGGCACACACTACTATGTTATTTTTTTTAATATAATTTTGTTTGCGTGTGTTGTGCTGTATGAAATAAACGTTTTTCATTCTTTCTTTTTTTAAAGTATTTGGATTTATATATATATATATATATATAACATTCACTAGATGTAAGGTGTTCAAGAAAGGTAAAATAATCAGGGTATAGACAGTTCAACTCATCTTTACCGACCCAGTAAAACGCGCTCAGTTGTTACTTGTATTTAAAATACTCGTAAAAGGCCACTAACCATCGCCATTATGATCTTGCTATTTTGATATAATGTGCGGTAATTACCCGACTGGCGAAGGAGGGTAATGTGTTTATCAGTCTATGTATGTATGTAAGTATGTATGTATGTATGTTTGTTCCTATATGGCGTTCCAGAGACCAAACGCGTTGGCCGATTTTGATCATTCATACGTCAATCGATGCGTCTTAACCCTGCAAGTGTCATAGGCTACATTAAAATTGGATAATTGAAAAATGGCGGATTTTGGGTGCCATATTGTGGGCCCCAAATTTTTTTTTATTCCAAACCCATCATGTGGGGTATCAAAATAAAGGCTTTTAAGAGGTGATTTCAAAAATATATAATACTTATATGTTTAAATGTATCTAATTCGAAAAAAACTAACTAAAAAGTTATAAATAAAAAAACTTAATTCAAAAACTCAAAAAACCCGACTGCTTCAAAAGCGAACTAAAAAGTCGTAAACAAGAAAAAAATCATGCTGTGCAGGCGGAGGATACACCAGATTTTGATCAGCCAGCCCGCGAATATGTATCGCCTCTCCAAATTTTTTGGCGCCAGGACAATCTGTCCTGGGTTGTCGGGCAATTTTTCCTCCGATAGGAGTTTCGTCATGCTGGTCCACCACGTAGCCGGAGGTCGTCCCCTACCTCTCTTTTGTTCAGGTAGTTGCAATGCTCTCTTCACTACGTGTTCCTCGTCTCTTCGCATCACGTGACCATACCATCTGAGACGGCTCTCGGTTAGTTTCTCCGATATAGGAGCGACTTTAAAAGTACCGCAGATATGCTCTTTTCTTACTTTATCCGGTCTCGTCACACCCCCAGACCACCTCAGCATCTTCATCTCGGCAGTGTAAAGCTTTTGTACGTGCATCTTTTTCACTGGCCAACATTCTGCTCCGTACATCATTGCCGGCCTCACCGCCGTTCTATAGATCTTGCCTTTGGTTCTTACTGGCATACGAGCGACGTATAAGACTCCTGTTAGTGATCGCCACTTCAGCCATGCCACGTTTACGTTTGTTCTGTGTGCATCATCCTCTTGTATATGAATTTATTAATGTATGTACTTATGTAAATATTGTAAAATACCTATTTAAAAAAAAAAGTGTTAGTATGGAGTTTCTTGTGCGTTCTACTCCATAACAAGCTACTTTGCCGAATTCACGGTAGAATCAATTTTTATTACTAATTGTAAATTTGAATTTTTTCATTGTTTGACGTTCAAAAGTGCCGCTTATTGGCCTAGTTGAAATAAATATTTAGACGTTCACTTTATTGGTGTTTTTTAGCCCTTGAATGGGTTATTATGATACGTTATTGACTCATTAATTTTGGTACTGCTAGTTGTTTTCGCCGTGATTTGCTTTTAAGATTCATAGAGAGACCAGCGTCAGGCAGCTTCTGTCTGGCATATTACTGAAACTGACCTTTTTGGCGTAGCCGTAAGGCACACACTGCTATGTTATTTTTTTTAAATATAATTTTGTTTGCGTGTGTTGTGCTGTCTGAAATAAACGTTTTTCATTCTTTCTTTTTTAAAAGTATTTGGATTTATATATATACATATAACATTCACTAGATGTAAGGTGTTCAAGAAAGGTAAAATAATCAGGGTATAGACAGTTCAACTCATCTTTACCGACCCAGTAAAACGCGCTCAGTTGTTATTTGTATTTTAAATACTCGTAAAAGGCCACTAACCATCGCCATTATGATCTTGCTATTTTGATATAATGTGCGGTAATTACCCGACTGGCGAAGGAGGGTAATGTGTTTATCATTCTATGTATGTATGTAAGTATGTATGTATGTATGTTTGTTCCTATATGGCGTTCCAGAGACCAAACGCGTTGGCCGATTTTGATCATTCATACGTCAATCGATGCGTCTTAACCCTGCAAGTGTCATAGGCTACATTAAAATTGGATAATTGAAAAATGGCGGATTTTGGGTGCCATATTGTGGGGGCCCAAATTTTTTTTTCTTCCATATCCATCATGTGGGGTATCAAAAAAACTAACTAAAAAGTTATAAATAAAAAAACTTAATTCAAAAACTCAAAAAACCCGACTGCTTCAAAAGCGAACTAAAAAGTCGTAAACAAGAAAAAAATCATGCTGTGCAGGCGGAGGATACACCAGATTTTGATCAGCCAGCCCGCGAATATGTATCCTCCGACTGCACAGCATGATTTTTTCCTTGTTTACGACTTTTTAGTTCGCTTTTGAAGCAGTCGGGTTTTTTGATTTTTTGAATTAAGTTTTTTTTTGTCGGCAGTCATCATTTTCTTTCATTGCCTATACATATATTGAGTTTTTATGTATTATATAGCATATATGTATTTGTTATATGATATCTATGTATCTGTCAATATTGGTAATCTTATTTGTTACACTAATGACAACCCCATTTTATATCCAAGCAATCTGTCCTAGAACCAAAAATTCGAAGACATGTGACATCCACCAACCCGTACTGGGCCCGCGTGGTGGATTATGGCCCATTCCCTCCCACAGAGAGGAGGCCTGTGTCCCAGCAGTGGGAACATTAATAGGCTGATGATGATGATGATGAATCTGTCCATTCCAGGTTGCCTGGAAGAGACCGTGGAATGTGATATGGCCACCCATTGTATGTATTTTTAGTTTACAAACATACATATACTCACGCCTTTTTCCCGTGGGGGTAGGCAGAAACTACAGAACGCCACCTGCTACGATCTTTACATACTTCTTTTGCTTCACACACATTCATACATCTAGTCATACACACACGCCGGTTATGGGTACTGCGCACTTGGCCTTTCTGAAGAACATCACCTATAAGGTCTATGTATGTCTTTCTAGGGTGATCCTTTGCCGGCGTTTCCATTCGCGTCTGCCTTGTAAATACCTTTCGTTAGTCGCCTACCTAATTTTCTTATTTTAGTTTAGTAGTTTTAATTTTTTTTTATACTCTGGTTTACAATAAAGTTCCTATGTATGGTGTACAATAATGTACCTATATAAAATACAGTATAGGTACTGTATACCGGCGGTAGACAGTGTTGACTAAAAAGTCTTTTATTTTTTATTCTACACCGTCTGCCTCCGGTTTCCTCATGAATAATAAGCTCAAAGCAAGTCGATAAGCCAAAGCAATCTCGGAGTCTTGCTACGAAACAATATAGGGGCAAAGCTGGTAGTTTCAGAACTAGTTGTTCTAAACGGCTTTGGAAAACAAATGAAATGCCTCATTTTGTTGATTGGATTTTCGCTAATACGTCGGTTTATTGATAACTAGCTTCAGTGGCCTTGTTTTCTGTAGCAGCCGTGCATTTTAGGAATAACCGATGGACTATGGATGGATGGACTTTTGAAGTTCAATTAGTGGACCGATAGTGTATTCCTAACCGACCAAAAAAAGTGCAGATTCTCAATAGGACAAGCTTTTTTTTTTTGACCACGCATCAGTTTTTATAGACCAGTCCGATTTCAAAACTCATTTTTTATCTGAAGGAGTTGTTTTTTTTTTTCCTCAAAGTTAAGTTAGTTAAGTTTGCAAAATAATATCCAGCCTTAAAGGTATAAACATAGAATTTATTGATAATGTTCTCACTGAATTTTCATATGTGAACCGACTCTGTTGAAATTAAGTAAAATTCAATTAAGGAAAATCAAATTTTTGTCAAAAAGGAATTTGATACCTACAAACAAACAAACTATTTTGCCACTATATCTTTTTTTAATTGTTTAATCTGGAAATGCTCATCCGATAAACGAAAAATCTTTCCCTGATTTATTTATTCATTTTATACTATAAAATACATTAAAAAGGAATCTAAAATTCTTACAATAGGTGATAAAGATTTACCTGCTATCACTGAGTGAAATCAGGAACTTCATGTTGACCTCAGAATCGTCACCATTCAGCAGTTCATGAAACGCCTTACTAAACGTTTTTTTGACACTTCGGTCAAACATCATAATCCCTAAATCGTGTCAGCAACACGATACGAATCCTTCCGCATCCCCGGTATTCGCCAACCGACGCATACTCTGATCATTCCCGATGACGACACCACCCTGGTCCAAGAGAGCCGTAGGGAGACCAGCGCAATCGCATACACAAACTGCCTTCGTTCCGTTCGCCACCACTCCGACCGTATTTCGAGCCAGCCAAGCGAGTAGTTTTGATTAGTCAGAGAATCCCTTTAATAATCTAAAATCTGATCCAGCCCGTCCCTTACTGTCCCCCAGCGACGCCCTAAGCCGAGGTCCGTACCCCATTGGGGGTGCCCTCACCGTGGTCACTTAGGTTCAGCTTTTTGTTGCCCTGGCTGGAGGCTCTATTTACACTTCACAGAAAAGCCCGGTTAAGCAGTAGCCAAACACTCTGTTTAAACTTTGAGAGGCTATTCAAAAAAAAACAACGGTGAGTGACATGGCTATTTCTTGATCCCGAAATTAGCATAATTCTTCTTGGAAAGGCTGGAAAAAACTTCTAAGAAGATTCCTAATTTATAACCTCCGGCCTTTTATTTTTGATCAAAGTAAAACTTCACATTTCTGGTCCAATTCTAACAAATAGAACTCCAGTCCGTGTTACGTAAACTACAAAATCTATTTTGAAAGTTCATTCTCTTTGAGATGGTGCGAAGTTTCCAATAAAAGTTCCGCCGGAGCTCTTCTCGATCGGTGGCCACTTTTGCCGAAGTTATCTGATGATTCAGAGTCAGAGTACCTATCCAGGTGGTTTTGATAGCTATCTTTTGAGTGCCAAGATTTTAAACGGGATTTCCAGTGAGTTAAGACGTAAGTGGTAAAGGAGGAAAGGTGGGAACTAGGGATTTGGATAAAAGTTGACACCTAATCTTGAGTTAAACTTTCACTTGCTTAAAATTTGGTTTCGGACAGTCACCAAATGGCGGACCGAGATCCAGACCCGGACCGCCGATATTTTCCGTATTGACCTTAAGTAAACAATACAATGTAATTTACTTGTGTTACTTGACTACGTAATTTATCCCGCGCTTTGTCATTACTGCCGTCGATTTGACAACGAAAGAGATCGTCAGTCTGAAAAATAAATTTCGGATATGAACATGTTGTTTAAAATTTAATAATAATAGCCTGTACCAACTTTAGTCCAAACTTCAGACGCATAGTCCAAGGAAAAAAATACCTAATGCATATTAATACAAGGATTAAAAAACAGATAATCTTGATAAGGGGTTCAAACCTTTTGGACCGCGACGATCATATTATTTATAAAAACTAACCCCAAATGAAAGTAATTGGTGAAATGAAAGTGAGTGACCCCTGATTTAGGGTACTGTCACTAGCTGGATTATCCATTATTTTTATCTTAATTATTTGAATTAAGCTTCCGACATAATTTCAATTATTTTATTCAAGGTTTTAGTGGCATAATCAGTCTAAAACGTGCCTAGTTTTCTGCTGCTGGGACTCAAGCCTATTCCCTGTGACCATAATTCACCATACACTTGGGCTCAGGGCGGGGTGTTGGATAAACAGTATTCCATATACTTTTCTTAATTTTTGGTTTTAAGATCACTGCTGATAGACACTTTTTGTAAGTGTCTACCTGGGTTATAATCCACAATGCAATTAAATTAGGCCTGTTAACACCACACCAGTGTCAACCTACGTACACTGTGGGTGTTTGCCTGGCTACGTAGATTTTTGGTAATAGTGTATTTTCACCAAATCTTATCAATTTTAAGTAGCAGTAACATAATACAAAACGACTTGTAAATTTCTATCAAAAACTGCCCGGTTCATATCAAAAATAAAATGGGAAGATTGCAATACTTTCGCAAAAATTATATTGAAATTCAGTTTTAACAACCATTTTGTTTCGAACATCAGTTGCACTTGAATGAATCGACGTGCACTGAATTTTATGTTGATTCGAAATTAAAATCTGATTCATACGGCTTTTAATTACTCTCATTAATGAGTAACCTGGAAAAGAGATACAGTTTTTAATTTATAACATTTTTGTTATAATTAAATTCATGGCAAATAACACCAATTGCATATGCAGTATTTATTATGCCGTATAAGTCTGTGTATGTATCTATTGAAAAATAGGGGTGTTATAAGATTGACGTGTGTACCTTTGTGTATGTATATTTGTGTATCTGTTTTTGACATCATAGCTCCTAAACGGATGAAACGATTTTGATTTAGTTTTTAGCGACTGTATCGAGAGTGTTCTTAGCTACGTTTGATGAAAATCGTTCAAAAGTTATGGGTGTTTTAGTGTTTGAATAGGGGTGTTTTCGCAAGATATAGTGTCATAAAAAAATCATTATTCAACGGATTGTCGATAGAAACGTGTCTACTACTAAATACATTATGTAACAAGAAATAAAAATGTGTCAGGGGTTTTAAAATGTTTAAAATTTTACGTATTTGTAAGTTATTAGATAATACCTATTCAATGCAAACTTTGAAATGTAAATTATGGTTTGGAGATGGTTAAAAGTAACTACATCGTATACTGAACTAGATCATCTTTTGAAAAAGTTTTGTATCCAATCAACTATGTTAACGTCGTCGTCTTCGGGTTTGGATGGAGCTGAGTAGCCCGACGGAAAAAGAGGGGTGCTATAAGTTTGTGTATTTGTGTATCTGTCTGTGGCATCATAGCTCCTAAACGGATGACCCGATTTTGTTTTATTTGTGACTTTGTCGAGAGTGTTTTTAGCTACATTTGATGAAAACCGGTTCATCTGTTCATAAGTTATCCGCATGTTACTTTGGAATTGGGTTATGGGTATGTTGAAAATAACTTAGGCAAGTATCCTAGACAGTTCTGGCAGCACATTACCAGCCTGCGATTAAAGGGCGGATTCGAGCCAAGCGTGGTTCTTGATGGTGAGACTAATTCAGGTGTCAAAGCGGCCGAGGCATTTGCTCAGTATTTTGCCAGCGTTTTCCTGCCCGACACACCTAAATTGGACCCAAAATCCATAAACGTGAATAGCGAGGGAGATAATATTCCTCTCCCCTTCTTAACACCGCCCGATGTGGTCAAGGGAATCGCGAAACTCAAACCCTGTGGCTCGATTGGCCCTGACAACATTCCAGCCTTTATCCTCAAGGGATGTAATGATACATTGGCATCACCTCTATGTCATATTTTCAACTTAGCTCTTCAATCCGGTGTGTACCCTGAGCCGTGGAAAACTTCCCGTGTCACTCCTATCCCTAAAACCAGCGACAGAACATCTGTTGATGAACACAGACCCATCGCTATCCTCCCAACCGTTGCAAAGGTCTTTGAGCATATTCTCCATGCTACTATTCACAAACGCATAAATATGTCGCTCTCTGATGCTCAACACGGATTTCGGCCTGGTCGCTCCGTAAACTCGAATCTGCTTATTCATGTCGACTTCATATCTAGTAGCTTGGACGCCGGTGGGCAGGTTGACGCCCTGTATTTCGATTTCCGGAAAGCGTTTGACAAAGTTGACATTGATGTGCTTTTGACAAAGCTGGGGGCCGTCGGTTTCTCGTCTGGCTTTCTTAACTTCTTTGCCGACTACCTAAGGGATCGCAAGCAGTTTGTCCGACATGGCTGCTTTGAGTCCAATCTTATTATACTCGCTCGGGCGTGAGTCAGGGATCCATATTAGGGCCGCCTCTATTCCTGATTATGATCAATGATCTTATATCTAAGATTAGGTTTGCAAAGTGCTTTCTATATGCCGACGACCTAAAACTAGTTGCGCAAATTAGAACACTCAAGGATTGCGAACTCCTACAAAGGGATATTAACGCCATCTTCGAATGGAGCATTACAAACAGATTGCATTTTAATACTGGCGAGTGCTACGTCATGACGTTCGGTCGGGGGTTGCGACCTATCCATTATGATTACAGTTTGGGTGGTGCAGTAATCACTTGTGTCACCACCATAAAGGACTTGGGAGTGACCTTTGACCGCTGTCTGACCTTTAAAGATCACGTTGCTAACCTTGCGAAGGAATCTTTCAGGCGCCTGGGATTTGTTTTGAGAAATGCTCGTGACTTCCGCAATCCCAGAGTTATTAGGCTTTTGTTCACCACTCTGGTTCGAAGTAAACTTGAATCCAGTGCTTGTGTCTGGCACCCATATACCGCGACGCAGACGTTAATGCTTGAAAAGGTACAGAAAACCTTCCTTAGATTTCTATTCCAAAGGTATACCATTTCTTCCCTTATATGTACCCAACGAATTATCTTTTAGGAGTCTTGGGATTTAACTCGTTGGAGGTAAGGAGAGGCTATGATCAGCTCGCGGTAGCATGTAAGATTCTGAGCGGACGTATTGACTGCCCTGAGCTACATGACCTTTTCTGGCGACTGTTTGTGCCCAGCAAATACGTTGGGCACCGTCAGAATCGCCGTCACGACCTGTTCGCACCACCGTCATCCAGAACGGTCGCAAGAGCTGAATCCCCAGTATGTCGTGCTTTGAAGATGCTCAATGCCCTCTTGACTGCCAATCCTGAATGTGATGTGTTTGCTGACGAATGGTATAAACTAATGCGTGCATGTCTGGTGTTTTGTGAGAGAAAGTATGCGAGGGTGTCCACTGTTCCATGTTAAATTGTACCAATTGTTATTTCTTTTTTTTTTTAATTATGAATTGTTATTTAAATATTATTATTGATACATTGCCGCTGTACTGTGCCATTTTAATTGTATATGTGAATTGTTTAATTATCTTATGTAACACAGTTTTCAACATTGTTGTTTCACAATTTCTATGTCAATTAATGTAATTGGTATCTGTACCGTTTTAATTAACTATAAATAAATAAATAAAAAAATAAATGGGTTAATATACAAAAGTTGGGTAACTTTTTGGGATATTTTGTTTATGATAGTTTTTAAGTCAAATTCCTACAAATTCGGGCTATAAGATAGCTTATCTAATGAATATATTGCTCATGATAGGGCCAGTAACTTTTTAAAGCAGATGCGGAGATATTTAGATTTTTCTGAATTTGATTGCCAGGGGACTGACGGGGGTGACAAAGTACTGATAAAACACACAATTTCATAAGATAGGCAAGAAATTTATTAAGATTTTTAAGAAATCTCTTAGAAACTAATAGTAAACCTCTCTCTTTTTCACTTTTAATCTTAAGCAGCCTTTAATTAACTTTAGTTTACTTAACTTTACGACATTGAGGTAGATTTACTTAACAATATACATTTTCTAAGCAATACAAACAATTGAAACAAATATATGAATCTCTGCCTTAAATTAACTTAATAATAGTTACCAAGTAATACCACAGTATTCAAAACAACCTTCTGACATGTCTAATATCATAATAATAATATAATCTAAGCCTTATTAGTCAAGTAATAAAAATGAGATCTTTTTCCCAACAAAAAATAATGCTTCTAAAGTAATTAGTTTAACACTAAAATAATTACTTTTCATAAACATCAATCTGCTCTTCATATTGGTAAAACTCTCTATTACCTTTTGTAAACATATTTTTTAACTACATGATCCTTCGGAACATCTGCTATATATTTTTTATTCAATTGAAATAGAGTGGCATTCTGTGAACAAATTTTGAGGCAAGTCACTCTCAATTCAGCTTCTTCATCATCAACAGAATAGCAGATTGCTGCATAACGATTCTCTGCATTCCTTGTTATATATTTTACCAATACATAATAACCACTGCTATAAAGATTTCATTGTGAATAACCGCTAACTCATGGTGTTGATAGATTGCTATCCAATTTGGAATGGTAATCCATGTCTCTCACGTAAGTGGATAGTGGTATATCATCATCTTCAGAGTCTGTAAATACGGTAGAAGCATTTATACGTATACCATGTTCAGCCACTATCTCTGTCTGATAATGTATAGATCCTAGCTTGAAATGATTGCATGCATCAGCGTCGCAGAAACAACTTAGTGACTTCATTGTAAGATGATTGGGAATGTAATCTGAGCCGGACACCTGATGCACCAAGAGGGTTCCCTTAAAAGTGATAATTTGAGACGACTTCTCGTTAATCAAGGTGTTCATCTGCTCGATATCATAGCCTTCAATCACCGACACTTTTATACCTGGACTTCTCTCGCGGATAGCAGAAGAAAACTCCGTCAAGTTAGTTGTGCCACCTCCTAAAGCAATCACTTAATCAGCAGTTTGCATGCATGTGTCCCCTACACCATCTGGTGCCCTCTTCCCGTGTTCGGCTTCATGAAAGTTCCAGCAATATCCCACAATATTAGGGTACATGTTTTGCAGTTTACAGCCCAAAACATAAAACATAGATTTGTTCATATATTGGGTTACAGGACCATCGTTGAGAAAGTGAATCTTTTGAATGTTTGATGGCAGTGATGTTGTAAACTGAAATAAGTTAAAAATGCATAGACATACTCAAAAAGTCAGTACCCTGGAAACACGTCAGTCCTTTGGCGCAATATCAGACAACGGACTGACGCCAACGGACTGACGAAACAGACGTGAATTTGAGTTTATCTTTAGTGATAACGCTTATTTTGATACTTTCGAGTATCAAGAAGCTACATTTTAACAAATCAAAGTTAACTATTTATAAGTTAAAATATAACACAGATTTACAATGAAATAGCGACTCACCGTAGGACTGAAAAATTGTCTGGATCGGTACGTAGTCACACGACGAACACAACTCTAGCACCAGCACAATTAATGGCGGCCGAACAGTGGCGCGATCTGCAGCTAACTTCAGTACCAACCTTGATATTTAACGTGGATTTGAATTTCAGTCGCCGGTATTTAGCGTGAAATTCAAATTCGAACAACACACAACGGACTGACGAATAAAACTGAACACAAAGTTCCTTATTATTTTTACAACAACTGTGAGAATATTATATTATGAAAGTTGTGATTATGTATTATTAATATAGTAAAATAGTAAGTTTTATTATATTAATAGTAATATTTAATACACAGCTTTTTGATTGCGCGTTTTGGAGGTTGTGACACGCCAAAGTACTGACGTTTTGAGAACATATTGGGAAATTTTACATATTTGTATTTAAAATTAATAGCTGAAATTGGGTGACCAAATAAAAGGCTTTTAGTTGTTTCCAAATACATTATAAAATATAAACAAATGTAATATTACATAGTTATATTGACTGATGACATCGAGTTACCCAACTTTTGTATATTCACACTTTTTTTCGCAAGATGTCATGTTATACCATGTTTCGATCGAAAATCGGCCCAGAAATTTAGAAAGAAAAAGCAAGGGTTAATAAACCGCGGGGTTTATTTTAAAATTTAAATTTATATATAGAGCGGCCGCCTACCTGATCACCACAACCCCATTACGTGGTAGCACAATACATGAATAAAATAAATGTTTCAAGAGACAACTACATATATTTGTTTGATTTATTTTTTACTTCAAAAAGTAAAATGCATTTCGTTGCCTTACAAATTCATGTATCATTATCAAATCAAACATCTCACCATTCTCAAAACATCTTTTGTAAAAGTATATTTTTCATGTTAAAGTGCAGCTTCATATACACTGTTTACAACTTGCATCTGCATCTGATACGTACCTAACTCTGTACATAGTGAATTCGCTCACGACCTGAATTTGAAGTAGCTCGGTGCTTCATATTATTGGATTATGTGCTCCCTTGTGAAATTGCAACTGTGTACGTTGGCGGAATTCAGCTAGACCGTCCTTTGACCAGCGGGTAGTTATTTTTTTGGGCTAATCTAGAAGAAGAATGTTGAGTAGAATTTTAAATTCTTTCTATTTCGCTATCAGTATAAAAGTGGGCCCTTAACTGTGTAGGTAGGTGATATTATAAAAACTCACGGAAAAGATCAAATGAGAAACTAATTTAATTTAAAAGATCAGAGATAACATTCAACGTTTTACTCCCGATTACTGATATAAGTACATATTTAAAGTTGAGTATTTGTTAATCTTTACTTCTGCCAGAGAGCCTGTCAAAACCTAACATTTAAGTATGGTTTGACACGTTCTTAACTCAAAATACTCAATTCAGAAATCGGCCATTTGTATCGCCTCCCTTTGCACTATATCTTTGCTCAATTCGAAAAATAACTAATTAAGACGGTACCCTGACCAAAAAATCGGCAAGAGATATGAGCATTCCTATTGGTCTAGCAGCACTGGTGGAGCATGAATTACAGTAGTGAATACGCCCAGATTTAAGAATAAAATCTTTATAACATCGCATATTGGTCTATTGAAAAAAAAAATTCTACAAAAATGTTCGTTATTAAATTGTCTATCCATTAGTGTTAGTACAAAAAATTATTAATGAACACTTTACGAGGAGATGCATAATATCAATAACTATTTCTTATTTTTATGTTTTATTGGAAGGAGATTTGTGAAATATATACAACATTTAACAAAAAACTAAATCTACCATTTTAGAATCAATATTATGTAAAATTTTTATGTATTTTTATTAATTGATATTTATTTTTAAATAACGAGTAGATAGCTCCTAAAAACAGCACAAAAAACGGCTTGCGCGGCGTTTTGCTCGGGGTACCGCCTTAAATGTTTTGCTATGCACCCCTTTATTCAATTCTCCGTTAACAATGGAAGGTACAGTTGGAAAGAAAAGTGTTTGAATTCAATTACATTGAGCATGAAGCTAAAAAATATTGAATTTAAACTAAAAATATCGAAATCATAGTTCGAAATATTTTTGGGTAAAGTTTATCTTGTACGGCAAGACACGTTTTTCAGTTCTAAAAACTTTGTTTTTAAAATGTACGACGCGACGTGTTAGGTGACGGCTAGGCGAGTGTGCGTTAATATGATGAAATGGAACGTTTATCAACTTTTTGCCGCGAAAGTAACGGCATTTAAGTACTAGGTTTTCATAATTTCCTTTTTAAATGGTTAAATAAAATATTACACTGTAACAGATTCGTCACTTGGTCACTGCCTGCGAACGTGATTTCTTACATAGCGTAACTTTTTGTTAGTTATTTTACGAGTCGAGCATAGGGACTAACCGGATAAGGAGGCATAATATGTCTAGATTAATAAATAAATAAGTATTAAATGTTCGTGTCAGTACGTTTCGGTCCCGGGTCGATCACGGTGTTATTGGGTTTGTCCATATGGTCCATATGTCCATAATACTCAGAAAAAGCTTAGTCTAGATGAGTACCCGGTTGAAGGTAATAAGATCGCCCCTTATGATGTTAAACATATCGCAAAATTTGTGTCATATAGGGCACCTCCATCTAACCCCTCGGGGTATACAGTTTGATGTTATATTACGGATGTGTCTTTCAGCCAGTAGTGGCAATTGTATTGCTGTACATGTATAAAGGTATAAATAACACAAACAAATCTTTAAAAAATGTATAATAATACTCTTACATCTCTGTTTGTATCTAAATACAATATTTACAAGCTTAATCACTTAACTAACTATTATAATA
The DNA here is from genome assembly GCA_949775005.1 of Orthosia gothica. Taxonomy (NCBI): domain Eukaryota; kingdom Metazoa; phylum Arthropoda; class Insecta; order Lepidoptera; family Noctuidae; genus Orthosia; species Orthosia gothica. The sequence goes on from OX459034.1 coordinate 20,905,340, forward strand.
ATTATAATAAACTCACGTACTATCCCAATTTTTGTCACTGATCAACTCCATCAGTATTTGTGGCCATTTATTTTTGGGTGGCAGTGTCAGGCAGTTCAATAGCTGTTGTTGAGTATTTCGTATTAATAAAAGTACAAAAAGCTTCGGTTTGCTACTTAAAATTATTATTATGATGATACGGTCCCAAAGATACATAACTTTGTTTTGTTTTACTATCTTTCTCTTAAGAATTGTGTATTCCATTTTTGAAAATGAAGACTAGGCAGTGATCTTTTTTCAGATTTAAAGGTGGGCTTTTCTTTAAGAAACTTGTTTCGTGCTATTATTAAAAATACTTTTCTATATCAAAAAGTATTTATACATTATACTATTTTAAACATGAACAAAAATAAAAGGAGGGCAAATCTGAAGGATAGTATCGTCTTCAATAAAAATAATTCGTAATTATGTACCTTTGGGAGAGTAAATTACTTAAAATCTAAGAAATATAATTTAACAATAGATATAGCTAAGAAGTTTCAATAGTAATGTCAAAGAAATTTACACTTGTTTATCACACAATTCCTTTCATCCACTATCCATGAAGCCAACTAACGCCAATAAATAATGTAATACATAAGTAACTAAAATATTGGTGGTCTTCCATGTTTTTCATGAAGTTAGAGAATCATTCTATGAAGAATCTTTATTTTCTACATCTACTAGATCTCCATAGAATGCCAAACCTATTGTAATTAGTTAAAAATTAAGTCCCAATTTGGTTAAAATTTCATGTCTTAAGTGCACTACTGTATTCCTTTATCAGAATTTAATCAATTTTCTTGCAATGGCTGACTATTGTCCTCGGCCACTATCTCATATTATGTTTCCGTCGGCCGTCACAGTGGCACTTTCTAAAATGGCGCGTGTATACCTTTCTTAAATAAACTCCAATTTCAATATAAAAATATAAAAACAATCTTGCACACCCTTTGAAGTTTACAAAAGTTCACGAAGAGTCCTCTGAGAAATCAAATACATCATCTAGATACATCTAATTTTGAACACTATGTATTTATAAAATTATTGCGATTTACATAGCTACAACAGGACCTAACAACACCGAATATTACCTAAACGATTTAAAAAATGTTATTTTTATAAGCAAACGTGAATTCAATAGTTTACAGTTTTTATTTCTATTTGATGATAAGCTCTATGTCTATCGTTTAGCGGCGGGTGCTTGAGTGTGATGAGTGCATCCTTCTACATTTTCTGGCCAATCACAAACGTTTTCGTTGTAGTTGAAGACCAGGTTTTGTGGACAGGGCATGTGATGTTTCCTTTCTCCTTCACACATGTAGTACATGGTGCAATCAGCTTTGTCAGGATGGTAGGAAATGTGTCCGTCTTCTTCTTCGCAAACTACTTCATTGGCTGGAAAATAAGATAGCTTTTGTTAGAATCTTTATCATAACTAGTATAAAGAAATAAAATTTTGTGTTTTTCTTTTATATGTTTGTAAATAAGAAGTGCATAATCTCTCTAGATGAAATAATTTGATTACAAAAACTCTTTCACCGAGAGACAGCTATCCTATCGTTGAGTGTCATAGGCGACTTTGAATCTAAAAATATGCTCGTTTTCTGCGAAAAAGACAACAGGAGCGGAACTACGGCAAATAGCTAGTTTATTTATGTGTTGTATTTTGATAAGGTTAATGTAATATTATAGGGCGCACGGTTGGCGCATTGGTTGAGCGATTGACTGCAGCACTGCGTGTCGCAGATTGGATTCCCGCACGGAACAAATATTTGTATGACCTACAGATAGTTGTCAGCTCTGGGTGTTTGTGAATGTGAGTTTATAAACACAAAGTGTGACTTTTTCTTAGATATAAATAAGATGAAAATAAAAAAAGATACAAAATACTCACGATCTTTAGTAGTGTACTGTCCATTGGGGCTAGCTGATTCATAAGGTCCGTCGTATTCTAATCTGACTTTGTAGTCTCCAAGTTCTTGCTTCATGGCAGTGATGAGTGGGTACTTTCCAGTGCCGCAGGATCCTCTGAAGTCATCCATGTCGACGGACCAGACCATGATACCTCCGAAACCTTCTTCCTTCAACCACGCCATCTGAAATGAAGCAGCATATTAATTAATAATATTGAAAGATGATTTAAACTTCATAATGGGAAAATTTGTCGGATAATCTTTTGGAATAGTCAAAATATTTAAGTTATACCTTAAGATGTGAGTTGTTATAATTATGAAAACATTTAACAGCATTTATGGTCGCTATAATTTAATCGTATTCATAAGTTAATCTTATTCCTTAGTCTATTTAAAGAATGATTTCCTCACCTTAGTCTTCAGTGATCTCTCATCATCGAATCCAACCCATTGGTCATCTCTGTATGCGAAGGGCACCATCTGTTCGTTGTCCCAGACCAGAGTAGTGTTATCCTCACGAAGGAACTCGCAGATTTCATAGTAAGACATGAAACCAGCCTCGTTGGTAAAACGTCCAGCAGAACCTGGGGGTGACAAGATAAATTAGTATTAAAAGATGATATAAAAAATGCTATAAAGTAATAGGGAGCAAATAAAGCAAATATGTTAATATAACACTACATCAAAATGGAGTTGATTTAAAAAAAAAAATAAGAGAATTAATGACGTGTGCCCGTTTCAGCAGACTATAATAGTCCACTATACGATATAGGACGCCTTTTGCAGTTTTTCGTAATTACAGTTTATTGCTCAATGTATAATTTCAGTATAACATTCATGAGTTACCGAAAATAACTTAACCTCACCGTTTCTCAGCGTAATTTCATGATTATGGATTGAAAGTAACTTACCACCACCAGACGCTGGGGCTCCAATATCAAACTGCGTATCGTTGATCAAGGTGAAAGATCTGCCATACGTCGGCATGCCAATCATAAGCTTCTCTTTAGGTGCACCCTGGCGAACCCATTCCCGGGCAGAGTAATCCTGAAAGATAAACATAATATTATAATTGAAGCAATAAAGTTTTTTTTCGGTTCTCCGGTAAAATAAAAGGACTAACAAAATTAATTAGGTGCGTATATTGTAAGAGAAAATAACAATTTTAGAAGGTTGATACGATCCTGTACAAATATTAATTTTCATTACTAGTGGCCCAATTTTTTGTGATTTTATATTATAAGGTTTATTCATTTCTGAGTGGAATATTCTGCCTTCGCAACTATTTTATCTTTAGACATTCTTAGTCCGTTTATTTATTTTATATTCTTCGTTTATGACGTTTCTAAATAATGATAAAAAAAATAGTTTTGTACAGAAATAGTAGCCCACTGGTTTCGGAAATTTCTACCGCTGCCCAGTCAGCGCTCCAGAAAGAGGAAATTCCTTCAGACATTAATCTTTAGTCACTATTATTAAGATACATACCACAGTAAGTTTCTTCTGGTAGCTGGTGGCACTCTCAAGAGGGAAGAGAGGGCTGTTGTGTCCGACCTGGCGCTCCCATTGTCCGTGGAAATCATATGTCATTACGTTGATGAAGTCCTGTGAAATAAATAAACAGAATTAATAAGATGTGCGATAAATTTGAATAAATTCAAGCTCTCACAAGATATAAAATAAAAGGGGCTACAATCGAAGAAAACAAAAACTTTCTTTCAAGTCATTACTTGGAATAAATGACATGTCACACATTGTGTGAAATCATTAAACACTGTTACATGACAAAAAGTTTCTAAATGACAGAAATGTTTTAATTTAGAAGCAGCTCCTCCCTCTTGTTTTATATTTCACTTGCAAACACTTGCTAACAAATTGACAGCAGGCGCTATGTTTAATTTCTAAAACATACATTACAACAACTTACCAAGTATTTAGAAATCTCAGGAACATCGTATCCAGCAGCAATCGCTTCGAATGAAGCAGGCACGGCGGCAGACAGCAGAAGTCTTGGCTGACCTGATGTCTTGGCTTCTCCTTCAAACGCTAAGCGAAGCTCCTTGAGTAGGGAAACGAAGGCTGCACGGTCATCAGCTCCTCTGTAAAGAAAATAATGTTAAGTAAGCTTGCGTAATTAAACAAAGCTAGAGACAAATGTTTGCACTGAATTCAAAGACTTTCAGAAAAACTTTTGTATAAAATCTAATAAACCTGAAATACACATATTAATCGATTTTAGGTTTAAATAATAATGTAGAGAAACAGCACAATGCACATGAATATTATCAGTAGGGAATATTACCAAAAAAGTTAAAACAAACCATACACGGTTGATTTGTAGGTATTGTTGTACCATTTAGCAATCTTTACACAGGTCGTTCAAGTTATTCCAACGCAGCTTTAAGATAACGATATTCCATCATAACTCACAAACATTGACACACACATTATTTACAAAACATTGGCCTGTTGGCCAAACAACCTTGGCTTAACCGAACAATTTCTTAATCTGTTCTTAATTTCCTTAAACTTCTAAATCTTTTGACGAAACCTATGGTAATTTTAAAACCTTGAACAGAATTAACTATGGATTTGATAAAGCTTTGCCTAACTTCATTATATAATACTTTCTGCTAATGCAACATTTTGTGTTTAAATTCTTACTTAAGTAAGAAGTTTTATTAAGTAACAATGAAGTTAGATGAGTCAAACAAAACTCCATTAATTATAAAATATATTATGTAAAGCTAAGTTGGACTTATGTAGAACATAATCATTGTGAATTCTCAAGCAACAATAAACGTATAATCAGAAAGACTACAAAAGATTTTTTGATAACGATTGTGAAATATCCAACTATAGTGCTGTCATATTCTAAGCATATTTTGGAGCTAAGATGTCGTTAATCTTATTACTTAATATTCATCGCTGGTATATATGAATAGTAACAGTCTACAAAAGGATCATAAACAATAAGGTATTTTCTTACCTTGGGTACTCCCAGTCTACATCCAGACCGTTGAACTGGTAATCCCTGAGGAATTCGATAGCTTCATACACAAACTGGTTCATACGGAAGACGTTGGAGGTTAGCTCTTTGAAGGGAGTGGAGCCGAAGGCCCAGCCACCGATGGCGAGGAGGATCTGGAAGTAAAATCAGTCGTTAGCACAAAACTCGATGAGATAATAAAACAAGCATTGTTCAAAATGTAAGAAAACACAAAGTTCACCAAAATGATAAGTATAATTATGATTGATCTGAAACAAAGTTTAAAAAAAAAAACAAAACTGAATACGTAGAAACTGAAAAACTAAAGTAGCAAGAAAATAATCGGTGACTCGGCGTTACACTAATGATGCTAAGAACGAGATACAATACATTGTGGCATTCTATTATATTTTATTCTTGAATAAAAACATTGTTGACACAATAAATCATCATAATAATTGTTGGAAATCTATCATCATCATCATCATTTCAGCCAAAACACGTCCACTGCTGGACATAGGCCTCCCCCAGGCATCGCCACATTGACCGATCCCGTGCGTCTCGCATCCAGCGCCTTCCCGCAACCTTAACCAGGTCATCGGTCCACCTAGTGGGAGGCCTTCCAACGTATCGTCTTCCGGTTCGCGGTCGCCATTCCAGAACTTTTCGGCCCCATCAGCCATCCGTTCTGCGAGCAATGTGCCCTGCCCATTGCCACTTAAGTTTGGAAATTCTTCGGGCTATGTCGGTAACTTTGGTTCTCCTGCGAATATCATCATTTCTGACGTGATCACGCAAGGAAATTCCGAGCATAGCCCTCTCCATTGCCCTTTGGGTGACTTTAAGCTTTCTGATAAGGCCCATTGTGAGCGACCACGTCTCGGTCCCATAGGTGATCACTGGCAACACACACTGGTCATAGACTTTTGTCTTGAAATCTATACTTATAATATTATAAATCTGAAGAGTTTGTTTGTTTGTTTGAACGCGCTAATCTCAGGAACTACTGGTTCCAATTGAAAAATTATGTTTGTGTTGGATAGTCCATTTATCGAGGAAGGCTATATAAGACCACGCTGCGACCAATAGGAGCGGAGCATAAATTAAAAATGTTGCAAAAATGGCCAAAATTATTCCTTTTTGAGAGCTTCCGTTGCGTGCGTTGCGTGTGTTGTGTGTGGTTTAAGTTACGCAACAATCATGTATGTAGGGTAGGTAGGATCGGGTAGATAGCCAGTTGACAGGAGCGAAGCCGCGTGGGACAGCTAGTAATATTATAAATAAAAAAGGAAATATTTATTTGTTTGTTTGTTTGTACCGAATAGGCTCCGAAACTACTGGACCGATTTAAAAAAATGTTTCACCATTAGAAAGCCTTTATTCATCATTCATTCATTTAAGCATTATTCGTGAGTGACGTAGGCTATTTTTAAATCCCGAAAACGGGTCCTGTGGGGTGGTCCACGGGAGCGAAGCCGCGGGGAACAGCTAGTCCCAAATAAATTAATACATAATATTTGAAACTTTACCTTCAAGTTCGGGTTCTTCTCTCTCAAAGCCACAACTTTGTCGTACATGTCAGCGTCTTTCTCGTCTCCTTCAGCCAGTTTGTGGTCCTTGAGGGTAGCGAAGGCATAGATGACGTGGGTGCAGAGGGTGGGGTCAACGCTCTCGGGCAAGAAGCGACCAGCTGACGGCCTCTTTGAAGACCAAGAGGTCAAGTAGCAGAGGATTTGAGGTTCACGTTCTGTTGAAGGAATAGAAAACGTATAATACACTAGGTTTTAATTAAAGTTAAATTTTTTAAAGTTTATTTTTATATTTTGTTTTCTTGTTCTTTCGAGTATGATGGAAAAGTCTTTAAATGTTTTATTTTCAAGGAAAATATGAATACATGGAAATCTAAAAAGCTCTTACAGGTTTCACATTTGAGTAATAACGAATTGCAATATCTGTAAATTACTATTACATCTTACGGTACCGCATTGCAAAGATTATTATCATTTAATATTTGACTTTCACCAAGAGACTCTATAAAACTGTAATCAGTATAATGACCTTCGCTCAGATAAATATATTTAAATAACAGAGATTGTAAAATTAAGTGGTTATTAAGTTGTACACATAGGCATTGCTAGTAACTAGAATATGTTGTCGTAACGAAAAACAAAAGACATTCCTATTTTTCACATTGCTAACTTTCTTCGCATTTAATTTGATTAATATCGTTCTATCATTAAAAACTCATCTTTCATTTTCTTTTACAGAATTTAGAATCAATCTCATAAATTAAATTATTAGTTTTGAATCCATCATCATTTTCATGTTGCAATTTAATATTCGTTAGAGAATTTTTGAATAAAAAAATCGTCCATCACGCTTGGGACAGCAATCATAATTCAATCAATTATGGAAAGTAAATTTATATTTTACTTAAATTCTGCAGACAAAATTGGTTGCCCATTTGGATGCAACCGTATGTAGAATTTCTTACTGATTTTATATTTCAACATAGATTGGTCTTCGTCTACTGTTTTAGTCTATTTTTTTTATTCAACCAGTCCAACCAGCAATAAAGCTGTTCCTCTAACATTTCATTATTACAGACTCAAAGGTAACATTAAAAAATACTCCTCCTCCTCTTCATAAAAAATATAGTATCGTGAAACCGTTCCAAACGAACGTTTCATGTCCCAAATAAAAAGTTTCCTTCCAGAATACTTAGGGAAGTATAACATAATGCTTTACATTGAAAATATGTTATTTATTACAATCTCCCCACTTGAGAGGCCGTAAAACTCGTACCTACTTGTTAAGATGTCGGTTGGCAATGTCATAAACTTGACGGCATTAAATCACAAACCCCATTTGGGCCACCTTACCAGTTCTAACAGACCTTCCCCTACCCTCCCAAGCACCCCAAAATGTAACCCCAAAGTGTCTGCGAACTCATTTTCAGAGATCTTAAGTTTCTGGTCGTTGATACCACTTGAACGTAAAAGCACTCGATGTTTCAAACTTTTAGCAACTATGTCACGAATTGTCGACTTTCCTAAGCCATTCTTGGCAACAACAGAGGGCCTAAGAGTGACCCTTGCGGTACTCCTTGGAATGTCGAGCTTTTAGTGTCAAATACACTTTCTGTTGTTTTTGTTCCATCTGTTACGAGAATTCGACTAAGAATGTTTGTTGATGGAAGTTTATAGGGTCGAAGCTTTTGTTCGGTCTGACCTTAATTTTTTGGGTGTTATTGAATGGACTTATGAAGTTCTTTGTATCGGTAAAACTTCAGACGCTATTTCTTGTATCGACATAAAGTGTTTACTTTATACCCTCCAGTGTTGCTAACAACCTTGGCTGTTGGCTTTGAACATCAGAATTTTTCCTAAGTAGTTACAAGTTTCTCGTAACAGGTTTTTTCCGGTTTACCCTCACAATTTGGCTCGGATGACACGAAGTCGATACTAAAATGTGTACCTTCTACTAAAATCCTTAACATATTACTCGGGGAACTCCAAGCGGCAAACTGTCGATACAGGTGCCAAGTGAAGCGTTAAAGACTCAAAAATATCTTCCATTTGCTTCCAGGCATTGTTTATTTTTCCCGATGTTAGAAAATGGAATTTCTCAAACATGTTTACATCGGAGCTGTGCGCTTGACGTATCAAAAGAGTTTTGCTAAACGAAATCGTAACTTTATACGCATTGAAGTTTTTGAAGATAATCCTTGTTTTATGATTTATTGTAGGTTTCTGTTGTCTTCTTGAGATAAAGGAACTCTTTTGTAGTGAAGACAGGAAACTCTGAATTTGAAATGTTTTGATCATCACTACTACACATTGATTAAGAATTCTTGTTAAGAGATTACGCAATAAATTATTTACTTTTTATTGCAGGCTTGGTTAGCTAGAATTTAGTGGATAGGTAATTGACTTTAAAACTAACTTAATAATCTACTTCTATTTGGTACCTATTATCATTTACTGTTGTCACAATCAAAAATTATATAACATCAATCAAAATTTCCGACGTTAGATAAAAATAATAACTTGGAATTTTAGAAAGTCAAACAGTTTAAACCAAAATTATAGATAGCCATTGTGGATTTGATAAACGGCGCCAATTATCAACATGTGAAAGTGTTTTAACGATATTATTAAATAACATTTTGATGTTTTGTTGACAACAAATTACACGGCTGATGCCAAAATACATAGGATTGAGGCAGTTCCGGTATAATTAGGCCTTACTAGTTCTCCAATACCTATTTAACTACAATCACGTGATGGTTGATTCTGCAATGCGTCAAAATTTAAGGCTGAATAACTTTCGACTTCGCAAATATCAAGCTATGATTTTAGCTTCTTATTTAGTTGCTCTATGCCAAAATGATTAATTATGTTGTGTAGTTAGTAATATTTGGTATCACATTTTTTTATATCTACATTAAAGAGTAAAGTCATATACATAAATCATAAGAAGAATAAAAAATATAGAAAAAAGAGGAACTTAAGTAAACTTACTGTTCTTATCCGAAGCAGCATTGTTGTTATTCTTAACAATTACACTCTTGGTAGGCTTCCTGACTTTCTTGATGACGTCAGACAGGCTGATCTTGATGGGTTCAGGTTTCTCGGTAATTTCGACGAGGGCGTTGGAGGCAACGGAAGCCCAGTCGATGTCTTTAGCATCCTTACCACGGGAGATGCCACGGAGTTCCTCTCTGTAATAGATGAGTGGTTAAAAGCTGTTGCAGGTCCTACCTACCTATATAAATTTAGGAAAACGCTATCATTAGCTTCATTTAAATTCTAGCAGGAGCAGGTGGTTGTGCATACTGAGCAGCAAAGAAGTTAACGTATGTCTCATGGAACAGCTCCATATTGGCTCTGTGCTTATAATGAGTCGAGGCCATTTACCCTGTTTGATCCTATTATTATTCCTAACGGTTAAAACTACACGAACATTTATGAATTGATTTAAAAAGTTAATATAAGGTCTTTGTAGAGATATCAATCGAAGCACAAAAACGTAAATTATATATTATATCACCGATAACTACTTTATTGTTAGCTAAAGTTCAAATCAAGTTTGCTTACCTCATAGCTCCAATCAGAGGGTATTTGACGTCACCGCCGCACACGCTTCCGCTGAAGTCATCCATGTCAACTGTCCATACCATGGCACCACCGAAACCGTTGTCCTTGATCCATCTATAAATAAAAAATATGTTACAACCTTTCCTTGTCTATGTTTAATGTATGCTAAATAAATAACCTTTTGATTCAGTTTAAGCTCGTAGAAAAATATCAGTATGGAAAAACAGATTGGACGTTCAAAGAAGAATTCGTTCACATCACGTTCAAACAAAAGAAAAGATGAATGAATTGAGAGAAACATGATAAAGCCAAGTTATAAATTTATAAGTAAACACAGACAATCATGCTATGTGATAGAAATGAAAGAAAACAGTATTGTATAAAATATCCGAGCAGACTTTAAAAAAATTGGGAAAAGGTCAAAGCATGATGATGAAAGTGGCTTTAAATATGAATACGACTCTGACAACATAAATTCTCATCTGCGAGCTCTCTGTGGTACAGTTTTAATTCATCAAATAAATCTTTTTTACAGCCATAAAAAAAAATTCAGTATACTTTTACACAAGCACCACAGTATACACGGAGTTTATGGAACCAATATTTTTGAAATTGGAATCTTACCTCATTTTGTTTCTAATCGACTTTTCGTCGTCAAAGCCGACCCACTGGTCTCCATTGATAGCGTAAGGCACCTTCATTTCATCATCCCATATGTAGGTTCCACCATTTCGGAGGAGGTCGCATACCTGAGGAATTTTTGTACAAGTTAATAAGTGTGCTGTAATCGAGCTGTGGTGGCCCAGTGGTAACGGACGAGACTTACAAGTTGTAGTATTTCATCACCATTGCTCTCAAAACGGTGAAGGAATACATCGTGAGAAAACCGACATGTCTTAGAACCAAAAATTCGAAGACATGTGACATCCACCAACATGCAATGGGCCCACTTGGTGGCTTCCCTCTCACAGAGAGGAGGCCGGTACGCACAACGGACCAAATGGGGGTCTGAGTACCGAAAAGGGATCCATGTATCCTAAGTGCATATATCGAGGTTTCTTTTTTACGCAATCATTTTCATTCTTCTGTCACTGCATACATTCTTATCAATTTATTGATATAAATGTCCTGTATTGCTCCCACATTTTACTAGTTATGTTTAAGTCCTTGAGAAATTTGAGATGGTAAAAACCAATAACACCTTGCCCTCCCTGAACATCGAAACTAGTCGTCTAACTACTCGTCAAAAATAAATACATCTTCAAGTAAACCATAATTATAATTCTCATTCCATTATTATTTCGTTTATAAAACCCAAAAACAGTGTCACTGGTTAACGAAACAATGATTAACATTACCAACCAAACTCTGTGGTATAACATCTTTTTAATCGACCTCATCTACCAAATAAATCTTCTCACTTTGTAACTCCCAAAATACGGGCTCATAAACACCATCTAAACAAGCATAAATCACCTCAGACTTGGGGCACAGTGTAAATAATAACAGTGGTTCATCGCCCAACATTTGACAGAACTAGAGAAGTTTCAAAAACATGACATTGCATAAAACTTTGTACAATTATGTGTTTGATCACACCCTTCGTACCGATCGTTGATAACCGTTTTGCCCCTAAGATTGAATGTCACTTACATGTCAAAACATGTCAAGAGGGTCTAAAAGAAGTGAAATTCACTTCACTTCTTGTTTGAATGGCACCAGATGTGTATAATAGAAGTGAAATTGTATCATTGTAAAGCAATTGTCAAAAAATCGAAAATGTGTGGAATTGACATGCGGTAGTGAAATATCATGTAGTCGATTTTTAATTTTGAAAGTCGTTATCGGTGCTAGAATTTCATTAAATCTAGAATTTTTTGTTTAAATAGAAAAATAAACTTTGGGCAAAGTTTATTTTTGTGTATCATTTTCAGTCTAATGTTGTTTTTCTTCGTTTCATGTAGAAACTTAAACGACTAACAATAGATTACACCTATTTATATGTCTACTCTTTTACCTCGATAAAATTGATCTCTTTGAACCACTGCATTTAGTTACACTGTGTTTCAAGCAATATTTTTAATTATAATAACCTCATAATAGGCAAGAAAGCCTCCTTCCTTTGTGTACTCGCCAGCTTTGCCGCCCCCACTTGCCGGAGAATTCACTTTGTAGTTATTAGTGTTTGAGAGGGTGAATGTTCTTCCGTATGTAGGCATACCTGAAAATTACGTACGTTATCAAAATCCTCGTTGGAAATTCTTGGAGACTCTAGTTTATTTGATGATGCGTAGGATGGGTTTAGAGTTTGAGAGATTAGGATTAAAGGGTATGTTGGCGAAAATGTTTATGTGATAAATTACGGGGTAGTAACAGGTACCAGCATTTTCTTGATAAAAGTAACGTTTACACTCAATATTAAAAAGTGACTGCTAAATTGGAATAATCATCATCGTCTTCCTGCGCTTGTTCCATATTAGTTGTGGTCAGGGTGACTCGTTTAGTTAAATTGAACAGTGACGTCGTAACTTTTTTACTTCTTGTAATTTAGAGTTAAGTCCAAGGATACTTAACTAATCTAGTTGTACTGGGCATGTATCCAAAGACTAAATTTAATTATTTAAGTCTAGAGTCCCACTGCAAGGTAAGTTTACTTTTCTTCTGTCCATGGTAGTTATTAATATAGTCGTAATTATCCGTTTGAAATTACAACACATAATGTTACTTTTTCTCGCTGAATACAAAACTCACCAATAATAAGTTTTTCCTTAGGAGCTCCAAGCTTGACCCACAGATGGGCAGCATGGTCCACAGACAGCTGTTTCCTCCACTCGGAGTCAGAAGAGGGCGAGTACAAAGGAGCGTTGTGGCCGGTCTCTCTCTCCCATTTGCCGTGGAAATCGTACGCCATGACGTTGATGAAGTCCAGGTAGCTGGATAAAAGATAAATAAAATTAATTTAGTTGCTAGGAAGGCTGGGTAAAGTAAAGAAAATCGAAATAGTTTAGTTGATGAATTGGTCGTTGCAATGTTGATATAAACAGCAAAGAAGGAACCTATCCTATAATATTCGTTCAAGTGTGCATAAATACAATATATATGCCGTATTCAACAAACAATTTATCTAAAATAGATTGCAAAGAAACCAAGTACGCCCACACAAATATAAGGCAAGTACTCAACTAAAAGAGACGTCCCTATCAAAATATTGCATCAACAAATGAAAATTTAATACAAAGATCGTCAAAAGTGACAGCGTGTCTTAGTAAAATGCAAAATTTAAATGTTTCTGATAGACATGTCAAAAGAACGATAAGAACACATCAAAATATACGTGCCTAGTTTGACAAACTTATTTGTACAGTTCCCGAAGATAAGAACCAGATTTTGTGGTCCTTATTTCCGAAGTAGAAAGGTGGAAGTTCCATTGCCATTTTCTCAATCAATGTTTTCGGTAACGTTGTAACCCGTACAATGTGTTTGAATGTGGGAAAACGCACAGAGTATGTTGAACAGTGAACATTGAACAAAGTTAAAAATTTATTAATAAGAGAAAATTTCACAACTTTCGTGCGACACTGGTTTTCTGCCCAGTAAAAATTATTTGGGTCAGTATTTAAATATAAATTGTCATAGGAAGTTAATATCTCGGGTTCGAGGTTGAAAAAGTTTTTGGTACATGATAGCAGTAGAAACTGGATGTTTTGCGAAATTATAGCCATTATATGATCCTTTCAGTGAATGGACTAGCTCATCCGAATTAATAGCAGCATTAGTCTTGAAGAACTTTGGTTTAAATTTCGCAGATCATATTCAGTGTCGTCGGCTGGTTAAAGATTTGATGATTAAGTAAATAAGATTTATTAATTCAAGAGTCACAGTACTGTAATGTGGGCTAATCGGCTCTCTTGGAGATTTAATAAGTTAATGGTATATTTCGAGGTAAACACTCTTTCACATTTATTAGTTGAAAACATAGACAGCTCAAGTGACTGACACGCGGCTTTCGGATGAAAACATTTAATTCACTATTAGAAACAAATTAATCTTCAAACGTTTTTAGACCAATTATTTTAAGAGTTCATTCCCGGAGAGGAACACAAGTCCCACTAAACTGACAATACAGTACTTGTGTCTTGTCCTTGTACGATTATGGCTGATCCTTGTTATTTAAAATACTAACCTAGCAACAGCAGGTACATCATATCCACTCTTAATGTTATCAGGGCCAACGGGCACAGCAGCAGTGAGGAGCAGACGAGGTTTCTTCACTTCTTGGGCTTCGGCTTCAAAGGCTTCGCGTAATTCTGTAACAAGAGATATTATGTTTTAATTTATCTTAAAATTGATATATAGGCTCTTTGGGTGGACGGTGGCTACTAACATACATATAAACACACATATATGTAAGTCCGTTACACCTAGTAGCCTTGCTATCACGCTAAGGTAAATTAAGTCTAATTTTTCAACAGAATAAGAACGGACACAAGGAAGAAGACTTAATATACCAAAATAATTATACCTATTTATAGCAAACAAGCAACAAATCTTTTGTAACATCCTAAGTTATGCCAAAATGAGATGCTAGTTAACAATATGAAATAAACAATTATACCTATGAACTTGAGACAATCACAAATATTTTAATAAGACCATTTATTAACTCTTGCAACAAAGATCATAATATGCGTGCTTCTGAGCATGCTATAAACCATCTCAAATACAGCTAACTCCAACCATTTCAGCTATGACTGACATTCGATTATCTTCCTAAGAGATTCTCATATTATTGCAGAATTTTGCTTAAAGGTTACTCCACAAAAAGTATCTAGACAGACAGCTGATACTATTAAGATAGCCTAGTGTTAATATAGCAAGGTATTGAAGGAATTTTTGAAAGGTTTCCTCTCTAAATGTAGCAAGGACAATGAGTGATGTAGTACAGTCAACTGGCCTCTATGGTATCAATTTGACGTTGATCAACGTGGCATTTAGGGTGGTTTTAGTTGTTTAAGTGCTACTTCTCTTTGTGTTTGATTGTACCAAGTATTACTTGCCTTTATCAAAGCCTCGATAGCTTATTGTTTTATTGCAAGTACGAGATTCAATTGGTTTTGGTCGTGGAATGTTTTCAATGAAATAATCGTGAATGATTCCTCTGTTACTTATCTTCAGGGTTGAGTTGCTTAATGAGCAGAAGTCGAAACAAGGTTTTGTTTTATTAACAGACTTTCCAAAAAGGAGGAGGTTCTATGTTTGGCTGTATGTTTGTATTTTTTTTATGTATGTTCACCAATTTCTCCGTCAAAGTGGACCGATTTAAAAAATCTCTTTTTGTTTGAAAGAGTCTGTACCCGAATCGAACCCATTTACATTTGTTAATGATGAAGAATTTCGGAGATATACGACAGGCCTCTTCAATAAATGACGGCAAATCTCTCGGGATTGCTGCAATCGCATGTCTGTTTATTGTTTACACCAATTCATAACATAATATCACGTTAGTACGCTCTAAAGGAGTAAGCAGATGTGTACAGTTCTCCATGGTATACTCTCATTTCATCGGTTATGTTCAATTTTCATCTTATTCGGTTAATCTATTCTGGCATCATTTGGGGCGTTATAGGGCTTTACTATAGAACTTCCCCATTATTTACCACAAGTAAAAGTAAAAATTAAAACAAGTTTACAAAAAAAATACAACCGTCTTCTTGAAAGTGAAAAATAACTTCAATTTCGGAAGTCGGTGTTAAAAAACGAAAACAGGAACACTGAATGCATGCACTGAACATAAATGAACCAAACACCTTAAATTCTAGACATTTAGGAGTAACATTAAAGGAATAAAGAATATTGTTGATGGATACGAAGGCTTTGTCGGCCATGATTGTGAAAGGATTCTCAGTGAACGTCCGATGAACTTGTTCACCTCGATTTTGTTCTGTCTGATTTAGACGCGGTATATCGTGGTGTTTGTGGGGTAAGGATCTGTGGTCCTTTAAGTGCTTTTTGCAGAGCACGTAGGTGCTAGTATTAAAGATTTATGGCCGATTGAAGGGATGAATAAACAATACAAAGCAGAGCATTTGGAGTTAAAGTGTTTGTAAACGTGAAGGGTTAATAGAAAGATACTTCGGCAAGATATTAATTACAATGTTGTCAATCTTTTAATAATGATGATTTTGATGAGACGCAGACGTGATCTATTCGCTGAATTTTGAAATTAAAATCGCAATAAAAATAAAAGTATTTCAGACCTTGATCTATATGTTGATAATGCACTCTTCTTAACATATAAATTAATAACAAACGTAGTACAAGACGTTAATTTAAGGCAAATAGTAAGTTTTTTTTTACTTAGTGTTTATGAATTCATTATTATGGATGAAAATACATTTCCTACTTTACCCATTAGGGTGAGGCCAAATGAACATCATTTTGTACGCTGCATTTTGTTTCAAATTAAAGTCCTGTTTGTGCGACGCAAAATGAGTTGTATGCTGACTCACGCACATTATTTCAACTGACTCGCACTCAAATTGAAGGATGGGAGCAAGGCAAGTATCAACGCCTCGTTCAAATGTAGAATAGCAACTGAAATGACGTCTGGCAACCTAACCGAATTTCAGTTGAACGTAAATTCCGTGACTCATTTTACGCGACTCACAACTCACAAAATGACGTTCGTTAAGCCTCATCTTTACTTAGGACAAATTCGGAAGCCTAGACCACGTCAACGTACTAACTACTGTACGTATGTACTGTACATAACAGTATTTCAATCTCATTTAAATATCTAAAAACGAACTGGCTATCTGCCACAGTAACAGTAACTGAGAACGTATTTTGAATTCATATTTTATCTTATTTTGGCACAATTTTTTTATGCTTGGAACACTGTGCTTATAAAGTTTGGCTATAAAATTTAACTAGATCATGTATGAATCATAACTTGGTATTTTGAAATTTGATTAGATTTTTATTGAAAACGATGGAGAGGAAGCCAATGAAATGTATGCAGTGTGCAAAGTTTTGTTTGCAAACTATAGGAATATCTGCATAAAGCAATTTAGGTGTGCTGAAAAAAGATATGATAAAACATGGCTTGCAAAATGAACTCATAGTACCTACCTAACTATGGGTACATTTAGGGAATTTTTTATAGGATAATATTATACAACATGCAACAACCAACCAATTCATCAATTGGTTAATTAGTTACAGCAGATAAAGTGACAACCAGTTTCTTTTTTTAAACTGCATGCACAAAGGTGTGAGTCGACTTAATTAGGCTTTTTGACTTATAATATCCACTCCTCTCTATATTATCCTCTCCACTCCATTAACCAACTCTTTTACCATCTTTAAGTGAACTTTACCACGCGTTTAGTAATAAAATCTATATATTTTTAGTCTAATAGTCATTGAATCAATATTTTTAACATTAGTAACATTTTTAAATTTATTAAAGAGAACATAAACTTTCACTATGGTTCATAGACTATAAGTATGCATATTTCGTAAACAAATACCAGTTTAGCTAAAAGCTGTAGTCTATCTAATAATTCTCGAAGTCACCAAACAATATATCAGGGCACCAATATCACTTAACACGATTTATGGTACACAATAAATAAAGTCGTAACTTAATATTTATTCGGAATTGCGAATTATTTTTATTTATTTATTTGGCCGGAAAAGCAACCTTTTTACGTGAAGTGGCTCTATTTTTTTAATATAGAAGGACTAGAGATTTGCTGATGCTACAGATTTATTTATATTTAGTAACTAACATCTTCTAGAGTCTAGAAGATGTTAGTTACTAAATATAAATAATGTAGTAAATAATCTAGAATCTAGACTATGATAATATTATAGCAACTATCTTTGTAACCTTTTTTTGTTAAATGTAGAGTGAAATGAAGAGAAAATATGAATGCTTCTAACATTTTTAACAGTTAGTATAAATAATTAGAGATAAAACATTGCTGCAATCAATCCCATGGCCTCTGCAAACATTTACTAATCTTTCGATATCTTAACCTCTGCTCACCCAAACCCGAACCAACAAAAAGAATCTTAACAACATACAAACTTACATAAACAGTCAACAAAAAAAGAGAAAATTACATAAACGCCATACCGGTACGGTCAGCAGAAGCATGATAAGTGGCGGTGTCGCAATTAATTATTTTTCTTTACGTCTATAATTCACACAGAGGCGAGGCGACCGTGGCCCACATTTCGTGGCCCCAAGTGGCTAATTCGTGAACTTCGTACAGTTAGCATGTTGAGACAAAAAGTATAACAGTAGAGGATTTTGTTTTTGTTTTTACTGAATTTGTGAGAAATGCTTATAGCCATTCATAGTGCAACAAAATATTCTGTCAGCAGGCAAATCTGTGTATCGCAATTTAGTGTCCAAAATTGTCAACAAATATTTATTGTATTTTTTTTAATAGTCTATAAGCGTAAACAGTATTGTTAGAATAACTTTAAAGCTGGTTTATTTGTGTTTCTGTTTACCCGCAGTTTACCTTAACCTTTAATTACTAAATTAAATCATTTATTTTAAACAGAAATAATGACTAAGTAGGTCGATTAGTAAGTAGGGAGATTAGTAAGTAGGGAGCCTACTTACTAATTCTGAAATAAACTTAATTTTCTAACCATAGTAGCTGCTGGGTGTTGAATTTCACGCCCAGAGTCAAGGGTTCGATTTCCACATGAGACAAATATTACACAAACCAACAGATTCCGACCTTGGGTGTTGTAGCTTTAAGATTCTGATTAACTTATCCATGACGACGAAAACTCATGTTGAGAAACGTTTATAAAAAAAACCGGCCAAGTGCGTGTCGGACTTCACACATTTAGGGTTCTGTACCGAACCGTAAAATCAAGTTGGTTGTAAAAGGAAAAATGAGGGCTTTTCAAAGAAAAATGTTATTGATAATAGGTATATGATATGTAATATTTTTGTTTTTTTTAGTAAAACAAATGTAATAACAAACATTATCACCAAATTTTAAGTTCATAGTTCAATGGAAAGTAAAAAAAAACTACGAAACAAAATTTTATAAAAAGCTGACTTTGGTGTCCTCTCATTCCATTGTTTTCATTACAGTTGATCTACTCAACGAGCTCTTAACAACGATACCCTACTCAATGCGGTAGGTCAAAATTGTATTTTCGTGGCCGGCCCTTTTCTATATGGCCACCCTTAAAAACATTTAAAGATATGTTTTGACAATTTGTATGACTTTGGGTCAAAAATATGCTTATACTGTGAATATTTGAAGGTTATAGCTCTAACCGTTTCGCTGTAAAACTTGTGTGACAGACGACGGACAGATTGACACGTGAGTGACAGCATTAAGGCTCCGTTTGGACCCTTCGGGCACGGAACCCTAAATAGGAAGTCTCAAACTCTTTTCCGACTATAATAAATGGAAGTTCCTACTTGTATAACCGGAACTAAGAGGTCATACAAGTTATGGTTGCATGTTCGATATGATCCGACAATATCGTGAAATTGTATTTAAAACTCTAAGGTCAAAAGCTTAAGGTCAAATTCGTTAAACTTGTGGCTTGGTTCGCGTGTTGTGAATTAGTACGTAAAGTATTATGAGGTTATGATAATAGTATCTTCACGACTGGTCATTCAAGAGATAAACAAAGACCTACGTATGTTTATATCAAAGAAAACTACTCAAATAATGTTAAAATCGGCAAAATAATGATTCTTGATTTAATCAAACTTTTGTCACCCCTTCAAGTTTGTGTACGTATTGCAGGAAATTAATTAGATATGGAAAACAGGTTCCTCCTGTCTGTTTGATGTAAAACAACTAACTTCAATTGTCAACTGGAGCGTGTTTTGTGCTAGAGCGTCGTTACAAAGATATCGTTAGAAGATAGCAGTAGCAACGCATCTTACGATACACCAAAACTGCACAAATATTAATATTTCATTTTACCTATTATGAAGAATCATGATTAAGGTGTTATCCTCAATAATGAAAAAAAAGGAAAAAAGAATTTAGGCTGTAGAAAAACGGATGGATGTGCGGAGTG
The DNA here is from genome assembly GCA_949775005.1 of Orthosia gothica. Classification (NCBI taxonomy): domain Eukaryota; kingdom Metazoa; phylum Arthropoda; class Insecta; order Lepidoptera; family Noctuidae; genus Orthosia; species Orthosia gothica. The sequence goes on from OX459034.1 coordinate 20,925,439, forward strand.
ACGAGAATGGATAAAGTGAGAAATGAGTATATTAGAGGTAGTTTAAAAGTGGCGCCAGTAACAGAAAAGTTAAAAGGAAACCGTTTGTCCTGGTATGGTCATGTGATAAGGAAGGATGAAACGCATGTTACTAAAAGAGTTATGAATATAGATGTGAATGGATGGAGAGGGAGGGGACGGCAAAAGAAAAGATGGATGGACTGTGTGAGGAGTGATATGAAAGAAAAGGGCGTCAGTGATGGAGAGACGGGGGACAGGATGGTATGGAAGAAGAAAACGTGTTGCGCCGACCCCAAGTAACATGGGATAAGGGCAGGAAGATGATGATGATGATGAAAAACCTGACCTGAGAAAATGCCATTTAATACAATCGTAATATGAAATTAGCTACGTCCAGCATAGTTTCCAACGTTCCAACCATTAAAACAAAATAATGAAATGCACACGATTTTATGATTGATCATATATTTTTTAGCCCTGCAAGCAAAATGGCGTGATTACGAAAATTAAACGCACTTAAGGCTAATAGGACGGTTGCACAAGAGAACAGTGCACCACGCTATGCCAGTTTTTAGTCAAGTTTTTGTTAGGCGGCCTGCACGCGATAGTAGTCGATCAATCATAATTTTTGTACATTGCAACAAAATTAAATTTTAATAATCCATGGTCGTGTTTTGCTTAATCATTTTTAGGATGAGAAGTCACTGCTTGTATAATATTGATAGCTTTTTCTTGTGGCTTTCGTCAAGTGGACTATTCCACAGGAGCTGTAATTTCCCAATAAAAAGTAGCCTATGACTCACAGTTATGGTATAAATTCCTACCCATGAAAAAGTTTTTTTCAATCGGATCAGTACTTGTAGGTATTACATCTTACAAACAATCAAAGTAACCTTTATAATATTTGTTAATATTGAGAAGCAAAAATTCATTGAATCTTCTAAGTTTTCGGGGTTTGGACTACCATTAAAACTGTTATCAATCTACCTAGCCTTTTCCCAACTACATTGGGGTCGGCTTGCAGTCTTACCGGCTTTAGTTGAGTTCCAGTGTTTTACATGGAGCGACTGCCTATCTGACCTTCACAACCCAGTAACTGGGTAACACAGTACCCAGCAAGACTGGTATCAGATCTCAGGCTTCTGACTACCCGTAACGACTGTCAAAGATCTTCAAATGACAGCCGATACCAACGGCTTAACGTGCTTGCCGAGACATGGAGGAAACTCGGTATCTTGAAATGGTCACCCATCCATTAACGACCTCGTCAAGCGTTGCTTAACCTTGATGATCGACCAGTTCGGCTGTTATTATTTAGCCACGAGCTCCTCCATTAAAACTGTAATAAAGTTTAAAAAGCTCTAAAAAGAAGGAGTGTTTAATCGTAAAAGTAAATAAAACGATCAACTCCAGTAGTTAACGATGCTAGGGTGCTAATGATGTTAAAAATAAATTAATCAAGATGGGATGAAAATAATCCTCTAGTTAGATCAGTTTATAGCTATACCAATAACATTTGCTAAATTGTTTTTATGTGAAGCCTTTTTCATGATGAAAATGGTAATTCCACCAAAGTTTCATGTCAGGGATATTATATTTTTATCTTTTAATGTTTAAATGTAACTTGCAGGTCACAAATCGATAAGACGGCCAAGTTTCTTGGACTTATAAAAACGTCAAATTTGAAGTCGCAATGTCATCTCAGTGACAATCAATGTCAAAAGCTTGTCAAACTAAGTAGTGTTTGTTTCAGATTGTGACAGCAATATGATTTTTTATTGAAAATATAATAAAGATCTCCTTGTCTTTTATTTCTGTTCACACAAAACACATGACAGAGAAAAGGCAGAATACAGATAGAAAAAGAGAAAAGCACTACTTATTTTCATAGATTTTTATTCCAGCAGACCAGCGACAGGAAAGTTGGATGACATGTGTCAGTTTTAACCTTACTGAAGTTGCAATTTACTGATAATTGTTACTCGTATCAAAAGTAGTACATAATTTCCCCGGACTTTACCTACAACTATTTAAATATAAAATGTCAACCAGTCTTACGTCGCACATAGCCGTATTTAAACATTGCATACTGACAGACGTAACCCGCTTTCCTCATATAGCACTGTTTCCGTACGGAACTTCCTCTGTTTTTCTTTTAAAGCCTCTTACCCAACACGTAATTACGATCGTTCTGTTGGTTAAACGGTAATTGGCTTTAGGTTATTATTTAAAGAGAGAGAAAGGCATTACGTTATCATTAATTGGTAAAATAAATAATGTTCTTCTGTTAATGCAAAGCTAGATTTGGGCTAAAACAATTTTAGTGTATTTTTTTTAAATATGTAAACAATCACCGATAAAATCGGTTGCAGTGTATCTTTATCACGATAATGATGGTTTGTTGCCATTATTGATTCCTCTTTTTTTGTCTTCTTTTTGATTCTAGGTAGGTAAGTGTATTCATTCGCCTATAGTGGAACACCAAAGGCTTGAAATAATAGTACCGTCATTATGTAACAATACAGCATTGCGTTGTTTATTAGATGACAATTCTAATACATTTATTAGGTTACATTTTTATCATAAAGATACTATTCAACTTCACGACAGCATCAAAAATATCACTTAGCCGAAGAACTATCAACTGAAAGAACCTAAGCTTTTAAATAACTGTCTTCTTAGGTTTAAAATCTTAAAAGCTAAAATGTTCTCCTCGAACTGGAACATTTTCCACAGCGACGTCTAAAGAAGTTAAAACTGCGTGAAATTGACCTGACATCGGGTTCCCAATCTCTCCGTGTTCACTTCCCAGTAATTCCACATAGTAATCAATGTAAAAGCTAAGGGTGCAGTGTGGTTGAGGGCGTGGAGTTGGAATAGTAGATATAATACTCGTAATTTTCCAATGTAATATCTTTGCATTATAGCATTTTGGTATGCTTCTGGTATTAAATCGTAGGTGAATATTAGTGGCGATAATTATCTATTAAGATTTTACCGTTAGCTTGTTATCCTAGGAAAATATATAGTGCACGCTAGCGAGCGTTTACCTAAAATAACCCATTTTGCAATTTACATCAGTTGTATCTGTGGTAGTAGACTTGAAACTCAAGGACCTAATGTTAATCAAAATGAAACTGGAAGCACGAGGAGCAACGGCAACTTGTCAGACAATAATGACTGAGATTTGACACAGAAGGCAATATAATCATCTATAATTACTTGTACTGATAGATTTTCTGATGAAAAGGGTAAGATAAACATAGACAGACAAATCGGCAGACAAAGAGTATGGTGGAAGAAAAGACGAAACGATTGTGTACGGAACGATTTGAATAAAAAGGGGATCATACAGTTGTTAGAAAAAATTAGAAGAAGAAAACGAGAGGAGTGCCACCCCAAGTAACATAGAACAAGGGGAGAAAGATGATGATTTGGAAGACTCGGGTGTGATGTCACCATTCTGGCAATACAGCCCTCTATCACTCGGCCCACACCCGCCACACTCCGTCAATGTTTGAGTGTGCTCCTGATTGAAGCCTGCGCAATTGTTCAGTGTGTCGACGAGCGAAGTTTGATCACACAGCGTTATTGGCTTGTCTACAAGGCTTAACATTCCTTATATTGGACTGAAGAATTCATTTAATCCTACGTAGAAATAGAGCAAAAGTCTTAAATGAATTGTCATTCTGAAGTCCAAAAGGTAAGACTCGGATTGACATTTGTGATACCGAAACATCATTTTGCAAATCCGTTTAGAAATTTTGATAATCGTTGTTGGAGAAAGAATGTAATTTTTTCAAAAACCTTAGCAGAAAAAGCATGAACTTGTTTGGCACGAAATAGTGGAAATTCTTATTCTTTATTGTACACAAAACATAAAAACATACAAATACAATAGGACAATTTATGTACAAAGGCGAGCTTAACCCATAGTTGGGTTCTCTAACAGCAAACCTCAGTTTCGTAGAAACATAACATTTGAGGATAGTACATCCATGTGCACAACAAAATCTTATTAAAAAATCTTAAAAATTCTTGATAGAATATGGATCAAAAAAGTAAAAAGCTACAATTGAAAACAATATAATTATAACGGGAAATTTAACGCGATAATTTCGATTGTTTGTTTACCTATTTCGCCCGACGTTTCAGCCGTGTTGCAACGACCGTGGACCGTGGTCCGTGGTCCTCGTTATAATTATATTGTTTTCAATTATGAAACGCGAAAGTTTTAAAGTTAATATAAAAAGCTACAAGTTTTTAAAACGCTAGAAAAATTATATTGTTATTTAGTCCTCCAAAGAAAAATATACCCTATGTCTATAAACAAGTTTTTTTTTACACATGTTTTGTTTGTGAAAACAAAATTTAGAAAATAAAAATGGTTATTAAAGATACATTCCAACACAAAAATAAAATTAACTTTTTGGCATAAACGACGTCATCAAAGACCAAAAAAAACTGGCGTCCAAGAAAAAAAATAAGGAACACACAAAATGATATCATTTACATAGAAAAACATTCTATTGTCTGACCTTAACAAAATGTCGAGGTGAAGATGCAGTATATGAGTCAGAAACCTTTATATAGTCAAAACATATTAGTGTAGCTATATAAGACGATTTATTATGACCAAGAATGGGACATACAGAAATAAAAACAAAATTAGTATTGTTGGATAGGTTAGGAATCGGTTTTGGATGCTATTAGAAACTTTATAGCAGGATTGACTTTGTCGTTTAGGTTATGCAAGATTATATTGTAAAGTTTGTTGGTATGAATCACTGGATTTAAATTAGAAGATTCCAACTGTTGTCTATTATTTAAAAGAGACTAGTCTAGCTTCACATATTGAAATTCATTAGAATACATGTGGTTGTTGCTTTGGAGTTATTACTATTAGGAGCCTTTATTTTCACTCTTCGGGGCACGAGCCGCTCTCTTCTTCCCTTTTCAACTGTTTCTGGTGCTTTTGCAATTTTGGAGTTAGTATAAGTTTTCATCGCTAAGAATGTGGAGATGATGATGTGTTTATTCGATATTATAATTTTCTTTATGCCTTTAATTATTTCATACTCTAATATCTATGTTATTTTTTATTGTAAAATCAGTTCTCCTTGATGATGACCTTTTCTGATAAGTGACGCGCAAAAGCACGTGTTTCAAATAGAGTATTTTTTAAGTCACAAAAAATATGAAACTGAGCATTTTGCCACAAGCAATTAATAGGTGAACGAAACTATAAATTAATAAAAGCAAAATAAAAGCAGGATGAAAACATAATTATATGGTTCTAAAAGGCCAAAGAGTTATGGTATAATTATACAAAAAGAGTTATACACTAGAGGATGACCCGCGACTTCGTGTGCGATAAAAGTTGACCGGTTGACCGACCGTTTTTTTATATTCCCATGGGAGTTTCCAAAATGGCCGCTCCCGGGTTACGTCATCATTACGTCAAAGGAATTTTTGTATTTCGAATTTCACGTTAATATGGCTGCAAAGAATTTTTTACTTTAGGTAAAAAGGTTCGAGTGATCACAAAAATAAAAATAAACTTTTCGAGAACTCTTTTAACTATAATTTATTTGCTCAATCTTTGTACTGAATAATAATTTTGAAAAATAATTATCTGGAGAAATGAGGAAGACGTCGTTGTAAGAAAACTTTTGAGTATGCATGAGAGAGTAGAAGAAGACCAAAGAAACAATATTATGTGAAATAATATGATATGTAATAGCCGTAACACACACTCAAATTTGGTACGGACGGACCACGGATATGGTAAGCTGCCGTACCATATCCGACCGTGTGTAGAGTGGTCCGCCAGACATTATTATTATTTATTGAGTCCGCTTTGGTCCGCTTGTTTGCACATCGGATATTATCTGCTCCGTACCAAATCCGGACGTTTGTACGGTTGTCGGTAGTGCCGTACCAACTACGACCAGCATTGAAAAAGGCTCCGATTTATGGGCGATCTACTGATTTTGGTTATTGTCGCTCGATATTTTTACATTCAACTAATAGTCATAAATAAAAATGGAAAATAATAATTATTCTAAAAATACGACAACACTAGGATTTGGTAGGCGCAGTTGGTCCGCCGAACCAGGTCCTAGCGTGTGTTACGGCTATAATAGAAACGGGGTCTTTTAAGATTAGATTTCATAGAGAAATATGGAAGACGAAATCATGTTGAGTTAACACCAAGAGCAAGAGAATATCTAACAATGGTGTGAAATATGATTGAAACAAAATTCGAACGTCAAAATATTTACCTTATAATATACTCGTCCTTGTCAACTTAATCAAGTTGCTCAATAATGTTGCAACTCTTGTAACTTTTATCTATTCGGTGACAATCGATATTCAATGTCAATATAATAAGGTAATACTGTGATAATTCAGTTACCACTATTATGTCTTTAACCTTTTGTTTTATATAATATTCGGGTATATATCTATTATATTGTTTGACCTAGGATTTTATCCTAGACATAAAAAATTACAAAATCACGAATGTACGTAATATTTTTGTTGAGAATAATGTGGGTTACTTCATAACAGAGTGAGTTCACCCGGCAAACGGCATAATGACGTACCTAGGCTGAGATAGCGGGGTGATCCTGATCACCCCGCCCATTTTACAAATATTGGCCCATGGCTAAACATAGACCAGTTTAAAGAGAGTAGGGAAGCCTATGCACAGCTGTGGGACTCGACGTGCTATATAAAACATTTGCAGACAACTACAATGAACCTGCAAACCTGTAAGTATATCGTAATCTTCAGCCAAGTGGTCGTAAACTTATGATTACAATGCAAGTTCAGGAGGATGCTGCTGCCAAGCTTTTTGTCAAAATCCTTGTTTTCAGTTTTTGAGTAAAAATTATAAAATATAATTGTTTTTATTTTTTTTTGTCTCAAACGGTTACCAGTACGGTTACGGTTTGGTTTTTGAGTACCTTGTTCTTCTTAATTCTTTATTCAATACAATGTGATAATAAAGTACATGTACAAAGGCGAGCTTAACTCAATGTTGAGTTCTCTTACAGCAAACCCTAGAGAGTGACAGAGAATGATGACAAAAGAGGGTAGGATCCAGTGTACAATTTTAAAATAAAATAATTATAATCATAAAAATAAACATAAATAAATTTACATAAATCTACTAACATTGCGTTAAAAGGAAATGCTCTTTAATTTTCCTCTTAAAAACAACGCGTAGGGGGTGTAGGAGATAATTCCAGAAGTGCACTGCAGTTACAGAGAAGGAGCCATCAAAACGGCTGGAATTGTGACGTAGAGTACGAAGAAGAAGCGAAGTGGCCGTGCGACAAGGTTTGCCCCTCGGGATGAGGTATTCAAATCGTTTGCGAAGGTGTTGGGGAGAATTAGGATTGTGCAGGATAGTATAGAGAAGGGATAAGATATGGGATTATAAGAAGAACATACAAAATTAACCAATCAATCTTCATAATTAAATTAAACAAACGACCTAGTTCTCTCATTTAGAAAGCCAAGCCAAAACATATAGCAAGTGAAGTTACCCCAACTATTTGTCATTGGGGTGTAATTAAGGCCCCTAATGTTTCTTCTTAATGAGCCATGGTATATGGTTGAATCATGGGGCTAACATTTATTTACGGGTTTGCGTCTGCCAGGGACCACAACCGAGTGAAAATAGGAAATTATACCGCAGGAAAGTATATATACCCGACTACTTATTGCCCGAATTTCATACAAATACATTCAGCCGTTGAGGCTTTATTGATTAAAAAACATATTATACGGACTTTTGTAAAATAATACGTGAGTATTAGTAGGATAGTTGAAATATGGATTAAGTAGGAATGCCTGAAAATAGATCTTCGATATATATTTTTTTATTTGTTGGATTTAGAAATCAGCACTTTCGTGACTTAAATGAGCTGAAAGATTATAGCACTTTAGTTAATTGAAAAAAATATAGATACTTAAAGGCTAATATTATATATATATATATATATAAACAAACTGTTAGAATCAATTCATGATAGACAGCACAGATACAGAGAACAGAGACAGAGTATTTATAGAGATTGTTATTCATTGGTTACATAACTCTTTATTTTTTTGCAAAATTATCTCACGAATAGGAAATATCAATATTATAACTCATAGCGAATAACGATAAAGTTATGCTGTCGATATTTTTTTTGGCATGCGTAGATAACAGTCATTATTTATTCTATTTGAATGTGTCGGTATAAAATTACGGCATTAGTTTGCAAATAAAAGAAAATGTCAAAGGTTACCAAAATGATAATACTGAACGTTTTTGAATATATTTGTTAAACAACGATTTTGAACCAATCTTTTCGAGCTTCTTAATAAAGTAATAAATTAATCAAAAAAGAAACGTCGTGTTTCTTTTGTGATTGAAACCTGCAAAACATAGATGGTATTGTGTTTGTTGTTTTCATTTTCTTTTCAGAAAATGAAGTTGATCATTATGTTTTGTTTAAGGTATACATTATTATATCTACATACATAGTATACGCTACTTTATAGATGCAGGCCTATCCAGGGTTATTGGTAAAACACTAACAACCTTGCAGGGCTGTATTACTAACATCATAAATCACAACTTTTCTACTACGACTTTTAAAAAATCAACAAAAATACAGCTGCATACATTACATGCTGCATTACATTTATGTAAGCATGTATGGATAAGCTGTTCTTTTTGTTAATTTTTTAAATGTCGTCTAAGAAAAGTTGTTGTTTATAATGTTAGTAATACAGCCCTGCAAGATTGTTAGTGTTTTTCAAATACCGGTGTATACATTTTTAGTATGTCTCAACAATAATGGATATTTATTCACATTAACACTTATTCATAGCGTTTGAATTGCCATATTGTTCTATATTTAGAGAAAGTTTAGTACAGTTTATAAGAAAACGCAAGCTCACTTTATTGTGCCACACCTGTCTGATTAAGCCTTTATTTCCTAAGTCACACACTTATAGCTATCAGCTTCGGCTTACTGCAAGTAATACCTTAAAACCCTGTCCTATGCAAATCGCTCCACTCATGTCCATATTCCAACTCCACTAATGACCTAGCCCTAAGTGAGTTCTTCCGCACCTCGTAATTAAAGTACTAAACTTGGGACTAACTCACGGTCTTCATACAACGATCTATGTTACTTGGTGTTTAGCTTTGTCTGAGAGGTAATGAGGTGGCACTTACAAGGGTCGGAAGATTAGCGAATAGGTAATGGAATGTTCAAGTATGTTTTGATAGCCTTGACAGTTGTAGGATTAGGCTGTCAAGGGATTGAGGGAAGCAGTTTGAGTTGAGGTTATGGAAAAGCAAACTGGTTGACTGACCACGTAATTGAAAAGTGAGGAATGGGCTAAGGTTTAGCTAGATCTGTCCGTAGACTAGAAAGTTGCAGATTTATTGAAGGAAATGTTAATTGCAAGCACCGGTTATCAGCATTGATCATAATCTTGCCCTCATTAAAATTTATTTAGGGTTAGGCGCATTATGTCTTCTTATTAATTATTCGAATATACTAACATATATACAAGTCACCCTATTAGTTTTCACCTGGTTATCAGAATTGAAGAAGAATTGACCACAGACTATTTTTTTTTCATTTCTTTGTTTTAGAAGCACCTGGCCTTCGAAACCTCATTGCAATCTTATGTATTATTATTTTAATTTTATTTGACTTTTTTATTTCCTTTCAATTATATTATTTCATTATAAAAATTATGACTGACATTTTTATTTTTATACCTTTGCGTCATTTTTGCTGACATGTTTAAAATTATTATGACAGTATTGCTGACAGTAAAATTTTGGCTTGGATAGATTTAATTTTAATGATTTCAGTATTTTATAAAGTCTAACGCTAATGAATGACATTGAAATTTAATATTTATGTAATGATGTAATACTATTATGGACTACTGTGTCTGAAAATAAATGAATTATTATTATTATGTAAGTCAATCCTCTGAAAATGTTTTAAAACGAAATAATACGTAGGTTTCTAATAACCAAGCTTTACGAAAGCTACCACGCTTAAACCGTATCAATGCCCTCTTGAAACAAAAATCTTCGTGATCTCTCAACAATTTACCCTAATTTGTGTTTGAAACTAAAGCCGACAATCTTTTGTCCATCTTCTACGTTACGAAAGGCTGATAATTTAGTTCTAAGCTGTTCGTTATTACTGAGACACGACTAAGTGTTGTCGTGACGGAGCCGTGTTGAAACGTGCTGCGGGTTTTGATGGCATAAAGGATTTAAGGGATGGGAAATTGAGGAAGGATTTTATCGATAGTGAGGTTGGTTGTCGATAGATTTGTAGCGACATCTGTGACGACGTATATGAACTAAATCACAAAATCGCGTATAGTGCAAGCAGAGTCTTGACAATAGACTTTAGAAACTTTTATTTTGACCTAAATAATGTCAAAAGAAGTTCTCATTGCCACCAATTAGAAATAAAATAATAACATAAATCAAATAATATGATTCAAGTGAAGTTGACTCATTTATATTAATTAATTTTATTCATCAAGGTGTTTAAATGATTGTATATCTTAGAATATGTATGTAGATTTATTTTTAGAAAGAGGCACTGAATTTATTTTTCTAGAACGGGAAGACTTATGGATTCAGTATTCTAGAGAAAGCTGTTATTGGTTTTAAGATTTATCATCTTTTCATTTTTATTACCTTGTTGGCATGTCTTATGTAGTTAAATTATTTGGAGACAGTATTAAACTCAAACATAAAACATTCGATCAAATTGGCCGCGAGGCCGATTGCTTAGTTTACAACGTTCTAAAGCATTGGGTCTTTTATGCTCTTTGATGGCGTTTATATTACCTACTTACTCATCCACCAGTGTGTCTCGTTGTATCAATTAAGGTGCAAAATCAATAAACCAGTGACCTTTGTTCTCTGCAATCTCAGTGGGGGGTCACACAAAACCTACAGGGCTATCGGCTACCATATTAACAGCTTAAATTAACATCGTTTCTGTATTTCATATAACTAAATTTGCATATTTTACTGCGTCACCTGTCGAAGGTTTATTTTTGTAATTCATAAGTCAATATGTCGCCTTGAACGAGTCTCATAAAATGTAAGAATTTTAATGAAATGTATGACAACAATCGATTTGTCCATAATTTATTGTAATCCTGACCTTATTTCGTGAATTGATTGACAGTCATAAAGTTCTAGTATTCGAATACCGTTTTAGTAGTTAATTAGGTAGTTTTTTAATCATGTGGAATATATTGGGTATTGTAAAGTGTTTTTTTTTTAGATTTTGTCTTTATATTGTTAACATAACAAATGCATTAGATATCTGCATAATCTTGCTTATACTTGATTACAATATAAAACTATTTGACAGTGCAATAGTGGTTTACATAAAGCAGCTAGAAATAAATACTTGCATAGCTATTTCATAAAAGAAGGAAAAAAAAAAAGTTCCCCAAAATTTCTCCTCCATTTTAATAAAACTCAATTAAGTTTCGCGTTGGATAGCAATAAATACCAGTTATAAAAACCGAAAACTTTATCTATAAACTGTTTTTATGGCACTACACTGCCGTTGCCAGCGACAGGTGCATCCGAGCGGCGGTAGCGACACGGTCTATCGATATATCGATAAATTGTATTTTGATAGTGCACAGCCCTATCATTGAAAATAGACGCGGCTTTTTGATGTTAAATTTTGTAATCAGATTTGTTCATGTTATTATAAGTAAGTATTGAAGGATTATAACCTGTTTATTATATGTGAGATATAGATATTGCATGCAGATTTTAAAAAAATGCCTTTTTACCCGACTGCGGCGAAGTCCAAAATAAAGAATCAATATTCAGCAAAAGCAGGGTTATTTATTTTAGCAATTTTGTTTAATTTGATTTTTGTTTTTTTTTTTGTTATCTTGCAGTGACAAGAATAGTTACTTTTTAAAGTATTATATTTTTTTAATTTAATTATTGTGAATGTGAAGACTATGTGGATATTTTTTTTTTGTTTTTAATTTATCTTAGTTAGATTTTAATCATGGTCTGGCAGTTTAAGTAGTTGATGCGGCCTACCCGAATGTCCTTTCTTTGGTATTGTTCGTCGAATCGTTGAGCTCCTTAAATTCTAATTTGAGCTGCTCGGTTATTAACAAATGCGCGCACTGACTGGACAGGTCCGCTCAATCTGACTGGTTTTTTCCTAAAAAGACCATTTCAGACATCAGTCTACATGGTCTTCCCATAATCTAACCAAGATTTTGTCAGGATTTTAAAAGAGACTATGATCTCTGAGTTTGTTTCAGCCTTTATTCTCAGAGTAGTGAGATAGGAAAAGCCGACCTCATCTAGTTTAAAAAAATATGATCGACATGTAAAAGTGTTTGTACAAACAAACTTACAGAAATAAAATTATTTATCCATTAATCACGACTAGTTCTAGATACTGATTAGTTTAAATTTTCTTTCAGCCGTACGAAGAAGCATCAATGGACATGAAAAGGTAACCCATCCATAAAAAAACTGCAATAAGAGTAGCTTTACCTTACAGATTCTGTAATTTAGCCGAAATCCTTACACATGGAACACAATGATATATTATTGATTGTAGTGTGAATAATTTATTCAATACAAGTCAACCCTCTCCGGTTTGCCGTGGTCATCTCTTATGTATGCCACGCGGGACGCAATGGGTTGGACCATCATTCAATATTTAAGTTAATTGATATCACACTCTATCACCTTTGGAAAGGTCTGTTTTAGAGTTAATTTGCCTTGGTCTTTGGAGAATTACTTTATGTATGTCGTTAAGTAAATTATTTTAATTTTATTTGTCTTTTGCGTCTTACTAGCCTTTGCTTTTCTTTGTGGCCAATCCAACAAGAATCGGTCTGTATAAAAAGTTTAAGTTTTAGTTTGAAGCTATCAGTTAAAGAATATTTGCAATCAGCAACTGTAGCCAAGTTGACAATCTACAGTCGATAACGCTAGTAGAAAACGAATCAATGTATGGGAATGACACATCTGAACGTTAAGTCACATGGTCAGACCAAAGAAGGCGTTAACGATTGTAGCAAGAGAATCGATATGAAACGTTTGTAACTTGGCTATGGGGCCATGTGATTATGATATCTCATTTTAATAGTAAAGTAATATTAAATTAGATTTCTTCAACGCAATAGTTTGTCATCTTTAATTTGATATATTTTTTGAAAATTATCATCATCATCATCCCTTTTATGTTCCCACTGCTGGGACACAGTTCAAAACTCTGGTCAAAAAAATGGTACTAACTTGGATAATTTTCCTGCTTGAAAATTCTTAGCACTATTTCTAAGAATCGGCATAATTATATCACTTTTTATTACTTAATCTTAGGAGAATTATGTCACCAGTGAATGCTAGATCCAGTCTAAACCTTCCCTAGTCTGTGGTAACAACAGGCACCTGAATGCTCTGACCACAGTCCGATATTCGCCAATATTTAGAAGATCCACCGCGCGGACACAGATATTGCAATCCCGGCCAGATTACATTTAAAATGAATCCCGGTATAGCGGTAAAATACCGGAAAACTACCGCTTTCTGTTATACCGAAATGTGGGATAAAATGTTTCGAAGTATCGGGTATTGTTTTCTGGTTTGACTGTTTTGGAATGGACTGTTTATTGGCGTGTGATGGGCAGGCTACTCTCTCTTTGGCTTTTTTCAAGACAGTGATCACATTCAGTACTTTTAGCGCCTTGATTTGATCAGTGAGTAGATGAAAGCCCGCGCAATCTTTGCCCACCACTTTCCCTTTATACGGCGGTATGACCAAAGTAACTGTATACTAGATACTGACATTTTATCATCCTTCCGGGTTTGATGATAAGTATGATCGATGTATTTTCCGATCTATTATGAGTTATGGCACCGACGCGGCAACGTTTCTTCTATTAGTTAATTAGCGAAAATTCTTATGAGGCTATAGGTACTGGTAATTTAAGTTATGTTTATTGTAATAAATGTGATTTTTTCGCTATTCGTAGGATTCTAAGTGTTATCGTGCTGTTAGTACCTATTTACTATTAACCCTTCCGATGTCCACTCTGCCTCTCTGCCAGCTGTCATCGGTCGCTCAAATGTCCAGTCTGCCTCTCTGCCAATTTTTGATATTCTATGGCTGTTCTTGTTTTTGGCTTGAAATATGTCAGTAAGGAGGATATTCTCGACAAATCTTGGTTTCATTCGATACTTTAATAGACAATTATGAAAAAAAAATACCCCGCTGGTCTTTGGATCCGCCCAAGACCGTAATATTTATTTATTAAATCTGTGCATCGGGCGGTCGCCATTTTTGACAGCACAAGGGGCCGTGCTCAAACTTTTTGTGATTAAAAATTTAGTTTTTTTATTTTGAGTGGCTGTTGTTTTCTGCTGGAAATACATGGAACGGTAAGTTTTGAACTGTTTTTAATAGTTTTTTTTTGTATTTGGCCTAAATTCCAGCAGATATACGTATTTCAACGAACGCCGTCCGACATTGTTGTTTATTTTTTTCTGCGTGCGAATATTTTATTTTTTATTTCTTATTTTTGCAAATATGACTATATCAAACTGTTGTTATTTACAATGCTACGTTAATTAACAACAGAAATAATGCATTTAATTGTAGTGGTAACGAAACAAATTCGAATAAAAAAAAAACAGCCACCAACTGTCCACCCTGCCAATTTGCATTATTTTTTTTTTGAAAAGTTTGTAATTCTCGTGGGATGAAAAAATGTATCGGGGGGTGTGTAATTTTGATTGATTATTGTGAAATAGGGTGTATTCCTGTAAATAAAATTAAAACTTTATGAAATAATGGTTTATTTTTTTATTTCTATCTCCTTTTATACACGAAACTGGAAAAAAAATCCCTTACACTGACTTTACACAACAATTACCAATACTTACAAGGTAAAACTGGATAAATCCATTTGGAATATGATAGCTTATTTCATAGAGATTGTAACAACATAAGTTTCATACATGGTTCCCATACAAAACTTCCGAGAAATCGACGATTTACTGACACCGCGCCCATAGCGCAAAAGGCGCCAGGGTACCCGGACACATGGGTGATTTTCGGCCTGCCTGGTGGACATCTAAGGGGTTAAAACGAAAATCATTGTTACATTTTACCTAACAACCATAATTATCCTTTTGAATGAAATTCCACTCGACTCAGTGGCCAATGTGGCTATGACAACAAAAAAAACGAAGTCGTGGTCGGTAGTGTTAATAACTGACAAGGTATAGCTTACAATTTGGTAGAAGGAGGCTGAGTCAAGTGGAAGAAATGGTTTAGAATATAAGTATAATTCGGTAAACTTTCTTTCCTGCAAAAATATCACATAATATGGTATAGTTTCTCCATTGTAAGTTGTTTCAATAATAAAATCTTACCTTTCAACAGCAGAACGTAGTTCTTCTTGTCTTCTCCACCTTTGGGGTACTCCCAGTCGATATCCAGACCATCGAAGTTCCTGTCGCGAAGGTATGGGATGGCGGAGTAGATGAACGTCTGACGAGCGTACCGGGTCGCGGACATTTCCTTGAACTTTTGGGTTCCGAAGGACCAGCCACCTGGATAAGGAAATATGGTTTTACAATCAAGGTACAACTTATTTATCCGGCTAGTCTCTAATCCAAACAATTGGGACTTAATTATGACTCTATATAAATATCTAAGGCACAAATATATTTGACACGTTGCCGGATGACAGCGATATGAAGTAATTATATTACAGTTTCCTCCGTGCCTCGGAAAGCACGTTAAGCCTTTGGTCACGGCTGTCATTTGAAGATCTTTGACAGTCGTTACGAGTAGTCAGAAGCTTCAGATCTGACACCAGTCTAGCCAAGGAGTACCGTGTTACTTAGTTACTGGGTTGTGGAGGTCAGATAGGCAATCGCTCCATGTAAAACACTGGTACTCAGCTGAGTCCGGTTAGACGGAAGCCGACCCTAACATAGTTAAGAAAAGGCTAGGCAGATTTTAATTTATAGCTGTCAAAATAGGCCTTTTATTTTTTGACAACTTTAGTAGGATGATCGACCACCAACTGATATTAAACTTTAAATATTGTATAAATATCTACATGATTTAGTTTTTTACTAAAATTAATCACTGTTTTCAAGTACCCATATATAAAACCTACTTCCACCGTTTCTTATGTAAAATGTTTGCTTGGGGAATCATTTATATAGCAAGGTAATAGCTAAAGTTTAGGTAGTAAATGTCATAAAATAAAGTTAAAATATATGGGCCAAGTATAGTTAAAACAGAATATTATATAGCATTTTTGTATCTGATATCAGAGAATACCTAACTTTAAAACAAGAAATCGAAGCTTTAGTGCTGACCAGTGTGCGCATTTATATTTTTTACCCCCGACGCATAAACGACGTGTGCGTCAGTGGCATCGTAGCTCCCGAACGGATGAAGCGATTTTGATTTTTTGTTGAAAGGTGACTTTGTCGAGAGTGTTCTTAGCTAAGATTGTTTGAAATCAGTTGACCCATTCAAAAGTTATCCGTATTTTACTCTTTGAATCTGGGTTTTTCCTCTAGATAGCATGTCATAATTAAGTGTTACGGAATATTGTTGATTGACGCGTGACAAGTACTAGGTATATTAAATGTAGTTCAAAAATCATGAAATAAAAAAAAAAAAAAAATTCAAAAGTCCCCCGACACAAAAGCTCTATAAAGCATAAAATAAGACTTGGACTCGCGTCGGGGAACCACCAACGTTTACAACAGTTTATTTTACTTACTTAGCGGTTCCCCGACGCGAGTACGAGGCTTATTTTTTTATTTTTAGAGTTGTTTGTGACGGGGTTTTTTAATTTTAAATTTAATTTTGTAGTCTATATCATGTATATATCTATATCTAGCTGACCCCCGCGGCTTCGCTCCCGTCAAAACTATAGCCTATCTTACTAGGGAATAATGTAGCTTTCCATAGGTGAATGATTTTTTTAAATTGGTCCAGTAGTTTCAGGGCCTATTCGGCACAAACAAACAAAAAAATGTTTCTTCTTTATAATATTGGTATAGATAAAATAATGCGTCGCCGTAACAATTGGAAACAAGTCAGTCAAGTATAAGGTAATGCCAAGCGCTCACAATGTCACGTGAATTATCCCTTACATTTTGGCATTTAAACCATAGCTATCGCTGATAGAATAACACTGGAGTCTCAGATTCTACAAAAAAATAACTAATGTAACACACCTCATTACTATACATATTAATATTCCTGTAATGTATCTTACAACTAGCGCCATCTGCGCATAAAGCAGTAAACTGTTATTGATTACGATTCCTTTGAGGAACGTAAGTAATAGAGGACTCACTTAGTCAACTTCATTGATGGCATTAAGTAGTTCGAAGTAGAACCACTAGATGTCACTGTTTATTGATCGCCTCTTTCTGAATCGCGGTGTTAAAAATCACCGCCAGTTAATGACTTCGACAGATTATTGTTGATCGTCAACGCTATTTCCAGCTAGCAGTAAGGTGCATCTGCGGATCCTCGTCCTACTTGGAAACAACTACTTGGTTCTGTAGCCCGTATTCTTATCATTAAGGAATATATTATTGGAATTATTTGGAATAGAGGGCTAAGTACCCCGCCTTCGTCCGAGCGGACTTGGCTGTAGACATGGGCGAATTCGTTATATCGCACACCTAGATAAAGAGTAGCACAACTCAAAATAGTTTAGTAAATAGTTTATAGTTTTAGTTTCAAATAGTTTTCGGCGCTGATTCCGATAATTGCAATAACTCAATTTTGGATTATTTTGAGTTGTGCTACCCTTCATCTAGGTGTGCGATATTTCAATCACTGTGACTGTTGTTCCCGTTACAAAAAAATCACCGTGACTTTGTCACGTCGATCACGTCGGATAGCTGCTTGGAACGTTTTGTAATGTGACTAAACACGATTTGATAATTAAGTCGCTTATTCGCAAAATAATAAGTGCACTTGACAAATTACAATGAGTAAACTCAGTCAAAGTTCGAGGTTTTGCACGCGGCTAATATTGCTATTGCTAATAAGGCTTAGCACGCTCTGCGATTTTTATTCGCGTTTTTTTTTTTCGCCCATTCTGCGATCTATGGAATTGTATGAAGTTGCACGCATTACGATAAAAAATTCGCGCGGAAATATTACCCGCAAGAAATCCGTGTTTGTTGTGAATTAAAATGGCGTGAATATTTTGAGCTCTATGAACAGGTAGAAAGAGAAAAAATTGCCCCGCAAGAAATCCGTGTTTGTTGTGAATTAAATTGGCGCGAATATTTTGAGCTCTATGAACAGGTAGAAAGTGAAAAAACTCGCTCGGAATTTTATACGCAGTGCGTATAAAATATTGAGTATTTAGTACGCGGATAAAAATATTAATAAAATCCGCGCGCTAAAAACCGCAATGCGTGCTTAGCCTAACGGTGCCTCTCCGCTTGCGCGATCACGATTATCATAAAAAAATAAGACTTTGTCCGAAGTACTCCAAACGCAGGCGGCCCCAGGCGCGGCTGGACGTTCCGATATATTCTCGTTCCATATTTAACCTGAGTCCTGAACCATCGCAGTGACTGGAGTGAGACAAAGTGAATGAGACGGAAAGGATTAACGTTATTTTGGAACGACGTTATTTTCTAAAAAGTCACTGTGATATTCTCAGGTGGCAGATCACGATGATTTTTTAACCGACTTACAAAAAAAGGAGGAGGTTCTATGTTCGACTTTATGTTTGTTTTTTTTTTTTTTTTTTTTTTTTTTTTTTTTTTTTTTTTTTTTTTTTTTTTTTTTTGTGTATGTTCATCGATATCTCTGTCAATTGTGGACCTATTTTGAAATATTTTTAAGGAGATACATAACAGAACTCTTCAATAACTAACGGCAAAACTCTCGGGATTGCTGCAATCGCATGTCTGTTTGTTGTTTATACCATTTCATAACATAACATCACGCCAGTACGCTCTAAAGGGGTACACAGATCTCTCATTTCACTGGTTATGTTCAAGTTTCATATTATTAGGTTAATCTATTCTGGAGTTATAGGGACCTTAATAAACAACTTGCTATTAGGTAGGTAAAACTAAAAAGGGAAAAATAAAAAAACTTTTTTGCAAAAAAATACTACCGACTTCCAAATGAAAAACTACAAAGTGAAAAATAACTTAACTTTTGGAAGTCGGTGTCCATATCGCAAAAAAATGGTACCTACGTAAGACACCGACTTCCAAAAGTTAAGTTATTTTTTAACCGACTTACAAAAAAAGGAGGAGGTTCTATGTTCGACTTTATGTTTGTTTTTTTTTTTTTTTTTTTTTTTTTGTGTATGTTCACCGATATCTCTGTCAATTGTGGACCGATTTCGAAAATTCTTTTTTTGTTTGAAAGAGTATGTTTCGAAATTGGTCCCATTTTAATTTGGTGAAGGTCTGATGAAGAACTTCGGAGATACACAACAGAACTCTTCAATAAATAACGGCAAAACTCTCGGGATTGCTGCAATCGCATGTCTGTTTGTTGTTTATACCATTTCATAACATAACATCACGCCAGTACGCTCTAAAAGGGTACACAGATCTCTCATTTCACCGGTTATGTTCAAGTTTCATATTATTCGGTTAATCTATTCTGGAGTTATAGGGACCTTAATAAACAACTTGCTATTAGGTAAGTAAAACTAAAAAGGGGAAAATAAAAAACTTTTTTGCAAAAAAATACTACCGACTTCCAAATGAAAAACTACAAAGTGAAAAATAACTTAACTTTTGGAAGTCGGTGTCCATATCGCAAAAAAATGGTACCTACGAAAGACACCGACTTCCAAAAGTTAAGTTATTTTTCACTTTGTAGTTTTTCATTTGGAAGTCGGTAGTATTTTTTTGCAAAAAAGTTTTTTATCACTTTGTAGTTTTTCATTTGGAAGTCGGTAGTATTTTTTTGCAAAAAAGTTTTTTTTTCACTGTGACGTTACTTATCACCCATGTATACTTGGCTGTGTGTACTACGCCCTATTGTACTAATTAGTGTAAACAAAGTCTGTATCTGCTGCCCTACTTGGAATAAACACCTGCAAGCCATCTCAGTGTTTCCTTCGTACCTGTGACGTCACGACTACACTTCGTACACTTATCAATTTTTCATACAGTAGCCAACGTTCAATACACATTATCTCAATCAGAAATTATCTCACACTAATCTATAAAATTCGCACTAATTACTAGTTAACACGAGCGAATTTTCGCAACTGTATAGTGAAGTGAAACGGCAAAAAAATGGCGTGTCGATTTCTTTAAGCGCTCATAATGCATTGCACCACAGCAGTTCGTAGCTCTCATGAAAATAGGCGCGGCTTTTTGTGGACATTCCCGTGAAAATAGGTGAAAATGTCGCGCGAATGCGCTTTGTGCCGTGGGAAAGGCGCCGCGGTGTGTTCGCATGTGGCTAGTGAGGGGACTGGTTTGTCGATATCGATTTTTTTGTGTTATTTTATAACAATAAACCACTAAATTGTATTATTTTCATTATTTTTGTCACAAATCCACTTTCTTTATTTCCTTTTACATAGTGTTTAGTCATTTATTAGCACTTATCTGAGACGGTAAACATGAGTTATTCAACATATTTAAACTTTTTTATATACGCTGTTACGCTTAATTGGAACCACAATAATTTTATGTGTAGAAATCATATCTCACACCTCAATCAGCTACAACATAAAAGTTATAAAGTTTACACATTTCGACTCGCCATTATAGTTAACGCGTACAAACCATAAACATTTAGCTATTAGAAAGTTGTGTTACCATAACCTGAGTCATAATATTATTTATAATATTGATTGCTTCAACTGGTTGATTGAATGGCTAATGATTTATTGAATCAATCGTTATATAAGCTACCGAGTGCGTATGAAAGTGAGGTGTGGTGTATTGTTGTTTTTGTGACGTCATAAACGTATGTGTTTATATAAAAAGTTTTTGTTTGACAAATAGCTAAATATAAATAGTTTTCTTTGTGTTAAAAACTCACTTTCGATGTAATGAAAATATCATGTAGTCAATTATTAATAACAGCCTTTATTCAACAATCATACATGAAACTAACATTTATTTTAACAAGTTTAATTATCTGACACCGGTCTTGCTTTCCAGCACAGAAATCTTTCAATAATTTGAATGACTCAAATGACAATTTGATTATCATTGACAAAGATAAATGACAACTTATTATGCATCGCAATCTAGAAGCCAATTAAATTAAAGTTATTCACCACTAATTGTATCACCTTTAAATTATTAATAAATCTATCAAATAGATAAACATTTAAACTAGAATAAAGTTTATCGATATTTTCATTGGACATCTCGAATGGTATCGATTTTAAAACTCTCTGTCTGTTGAATGTGATTCCTCATGTATTCTGAATCGCTATTTATTCGAATGAATAATCAAAGTGTTCTTCGTAAAATATGAAAGTTTTACTCATGTTTTTAATGTGAGTTTCCTTTGCGACTGACGACTTTCGTGTTAAAGCAAATGAGCTGTGATAATATAAATATTTTAGATCTTTATGAAAGTAATTTTCATCAGATTTTAATTGATATTGTGAACTACCTCTTAGTTAATTTGTAGATCTTTGATAGTCATTAAAGGTAGTCACAAGTCAAAAAATCGGTCACAAGTACAGCTAAGGGGTAACTTGTTACGCAGTTACTGGGTACTGGAGGTCAGATAGGCAGTCGCTTCGTGTTAAATACTGGTATGGTTGACTCCAACATATTTGGGAAAATTCAAGGCAGAGTGATTGGTATTTCATTTTGTAATAGAATGTTGCCAAGTTACTGGGTTGTGGTGGTTAGATAAATAGGTAGTCTTTCCATTTAAAATTCTGGTAATCAGCTACATCCGGTCAGACGCGGATCCAGAATTTCGCTCTGTGGGGGCAAAAGGATAGCTAAGGGTGACATTGAAAAAAATACTGTTCCAGCATTTCGGAGCGTATTAATAACCGCCTTGGTTTAGTTTTCCAGTAGATTTTTTGTTGAAATTTAAGCTTGAAAACCACGGTGGTTTTAAAACACTGGTTCACGATAATTTGAGGACATCATTGATAGATGATACAGAGGTTTTGACCACTCTTCAAAAGCATCAAGATGATGAAAATATCTGTTGCAAGAGCGAGCGAAGCGAGGTCAAAAATGTTGGTACTCCGCCTCGGATCTAGATAGATTTTTATTGACCATTCATATTACCAGTTTGGTTGAGGCCCAGGGATGAGCAATTGCCCCCGTTGCACCCCCTGTATCCCCTGTATCCGCGCCTGCATCCAGTTAAACTGGACGCCAACCCCTTCATAGTTGGGAAAAGGCTAGACAAATTATTGTAGGTTCTTTTCTGTTCTTTTTAAAAATATTTTGCTTCAGAACTAATTTGTGTACGTTCATTTGGCAATAAATGTTTTCTTTCTTTTATTTGGCTTCGAGGAAATACTTTTTAATCCTGAATAATTATGTAAACGATATTATGAACTATTGAAGTTACATGATTAAACTATTGTGTACGGGTCAATAGGTCAGAGCAATATAATTTTATAGCTTAGAATATTAGATAATTGATTTATTTTATTGGTTGTTTCCGCAATAAACATAATGACTTAATATGTTTAGGAAAACTTGGTGCATTTAGTTTCATGTTTTGCATAATATATATGAATGCATGTATAATGTTACTAGTCTATTAAATTGATAATGATTTTACTTTATCTATCTTTTATAGTAATGTGTAAACACACTCATAAAATACTGTAATTAAAATTAATTATTAAAGAAACTTGATATTATAAAACTTTCCGGAAAAAGCTAAATTAAAATTAAATTAATATGCAGTCAACGTTTTATTCAACTGTGCTGAATGATTCGGTTAACAGTCAACCGAATCATTCATCATCATCGTCAACCAGCATACAGCAATCCAGCACCATTTCTTTAAATTTCCTCATCGAGCTGCTACCATCTACCCCGAATCATTAGACCACAACTTATTGTTACTAAACTGATCCTAAAATATCGGGCACTTTGTTTAAATTAGCATAAGTGAAATTACTCATAGTAAAATTAGGTGTCGTATATAGTTTAAAACAAAAAAAACATTAACGTATCAATCTTAGTAAGGTACTTGATAAATAAATAAATTTTACACTTACCAATAGCCAAAAGAGTCTTCAATTTAGGATTGCCCTTCTTCAAAGCATTGATCCTGTCATACAATCCAGTCTTGCCATCCTTGGTCTCATCGTTGGACTCGAACGAACTGAGCTTGCCCTTCTTAAGCCAGCCGAAAGCGAAGATCATGTGGGTGCAGAGATCAGGCTGGATGTCTTCGGGAGTAAACTTGCCGATTTTCGTACGGTATTGTGACCAGTTGGTGTAGTAGCAGACAATCTGATGGAAAACAAGGGTTTGAATTAGAACAAGCGGTTTTATATTATATTATCATGGGCGAGCTTATGGAAGTTTCAATGTTTTTTTTTAATACAATGATCTAACCAAGATTTTGTCAGGACTTTATAAGAGACTGTGACCTCTGAGTTTGTTTCGGCCTTTCTTCTCAGAGCTAGTTTTAAAAAAAATATGTTAGACATGTAAAAGCGTTTGTGCAAACCAACTTACAGAAATAAAATCATTTATAATTTATCATTTATCAATAATATCTCTCTCTCTCTCTCAGATCTCATTGTCTTTATAAAAACCAGCTACATGCTGTTCGTTGAATCTAATACCTTTCAACGAGCGATTCTTGTATATATATATATATCGAATACCTTTAAACTAGCAATTCTTGCATATATGTATAAATTAATATCGAAAACGGCTCGAACGATTTTCATGATATTTAGTATGCAGGGGGTTTCGGGGGCGATTAATCGATCTAGCTAGGTTTCATTTACATTTTTAGAATACGTCGATTTCTCTATTTTTAACCCGAATAGAGCTTGGTCGCCCAGGTACTTTAATAATAAAGCATGCATACATTGAAAGATTTCGTGAAACTCTTTATGCTTAGATGGGTAACAACCTTTTTTAATATCGTGCTATATATTATATTATGTAAAGTTTAACGATCAGCCTTCATGACTCATTCGTTGCAAGTTAAACATCATAAATATAGACAGAATTTTAATTACATGAAACTTATGTTACGTGTGATTACAGGAATCATTTATATATCCGACGTTATGACTCTCAAAAGGATAACAGATTTATTGCAAGTTTTATGACTCATTTTAACAAGTTCCCTCCATAGAATTCTAAATACGGTAATCGTTTTGAATACATTTTATTATGCTAAGCGATTCGAAGAAAATTCACATCTAACTGCATTTTTAAAGCACACAATTATCTTCAAGGATTTATTGCTCCTTTCGCAAACAATATGAAACGTTTATGAGATTCATATTCTTTAGTAAAATTTGGATTCAGGCACACAGTTTTATAACCCAGTCCCGTCTACTGCTTAAAAATACCAGCTCGTTTAACATGCAAAGTTCCCTGAATTGTCCGTTCAAATCTGAACTCTACACTTTTAAAATAAAGTTCCTTTCGTTAATAAGTTTCCTTCTTTAAACATTTTCAAATTTCGAAAACCTATCTTGAAGACATTCGCGAAACGTTAAACAACTCAAACGTGAATAAACTATGCATTATGACCTTTATTCATAGAGGAATAAAGTTCACAAATATTTAATAAAAATCTACAAGCAGGCAAATACTTATTTTGAAGGCTAACAACTTCACTTTTACGTTCGAAAAGTTCACTCATATCCGTGTTGTACTATTCTTTTACAAATTTACATTTACATGTCGAAAACTGCTATTAACGCTTCTATTCCAAGGGGTTAGGAACTAATATCATTGAGACAGTTATTATATTAAATACAATGGTCAGTTGGTCACTTTGATCCTGCAAGGCTCAATGCTTGGTCCGGTGTCTTTTCCTGCCATATATTATTAGAAGGCAATCTCTCGAAATCGGTAGTCGTATGTTTATTCTTGACTATTATTTGATTTTAATAGACTTAGGGAAAACGTGACTTTCTAAATAGATTTTAATTACGTTTTAGAAGGCTACTTGATAATTGAAGAGCATAGTTAATGTCATCAACAACCAATTAATAACCTTTTCTATCTAATTTATACTGATGACCACATTTAGTATGCACGATGCATGTTGCAATAATAATTAAATTTTAAGATTTAGGAATTTATACTGGAATATTTTACTGATGGTATGACTTTCCAATCGCCATAGAAGAGTTTTCCCTTCAAATTGAAAATCTTTTCACCTTTCCTCGTGTATCGTCAAAAATTACATCAACACAAAATGTGCAATCAATCAGAAGTTATTTTATAAAAGGGACGAAAATATTTTTTTGTGCTATTAAAAGTATTAATAAGGCTTACCTTATATCCATCTTTGTCTTTATGATGATCAGTACCAACAGAGTTATCAAGGGCTGCAGAAGACTTTCTGCTGGCAATGTTAGGTCGACCACGAATCTTGGGCCTGTTCACACTGGCTGCTATGACCTGGTCTGAAGACCTAGATACGCTGGATGTGACTGAAGTGGAAACTTTGCTAGGCTTGCGGAGTCTTCTGCGAACGGCTGTGGAAAAGAGAAAGGAGGTATTAGATATTTTTTGATAAATTATAAGTACTTTTTTTGTGTAAAATTAAGATTAGAGATGTTCCGAGTAGTCGGTGACTGGTCAGAGAGCCAATCTGGCCACTTTCGCAGTCGGCGACTATTTGGCAAAGAGCGCCAACTATTTGGCTTCTCATTTGGGGTAGTGAAATGTGATGTTATAAAGTTGTGAGAAAGATGATATTAAAAACATAAGTGTTATAGTTGGTAAAGAATTTGAAGTCTGGCATTAGAAAAATAATACGGTTAGGTACTTAAATATTATGTAATACCTATTGTGTATACCTTGTCGGTAATCTATGGATGTTAGCTAAAAATGATAGATTGCCTAAATCTACTGTTCTATAATATGAGGCCTGAATATTCACACATCGTTAGCTTCAAATAAAACCATTTTGCCTTCTTAAGAAACAATGCGAATTAAAAAAACGGCGGTTGCCTTCGAATCAACTGTAAACGAAGTGTCACAGAAATGGACAAATACCCCCGAAACCATGATCGGCTTGGCTGAATAGTCGGACAACTAGTCGGCATCTTTACAACCGACTAATCGGCTAGTCAGCCAAAGCCATAGTCGGCACATCTCTACATGAGATGTGACGCTTGGTCACTTCTTGGTCTATATGCAGCAGTAAACCTCTTTCGATTGGAATTATCGTGATGACACACTAGAATAATGTTGAACCATTATCAGCATTTGTTACAAGAGTGGCTGGTCATAATACATGCCTTGATTTAGTTATCGAAAGATCTTGATCTAGATCTTGCAACATCCATAGAAAAAGAGATAGGTATCCCATTACCTCTTAGTAAGACACCACAAGGTCTTAAAAATCATGTTAAGTTGAGTAAGACCTAATTTCAGTACCATTTAGAGTTCAACTGACCCCTTTATGTTCAAAGCGTGACACATCAAATTAGAAACATATCAACGGGCTGCCATTGCAAAAGATTATACAAAAGAGGAACAATGGCATTTTAATATTATATCGTCTTGCAATATGCATAAGAAATAATTAAAGTTTTAATTGAACCAATTGGTCGTTACACAGCAGCTTTATTTCATGCTCTGGAAAGTTAGATCCGAAACTGGGGTATTTGGTTTTCCATATAACATAACGTCGTGCCAAAAGGTTAGGCAGAAGGGTATCTTTACAGGGAACCTATCTATAGTACACCTACAATTGTTCCCCTATATAGGGGCCAGCAGCGAGCACAAACTCAAAATCCGGGCTGGTATTGAGAAATTCCATAAAAAACCCTATAACACTTTGCCCAACTTGAACCACCCACGACTCCAGGACCTAGGAACTTAAGCAAAGCAGTATCGCTTGCGATCATCCAACCAACGCTTTAATTTTCTGCTTTCATCATAGACACCATCATAATACCAATTTATTTGGTTTTGGCTCAACATGTCTTCTTATTTAATTGTCACATCTCTATTAGTCGCTACCTTCTTTTTTCGCCGTATTCTATCCATCGTTTAATTATTTTTTGTACATGGATTTGACGTACATTGTTCATTTTTATTTTGACAGTTGTTTTGATTCAATTTTTATATGGATTTGACTTATTACATAATTTTTATTATTTTGACATTTGTTTTGATTAATTTTTACACGGATTTGCCATGCATTATTTTTATTATATTTTGACATTTGATTGATATATTATATGGATTTGACACATCAATTAGCGTCAAAAATTTAGGTACATTATTGATATTTGACGCTAATTGATATTTTTAGACATAATATTTGACAAAAAATAATGTTGTTTGACATTTGCTTGATGTTTCAAATTTTAATAATATCTTCACTGTTTTACTCTGTGTTGTTGACATCTGTAATAATTTCCTTTAGATTCATTTCATTATTATTTTTAATCATTCATCATTTCATTAATTATTACTGTTGTATTTATTAATTTTATTCAAGATTTGCACGCCATAGTATAAGGCAGACACGTTTGAACCTTTTCTTTTTTGTAATCCTGCATGCACTTATTATTATTATTTGTTGTATGTATAGTCACGTTTACGCAAATTAATATATCTGAATCGTTTCTTTGGCCTTTGCCTTTTATAGCTATCTATCACTACACAAATATTTATTTTTCTTCCAACTGAGGCATTTCACAGTGCCTTTCCTAAAAATGTTAATACCCTTAACACACATTAACCAACACTCATAAAACTACACAAATTAAAATTTACGACTACCCATACAAATCATCGCTACAACCATATTAATTAGTATATAAGGAATAACTTCGTTAATCATTCACGAATCTAAAATTAATTTATTGTTTGACTATCTATCTAAAGCTGGTCTACAATGTTTGAAGGAACTAATTACTAAAACTGTTTGTATATCATTATTTCTGATCATGCCCGGAAGCAACCCTTTCTCTACCTATTATTGAATTTAAACACAATTCAATCCTTTATCTGCCAATATTTTAATTCCTACAACTGCCCTAAGAATATCATTCAAACTATTTTTCGATTCCGGGATCCGTTTACGTTAAATTAAGCTTTAAATTGCTACTTTTTGTTAGCTAAATGGTTGCTTTTGGATAAGTGAAAAAAATCACGGCAGTAGTATATGTAACGAAATTAAAAGGAAAAACTATCACAGCTAAGTAGGCTTTACAAGTTTACGAGTAATAAATAGTCAACCAACTTATAAAATGTACATGGAAAAACAAAAAATATATACAAGTTTTTATTTTATTTTCTGTAGTAAAATGTCACTTACTAGACCCTCAGTACTTCCACAGATTATTCATATTTTTCGTTTGGATTGTTTGGACAGGGACTTTACTACTTAGAATCGGTCCTTATTATTAGCCATTTTCTCAGAAATCTACTTAAGTTTCGGTTAAGTTATAAATTAACAGACTGTTTATTTTTACAAGCCTTTTCTAGGAACTATTAGTAGGACAAACTAAAAGGCCTCAATCTTCACATCAAAGACTTTGTGCTCGCACCTAATTTTTCCGTTCGATTTAACTTCAAAGGTAAACGCGTGGCGTTAAGTTGGCTTAGTGATGTATTGAACAGTACTTACAGGATGGGTTTAGTTAAAAGCTCTAATCTTTACGCCTTTTTTGTGGGTAGGTATAGAATAAACTATTCACCCGTAAATGTATAAGTATTTAATGTAGGCATCAAGAGACGCGTTTAATTTTAGAGTTCCTAAGAAGTAAACAGGATTATGAAGAAAATGATAATTCCTATTGGATAACTACAAGGTTCTTAAAAATCACACTAATATTATAAAGGCGAAAGTTTGTGAGTATATGTGTGTATGTTTGTTACTTCTTCAGGCTCAAACGGCTGGATTTCGCAAAGAGATAGATAGTCAGGCATATCACGTAAACCTTCAACTGTCAATAAGCAGACACAATAGAAATTACCATTGTTTTAATCCGATTCGGATGAATGGACAGATGACCGTGATAACATGTTCCCTTGGGATAAATCTCAACATTAACGTGGGCGAAGCCGCTTACAGAAGCTAGTATTAAATAAAAAAGAGAACTCGAAATGAAATGAGAAAAATGTAGAAGTGGCAAATCAATGCCACTAAAAATAAATAAAATATTACATCATCCATCACCAATATTTTGTTTTATATATCTTGTACGCAACTGAAATTGTACCACCGATGACCCACCTATCCATAGGAAGTGGTGGTGTATGTCTTTTGTGTGCAATGCATTTAAACGACAAACAAGTACCTAGATATTTTAAAACAAAAAGAATTTCGAAACTAAAGGTGTTTTAGAAGCATTTTTACAAAGCCATTCTTCCAATATGTTCCGAGTAATAAACTTGCACTACACTTTGAATTCCAAACGCCCTTATGGGACACCTTTTAACTGATGGTCGCTATCCCTACACTGGAATTTATACCTAAACCTTTCAAATATAAGGTTAAATTTTGTGTGGCAATAAAATATATTTTTCCTCACAAAAGAAATGGTTTTAATGTATGAGTTTAGCCAGGGTGTTTGTTTTTGGAACGCTAGCTTTATCCAGGAACAGATGAAAAGTTTATTTTGTATGATGTATCTAGCGGTAGGATGGATGAGTGGAATGGGACATTATTTTCAGTTTGAATGTTACACTGTTAGTTTTAATTGTCGCTGATATCGTGGGTGAAGGATGAGGTTGAATATTTGTAAGTGTCCTACATTTTTCTGGAAGAGTTGCATCGTTATTATTTTAAATAGTTAGTATTCTTCGATAGAGTTTTAAAGAATCTACATCAAAATTACATATCTAAGCAAATAAATAAAGAGGTACAGTAGCTTCTGTGTTTTTGAACGGAAATCTCTGGCATTAGAGATTTATTTATAAAAATATCTTTGACTGGAACGAAGCTTCGCTATCATTTAGCATCATAGGCAATTTTTCAGCACTACGCCTGTATTCCCCGAAGAGCTAGGCAGAGGTACACCTACAGATCATCCACATTTAGTCAGTAATGTTTAAGACCCTCGTAATGCTGGTAATGGCTGCTACTGAGAAAACACCAATAACACTTTGCCCGACCTACGAATTGAACCCACGACCTCATGTTCAGCAGTAGCACTTACGACTACTAGACTAACAAGGCAGCAGGCAATTTTCATGCCGAAGAAATCCACAGTCCCTTTGTTGCCACGGAAGCAAAACCGCGTGAAAATTCTTTTATAACCATTAATTTCTGTTACTCCACATTATATGTAAAATTTCAATAAACTCCCGACCAAACGCGAAAACAGATCCGCCGACGCGATCCAATTAATAAGGCCAGCTGTCTCCCCCCCAGTAAACAGTAAACACGAAGGGATTTGCATGAAAAACAGCACAAAACGAATTCTGTGCGCGTCGGCGTTTCGAAGCGATCACGCGCGCGTTTTAGACAAATCAGACGGTAAATACGTCTGCTCTTTCATGAAATACATAAATCTAAAGAGAGAATTGTATGGATAAGCTAGTGGGTTTAAAGTTTCAGTTCCAAAAGTTTGTGAGTTTGTATGTTTGGTACTCTTTCATGCATATACTACTGAACGGATCTGGAAGAAATTTGGCACAGACATAGGTTATAGTCTGGAATAGCACTTAGGATTTTCATCCCGGTAGGTATAACGTTCCTTTGCGATAAGCAAATACTTTTTACGCAGGCGAAGTTTAGTAAATAAATGAATATGCACAGAACAACAAGGATAATACTGTGATGACAGCTGAAAGAAATTTATGAAAGAAGAAATCATACTACACTGATCCCAACTGCAAAAGCAGGAGAATGATGGTATAGTGATAAGCATTTGCAGAACGGTCCGCGGAGTAGAAGATAGAAGGTAGATTTTAATTGCAGGCCTGTGGAGTCTTTCAAAATCGAAAAATATTCCTTTTCGCAAAAATTGATGGCGGTCATGCTTATCCGGAGAAACTACTGCGTCACAATCGTTGAGTGAAATCTTTTAAGGAGTATAGTACCTACCTTTCTGTGCTGCCCTTTAAGATGACGCATCACAAGACATGCAAATATACTATCATAATGCACAATCAAGAATACATATATCTTAAAACAGAAGCGGACTCCATTTTTACCTACTTGATCACGCACAACGATCATAAACGCACTGTTTCCTTTCTTGTCTAGTTTCAAGGCACACCGGGGCAATTACATCAATTAACATCACTAATTAATATGGATATAGCAATATTTTGTACGGGTAGTCGTAAATTTGAATTTACTTAGTTTTATGAGTCAATTTTCAGGGTTAATGTGTGGTGACGGTAATAAAAAGTAGGAGAAAGGCTTTGTTAAATGACTCAGTTTGAGAAGAATAGGTCGTTGTGTGGGGATGGCTATAAGAAAGGAAGGCCGAAAATTGTAAAAGTTTCAGAAATTGTAAGCTAAGAATCTGAATGCTGGCCGAATTATTGATATGTAATCATTGCTAAAAAGAATGGGCGAAGCTCATATAAAAATTGTAAACAATGATAAGAAGTAGAAAAAGAAAAAAAGCAAATTCATCCGTTTGAAAAAAGAGTTCGAAAAATATATTCATCGGTATGATCCACCCTAAAACCGACTGCAGATAAAAAACGCATGTTTTAAGGTAAATAAATTGCCGGATTATCAGCAATATATCTTTGACCGTGTCCAGTCAAGGCATGTCAGGACACTGCCGCATAACCATAATTTTGAGCTGGGAACAAATCGCTGGCAGGACATGGTGCGTATCTAAGCTATTGTTGTATGCCCGGTGGAATCTATGGTAGGAGATATATGACTATTTTGGCTAAATTTAAACTGTGAAAAAGTAAAAATTAAAGGCAACAGACGTGATGTCTTGTCTCTCAATCGCAAATCAATTAATTACAAAAAAAAAACAACATGAATCATTAGCACTATCGAATATGTTAAGAAATCTCGGAAACCGGTTTTATGTGTAATGGATTGCAGAAGTGAGATGTCATGAGTTTGAACTCTTATCTTTTGTAGGTGCCTAAGCATTATTTTCGAAGATAGATTTAGAACAAAGGTTTTTTTACTAAGACAAGGCAGTTTAGAGGTCTCATGTTTATAAAATTAATCTCACTTAGGGACATCTTGTTTAGCGGTCACGGGGTTGTTGTAACAATACTTTGTTTCAACAATGTAATTTAGTTTTCGACTATTGTACTACATATCTTTGGTTTTTTGTACCAATATTATGAAATAAAATTTGATTTTTTTACTGGCTTTCATTCCAACACACGACAACGGTTTTCACACAGAACAGAAAAAAACGCCTTCTACAGGGTTTTCAATTTCTCACAATGTCATTGTTGACAATCCTGTCCAGTTTTAAAAATGCGGATGGCATACTGGCTATCTGAATTATTTTTAGAAAAATAATGGCGGAATGTTCGAAAGCCTTTCACAAAATATGCATGCTCCTAGTTCTGTCTGTTTGGGCAAAATATTTCTGTGTATTTTAAATTGGAATTGGGTGTAAGGTTCGTTTCAGGAATTTTCGATATGTGCATTTTATTGAGTGTTTTATTTTTATTCATACGATCTGTTCTGTTAGTTGAGTTAGTTCTGTAAAAGGCTCTTTGATGATATTTCCATGGAATGGAAGCCTTTATTTGATAAAATATTTTGGTTTGTTTATTTTATATTCAACTAGCTTCAGCCAGCGGCTTCGCCCGCGTGAAAACTCTTTTCTTATCCCAAGGTAACATTATACAAGGATGAAAAGTAGCCAATGTGCTATTCCAGACTATAATCTATCTCTGTACCAAATTTCATTCAGATCCGTTCAGCCGTTTCAGCGTGATGGAGTAACATATATTTATCCACACACACATCCATCTAAACTTTCGCATTTATAATATTAGTAAGATTTGTGAAAACCTGATCAAAAAATTCTGCTTTTTTAACCCCCGCCGGAAAAAGAAGGGGTGTTATAAGTTTCACGTGTGTTGCTGTGTATCTGTGTATCTGTGTGTCTGTCTGTGGCATCATAGCGCCTAAACGGATGAACCGATTTTGATTTAGTTTTTTTTTGTTTGAAAGGTAATTTTGTCGAGAGTGTTCTTAGCTATGTTTGAATAAAATCGGTTCAGCCGTTCAAATTTTACTGTTGGAATCGGGGTGTTTTCGCAAGATAAATGCGTCGGGGTTTTTTAAATTGTGAAATTTTACTTGTTAAAACTTGTGATAGCTAAATAAAATATCTATTTTTAGTTAAAGAGATCACTGGTACTCAGCTGAATCCGGTAAGACTGGAAGCCGACCCCAACATAATTGGGAAAAGGCTAGGCAGATGACATCATCATCTGCCTAGCCTTTAGTAGTTCAAGAGATCATTCAATATTTTGAAAAGCACTACCCTTCGCCTCCACACTTCGATTCACTGTGTCGTGAAGACATGTCTCCTTCGTCTTAAAAGATAAAACGGTACTAAGATAGTACATACTGTTGCGAATGGTTTGCTAAAATAATTACAAGCAATTAGATTAGAAAATAGATAAAACTCTAGACTTTCAAAATACGAATCGAAAAAGGTTCATCATCTAAACAAAAATCTAGATAATGTTAGCTTTCTTCAACATTGTCTACACTTTCTTTTCACTTTTAGAAAGTACCTTCCGATATAAATATTTGCTATATAAAATTGGTACCGAGATCAAAGGATCCTGATGAAATCTAATAAGTGTTCCTTTGGTAAAATTAATTATTTGTCTAGACAGGTATTGATAAAGAGTATCAATTAACTATATGGAATCCTTAAAACAAATTCATAATCTTTAGACTTTTAACGTTCCCACTGCTGGGACACAAGCCTCCTCTTTTTGAAGAGGGAATGGACCATAATCCACCACGCGGGCCCAGTGAATGTCACAAACAAAACAAATATCTTAAAATTAATTACCTAAAGAAAACGTGATTATTCATAATGAAAATAATATCTATGTACCAATAGTGTGATAGAGAGCGAATCAACCTCCAACTCATCTCGGGAATCGAACCCAGGCTAGATGCTTAGACCTCATGCTCAAAATAGCATCTGCGACTACCAGATCAATGAGGGAGACATTTCATTTTATATTGCACAACGCCTCTGATGCTACAATACATATGGCGTTCTACAACTGGGTTCAAACATTATTATTAAATGTACAATGGAAACGAAAATAATGAGACTTCAGTTTAGCACTCGTTTTACTTAACTTGATTTTGAACGAATTCGAGCATTTTTTTTAATTGATAGAATATTTTTGACTGTAAGTCGGAAATATCAAGAAAATACACATTATCAGTACTATTAGTTTCTTAATGACCTTCGGCAATCATCGTATTTCCGAATACCAACGAATGCTAATTTCCAAGTCAATCAATTATTGATTAGATTTATCTTGTTTAATAATTTGAATTCAGAACTAAGTACCTACTTTATTGTTATTTTGTTTTGATTTCCGTGTGAACTATAAAGAGCTGGAAAACTATTTTCCTTTATAACCACAGTTGCTTTCCTCCCATTTTAAAATAAATTACATTGTGTTATAAAAGTATTAACAACTCTATATACTTCCAAGTTGATTGAAAGCGTCAGGTCTTCAACGAGTGCAAAGGGCAACTCATATATAGCCGACGACTGACGAAATACGAAAATAGTTGTACTGTTATTTACCGTATTAGCCTTTGAAAGCTAAGGCAAAAACACTCATCCCTGGAGAGAACCTTGATAATGAGTGAACTGCTTATCATTCCACCCGGGTAGGTGTTTCCGCAAGGGGTAGTGGAAAGGTTGGCAAATTGACACTACGTGAAGTTACTAGCCACCCCGTCAACATAAGACAGACTGTTTTTTATGTTGAATTAAAGTAGAAAGGGTGTTGCACAAAGTGTAAATATAATTAGAAATATAATTAGCATGTATGCATTTAACATACACGTATACTTTATTGTGCACCTCTAAATAAGCACAGTACAAATATATATATAAAGAAATCTACTATAAAACGGGCGAAAGTGCTAATAAGGCACCTAAAAACGTCCGCATCGCGCAATGCGAAAACTGCCTAAAAGACTGATAGCATTGCCACGTTAAATGGCAATTTGCAATTCAAATAAATTTATATTTATAACTAATCGATGTCAGACTGCAAGATCTAGCCTTTGACATTAACAACCTTACTAAATACTTCAACGCAGACTTCTAACAGGTGACCACAGTCAAATAAATAAACATTTACATATATTCGGCCATATCAGTGAACAGTTTTGGTACAAATTTGCATACGATGTGGCCTAGTATGCTAAACACAAGAAGGGAGGTCACGCAAAGAGCATACCTGAATAGTTTTGAGTCTTAGATCCTAATATAACGGTTAAATAATTCTAGAAATTTCTATGCCCGTTTAAGTCTTCGTGGCTAAGATTTTTGGTCTAGAAGTTTGATTAATGGGCTCGGGAACTCCTTTGCCGAGTAAATTTTGCCTTGTTTTTTTGGTCTAGGATACAAGATGAGAACAGTGACTATTATATTTTACCATCAAGAATATAGTGTTTTGTTTTTCGGTCAGAACAGTCTGAAGTATGTTATATTTGGGATAATGTCTCTTCCTATTTCAAGTGACTTATATATATAACTGGCCAAATGTATTTAGGCACCTTTTTACTTTATAATATTTTTTTCGGGAACAAATGCGTAATGGTGATTATTTAAGTCTTGATAAACAAGGGGACAATTTGCCAAACTGAAATTGCACCATGGTTGCCAAACTTTAGGTTCTAACAGCAAACGCAAATTGTCATTGATATTCATATCATAGCGAGATCAGAATCTTCTGGGATGAATAGAACTCAAATTCAGAACGAATTGAAATTCAGCATGCAATCTGCTTGTGAAATGATTTCGGAGAAAACCTCTCAATTTTGTTTTAGTTGTTGCCAAAGTTAAGCTGTTCTAAAAAAATATTTTTGCATCGTGGAAGACTGAGAACCCCAATGATCTTTCAAGTCTTCCTTTGAGTCAGTATCATCATACCTTATGGCGATAATGTTCGTGTCCAAGTAACTTTTAGTACTATAGTAGTAGTAGTTAAAGACATTATAGTGCTATTCCTATTCTGCTTAGGTCTTTTTATCAACCTATATTGTTCCACTACTTAGAAAAAATCTCCTCCGAAGAACGTTCTTTGAATTTTGTCTTCTCTGGCCAATCCACCAAAAACTTATACTCCTAGATCCTTAGATAGGTCTTATGAATATAAAATCAATTTGAAGATTTATGTAAAAATAAACCAAATAAACGAGAGATATCACTGTCTCAAATGTGTTAAGGCTAGATCGATGGCTATTAAAGATGTATGGGCAAAAATATATGCTAGGCTGACGATGATGAGCGTTCAATGAGATGTTAAAACAAACAATTAACAAAATATTAAGGTACAAAGTTTAAAAAATATTAAGGTACTTACTGGTAGAATCTGATGAAGGTGCGATGACAGCGACTATCAGTAGGACTGTGACTGCCCACCGGAGCAAACTTGGTGGCCACTGTAACAAAAGAAAATTTGATTGTGAATATTTTAGTACATAATATAACATGAGTATGTGTGGGTTTAATATAAGGGTGAAAGTTACACAAAAATCACAAAACATACGAACAAAAACCAAGGTGATAGATCCTCTCCAGCATATGAAACGACTGAAGTGGAAGTGGGCAAGTCACATGGCAAGATTGACAGATGTAAGGTAGACAGAGCCAGTCACTAATTAGTTAAGCCCTGGAGGCAAGAGTCAGAGGTCGTCCTAGAGAACGATGGATTGACGATATTATAAAAAATGCTGCAGAAGACTGGAAAAACAAAATGATGAGAAGGCAAATCTGGAAACTGTTGGAGGAGGCTTATACCCGCCTGGGGTCTTAACTAAAAAGATTTATGTTAGTATAAAATATCGAATGTTAAGAACTTTATGTATTGATATGGCAATGAAAAGGTTTAATTTCATTTAATTCTTATTTCATGTGTGGTTGAACCTCTGCCTAACTCTTCTCGAAGTGTAGGCGTTTCGTTGTTCGGCAGAGAATCATAAAATTAAACTCTGGGCTGTTACAGAAAATTTCAAAACCCTTGTAATTCTTTGACCAACTGAATCAAACCCTGAATCTCAAGCTTAGCACTAGCGCTTGCAAGGTTACAAGCAGTACAGACCAACTAATGAATTTTCATAATAAATTACAAGGTACAAGATAAGATATTATGGCAGTTTGCCTGGACTATACGTAGAACTACTCTCAGAGATTAATTGTTATTGATATTAAATTAAAATTATTACCAATATTCAAGATTCAATCTAGTTTACGATGGACCTTTTGAATAATAAATTGGTTGAAATTAATGGTTTCGTAATAAATCTTTGATGAAAACGGATCCTGAGAATCATCGAGTTATCAGATTATAAAATAGAGTTAGGGTTAATTGCTTGCCCTAAATTCATATGAGGGCTTAACCTAAGTCTTTGAGGGCTAACGAAGTAAATTAAATAAAGTGTATTAAGACTACAAGATTTCTGTGATTTCGTTTTTTTTTTAATTTGTGATTTAAAGTTGAGAACTAAAATCCAAAACTCAGTTCAGTCCCACCTCCTTGTCTGTCCTTCATGCCAGACCTTCATGCACCTAACGGAATTTGAACGTAGCGAATGACAGAGCTGTCCAAATAGCTACATACTTGTCGGACAAAATCTGAATGGTTGAGACTATTATTTGAGTAAATCGACACGAAAGTTGAAGAAATTGAACTTGTCAAACCTACATTAGCATGAAAATTTGTCAAACCAGAGACTACGCTTCTAACCGTCTAACAAATAAACGCGGAATAAAGTTATACCAGGTATAACTAAGGTATACCCATACATTTTCATAGGTTTATACCTGGTATAACTTTATTCTGCGTTTATTTGTAAGAGGGTAAAACTTTAGAGCTGGCTACTTTGAATTTCTAATTCTCAATAGGGTTGTTGAATAATATTTATTTCTTAGTCTGTCAAGTAGATTAATACAAAATATTGGACACGTATTTTTTCTTTTGCCACGAACACACAACACAAAACAAAAAAACACGGCGGTACAAAGCGTTGCAATATCGTGTGACGTCACGGCGTGCTACACTTGATACTGGCAAAGTGAAGTCACAAGCCCCCACTCCTGAACTTTGATGCGCATTATCTTTGTAATTCTTATTTATTTCCTAAAGTAAAAAATACGGCTCCAATATTATTTAATAATCTCATTGACGGACTTAATCATAATTTTTCTACCCAGGAAGAATCCATATTCAGAAACTAATCCAAAATATTATGTGTTAAATATTAAGTTCTAATACAAATCTATATATTCTTTCAAACCTTGACATTTTTCACAAAATAAAAACTCTCTAGAGAAATAGAAATTCATATATATTCAAACTTAATCCTGAAGGTCAATGTTTTCCTGAATTTTCTAATATATTTCACGTGACTTATGTCGACAGGGCTGTGACAAAAATAGGTAATATTTTTACCATATCTTGTCACACTCCCCGCTTTAATATTTTCGTAAGTGGTTCGTGGCACAGGACCTTTGGGACGGGTTATACTGTAAGCGATTTTATTTTTGTTGGTGTTAAGTTTAAGGTCTTTTTTGTTTTTGTAGGGTAGCATCTGGTGAAGCCCAAAGAAAAAATGGATATACTGTTTAAGGAGTGATATGACAGAAAAAGGAATCAGTAAAAGCGTAACAGGGGAAAGGACGGTGAGGGGTAGAAGAAAACGTGTGGCGCTGACCCCAAGTACCATGGGATAAGGGGCAGGAAGATCATGATGATGATCAGGGTAAAATCTGATGAAAAAGACGTACGTACAAAGCGTTTTGCGAATACTTTCATTGTACGCACAGCTAAGGAGTGGAATTCCCTGCCGGAGTCTTTGTTTCCTGATAGCTACAACCTTGGGCTTTTTAAGTCAAGAGTGAATAGGTTACTTCTAGGCAAGCAAGCTTCACCGTCGACCACATCATCACTTACTATCAGGCGAGATAGTGGTCAAACGCGAGCCTATAGATAAATAAAAAAAAAAAAAAAAAAGAAGAAGATATGGCAAACTGCGATAGACAGAATGGTGCTGATGCTGACCAAACGAAGTACAAAAACACGTAAAAGATAAAGTAAAATTTAAGTTAAATCACTCATTTAATATTTTACTAATTACTATAAGCCTATAGCTGCAAATACAAATTTGTAAATACAAATTCTTTTTTTAAATGAATGATCCATCACCACTTCTTATGCTATATTGCCGGTCTATACTTTCAAAAACATCCTGTGAAAACTTGTGTGAAATGCTGAAGGTTTATATCCACTTACCGAGCTTGAAGTGAGCTACCTATCCCCTAGGGATTCACTTCAAGCTCGGCTAATTGAATTACCTAAGTTTTCACTGAATCGACTGGCAATATATTATTTTCTACTCCCCGCTACTCGCTCCCACAGCCACCTACCCACCACTTCAAGATTACAGTTTCAGTTGGCCGTCAACACGTCACAGCTATGAATAATGCAGCAGAGACGCGACCCCCGTATTGAGATTATACAAGCAGTATCTACGTACGACAGACTTGTCATAGAACAGTTGCTATATGAAATATGTAAAAGAATGTTAGGTCTTGTATTGATCCTGGAGTATTTTTCGATGTAAGAACTTTGAGGATTTGCATCTAGGTTTATTAGATGAGCTTTTATTTGCAGTCCTGCAGGGTAAAGGTTTAGTTTACAAAAAAAGGTGAACATTATTTCAGACACTTAAAGCCGGGCTTCATCTCTACAGAATTATGCCGTATCAAGGTGTTACTATATCAATCGATTGACGCTCAATTGGTATTCGACGTCTGCAGTATTGGCTTCAAATTGATGTAGCATCTACGATCGATCGACATGGACTGACTCATTCTTCTATCAATCGAAGGCACTGGTCATCAATCTTTTGGTAACACTAAGGTTTGAAAATTATATTAAAAAAAACCGTCACAATTGTCTGAATGAATCTGACCAAAATATTTCATTGGAAATACTTTTAAGTTGTGATAGTTAAACTTTAGGTCCCATATATGCAACGTGGCTTCAATTCATAACAGTTACGTAAGAAAGCTAGATTAATAAACTTTCTTTTGGTTTTTTTATAGTCTCGTTAATACCCAATTAACTAGTATTTAATAAAGATATATATAAATACCAATCCCCAGCCAAAAATCAATAATTCTATCATTGAATAGGTACCTCGAATGCATTGTTTGGTCCGGCCCGGTGGTCCTTTGATACCCTTGCTGGAAACATTAGTAGTATCAAAGGATGGCAAAGTCAATACAACTTTGAACAGCGTCCGATTTAATTAATACTTAGTACCTACTGCTAATGGACAATGGACAAGTCTATTGTTCTCTTGGACTGATGCAATCGAATTTCAGTACATTTTCTAGACTTATTGTGAAGGGAACTCAAGCTGCCAAAGTTTACTGGAAAAAAAAAATCGACCATTGTTTGATTAATCCTTTAAATTTTTTGTTGCCGTTGCATTTCTTTTGAATCTTGGGCATGGTTGTAGAAGTATAGGTGTACATAGAAACTTGATTGCAGAAAGTCTGTTTTAGACACAACGGAGATCAAATTAATCAGTGCTTGTAGAGGGGATCAGTGCTTGTGCTTGTGTCATTTTCTAAACATTATATCAAATAATTGACTTTAAATTTCATTAAAAAATTAAACTTTGAAACTATTTTAGGTATAAACATTTTTCATATTTTTATTGGCAATCAATAACCACTACTGCATTAAGAAGTAAAAACTAAGTCATTGATAACTGATTCTATCAACAATCAACGCAGCCTATCGAAGTCCGTTGCTGGACATAAGACCTTCGTAAACTGCGGCTCAACACCCGGTGCTCTGCCTTCCGCATCCATCCACCTTTTTGATAATTGCTTCCTGACCCGGAACCCAACAAAAAGTAATTTAATAATTTATTACCAAAAAATCGAAACTTTACAAGATGGCCCCCAAGTTCAAAACACAACTTTTCAATATTCATCAAGTCTCAGAAACTCTCCTTTATTCAATTATCCATGTTTAAGGAACTTGGAAACAGGATAAAAAGCATGTCAAATAGATTTGGTATAAAATGAGCGGACTAAGTTTCCCAAGGACTTCGGTGCTTTGGGTTCACTCTCTCTGCATCCTAATTACGGTTTTTTAAATGGAGTTCCATTCCCTAACTTTCTTTTTTATGTATGTTGTTTTTTTTATTTGAATTGTTCATTTCTGAGTTTTATTTTGGGTGTCGCAGATGTGTTTTTGCATCTTGAAGTACATAAGTGCTTTCTGGTTTAGATTGAGTTGGTAGAATTGGAGTTGGAGAACTAATTTTAGTATGTTTATATTCAATTGAGTTACTTTGACATGTTGGGATTAACATTGCTGTAAATGTGTCTGGTATGCAGGACACATAAAACCACGATTATTTCCCATGCAGGTAGGTACAAATTACAGAACACCACCTACTAAAATTCTTATAAACGAGATTTCAAAACTAAAAGAAGAAGTACTGGGAGAAAAGATTGTAGGATATGAAAATGTAGAAAAAGGAACGGTTAATTAATGGTAAATAGAGAAAACGAATCGCGCGCCAGTGTATCGTTATGGGGTACCAATTGAAAATCAGCGCTAGGTGACTGACTACAAATGCTGAGTTGGTAACCCTTTCAGTATTATTATCTTTATTATCCTTTACTTCATGTTTGTTGCTGTTGTGTTGTGTCTGTAT
The DNA here is from genome assembly GCA_949775005.1 of Orthosia gothica. Taxonomy (NCBI): domain Eukaryota; kingdom Metazoa; phylum Arthropoda; class Insecta; order Lepidoptera; family Noctuidae; genus Orthosia; species Orthosia gothica. Next base: position 20,967,603 of record OX459034.1, read on the forward strand.
CTAATAAAAGTATTTCTATTCTATTATTCTATTCTAATGATCTTTAGATAAAACAAATAGCTCATGTCTCCACAGCAGCAGATATTTTCTTTTATAAGTTTGCTAACAAGAAATACATATTTACAAGAAGAAAACAGAAATTCTACATTAATAACAGAAAAACAATGTTCTACTAAACTAATATCATTTTAATAACATTTCTTAGAAATTCGATTCCCTCAGCCAATATCATAATTGCTGTTTCCAATACAAATGTATTTACTTCGTTCGAAAGGAAAAATACTCTTTTAATACGAGAAAACACTATTATTTCAGACGAGAGGATGCCGATTTACATTGTACACGGAATGTGTTTCTATTTAATGGATTGAATGAGTTTATTTGGTGAATAATAAGGGAGGGAAAAATGGAAATTACCTATCAGTTTTAAATATAGATACATACTTAATGCATTTTCATTATCGTTAATTTTTTTGTCAGTTTTACCAGAGTGTTCAATTTTTAGAACACAGAAGTAATCTTTAGAATCCAACGGATCGAGATATTTACAACGACACGCCCGAAATTAAGGCTCCCGAAAACAGACATCTATGCGACGATCATTCTGCAGGTAGAACCCAACTGACGAACATGCAATGGCAAAATATCGCAAATATTATATTTTAGCATTGTGCTTGGGTGTAGGAACATTTATGATATTTAGATATCTGCCTAGAATATGGGCAATGAACAGTCAGCTCCATATAAGGGAGCAAGGGAGAGATAGCCCGTGTACCTTGTAACACATGATTTTTTGTCCTTTGGTACCAATGAAGATTCGAGAGTAGAAATAAAAATATACATTTAAGTTAGCGTGGTGTGGACGCCCACACCACGCTTACTTATAACACTAACTATAACTATAACACAACAATAACTATAACACAACTTATAAAAATAAAAATATTACAATAAAAAACAAGGACGACGCCCACGGCTCTTTTAATTTAAAATCACTATCGTCCCGAACAATAAGGGTGGTACTGATTACAGAAAAATTATGACAAATGAATCCGTCGTCGAGAAAATAAATCTGTGTTTAAACGTTTTTGTCCGAGATTTTTTGATAATAATTCTAGGAATGTAGGTCAATTTTATTTCTGATGTAGATTGTCTTTTAATAGCGACCTTGGCTTTTCTTGAAACTCGATTAAATTGTTGTTTAAAATTTAATACAATTAGAAAAGTTGTTTTAATGTGTTCTACTAAAGGTTTTAAAGACTGCTTAGACGAGTATACAAAGAGCTGATTTCTGACCGGATTCAGATGAATACTAGTTTTTAACATATATCGAGTATTATGGAGTATTTATATGTAACCTTTGTAGTAAGTACTGGCTGCTCATAATAATATAAGCCTGTTTGTGTTTTATTAATATACGTCAGTCAGGCTACAACCAGCGTTTCACATTTTACTAGTATCTGGCACCGAACACGGTCTGTTCTTCTTTCTTTCTTTCTTGTAAGACTGGTTGTCAAACTACTTCTACTATTTGTAATTGTTTACATATAAAACATGTGTTATGAGCTTGGTTTCCACACAAATTCTTTCTTCATCATTAAGTAGGTAAACGCATGTTCGAGAGCACATTGCAAAATGTTTGAGTTCGATGCTCCGGACAAGGCTATCATGGTTTCTTTTAATACAATAAATACTTGAGAAGATCTTCAAATAATAACTACCAACCTTTTGCTTACGTATTGTAACCTTATCATTGGGTTGGGTAAACTTTATGTTTACCTATTCAAATTCATACCCAGTACATTGATTTATTTATTTTACTCCAATAAGTATAATATCTTACAGTATTCCAAGACCATGTACACACCTATTAAACTATCTATACTTTATAAGATATACTTAAACGTAAAATTCAACAATGTAAATAATAAAAATATTTTTCAAATTTGTATGCCTGCTTCAATGCATCTTGTTTAAATGATGACATTATTTGTATATATTTGTTAAACATATTATGCCAATGAGAGCTCTTTTGGCCAGCTTTATTATCTACTAAAATTTCAAGCATTTATACACCCATATCACAGCATTATAAATATACATACCAGGCCCCTCAGAAAGTATTGCGAAAAAAAGTTTTTATATATGGGAGACTGGCCAGTTATAATGTTTTTCGAAAATATGATTATTTATAAGTAAAAATAAGTAAGTTCCAATTTCAAAATTTCCCTCCACATTTTTTGCGAGTTAATTCAAAGTATTGTGTCTCACTGAAATATGGATCTGCGCCGGGAACATTTTAGAGCTATGATTTTATACGATTTCAAGTGTCGCCTGAAACCGGATGAATCGTACGATAGACTTCAAATGGCATTCATGGATGAAGGCCCTTCCAAGGCAACCGTGTATCGTTGGTATAACGAATTCAAGCGCGGTCGACCAACTTTGGGGGATGACGAAAGAAGCGGTCGCCCTTTGACGGCTGTTACCGAAGAAAACGTGCTAGCAGTGAAAAATTTAATCCAAGACAATAGGCGAATTACATATCAGGAGATTCAACACATATTGAAGATTGGATCGGGAAGCGTTCACGAGATTCTACACAGCCATCTTCGCGTGAGGAGGATAGTATCACGCTGGGTGCCGCACAACCTCACCGATGCTCAGAAGCAGGCCCGGGTGGAATGGTGCCGTGATATGCTTAACAAATTTGAAGCAGGCTCGTCTCGGCGTGTTTACGACATCGTTACAGGTGATGAGTCCTGGATTTATCAATACGACCCAGAAACCAAGCGCCAGTCGACTGTTTGGGTGTTTCAAAATGAGCCAACGCCTACCAAAGTGAAGCGATCTAGAAGCGGGGGTAAGATTTTGATCGCTAGCTTTTTTAATTTGACTGGCCACTTGGTATCAATTCCCTTACGGGATCAAAGAAGCATTAATGCCGAATGGTATACTACCAAATGTTTGCCAGAAGTTTTCTCTGTTATAAGCAACAAGCGACCAAACACAGGGCTCCGCGGGCTACTGCTCCACCACGACAATGCACCTGCGCACACCGCACTCAAAACGAGGGACTTCCTGGACAGCACGCCAGTCAAACTCCTGGGTCACCCTCCTTACAGCCCTGATCTAGCACCGTGTGACTTCTTTTTATTCCAAAAAATAAAAAATCAGCTCAAAGGGATACAATTTTCGTCGCCGGAAGATGCGCTGGCTGCGTTCGAGCAGGCTGTAAACGAGGTGTCTGCGGCGGACTGGAAAAAGTGTTTTGAAAACTGGTTTAGGCGCATGAATCTTTGTATAGAGGCTGGTGGAAAGTACTTTGAAAAGATTTAATAAAAATATATGTACGTATAGAACAATTTTTTTTAGTTTCGCAAAACTTTCTGAGTGTCCCACGTATGTGTGATCGAATGAAAAATGAGGAGTTCCGCAGCACACAACAGGAAACTGACATAGCCCGAAGTATCGCTCAACTTTAGAGGCAGTGCGCAGGTACATTTCTTGCAGAATCAGAAGTTGATGGAGCCATAAGGTTATAATCACGAACGCGGACTGAAGGACGCAGCGTTGGAAAGCCTCCCACCTACCTATACCTGGTGTACCTGGCGAAGGCTTAGGAAGACTTCTAGATACAAGAAGCTCAGGTCAAAGTGGTGATGCTTGGGGCGGTCAATATCGTTAGTAGAAGATGACTTTTAGTTGAAATGTCCCTGTATTTAACCATGGACGTTAGTGATAATTTAGGTCATTTCGGTAAGTGTTGCTAAAGTTTGCAAACATTTTTCACCGGAATGAGATTCGCCAAGCATTTTTAATCACACACAAAAGCTGACGATACACATACTCAACACACAACAACTACTTATCTCGTGTACCCAGGTCATCAAATAACTTCAACACGAAATTAATTACGAATTTGTCTGCGGACGGTACACGACAGTACAAATATTAGCACAAATCGTGCCCTGGTGCGTTGTAATTTATTAAAAACGTCATGCAGTACGGTCTGGTATCACAGTAACAATGAAAAATGAACCGAATTGCTTTATGTTGATACTGGATGGGTTTAACGAGAATTCTGCATCATTGGATGTCATTTGTGTCTTTGGGTGGAATTGGCAGGAGAACAAAAATACTGCATGAATATTGAAAATGAAGTGAACGAGAAAAACTGAGAAAAGTTTTAAGAATGAATGTTGAATGGATGGCTATAAGAGTATACAGGGTGTTTCTGACACTGACGCGAAGGAAAATACCTCGGATTCAGTACATGATTCTGGAACCCCTAGTGTTGGAAATGTGAGTAGGTTTTTTTGAAAATATAAAAAAAAAAACTGCTTTTCTTTACTGTACATAGATACATACATACATAAACTCACGCCTTTTTCCCATGGGGGTAGGCAGAAACTACAGAACGCCACCTGCTACGATCCTCCTTACATACTTCTTTTGCTTCACACACATTCATACATCTATACCATCCATTCATCACTCCATCCATTCTTTACTGTAATCAATTCAAAATCGTTATTCCTATCTAGCACAAATAGAAATTGAAAAAAAAGTACGGGCGGCGCGGTGCGTGTAGGTACTAGCTGCGTTGACCTCTATCATGAACTTAAGGAAATCGGCTGCAAGATACTTTTGAATTTTATTTTCATTGCTGTTTTTGTGAATAAGGAAATTATGATTTTTATAAAAAACAAACCAAATAAGGTAAAAACCTAGGAAAAGCCAACAATAGGGGGTCCAGTATCATGTACCTACTGAATCCATTGTATTTTTTTCGCATCGGTGTCGGACACTATACCACATCACTATATATGGTTTGTGTGGTTTGTCTAGAAAGAAGGTAATCTATTGAGATGAGAACTTATAGAAAACCATCGAAGAACAAAACGATAAAGACAAAGGGTAGATTGAATGGTAATAGTATAGATATCAGAGCTAAATAAGAACTTCTGAGCGAAGCTTACAATTACGATCAAAGAAGGCATTGCTATGATTATAAAGCTTGAAATAAGTATGCATTCGTGATTGCTGATAATCATAAATACATCGGAGATCAATAATTTTAAATCTTGCACGTCTATATCAGAAAATACATAACCTTATATTATGATCATGTTTTAACAAATAAACGTTAGGTACTGTAATAGTTTTTGTTTAATTATTTTATTGCAATTACAATATTCACTTATTTATGCACACACAAAACACTTAATAGAGAATAGAAGGAATACAGATAGAAGAGCACAAAGGTACTGCTTATTTCAATAGAAATTTCTTCCAGCAGACCTGCGACAGGACAGTTGGGTGATAGACGAAGACACAGTGTGTAGAAAGAAATAAGAAAACCTAAAATAGACTATAATAACTTAACTAATAATATATAAATTTCACATATACCAATAATGATAGTTTTCTAAAATTTACTTCTCTTAAGTAATAGCCTCAGAAGTATGGCTATGCACTGAAAGTACCCATTCAAGTAGGTATACTTGCCTTTACCAATAGCAAACGGAAGACATCAGTCAGTAAATAAACGTCTTCTTCAATTTGCTCATCAAACTACAACTTTTTATACCTTCCAAGTCTTGTACATAGCAGAATCTCTTGTGAATACTGATCAGTTGCATCTAACAAAAAACATGTTGACTCGCTTCTTGAGGTGGATGTGTGTTCTTGTATTACCTTAGTTAGACCAATAAGGTCAAGATAAATACTTAGTCAACAGTATCGCGTCTGTTTGTATATTGTGTAAAAGAACAGATAAGTACCATGAATGGGAATAATAGATTTATTTGATAACATTATTGAAGAATCAGGACCATTTATTTTATAGACATGAATGACATGAAAGAAAACCGTACAAGTGCGTATCGGTCTTCGCTTTTAGGGTTTCGTACCAAATGTAGAATATATTGGTATTTGTTAGTAAAATATACGTAATGATAAAGATTATCATCTTTCAAGTTCATAGGTCAATGCAATAGGAAGTTAAGAACTTCTACGGCAAAAAAATAATTGTGACATACGACGGTCAGATAGACAGACGGACACGTGAGTCCACAGCAATTGGTCTCCATTTGGACTCTTCGGGTACGGTACCTTTTATAAGAGTAAATAATATGATGGTCTGGATGGACTCTGAGTAACATGGGATAAGGACAGAAATATTATGAGATCATTGATTTTGGATGAATTTTTAATTAAACATTGCTGTCCCACGGCTGGACAAAAGCAGTCTTCCACTCTTCCCGGATGACTTTAAAAATACAAATTAAAGTCAAATTATTTTAGAACAGAACAGTTTTAATGCAGTATTCGAAGAAAGATTACTAGAAGCTTTGTTTTCAAGCTTATATTATATTTTGAAGAGTAATAAAATAGGATGGTTGAATATAAGTATTTTCTTTTAGCTTATAGCACAAGCTTAAGACATTATGTTAAATCTTTGCTTGAGTTTGAATATAAAGCCCACTTTCAGTAAATTCTGGAGTTTGAAATCGCTATAGTAATCTAAATGATTGGTTCTACGAAACAATCTTTTGTGATTTGGCTACTAAGTATATTTCTTTAACAGTAAAAAGACCGTTCCTCTTTTTCCGCCTTACACAGACCCGTATAAAAGCCTACGAAAATAAAATCAAAACCTTTCCTTATAGCTTCACAGCGGAGCCAATAGCATAACGAGGAGGTAAGCAGAAAGGGAGCCTAATGGAGTGTAAGTCAATTTAGTAAATACTTAGCAGACGATGTATCAATGTCGCTACAGTTCACTTAGAGAACTGACAGATGGCGTTTGCGGCGATAGCGATGTATTGGATGCAATCTACGTGAGATTGATCGTGGAGAAAAACGAATTATTTAAAGACTTCATTCGGTACCCAATGTGCTCCTACCTTATCGTGATTTATTTTCAATATTGCACCTACCACTATTTGCCTCTGCAGCACGGTCGACTGGTAGAAAATTTCTAAGGCATTAAGTCCACCTCTGTACGTTTGTGTACTTGTATATATAAATAGTTTATTTGATTAGAGTAAAAAGGCACTAAAAGCATGTTATTATAAAAATATTTACGAAAAACGATTTTTTTTTTTCCATGGAACGGTTCTTTTATAATAAGATAAAAAGTAATATGTGGGGTCTGTTGCGGAGGCTATTGTGGTGGATGCTGCTGTCCTTGCATCACGATCTACACTTGTTGTACGAAGATTTGCTAGTGGCAGAGAGTTGCGCCTGTCGGTGGAGACATGCCATGGCGTCTCCGTCAAAAATGGCGCAACCGACGCCTTCAATATTTCTGTCTTCGAAGTATGAACTTCCGAGCCGTTTTGTGGATATGAACAACTATAAATAAACGTAATATTGAAGTATTCCTTTCAGTAAAAAAAAATCGTAATCGGCGCAGTACTCACAAAGAGTGTTGCTCTTCAAACGAACAAACGTTTTACCAATTTACTTTACACCACTCAAACCATAAAATGCTGAAAAACAATCCAAATAGTTCAATGAACTTTGCCGGATAAAAACGAATAATAAATAAGTCCCAAAAAACCCAACACTCGAAATTGAAAAAGGGCTTTATTGCCACCATAAGCTAAACCTCTTCTAATGCCTTATCACCACCGTTAACCTAAATTTTTCAGCTGAAGACTATTTCAGCACTACAAAAAAATAGTACAATCTTTATCGTAATATTTAGGCAAACGTTCCGAAATGGTACTTTTGTGGTACTAGTCCCTCTATTTACCCTGTTCGGATAAAGATTATCGTTTTATGGAAGAGCCTTTATGGGGCCTTTGAGAACCCGATGGTAAATATAAATAGACCACAACTAGTTTCAAGAGCGTTTCTAGTAAGGGAAATTGGAAAACAGACCCTTCCTGGTACACATAAAAATTGAAGCTATAGGGGTGGGAAAGACTGGGATGCTAGAGAAAACAGTTATTTAGTACACATACTGGTTCAATAATCCATACTATAATATACTATCCATACTAATATTATAAATGCGAAAGTAACTCTGTCTGTCTGTTCCCTTTTTAAACCGCTGAACCGATTTAGATGAAGTTTAGTATGGAGATAGTTTAAGACCTTAGGAAGGACATAGGATAGTTTATATACCGGAAATCATCCGTAAAAATGGAGGGCAGGGGGTGGAAGTTTGTATGGTGAGCTAATAATTTCTCAAGTAAGGCGAGCCACACACCTACAATATTATTGCGCGATTTAAAAAAAATATTATTAATAGTACTGATGCTACACATACGAAGTCACGGCCAACAGCTAATACTAACTAAATTGAAGTAAATTTGCACTTGGACTGTGGGGATAACACTTAAAAGAACAACCCAGTATCTGATAACAAGCTACCCCTTGAAAGGCAGCTGACAGATTTTCAGGTTTCTGACTACCCGCAACGACCGCCAAAGATCTACAAATAGAAGCCGGGATCACCGGTTTAGGCCACGCGTCCATGAATCGATCATTAGATAATTCTAATCCTCATTAATATGAGGATTTGTGGTGCGGATTTAATTCACATTCAATTACTCCTATGTGTTTATTAAGGTGGACTTTTGTAATTACTTAAATACCAAAATATATATATTATTATATTTGTATGTAAGTGGGTATAACCTTATCCACGATACTAAAAACAATTCCGATGATGTTATCACCAATGAATAGGTCAACTTTTTGTCAATGATGTAAGACTAAAACTAAGGAATTGTCTCAGACTTCCACGTACCAATATATTATATACCTATACAATGGAAATAATGTTTGGTTTTACTAATAACATCGGTTTTAAGTTTCCAACAGCAGCAGTTCTGCGTACTAGAGTCATGATTTATTGTGAAGAGCTTTAAGTTAGCAAACATGAAGTTCTTGAAAATTTATATCTTATAAACATAGAAATCTGAAATAAAAGTTCCTCAGACGGGGCAGTGGTAGACGACAAAGAAGATCGTGGGATGACTTAGAGGTCTTTCTAAGGATAAGAAGTTGTGCGGAACTGGAAAAGATGGAAGGAGGCCTTTGTCTTACAAACTAGTTATATTAATAATACTAGAAAAGCATGGCAACTAGATGGAGCAAATAAAAACACGGGGATTTAAACAGGGACAAATGTTGCGGCCAGCTAAATGTACCTAACAAACAAAGTGTAACAAAAAAACTACCAACGATCTTCTCAATTATCTTAACTCAAACTCTGACTACTTAGCAAAGGAAATACCAGCCCGCCAACTGGCTACTAAATTAAAACAAGCAACAATTAGCAAGTTAGTAGTTCGCACAGTGTAGTGTATCAGTATTACTATTGTGGCACGCACGCAAGGTCGAATGAAAGGAAAAGGCGCTGCCTGCAAAAACTTTGTACAGAGTAGTTGGGGACAGAGGCGGCGAGTTAATTTTTGTATTTTTTTTGTTGGAATTCCGATGTTACGTTGGTGTCTAGTTGTGGGCCGGCGAAAATTTTTGTATGTAAGAACTTGTTACAGATAATTTCGATATAGAGTTATTTAATTTGTTTTCATATGTCTATTTGAGTTGTTGTTTGCTGATCTAATTGTTTGTAGAGAAGAGAATGCACCTATGTTGGCACTTACACATACACACTTTATTATTTCCCACGTCGATGTCTATTCTCTTAATATAATGAGATTAATTCATGAGGAAGTAGTAGCTGAGGCGTTGCACCAATGCAATTTTACCATTAGAATAATGCAAAACTCTCAATTAAAATACTAATTTAAATTAAAAATGGATTAAAGGTTACGTACCTATTAAAACAACTCAAAAAAATGGTGGGCAGTTTGAAATAAACAGAAATTAATATAAGTATGCGGAAGTTTTGTAAGCAATTATTCGAACTGACAGTTCTTATTTTTACCCGGAACCAGCAACTTATGTGCGTCATATCAAGAGAAGTTGTAATCATATTAGATTTTTCACAAGATATTAATTTAAGAGTTTACTGACGAAGATTCCTCTAACTCTCTAAAAAAACATACGTAGCATCATATACTTGTAATTTTTTTTAGCAAAATGGAATGACGTAATGATTTGTATCAATTTATCAAAACTAATTCTGTGAGTGAAAATAAAGTCCATCTGGATGCTACTAGCGTTTAATAAACATTTTTATAGCAGTTAAAAATGACAGCATCAATAAAATCAGTGACTAACAACCATGAACTCCAAACCAATCACTTTCCCCAGGAAATGCGTACAATAGCCTATAAATCTGCGCCTCTCATCTGGTGGGCGTATCCAGTTATTTAGAGATTACCTCTTTACGGCCTACCAGTGATTGTGTCATTTTATTAGCTCATTATATAATGTTGAGCTTTTGATTGTTCAGAGCTATTGTATAATGCCTTCTATGGTAATGATGCTTTGGAAAATGCTGTGAATCGGTCATAAATAAAGATGGCTGTCATAATCCGAGCCTTCACAATTGGGACTTAAGTTTTATGACGTATTATTTAGAAGGTGACAGTGCACTAGAAACTAGATTAAACGACAGGCACAATATATAAATTTATTTAATATAAAAGTTACCTAGGATTTTAAAAGGCCAGGAATTTGACAGGAATCGCTAAATTAGTTTTTACTAGGACTTGGTTAGTATCTTCTCTAGCCTCAAATGTTTGGGATGGCCACGTGAAATTTCGTTAGTATTATGTACCACACAGTTTGGATTTTTCACAATCGTTATCGCTGAGAGAATGTAATTTTCTAGGTTCCCTTTATGATGACATAACTTTTCCAACTTCAAGCATAGGAAAATAACTATTACACATTTTTGAACTATACTTTTAAGTAATAAATCTTGCAACCTCTGTCTTTCGCTACTCGGTGTCTGGTCTGCCAGTAAGGTTACAAGCTGTATCTTAGATAAGCCTTTTCGTAAAAATTATAACAAGTATATCTTGTGGCATGCGATACGGTCATTTCTGTATTGGTTACTTAACTTGCTGTTTTAGTAGCTTTCAGAATTTTGTTACTTGTAGAAGTTTTATCTGCGTGTGGAACATTCTTAGGATACAAATATTACTCTATACTTTCTCATGGATCAATCTTTTACTGAAAGCTCATAAAGTTATAGGTTTTTTGTGTTGTATTAAAGTCAAATTATGTTCTAAACATTAAAACAATACATAATCATTTAAATTGACCTTAAATCTGGAAACTAAGGTCAAAAATACAAGGTTCTTAAAATATCTTTAGCTATTATTTTGTTAATTTTTATCCAAAAAGATTAGTAAAAAGTTTCTTGTTCTATTAGTTGTAGCTTTTACGGTGACTTTTAAACGTTTTGGCTAGAATAAGAATTGTATTGCATGTCCGTTTGAAGGATCTCCGCTCAATACAGGCATCATGATAAAAGAAAAACCCTCGCTTAATAATGTCAATAAAAAAATAACCATAGAATCTGTCAACTTAATGATTCGAGGTCAAATTGACTTGAAGGACACGACTACGAATTACAAATTAGTGCTATTTTAAATAATTCTCTTTGCTCATGAATATTTGATTCGCCAAGGGGATTAACCATGCATAACCAAACCTGCAAACGTATCACAGTAATGCATCCGACCTAGAAACGTCTCAAGTATTTGTTACATATATCATTGGCACTTATATTTTTTAGACTACTTGGTGGTAAAATATGGCCAACTAGACCCCACTTCAAAATAATTATTTTCAAGATAAAATAATGTTTTATAAGGAACTCTATCACGTTACCATCAGTGCTCTCGTGGAGACGATTTTCTTCTTTTTCAGTATCACATCATCAGGCTTTTAATGTTCCCACTGCTGTGACACAGGCCTCCTCTCATAGAGGGAGTGGGCTATAATCCACCACGAGGGCCCAGTGCGGATTGGTAGATGTCACATGTCTTTGAATTTTTGGTTCTAGGACATGGCGGTTTCCTCACGATGTTTTTATTCACCGTTTTGAGAGCAGTGGTGATGAAATAAATTACACAAAGTAAAACGCCTGCTCGGGTTCGAACCCACGACCTACAACTTGTAAGTCGGGACCGTAACCGCTGAGCAACCACTGCTCTCTTTTCAGTATAGACATACATAAAAGAACAAGCAGTGATCAAAATGGCTATTGACTAAGCAACTGAAAATAAGGTAGAAACAGGCCTTTGTTATTTTATTTCGTAAGTTGAGCTACTTATAATAAATTTACCAGCAACTCAAGTACGAGTTATACCACTATAGGGCAATGCCCTCTTTTTATATTGAGAAGGCATGAAAATTAATCAACACGTCTGTAAAAGGCGAGTTATATATTTAATAAGTTCAAGTTTTGCTCACGTGTCATCCTTCAACGATGTCAATGATGTCCTCGAACAACGAAAAAGACATAATTTATAAATGCAGAAAGACTTATTAGGACTCGCCCGGATTCGATACTGTAAATATAGCCACTTATATACGTAAACTACAGAACGCCACCTGCTACGATCCTTATATACAAGGAGTATGTAATGCTTTGCTTCATTTACCTTCATAGATCTTATCATACACGCACGCCACTTATAAGTATGGCACATCTGGCCTTTTTGATGAACATCACCAAGAAAAGCCATGTATGTCCTTCTAGTGCGTCTTCTCCCGGCTTTTCCACTCATTTCTGTCTTTTTTAGTTGCCTTTTTATAGCCCCTTGCATTTTTAAAGTACCCTAACCCATATTTTATGATGATTCGTGACTATTACAATTATTTTTATATTGCCCCGACCTTGACAACTACAAACTACACTAGATTGATATGTCTCGGAAAAGCTAAGGTCTAAATCATTACCCCATTTATGTAGAGGTAATAATAATTATCGCATTATGGTCATTGACCTTGCTTTCCATATGTTCGTTTGTATGTACGTTTATGTGTATGTAATTATGCATTATGTGTGCTAATGTTGTGAAGGAAAGATTACTGAGATTATTGTGTTCTTTTAATAATAATTGAAGAATCAAGAGTTGTATTCAAACTTTTCTATAACGCGCTTGCAACAAATCTAATAACTCGCTTGATTTCCTTGAAAAAGAAGAGGAAAGGGAGAGGGAAGTGGTGCAAGAAGAATCTCCTGGCTACCTCTTCAACAAAGACAAGAAGCTTCAGCCTCAAGGCGACTGCTTTTGAGTATTTCGTCATAATAATCCGAAAGACGTTCATAGGCGATCGCGAACCGGAAGACGCAACGTTGGAAGGCAACACTGTAAGTGGTCGGACGACCTGGTTAAGGCTGTGGGAATACGTTATACGGTGGATGCGAGACGCATAGGACCAATCAGTGTGGCGACGCTTGGGGCAGCCCTATATCCAGCAGTAGAATAGGCCCCAAGAACACCTGAGGATCGTACTAATAATCTCAGGCTTTACAGTCGTGGTAACGACCACGACAAGGCAGATAAAACATGAAATATAAATGTTTATTCTACAAGCAAAATACAAAAAAAGAACTCTGCTACTTAAGATCTTAAGGCCTCTCCATTACCTGTTCCTAAGACATTTACATCATCACGACGTAAAAGAATACAAATGGCTGAATTAGCCTATTACAGCTAGCTGGTAACAGACAGGTTGACATCTTTCTTTGGAGATGTTTCTAATTACCATCGACATTATGAAACGGAGCTATGAAACCTGTTTCTAATTACAACACTAGTTTGAGAGTGACCTAACTGGTGTGATATTTAGTGATGGGCTAATATGTTTTTGCAATTTATCGATTGATTAATGAGAAAGATAATTTTGGTAATATGTTTTTAATTTCAATTTCATATTCCATAGAGTAGCCGTTCAATTCATTCCATAGAATATAGACGTAGAAAAATGACAACTAGCATAACCCAATAAGACTTTCCCCAGGCATTGACCCAGGACTTAATTCTTAACAGTAGCACTTGGGATTACTAGATCAACATGACAACTCCTTCACTCTGTCTTACAGTGTGTCTGTAACTTACAATGTTAGTGACAGTTTACACATCTCACCTGCTAAACGCAACAGCACTTACATTCACTTACAAATCGTACTTTAAATAGAGACATTATACACTCATATACCGTTCCGCTGTAAGACTTGCTGCAAGCGATATAACTGGAGTGTTGTAATGTTACTATCGAGCTCAAAGATAGCACGTTTGGCAATACTAGCCGCTCTAGAATTCCAGTTAGAGTTATTCGTTTAGTTATTAATTTTAGTACAGTTTTATGTTAGTTTACGACGTCTATGCTTTGTTAAGTTTTCGTCATGGTTTAGTCTTAAGCAAGAAACACCTCCAAATGTAGAATCATGGATTGGTGCTGTTTAACCACACAAGGATGGTGTGTTAGTGGTGTTTTTTTAAAATTTTAGATCGAATAGAAAATAAAGAGCATTTCCTTTTAGCGCAATGTTAGTAGATTATAAATATTAGATATTTGTATTTATGTATGTACCAGGCCCCTCAGAAAGTATTGCGAAAAAAAGTTTTTATATATGGGAGACTGGCCAGTTATAATGTTTTTCGAAAATATGATTATTTATAAGTAAAAATAAGTAAGTTCCAATTTCAAAATTTCCCTCCACATTTTTTGCGAGTTAATTCAAAGTATTGTGTCTCACTGAAATATGGATCTGCGCCGGGAACATTTTAGAGCTATGATTTTATACGATTTCAAGTGTCGCCTGAAACCGGATGAATCGTACGATAGACTTCAAATGGCATTCATGGATGAAGGCCCTTCCAAGGCAACCGTGTATCGTTGGTATAACGAATTCAAGCGCGGTCGACCAACTTTGGGGGATGACGAAAGAAGCGGTCGCCCTTTGACGGCTGTTACCGAAGAAAACGTGCTAGCAGTGAAAAATTTAATCCAAGACAATAGGCGAATTACATATCAGGAGATTCAACACATATTGAAGATTGGATCGGGAAGCGTTCACGAGATTCTACACAGCCATCTTCGCGTGAGGAGGATAGTATCACGCTGGGTGCCGCACAACCTCACCGATGCTCAGAAGCAGGCCCGGGTGGAATGGTGCCGTGATATGCTTAGCAAATTTGAAGCAGGCTCGTCTCGGCGTGTTTACGACATCGTTACAGGTGATGAGTCCTGGATTTATCAATACGACCCAGAAACCAAGCGCCAGTCGACTGTTTGGGTGTTTCAAAATGAGCCAACGCCTACCAAAGTGAAGCGATCTAGAAGCGGGGGTAAGATTTTGATCGCTAGCTTTTTTAATTTGACTGGCCACTTGGTATCAATTCCCTTACGGGATCAAAGAAGCATTAATGCCGAATGGTATACTACCAAATGTTTGCCAGAAGTTTTCTCTGTTATAAGCAACAAGCGACCAAACACAGGGCTCCGCGGGCTACTGCTCCACCACGACAATGCACCTGCGCACACCGCACTCAAAACGAGGGACTTCCTGGACAGCACGCCAGTCAAACTCCTGGGTCACCCTCCTTACAGCCCTGATCTAGCACCGTGTGACTTCTTTTTATTCCCAAAAATAAAAAATCAGCTCAAAGAGATACAATTTTCGTCGCCGGAAGATGCGCTGGCTGCGTTCGAGCAGGCTGTAAACGAGGTGTCTGCGGCGGACTGGAAAAAGTGTTTTGAAAACTGGTTTAGGCGCATGAATCTTTGTATAGAGGCTGGTGGAAAGTACTTTGAAAAGATTTAATAAAAATATATGTACGTATAGAACAATTTTTTTTAGTTTCGCAAAACTTTCTGAGTGTCCACTCGTATTTATGATTTATTTTTATAATTATAATTATGTTATTTTAAAATTGTACACTAGATCCTACCCTCTTTTGTCATCATTCTCTGTCACTCTAGGGTTTGCTGTGTCGGAGAACTCAACATTGTGTTAAGCTCGCCTTTGTACATTATCACAATGTATTGAATATTATTTTTGGTATACAATAAGAAAGAATTAGGAATGGTGCTAATTTTCTGAGCTTTTATGATCTTTATTTTTTTCTTTTTTTAATTGTTTCCACACATTAACGGATGGAGAAATTATGAATTGTGTGAGAATTAATGGCATGATAGAAAAATGAGTTAATGATAGCGTTAATGGGAATTTAAATAAAACATGTGGAACCGACCCCAAATAACATTGGAAAATGTTGACGTTGATTCTTGACCACACACAGCAAAATACTGTAATGAAATGAATTTGAACCTTAATCACTTAAGATTAAGTGTTCCGGAGAATTACGGTTAAAGAGTTCCGGAAAACAAACCAATCTGTCTTCACCATCAACTTTAACCATCTTTAGAATCAACTTTCTTTCTTAAAGCACAACCCGTTAAAACGTTCCCTCGTTTTTCATCATTTTTCATTTCCAAATCCAGAACGGTAATCAAAAACACATTTAATTCCGAACTTTCGCCAAGAATTTTTCCAACGTTTGGAATAAATTCTGGCCGAAATTTAACAGTGCGCAAAATGTGATCGTCGAATTTTCATCAGTGCAGAATTGCAGAGCTTTTGCAGTGCAACAACATTAGGTCGAATGTCGAGACAGATAAATATCCAATGATACTTTTTGCTGGACTCTACAGCTGGAAATTGTCATAGGTAGTGATGGGGTATCGATTTTTTATTTATTGTCGATAATTCGTTATTCTCAGCATTACATTTTTTAAGATCCTTTTTTTGCATATCATAAAAACTACTGCAATATAAGTTACGTTATATACTAAGTAGTTACCTACATATAACTTCAAGGTTATTTTTTGTATGTCAAAATAATCGTCAGAAGTGAACTAGATTTTAAACTTAGTATTTCAGACCGACACAAAGCATTAAAATATCTAATAGGCCATTGTAAGGCCGTTTTTGGTTTATTCAGAATCTAGATAAATTATTTCACACTTAAATATCTAGATGATAGAAGGCTTGTCTAAATCATAGCTAATCTCAAAATTTCACAATAAAATCGCACAAGGTTTGCAAAATAAAAAAAAATATAAAAAAATGCATTTTGTATTTTTTATCATTCAATGACAGCTAATGTCTTGGTGAAGGTTAATTGCAGATAAAATAAAGAAATAATGAATTTGATTTCTTAACTATGCAGTGTGATACTCATAGTAATTGCTAAAGCACTTATTGTAGTTTTTACTTAACACATATAATAGCTTTAATGTTGCTTTGTTAATTATGGTGTAATTAGCGTTCTTGGCTCATTTAGGACATGGGTTTTCATAAATGTACCATGCTATACTCCTTGAGATTTGAAATACACTGTCTTTCGTAATAAATTATGTTGCATAAAATATGATGACCCCGTGGAAGCAGCTAATTTAGTGTTGATAGAGTTAGACATTACATCAACGTTCTAACTACATACTATATAGATGATATCAAGTCTTAGAAATTATTTTTAAATGGTACCATCTTTAGCACACACTATCCAAAGTATTTAACAGTAGCGCAAGATTGTTAAACAACTTTGTTTTATATTTGTCAAATTGATTGGTCTGTGTGCGGAGTGATAAAAAAGAAAAGGGAGACAGTGATGGCGTGACGGGGGACATGGCAGTATGGAAGAAGAAAACGTGTTGCACAGACCCCAAGTAACATGGGATAAGGGCAGGAAGATACTCATTTGTCAAATTTTTATGTCTTTTCCGGTGGAATATTTATTTCTTGTTTTCTTTTTTATCTTTTTATTTCTAAAAACATCAAAATAATTTCGCATTAATCGATATAACTTTTATCATTATTATCGACATTCTCCCAACACTAATATCACATTTGGCCAAAAGGCATTGCGGAACACTGCGGGGTTGCTAATTCAAAATGTACTGTCTATGAAACATTCAGTAGGTGCTCTAAT
Source organism: Orthosia gothica (assembly GCA_949775005.1). Classification (NCBI taxonomy): domain Eukaryota; kingdom Metazoa; phylum Arthropoda; class Insecta; order Lepidoptera; family Noctuidae; genus Orthosia; species Orthosia gothica. Next base: position 20,985,494 of record OX459034.1, read on the forward strand.
GACTGCACTATTTTGTGTAGCCTAGCCTGGCCATTTCTGGCTGCTAATTGAAATGGAGAAGAAGAAGATTTCATTAGTGTTTTGGAAGGAAATGAAGTTGTAAATGAAGAATTTTCTAGAGGTTTTCTTAAGGGTACATTATCAATCTTCTTGGGTTTTGAATGATTATCAACTATGTATTCATTCTACTCGTTGATAGACCGAAAGAGGCATCGTTTGAAGGTGTCTCGCAGGATAGACCGATGAATTGGAGGGCCTCTAGAGTCTGCTGGAGGCGCAGGATATGGCGATGTTTGGGTAATGGAAATTTTTCAGCTTATCAAGCTTATCAAGATAGTTATGATGCCAACAATAATCCAGTCTACGAAAATGTATAGCTTTTTAAAACAGCCAGTTTTTCACAATTCATTACAATTTGTTCAAGCACTACGATGCACATAACGCGGCACTTTGTAGTATACTTGAATAACGTCCCAATAAAACATTCAATGAGCCTCAGAAATGCTGTGAAAATTATCTTTGAAACATGGTAGTAGGTTAGTAAAACACTAACGCAAATAAAGTGCACATCAGCACGCCATAAAACCGCAGTAATTAATAACAAATTCTATGATTACCACATTAATTCATCTCCACCCAGTAAACTCCACGATTTCACGCTATGATACATACCTACTTTTAAGTTTTTCTTCCACAAGCATGATTTAAATCATTTTAATGAACACTCAAACAAATTGCCACAAGATAAGCATCAGGCATTTCTCTTTCGTTGCCATAAAACATAAAAACGGATGCAGCAATTAAAATACGAGTTTCCAATTAAATGTGAAATTCTACATTTTGCTAATAAACATGTATAAAAGGTAGGTATTTGAAATATTTACTTAGAAATTGACAAGTGTTACAATTGTAGTAAGTAGAGCGTGGTGGATTCCGACACGCAGGGGACGGCGCACTGTGGTCCAATTCGTGAGCGGATGTAGAAAAAAACATTTTTTTCAACTGATTCTTGTGGTCACCTTTTTTATTCAGAACCGATTTGTGTAGTGGTTCTTTTTTCTGTGAAGTTTGTTACGCGTTAACAGTTATGTTGTTCTTGTTTACTTTTATCTGAAAAGCACACTTTTTTTCACTTTTTTTTCACGATGATTTGGTTTTTAGGGCAGAAGTATACCTAATAAATTGTGGATAGTAGTTACTTTTGTATAGTTGTAAATACGTCACGATTATGGTTTACTTTTGTGACAAAGAGGCGGCTTCGAATACCATTTGGGGTTATACAATGTGAATATAGTTTACTAGCGGACGCCTCGCGGTTTCACCCGCGTAGTTCCCGGTACCGTAGAATTACAGAGATAATGAGTAGCCTATGTCACCCGGGGATAGTGTAGCTTCCCAACAGTGAAATAATTTTTGAAATCGGTCCAGTACTTTTTAAGTTTTTTCGTTACATACAATTATACAAATCTTTCCCCGTTTTATAATATTAGTATAAATAATCAAAACCTGTATAATAGGAATTGATTAGCAGCAGTCGCGGTTTTTTTTTGTGTACAGTAAAACATTGTATTAAAATATAATTTGAGGCGTAAGATCAATCCAACGTCAATAATCACGTTTCGATGTTTCAAATTAGGTTTAAATAAATCAAACTTATCGCTTATTCCTATAACTTGGACCGACATATGTGCCGTCAACTGTAGTTATTAACTTAATCGAATGTATGCAAGAGGCAGTCGTTTCCATATGTTCCATTGTCTTACTTTTATCATATTTTTCTGTGCTTCTGATAATCACTGTCGTATTTTGTTTTCAGCTGTTTCCTTTGTTTTTCTGTCTGCTGATTTAATTTTACTTTTACGAGCTACACGGACACGAGCTTACAGACCTACCGGTCTGTCTCCAAGAACTTATGATTTCTATTTTGCTTATTGATATTAAAAAGGTGTTCTGCTCAACCTTTCAAGGGATAAACCAAAATAAAGACTTTACTAACGAATTTATTTACGAAAAACCTCCTTATTTTTTATTATATTTCTCGAGAAGATGCCTAAATTGATCACCATACCGCGAACACCCGGCCATTATACTTTGTTTACGATTCCGAAATAAGACACAGGGGCTCACTGGTATCCCTCTTTTTTTCTTCCGAACCGTTTGTAATACAATTTCATTACTCGGAAAAGTATCCGAATTTCGGTAATGCGACCTTTTTGCCCTCATGTGTGCTACTTTTTCGCACTGTGCTTTAAGGCTCTCGTTTGCGTCATTTGTTTTAAATGGTTTAGAGAAGATAAGGGACGGACTGATGTTTTTTGGTTTCTTTTAACTTGGAAATGTACAAGTACATTAAAATATTTTATCAAGTATGAACTAAAGTAATTTTTGTTCACACCTACTAATGATAAATGTGTGTGTGTTCTTTTCTTTGTTGCTGATTTCTTTTTTTGGTGTACAATAAATATATTCTATTCTATTGATTTTGATTATTTTCTTGATGAAAAATAGGTGCATAATTAAATCTTTTTTCGAAGAGCCATAATCGTTAAAACGATTTTACCGAAAGCTCTAATGTATTTATTCGTTTAGTAAGTAAAACTAGAACAATTGCAGCCGTAAAAATATCAGCCCTCGCAAAATTCTAGTCTTTCCTCACAAGACTGAATATTCAACACTCCAAAATTCCCTAGGCAAAATTATTCACATCGGATCGGGCGGACTTGGGCAAAAATTTTGCCTTTTTATTGCTTTACTAGCGCAACCGGGGGAATTGAGTCACAGACTGAAAATATACCCTTTCCACTAAAAATTCTGGAATTTCTAAACTTTCAGACCACGTCCTGGGCATTAATCTGTGCCATTTAGCTGAAGGCTTTCAGGAGGCAATTTTCAGCAGTCACTTTCGTGTATTTTGCGTATATTTCTTTCAGAAAAATGCCTTTTTTATTCAATTTCTGTTATGACAAGCGATTTGTTAGGTAGACAGTATATTGGGTGTTACATTTTATTTCATTTTATAAGAAAAGTTTTGGAAACAATATCTTTTAGATTGATGAATGTTGCAAGTTATTTTGTGTTAGGTACGCAAAAATGTGTGACGGAATTTTGACATTATAAATGAATAAAGTTGCAGAGATTCCAAGACAGTGAAAAACCATTTGAAGACATTGGTTTAAATTCGGTTTTTCAATAATTTGATTGTTTTATACGTAGGTTTAATTGGTTTACTCATAATCGGCGTGCGTGTATGACTTGATGTATGAACGTAGCTCCGTAGCATTTTTTTTTTGCAGCTAGGCTTGCGCTTGACCACTATCTGACCATCAGGTCAGATAGTGGTCAAGCGCAAGCCTAGCTGCCTAACTCACCATCAGGTGAGTGACGATGTGGTCGAAGGTTTAGCACGCTTGCCTAGAAGTAACCTATTCACTCTTGACTTAAAGACCCCGAGATTGTAGCTATCGGGAGACACAGACTCCGGCAGGGAATTCCACTCCTTAGCTGTACGCATAGTGAAAGTATTTTTATAAGTCAAGCATTCCTAAAATTCAATATATTAAGACTTCTAAGGATTCACTTAAAAGCATTCATCATCATTATCATCATAATTTCAGCCGAAAAACGTCCACTGCTGGACATAGGCCTCCCCCAGGCGTCACCACATTGACCGATCCCGTGCGTCTCGCAACCAGCGCCTTCCTACAACCTTAACCAGGTCATCAGTCCACCTAGTGGGATGCCTTCTAACCTATCGTCTTCCGGTTCGCGGTCGCCATTCCAGAACTTTTCGGCCCATCGGGCATCCGTTCTGCGAGCAATGTACCCTGCCCACTGCCACTTAAGTATGGCAATTTTTCGGGCTATGTCGGTAACATTGGTTCTCCTGTGGATATCATCATTTCTGACGTGATCACTCAAGAAAATGCTGAACATAGCCCTCTCCATTGCCCTTTGGGTGACTTTAAGCTTTCTGATAAGGCCCATTGTAAGTAACCACGTCTCGGTCCCATAGGCGATCACTAGCAACACACACTGGTCATAGACTTTTGTCTTGAGACACTGTGGTAAATTGGACGATAAGATCCCACGCAACTGCCCGAACACCGCCCAGCCGAGTCGGATTAAATGGTTGACCTCTTTCTCGAAGTTGGACCTACCCAACTGGACCGTTTGTCCCAGGTAGACATAATCGTCTACGACTTCGAGCCAAGCAAATCGTCAAGCAACTTCGAGCCAAGCAAGCAGTCGTTAATGCTTAAAAACATAAAAATCTTGCATTCAAGCATCCGTATTACACAAGGTGTCTTACAGACATAACTGCGTGCATTCACTGCACTTTTTATTACCAGGTCAATCTTTAACCTTTCTAAATACAATCTAGCTTCTGCCTGCGATTCCGTTTGCGTAGATTTCAGATAAAATAAGTAGTTGCTAGCACGGGTAAAAAACTATGCTTCCTCAAAATCCCTCAAACCCAGTATGTTGAGCCTGTAGAAAAGTTTCCTGCAAGCTTCATACTGCCATGGCCTACTTGAAAATCTCTTAGGGTGGACGTTCTTATAAGCCTGATCCGAAGGCGATAAGGACATTTTACGGGATTGTGGCCACCAGGCATCCCGATTCTTACCTACTAAGAATTGCTCAGTATCTAAAAGTATGAGCCCGCTGTTAACAGACCACGAAGCCAGAAAAGTTGAAGGTACAACCTATGCAGATGAAGGTACTATTTTGTTTCTTTTATTCAATTATTTGCACTAGTCATTGTCTGTCCGTCAGTCTGTCCGGAACTACTATATTATGTAGATATGAAAGAGACACACAATACATAACACACGTTCATAAAACGCAGTTACACGTAACAATATCGCACAGAGTGGCGATTGCAGTCATGTTCCGGCAGCGACCAGTGTCTGTGTACATTTGGCAATATATTCGCAACGCCAATTTATCGGTTGCGGTAACCTAGTGATTGGTTGTGAGCTGTTTTGCTATTGATATTGGGTTTTATGGCAATCCAATATTGGTCCTTAACCACTTAATAATATCGTTACGAGAATTTGTTTCTGTGACAGAAATAAATTATTGTAACGATATTATTGAGTATAAAATTCGTTTCATAGGGATCGAAAAAAAAATTGTTTCCCTATTCACGTGATTCCGCTCTTCCACTCAGCCGCATCGAGGATGCGAAACATATAGGACCGATCAGTGTGGAGACACTTGTGTCTGGCAGTGGATATCTTTCGGCTGAAATGATGATGATGACTCTGGAATAATGTACCTTTCAGTCAGAGAACATTCGTAATCGGATCTTCCAATAGCTACTTCCAGTCATCTCTACCTTCTACAAACCAACAGCTTACTTCTCAATAATATTATTTAAGCTAACCTATCATACACAACATTTAGACATTTCAACAAAATCTACAAACGCATTATCACTGTAACTGTATAACAATTTCACATTACCAAAACTACTTACACTTTTATACACCAACAAAATGTCGACTGCAGTCTTCAAAAGCAACTTAAAAGTAGAAACAAATATGGCTGCTATTTGGAGAAACGAAACAACAAACAATCGTCTTCGACGCCAAACTATTTGCGGAAGAAATTTCAGAAGCAACATTGTTTCTACAAAGACGGTATTCCCACAGCGTTTTCGTTTTCCCAAGGTAATCTGGGGTTCAGATTCATAGTTATTTGGTTGGTTTTTTCTGTTATCTAACCTGTTACTCCGTTGGTGTTACTGAAAGTAAAAGTGGTACAAATTGACTTGGTGTTGTGTAATGTTTTGGTTGACTCTGTGTACGTATTTATAGATTTGTAATATTTTAGTTAGATTGCAAAGTGATAGTCATACAGCGATAATAATTGTGCAAAATATGTATGGAATTGAAACGTACTAAATGAACGTCACATGGTCCATCTCTTTTCATTTGACTAGTTATCAATCATTATGGCTGATAGAATCCGAAGCCGAGCGTAATATACTATTCTATAAAAATACTAAATTTGTATAATGTTTACACAAAAATGATATACAACATAGAGTGATTATAAAGTTGATATACAAAGGCGATCTTAACTCAAAATAGAGTTTTCTACCAGCAAACCATAGAGTGATAGAGAGTGAGTTTACAAAAGAAAGAAAAGAAGTAGTCCAGTGTACAATAACAATAGCAAAAAAAAAATGTAATGCTATTATAAAATTGTACGCATAGTCAATTCTAATGATAGAAACACCCAACAAACTTGTGTTTAAGTTGCTGGGTAAACTTAGATTGTAATGTCAACTAGTAAATCAAGCTTGATGACAATATTGGATGTCAACCCACAATCAAGTTAACAGCTGTTATCCGACACATAATTATGAAAACCTATTTGGTGCAGCAGCCGCGATACTGCGTCTCCATATTATAATCAAAGAAAAAAATAATATAATTAGTATCTGAAACAAATGCTTGTCTTATGTCCAATTAAATACAGTTCCATCCAAAGGAACTAATTCTTTACAGTCCACAATATGTATAAATTCTTCACAATATCAAAGCTTAAGTGTACAAAAGCGAGCTTAACTCAGAACTGGATTCTCTTGCAGTAAACTTCAGTGTGATAGAGATATAGTACAACTCTTTTATGGTTGGTTTTTTGTCTGAGTTATCAACAGATGTTAAACCAATATGATAATAAGTAAGCACATATGGTCTTTCTTCCTTTTACTGATATAATTATTTCTATACAAATCTACCAATTCCAAAACATTACAGAAACAGAACCTATGCATAACCCGCTCCCGTTCAACTAAAATTAATACAATTTCAAAACATAACCCGCTCGGCAAACGGTCGAAATAGCACCACATCTGTCACAAGTTTACGCAACAAGTAATGCAGCCATAGCAAATGTCAGAAGCGGACCAGCAGTTGTCAAACCAGAAGTTCCGTTGCACACGCAGCTTATGGCCCAAGTTTGACATCTGTGTTGATCTTGTTTTGATCGTAACTGTGTTTCTAGCTGTATTGTTTGTGGATGAAGAAATGCTTGGCCTTTTTTTTATTGATGGTTTGTATGAAGTAGGTTTCTTGGTTTCTTAGTATTGATTTGCGATATATGTAGTAGAATAAAAAAATATCTTACTAATATTATTATAAATGCGAATGTTTGGAAGGGTGTCCGTATGTTTGTTACTCAATCACCCTAAAACGGCTGAACGGCACTGGATGAAATTTGGCTGGAATAGCACATAGGCTACTTTTCATCACGGTATAATGTTCCTTTGGGATAAGAAAACACTTTTCACGCGGGAAAAGCCGCTGGCAGAAGTGGTCATGTATATGCCAGCACCGAAAGTGTTGGACAGGCACTTGTCTTGTTTTATAATTTTACCATCAACTTTCGTGATTTTTTAGTATGGACTATAGGTAGTACTTACATATTATAGGAAATCAGGTAGTTAAATAATCTTATTGGTAAACTTATTACTGAGAATAATTAAATAACAGTGTCTAAAAAGATCACAATACCACATAGAACTGCTCTTCAGAGCAAAAGTCTTTTCGGAATGGCATTTAAAATTTACAATAGGCTAGACATTTTAAACACCAAATAACTGCCATTCAAATATAAATTACGTTTTTTATTATGTTAGTATATTTACAAAGCTTACTCCACGGTCCAAGTTTTTCTTAATAATTAGTATCTACTTGTAGTAGGTACTAATTATACGCACCATACACCTAATTCTCATATTGTAAGATTTGCTTTATATGTCATACCTATGTTTTTTTTTTGCATGTTGACATAATTATTATGTGCCTACTAGGCAGGACATAATGGAACGTAATTTAAAAGTTAAATAATGTAATATTAAGGTTAAGGTAAAGTAAGGTAAATTACATTCTTTAAATAAATTTAAAGAATCTAATTTACCTAAAATCTGTCTGTATAACCTATTGCCACAATAAATAGATTTGATATAGACATAGTTTTACACGTGTTGTAGCCGAATTCAAGTTTGTTACATCAACAAGTTTCCTTGTTTTTAACCACAAAACCACACGCCTTTAAGATATATTAATCAATATATTTTTCACTAAATAAAATGATAAAATCTATAATGGTGATATCAGCACACCCTTTTCCGTTGGCACGTTTGTTCAAATTCTAACTAATTCCAATCGCAACTGGTTTGAAAGCCTACGCCTACATAATACATTATTCGTTTTATCCAACTTCCGCGTTTTAATATTTATGACATATATTATTTCTAAGTTTGCGGCTGATTAATTTGAATTCACGTTTTATGAGAAACTGAGAAGGTTATTTCAATCATCAGCTGTTTGATTTTGGATTGATGGGTGAATTATGCTAAAATAGCAATCGGAGTATCATCTTCATCACCATCAGCTTTTTTATATGTGCCCACTGCTGAGACACAGGCCTCCTCTCGAGGGAATGGGCCGTAATCAATGTCATATGTCTTCGACTTTTTCGTTCTAGGACATGCCGGTTGCCTCACGATGTTTTCCTTCACCGTATAGAGAGCAGTGGTGATGAAATCAATTACACAAACTAAAGCACCTGCCTGGGTTGGAACCCACGACCAACAACTTGTAAGTTGCAGCCGATACCACTGGGCCACCACTACTCGGAGCATACAATGGAGGATATAATGATGAAGTTTCTATGAGCTCCGTCCGTGGGTGGTACTTATTGAGAAGTTAAGAGCCAGATATTTTTAAATTTTAGTCTTATCATAACATCAGTCCTGTAACTATATCATGAAAGGTTAGGCAGTGGTGCATCTAAGGAAACCCAAATTTCACTCGTTATCTTTAATTCCCTCTTATTTGATCTACTACTATAAAGCTAGCACGTTTTGAAAGAGAACCTAATCATAATTAGAATGCCAAGAATATTTGAAGATATTTTTTATTCGTTTTTCTGGTGACTTTTGTAAGAGCCGCCTTAGGTATGCTTAGGCTATGGCACATAATTAAATATAATTGAGTTTAAAAGAGATTTTCTCTTTAATTTGAACACCCGCAGCTAAGACTGAAATAATATCTACAGTAATTTATCTCCATAATATGTTGTCATTAACACCAATCACTTTCTTAACTAAGTACGTTTTCGTAAAAAAAACAATTCGGTTTTTTTATATTTATTTAAGTCTTCTTCTTTAAACTCACACAAAAAACTAAAAGATAAGATACGAAAAAAAAAGATAAGATACTTACGTTTTATCTAAATGATTATGTTAAACTTAACGAAGGAGTGGTTAACATTTACCATATTGACACGTGGAAACTTAGCGACACCAACAAAATGCTTGGAGATAAACTATAACCTCCAACACTTAATTCGTCTCCAAGAAATACAGTTAATTTTGGATAAATCCATCTTAATTGCTAACTAAATCAACACAGTATGAGTTAATCAAGAGATAAAATGTTGGATAAAATGGCTGACATTACCAGAATCTGCGTCGCCATCTCGACCTGAATACATGGAGTGCCTGGGTCCTATGACTAAGGTTGTGACTCCGTGGAGGTTCTATGTAGATACTTATGTATTGATGAAGACAGTATGTCTGCTTACCTGGAAAAAGAGAAAATTGATCATTAATATAATATTTTCGTTGTGTATTAGCATTAAATATAATTCATCATTATTGACATCATCACTATTATTTTTATGTTTTGTCCCACAAGTGTTTCGGGATCATGTTGTCTGAACTCGTTTCACGACTATTTGGAATTGGTATTGTTACTTTAAATGTTCAGCTTTCCACACAAAATATATATTTTTTTTAATACTTTTTCTTTGCTTCCTTTGACAATATTCATAAAAAGGAAACACATTGTTTAAAATCATTCGATAAAATATAAATACAAAATTAATCTGAGCAGCATAAATACGACACCAAAACACATTTGAACACATTATTTTAACGCCTTCTACCCACATATACACCATTTTCTAACAAGATACCAAACACTTTGACATTATCCGTAGTTAATTTAAAATAGATAGACTATATCCGTAATTGGTCAGTAGATCGAATAATACTATGGTCACTTCTGACTCACTCCCGGTAACCTTGATCGTGAGGCATTTTGCAATAAATCGAAATGACGTCATCCTATCTAATAATATCGTTAATTTTGTCACTGGTTGATAGGATGTTTTGATTTGGGAGGAAGTAATAAACATAAACGATACAGAAAAAAATTGGTAATGGATAAAGTCCAGTAGTGGACAGACTTCACTTCTGTTGAATATATAACTAAGAAGAAATAATGAAAAATAATTATAATTATTATAATTTCTTTCGTCTTGCCAAAATAATTTATATAATATAATATATTATCCACTAACTAACCATCCAGTTAGATTAAGATAATATCATAGTGAATACATATTAGCATCCAAAACATTAATATTGATATCCAGTAACACGTTGCATTCAATTAAGATAATTTCGAAGAGTTATAGTATTTCAGTAAGTACCTAAATACTTACCAACACACTCTCTCATCTCTTAAATTGACAGTTATACGAGTAGGTTGTTATTTATTGACATTTTTTTTTTCTGTTTTAATGACGATTGTAGTTGAGGAATGTTTCCTTCAAAAGCATTTTAAATAAAAACCTAGGTTTCATCAACATGTAAACAATAATTGCCATTAGTACCAGACGTTATCATAGGAAACTAATGACATTAAGTTCTACATTAATTAATCTATCAATATCCTTCGAGAAAGGGAACCTTTGCCAAAATACCAGCAATTATAATTTACGCAAGAACAACCTAATTACTACTAATAAAGAAGTCAATAGGTAATTAAAAACATAACATTCATTATTCGGAGTACCGGCTCGCGCCACAACAGTTTTCCTACCTACATTAATTAATTAGAAATTCAATTAACATCATTCCCACAGAACATTGAAGCTTCAAAACATAAGGATCCCATTACTAAAGGTCAAAAATTACTACATTAACATTTACAATCACAAAAACGACTGTTACCTTCAAATCTTTCTAGATTCCGCGAGATATGACGGCAAAATTAATTTGGTAATCCAAATTCATGTTTTTTTTATCCCATTCAGTACCAGACTTTATTTTCAGAAGCATACGACTGTAATTCGAACAACACAGTCCTAATACTTTCAAAGTAATAACAAAATTAGTATTGTAATCTAGCTAATGGAATTTGATACTTATTTGATGTAAGATAAAGTCTATGTTGATAGTAATGCTAAAGTGGTTGATGTTTCCGGCAGAAACAATAGTGAAGGATATTGTCCAGCCTGTAAGATCGGAAGTGATATGAGTATCTTCACGGCTCGTTGATTTGGATTGGTAAGGACAGCTTTTGATTTATTTCTTGGGAACTCTATTAAGGAAATAATAAAGGTGTTGCCATGTTTTCAGCTAAATTGAGATTGGGATTTAATGTAACAGTATCACGAAGTTATTGTTTTTAACATTTACATCAGTCCTGATGTCACCATCACCAACTTTGTTGTATGCATCGTATATTATACGCATTCACGACTACTTGTAGAAGGGTTACCTAGTTTTGCAAAAGTTTGTCAAATCAGTTTGTCCGTAACTGGACCTATCAAAACTCCTGCATTGGATCTTAAAACCAATTCCGAAGAAACAATAAAACTTGTTTGCATCTCTAAGCTCTAAGACTGCGAAGAAAACAAACAAATATTTTGGTGACTGAACTTTATAAGTTTACCTATATTTACTTCACGGAGATGAGTTGTTTCCAATCTTTCTTCAGACCATCATCTTTCAGATCTTCAATAAACAAGGAAACATCTTACAAAGTAAGTATTATGTCATATTTTGTTTACTATCCGTTATTTACTACTGTTTCTTTAGACCGATCCCCTATTATCCTATGTTATCCGTTACCGGGCCACAGAAAAATAATCTCGAAGTAATGTCAAAGGAACCGAATGTTGGCCCAAAGGGGTCGGGGTCAATAAACTCTCGAAGGTCCCTGTAAGGTCTCGTTTGGAGCCTTTAAGACGGTTTTGATTTGACGATTATATGGATCGAAAGGCAGTCGTTAGGTTAAGCGAGGAATTGAGTCAAAGGCGAATTTCGGAAGAGAAGGATTGGAAAAGTGTATCGTATTTTTAGGAAAGTTTCAAAAAAATTTGCAAGGTTGAATTCATAAGATTCTCAAGGAACAGAAAATATGATTTGATTTTGATTTTCTAGGTAAATGGCTACTAATCTAGCACATATCATCCATGTTACCCTAATCAGTATGTTTCGCAATATATTGTTATAAATAGATTCTAAGCTCTGCTTATTCGAGTAGTCAAACAAAACGCATTTTAAACAACTTGATACTATCATTCTCATTACCATCTATGTTTTCCATAGCAACAGTTTAACAACAATTCTTTATCATTATCATTATCTCCTACTAATAAATGATTGTCATCATCATCTACTTAACTAAGGTCCTAGACTATATCAGATCGTATAGCACTCGTCTCGTGTACAGAGAACAAGCCAAACTGTCCGGCATAACGTATAAGTTGGACTTTTTATGTTCACTCCTTAACTCACCGGAAAGAAATTGAATGGAGCCTTGTTGTGGAAATTTTAAAATTAAGTTCTGACACGGAGTGACTTGCTTTTTGAATGGATGTCTCTTATTTTTGTCTCGTTACGGCTGTTAACATTGCTGGATGAGTAAGGGTCTCACAATTCTCATATACGTCATATGAGTTATAGTATAAGTGGGTTCTCTTTTCTGTTAACATATCTTTGTTTGAATGCCAGAACCTCCAATTTCATTTATATATTTTTGAGCATGCTGTTTTTTGTCAAAGCAATTTCATCTTTTATTTCTTCGCAATTAGGTTTCTTAATCAATCCAATCCATACTGGAATGTTTTTCTCAAGGCCTTCATACAGTTGCCATTGTTCAAGTTTAATTGAACAAAGCATGGAAATAAGAGAAATAGGTTTAGATATCTGAATCGGTGGATCTAGTTGGTATCCTTGATGACTCATAAATAATAAAAAAAACTTCCGTGGCCGTTAAAGCTTCAAGATAATAATTATAGATATTAGTTTTGTTTATCACCACCTATTCCTTTTTTTATAAATAGGATTCCGGATCCATAGTAGAGTTATTAATTACGCTAATTTTTTCACATGTCGTTGTGAGTTTTGGTAAGTGCCTTATTGTTTTATGACTGCTTAAATTCCTTCAGGTAATATTATATTTCTGATAGTAAAACTTAAAAAATGACTTCAACTGCAATAAATTCGTGATTTTTCATAGAAATGTGTCTTATATGATTTATATTATGAGAAAGTGAATCAATTCTAAACCAGTAAAGCAAATTAGTATCGACTAATTGCCTTCAATTAAGATGAAAAATAACCTACATTTCTAAAAACAATTAAATCTAAACCTATACAATTAAAAAAGTAGCCCTATCCTATAAAAATTCCAATTTCTCTCAATAAAGACATTCTTTGGTAGTAAAATTAATTCCAATTCCTCAGTGAAATGGCTTGGACTAGTTTTCTTCGACTTTCTACAACAATTGATCTAATCGTTGTGGGAAATGCAAACCAGTATTGCCAATCTCGGTGTAAGCTTTACCTGCTTCTCCATTAGATTGTATGACTATGTTGGTTTTCCAAGATTTTATTACGGTATTTAAATAATAATCATTCTGTTACCCTTACACAATTCACAATCACAAATAGATAGACTTATCATCTCATCATCTTCATCATGTTTTTTCAATAAGTAGATTGCTACTCGGCGCAATTTAACTCTTTTTCTTTCTCTTGGTATTTGTTATACTGTAAATGAATCAAATAGTGTTACACCGGAATAAGTAAAAACCTTGACAATATTGGTAAACTGTATAATTTGGCCAATGGCCTCATCAGCAGCTACATCAACATTTATATTGCTACCTTCTTCTGCAATGAACTAACTTTTAACAAACATTTGGACATAGTTGATTAACACAATTTAGTCACTGTAAATTCTTTTGTACCCAAATCAGTGTGAAATTACTACTTATCGGAAACACTAGACTTGATAACTATTGTCAAAAGTGTGATATGTTTGAAAGTCACATTTCAGAAGCTCTTGTCAATCACATAAATTTTGGACTTTTTAACAATCGTTACCAGTGATAGAATGTCACTGTCTCTAGAGCCCAATTCTATTATCTATCTTTCCATCTCTAACCGTGATCATCGTGCTCACCAGCTAGCATTAAAAACAAAAAGTCAAGTAACCGTTACGAACGGAATGTCCTTGAAATCTAAACCACTTTCTTTTTTATTCAAATCTTCTCTGTGTTAGTGTGTCAGCATATATTTCTATATATAGCTGTGTCGAATAAATATTTTATTTCCATGGAATTAGCGAGTAAATATTAGTTACTTATAAAGCCTTGAATCGAGTTTATCTCACGTCTAACTTAGATATCCGTTAGTTTAGTACCTTGTTTATTTTAGGACTTCCTTCTTACAAATCTATCTAGGATTAGTTTATTGCTAAGAGAACTAGCTCTATTTTGTACAACATTATAGTTTGATTTAAAACTATCTGTATTTTTCTCAATTTATTTCTTATTGCATGTTGACGCATAGTTTGTCTATTATTTTAAGATTATCCACATTCGTGAAACTTAATATTATAAATTATTTTTAAGAAACAGGGGGGTAACCACAAGCTCTTAGAGTAAGGTTATTTTGAGATCGAGTAAGTGACAGATGTATACAAGTCAGATACATCTGTCCCTTACTCGATCTCAAAATAACCTTACTCTAAGAGCTTGTGGTCACCCCCCTGTTCAATTATTTTTATTTTTCTTTAGTGTTCTTGGACGTTACAATTTATGTACAAGTATTGCACTGGTAGTCGTTATTGGTTTTCTGAAAGCTTCTTTTTCCCCAAGTAATTAAGTATTCCAAATTAATAGGACTACAATTATTTTTCTTACCATCTAAACAAGACACTGTGAGTCTTCAATAGAAGACTTACAAAAGGCGTAACGTAAAAGCTAAAATTAAAATGAAGTTTGAAAATTGCAAAGGTAAAAGGAGTCCCAGTTAATCAAATACTTAGAAAACGATATTCTTTAGGATACCCGATACTTGATGGGCCCTTCATTAGGCTGATGAGAAAGTAAAGACAGAAGTTTTGATTGATGAAAACTTAAATTTTCATTAAGGTAATGTTGTTAAGGCCTCCGTGCATCTTTTTTGAGTTATTTTCCATAAAAAGACAAAGTTGAAACAAGGAACAAATGAGTTTTTGATATAGGAGGAAAAGAGATCAATCATAATAATTAGTTTTCAGAGCACAATGTTTTTTGGAAAAAAAAAACGGTAAATTGTAGGATGAATGTGGTCTTTATTCAATTTTGAGTAAACATTGTTGCTTACATTACTGGAATAAGCTACTCGAAGGTTTTACTAATGTTGATGATAAAATTGGTGTATTTTATTAGAAAAAATATGCTGATATTGACAAATCCTGTTAAAGAAGTTCGTTTTTAACATAAACCAGTTTAAGTCAGAGTAGCTAAAGCTCAAAGCAGCAGGTTTTTATACTACACAAACTTTTGCATAAGATTTTGTGGCAAACAGAAGTGTAAGTTTTAGACAGCAAAGTTCAACAAATCGTAAGAATTCCTCATAAGCACACTGATTACGGCACAGCACAAAACCAACAGCAACATGGACAGACAACTTGAACTGTTTGCAAATAACAAAGACCCAAGTACTTTGCTTAACCGTGATGTAATAGGTAAACGGCATACTTTACAATGATATAATGTTTATATTGATAAATTGGTAAAAAGTCAAACTTACTTTACTAACTTTTACTACAACGGATTTGTTGGCAATGGAAACTCACCGGCAAGAGAGGAAGGCTATGAGGCTGTACCTAACAGTGGGAATACATGAAAACTGAATAAAGACAGTGTTTCCTGGTTGAATGCTCTAAGAAGAAATACAGAAACAAACTCAAAGGTCAAAGCCTATTTTTAAGCCCATAAAACTACAGCAGTCAGATCATAATATGAGAACTATGTAGGTACGTTCATGTTTGAGGTGGTATTTTGAAGAAACCTCTATATAGAACCAGTAGAACTCTCCACACAGTGCAAGCATGCGTCAGTTTTCGTGTATCTCAACTCACAACTTGAAGGAGCCCAAACAGCAAATACTGCTATCACCCGAGAACCTTGCTTAACATCATGATGTAATAGGCAACCGGCACACTTTACCATGTCATACAGTTATATAAGTAGGGTCGGTACTCTGTCAATATATAAATGACACACTTTTGTTTCAATTAGACTATTAACAATACTTATGTAACTAACTGGCTGTGTTGGGGTCAGTGTACTTGGTAGTACCAGTTTAAAAGCACATAATTGGGGTCCTCTAAAAGCCTTCGAGGGAAAATAAATTTGTTACATATTGAAAACTGGGACTCCTAAACTTTGTTGATTTCCACTACATCTCATCTGTGTTGATTTTCTCTTGAAGGATCGACACTGTTAGAAAACTGACTCAAAGATTATATTAGACATAATGGACTCTTAAATTAAAAATAGATTGCAAAAAAAAAAAAGAACCTGAAAGAGAAACAGTTTGAGGGGTGTTTCTTTTGTCAGGGGTTTTCCTCATAGGACCAGCAACTCTTAACACTAACAACATTTACTATATATTCCTAAATCCTTTAAACCCAAAATCAAGATAGGCTCAGACTTTATCTACTGCAATTATCTCCCTAACGCTCGAAGGTAGACTTCCGACCAAAGCAACTCCATCGTCACTATGGCAGCGTCACTGCGCTGGAATGATACCCCTTAAATTTTCATAATGCATTACCATCAAAATGATTTCGACCAAAGATATCCATTGCTGAAAATCCTCCTCCAAGTATCGCCACATTGACCGGTTCCATGCAGCTCACATCTACTGGATGCCCACAAATTTACCCAGAGACTTTAGACAAGTCACATTCTAGCAACGAAAACTTCGCGATAGCGATTGGAACGATGTTATCAATGTATGGGATTGTGAAGCACTATTGAAATATTACATGTCAATTCCTTACATTTTGACAGTTCTATCATCGCCATTGCTGACATCGAATAACACTTGTCTGGAGCTTCAGGTTATCTGACCACCTAGTGGGTGGCCTTCCTACGCAACTTCTTCCGATTTGCAACTTTTCGGCCCTATCGTCCATACGTTCTGCAGCTAATGTGCCCTGCCCACTGTCTCGTAAGTTTTGCTATTCTTCGTGCTATGTCGGTAACTGAGGTCCTCCTGCGGATATCCTAATTTCTGATGCGATCATACAAGAAAACTTCGAGCTTAGGCCTCTCCATTGCTCTTTAGGTGACTTTAAACCTTCGGATTAGACCAATTGTGAGCTACAACTTCGAAGCTCCGTAAGTCATCACTGGCACACACTGGTCTTGAGACACTGTGGTATATTAGACGAGAAGATACCAAGCAACTTCCCAATAATAATGCATACTACTGTAACTATCGTTCTACGAGTATCGTTGCATTTTTGTGGCTGTGTAGTGACGGCGGAGCCGCTCTACTCCGAAGTGTTCCCTAAAGGTAATTAAGTCAGCTGTTTAATCAAAAAGTCCGATGAAGTTTGCTTGATTAGCCGTAATTCGGGGGTAATTGGCTCCTTGATGGTACAACATAATTAATAGCCAGATGACGTTAGAGCGTGTTGAGGCGTCGGGTGTACCAAGGAGGTTGTCCTTTTAATTTAAAACAGTTTATCAAGATTTTTAATGAGTGTCATCGACTTCTTTTGTTGAGTTCTAAGAAAGTGTAATTACTTTTTTGGAAGACTTGTTTTTGATATGTATATTCGGTATTGGCTAGACTCCTAGGCGTCGCGGTAAAAATAAGTTTGGGAATACTTTTGGTTTAAGATGTATCTTAAGATTAATTAATTACTTAGGAAACGGATAAAATCATAGAGAACGAGTATGGGTATATAGCAGAAATAATTTATTTACGATAAATTTATAATTTATCGACCTTATACGGTATTGGCTAGACTCCTAGGCGTCGCGGTAAAAATAAGTTTGGGAATACTTTTGGTTTAAGATGTATATTAAGATTAATTAATTACTTAGGAAACGGATAAAATCATAGAGAACGAGTATGGGTATATAGCAGAAATAATTTATTTACGATAAATTTATAATTCATCGTCCTTTTCAAGACACTTTTTTAATGTATTTTGCGTTACATAATTTTTAGACGAAACCAAAGAAAGTCCGCATACATGCAAAACAATACAAAAACAACAAACGCCTTGGTTTTTCTGTGTTACAAACCTGCATATTTATTTACTCAAAAAGTTAGCATATATCTCCAAAAACTAAAAATCGTGCAATGGCCAATAGCTCATCTTCTCAAGTAGGGCAACGTTTCTGAGAAAGGTGAAACCGAATCCTCTGTGCACACAAGAGAAAGTATTCTACTGAACCAGGCCACCGTTTGTTATCTTTGTTCTCGTAAAATTAACCTTAATTTAATTTTAATGGGTTTGCATATGCATAAATTGCCTGTTTTTCGTATTTAAAATGCAAGAGGTCAAGATACGGTTGGTGCTGACACTATTATAAGAGGTACCAGTATAAGTGGAGACGTTATGAAAAAAAATTGTTTGTATGGTTGCAATTTATGGGTGTAACACTTACAGAATAAGTGACTGTGCTTTATGAGTTGTTTTGCAGCTTGTGGGGTAAGCAGAACGTGTGAAATAAGAAGGAACAACGAAACTTTAAGCCAAGCTGACAAATTCAAAGTTATTTTTTGTAAATGTTTTTCCTTAACATATTTCACGACCTTTAATACCTAAAGCTATAGTTTGGTTCAAAAAATATTAATATTAATCAGTCAATGACTTTTAAATGTTCAGGTTTACACCTATAATCTAAGTCATTTCCTCCACTCGACTCAATAAAATTGACAGTTATAGCTAATTTATCCTTCTAACCCTAACCCTCGATTAATATTATTAATCGTGTTATTTTTGTTATTAATCGTGTTATTTTTGTTACTAATCGTGTCGTTATTTTTCGACTGGGTCAATTGACAAGGAGGAAATTTCCTTCAAAAGGACTTAAAATATAGACCCAAAGCCAGGCCAGAAAAATAAGTTTATTTATTGTGTAGGATAGTGAATCCAAAATCAAATTATTAACATAACTTACAAATAATATCAATCAATCTGCCTAGCCTTTTCCCAACTACATTGGGGTCGGCTTCCAGTCTTACCGGATTCAGCTAAGTACCAGTGTTTTACATGGAGCGACTGCCTATCTGACCTCCACAACCCAGTAACTGAGTAACACTATACCCCTTGACAAGACTGGTGTCAGTTCTCAGGCTTCTGACTACCCGTAACGACAGTCAAAGATCTTCAAATGACAGCCGGGACCAACGGCTTAACGTGCTTTCCGAGGCACGGAGGAAACTCGGAATGTTAAAATGGTCACCCATCCACGGACCGACCTCGTCAAGCGTTGCTTAACCTCGATCCACCCGTGCGGCTGTTATTATTTAGACACGAGCTCCTCAAATACATATAAATAATATCTACAATACAATCGCCATATTTAACACAAATTACATATCTATTATTACGTTATTCCCTTACATTTATACCTATTAGATAATCACCCACTATTGTGTTGTAAATAAACTAACATTTGCAGTTATAATCACTAATATAACACTTATCGCCTACGCAATAAAAACTAATACGGTAGCAAAATGTTTTTTCCAAACTTAAATGCAGTCCGGAAAATGTTTTCAAGTGAATTTGAACCTTATTAAATGGTGTTAAAAGTGTTGGGCTATTTTTCGTGTAGTGTGTTTTCTGCTTGAGTATAGCAACCTATTGGTCAATGTATGGGTTACCATTTATGGGCGGTACACACTACAGACAATGTGCAATGTCCGTTGTATGGCGCAATGTGTGCTCGCCTTTATAATTTTCTTTTGAAAGACTATGTAGAAGTATTGTGGTTAGTAAAATTGGGATATCTTAATTTGATCATGTTGTTAGATTTTAGTATTTTGACTTTAGAAAGAAACATCCAGAATTATTGACTAACGGAATTTTGGAGTATCAAAAAAGCGTGCCTTTATTAACCCTTTAATTCAATCTTGGTATACACAGGATTAGAATTAATAGAAAAAAAAAAACATTGAAATTCGATCTTAGAGCAACTATATATAAACAAAACATCTATGTATTTACTAGCAAGATAAATACTTCCTTGACTACAATCTAATATAAAAGCACGAAAAAAGCAAAGGTCACAGAGACAATAAAACATCAAAATTTATAAACCATATTCAATCCAAATCACTATTTATTATATTATCCTATCAATAAGGGCTTTAGTACATACTCATAAAGAAGCATCATAGGTTCCTACTTAACGTACAAGAAGTAAACATTGTATGATGCAAATGATACATAACACTACCTGCACGGACTCTTGAAGCCTTATTTAGAAAAGCTTAGCGGAAAGCAGGTTCAGGAAATGCAGTACAGAGCAATAAATACGGTGGCTACCTGTTCATAATATCCTAAGTATCCTTGATTATGTGAAAGTGTATTTGTTTGTCCTACTTTGTCGCTTTAACATCCTAACTAATAATATTACGGTTATAATGGAAGAGCAAACAAAACATCAGCTCTAGTCAAAATAATAAAGATCTATAAAATTTTAAGGAGTCTATAATTCAAGAGTGAATATGTAACTTCTAGAGAAGCGTTCTCCATTACCGACCATATCATTGCTTACCAAGATAGTGGAGAAAACGATACTACCAATCATATAAAAAATGTGTTTCACTGCAAGAAAGTGTCGTGTCTACTTACCCGATCCTTAATAATAACTTAATTGAAAGTGTTACTGGACATACCTGGAAAGATAAAGAAACAAATCATTAGAAACGAGTTTTTAATAATAAGCATATAAATATATTCTAAATTTGGATTAGGATAATTTTAGGATATAGCTAGTAGTTGGTATAAGCAAAAAAAAAGTTTGATATCGGAATCAAATGAATAGGTGCTTCTAAAGTTGCATATAATATATGCAATATATTTGTAACATTTACAACAACTGGAGAGCATAGCTAATTTTATTTTTTTAATTCCTAAACTAGGTTAAAACTCACTTGTTTTTCTTGACCCCTAGCAACAAAGCTGTTAAATGTTTGGTAACCATTTTGTTACAATTTATTATTAGTTTAGTCACGAGTCTTTTTGTTGTAAACTAGTTGTTGACCGTGATATTGTTGTGGATGGTATTGGGCCAGATTTTTTGAAACATCATTGTCTATCTAGACAGCTGTAGCACATCAATGAGACCATTGATGAGCGTAACGACTGAGTGTAAGGTCCTTAGTTGAGTCCCCAAAGTGCATTCAATTAAGTAAAGTGTTACTGGAGATTCCCAATTTCAATGGGAATTTCTTTCTTTCTTCAGTAGTTGCTTGAAGTTTGGATTTGGGTTCATTTGTTGGCTATGGCTAATGTGTGCCTCATTTTATAATGATAATATATGCGTTTGAGATATACAAAACATGATAATTACTTTATGGTCTAATTCAGAGGCAAGTACTACACGTATTATATTATCATGCCCATATTCTCTGAAGGGGTAGACAGAGGTGAGGTATTTTGCCATAAACCGCCATCCATCCGGCACAAATCCAGAGACCGGGCTTCTACGGCAATATTCCAAATGAAACAACCCAATAGCGATATTACCTGGGTAGTAAAATGATAATTCTATTTAGTCCGTCACTGAGATTATCATATAGTATTGTATCCGTATTGTTTGGTTTAGCAAATGAATACAAATTGACAAAGATAAAACGCATCAACGTTCAGGAGTCGGGAGCTTGTGACGTCACTTTGTCAGTATAAAGTTTAGCACACCGGGACGTCACACGATATTTCAACGCACTGTATTGTCGTCACTGTCCAATATGTTTTATTAATCTACCCTATTATACTTTGCCAGTTTTGGGAATCGGATCCAGAAGTCCCAGAACCTCATGCTCAACAGCAACTACAGCCAGATAAATGGGAAAATAGAAAACTTCTTATTTTATGTATACACCATAGATTACAAAATGATGAAAATTACACAGGCTGTCACAATGGGCAACCGGTACCTGCACGTATTTTGACCACACCGTGTCACCATCGGCTTCCAGACCTAATCGAAGGTTGCTCAAACTCAACATTATTCAAGACATGAACTACAGTGATAATTGTAACCAATGGTAGAGCGTAACGGCACTATCAGTAACGGATATGATGCAAATGTAAAGGTCAGTCTGTAAGCTCTTGAAGGTAATACTATGTAAAGTAAGTTTGTGTAAATACAACATACGTACATAATTATGTTTGGCAGAATGCTTTATTTGTTCACAACAAAAAAAAAACTCTGAGATACGAAAGTGCAGAAGTTCGCGGAACGAGGTGGACCAAATTAATAAATAAAGGTCCACACTAGTCCATATATCGAATAGGCTGGAAGTCATAGGGGGAGGCTTTTAAGAGGAGATAATACAGGCTGACAGTGAGCAGTAAATAAGTACATCTAGGAAACTGGAAACTGAGTCGACTTTAAGTCTTTAAGTTTTTGAAGTATGTCGTATGAGCAAAACCTGAAAGTCGTAGTCGAAGTAACTGGGTTGTGATAACTCCCTACCCAGTTATTGGGTTGTGTAGGTCAGATTTGCTGTCGGTCAATATAAAATACTTACATACACACTTACATTTAGTTTATGGATAGTATTTATTATGACAATAAACTTTTGTATATATTTATGTTTTGATGTAATAGCAGTACACCACAGACTAACCCCTTTTTCATTCTAAGTTCTTTCAGTCCATCCAAAGGTTGTCAGGTAGATATTGCTGTCAACGATAAGACCGTATTTTATCCCGTATAGTTAAGTTTTTCTTATAAAGAGACGTGTAACTTTAATGGTGTACAATTAAGTATAATCCATTATATTCTATTCAACTTGTTAGACCGAGAGCTAACCACAAGACAGCTAAGAAAAGGCGAGACCTAATGAGACCTTACGAGTAAATGCTTACTAACTTGTGATACGTATACCAGGCTAATAAAGGTAAGGAATGTTCTTCTTACCAATATAATTGAGGAAATGTTACACACATAAAATCAATTTCGGTTGCAGAGCCTATCCTAGGGAAGTCCGTAAAAAGTTAATGTATGTGAGAAATAGTAAAACTGGTAATAATTTGGACTGTCAGCGGATATGGTGCAAGCAGTGAGGTCGGTGTAACGTGCTGAAGGTAAATCGTTTTATGAAGGTGAAAATTAATAACTTGAAGTAAGTATTTAGTACTTGTTACTTTATGAATTTATTTTGTATTTATAAACAAAAATAGCTCATGTTTGTCAACATCTGCCTAGCCTTTTCGTAAGTACATAAATATATTGAGGTTGACTTACTATCTGCTGACTGACTGCAGTATCTCATATGGGACGACTGCTTATACCTTTTAATGTTTCCACTACTGGGAAACAGGCCTCCTATCTATGAGAGAGGGCATGGACCCGCGGACCACGCTGACCTAGTGCGGATTGGTGGATGTCACATGTCTTTGAATTTTTGATTCTAGGACATGCCGGTTTCCTCACGATGTTTTCTTTCACCGTTCTTAAAGCAGTGGTGATGAAATAATTAACACAATGTAAATCGCCTGCCTGGGTTCGAACTGACGACCTACGTACAAGTAAGTTGGGGCCGTTACTTCTGGTGCAACGCTGATCCATCTGTTCTATACATTCCAATTATTTACTAATACCATATCCATAAATACTTTTGGTAAATATACAACAAAAAGTTACAACTTTTATTTTTATTACGTTTTTTATTAGACAAAAGTTCACAGGTTAATATAATTTTATGCACACAAACAACTGCCATTTATGGTTGTATTTATAATTTTATGAAAACAAATATTTACTTAAGAATGATATGGCAGTGATGAATTATATTGAGTTTTAAGAAATAATAAGATAATAATAATAATAATGAAGATTATTTGATTATTTTCCGGAGATTTATTGTGAAGGATGGCACGGTTGACATCTGTCGGGCATGTCACCATCCGGGTGAATCGATCCGCCACATTATCTCTGGTTGTTCTCGTCTAGCTAACGAAGAGTACTTGCATAGGCACAACCTTGTAGCCAGGATTATCCATCAGCAACTTGCTCTGAAATACACTCTTGTGGCATCGGAGGTGCCGTACTACAGGTATGTGCCCGACCCAGTTCTCGAGAATGGCAATATCACATTGTACTGGGATCGGTCCATCATCACTGACAGGACCATTATTGCTAATAAGCCTGATATAGTGGTGGTGGACCGAATCGAGAGGCGTGCAATGATTGTTGACATTACCGTCCCGCATGACGGGAACCTCGTGAAAGCCGAGAAAGATAAGCAAATCAAGTATCTTGACTTGGCTTGCGAGGTTGTCGACATGTGGGATGTGGACACAGCGATCATTATACCGATAGTCGTGTCAGCCAATGGCTTAATAGCCACGAGCCTCGACCAACACCTTAGGAGGCTCTCGTTAGGCGGCTGGGTCAAGGGCCTGATCCAGAAAGCAGTATTGCTGGACACGGCTCGTATTGTTAGGAGGTTCCTCTCTCTGGAGCCCTAACCGCCGGTAGCTTGGACCCTGTTCCCGATACCGGTGGGTCTCTATTTTTTATATTTTTAAATGTTTTTTTTTTTGTATGTTTTATAAAAATATTTAAAAATGTAGACAATAAGAAAGAATATGAATAAAGGAGATAATAATGATAAGAGATGTGTAACTTTTTTAGTGTACAATAAAGCATATTCTATTTTATTGTGTTTATTAAGATTTCAAAATGATCTATCAAGTTATGGAATTTCATCAGTCAAGAAACTGTTCAATAGGTTTTCATTATTTAGTTATTTTCGGCTTGATACATAATGCCCTCTTCTTCCATACAATTATAAAATTCTGTGTAATCTATACATCATCATCATCATGCACATATTCAAAACTTTCCTCACGACCTTTCCATGCTTCTAAAAACAGAACTTTTCTCACAACACAAGTTTTCTTGGTATCGATAAATTAACCATAGATAAGGACGTACCAAGCTAAGTCAATGTTTAGTTAATAACTCGCTTAGCCACGGGGTCTCATTGCTAAGAAAGAAAATTTGGTTCAAATAAATCTCACTAGATGGCGCGACATGTACTTGATACAATGTAAACGGACGATCATAAAAAATTGATGCCAATAGATGGAGCATTTTTTAATTTCTGAGGCATTCCACTCGTTGCATTGTAACACATTTTGGTGCAGAAAAACTGTGAAAACGTGCAAAAAATACTATAAAACGAACCTTAACTGTATTTAAAGAAAAAAATATTCACGAACCAATAAAAACTCTTTTAATTGCAAGTCGCTGCTAACACCATCTATTGCCGTGAAACGGGATCGAACGCGATTGATGTACTCACAAAAATAACAAGATTAATCAGATGAAAAACGCTAGGTACGTCGGCACGGTTTCTTTGTATGGGATGAGGCATCTGCATGCTAGTATTATATTATCTGTGGCTTAGCTGAGGTAATTTTTCATACCTACACAGCTTAGCTTACATAGTTTTTGGTCAGCACAAAAGTATGAAAAATTACCACATTTATAAGTGAAATTCTATCAAATAAAGCATCGCGACAGTGATTAGTAAAATATTGCAGAATTGCAAGCGCTGTCACGTGATTAACCCCTTAATTTTTGGCATTTTGACAGTCGCTATCGTTGGTTGAATGACAGTTTGTGTAGAGTCTCTGGTCTGCAAACGGCTTTAAAGATGGACATGTCGCAAGGCTCCCACAGGGCTTACGCAAGCGGCACACGTCAAAACTGTCGACCTGCTTACAAATTACAGTTGCGCCACACACAAACAATCGGTTTTGTCGGACGTCAGTGTGAGTCCTAATAAATTCTGGGCACTAGATTGATGGGTTGTTATCCTGTCTGTTGGTACAGTCAAGTATTGTAATAATTTTATATTCACAACATTATTTTATATTTTCGTTACAAAACTTAAGTGGGAAAACAGAACGAATGTTCGATGAGACCAAAAATTCTGGAGTGGCGACCGCGTATTGCAAAACTCAGCGTTGAAAGACCATCCACTTAGTAGACCGATGGCCTGCAGCTTAAGTGCGTAAATGAATTCGGCAAGGCAAAGGGTTTGACTCCATGAAAGACTTTGTCAAATTCTCTTTAAATAATAGCCAAAAAAGATTGTCTCGATTGATTTGTTGATTGACCCTTTCGAAAAGAGTATCTTCACCAAAGAAAGCGTTCAATAATTTGTGAAGCGTGGCAATGTGTGAAGCCGCACGCACTTGGCCAGTTTTTATCTTACAATAGTGTCACTGTGACGTGTGGTTGACTGTACTAAGAACACCATGTATTAGTACAAGATCGAAGATAGTAACAATCACGTAGAAACATGTATCTAATGAAACCGCTTTGGTTACAATGACTTTTCTTGGAACTTGAGCGTTTGGTACGCCAGACTCTATGTTCCTGAAGTGTCAACAATAATCCAGGAAGTTACACTTGCAAGCTTTGAATTATTCAAACGTAGAATTGGTATTGTCTTAACTATGGCATCTAGAAAGAGTAATATTCTACCAGAAATAAAACAAAACAAAAGTCTAAAAAATTTGTATATTTCGATAGGACATGTCCATCCTATATATTTTGGACTTATTAACAATCGTTATCACAAAATATAGAATGTCATATTTGTATTACTATTATCATTTCTGCCGCATATCCTATCTCGATCTGAAAACAACATGGCACCGGAGAAAGTCAACTATACATAATCTAGATCCAATGCATTATATAACAAATTTCACTCTCTCTGCCAAGAAGTTGATAAGTAAATAATGTAATTCATTGCATTTACTTATGCAGTGACCTTTACAAGCATGAACTTTGGCCCAGCACTTTAAGACTGGATGGACGAGCTTCAAGATGGTGCGGGCTTGTGAGAAGAGAAGGGAAATATGTGAAGATGTAATGTTATTTTAACACGTTAATGTTAGATACGTGATCATAATTATACCTTAACCTATGGAACTTGTGAAATGTTCAATTTTATTGAATTGGCGAAAGAAACCATTGTGAGGGAAATGCCATAGACTGCAAAGATAAATTCGAAGTCTTTTGTAACGGCCCCAAACTCTCATTGGGTCCGCGTGGTGGGTTACATTACTCTCCCTCTTACAGCAACAAGGTTTGATCTGTATCCCTGGAGTAGAAATATTATAGTGTGAATATGTAGGTTATTTAATGTGATATGCGATCAATTGAATTTGCTGTAAATACCATGTTGTATATGTGACTTATAATCGCAGTAATACGAGTATATTAACAGACACGGGGACGTTGCTACTTCGCACTCTTAGTCTCTTTTTAGGATTGCTACTTATAGACAGAATGATGGCCACTTTTTTTACTGGAAAAACAACAACTAAGCAGATTTCAACTAATTTGAGGCATCGTTTTAACATTGTTGTAAATATATCTCTTTTTCACGGTAAACTACTCAATTATAATATCAAAATTTTTAATCTGTCTAATCTTACATATGTAAAACGTCAACAAACACAAGCAATGTCATTAAAAATCGTAACACAAAGTGACAAACTAGCGTACTGTGTCCTTACTAAGACCCGACGGCCTTGTACAAGCGTGTGCAAGCTTTCAACACAGCGTTACCCAACGGCCACCAGTATACCAAGACTTCTTAAATTGTCGTAGTTACTCTTTAGCATGGATGAACTTAAAATGGTGGTTGCTACCAGCTTAAACTGAGCTTGGCTAGTAGTGAATTTGGAGCAGTTGGACATGACAAAATTCGTGGTCATATTTTTTGATTAATAAGATAAAAAATGTTGCTAACAATTTTATTATCATATGGTTTTTGTTATTTATGTTTGGTATAAAAATAACGGTTGTTTTAAGGATTCCTTGCAATAATAATATAGACAACGACAACGCCTAAAATTCTTACTAGAGTATATAAGAATTTTAAGGTAGGAAACCAGCTAAGAATCAAAGGCCAAAAAAAATAAAAATTGTAATTTAAAATCGATCCATTAGTTTCGTCTCATCTTTTATCATGGTTTTCAATTTTACCTTGCAATCATATATGGAAAACTGTAGTTAATTTGACCCACCTTCAACAGCCCCTTATTCCTAACTAACTTCAAAGTTTCAAAAAACCACCTTGTCATGTTCTAGAACAACTTTTTTCTTCTAGAACACTGCAGACTAATAACTTAACGAATGTCTGGACATACCAATACAGCTCAACTTATACTAGTCGTGATCGGTCAGTATCGTTCGCAGCAAGAAGTTTGGTATTTTAGTGGCGATTGAATAAATCTTGTTGCCTCATTGTTTTGACGCTGAAGGAAATTATTAAGTTTAGCTGCTTATTATTTTCAATGTTGATTTATTGTGAAAATAATTATTGTTTATATTATTATGGAGTCTTAAAGATATGTAGTAGTTGAAAAGTTTAGTTGTGCAATCTTTAATAGCAAAAGAATAAAAGGGAGTTCTAATTAGCAGATTTTAAAGGCTAAATTTGAAATAAATTTCAAGTTATGAGAGAGAAGCTCCAGCAAAAGGAACATTTAGATTGTGTTTGTAGGAACCAAAAACAAATCTGCGACAAAAAACTAAAAGTAATTTTTATTTTAAGATCAAATCCCAAAAAATGAGTGTATCTAAATATCAAAGGCTGTTTTAGAACCACCACCTACCATATTTAGTTTAAAATAATCAGCATAATGGAAGAGGCGCCATTGTTGTCATCACGGGTAGAATCTAGATGAGTTTAGCACAGGAGAGTGAGGATTCGCACGAGATAAGAGAAGACTATCGCCCACCATAGGGCTAAGTCGGGCTGTGGAAGATGGTGCTGAAAAAGTTCTAAGTAACGGGGAAAACTTCTTCCCAGGATTGTTAAAGAAATATATTGCGAAATTAAACGGCTTAGATAAATTTTAACTGATTAATGACTAGAAATGCGGTTAACAAACAATCATTATAACAATTACTGAGAGACATTAAAATAACATTTCTCAAAATATGACGAAGTACATTCATAAATAAATAAAACAGCGTTTTTGTAAGAAAAGTCAGGGCCGTTTGATAGCCATGATACAAATCTATTCAATATAGAATGATAGATAGAATAAAATGCAATGAATATATATTTAGCAATATGTCAGTTGATGTTTTAAGATCTAGTAATATTGAATCATTATCTATTTATAACCTGTATATTGTTGTAGATTGGCAATTTATATTATTAAAAAATATTGTGAATCATCACATTCTTTGTTATCAATAAATTTGTGCGTAATCGTAACAAGCATAACTTGTTACAAATCTTTTCATAATTTTATACCTACAACAGGAAAGTGACGTTTTATCCCTGATTTTTTTTTTTCAAAATTTAAGTCAATATTCAACAATTGATATCGCGGTTGTCGTTAAAAATGAAAAAAACACCATAACGTCTGAAAAAAGAGATATATTTTAACCCCCGCCAGAAAAAAAGGGGTGTTATAAGTTTCAAATGTGTTGCTGTGTATCTGTGTATCTGTGTGTCTGTGTATCTGTGTGTCTGTGTATCTGTGTATCTGTGTGTCTGTCTGTGGCATCATAGCGCCTAAACGGATGAACCGATTTTGGTTTAGTTTTTTTTTTGAAAGGTGATTTTGTCGAGAGTGTTCTTAGCTATGTTTGAATAAAATTGGTACAGCCGTTCCAAAGTTGTGAGCGTTTTACTGTTTGAATCGGTGTGTTCTCGCAAGATAAATGTGTCGGGGGTTTTTAAATTTTGAAATTTTACTTGTTAAAATACGAGTAGTTAGATACCACTATCTAATTAGGTATAATCAAATTATTATTTAAAAAGAAGTTGAGCTACGACAACGTTCCTAATTTAAAATCCAGGAACATACCAAATAGAAAACTAGTACTGGCTGTTAAAGTTATGCAGAAAGGAGCCATTAACTCGTACGCACGCTAGTTGCAGGCGCGAACTAATGTTAGCTAAACTTTCGCCAAGTTCAAGTCATACTTTCACGAATTCAACAAGGTTAACATTGCGGGCCGTACCTACCGCTTTTTTGTTGTTTATTGTTTTTGCTGTCGGTGCCTAGAGAGTAAGTTTCACGGAGTTCGTTACTTTTCTTGAAGGAAGGTTGTTATTGTTTTTAGTTTCTTTATCAATTTCTAAGGATAAGTAGGAAGATTGTTGGTAGCATTTATGAGTTACTAGAAATCCTCAATTAGGAAACGTATAAACAAAACGATGGCAAGAATAATACGCTAGTTCACTGTGCGTTAACAATTTCTTATCATTTTTCTACTATGGTTTTTGTAAGAAACTAATATTGTTACGATGTGTAACTGCTGTTTTGGTTCTTTATATGTTTGAAAAATTGAAACCCTGGAACTCCTGACCCCGATTACGGAAATTAGTACATTTATAGAAAGCTATAGAGTGTCATAGGTTACCTAAAAGGTCATTTCATTTCGAAGATCTATATTTTAAATAAGGTTTAACAAAAATGCATTACCCTAAGACACATTTACACAATAGACTCAGAAAGCACTTTATGAAGCCACTTTTGCCTTTCAAAGTTTATTACAATATGATTATAATGAGCTGAAAATATCTTTAACTTTTAACGACAAAGGCATGGTAACGTAAACAAATAGTTAGAGTTAAATATTAACTGATCACACGGTACCAAAAGGTATCAAAAGGTAAAATGCACGATTCTTGGGGGTTAAGCTGCGGGAGCTATGTCTCAGGAAAAAGCTACTGATTCATCAAAGCAATCATATCTCAGCCATTTCAACATAGTAAATTAAACTAAAAATATTTCGAATGACGTTTTGAGTAAATCCAACATCTCGTTTAAGACATTGATTTATCTTAATTAAATATCTTGCTTAACGTTTGGCATCCTTTCACTACTTATGGATAATGATCGTTTCTGATCTTTTGAACTATCTTCTTGCTTCTAGTTTAGGTGCAGCCTAATCTAGAGAGACTGATAATACTTAGATGCAATTTTATTAGAAGCTATAAGTAGTATCTTTGATTAGGTAATATCAACTCAAAATTAATTAAAATTATTCAAACAAAAATTGCCAGCGATACTTGGTAAGTTCGTATTTTAATAAATACTATTGTAGATGTGAAAGTCTAGTATAAAATCAGCTTTACAACAAATACTTCAAACTTTTGCCATATCAACACACAAAATGTACTTAATCACTTCCTAATAACGACAATCGATCACTACTCGTATTCAAATAAAACATATATAACATAATTCACCAATTACTTTTTTTTATAGACACGACAGACAAAACAATTCTATACTACCTTTTCAAAAAACTGCACTTGTAAACCCGCGCTGCGTTCGTCCTAGTTCTCAATTTGAAAAAAGACGGCTTCTTCTACGTCACATACGCATATAAGGAAGCCAGGCTGTCAAAGCGTGCCTGTGACTTTTACCACGGCACCCGCACTTATTGTCATGTAAAAGATACGTAATGAGTTACGCGACAGTTCTGTGGCGTAAAAAATGTGCGAGGGTCGTGGGAGGGAACCGTAAGATAAGATGGTTTTGTTATCTTTAGGTTTACGCACGTCAATATACGCTGAGATAGTTTTAAAGACTCTTTCGCTGTAAAGGAGTCTGAATTATTTAAGTAGTTGCGTTTTGAATAAAGGGCACCAGTCTTGCCTAGAGGTATTGTGTTACCCAGTTATTGGGTTTTTGAGGTAAGATAGGCAGTCGCTTCATGTGAAACACTAGAACTCAGCTGAATCCAGTTAGACTGGAAGCCGACCTCTACATATATAGTTGGTATAAGGCTAGGCAGATTATTCTGATTTTAAATGAAGGAAATGTTTACGTTTAAGAAATATGTGGCATTCATTAAATAATTTAAGGAAGATATGGAATTTATTGCTTCCTATGCTATCAATTTTATTGATTGGATTTACGAAACATATTTACCTACAGGGAAACCAATAATTAGCCATAAAAGTGTAATACACATATTCTGTAACATATGTTTATATATCGCTGTTGGTTACCTAAATAATTAGAATAAGATAAAATAAATTAAGGCTTAATTAGTAGTATTTCTTAATTTTGTTCGGTATTTCAGATTTTACAAGATTAATGAAGGTGCTAAGTGTCAAATCAATTCGCGATACTCGTTACCACAAGACATCATTGAGACATATTCAGACACTTTTGATATCGGTCTGCTGAATCTCAAAGGGGAACAAATTTGCAGACTTTCGTCAGTACACCACAATTTTAACAAGTTTGCCTAATGTGAAAGACGAACTAATAATATAATTCATCTTTCAAAATATATTGTTAACATAAAGTCACAACAGTAAATAATTTATGATAATTTTCAAGCATAGTTTATTATCTAATCATTTTCTTTTAAAACGGGAACAAAATTAATGGAACACCTATTATAGCGAAGAGACAAAAACAAATATTTTCAAAAGCTTTCTCGTGTTTCAATTAATGTAGACCTAAGAATAAGTATCAAATAAATTTTACTATAATATTTTTGCAAGACGTCATTGATACACACTCCAGACAGTTTCAATATCTCCGCTTGATCTGAAGATGTCACTTATTTATAGCTCTGAATTTTATTTATTCAAGATCAATTTAAGCGCTTTTGAAATACATTTCGAACGTTCTAGATCATCGACTTCGTTTGATTTAATATCGTATTTTACACTTGAAGAATAAAAGTATGGACCTTCATTGCTCGATGTGGGTGTGCTACAATTTTTTTACATTATAATAAAACGTTTCGTGATGGGTTCTTAAATAAAATTATTGTCGATCATAAACGATCTGCATTTTAACTTATCTATTCAACACCCTTACTGTTTATATTAAATGATCCAATAAATTGACCTATGATTATATTTTTAAATATTGAGCAAGAACCATCCTCAATTATCATGATCACCAATTAACATTTGCATTTGTGGCTACCAAAAACCCACGATCAGTCATTAAATACATCACAAAGAATTCATCATAGTTATGTTCACCTTATTTGATATCAAATAGTTGTCGGACAAGTCTAATTAATTTGGCACAAGCAAGATTGGAGCTCGGTTTAATATTAGAAACCTGCAATAGAAACCATAATAGAATAAACTTATGACGTAGTAGTTCCACGAAATTAATATATAGTGAACAGTCTACTTTTTCTTTATTAACTTATTTTTCCGGTCTTAAATCGTGTTATAAGCTTTTTTTTATCAATATTAATTAATACCTCTTCCCTTTTGCAAGCAAAAATATTAACTAGTTACCATTGACTTTTTGTTGAGTGTGTCTCCGCCTCTTTACGAGCAAACATATTTAATTAATTTTATCATGGATTTTTTTGTCTGGAAATCATTTGTATTTGTGGTTTATAATAATATAGTAATGCAGAAGAACAGAACAGAAAGGTATATAAAGTATCAACAGGTGGTCAATAAATGTGAGTATGAAGACCTAAGCAACAATGTATGGTCTGTGTAAAAGATTATATTGCTAGAAACTGAGCTGTCAACTAATAATAAAGATAATAATCTACAAACCCCAAAAAATTGGGATAGAGGTAGGAATGATGATCACGGATTTTTTCTTAAAACTCAACTAGATAATAGTTATATCCTGTTGTAGCTATGAAGTATGACACCTTAAAATAAGCAAAAACAAAAATCTTTAATCCATAGCTGACAGATCTAAATCAAGAAGTACTAATTCAAAACGAAACAGGTTTAACTGACGTAATAAATAATGTTACACAGTCTGTCAATATCTGGTCCATTGCTAACCAGTTGCCGAATTATCGATCAAGCAAAAATATCCGGTAGTTTTCGAGACTAATAGCTCACGACTAAAAACCAATAATTACTGGAATATTTCACAATAAAAACAATATGATCAAGGGAAATTGACAGAGGCATAACCAAATTGGTAATGCAATTATCAAAATTGAATCACGAAGTTATTTGCAAACAGTTATTTGTTATGTAATGGTTATTACTAACCGCAAAACATTACTTAACAGGTGGTGCAGCATTTTTATGTTTTGTAGTTTTGTTTTGGTATAGTTACAATACCATAATTTGTCGTAAAAAGAAAACGATTCGGCCTATTTACTAAATATATCAAATCCATTCTTTCAGACAGACAGTGTACGCACATTCTAAACCGTAAACCCTAGAAGCATGGCGTTTTGGTCGAGAGTTTCTTATACAACAATAGTGAGCACTATAAACGGATTTGCTAAAATTCATACCTTAAAAGTGTCAAATAGGAAATTAAATTTTGTATAAAAGTTCGTTATTTTCATAAATGGAAAATTGTCTCACAACGAAGCCAAATATAAAAGTATAGTTGTATTAAAATTATCTTTTTGTTAAACAAAATTCGTTTTATGATATAGAATTTTAGATAGATAATAAAAAATTGTAAAAGGTTATTCTTAGACAAAAAAACTTGTTCTCTTGTATTCGGTGTCAAGCACCTTTTCACACATTCATTATTCTTAATACTCTCTTCAGTAGGTATTGCTAATTTAATCTTTAAGGATTATGTTAAAAATTACATAATTTAAAGTTTTCAACTCCATTCTATTTTAACTATTCAAATTTCTACATTACGTCAAGAATATTTTAGGTCATGAAACAACAAAAAAATATTTTTTACACTATTTTCGTGTAAAAAAACAATATGTTATTTTTTATTTGTATAAGTTCAGTAATTTTATGTTTTGTCTGTAAAAATCAGCATCCCTTTATCTAGCTGTCCTCAAGATTAAAATGTAAATTTCCGTCTACATCGTACATTTTACGATGGAAACTCTGACATTTTGCAATCATCGGTAGCCCGGTGAGTAATTTGAATAAATTAGCGATACAAAGATTATCTAACGGGCAAACATCTTAGTTAAACAAAGTTCAAGCTGCTTTGATAACGTCATTAGGGTCCACCGCTTTAATATGTTCATTAAGATGAGATTTTTTGGTCTTGTAAGCTTTAGTTTTGATTTCAAGCGATATTTTATTTTCTAGTCTGATTTCTTTTTAATATTGCCATTTCTTTAGACCTTCGCTTTCAACGTCTACCACTGAACTGAACGTTTCTTCATCAACCATTACGCTATCACTGGCTCTTTTTCTTATATATCATTCCTCACACCATCCATTCATCTTGTTTATGGTCTCACTCTCTTCCTCCAGCTTTTCTTCTTCAGCTTCATCAATTAAAAGATTTTCAAAACAGAATTTAACAAATATTTTCACGTTATTCAGTGCGTGTGAGTTGTAAAATTAGAAAGCCTTTCGGTGCTAGTTTTTGTTATGTCCTGTACAAGTGAAGCTCAGTGTCTATCGAATGGATTACTTTTTCAGAGAATAAGTAATTCCACAGGCACTTGCATCATGGCTATTTTCAATAGAATATTAGTTCCATCAAAACCCTTCCAACTACTATAACAAGGATATGGGTCAGCGTCGTCTTCTACAACAGAAACAATGCATCCCAATGTTATCCGAGCATCATAAAAGACAGTCGCTATACGACAAAGTGACAACAATGGTGGAACATAGTGACAAAAGTGTGACAACGCGTTTTCATAGAAATGCTGTACAGCAGTTTTGAAAACACGTTGTCTCGTTGTAGCGTCGTATCTGTCTCCGAGAGCCCCAACAAGAATCTTGATAGAAATCAAATAAATACGAACATTTTGTAACCAACTTGGTTACCGTGACATTTGGCATACATGGACATTTATAATTTCTGTCGAAAAACTTTACTAAACTTATCAACAATGGAAAACTAACTTTATTTTCTTAGTGATAAAGTTGAGATTTAATGTTTGAGTTGACGCTTGGGTGCAAACGAGTTTTGACGTAATATTATGCTTATGTGAGAAGTGGGAGTTATTATGCCAATTGGACAAAAAGTATTGGTAGCTTAAAGGTTCCTAATTTTGTACTATTTTTTATACTATTGGCTTCGGATACAATTACTAATCTCATGTATTCTGATATCGTTGCTTTTGTAGTCTATATTCTAAAAGAGCAAGCACTTATCCATTGAAAAACCAAAATTACCAAATCTGAGGCCAAAATTAACCGCATTTTGGACTCAGATTTGGTAATTTTGGTTTTATGTTATAATTGATATGATCTTTCATCTGAACTGTATATGTTGTTCATTAATCTTTGATGCATATACAATCAGTTCTTTTTTTCCTAATCAACAAACCAGACTGGAATCTAGACCCAACCACGGTTGATTACTGTCAATTTTTTAACAAATTAAAAGGTTTTTTTCTTCGATATTTATCAAAGAGGTTAACATACGGAAGGTGGAACCAATCATCTTTGAGGGTCGGAGTGATTATCACCAAACCAACCGTTAATAAAACGGTTATTAAAAATGTTTATTGTATTAACTAATAACCCTGTTACTGGCATGGTCTAGACTAGCATCGTTATGGTTATGTTATATTACTTAATAACATTTTATATTGCATACACTACACTGCATGAGGCAATCAAAGTATTTTTAGATAAAATTTTATAAAGTTTTAGGTCGAGACGAATGATTCACCGAGTGGCCTTTAAATTTTCAAACCAATAAAGTAATTATGTCCGGTTGCTATGTTGTTAAGAAGTGATAAATTTGACTTATCATTTCATATTAAAATGTTGCCAAACATGGACGTGCAAAAATTTGTTTAAGGAAAATTATCAAGAGAAGCTATTGATGAAATCATGATTGTTATATTACAAGTTACAGCCTTAATGGCTGGTTCAATATAATAAAAAATTAAGACAGAACATTCAGAAATTCACATAGGTACAGAAATTAAAAATTAAAAGTTTAAACTGTATCTACCATATTTTCTCTCATATACCATGTTTGTTCATGTAAACAACAGTTTATACCAAATGCCTGCAAAATAAATTTTAGTAAAATTAATAAGTATATATGTATTGCTTTACATATTGTATACATATTGTTGTGATGCTACTCTTACAGCCCTCATTTTTGGAGCCAGGACAAGAGCATTAATTTATTGTGCAAACGAACAGTGACCGTAAAAACTATTGTAACACAGACAGCAGAAGATTAACTTGTTGAATTTTAATATCATCAAAGCAATCAAGGCATACGTACATAAGTAATACTTGAAATTCCAAAGAAGACAAAGGTTTCACATTAGGGGATATCTTTGGTGAGGAAACTTAGTTCAATAACAAATTAGAAAATTAATTTGGAACGAATTCCTTTGCCTTGCTTAAATACAAAACTAAGTCAAACCACCTACTGTAGAGTGATTGTTATAAACACTTTATTCACAAAAAACCCTAGCTAGACAAAGTGTGGTTTCTGTAACAGTAAATACTTTTCTACTTTCTTTCTTTCCTTCTATGTAAAGGTATAAAAAGGTATAAGGCTTAACGTGCGCTTCTGAAATATCACGTGATCAAGCATCAAACATATTGAATTCATTGCAATCGTTATAGCTCATAAAATATTATGAATACGTCCAGAGCCCCAAGAACACAAGACTACAGCTCTTATCACATAATCCCAACACTTAACACTGAACAACCAGTACAAGTTGCAGGCATGCGCTTGCACACACTAATAACACCTTTCCTGGTTCCGTATCAATAACATGCGGACTGTCTATGGTTACATAAGTACCTTCATCAGATTGACAGCTGGACCGTACATCGTGGATGGATTGCTGTTTCCTAGGTAGTTTTAATTGCCCTGTGGGTTTTATAGTTTTTGTGTTGAGGGCGATTTGTTTGTTATTCTAGCAATTCAGGACCAACAAAAGTACTGTCAATTACTTACGGGGCTGCGTCAATTTAATATGTAATTGCAATAATTTGAAGCACAATGAACGTTCTTTTTAAAATTTCATAATAATCAATCACATGATTTTATATTTGTGATAGCTGATTGAACACTGTTCCCTGACTGTTAACGTCACGTTCTAAATATTAGCTGATTAGACCATCATGGGCAAACTTGTGTGCATTTGATTGATAAATTTAATCGTATCGATTATTTTATGAAAAAACGTTAGTCACTTCTCGTTTCTTTGTAAGTGATATTTTAACCAAACTGAAGATTTTAGTGTTATTGTTCTTCTGGATGAAATCCTGTGTTACCTACTTGTCTCATTTGCATTTAACAATAAAAATAACAGCTTTAAATTGAGCGTGGCGTAATCAGATTAAGCGCTCCAGTGAACCAATCAATCAATTTGCAATAACCAATGTTTTCAAACAGGAAATATTTTAATTTACAACGCCTTTCGGGAATTCAAGAAAAACAGGGTGTTCGAAGTCAGGCCATTAATTAATGCACGCGAAAAATTGTCATCGACAAGCATAAAGGCTTTTTGAGGAAATTCAAATGTCAGATTCTGCACAACTTGTTTTTAAATATAATATGCCTAACAAAAACTGTCATAGAGAAAGTTTAACCGTATCTTTCAATGTGATCGGCTCAATTAAATTATTTTGATAATCATCCAAGAATATAGTGACTTCAAGCAAAACCGTTTGTCTTTATTGCATTCCCTGAACAGTGCTAAAAGTAATCGAAAAAAGAAAATATTTATCCTAAATTATTTTTAATACATCATCGATAGCTTTACGAAAAACAAAAGAAAAGCCAACTCCAGCTGAACTGATCCTCCAAATCTTAAGGGGATCATGGGTCCTCCAAAATGCCACATAAGGGGGATTCGACTTGAAATTCATTGGTAACAATTCAAACTCCGCGATAGTCCCGCGATTCTGGCATAATCCCGGGGGAATGGGAACGTGTTTGATGGGGATTCCAATAAGTGGGCCAATGTTTTTTAAACGTCCTT
Source organism: Orthosia gothica (assembly GCA_949775005.1). Lineage (NCBI taxonomy): Eukaryota > Metazoa > Arthropoda > Insecta > Lepidoptera > Noctuidae > Orthosia > Orthosia gothica. The sequence goes on from OX459034.1 coordinate 21,024,719, forward strand.
TTGATCAAATGGCTTTGTCTCTATCTGCACTACGATAAGCTATATAGTATACGTACGGATATATTATGTAGATTTTAGTTACTAATCGGCACGGTTAAAGCCATGTTAATGTCCATTTTATTAATTGGCTGAAACTTTTAAAAACTTGGAAGCAATTTGACGAATATAAACTTCGGCCAAACAGCTCTAAAAATTCTTTCTATTTCAAGATATTTTAATATTTATGTAAAACATTAAGTGGAGTAATGAGTATGTGGGTTTGTAAGTTAAAATAATTCGTATACGTTCCACTTCGATTACCTGTGAATTCACAATATTATAATAAGTGTATAGTAAAACAGTGATGAAAGATACGTATAAATAGGTTATACTAAAGACTAATATAATGTAATTCCATTACGTTATTAAGATGGAATAGACTTATTCCATTATTTTGGCCTAAATATGCTAAAATATTATTATGGTGATACAAATAATAATTGGATGTCTCGTTTACCCAATAAAGCATAATCATTCAAGGACCGCTTCAATTACCTAACGATCAAAGGTGATATTCTTATTCATTTACATCAAAGTTGAAATTTCCATAAACATAATATTAAGCAAAAGATTTGAAGATCGCATTTGAAGAGAAGAGGATCGCATTTGGGGTTCTTGCTACCTATTTTATTCCTGATAAGCCCGCTCTTGACTTCGATCTCACCCGATGGTAGGCGATGTATCAGTTTTACTATGGAGTGAGCCCAGGAGATGCCTGTTGACTTTTGCTTTGAAGGCTGACGGTTAGAGAGTTCCACACTTTTGCAGTGCTCATAATAAATTACAATTCAATAGTGGCTTGATAAATGGTTTAATAGAAATAAATGATCGGATTCTGAGTTTTGAGTTTGACATGTAGTGGAGAAGTGCTTATTCTATTTGACATTTACAATCCAGTTACTAGATAAACCGAAAACTATTCTGCTGAATGCCTTGTTAAACATTTAGTTCTTTCGTCTGAATAAACTTAACAACATGCATGCTTACCTATATTACATTTTTGTATCGCAGTTCACCAGCCTACCCTCTAACCACGACAGCTTGAATATAAAGAGTATATGGCACATAATAATCAGGCAGGTTCGTTTTCACCACGGTTCACGCTTGGCCAGGCACGCCGACGAAGCGTAGTGCTCATTTATGACGTGTATTATTAGATAGTGTGTGTTTATCGGGAATGGAGGTAGTTTTAACTATGAGTAGTTGATTTTCCTTTGTGTCAAGGAGGCGAGGAAAAGTTACGGTTTATCTTTGTTCTTCTTCGTAGTATCCATAATTCCAAATTAAATATACTTTGACCAGAATTCAGCTACATTCGTCAGTGTTAGCGTTGGACTAGTAAAATTCTTTTTATTCCAATCTATGATGATGTGCTCATCGTTATATCGGTATTCCATCAAATCTACTAACCTATCTTCATAAAAACTCGTAAAAATGTGTGTTCCTTACCAGCTAATATTTTCTAGTTAACAATATTTCCAACAATCTCGCATTTATTTGTCCAAACTGAAATTGCATTTAAGAGATTCCATGATTCTACTAAATATTTTTAGATAGTAGAGCCTATTTTCAGTACAAACCGCACACATTTCTTCCTTTTGCAAACAGTGCTGTAACTTTTTTTAAAGCTCACAGAATTCCGGGATGAACTTCAGAATTTTAAACACAATTCTGTGACTGTGGCGTAGAATCTCAAAACCGCGCACCAAAGCTTGCACGTTGAGCTGAAATTATTCTCGTGAAAAATATAAACAGAAAACAACGGGTCGCTTGCGTGGTTTTTCAAAATCTACATTGGCAACTGGCCACCAATAATAATCATGATGTTCTTATGTAAATCAAATGGGATGGTGATAAAGCGTTTATTATTCTCTATCTTGTAGTTATCAAAATTTATTTGGGGTTCGCAAGCAAGAAGATGTCTTCTCTCATCGCCATCTCAGTAGCCAGTAGTCACCCATTTCTAGCCAGATTATCATTCAAATAGTCCAGTCCATCGGTCTCTTGTTCTCTCCCTCCTCTGCACCATACAAATTCGTGCATGGCTAAAAGAGGAGGGAAAAGACTATATCACTCGTTACCATTCTCAAGATATTTTCAAATATTTTTAGATTAATATTTATAGTTTGTATTGTTTGTATATCTTTAGACGACCAGCGATATTCTACACTGCAAAACCTTTGAAAGATAAGGCATTACAAATCAAGCAATTTATATTGCTATTGAAACAAGCGGTTCTCTAAAACAATCGATATATCACGTCATTCGAATAAACGAGCTGTAACACACGATATCAATTGATACATACATCCCCGAATTAGTAGCACAATGCAGTTGGACGCAACTGTTGGCCAACAGTTGTTACGGACTCGTTACGCAATCGTGTCGAAACTTTGCAGTAAGGACTGGGTGAAAGGGATGATGGGACTTGGAAGTGGGGTAAAGAATAGGCATAGACTATAGAGTAATGAAAGGGGCTAGAGACCTATAGGAAGACTAAGGCCATAAGCTTGTTACAGAGCTTAAATCGATTCATCAGTTGGTAGTAGAAGCAATTGTTTTACTATTAATGGAAATTTAAGAAAAGAGTAAGAATGAACCCAATTTATTGTGTAATAAGAACTTAGGATTGCTCTCGCATATCGAGATATACACACAATATTCAACAAACTCACTAAGGTCGTTTGGCGCCTGGTTTTTTACTAGCTTAGTTTTAATTGGCAGATATATGTTATATATGTCACTGAAATGTTAACAAGGAAAATAATAAAATTAAGTGCTATTCCTCTCTCCAAGACTCTGACTGTACCTAGAATGTTACTGTGCCCGACCGGGTCCATAATTGTTTCTGTAACTTATCGATGCAATAAATTTAATTTAAATTTGAATTAATATAAACAGTTCTTTAGTCATTGCACACCCTGTGCTACACTCTGACCGGTCTAAGCCCAAATTGATATCTCACGATTAATCAAACTACGGCCACCAAATCTTGCGTAAAAGCTCTACAAACTAAACATTAGTTTTGTAACTCCAAACAACAATATTTTCACAACCTCATCTCACGATTCCCTCAATATCAATAAAGTTACAAAACCAATTAAACCAAAAACATTTAGTCGATACAATTTAGCCGAGCTTTTCAATAAAGTGCCTTTCTAAGCTGGCAACCTGATAGTCATTACACCATGCTATGCCATAACGGTAAGTTGCGTAGACCACGACGCGGCACAGTTCTAAATAGAAATGTCACTATAATCTTAGATGTGTGATGTGACAATTTGCTGTTAATCTGTTGTGGATTATAGATGTTGATTGATGCTATCTGTGTTGGAAATTGGGCAATGATTAAGGCAAGTTCTGTTCTTGTTGGGTACGGTTTGTTTCTAGAAATTGTGTCTCTCTCTCTTGTTTGTTAACGTCGGTCAGGAATTCTGAATGTTGCCAGGATTCCGTATAAGCTCGTCTAGATAGATTGAATAAAATGAGATATTGTGTAGTACCAGAAATAGGTACATTTTTCTATTTACTTATTGTCTGTATTTTTTTATAAAAAAACATTATACACGTTTGGTGGAACTACCAAGTAAAAAAACGTTTTATCGTCATCATATTCGAATTTGAAATAACAAATTCTCTTGCCTCGTGAGTGCTGATTGTAAAACATGCTAATAAGTAAAATATCTAAATTTAAATAACAAAAATCCGGTTACCAACTCAGGTGACGAAGTTGGCTCAGGTCACAAAAGTTCAAACAAAATAAATTCAGACAGACACAGCCCACAGAAAAGTTTGGCAACAAAGAAAGTTCGTTCTTGAACTAGTTGTTTTAACTGAATATGCATAAGTTATGCAAAAAGATTCTTAATGCCTTCATTAAAAATTTTAATCAGTTTGCAAACCAAATTACGTTGGACGCGAGCTGAGTGCAATGCTATAACAAATGTCACACGGCATTTTTGCGACCTTTATTTTTATGTTCTCCCTCGTTTCCTCAAACGGGTTGTGCTGTTGCTTTCAGTAACTTAGGCAAATTACTTACAATGCTCGGTAAAATCGTTTCAAATTCATCTTTGAAATATATAAAAAAAGAAACCTTCCAAGAATCGAGACGAATAATATGATAGCTTAAACATTGAAATGTTGTCTTGAAGAGGATTCAATTTGAGAATCTGAAGGAACATCAACACCTTAATAAACGATTCACGAAGTAAACTCACAGACACGACTCTAATTAACTAATTAATATTTTAATTAGAGAATCAAATATTTATGCATTTGCACACTCCATTAGTTTACATTAGCAATTAATTATAACAGTGTCTCTGCTAATGTTCTGTAACATCAAAACTATGTTATTAAAATAAATGATTTTGGTTCAAACAGAGCTTAAACTGAACCATCATTCCACTTAACCTTTAGGTAATCTTTACTTCAAGCTCTAATCACTTTAGTTTTCACGCTGAGATCTTTAGAGAACAGCAAAACTGGTTCATGTAGGCTTCATAAAGTTCGGACCTGTCCTAATTGATAATTTAATTCAAATGTTGGTTAAATTAATGTTCTATTAACGACTGATATTGGATTGTTTTATTTTACAGTTATAATGAGGAGCGCGATATTCCTATGAAAACTACAAAGATCTCCGTTTCAAACAAATAATTACACTTTATCGTAATTAGAATGGCGGTGCGTGTATCAATTATTTAGATGAATGCAAATTCGTTATCAATTGCAGGAAATAATTAAAGGTTTTTAATTATAATTGAGGATCATTATTTTGTGTGTACTTGTTTAGCGTTAGATGTAAGAAATTAAAGCTAATGTAGTATTTTAGTAAGTTGGTCAATCTTAGTTTTATTTTTCGCTTTCTTTTCATTCAGAGCACATCTGTCCTAGATTATTGGCGATAAATTTAGACACTCATCATCATTTCAGCCAAAAGACGTCCACTGCTGGACATAGGCCTCCCACAAGTGTCAACAGCCTGATCGGTCCGAACTTAGGCACTCAAAGAACTATAATTTATAACTTCAGCATTTAAAGCAATTTTAATTATAACATCATCATTATTTTGTCGTTATCCAAATTGATTTGGAGTCGGCACAAAATTTGTTCTTCTACCATACTTCTCAATCTTTATTCCTTTGAGTGCCTTGGTTCCCAAAATAATTGACTTTTCTATTGTGTCTGCTAATTAACTCTCAAGGGGTTGTTAGTCATCATATCAGAAATAACCTTCTTTTAATTCTAACTCCTTTGGTTCTCTATTCTCTATTATATCTTCTATTTCTCTTGAGAGATAACTTATCGTTTTGAAAAGAAGAAGTATTATAATTAATAACCGTCATCTAATTAAACTCTAACCGACGTTTGACATCACAATTTATCTATTAAGTAATAACCCTACTGACATAATATCAAGTCCATGTCTGAAGTACCGCTATAACCCAATTCCCTGTATACCGACCAACTCGCGCGCAGTAAGATTAATGTTACCATCGCTCTTCGCTGCGTCAATACTCTACCAATATAGACCAACATCTTAGAAACTGTAACCATTGCTGGACTTGTATGGAATAGGTCCCTCAAAGTAGATAATGAAAGAGCAATGGATACAATCCATGAGCCAATATGTGAGGGCAGAGTAACAGTAAATAAAGTAGAAATGTCTCCAGATACAGTAAATTCTAGTTAGTGCAATATATTGTAGGTCGTCGGCTGGAACTTGAATTGAATTTGGTATTTTGTCTGAGAATTTGATTGGAGATTTGTGTGCAGATACTGATTTGGTGGTTATATATTTGAATACTCATGTAAGTAAATAATGTAGTTTGAGGTAAAATTCCTTTTTTTTTTTTCCTCAATGCATACTTTTTCGTATTTCAGAGCTAACAACCCAAATCTTTCGTAAGTAAAATAAAAAACTGCACCTCAAACTTTCTCATTGTTTTTCCTTCTCAAACATATGCTTTCTATCTTCCTAACACTGGCATCATAATAGCACGTACGAAAAAAACTAAATCAACGTTGCACACACGAGTGCCGCGGTACGAATGCGCCGATTTCTACAAGACCACTGTTCACTTTCACTGAGAGAAACTGAGTCTTTTTGTTCATTGTCAGCGCTACAACGCTTACCGATTTCGAATAGCGTACCGCAAAGGATTTCGAATTCGAATTCAGAGCAGAATAAGACGCTAGATTTGAATTTGGAACGGAATAAGGTGAGGGAATTTCGAATATGGAATTTGTTATGGTTTTGAAATTGGAATACACGATAGATTTTGGAAAGGTTTGAGTTCAAATAATGACAGCTTTTCGTTTTCAAATTAAGAACAGAATTTAAGCTTTGTTATTTTAGGATTTCTCAATTTTGATACTTGCAAAGATTAAAAAAGAATAAGCTTAAAGGTTGTGTGTAATAAATGAGTCGCAGATTGTGACATTTCGTGTTTTTATGCAAATATATTTTTACTCAAACAGGTCCAAAAGTTCTTGGACCTTGTTATTTATTTTTGTAAAGTTTAAGGTGATTTAAAATAAAATGGACGTTGAAGGCGAAGCATAAAATGTAAATCGTTGTTTTTTACTACAACGATGGAAAGTATCGTGAATTTTGCAATAGAGCAACTCAGTTTTTAGGATTATTTGCGATATATGCAAATAAGTCTATCAGCAGCTATAAAACTTAGGAATTAAAATAATGATTATCTAGATAACATAAATGATTGCTGTGTTAGTAGTCTAACAACAGAAAACTTTCTAAGAACTTTCTATTTTCATAAAAACAATACAATTATTACATAAATCCATTCTAAGTTTTTTGCCGTTAAAAATAATTTTGCTTACCATTTTTTCCGGGTTCCCACGAAAATCACAATACAAGAAATAAATTAGAAAACCAAGTATCCGCACAACACAATACCGCACTCAGTACAGTCAGGCACAAAACACGTACCAAATAAAAAAAATAATACACGATTTTTTTTTGTTCGTTCACTTTGCTATATATAAACTAGATTCGTTTAGACAAATTTATATAAAAATCGTTTGATATAGAGACATGTCTGTCCTGTCGTCTGTCCGAGTTGAGAGACAGTCGTGGACTGACCGTGCGACGGAAAGTCTTGCGTTTCGTGGTTCTTGAGTATTCAGAGGTGCGTTTGCGCCGATATGCGGACCTAACTGTCTTGAAGCTTTGTCTTGAATTTTGATTGGTATAAAAACGAGAGTGCTTTTTCAACGCATATTTTTATTATAGTTCGGTTTTTTAATGTGGTGAGCGTCTATTTGTATGGTGTAAGATTGTTTTGTCTTTTAGGGTGGGTAGTATTTTAGCGATTATAAATACTTTAAATAAAATTAAATGCAGAATTACCTACTTAAATTATGAAGACGATTTTTTTTGTTAATTTAGATATTTATTCTATTGCAATTTATTTGGGTAGACGAACAATTAACCACATTTCACAAAATAACTTAATGACCTTACAAGCATTATGCAAAATATTATTATTATTTTGTTCGTATTTTTTTTTATTCTAAATCATTTTGTTATTATTAAGAATACTGAGCCTTTAGTGCTATCGCTTATACGTAACTTTTATAATGTGGGTTTTTTGAGCAGCAAAAACTTGTGTTTTCTTCCTTTTTCTTAAATTCAATTAAAAACACCATGTGTTTTCTTAATTCCCGTGTCAACACCAAGACAATTTATTATTAACGAATATGACAATGTTACAAATAGTAAAATTATGATAATGAAACAGGCAACTCCGCAAGGTACTCATTTGAAGGTCGGAGTGTCAAAACGACGGATAATAATTATTTCTTCGCACTAAAGTAACTAAGCGCAAAAAACCAACAGACTTTATGGAAATAGAAGTTAAATTAATGGCGCAAAACAAGAACAGCACAACATTTCATAAGAAAATATTCTTTTAATTTTATTATCTGTCTCTACTATGGTGAGAACTAAGAGATTTGGGCCAGTAATTTCATACTAACTGTGCTTAAAAATGGTAAGCTTCTGAGGTTAGCGACACAAACAAAACCTTTATCCAGATTGAGTGTAATTTATATAGTTTTGAAAAGACAATGCAAGTGCCACTCTATGATAACTAACGCATTATTCTTAATACCTGGCACTTGGTACTTAGTCCTCTCTCAAAGTATCAAGATCACAAATACTCTGAATGCCACACGTTTATGTCAAAGTAAAAATCAGTTCGGTTCCTTTCACCCTTGCGTTCGCACTGTGAGTGCGAAAGAGACAAAAAATATCACATTCAAGACACGACCGCGACACTCCATTAGTTCTGTCAATTTAGTTATTAACAATTGTAATTTAAACCGGCGTAACTAAACATTTTAGTAAGACAGGCCTAAATGTAGACAAGTGTATATTGCATGGCTGCATTTTGCTTAGTGGTTGCGTGAACAGTTGCTAAGCGGTGGGTCCTATTCCCGGTCAACCTCTGCCTAGCATTTGCTCAACTATGTAGGGGTTGGCTTCTAGTCTTACTGGAGGCAGCTGAGTACGAGTATTTTATATGAACCGACTGCCTATCTGACTTCTAAAACCCAGTAACTGAGTAATACGATAAGTACCCCTTAGCAAGACTGGTGTCACATTTCCTGAATAGGGTAGTTGCCAAAAAATATCTATATAGTCCGTCAGTAAGATAACCTAAAAACCTTTTTTCTTTTGCCACGTAAACAATAAAATACGCCGATGCAGTGCGTTGAAATATCGTGTGACGTCACGGTGTGCTGCACATTATACTGACAAAGTGACGTAACAAGCCCCAATGCCTGAACTTTGGTGCGCTTTATCTTTGTCAATTTTTATTTATTTGATAAAGCAAAAAATACGGCTCCAATTTTATTTAGTGATCTCACTGATGGACTAAATATAGTTATCCTTTTTCTTTTCGTTTTTTTTTCTTTATTTCTTTCCCAGGAAACATTCCTATTCTGACTATCCTTAACGCCTGCCAAAGATACAACCGGGACCAACGGCTTTACGAGGCAGGTGCGGAGGAGTCTCGGTCTGTAATGGATGGTCACCCATCTACTGACCGACCTTGGTAAGCGTTGCTTAACCTAGAACATCGACCCGTGTGGTTGTTATTATGTAGCCACGAACTCCTCCGATAGTAAACATTTTAAGGCCGATTTCAACAATGAAACTAATCGCGATTAGTTCAACTCACAGACATAAATCTAAATAGATAACGCAAGACTCTCCATCTGTATGAAAACCAAGCGTGCAACTTTTTCAAAAACAATTTGAAAACAAATTTACTTACCAATGAAAGAAAACATTTCCAATGCCTCGGCCAATTTTTTATATACATTCTTTACAGCTCAATATGGCATAAAAAAGGCATATTTCTAGATTTCGGTAGATTTCCGGTGCCGATAATGCTAAATGAAAAAAGCACAGATTACGATATACGATCGTAACTTTAGTCCATTTTTTGGCACGTGAAGTACATACAATCGCGTCATCTAGTTAGATGTATGTCTGTGGTTCAACTAAACTCAGTTTATGCAAATACAGCTTTCTGATTGATTGAGACCGCTGAGAAACTACCAATCAGAACGCAGTATTTGCGTAAACTGAGTTTAGTTGAACTAATCGCGAATAGCTTGATTGGTGAAATCAGCCTTTAGTAAGAATTACCTGAAGGGTCTAAAGCATGGCTGCATTCCTATTTGGTTTAGTGGTTGCGAGATCAGTTGCTAAGTGGAGGTCCTGAAGGTTTCTTTAGAAATTGACCCACACACTGTTCCGTTGTTAATGAATGGATAATATTTTTGTGTTAACCAAAAATCTAAAGGTACATCTAAAATACTGATCGTGCACCAAATATTAGTTGATCTACGAATAAATTATGGTCAAAGAATCAGTCCAAGAGCGAGCGAAGCGAGCTCGGGGACTTAGGGCACCCCGACACGGACGGGTTAGGTTCGAACGAGATGACGGGAGCTGAAGTGAGCGAGCAAAGCGAGCGAACTCAGCTCCCGTCATCTTTAGGTTACTTTTGACCCTCGACTTATATGAACATATTTTGGTGCACATTCAGTATATTTGGTGGAACACAGGCAAAATTAGGTAAATGAAATGGGAATAAATTGAAGTACTTTTAAATACCATCCTTATTGAATTAGGTATTTTACCTATGATTGTAATATGTGTAACATGTGAGAACCATGTTCCTACTTATCAAATTAATTATTTTTTCTGTTAATGCTCTTTAATACTTTATACCTGTACGTAGTATAGTGTGTTGAGCTATTCTGGGTGCATCGTCCTCACATATACGTGGGACACTCAGAAAGTTTTGCGAAACTAAAAAAAATTGTTCTATACGTACATATATTTTTATTAAATCTTTTCAAAGTACTTTCCACCAGCCTCTATACAAAGATTCATGCGCCTAAACCAGTTTTCAAAACACTTTTTCCAGTCCGCCGCAGACACCTCGTTTACAGCCTGCTCGAACGCAGCCAGCGCATCTTCCGGCGACGAAAATTGTATCCCTTTGAGCTGATTTTTTATTTTTGGGAATAAAAAGAAGTCACACGGTGCTAGATCAGGGCTGTAAGGAGGGTGACCCAGGAGTTTGACTGGCGTGCTGTCCAGGAAGTCCCTCGTTTTGAGTGCGGTGTGCGCAGGTGCATTGTCGTGGTGGAGCAGTAGCCCGCGGAGCCCTGTGTTTGGTCGCTTGTTGCTTATAACAGAGAAAACTTCTGGCAAACATTTGGTAGTATACCATTCGGCATTAATGCTTCTTTGATCCCGTAAGGGAATTGATACCAAGTGGCCAGTCAAATTAAAAAAGCTAGCGATCAAAATCTTACCCCCGCTTCTAGATCGCTTCACTTTGGTAGGCGTTGGCTCATTTTGAAACACCCAAACAGTCGACTGGCGCTTGGTTTCTGGGTCGTATTGATAAATCCAGGACTCATCACCTGTAACGATGTCGTAAACACGCCGAGACGAGCCTGCTTCAAATTTGTTAAGCATATCACGGCACCATTCCACCCGGGCCTGCTTCTGAGCATCGGTGAGGTTGTGCGGCACCCAGCGTGATACTATCCTCCTCACGCGAAGATGGCTGTGTAGAATCTCGTGAACGCTTCCCGATCCAATCTTCAATATGTGTTGAATCTCCTGATATGTAATTCGCCTATTGTCTTGGATTAAATTTTTCACTGCTAGCACGTTTTCTTCGGTAACAGCCGTCAAAGGGCGACCGATTCTTTCGTCATCCCCCAAAGTTGGTCGACCGCGCTTGAATTCGTTATACCAACGATACACGGTTGCTTTGGAAGGGCCTTCATCCATGAATGCCATTTGAAGTCTATCGTACGATTCATCCGGTTTCAGGCGACACTTGAAATCGTATAAAATCATAGCTCTAAAATGTTCCCGGCGCAGATCCATATTTCAGTGAGACACAATACTTTGAATTAACTCGCAAAAAATGTGGAGGGAAATTTTGAAATTGGAACTTACTTATTTTTACTTATAAATAATCATATTTTCGAAAAACATTATAACTGGCCAGTCTCCCATATATAAAAACTTTTTTTCGCAATACTTTCTGAGGGGCCTGGTATTAATGTATGTACTTATGTAAATATTGTAAAACACCAATTTTTTTAAAAAAAGTGTAAGTATGGAGTTTCTTGTGCGTTCTTCTCCATAACAATCTACTTTCCGAATGCACGGTAGAATCATTTTTTATTACTTGTTAATTTTAATTTTAATTTATGTGACGTTCAAAAGTGCCGTTTATTGACTTAATTGAATAAATATATTTGACTTTGACTTTGGTTTTCTTGCCCAGGTTGGGTTTTTCTGTGAGACCTTTTTAAAGGGTCGAGATTGGAATTGAATTGAATTGATTCAAGAGAACGTAAAGGACAAACACTCCTGGTGAGCTACAAAAGCTCAGCAGATAGTATTGTTCAAGACTGCCTTACTTATCCTGAAATAAAATTTTGTTGGAAAATTAATAATGATTTGCCATATTAATGATGAATTTCCAAATTAAACGCTTTAAATGAACTGACAAATACAAATACAGAACAAGATATGTTACACGGGTTACACCAGGTTTCTGAATTGAGAATTTGAAGTCTTAAACTTGCATGATCTAACCAAGATTATGTCTGGACTTTAAAAGAGACTGTGACTTCTGACATTTTGTTTCGTCCTTGCTTCTCTGAGTAATCAGATAGGAAACGCTGACCCCATCTAGTATTAAAAATATGATCGATATGTAAAAGTGTTTGTACAAACCAACATACAGAAATAAAATCATTTATCACAAAGTACCTACAGTTTAAGGTCTGTAATTTCAAATTCTCAATTTAGAAACTGGAGATCATAAATCGATTAAAGTGCTTACCTAAGCTCTCTAGATATAAAACGGTACCTAAGCTGTAATGAAGCATCATCATCATCATCATCATCAGCCTATAGCAGTCCACTGCTGGACATAGGCCTCTCCAATTGCACGCCATTTGGTTCGATTTTCGGCAACTGTCATCCAGCTGCTACCAGCCACCCTGCGAAGGTCGTCGCTCCACCTAGCCTGAGGGCGTCCTACCTTACGTTTACCAGTTCGCGGTCTCCACTCAAGAACACGTTTACCCCAACGGTCATCGGTTCTACGACTTATATGGCCGGCCCATTGCCACTTCAGCTTACTTATTCTGTGAGCTATGTCGACAACTTTGGTTCTCTGCCGGATTACCTCGTTTCGGATTCTATCCCTTAGAGAGACTCCGAGCATAGCCCTTTCCATAGCTCGCTGAGCAACTTTGAACTGATGTACCAGCCGTATTGTGAGTGTCCACGTCTCGGCACCGTAGGTCATAACAGGTAGGACGCACTGGTTGAAGACTTTAGTCTTCAGGCTTTGTGGGATACGCGACGAGAAGACTCGACGAAGTTTTCCAAACGCTGCCCAGCCCAGCTGTATTCTTCTGCTAGCCTCCTTCTCAAAGTTGTTCTTACCAAACTGCAGAGTTTGCCCGAGGTAAACGTATTCTCGAACAACTTTGAGAGCACCGCCATTGACCACAATCGATCCCGGAGTGACGTGTGAATTGAACATAACCTGGGTTTTGTCGATGCGTGCAGATGAATCAGCCAGGCTATCCAGCATCTGCTGCAAGTCTTGCAGTGACTCTGCCATTATGACGATGTCATCCGCAAATCTCAAGTGTGAGATGTACTCGCCGTTTATATTAATGCCGCGTCCTTCCCAGTCCAGCGTCTTAAACATATCCTCCACCGCGTTACTAAACAATTTCGGAGAAATTACGTCCCCTTGTCTAACCCCTCGACGCAGTGAGATATGTCTAGTTTGCCGGTCCTGACTTTGGACGGTCATTGTTGCGTTTTCATAAAGACATCTCAGCACTTGGATGTATCGCCAGTCAACTTGGCATCGCTGCATAGACTCCAGAACAGACCAGGTTTCGATGGAGTCAAAAGCCTTCTCATAGTCCACAAAAGCAAAACACAGGGGCCGATTATACCCTTCGGACTTTTGTATAATTTGCCGCACTGTGTGGATGTGGTCTATGGTGCTGTATCCTCCTCGGAACCCGGCCTGCTCCGGTGGCTGAAACTCGTCGAATCTTCGCGCTAGACGATTTGTGACGACTCTCGAAAACAACTTATAAACGTGACTAAGAAGCGAAATGGGTCTGTAATTCTTCAAAAGGGTCTTGTCACCCTTTTTGAAGAAAAGAACGACCATGCTCCTCTGCCACGCCATTGGAGTTCTCCCAGAGAACAGGACAGAGTTAAAGAGCTCCCCAAGCTCCTTCAATACCGGGCGTCCGCCCGCTTTCAGGAGCTCGGTTGTAATCCCGTCCTCGCCAGGGGCTTTTCCATTTTTAAGCTGTTTGAGAGCCGCCTCAATTTCATCTTGGCTTACTTCGGGCAGGTCTTCTGTAAAATGGCGGGTTAAGGTGGCTCTAGAATCCTCATTTTCGGGATCAGGTCGAGATGCATGCGATGCGTACAGTTGGCTGTAGAAGTCTTCTACTTCCGAAAGAATCTCCGGCCTCGAAACGACAATATCCCCACTCGATTTAGCCAGCTTCGTCAGATGGCTCCTCCCAAGTGGCTGGAAGAACACTTTGGATCCCCGGTTTTGCTCAATCGCTTTCTCTATAGAGAGCGTATTGGATCGTCGGAGATCGCGTCGTACCAGTTTCCTAATTAGTTTATTGAGTGCCCGCTGTTCTGACGAAGTGGCTGGTGGATTTATATGTTTTTGTAATTAAGCAAGAATACTTTATATATCTTACCTATGAGTTAAGTACCTCCTAAAGCTTAACGATTACAATAATACCTGGGTTACTAAAATATCTACAGTTTATAGGTACCTAATACTTAAGTTACTAAAGTACACTTAATGTCAGCTTAACTTTACCGTTATAGTATTACGATAACTATTACTAACTAATTATCTTAGTCGACTCTCTTAAGCTGATAATTTTTCTTTAAGTTTACAGATAATGTTGCAAAATATTCTTTATTGGCCACCATGTTATTTAGTAATGTTAATTTGATAATATTTATTAACCGACTTACCAAAAAAGAGGCGGTTCTATGTTCGACTTCTTGTATGTTTTTTTTTTTTTTTTTTTTTTTTTTATGTATGTTCACCGATATTTCCGTCAATTGTGGACCGATTTTAAAAAATATTTTTTTGTTTTAAAGAGTATGTTTCGAAATTGGTCCCATTTTACTTTGGTGAAGGAGTGGCGAAGGAGGACTTCTGATGAAGAACTTCGGAGATACACAACAAATGAAAAACTACAAAATGAAAAACTACAAAGTGAAAAATAACTTTACTTTTGGAAGTCGGTGTCCATATCGCAAAAAAATGGTTCCTACGAAAGACACCGACTTCCAAAAGTTAAGTTATTTTTCACTTTGTAGTTTTTCATTTGGAAGTCGGTAGTATTTTTTTGCAAAAAAGTTTTTATTTATTTATTTATGTACACAGAAAACACTTAACAGAGAAAATAAATAATACAGATAAAAAACTTTTTAACAAAAAATCAAACCGACTTCCAGAACAAAAAACTACAAAGCAAAAAATAAATTTCTTTTCCGAAGTCGGTGTCTATTGTACCCAGTCCAGTCCGATGGTGCCATTTTCATCAGTACCATTTATTTATAAGTATTTGCTTCATTATAGTCGGTTAACTATTCGAGATATCTTATGCCCGTGACATACTTAGCATTTAGGATTTCTAGTGGCCATCTGTGCTCTTCTTCATCAGTTCCACTTAACCAAATTATACTTTTTGAGTGCAAATGATTGAATTGTTGATGAAAATACCAAAATCGCTATATGTTTGCCTATAATATTTGAGGAGTTCCCTCGATTTCTCTAGGATTTCATTATCAGACCCTGACCTGATGACTATGGGACCAACTAGGAAGTATACCCTTTCAAATAAAATAAGAATTTTTGAAATCGCTCCAGGCGTCTTAGAGTAATCAATAAATAAATAAATGTACTTACAAAGTAATTGCCAGTTTGAAAAATTTTAAAACGTTTTTTGCCTAACTGTTATTGTCCCTCTGCTGGGGACAGCCACCCCTTAAGTCTATAAGCAGCAATCTTGGTACGCGTTCATAACTTTTCACCACCATTTTCTGGACGAGCATCGACGGCGCCTTCCATCTTCAGTAACCCATTGTATAGTTAGTCTTGCCTAACAGTCATTGTGCGTGAAGCTGACGCGACCTGCCCAATTCCGTTTGAGCCTTTAAAGGTGAACGCGCACCTAGACGCACCGCACTCGCCGCACGCGCCGCAGTCATCGCATTTTATAAATCTTTATATGAAATCGTATGCAGCCTCGCGCACCTATCCGCGCCGCACGAGCCGCACTAGCCGCATTTCAGCAAAATGCTGTAGGTAAACGGATTCCACCAACGCGTGCGGATGACGTCATCAGACTCGGCGGGCGATGCGGGCGGTGCGGCAACATGATCCGTATCCGTATGAAAATATAGTTGAATATGTACAGAAGTGGATACAATGCGTGCGGCGCGTTCGGCGCGGATAGCGCGGGGCCAAGAGAAAATGCGATGACTGCGGCGCGTGCGGCGAGTGCGGCGAGTGCGGTGCGTCTAGGTGCGCGTTCAGCTTAAAAACTACGTTAATTTTTATTATTTTTGTGGGTAGCATAGGATAAAGGACAATGTACAGGGCAGATGGAAGAGATAATATCTACCACTATTTACAAGTAACTATCACTAATTTACAGGAAGATAGATTAATATTCTCTTTTCGTTCCAATCTCAAGAAGAAAGTAGTGATAGATTGCCAACACCTAGATTCTGTCAGATTGCCAGCATAAAGTGACACCTAAACACTAATACTCTTCTGTTTCCTTGGAATAAAACGCCAATTTCCTTGCAAAAATCATGAAAATGAGGGTATTAACACACTGGCAGACAACCAAATGTATAATGTGTTTTGCAATGAAACAATCGATCAATGCCGTCATGAGTGAAAGTGTTGTTTCCTATAATGCTGACGACTGACGGACATGTAGCTACCGGATATACGTGGGACACTCAGAAAGTTTTGCGAAACTAAAAAAAATTGTTCTATACGTACATATATTTTTATTAAATCTTTTCAAAGTACTTTCCACCAGCCTCTATACAAAGATTCATGCGCCTAAACCAGTTTTCAAAACACTTTTTCCAGTCCGCCGCAGACACCTCGTTTACAGCCTGCTCGAACGCAGCCAGCGCATCTTCCGGCGACGAAAATTGTATCCCTTTGAGCTGATTTTTTATTTTTGGGAATAAAAAGAAGTCACACGGTGCTAGATCAGGGCTGTAAGGAGGGTGACCCAGGAGTTTGACTGGCGTGCTGTCCAGGAAGTCCCTCGTTTTGAGTGCGGTGTGCGCAGGTGCATTGTCGTGGTGGAGCAGTAGCCCGCGGAGCCCTGTGTTTGGTCGCTTGTTGCTTATAACAGAGAAAACTTCTGGCAAACATTTGGTAGTATACCATTCGGCATTAATGCTTCTTTGATCCCGTAAGGGAATTGATACCAAGTGGCCAGTCAAATTAAAAAAGCTAGCGATCAAAATCTTACCCCCGCTTCTAGATCGCTTCACTTTGGTAGGCGTTGGCTCATTTTGAAACACCCAAACAGTCGACTGGCGCTTGGTTTCTGGGTCGTATTGATAAATCCAGGACTCATCACCTGTAACGATGTCGTAAACACGCCGAGACGAGCCTGCTTCAAATTTGTTAAGCATATCACGGCACCATTCCACCCGGGCCTGCTTCTGAGCATCGGTGAGGTTGTGCGGCACCCAGCGTGATACTATCCTCCTCACGCGAAGATGGCTGTGTAGAATCTCGTGAACGCTTCCCGATCCAATCTTCAATATGTGTTGAATCTCCTGATATGTAATTCGCCTATTGTCTTGGATTAAATTTTTCACTGCTAGCACGTTTTCTTCGGTAACAGCCGTCAAAGGGCGACCGCTTCTTTCGTCATCCCCCAAAGTTGGTCGACCGCGCTTGAATTCGTTATACCAACGATACACGGTTGCCTTGGAAGGGCCTTCATCCATGAATGCCATTTGAAGTCTATCGTACGATTCATCCGGTTTCAGGCGACACTTGAAATCGTATAAAATCATAGCTCTAAAATGTTCCCGGCGCAGATCCATATTTCAGTGAGACACAATACTTTGAATTAACTCGCAAAAAATGTGGAGGGAAATTTTGAAGTTGGAACTTACTTATTTTTACTTATAAATAATCATATTTTCGAAAAACATTATAACTGGCCAGTCTCCCATATATAAAAACTTTTTTTCGCAATACTTTCTGAGGGGCCTGGTATGTCTTGAAGACTAGTAATTACTTTGTGTTTGATTTTAGGCGGAGAATGGCCTAAGGTCTCTATGAAGTCTCTTATTAAATAGGCTATCATTATGCCAGTCAGTCACTCTACTTATTCTGCAAAAATCTCACTGTGAAAACTTTGGAAAAGTGAGCAGTCAATTCATTTGATGATAGGGATTAATAGTTTACTTCAGCGTAACTTCACTTCGTCCTCAGGTTTTTAACCGACTGCTCAAAAAGGAGGAGGTTCTCAATTCGAATGTTTATGTATATATATTTTTTTAATGTATGTTCGGGCATAACTCCGTCATATATAATCAGATTGGTAAAATTATGTTTCAGTTTTTTTTTATTTTTTATCCTCAATAGGCTTGCGCTTGACCACTATCTAAAAACCTATTCGCTCTTGACTTAAAGACCCCAAGATTGTAGCTAACGGGAAACACAGACTCCGGCAGGAAATTCCACACCTTAGCTGTACGCATAATGAAAATGTCCCCAAAACGTTTTGCGCGTATGGGTGGGATATCCACCATGTACTGATGACGTATCGCCGTACGTCTGGTAGTCCGATGATGGAACGGGCTGGGCGGAATCAGATCATGCAATTCCATCGCACACTCCCCGAAATGCAACCGATAAAAAACCGACAAGCTGGCAACTCGGCGACGATGTTCAAGGCTTTGGAGCTTTGACTTGACCAGTGCCTCATTGCCGATGAGTCTCTTGGCCCACTTTTCGATCGAATCGTTTGAAAGAAGTTTATTCCGAAATGGTCCCATTTTAATAAGGTAAAATTCTGATCAAGAACTTCGGAAATATACAACAGAACTCATCAATAAAAGACGGCAAACTTCTCAGGATTGCTGTAATCGCATGTCTGTTTATTTTGTGTAATTTTCACCCTGGTGCACTCTCATTTCACCGGCCATGTTCAAGTGTTATTCGGGTAATCTATTCTGGCATCATTGGGTATTACTGGTACCTTACTACAGAACTTGTCCATAGCACTACAAAGTGAAAAGTAACTTAAATTTCGACAATCGGTATCAAAAAATGAAGAAACGAAAACAAGAACACCAACTTCCGAAATTGAAAATATTTTTCACTTTAAAGTGTTTTTTTTGGCAGTCGATTGTATATTTTTGTAAATAAAAAAACTTTTTTGCAAAAAAATACTACCGACTTACAAATGAAAAACTACAAAGTGAAAAATAACTTAACTTTTGGAAGTCGGTGTCCATATCGCAAAAAAACTGGTACCTACGTTTTTTTATTTTTCTCTTTTTAGTTTTACCTACCTAATAGCAAGTTGTTTATTAAGGTCCCTATAACTCCAAAATAGATTAACCGAATAATATGAAACTTGAACATAACCGGTGAAATGAGAGATCTGTGTACCCCTTTAGAGCGTACTGGCGTGATGTTATGTTATGAAATGGTATAAACAACAAACTGACAAGCGATTGCAGCAATCCCGAGAGTTTTGCCGTTATTTATTGAAGAGTTCTGTTGTGTATCTCCGAAGTTCTTCATCAGACCTTCACCAAATTAAAATGGGACCAATTTCGAAACATATTCTTTCAAACAAAAAAAGAATTTTCAAAATCGGTCCACAATTGACAGAGATATCGGTGAACATACACAAAAAAAAAAAAAAAAAAAAAAAAAAAAAAAAACAAACATAAAGTCGAACATAGAACCTCCTCCTTTTTTGTAAGTCGGTTAAAAAAGAGTTCCCAATTTCAAATACCTAATTGAAACATCAGTAAAAAATATATAGTTTACAACCATGTTTCGTATACCATTTACGTGGGACACTCAGAAAGTTTTGCGAAACTAAAAAAAATTGTTCTATACGTACATATATTTTTATTAAATCTTTTCAAAGTACTTTCCACCAGCCTCTATACAAAGATTCATGCGCCTAAACCAGTTTTCAAAACACTTTTTCCAGTCCGCCGCAGACACCTCGTTTACAGCCTGCTCGAACGCAGCCAGCGCATCTTCCGGCGACGAAAATTGTATCCCTTTGAGCTGATTTTTTATTTTTGGGAATAAAAAGAAGTCACACGGTGCTAGATCAGGGCTGTAAGGAGGGTGACCCAGGAGTTTGACTGGCGTGCTGTCCAGGAAGTCCCTCGTTTTGAGTGCGGTGTGCGCAGGTGCATTGTCGTGGTGGAGCAGTAGCCCGCGGAGCTCTGTGTTTGGTCGCTTGTTGCTTATAACAGAGAAAACTTCTGGCAAACATTTGGTAGTATACCATTCGGCATTAATGCTTCTTTGATCCCGTAAGGGAATTGATACCAAGTGGCCAGTCAAATTAAAAAAGCTAGCGATCAAAATCTTACCCCCGCTTCTAGATCGCTTCACTTTGGTAGGCGTTGGCTCATTTTGAAACACCCAAACAGTCGACTGGCGCTTGGTTTCTGGGTCGTATTGATAAATCCAGGACTCATCACCTGTAACGATGTCGTAAACACGCCGAGACGAGCCTGCTTCAAATTTGTTAAGCATATCACGGCACCATTCCACCCGGGCCTGCTTCTGAGCATCGGTGAGGTTGTGCGGCACCCAGCGTGATACTATCCTCCTCACGCAAAGATGGCTGTGTAGAATCTCGTGAACGCTTCCCGATCCAATCTTCAATATGTGTTGAATCTCCTGATATGTAATTCGCCTATTGTCTTGGATTAAATTTTTCACTGCTAGCACGTTTTCTTCGGTAACAGCCGTCAAAGGGCGACCGCTTCTTTCGTCATCCCCCAAAGTTGGTCGACCGCGCTTGAATTCGTTATACCAACGATACACGGTTGCCTTGGAAGGGCCTTCATCCATGAATGCCATTTGAAGTCTATCGTACGATTCATCCGGTTTCAGGCGATACTTGAAATCGTATAAAATCATAGCTCTAAAATGTTCCCGGCGCAGATCCATATTTCAGTGAGACACAATACTTTGAATTAACTCGCAAAAAATGTGGAGGGAAATTGGAACTTACTTATTTTTACTTATAAATAATCATATTTTCGAAAAACATTATAACTGGCCAGTCTCCCATATATAAAAACTTTTTTTCGCAATACTTTCTGAGGGGCCTGGTATTTCACAAACAACTTAATCCGCAAATGTTTTATTTTATTTGGTAAATGCTTATCTTTATTAATGTTTTGGGTGATACTTAATCATTAATAGATTTTTTTATTTAATATTTAGATTCTTTTGGAAATCAGGTTTATATTTTCTAAACCAGTAACAAAGTGATTATAAGGGTATTGTTTTGCATAATTTTATTGAATTTCTGCATCGTCTCCGGCGCTGCGGGAAGTGCAACCCCTTCGCCCTTACGTAACAAATCATAGGCACCCATGCGGCTTTCATTCGCGCCTCCGGTTTTTATGTACACCGCATACACCCTGTAGCAGCTAAAATAAATATATTACCTGATAGTTGCTTGTCAAAGAAAAATTTGTAAAGATTTTTTTGGTGAACTGACAGGACACCCATGTATAGTCTTATCATCGTGATCATCTGTTATTTTTAACCATCTTCAAAAAGGAGAAGGTTCTCTTTTCGACTCTGAACCGATTTGGATGATTCTGATTATGATTTTTATTTGAAAGTTATTGCTTCTCTTGTCGTTCCATTTAAATTTGATCAAGATCTGATGAAGAACTTCGGAGATATACAACTGAGTTCTCTTTAATAAATGAGGGCAAATCTCTCGGGATTGCTGCAATCGCATGTGTGTTTATTATTACCACCATTGCCTAATATAACATCACGCCGGTACGTTCTTAAAGGGTACGAGATGTGTTCAAGCTTTTTTTTTTTGTGGGAAATTATCCAATGACTTCTCCAGCTCTGGTTGAAGCAGTCGGGCGTGTTAGACTTTTACTGACTAAAACCCACCCGTGTTCCTTCAGTTGCTTGCGCCGCGGGCCGCGCAAGGGACGCGGTAACTCTCTTTCAAATTTATCCACGACCCAGTCATGCATCGGCCCTATCAGGCCTCGCGCGCTTGGAACACTATGCGCCATAAAGTCAGGCTTGGTCTTTATCGGACGGTGAGCTACTCATAACTTGCCGTCCGCAAGCCCTGCATACGGTGGCCGGGCATCTCCTTTGCGTCTCCCTCATGCGTTCCGCCTCCTCCTTTGCGAGCATTAATTGGAAAATAACTTCAATTGCGGCAGTTGGTGTAAAAAAACGAAGGTACAAAAACAAAAACACCGACTGCCGAAATCGAACTTATTTTTCACTTTGTAGTGTTTTTATTTGGAAGTCGGTTGCTTTTTTGTTATAAAGTATTTTTTTATCAATCGAGGTTTCAGATATTTCTTAGTAAAAACTTGAAAACAAACATGCCAACAATGTTAGATAGAAGTTATTAGCGCATGCAGAATAGAACACGCGAACGATAAAAAAAAATAATGACACTGAATTCCGTGGACGTTAGTACCTTGTTCTTGTTCTTAGGTGAACCAGCTTTCTTGTAATGAATTTTCATTTCAAAAATAATTGAATTACAAACTCAGATAGTTTATATGCGTAAAGGAGCAAGCAGAACCCGGGAGCAGGTCCGGTCAGTGAAGTGACGCTTGGGGCAAGCCTATGTCACTGGCACATGTAAAGGTCGACTGGTAGAAAATGCCTAAGGCATTAAGTCCGCCTCTGTACATTTGTGTGCATGAAGTATTAAATAAATAAATAAATATGTCCAGCTGCGGATGTATTTAGGCATCGTGAGGAAACCTGGATTTATAGGTAGTTAGTATATGTTTGTGCTCCATTGGTGTAAGTAACTGCTGCAAGGCCAGTGCGAGGATAAATAAGTGAAATAATGATGAATACGTTCCTTATTTATTTCATACATTTTGGCTTAATAATTATGATGATTCAATAAAAATATTAATGACGTTACATTTTATTTTACATGTTTTAATGAAAATAATGCTTTCAAAATCAATGTAATAAATTCCATTTAAACTGAAAGATCTGTACAAAAATATCACAGACGCGCTGCAGCGTAAACGTCTTCAAATACAGGGACAAAACGAAGCACCTACCACTATTTGTCTCTGCATCAACCGAAGGTTGACTGGTACAAAATGCATAAATAAATAAAACGTAAATTCATCATTTCTGCTCAGAGAGTATTGTTTGACGGTTGGTTTTATATTACATATCACGAAGTTCCCTCACGATCTTCTCTTCGTTGTTTTTCTACAGGTATAAGTAATCACTTGGCATTTCTACCAGCGTGTACCTAAACATTGCAAATGGAAGACAAAATGAGGTTGAAACGAAAGTTCGAGTCACGCTGATTAGTGTTGTTTTCTCAAGTGTTTACAGCGTTATGTTCCACTCACGATCTTACCTCTTAAAAGGTAATGAGAATAACCTTTGGATTAGGGATGCAAGGAAGGCCATTTTAGCGGAGGTGCGGGGGGATATGCGGTTACTTTAGAATTATTTTGTTTAAGTATTTATAGGCTCTCGTTTGGGTACTATCTCACCTGATGGTAAACGATTATTTGGATGAAGATGGAGCCCGCTTGCCTAAAAGTATAGCCTATTCATTGTTGTGTTCACTCGTAACTTAAGTACAATGCAGTACAAATGTCGCATCGAACGTTTATCTTATAATAACGCTTTGAATAAGTTTAAACGACTAACATTGCGCTCTAGACGCTTGTTACTTCAAGGAATGATGATTCATGGACTTGTACATAATAAGTTTGTTTGCTCTGAATTGATAAGTCAAATTTGCTATATTGTACCTAGAACAGTAATGAGACGAGAGGCACGCTCTTATCCACTGTTTGCTACGACTTCCTGTCGTACAAATGCAGGAAAGAGAGTGCCGCTCCGGCGATTGGTTCAAGCTTACAATAATAATTTTAACGATATCGATGTATTTGCCCAGTCTAAACATGAAAGAAAAAAAAAAATATTATTAAGCGCCTTGCTCAAAATTTTTGATTTTAATTATTATGTATTATTTTAGTATTTATTAACTATACCTTCAACTGTCCATTTCCAGACACAATAGAAATTACCATTGTTCTAATCCGATTCGGTCTGGTGGACAGATGACCGGTGGATTCTAAAATAGCGAAAAAATTGTATTGTTGTTTTAAATTGTTTATTTTAATTTTACCAAAACTGTATCTAATATAAGCTAGTTATATGTGGAAACGTAGTGGATTGTACATTTACTCATAGCATACTGTGTATCTAGATAATATATACAAAGTACGATTGTTTGTTTCCCAAATAAAATAAAATAAAGATACTTCCAGGTTGTAGCTATCAGGATTTCATACAGAAGTTCCAAATTTCCAGAGGCGGCGGCCAAATTCCAGTACTACTCTGCTCTGTGCTTTTAACATCCCATCTGTATAACCATGAGAAATATTTTAGTACTATCATTATGTTAGTTTCTTAGAGAAAGTGTGAAGCCTATTCAAATTGGAAATTAATCTTCTATGGGTTGGTCATGCTTGATAATGGCAAATTAATGATTATTATGGTAGATAATGCATGCTACTGTGCAGGTAAATGTATTCCAATGGCTTTTCTGATAGATTCTTACTAAACTACTTCCCTAACAGTAGGAGGTTCTCAATTTGGATGTTTTTTATGTATGTTCGGGCATAACTCCGTCATATATAAATGGATTTGCGAAATATTTTTTTTGTTCGAAAGAAGTTTATTCCAAAATAAATAAATTGAACCAATTTAAATTTGGTATTAATCTAATGAAGAACTTCGGAGATATACAACAGAACTCTTCAATAAATGACGGCAAATCTCTCGAAATTGCTGCAATCGCATGTCTGTTTATTTATTGTATCATTTCATAACATAACATCACGCCAGTAGGCTCTAAAGGGGTACGCAGATGTTTACAGTTCACCTTGGTACACTCTCATTTCATCGGTTATGATCAAGTTTCATGATATTCGGGTAATCTATTCTGGCATTGTTGGTACCTTACTAAAAACTGGCCTATTAAGTACCACAACTAAAAAGTGAAAACAAATATCTATTTACAAATAAATACAACCGACTTCCAAATAAAAATACTACAAAGTGAAAAATAACTACTTTTTCGGATGTCGGTGTGAAAAACGAAGAATATAATACAGGAACACCGACTGCTGAAAAAGAAGTATTTTTTTTCACCATGTAGTATTTTTATTTGGAAAATAGTTGTATGTTTTGGTAAAAAAGTATTTTTTTTAACAATTGTGTGGCATGAGAAGAGGATATATGTATGATACGTTAAATTGTGGACTATGATCCCGATAAAATCATGTTGGTACCTGCGGCAACAAATTGAGTGCCTTCAGAGATTGATAGGGAAGACTAATTGTTAGATTTTATTAGAAGATTTTGGTACTCGTGACTGAGGGTTATGTAAGCGGTGTATTTTTTTAACCGACTTCCCAAACAGGAGCAGTTTCTCAATTTGGATGTTTTATTTATGTATGTTCGGGCATAACTCTGTCATATATAAACGGATTTGCAAAATTGATATTTTGTTCGAAAGAAGTTTATTCCGAAATGAATCCATTTTAATTTGGTAAAATCTAATGAAGAACTTCGGATATATACAACAGAACTCTTCAATAAATTACGGCAAATCTCTCGGGATTTCTGCAATCACATGTCTGTTTGTTATTTACACAATTTTATAACATACAATCACGCCAGTATGCTCTAAACTGGTACGATATATACAGTTCACCCTGGTACACTCTCATTCCACCGCTTATGTTCAAGTTACATATTATTCGGGTACTCCATTCTGGCATCACTGTTGGCATTATAGATACTTACTATAGAACTTGACCATTATGTAGGTATCACTAAAAAGTGTAAAATAAAAATCTTTTTAACCAACTTCAAAAAAAGGAGGAGGTTCTCAATTCGTCGGATTTTTTTTTTCTTATGTATATTCCCCGATTACTCCAAGACGCCTGGACCGATTTAAAAAATTCTTCTTTTGTTTCAAAGGGTATGCTTCCTAGTTGGTCCCATAGTAACAGGTCAGGATCTGATGATGGAATCCTAGAGAAATCGAGGGAACTCTTCAAATATTATAGGCAAACATATAGCGATTTTGGTATTTTCATCAACAATGCAATCATTTGCACTCAGATAGTATCATTTGGTGAAGTGGAACTGATGAAGAAGACCACAGATGGCCACTAGAACTCCTAAATGCTAATTATGTCACGGGCATAAGATATCTCGAATAGTTAACCGACTATATTGAAGCAAATACTTATAAATACAGCAGGTACTGATAAAAATGGCACCATCGAACTGATCTGATGATGAAGCCGGCAGGTAGGCACTGAAACTCTAAAATAAAACAATGTATCCTAGTCGTGTTTGGGCTTATTGGAATCGCCATGAGATGTACTTTGACCATAAATGATAATCATGTTAATTCGAGGTGCCTACCAAAACTAAAAAGAGAAAAATAAAAAACTTAAAAAAAAAAAAAACGACTTCCAGAACAAAAAACTACAAAGCAAAAAATAAATTGGTTGTTTAAAAGTTTTTTTTTAGTAATACTTTTTAATTATTTCGGAAGTCGGTGTTTTTGTTTTCGTTTCTTCGTTTTTTGACACCGACTTCCGACATCGAAGTTAGTTTTTCACTCCGTAGTGTTTTTAATTGGAAGTCGGTTGTATTTTTTTGTAAAAATGATTTTTTATTTAATATATGATTTTTACAAGCTTTGTATTACCTAGCTTTTGTATTTGTGTCCGGCAACCAGAAATTCATTTTTCACTGTCTGATATACAATTAAGCTGAAACTTATTGTACTTATGTAATTTTGAAAACATTAAAATAATTTGGGACTATGAAGGGACTATCTCATGATGGAGCCGGGAGGTGGCCACAGCAACTCCTCAACTAAAAAAGATATCACCAACGTGTTTGGACTCATTGGATGTGTATTGACAAGTGATATTACATTCAGTATGTTTCCGTTCAAAAAGCTTATTTTAAACTATTTTTTTACTTTATATATTCCTTTTTTTATCTCACGGTATTATTGTGAGATAAACACGATATTTTGGAAAGAAGCCACGACGCTAACCTTAAGCCAGGAGCGGAACAATACATATTGTTTAAAGAATAGACTCCTACAACGACATAGTCTCCAAGAGCCTTTCTAATATTGTGCATTTCGGGCAGAAGCCACAAGGATATCCTTAAGCAAGGAGCGGAACATAACATATTGTTTAAAGAATATACTCCTACAACGACATAGTCTCCAAAAGCCTTTCTAATATTGTGCATTTTGGGCAGAAGCCACAAGGCTAACCTTAAGCCTGGAGTGGAATAATGCATATTGTTTAAAGAATAGACTCCTACAACGACATAGTCTCCAAAAGCCTTTCTAATATTGTGCATTTTGGGCAGAAGCCACAAGGCTAACCTTAAGCCAGGAGTGAAACAATACATATTGTTTAAAGAATAGACTCCTACAACGACATAGTCTCCAAAAGCCTTTCTAATATTGTACGTCCTCTTTCATCCTCTAATAAGCGTACAAGTCTACGTACAATACTCACACGGTTCTGCTATTCGCTACATACCTAATGGTAATCTACCATTACTAATTGAAATCAATAACCGAACTGACAAAAGTGGGTCAGACCGCAAAATATAGTCTTGAGCACTGCCGGAACATATTAGGGTCAGGTAACACAGTGTTTGGTGATTGAATATACGCAGTTTTGTTTATGTAACACTGCTAAGTTTTTGCGTTAAGGCGGTACCCCGAGCAAAACGCCGCGCAAGCCATTTTTCGTGATGTTTTTAGGAGCTATCTACTCGTTATTTAAAAAGAAATATCAATTAATAAAAATACATTAAATTTCTACATAATATTGATTCTAAAATGGTAGATTTCGTTTTTTTTTAATGTTGTATATATTTCACTAATCTCCTTCCGAAAAAAACATAAAAATGAGAAATAATTATTGATAGCATGCATCTCCTCGTAAAGTGTTCATTAATTATTTTTTGTACTAACACTAATGGATAGACAATTTAATAACGAACATTTTTGTAGTAATTATTTTCTCAAAATTCCAAAATTCGATTTTATAAAGATTTTATTCTAAAATCTGGGCGTATTCACTACTGTAATTCATGCGCCATCAGTGCCGCTAGACCAATAGGAATGTTCATATCTCATGCCGATTTTTTGGTCAGGGTACCGTCTTAATAAACATAATATACAGGGTGGGCCAAAAATCGTGGGTCAAACGAAACAGGATTGATATTTGGGGCTATATTTTGCATTAGGCCGAAAAGTTTTTTTTTCGTCCTTTTTATGTCCCCAACCTCTTAATAACATAATAATTACCATACTGTTTTACCCGAACGGATGAGCAGAGGTAAACCTTATAGTACCTATATCCACATTTAACCTGGTATGTCTGAATATCCTAAGTAAAAGTCGTAATTCGAGGTTTGGCTCTCGCCTATTTCCTCCTCTAATATTGGACCAATTTAAAAGACATTCCATAAACTGAAAAAAAAAACGATATATACTATGGTCTTATGTTTTCCTTTTTGATGATACATCATCTTTAGAAGCAATAGAACTCATAAAAAAAAGCTCAAAATTTCGCTATCAACAGAGGCCTAGTGTACAAATTTGACAACTACAAGTAAAATTTCACAATTTAAAAAACCCCCGACACATTTATCTTCCGAAAACACCCCGATTCAAACAGTAAAATGCCCATAACTTTGGAACGGCAGAACCGATTTTATTCAAACATAGCTAAGAACACTCTCGACAAAATTACCTTTTAAACAAAAAAAACTAAATCGAAATCGATTCACCCGTTTAGGCGCTATGATGCCACAGACAGACACACAGATACCCAGATACACAGATACACAGCAACACACGTGAAACTTATAACACCCCTCTTTTTCCGGCGGGGGATAATAAATGTAAAAAGGAAAATATAGGGGCATAGTATATTATCTTTATTTTATTGTATATAGAATACCTTTTAAAATTGTCCAATATTGGATGAGGGAATAGGCGAAAGCCAAACCTCCAATTATAACTTTTATTAAGGAAATTCAGTCGGAACTCTCTGCGCATGTAACATGAGGCAAGGCTATTGCCATCAGCTGGGACCAGTCCAGACTCTGGCTGTTATTGAGAAAATCCTGATAAAAAATACCAATAATACTTTGCCCGAACCCAGGACTGTGGTTGGTCTAGCGGTTGCGCTTGTGACTACTAGACCAAAGTGGCAGTAAGCAAAGTTAGCAAAAATACAAATTATAAAATACTATCTCGCATGTATTTAAAATATAAAATAAAAATAGGAAAATACAGTCGATCATCCATCGTGACATTTGTACGAGTAGTAATAAACTTAATTAATACACAGAAATTTCGTAAAAATAACCGTTTGTAATGAAAATGACAACTGACAAGATACTTGATAATTTGATGCAGAACGCACGCATTAATAAGATTGCTAAAAGTGAGAAATATTAAAATCATTTTTTAAGAAGTTATTGAATTACAAATACAAAAAACGTATTTGTATTTCAATTACGTATTTTAGTGTGTGAGATAGGCCTCGTCTCTGTGAGAAGTGGGCAGTGATCCACCATGCGGGTCTAGTGTGGGTTGGTGGATATCACATGTCTTCGAATTTTTGGTTCTAGGACATGCCGGTATCCTCACGATGTTTTCCTTCACCGATTTTAGAGCAATGGAGATGAAATAATTTACACAAAGTGATGCGCCTGCCTGGGTTCAAACCCACGACCTACGACACGTAAGTCGGGGCCGTTACCACTGGGCCACCCATGCACTCTTTTTACCCGACTGCCGAAGGAGGGTAATGTGTTTATCAGTCTATGTATGTATGTATGTTTGTTCCTATGTGGCGTTCCAGAGACCAAACGCGTTGGCCGATTTTGATGATTCATACGTCAATCGATTCGTCTTAATCCTGCGAGTGTCATAAGCTACATTAAAATTGGACAATAGAAAAATGGCGGATTTTGGGCGCCATATTGTGGGGTCCCAATTTTTTTTTTCTTCCAAACCCATCGTGTGGGATATCAAAAAAAAAAGGGTTTTAAGAGGTGATTTCAAAAATATATAACACTTATATGTTTAAATGTATCTAATTCGAAAAAAACTTAACTAAAAACTTATAAATAAAAAAAGTTAAATCTAAAAATCAAAAAACCCGACTGCTTCAAAAGCGAACTAAAAAGACGTAAACAAGGAAAAAATCATGCTGTGCAGGCGGAGGATACACCAGATTTTGGTCAGCCAGCCCGCGAATATGTATCCTCCGACTGCACAGCATGATTTTTTCCTTGTTTACGTCTTTTTAGTTCGCTTTTGAAGCAGTCGGGTTTTTTTTAAGCGCTGCGCTCTGTGTGTTAGATTAATTTGTGGTAATTCCTAAGCTACGTGATATTAACGCAAGTAGCTAATTTTGACAGTTATGAGAAAACAAAGATGATAAAAGTCACCTCATATTATTATCTTAAATTACTTCAGTACTTATATATTTTTTACATAAGGGCGAACACAAAATTAAATAACTTATATATGGTAGCAGGTACCGCGGCATGAAATGGGGATTGTCCAAAGTCTTGGCAGACCTTAACTATGCCGATAATCTATGCCTGTTAAGTCAAACACACGCCGCATTGCAGGCGAAATTGAACGTCCTGCGACAGGACGAGGCGTAGATTGGGCTCAAAATAAACATACGGA
This sequence comes from Orthosia gothica, assembly GCA_949775005.1. NCBI lineage: Eukaryota > Metazoa > Arthropoda > Insecta > Lepidoptera > Noctuidae > Orthosia > Orthosia gothica. The sequence goes on from OX459034.1 coordinate 21,055,499, forward strand.
AGACCCAGAAGATCAATTCTTAACACAAAATTAATATTGTCTTAAATTACTTCAGCACTTATATATTTTTTATATAAGGGCGAACACAATATACGTAGCAAATGTTTGAGCTACAAATACACAATCATTCGTCTGTGAATCAAATGTTCGAGAAAACTATTTTTCCTTGTATGTTTTTCACCCCGTAACCTGCACACCAAAAAGGTCAGAGAGATGTCGTCATTATAAGCTGATTTGAATATAGCGTATTTATTTGTAAAAAAAACTTGCTTATTCTCCATTTGGGATTTTTGCAGAATTACCAATCAAAAGTAGTTTGAGGAAAGATCAAAATAATCTAGAACTTAAATGATTATAGATCAAAAATTACTCTTAAACATACATACATCGCTTTCCATCAGATGAGATAGTGGTCAAGCGCGAGAATATAAAAAAATCGGCCAAGCACGAAGGGTTCCGTACAAAAACGGCATAAAATCAGGTTAGTCGTATGGGAGATCATTTAAATTTTTTTTTTATTTTTTTTTTTGTATTTTTTGTTATAGCGGCAACAGAAATACATCATCTGTGAAAATGTCAACTGCCTAGCACGGTTTAAGAGATACAGGCTGGTGACAGACGGACAGACAGACAGATAGGCAGACGGACCACGGAGTCTTAGTAATACGGTCCCGTTTTTACCCTTTGGTTTCGGAACCCTCATTGTAGGAATTCTGAATCACTCAGCATTATTGAGTTTATAAAAAATAACACGTTTTAGTATTTTAACCTTAGAATACGAGTGAAAGCTTTTTTAACCATTTTCTTTTTTTCCGTCATCAAAGCTGATTTGGATATTTCCATGATTGTTTGCGCAAAAATTCTCGATTATCCTCTATTTTGGATAAAAATAAAACAAAAAATTTAAGGAAAGGTCAAAATTAACATAATCTGAATCACCAAAAACTACGGCAACATTTTTGCATTATCCTTTAATAAACCACTCATCAAAATTAATTATAATAAAAAATCTGTTTTCCCAAGTTTATATAAAAGGAAAGAATTTTTGCTGTATATACTTGGCATTTTTTATTTATTTATTATTTATTAAAACTTCATGCAAAATACAGAGTACATAAGCGGACTTAATGCCTCAGGCATTATATACCAGTTAACCAAGGGCAGTGAAGAGATAACGTAGCAGATGCATAAAAATAGAAATAATTAATGAAGTAAAATTAAAGAAAACATAGTTAAATAAATATACATACCAGGCCCCTCAGAAAGTATTGCGAAAAAAAGTTTTTATATATGGGAGACTGGCCAGTTATAATGTTTTTCGAAAATATGATTATTTATAAGTAAAAATAAGTAAGTTCCAATTTCAAAATTTCCCTCCACATTTTTTGCGAGTTAATTCAAAGTATTGTGTCTCACTGAAATATGGATCTGCGCCGGGAACATTTTAGAGCTATGATTTTATACGATTTCAAGTGTCGCCTGAAACCGGATGAATCGTACGATAGACTTCAAATGGCATTCATGGATGAAGGCCCTTCCAAGGCAACCGTGTATCGTTGGTATAACGAATTCAAGCGCGGTCGACCAACTTTGGGGGATGACGAAAGAAGCGGTCGCCCTTTGACGGCTGTTACCGAAGAAAACGTGCTAGCAGTGAAAAATTTAATCCAAGACAATAGGCGAATTACATATCAGGAGATTCAACACATATTGAAGATTGGATCGGGAAGCGTTCACGAGATTCTACACAGCCATCTTCGCGTGAGGAGGATAGTATCACGCTGGGTGCCGCACAACCTCACCGATGCTCAGAAGCAGGCCCGGGTGGAATGGTGCCGTGATATGCTTAACAAATTTGAAGCAGGCTCGTCTCGGCGTGTTTACGACATCGTTACAGGTGATGAGTCCTGGATTTATCAATACGACCCAGAAACCAAGCGCCAGTCGACTGTTTGGGTGTTTCAAAATGAGCCAACGCCTACCAAAGTGAAGCGATCTAGAAGCGGGGGTAAGATTTTGATCGCTAGCTTTTTTAATTTGACTGGCCACTTGGTATCAATTCCCTTACGGGATCAAAGAAGCATTAATGCCGAATGGTATACTACCAAATGTTTGCCAGAAGTTTTCTCTGTTATAAGCAACAAGCGACCAAACACAGGGCTCCGCGGGCTACTGCTCCACCACGACAATGCACCTGCGCACACCGCACTCAAAACGAGGGACTTCCTGGACAGCACGCCAGTCAAACTCCTGGGTCACCCTCCTTACAGCCCTGATCTAGCACCGTGTGATTTCTTTTTATTCCCAAAAATAAAAAATCAGCTCAAAGGGATACAATTTTCGTCGCCGGAAGATGCGCTGGCTGCGTTCGAGCAGGCTGTAAACGAGGTGTCTGCGGCGGACTGGAAAAAGTGTTTTGAAAACTGGTTTAGGCGCATGAATCTTTGTATAGAGGCTGGTGGAAAGTACTTTGAAAAGATTTAATAAAAATATATGTACGTATAGAACAATTTTTTTTAGTTTCGCAAAACTTTCTGAGTGTCCCACGTATATATCTCCTATAATAAATACCTATTTAATAGGTCATTACATATGCAATTGGCGTTTTGTAAGGGAGGAATATAAAGTCCTTTTTAGGGTCAAAAAACGGAACCCTTATAGATTCGTCATGTCTGTCTGTCTGTCTGTCTGTCTGTCTGTCCGTCCGTATGTCACAGCCACTTTATTCGGAAACTATAAGAACTATGCTATTGAAACTTGGTAAGTAGATGTATTCTGTGAACCGCATTAAGATTTTCACACAAAAATAAAAATAAAACAATACATTTTGGGGGTTCCCATACTTGAAACTAAAACTAAAAATATTTTTTTCATCAAACCCATACGTGTGGGGTATTTATGGATAGGTCTTCAAAAATGATATTGAGTTTTCTAATATCATTTTTTTCTAAACTGAATAGTTTGCGCGAGAGACTCTTCCAAAGTGGTAAAATGTGTGTCCCCCCCCCTGTAACTTCTAAAATAAGAGAATGATAAAACTTAAAAAAATATATGTTGTACATTACCATATAAACTACCAGCGAAAATTGGTTTGAACGAGATCTAGTAAGTAGATATTTTTTAATACGTCATAAATCGTAAACCGCAATTTACCAAGTACGGAACCCTTCGTGCGCGAGTCCGACTCGCACTTGGCCGGTTTTTTTTTAATATAATATATTTATTTAATCAAAATATGTACCATTGCTATCTATGCATTTTTCCATCTCATATGTAGTTCATTGATCCCTTTAATAAAAAGACCATTCGGACGGGAATCAATAAAATCTTTGAAGGCGCTTTGGACTGCCCCACCGGAGTTGGATTTTTTCTCTTGCAAGAAGTTATCCAAATTTCGAAAAAAATGGTAATCTGTTGGAGAAAGGTCCGGGGAGTACGGTGGATGTCTTAGACAGTCCAATTGAAGCGCCCTCTAATTTTGTAGCCGTCTGTTGTGCAGTGTGTGGTCTAGCGTTGTCCTGAAGCAGCAGTGGCCTAGAGCGATTGACTAGCCTCGGCTGTTTAGCAGCTAGCTTTTCCATCATGGTTTGCAGTTGCTGACAAAAGACATCCACCGTAATCGTCTGGCCAGATTGAAGAAAGCTGTAGTGAACGACACCGGCACCAGTTCACCAAACGCTGACAAGTATTTTTTTTGGGTCAAAGAAAAAACCAGAAGAGGAAAAAACAAATGAATTACGGTTTTGCAAACACAAAAGCATGAGTAAACAGCTGTAAAATTTAAAATTGGAATTCGAAACCAAAGAGATATTTGAGATCTAAGTGGCCAGTACAACAAAACGCTAATTTCATAGGTAAGGACCTAATATATATATACATAAATATATATATTAATAGAAAGGTGATTGAGACGACTCTGCTACTGGTGTTTTTTTTAATTTAAAATGGAATTATCATCACTCAATTGTCGTTCTGTCCTTGTCCCATGTTACCTAAATGGTGTCTGCGCAACACGTTTTCATCTTCCATTCACTCTTTTCCACCGTCATGCTATCATTCACTCGATTTGCTTATAAATCATTCCTCATACCATAAATCCCATTATTAAAGGTCGCCCATTGTATATGTTTAGTTTTAAGTTTCTTTTGTTCCTGTATTTTTTGGTGTACAATAAAGTATAAATAAATAAATAAATAAATCCCTCCCTAGCCTTTTCCCAATTTTATTATATTCGACTTCTATCCACAAAAAACCAACCGCACTCCATTAACAACATTAGCAACTGCCTATCTGCTAACTTCACTTTCCTGCTTCTTACACTCAGACTTTTTTTAAATTTTTTATTTGTATTTTATCTGATAAAAATTATTATGAATATAGTACCTATATTGTGTGTATTTTAGTCTGTGCTAAATAAATGTATTTTCTTTCTTTCTTTTTTTATCAGACCCCCTGAACCCTGAGTAACATGCTACCCCTGAGCTTCTGACAAATGTCAGAAGCCACTAAGTCTGACACTGGTCTTGTGAGATTTAATAGGTTCTGACATTTGTACCGACTGTCGTGCTTTCCATGTTATGGATGACCACTCCACGGACCAACCTCAGCAACCGTTGCTTAACCTCGAAGATCGTCCCTTGTGGTTTTAATTATTTTTCTTTTATATTTTTCCTCCATTCCTCATAAATAAAATTCATTAGTATTTATTTTGACAAAAATCTATATAATATCCACACAAAAAACCCCAGACAGTTAATTGCAATGTTGCCAACAGCATTTGTGCACTAATATAACATTAGTGAATAAGAACAGGTTCTGCCAACATTGCCTGATGTGATCTAACTGTATCGGTATCGAGAGAGACACGTTAAGAGACTATTAACAAACGTACCATTACTGCAATTAGTGTACATAATTGATTTTGCACTTCTGCATAGGGCTATAAATGATTTTGTTATAATTTTCGTTAGATACTCGTATATCTGAACTAAATTATGAAGAGCAGAACTAAATTGTAAATGTTTTTTTGTCTGTGGGAAGTATCTATTAATATAATCACAAAAATTAAAGAAAGAAAAAACATTTATTTGACAAAATGAGGCTCACATAAACAAAATAGTACATCAAGTAAAATTTAAAAAATTCAAACCCCCTAACACGATATCTTGCACGAATACCCCAATTCAAGCAGTACAAGTAATATTTCAAAATTTATAAAACCCCCGGCACATTTACCTTGCGAAAACACCCCGATTCAAACAGTAAAACACACATTACTTTTGAACGGCTGAACCGATTTTATTCAAACATGGCTTAAAACACTCTCGACAAAATTACCTTTCAAACAAAAAAAACTAAATTAAAATTGGTTCATCCGTTTAGGCGCTATGATGCCACAGACAGACACACAGATACACAGATACACAGACACACAGATACACAGATACACAGCAACACACGTGAAACTTATAACACCCCTCTTTTTCCGGCGGGGGTTAAAAACGTCCTTTTTCTCATCAAAGTCAAAGTCAAAGTCAAATGTGTTTATTTCAAGTAGGCCATTATGTGGCACTTTTGAACGTTAAAATTTACATTTAATAAAAATTGATTCTACCGTGCATTCGGAAATGTAGCTTGTTATGGAGAAGAACGCACAAGAAACTCCATCAAATATAGCTTAGAAACACTCACGATTATGACACCTTTTTAACAAAAAAACTAAATCAAAATCAGTTCATCAGTTTAGGAGCAATGATGGCACAGATAGATACACAAACACACAGGTACACAAGTCAAGCTTATACCACCCCTCTTTTTTAGTCGGTGGTTAAAATAGTACAAAAACAAGACTAAATTTAAAAAAAAATGCCTGAGGCTTAAGAACCCATGCTTTTTAAACTACACTGTCAATAATCGATCGAAGTGTGTCTACTACAAGTAAAATTCACTGAAACACGTAATTATAACAAGATAATATTATCGTGCGAAAATACCGCTGATTCAAAGAGTAAAATGCGCATAAGTTTTGAACGCCTGAACCGATTTGCATCAAACATACCTAAGAACACTTTCGACAAAGTCATCTTTCAAGCAAAACTAAATCAAAATCGGTTCATCCATTTAAGAGCTATGATGCCACACATTTCAAACTTATAACACCCCTCTTTTTCCGTCGGGGGTTAAAACGTGCGAATCTTTAGAAATAACGTATTCTGTGTTTCACGGTATCATCAAAAAGGTTACGAAATGCACGGTTTCTGTGGGGTGGGCAACAAGGCAAAGGCCAAAATATATATTTGGAGATATTGTTATTTTCGAAACACATACAAACGATGAACAACATTCCACATTTGCTCCAGCCTAAAACAGATACAAATCATAGACGGAGGCTTTTGCCCAGCAGTAGGATGACGCAGGCTGACAGTAAACACGAACATTTAATTTAATATTGTTAATAATTACGCTATTTCAGTAAATGTTTTGGGATTGACTTACTTGTATTAGACGCAAATAGAGCTCCTTACAGTAATTGGTCTAAATTCAGCTTTATCAATAGTAAATCTTAGCAAAACCGCATTCCAGATGCATTCAAATCAACTTTGTTTATCACATTCCTCTGCTGGATATAGGCCTCTTCCAAATTGTGCCATATCAGTTGGTTCCCCGCATTTTGCATTTATCCTGTCTTGAGGCTCTTGATAAAGTGTCTATCAGCGATACTAAAACGGTCGACATGCCAAAATGTTAGAGATTCATTACGGGCCATTTCGGTAGTACTTGTCAATTTTGCATGGTGCTAGGCAACTGGGCTTATTTGTTTTTTAGTTGTAAACGTCCCTTTGTACCTATTGACCTTGTTTGTTCTGTCTCCTGCTTGATATGGAGGGAAGTGGCAATCATTTTATTTTATCCTACTCCTCCGTTATTCTTTTTGGATTAATTTCGTTGCGGAATCCAAGACAGTTAATCATTCGCAGGGACTTTGTCGAGCTTCATTGCTTCGTCGATTTTCTGGTGGTCGTCACTCTTGATTCTGGCTTTTAGGCGTTGCAGATTTTTGGGAATAGTGCGGTGGGATTGTCCCAAAAAAAAAACTAGATTCTCTTGCTGCCTCAAAAAGGTCGGCGGTTTATCTACCAGTGGGACATGCCATGCTAAACGTGCCAGAATAAGTGTATTGTATACCATAGCAGTTATGATGATATCTAGCTACTAGCGTATATTCGCTTTGTATATATAATAAACCTGTTATTAGATACTGTCACTATCAACAGAGCCTCTCAAATCATTATAAAATCTATTATTTCTTGCCGATCTCTTTTTCAAGGATAATTTTTATTTCTCTCTAAATTACATTTCAAAATCATAGAATTCACAACAGACGTATCATTATAAACAATTTATACGTATTATATTTGCAGTCACTGATGAAACACTCAAAATTCTGTCAAATTACCGATCGTACGATTATAATGATTAACGTATCGAGACACAATCCTTAAACAAGAATCGAGTATTTGCTCAACTATGTTATACTCAAAACCAGGTGACAGACCTTCTACTTGCTCTACGTCTCTTTGAAGACGAAGCAAGTCAAGAGGTCTTAGAGACTGGACGCAAAACAACTAGTCCAAAGACCCGGCGAAACCTCAAAAACGTAAGGAGTAAGGGGTCTTGTTACCTGGTGTTGTAAAACTACTTTCACTCAGTACATTTTGCAACTGACCTTATTGTGAAGTTACTGAGCAGATTGTGACAATTATATCAGTGCAATGCATTCAGGAAGCGTTGCTAAGTGTATCACATATTAAAATGCCGACGATAATATTTAAATGAGGTGAGGATATTAAAAAAGTTTGGCGGTGCTTGCGAAAGGGTTCTTGATACAAGGCCCATTTCAACTGAAATCCAAAAAGTAGGAGGTTCTACGTTCGACTGTATATATTTTTTTATGACACAATTCTTAATTCGCTCCTATTTGAGCAAAAAGCGTCATCTTGTGTTTTGATTTCAATAAATTGTCACCATGCTTGAGATAATGGTAACAATATTCTTGGACGCGGGTTATGTCCAGCAGTGGACGTCTACTGGCTAATATGATGATGATTTTGCTGATGATTCTTGAAATATGGTTTTGATGATTATCATCAGAAAATATACTTCTGCGTTATTATTATACTTGAGAAACCGTGTTCTCGGAGTCTTGGTGAATTTAACAACTACCATTATTTGTTTTTCACCTGCTCAAAAAATAAAATATACAGCAGTTCTTCTGTTTACCATTCCGTAAAGGTCTATTAAGAAAAGTGATGTTTTTGGACGACGGCCAAAAGCTCTCTTGGACCATGAATAGGATTATCATTTAAAATATGGTGGGTTTTTAGTTTACGGGTCTAATAAATATTTTCTACTCTCTGTGTTCCCATTGCATTTTAGGTTTTTTTTTTTTTTTTGTAATGACCTAATATTGTAGCTTAGTGGGAACAATATTTATGGGGGCTGAGTCACCCGCGTCCGTAGGTGAGTACCCCTTTTGTTACCCTACACGTGGTCCCCGGGTGGTGCTAATCAGGTGACACTTACTGGTGGTAGGTTTCGGCCGAAGGCTTGCGACCACCCACCGAGCAAAGACGTACCGCCAAGCGGCCTAGCCGTGTTCCGGTACGATGCTCGGTGTAGCCACAAGAGGAGTTGGGTCGAGGTAGTTGTTCCACTGCAGGCAGACCAGCCTGACTCGCGTTGTTATAGGCCTATCGGGAGTCTAGTCGCGGAGGGTAGCGGGATCCGAGGCACGGTGCGCCGCTGGCCGACCGCAGGTAGTTGGGGGCCCAAGTAGTGTGCCAGCCACACACGAAAGGCTGCCCCGCCAACTGTCGAAAAATCCCGGGATGCGCCATCGTGCTGGTTGGCGACCAGACGAGAGTGCCCGATGGACATTCCCGGGGGGGCTCGGGCGTCCCCGCAGTCTCCAGACTAGTCCCCCAACGATGGCGTCCTGTCTGCGTGTGTCTGAAGGTTGCCAGCGTGGAACCTCATCTCACTTCCTTCTCCTCACCTTCCTTCACTCACAGCAATAATGCCAAGGAACAAAAAGAGAAAAGCTGAACAGCGGCAGCACTCACTCTCACATAAGGTGCACCTCAGCAACATCCGAGGTCTGCACTCGAACCTTGTCGCAGTCCATCACCACCTTGAGACTGAGAAACCAGCACTTTTGTTCCTTACGGAGACGCAGATCGGATGTCCGTCGGACGTGGCGTACCTTTCTTACCCAGGATTTACCCTGGAGCACAAATTCAAGCCACGTGCGGGTGTATGCATGTACGCCCGTGACGACATCTGCTATCGGCGTCTCCGTGACCTTGAAGACTCTAACTACTCAGTGCTATGGGCCCTGGTGGACACAGGTCTGGATAAGATCATCTATGCTTGTGTCTACCGATCGCATAGCGGTGATCTGGAGACAACCAGGCTCACACAGTACCTGAGTGAGGCGGCAGATGTGGCTCAGCTACGGTACCCCTCCGCCCAACTAGTGTTACTGGGGGACTTTAATGCCCACCACCAGGAGTGGCTCTTCCCATACCAGTGCACTGACCATGCTGGACGAGAGATACGAAATCTTTCGATTGCGCTTAATCTCACCCAGCTGGTGCAGGGGGCTACGAGGGTGCCGGATGTTGATTCGCATACGGCCAATTGCTTGGACCTTCTGCTGACAACAGATCCAGACCGATACTCAGTGTCGATATCATCACCTTTGGGTAGTTCCGACCACTGTCTGGTGAAGTCTGTATCCGTCTACTCACCGCCCGATCCTAGCCCGAGAGGCACCCGGCGGGTTTGGCGGTACAGGTCAGCAGATTGGGATGGGATGCGATCTTTCTTCGCATGCTATCCTTGGCGGCCCACTTGCTTCTCTTCGGAAGATCCATCGTCATGCGCTGACGCCGTCACTGATGTGTTGCGGCAGGGGATGGAGTACTACATTCCATTCTCTGACGTAGCGCTGTCCGGTGTTGAACGACCATGGTTTGGTGCCGAGTGCAACCGCGCAAATGCAGTTAAACACAAGGCTTACCTGGCATGGGTCGACGCTCGTGTGCACAAAGCAAGTGACGTTACTCAGAAGAAGAGAGCCTTCAATAGGGCTGCCAAGTCTTGCAAAAAGGCGATGCGAAGGGCACGTTTTGACCATATTAGCAGAATCGGGAACAAACTAGCTTCATACCCTGCTGGTAGCAAAGCGTTTTGGTCCCTGGCTAAGTCGGTTGAATCAAACTTCTGTCGCCCCTCACTACCACCACTGCTGAGACCCGATGGGTCACTGGCCCACTCCGCCGAGGACAAGGCAAACTTGTTTGCCTCCCTTTTTGCGGAATCTTCACGTCTGAACTCTGATGGCGCGCGGCCCCCTCCGTCTCCTGTTGGATGTGGGACGAGTATGTCGGATATTCGCATCCATCAGAGAGAAGTCTTTAGGGTGTTGCGTAACCTTGACGTGAACAAAGCTAGTGGCCCCGATGGGATACCGGCAATTGTACTAAAAACTTGTGCGCCTGAATTGTCTCCAATCCTGACACGCCTATATCGCCTTTCGATAGTGACTGGAAAGGTGCCGAAGGCTTGGAAGCAAGCTAACGTTCAGCCCGTGCCCAAAAAGGGTAGTCGGGCTGACCCGGCCAACTACAGACCCATCTCGGTAACGTCCATCCTCTGTAAGAGTATGGAACGTGTGCTGAACAATAAGCTCCTGGCATACCTAGAAGACAACGATATCCTCAGTGACCGCCAATACGGCTTCCGCCGAAATCGGTCAACTGGGGATCTTCTAGCGTATGCCATTCACATCTGGAGTGAGGCCATCGAGAGGCATGGGGAAGCCCTTGCTGTCTCCCTTGACATATCGAAGGCTTTCGACAGGGTCTGGCATGAGAGCCTTATTGGTAAGCTTCCTTCCTTCGGTCTGCCTAGTGGTCTGTGTGATTGGATTGCTGACTTCCTGAGGGATCGGTCAATTCGAGTGGTTATCGATGGCTGCTCGTCCGGTCAGTTAGGTATTAACGCCGGAGTCCCTCAGGGGTCGGTGCTCTCGGCTACACTGTTTTTGCTGCACATAAATGACCTGCTAAAACCCGGAACCTTTGGGTACGCAGACGACAGCACGGTTGCTGAGAGATACGTGTCCGGCGCACGGGCTACTGGGCCTGAGATCCGGTCTCTCCGGGAGGCCATGGTTGGGCGTTTGAACCTGTCTTTGGAGGCTGTCTCCGAATGGGGCGATGCCAATCTAGTCAGTTTCAATGCTGCTAAGACCCAGGCGTGTCTTTTTTCCGCAAAAAAGAGCTTATTCCACCCGGCTCCATCTTTCCGTGGTGTAACCGTGCCGATAACGGACCATCTCGACCTTCTTGGTGTTACGTTAACATCGACCCTCAATTTTGGTCCTTTCATTGAGGCAAAGGCTCAGTTGGCTGCAAAAAAGTTGGGGATCCTTGCAAAGGTGAGACGGTACTTCACGCCTGAACAGCTGCTCAAATTGTATAAAGCGCAAGTTCGGTCATGCATGGAGTACTGCTCTCACCTCTGGGACGGATCTGCCAAATATCAGCTTGATGCACTTGAGTCGATTGACAAACGGGCCAAGAGGCTTATCGGTAACGATGCACTGGTCGCCTCAAAGCTCCAGAGCCTTGAACATCGACGCCGGGTGGCCAGTCTGTCGGTTTTTTATCGGTTACATTTCGGGGAGTGTGCGATGGAACTGCACAATTTGATTCCACCTAGCCCTTTCCATCACCGGACAACAAGACGTACGGCAATGCGCCACCGGTACATGGTGGACATCCCACCCATACGTACAAAGCGTTTTGCGAATACTTTCATTGTACGCACAGCTAAGGAGTGGAATTCCCTGCCGGAGTCTTTGTTTCCTGATAGCTACAACCTTGGGGTCTTTAAGTCAAGAGTGAATAGGTTACTTCTAGGCAAGCGTGCTTCACCGTCGACCACATCATCACTTACCATCAGGCGAGATAGTGGTCAAACGCGAGCCTATAGATAAATAAAAAAAAAAAAAAAAAAAAAAAAATTGCATCAGCCAACCGATTTTTTTTTTAACTACGCAAATAGATTGACATTTCATTCTTTAAGGTCGTCGTCGGTTCTATTTATGAAAATCAACGCTTTAGCTCTGTCTCGCACGTGAGTCCCAGTATTATGCTGAGCGATGGCCGTTTTGCCCGGTTGTGATGCATACTTTCCATATTAACTTTAGTTTTCTTTTTGTTAATGGTATGCGTCATACCTGGCGCAAATATTTTTTTTTTCTTTCTTTCAAAAACAAAATGTAAAAATGGTTTTCTCCTCATCATAGTTATGTCAACGTCTCATTTATTACAATAAAACTATTTACAGCTACTTTCAAACGATATATTACTGTCAAGCACTTGTGTGCTGTGAGACAGACAGTGCTTATTGAGAAAGTGAGAAATTTTTACACGACTTAATAACAGAAAGGTGGAACCCTAAAATTTCATGTGCAAGATGCCACAGGTGTAAAAGTCTTTGAACCAAAAACGGGCACACCTGTTTCTTAAACGTTTATGTAACAAGATTTAAATGTGAACTTCAATGGATTTAAAATACGTAATAATATTATGTTTGAGAACGAAGAAACTGTGTCACAAAACAAGATCACATTTGCTTGCGATGTTTCTTTCGATGGAAGATTTTTGCAGAGTGATATTTGATAATAATTTATTTTGTGTTACATTTTAATGTTGTAGATGAACAGAAAATTAAAGCAATGCCTATTTCTGAGGAAGATATAGATCATCAACTTAGGTATACATTTTATGGCCGGTTTCTGAGTTAAGTAAAGCAGAAATAATCAGTTGAGTATTGTCAAATAATTTAGGAAGCGTTTGAGTATTTTACGTTTCTCAATTGAGCATCTACCTAGCTCAGTTAAGTAACTACTTAAGTATGGACCCGTCAAAGTTAGAGATGTGCAACTCGAGTTAACTCGAGTTGCGGCTAACTAGAGTTGACTTGAGTGGTATTCTTCCGAACTCGAGTTGCTATTACCAAAATCTAAAATAAAATATAATAAAGAACAACCAAATACACACACGTCAAACATTTAAACCATTATTTCTTAAATGTGTTCGTACAACAATATCAATATTATTAAAGATTGAATTAAAAAAAGGTAGAAGCAAAACCAATAACCAACATTAAAAAGCATCACGATAGCCAGGAGTTTGGAACTATTATGATAACAAATTAAAGAATGCTACAAAACTAACTATTTTGCGATCAAGGTTGTATTTTTTAAATTAGTCGGATTATAACCGTTTGACGTGAAAACAAGTTGTAAGTGTATCTTCTCTGTACGTGTTGTTGGGTGTTATGAGTCATGTAAATAAAACAACTGGTTTCGGTGAGCACTAGTACACAACTGCTATTTATAATTATTTATTTGACCATTATAATATTTGCTGTGCATGCGACATGTAATGTGTCGATGCACCACAAAGTTGTCCCCAACGAATAGGGTATAAGTTTAAAATGTTTTTTTTTTGGCCAGTGGTGTCCCACTCCTGGGCTAAGGCTTCCCCCATACCTTCCATTTCCCTCGCTGTTGTGCCTCATCTCGTACATTCTCGACAAAGTTATCCAATTTGTCTGTCAAATATGTATATATGTAAAAAAAGTGTTTTTTTACAAATAAACGAAATAAATAATGAATTCTAACAAATGCAGCTACGTTGCGCTAACTCGAGTTGCGCAACTCGAGTTATGTGCATTTCAACTCGGTTTAACTCGAGTCGTGTTTATCCCGAGTTGGCACATCACTAGTCAAAGTTACATTCAATTTTATTTCACTCTTACGTTCCATTTTACAAAAGGAATCCGAGATATCACAAGATTGCATAAAATTGACTATTATAAATTTTATACAGCTATAAAAAGTACGTTCTTATTATATTATCTACTTCATTCAAGATTAAAAAAACAAGTTATTAAAGACGTTATAATCTTTAATAACTTGATTTTTCATATTTAAGCAATTTAATAGATACCTATTTGAAATGTATACAACCTTATTATAAAACTATGAAATGGATCGTAGGCACTAGTCAATTACTTCAAGATTGTCATGGCAACCGTTTTTATTTTGTCAATGATGTCTTAACGAAAGAAAATAATATCTAACATAATTTGTTATTGCTAAAATCAAGAATTGAAGCTTATAATTACTAGAAGTGAATGTGTTCAGGCGAGCAGTTGCTAGTTCTTGTGATACCTCATAGAACTATGGAATATTTTACTCAGAACTTCACAAGATCTCTCAAGGTGGAACAGAACCAGAACAGAACCGACACACACAGAAATCGTGCATATGCATCGGAATCTGATTGCAATTGTGATTTACCAACAAATGTGGACTGTTGCGATAAAATTTTTAATGAGTGACCTGGGTTTTCATGACCAAAGACTTTGCTAGCCATCGAAGAGCCTCCGTAGATAAACAATATTAGCCAGGGTCGGTACCATTGGATATGTGTCGGCTATTATGAAGGAGGACTGTGTTCTACCTACTTATTTTGTAAAATAATAAATAAATGAGACTTGTCATGTTGTTTTTATCAACTTTTATTGTTCTGATACCAAAATCGTATCATACTTAAGCCAAATTCTGTACACAATTTCATCGTTGTAACCTTTTCTTGTATTGTGGATCCTAATAATAATACCTATTCTATATAGGTATGAAAGTCTGTATGTTTGGATATTTGTTGATCACACCTCAATGGTTAAACGTATTTGGAAGTATATACTTTGAAAAACACACAATGACCAGAATTGAACCTAGGATATAATAACAAAAAACAAATACATTAAATAATAGATATATAAATAAATAAACGGAAAAACAAAGCCTTTTATTCTGAAATCAGATAAAGATAAAGATAAAGATAATTTTATTTTGCAAACATGGGTAACATTAAATGGTGACAAAAAAAAAACATATTGAAAGAAAACAAAACTCAGAGAAATAAAACTGAAGTATACAATACTATACGTTTATAAAATGTCACTAATCTCAGTGTGCTTGCAATAGGCCTTCACTAACAGTTTCCACTGGGGTATGTCCTGAGCTACTCGCCAACACCACAGAGCACCATCGCTTACACTTTTTGCCTACATCTTGGACCAGCGGTCTTTCCCATATCCCATTTCCATCTATGACACTGTCTTCAACGGCATCTTTTCCCATCTCTTGTGTACCAATTTGTCAATTTTCTCCATGTCACTTTTCTCCATGTCCCTTGGTTATCGCGCATCATATAACCGGTCCATCTCCACTTTACACATAATTTCTGTTGGATAACTGTCGGTTTTCGCGCAGGAAAAGCTACTGTCGACTACAAACACTTGCACATTTTGAATATTTTCTTGAAGATGTCACTCAACATAGTCATCATTTCTGCCGAAAGACTGCTGGATACAGGACTTCCCTAGCATCACCATATCAACCAGTCCTGTGCGTCTTTCATACATCGGATTTCCGTGACTTTAACCAGGTCATCAGTCTACAGAGGGAGGCCTTAAAGCGCTGCGTATTCCGCCACGCGGTCGCAACTCCAGAACTTAACAGCCCCATTGACCATCTGTTCTTCGAGCATCTGAGATCTATCAGTTGTGAAAAATTTGCATCCGATCTAATGTTTTCGATAATTCAGGGCGAACAGTCTTCTTCAACGCATCGGTCTTCGTGGAGGCATCTCCAAGGAAGACAAGGTCTTCTTCGTCACTCGTTTTATAAGTTTATATATTATTTTGTATTTATTTCGCTTGATCACCGTTTAAGCACAGACTTGTCAACTATCAACTGCCAAATGTAACCAGTGTAGCCAGATTCGACGAGCCCTAAGTCGCCGAAAATTTAGTTTTTCCATTTATAAAAAAACTCAAGACGACCATTATTCAGTAATACCACGAAACATTCTTCGAAACTTAAATGCATTAGCCACAATAATTATTCTTGGTTCCACATAAAACATTTTCTATTATTTCCCTGTGTTGTTGTGACTGAAGTATAATGAAAAATAGTGAAAAAGCATTTTATTTTCCAGTTATTTACATAATTCCTGAGATAACGTTGTATTAGATAGTCTCATTCCGAAATCGCCTAAAATCGCCTTATTTTTTTTGGAGGTAACCTAATTGGCGCCGCTCGTAAAAATTGGTCGCCCCGGCACCCTTCCAAGTAGCCTAAATGACAAAAAGGAGCCCAATCTGGCTACACTGATGAGGTAACGTTGACAACGGTTTGAGAATTCGAGAATGATCAAATGTGTTTTTCTCAGTTGTGAAACCCAATTTATCGTCAATGAAGGTTTTTTGTATGACATAAGGTATACTTTGGCATGACTTGACTACGTATACTCAAACCGTGCTCAGCATCGCAGAAAACTTAAAGTGGCAGATGATCAAGGGTGACAGATGCTTAAATCGAGATCAGCACGTACTTAGCGTCGAATACTTAATTCAGAAATCGGCCATGAAAAGATATTATAAGATCAGAATAAATTTTATATTATTTATGAAAGTTGGTTTTCCAACCACCTATAGCAATAAGTGCAATACAAAATTGCACATACAGGTTGGTGTCGTAATTGTAAAAAATATTCTGAAAAACTTTCCTTTTTCTCATGGATTTTCTCTCCAATTTTGTGTTCTCTCTCTGCAACTCAAGGGATTTCTGTAAGAGAACTCAGCATTGAGTAAAGCTCACTTTTGTATAAGGACTTAACTAGCGACCCACACCGGCTTGGCACGGGTGTTATTTAGAAAAAAACCCGTATGAAGCCAGGGCGGGTCGTTAATTATTACGTATATAAACTTTCCGTGAAAAATTATCAAACTGATGGTGAAAACCACATCAAAATCCGTTGCGTGGTTTAGGAGGAGTTAGCGGATATACAGACAGGCGCGGAAAGTGATTTTGTTTTATATAACTTGGATTCCAACGTTAGACTCCATGTGTTGCGAGACCGATGAGCCTACTGTGCAGGGGTAGACGGTGTGTCTAGTTTCTTACCTTATTAATTACTAACATAGTTATAAAAATTCTTGTTACTAACAACCTTGCCTTGTAAATGGACTTTTTTGTCTGAAATAAATGATTTTTTTATTTTTGTTTTATTATTTATAACTACTATATGTACCTTGTATCGATCACACTGTATTAAATGTTGTTTTTGGTGTACTATAAAAAATAAGAAAAAAAAAGGACAATAGTGGTTGTACTCCAAGCTTCTGTGCAGAAGCAATGGAATGAGGTGCGACGAAAAATGACTGCATTCACCTACTTTGATGCACTCGATGAGGTTGCGCGACGAGAGGGATGTACGTGGCTGAAGTGAAGTCGTACCTAGCAAATGAAACAGTTTTGGGGCAGACTAAGCCTATTTGTGGTCGTTTTCTGATTTAGAATAGAATAGAATATAAATATATTTATTCGACACAGGAAACATGGAGTAAAAGACAAAAAAGAAGTGCAAAGACAAATTGCGCTGAACGTGCCTATACCGAAAGGGTTACCCACTCAGCATTTTTTCAGTTGGCACCCCGCAGCGCCACACGGACGGGGGCAAGTAAATAAAAAAATAAAGTTAATATATACATAATTTGATATGATAATAATTTGATTTGTGATAATGATAACTCTAGTCTAGAATTAGAAATGTAATCCTACATTCGCCTTGATCCAACACCAGATGCACCAAAGACTAGTATAAGTAGTAAATGATTTAAATCATAATGCTGAATGCAGTCGACATTTACAACTTGCCTGCCACTAAGTTGGCAGTTCACCTTGAGTTGTTAACGACATATAGGTAAAAACATTTCGATGAAGGCTGATAAATTATAATAGAAATAATTGGAGGTTTGTAGAGCAATGAATTGTAGAACTTGCTATATGTGTGTTAGTATTGTATCGGAAACAATACAATAACTCTTCTTACAAGTCTGCAGTGTTTCAAAAAGAGATCTTATGAAGAGATTGGCTTTAAGTTCTTAATCTAATATTTTCGGTCGGGTCCAAAAAAAAACATTGTCTTTGTATTTTGAAAATAAAGCAATGTATTGTACGATTTTGCCGTTTTTTTATTTTGTGTGGTTTTTTTCTTAGGAGGCATTCAGAGCTCGGCTGCATTAAAAAAATATATTTTATCTTGCAGTAACATTAACTGTAATCTATCTCATTGGTACAATTTGTAATGAAAAACAACGTGAGTTGATTTGATATTGTGAGAATGAGAAGGATACTTGGAAGGACAAGTAAAAAAATAAAAAACCCGTCTACTTTTATTTCATGCCTTTTTAACTACATATTGTATCTTTTAATAGACACACTTCGATCGAAAATCTATCAAATACGATATCATGCGAAAATACTCAGATTCAAACAGTAAAACGCTCATAACTTTTGAACAACTGAACCATTTTCATCAAACATAGCTAAACTAACAAGTAAAATTTCACAATTTAAAAACCCCCGACGCATTTATCTTGCGAAAACACCCCGATTCAAACAGTAAAATGCCCATAACTTTTGAACGGCTGAACCAATTTTATTCAAACATAGCTAAGAACACTCTCGACAAAATTACCTTTCAAACAAAAAAAACTAAATCGAAATCGGTTCATCCGTTTAGGCGCTATGATGCCACAGACAGACACACAGATACACAGATACACAGATACACAGATACACAGATACACAGATACACAGATACACAGATACACAGATACACAGCAACACACGTGAAACTTATAACACCCCTTCTTTTTCCGGCGGGGGTTAAAAAATACAATCGATTAAGTTCCTTTTCGAACAAACAAAACTTAATCAAAATCGGTTCATCTATTTAGGGCTATGATACCACAGACAGATATCCAAATACACTGAGACACACAACAAACTTATAACACCCCTCTTTTTCCGTCGGGGGTTATAAAGCCACTAATAAGCATAAAATTGCCCTTAATTAGTGAACTGAGCGACAGATTAGCAATATTACGAGTAAGGCTATTATCGTCAAAAAATTAAACTTTAATGAAAATTAAAGGAAATATTCATTTATATTTGTTCACTCGGAAATACCTTGCTCTTAAATCTTCAATATATACCATAGACATGACAGCCTTGTATCCTCTAAATAAAGAAAAGAAAGAAAATCATTTATTTGATACAGCAAAACTAGCAAAATTAATGAAATGAAAAAACATAGTTGCACCACAAATTGGAAATGCATCCACCCTACCTGACAATCTTTCATTGAGGTATCTATTTTTGAACAACGCAAAACTCTGTGACTGGCGTGACAGTTGACTATGCTGGGGTTTTCTTTTAGAGAAGGCTCCAAAAAAATATCGTTGGCATATTGGTCTTGCCCAAATATTTTATGAAAGACCGGATTTATGTTTATATGTTTACACAGCTGTTGTAATGTAGGTGTGCTTAAGAAACTCTCTGCCTAAACTTTCATAGAAGAGCTGATATTTCAAGATAGGGGCTGATGCTATTATTTGTCGAACACTAAATAATACATTGAGAAAAGTCGTGGCCCGATGGTCCGGACTTACGTGTCGTAGGTCGTGAGTTCGAACCCAGGCAGGCGCTTTACTTTGTGTAAATGTGTAAATTATTTCATCACCACTGCTCCAAAAACGGTGAAAGAAAACATCGTGAGGAAACCGGCATATCCTAGAACCAAAAATTCGAAGACATGTGCAACAACACTGGGCCCGCGTGGTGGACCCATTACCTATCTCACAAAGACTATGTCTGTGTCTCATCAGTCGGAACATTATAAGGCTGATGATGATGACTGAATTATACTTACTTACTTAGGGAAGGCCAAAAGTTCGGGGCAGATGTAATTTAAGGAAAACAATCCGCGGACTTTTGTAGCTCTCCTCGTACATACTCGCCGGACATAAAATAAGTTTAATTGGGAAGGTCATAAAATAACAAAAATCTAAAACGTGCAGGGTCTACAACAAAATTGATAAGTTTCTCATGCAAAAAGTGTGTTTCGCTTCAAGGAATTCAATATGCATAAAATTATAGTTTTAAACCAGATTTTGAAGGACGTCTATCTTTATTAAATTCAAGTTATTTTAAAACGTGTTAAACATGTGTTTTTAATAAGTTTTTTACAATCTATTTTGATCTATTTTAAATTTCAAAATTGTGTTTTCGAGTGTTTTGATTTCAGAGTCCCTACTGTGAATGTCTTAAAACTATCATGATTCCGGTGTAGGAGAGTGACGAAGCTGTACAAAACGAATAGTACTATCTCTTTTTACTCAACTGCCTGAATCATGATGGCGTTGGCACTTCGTAGCCTTTCGATGAGTTAGGTAATTATTTTTCGCGCTCCCTTTTTGCTTTATGAGAGGCACACCTAAAATATTTTATAATATTTTTTTGTTTTGGCCCTGCCCTCGTACCATGATGTGTCAAAACATGGTTCGACTGTGAATAAGGGACATATACGTATACAAGTCATGTACATCTGTCCCTTACGCATGCTGGAAATAACCTTGCTCTAAGAGCTTATTGTTACCTCCTGATTTGAATCTTGCGTCACAAATACTGTTAGATAAATCATATTACTCGGTAAAAGAGTTTCTTGATGATAAACTTTAAAGCAAAAACATAATAATAATAATTGTAAATGTATATCGTATTATGTATATTTGTATGACTATTTTTGGACTGTTTGACATGTATTGTTATTTCTATTTCTATTAATTGTAATAATAATTATAAAGTATTGTATGCTTGACATTTTGCGCTGTAATACATTTGCTTGATACTATGTATAATTAATTAATTTGTAATTTATTAATATGCTTTTTAAATTTGCATGGCGTGAGCCTGATTATGGCGAAATATTTTTTTTATAATTTTAACACCTGTATACCTACCCATATTCTGCAAATAAAAGATTTGAATTTGAATTTGAATTTGCGTCTCTAAAATTATTAGTACCAAAAACACTCTCCATTGTCCTCAAAACATCGAATGATTCACCAAAAGAAATGAGTGCCAATCATATTTTAGTGTTATTTCACCGAAGCCCAGTGAAAGTCCGTTCACTAGTGATTCATGTAGGTATCAAGTGACCTTTAAAACAGGTGTAGTTCCTTCCTGAATCTTGCTCTTTAGCAAACTCGTTTATTACTCGTATGTAGATTTTTATGAGTCTTATAGGTATGTGGTAAGCAAAACGTTATAGTCAAATGGTATGAACAGTTAGGTACGTGTCTAATTAGATTTCAGTTATTACTGTCATTACAAGAACCTCCTCCCCCCTCCGCGTAACGTGTTCCTCTTTACTGAGGGTCGTGACTCACTTGTCTTCGTGGAAACCTTTTCTCTGTCATCAATTTGCGCCATCTGCTTCTGTCTTTAGCGTTGTGGAGAGCATAGTGCAGCCTGGTATTTAACGATGTGCGGACTTGATCTGACCATCTGATTGGACTTCGACCTCTCGGACGTTTCCCTTCGAACTTGCCAGTAACCATCAGCGAGGTTGTGTTCGTTCTTCCTGGCAATGCACCTAGCATACGCTTTTTATAGAAATAAACAAACAGAATTTTGAAAAGTCTCAGTAAATAGTCTCATTTATTTTTCTTATTATGACTCATGCTAAGACTCCACATCAGAGTACTGCATTTCCTATCTTCCAATGTAATAATTATGGTATAATTGAGCCAATCATTCAGCCATTTTTATTACATTATTAAATATTAACGTTTTAAGGTGGCTGAATGATAATTAAAACTGGTTTGGTCTTAGCACAAAGTTGAACGAAAATCGCCTTGACGGCGATTTTTTTATAACTGCCTTGAAGAGTAGGAAACGCATCTGTAGTAGATCTGGTATTATAGATGTCCATAGGCAGCGGTGACCAGAATATATCATCAGGAGGTTTGCAGGTTTGCTTGCTTGTTTGCCAAACTACAACAAATATGAAAAACCATCCAATATGAAAAAACTGGCCAAGTGCGAGTCGAACTTCGCACATTTAGGGTTCCGTACCAAACCGCTAAATTAAGTTATTTGTAATCGAATAAATGAGGCAATTTTATAGGAAAATTATCATCACTAAAATTGAAATTCATAGGTCAATGGGACATTAAAAAATTATTCGGAACAAAATTTTGTAAAAAAAAACTTGTCTTTCGTTGCTCCTTGTTCCTTTGTTTTCCCATTTGTTATAATGTTTTTTAAATTGAAAAAAACAGTATGTATCTACTCAAGGAGCTCTAAACAACTATGTCCCATTCGATGACGTAGGTAATTATTTTTCGCAACCCCCTTTTGCTTTATGGTAGGCCCCCTTAAAACATTTTATAATATTTTTTGACAATTTGTATGGCTTTGGGTTAACAAGATGCTTATATTGTGAAAATTTGAAGACTATAGCTCCAACAGTTTGTCTGTAAAACATGTGTGACAGACGACGGACAGACAGACGGACAAGTGAGTCAACATCAGGGCTCAGTTTGGACGAAGCGTCGGGAAGGGTACGGCACCCTAAAAAATCTATGTACATTAATTGATATTTAAATAAAGTTTCAAATCGGTCCTATAAATCCAATGCTCAGGGTTTACTTTTCAGTAGCTCAGTTCAACTGGAAACAGCTAGCGTCTCAATTATTTCCCACATAAAACAGTCTACATAGTTAGTCATTTGATCAACGTCGGTATTACCCACGCTCCACGCTAAACGCGACCGGCGAGGCTTTCACGGCGAACCGGTACTCTTAGCTTATTGGTACACTTCCTGCACTAAATGCCGACCCATATCCGCCTACATTCAGCATTGGTAGAACTGGTCAAATAACATTGCATGGCAGTTTAGATTTTTTGGTTGTGTTTAGATTCAAGTTTCGAATTGTCACAATTTTTTAGGGTTCCATAGCCAAATGGCAAAAAAACGGAACCCTTATAGATTCGTCATGTCTGTCTGTCTGTCCATCCGTATGTCACAGCCACTTTTTTTCCGAAACTATAAGAACTTTGCAGTTAAAATTTTGAATTGATTGTGTTCTTCATGAAACCCTAATCAGGAAACTCCGCCACTACGGGATCCGGAACAGCGCTCTGGATCTTCTTACTTCATACTTGAGTAATAGGATTCAGAGCGTTGACGTTAATGGAAAAAGATCTCCTGGATCTATAGTAACAATGGGAGTCCCGCAGGGCTCGATTCTTGGTCCTTTCTTGTTTCTTATTTATTGTAATGATTTGCCTTACCTCATAAAGGATAACCTTAATATAGTGTTGTTTGCGGATGATACT
Source organism: Orthosia gothica (assembly GCA_949775005.1). Lineage (NCBI taxonomy): Eukaryota > Metazoa > Arthropoda > Insecta > Lepidoptera > Noctuidae > Orthosia > Orthosia gothica. The sequence goes on from OX459034.1 coordinate 21,078,897, forward strand.
TCACTTTTGTTTAAAATTAAACGTCAGCAGCTGGTTACTGACGATGTAAATAGCGCGATCTCAAAAGTAGTTCACTGGTTCAATGTTAACAATTTACTTCTTAATGAAAAAAAAACGAAATGCATTAAGTTTACCCTACCTCACGTTAGGCAGGTGAAAACTGATGTGCTGATAAAGGGCGAAGAATTGAATCCTGAAAATAGCACAGTATTCTTAGGTTTAACTTTGGATGCTAAGCTTCAGTGGGGCCCACATATAGATAAATTGTTAAAGAAGCTAAGCTCCGCAGCATATGCTGTTAGAAAAATTCGTAATTTAACGGACATAGAGACAGGCCGTTTAGTATACTTTAGCTATTTTCATAGTGTAATGTCGTACGGTATTCTGTTGTGGGGAAATGCCGCCGACATCCAGACTATCTTTGTTTTGCAGAAAAGAGCTGTTCGATCAATTTATAAATTAAGCCCGAGACACTCTCTCAGAGAGAAATTTAAGGAGATTAATGTAATGACTGTGCCTTCTCAGTATATTTATGAAAATCTTTTATATGCACATAAAAATATAAAATTGTTTAAAAAATACAGTGATATCCATAATATAAATACTAGGAACAAACACAAATTTGTAATACCTACAACAAGGCTCAAGAAAATAGGTGGCTCGTTTAGATGTCAATGTGTGCGCTTTTATAATATGCTTCCAAGCCACGTACAAAATCTAAGTCTTAATAAATTTAAATCATTCATTAAACGTAAGTTGTGCCAAAAAGCGTTTTATAGCATTAAAGATTACGTTGAGGATAAAACGGCTTGGGAGTGAGCTGCTCCAATTAATTAATTTAGTTTTTTTGTTTAAATATTTTGCACCATGAATTTTGTTATTTTTAAAAAAAAATATTTTATTTTATTTTTTATTTGTTTTCTTGCAATGACAAGAATATTTACTTTTTAAAGTATTATATTATTTTATTTTAATTATTGTGAATGTGAAGACTATGTGGATCATTATTCTGTTTTTTAATTTATCTTAGTTTTTAATCATGGTCTGGCAGTTTGAGTAGTTTATGCGGCCTACCCGAATGTCCTTTCTTTGGTATTGTTCGTCAAATCGTTGAGCTCCTTAAATTCTGAGTTGAGCTGCTCGGTTATTGACAAATGCGTGCACTGACTGGACAGGTCCACTCAATCTGGATGGTTCTTTCCTCAAAAGACTATTTCAGACATCAGTCTACATGGTCTTCACATGATCGAACCAAGATTTTGTCAGGACTTTAAAAGAGACTGTGACCTCTGAGTTTGTTTCGGCCTTTCTTCTCAGAGTAGTCAGATAGGAAACGCCGACCTCATCTAGTTTTAAAAAATATGATCGACGTGTAAAAGTGTTTGTACAAACCAACTTAAAGAAATAAAAAAAAAAAAATTAAAAAAAAAAAAAACTTGTTAAGTAGATGTATTCTGTGAACCGCATTTAGATTTTCACACAAAAAAAAAAACAATACATTTTGGGGGTTCCATATTTTCATTTCATACTTGAAACTGATTTTTTTTTTTCGTCAAACCCATAAGTGTGGGGTATCTATGGATAGGTCTTCAAAAATGATATTGAGGTTTCTAAACTGAATAGTTTGCGCGAGAGACACTTCCAAAGTGGTGAAATGTGTGTCCCCCCCCTGTAACTTCTAAAATAAGAGAATGATAAAACTAAAAAAAAAATATGATGTACATTACCATGTAAACTACCACCGAAAATTGGTTTGAACGAGATCTAGTAAGTAGTTTTTTTTTAATACGTCATAAATCGTAAACCGCAATTTAACAAGTACGGAACCCTTCGTGCGCGAGTCCGACTCGCACTTGGCCGGTTTTTTATATTTAGTTCACCCCAAATTGTTAGATGGCGATGTACATTTTTGTCAGTCCACTGTATGGTGGTGTTTAGATTTTCAGTGGTTTTATGTCCCTCCATTCTGAACTTGGCATTTTCTTTGGTGCAAGCCACATGTCTTGGAGGAGGCCTATATCCAGCAGTAGACGTCTTTTGGCTGATATGATGATGATGATATATCTTGAAGGCTCCTCAGAGTTTTTTGGAGATTTGTACAGATTGACTCGCGAAAAATTTGTAATTTTAGTTATGAAAATTTTTTCATTACCTTCTGAAGATAACAATGACATGATGGGATTTTCTATAAGGTTCATTAACAGCCCGGAAGTTGATGAGCATGAAACCAGGAGGTTCTATTTCTGGTTCGGGCAAAGGGTTATTGAGTTCTTCCATCTGGAATGGTGCAGAGCAGTGGTAGCCCAGTGGTATCGGCCGTGACTTACAAGTTGTAAGTCGTGGGTTCGAATCCAGACAGGCACTTTACTTTGTGTAAATTATTTCTTCACCGCCGCTCTCAAAACGGTGAACGAAAACATCGTGAGGAAACCGGCATGACCTAGAAACAAAAATTCAAAGACATGTGACATTCACCAAACCACACTGGGTCTGCGTGGTGGATTACAGCCCATTCCCTCTCACAGAGAGGAGGACTGTGTCCCAGCATGCAGTGGGAACATTGAAAGGTTGATGATGATGATGATCTGGAAGGCCTTAGTAGTAGCCTAATGTGATGATTGAATCTGGTTGATGACAATAATAGACTCGCTCCTAAATCTAATATATAAAAATAAGTCGGGTTTTCCTCCCTGACGATATAACTCCAGAACGCACGAACCGATTTCGATGGTTTTGCATTCGTTGGAAAGGTCTCGGGTTCCGTGAGGTTTATAGGTAGGGTAGGGTAGGGTAGGGTAGTGTAGGGTAGTGTAGGGTAGTGTAGGGTCGGGTAGGGTAGGGTAGGGTAGGGTACGGTAGGGTAGGGTAGGGAAGGGTAGTGTAGGGTAGGGTAGTGTAGGGTCGGGTAGGGTAGGGTAGGGTAGGGTAGATAAATGTTTGGTCTTTTTATGGCAAAACAAAGTTTGCCGGGTCAGCTAGTTAAGTATAATTATTTTATATTGAACTTTAAAAAAAAGAATAAAATGTTGGCATTCTAATTCTATTTACTCATTTGGGGAACAAAGAAATTTAACCATGGTTTTTTTTTATTTATCGGTCATTGTCAATCAAAACAAACGTATATGCAAAATTTCAGCTCAGTCGGTTGGAGATGTTTTCATGATAGTTGGACACATTGTTCTATCGAATACGTAATTAAGACACGATGTCTTGCGAAAATATGGCGATTCAAACAGTAAAACACCCATAACTTTTGAATGGCTGAACCGATTTTCATCAAACACAGCTAAAAACACTTTCGATGAAGTTACATTTCAAACAAAAACAAAACGAAACCAATCGATTCATCCGTTTAGGAGCTATGATGCGACAGACAGATACAAAATTACACAGGTAAACAAGTCTAACTTATATAACATCACTTTTTCCGTCAGAGGTTAAAAAGAGGTTCGTCATCACGATGTTAGGTATGAATGTTTCAATGGGATTTACTTTTTACAAATACTAGATCATTAATCCGAATCACCAAACCATAAGTCAGGTTTTATCAACAGAGTTGTGTGATGCTTTATACTGCAAAAGATTAATAGCAATAATAAGGAACTTATCGTCTACATACAGTAAAAAGCTGCTGACAATGCAACACATACACTTAAAGTCTTTGTATGTTTGTCCGTGACTAGATTTTTTGTGTGCGTGACCTTGCTTTGCTTGTCCGAGCGCAAGAATGTCAGATCAAATCTGTATTACAGTAGTCTTATTGTACATACTAATTATGTCTTTGATTCGATAGGCAACATCACGCATATACTTCTAGAAGGGTTAAGCAGAGGTGTGCAATACAACCACATTTCCAATGATGTGTACTTAAGGGTTCCCTAGCCAGTCATTCTTCCGTACAAACGTAGTATGGCGATTACTTCAGTGTTTGACGGTGTATGTTATGTGAAAAAAGTGTAAAATCAAAAGTTGTAGATCTTTTTATTACCTATAACTTTGCCATTTTCCTTTTTTCTATAGGACTTGTAGTTTTGCCGGCAATCGAGATCAACCGTGTTCTACTCTTAATAACTCACCCCCTTGCACTTCCCGACCTCAGATCACCCGTAAATTATTTTTCCTTTCATTTTTGTTATATTCTCTTCCATTTCCAATGGGTTTCATTCTAATATTATTTTTGTCACTTTTTAAAATTTTCAAAGGCTTCAGCCTTGGTATACCAGGGTCACATAGCAATTACTTAGGATTATGAAATTAATTTTTCAATTTCTTACGTAGAAAGTTATCGCAGCATGTAAAATGAGAAACGTCAGCGGGCTTCTTAAATTGTGACGACTTTGATTGAAATTAAAAGAAAAGCCATTTTGGACCAACCGCGAATTGGACCAACTGCGAATCGGACTAATTGCGAATTGGACTAATTGCGAATTGGATCAACTGCGAATTGGACCAACTGCGAATTGGACCAACCGCGAATTGGACATATTTTTGAACATTGGACCAATCGCGAATTGGACCAATCGCGCCTAAAGGGCTATCACAGCTAAGTAGGCTTTACAAGTTTACGGGTAATAGTCGACCAACTTATAAAATTTACTTTTATATTTTTTTCTTTTCGTTAGAGCAATGTTCAGTGCTTACATTGTTTATGGAATTCAGTATGTTTACCTAATTATGTTGGTGAATGTAGCTGTTGCTACGGAACCATAGGAGCCAGACGAACCCGTAAATGGCACCCGTGGCCCTGACGAGCTCGGGTTCCTCTTCGCTTCACCGTGGGTGACCAATGCCATGGCTACTGAGCCCCCCACCTCGACAATGCGGGAACCCACCGGGGGGCAAGTATTCCTTTATAATATTAGTGTGACAATGTGATGAGTCATCGGTCCACCTAGTGGGAGGCCTTCCAACGTATCGTCTTCCAGTTCGCGGTCGCCATTCCAGAACTTTTCGGCCCCATCGGCCATCCGTTCTGCGAGCAATGTGCCCTCCCCTGGTTAAGGTTGCGGGAAGGCGCTGGATGCGAGACGCACGGGATCGGTCAATGTGGCGACGCCTGGGGGAGGCCTATGTCCAGCAGTGGACGTCTTTCGGCTGAAATGATGATGAATGATGAAATGATGAATGTGATGAGTGTACATGGCAGAGCATGCAGATTGCTCCAGTACATTTTTGGCCCTAAAGTTGGCAATATTCGAAACAGCTGATGATTCTCCTTTTTAGGGTTCCGTACCCAAAGGGTAAAAACGGGACCCTATTACTGAGACTCCGCGGTCCGTCTGTCTGTCTGTCTGTCTGTCTGTCTGTCTGTCTGTCTGTCTGTCTGTCTGTCTGTCACCAGGCTGTATCTCATGAACCGTGATAGCTAGACAGTTGAAATTTTCACAGGTGATGTATATCTGTTGCCGCTATAACAACAAATACTAAAAACAAAATAAAATAAATATTTAAGGGGGGCTCCCATACAACAAACGTGATTTTTTAGCCTTTTTTTACGAAAATGGTACGGAACCCTTCGTGCGCGAGTCCGACTCGCACTTGGCCGGTTTTTTACTATAACTGACTTCTAATCTGACATTCTAGAATGCAGCAAGCTTCAAGCAATTATTACACAGCCCAACCACAAAGGCGCCAGCAAAGACATCTCATGACACAGGGAGGCAGTCCATGGTCAGCTCCCAGCCAGCCAAGTCACATCACGCCCTTTCCTCGGTCCTGTGGACTTATTATCAGACCCGACCACTTCCAAGGTCTGTGCGTCAGTACCTCGGCTGAATCAGGGCTGAAGACATCGCATTGGACAGATGGGGTACTGAGATCAAAATTTTTGAGGTAAATGATCATTTTTTTAAGGTGCATACCACTCACAAATTGGTTTGCATATATGTCCTGGGTCCTTGCTATGACAATCAAAACTACCATGGTTCCACTGCGAGAGAGGGACAGAGCTATACAAGATAAATAGTACGACGATAGTTTTGATACGTCATGGAAAGGCCACAGATGGTTATCGTTAATGAAGCAGAAGGACTACGTATAGGGATTGTAGCAGGTGGTTTCTGCCTACCCCAATGGGTAAATGTTGGGAGTTGCGTATATGGTTTTATGGTGCATTGCTTGTATGACCTTGCCACGAGTTAATCAAAAACTGACTACTAATAAAAAACCGGAACCGATTAACATTGTTCCGAAATCTTCAAGGTAACTGCCATGAGTTGATTAAATATCATAAATCAATTTCAATAATTTCACATTGATATTTCAGACACCGTGACGTACGGTTTTTAGGGTTCCGTAGCCAAATGGCAAAAAACGGAACCCTTATAGATTCGTCATCTTTGTCTGTCTGTCCGTCCGTATGTCACAGCTACTTTTTTCCGAAACTATAAGAACTATGCTATTGAAACTTGGTAATTAGATGTATTCTGTGAACCGCATTAAGATTTTCACACAAACATAGAAAAAAAACAATAAATTTAAGGGGGTTCCCATACTTTAAACTAAAACTCCAAAATTTTTGTTTCATCAAACCCATACGTGTGGGGTCTCAATGGTTTGGTCTTCAAAAATGATATTGAGGTTTCTAATATTTTTTTTTTCTAAACTAAATATTTTGCGCGAGAGACACTTGAAAAAGTGGTAAAATGTGTGCCCCCCCCCCTGTAACTTCTAAAATAAGAGAATGCTAAAACTAAAAAAAAATAGATGTACATTACCATGTAAACTGCCAACGAAAATTGGTTTGAACGAGATCTAGTGAGTAGTTTTTTTTTAATACGTCATAAATCATAAACCGCAATTTACCAAGTACGGAACCCTTCGTGCGCGAGTCCGACTCGCACTTGGCCGGTTTTTTTTCTAGAAAAGATCTGTAGTGATATTCTGTAAAACTCACACTGGAAACTTAGGTTAAATGAAGTGCTTCGGGAGTCGCAAGCCGATTCCCGTCCACCGTAGGCACGGGCTTGCGGATGGCGAGTAATGGGTAGCTCCCCGTCAATTTTTGACAATCGTTATCGCTGATTAAATGTGTCTTTGTCTAGACTGGCCATAATTTCAAAGACACTTCTGCTTTTGTAACATTTTATCGATGAATATGCAGCTTATTTTTTATCTTGGAAGCAACATCCTGCAAACTTTCTGCAGACTGACTAATCCAGAAGTTATTAAAAATATTAATTAAATTTCAGGAAAACGACCAGATGACCATCGCAGACGCACAGCTGTGTCACGCCCAAGTCCCAAGGTTGTTTTTGTTCAACTTTTCTGCCCCATCGGCCATTCGTTCCGCGAGCAATGTGCCCTGCCCACTGCCACTTAAGTTTGGCAATTCTTAGGGCTATGTCGGTAACCCTGGGACTCTTGCGGATCTCTACATTTCTGATTCGATCATGCAAGGATACTCCGAGAATAGCCCTCTCCATTGCCCTTTGGGTGACTGTAAGCTTTCTTATGAGGCCCATTGTGAGCGATCACGTATCAGAGCAATAGGTCATCACTGGCAACACACACTGGTCATAGGCCTTCGTCTTGAGACACTGTGGTAGGTTGTACGAGAAGATTCGACGGTTAACCTCTTTCTCGGAGTTGGCCCTACCCAACTGGATCGTTTGTCGCAGGTAGACATAGTCGTCCACAAATTCGAGTGCAGAGTCTACATCCTTGATAGGAGAGTTGGTGTAACATGGCCATTCAACATTACCTTGGTTTTGTCCATGTTCATCTTAAGACCCACTCTTTCGGAAGCTCTACTGAGGTCATCGAGCGTTGTACTGAGTTCCTCCATGGTCTCATCCATTACCGCTATATCTTGGGCAAACCGAAGGTGAGTGATGTACTTGCCATTGACGTTGATGCCTAGCCATCGCCAGTCCAGAACCTTGAAGACATCCTCCAGTGCAGCGGTGAACAGTTTCGGAGATAAGACGTATCCCTATCTTACACCTGCCTGCAGAAGGATACGTTCCGAGGTCTGATCCTGAAGTCGAACTGACATGGTGGCATTTTTGTACAAACACTTCAACACCTCGATGTACCGGAAGACGATTTGGCTCCGTTGGCGAGACTGCAGTACAGCCCAAGTCTCGATCAAATCGAAGGCTTTCTCGTAGTCCACAAACGCCAAGCAGAGAGGCAGGTTGTACTCTTCGGTCTTCTGTATAACCTGCCGCAGCGTATGTATGTGTTCTACGGTTTTAAAGCCTCTACGGAATCGGGCTTGTTCGGGAGGAGGCTGGAAATCGTCAAACCTGCGCGCGAGACGAATCGTGATGACTCTTGAAAACAGCTTGTAGACATGGCTAAGAAGTGAGATGTGCCTATAGTTCTTCAATAGGGCATTGTTATCCTTCTTGAAAAAGAGTACCACCACACCCCTGCACCATGCCTGTGGCGTTTTCCCCTCGAGTATGACGGAACCAAACAGCTTCTGAAGGGCCTTAAGTATTGGTTTCCCACCCGCCTTCAGGAGTTCGGCCGTAATGCCGTCACCCGGTGCCTTGTTGTTCTTAAGCTGTTTAAGAGCCATCCTAATCACGTACAGGCTGAAGTCCGGAATGTTTTCGGTATAGTGACGGGTCAATCTAGCTCTAGGGTCTTTTACTAGATTCGCGATTTTTAATCTCTCGATCTCCCTCAAAAGCTCTGGTTTGGCGGATACGATCCTGCCATCGTCGGTCTTCAGTTTCGTGAGCTGGCTCTGCCCAATAGACAGATCTCTTGCAAAGACCTTGGAGCCCTTATTCCACTCAATCGCGTCTTTAATACGCTCGGTATTAAAGCGGTGGAGGTCGCTTTTCAAGGACTTTGAGATCCGTCTATTTAACTGCCGGTATTTCAACGCATCGTCTGAAGACTGCAGGATTATCTCACGCCTCTCCTTCATGAGCTTGAGAGTAGGATCAGAAAGCTTGTACGGCGGGTCTTGAAAAACTTAGACCCGACCGTATGGATAGCTTCCACGAACCCATCGCTGTATTCGTCCACGGAGCGTCCTAGGCACTCAAGCTGAAAGCTCTCGGGGTTTTGGATCTAGATCTGTGCTGGACGGAGCGTAGACTTCATCAGTCGAGACCTTTCAAGCTTGATAAATGTTCAATGTGCCTCTTACGATGCCGTGATCGCTCCCGGTTTTCACCGAATTGATCATAGAGACATCATTGAACTTTTGCTTCTTGGTTGACATCGACATGAAATCGATCTCGTTTTTAGTTGCACCATCGGGGCTTTACCAGGTCCACTTGCTATGCTCACGCTTTCTGAAGAAGAAGTTCATCATGTGGAGGCCCTCCTTCTCCATAAAACTGGCCAGTAGGTATCCCCGGCGGTTCCGATGTCCAACTCCAAATTGCCCCACTTGCAGCTCATCCTCGTTTCGTGTGCCCAGTTTCGCGTTGAAGTCCCCCATGACAACGGTGAAGTGAGTTTTGAAACCATGCATGGCTATAGAGATATCCTCATACATGGTCTCTACCTCGTCGTCGGGGTGTGCCGTGGTCGGTGCGTAGACCTGTATGACCTTCAGCAAATATCTCGAGGATATTCTGAGTATAAGGTACGCCACCCTGGTCGATTCACTCTCAATCTTCACCACGTTGTTCACAAGGGACTTATGGACGATAAACCCGACACCACCCTGAGACTGCCGGTCAACCTCTTGGAAATAGAGCAGGTTATCGGATTTGAGGATTATCGAGTCCTCCCCCTCTCTTCGGACTTCAGATAACCCTATAATACTCCATCGCAACCTGCTCAATTCTGCCTCGAGTTCGGCTATCTTCTCGTCGGTCCGACGTGTTCGCGTGTTGTAAGTTGCCAGGGCCAGTCATCGGTGTTTATTGGGGTAGCCGGGTCCACTCAGGGGATTTTTCGCACCCCTTGCCACGCCACCCCATCGCCTCGACCACTACCGTAGTTGAGGGTATACGGGCTGCCGGGTACTCGTGGCCGTTTTTGCTTTGTGCTATTCATTTGGTTTGAGGGGGGTTTGGCTTAATCGCCACGCTTGGTAGGCGGGTTGGCGATCGCAGTTTGTTGTTGAAGTGCACAACGAAACGCGTAAGCTCCTTGAATTTTATAGCGCTTACGACGTTTCGATCGGGAGTAAACTTAAGTCTATAAGCGATCTAGCGCTGCATGTTTTCATAGTTTGATTAGTCAACTTAAATATTGTAGCGAACTTTAGTTCTAACTCACAAGCATTTGAAAAAAAAATTGTCTCGAATGTTCTTATCAATCGCTAGAATGATTCTAGCCTTCTCCCGTCCCTTACATGAACTTGACAATGGATATTGAGAGAAAATGCGTTGATGAACCCGAAGTGGTCTAGGTCCATTTATGTGTGTAATATTTTTTTTCGTGAATATGCTGTCCCACTCTTGGGCAAAGGCCTCGACCAACCGACCGATTTCATCATCATCATCATCATCATATCAGCCGAAAGACGTCCACTGCTGGACATAGGCCTCCCCCAAGCGTCGCCACATTGACCGGTTCCGTGCGTCTCGAAAGAAAGATTTGATTGTTTGTAATAGATAAACTGAAAAAATATTTAACCAATTTTAAAATTTCTTTCACCTATAAACCAAGAAGCCTAAAAGTTTCATACTAAAGTACATCGACGCCGAGTTGCCAGCCTGTCGGTATTTTATCAGTTACATATCGGGGAGTGTGCAATCGAACTGCACAATTAGACTCCGCCTAGCCCTTTCCATCATCGGACTACAAGATGTACGGCAATGCACCATCGGTACATGGTCACCCATACGCACAAAGCGTTATGCTTATACTATCATTGTGGGCACAGCTAAGGAGAGAATTTCTCTGCCGAAGTCTTTGTTTCCTTTTGGTTCTGTGGGGTGGGCACCGGGAGAGAAGCCGCGGAAAAAGAGCTAGTTTGATATAAATCGAATCGGGTCAAAACCATCAGAAAAGAAATAATAAATTAATCAGGATGGTCGCTATATCAACAAGCCTAGCAATGAGAAAGGGATTCGTCGGAAAAGTGTTTCCTATTCGCTGAATATGGTATTGTTTGCAAGTAGGAAGCGATTATATCGCTCTAGTTTAGATGTCGTTTGAAACACTCGCAGTTCATAGGAAGGAAACGATCTAGAGTATTTACATCTAAGCTGAACGGAAAAGCTAACCAGGAAATTTTAAAACGCATATTTTGTATTATTATCAAAAATGGATTGATTTACCTTCCTCTTATGAGTGGGACAGAATAGGTTAGCAAAACTAACTTTCTTTTCGGAAGGCGGTGTCTTTGGAACCATTTTAACCAAGTTATTTTTCGCTTTGTTGTTGTTTTTTTTTGAAAGTCGGTTTAAATTTTTGGTTAAAAAGTGTTTTTCTCATTTACATTTCGTACCTTATTTACCATGAAAATACGTATTATTAAGGATAACTCAAAAACTACGCATCAGATCTTGATAAAAAAGACCATTAAAATCGGTTCAGCTACACTCTTTGCGCTGTAGCTTGGTGTGGGTGACAGTTTCAATAACATTTTTTACGTATTTACGTATATGCATTTTTTGTAGTTTAACGTCATACCATGGTTATACCATAGTTGCCTGTATAAAAAAATGCGTATACGTAAGTGCCTAAAAATGTTATTGAAACTGTCACCCGCACCATGCTACAGCGCAAAGAGTATAGTAAAAAATTTGAGGTAACACACACAAAAAAGTACAGTCGAATTGAGAACTCCTCCTGTTTGAAGTCGGTTAAAAAGAAGTAGCAAACGATTTAAAATGAATACTAGCTTTTGGCGTTTGTATTTCTGAACCTCGCTTCCCAAATTTAGCGACCTATACATTTATTCATTTTTTTTAACCTGTTTATAGTATTGTGGGCTGAATTATTACATATACAAAACTATTTTGTAATTCGAATGTTTTTAACCACCGCCGAAAAAAGAGGGGTGTTATAAGTTTCACGTGTGTTGCTGTGTATCTGTGTGTCTGTCTGTGGCATCATAGCACCTAAACGGATGAACCGATTTTGATTTAGTTTTTTTTTTGTTTGAAAGGTGATTTTGTCGAGAGTGTTCTTAGCTATGTTTGAATAAAATCGGTTCAGCCGTTCAAAAGTAATGGGCAGTTTATTGTGTGAATCGGGGTGTTTTCACAAGATAAATGTGTCGGGGGTTTTTAAATTTTGAAATTTTACTTGTATCCTATAATGTAGTTGTTTACTGTTCCTCAAAATCATCAAAATATTGATGACTTTGCAAAAATATACACGCTCTTATGTATGATGACAGCTAATGTTTTCTTTCTTTCTTAATAAGCGTATCAAAGACGTAAAAAGGTAAAATCTAAATCCAAATAAATTGGAACAAGTGTACGAGGATAAAAATAATGATGATGTTTTGGCATATGACGTTAGACATAATTTTTTCAAGTGACTAATTTGTCGTATTACTTAAAATTAAAGGATCTTGATTCACCGTGATTCAACCATTCGTTGATTCATCAAAGAATTTCCTGTAAGTAATTTTGCTTCTTTTACTTTCGTTACTTTTTGTAATATAAAACATCATGACTGTATTCCTGAAGAGAATTACTCTAGAAGAGGTTTCTATAGAACACCCACATTTTACAACTTGCTGTTATGCCCAACGTTATAGAGAGAGAGTCTATTGCCATCAACCGGGCATATTTTACTGGGAAATTTTACTGCTACTGACAAATTCCAGATGTAAAACTTAGGCGCTTTGCAAATGCGCTTTGGAACTACGCACACGTAGCCACTCGAGTTGCAAGTACAGGTTGTTCGACAACAGATTTCAGTTGCTGCAATCGATGACTAAGTTAGTTTGTAATTGGGTTGTTGAATTAAAAAAAACTGACGATTTTTTTAATGTATTTCGAAACTTTACATAACTTAAATTATATTGTCGTTTCAAAAAACTCTTAAATATTTTTTTTCAATTTATTATAAGCAATTGAAAATCGATAAAATTTTGAAAAGAACCACGTGACTACAAACGGGCCACAATGAGTCGCCATGTTGGTGACGTCATAACGTTCAAGGAAATCATGATACTATAGTGTCAACTACACGTAGATTGACCAAAATATCCGAAAACTAGTGCAAAAATATTAATAAACAACAAATTTTATTTAGTCATGTGTGATAAAGGATTTATAAAGGCTAATGTCGATAATATACCTACCTGATGGACGAATTGGAAGTTTTGAGCATAAATAAAGTAGTCGTAATGAATAATACGTGAGAGTGGACCGGTGTTAGATATTGTTGTTAACCAGGTACATTAGGAAACATAATTGTCATAACGTAATCGTTTTTACATATAGGTAGGTAATATTGGTGTAAAATAAAAAGTAAACAAACACGATTGGCGCGAAACTTTGACTTTGGATATCAAAAAACTTCATTAGATACCACTAAATATGATACACATAAACATAAAATTTTTGGTAATACCCATTATTTACATATCCCTTAATAGAGGAGCTCGTGGCTAAATAAAAACAGCCACGCTGTTCGATCATCAAGGTTAAGCAACGCTTGACGAGGTCGGTCCGTGGATGGGTGACCATTTCAACATACCGTGTTTCCTCCGTGCCTCGGAAAGCACGTTAAGCCGTTGATCCCGGCTGTCATTTGAAGATCATTGACAGTCGTTACGGATAGTCAGAAGCTTGAGATCTGACGCCAGTCTTGCCAAGGGGTACCGTGTTACCCAGTTACTGGGTTAAAGGCTAGGCAGATTGACAATATCCCTTAATAATATTGAACACTAATGTCTATATTATATATTTACAAACTCTAAAAAGTTTGTAGAACAGAAACGTAAAAATATTAACTTGGTAGATTTTCGTTACACTAATTCTTCCGTAAATATCTCTTAAATACGTCGATCGATTCTCACAATTCAAACAGAAATGTTAGTTTTACGCCTATATCTGTCATTTAAGTATTAAATAATGAATATATCATCATAAACAAAAAATCATATTTTCAAGTTACGTAATTATACAACAATGTCAACTTTGCTCGAAAGTTCCCTTAAAAATTTCATATTCTCAGTCTTTAATGATCAAAGTAAGAATTTAATACGAATCTAATACTAAATTAGAACAAGATAACAACAGAATTAACACATTATAATTGGAATCTAGTTAAACATAGAACATTGCTCAAATTTAGTAGATTGCTAGGTACTAGGGGCTATTGCGCGAATCACATATAATTGGGATCTTTTTGTAGTATTCGTACATAATGGTACGAAGCAAGCACGATAACTTTTAAGGTTCGATATTTATGATCAATATATTCGATATTCATCAATATATTGACGATAATAACAAGATTGAATCGGTTAAAAGTCAAAACACTGTATCAGCTATGTGCTACAATGAGTAGAAATGAACGTTGTGACGTCACACGGGCTCGGATTTGTTCGGCAAACTATCGGGGTGTTTTCGGTACTGGATTCAAAAAAATATTTTCAATTGCATTTTACTTTGTAATTACGGTGAAAAAAAAAAAACTAAAAATAGTTTTGTATGGAAACTTATATATGATCTTTTCATTTTTTACAAAAAAAAAATTGGTTCAACAAACCAATTGCCGCAACTGGCAACTGTCGAATTTATATCGCGATGATTTGTCGTTGTTGACGCCGTTGACGGGGGTGACGTATTAAAATGAGAACAAGTTCTTTGATATCCATCATCACTCTTGCTCTCAGCTATCAAAGTTGTTCACATATTGCCATAAATCGCAGCAACCGTAATCCGGGCTATTTGGTTGTAACAACTGGCAACTTTAAAAGGAAACTTTAAAAAAGTTTATAGTTGCCTCATCTAAAGTGGCTCCATCTACAAAGCGCCTTAATTAGATATACTTTGATTGACCAATGAATCTATTTCAGGACCTCATCTTTAGAAGTAGCTTTTGTGGCTACTAGACTAACGATGTAATAAAAGGTGACCCTAATGCCTATTCTCTTTATAACTTTTATACCCACAGGATGCTACATAGTTCGCCTGTTCTACCTGGGAGCCTGGCGTTGCGTGTGGGTGAATGATCAGGTCCCCGTAGATACCTCTGGCTCGCCCCTGCTACCGTTCTCGCCTCTTCTGACTCACCCTCCTGCTAAGCCTGGTTCTACCAGGGTACCTCCAGCTGTCACTGACGATGTCATTTATCTGTGGCCTTTGCTGCTCACTAAGGTAAATTGGCTTTTGTTTTTAATATATTTCAAATTTGGAAAAAAATCCAAGCGTCCCCCAACAAAATTTTTAAATGGCGAGTCAAACTAGACGCAGAAGAACCGGTTGCTGTGGGAGTAATTTTGGAGAGAGGGTAGTCCAGCTGTGGACTGCCAGACGCTAAGTGGCGTCAAAGAATTATGTAGATAGTACCTAATCCAGTGCCGGGCAAAATAGGCTGTCTAAACTATTGCTTTCACGGAAAGAACTTGGATGAGACTGGCACAAGCAATCAAGGCCCTATGTCCAGCAGCAGTGTGAGATATTTGAGATGAAGATAATGCACTGAATCCTGTTACCACTGAACTGTCATCATGCAATTACTGCTCGGTCAAAATTGTGCAGTTGGCGCTGTCAAGAAACTCTGGCGTTAGACTCTCGCTATTGGCACATGAGGCGATTGCCGCGCGGGAAAGCGGGTGTAGGGGCGAAGGGCACATTTATTTTGACGGAGTAGTACTTCTCTATAGGCTGTAATCTCCTAAATCTAGCAAGAGTCTGTAGGTAAAAGCCGTCACTTTCCATCGACATTTTATTTGGTAACCTAGAATATAAAAATAAACCTTAAACAAAATATCTAGTACCTAATTGGAGTTACATAAAAATAACCTCAATAACTTGGCATCGACACCCGGAAATGAAACCAGAAATTAATGGCACTCGGTAAGTTAATTCTAACATCCGTGATCGACACGTCCATTTATATAAATTTCTTAGACGGTGGTAATGTATGGAGTAAAATCGATGTCGAGACCTTATTACTTTGAAATGGCAATATCTTATTTGCACATTTCATAATTGTGTTGTGTCTGCATAGAATACGGCACTTCCCATCTCTTCATGATATAGTTGACTACTCAGAGATCAGAGTTTATACTATCTATATAAAGGAAAAAAAATGAAGGCCACCAGCGCTTTTTTGTGAGTTATTGGCCAAAAACTGAACAGCCTCAATGTTTTTTATAAGAATAAGAATAATGTTTATTCACAGTAATTTTGTATATATTAAACAAATGAAGTGCATAAACTTAATATAAATTACACTAAATAATAGCTTTTGAGGCCAAACTAGGCGTACATAGAATTATAAAGATCCCATTTTAAATAAACATACCCAATATAATCTTTTTCAACACCTTCAGGAAATTAATTAATTGTTTTATTCCATCATTGACTGCTCGTAATTCTATGATTGTTGTATTCTGTTATTATTAATTCTCAAAAAAGTAATACTTTTTTGTTGTTCATGTTAATTTCATTCTATGTTTTGTTTTGTAAATTTTGATTTAATGTTTAATGATTATTATTGATTTTTCAAACCTTCAACTGTCCATTTCCAGACACAATAGAAATTACCATTGTTCTAATCCGATTCGGTCTGATGGACAGATGACCGGTTGACATTTTATCATTTGAGATTTTGTTTTGTATTTAGCGACATTTCATGTATTCTATATAATTAAATATGTAGATGATGAAGATGTCATGCAGATTGTAAACAAACCGAGTGACCGGCATAATAAGGTGATGAAATCCATAAAAATAAGTGACAAAATAATAAGTGCGTTGGTAGATACGGGCAGTGACGTTAATCTAATTCGTTACGACCTGTGGAACGAGAGAAGCTCCAATCGAGATGAAGATAGTGTTGAAAGACGATGTGCCAATAGCCCAGCGACCATGGTGTATATCACACATGGAACAAAAGGTAGTAGAGCAGCAAATAGATGAATGGTAGCAAAAAGAATTATGGCAATATTTATTGAAGACGAGAGGATGTATTAAATTATTATAATATATAATGAAGATTTTGATTGTGTCGTGTTGAATAATAAACCAAAATGTAAGTGCTATGCACACCTTTATGTGAATAGTTCACTGTAGTTAATACAAAAAATTGTGATCAATCTGTTAACAATGTTTTTGTGAAACATTCGTTGGTATGCCGTAATAATAAACTAAACTCACCGCAGTATCTCTACGTTGACGTCGTAGTGGGGCTTGCGCGCTTCAATGATCCCTAGGTTTATGCCGGTTGATTCTGCTATACCGCAACATGCCTAGGGTGAGGGGCCAGACTAAGAGAGATACAACCCACAGGGCAGCTTTGTGGCAAGCTGGTAGGCAGTGGCGACCCCACGGACCTGATCTCCAGAGCAAATACCTTTATTTGCCGGTTGGAGTAAAAAATGGTGGGGACTAGAGCTCTCACCTCTTTCTTGCCTAAATTGGATGGCTTGAGTGGAGATTTGCAAGAGCAAATGTGCTCGGAGGAAGGAAGTTAACCCAGTAAGGTGCTGGTAGGGATCTTGACCGTACTTCCGGGATTGTCCAGATAGCCGTAGTATACCTCTCCATTCCTCAAGCACCTCCGGATATATTGCCCCCTTGGCGCTACGTCACTAAAGTGCTAGTGACCCTTTATGGGAGTCAATTAATTGAGTGTGCAAGTCACCCCCTACCATTTTATAAACGTTTAGTTCAACAGTGGTCGGTAGTCCTCCTATAATTTTGGCAATGGATCCACTAAACCTACAAAATCCATAGTCCAATATACTTTTCTCCAGTTCTTCCTTTGCAATAGTGCTGCACCAACCGGGGATTGTCCTTGGGTGCAGTTGCGTAGTGCATACAGGGATAATCGTCGGTTGGTGTCACATTTCATGATAAATGCCTAACGGGGCCTCTACGAGTTGGCTTCGGCTCCTCGCACGCCTTTCAAAGGACCGGGAATCAAAGGTTCCGAGATAAACAAATTCGAAAAAAAAAAAAAAAACTTAGACATCTTTTGTTATGTTGACAATGTTTTTGTATTTTTTCTGATTGAAGATAACATATATTATCAGTTATAATTAACATTATCAGGGGATTGAATTAGTATATTGTTGTAAATCGTCTTAAAGTAATCATATCACGTAATATAGTCACCTTCAACAATATTCACGGATTGACAAAGTGACTTATTTTGCTCAAGCACTAAAAGAAAATGTTGTGAAAGATATATGCAAATTTTCATTTATTGTATTGAATCAACAAAGAAAATGATAGCATTTCTAGCACAAAGAGAATCAGTAATTGAGCTATAGTTATTTTATAATGTTATAAACATTTTGTTGTAGTGAGAGATGAAAGAAGTCATTTTACAGTTAGAAAATAATCAACTTTATCCACAACCCAACTTCGCTCGCTACATAGCATATATTTATTTATTATAAACTTTATTGTACACCAAGATAAAAACATTACATACGGAAACCTTAAAATAACAACAACATATAAGAGGCGGCCTTATCGCGATCTGCGATCTCTTCCAGGCAACCCTGAATGGAGAGAGATTGCGCGCGTTTTATTGTCACAGGCAATGCTTTCCATATACCTCTCTTTCATTGTGCTAATCACTTTCATGTGCCAGCCTTATCCAGATTCTAACCACAATGGCTACAATTCCGTCTGCCCATCCCGTTAGCATAAGAATTTCTGCCAAATAAGTGCCTTCCTAGACTTTTGTTTTTCAAAAACCGGCCAAGTGCGTGTCGGAATTCGCACATTTAGTATTCCGTACCAAACCACAAAGTCAAGTTGGATGTAATAGGAAAATTGAGGGAATTTCAAAGAAAAATGTGATTTACCTATATATTGGTATTAGTTAGTAAAATACACGTAATACTAAACATTGTTTATCAACAAATTTGAAATTTGAAGAATGGGAAGTTAAAAATTCTTCGGTTTAATTTATATAAAAAAGCTGAAATTGGTGGCTTCCTTCCGTTGTATAAAAATATTAAAAAAATACAGTATTTATCTACTCAATGAGCTCTAAGCAACGATATTACAACAACATATTAATAAACCCATTTTAACATATCTCTTGACAATTTGTATAGCAAAGGGTCAACAAAATACTTTTAAGCTCTGAAAATTTTAAGAATTTTGCTTCAACCGTTTGTGACAGAAGACAGACAGACATACTGACGGATAGACAAACGGACACGTGGATGGTGCAATAGGGCTCGCTTTGGACCTGTCGTGCTCGGAACCCTCAAAAGGATCTATTAGTTATAAACTACATAAAACATAACATCATACGTTTATTCCCCCGAAGGGTTACTTTTTTTTATATATGCGACTTGATGGATGAAAATTCCACTATATACATTTAGATAAAAATTATACACGATAGTTTTGCTAACATAGCTCATTGATAAAGTATTGTCAACCTCTACCCCATTCCTGTACATATACAGTCAATAAAACCAACAGAAACAAAGCTTCAAACGTTTTACTCATTCCTCGCTCATCTCCCAACGGGACCCAGAGCAGTAACCGCTGGTTTATTGCAAAATAAATTGGAGATTTATACTCGTTTACCACAACCGTTGGCAAAGTAATCGAGCTCTGTGGTGCCGCAGAATTCGTAATGAGAAAGTGTTCAGATGGTGACAGCACAGCTAAATTACTTGATGCTTGTAAATTGGGTCATTTTCTTAGTGGTACAGCAAATTATGTAAAATTGAGGAGCTTGTTTGGTCTGAAATATTGGTTTTTACTGTTTGTGGTGGCTGACAGTAGGCCGTGTCCTTTTTTCTAGCTAATAGGTATCTTATTTGATTTGTGATATAATCTCCATATATAAGCCAGTTGTAGCACCTGCGTATTTAGCCTTCTGAATTGTCGTATCTGTTTGCCCATTTACCGGCAATTTGTCAGTCAACCAACACTTTGAAACTGATCTAACAGTTACCTGAAACTAACTTTATGTTCTTTTCCCCATTCACTACACAACAAACTTTAGACTACCCCAAATTCAAAACTCTGTGCCCTAAATAAACTAGCGCCTACAACAATAAATATTCGTATCACGCGAACAACTAATTGCTAATCAAAATCTAACAGGCGCTCCTCAAGCTGGCAGCTCCTGACTAGAATTCTGATGAAGAAGCAGGACGAACCAATGAACCAGTATGATATCATACATGCTTAACTGGAGGTGTGAATATTTGCTACCCTGTAACCGAATGTAGGTCCATCCACACTAATTCATTCTCAATCTAATTATGAATACGAGAGAACTCTCTCTGTCTGTTACCTTTTCACGCTTAAACTGCTGAACCGATATTTTTTTTTATTATGGAGATTGTTTGACACCCTGGGAAGGACATTAGGAAAGTTTTTATCCCGGATATCATTCTTAAGGGGGAGGAAAGGGGTTGGAATTTTATAGACTGCATCATATTTTCTCAAGAACTACTGCTACGCAGACGAAGTTGTGGGCAAAATCTAGTTAATTCAAGGAATAAGAAATCAGGTCAATGAAAATTGCTGCGTGAAAATATATTTTCAACGCATCTGCAGTAGAACTATTGCGACGAAAAAAAATATATCATTCTAGTTTTTATGCAGCTTCATTACTCGACTACGGCGAAGCCAAAAGGAAGGGTTATGATTTCAGCAGTCTATGTATGTATTTTTGTATTTACGTATGTTCCTCCGTAGCGCCTAAACTATTCATCCGATTTTGATGAATAAGGTGTCAAACGATTCGTTATTATGGCCCGGGTACAAAAGGCTATTACAGTTCTTAAACTTGTTTGTAAAACAAAACTAACCATTAATGATAAGTCAGATCAACCCGCACTAGGCCCGTGTAGTATTACGGCCCATTCCCTCTCACAGAGAGGAGACCTGTGTCCCAGCAGTGGGAACATTATTAAGGCTGATGTTAATGATGATTAGTTTGAATCGGTACTTATTAGCAAATCTTTACTAAATTTTTCCAGTCCAGATTTTTTTTTTTCGTCTATAGGCTTGCGCTTGACCACTATCTCACCTGATGGTAAGCGATGGTGTGGTCGACGGTGAAGCACGCTTGCCTAGAAAAAACCTATTCACTCTTGACTTAAAGACCCCAAGATTGTAGCTATCGGGAAAGACTCCGGCAGGGAATTCCACTCCTTAGCTGTACGCATACTGAAAAAAACCGAACGCCTTAGGTGGAACTCGAACCCAACGCCATTGAGACGCTGTACTTGTCGAACTTGCGAAATTCTTCAACGCTTTTGGTACTTTTTTTTAACATCTAACTTATTTTAGAAAAAATCATTTGCGTCATTGTAATCCCCTCTGTAGACCGATTTTTAATTTTATGTATTACATATTATTATTTTATAGGTGGCTTTTTTATTTAGAAGGACTTTAAACTAGGACTTTAAAGGAATAGAACTTATTAGTACTTATATAATCCCCTGCATAGGGGATCGTAGTGGAACATTGAGTGCAGTATAATCCCCTGGGGGAATGAAATAGGGGATTCTAGTGGAACGAGTGAATTCCACCCTTTAGCTGTACGCATAATGAAAGTGTCCCCAAAACGTTTTGTGCGTATGGGTGGGATATCCACCATGTACCGATGGCGCATCGCCATACGTCTGGTAGTCCGATGATGGAACGGGCTGGGCGGAATCAGATCATGCAATTCCATCGCACACTCCCCGAAATGCAACCGATAAAAAACCGACAAGCTGGCTCGGTTGAGTACCCCTAGCGGGGTTCATAGGTGTTAGCTTGCTTGAGAACTGTTAGCGTTGTTCATTGATGAGAGACTTGGCTGCTGTATAAAGTTAGCTAACTTGTTCATGCTCAGAATTTATAAAGTATGAGTGATCTTTGTCCCCATGTTCACAGATAGCTAAATGATTGTTCTGAAAATCCGACCAATACCTCTCTAACAACTCTAGTCGCCTTTTAAAGTAGTCGTCAGATTTCCTATCGACGCTATCCTTTTTATATTTATCAGTATTTTCTTGATTGACTCGCTGAGTTCAACTTGCTGGTAGTAAAGCTCTTCCATTATGCTGCTAGTTTGTTTATGATGATAAAATGGAAAGATCTTACTTGTACGAAACTGGCTTTCGACTGCCGCTAATTTGCTGATGCACTCTCCAAACGCTGCTGCTTAGATGTAGCAGGGCTCTGTCGCCCTGCTGCTGTAGATACCGAGTGCTGCTGCTGCTTAAATACCTATGTGCTGCTTGGTGCTCAAGATGCTGATTGCCCCGTCTTAGAGGCGCTGATGTCCGTCTACTTGATGTGCTTAAGGACGTTGCTCTTGCTAGCTAATTTTGCAACGCCATCGCCACCCAGTGCTGCTCGGGTTTTGCTACAAACGCTTCGCTAAATTACTGCGGTTACGAAAGTATGTCCACAGTTCACACGTATCTCTGCAATCCAATATGTTGATCCCTGGACGAGTTCACTCACAAGCTACTTAATACACGTTACTCTCAAAAGAAAACGAATACTAACACTCGCGAGCTGCACCACCCGAAGCTCGAAGGACCAATGTGAGAGTTAGGAAGATGGATAAATGATACTGCGGCTTATAAGATCAAATTAAATATATTATCCGGACCAAAGGTTTAGTAATACAAAGGAGCGAGGGAGCACACGCGATGAACGCTAATCGAGTACTGAATCCTCTACTCATATCAATTAGTGAAATAAGGTAAAAATGCACTAATAAGCATAAGTGCATTATTATTAGTGTATGGTTTCACCGTACACAATTGACGGAGATATCGATGAACATAAACAAGAAAAAACGCAATGTCAAGAAGAATAGCGGCAGCGAAATTACTACGAACCCATAGCACGCACGTCAACGTCATTATTGATATTAGTACTATGATTAGAGACCTAAAATGTTATACATATACATACAACGTATTTTTTTAGTCTCGTGCATTAGGTCCCCAATTATCATTTTGACTCCATACTTGAATAGCCCTTGAAGGTATATCATGGATCGACATAGAGAGTTGACTTGACCCCCTGGTTCGCTGCGATCTCGTATGGGGGCGCGGCTTGCGGGTTTTAGGGACCTACCAATTTTTTTTAGCGCTGCAGCACCGCCCATCAGTAAATGTCGCGAAATGCACAACGCCATCTATCGTATATGGAATTCAACAGTCCGTGTATCTGAATTTCGGGAATTTCGTGTGTTGTGATAATTTTACTTCTTGATCACTTTAAATTCATCTAACTTTTGATAGAGTGAACCGATTGCGATGAAACAAAAACTAAGTAATATTTCAAGTTACTCATAATTTTTATGTATAAAAGTTATCTACATTGTTTTCGTACATTTTACGTGATGCGTGCACAAATCAACAGGCAAACAGACAAACAGACAAAAAAACCAAAAATGCTGGAAATGGGTTCTGTTGATTCTACTGTAACGTGTTTGTACATCGAAAATATTTCCAAAAAAATAGCCAGGGTCTATTTTTTTGGAAATATTATCGATGTACAAAAACGACTTATCTTCAGATTTATTATAAGTATTGATTATTTGGTAAGTACACACATCAACATTAGTCTAGGGATATTTCATAATCAATTAAATAACTCGAAAAGTACTGGCCGCATTGGAATCTATTATACACCGATTTGTTTGTAATTTATCTCAGACTAATTCCAAATTCAATTTTTTATAAATTCTTTTGTTTCGGTGGCATAAAAATGTATTGATGTGTAGGAGAGGGAATTTTCATTTGTGCGAAATTTAGAAAACAATACGAATTACGTTTAGTTACAGTTTATTTCATTTTTAAACGAATGATAAAGTTAAAATTGAGGTATTGTAGCCATGTAACGCCAACATTTGACGAGGGCGGAGATGTTACGAGCTGTGGGAATGCTGGAAGCTGGGTCTGTTCAGCGTAATGTTGCTGAGGCCATAGGGACCCACCAAAATGTAATTTCAAGATTGTGGACACGCTATCGTGCCACAGGTGAAGTAGCGAAGAGGCACCGGGGGCCAAGTCGCATCACGACCCCCAGACAAGACTGATTTTTGCAAATTATTGCGCGAGCTCAACCAAATGCAACGGCGACTCAATTGGTCCAAAGGCTGCGAGTGGAACACCAAGTGCTTGTGAGTGACCAAACTGTAAGAAGGCGACTGCATGAAAGCAATCTACGCTCTCGTAGACCACTCCGGGTCCCACCTTTACGGAGAGGCAATCGGGGACGAC
Source organism: Orthosia gothica (assembly GCA_949775005.1). Classification (NCBI taxonomy): domain Eukaryota; kingdom Metazoa; phylum Arthropoda; class Insecta; order Lepidoptera; family Noctuidae; genus Orthosia; species Orthosia gothica. The sequence goes on from OX459034.1 coordinate 21,103,177, forward strand.
GATTAGAATGGGTTCGGAACCACGTGGACTAGGGCCGTGAGCAATGGTCCAATGTGCTGTTCACGGATGAATCCAGGTTCGGCTTCCATCCAGATTCACGAAGGACGCGTGTTTGGCGAGTTCCTGGACGATGGAGCCGTCTTCAGAACCCTCAGGAAGTTCACCCATACCAAGGAGTAACAATTATGGTTTGGGCAGGAATTCGTCTTGGAGGACGGACGGATCTCATTTGGGTGCGGGGCAATATGACGGCAGAACGATACGTCCAACAGGTGCTGGGGCCCGTAATCTTGCCCCACAGAACACAAATGGGGCAAGATTTCCTGCTCATGCACGACAATGCCCGGGCACACACGGTGAGAACGGTAGCAGCTTGGTTACATACACACAATGTTAGGGCCTTAGACTGGCCTGCTCAATCGCCAGATCTAAATCCCATTGAGCATGCGTGGGATATGCTGCAAAGAAGAGCTCTGAAGGAAGTTCCTGAAAATCTGGCTACAGAAGATCAACTTTTTGCGCACCTCAGAAGGACATGGGACAATATTCCGCAGCAAGACATTGACAACCTTGTTCTGAGCATGCCGAATCGTTGCCGATGTGTTATGAACATCATGGGCGCTTTCTCAGACTACTAACTTCAAGTTTATAAACACAAATTAAATGATTTTTCTATTTTTTTCAGTTTTTACTCATAAATTAAAAGTTAATTCATATACGGTTTTGCGTCTATGCTTAATTTTTTTCCATAAAATCCTGAAATTTTAATCGAAGTACCTTAACCATTATTAATAAAAAGGTAGAATATTAAATAACGTATCTTTTAAATATATACATGTCATATATATAATTAACACATTGATAGTAATTCGCTTTTTTTAAAATATCCCTAGACCGTGTTGATGTGTTTATAATGATTCTGACCCAATCAAGAGTTAATAGCAAACACACCTCCTTCATGAAAAAAAAAATCTGGTAATATTAGTTTTGACTGTTGGCAATTAAAAACACCTGACATTATTTCTAAAACGTGTCAACCTGACACTTGAAAAAATAATGTAATATTTCTTTACTATTTTTTAAAACAATACTAGACGAAAATGTCTGGTAAACAAGGTCTACCGGTTACAAAGTCTTTCGACCTACAATTGGATCCTTTGGAGTGCCCTTTTAGAGAGTTTCGTGATAATGAGTTGCACATAGATACGTGGGGTCTGGTACGTCTTTATGTTCAAAAAACTAGCTTTAACCACATGCCTTCGCCTGCATGAAGTTCAAAAATTATCTCACGAGAACAGAAATGGATTAAAAGTATCCTCTGTTCTAATCCAGGCCGAAGTCTAGAAGTGTTCCTGCAGTAGGAGCGCTGGCCGGATAGCACGGTACGCCAGCATTAATGACATCATACGTCGGTCTCTTATCCGCCGGGGTGCCAGCTGTTGTCGAACCCAATGGCGTGGCACGCGACGATGGGAAGAGACCAGGCGGGATGACCATAATGCCTTGGAAGGTGGGTAGGCCTTTAGTGTGGGATGCAACATTTGTCGACACCCTTGCGCCATCCCATCTTCTTAGCACGGCAGGCTGTGCTGGAGCGGCTGATGCTGGTGCAGAAAACCTCAAACGGCGCAAATATAACAACCTTATTGGCAGTTATATGTTTGAGCCGTTTGAGGTTGAAACATTTGGTCCATGGGGTCCGAGTGCGCATCGACTTTTTAGAGACATTAGCACAAATCAAGTCGAATCTTCACGTGACCAGAGGGCTGGCCTATTCGGCAAAAGAATCAGAATTGCTATCCAACGTGGCAATGCTGCCAGCGTTCTGGGTACATTTCCCATTGACATCGATGTGGGCGATTTTTTTTAAACAAAATGAGCCCTTTTCCTTCTCCCCTTTGCATTTGTATTTTTTTAGAATATTGGCTTGTTTTTTTTAGAATATTTAATTGTATACGTATATATGTTAATATATATTTTGTAATTACCTTATATAAAAAAAATGCTCGCTACCTCGGGCAGATTACGAGATGGGCACTTATGTGGGACTCGAACCCACTAAAACTCCACGGTGTCCTCCTGTGCCACTTATAGCGGGAACACGGGCACGCTTTAGCACTCACCGCGAACCCGCCGCGGCTGTCCGTCACCGGTCCCACCTCCGTGGGGAACCCTTCCATTACCGGCGCACTAGAAAACATTGTACGCCGTGACCGCCCCAGGGACCAAACCAGCCTATAGGAGCCAGACGGTCCCGTATATGGCACCCTTGGCCCTGACGAGCGGCCCCCTCCTCGGGTTCCTCTTCGCTTCACCGTGGCGGACCAAGCCACGGCTACTGAGCCCCCCCACCTTGACAATGCGAGAACCCACCGGGGGGAACGTAAAGCGCCTGCTTGGGTTTGAACTCACGACCAGTTGTTATCCAGTAATCTATATTGTGGACGTATGTAGGTCAGTTAGGCAGTCACTTCGTGTCTATTCAGCTATGTCTTGTTAGCCTGGAAGCCAACTCTAATGTAGTTCTTAAATTACTCCTTTATTTGAACACTAGCTTCTACCAGTGGCTTTGCCCGCGTGAAAGTTGAAAATGTGCTATTTCTGGCTATAATCATCTCTGTGCCAAATTTCATCCAGATCCGTTTAGCTGTTTGAGCGTGAAGAAGTTACAAACATACACACTCACATCAGCCTTTATAATATTAGTGTGACGATGTGATGAGTGTACACTGACACACTGTACATGGAAGAGCATGCAGATTGCGCCAGTACATTTTTGGCCCTAAAGTTGGCAATAGGCGAAACAGCTGAAGATTCTCCTTTTTTACTATAACTGATCTCTAATCTGACATTCTAGAATGCAGCAAGCTTCAAGCAATTCCTACACAGCCAAACCACAAAGGCGACAGCAAAATCATCTCACGACTCAGGGGGGCGGTCATTGGTCAGCTCCCAGCCAGCCAAGTCACACCACGCCCTTACCTCGGTCCTATGGACTGATGATCAGACCCAACCACTTCCGAGGTCTGTGCGTCAGTACCTCCACGGCTGGGTCAGGGCTGAAGACATCGCATTGGACAGATGGGGTGCTGAGGTCACTATTTTTGAGGTAAATGCTCATTTTTTTAAGGTGCAAAGCACTCACAAGTTGGTTTGCATTTATGTCCTGAGTCCGTACTGTGACGTGTCAAAACTACCATGGTTCCACTGTGAGAAAGGGATAGAGCTGTACAAGACACATAGTACGACGATAGTTTTAATACGTTATGGTAAGGCCACAGATGATTAGCGTTAACGAAGCAAAAGGACTATATAGAGGGATCGTAGCAGGTGGTTTCTGTGGTTTCTGCCTACCCCAATGGGCAAATGATAAAAGGTGCGTGTATGGTCTTTTGGTGCATTGCTTGTATGACCTTACCATGAGTAAATCAAAAATTACCTACCAAATAATCTGGAACTGATTAACATTGTTCCGAAATCTTCAAGGTAACTTCCATGTGTTGATTGAATATAATAAATCAATGTCAGTAATTTTACATTGATTTATGAGAACACCGTGACGTATGGTTTTTTATAGAAAAGATTTGCAGTGCTATTCTGTAAAACTCACACTGGAACCTTAGGTTAAAAGAAGTGGGCAGTCACTGTGGCCTAAAAAAACCTTAGCAGCAGTGTGGATTTACAACTCACTTCGCCTATTTATATATTCCAGGTTAGATTTTTGTCAGAGTAGACGGACTGTGCATACGCTTTTCTTACTCCTATCCACCAACCCGCGTTGGCCCGCGGGGTGGATTACGGCCCATTCCCTCTCACAGAGAGGAGGCCTGTGTCCCATCGGTGGGAACATAAAAAATGATGATTTGGGGTTCTAGAGAAAGGGTTGATCTATCAGCTATAATGATTGTCGACAGCTTAAACTGTTTGGCTACCTGACATTCCTGTAGCTGTATTCTTCGCCTATTACATGGTAGAATTTTTTGACAATCGTTTCAAAGACACTTCTGCTGTTAATACATTTTTAGCGATGAAATAAGCTATTTTGTATCTTGGAAGCAACATCTTGCAGACTGATCCTGAAATTAAGGTTATTAAAAATATTAATTCAATTACAGGAAAACGAACAGATGGCCATCGCAGACACACAGCTGTGTCACGCTCAAGTCCTGTTCAGATCCTCTTTCTGCAGAAAGGTTCTATCTGCCTGTTATTTTCTGGAGCGAGTTGAGTTTATCGTAAGTAGTTACATTTAAATATATCGGATTCGTAAGTACATTTAAGTATGAAAATTACTAATACTGAGTATGTTAGCTAGACCCGACGGACGGCGAACCAAATGAGATTCTAAGTGCAGCAAATAGAGTCCCACTGTCTATCTATTTATCTATAACAGCCGCACGGGGAGATCTTCAAGTTGAAGCAACTCTTGCCGAAGTCGGTTCTTGGATGGGTTACCATCTTAACATACCGAGATTCTTCAGTTTTTCACAAAGCACGTTGATAGGGAGTGCGCGCACGATAAGTCTGCGCGCGACGGGCGGCGTGCTTAATGATGCCAGCCTAACTAATATTTTTTCCATCATTTAATCAATAATCATTTTTCATTATTCGAAACATAAAGTAATTTAAGTTAAGCATAATTAATTACTAGATTTATCTACTTGGATGAACCTGTCCTTGGAGGCGGTCTCCGAATGATATGATGCCAATCTGGTCAGTTTCAATGCTGATAAGACCCAGGCGTGTCTTTTTTCCGCTAAAAACAGCCAATTCCACCCGGATCCATCTCTCTGTGGTGTAACCGTGCCGTTAACGGACCATCTCGATTTTATTGGTGTTACGTTGACATATACCCTCAACTTCGGTCCGTTCATTGAGGCAAACGCTCAGCTAGCTGCAAAAAAGTTGGGGATTCCTGCAAAGGTGAGACGGTACTTCACGTCTGAACTTGCTGCTCAACTTGCATAAAGCGCAAGTTTGGTCATGCGATGGAGAGCAGTACTCCATGTACTGCTCTCACCTTTACCGCTATCTCTACCGCTCGCACAGCGGAGATTAGGAGACAACCAGTTTCACAGAGTACCTCAGTGAGGCGGCTGATGCGGAACAGCAGCGGTACCCTTCCGCCCAATTAGTGCTAATGGGGGATTTTAATGCCCACCACCAGGAGTGGCTCTTCCCATACCAGTGCACTGATCATGCTGGATGAGAGACGCGCAAGCTTGTGCTAGCGCTAAATTTCAGCACGCTGGTCTAACGAGGGTGCCAGAGGTTGATTCGCACACAGCCAATTGCTTGGACCTTCTGCTGACAACAGTTCCAGGCTGATATTTAGTGTCAATATCTTCACCTTTGGGTTGTTCCGACACTGTCTGGTGAAGTCTGTGTCCGTCTACTCCCCGCCCGATCCCAGCCCAAGAGGCACTAGGCGGGTTTGGCGGTATAAGTCAGCAGATTGGGATGGGATGCGATCTTTCTTCGCATGCTATCCTTGGCAGCCCACTTGCTTCTCTGACATAGCAATGTCTAACGTCGACCGACCATGGTTTGGGGCTGATTATAACCACGCCAACGCGGTTAAACACAAGGCCTACCAGGCATGGGTTGACGCTCGAACGCGCAAGGCAAATGATGTGATGTGAGTCAGAAGAAAAGAGCCTTCAACACAGTTGCCAAGTCCTGCAAAAAGGTGATGCAAAGAGAACGGTTTGACCACATTAGAAGAATCGGGGACAAACTTGCTTCATACCCAGCGGGTAGCAAAGCGTTTTGTTCCCGGGCTAAGTCAGTCGAATCAATCTTCTGTTGCCCCTCACTACCACCACTGCTGAAACTGGATGGGTCACTGGCCCACTCCGCTGAGGAGAAGACAAACTTGTTTGCCTCCCTCTTTGCAGAACCTTCGCATCTGAATTCTGATGGCGTGCCGCCTTTTTCTCCTGATGGGTGTGTGACGAGTATGTCAGACATTCACATCCATCAAAAGGACGTCCGTAAGATGCTGCGTAGCCTTTATGTGAACAAAGCGAGTTGCCCAGATATACCAGCGGGATACCAGCAATTTTAATTAAAACCTGTGCACCATGCACGGAGACTGCGTGGACGCCCAAGCCCCCCCGGAGATGTCTATCTGGTCACTAACCAGCACGATGGTGCAATCCGGGTTTTTTTAACAGTTGGCGAGGCAGCCTTTCGTGTGTGTCTGGCACACTACTTGGGCCTCCAACTACCTGCGGTCGGCCAGCGGCGCATCGTGCCTCGGATCCCGCTACCCTCCGCAACTAGTCTCCGCAAATAGTCAGCATGCAGTGTAACAACTATCTCGACCCACCTCCTCTGGTGGCTACACCGAGCATCGTACCGGAACACGGCTAGGCCGCTTGGCGGTACGTCTTTGCCCGGTGGGTGGTCACAAGCCTTCGGCCGAAGCCTACCACCAGTTAGTGTCACCTGATTAGCACCGTCCGGGGACCACGTGTAGGGTAACAACAATAGGGGTAACTCTTCTACGAACGCGGGTGACTCAAAAAGTAGCTCCATGTAAAATCCTGGTACTCATCTGCATCTGGTTAGCCTAGAAGCCAACCTCAACATACATAGTTGGGCAAAGCCAGGCTCATAAGAATATTCGTAATTTTTGCAGGTGGAACATCAATGGGAATCATTTACTTGTGTGTTTGCACCGGAGGGTTGGCGAGCAAAGTACCATATTTACTCCCCTGGCCTCAAAGCAGGAGGTGGAGCGCAGCATAAACCTACGCTGTCTAAAAACGGTGAGAATGATGAATATTTAATTTGCGGCTTTTTATAAGGTATTGCTCTGCAGCTGCTCAATTCCAAGCATGTAGATGGCTATATATGTATGTACTACGAACTAGATTTGGCGATCCGAAAACTAACTCTGTTCGACTGAACTGTACTGCAATCCGTAAATCTTACTTTGAACTTATTTTGAACGATACGCGTACCTAAACTCCATGTATTTCATGCGCTTACGACGTTTTGATCGCGAGTAAACTAAGCTCTATAAGCGATTTAGTGGCGCTGCATGTTATAATAGTTTGATTAGTCAACTTAAATGTGTTAGCGCTGCGGTGAATTTAAGTTCTAACTCACCAGCATTTGAACAATTTTTTATCATGAATGTTCTTGTCTATCAGTAGAATGCATGTCAATGACTCTAGCCTTTTCCCGTCCCTTACATGACCTTGAGAATAGATATTTTAGATCCTAAATAACTATGCATAATCCTAAAATGCGTTGATGAACCCAAGGTTGTCGGGGTCCATTTAAATGTGTTATAATTAAAATAAAACTTTTTTGAGCGTCTGACCTGTCCCACTCCTGGTCAAAGTCCTCGACCAAATTAAACATTATTTCTGTTCTATTATAATTTTCTTGTTTGCGCTGTAGAATAAACTCGTCCATTTATACTGGTGGCGCGACGCAATTTAAATCGCGTTGATATCGCGCACGTATATTCTAAGAAAATTTCAAGTGCTAATCGGTCCAACTGCATCCATATGAACGTACTTGCAATTTTGCTTGGTAAAACTCGTTTGTCTAGCTCTCCCGTCAGCCTCCTTCTACCACCGGACATCTAGACGCACTGCAAGTTACCATCCTTGACTGGTTGCCATTGCAACAATTCGCACCAAGCGCTTCCAAACATCCTTCATAATGCGCACAGCGAATAAGTGGAACACACTACCTGCGTCTGTGTTTCCGAACGCATTCAACCCGAATCTCTTCATAGTTAGGGTGAATAGGCTTCTTCTGGGTAAGCTCACTCCATCATTGACTGTCTCTGTCACCTCTGACCTAGACTAGAGTCAAGAGTAAACCCACCTCAAATAAAATAAAAAACAGGTTAGGAGTGGAATTCTCCGCCGGAGTCTTTGTTTCCTGATATCTTCATCCTTGGGGTTTTATGGCAAGAGTGAATAGGTGACTTTTAGGCAAGCATGCTTCTTTGTTGATAACCGTCATCATCGCTTACTAGGCGAGATAGTGGTGAAACACGAGTTTTTTATAAAAAAAAGTTACTTTATTCCTAAAAGTCATTTTATTATGAAAAAAAAAAACAACTGGTACAGGTACTGTGGAGATATCAACAAGCCTAGCAATTAGGGTCTGCAATATCGCAAGGTTCTCAATTCCGGCACTGAGTTCCAATACTGGAGATCTGATTCTAGAATTCCGGAACTGGTGACTTTTAAAGTTTGTTTAAAATGAAACAAGATTTATAATTATATCAGTCTTTTATTAATTTTTGTAACAAATTAAACATATTTGGTCATCTTTCTTCCTAATTACTCTAATTAAACATTTTAAACCGTAAAATCAACAAGGCTTATTTTCTTGTCGCTGGCACGACAGTCTTTTAAATTGTTTGGCGTAAAACTTAGCCACCGCCATGACGTCATCTATGGCAACACATAGATCACCCTGGTTGTATGTTTTGGGGCACCGAGGTTACCACCACCACCGAGGTTAACTCAAAAACTAATCGTCAGATCTTGATCAAATTTGAACCTGAGCAGATCCAGCTATCAAATAAAATATAAAGCCATCAAAATCGGTTGACCTAGTAAAACAGTTTTGAGGTAACACACATAAAAACATATAGTCGAATTGAGTACCTCCTCCTGTTTGAAGTCGGTTTAAAAGAAGTAGCAAACGATTTATAATATATACCAGCTTTTAACATTTGTATTTCTGAACCTGGCTTCCAAAAAAATATTTTTATTATTTCGCAAAAATATTGACAGCGTTGACAGCTTTCAAGCATAGCAAAAACGTAAAAAGCTGAAATCTGAATCCAAATTAATTGAAATAAGTGTACGAGGATAAAGATAATGATGATATTTTGGCATATGACGTTAGACATAGTTTTTTCAAGTGACTAATTTGTCGTATTACTTAAAATCTAAATATTGATTCACCATGCATAATTCAACCATACGTTGATTCATCAAAGAATTTCCTGTAAGTAATTCTGCTTCTTTTTCTTTTATTGGTTTTCGTAATATAAAACATCATGACAGTACTCCCGAAGAGAATAATTCTAGAAGAGGTGTATCTATAGAGTACCCACATTTCACAACTTGCGGTTATCCCCAATGTTATAAAGAGCGAGCCAGATTCAGAGCCGATTCCAGATGTAAAACTTAGGCACTTTGCAAATGAAGCAACTATTGCAGCAACTGGCAACTAACTGCTTGCATACATCTCAATAGAACTGCCACACGTAGCAACTCGAGTTGCAAGTTCCGCTGATCGACAACAGTTTTCAGTTAATGCAATCGATGACTAAGTTAAATTGTAACGAGAATAATTTGTCGTTGTTGACGCCGCGCCGTTGTTGTCGGCGACTTAATAAAATGAGGACAACTGCTACTTCTTCTGCTTAGATTGAGCATCTCAGCTATGAACGTTGCTCACATATTGCGATAAAATCGCGGCAACCGTAATCCTGGCTATTTGGTTGTAGCAACTAGCAACTTTTAAAGGAAACTTTAAAAAAGTTGATAGTTGCCTCAACTAAAGTTGCTCCACCCGCAAAGCGAATATCTAGCGAAAATAATTAGAAAATCAAAAATCTAAATCATAATCATTTATTTGTAAAACATAGGTAATAATTACATGCAAGATCTTAAAAATTAGGTAGTGCGCTATGTTTTGCCAATTGACATACACATTTAAAAAAAGAAATACGATTATATGAATGGGTACTGTTATATTAAAATATAAATTTACTACAATATAATTATTAACGTATTTGAGTACCTGATTGTATTAACACAAGCATGCAAGTTAATTTTTATTATTCATAATCAATTCCATTTCATGTCAAAATTTAAAGTCTATTCAATTCGAAAAAATAATAAGATTAAGATATTATTGGAAAAATTAAAAATTTATGTCAGCATTAATTATACAGTTAAAGAGATTTGTCATTAAGAAACTCATCTAGAGTATAATAACATGTTTGAAGCAGTAACCCGTTATGCGTCTTTTTAAACTTCTGTAATGGCATATATTTTATTACATTGGGTATTTTATTCTATATTCGTGGAGCAAGACTTAATACATTCAGCAAGCATCGGAGTTTTCTTTACTGAGCACAGATTTTTGATTGAATAAATGTGCATTTATTTTTACAAATAATGCAGTTTCTAGGATGTATAAAGCGGTAGAGGCAATTTTTTTTTTTTTTTTTTAATATGGAATGCAGCTATCTGTTGTTTTTAAACCACACATTGACCGTATACATCTTTTCTGCATCCTGAAAACAAGTTCCCTATTTGTTGACTGTCTCCAAAAATAACACCATACCGCAGAATTGAGGCGACCAGTCCATGATAGGCTGTTTACAGAGTCTCAATATTTACATTCTTTGAAAGTTGAAATAGCAAATATGCTGATTTACTTAATCGCTTGCAAATTTCCTCCAAATGAGGTTTCCAAGTCAGTTTAGATACACTTTGATTGACCAATGAATCTATTTCAGAACCTCATCTTTAGAAGTAGCTTTTGTGGCTACTAGTCTAAAAAAGTTATTTTTAAGAAAAATGTAATAAAATGTGACCCTAATGCCTATTCTCTTTATAAACTTTATACCCACAGGATGCTACCTAGTTCGCCTGTTCTACCTGGGAGCCTGGCGTTGCGTGTGGGTGAATGACCAGGTCCCGGTAGATACCTCTGGTTCGCCGCTGCTACCGTTCTCGCCTCTCCTGACTCACCCTCCTGCTAAGCCTGGTTCCACCAGGGAACCTTCGGCTGTCACTGCCGATGTCATTTATCTGTGGCCTTTACTGATCACTAAGGTAAATTTCCTTTTATTTTTAAGATATTTCAAATTTGGAAAAAAATACGCAGGTACTTGGAACATCCCCCAACTAGATGGTTCAATTTTTTTTAAAATGGTGAGTCGAACTTTATGCAGAAGAACCGGTTGCTGTGGGAGCGATTTTGGAGAGAGTGAAATTTAGCTGTGGAATGCCAGTAGCTAAGTGGCGTCAAAGAATTATGTAGATGAATCTGTACCTATCCTTTCCCGGGCAAAATAGCCTGTCTAAATTATGGCTATCACGGGAAGCACTTGGATAAGACTGGCACAAGCAATCAGGGTCCTATGTCCAGCAACAGTGTGAGATATTTGAGATGAAGATAATGCACTGAATCCTGTTACCACTGAACTGTCATCATGCAATTATTGCTCGGTCAAAATTGTGCAGTTGGCGCTGTCAAGACAGTCTAGCGTTAGACTCTCGCTATTGATGCACGAGGCGAACGCCGCGCGGGTAAGCGGGTGTAGCGGTGAAGAGCACATTTATTTATTTTGACGGAGTAGTACTACTACTACGTTCTTCTACTTCTCTATAGGCTGTAATCTCCTAAATGTAGCAAGAGTATGTAGGTAAAAGCCGTCACTTTACATCGACATTTTATTTGGTAACCTAGAATCTATACTATACGTATATAATATTTTAATATATAAAAAGCTGAAGAGTTTGTTTGTTCGCTTGAACGCGCTAATCTCAGGAACTACTGGTTGGAATTGAAATATTTTTATGTTAAATAGTCCATTTATCGAGGAAGGTTATAAGCTATATAACATCATGCTAAGATCAATAGGGTTGGAGCCACAGAAATCTTAATAATAAGGCAATAGAAATGCTATAGTACTAAATTTTATATCGGGACGAGTGTCGCCGGGGTCACAGCTACTACTACATAAACAAAAAATAGATACACAATTACACCTACAAATGCACTTTGCATTACTGCTACAAAATTAAACTTTATGCGATGACATTACGCAATATTTTTTATAAACGCATAATGTCAGGGGGCGCGACTCCTGCAGCCAATAAAAAACGTGTGCGAAAAGCAAAAAATGATATTGCGTGCTCACTCTCGGCCGTCGGCTCTCGGCCAACTCATGCGGCTTGTACCTAGAATTTACGCAAACGGCGATTTTTGTTTATTGCGTATGACTATAATTTCATTGCTGCTTTTAGCAGTAGTAATAGTAGACATGAATAAGCTTAAGCGTTAATGGTTATTGATTTGACAAAAAAATCGTTTTTTGTGATAAATCGTAGTAGTGATAGTGAAAATATTTGACTGGTCTATATTTGCTAAAAAACGAAAATATTTCAAAAATTAAGTACTTACATATGAAATGTTATTCCTTTATTTGTTAAGTTACAAGTTTTGGACGAGTTTCCGCAGTTGGATATGCTGCAAAACACCATGTTTACCTCTCTCCGCGCGTCGCGCCGCGTCTCAAATAACACTAGAAACCGCAACAAACGCTCCGCGTGCACTTGTGTCCTCCAACACATAAGCGCGGCGACAAGGTCACGCGTCTATACGACTTCTATTGCCTTATTATTAAGATTTCTGTGGTTGGAGCACATGAGTAGATAAACGGAACAGAGACAAAGCTTCATAAAACCGCGCGAATTGTTTGCACTACTACAAGCACGCGGACGCATGAGTGCGTGACCACTGGCCGCTTCTCGCTTACGCGGCGAGAGTGGAAAAACCACAAACTAGCGCCTACAACAATAAACATTCGTATGTGATGTAGTACGTATGCAACCTCTATTTCAATGTGTGTAACCAATATATAAGTCATAGTATCAACATAATAAAGGCAGTCTTACACCACATTTTGGGATGTTTTATTATATCTGACACCCAACCATACATGGCGACCCTGCCACTAAACAGGGCTTGAATCATGTACGCGATTAGTATCGGTTTTGCTCAGTGTGGCAACTGTTTAAGTGAAAAATATATTAAAAGTGACTTTGAAAAATGTGCAACTCAAAAGTAACTAATGAGGAGGTTTTTCTCAATCAAAATAGCGCCGCTAAAAACACAGCGACGGTAGAGGAATTTAAATTTCATTTATCGGCCATAAGTATCGTGTTAACAATAATTTGCACGATATTATTCATCGGTGCACTATACTCCATCTTTAAAATTTACAAAAGATGTCATGAGTCCTGGGCGCGAGAGCAGATAACGAGACACATCTTAAGGCGTTCTGTGGATCGATCCAGAAGGTGTCGCGACGGTGCTTGTAACGTGTCTGCAGGCGAGGAACGTCGGGTCCACGCTTCCAACAAGAATCCCTGACAACACAGAGGCGTGTAACAAATCATACAATTCGGCTAGTGTTCTTGTGAGTTCTGTGTTCTAATGAATGTGAAAGTGTGGTAATTCTAACATGGGCAGTGTATGCGTGCAACAGTGGAATCATAGTCGCGATATGAACTTGCATTTGGTATATGAACTATAAAATTATGGACAGTTATGTATGACGAATTGTTACAGATATACAATGACCTTGGTAAGATAAGAATATATTTAATAAAAATAGGACCAAGTAGATGAAAGGGTGAAATTGTTTTGAAAAAACTAAAAGAGGCCGATAAATTGCTGAGTAATTTCAATGAGAGCTTAGACCATTTAAGGCTACTTAAAACCGGATTAAAAGACGAGGAATTATGTAAATTTAATAAATTAAACAAAGATTTTGTTAACCTGTATGACAATATTTTAGATTTGTGTAATAATTCATCGACTGAAGAGTCAATTATTGAACAAAATATGGCAAAATTCGGTTTAAAAATCGCCTTGAGCTTATTACCAGTTCTAAATGACGACGGCACTAATACAAAACAGCTCATTGATGGCGTAGAATACTATGAAACGGAACTTGACGTAGACGGACAAATTAAATTGATAAATTTTGTTTTAAAAAGTCGACTTTCGCAGTCTGCTAAACTTAAACTTAATGCAAAGTATGACAGTGTTAATGAGTTAGTAAAGGCTATGAAAACATGTCTGTTACCAAAAAATCAGCAACAGCTCTACAACACAAATTGTACAATTTGAAACAAAATGATCTTACTATAGATGACTACGGTAAGAAAATAACTGATTTGTTTGTTGACTTGACGATTTCCCAATCTGAAGGCAATGAGTCTAGCTTCGATATATTGAAGCCTATTAACGAAAAATCAGCCATTAAAAGTTTTGCCAACGGATTAAGAAATCGTCGACTAAGCACAATAATAGCAGCACGACAGTTTACATCTTTAAGTGATGCCATACAAGCAGCCATCGATGAGGAAGTTTCAACACCGTCCACGTCAGGTGACATTTTATTTATGCGTCGTAATAACAATTACTACCAATATAGGAATTCCAGAGGCCAGGGGATGTCACGAGGACGAGGACAATCAACGCCACCGGCGGAATGGAGGGATGATCGAATATCGCAAACAGGTCGCGGTGGATGGAGATCTCGTGGCCGCGGCACATTTAACCGTGGAGCTAAAGGTAGGATTTTTTTTAACCAAGCAACTATTCACCAGGAACAGCAACAAAATACGCATATTTTGACAGATTCAAATCCGCGAGAAAATCAATCTGAAAATAACAATGATAATAATAATTCAGAAGAGTTTTTCCGTGAATAAAAGCGTTATGATGTCATGTAGTAGCATATATCATATTTCATTACACTCTAAACATAACAATCTTACATATACGTGGCTAATCGACACCGGTGCATCCATATCGGCCATAAAATATAAACACATTGCTGAGTTAAATGAACCCATCCAAAAAGGAAAACTTGTTGTAAATGGTATTGGTGGAAAAATTTAAGCGATCGGTTTTGTTTATCTTGAATTAAGAGCAGGTGAACAAATTCTAAGCCATAAATTCTACGTATTTGAATCCTTACCCTGTAAGGCAAGTGGCATTTTAGGCCAAGACTTTTTGAGCAAATATCATTCGATTATTAACTTCAAAAATTACTGCTTAGTTATGTATAATAACAATAAAGAAATTTGTGTGCCTATTACCAAACATAACGAAACGCTAACTATACCCGCTAGGTCCGAAAGCACACATTACATAACGACCGATATAACAGAAGATTGTGTAGTTTGCGCAGAGCAGATAGGAAACGGAATATTTTTAGCAAGTACAATAGCAAGCCCCGCGGACGGAAAGCTACCAATAAGAATTTTGAACACAACAGAAAACGATTTTTATGTACATAGCATTAATCCTAAAATACATAAAGCAAGAGATTATAATATCTGTATATTTGACAAGCCAAAGAAACATGCAGAACGAGTCAAAAAACTGCTTCCCTTATTAAAATTAGATCATCTAAATAAGGAGGAAAAAATCAGCATTAGGAACATATGCGCAAAGTATAACGATATCTTTTATCTCGAAGGAGACCAACTCACTACGACAACTATATATAAACATTCAATAACAATACAACCCGGTACTAGACCAAGTTACAGCAAACCTTACAGGCTCCCACATTCACAAAAAGGGGAAATACAGAATCAAATTAACCGCATGCTCGAACAAGGTATAATAGAACCCTGTAATAGCGAATGGTCTAGTCCCGTTCTATTAGTACCAAAGAAATCAAATGGAGAGAAGAAATGGCGTCTAGTCATTGATTACCGAAAGTTAAATAACTGTGTTCAAAATGATAAATTCGCACTGCCAAATATTCATGAGATATTAGACTCGCTTTCTGGTTGCATTTATTTAACGCACTTAGACTTAAGCCAAGGGTTTTATAACGTGGAACTTGAACCAGATAGTAGGAAATTTACAGCTTTTCATTCAGGTCAATATCAAATGACTAGAATTGATTGATTGTGTATTTTAAATAATATAGAAAAAGTAGATAATTTAGAAGATCGGAGAGTCATTTTAAATGACTTTCACTTATTACCCACAAGTGGCCACGCAGGCACAAAAAGAATGTTTAACAACATTAAAAAATATTATTTCTGGCCGGGTCTCGAAAAGGATATAAATAACTATGTTAAAAAATGCCCTATTTGTCAAAAACAAAAGTATACGGTTATGGTAAAAGAACCCATGGTAATAACCACAACGGCACAATCATCATTTGAGAAGATATTTTTAGACATAGTAGGGCCTCTTGATAGAGATTACTATAACTACACGTATATTTTAACACTTCAATGTGAACTATCAAAATATGTATGCGCTTTTCCACTAGTGAATAGAACAGCAGCTGAAGTCGCTCGTGTGTTCGTCAACAACTTCATCCTCGTGCACGGTGTGCCTCGGCAAATCGCTACTGACAGAGGAACGGAGTTTATGTCAGAGACATTCAAAGAGGTATGTACAATTCTTAATATTTCCAAACTGAACTCAACAGCCTATCATCACCAGAGCATTGGTGCACTGGAGAATTCTCACAAAACCCTAGGGGCCTTTTTAAGAATGCACATCAATCAAAGACCAGACTCATGGAGTTCATGGTTACCTTTTTGGGCCTTTGCATACAACACCACAGTACATTCATCGACAAAATTTACTCCCTTCGAACTTGTGTATGGAAAGAAATGTAACTTACCAAGTAACCTTTTAAGAACAGTAGAACCACTATACAATTATGACAGTTATCCCCTTGAGCTTAAATATAGATTACAGATTTCACAAACAGAAGCACGGGAAAACTTGATTAACTCGAAATTAGAAAGGAAAAACAGATATAATAAATATGTAAGACCTGTAGAATATAAACCAAATGATAAAATATTGATTAAAAATGAAACTGGTAATAAGCTCCCAAACCTTTATACTGGTCCCTACACTGTTATTAGAGATTTGTCGCCAAATGTAGAGGTAAACATTAATGGAAAAATTGATGTTATTCATAAAAACAGAACGAAGTTGTATTACTCATAAAGTCATAATATATTGTATACTTAGCAACAATACCTAGGTTACTGACCTTCGTTGCGATCGTGGCTGTAAAATGATATGCACTCGTGATGCCCTGAATGAATGGTGCCAACAAAAAGTACTTACATGTTTTATTTGTAAACACAGAACTCAACTGTAATCTTAGGTATAAGTTTGAAAAAAAAAAAAAGCAATTCGCTTGTTTGTAAACACAAGCGATACAACAACTGTAATCTTAGTTATAAGTTGTTTATTAATATACTTATATAAAAAAAAAAAAAAAAAAAAACCTGCGAGTAACTCAAACGCATAACCATTACTCGTAGATAATAAACAGTAATTTTACATTAAATTTGTAACCACATTACGTAGTTTTATATATATAAAAAAAAAAAAGTATCCATGCAAAGGAATACTTTTTTTTTTTATTGCCTTGGGAGGTGTGATGTAGTACGTATGCAACCTCTATTTCAATGTGTGTAACCAATATATAAGTCATAGTATCAACATAATAAAGGCAGTCTTACACCACATTTTGGGATGTTTTATTATATCTGACACCCGACCATACACGTATCACGCGAATAACTAATTGCTAATCAAAATCAAACAGGCGCTCCTGAAGCTGGCAGCTCCCGACATGAATTCTGATGAAGAAGATATCGAGGATGCGGAGGACGAACCAATGTACCAGTTTGATATCGTACATGCTTTAACTGGTGGTGTGAATATTTGCTACCCTGTAACCGAATGTAAGTAATAAAAGCATTCATAAAAATCCATATTAGTTCATACTAAATCAAATTATAAATGCGAAAGTACTCTGTCTGTTACCTTTTCACGCCTAAACTGCTGAACCAATATAAATAAAATTTTGTATGGAGAGAAAGGGATGGGAAGGAATTGTAAGAGGTTGGAATTGTATAGTGTGCATCATATTTTCTCAAGAACTATTGAACTATGCTACGCAGAAGAAGTGCAGGCCAAATCTAGTTGATACAAGGAATAAAAAATCATGGCAATGTGTGCAGTGCGAAAATCGCTGTGTGTTATATTTTCAACGCATCTGCAGTAGAACTATTGCGACGGAAAATGTCATTCTAGTTTATATGCTTTATATAGCTTTATTACCCGACTACGGCGAAGCCACAAGGAAGGGTTATGATTTCAACAGTCTATGTATGTATGTATTTACGTAAGTTCCTCAGTAGCGCCTAAACTATTTATCCGAAGTTGATGAATAAGGTGTCAATCGATTCGTTATTATGACGCTGGTGAAAAAGGCTAAAAATTCCTTAATCGATTACAGTTCTAAAACTTTTTGCTTGTTTATAAAACTAAGGCTGATGATAATGGTGATGCTTATTAGTTTGAATAGGTACTTATTACCAAATCTTAATTTAAATTTTCCAGTCCAGACTAAAATTTATATATTTCTTTTAATAGCAATGAGTTCCGATGAGTTATGGATACGTATCACCGCTGAAGTGCCAGTCTTCGCCTGGGATGATGATGAGGAAGGCAGCACCATCAGGACGAAAAGCACTAAGAAGGCTACAGCTAAGGATTTAGTGTCGGTTGTTGAAGTGAACAATGATATTTTATATTTATTTTTGAAGTTTAACTTCATGCACAAAAGTACAAAGGCCGAGTTAATGCCTTAGGCATTCTTTACCAGTTAACCTAGGGTGATGACGAGATAAAATGGCATGCGCATTACTAGATATAACGATCGCATTTGACCACTATGTGGTAGTAAATGATGGTGCGGTCGACGATGAAGCACGCTTGCCTTAAAATAGCCTATTAATTCGTGACTCCCGAAAGTAAAGACCCCAGGTTATAAATCAAACACTTGAAATATCTGCTTGTTCGCCATCTTGGCGGACAGTCCAATGGTTGCTGCCTCCGCTAAACAACGGGTATTGCTACCACACTTAAAAATTCTTGCTTATCTGATAATGTCAAAAAGAGGAAAACATTTTCATAAGCCTGCATTTCAGTCTAGCTGTTTTTGATGCTTTCTTAGAGCATCAAAACGACGAAGACGTGTTGGAAATGTTTGTGGAAGTCAATTTATTTTTTCGATTAATCTTCTACGATCTAGTTAAGGACTTTTTTCACTTAGTTTTATCCAGCTAGCACTTTCTAAAGGTAAATTTTAGACTTTCACGCAATCGAAGCGGGATCCTGCCGTATTGTATCGTATATACCAATGCAATATTTGTAATGATTTTAGTACGCACGATTTCATTTGGTTAAATTTTTACTTGGTAGAATATTAAGAAGGATAGTATCATTAAGGCTTTTGGTCTTTAATCAATTGATTTATTACAGCAAACAATCTTTAGACAATGAACGTTTGATCAAATGATTTGATATGACAAAAAATATAAGGCAAAATAAGATTGTTTGGGCATTTGGTGATTGACGTCACGGATGTCAAACAGTTATAAGTCCTCTGAGTGTTTCTTGCTTCTAAATAAAAACACATTCGTTTATTTCGAAAAGTTTATTGTGGAAGTTTAATTAAAAGTGCAACTTACTAGTGACACTGTTATCTAGGTTGAAACAGCTGTGCAAATTATAAAAAACGAAATTTATAAAAGTTGATCCCGAGCTAGTAAATAAGTACCCTAAACATATAGAAAAAGAGACAGTTTTTTACTAGTGAACACGTAACTAACAGTAACTTAACTTCAGTGTGTGCGCACCCTTACCTGAATACTGTATAGAAACCTATGGTGTATATCCGCACCATAAGCGCTGTGAGAACTACCATAAACTCGTTTCTGAAATCAGCGCCATCTTTGGCCGGATCAGTGTACTTTTTGAATAAGTCGATCGCTCTAATTTGTTCTCAGGCAGGCTTAATCACCATGGCTAAGTGCGGTTGTTGTGGCAAATTCCTCTCGTCAACAGAGGGCGCTAGTTGCAGCAAATGTCGGTCTTGGTACCACCGGGTGTGCGTGGATGTGCAGGCTGCTGGCCCTATAACGAACCCGTGGCACTGTCTTGAGTGCAGAAAAGGCAAAGGGAGGGACAGTCGGGTTGAAACTGCCCCACCAGCGGCACTTGCTAGCGAGGAAGTCCACGGCAACCTAATGGACACTAGCCCCATTAATAGCACAGCCCTAGATACCACGCAGGAGCTCAACCTCGATATCCTCAGGGCTGAACTAAATAACTTCAAGGAAGAGTTTTTGAGGCTGGTGCGGGATGAATTCCAGCAGCTCCGGGATGACCTGTCTGAGGTGAGATCTTCACTGCACTCGACGAACGATAAGGTGAGCGAATTGGAGAAGAGAGTGGCTGTTCTGGAGGGTGTACAGGCTCGACCAGTGGAATCGTCTGAAGTAGACGATATAATATCTCAACTGCGGAATGACATCAATGACAGAGATCAAGAGCTGCTTGGAAATGACATACAGATCTCCAACATACCTGAGACTAGTGGCGAAAACCCAACCCATATGGTGATGCTGGTTGCTTCCAAGATGGGTATAAAAATCAAAGCGCGCGATGTTGTGAGCGCCGAGCGTGTCGGTGGTAGGCGCATCAATGCGACGCAGTCGACGGCGCCGGTGGAGACCCGCCCACGCTTCCTCGTCGTGCGTCTCGCGCGGCGAGACCTACGTGACGAGCTACTGCAGGGTGCACGAGTGCGCCGCGGCATGACAACAGCGGAACTTGATTTGCCGGGTCCTGCGGTGCGCTTCTACGTAAACGAGCGACTTACGAAGGTGAATCGAGAGTTGTTTCGGAGCGCTCGCGAGGCGGGCAGACGCCTCGGCTGGCAGTTCGTGTGGGCAAAGCGAGGCCGTATCCTCGCCAGGCACAAACCTGGTGATGCCGCTTGCCACATCCGCTGTGAGGCGGACATACTGCGCACCTTCGGACCGGCACCGGGTAACGGCAGCAACAGCGCGCTTTAAATATGCTTTTTTCTTTGTTTTTGTTTTTCTTTGTCTAGTTGAGTTACTTTGTCTTCTTTCTAATATGCACACAGTCATGCGGAATTTTGAGTTAGTTAAAGTATGTGACAGTCTTTCTAAAGTAATATCTTTAGTGTTTTTTCACTGGTTTAAGCTATGTTTTGTATTGACAGGTGTGTGTCTCGCGGCACAGCTTTCTAGCTGTGAACTGCACGTAAACCAGTTTTATAATACAACACATATTATTTATTTAGCTTTATTGTCTTGTGTTAATCTTAAGATCTACGGTTTTACTGTCTATGTTAGATGTACTTATGTTTTTAAGTCTGCCCTGTGCGCGGCCAGCACTGTTCCTCTCTCGGTATATACTCGTAGTCGTCTCTTTCTGTGGCCCTGCTGCCCGAGCACTAAATATTTATCTCTATATTACATATTTATAAAACGTCGGCTTGTCGGTTATATCTCTATAGTGTTTACAATACATATTATTTATTTACATACTTCTTTTAAATTTGTCATCTATTACATTTCTAACACATATACACTAATCATTCACGTCCAAGAATTGTCAACATGATTAAATCTAAGTATTTAAAAGTTGGTTTGTTTAACGCGGGTTCGCTAGGTACGCGTCAGGATGAGTTTATTGTGGCTATGGCAAACTGTGCGGTGGACGTCATGGCGATAAACGAGACTTGGCTTAGGCGGGGCGAGGAGGGTCGAGCGCCGACTGTCCCTGGCTACCGGCTGCGACACGTGCCGCGCCCGACCACGGTGCGCGGCGGGCGCGGGGGCGGCGTGGGTTTCTATGTTCGGCGCGGAGTGCGCGCGTGCCTCATGCCGCACCCGACTGCGCCACAGGTCGAGCAGATGTGGCTCCGACTGACCGTCAACTCGCACTCGGTTATCGTCGGTACTGCTTATAGACCGCCATGGCTTGATGTGAACATCTTCCTTGACGCGATTACCGACTCTCTTTTCTCCTTTGCTTGCGCTGACAGGATTGTTTTGATGGGTGACTTCAATATAAACATGCTAAATCTCTCGGACAATAAAGCTAAGTTACTAAACAATTTCTTAACATGCTGTAAATTGCAACAAATTGTTACTGAACCGACACATTTCACTGATCATAGTGAATCACTTATTGACGTCGTGTGCACCGACGCCCGTGTACGTGAGGTCTCTGTATCTCACGTGCCTGAGCTCGGTCAACACGCCGTTGTGTCGGTTGAGCTAAACTTCAAAGTAGAGAAACCTTCCCCCCATTGGGTCACCTACAGACCTCTCAGGGATATACTAATTGACCAGTTTAACGAGGACCTGAATAAGATGGACTGGGAGTGCATTGAAAGATTAGAGGATGTGAACTGTATGGTTGAAACATTTAATAATTTTATTCGAAACTTGTTCGATTTACATGCACCACTTAAAAAAGTATTAATAAAACAAAAGTCTTGCCCCTGGATAACACCCACTATCAAACAAATGATGAAATTGCGGGACAAGAGCCACATAAAGTCCAAGTCCACTAAATCCTTGCGTCATGTCAACTCATATAAAGAGCTCAAATATATAGTTAGGGCTGCCATTGAGAGTGAGAAAAATGCATATTTTAAAACATACATAAATAAAAACATTAAACAACCTAAGAAGTTATGGAAGCACATCAAATCTACCATAGCCACTAGTATCTCTAATAAACCAGACCACGGATTACCTCATTTTTGTAATAACCCAGATAAAATCAATGAACATTTTTTGGACGTGCCTGGCACCGGTAGGGTTTCTTCTGCTGACCTGAAGTACTTTGAGCACCACAGATTCAGTAACAGTCACTTCCAGCTTGAGCCCGTTCATGAGGATACGGTGCTGAGGCTGTTGCATAGTCTCAGGTCCAATGCACAGGGTTGTGACCATATCTCTCTTGAGATGCTGATGATGACCCTTCCTCGGTCCCTTGCAGCTATAACGGCCATCATTAACCGTTCCATCACCACCTCATCTTTCCCGGATCTGTGGAAATTGGCAATAGTTAGACCCATCCCTAAAGTTTCTAATCCTACCAGTGTAAAAGAACTTCGCCCGATTAGTTTGTTGCCATGCCTCTCCAAGGTCCTGGAGAAGGTTGTCTCTAACCAGCTTCGGTCTTACCTTGAGGAACACAGCATATTGCCGCTTGTTCAATCGGGTTTTCGCAAGGGGCACAGCACAGCCACAGCTCTTCTCGATGTGGTTGGGAATATTCTTGAAGCTAGAGATAAGGGCATGGGTACCCTGCTGGTCTTACTAGATTTTTCGCGTGCTTTTGACTCTATTAATACCTCGCTCCTCCTATCGAAGTTGTCTTACTATGGATGCCAGCCTGAGACAGTAAAGTGGTTTGAGAGTTACTTGACTCACCGTTCTCAGTTTGTCCAGGTAACGAGTGACAGTGATGGAGCTGTTAAATCCTCTGGTCCTAAGCGCGTGAATAGGGGTGTACCGCAGGGATCGATCCTGGGCCCGCTACTCTTCATTCTTTACAGTGCTGACATCATTAACTGCCTGCTCAACACCAAGTTCCACTTATATGCTGATGATCTGCAGATGTACCTATCTTTTCATCCCCAGCAGGCTGTTGACACTGTAAAAAGTTTGAATGAGGATCTTGATAGGATCTCGGCTTGGTCTATGAGAAACGCCTTAGTTTTGAACCCAGCTAAGTCTAAATTTATTTTAATGGGATCAAGAGGTTTTTTAAATAAAATGGGTAATGGGAATTTGGACTTGAAGATCGACGGGTGTTCCATTGAAAGGGTCCGGGAAGCCCGTAATCTTGGGTTACTGTTTGACGAGCACCTGCACTTTGAGACACACATCATGGAGGCTGTGCGCAACTGCTTTTACAGGCTTAAGCTTCTGTATCGTGTGCGTCCCTACATAAGTGTGGATATGCGCATTCTGCTTTGTGAAACACTAGTTTTATCTAAGCTGAACTACGCTGACACTGTGTACGGGGCGTGCATTCTAGGTAGAAGTGAAAGGTTAATTCAGCGAGTACAGAATGCTTGTGCGAGATTTTGTTTTACCATCCCTCCTAGATGTCACGTAACTCCTTTTTTAAATAAGGGTAATTTGATGAGAATGTCAGATCGTAGAAAGCTGCATCTGGCTACCCTGCTCTTTGGCACAATTCTCACAAAAAAACCAGACTATCTGTTCGGTAAATTGACCTGGTCGCGCGATGTAAATAAAGTCAAAACGAGAGCTTCTGCCTACCTGTTGTTGGCGTCACACAAAACTGCTGCATTCCGTGGCAGTTTCAAATTCGCTGCCTCTCGTATCTGGAATGATCTTCCTCCGCCGTTTCGTGCTATAAAAACAATTGGAACATTTAGTACTAAATTTAAGCAGTACTTATTACTTAAGCAAAAGGAATCCGGAAGATAAGCTTACCCGTGGTTTGCACGCGGTTAGGTTTACTGCCTTTAATCCATTTTCTTTATTATGAACTTTCTTGCGAACACCACACCACACATATTAAATTCACACCACTCTGATTTATCCAATCAGCAATTCTTTTCGCCAGGTTTATTTACACTTATTCATTTACACTATTTCATAACAAAACTTACATAATATTTGTCTTTTGACAGCCGACCATAGATTTCTATTTTCTTCCGTATTTTTTTTTTTTTTTTTTTATTAAACCACTCTTTGCGCGCGCTCTGTCGGTTGTCTACGGTTTCGACAAAAGATCTTTGAGCATCGCGTTTGTATATATATATTATACTTACACATACGTTGACCCACATTCAGTGTTTCTCAATCACAACACTATCAGCAACGGTGTGTGGAGATGGCACCGCAGTTGCCGCAGGGGCTGTAGACCGCTCTGCTGCAGAAGTGGAGCGATTTCCTTTACGTTGCCTTTGACGCCAACGTTTAAAACAGTAAGCTGCCACCAATAACAAGATGCCCAATATGATGAGATATATAGCGGTATACTGGTGGACGTCGTGGTAGGAGATATTAGTGCTCAAAGGTTCACTCTGCTTCATGATCTCAAGACTTCTCTTAATGGCTTCAAATTGCCTGAGGTCATCTGAGTTATTGGGATTATGCTCATATGAGATTTCTGGCATAGTGATATTTATTATGTGATTAATTGGTGATATTTCAGGTGAGATAATATTTCTCGTCGTACTAATTTTACTAGACAATCTTTTGTTTGAGTACACCATAAAATTTTCTGTTTTTGCTAGACAGCCTTCCCCAACACGCAACAGACCAGCATCTGATAACCTAACTGCCTCAACTTGATTTTCACATAGAAGTTTGACGTTACATTCATTGCAGCATAAATAATAATACTTGTTTTCTGATGTTAACTCTCTCCAGTCATCCTTGCACGGGGTAGTTTTAGTTTTACAAGTTCTTGTGCCTGGGATCGTCTCGCATAGACTATGATCATCTTTCATGTGGTGAATAGGCTTTCTGATATGACACAGAATAGTCACAGGGTTTTGTAATACGCATGACTGCAGATCCGTGTCTGTGATAGTTAAATAAGAATCCTTTCTCATGTTGATGGCTGCTAATTCAGAGATAGTTTCGACCTTCATCATCCTGTTATCTTTCACAATGCGTGGAACCGGGATAAGATTAAATACCTCGTAAATATCTCTTTCAATCAGGGGTATTTTTATTTCTATTATTAGGTATTTGCCAGAGTATTTGGCTCTTACTTTGAGCAAGCTGTACAGATCTTTAAGATTAAAGTTGTCGACAGGAACTACCAAGTCTCCAGATATTTGTGCTGATATTATGTTTAGCTCAGATCTGAGTTGTTTCGGCGATATCAAGTGAAAATCTAATTTTCCACTATAAATATCAGTTACTGTATCTAAAATTGAGTCCTGGATTCGTCGAAGGGTATACAACAAGTTGTTGGCAGTGAAAGTCGAGGTTATGAAGTCAGTGACGATGGTTATGTTTTGCACTTGCTGAGCGAGATTTTTATAAGGATCTTGGAGAGAATTAAGCCTTTGATTTATTATTTTGTGATGTTTGTTTATAGTATTCTCAATCCTTTTCATTAAATTAAATTCAGCTTCTACGACCGACGTTTGGTTTTTCCAGAGGTTGTATAAGTGGTTTTCATTATGCTTTAAAAGGTCAATATCCTTCTCATATTTTTCTGCAAATCGTTGGTCCAATACTCCGAATAAACTATTTGCAACGTAGCCTACCCCGTCTAGCAAGCCGCGTCGCCGGCGTTTCTTATTAGTCATAAACGAGTCATTTATCATGACAATATTATCGTAATGTTTGATTTCTTCGAACTCGTGCTCGAGTTGTAACATGACGCCGTCGCAAGGTGTTTGTGTTCTAATCGTTGAGCATAAGGTTTCAAGGTACTTGATATACTTTGTTAGTGCCGCCATTCCTTCTTGATATGGGTTTGTGTCATAATAGACTATTAAATGCCAATCATCTCTAATTAAGTGCATATTAGATACTTTGTCAAAGTATACACTATTGTTTGTCAGCGGGGTGAAGTTATAGGATGCTTGAGTGGTGTTTATTAGTGTCAGCATAAATAATGTCAAAGATAAAACCATTGCTGAAAATGAGATAGGACGTTTTTTCTTCGCCGCTGGCAGTTTATTATCAACCTTTGGGCCATTTGGATCTTGATCATTTTTATTTGTTGGCAGTAAGGACAGTTTTACAACTGGGCGTTTTAAGACCCCATTTTTGGTTTTAAGTGTGACGACCCTTATGTGTCCGTCACTTCCAGGATGCAGCGCTATTACGCGACCTAGACTCCATTTTCCTGGTGGAAGGTTGTCGTCCTTTATAATAACGATGTCATTAAGATTGAGATTCCTTTGTTGCTGTCGCCATTTGACTCTCGTAGAAAGCTGCGAGAGGTAGTCAGTCTTCCACTTATCCCATATATCTTGATAGATTTTTTGCGTCAAGTGCCACCGTGTTCTGAGGTCATGCTCTGTTTCGAAAATCGTTAAGCTGGGGCCACTTGCTAAGAAGTGAGCCGGGGTCAAAAAATCCAAATCCTCAGGGTCTTCTGTCAGAGGGCACAGTGGTCTGGAGTTCAAACAAGCCTCGAGTTGGGTTAGTAGGGTAATATATTCCTCGTAGGTTAATTTTTGCTCACCCACGACCCGCTTGAGATGATGTTTTAGGCTCTTCACTGCAGCTTCCCAGAGTCCGCCAGCAGATGGCCATGATGGAGCGTTAAAGTGCCACTCAATATTCATTTCAGCGATTGTCGAGGTTACTTCTTGGTCCGACAAGATATAGGAGATTTCGGCAAGCTCTTGTTTTAAAATTTTGTTGGCTCCTATGAAGTTGGTTCCTTGATCACTATAGATGTGCCCTGGAACTCCCCTTCTAGCCGACATTCGACGAAGCGCGGCAATAAATGCTGACGCTGTGAGATCTGAGACAATTTCTAAATGTATGGCTTTGGTCACCATACAAACAAAAACTGCGACATATCCTTTACTGGTTTTAATGCCACGGCCTTTGTTGGCCTTAATAAGGATGTGTCCGGTGTAATCTATTCCTGTGTGGTAAAAAGGTCTGTTAGGAATCAATCGTGCTGGAGGTAGGTCACCCATGATTTGATGTTGTAGTATTGGATTGTTTCTTTTACATTTGACACACATTCTTATTCGTTTCTTTGTGGCTCTATTTCCACCAAGAATCCAGTATTTGTGTCTTATAAATCCAGTAGTCATTTTTACTCCACCATGAAATACAAGTTCGTGGGATTCATCTATGATTAGATCTGCCAGTTTCGATTGATTCGGGATTATGATAGGATGCTTCATTTCTGGATCAAGATTCGAATGTTTAAGTCTGCCACCGACACGGAGCATTTGATTATTGTCTAGTATGGGATTGAGATTAAGAATCTGGCTTTTCTTATTTAGTGGTTCATTCCTTTTCAGCCGTGATATTTCTTCGTAGAAATATTCGTTTTGGACGTGCTTAATTACCATTTCTCTTGCTGTCTTTATATTTTGCAGAGTAAGAAAACTTGTGCGTTTTTTCTTGTAAGCAACAATGTCGATGAACTTGTTGATGTAAGCTAATACTCGGGTAACTTTCCTTATAGTGCTATATTTTGGTAATAGTTGATTGATTATTGAATTTTCGGGGTTAAAAATGACCGTATTTACTGTCTCTTTCTTTCTGAGTTCTGCGTTTGTAATGCTCGTATAAATCGGCATTTTATGAGATTCTGTAGGCTTATATTGTGGTAACCAGTCGGGCCCTTGCCACCACAGTGAATAATAGGCTAATTGAGCAGCAGGTAAACCGCGGCTTGCGCAATCTGCGGGGTTTTCTTTGGATTTTACGTAACTCCAGTTATCTTTAGGGATTATTTCAGTAATTAGCCTCACTCGATTCGCAACAAAGGGTTTCCATTTCTCCGGTTCACCACTTAACCAACCTAGAACAGCCGTTGAATCAATCCAACCATAAACATGCACCTTGTAGCTCGATAGGGATGAGATGATTTTTCTCATAAGTTTTGACAACAAGAGAGCGCCGCTGAGTTCCAGACGCGGTATCGATTGTGGTTTTTTCAGCGGTATTACTTTTGATTTCCCTGCAATAAGGGTCACATGAGTTTCATTTTCTCTCTGTGTTTTGCAATACACGACGCATGCGTATGCTTTTGTGCTAGCGTCGCAAAAGCCATGGAGTTCGATGATATCCTTTGCCTGGGTTTGAATCCAACGTGGTATTTTAAATCGAGATATATGAGATAGATCGGCTTTAATAGTATTCCACTCTGACGCGATTTCTTGAGGGACAGGGTTGTCCCAACCCAGGTCAGATTTCCATAATTCTTGGAACAAGATCTTAAGTTTTATTGTGACTGGTGCTAACCAGCCCAAGGGGTCAAAAATTTTAGATATTTGAGATAGGAATTGTCTTTTTGTAAGGATGTTTCTGGAGATAAATTCTATAGGATGAAAAATGAATTGATCATTTTTGGGTTCCCACCGAAGACCTAATGTTTTGGTTGATTCCGGTTGCTTAAAGTCAAAGTCTTCCTTTTGAAGTGCATCTGAACTATCTATTAATTCCGGCAAGTTTGATCGCCATTTTCTGAGATTAAATCCGCCTGATTTGAGGAGGCTGATCATCTCTGCTTTGAGCTGTTTAGCTGCTGTCGCTGAGTGTTCACCATGCATGAGATCATCCATGTAAAACGAGTGTTCTAAGATGTCAGGAGCGCAACTTTGTGGATAGTTTGGCCTTTCATCGATGGCCAGTTGCTTCAGTGTCATCATGGCCAAAAATGGTGCGGCTTTAGTGCCATAGGTAACTGTCGCTAACTGGTATTCTTTTAAAGGTTGAGATTGATGGTTTCGCCAGATAATTTTCTGATATTTCTGGTCATCGGGATGTAGCCAGATTTTGCGAAACATTTTTTCTATATCTGCTGTAAAAGCGTATCTAAATTGTCTCCATTTTAAGATAAGGCTCTGAAGGTCTTGTTGTAAATTGGGTCCTCGGCACATGAGATCATTGAGGCTGTATCCGCTCGAGGTTTTTGCCGAGGCATTAAATACAACACGCAATTTGGTAGTTGATGACTCAGATCGTTGGACGCAATGGTGCGACAAGTAGCAGTCCGGCTGTACGTGTGGCGCAACGGGTGTCATATGTCCGAGCTCTAAGTATTCAGAAATAAACATTTTATAGTCACATGCCAGAGCTGGTTGCTTACTTAATTTCCGCTCTATTTGGAAAAATTGAGCAATCGATTTTGTTTTCGACTCGCCTAAATTGTTCTCAAAATCTTCTTTGAAGGGTATTTTAACGACGTAGCTTCCATCTGCCCGTCTGGAGGTCGAAGTTTGGTAAAATTCGATGCAATTTTGATCTTCTTCTGATATTGCTAGAGGTTCATGTATGTCCTCCACTTCCCAAAATTGCTGCATATCTTCGATATTATTTAGGGTCACATTGCAATGGTACGTTTTGTAGTTGCCGCTTAAGATCCATCCCAACTGGGTTTGTTGGGCAATGGGCAACGCACCTTCTGATCGACAGATACCGTCCATAAGGATAGTGGAATAGATATCTGCCCCAAATAAGATATCAATAGGCCTACTTTTGTAAAATTCGGGGTCTGCAAGAGTTATTTGGTTCAGAGTAGGCCAGTCTGGCTTAGGCAAGGTACAGCTGGGTAAGTTATTTATGAGTCTATTCATTATATAAACGTCCGTTTCAAAGGTGAAATCGCTAACCAGCGACGAACATTTGATGGTAATCATGCCCTTGCAGTTGTTTTCCTTATTGCCTATTCCAGAGATATAGCCGTTACATTTCCGTCGCGGTAGTCTTAACAACTGAGCTGCGCTTTCCCTAATAATGGATGTCTGTGACCCTTGATCTAAAAGAACTCTCATTTTATGGTAAGATCCGTCCACTGCTTGTACGTTAATTATTGCTGTGGCAAGCAATATTTCTGAGGGTTCTCTACGAAGCGATGCAACTGTGTTAGTTTCTTGCTGCTGAGAAGGCGATTTCGTAATCGTGGCTGCATTTGACCCTGATCGATGTGACGTAAAAGATTCATGCAAAATGGTATTGTGTTCCTTATTGCATTCTTTGCACCTTATTTCGGAAAGGCATTTTTTGCCTTCGTGATAATGTAAACAATTGATGCAAAGTTTCAAGTTATCAATAGCATTTTTTCGTTCATTAGGTTGCAATTCCAATAACTTTAGACATGCATGAATTCGATGATCATTGGAGTCGCAAATAGGGCATTGCTTGCGATAGTTAATTTTGCGTTTGGACTTTGACGATTGCGAAACTTGGTTTGTTGAGTAATTCTTTATAGGATTATTATAATTTCGTTTGTAATTGGAACCCTTTGAAAATGATGGTTTATTATTGTTGTTGTATTGCGATGGGGGTGATTTCTGCGTGGAATTCTCAATCTTCTTACGTGAAGTTTCCAGCATCATAAATTTAGTTTCCAAAAAATTAAGGAAATCTTCCAAGACGGGCAACTCTCGCGGGGCTTTTAAGGCTTGTAGGTAATCCTCGTATGTATCTGCATCCAATTTTTGAGACAATAAACATACCAGGAATGGGTCCCAGGAAGACACATCGACTCCCAGATTCCTGATAGCATTCACGCTCTCATATGTAGTGTCGTGAATGCGTTTTATATGATTTGATGATTGATGCTGGTTTGCGGGGATATTCATGAGATTGTTAAGATAAGATGTAAAGATCAGTCGTTTATTATTATAACGATGATTGAGGATATTCCAGCATACGGGATAATTGTTGGAGCTTATTTGGAGATGTTGGATCAATTTTTCGGGCTCACCTTTGATCTTACTCTTTAGAAACTGCATCTTTTGTGCATTTGACAAAGAGGGGTTGTTGTGCACTGCTTCGGTAAAAAGGTCTTTGAACGAAATCCACTTATTGTAGTTTCCATCAAAGGTGACTATCTCCATTTTGGGAGTAGATTTTTCAATATGCGCAACGGACCACATTTTCTTATTGATGTCTTTCTTTATTTTGTTATAATACTCCTCGTAATGGGTGAATTGCTCTTCGTATTTGGGGTTTGATCCGCCATACTCGTTGTCCAGCTCCCAATGAAGCGAGTCAATAGCCGCCCAACGGGATTGTATAGTCTTCAGGATATCTTCAAATTCCCATTTTTCCGTGACGAGATCAAGGTTGATATTGGAAGAAGTTCTCAAGAAAGCCTTAAAATTGGTAGCTTGCTTTTTGAAGAGAGTTTCAGCTTTACTCTCTTCAAGAGCAGGGGTTTTAGAAGCAGCGTGGGATGCGAGGTTCGAGGTTTGAGATTCCGCAGTAGGTTGGAACGAAGGAGGTTTCAATTCCGGGGTTTGCGGTCTGTTTGCGAGAGGGTTATAGCTTTGTATAATAGTCTTAATGTTGTTATATTTCTTCTTCATTTGATCGTATTGGTCAGTACTGAAATATGTATGAGATTGATCACCAAAAGATATCAAAGTCATGTGATTATTATGGAACTCTGTAAAGTATTGTTCCAATACAGCTAATCGACGACGTAAGTATTCTGCGGTCTTGCGCTCTGCACCATCCTTCTTGAAGTTGGTGAAGAGCTTATCTACGGCTTCGATTAGTTGTTGTTGGGTTGCTAAAATGTCATCCATTTCCGACATTTTTAAGATATAAAAGAGACCTTACTTGTGCTGAAGGCTTCTTTGGAGATCAAATGTCCTTGCGATGGCTGCAAGAACAAACCTGGAGTAGCAGCGCAATGAGATGACGCGATGCTTTCGTATAAACCAGGTTCAATCAGGATCAGCAGGATGATGAACTTTTCGGAAAGTAAATCCGATCAGTTCTGTTTACCAGGGTCTGGTATTCAAATTCCAAGCGAGACACTCACACAGCACAGTTAGTAGATGCGCGCGTAATGATCCCGCTCCGATGGTTCGAAGGACCAATGTTCGGGGTTGGGGTGAGATAAATATAAACTAGGATTAAAGATTATAAAGATAGGTATATTTCAGTAACTTAACTGGGATAACTATTAAAACTAATGAGGTGAATGAGATGAGGTTGAGTCGCGCCCGATATGCTATCCGAAAGCGTACTGACTATTTTACTTAGGTAATACATAAAATATTCAGGGCATAGCGCGCGATGTCGCAATTATGCTGACATGTTTATTATTGTTCGGTGAATAACCCGAACAGTTCTATTTTGTTTGTTATTTACATAATTATTCTATTTTATTTTATTATATAAGTTCTGTTTCCGTTAGTGTGTCCGTGGCATCAACAGTAGGCCCTATCAGAATATCAGCGCAGCGTTATTACTTTTTTGGATATCGCTGCACATGCTGAGATAGGAGCCTTTTTGGTCTCGCACAGGGTTTTTATTTTATTATTGTTTAAGTGTATGCTTATTTTCTCGTGTCTCCTGTGCGGGTCACAAATAAATATTTTTCTTTCTTTCTTTCTTTCTTTCTTTATATTATAATTAAAAAATGCAATTTATTTTAATGTAGTTATTTATTTAAAACAAAATAGTTGTAACTAACAATTTTAAATTTTTGCTTTGAACATTAGCAATTTTGACGCGGTAGCAGCCGTCGAGCGCCAGATTTCCTCTATAGCAAAGCAAGCATGCATGGTAGATTAATGGCAATTCGATAATTATGGTCAAGGAATTAGTTCAAGAGCGAGCGAAGCGAGCTCGGGAGCTTAGGACACCCCGACACGGATAGGTTAGGTTCGAAGGAGATGACATCATCTCCTTCATGTTAGGTTACTTTAGACCCTGAAGTCAGAAATAAGAGTCCCGTCGACTTTGTTGCTTAAATAGTAATCGTACTTACACATTGTAATTTAATATGTATATTCTGTGCAAATGACCTAAGAGGCAAATTTTTGTCATGGACTAAGCAATTAACTGAATAGAAATGGTAAATTGAAAACTGAGACGATACTATACATTTAACTTATTTTATTTTGTGTAAAATGTGTTATTCCAACTGAAATATTTGACTACATAGAAAGTACTAGTTGGTAAACAAGTTATTGTTTAAACGTTCATTTGCCAAACATTAGGTTTGCGTTACAATTATTTGTGAAGAGATTTTTTACTAAGTAATAATTTGGCAAATGAAATTATGCGGAAAATTGTTTGGAAAGTGATAATTTGTCAATTTATTTTCGATGAAACAAGGATAACCCAGTCGAAGCCGCTACTAAAAGCTGATCAAGAATAAAATGCGAATCTAAACATGTTATGATGGTCTGTTTCAGCGATCCTATGCCACGACGTATGCCATTCTTAAGGACACAAAGAATTGCCCACCATATCACCTTCCAGGCATAACGCCAGCTCATGCACAGATTTTACTTATCAATCAGGCTAGGGACGTTCCCTTGAAGAAGCCTTTGCCAGAACCAGGTAGACCTTTAACACAACACCGTAAAAATCATTTGTTATTGTATTTCGTTTCATACTTAATTATATTATTTTATTTATAAATAATTTCATTAGGGTTTTCTTGCGTGATCGAATCTGAAATGAAGACATCCGCAAGAGACCCAAGGTTACCGACATAGCCCAAAGAATTGCTAAACTTAAGTGGCAGGGGACAGGTGACATTGCTCGCAGAACGGATGGCCAATGGCACTGAAAATTTCTAGAGTGGCGACCGCGAACCGGAAGACGTTGTGTTGGAAGGCCTCCCATTTGGTGGACCGGTTACCTATTGAAGTTTGCGTGGATCTGCCGGATGTGAGATGCATGGTATCGGTGAATGTGGTGACACCTGGGGGAGGCCCATGTTCAGCTGTGGACGTCTTTCGGTACATGATGATAATGATGAGTACGCTGAGTTAAGTTTTTGACCTACCTTGCGGGTTACGCGGCAAAGTTTCTCAGTCTCTACCTAACTGGTATAAGCGTGGGTTATGCCTAAGTGTATCTCAAAACTACTATAAATAAATACTTTCAATATCCTACAAATATTATAAATGTGAAAGTTACTCTTTCACGGCAAAACTACTTATCGGATTTTGATGAAACTTTACAGCAACATATGTAGTTAATAAAATATAGGCAAAAATTTATGAATATTTTAAAGTAGGAAAAGACTTGAAGAAGAAGAAAATTAAATACAATACAGCTAGGCAGCTAGTAACTGATAAACTCGAACATAATCATATAAGTAATATGTAATACATTTTAAATAGCTTAATAGCCATGACCCTTTTTATTTTTGTTCCGGGGTGGAAAATCCTCATTGGACGTCCTACCTACAAACCTATTCACTCTTCTGATGTCCTTTATATGAATAAAGGACATAATAATAAGCAGGCGTAAATATGACTACAGATAATATATTTTCCTTTTCCAGAGGTGGCATTATGGAAGTACTACCGTTGGGTGGACTGGGCCAAAGCTCACGGCCTTTATGCAGACTACGAATGCCCTCGGGACAGGTACCTCAAAGTGAATGGCTTGATGAAGATTTCCTACGCTCCCCATCTGTTGGACGTGCAGAGCACAGAATCAGTGAGTATCACACATCAAGTCTGTATGGGGCAGAGGTCCACCTATACCACGGGGTCCCAGAGGTAAGAAATAAAATTTTGTTCAAATAAATATCACTAGGTTGCGCGCATCGATTTGTTATTAAATTGTATGTAAAATTAACATTAGAATTGATCATAAAAAAATTAAGTTCATCTCTCATAAACACAAAATAATGGAATATTGTGCTCTTAATTCACATTTCAAAGATTATTTGGACGGATCATTTAAAATTGATTTCAATAGATGGCGCGGTTTTAAATTTCTTAGGCATGACATTCGATTTTTTTAATTTGTATTGTACCAAAATGGTACAATGAAACTGTAAAAACGTGCAAAAAATACTAAAAACTGCTGTATTTAAAGAAAACATAGTCGCGAACCGAGTAAGTCCTTTTACTTACAAATCGCTGCTAACACCATCTACAACTATGTAACGGAACCGAATGCGATCGATCGATCGACGAAACTACTTATCGGATCATTATTTTAGTGTTGGATTGAAAATAACTTAGGTAACAGTGACAGTTTCATCAAAATCGGTCCAGCAGTTTTTATTGATATGAAGCATAAAACCGAACTCCTTAGTGAATTTGTAAATTGAGTTATTATGGGTATTGTTGAATACAGACCTGCGGATCACAAAGCCAAGAGCCGAACTGAACACTGGGGCCCATAGCAAAATTGCTACTCCTGGATCCTACACCCGCGACACTGCGATACGCAGCAGATTACAAATGTGCACTTACCTTTGTCCTCGTGGTGGTCTCCTGGTCTCCGTTCAATCCCGTGTCAGGTCGGGGGTTATGAGCGAATTTTAAATAAAAAAGACAACTGACTGACTAGCTTACCTTTCATTTTATTTTCAAACTCACTAATTACAGAAATAATTACGCACTATTTTATTGCAAACAATCGACTACGAAAACACACAATAATCAAAGGAAATAAACCACATGAACCTTACAACTTAGCTGTGATCCGAGACGAAATTCAACGACGTAGCTGCGCGAGCGCTGATTGGTGAAAAAGGGCTGCGGACCGATTTACAACCACTTTTATAGGTGTTGGGTGAAACGTCAGGGATGACAGCTGTACAATCATTCGAAATATTGATCATATCCTAATAATATAATAAGTGTGTAAGGGACAACAGACGTGGTCTGGTGGTATTCCCGCCAGACTGCAAGACACGTTCCCGTCACGAATACCTCACTGCGCGCGAAATATACACAAAAACAATAGCAAAGCACCATACCGCGGATGGCGAACGTGATTTCAAATAACGATTGGCTGGCTAAAAATCAATTTCAAACAAAACCAGGCCTAGACTGAATCGTCACGTCTCGTGGCGAACTGACACAGTGTTGCAACAATTTAACAAAAAAGGAACGAAATGTTTCGTTCCGAACAGGTATTTTGTCAACCCTTTATATACCTGACTATAGAACTTGCTCAATTTTAGTGATGGTGGACTAAAACTAAAAAGAGAGAAATAAAATCGTTTTCCCACAAAATACAACCGACTTCCAAATAAAAACACAACAAAGTGAAAAATATCTTCAATTTCGGCAGTCGGTTATCCTGTTTTTGTTTCTTCGATTTTGGACACCAAATTCCGAAATTTGAATTGCATTGAAAGTTGTAGTACTTAATGAGCAAGTTTTATAGTAAGGTGCTTGAACATAATCGGTGAAATGTGAGTGTACCAGGTTGAATTTTACAAATCTGCGTACCCCTTCAGAGCGTACCAGCGTGATGTTATGTTATGGAATGGCGTAAACAATAAACAGACATGCGATTGCAGCAATCCCGAGAGATTTTCCGTTGTTTATTGAAGAGTTCTGTTCTATATCTCCGAAGTTCTTCATCAGATCTTTACCAAATTTAAATCGAGCCACATGACAAAAAACAGGCTTAAATTAAAAAAAAATACATCAAAATCGGTTAACATATTAATAAGTATTGAGAAAACACATATAAAAAAAAGAAATACCGTGGAATAGAGAACCTCCTCCTTTTTAAGCAGGTTAAAAGTGCAAAATAACTTTCATTTCGGAAGTCGGTGTCTTTTTATCATTTTTAAAAACAAAAGGTAGCAAAGAATGTATGTGTTTTTAATGTATTTTTTTTGAAGTTGGTTAATTTTTTTGTGAATATTATTTTATTGCGTTTTACCTTTCTACTGTGGAAACCCATGCTTACCCATCTTTGGGAGAGACCGGTGACGTTTAAGTCGAGGTGATTACTATTGGACCAACAATTTTATCTATACCCATGTTCCTGTTTGTTTGTGGTCGGAGTAGTATGTTTTCTTCTTCCTCATTTTTATTAACCTCTTATCTCATCACCTCCTCTATTGTTTCTTTGACCAACGAAAGGTATATTTTATCCCCAGGCATTGAAAAATCACAGAAAGTTGTAAACTATTTCATGCATTTATAAAAAACTTTGTTATGTTACAGATTACAATGGGATTCGTACAAGAGCATTATGTTAAAAGTGATACGGTTAGTACAATGTATATTTTTATTGGAATAATAAAATATACATTTAGAGCTCCGTGCCCGAAGCGTCCAAACGGAGCCCTATTACTCTCACTCACGTGTCCGTCTGTTCGTCGTCTGTCAAACAGGTTTAAAGCCAAATAGTTGGTGATACAGTCTTCAAATTTATCACAGTTTAAGGATCTTGTTAACCCAAAGCCATACAAATTGGACGCCATTTTTTCAAATACAGCTAAAGGGAGGAGCGAAAAAAAAGTGTTGGCTTTCTGGTAAGCGATGATGGTTGACGATGGGGCAGGCTTGCCTTGAAGTAACCTATTCACTCTTGACTAAAAGATTCCCAGGTTGTAGCTATTATTATTAGTGGTTGTGTTTATTTACATAGGGTTTCGTAGTAAATTCGATGCTGTTCAGAAAAAACTTAGTGAATCATTTAATTTTAACTATGACAGAAAGAAGATGAAGAAAATAAACAGAAGAAGAAAAAGGACGCAACGAAATCACTAATTCAACAGCAATTAGTTCAATCTCAGCAAGTGAAGGCGGAGTTGCGGGAATGGATAAAATATAATACGGTATTCGTTGTTTTACATACATAAACTCACGCTTTGTTCCCAAGGGTGTAGGCAGAAACTAAAGAATGCCACCTGTTACGATACAAATACCCCTTTTGCTTTATTTACGTTCATCTCTCTTCTTCTTCTTCAATCGGCCCCGCATTATCTACAACAATGAGCTAATGAAATAATTGTTAAGTACATTCCTGAATTTAGTTTAAGTATTTATGTAGTTCTTTCCGTATGTTATCAAACAAAGTGAAAAATAACTTTCTTTTTGGAAGTCGATGTCCATAACGCAAAAAAATTGGTATCTTCGAAAGAAACCGACTTCCAAAACGAAAGTTATTTTTCAATTAACAGTTTTTTTTTTATTTGGAAGTCGGTAGTATTTTTTTGTAAATATGTTTTTTTATATTCATCTTTCAGTTCTTTCCCTTACTGGAGTGCATCCATGTGGTATATCACCCATCCCAGTTCAATTACACATCGGCTGGCAGTTCGCCACCAACAAGGACCACCGCCAAAGCACCTTCGAAACATGCAGACGTTGTAGCTCCGAAACACGGACCCTTATACCTGCAACTTGATGGGCCTGAAGTCAATAAACTCAGGATAGCTTTTAGTGCTTTACACCCAAGAATTCTATTAAATAGTAATTCTCCATTAGATGATTTCATAGAATCAGCTCATGTAGTGCTGGAGAAATTTGAATGGTTCAAGGATACAGCTCTTCCAATACAGAAAGCGTTTTTAGCCACAAGAAAATATAACGCATTAGAAATCGATTTGGAACCAGGAAGACACTTTTTAAGGTAAGGCTTTGAAACCCAAAATTTTGTTGTTATATGTTTTTTACTTTTCAACCGTTGTTGATGATATTGATTTAGAAGTGTGAATGCGAGGTGGATCAAAATTAGGTACAAATATTATTAGAAACAAAAAGGCATCTTTCCCAAAATAAAATACGTATCATTAACAATAGGTCAATAATCTGTAATATCCCACTAACAAAAATCAACCTACTTAAGCTCTGGTTTTTAGGGTTCCGTACCTAAAGGCTAAAAACGGGACCCTATTACTATTGCTCCCATACAACAAACGTGATTTTCTTGCCGTTTTTCGCGATAATGGTACGGAACCCTTCGTGCGCGAGTCCGACTCGCACTTGGCCGGTTTTTAATTTCATAAACTATTTTTTTTTAATGTAATGTTTATGGCCTGGACCTTTTAGCCATTTTATTATTTCGCTCTGATATTCTTAAGTATGCATTAGAATGCGAATGTAACAGATTCTAATGTTTTTTGGAGTATTTGGCAGCAAATTGTATCGAATCAGTCTTCCCAGTAAGCTTTGCAGAGGCAGTCAATACTTCAATAAAATACTCCGCTCCACTATCCCGAGATCGCTTCTGTCAATGATTTCACAGTTGAGACACAAAATACACCAATAATATATCACAATATCCACTAGGAATCAATTTGCAAATAATATTAACAGCCACTGAACTTCACTCGACAAAATCTCGCCAAAAACTAACATAAACTAAACTGACTGGGCCCAGCCCAAATCCTTGTACCTAGAAACGTAAAATTTTGCACAGAGGTTCTTTTATAATGTAGACATGGAAGAAAGGATTTTTCGAAATTCATCCCCTAAGGGAGTTAAATAAGGGATGAAAGTTTGTATGAAACTCTGTAATTTTTTATTTGAAATGAATGAAATATGGTATTTAGCCTCTAAATATAAAAAAAACTTATTAAAGGATTTTTTAATTTCATCCCTTAAAGGGGTAAAAAGGGGTGTTAAAGTTTGTTAGAAAAATAAATTGTTTGTCTTCAAAATGACTTGAAACTTAGTATTTGTGCTCTTCAATACAATTAAAGAAACAAATGTTGAAGGGTTTTTGAATTTCATCCCTTACACGGGTAAAAAGCGGTGTTAAAGTTTGTATGAATGATTACCTACTGGTTGGTAGTTTTCATAACTCGAAAACTACTGATACACTCTGACTGTCTTTGAGTTTAAACGATTACAATTCCCCTTAAGGTCTGCTTTGCAATGACCATAAATAAATCTCAGGGTCATTAAGGCTGGCAGGCATAGATTTAAGGAAAGATTGCATCTCACACGGGCAATTCTACATTGCCTGTTCCAGAGTCATTATGGCCTGCGAGCGATGGAACGCAGGATTCTCATGGCAGACCGTATTAGGAATACACTGCTGCGCTCAAAGACTCACTCAAAAAGCAGCTAAGCTTAAATGGGACTGGGCCGGCCACGTTTGCCGCATGACATGCGATTCTTGGGCTAAAGCTACCTTAATGTGGGTAAAATGTACGGCAACATCGCGGCAGACCCAATCAAAGATGGCAGGGCGAACAACAGAAAGGACTGGTCTACACTTGCCCAAAACCGAAAAAAATGGAAAGAAGAAAGCCTTTGCGAGGAGTCTGCCTGCTGTATCTGACCCTTGGTCCAACTGCGTAACGACAGCCTCGACGGTTATTTGGTACAATGATCACCGAGTCCAAATTCCACATGTTGACAACCTGGTGTGCTAAGTCGACACACTTGATTTGTTTTCTCTTTGTCAGCTTTCATGAGGTTCTCGTTGTGCGGGATGGGATGTAAACATACAATTATTATTATTAAACAATACACTTAATTTCGCCAGGATCTGGACTCATTATCGGTTAAGTTGGCACATGATGCTGATCAGCGAATCCACCCTACTTCTCAGTACTAGAGACGTAATACAGGCTGCTGCTGTTCGCGAGTGTCCTTGGGTATCAAAGTTCCTCTTAAACCTTCAATCTTCTTTTTTGAATTGGACCAAAATTAACAGAACTAGCAACGCTATATCAGTAGCTGCTGATAGAGAGTTTTTCAGGTAACTAATTACTTTTAATTTACCAGATTTTAAGGTTATAAATTGACTAGTAATAAGCAAAAAATAATAATAATATTGGCCTGATAAATATATTTTTATTGCATTTAATTGTCAATCTATGACATAAATCTGTTAAGTCTTCTTTCCTTTTTGATAGGTCATATCTACCGGACTTGCCCTGGAATAACGATGTGGTAGGCTATGACAGACGTCTTCTGCACTGGATGTTCAGACAAGCCCTCCAGTCGCTCTTAAAAAAGACCATGAATTACACTGAACTGAAGGTTGTGGGGCCATACTTGA
Organism: Orthosia gothica; assembly: GCA_949775005.1. Lineage (NCBI taxonomy): Eukaryota > Metazoa > Arthropoda > Insecta > Lepidoptera > Noctuidae > Orthosia > Orthosia gothica. Next base: position 21,144,264 of record OX459034.1, read on the forward strand.
GAAAATATTTCTGCGACCCTGATTTTGGGTTCCCCGAAAAGCCTCGTCCCCCAAGATCATTGAGAGAAATTGTGGATTTAGATATTTGTGATTGCGTAATGCCAGAGATAGAAGCAGTTGAATTTATGGAAGAAGAAGTGTTGGAGGTTCTAGGAGATCATAGTACCAACGTTATGGTCGGTTCAGGAGAACATGTTGTATGTGTTTATTGTATTTAAATTTTCTTCATATTTGTCTTTAGGTGTTGGACAGTATGTTTGCCATAGAATGCCGTACATAAATAATTATAAAAAAAAAACTTAATTCAAAAAATCAAAAAACCCGACTGCTTCAAAAGCGATTTTTTCCTTGTTTACGACTTTTTAGTTCGCTTTTGAAGCAGTCGGGTTTTTTGATTTTTTTAATTAAGTTTTTTTATTTATAACTTTCTAGTTAGGTTTATTCGAATTAGATACATATAAACATATAAGTGTTATATATTTTTGAAATCACCTCTTAAAACTCTTTATTTTGATACCCCACAAGATGGGTTTGGAAGAAAAAAAAAATTTGGGCCCCCACAATATGGTGCCCAAAATCCGCCATTTTTCTTTTGTCCAATTTTAATGTAGCCCATGACACTCGCAGGGTTAAGACGCTTCGATTTACGTATGAATCATCAAAATCGGCCAACGCGTTTGGTTTCTGGAACGCCATATAGGAACAAACATACATACATACAAACGTACATACTTACATACATACATACATAGACTGATAAACACATTACCCTCCTTCGGCAGTCGGGTAAAAAGGATTTATCTCATGAGAAAAAAATTACAGGTGGTAGAAGAAAAACCTTTAGTAGCACCAGAAGTTATGGATAAATTACTAAGAGCACCTAAACACCCAGTAGTGTCGCAAATTTGTGAGATGGCCACTGAAGAGCTCCATTGCGCAATCCTAAAGGAGGAAAGGGAGAAAATTATCAAGAAACACGAAGCAGCGATTGTTCTTCAAGCATATTGGAGAGGAACTTGGGCTAGGAGGGTCCTAACGTCTAATTTAGTTTTTACTCCAGAGGCTACAAAATATGTGAGTTTGTCAGAAAAACTTATATCGGCCGAGTGGCTTTATTGTTTTGTATCGTCAACAACAACGATATTCTTGTAAACAGATACAAATGCTCGCATTGTGAAGACTCAAATGCGTCCTAATTGGGACGTATAGTCTTTAGTGTATGTCACGCATGGCGTCGAGTAATAGGCTTCGTTAAAACAAAAGCAAAATTAAAAAAATGCTGTCGTGGGCATTTAGAAAGTGTACCAATTAGGCATCTCATACCATATATAAGTACGCAATACATCTCAATTTACTAATATATTTCATTTTTTTTTTGTAATATTGTTTCTATTATTATTATATTTGTATAGAAACCACGCGGTTTGTACCTTCTATCTCGTTAAACTTGTTAGTCTTTAATGCCAACATGCGGTGTTTGGTGGCCAGAATAATGTTGGTTTACATTCACGCGTAAGTGACAAACAATAGCTGTCTTTTCTTCTCTTGTTGATTTTATTAAGTCATCCCTTTTGAATAATTTTGACTTGTAGTAAAATGTAAGATGAATAAAAAGTATGTATGTGTGCTGCCGCTGCTGCGGTACAAACAACACAAACACTTACGAACACGAACACTTTTCGGTGTTTTTGTGAGTGTATAACGTAACTGTTTACTAGAATATCATTGGTTGATAAACTTTCATGATTGAAGATCTTAGTCCTAGTTTTAACATAGTGCGGTTATTACAGACCTAACATAATATTAATTCAAGTAATGTTCTTCTAGATGACGGAACGTGCATTCGGTTCTCAAGAATCATTGTCAATGCTGATGAACGAATTGTTTTTGGTGTATCCTGGTACGAAAACGGCTTATTCTATAGCCTCGGCTTTAAGTGGAGTATATGGTCTACAACAACATACTGGAATGACGAAAGTTACTCCTAAATGCACGTGGATCCCGCATTTCCAGGGAGTCTTCTACTGTCATACACCTGTCAAAGTTCATTTTGATGTCCAGAGCAGCATTGCACATAACACTGTGGCAGTTTATAACAATGATACTGGAGAGCATTTACCACAGGTTTATAACAGTCATATCACTTTCGATTTTGCGCCTAATGCTCATGGGTAAGTTCTGTCCTATTCTGCTTTTCTTTTTAAATATTATTTGAAGCTGTTCTTTTTTTTGTTGTACTATGTTTAGTTTTATATTTGATTATGTTACGAAAGATTCGTTGGTTCTGTCATTAAAGCAAAACGTCCAATGCTAGGTTCGTCAAGAAGACTATTCTTAGTAATGAAGACGTTCTTTGGAGAAGCAAGCCAAAATAACACGAATGAATTCCTGAATTAAGCGTGCAGGGTAAAGCATCGCTTACCGGAAGGGAAAGCCTTGGTAGGCCTCCCTCAAGAAAGACCGATGACCTGGTGAAAGCCGTTGGATATCTCTGGATGTAAGAAGCGCACCCCGATGGTAGAGCAGCCCTATGTCCAGTATTGTCTGTAATGATATTAATGACTTCGAATCCAGCCTTCTTTAATCATTGAAGTGAACATTATAAAATCTTTCCTTAGCTATACAGTCCTAGGCCATGGGACTCTCGCTCATGTCTCCGGCTCCAACTACGATGCTCACTGGCAGTTAACGATCATGTCCAGTCAGAACGGTGCCTTCCATCTTTGTGACAACGAGAAGCCATGCAGGGAGTTACCTTTGCCTCAATCAAACAAACTGCATATAGATGAGATATTCTTGCCAAATAGAAGGAATATTTTGGGAGGAATTCAGATAACTGTGACGAAACATGAAGAAATCAGTTTTAGGGCTGCTGCCTCTTCAAGTGATGTATGTTTGATTTTTTATTATCTTCAGTACTTATTCTTTTATAGAAAATATAATTAAATTTAAAGCTTTTTTGTCATGGCCCGAATAATGTATGTGTGGAAAATCCAGTGCCTAAATGTAGACGTTACATTATTTACTGCTAGACACCCATACATGAAAACCTTCCTAGTTTATTGCTTTTTAATTAGAGAAAAGATTGCTGCTGGCAGATATTTCTATAGAAAGAAGCATAACCTTTGTACCTATTTTTCTGTTCCTTCTTCTTGTCTGTATATTATGTGTGTGTGCATAAATGGTTAAATAAATAAATGAAACTAAAACCGTATCAAAATCCATTGCAAGGTTTAAAAGATAGGTTAGTGTAGTAATTGTCTACAGGCGTCATTTCGACGACGACTTTGTTTTTTACTACATAGAGATTTTCACCCGAATTGAAATACATAAGTTACAAGTTTATTGCCTAATGATTTGGTGCAAGGGTAAATAATATATCTTTTTGAATAATATACTCAACCATCTTTCACAGTTACAAATGGTAGCAACCCTGCGCTCAATATCACCGAGTGGTCAAACTGAGGACATAGCAACATGTTCTGGCAAAGGTGAAATTTACTGGCCATACATACGACTGGAACCAACCTCTGTTGTTAGAAAATCTCTACATAGTGTAAGCACACTTTCCTGTCCTTGTCTTATGGTGCTTGTGGTCGGCGCAACACGTTTCCATCTTCGATTACGTCCTGCCAACCATCACGCTATTACTACCCTTTCAATATCATTCCTTCCCCCACCATCCATCTTCGCTTTTGCCCTTCTCTCCCTCGCCATCCTTATTTTTATTTCTAACTGCCTTATCATGTCATCATCCTTGTCATTTTGTCCCTCCGCTTAACATTCTCATACCAAGGCAAACGATTCCCTTTCAAACTTTCCACTTTCAGATTTCTTTGAATACACTAAATTTGAATAACTTTACATTTTTCTTCGTTTTTTTTTAAATTATTATTGGTGATAGGCACGCGTTTGTCCACTATCTCACCTGATGGTAAACGATGATCTGGTCGACGATAAAGAATCCTTGCATATAAGTAACCTATTCACTCTTGCCTTAAAACTCCCAGGTTGTAGCTATTATTATTAGTGTGTTTATTGTTTCGTAGTTAATTCGATGCTGTTGAGAATAAACAAAACTCTTCATCATCTGCCAAGTCTTCGCCAAACTATGTCGATGTCGACTTCAATCCGGTTTACCAGTATTTTAAATGGAGCGACTGCTCATCTGAACTCCACAACCCAGTAACTGATTAACAAAATATAACTCTTAGCAAGATTGCCAAAAAGGGTAATAGCGTTCAGTGTTGGCAACAGCTGTTTCCAATATTTTTTCTTCTGTTTTAGAGTGCAAGAGAAATACAAGACCTGGCAAGCCGATCTCTGATGAAAACGCCGAGAATCCAGAAAGCTACTCATCATACCAAGTCTCGATCTGCTTCAAAGGTATATTTATATTATTTTTCTTACACTCACTTCTCCTTCTTTAATATTTATTTAGATTCTTAGAAAACATTTTTTTGGTTTGCTTATTCAATAATCCCTTAAATTATTTATTTATTTATTGTGTATATAATAATATACCTCGAGGTTTAACATCTGATTCCTGAATTGAGAATTTGAAATAATGAATATCAAAATCTACTTTAATGTAAATGTTTGTCATGCTAAGTCAAAACATATACTCAAGTTCAAATTCTTAATTATTATTAGAAACCATGGATATAAATATCTTCAAATAGGAGGATGCTTCTGCCCACTAATTTTGACACTCTTTGAAAAAATAAGATTTCTTAATTTATTGTTAATAACACTTCTTATTTTAGTTGAGGCTAACCAATGAACCAAAGGGGTATTCAATTGAGTAAGTTGCTTGTTTATAATTCTCATTTTTTTTTAATTGTACAAAATTCAGTATCGACTATATATTCTTGTGAACGTATAATATTCCCTCTGCTGGGACACAAGCCTCCTGTGAGAGGGAACCACTCGTTCCACTAGAATCCCCTATTTCGATCCCCCAGGGGATTGTACAACACTCAGTGTTCCACTACGATCCCCTATGCGATTCTATAAGTACTAATAAATTATTTTCCTTTAAAGTCCCTTCTAAATAAAAGAGCCACCTATAAAATAGCAATAATTAATAAATAGTATTAAAAATCGGTCTACAGAGAGGATTACAATGACGTAAATAAATATTTCTAAAACAATGAAAGATGATAGATGATAGATGTTGAAAAAAAAGCACCAAAAGCGTTGAAGAATTTCGCAAGTTCGACTAGTGCAGCATCTCGGTGGCGTTGGGTTCGAGTCCCACCTAAGGCCTACGGTTTTTTTCAATGTTTAACTTTTTCTACATAAAAAAAAAAACTAGGTCATTGGTCCTTTTAGTGGGAGGCCTTCAAACGCATCATCTTCCGGTTCGCGGTCGCCATTCCAAAACTTTTCGGCCCCATCGGCCATCCGTTCTGCGAGCAGCAATGTGTCCTGCCAATGCGAACCGGAAGACGATGCGTTGTAAGGCTTCCCACTAAAAGGACCGATGACCTAGTTTTTATGTAGAAAAGGTTTTTTTTTATATTTTGCGTTTATCTTAAATAAGTTAAACATTGAAAAAAACCGAAAGCCTTAGGTGGGACTCAAACCCAACGCCACCAAGATGCTGCACTAGTCGAACTTGCGAAATTCTTCAACGTTATTGGTACTTTAAAAAAAAAAATTACGTCATTGGCCCTCTGTAGACCGATTTTTAATACTATTTATTAATTATTGTTATTTTATAGGTGGCTCTTTTATTTAGAAGGGACTTTAAAGGAAAAGAATTTATTAGTACTTATAGAATCTCCTGCATAGGGGATCGTAGTGGAACACTGAGTGTTGTACAATCCCCTGGGGGATCGAAATAGGGGATTCTAGTGGAACGAGTGGAGGGAACAGGCCGTATTCTACCACGCAGACCCAGTGCGTTTTCGATGTTTTGCCTCTCGGATAAGTTTGCTCACGATGTTTTCCTTTATAGTTTTGAGAGCGTTGGTGATTAATTTTTATGCAATTAAACAAAGTAATTCAGCCACGTGACTCGTAAATCAGGATTGTTACCACTGGGCCACCACTGCTCTCTTACTTGTTGTTCAGCAGGCAGTTGATCTGAAGGCTTAATAATAAAAACTTGTTTTCAGGGTCGTATGCCCAACGGGCTGGCCATTAACGTTAGACCAATGGAAAAGAGTGGACGAAGTTCGTAACTCAATAGAAGCTCCGCATGTTATACAAATATCAAGGAAAGGAAAGGACACGAAAGAGAAAGAAAAGGTACTGGAAAAAAAACAGAATTAATATTAAAAATATTTATTCTAAAATATTTTTTCGAAATAAAACCGAATTGCTTGTTACTTCTGAGATGACTAATTAATAGGCAAGTATGGAAGAAGAATACGTGTTGAAATGACGATGATGCTTTTATTTATCTTAGTATTCTTACAATTTCAAATAAATGAGTTATATCGAGATTTATGCAATTGAAATAGACTTGAAAAAGAGTCATTGTGAATTACTTTCACTGTAAGTGCAGAGCTCAAAACCTTGTCAGGCTGAGGCCTCATTGGTGCGTTGCGTTGCGTCGTCGCAACGGGTCAACGCATTGCCTGCCACACCTGCGTTACAACGGCTCACGACGTCGCAGCGCATCGTCTCAGTATGGATTTCAGATTTGACAATAGATTGGCAGAAACGCATCGCATCAACATCCCCCGCTTTCTCTCTCGTCCGTCGATCCGTTAAAACGTCGCGTGCAACGACGCAACGAATAATATGGATGTCACTAAAAATATATGTAAAACGACGCAACGTTGACGCTGTGACGACGCAATGCAACGCAACCAACTAATGAGGCCTCGGTCTAAGACAAATCAGCTGTTCCCTTCATTTTGTCAAGTTCAAATTGCATGGAACAGTAGTTTTTTTACACGACAAAAAAATTGTCTGACGTCTCATTTTTTTTTATTTGAAAATCTTTTTATGGTAAAAGAGGTTTTAATTGTAAGGTGGTACTACAGGCTAGCAGTCATTGATTATAAACTATGATCACATTTGTTTAGTTATTTTTACAGAAAGATGTGTTACTGGGGAGTTTGTTGCATCACTTCTTCTTTCCAGATAAACACCAGCAGTTGGTAACGGGGAAACGTTTAGCGGGAACTATCTTTTTGTATATTATTTACTCATTATAAAATACTAATTCACAGCCTTATTTGAATTTGACTGATTATATTTGGTAGCCGGGTAAACCAAGTTCGGCAAAAGTGAAAATTGAGAAGCAACCGCAGCAGTTAATGGGGCATCAGCCACTGCCTGGCGATGCTTGCGTAGAACTGGAGTGTGCTTTAGCAGTCGGAAGTGGAGCAGTAGCCAGAAGAGATGATGAGAGGGATCAGGAGTTTGCTCTTGCTAGGAAGTCGTGGGCAGCCTTGGAACCAGCACGGAATCAAAGGGGGGCGCAGATAAGGTGAGTCATCATCATCATCATCAAATCAAATCAATCATTTATTTGTATATGAATATGGTACATTATGGTCATAAGAATTAATAAATGGGATCAAAATATTCTGCCAAGTGTGGCGTGCAAATATAGGTACATACATTATAGAACATAGATTATTAGGCTAGAATTAATATTATTAATTGCATAATCACAAATAAAAATACACAATACAATCTAAATCTAACACATTAGAATTTGAGATTTGCCAATCAAAAAAAATAAATATCGTAAACACACACAATTTATTTAGGATGTCAAGGTATCATTTTACTCCAGAGTATCAAAAAGATGAGATCTTAAATTATAAGATGTAACAATTAAATTGGAATGTCAAAGTATAAAATATTAAAGTTCAATTAAGATGTCAAAGTATCATTCAAATAGTCATTAAAATCTAAATTACAATTCAATTCGGGTGTCCAAGTATAAAAAAAAATAATTAAATTATGATGTCAAAGTATAAAACATTATCATGAGCCTTTTAACTTCGAATTTTTGGTTCTAGAACATGCAGGTTTCCTCATGATGTTTTCCTTCACCGTTTTTAGAGCAGTGGTGATAAAATAATTTACACGAAGTGGCTGGGTTCATTCCAACGACCTACGGCACTAAAGTCAGAACCCGCACCACTGGGTCATCACTGCTCAGATGAGTAAGGCAGCTAAAATAACTCTCTGCCGGCATATAAATAGGTTCCCTTACCTACGACCCATCAGCCTTCAAACCAACAGTGGCATCTTTTGCATTCGCTTGATTCATCGTAGACCTCATCAGGTGAGATCTAGGTCAAGAGAGTTTAACTGGAATAAAAACAATATGGAAGTAAAAATACCAGGCAGAAAGAAATAGGATCAGATTTAAACAATAAATAAATAATAATAAAAAGCCTTTATTTACAATCTTAAAGTTAACATTTTGATTTATTTTTCCTTAATAGTACATCACATCATAATAGTACATTAGTGTTTATTTTTTCCATAAAATATACTTTTTCTTAATCGACACTGGTTTCCCGGTTGTCTTGCTTTCCAGCATAAACCTTCCCAAGTGCTCTCCACGATCATCGATCTCTTGCTTTTCTAGTCCAAGTCGTACCTGCCACCTTTTTGATGTCATCTTCCCATCTACGATGCTGTCTGCCTTTTCTTCTTGTTTTGTATGTAGGACAACATACTGTCACATCTTTAGTCCATTTCTCTGTCTTAGATCTTATTAAACGGCCTGCCCATTTCCACTTCAGTTGTTTAATTTGGTCTTTTACATCTATGGCTTTGGCATGTTTCCTTATTGTTTTTAATCTTATTTTGTCTTTTAATTTTATGTTGAGTATACTTCTTTCCATTCTATGTTGGCAGGTTTCTAACGCTTTTATATCTTTATTTGTGCAGCTGCATGTTTAACATGTATGTGTGTTCGTCGAATCGTTGAGCTCCTTAAATTCTGAGTTGAGCTGCTCAGTTATTGACAAATGCGTGCACTGACTGGACAGGTCCACTCAATCTGGCTGGTTCTTTCCTCAAAAAACCATTTCAGACATCAGTCTACATGGTCTTCACATGATCGAACCAAGATTTTGTCAGGACTTTAAAAGAGACTGTGATCTCTGAGTTTGTTTCGGCCTTTCTTCTCAGAGTAGTTATAGTAGACTACATCGGGGAAACGCCGACCTCATCTAGTTTAAAAAAAAAATATGTTAGACATGTAAAAGCGTTTGTACAAACCAACTTACAGAAATAAAATCATTTATCATTTAACAACCATATGTGACGCTCGGCAGAATACACGTGTTAAATAATTTCTTTTTTGATTTTATTTGTATTTCTGAGTTTTTCATAACTTCAGATAAGTCTATCTAATCATAAGTCTTTAGTTAGGCAGATTGATCATAGGTTTTATTCCAAAAGCGAGGATAGGTACTCCTGTTACTGAAAAATGTCTCCTTTCCAAGGATTAGTTAAGTTATTTACGTAGTTTTTTTTATATTTTTTTTCTTTATAGGCTCGTGCTTGACCTCTATCTCACCTGATGGTAAGCGATGATGTGGTCGACGGTGGAGCACGGTTGCCTGAAGTAACCTATTCACTCTTGACTTAAAGACCCCTAGATTGTAGCAATCGGGAAACACAGACTCCGGCAGGGAATTACACTCCTTAGCTGTACGCATAATAAAAGTATTCTCAAAACATTTAGTGCGTGTGGGTGGGATGTCTACCATGCACCGATCGCGCTTCGCTGTACGTCTGGTAGTCCGATGATGAAACGGGCTGGGCGGAATTAGTTCATGCAATTCCATCGCACACTCCCCGAAATGTAACCGATAAAAACCGACAAGCTGGCAACTCGGCGACGGTGTTCAAGGCTCTGGAGCTTTGATTTAACCAGTGCTTCATCGCCGATGAGCCTCTTGGCCCACTATTCGATCGACTCTAGTGCATCAAGCTGGTAATTGGCAGATCCGTCCCAGAGATGAGAACAGTAATCCATGCATGATCCATGCATGATCGAACTTGCGCTTGGTACAAGCTGAGCAGCTGTTCTGGCGTAAAGTACCTACTCACCTTTGCAAGGATGCCCAGCTCTCAATGTATGTGCCAAAATTAAGAGTTGATGTCAACGTAACGCCAAGAAGCTCAAGATGGTCAGTTATTGGCACGGTCGCTACTCGGAAACTTGGAGCCGGGTAAAATTGGCTCTTTTTAGCGGAAAAAAGACACGCCTGGGTTTTAGCAGTATTAAACCTGACCAGATTGGCATCGCCCCATTCGGAGACTGCCTGCAAGGAAAGGTTCAAGCGCTCCACCATGGCCTCCCGGAGAGACTGGATCTGAGGCCCGGTAGCACGAGCGTTGGACAAGTATCTCTCAGCAACAGTGCTGTCGTCTGCATACCCAAAGGTGCCAGCAGGTGCCACCCAAGGTTTTAGCAGATCGTTAATGTGCAGCAAGAATAAAGTTGCTGAGAGTACCGACCCCTGAGGGACCCCGGCATTGATATCCAATTGGTCCGACGAGCAGCCATCGATAACCACTCGAATGGACCGATCTTTCAGGACGTCTGCAATTCAATCACACAGACCACCGGGCAAACCGAATGAAGGAAGCTTACCATTAAGGCTTTCGTGCCAGACCCTATCAAAAGCCTTCGAGATGTCGAGGGAGACGGCAAGCGCTTCTCCGTGCCTCTAGAGTATGGAGGTTACAGATATGGGTCTGTAGTTGGCCGGGTCAGCTTGACTGCCCTTCTTGGGCATGGGCTGTACGTTAGCTTGCTGCCAAGCATTCGGCACTTTTCCAGCCTCATACGAAAGGCGGAATAGGCGTGTCAAGATCGGAGACAGTTCAGGCGCACAGGTTCTAAGAACAATTGCTGGTATTCCGTCAGGACCACTAGCCTTGTTCACGTCGAGGTTGCACAGCACCCTACGGACGTCCTTTTGATGGATACGAATGTCCAACATACTCATCTCGCATCCATCAGGAGAAGGAGGAGGCCGCGCGTCACCAGAATTCAGATGTGAAGGCAAATAAATTTGCCTTCTCCTCAGCGGAGTGGGCCAGCGACCAGTCGGGTTTCAGCAGTGGTGGTAGTGAGGGAGGGCAGAAGTTCGACTCGACCGATTTAGCCAGGGACCAAAACGCTTTACTACCTGCTGAGTAAGAAGCAAGTTTGGTCCCTATTCGGCCGATGTGGTCGAACCGAGCCCTTCGCAACACCATCTTGCAGGACTTGGCAACCCTGTTGAAGGCCTTCTTCTTCTGACCCACGTCACCTGCCTTGCGCGATCGAGCGTCGACCCAAGCCAGGTACGCCCCATGTTTAATCGTGTCGGCGCGCTTACATTCGGCACCAAACGATGGTCGGTCTTTGCTAGACATTGATACGTCAGAGAACGGAATGTAGTACTCCATTCCCTGACGCAACACATCCGTCACTGCATCCGCGCACGTTGATGGATCAGTCGAAGAACAGCAAGTAGGCTGCCAAGGATAGCATGCGAAAAAAGATCGCGTACCATCTCAATCTGCTGACTTGTACCGCCAAACCCGCCGGGTGTCTCTTGGGCTGGGATCGGGCGGGGAATAGATGGACACAGACTTCATCAGACAGTGGTCGGAACTACCCAAAGGTGAAGCTATTGACACAGAGTATATGTCTGGATATGTTGTCAGCAGAAGGTCCAAGCAATTCGCTGTGTGCGAATCAACATCCGGTACCCTCCTTGCCCCCTGGACCAGCTGGGTGAGGTTTAGCGCTAGCGAAAGCTTACGTATCTCCCGTCCAGCATGATCAGTGCACTGGTATGGGAAGAGCCACTCCTGGTGGTGTGCATTAAAGTCCCCCAGTAACACTAATTGGGCTGAAGGGTACCGGTGCTGAGCCGCATCAGCCGCCTCACTGATGTACTCTGTGAGCCTGGTTGTCTCCTGATCTCCGCTGTGCGAACGGTAGACACAGGCGTAGAAATTAGTTGCACGAATCGACTTATCAGATACTTTTAGCTTGTCTCCGCTTATGAGTGCTTATTGCTGATTCTCACGCTGTTTTGTACAAAAAGTGTCAAAACTAGCTACGCTCACCATAAAGTCAATATCATCATTCTTGATGACCTTCTTAAATCTTGTATTACAGAAAATACAACCTATATGATGGTGAGCCACTTATTTTACATTTAATGTTGTTTTGTTTTAAGGAAAGACTTTCGTGCTGAATTCCTGGTAGTGCCTCCACCACCGCCGGGGGTAACCTTTACAGACACTGATAGTTCACGCTCAGGGAGTACTGCCAACTTTGATGTGAGTTTACTTTATTATTGGAGAATGTAATCTTTTTTTTCTACCACTAGCTTGTTATTTACTTAGAGCTATTGGAAACATTGCCACGAGAGCCCAATCGACCTCTAGATTAAGTGTCGAAAGTGGAGATGGATTGGCCACATGCTCCGGAGGTATTCTGATCGCAGTCCTAAATAGGGCATGGATTGGAATACTTAAGGCAAAAGAACCGTGTTGGCAAAAGCGAAAGCATCGAAATGACGTGGAGCCAGGTGAAGCGTGAAGCTCAAGATCGCCAGCCTGGCTGTGTTTCAGTGATCTAGTTTTGTCCGTGCAATTTTAGACGAAGTTATCATGACGAATAACTACTGGAGATTTATTGTTAAGGACGGCACGCTACCGTCTTATAGCTAGAGTGCAGCTATCTGAAAATCAGCCGATTTTGATTATATATGGTATTTTCAGATAGCGGCACTCTAACTATAGGACGGCAGCACGGTTGACATCTGTCACCGTCCGAGTAAATCAATATTCAATCCACCACATTATCATTATTGATTGTTCTCGTCTATCTAATGAAGTGCACTTGTTAGTTAACTGTAAAGGCTATTGTCCTTAATCCACCACGCATGCCCAGTGCGCAGTCGGCAAATAAATAAATTAGTATACAATGTATTTTAATAAATAATACTGTTTTTAGGAGGCAGTATTATTTGAACATACTGAAGAAGTTTCTAAAGGTGAGAGACTTGTTCTATGGTTTACTAGCGTTTGCTAGCGGCTACACCCACGTAAATATCAAACATTACCCTTTTTTCTTTGAGAAATGGTCATGCACTACAACGACGGGGAGATAGAATTCACGCGTTAGCATTCACCGCGAACCCGCCGCGGTTGACCGTCACCGGACCCTCCTCTGGGGAGTACCCTCCAACACCGGTGCACCAGAACACACTGTACGCCGTGACTACGCCAGGGACAAATCAGCACATGGGCGCCAGACGACCCCGTGTCCCCCCTTTGGTCCCCTTGTGACGGGTCAAGGTCAATGGCCCCGCCACCTACCAGTTTTGTCGGTATAGCGTTGGTCACAGTGCGGTCAACGCTATACCGACACTCCTCATCCCCTGCGGCCCCACCGCGTCCACCATCAGACGATGGCGAACTCGTTCAGGCCGCTTAAGGTAGGGTGAGCGGCGCAACACAATACCAGCTCTCCTCTCCTACCCTCAGCCGCGATATCGTATAGGTATGGCAGGCTCCATACGACATTGCGACCCGCCTCAGTAACGATGTCACCCAGGCGGCACCGCAACTTACTTGTTGGCCGCTACGTAATCTGCTTATCGGCGAAACCCCTGACAAGCGACTCCTTCTCGAATTCCTCTTCGCTTCACCGTGGGTGACCAAGCCCCGGCTACTGAGCCTTCCGCCTCGACAATGCGGGAACCCACCGGGGGGAATCAAACATTACTCTATGGGTTCAATTTGCCTTACCTGTTTTTAACTTATGTGGGGGTCGGCTTTTAGTCTAAACACATGCAGAGCGAGTATTTTACATGGAGCGACTGCCTATCTGACCTCTACAATCCAGTAACTGGGTAAAACGATACCCTAATGGCAAGACTGCTGTCAGACTTCCTGGCTTCTGATTAACCGTAACAACTGTCAAAAATTTAGCAATGACAGCCGAGACCGGCAGCTTAACATGCTTTCCGAGGCATAGAGGAATCTTGGTCGATATGTAAAGATGGACTTCCATTCACAGACCAACCTCGGCATGCGTTGCTTTACCTTGAAACTCGACCCGTGCGGTTGTTATTATTTAGATATAGATTATTAGATTAAATAGATTAGATAATTTTTTGATTTTAGATTATTTAGTAGTTTATTGGAACTACTTTGTTGTATTACATAAAAAATATATTTAAGAACCGACATCTTTTTATTTTTGCAGAAATGGACCTATTACAAAGACCTACTCCTGTATCAGAATCTGAAAGTAAGTAAACTCAGTATAAAAAATAATAGCTTAGTTTAGTTATTGCTATTTGTGCTTCATATTATTATTTATTTCAAAGTGATTGAGATGACCGTGGAAGTTGAAGAAGAGACTGTTTACCTGGTGATGCCAGATCAACTGCGAGACAAATTCATACCTCTAGAATTCTTGCCTTTCTGTTTGAAAGAGAAGAGTGAGGAAGAAAGGTACGATCAACTAATTGACTCATATAAAAAAAAATATCACATCATCAGCCTATTAATGTTCCCACTGCTGGGACACATGCCTCCTCTCTGTGAGAGGGAATGGGCCGTAATCCACCACGCGGGCCCAGTGCGGGTTGGTGGATGTCACATATCTTCGAATTTTAGGTTCTAGGACATGCCGGTTTCCTCACGATGTTTTCCTTCACCGATAAAAAAATATATATATATATATATATATAATGGCAAGTAAAATTTAATAAATCCCTGACACATTTTTATTTCATGCTACATAATTTACCTAGAAGTACACACGCTTCGATCGACAATCTTTTGAACACCTAATTATTAAACGATATCTTGCAAAAACAGCCCGATTCAAACAGTAACACGCCCATAACTTGTGAACTCCTAAAGCGATTTTCATCAAACATAGCTAAGAACACCTTAGCTATGTTTACGCTTTATTGAAATCCATCTTTAACACAAAAAAAAACGAAATCAAGATCGGTTCATACATTTAGGAACTATGATGCCACAGACAGATACACAAACACACAGGTACACATATCAAACTTGATAACACCCCTTTTTTTCCATCGGGGCTAAAAATTATGAGACTGATACAACCATGCATGTCGAGTTCTATTTGACTTTTTGATTTTGTAGTGTATTTTGAGCATTACAAGATATTAAAACGGTTTCGTCAATTATAGAGGTTCATTCCTTTCCCAGCGTCCTTGTCTCAGAGGATATTGCAAATGCAGCGAAGAAATACCGTCATTCTCGTCTAGAATCTGCATTAGAACGCATGCGGGAGCTGCAGGTCTTCAATGAGAAACACGTGATAGGCAGACAGAGGAACCGGTGCACGATGCTGGAGAAACTATTTGTGGGTAAGTAGAGAGGTCAGGTTTTATCGGGACTGTACTATATAGTTCACACAAGTCAGCCGTTTGTCAAATTATTATTTTCCTCTGGGCTGTGATTGGGTTGGATATGACTGTCAGATGGACTTGTATCTGCAGAAATTATGAGAGTCTCTTTCAAATTCAGATTCAAAAATTTCACATATACCTATACATTTGCACTTATATAACGTCAGAATTTTGAGCTATAGTGACTCATTTTTGACACTCCTGCCCCCGTACCCTAACGTGTAAAAACTAGCATAGTTCGTGTAAATAAGGGGCATAATGATACAAGTCATATACATCTGTCCCTTACGCACCCTCAAAATAACCTTGCTATAAGAGTTTATGGTCCCACTGTTCGTTATTTACTGCCTTATAGTTCAGGCTTTTTACCTATTTAAAATGCTGCAACAGATACTAAATCAGGTAACATGCAGAAAGAAAAGAAAGAAAGAAAGACATTTTATTTGTGACCCGCACAGGAGACACGAAAAATAAGCAAAACATTTTACAATAATAAAAATAAAACCCCGTGCGAGACCAAAAAGGCTCCTAATCTCAGCATGTTCAGCGATACCCAAAAAGGAAATAACGCTTCCTGCGTTATAACAGCCATGTGCTAGTTAGTCTTGTAAAAGAAAGACTCCGCACACTAAAATTGCTATCGTTAATCTGCCGAGATGAAGGCCATGGTCGCAGTTATTCTTTGAAAATGTCAACTAGTTTATTATGATGATTAAAAAAACAGTCTTGCACTGTAACATTCATTCCTCTGTCCCGATTTTACCTTTCAACAAGATATGAAATTCATAACAGAAAATTGATGAAAAACTCATAAAGCCTGCTTGCCTATAAAATAAAGGTTTATTCCCATCGGCCACCCCCCAGTTGCCACCCCGGTGGCCGATGGGAATGATTTAGTGAAATTTCCTACCTTCTTTTATTCCCATCTGCCACCGGGGTGGCGGATGGCACTAACTAGTGGCGTTTGCCACCCCGGTGGTCGATGGGACTTATTTAGTGAAATCTGCCACCTTCCTTTATTCCCATCTGCCACCGGGGTGGTGGGCGATTCTCATGACATTTGTCACATAAAAGTGAATGTTGATGCTGTGACCGGTTTACTTTGTTACTTGGATCCAACTAAAGGTGCTGGCCCTGATAACTTAATAATATCATCTAAATTTCTAACTAAATGCGCGCCTTGCATTGCCCTACCTATTTCAGTTTTGGTTTTTGGAAGTCTGACTCAAGGTGTTGTATCCATATTATAGAAATCTGTTTTCATTTCACCCGTACATAAGGAGGGGTATAAAAAAGAGATTACTTATCATGGGCCTATATGCAAGCTGTGCATTGAAGCTAAAATATTTGAGAGCGTTGTCTATAACAAGTTATATCCGCCCTTGCTAGCTTTTTCAGCACGGATTTTTAAAAGAACGGTCTACCATTTCTAATTTGATTTTATTTAATGGTTTGATTACGGATGGTATAGATAACGGTAAGACGATCGATGTGGTTTGCACAGATTGTAGTAAGGCATTTGATCGGGTCGACCACAATACCCTGATAAAGAAGCTAAGCTACATTCGTGGCTGTTGGTCACAGAATTTAATTTTGAACAAGACTATGAAGTAAATTTTGAAGGATATTTGTCAGTTTTGATATTTATTTTTTATGTTTATAGACTTCATGCACAAAGATACTAATAAGGTAATATACTAACAAGACGCACGGCTGTGCACCATGGGTACATGGTGGACATCCAACCCATACGCAAAAAGCATTTTGGGAATACTTTAATTGTACGTACAGCTAAGAAACACATTACAAAGAAGAATGAACTGTACGAGTATATAGAAGGAAGAATGGACTAGTTAATATGTAAGGAAGAGTGAACAAAATCAGTAGTATGAGAAGGACAGAACAAGATGAGATTATTAAAAGAACGCAAAAAAATGACATATAATTGTTGCCAACTCAAAGAAAAATGTTGATGGTTTAAAATTCTACCAAAATCCTTCAACGAAAAATAGTCAAATATGAACCTTGAAAACTTTCTTGATATTTTTCTATTAACCCCGTTTTACGGTCATGAGAATCAACCACACGACTAAACTTATGAAGGTGGCAGATGGGAATAAACCGGCAAACGCCACCAGTTAGTGCCATCCACCACCCCGGTGGCAGATGGGAATAAAGGAAGGTAGGAAATTTCACTAAATCATTCCCATCGGCCACCGGGGTGGCAACTTGGGGGTGGCCGATGGGAATAAACCAAAATAAAGTATAAACCAGGGGGGCCAGGGGAAACCTCAAGCTGTCTAGTCTTGTCTTTCACAAGATTCTTGTGATACGATGAAATAAATCTGTGAATTTTTATTTCAGATGCAACTTTAAGTCCACAAATAGTAAAAGCTATGGAGGAGAAAGAAGAGGCTATTGCTCAAGAAACTCTTCTTAGAAACTTATCTGCGACTAAGAAGAAGCTGGATGCTAAGAAGAAGTAGGTAACGGGAATAAGAAGATTATATTAAGAGAGAAGAAGCTGGATGCAGAGAAGAAGTAGGTGACGGTAATAAGAAGATTATTTTAAGAGAGAAGAAGTAGGTGACGGGAATAAGAAGATTATTTTAAGAGAAGTTTGCATTTATTTAGTTTTGTAGTGGGGCTGCGTGCTGCGGTGGTGCGGGCGCGTGATCAGAAGCGGCAGCGAAGCATTGAGATAATATGTACTACGTACTAGAGAAGCTATCCTAAGCAAAATACATGCTCCATTTTGACAATTTTGACAAGAGTTTAAACTAAACATTCGCTGCAGCGCTGAAACAATAATTAGTCGTCTAACAAAACAATATAAACATGCAGCGCTAGAGCGCTTCTAAGGTGTAGTTTTCTCGCGACCAAAAAGACGGAAGCGCCGTGATTTTCATGGCGCTTACGCGTTTCGTACAACGTTCTGCAACACCTTGTCTTTCATATAGACTAATTTGCTGACTGACTACAGAAGCGACATAGCTTTATACCTAACAAGCTTCATTAGAATTTTCACTTTTTCAAAATTTATTACATACATACATAAACTCACGCCTTTTTTCCATGGGGGTAGGCAGAAACTACCGAACGCCACCTGCTACGATCCTTACATACTTCTTTTGCTTCACACACATTTATACATCTAGTCATACACACACGCCAATTCAAAATTTATTAATAGTTGAAATAACCGACTGTTAAAGTATAAATCAAATGCGCTTACAATAAGTTAAAAAATATCAAATCGGAATAGGGAATTTTACAATTTGCTTGAAACACGAATCTTCTGTACTATTTTATTATAATAATAAACCTTAAATAAACAAAATGTAAATTAAGTCTTACATTATGTAATAATTGTTTTTCATCTTTCATTTTTTATATTTTTTCATTGAATAACCACAGTCAGTTCTTTATACCCGACTGCCGAAGGAGGGTAATGTGTTTATCAGTCTATGTATGTAAGTATATAATTATGTATTCATGTAATTCTAAATATTTATTTATTTAAACTTCATGTACAATGGTGATACATAGGCGGACTTAATGCAGCATGGCATTCTCTACCAGTCAACCTTTGGGTTAAAAAGAACACAGCAGTGGTAGGAGTCCAAAAATAAATAAATAACAATAATTCAAATTAGAATGAATGGATGGAATCGATTAATATATGTTAGATTATTATTTTCCTCTTTATAAAGAAACGTCATCTAATTCTACCTACACTTGTTACACAAATTGTCACATCTTAATTTTTAGTCTATATGAAAAATGTCACAACATGACGTCCACCAAATATTTTGTTCAAATTATATTTTAAAATGATTATCTAGTTACTCACCGATGAAAAGTTATTCCTTTGCACTTCGCCGTATTAGTTGAATTATTAGTGCAATATCTTAAAACACACCACGGCATATTTAATGCGTCTGAACGTTTTTTTCGTTTAAAAACAAAAAATGACTTAAGCTGTCAAGATCTAGCAAGCAAATAAGTGAAATGCGGCTAGAAAACCGCAATTGAACGACACGCAGTAGTGATGTGTGATGACTTCTCTAGTGCGTAGTACATTATTACCTCAATGGAGCGAAGTTACAATCTTTAATGACGTAGATATACTATTACATGTATAATGGGTACGTGGACGTTAAATATGTGTTTATAGTACATTGATTGATCATGATTTCTACAAATAAGATATATTTACGAGAACAGTACTGCTGTTCAAGGCTGCATGCACTGCGAAAAGTTCATGAAATTATTTATTTTCTTTACATCACCTGCCTTCGCTTTATCGCGGACCGTAGCCTTATGTTTAGTCATAAGTTATTTTCGTTTGATGCTATTGTGTTTCAAATATTGAACATGTTCGAATAAAAGTCATAGAACATTCAAAAGTTTTGTTTAACTGTCCCATCTTGAACCTATGGTTATCTGAATAAAGTAACAAACAATATAATTGTATAACATTAAACTTTGCAGTAGAACTAGAGATAGGATTTATTGTTATGAGTATAAATAAAAAATATAAATAAAACAGTTTATTTGGTAACCATATTTGTACTACAAATTTGAGATTGAAGCCTCATTTTAATCAACAGATGCCTGTATTAGGAGACTCCGCCCCTTCATGAACAAAACGTTAATATTAAACTATACTAATATGAGTACATAATCAAAAACCCGGTGATTTGAATGAAAGTGTGAGTGTGTGTGTGTATGTGCATTATTTATGTTAGTATATCTGCTGTAGAAGTGATTCAGTCTCGCTGTAGGTAAGCTTTTGTATCCATTCCGTAAGTATATTTTTTGATTCATAACTATTTTTAAGGTAAACGTAAATATGTTTATTAATAGCGTTATAATGCTGAGCAGAACGTTTCCAAAGTTGAATACTGGCAAATTGTGTTCTTGTTTGTGGTGCTTTTAATATAATGTCTTTTCTTCTTCTTGCCAATAATCTGGAATCATACGTTAGTGATTTATGTTTTGTGAGAACAACTTGACAAATTTTAAGTTTCCGGACCGTTAAAAGGTTACTGATATGATATAGTTTTTCTGTACAATATCTCCGTTTTTTTAAATACATGCACTTGATAAGAGCCCGTTGTTCTCGCTCTAATACTAAGAATTTTGTATTAGATGCACCATCTCATATAGGGATGCAGTATAACAATACTGATTGTGCAAGCGCTAAATAAATGATTCCTATACCTTGTATACGTTACTTTTAATATTTCATTGTATGGATTTTTTTATAATCTTTTTGCAACTTTGCGGTTCCATCTTAAGATGCCATGGCTTGATTATGCGCTTTGTGTTTGGCATTTTTACAAGGGTAGTATTTTTATTAATCGATTCGTATAGTTTATTTATTAAAAGGTTAGTCAGGGATCGTAACAGAAAAGTAAATCAGCTAATCAATTTTCAAGTAATTACTTATATGCATTCTCACAAGTCAATTGAGGAATTAATTTGGTTCGCAATTGGAGAGTCTTTAATTTTTGAAAGGGAAAGAAAGGTAGTAAAGTGATCTGTTATGCTTGTATGCAAAATGGCAATGAAAGCGGATATATTATGCTTGGTTAACTTTATTATAAAATGATCCGAACAGTTTTCATTTCTAGTAGGAAATGTATGACCAGGCAGTATACCATACTGGGATAGTGTATTGAGGTAATTAAGTCTGGTTTTTGATCGTGAGATGACTCGGAATCCTTTAGTTTAATATTTATATTGATATCACCCGCTATAAATATATTTTTCTGGGGATTTAAAGTATCGCGATGGATACTTAGAGAATTTATGAAACTCCAAGTATGCTTTAGCTGGAGATCGATAGATGCAGAAAGTAATGTTACTAAAAATTTCAAGTTGAAGGCAAGACGCATGCGATAGAAACTTTAGATTTCAGATTATTTTTTATGTATACCACAACGCCGTCGTACTGATTTAGGTGGTTTGTGGTAGTGTAGGAGGAATAATTAATAAGACGTGGTATTGGCTTTTCAGAACTCAATCTGCATTCCGTTAAAATAATGACATCTGTTTCAAAATTAAAAGTCGAGAGAGTAACTATAAAGTTATCAAAATTGCACGAAATGTTTCTTATGTTTTGAGAAATGACAGTAAAGTCAGTTTTTTTTATATTTGCTAATCTAGTCAACTATTTGTAGATCATCAACATCTTTAATGGTTTGTAGTTGGTTATTCATTAAACACAAAGCACAAATTGCCCAGTTATATTTATTTTTTACCCTTTTTTTCATATTGCCCTATAATTTTGCTATCCAGCATGAAAGTTCCTTCGAAATCGGTTCAACCATTTTGGAGATTAGCCAGAACAAACAAATAGATAGACAACATTTTATAAAATTGTTTTTTTGGTATTTAAGAAGTACAAAGCTGTTATTTTGACATTTCAAACATACACTTTAGTTTTATTTAGGTAATAGATAGATAGATAAAGACAGAAAAAATAATAATAATAATAAACACACTACTAACAGCGGCTTCGCCCGTGAGTATTTTTCGAAAATTATCCTGAGGGCATATATTCCCGGGATAAAAAGTATCCTATGTGCTATTCCAGATCCGTCCAGCCGTTTGAGCGTGAAGAAGTAAAAAACATACAAAAACACTCACAAACTTTCGCTTTTAAAATATTAGTGTGATTAGTAAGATTTATAGTAGGTATAGTACCTAGGATGGCGTGTCTTGTCACTCCAGCTTGACTATTCCATACTCTGTGGCAATAAAGTTGATAAAACTAAAAATACGGGTCCAATATTTTTAGATCATCTAACTGACGGACCAATTACATATTTTTTGTCAATACTCTATTATGCTTACTTATTTGGGGAACAATACATTGTTTCCAATTAAAAATAACTTTTTATACAAGTTTTTTTGCTAACCGTTATTGTAAACCAAACCAAATGTATATGCAAAATTTCAGCTAAGTTGTTTGGTGTTGGAGATACCTATTTAATATTCAGTTGCAAGTCTGGACCCACACATACTAACAAAAAAACGAGGCAAGTCACTTATAAGCTTGTAACATGAAAAATTTTAACCGAAAACCTCGTTTGCGTCAGAATGACTGGTTGCCTATAGCAAGCGGCTCTGAAAGTAAATTCAAGAATTGGTATCCAATTGCTAAGCTTCGCAAGCGGCATCCGCAAAAAAAGTTATTCACCGCTTCAACAGCATCAGAGGGATCGTTATAATGCATTAGTAGTTCAGTAGTAGGAATTTTCTGTTTTGCAGTACCCGTGATTGATTTTACGGCTGTCCACGTTTCTTTATTACTTTTTGCATATTGTAAAAGAGATTTTTCATAATTTAATTTAAGCTTTGGAACAAAGCATTAGGGAAATTTCTGTAGCGCTTGTAAGTAACTTCGAGAACTACATTATTGGGCTTTTTCTTAATCTAAGTATGCACTCGGTGTCGGATACACCGAACCAAGCTAGATGTAATCCAAGGTTTAATACTTATTTTACTAGCCGGAATAATGCTAGACGTTGTATTTGATTTGAAAACTTAAGTTAAACTATCAGTAAGAGTTGTGGCTTTATTAGCATCAGCTGAAGAAGAGATGAAGGAGCAAACCATACATTCTAGGTTTTTTAGGGTTTCATTAAAATCTGTCTTAAAAATAATGTTAGGTTACTCATCTTCTCCCACTTATAGGATAGATTAACAAAAACAGAGTCATGATCTGTGACAGTAGACTCTATGACGGTGATTATAGCTGGCTTATTTGACTTGATCATGATGTGGTCCAAACAGTTGTTTAATCTAGTAGGCAATGTATGTCCCGGGAGAAGACCCAGTTCTGCAGTGAGGTTTAAATAAGGCTGACTATTTCTATCACAAATTTCTGGTTTTATATCAATATTTACATCTCCAATAATAATTATACTAGACCGCAGGGAGGTATGGCAGAGTAAGGAGCTTCACGGACGCTTTTACCGGGCCCTACATGGGTCCGATGTAGATCAGTCAGCGTCCGTAGCCTGGCTGCGTTTCGGTGACCTCTTTGGGGAAACTGAAGGTTTTGTATGTGCAATTATGGATGAAGTTATGACGAATAACTTATACCCGAGATTTATTGTGAAGGATGGCACGGTTGACATCTGTCGGGCATTTCACCGTCCGGGTGAATTGATCCGCCACATTATCTCTGGTTGTTCTCGTCTAGCTAACGAAGAGTATTTGCATAGGCACAACCTTGTAGCCAGGATTATCAGAATCAGAATCAGAATCAGAATCATTTATTGCCAATAATGTAGGTATACATATAAGATGGTAATTTTTTTGTAGACAGTCCCGGTACATTTTGCCTTACGGCATGCAAAATTGTTCAATTGAATGTAACAGTTAAAAAAAATAAAAATAAACAGTTATTAATACAACAATAATACAAAACATTCAGATCATTATGTCAACAAAATAATTAAATATAACAATAAGTAATCAAAACGTTCTAGATTAAAAAAATATAATGTCAACAAAACAGTTAATTAAATGCAATTATAGTCAAAAATTAGGAATAAAGAAAAATTAAATTAGGAATAAAGAATAATTATGTCAGTAAACTAATAAATTAAATACAATCATAGTCAAATTCATTAGGAATAAAAAATAATCATGTTAACAAAATAATAAAATAAATGCTATCATAGTCAAAATCATTAGGAATTAGAAATAATCATGTCAACAAATTGTATTAATAAATTAAGTACAGTCGTAGTCAAAAACATCAGAAATAAAATTTGTATAAATAATAATAATCAAGTCAACAAAATAATTAAAACAAGCAAATGGGTACATTTTAACTGATAGTTTTGTCATTTAAAAATTCTATAATTGTGTAGTAACATTTGTCTAGTAACAGTTTTGTTAGCTGTTTTTTAAACATTTGGATGGGTAATTCTTTAAGATTCATAGGTAATTTATTATAAATAAGCGGACCCATGGACAAAATATTTTTCTTTAATAAAGCTGTCTTATGACCACCTGTATAAAGTTGGTTTTTATATAAAGACCTAATCGGTCCTGTGCGTTGTCGAATATCAACCATTGACGTAAACAAGTGTTTATTCGTTCTGACGAAAAGGGCTACTTCTAGTATGTACAGGGACGGAAATGTAAGGATTTTTAAAGATTTAAAAAGTGGCACACAGCTTTCTGTAGTTTTATGACCTGTCATTGACCTAAGGCAACGTTTTTGGGCCTTAAAGATTCTTTCTCTCTCACTACAGTTACCCCAAAATATGACACCAAATCTTAAAGATGAAGCAACTAAACCATGGTATGCTGTCACTAATGTGTCAGTATCTACTTTTTTTGAAAGGTTGTAGAGTAGGTAAGCAGTCTTGCTTAGTTTTTGGCATACGCTTTCAGCTTGTGGTTTCCATGTCAGTTTTTCGTCAATATATATTCCCAGGAACTTGTTTTTCGTCAATATATATCCATCAGCAACTTGCTCTGAAATACACTCTTGTGGCATCGGAGGTGCCGTACTACAGGTATGTGCCCGAATGGCAATATCACATTGTGCTGGGATCGGTCCATCATCACTGACAGGACTATTGTAGCCAATAAGCCTGATATAGTGGTGGTGGACCGAATCGAGAGGCGTGCAATGATTGTTGACATTACCGTCCCGCATGACGGAAACCTCGTGAAGGCCGAGAAAGATAAGCAAATCAAGTATCTTGACTTGGCTCCCGAGGTTGTTGACATGTGGAAAGTGGATACAGCGATCATTGTACCGATAGTCGTGTCAGCCAATGGCTTAATAGCCACGAGCCTCGACCAACACCTTAGGAGGCTCTCGTTAGGCGGCTGGGTCAAGGGCCTGATCCAGAAAGCAGTATTGCTGGACACGGCTCGTATTGTTAGGAGGTTCCTCTCTCTGGAGTCCTGACCGCCGGTAGCTTGGACCCTGTTCCCGATACCGGTGGGCCTCTATTTTTATATTTTTATATGATTTTTTTTGTAATTTAATTTATAAAATATTTAAAAATGTAAACAATAAGAAAAGAAATTGAATAAAGGAAATAATACTATTGGACTTAACAGGACGAAGTATGTTGTCGATGGAAGAAAAAAAACTGTCGATACAATATATGGATGGAGATCTGTACGTGGCCAAGATGGTTGGGTCATTGTTAAATGTAAGCAGCAAAACATTGGCTCCTATGGGATCAGGTTCATTGACAGTACACTTTATGTCATTGGTAACATAAATGACAATTCCATCATTATGGTTTAAGCTTTTCTTTGAAAAGTAACATGAGTAATCGTCTAAAAGTGGAGGTGATTTATGCTCATTTAACGAGCATTCGGTTAAAATTATTATATTGTAAATGTAAGCCTAGCCAAATGAGCAATATAACTATCCATATTCTTATAGATGCTGCGAATATTCTGTGAGATTACAGTCAATGGTTTTGAAGCAGACTATTAAGTTTTCAAATGTTTCCGGTTCACATTTATAAGACTTAGCTAATGAGACATAATCAATGTCCTGAATTGATGGTAAGGTTTGAGCTTCATACATGGATTTAGAAAAAATAGAGCTTTTTATTAAAATTGGTACGAAGAAGTGCCTAATAGTTTAAACAATCAACTCAACTTTTCACTACAGCGCAGCGTCTTGTTCAAATCGTGAAGGCGTTCACTGTTATGGGTCACCCACTCCAGATTTGTTGACGCGGAATTCATATCCTGCTTCATTTATAATAATTGTTGTCTTTTTTGTTTGACATTAATAATTTCAAATATATTAGTCGATTCCGCGTCAACAGATCTACTGGACGTCACGGTGTTCTCAAAT
Source organism: Orthosia gothica (assembly GCA_949775005.1). Classification (NCBI taxonomy): domain Eukaryota; kingdom Metazoa; phylum Arthropoda; class Insecta; order Lepidoptera; family Noctuidae; genus Orthosia; species Orthosia gothica. Next base: position 21,170,523 of record OX459034.1, read on the forward strand.
ATCAATGTGAAATTATTGACATTGATTTATGATATTCAATCAACTCATGGAAGTTATCTTGAAGATTTCGCAACAATGTTCTGGATTATTTGGTAGACAGTCTTAGATTTACTCGTGGTAAGGTCATACAAGCAATGTACTACCTCCACCATATTTCATCACCACTGCTCTCAAAAAGGTGAAGGAAAACATCGTGAGGAAACCGGCATGTCCTAGAACCAACAATTCAAAGACATGTGACATACACCAACCCGCACTGGGCCCGGGTGATGGATTACGGCCCATTCCCTCTCACAGAAAGGAGGCCTGTGTCCCAACAGTGGGAACATTAATAGGCTGTTGATGTTATGTGATGTGAATATATTTAATATCTACCCATATTTAAATGAATCTGCGAACTGTTCAGCAATTGATTCCTCCTCCTTGCGTCTCGTTTCTCATTACTGAGGGTCGTAATTCCCTCAACAATAGATCAACCTCTCTCTTATGGTGTTCTTCCAATTGTGTCTATCATGAAACTGGTTAACAGGTTTTATATTCAAACCCACAATATAATATTTGAACCCGATTTTTAATCCCCCACGGAAAAATAGGGATGTTTTAACTTTGAACACATCAAAGTTAAAACATCCCTATTTTTCCTATTACCTGTGTATATGTGTATTTGTGTTTCTGTCTGTGGCACCATAGCTCCTAAACTTTTTTGTTTGAAAGGTGACTTTATCGAGAGTGTTCTTAGTTATGTTTGATGAAAATCGATTCATCCGTTCAAAAGTTATAGGTGCTTTATTGTTTGAATTGGGGTGCTTTGGCAAGATATCGTGTCATAATTTTACGTGTTCAATAAATTGCCGATCGAAGCGTGTCTACTACTAGATAAAGTAGTTTGAAATAAAAATGTGTCGGGGATTCTTTAATTTTTCTTGTCATAAATAAAGCCCTACATTACTGAAAACTAGAAAAATATAGTCAATAACTAGACTGCTTTGTTGATTTGCCTGATCACAAGAATGACGGCAGAGCCCTGGGTTCAATTTCGAGGTCAGATAGTGTTATTGAATTAATACAAAGGAATTATAAATAGTAGCCCAGAGTCTTGATTGGATCCAAATACAGGGCAAAACGTTCTGGCTAGCCCACTTGGAACCTCATCATCAGCCTTTTGTTCCCACTGCTGGGACACAGGCCTTCTCTCTCTGAGGGAGAATGGCCCTTAACCCCACATATCTACGCGGAACGATACAGACAGATCTACGTGAGACACAATGGTTTTTTAATGGTTTCAGTTAATTACGGCATACAAGGGGTTAATCCCCTTGGGACTTAAGTATACGTAACTAGTTTCTGCCAGTGGCTTCGCCCACGTGAAAAGTGTTTTGTTATCCCAAGGGAACATTATACCAGGATGAAAATCGAAAAGCTTATGTGCTATTCCAGACTATGTGCTATATATCTCTGTGCTATATATCTGTATTTCACCCAGATCCTTTCAGCGTGATTGAGTTAAAACTTACAAACATCCATCAAAACTGTCGCATTTATAATATTACTAAGTTTGGAAATGTGGTCGTACTGCATACCTCTGCTTAACCCTTCTATGCATTGACATATATATTATTTGCGTAAGGACCAGGCCAACCAGGCGACTAAATGGCACCAGCGCACTGGCCCTAAAAATGCAGTTTAGGGCCAACGCGACTCAGTTGACAGCGGTCTGTGTGCGGGAGTGAGCGAGTATTTGCTTGTCATAATAATGCCTAGTTGTGTGATAAAAGCAATAGCGCTCGGACAAGCAAAGCAAGGTCACGCATCCAAAAATTCTAGTCACGGACAAACATACAAATGCTTAGTGTATGTGTTGCATTGTCAGCAGCTTTTTACTGTATGTAGATGATAAGTTCCTTATTATTTCTATTAATCTTTTGCAGTCTAAAGCATCACACACCTCTGTTGATAAAAGCTGACTTATGGTTTGATGATTCGGATTAATGATCCAGTGTTTGTAAAAAATAAATCCCTCCGACGGAAAAAGAGGGGTGTTATAAGTTTGACGTTTGTACCTGTGTGTTTGTGTATCTGTGGCATCATAGCTCCTATACGGATGAACCAAAGACCTTATACTTCTTACTACTAGACTGTGCACTATGGCGCAAAAACCGGTCCGAGCGAGAGGGCTCCCGATGGTAGTGTGTCTCTTTCTAATGAGGTGACCATGACCAAACATAACACGGGACAATTTGATTGTAAAAACAATAGTGTAAGTATACCAATATATGTATTTATGCTACCTAACTACGCTACCTAAACCTACCAAATACATTGAAAAAAAAAAAATGAGTGTATATTTTTTGGAATCTACGTCACTTACCGAGTCGGTGTCGAGCGTACAGAATTTCGACATCCCATGTTTTTCCATTGGTGTCGTAAGAGGCGACTAAGGGACAAACCAGAGAATGATCAGCAGCGTTCTCTGTGCATTTGTAACAACCATACTGGGATCGCCAACCCGCCTGCAAAGCACTCCCCATGAATAGCACAAATAAAACATAGCCCCTAGTGCCTGGCAGCCTGCCTAACCTCGAATACGGTAGCGGTCTAGGTTACGGTATGGCAAGGGGTGCAAAGAATCCCGGACGAGATCCGGCTACCCCAACAAATACCGACGACAGGACCTGGCAACGTACACACGCGCACACTCCAGACCGACGATAAGATGACCGAACTCGAAGAGGAATTGAGCAGTTTACGATGGTGTATTCGGGGAGGACTCGATAATCCTCAAATCCCAAGTCTGCATAAGTCTTATTCTTCAAGACCCATCGTATAGATAGGAAAAAAACTCTCTGATCTTACTCTCAAGCTCATGAAGGAGAAGCGTTAGATGATCCTGCAGTCTTCAGACGATGCTTTGAAATACCCCAAAGGATCTCAATGATTACACATATTGTCCAGTTGAGTAGACAGTTCAGAAACAAACCTACTGTATAATATTAGGTGTGGACCAAATAACAACGCACATGTTTCACATAACGTATCAATGTATTTCTCGTCTCTCTGTGTTACAATCAATATCGCGGAACCAAGCGTTCCTGCTCTTGAGTGTTGCCATAGACATATCCTAATATGCAACATCCCCCCGGTTTTACTTATAACATATAATCACTTAAATAGGCTGGAGGTCTAACAACTCTTCCTGTTCTGGTAACATTTACAGGAGAGCTACTATTATTTATTGGAGTTGGTACATTACCCTCGGTTGGTACAATTCCCTCGGTTGGTACATTTACATCACACTCTGTTTTAACAATATACTCATTATTACTTTTATTAATATGTCTACTGTTTCTTCTTATTATGTTCCCCCTTTCATTCACTACATTATATACCTAGGTCCAACTTCAGCTAATATTTTTCCCGGTTCCCATTCTTTATTTGGTTTATTTTGTATTCTAACATTCTCCCCTGATTCAAATTGTGCCTTTATTTTCGAGCTTTTATCATAATTTAATTTTGATTTTTCCTTTGTCAAAAGCATTTTTTCCTTAACATCTGTTGCCACCTTAGGTTCAAGTACACTTTTTGAACAAGGTATGTTGGTTCGAAGCATCCTTGACATCAAAAGCTCTGAAGGACTATACTCTAAATTTGCAACAGGACTTGTCCTATAATGAAGTAATGCTAAGTTTAAATCTGTGTTTGTCTCATTACATTTGCGCATTAAATTTTTAACAATGGAAACTGCTTTCTCTGATAAGCCATTTGACTGGGGATATCTCGGACTTGAATGAATGAGTTTAATATCATATTCTTTTGCAAACTTATTAAAGTTGTAACTATTAAAGGGCATATTATCACTTACTATAAATTTAGGTATGCCATGTGTAGCAAATATAATTCTCAGTTTTTCAATAACACAATCTGCAGTTTTATCAGTTAAATTTTTAACCTCTATCCACTTAGAGTAATAATCTACAACTACTAAATAGTCCTTTCTAGCAAATGTACAAATATCCATACCAATTTTTAAAAAAGGTAAGTCAGGTACATCATGTGACATTAATGGTTCCTTAGCATTTGATGGACGATATTTTTCACAAGTTTTACATTTTAAGACATAATTCTCAATGTCTTGTGACATTCCTGACCAAAAAACAATTTTTCTCGCCCTAATCTTACTTTTTACTACACCAGCATGACCTGTATGAATTTTTTCTACAATTTCTTTTCTCAAGCTATATGGTATTACAATTCTGTCCTTATAGTACACTAAGTTATCTTTAACTTGAATAAAATCTCTCAATTTATACAGAATTTTTAACTCCTTATTATTAATACCTTTATTATTTTTTGGCCACTCTGTAAAGTACCACAAAATAACTTGTTGTAATACACTATCACTCTTTGTAGCATTTTGGAATTCTAAAATTTTTGTATCTGAAATAGCTAAATTTTGTTCCAATCCATGTACTATATCTGTTTCCACACTGTGAATTAATTCTTTTAAAGAGTTATCAACCTGAGCATTATCACTAATATAATTCCTAGATAAGTAATCAGCAATAAACATCTTAGGACCAGGTACATACTTAATTTCAAAATCATATTTGATCAGTTTTAGAACCATACGCTGTAATCTAGCTGAAATTTTGTTTATATCTTTATTCATTATAGCAATTAGAGGTTTATGGTCTGTTTCAACTATGATTCTACGTCCATAAACGAATTGGTGATATTTCTCCATAGAGGCACAAATAGCAAACAGCTCTTTTTCAATAGGGGCCCATCTTGTCTGACACTCCGTATAAGATCTGGAATAAAAAGAAACAGGTTTACCATTTTGAAGTAAACATGCACCTAACCCACTTTTGGAACTATCTGTCTGTAAAGTCAAAGTGCCTTCACTTGACAACACAGCTAAAGTAGGTGTACAACTTAATTTTCTTTTTAATTCTAAAAATGCTTGTGTTTGAGGAGTACTCCATTGCCACTCAATTTCTTTTTTAAGAAGCTGCCTTAATGGTTCAGTAGTTTTTGAATACTGTGGTATAAACTTACTGAGATAGTTAGTCATTCCCAGAAAGCTTTGCAACTGTTTAATATTCTGTGGGTCTTCAAGCTCCAAAATAGCTCTCACATGGTCTGGGTCTACCTGTACACCATTCTTAGAAATTATGAGTCCTACATATTTGACACTGTCACGTTTATACTGAATCTTATTTTTATTAAATTTTACATTATATTTTCTAGCTCTACTTAAAACCTGATGTAGTATTTTATCATGGTCACACTCATTTTTTCCTGCAATAATTAAGTCGTCATAATAAATTTCTACCCCTTGTATATCACCAAAAATTTTAACCATTTCTTTTTGCATTACTTATGGAGCTGAGGATATCCCAAATGGCATTCTTAAAAACCTATACCTACCATTTGGAGTACCAAAAGTACACAACTTATCCCTGTCATCTAAACATAATTGAAAAAACCCATCTTTAAGATCTAAAACTGTAAAAATTTCCTTGCCTGCTAAGCTATTATAAATCTCTTCAGTTGAAGGTATTTGAAAATTTTCTCTTAATATGTTTTTATTAAGTTCTTTTGGATCTATACATAACCTAAGAGTTTTATTTGGCTTTTCCACAATTACAAGGTTATTACACCAAGATGTAGGACCTTCTACTTTTTGTATTATGCCTCTGCGCTCATAGTCATACAAAGTCTCATTTAGTCTACTTTTTATAGCCTGTGGTACACGTCTAATAGGTTTTACAATAGGTTCAGCATCTTCTCTTATTCTAATTTTATATGTCCCCATTTTACCTAAGCCTGAAAATACATCTTTATTTGTTTTTAAAAATAAATCCTTTTCGTTGCTTACCTCTGGCTCCTTTACAATGTTATTCTTTATCTCATTCACTCGCTTAATGAATTGTAGACGGATGCAATCTGGCAAACCTATCACAGGTTGCACAGGTAAGTCAATCACTGTAAACTTAATGTTTTGCTTTACACCTTTCACTAAACAATAAAATTCTGCTGTACCTACAGCATTTATTTTTTCCTTATTGTATACAATAAGTACCTTGTTGGTCTTTAATAACTTAGAGTCTTTAATTTTGTTGAACAATGACAACGGCAGAGTATTACAGTCAGCTCCAGAATCTAACTTAAAGTTTATAGTTAAATTATTAATCACAATGTTCTCGCACCACTGGGAACTGAATGTGTTAACTACACCCTCACTTACTATGCTGCCTAATAGAAATTCACTGCTACAGCTGCTTTTATCGCTGTCATGGTTTTCTTCTCTTACTTCATGAACCTTTTTATACTGTTGGAAATTTTTATTTTTCTTATTCCTACACACCGCTGCAAAATGGTGGTATTTTCCACATTCTATGCACTGTTTCCCATATGCTGGACATTTTTTAGGGTGATGTGTTCTTCCACATTTATGACACCCAGATTCTTTTGCTTTAACATAATTTATTTCACTTTTTCTTTTTCTAACACTGTTATTTGTTGTTTGCCTGCTTCCGTCGCGCGACAAATTTTTAATGCAGCAGTAAATTTTAGGTCATCTTCTCTTAGCAATCTCTCTTTTAAATTGTAGTCTCTGATACCCATAATCATCATCATAGTCATTAGGCGGTCTTCCAAGTTACCGAATTCACATGTAACACTTTGCGTTTTTAACTTTGTAGCAAAATGATCTACACTTTCTCCCTCTTCTTGTTTCATATTAAGAAACTGGTATGTTGACATTATTAGATTTTTTCTGGGCTCGACATAATCATCAAAAGCTTTTATAACCTCTTCCAACGTTTTCAGTTGATCTTTCTTGGGAAATGTGTTGTATACTTCCAACGCTTCCTCACCAGCACAGTTCAGTAGCAAAGCAATTTTTCGTCCTTCTTCTTTGCTGCCAAGGTCAGTTGCAGTCAAATAAATTTGAAATGCTTGTTTAAACTTTCTCCAATTGGCATTCTCTCCTGAGAGAATTGCGCTTCTTGGTGGTTTTATGCCTTCCATTTTCAGATTTACCACCTGACACCATGTATAATATTAGGTGTGGACCAAATAACAACGCACATGTTTCACATAACGTATCAATGTATTTCTCGTCTCTCTGTGTTACAATCAATATCGCGGAACCAAGCGTTCCTGCTCTTGAGTGTTGCCATAGACATATCCTAATATGCAACACCTACACCAATTTTATTCCACTAGGAATCGATTTGCGAATAATATTAACAGCCGCTGAATTTTACTCGAACAAAACCCGCCAAAAACGCCGCAAACCTGGTGGTTTTTTTTTTTTTTTTGTTCGCCCATTTTGGGCAGGCTAAGGTCTTGGACCATACCGCCTCGTCTTCAGAGCAATTTTAACATTCTTTAGTATGCATTAGAATACGGGTGTAACAGATTCTAATGGTTTTTGGAGTATTTGGCAGCAAATTGTATCGAGTCAGCCTTCCCAGTAAGCTTTGCGGAGGTAGTCAATGCTGCAATAAAAATTCTCCGCTCCACTATCCTGAGATCGCTTCTGTCAATGATTTCACATATTGTCCAGTTGCGTAGACAGTTGAGACACAAAACTACACCAATTTTATATCACAATATCCACTAGGAATCAATTTGCAAATAATATTAACAGCCGCTGAATTTTACTCGAACAAAACCCGCCAAAAACGCCGCAAACCTGGTGGTTTTTTTTTTTTTTTTGTTCGCCCATTTTGGGCAGGCTAAGGTCTTGGACCATACCGCCTCGTCTTCAGAGCAATTTTAACATTCTTTAGTATGCATTAGAATACGGGTGTAACAGATTCTAATGGTTTTTGGAGTATTTGGCAGCAAATTGTATCGAGTCAGCCTTCCCAGTAAGCTTTGCGGAGGTAGTCAATGCTGCAATAAAAATTCTCCGCTCCACTATCCTGAGATCGCTTCTGTCAATGATTTCACATATTGTCCAGTTGCGTAGACAGTTGAGACACAAAACTACACCAATTTTATATCACAATATCCACTAGGAATCAATTTGCAAATAATATTAACAGCCGCTGAACTTCACTCGAAAAAATCCCGCCAAAAACTCCAACCTGGTGGTCTTACATTTCGTATTACCAGGCCCAAACATTTAAAAGTACTACTCTTACTCAGTATTACTGTTTTTTTTTAAAATACAATTAATTGATTAATTATAGGAACTGTAAAAATATTTAAATACGTTTCAAAGTTTCATAGACTTTGAAACGTATTTTTTTTTTTTATTCGTTCGTTTTGGTATAACATAAAAATTAAAAATATAAAATTTTCTACCATTCTACCAAACCCAATGATTAGTTGAGCTGGCAAGATGTCAGACAAGGACACACTACCAGCGGGCACCCTCTCGCTCAGGACCGCTTTTGGTTAGCTACCGCTTATAAGGAAATAGCTAACCTAGGAGTATGATAATAGATTTCATTTTAGCTAAACAAAAATTTTTGGTGCACAGTCTAGTAGTAAGAAATACGTATAAGGTCTTTGTCTCTAGTACGTAGTACATATTATCTCAATGTTAGCAAAACGCTTTGTGCGTATGGGTGGGATGTCCACCATGTACCGATGGCGCATGACCGTACGTCTCGTAGTCCGATGATGGAAAGGGCTAGGCGGAATCGAATAGTGCAGTTCCGTCGCACACTCCCCGAAATGCAACCGATAAAAAACCGACAGGCTGGCAACTTGGCGTTGATGTTCGAGGCTCTGGAGCTTTGACGCAACCAGGGCATCGTTCGCCCTAAGCCTCTTGGCCGGTCTGTTAATCAACTCAAGTGCATCAAGCTGGTATTCAATTAATTCATTTTGTTCAGACAACCCATAAAGTTCAAGGTGAAAGCCCTTTTCACTTATATCGTAAAGAAAATGTAGCACTCAAATTGTTGCAAATAAATACATTAAACCATACAATTTACATTTTAGTATCAAGTATATAACTGCTGAAGAAACCATTAGGGAAATTATTGGTTCCATTAAATATCACTTAGTGACAATTTTGTTCGAGCCGTCACATTGCGTTAATATTAAAAAGAAAAGAAAAATGTCATGTCAGTATTTACTAGTGTCGGACAGAAGCTCGATTACTGGCCGAAACCGAAGGTTGACAGAACATACGAAATTCAGTTTATAGGCTCTAGCTAGACAAATGAAGAAAACGTCGCAAAAGCGATTGGAACTATTCAATTAAAAAAAACCTTTTTTTGAAACAAGCTTTTTTGCTTACCGTGCATTGTCATGCAAACCAAACGTGTTTGCAAAACTTCATCTTAAACTGTTGAGGATAACTACTTTAAAATTCACTTGCAAGATTTGACCTGAACACACATACATGGCAAGTTAATAAAAACTGGCCAAGTGCGAGTCGGACTCGCGCACGAAGGGTTCCGTACTTGGTAAATTGCGGTTTACGATTTATGACGTATTAAAAAAAAACTACTTACTAGATCTCGTTCAAACCAATTTTCGGTGGTAGTTTACATGGTAATGTACATCATATATTTTTTTTAGTTTTATCATTCTCTTATTTTAGAAGTTACATGGAGGGGACACACATTTTACCACTTTGGAAGTGTCTCTCGCGCAAACTATTCAGTTTAGAAAAAAATGATTTTAGAAACCTCAATATCATTTTTGAAGACTTATCCATAAATACCCCACACGTATGGGTTCGATGGAAAAAAAAAATTAGTTTCAGTTTCAAGTATGGGGACCCCCAAAATTTATTGTTTTTTTTCTATTTTTGAGCGAAAATCTTAATGCGGTTCACTGAATACATCTACTCACCAAGTTCCAACAGCATAGTTCTTATAGTTTCGGTAAAAGTGGCTGTGACATACGGACAGACAGACAAACAGACATGACGAATCTATAAGGGTTCCGTTTTTTGCCATTTGGCTACGGAACCCTAAAAAGCTTGTAAAATGTATGAGATTGTCAATATACTATCGAAATGTTACGTTATCAATCCTTTACATTTTTGAAATGCGACCATCGCCATCGCCATCGTCTAGGGCCTCAGGATATGTATTTTTGTATTTTGTTTTTTATGTGGCTATTTTCTGGCGATGTCGACTATCTGGCACAATGGAGTATCGCGCTCTCGCGCATTGGTAACAGTTCGTTCAATTTCGGCACTTGAAAGAAACCTTCGTCTTCGGCTAAAACTTCGGCTCTTTTAGGCCGAAGCCGAAACTGGAGCCGAAGGTTCGATCGGACACTAATCTTTACATAAAGCTGTTAAGTGGTTGAAGGCGATTGTTAAGAAAATTGGAGAAGACTGGAAGGATTTATTGCTTGTAGAAAACGTTATTCAAAAATCTAATAATCTTAGAAAATATGTTGTTAATCAGATTAAAAAATTACTAACTTATAATCGGGCACAGACCAAGTTTTCACGAAGTTTGACGAGAACACGACGACGTCATGCTCAATTTACACTTTTACGATTTTGAAGGTAAACAGATCTTGCATTTTGCTCCCAGACTGTTATTATTTATATATTTTTAGCTTGATTTCTTCCTGCAAGGCAAATGCCTGATTTCTTCTCCCATTTCTTACGGTTTTGGGCAAGAGTAGACTAGTCCTGTTCGTAGGTGTCAAGTTCATCCTATCATATTCGCTTGGATCTGACTGTTGAATACTATAATTACTACCTAGTCCGGCTAAAATAGACCAAAAAATAGGAGTGAATTTACAAAAAATCGCACCCACCTGAAAATAGGTAGGATTGTTCAAAACACCATTACAAATGAAATCTAAAAAGTTCTCGGGCTCAAACGTCACTATAACGGGTTTTCTCGAATTTCAGCGAAACGGTAACTTTTATCATAAAATTACTATAGGCAAAAATAGTAGATCAGATAATTATCTATGAAAAATGATTTGATACTTTTTTCCTAAGTGCCTCCGTTTTTGAGATATTACGATTCAAAAAGTCGAAAGGTTGTAATCGTCATAATATGCACACGCCACCTTTGTGGTAGTGTACTACTGTGCCCGAGGCGAACGCGGGGTACCGCGTTGATGGCTTATAGGTAAAACTATCTCAAATTAATTCCAGAATTTGACAATGACGTTTCAACTTCCCTAACAACACCTCTACCATGATATAATTATCTTACCCAAAATCAAACGAACATAATATATCATCATCCCTCACACACAAAATAATCCCCAACACATTCCTGTTCGAATAGCCGAAAAACCCAATAACCCTAATAACTGTAACGTTCGTATAAATCTGGCTCATCTTCTATGATAATAACCGTGCTGTCCGGCAACGAACAGATGAACAGACGAACACCACACAGAATCCAATAACCCTTGTGATCCGTGCAGATTTTGTGAGAACCACGATTATGATAGAGTAGATAAGTCAGATAGGACGTACGTCTGGATAAGGCCCAGCATATTTCAGATACCTAGTACTTGTTTTTCTTTTTTCAGTTAATTATTTTTAGCAGTCTGGTTTTTAAGTTTTGTTAGTTTTCCGATTTTCATACGTTCGAAGAATCAAATGCTCGAAGGGTTCTCTGTCTGAAAAACGACATTCCGATTTTTAATACTTCGAATAATCTAAAAGTCAACATGTTGTGCTACAAAATTTTGTGACAGAAAGGAATCGCTGCAAAACCGACTTCACGCAGTCTTGTTTGCCCTATCCTAGAGTGTAATTTAAGCCCGCGTAGGCGCGGAGAGGTGGGGCGGCCCGCGAGCTGAGGAGCAGGTGTTTTGAAGGCCCTGTGCCGCGGTTGAGGCTGGCCGGCTAAGCCAGCCAGCAAGCCGAAGCTGCCGTGGTGAGCGTTAAAACCATCTGCGACAATAAGGTTGCGTGGGGCCGCCCAAACCCCGCAGCGCCGGAGCCGTGACAGAAGCAATGCTTGCTACATGTTGTATGCCTGCTTGCTTGCTGCTTCCCTGCTTGCATGCTGCATGCCTGCTTGCATGCTGCGTGTCTGCTTGCACGCTGCATGCCTGCTTGCATTTCGGAATTGTATTAATTGGTATTTTTAACCCCCGCTGGAAAAAGAGGGGTGTTATAAGTTTCACGTGTGTTGCTGTGTATCTGTGTGTCTGTCTGTGGCATCATAGCGCCTAAACGGATGAACCGATTTTGATTTAGTTTTTTTTTGTTTGAAAGGTGATTTTGTTGAGAGTGTTCTTAGCTATGTTTGAATAAAATCGATTCAGCAGTTCAAAAGGTATGTGCGTTTTACTGTTTGAATCGGGGCGTTTTCGCAAGATAAATGTGTAGGGGCTTTTGTAAATTTTGAAATTTCACTTGTTATTTGAAGTTCGTATTTGTGACTGACGGCATAAAGTTTTTCGTATTTATGTAGTCTACCCAAGTTTGTAGCATTTGTGTTGCATAGTACAAAGATGTATTTATCTCGGAAACTATAAATTGAAAAACTATAGTAGTACTTGCATAAAATATGCATACAAAACCACATACAAATACCTAAATAAATTCCAGCCCAAATTCCACAATGTCCCATCTATCATTGACGCGTCTACTATATGCTTCAGATAGAGAACCAATATTTAGTATTGCATGGCCTTCATTTTGTTGCGCCGCGAGCACGTGGATCACTGGCATTTATTCTTATTCTTTTTTGTACAAAAAAAAACATAAAACATACAAATACAATAGGACAATTTATGTACAAAGGCGAGCTTAACCCATAGTTGGGTTCTCTAACAGCAAACCTCAGTTTCGTAGAAATATGACATTTGAGGATAGTACATCCATGTGCACAACAAAATCTTATAAAAAAAAAAATCTTAACAATATTAAATACTTACTCACTAAATAAACTAAACAAATACGTAACTTTAGTCCCATATTCCCAGTGTCCCATCTATCACTCACCCGTCTACTCTATGCTTCAGATAGATAACCAATATCTGGTATAGCACGGCCTTCATATAGTCCGCCGCGAGCGCGTGGATCACTGGCATTTATTAGTTTGCGAATGGAGATGAAATCCACGGACCACTGACCAACTGTGTAAATGAATCAATCTTTACTATGATTGATTTTTTCTCGAGAGTTGGTTGATGTTTGGTTTAAAAACAATATATTATAAAAAAGTAATAGTTGTAGGCTCCATTGTTTGTTTTAACTCGTCAATGACTACGTCAAAGCTTTCAGGCATGATCTTCAGTAACGAAGACTACGAATAAGAAGAAGTTCTTTTCTGATCAATTTCCTTTCGGTTTCCAAAATAGTTGAATCGTTTCCCCGGGAGTCGCAGAGCTATATGGACTCGGCACTGTTTTGGTGGTCATCATTGCAGTTTCTGGCTTTCAGGAGTTGCAGTGGTTACTAATAAAATGGCGAAGAGCTGTTAAAACACAAAATACATAGAATAGAATAGAATTATCTTCATTCAAGTATCATTAATGACTCAAAAATGATTAGTGTCTTACTAATAATTTTTGAGACATTTCCAACTTCGGAAAAAAAAGTTATTTTTCGCTTTGTAGTGTTTTATTTTGGAATTCGGTTAGATATTTTTTTGAAAATATTTTATATTTTTATGAAGAGTCAGTTCTTATTAATATAGTTGTCTTTGGTATCTATTATTTTCCGTTTTTCGACACCGACTTTCACAAAGAAAGTTATTTTTCGCTTTGTGGTGTTTCGTTTCGGGAGTCGGTTTAAAAAATAATGTTATATTATGTCTTTTTAGTTTTGATAGGTACCTCCAATTACCATTTATAGGATACATTGTTTTATTTCGGAGTTCCAGTGGCTACCTTCCGGTTTCATTATCAATCAGTGCGAAAATGTTAATTTATAAGTATTTGCTTCATCATAGTCGGTTAACTTTTCCAGATATCTTATACCCGTAACATACTTAGAATTAAGGAGTTCCAGTGGCCATCTGTGGTATTCTTCATCAATTCCACTTCAAATGATACTTCCCGAGTGCAAATGATTGCATTGTTGATGAAAATACCAAAATCGCTATATGCCTATAATATTTGAGGAGATCCCTCAATTTCTCCAAGGTCTTTTTGGAAAGAATACCCTTTCAAACAAAAGAAGAATTTGCCCAATCGATCCAGGCGTCTTTAAATAATCGGGGAAACTAGATAAAAAGAACCGACGAATTGAGATCGTCTTCCTTTTTTTTGAAGTCGGTTTAAAAAAACAAATAGGTTTGGCTCACCGTTGCGGCAATCCATGCGAGATTGCACAACAGCGACCTACGAAAACACAGTCCAGGCAATTTGAAATCATGCCTATGCCGTACCCTGCGCACCATGGCAGCGCACCATTTGCGCATAGAACTCCTTATTATCACCATTTCAGCCCAAAGACGTCCACTGCTGAACATAAACCTCCCCTAAGTGTCGCTACATTGACCGATCCCTTGCGTCCCGAAACCAGCGGATTTCCGCAACCTTTACCAAGTCATCGGTTTACCAAGTGGGAGGCCTTCAGCCACTTCACTTCAACGTGAGGTTCAGTTGAAAACCAGCGTCAGGCAACTCCCAGTTGTCTGGCATTTTGCTGAACTGGACCTTTTTGGCGCAACCGCGGGGCACACTATGTATGTAATTGTTTTTTTAAATTACTTTTCCTTTTATTTGTACCTACATTGTGTGTATCTGTGTGTGCCAAATAAACTGGTTTTCTTTCTTTCTTTTTTTTCTAACGCAGCTTTTTCCGGTTCGCCACTAGAATTTCTCTACTTTAAAAAAAACATAACTTAGTCTTATCAAAGTTAAAAATATCCTCCCAGGCTATAAACTACAAAGTTAACTACTGCATACTACTATGTTATGTAAACGTAGAAAACATTGCACCTTTAAGTACTTGCGAATAGTTTACAAAACAGTATGTACTCGCCGAGACAGATGCTAAGTGGACTTTGATGGGCGGCCGCTAATGGTGGTAGAGGATGTGAGTTATGAGAGATGAGCGATTTTGTCATTGATTTTCAAGCTAGGCTGTCCCACCGGTCAAAAATTTCCCCATCATCTTGCGCTTTTCCCGGTGTGTTGCTTTTCTGACCAATCCACCATATATATCGTAAATGCCTTTAAGTCATCACGTCAGAGTATCCTCGGCCTGCTTTGGCGACAACGCCCGTGTTCAGAGTTCCACTGCGTTACATTGATTCTGGTGAAGATTATGAGTGGTAGTAATGCGAAAGAAGTAGTTTTCTCAGTGAATGGTGTTAGAATAAGAATAAGAATAAATTTATTAAGCCATTGTTACAATCATTTTCTTAATCTAACTTAGCGCTATTAGTAATCGTAACAAGT
Source organism: Orthosia gothica (assembly GCA_949775005.1). Lineage (NCBI taxonomy): Eukaryota > Metazoa > Arthropoda > Insecta > Lepidoptera > Noctuidae > Orthosia > Orthosia gothica. Next base: position 21,185,844 of record OX459034.1, read on the forward strand.
TATATTTTAATAAAGTAAAGAAAAAACAAAGGTTCCCAAACTAGGCTGCGCCTGTATCTTGGGGCCCGGAGTTGCGATATCTTAAAGTTAAAACACAATTTGTTGATGTGGTAACAAGGCAGGTAATATCTTGTAGGTAATTCTGGATTACCTACAAGAAATAAAATTATATTACAAAAAGAAATAAGACATAAGTAGGTCATTAGATGACCTTTAAACAAGAAATAAAATGATATTACATAAAGAAATAAAAAGTACTCTAAAGTTTAATAATGTTGAGAGTGTGTGTGTATGAGTGTGTGCGTGTGTGTGCATGAGTGTGTGTGCGTGTGTGTGTGTGTGTGCGTGCAGATGTGTATATTATTTTCAGTTATTTTATGTTTTTTAGTTTAATTGTTTTAAGATTTCTTCCGTCTCTTCATATGTTAGTCTGGCAAACCATTTTATTAGAGTTTTCTTGCATGAAAAGTTGTTCATGTCTTTAATGTCGCAGCTTTTGCTGATTGTTGTAGAAGACTATCTAAGTATTTTGCTAAGAGGATGTGGCAGACTGTCTTTCATAGGCGATCGCAAAATGAATGATTTTTACCCGACTATCAAGGCAATGGTTATGTTTTTCGCGCGTATATTTGATGTAATATCCTTTATTACCTCATATCTTTCAAACCACTAAACTGATTTATAAAATTAAGACATCGTTAGATAGGTCTTGACCGCCCAAGTGTTCTTAGATAAGTGACGTAAAAAAAAACATGGCTGATTTTTGGCGTCATATTATGTGTTTCTTTTTTCTTTCGAACCCCATCTTGTGGAATTTATAATGAAGGGTTTTTAGTGGTGATTACAAAAATATATACCACTTTTATGTAAATAAAAAAATTACTACTAAAGAGTAGTAAATAAAAAAAAGGAATAATAAAAAGAAAATTACGATTGGTCAGCTCGCGAATATGTATCCTCCGACTGCACATAATGATTTTCTTCTTGTTTGCATCTTTTTACTTCACTTCTTTTGCAGTCGTTTTTTTGTTTATTTTTTTTATTTACTTTTTTAACCAATTATTAAAATAAGTAGGTAAAACAACGGTCTGAATCTTACGCTACGACAACAGCTTAATCATACAATAGGTCTACATCAACATCTTGCTAAAGGGCAATTGGCCAATTGGTCACTCCTTGAAAAAAATCAATATTAACAATTTCTGGTGTGTTTTCAAATAAATGGTTTATCTATGCAACATTTCCTAAAATAATTATGTTACGGGTATATTCGCAGTAAGGGTGAAAGAAACAAGGTCCAAGGAACAGTACAGGTAAGTTTCTTAACTTACCCTTACTGATGCTTTTGTTTCATAGGACAATAATGCGAGTTTGTGTTTGTTTTAAGGAGCGTCTTCACTAGGAGCATTCGTTTATGAGCATTTGTAAACAAGCAATCGTAGCCGAGCAACAAATGTTTTCCAGCAAGCCCAGCATTCACTTTCGAGCAAAACTATGAACGTTCGAGTCGAACATTCCCTTGCGAGCTTAGAGCTGGAGCGTTCGAATACGATCTTGTTAAATGTCATTCATTTCAAAAAGTCGGATAGAGCGGTTGTGGCTGCAGCATTTTTTTTACACTTAAGATCAAGAAACTGTTCCTAGTTTTACAAGGGGCCAGTAATATTCCTACTTACATACTCATTCATTTCATCATCTGAGTACTCGCTTTCGAGCGTTTTATTTGCGTGAACATTCTAATGCGAGCCGTTTGCTCGAAAATCGTTGCGACGTCTACACCAGCCGATGTTCGCGCTTGCGTGGAAGCTTTGTAACGCTCGGATCAACGTCCACACCACTCGAATATTCGACATCGAATGCTCATAACAAGTGAATGCTCTCAGTGAGGACGCTCTTTCTGAAGTGCAAAAACACGTCTGTCGCTAACTCCATTAACTTGCACCACAGCCACCGCCATCGGCTGCCACTCATTATTACAGAACGCTGCGAGCGAGGTCTGCACATCTTGTAGGAAATACTTAACAACCCGCCGACTCATCACATTAATTGTTACACTTAAATACTGCTAAGTTGTTTTACTATTTACTTTTATATATTGGATTGTACTGACGAGATTTGCTTTTAGGAGACTTTGATTTTAAAGCTTCTGATTTTAGGGCTAACATGTGGGTGAACTATAATTGAAGCTCTGCCTAACTCTTCAGGCGTGATGGTATTTTATGTGTGCTTTAACCCCTTGAATGCCTGCAACGTGGATACGCGCGAGACACCCGGCACACAACCGGTGAAAGGAACTAACTCAAGAGAACAAGTATTCTATACTTCGCGCGTGACGCCATTCTACGATCTTTAATCAGCTTTTTGGATGTGCCCTCTGCTGTAATACAGGCCACCTCTCTGTGAAAGGGAGTTGGCTGTAATCCACCACGCGGATCTTTTTTGATTCTAGGAGTTTATTTTGATGAGAGAATTATGATGACGATGATGATGTCTATAATGAATTTTAAAGCTGCTGTGCTAAGATATAAAATCTAGCAATTATTTTTCGCGACACGCGACGCAAAGGTGGGTTATGTGTTTATCAGTCTTTGCATACATAGACATGCATATATGATGTTTGTTTCTATGTGGTCTTTTAGTGATCAAACGCGTAGGCAAATTTTGATGATTTTTACGTCAATCGATTGTCACTGGCTAGGTTAAAATTAAAATGGTGGCTTTTGGGCGCCATATTGTGGGGGGCCAAATTTTTTTCTAACCCATCGTGTAGGGTATCAAAATAAAGGATTTTAAGAGGTGATTTCAAAAAAAAATGCACTTACATGTCTAAAAGTACTTCGAAAAAAAAAATACAACTAAAAAGTTATAATTATAAAATGTTAATGAAAAAATAAAAAGTTGGCAACAAGAAGAAAATCATGCTGTGCATTCGGAGGATACATCTGGTTTTAGTCAGTCAGCTCGCAAATATGTATAATCCGATTGTTCAGCATGATTTTCTTCTTGTTTACGACTTTTTAGTTCGCTTCAAAAGCAGTCGGGATTTCTGATTTAGTAAAATTACTTTTTTTGCAATACTGTGTCTGTTGTAATGAAGGAATTTCATGATGTTGATAAATTAATTTTGAATTTCATCCTGAAATATTGTCTGTATTTTCTCGCATCCAATCTCATTAGGTATTCTAAGACCACCTTTATTTTATAACTGAATTCCAAAAACAAACATAAGTACCTACTTCTATTTCCAAGTTCTTTTTTCACTTCGACTTCTAATATAACTTGGTGTTCTCGCCATGTTTCGTTAAACAAGTTAGGCACATCTTTTGTTCAAATTCATCGCATGTCCTCCGTTGGAAATTGAATTTACTTGGAAACGCATCAAACTTCGTCCGCCATGTTGATGGAAGACGCCGTAGTTTTTGTCGGACTTTTCCCTGAAATATATGTAATGATAAGATGCTTGTGAAGTGTGTTGAAGTGGTTTTTCTTGTATGAGCTTGTAAATGTTTGCTGTTGAACATACCTACGTATACTCATTCTTGTAACATCAGAAAGTTAGATTTGAATATGGCCAATTTTTTTAGGTCTGATTTTCACACTAATGTTATAAATGCGAAAGTTTGTGAGTGTGTGTTTGTGGGTGTTTGACTTTTCACGCTCAAACGGCTGGACGTATCTGGATGCAATTTCTGACAATATCTGGACACAGATATAGATTATAGTTATTATTTATGAATAATACCTACATTTAATAGACATTATCTACTCGAACTTGACTTTGTATTGTATAGATTCAGATTTATTACTAAACACCTAATGTATTTGTACACCAATTTCATTGGTAGGACATAGAGCTCTACAGAAATGACACATAAGACCTTTATTGTAATACCTATGTTCACGAATAAAGATTGATTGATTGGTTGATAGATTGATTGGTTGATTGTTTGATTTATTGATTGATTGATTGATTGAGTGATTGATTGATTGATTGATTGATTGATATAGTCTGGAATAGCACATAGGATACTTTTATCCCGGGAATATGTTAAATATGTTCCCTTGGGATATTTTCCGACATTCACGCGGGCGAAACCGCTAGCAGAAGCTAGTTTAATATAATGGTTTCATTATAATATGTGGGTAATATAAGGTGGGTAATAGATGTGAACGAAATATTCAAAGATTGTTCTCCAAATAGTTAATTTTTGTTACATATCTATTGATTGCCCTAAAAAAAATAGAGATTGGTAATATTAGAAAGTGTATAAAAGGATGTGCTGTGCTCATCACAGCACATCCTTACATCTCAACTCACATAAATTATCTTCTACACTAAATAATCATCTTTCTGTTCTTATCTCACATTAATTAAAGGTCAGCACAACAAGTTTTGTTCTTCAATTCTTCCCGACCAACTGTCACGCTACCATTCACTCCTTTTTACCCGACTGCGGTGCATCTCATAATGAGGGTTATGCGATTGACCTGTATGTTTCTTTCGCATCATTCCTCACTCAATCCATATCTACATATTTCTTCAGTTACCTTTAAAACAGTTCGAATAAACAGTAACTAAAAACTTTATTTGAAGTTACGTTGTAACTTTAATTAAGTGTAATTACATTTAAGTTTATTTAAAGTCAAATTAAAGTTTAAGTTAAGTTGTTAATTTGTTTTAACTTTGTAGTTGTAGTTTTTTGTTTTTTTTACAAACAGTAAAAAACAAAGCTCTAACCTTGTACTATGCCTAACAATAGGCATCTAATAACTAACCCAAACGTTAGTAAACAGAAAGCCAGCTAGGTTTCAAATAAGTCTCATACATGACGCTAAATGGATTTGGTAACAGCACAGACCTTAGACGTGCTCCCACTTGATTAAAAACAGAACGTGTAAAACGAACCGACTAAATTATACTCTCCACAGTGGTGTATGTTATTTCTGACTAGAGAAGAATAGAAAATATACCAGGAAAGATAACATTTACAAATATTTGGTTGAACAAAAACAACAGGGCAATAATGTGGTGACAACTTAAGGCGATATATACGTCCCATTTTTAACTGGCCGTGCGTCGGCTCGGAGTGAAAATATCAATATTGAACCTTCTTTTGAATAGTTTTGTTTTCAAAATATTATTTGATTTACATATGCTATTTCGGTTATGCAGAAATTCCAGTCATCAAATTTTCTGTGTAAAAATATTTTTAAACATCCAAGTCGTTTGAAAAGTTGCGGCAAAATATCGTGTTGTTATTAAATTTTTAAAGAAAAACTATTAGTTACACGAAAAAACCTTGTTTCAAAAATAATATACCTACATGAATCAATAATAAATATATATTTTTTCAAACCTTTTAACCAAGCCGTTACTAAGGAGTATGCTTTAGAAAGTTACCGTTTTACGGCACTAAAGCGGTGGAAGGCCCTTAAGCCCTGCAACAATATCGGTGCAAACTGTTTTAGCTATTAAAATAATAACAAAGTTTAATACTTATTTAAATTAAATTTATAGAATATCATGTCGTTAAAAATAACATAAAATAGTGCGCTATAAACTAAGTTATTTTGTTTCAAATCAAATATGTTTATTTGTTCGAATATGGTAAAATAGATGTTACAATATTGGTTCCAGCATATCCTGCCATAATATGGCGTACAAATATTTATTAATAATTATGAATTATAGTATATAATCTGAATCTGTTATAGTTCATTAATAAAGATTGAAAATGTATTGCAGTAATAATAATGAAGAAAAAATATTTTTTTTTATTAAATTAGTAACGACTTATCTTCTAAACATTCTTGAACACTGTAATAATTTTTCGCCAATAACAGTCTGAACGATACCCTTTTGAACAACGGCAATGGCAAAATGGTTTCTTGACTTATGAAAGCTAGCCAATAGATGAGATAATTATTTTTTTATGCAAGTACCCATCATAACTTGGATGATGATATACATAATTAATCTTAATGTTATGTTGTAAAATTTATGGCATAACATGAGGGTGTAAAATTAGTATAGATAACCTTATTTGTTACTTGGTGGACAAAAACAAGTTCAAAACTAAAACCTGACAACTGAAAAATTACGCTCTAAAAAGTATGAATATGACAAGAAAATATTATCATCTGAATTTGTTATTTATATACCATCCGATACGTCATATCAAATGGTTTGTACATAACAACACTCGATACATTGTATCGGGTATTAAATAAAAAATATACATGTGTAGGAAGTGTAGTCGTGACGTCACAGGTCCGAAGAAAACAATGAGATGGCTTGCAGGTGCTTATTCCAAGTAGAGCAGCAGATACAGACTTTGTTTACATTTATTTAGTATAATAGGGCGTAGTACATACAGCCAAGTCCGCTCGGACGAAGGCGGGGTACATAGCCCTCTAATCCAAAAAATATATTCCTTAAAGATAAGGATACGGGCTACAGAACCAACTATCAGGGGCGTTCTACATGACCTTTCCAACTAGAACGAAGATCCACAGATGCACCTCACTGCTAGTTAGGATTCGCATTGACGAACAACAATAATCTGTCGAAGTCATCAACTGGCGGTGATTTTTAACACCGCGATTCAGAAAGCGTCGGTCAATAATCAGCGACATCTAGTGGTTCCACTTCGGACCACTTACAATGCCATCAATTAAGTTGACTAAGTGAGTCCTCTATAACTTACGTTCCTCAAAGGAATCGTAATCAATAACAGTTTACTACTTTATGCACAGATGGCGCTAGTTGTAAGATACATTACATGAATATTAATGTTTATAGTAATGAGGTGTGTTACACATGTAATAATTATTTATTTGTATTTTATACATATTCATAGTGGTGTTCTGAGGATAAACCGTGTTCGTATGGCACGGTAGGTGCACGGTAGGTAACAAAACAATATATTCTACAAAGTAGCATAATATACACATAGAACATAGGTTTATGATTGGTTTATTTGAGAGACTCAGATAGGAGCACACTATGCATAAATGCATTCATTCTTACTTACATATTTACATACATACATAGACTTACCGATCAATAAACACGACGCCGTCCGTAGTCAGGTAAAAATTAATTTTCAACAAAACGCAAAAGGTACGCTGTACAAAAATATGATGTGCCAAACCTTTAAAATTTTTGTTCAATACACCGCAGTGATGGGGTGGAAATATTTTTTACTAAGAATCTAAAATTTGCTACCACTGTAGCACAACCCAGTGTATGCAGAATGTCCTATCATAATGAACACTCACCCCAGCGAGGTACAACCTTAATTGATTCCACAACTCACTTCACCGGCGTCGGCATAGATTAGAATATAATATCGTTGCAATTTATTAGAATTTATGGCAGGATGCGCTGAAATGGGGTGGGTGTAAACCGTGCTAGGATGCGAATTGGGTTTAGGAAATACGCTGCTCTGTTCATGACTCGTAATTACTGTGTGCTCATAATTCAATTAGTGATATTGTGTTGCTGTTTCTGTTATTTTGTCGTTTTGCTAAGTCTAATATTTCCTGCATTGGTATTGCTCATTGCATGTTACATTAACAAAAGTTTAATTTCGTCGTACGTTTCTCTATTTCAATCTTTTTCACACAAATGAGGCCTCATTATCATCAGTTTTATAATTTACCCATTGCTGGGACACGGGCCACCTCTCTAAGAGAGAGAATTGGCTCCAACACACGGGCCCGAAGCGGGTTGGTAGATGTCATGTCTTCGATTTTTTGAATCTAGGACATGCCGGTTTCCTCACGATATTTTCCTTCACCGTTTTTAAAGCAGTGGTGATGAAATAATTTAAGTGCACAAAGTAATGTGCCTGGGTTCGAACCCACGATCTGAGACACGTAAGCCGGGGCACAGAACATTACATATTCTACGTATAATTAAATTACAATTCCTACAACAAGGCTCAAGAAGATAGGTGGCTCGTTTAGATGTCAATGTGTACGCTTTTATAATAAGCGTCCAAGCCACGTACAAGATCTAAGTCTTAATAAATTCAAATCTTTCATTAAACGTAAGTTGTGAGAGAAAGCGTTTTATACTATTAAAGATTACGTTGAGGACAAAAAGGCTTGGGATTGAGCTGCTGCAATTAATTTAGATTTTTATATTTTAAAAATAAAAATAAATGTTTTTATTTTGTTTTATTTTGTTTGTTTGTTTTTTTTTTTTCTTTTCTTGCAATGACAAGAATATTTACTTTTTAAAGTATTATATTATTTTATTTTAATTATTGTGAATGTGAAGACTATGTGGCTCTTTTTTTTTGTTTTTTTTATTTTATCTTAGTTTTTAATCATGGTCTGACAGTTTGAGTAGTTTATGCGGCCTACCCGAATGTCCTTTCTTTGGTATTGTTCGTCGAATCGTTGAGCTCCTTAAATTCTGAGTTGAGCTGCTCGGTTATTGACAAATGCGTGCACTGACTGGACAGGTTCACTCAATCTGGCTGGTTCTTTCCTCAAAAGACCATTTCAGACATCTGTCTCCATGGTCTTCACATGATCTAACCAAGATTTTGTCAGGACTTTAAAAGAGACTGTGACCTCTGAGTTTGTTTCGGTCTTTCTTCTCAGAGTAGTCAGATAGGAAACGCCGACCTCATCTAGTTTAAAAAAATATGATCGACATGTAAAAGAGTTTGTAAAAACCAACTTACAGAAATAAAATCATTTATCATTTATTATTTAGAATTAAAATATAACTTTGCTTGACTGTACAAATGGCACTGAATTGGTAGTAAAACATCTGGTATTATTCTTCGGGTCAAGTCTAAACGGGTCTAGTGGGCGCGGACCCATTACCACTGAGCCACTACTGCTCTTAAAATGAGGTCTCAGTCCTCGGAGCATACGTTGATTTCACGGGTAATTAATTCAAGCATAACTTTCAGGTTCATAAAAATACTTTTTACCAAAATGAAGGTAAACACTTTAAAAATTATAATACCCATTCTGTATTCCCCGAAGCTTCAGGCGGTTCAGCTTCAGAGAGCAAAAGTTCATTACAGCATATAGCTCGATGCGCCTCTGGCCACAGAGGTGCATCGATAGCGTATGTTATTTTATCTAAAATTGATGAAATTACTGTAAAAGGCATCCAACTGAGGTTGCAGTGGGTTCCATCGCACATTGGGTTGCGGGGCAACGAACAGGCTGGCGAAATTAGCGGCTAGGAATGGAAAAGAAATAAATATTATATTAGATTATTCCGATTTTTTACCAAAATTTAAAAATCTATGCTATGATAATTGGAAGGAATATTTTAATAAACGGTCATTAGATAAAGGTTTATGGTATAAAACCATACAGTGTGAACCTCTTCGCGTGCCCTGGTTCATGAATAGTGATGCTAGTAGAAAACTTATTGTTACTGCTCTTAGACTCAGATCTGGACACATTACATGCAAGAAATTTGCCTTCATGATGAAGAAAATCGCTTCACCCAATTGTGAAGAATGTGGAGTTGTCGAGGACCTACAACATTTATTGATGGAATGTGTGCAATATGAGTCCAGTAGAAATAATCTAGTAGGGTCCCTGAATTTGGACAGAACTGATGTAGGCATGTTCCATAAAATTCTATCCCAACCAAATGACGACGATGCGAAGGATTTGTTTAAATTCATGGCCCACGTGTTGTGAAAGTATAACCCCTGATCTTTCCAGGTTGGCCGGCCGCCGGGGCGCTGTCGGATGACGTTCCCGGGGGCCATTTTTTTTCCATTTTTTACCCTGATCCTTTGAGAATATCCTTTCCCGTGACGTATTTCGGTCAAAACTTGTACTGACAGGTATTTTTCCGATTCGGTCGGGTGGACAGATAACGCACAGGATGCTTTTTTCCAATTCGGTCGGGTGGACAGACCAACGGTGATTTGTTTAGGATACGATGGGACTGACATACGCTATGCGTCAAAGACCCTTACAAAATAGAAAAAAAAAAAAAAAAATATAGAAATCACAAAAGTGATCAGACTACCAATTTTTATTAACAAAAACATCTCCACGTAAACCTTACATTTCCTAGTATTCCCCAATGCTCTCAATAATATGTACCCCATTCCTCCATTCATGCATATTACCCTATACATATGTATGAGTTGTGTATAGAGGTTCAAAACTGTATTAAATCAATAGTCCGATGTGAGTGTATTGTGTCGGACCCTTGTCTGTGCGACGGCACAACAATCATTGTCACACCAATTGTTTGAAGTAGGGCTGGTTGGTGATGGGAATTTATATTTGATTTGATTGTTAATTCATCAGTAGTAGGATGGTTATTCTGTAACACGCAACGGTGCCAGAAGCTTTATACAATACTAAGGGGCGATTTTTTAACCGACTTCCCAAAACGGAGGAGGTTTATAACGCAAAGAATTGGTACCTACCAAAGACACCGACTTATTTTTCACTTTGTAGTTTTCTTACTTGGAAGTCGGTAGTATTTTTTTGTAAAAAACTTTTTTTTAAATAAATATTTTGAGTTAAGAATGTGTCAAACCGTACTTAAGTGCCAAAAGAACAATGGCGAAAACGTAGTTGACTTAAATTTGAGCGTTTGAAAGTGTGTTATACGAGTATACGAATGTAATTCCATTACCATTGTTGGTATAACGTTAACTGGTCCACCATGGATAAAAAAAAAACATTATAAATAAAAGTTATTTGATTTTTTTGTTAAATTTCATTAGCTTATTGTTGCCATTTTACACTTATTCGGCCTAGTGACAATTAGTGACTGTAGTAACTTTATCATTATTGTATTTTATATTATAATAAAACTGAGTAAATGAATTAACAATACAGTTTATTTCTAATTGTAGGTGTTCTTTGCAGGTAGGTAAGAATACTGTAGTGCAGTAGAAATAAATAAATTACTTACTTTCAATTAATGATAGGCAAAAAGACTAGTATCCTAGTCTAAATAAGATAAGGCTTGGTTGTAGATGACGACATTTTGATACATTTCAAAGTCGTTTAGTTTAACTAAACAAAGATTACCATAGCATAATAAACTCTTTCCAATAAGTATATTTGATATTTAATGCTGAAATAACAAGCAAGGGAAATACTAATGCGATATTGCCCTTTTACTGCCACGAAATTGAATAATATTACCTAACAACACAAAATTAAAAGTTACCCAGACATAACCTACAAAAGTTTATGACTGTATATCTATTATTCTCGGCGTTCTTGAACAAAAACCCTAACACAAACCATTCAAAACATGACCTTGATTTACCACAAGGATAGATATTTTTTGCACCACACTGCTAGTTGGGAATAGCATTGACGAACAACAATAATCTGTCGAAGTCATCAACTGGCGGTGCTTTTTAACACGGCGATTCAGAAAGCGTCGGTCAATAATCAGCGACATCTAGTGGTTCCACTTCGGACCACTTACAATGCCATCAATTAAGTTGACTAAGTGAGTCCTCTATAACTTACATTCCTCAAAGGAATCGTAATCAATAACAGTTTACTACTTTATGCACAGATGGCGCTAGTTGTAAGATACATTACATGAATATTAATGTTTATAGTAATGAGGTGTGTTACACATGTAATAATTATTTATTTGTATTTTATACATATTCATAGTGGTGTTCTGAGGATAAACCGTGTTCGTATGGCACGGTAGGTAACAAAACAATATATTCTACAAAGTAGCATAATATACACATAGAACATAGGTTTATGATTGGTATATTTGAGAGACTCAGATAGGAGCATACTATGCATAAATGCATTCATTCTTACAAACATATTTACATACATACATAGACTTACCGATCAATAAACACGACGCCGTCCGTAGTCAGGTAAAAATTAATTTTCAATAAAATTAATTTTCAACAAAACGCAAACGGTACGCTGTACAAAAATATGATGTGCCAAACCTTTAAAATCCTTGTTCAATACACCGCAGTGATGGGGTGGAAATATTTTTTACTAAGAATCTAAAATTTGCTGCCACTGTAGCACAACCCAGTGTATGCAGAATGTCCTATCATAATGAACACTCACCCCAGCGAGGTACAACCTTAATTGATTCCACAACTCACTTCACTGGCGTCGGCATAGATCAGAATATAATATCGTTGCAATTTATTAGAATTTATCACAGGATGCGCTGAAATGGGGTGGGTGTAAACCGTGCTAGGATGCGCTGAGATATGGGGGGTTGTTGGGTGTTTTCAAATTGGGTTTAGGAAATACGCTACTCTGTTCATGACTCGTAATTACTGTGTGCTCATAATTCAATTAGTGATATTGTGTTGCTGTTTCTGTTATTTTTTCGTTTTGCTAAGTCTAATATTCCCTGCATTGGTATTGCTCATTGCATGTTACATTAACAAAAGTTTAATTTCGTCGTACGGTTCTCTATTTTAATCTTTTTCACACAAATGAGGACTCATTATCATCAGTTTTATAATGTAACCATTGCTGGGACACGGGCCACCTCTCTAAGAGAGAGAATGGGTTCCACCACACGGGCCCGAAGCGGGTTGGTAGATGTCATATGTCTTCGATTTTTTGGTTCTAGGACATGCCGGTTTCCTCACGATATTTTCCTTCACCGTTTTTAAAGCAGTGGTGATGAAATAATTTAAGTGCACAAAGTGATGTGCCTGGGTTCGAACCCACGATCTGAGACACGTAAGCCGGGGCACAGAACATTACATATTCTACGTATAATTAAATTACAATTCCTACAAGAAGGCTCAAGAAGATAGGTGGCTCGTTTAGATGTCAATGTGTACGCTTTTATAATAAGCGTCCAAGCCACGTACAAGATCTAAGTCTTAATAAATTCAAATCTTTCATTAAACGTAAGTTGTGAGAGAAAGCGTTTTATACTATTAAAGATTACGTTGAGGACAAAAAGGCTTGGGATTGAGCTGCTGCAATTAATTTAGATTTTTATATTTTAAAAATAAAAATAAATGTTTTTATTTTGTTTTATTTTGTTTGTTTGTTTTTTTTTTTTTCTTTTCTTGCAATGACAAGAATATTTACTTTTTAAAGTATTATATTATTTTATTTTAATTATTGTGAATGTGAAGACTATGTGGCTCTTTTTTTTTGTTTTTTTTATTTTATCTTAGTTTTTAATCATGGTCTGACAGTTTGAGTAGTTTATGCGGCCTACCCGAATGTCCTTTCTTTGGTATTGTTCGTCGAATCGTTGAGCTCCTTAAATTCTGAGTTGAGCTGCTCGGTTATTGACAAATGCGTGCACTGACTGGACAGGTTCACTCAATCTGGCTGGTTCTTTCCTCAAAAGACCATTTCAGACATCTGTCTCCATGGTCTTCACATGATCTAACCAAGATTTTGTCAGGACTTTAAAAGAGACTGTGACCTCTGAGTTTGTTTCGGTCTTTCTTCTCAGAGTAGTCAGATAGGAAACGCCGACCTCATCTAGTTTAAAAAAATATGATCGACATATAAAAGAGTTTGTAAAAACCAACTTACAGAAATAAAATCATTTATCATTTATTATTTAGAATTAAAATATAACTTTGCTTGACTGTACAAATGGCACTGAATTGGTAGTAAAACATCTGGTATTATTCTTCGGGTCAAGTCTAAACGGGTCTAGTGGGCGCGGACCCATTACCACTGAGCCACTACTGCTCTTAAAATGAGGTCTCAGTCCTCGGAGCATACGTTGATTTCACGGGTAATTAATTCAAGCATAACTTTCAGGTTCATAAAAATACTTTTTACCAAAATGAAGGTAAACACTTTAAAAATTATAATACCCATTCTGTATTCCCCGAAGCTTCAGGCGGTTCAGCTTCAGAGAGCAAAAGTTCATTACAGCATATAGCTCGATGCGCCTCTGGCCACAGAGGTGCATCGATAGCGTATGTTATTTTATCTAAAATTGATGAAATTACTGTAAAAGGCATCCAACTGAGGTTGCAGTGGGTTCCATCGCACATTGGGTTGCGGGGCAACGAACAGGCTGGCGAAATTAGCGGCTAGGAATGGAAAAGAAATAAATATTATATTAGATTATTCCGATTTTTTACCAAAATTTAAAAATCTATGCTATGATAATTGGAAGGAATATTTTAATAAACGGTCATTAGATAAAGGTTTATGGTATAAAACCATACAGTGTGAACCTCTTCGCGTGCCCTGGTTCATGAATAGTGATGCTAGTAGAAAACTTATTGTTACTGCTCTTAGACTCAGATCTGGACACATTCCATGCAAGAAATTTGCCTTCATGATGAAGAAAATCGCTTCACCCAATTGTGAAGAATGTGGAGTTGTCGAGGACCTACAACATTTATTGATGGAATGTGTGCAATATGAGTCCAGTAGAAATAATCTAGTAGGGTCCCTGAATTTGGACAGAACTGATGTAGGCATGTTCCATAAAATTCTATCCCAACCAAATGACGACGATGCGAAGGATTTGTTTAAATTCATGGCCCACGTGTTGTGAAAGTATAACCCCTGATCTGTCCAGGTTGGCCGGCCGCCGGGGCGCTGTCGGATGACGTTCCCGGGGGCCATTTTTTTTCCATTTTTTACCCTGATCCTTTGAGAATATCCTTTCCCGTGACGTATTTCGGTCAAAACTTGTACTGACAGGTATTTTTCCGATTCGGTCGGGTGGACAGATAACGCACAGGATGCTTTTTTCCAATTCGGTCGGGTGGACAGACCAACGGTGATTTGTTTAGGATACGATGGGACTGACATACGCTATGCGTCAAAGACCCTTACAAAATAGAAAAAAAAAAAAAAAAAAGAAATCACAAAAGTGATACAGACTGCCAATTTTTATTAACTAAAACATCTCCACATGAACCTTACATTTCCTAGTATTCCCCAATGCTCTCAATAATATGTACCCCATTCCTCCATTCATGCATATTACCCTATACATATGTATGAGTTGTGTATAGAGGTTCAAAACTGTATTAAATCAATAGTCCGATGTGAGTGTATTGTGTCGGACCCTTGTCTGTGCGACGGCACAACAATCATTGTCACACCAATTGTTTGAAGTAGGGCTGGTGGGTGATGGGAATTTATATTTGATTTGATTGTTAATTCACCAGTACAAGGATGGTTATTCTGTAACTGCCCAAAAAAAAGGAGGTTCATAACGTAAAAAATTGGTACCTACCAAAGACACCGACAAGTCGGTAGTATTTTTTTGTAAAATAGTTTTTTTGAAATAAATATTTTGAGTTAAGAATGTGTCAAACCGTACTTAAGTGCCAAAAGAACAATGGCGAAAACTTAGTTGAATAAAATTTGAGTGTTTGAAAGTGTGTTTATACGAAAGTGATTCCATTAATTGTCTACGTTTGTTTAATGTTGGTGTAGCATTAACTGGTCCACCATGGATAAAAAAAACATTATGAATAAAAGTTATTTGATTTTTTGTTAAATTTCATTAGCTTAGTGTTGCCATTTTACACTTATTCTGCCTATTGACAATTAGTAACTGTAGTAACTTTATCATTATTGTATTTGTTATTATAATAAAGTGTAGGTGTTATTTGCAGGTA
The DNA here is from genome assembly GCA_949775005.1 of Orthosia gothica. Classification (NCBI taxonomy): domain Eukaryota; kingdom Metazoa; phylum Arthropoda; class Insecta; order Lepidoptera; family Noctuidae; genus Orthosia; species Orthosia gothica. The sequence continues at coordinate 21,201,434 of OX459034.1, forward strand.
GGTAAGAATACTGTAGTGCAGTAGGAATAAATAAATTACTTACTTTCAATTAATGATAGGCAAAAAGACTAGTATCCTAGTCTAAATAAGATATGGCTTGGTTGTAGATGACGACATTTTGATACATTTCAAAGTCGTTTAGTATAACTAAACAAAGATTACAATAGTATAATAAACTCTTTACAATGAGTATATTTCATATTTAATGCTGAAATAACAAGCAAGGGAAATACTAATGCGATATTGCCCTTTTACTACCACGAAATTGAATAATATTACCTATTAAACACAAAATCTCGGCGTTCTTGAACAAAAAATCTTACACAAACCATTCAGAACATGACCTTGAGTTGACCTAGATATTTTTTATTTAATGTCGTAGGTATTCAATCTCAGCTAAAACTATGTAATATCGGCTTCTGCCATTGTACTTTGACAGGTTTTCAGGCTAAATTATATTTTGAAAAATACTACACCTCAAATGCTTAATTCTGAAATTTGCCCTTACTCTCATTCGGTAGCATTACTAAAGTGCTTGACTGTCCCATACATCTTCTATGTATAAAACAAAGTCGTGTTAGTTACACCATGTATAACTCGAGAACGGCAGGATCGATTTTCATGATCTTTGATTTGTTGGATTTATCAACGCCCCGAATAACAGAATAACTATTAAAATACTGGAAATATTAACGAATAATAAAATTATGAAGAAAATTCATTTTCCTATACGTACGTTTTGTGAACCCAGCGCCATCTCTGATACATGGCAGAAACAAAACACGGACCAAAATGAACATAGCTTGGTATACTGGTTCCGGTAATGACAGTAGATGGCGTTGTCGATTATTCTGAAATTCAAAACAAAGCCGCGATAGTTACACCATTTTCCCATACATTTGTTTGAAGTGGTACGATGTTCGCCGGGACAGCTTGTTTTTGATATTTTTCGTATCGCTTTTTTGACGCTTTCGTCGATAGAATGGCCATTGGTCTAGGGCTGCTGGTCCCATAAAATAAAATAAAAATAAAAAAGCCTTTATTATTTCCCATCCTTAGAGTTAACAGATGTGTGTATATAAAAATAATTTTAGTATATTACATTTTTCACTTTGTTTTGCACACACTTAAAATATTCATTTTTCTTGGATAGGAACCCCTATTCGGGTATAGGCCTCCTCCAGAACCTATATATATGTAATTATTAAAAAAAAAAACATGTTTCTTTTTCTCGTCTTTAGTTTTTCTTGAGTAGTGTTTTTGTTTCTTTTTTTGTTGGTTTCAGTTCGTTTTTCTTGAATTTTTAATTTATTTTTCTTAGGTTAAGGATAGGTTTAGGTTTCATTTTTATTATGTTCTTGTTTCTTTTTCCGTTTTTCTTGAGTTGTTATTCCTTGGGTTTTTAATTTTATTTTCTTAAGTTGTAAATTATGATTTAATGCTGTTCCCATACTCACTTTTAAAAACACCGATGCAATGGGTAAGAAAGAGTACCTAGCTTATTATCCGATAATGACATCAAATAACAACAATAGTTATTTGTTAGGCAAGGCTGCTAAGTGGTTTTTGGCAGGAGTACTTGTATTGAAAGAACAAGCGAAGGATTCTAGGATTCCCCTGAGCGTAGCGAGGGTTCCAAAGGTACGAGACGCAGAATAACTTTGCTGCCGAGCGCAACACACAACTTTTAACAAAATTTGTTAAGCTGTCTGATATACCAAGGACGCCTTTGCGATGTTGCAAAAAAAAATCGATAGATTGGTGTATTATCAGGGCGCAAGGCTTGATACTTATCTAAAATTTTGAGTACTACAAGTTCCTATCAATATTGATCTTCGTGTTTGATATGTCCAACCAACCAATAGCATTTTTTTTAATGTGAGGACAACCTGTAACGCTAAGAAAAAAAAAAGTTATACAGCAGATGATATAAAAGTAAGTACATATTTGCACATAAACGTACCTACTTTGAACAAAGAATAAATATATTAAAAAAGCGAAATAGGACAACGAATTTCTTGCTTTTTTAGTAAGAAATTCGGCGTCGGGCGCTTCGTTGAGAAACTGCTCAATGTTAGTAGTAGTGAAAATCTTAGATTTTTTTAAATATATTTTTCTATTTGAAACTCAGATTAGAGATAAGAAATATCATTTTTTGTTTTGTTCGTGGCTTTTAGCATCAAATTAATGCTCCATAGTTTACTTGATTCTCTTGTTATAAATAGTTCAATGAAGTATGATAGCATTATAGTTTCTGAAAAAGTTTTTGCGTCTTTAGGATGTCTCCATGCATTGAAAAAATTGTACGCTATAATGTACATTTCGCGTGATTTTGCCGGATGAATCCTCGGCATTATGTGCCGCTTGCACTAATTCTGCAGGTGTTAAATTTATATCTTCGTCGCTGCTGGACTCGCTCATATTTTATGATTTCTTACGATTTTATCAAATAAACAAACCAAAATGATGAAAAGTTAATTATTTTTCATGCAATTATCTGCTGGCCAGTGCGATTATTCTAAAAATGAGGTTGGCAAACTGACATGAAATAAGTAGGTATTAATGCATTTTCAGTGATTCAAGAGCAGTGGTGGCCCAGATGTAACGCCCCGACTTACGGTCGTAGGTCGTGGATCCGAACCCAGGCAGGCGCTTTACTTTGTTTAATTTATTTCATCACCACTGCTCTAAAAACGGGCAAGGAAAACATCGTGACGAAACCGACATATCGTAGACCCAAAAATTCGAAGACATGTGACATCCACCAACACGCACTGGGACCGCGTGGTGGATTAAGGCCCATTCCATCTCTCCCAGAAAGGAGGTCTGTGTCCCAGCAGTGGGAACATTAATAGGCTGATGATGATGATGATGCATTTTCAGTGAACTAAGGTTCGAATTTTAAAACTTTTTTATCTACACTCACAACGTAATGTTCCAAATATTAATTCAAAAAATATTACATAAACACGTACTTTATATTTATAATTTAAAAAAAACCATTACAGTTCAACATTTTCCTTCGATTTTCAAACAACTGCATCATAAAATAACTTTTTAATTTTTATAGCACACTTTTACTTTTTAATTTATTGGCACTGGGCTCATTGTCATTGACAGTCATGGTGCAATGAGAATCTAAATTGCCCGCCATACTGCATATTTTTTCCTTTTCCACTCATTGAGGTAATAATGTACGCACTAGTACCTACATATTATCTCAATGTTTCCACTTTTATTTTATTTCAACTGTATGAGTGAAGATAAAATAGTGTATGCAACGGCATATAATTAGGTATTAAAACACTCGCGTGTTAAGACGGTACCATGACCAAAAAATCGGCATGTGATATGAGCATTCCTATTGGTCTAGCGGCACTTGTGGCGCATGAATTACAGTAGTGAATACGCCCAGATTTTAGAATAAAATCTTTATAAAATCGAATTTTGGTCTTTTGAAAAAAGTTTTACTACCAAAATGTCCATTATTAAATTGTCTAACCATTAGTGTTAGTACAAAAATAATTAACGATCACTTTACGAGGAGATGCATGCTATCAATAATTATTTCTCAGTTTTGTGTTTTTTTTGGAAGGAGTGTAGTGAAATATATACAACATTAAAAAAAACGAAATCAACCATTTTAGAATCAATATTATGTAGAAATTTAATGTATTTGTATTAATTGATATTTCTTTTTGATTAACGAGTAGATAGCTCCTAAAGACAGCACGAAAAACGGCTTGCGCGGCGTTTTGCTCGGGGTACCGCCTTAATATTATCACATTCGGCTTCGCCTCATGTGATAAACCCACGCTGGTATTTTAATAACCCCTATTATATGACCATTGCATAAACTACTATTTCGCTAGCGGATAAAATGCACTTTTGCACTCAGATTTCGAATGACAAACGGAATCTTGCCGAGATTGTGAAGTTTAAAAATCTATTAATTTATTAATCGTTCTCGTACCAGCCCTACAATTCAGAAGTCCAGAACTGGAAGCGGTACAATACGCCATACAGTTGCCATAAGTGTACTGTAATACGATACTCTGTGGACCAAGTTTGTATAGTTCGATACTATAGTACTACTGCGCGCTGTTTCATTTGCTCTGTGGTGTGCGAAGGACAATAGTGTGCGAATAAGAATGATGTGACGGAATAATAATTATTTAGAGGACTGTTATTGAGATACATTATAGTGCTTCAGTGTAGATCTAAGTTCTTCTGAAACTATTTTATTTATTCAACAACTTAAAGGATAAGGTAGGTTTATATACCCAATTGGCCGTTGCCTGAGACTTGGTCCGCGTCAAACACATACCCTTTTGGTTTTTTTTTTGGGATAAAAAGTAGCCTACGCTACTCCTTATAATATCAGCTATCTACCAGTAAAAGTCCGGTCAAAATCGGTCCAGTTTCGGAGATTACCCAATCCTAAAAATTGCGTATTTGTTATTAGTACAGTACACCAAAAAGTACATGGAAAAAGATTTTTTAATACAGTTGCTCAAAAAGTGGCGTATTGCAGGGACGTATAGCGTTCGGGATGTGGGCTATTACACACTCGAGCTTTTTCTTTACCTTTGCCGAACTCGTGCGTTCTCTTTCCCAACTGTCAAAATAATGTCTATTAAAAAGAAAAAACCAACCACGAAGTTTTTACACAAAAAAAAACATAGAAGTTTTTATGATTCATGCTAATATTTCTAAAAAGAAGCTACTAATTTGTTTCAATATCAGATTTAATGATTTGATTAATGAGTTAGGTTAGGTTTCATTTCATTTCATCTCATGTTTCATTTCATATCAATAAAACAAATCTACTGAAGACTTGGCTGTATGGGTATAGTTCCCTTTGCCTACCCAGAATGGATGACGAAAACAAAAAAAATCTCTGCTTATATTCTTTTACGGTTGGCGCTATTTTCCAAAAATTTTCTTTGCGAGTTTAGTTGTTTGTTGCACAAAATGAGTAATTTCGACGATATTTTATTTGAATTAACACCACCGGAACTCAGTATAATTGCACAAAATGCTTCGGAGAACATTTTACCGGAAAAGTAAAAAAATCGACGTAGAATTTATTGCTTGGAGAGAAGAGAAAAAAGCAAATAGTTTTTCAGAAAATATTATGTTGGCATACTTCTCCGAACTCTCAGCAAAATTAAAATCTTCTACGTTATGGTCGAGGTTTTCGATGGTAAAAAGTAAGCTGAAAATAAGGAACAACGTGGATATAAGTGAATACTCAAAACTAAATGCTTTCTTAAAACGACAATCGAGACGGTTTTACAACTAAAATGTCGAAAATATTAACATCGAATGAAATGGAAAGGTTTTTGAACGAAGCTCCCGATGATCGTTATTTAGCCACAAAGGTAATTTATTAATAAATACTTATATTTTTCTTTAGTATCCAGTTTACGAAATCGCAAAATACAGTCAATATATTATTTAAAAAAATATTAACCAAATCCCTTTTTTTGTAGGTTGCGCTGATTTTTGGCGTTGTTGGAGCTTGCCGCAGAGAGGAGTTAGCCAATATTACTTTAAAAGATATTGAAGCCCATGAAAAAATGCTAATAATCAAGATTCCGAATACAAAAAATAAGATACCGAGAAGTTTTGTTGTTGAAGGAGATTTTCTTAGAATAGTGCAAAAATATATGAATCAGCGGTCCAGAAAAGCAAAAACCGACCGTTTTTTCCAAAATTATCAAAAAGGGTAAGCAATCGGGATAAACAAATTTGGTAATATGCCAAAAGAAACACCTGCGTTTCTTGGTCTGCCGGATGCTGAGTATTATACTGGGCACAGCTTCAGGAGGACCTCTGCTACATTATTGGTAGATTCAGGAGCCAATTTGACGTCCTTAAAGCGACTAGGAGGTTGGAAGTCAGACACAGTTGCAGAAGGCTATATTGCTGATTCATTAAACAACAAACTAGAAACTGGGAAAAAAAAACACACAATCCATTAATTTAAAGTCCAGTCCGTCTCCTTCACATGACAATACTGAAGAGAACGTTCGTCTATCTACCTTCGTTGATAATGATAATTCATCAGATCCAATTCCATCAACTAGCAAACGCCATTGTATAACACCTGTGACAAATATACATGAACAATCATACGAAATTAATAATAGTTTGTCTCAAACAGTAAATACCAATTTCAATGTATAAGTGAATTATATCTTTTATAAGAAATAAATGATTAGTTAGTTGAGTTTATTGTGTTTTTATTATTTTATTAAATTGCTTAATTTTTTCGCAACTGTATTAAAAATAGTTGTTCAGTACACGTGCGGAACCGTCATTGCAACTTGTTCCGACTGTCAACCCTCACCTTCGGCTGCGCCTCGGCTCGGGTAGACATTTGTCGGAACTCTTTACAATGACAGGCTTTCCGCACTCGTAATGAAATATACTATTCACATACGTTCAATAAAACGTTGATATTACATACAGAGACTTCAATTTCATTTACTTGTATAGAAGATAGGAAAAGCGTTGCCCGAACGTAAGATTTTTATTATTATATTTTATTCTAGATATCAATATCATCCCAAGGGAACACTCAATAACAAATTTTATCTAAATTGTTTCAGCCGTTTCGTCGTGAAAAGTGTGAAAACAAAAATCGTTACTCTCGCAATAATATTTTTTTTTAATAATCTTTAGGCTCGCGCTTGACCACTATCTCACCTGATGGTAAGCGAAGATGTGTTCGACGGTCAAGCATGGAAATAATATAGTATGGATTTGTTAAATTTGTCAGTCGTTTATGGTGGAATAAATTCTTTTCGTTTATCTATTTCAAAGAGGAACATCAGGATGAGGAAAACTCGGGTAAAACCTGTAAAGATAACCATAAAACTTACATTTCCACCGGAAGCAAATAGTTCATGACTATCCCTGAAAGTGGATATCCAGTAAATCGCTCAGGAATCGCTGAAGGAGTACCTTTAACTGACTAGAACCTGTGGTCACCCTCATCCCAAAAGTATCCTCAGGGATTCAATCCTCTTAAAGGAGCAACTATGCTTTCCTAATATTGGTTAATAGATAATTCGAGTCCTCACTTTTAGCACCAATATGGAGCGCCTCAGTTGACGGCACGAACTATTTTGTGCGCGGGGTTAAAATGCATGCTATCTCATCGGACAAAACTTGCGAAAAAGATAGATGTTGTAAGTGTTGTGACGAGCAGTAAGAAGTTAGGTCTCGTACGAATACACAGTTTTGCTAATTTGTAGCCAAATGGATGATGATTTAGGACGAAAACGGGCGCGCGAAATTTTATAAACAGTCTTTTGGGAGTATATATATTATGAAAAAACTACTAAATTTATCTGTTCAAAATAAAATTAAATGCATTTTTGAACTATTAATCTATCTCTTTAGGGTGACTGTTTTGCAATTTTCCTTCTTCTGATGGTATTTATTTGCGCCCAAAGATGCGTTAAAATTAGTGTTGAAATATGAAACTTTCGACGCTCATAACTTTAAATTATTATTTTTTACCTATTTGTTTCCATGCAAGGCTAGATATTGATGAGGCAAATTTATGTTATTTTTTATTTTGAACGTACATCGTCAAACAGTGGAGTAATCGCAAGACTACGTTTGTATGGATGAATGATCGACTAGAGCAACCACAGTGGCAATTTATTAACCTACTACTCTCATAAGACAAACACTAACACTACTTCCAATTCTGCTTACCCAATTACTGCTCACAAGCGTGATATTATGTATTTATGTAACAACCACGGTGTTACACGCGCGCCACTCATCCGGAACCCGACCTCAGCACGTTACTTAACAGCAGATCGGTTGGTGTAACTAGGAAACTAGTGTTTGATGTTATGTTGGTATTAACACCTCTTGGTTACATTGTTGGAATGTTACAGACGTAGAAAGACCTAACATCAATTAATTCAATGCTTAACTTACTAGGAATTTACGTGTAAGAAAAATCTACAACTACGTTTTGTAGGTACATTTTTTAGGGTTCCGTAGCCAAATGGCAAAAAACGGAACCCTTATAGATTCGTCATGTCTGTCTGTCTGTCCGTCCGTATGTCACAGCCACTTTTTTCCGAAACTATAAGAACTAGGCTGTTGAAACTTGGTGAGTAAATGTATTCTGTAAACCGCATTAAGATTTTCACTCAAAAATAGAAAAAAAACAATAAATTTTGGGGGTCCGCATACTTGAAACTGAAACTAAAATAATTTTTTTCCATCATACCCATACGTGTGGGGTATCTATGGATAGGTCTTTAAAAATGATATTGAGGTTTCTAATATATTTTTTTTGTAAACTGAATAGTTTGCGCGAGAGACACTTCCAAAGTGGTAAAATGTGTGTCCGGGGGGGACTGTAACTTCTAAAATAAGAGAATGATAAAACTAAAAAAAACATATGATGTACATTACCATGTAAACTACCACCGAAAATTGGTTTGAACGAGATCTAGTATGTAGTTTTTTTTTAATACGTCATAAATCATAAACCACAATTTACCAAGTACGGAACCCTTCGTGCGCGAGTCCGACTCGCACTTGGCCGGTTTTTTTATATTACTAATCGTCGCTCCGTGGATGGGTGACCTGACCATGATTCAGTAGATCCCAAGCCTCTTCCGTGCCTCTGACATCTTCATCAGCCTATTAATGTTCCTACTGCTGGACACAGGCCTCCTCTCTGTGAGAGGGAATGGATCGTAATCCGCCACGCGGGCCCAGTGCGGGTTGGTTGATGACACATGTTTTCAAATTTTTGGATCTAGGACATGCCGGTTTCCTCACGATGTTTTCCTTCATCGTTTTGAGAGGAGTGGTGATGAAATAATTTATACAAAGTTAAGCACCTGCCTGGCCCACTTACACCTTGAAATTCGCTTCCGATACCACTGGGCCAGCTTTAACGGCTGTTATTTAAAGATTTTTTACAGTCACAAATCTGAGCCCAGTCCGGCTACTGGGTTGAGAGGTCAGATAGACAGTCACTCCATGTAAACTACTCGTACTCAGTAACATCCAGTTATAATGGCAGCCTACCCCAGCAAAGTTGGAAAAAGTACAGCACGGTCAACATAATTGAGCACCCGAAATGTCATTGTCAATGTCATTCCGACGTTCGCCTCTCGCTATTGGCTCACGACGCGAACGCGGCACGCCGCACGATTAGGCGGGAGCCGTACGGTTGTTTAAATTTTCGGTTGCTCAGTTTTGTTGACCGAATTATACTGGCAAATTCGGTAAATTTGTAAAACATAACATGAAAATTTATCACTACGTGTTGCCCAATAGACAGTTATTCAGAAATAATAATTAACTTATTGCACTCGCTCTTCATAAACACAAATGTCATACTTTATTCGTATATCTAAGCAAGCAAAAAGATATGTAACCCAAAACTTCATAATCCACTTACAAACAGAATTGGTCAAACACTATCCAAAAATTAAAAATATATTGACAATACATAGGTAAATACTTACCATCGATAACATCTACCCACTTTCTGCGATAAGTATAATAAAAACGAAACAACATGACGGTTGGATTTTTTTCAAGATAGTAAGATATGGAGGTAGATTTACAAACGAATCACCCGCAGTACACGAAGTTCATAAGCGCATATTACTATAGATAATGATTACAATATTGTGTCAATGTAAAATTAATTATAAATTGCAGTGTATTTGTAACAATCTCTTTTAGATAGCTTTTGTGTTTAAAAAGTGCATGTGTGTCTAATCATCGCTCTGTAAGTACAATCATTTACAACGTATAAAATAATAAATTATGATTATGTTTCATCATATTTAACCTTTGTAGTCTTTAGTAACTGGCAGTCTACAATAATGGAAGCCTTTTTGTGTTGTGTCAATATTCGTCAGTCAGACTCCAACCGGCGTTTCACTGTATTATATCAATACGTAACTTTAAGTATTCGTAAATATTTTATACAGGTGCTGATAAATAGTCTGCAAAAAATCACGATGTTGTGCGCACAGCTAATGAATGGGATTCCTTGCCGGAATCTTTGTTTTCTGATAGCTACAACCTCTTCATGACAAGAGTGAATAGTTTACTTCTAGGCTTGCGTGCTTCACCGTCGACCACATCATCGCTTACCATCAGGTGTGATAGTGGTCAAACGCGAGCCTATAGTTAGATTAAAAAAACCAGCCAAGTGCGAGTCGGACTCGCGCACGAAGGGTTCCGTACTTGGTAAATTGCGGTTTACGATTTATGACGTATTAAAAAAAAACTACTTTCGGTGGTAGTTTACATGGTAATGTACATCATGTATTTTTTTTAGTTTTATCATTCTCTTATTTTAGAAGTTACAGGGGGGGGACACACATTTTACCACTTTGGAAGTGTCTCCCGCGCAAACTATTCAGTTAAAAAAAAAATATATTAGAAACCTCAATATTATTTTTGAAGACCTATCCATAAATACCCCACACGTATGGGCTTGATGGAAAAAAAAAATTGTTTCAGTTTCAAATACGGGGACCCCCAAAATTTATTGTTTTTTTTTTCTATTTTTGAGTGAAAATCTTAATGCGGTTTACAGAATACATCTACTTACCAAGTTTCAACAGCATGGTTCTTATAGTTTCGGAAAAAAGTGGCTGTGACATACGGACGGACAGACAGACAGACAGACATGAAGAATCTATAAGGGTTCCGTTTTTTGCCATTTGGCTACGGAACCCTAAAAAATATCACTTGACCAATGAGGACTAAATAAATAAACAATGGTATAAAATCTGTACATATATTATTGTAGCGATGTAACAATAATGCCGGGTCAAAGAGCAACCACTGACCATAATTACAGAAGGGTCAACAGGGTAAGTGGCGTTATTGCTCAACAGTCACTCTAGCTTGGAATGTTGACGGATTAAATTTTTTGAATAAATTGATGACTAAATTAATAACTGAGGAGTGGAGAATAAAACGCTATTGGTCTGATTAATCAATACATCGGTATTTGTTAAGGGTTCCGTACCCAAAGGGTAAAAATGGGACCCTATTACTAAGACTCCGCGGTCCGTCTGTCTGTCTGTCTGTCACCAGGTTGTATCGCATGAACCGTGATAGCTAGACAATTGAAATTTTCAAAGATTATATATTTCTGTTGCCGCTATAACAAAAAATACTAAAACCAGAATAGAATAAATATTTAATTGGGACGCCCATATATACAACAAACGTGATTTTTTCGCCTTTTTTTTGCGATAATGGTACGGAACCCTGCGTGCGCGAGTCCGACTCGCACTTGAGCGGTTGTTTTGTAAAATATACGTAATAATACACACAATTATCACCAATGGGAATTAAAAAATAGTTACATTAATATTAATAAAGTATAGAAACAAAATTTTGAAAAAAGAAGGCTGATTTTGGTGGCTCATTTCTTGGTTTTCCAATATTTTTGAAAACAAAAAATACAGTATTTATTAACTCAACTATTTCTAAACAACGATACCCCAGTTGATGGGGTAGGTCAAAATTTCTTTGGCTGTATGGGAGCCACCCTTAAAAATATTTTGTGACACTCGGTATGGGTTTGGGTCAATAAGATAATTATACTGTGAACATTTGAAGAGCAGTGGTGGCCCAGTGGTATCGGCCGCGACTTACAAGTTGGTTCGAGCCCAGGTAGGCGCTTTACTTTGTGTAAATAATTTCTTCACCACTGCTCTCAAAACGGTGAAGGAAAACATCGTGAGGAAACCGGCATGTCCTAGAACCAAAAATTCGAAGACATGTGACATCTACCAACCCGCACTGGGCCCGCGTGGTGGATTACGGCCCATTCCCTCTCACCGAGAGGAGGCCTGTGTCCCAGCAGTGGGAACATTAATAGGCTGATGATGTGAACATTTGAAGATTGTAGCTCCAATCATGTATGGCTGTAAAACTGTGTGACAGAAGACGGACAGACAGACAGACACGTGAGTGGCAGCAATAAGGCTCGTTTGGGCCCTTCGGGTACGGAACCCCAAAAACAGCTGCTACATACAATCATCATCTGCCTAGCCTTTACCCAATTGTTGTTGGGGTCGGCTTCCAGTCTTACCGGATTCGGCTGAGTACCAGTGTTTTTACATGGAGCGACTGCCTGTCTGACCTCCACAACCCAGTAACTGGGTAACACAATATCCCTTGGCAAGACTGGTGTCAGTTCTCAAGCTTCTGACTACCCGTAAGAACTGTCAAAGATCTTAAAATGACAGCCGCGACCAACGTTTTAACGTGCTTTCCGAGACACGGAGGAAACTAGCTATGTTGAAATGGTCACCCATCCACGGACCGACCTCAGCAAGTGTTGCTTAACCTTGAAGATCGACCCGTGCGGCTGTTATTATTTAGCTACTTACAATCATATGCAATATTTACTCGATGTCTTTGTATGTAACAGCTGATATTTGAACACCTGAAAGGTTATTCATGTTATACAAATACCTCACTATGTATTTTCTCTGCCCAGGTCTCAGCCTGCCCAAAATTTCCTTCTCAAATCATTCTAGAGCTTACATTAAACATCAACCAATACCTTAACGGTAACTAACTCCCCGATAACATGACGCTACCTAATCATTGCCAGATAGAAATATAATCACATCAACGCTGAAGCGGCGCTATATGGTTTAATAGTAAAATGTTTGTGTGTACGTATGTGATAGCTTGCACCTGCGATACATACATGTATGACACGAATCATTTACTTGATGTCTCTGTGAGGATGGTGTGCGTTTCCATTGTGGGATGAACTTCTTGGGTTTTAGTTTGCCGAGAAAAAAAACTTGTACTTGGTTGACTAGAGAGTAGAGAAAAAGAAGAAAACAAAAAATCATACAATATATATTCGCGAACTGGCTGTCAGAACCTGATCTGTCCTCCGACTGCACAGTATGATTTTCTTGTTGTTTACGTCTATTTAGTTCGCTATTTAAGCAGTCGGGTTTTTTGAGTTTTTTAATTAACTTTTTTTATTTACAACATTCTAGAATTAGGTACATTTAAACAGTTAAGTGTTATCTATTTTTGAAATCACCTCTTAAAATCTTTTATTTTGATACCCCACACGATGGATTTGGGAGAAAAAAAATTTTTTTTCGCCCACAAAATGGCGCCCAAAATCCGCCATATTTTTCTTTTCCAATTTTAATGTAGCCAGTGACACTCTTTTCCAATTTCAATATAGCCAGCATTCGCAAGGTTAAGATGAATCGATTGCCATAAGAATCACCAAAATCGTCCAACGCGTCTCTAGAACGCCACATAGGAACAAACATACATACATACGTAGACTGATAAAACTAAAAACGATAGTCGGGTAAAAAAGAAAGAGAAGGCATTTTACCGTAAGATGACAAGTTTTGCGACATACTAAATTATCTTTATCATCTAGACAGACTATTGAGTATCTTGAAAGCCAGAGAAAGATTATCTATGGGTATAAATCATTGCGGTCGTGGAAACCCCTGATAGATCTGTTATCTGTGGCGTATACTAATTGGAAGCTTTAGAGACCCTTTCACTTTTACCACTATGCATCAATGACAGTACATTAGAATAATAACGCATAGAAACACAGTACGAGTGCAAAAAGTGAGGCAACTAAAACTTATCCATAGTGGCTAACTTCTCTCGGCGAGTCGTCAGTACTCAAGGTCACGTCGAACACAGCTCGCGAGTAAATAATTTTAAATAAATAATAATAATAATTCTAAATAATTGAAAATGACAGTTTTTAGCGTGAAGGGATGTCATAAAACAAAAGAATGTGATCAAATTACATTTCACAAGTAATTACTTACATTTTATACATTATTTTTACGTCATCTAACATAAAATTTAATAACCTAACTTACAGTGTTGCTATTTGTGAAGAAAAAAATAGCCACATTGCTTTTAATTTTGTTCTTATTTTTAATACGCTTTTATTAGCTTTGCACACTTATCAAGGGCTGATGACAATGTAATAATTTAAAGTTTGTCAGATTATCCTTACCAGGATCTACAGGATCTGCGATTGAACTAAAAAGTAAAAATAAATAATAGTTTATAAAACTATAAAACACGCTTTAATGGAAAATTAAACTAAAAAGTAGAAAATATTTTTTAATAAATTTAAATAAAGAATAGTGTAATTAGCAAAAAAAAAAAAATTGTAAAAAAGCGTGGGGTGCCTGATGTCAATTGTTATAATAATTTATTGATAGATATTGGTAATAGTAGCCATTTTGAAAACACCTTAAAAAGCCCCACATATTTTTTTATTTTTTTTGTTAATCCTCGTGATAAGTATATCTGAAAGCTATATTTGTGTGCGTTTGAGGAACGTAGGTCACACATTCGGTTCACGCACACAAGGAAAATTAAGTAAATACACGATATCGCTCGTGTTTTGTTCTAGACGCGGCTTCTATGCGTTATTATTCTAAGGACAGTACATATCCTGCATTACCATTTTGCGTACATTGAGCGTGGCGGTTGACAGGACGGTATGGAAGAAGAAAGTGTTGCGACCACAAGAAACTTGGGACAAGGGCAGGAAGATGACATTGATAAATAAGACCTACATTCGAAAATGTATACAGGGATGCCAAAACTGTGTCATCCGTCAAACCAATCCCGTTTGTCAACGCGAACGCTCCCACCTAACCTAACTCATAATACTAAACGGTCAATATGCATCCATCGTCGATACACCGACACCCATCTGTGTGTGCGTGTCTATTAGCTGCGCGTGTGTGCGAGCCCTTGTTCGAGGCTGGTCGGCACAAGACTGTATGTGAGAATTTTTTTAATTTTTAATTTTAATATTTTGAAAATATTGATGGTAAAGGAGGGTTTTGTATTTGGTGAAGGGGCTATTAAGTAAAGTGTCGGTGTGGATAGTTGTAATTTTTTTATGAGGAAAAAAAAAAATGACCTACAAAAAAAATAAGAAAAGACAACACATCGGGAACAGTGGAAGGATAATACGTGGGAGACCTTTGCCCAGCAGTGGGGCAACATAGGATGAATAAAAAAATGTAGGTCGGTTTTTGTGTTTCAAGGTGTAAATGCATAATATGATAAATAAAGAAGTAAGATGTAAGGTTTGCACAGGTGATATACTATATTTATGCAATGAGAGCAGTTTGCTTGCAAACGTGAGTGAATCTACTTCAGCGCATAATAGTGGTAGTAAAAAATATTAAGTTTATTTTAGAATACATAATTATTATTTTACAGTGGTAAACAAGAAACAAACAAAAAATTCAAACAAAAAAAACAATCAACATGCAAAGTCGCATGAAAAACAATGTAAAATTTCTAATACCGTACCAAATCACGCAATAATAGAATGCAAATTGACATCTCTTTATTTTTAGCACTGCAAAGCTAGAATATCAGAAGTTGCATGATACATTCTTGGTCAATTAGAGCGTAGAGCGCTAGCGGCATACGAGGCCTGGGTATAGTGGCGCTGGCACTCAAGACAGACGGTACGTTACTCATTAATAGTACACAGTGAAAAACAAACCAAAAAAAACACGACAATCGAAGAATCAAACGAATAAAGAAAAATAAAAAACACAAACAAAAAATAAAAATTTGAATTTTCGCGCGCGATTTTTTGAAAGAACGTTCTTATTTCGTGTTTTGAAAATCGAATAATTTGTAAAGAAGTTTCAAGTTTTCTAGGTTGGATAGACAATTTGTGTATGTGTGCGTGTGTGTATGGGTATGTGTGAGTGGAGGGCAGACAGAAGCTTATTGGGGTAATCGAATTAGTGATAATTAAATTAGTTTTGCGGCGAGCCCGGTAAGTCACGCAATGAAAAATATAGGTTGAATATTTGACGTTGTTAAGTCTATTTCACTGTGTTTGTTGATGTTAATTACTTGTTAAGTTTTCGTGGAAAATACTACGGCCATCTTTTTCACGTAAGTTTTTCTTTTTTTTGTGTATATTTATGGCCGTTTTTATGCCAGTAATAAATCATAGTTCAAATAATCTTTGCCTTCATCAGACCAGGTCGGCGTGAAGTTATTTAAATATTAAAATTATTTTCTAGTCTAGCGCTTATTTCACTAAAAAAAATATCACATTTTTTGTGATTTATTTACTTAGATAGATACCTAAATAATTCCTTTGTTGTTTTATGAATAGTAACGAAAAGGATTTTTCAAGCTTCCACAGATAATATAATTTTGAAGTAAAACCTATTTATAATATTGAATACACGTTAGAATGAATTACTAGTTAACGTAATTAGCACATGTATTGTTATTTCTGTATTGTCTTTCATGTGGTTTCAATTGTGATATTATTTGTATTAATTACCTTTACAATGTATGCTGGGTGCCCTAGAAAATTTATGTCATTTTGTGGCCTTAGTTCAGTGTAAGTTGATTCGAATATCATTTAGGTGATATACCGCCGTTTTAGGAAGAAATGCGGTCGCAAACATCCGACTGAATATTCTGAGTAAAAAGTCGTAATTCGAGGTTTGGGTTTCGCCTATTTCCTACTCCAATATTCAACCAATTTAATAGATATTCCATAAACTGAAAGAGACAGATATATACCATGCCCCTATGTTCTCCTTTTTAACCGACTTCGCAAAAAGGAGAAGGTTATCAATTCGACCGTATTTTTTTTTCTAAGGGTATTACCTCAGAACTTTCTATTGGGTGAACCGATTCTGGTGATTCTTTTTAATTTTAACGCTGGTGCTTGTCATGTGGTCCCATTTAATTTCATCAAGATCTGATGAAAGGCTTCGGAGATATACATCAGAACTCTTCAATAAATGACGTCAAATCACTCGGGATAGTTGCAATCGCATATCTGTTTATTGTTCACACCATTTCATAACATAACATCCACCCACTTTCGGAAGTCGGTGTCAAAAAACGAAAACAGGAACACCGACTTCCGAAATTGAAGTTATTTTTCACTTTGTAGTGTTTTTGTTTGGAAGTCGGTTGTAATTTTTGTCAAAAAGTTATTTTTTTTTTCGTTTCTTTAGAAGCACTAGAACCTTACAAAAAAATAAAAAATATGTTGACAATAGAGGCCTATTGTACAAATTTGACAACTATAAATGAAAAAGAAAAACATAGGGTCATAGTATATATCTTTCTTTTCCAGTTTATGGAATATCTTTTAAATTTGACTAATATTGGAGGAGGAAATAGGCGAGAACTAAACCTCGAATTATGACTTTTTACTAAGGAAATTCAGTCGGAGCTCGCTGCCGACATTTCCTCTTAACAGCCTTCCAGGGCCTCTAGAAAAAGTGACATTCTAAAGTGACATTCTAAGTGACAATGATTGTCGAAAAGACATGTTGATGACACGGCTGGCGTAGTGGTTGAGCGATCGGCTGCTGCGCTGCGTGTCGCGGATCCGATTCCCGCACGTAACAAATATTTGAATGACCAACAGATAGTTGTTCCGGATCTGGGTGTCTTGTGTATGTGAGTTTAAATGGACCCACAATACAGGAAGAAATTCCTAATGTGAGGCAAAGATAAAACATAAAAAATAAATTGCTACCAAAATGTGACATGGTTAATCCCGAACATTTTCGGCAACCGCAATAGCCGTTAGAGGTGTCGCACACGAGCAACTTTTTTTCCGCAACTAATTTGACTCTCATATCAAATCTATGGATATAAATGAAAGCATGTAACAACGTGAAAGCCGGGAAACTTTTCATATAAACCCATAGATTTGAGGTGAGATACAAAAAAATTGCTAGGCTACTAACTCCCCGTCGGCGCACTCCCTTAGAATTCGTTAAACGAAAGCCTCAGATCACCCGACATTTAAAGGCATTTTTTTTAACCGACTTTCCAAAAAAAGAGGGCATAATTTCGTCATATATAAACGGATTAGCAAAATTCTGTTTTGCTCGAAAGAAGTTTATTCCAAAATAGTCCCATTTAAATTTGGTAAAGATCTGATGAAGAACTTCGGAGATAAACAACAGAACTCTTGAATAAAAGACGGCAAATCTCTCGGGGTTGCTGCAATTGTATGTCTGTTTAATGTTTACACCATTTCATAACATAGCATCACGACAGTATGCTCTAAACGGGTTCGCAGATGTGTACAGTTCACCCTGGTACACTCTCATTCCACCGGTCATATTCAAGTTACATGATATTCGGGTAATCTATTCTGGCATCACTGTGGGCATTATGGTACAATAAGTACCACTAAAAGTGAAAAATAAAAAACTTTTTTATTAAAAATACAACCTACTTCCAAATAAAAAAACACTACAAAGTGAAAAATAACTTCAATGCTTAAAAACGAAGAAACGAAAACAGGAACACCGACTTCCGAAATTGAAGTTATTTTTCATTTTATAGTGTTTTTTTATTTGGAAGTCGGATGCATTTTTTTGGAAAAAAGTTTTTATGTGTTACCCAGTAATAGGGTTATGGATGTCAGATGATATTCATATCAAGTATTCTTCAGCATAGTATCAGTATCATTCCTAGGTAATGGCATGTGTGGATAGGGAACGCCTACATCTGATGAAGGTGGTGCCATGCAATTATGACCATCAAAATAGTATCCGATATTTAAAACATAAAGAGAGTATATGGGCCATTTTCACCAATGAAACTAATCGGTTGAGACCGCTGAGAAACTACAAATCAGAACGCTGTATTTGCGTAAACTGAGTTTAGTTGAACTAACCGCGATTAGTTTCATTGGTGAAATCGGGCCTAAAAGGTAAAAGTATATCAAGAAAAGCAAAACACTAAAATGTGTAAAAATCAATTTCGATTCGGAAGTCGTTGTCTGTACAAGAGGTACCAACTCTTATTTTTATCGACATTCAACACCGACTTCCGAAACGAAAGTTTTTATGCACTTGTTAGTGTTTTGCTTTGGAAGTCGGTTTTTTTTTTTTTAAATTTTATTTCTCTCTTAGTTTTTGTACACCATCACTAAAAAGTGAGCAGTCTTTAGTAAGTTACTTAAAGGATTGACAAAATACCCATAATAACTATACCCATAATCTCACATTCGTGCTGTTTGCCGCTAAGGAGTTCGGTTGTATGTTCCATTTCTTGTAAATTGTTGAACCAATTTTGATTAAACTTGCACTGTTTCCTAAGTTGAGAGATACTTAATCCATTAAAAAAAGAATTACCACGATCCGATATGTAGTTTTGGAGAAATTCGTGGTCAAATTTACATACATACAAACAAACAAACATTTAAACACTTATGAAATTTGGCACACGTGTTTAGAAGCCCATACAGAGTAATATAATTATGTGAATATTGTGCAATTCCAACAATATTACTTATCGAATTGATTACCTCCTTTTTTTAAGTCGGTAAAAAGACGATCACATTCAATGATTTAAAGATGGAATACACGCGTCTTTTTACCCGACTGCTGAAGGAGGGTTTATCAGTCTATGTATGTATGAGTATGTTCCTAAGTGGCGTTCTAGACATCAAACGCGTTAGCCGATTTTGATGATTCTTACGTCAATCGATTCGCGAATGCGTATCCTCTGACTGCACAGCATGATTTTCTTCACGTTTACGTTTTTTTAGTTCGCTTCTTAAGAAATCGGGTTTTTTGATTAAACTTTTGTTTTTAACTTGATACAAATGTGTGTATTACTTTTTGGAGATAAATGTATGTGAAATGTAAATGTTTAAAATCCGAAATTCGATTGCATGCGCAAATTCATAAGTAGAATGCACCGTTATTTTTTATCTTGATATGAATGTGTACATTTATTTGTGGAGAGCGCGAGCGTATCAAAATAAGAAAAAATATTGACCCCTATCAATATTTTTCTTATTTTGATACGCTCGCGCTTGACGAATATCTTACCTGATGGTAAGCGATGATGTGGTCGACGATATAGCACGCTTACCTAGAAGAAACCTATTCACTCTTAACTTAAAGACTCCCAGGTTGTGGCTATCAGGAAATACAGACTCTGGCAGGGAATTCCACTCCTTAGCTATACGCATAATTAAAAAAAAGTATTCCCAAAACGTTTGGAGCGTATGGGTGTTGGTACATGGGATGTCCTCCATGTACCAATGACGCTTCACCGTACGTCTTGTAGTCCGATGATGGAACAGGCTAGGAGGAATTAGTTCATGCAATTCCATCGCACACTCCCCGAAATGTAACCGATAAAAAAAACCGACAGACTGGCAACTCGGCGCCGATGTTCAAGGCTCTGGAGCCTAGACTCGACCAGTATCTGATTGCCCATGAGCCTCTTGGCCCGTTTTTCGATCGACTCTAGTGCATCCAGCTGGTACTTGGCAGATCCGTCCCAGAGATGAGAGCAGTACTCTATGCATGAACGAACTTGCGCTTGATACAAGTTGAGCAACTGTTCTGGCGTGAAGTACCGTCTCACCTTTGCAAGGATCCCCAACTTTTTGGCAGCCAGTTGAGCTTTTACCACAATGAATAGACCAAAATTGCAATGAACATTTTGTTGAAATTCGCTTTTAATCTGTTTCAGTGTGCCTTGATGCTAAGCTCTTTTATACATATACCTTTAACTCCGCTAACCAACATTATTGAATTAGTTGTGACTGCCCATTTATATTCGGTCTAGCGAGTCATTAGGGTATATGCTAGGAGAAAATTTCATAGGATTACAGAATAGACCTAAAAATATAAGTAGCATTGTGACAATTTTCGGTCTGTGTATTATGCCTTGTTTTTCATACGTCCTCGAAAAAGCTTAATTATGAATACCTAATGTTAAATTAACATGGAAATAAACCTGAATAAGTTTATCTATGACTAGCTGACCCCCGCGGCTTCGCGCCCGTCAAAATTATAGCCTATGTTACTCGAAAATAATGTAGCTTTCCATATGTGTTTTTTTTTTAAATCGGTCCAGTTGTTTCGGGAGGAGGGTTTTGCAGGAGCTCGTGGCTAAATAATAACAGCCGCACGGGTCGATCTTCAAGGTTAAGCAACGCTTGCCGAGGTCGGTCCGTGGATGGGTTACCATTTTCAACATACCGAGTTTCCTCCGTGCCTCGGAAAGCACGTTAAGCCGTTGGTCCCGGCTGTCATTTGAAGATCTTTGACAGTCGTTACGGGTAGTCAGAAGCTAGAAGGTAAGACTGGAAGCCGACCCCAACATAGTTGGGAAAAGGCTAGGAAGATCGGTCGGTCCAGTTGTTTCGGAGCCTATTCGGTACAGACAAACAAAAAAATCTTTCTTCTTTATAATATTGGTATAAAAAGGTCTGTTCTAGTTCTCAAAAATTGTTCGATTTCAATTCACAATAATACACAGAAATATCATATAAGTGAAAATTAAGGTAAAAAATTATGAAAATTTTGTGAAATTACATCTAATTTTACAACATTTTCAAAAAAATTGACGTTGATTGTCGCTTATATGATATTTTTGTGTATTATTGTGAACTAGACTGCTTGCGACAAATTTTGACGGAGTAGTAAATACGTTTCTAACAAGATGAAGTAGATTTTCAAAACATGCTTAGCATGCATTGTCATCCAAATGAAAACCGTATACATAATTTTTGACTCAATCAGTTGGATATAACTTTTTTAAATTATAATACGGAATTTTAGAATTGACCCGGACAGGCGTCCTACGTAGTAACAGCAAATTAAGTCTTGTAAAAATTGCTTGATGTTTTTCGTCTATTTACTTCTATAATACCAATGCGGATTTTACGTGGTGTTTACTATCCCCCCTTCCCCTATCAGCCCATTTACGCGGCTATCGAAAAAAATACCACCGTTTTTCTGGTAAACACTGCAGCAAAACTGCATTGACTGTCAAAGCGCAACAAATATATAAATGTACGAACAAACATCCATACTGCCGTTCTATGTCTAGAGTGACACTATATGAAATTTGACCGATTTTGAATTTTGTTTTATACCCCGTAATCAGCAAAAGATTATCTCATCATCATCATCATCATCATCATCATATCAGCCGAAAGACGTCCACTGCTGGACATAGGCCTCCCCCAAGCGTCGCCACATTGACCGGTCCCGTGCGTCCCGCATCCAGCGAATCCCCGCAACCTTCACCAGGTCATCGGTCCACCTGGTGGGAGGCCTTCCAACGCATCGCCTTCCGGTTCGCGGTCGCCAAAGATTATCTAACGATCTCTAATTATTTATTATCTCTGCATTATTAATCAACTTAAAAAAGGAGGAGGATCTCAAGGTCGATTGGATTTTTTTTTACTACCGTCAATACATTCCGTGCAAAAATAAAAACACTCCAAACTCCTATGTTTACCAATCCTGTTTTTGATAAAATTATTCCTAATTGATATTTCGTTTATTCATCTTTCTACATTTTTTTATATTTTTTTATAAAAAAAACCGTGGAGATCAGTAGTAGCCTATTGGTATCGGTCGCGACTTACAAGTTGTAGGTCGTGGGTTCGAACCCAGGCAGGCGCTTTACCTTGTGTAAATTATTTCATCACCACTGCTCTCAAAACAGTGAAGGAAAACATCGTGAGGAAACCGGCATGTCCTAGAACCAAAAATTCGAAGACATGTTACCAACACCACCAACCCGCACTGGGCCCGCGTGTTGGATTAGAACCCATTCCCTCTCTCACAGAGAGGATGCCTGTGTCCCAGCAGTGGGAACATTCAAAGGCTAATGATGAAGATCATGAAAAAAAAAAACCGGCCAAGTGCAAGTCGGACTCGCGCACGAAGGGTTCCGTACTTGGTAAATTGCGGTTTACGATTTAAGACGTATTAAAAAAAAACTACTTACTAGATCTCGTTCAAACCAATTTTCGGTGGTAGTTTACATGGTCATGTACATCATATTTTTTTTTAGTTTTATCATTCTCTTATTTTAGAAGTTACAGGGGGGGGGACACATTTTACCACTTTGGAAGTGTCTCTCACGCAAACTATTCAGTTTAGAAAAAAAATATATTAAAAAACCTCAATATCATTTTTAAAGACCTATCCATAGATACCCCACACTTATTGGTTTGATGGAATTTTTTTTTCTTAGTTTCAGTTTCAAGTATGGGGACCCCCAAAATTTATTGTTTTTTTTTATATTTTTGAGTGAAAATCTTAATGCGGTTCACAGAATACATCTACTCACCAAGTTTCAACAGCATAGTTTTAATAGTTTCGGAAAAAAGTGGCTGTGACATACGGACGGACAGACAGACAGACAGACATGACGAATCTAAAAGGGTTCCGTTTTTTTGCCATTTGGCTACAGAACCCTAAAAACATAAAAATACATGTCGGGAGCAGGGACTATGCGCTTTTCGTTGCGCAGTGCCTCACATCTCTGCCGTCACATGGACAAGCTACCGGTGGTTAGGGCTCCAGAGACAGATGGTCGTCGAGGCTATTGGAAGTTAAATTATTATTATATTGCTAAATAAAATGTATTTCGACCAGAATTCAGCTACGTCCACAGTGTTAGCGTTTGCCTCGTAAAGGTCTTTCAGGGTGCAGGCGTTGTTGCACAGAGAGCACGGCAAGAGGTGAGGCATTGTTTGAGATGTAGCACCGCAATCGTATTGATAAGATTAATTGATTGATTGACTAATATTATGCCTATTCGAAAGTGCGCAATCAGATAATTTTTGGTACAGGAAACTCACGCATATTATTTGGGATATTATAAATTGCATATCAAATAAATATTCGCCTATCAATACATACTCATCATTTATTTTCTTATTTACATCTATTAACTTACTTCACTACAAATAAACTAAATGTTTAACAAAACTCAAACTGCAGATAAAACGAAATTATACATCAATATAACATTACTTTTTTCCTCATAATGCAATACTGATAAATTTATTTTTGTACAAAAATGCTACATACATAGCATAAATACTGACTGCACAGCAAATTTTCCATATTTCATAGTCTATTTTAGTTGATCTACGAATAAATTATGGTCAAAGAATCAGTCCAAGAGCGAGCGAAGCGAGCTCGGGAACTTAGGGCACCCCGACACGGACAGGGTTAGGTTCGAACGAGTTGAGTTCGCTCGCTTTGCTCGCTCACTCCAGCTCCCGTCATCTCGTTCATGATTTGGTCAGATAGTGACACTCTAGCTAATAGAACGGCAGCATATTGTACACACATCTTTTACATAACAATCTTTTGAGCCAATATAATCGTCATCAAAATCCATTGAATAGTTTGTGCCTGATGCGGCAACAGTGGCAAACGAAATATTTTTGGGTCAAAAATGGATTGAAAGCACAAATGTGAAACACAAATGTGTCCACTATTTTGTGTCTCTTTTTTGTCTATTTTCAAAGCCGTGTTTGTCTGAACAATGGCTATTTACGGGAAAATAATTTTGATAGGACACGTGGAATGTGTTTGGTGAATTAGAGGTCGAAAATAAAAATAAAATCGGCCAAGTGCGAGTCGGACTCGCACACGAAGGGTTCCGTGCTTGGTAAATTGCGGTTTAGGATTTATGACGTATTAAAAAAAAACTACTTACTAGATCTCGTCCAAACCAATTTTCGGTGGTAGTTTATATGGTAATGTACATCATATATTTTTTTTAGTTTTATCATTCTCTTATTTTAGAATTTACAGGGGGGGGGACACACATTTTACCACTTTGGAAGTGTCTCTCGCGCAAACTATTCAGTTTAGAAAAAAATTATATAAGTAACCTCAATATCATTTTTAAAGACCTATCCATAGATACCCCACACGTATGGGTTTGATGAAAAAAAATATTTTTAGTTTCAGTTTCAAGTATAGGGACCCCCAAAATTTTATGTTTTTTTTTATTTTTGTGAGAAAATCTTCACAAAACTACTTACCAAGTTTCAAAAGCATAGTTCTTATAGTTTCGGAAAAAAGTGGCTGTGACATACGGACGGACAGACAGACAGACATGACGAATCTATAAGGGTTCCGTTTTTTGCCATTTGGCTACGGAACCCTAAAAAGGTTAATAAAAAAAAACAAAAAACCCGACTGCTTAAGAAGCGAACAAAAGGACGTAAACAAAAAGCAAATAATGCTGTGTAGTCGGAGGACATATTTTAGCGAACTGGCTGACCATAACCAGATTTATCCTCCGACTGCACAGCATGATTTTCTTCTTGTTTACGTATTTTTAGTTCGCTTCTTAAGCAGTCGGCTTTTTGATTTTTTTATTAACTTTTTTTTATTTATAACTTTCTAGATACTTTTTTTTCGAATTAGGTACATTTAAACATTTTGAAATCACCTCTTAGAACACTTTATTTTGATACCCCACACGATGGGTTTGGAATAAAAAAAATACGCCATTTAACTATTTTCCAATTTTAATGTAGCCTGAGTCCCTCGCAAGATTAAGACGAATCGATTGAGAAGAGAGAGAGTAAGAATCATCAAAATCGGCCAACGCGTTTGGTCTCTAGAACGCCACATAGGAACAAACATAAATACATACATAGACTGATAAACACATTACCCTCCTTCAGCAGTCGGGTAAAATTATAGGCTTTGCTTTTGATACTACTTATTACGATATTATAATATAACATGATATCATCGTCTGTATTCTACGAAGTATTAGGCAGAGGTAAATATTCCAGTAAGCTTCCAGTTATGATTCAGTACCACATTAGGAGCAAGCCTGTTGCCACTGGCCTGGTACAAATGTAAAGACGTTGCGTTGAAAGGCCTCCCACTAGGTGAGACGATGGCCTGGTTAAGGTTTTTTTTATTGGGACAATCCCACCGCACTATTCCCAAAACACTGCAACACCTGAAAGCCAGAATCAACAGTGGCGACCACCAGAAAAGCGCCGAGGCAATGAAGCTTGACGAAGTCCCGGAGAATGAATTTAACTGTCTTGGATCCCGCAACGAAATTAATCAGAAAAGAATAACGGAGGAGTAGGAAAAAATACAAATTTCCACTTCCCTCCATATCAAGCAGGAGACAGAACAAACAAGACCAATAGGCACAGAGAGTCGTTTACATTTGGGATAAGCCCAGTTGCCTAGCACCACGGATAAAAATTAGCATTAATATTAAATTCGCTAGATGCTAGACGCACAATACCGGTCAATGTGACGACAATTGGGAGAGACCTTTGTTCAGCAGTGCACGTCTTCCGGGTGAAATGACGATGATGGTACAAATCCACATTTAGGACTGGTACTGAAACATTCCAGATGGAAAATATAGTAAAGCTTTGCCCGGCCCGAGAATCGAACCCAGAACTAACATTTGCGCTTTCGACCAACGATGTACTCGATACAATAATTAGATAAGTTTTCCCAAATTCAACTGATAGAGTTCATAATGCCGTCTAATTCAGCAATACTGTAGTTATAAAAAAAACCTTATTAGGAGAAACACCCTAATTTAAAATATGCATCATAATCATGATCAGCCTATTAAAGTGCCCACTGATGGGACACAGGCCTCCTCTCCGTGAGAGGGGATGGACAGTAATCCACCACGCGGGCCCAGTGCTAGTTGGTAGATGTCACATGTCTTCGAATTTTTGCTTCTAGGACATTCCGGTTTTCTCACGATGTTTTCCTAAACCGTTTTTGAGAGCAGTCGTAATGAAATAATTCACACAAAGTAAAGCGTCTGCCTGAATTCAAACCCACGACCTACAACTTGTAAGTCACGGCCAATACCACTGCACCACCCCTGCTCTTTGAGAAAATATAGACATAATCTATGAATCGTACTTCTCTGGGTACCAGAAAAACCAACATGAACGAATATAGATGTACATTTTCTTTTTCTAGTACCTATCCTAATCGTTTATTCATTCTATGCGTGCACCGTCGCTGGCAATGAGGGGTCATTAGGTATTTATGTGTCGACAGCTTGCATCCAAGGTGAAAGGACTACCTAGTATGATGCTCTGGGGATTGCAGTACCCAAAGGAAATTATACTGTGTTTAATTACGGTTATTAGAGAAAGGCGTGGGTAGGGGTGGGCTTGGGTAACGGGATAATTAGGTATTGCCAAAAACTATTGGATTCTTTTGAAAATAGTATCTTTGTTACGGCTAATACCCGAAGTGCGGCTACACCTAGTTTTAGCCGGCTAGAACTAGGTGTAGCCACTTACTCTTGGTTAAACCTAGTACGAGCCGATTGTTTTCGGGTAAAACTAGGTCTAGCCTTCATCATACCGGCTACAACTAGGTCCAGCCACTTACTCTTGGTTAAACCTAGTACGAGCCGATTGTTTTCGGGTAAAACTAGGTCTAGCCTTCATCATGCCGGCTACAACTAGGTCCAGCCATTCCCTGTTGGATAAAACTTCAGTCCAAGAGCGAGCGAAGCGAGCTCGGGAACTTAGGGCACCCCGACACGGACAGGTTAGGTTCGAACGAGATGACGGGAGCTGAAGTGAGCGAGCAAAGCGAGCGAACTCAGCTCCCGTCATCTCGTTCGTGTTAGGTTACTTTTGACCCTGCAGACAGAAATAGGAGCCCCGCGCAGCGGGGCTACGTCGACCTAGTTCTAGCCGGAATGTTATCGGATAGACCTAGTCTTATCCAACAGGGAATGGCTGGACCTAGTTGTAGCCGGCATGATGAAGGCTAGACCTAGTTTTACAAGAAAACAATCGGCTCGTACTAGGTTTAACCAAGAGTAAGTGGCTACACCTAGTTCTAACCGGCTAAAACTAGGTGTAGCCGCACTTCGGGTATTAGCCGTAACATCTTCACCAATGAAATTGTTATCCTTAAGACCTTGAAAGAAGACTCGCTGTTGACTTACTCACAATTACTGGTTTGTCACGTTCTTAACTCCCAAGGTCTCAATTCAGAAACTGGGTCTTAGCATTACTTTTCTGAATTATAGTCTATGTTTACGTGTAGAAATCCGGTAAGTATCTCATAAATTTGGAAGCCTGATAGGTGTCGCAGAGTCGCCAAAATCCTACTTAAGTAATCGGATTAGTTACGATCGGTGACGGTACCTACGACACTTATAAAAGTAGTTTTCTGTTTGGTAGGGCTCTATTAATGTACCAACATTCTGGAAGCTATAGTATATGACACCAATCTTGCTAAAGGGTATCGTGATAGCCAGTAAGGGCCACACAGAACAATAGTATTTCCAGAAACGTTTTTAAAGGATTCGTCGCTACTGGCACACCACATGTAGTCAGTGTAGGTGCCACTAACTTTCAAACAAAACGGAACAGTATTTTAATACTGTTGTGTGTGTGAACTCACTCATACAACTACCATTGCCGAATAAAAACGTATACGATAAAGCGGACCTGTAAAACGGACTACCGCCGAGGCTTAAAAAGAAATGCTCCGCCGATCCTGATTAATTGAGTCGAGTAAGACTACAGGCTAACTCTAACATACTTGGTAAAAGACTGGTACTAGATGTGTATTCTGTGGTAACAGTCTAGGCAGCCTTATCAGGTGATGAGGTTGTCCAGTGAGTATGGAAGAGTTTGTCCAGGACCTAACCTTACTTACCTACCTATACAATTTAAAAGCCGACAGAAGATCTATATTGCCGTCATTCATAGACCCGCTAAAAACCCAAACACGTGTACATATAAAAAAAGCCATTAAAGAATTTAGCGTGGGAAGTGTCCATTTCTAAAAATTACCACGTGAGAAGTCGTCGTTTACAATACATACACTTTTGGTGGCAACCAAGTAGCATGGCTGTGCAAAAGTATCAATTAACTGCTAACCAACAATACAAGGTCAAACTTGTAGGGTACCAGTAAATTGATAGACTCGTTCATTAGGTAGTGTGAAATAATATGGTTGAAGATTTCTACTGTTTTTATGCCATGTATGTTCTGTGAATGACATTCTGTGTTTTTTCTTGTCAAACAAAATTAGAAAATGAGAGCAATAAAAAAAAACATTTAATGCAGTCCATAGTTGTTGGTAACAAAGGTCTTAAAACTATGTTAGTCAACTAATTGTAATAGTGTCATCTCATTACGTGAAGCAGGATGACTCTCCCCAGAACCTCAGAGTTTGACCTCTCAGAAAACGTCCTTAAGATTCCGTTGTCACTCCCCCGAATCTGACGCATCAGAGAAGCTTTTTACGTGCGCATAATGGCATAAAATTCATCGAATAATGTAACCGACCAGTTTGAAAAACTAAAGAATAGGCTGTACCACAGATATACATAGACCCAATACCGATGAGACTTGTAGCAGAATGCTACACAACAAGAAAGACAACCAATGGAATTAAATTATTAAAATTAAATCTACTATTTTTTACCCGACTGCCGAAGAAGTCTATGTATGTATGTATGTTTGTTCCTATATGGCGTTCCAGAGACCAAACGCGTTGGCCGATTTTGATGATTCGTACGTCAATCGATTCGTCTTAACCCTGCCAGTGTCATAGGCTACATTAAAATTGGACAATATAAAAATGGCGGATTTTGGGCGCCTTATTGTGAGGGCCCAATTTTTTTTCCCAAAACCCATCGTGTGGGGTATCAAAATAAAGGGTTTTAAGAGGTGATTTCAAAAATATATAACACTTATATGTTTAAATGTATCTAATTCGAAAAAAAAATAACTAAAAAGTTAAAAATCATGCTGTTCAGGCGGAGGATACATATTCGCGGGCTGGCTGTCCAAAATCTGGTGTATCCTCCGCCTGCACAGCATGATTTTTTCCTTGTTTACGACTTTTTAGTTCGCTTTGAAGCAGTCGGGTTTTTAGATTTTATGATTTAACTTTTTTTAAACTCTGCCTTTATCGCAAATAACTGCACAGGGTAGCAACCGGCTAATTTCAAAATAAATAACAAAAATCATGTGTTCAACAAACTAGCAAGTCTCAACAAAAACTATTACTCATAATATTAAATCATTTAATAATTTCATACCACTTTCCTGGTACCACCAACAATAAAACCACAAATTTCCTTATGACAACTAAACGAAAACGTTCAACCTATAGGACGCCAACATTTCATTTTCCTTCCTCTACTTGTATATCTACAATACGGTCAAAGTAACTGTGCATATCGACTGTCATCGATCTCACTCCCGCCTAATTACCTAAGACAATAGAAAAAAACAATTGACTTTCGCTGATTCGGTGATCTTGACGGTCATCTAGGTCCCGCGTGGCGCCCCGCGTTCGTCTTGTGCCCAATAGTGAGAGACGAACGACAGAGTGGCCAGTTATTTCGATCGAGTAGTGGAACTAAACAAAAAACCGGCCAAGTGCGAGTCGGACTCGCGCACGAAGGGTTCCGTACTTGGTAAATTGCGGTTTAGGATTTATGACGTATTAAAAAAAATACTACTTACTAGATCTCGTTCAACACCAATTTTCGGTGAAAGTTTACATGGTAAATATTTTTTTTAGTTTTATCATTCTCTTATTTTAGAAGTTACAGGAGGGGGGGACACATTATACCACTTTGGAAGTTTCTCTCGCGCAAACTATTCAGTTCAGAAAAAAAAAAATAGAAACCTCAATAAACTTCAGTTTCAAGTATGGGAACACCCAAAATTTATTGTTTCTTTTTCTATTTTTGTGTGAAAATATTAATGCGGTTCACAGAATACATCTACTTACCAAGTTTCAACAGCATAGTTCTTATAGTTTCGGAAAAGAGTGGCTGTGACATACGGACGGACAGACAGACAGACAGACAGACGGACAGACAGACATGACGAATCTATAAGTGTTCCGTTTTTTGCCATTTGGCTACGGAACCCTAAAAACGATCGCATTCAATTTTCCTTCCTCGATTTATCATTATTAAATATTCATTTCACAATTATGTTGCAGAAAGCAGACAGCTTCGCCAGACTAAGCCGGGAGGAGACTAAGCTCAAAGAGTGAAAAGGATATTTAAGAAGCAATTAGCAAAAAGGTGAGATCTGTTTGAAATGTCTTTGTTTTTGAAAGAGGGTATTTTCATTTTTAAGTGGCGTTTCGTTTTGAGAAGAAATATTAATCAGAGTGCTTTTATTTTCTTTGAAAAATTTAAAACAAATTAATGTTTGACGTTTTCCACTAATTCAAAGAAAATGTAGTTGTTTGGTTCGTGTGTTGATGCAAAATGCGCATTAATTGCAATCATGGCCAACAAGGATATACTGAGTTGAAAGTTGATAAAACCACACTATGTAAATTTTGGTTTAGGGACTATCTAGGAACTTTATCAAAGTAAGCTGATCTTTGTAAACATTGTTTAGGTGCACTCAGTTTACTATACTTCATATAAGATAGCTTGATCTCTGCGACAGCTACTGACAGTATCAATACAGTAACAATAGCGCTTGACAGTAATAATAACGTATACGTCAGTTTGACATATGTCGCAGAGATCAAGCTATCTTTTATGAAGTATAATTTGAATTTTAGGTTGTGTATTTGTAAATTTCCAATTTCTACTGTAGCTTAAAAAGCTGCTTAACTTTGGCATTCAATTGGTTTAGGTTTGAAACGTCTTCATGAATCTAAATGAGAAAATCCAATTCGAAAACTGGTTACCATTGTACCATCACAAAAAAATCAGAAATAAAACATCTAAGTTAGATATTTCATAACTTTTAAAAAATAATTACATACGAGTCTTCCTCAATACAAGCGCATGCACCCGGTTCTACCCGGTTCTGAAAGAACCGGTCTTCATGAACCGAAAAAATTGGACTGAAGAACTGACTTCATGAAGACCTATTTATTTGAAATATGCCATCTCTCCAAACCAACATAACACAAAAGAATTGTAGTGAAAATAATAAGATATCTATACAGACACGAGGTAGGGGTATATCATCTCTAGAGAAATGGGCTCACACGTGGTAAGGGATATTCTCTCTAGAGAATGGGGCTCAGTTCTCATAGAAATTCTATTTGACAATCCATTTATTTTGATCATGTTTCCTTATTGGCTTTGGGTATCGACTGTTACGTGTACCCTACCGGTACACGTAACAGTCATGCTGCGTCAGTGTTATGCCATCATCTTTTTAGAATAGGGGTAGTAAACAATATCAAAAATATTATGGCCCCCGTGGCAATAATGTTTTTGATGTTGTTTATTAGAACGTGTAGCGAGACTATTGTTAAAATAGGTATTTTTTGTAATCATTAGCCTATAGACAGATTAGATATAGATTCGTTGGAATATAAATGTGGATGAATGGAGAGGGAGAGGTAAGCCAAAGAAAAGATGGATGGACTGTGTGAGAAGCGATAAGAACGAAAAGGGGGAGTCAGTGATAGAAGAAAACATGTTGCGCCGACCCCAAGTAACATGGGATAAGGACAGGAAGACGATGATGATTTGTGATCATTAGCCAAAGTGAAATTCAGTTACTGTCAAAAAAGTCACGCAACAGTATATTCCATGTAGAATTAAATTATCAATTCAATACTGAGTAAAATATGTCAAGGTTAACGAATTGGCTTCTAAAATAGACATATTAAATAATATTACCACTAATGTAAGGCTTGCTTATAAAAATGGTACTTAAGTGTCTTTTCCTCTACGGTATTTCAATGATTTTATCGGTCGACGGGGCCATGTCCTGGAGTGGTGACTGGCGTTGTTAGCAAGACCTTTTGAAGGTCGCAGGAATTCGCTGAGTGCGAAAAGCACAGGGCCGGTTGATGTATTAATGCGGTACTTTTTTTTTTTTGGGTGTGGTATCATCCAATGACTTCCTCCCGCTCTGGGTGATGCGGGACGGCGTGTCAGACTTTTTCTGACTAAAACCCACCCGTGTTCCTTCAGTTGCTTATGCCAGGGCCGCGGTAACTCTTTTTTAAATTTATCCGGGACCCAGACAGGAATCGGCCCTAGCGGACCCCGTCAATTTGCTGATATCTCTTTGAGGCGCGCGTGGAACACTACACGCCGTCGACTCGGGCCTGGTCCTTATCGGACAGCGAGGTACCCATTACTCGCCGTCCGCAAGCCCGCGCCTACGGTGGCCGGGAATCTGCTTGCGACTCCCGACGACCAGTGAGGGCACCTCCGTTGCGTTTCACTCACGCGATCTGCCTCCTCCTTTGCGAGTATTACTGCTTCGCAGAAGGAGGTGACAGCTTCCTATGCCCTATCACTCCGTACCATGGCCTAAACCAGGGCTGGACGTGAGAGGTCGCCACCGCCGATCGCTACCATGAGGACACGGCGTTGCTCCGCCCAAGCGGGACAGACCTCAATTAGTGCGGTCCTGGCTCCTGTACTAGAAAATCATGTACAACAAGTGCCAGACCTCTCAATATACACGGAATATTATACAGAAGAATCACATAATGATGATAAAAGAGTTCTAGAAAAGGTCATGGGTGTCCTGAAAGACGATTTAGTACCTAAATAAGTAGCTTTTCATATAAACAAAACCTACCATCTGTTATTCACATACTACTCATTCCCACGGCGCTATTTACAGAGATTTTCACAGAAACTCGAGCCAAACACTTATAAGCAGTCGCAGTAGTACTTGTATTTACTAAACACGGTTTGTTTGTTTGTCTGTCAGGGTTTACTATGTATTGTGCTCCAGATGGCCCGTCTTGTATCATTTGTGACGGCTTTCGTTTTGATGTTTTGACTAGAGAGGTGTGTGTGTGTTTTTTGTTACTGTATGCGTGTATTTGATAGGGTAGGGCTTTGGATGGTTTATGGTATACTGGTGACTTTTGATTCATTACAATAGCCACTTGTATTTTATGGATTATACACAGTGACGTTATATTTATTGGCGATATTTCAGTTACTAAAGTACTCGTGAATATGGACAAATTTACACAGCAAACAGCTATTTCATATACATTTTGTCGAGTTATGCAAACAAAATAAAGTTTACTTCACAGTGATTTTTTAAATATTTTGCGTTGATTCGAGAAACATTCATGTGTACTTTTATTCCTTGAAAGATTACCAAAGAATTAAATAAAAAATCAACCTGTTAGATGTGTAGTGGGAGTACGATTTTTACAAGAATGCCTTATCTTGGACCGAAATTAAGCACCAATTAATGATTTTACAAAATTATTTTCTAAAAGGTTCAGCCCGAGTTCGCCCACTGCTGAGCATAGGCCTCTCTCTTCTTGTATCAATCCCCACGTGCCAGTGCCTGCCTCATCCAGGTTCTACCCGCAATGGCAACAATGTCATCTGCCCATCTCGCCACTGGACGACTAATACATCTTCTTCTAGTCCACGGTCACTACCTTACTCAACCTATCATCACCGCGCCTTGCCAGGTGTCCTGCCCAGCTCCATTTGGGTGCCGAAATTCGTTTTCCAGTGTCGGAAACCTTCGTACGTCTTCGGATCTCAACGTTTGGAACTTGGTCTATTAGCCGTATGCCAAGCATGAAACGCTCCATGGCTCTCTATGCAACTCGGAGCCTGTAAACATCCTCATGCGTGAGCATCCACGTCTCGGTACAATAAGTCATGGTGGGCAAAATACACTGGTTATTGAAGTGTCTTCAGACATTAGGTATCTTGAATGACTTCAAAATATTGTCCATTTTGCTAAACGCGGCCCACCCGAGCTGTATTCTTCTCGATACCTCCATCTGTTGATGTTCTTTGCCAAATGAAGGAATATGACCAAGTAAGACCTATCGGTCAACCATTTCTGACTTTAACAAGAGAATTTTAATCACTGTAGAGGGTTGCCATAACCTTCGTCTTGGCTATATTCATCTGATGGGCTACCTTAAAAGAAGCATCACAAAGGGGGTCTAATAGAGTTGAAAGTTTGCATGGAAAATAGTCATTTCACAAATGGGAAATTCGAGCACACGCCTTTTTCAAAAAAAAGTAAAATTTGATTCCTATTACCATTTCTAAAGCCTGTGGTATTCCCAATTATTTTATACGTGAAACTTCAAACAATATTCCCAAGTTTATTCTCAATCCAGTTTATATTAAAAGTTGTCTTTTTTGCAAGCCTAACTTGAGCTATAAAAACTTTCAGAGTCGCTCATCGCTCCTTCGAGACTTGAAAGAAATACAACAACAGACTTCAGAAAATTATCTTGTATGTACCTAGTCATTTAGGGTTTCGTTAGAAACTTATTTCTTTTAAAACTCCGACTTGTAGATTGGTGGTGTAGTATCTAATATCTTTTATTTTCTCAGTGTCAGCGATATTGCCCGCGTGAATTTTTAAATGATCCCACGGAAATTTACTATCAGGATTTCGACAAAAAATATCATTTAACTTAAACCAGGTCATCTACATGTGTTTCAAATGTTATTAAAATCAGTTCAGCTATTTTGAAGCCCGATTCATTATCAAACATATACAGAATTTGATTTCCAATTTACACCAGTAAGTACCGTCTTACCCAGTTACTGGGTTGTGGAGGTCAGATAGGCATACACTGTAAAATTCTAGTACTCAGCTGAATCCGGTTAGACTGAAAACTGACCCTAAGTTAGTTGGTAAAACGCTAAGAAGATTGATAGAGCACCAATAGCAGAATAGGACGGTCACTATATCCTCATGTACGTCGATCAGCCTGAAGCCTACGAAATCATCAGCCTTTTAATTTTTCCACTGCTGAGACACAGGCCTCCTCTCTGTGAGAGGGAATGGGCCGTAATCGACCACGCGGGTCCAGTACGGGTTGATGAATCTCACATCTCTTTGAAGTTTTGGTTCTAATACATGCCGGTTTCCTCACAAAATCAAATCAAATCCCTACAAAAAGCCAAAAACAAACAAATACATGATATTCCCTTCTTATAATAAAAAGACGAGGCCTCAGGCAATTATAATAATACGAGCCATGTTTTTATCCTCCTTTCTGCTGTTTCGGACAAGGACATCTGTTGCTTAAGATACCATCAAATTGGCCTTTGTACAGTCATGGGCGAAAATATGTACACACTTCGTGAAATGCATCACTTAGTTTCGATGTGATAAAATTGCACAATATTTGGTGCTAAAAGTTCCTTTCTGCATAGTAAATTAACACATTATTTCAATAAATGCTTGGGATATTTTTTCCCAAATGTTTTAAGGGCCATTTGCATCACAAAAACGGTGGTAAACGTCCATCCATGCCAGATTCAGACCCTGATGGTAAAATTTTAGGAGTCTTTAATTTAAGGTTGTCCTAGTCGACAGCACGAACTATTTTGTACGCGGGGTTAAAATGCATGCTTTATAACCCGACAACACCTGCGAAAAAAAACCCAACTGCTTCAAAAGCGAACTAAAAAGACGTAAACAAGGAAAAAATCATGCTGTGCAGTCGGAGGATACATATTCGCGGGCTGGCTGACCAAAATCTGGTGTATCCTCCGCCTGCACAGCATGATTTTTTCCTTGTTTACGTCTTTTTAGTTCGCTTTTGAAGCAGTTGGGTTTTTTGAATTTTTGATTTAACTTTTTTTATTTATGATAAATGATAAATGATAAATGATAAATGATTTTATTTCTGTAAGTTGGTTTGTACAAACACTTTTACATGTCGATCATATTTTTTAAAACTAGATGAGGTCGGCGTTTCCTATCTGACTACTCTGAGAAGAAAGGCCGAAACAAACTCAGAGGTCACAGTCTCTTTTAAAGTCTTGACAAAAACTTGGTTATATCATGTGAAGACCATGTAGACATATGTCTGAAATGGTCTTTTGAGGAAAGAACCAGCCAGATTGAGTGGACCTGTCCAGTCAGTGCACGCATTTGTCAATAACCGAGCAGCTCAACTCAGAATTTACGGAGCTCAACGATTCGACGAACAATACCAAAGAAAGGACATTCGGGTAGGCCGCATAAACTACTCAAACTGCCAGACCATGAGTAAAAACTAACTAAGTTATAATAAAAAACAAAAATCCACATAGTCTTCACATTCACAATAATAAAAAAATAAAAAATATAATACTTTAAAAAGTAAATATTCTTGTCATTGCAAGAAAACAAAAAAAAATATCAAAATTAAAAACAAAATTCACGGTGCAAAATATAAAAAAATCAAAATTAATTGGAGCAGCTCAATCCCAAGCTTTTTTGTCCTCAACGTAATCTTTAATAGTATAAAACGCTTTCTGACACAACTTACGTTTAATGAATGATTTGAATTTATTAAGACTTAGATCTTGTACGTGGCTTGGAAGCTTATTATAAAAGCGTACACATTGACATCTAAACGAGCCACCTATCTTCTTGAGCCTTGTTGTAGGTACTACAAATTTGTGTTTGTTCCCAATTGATCTCGTCATTAACTCGTTATAACTTTTTAGTTAAGTTTTTTTCGATTTAGATACATTTAAACATATAAGTGTTATATATTTTTGAAATCACCTCTTAAAACCCTTTATTTTGATACCCCACACGAAGGGTTTGGAAGAAAAAAAAAAT
Source organism: Orthosia gothica (assembly GCA_949775005.1). Taxonomy (NCBI): domain Eukaryota; kingdom Metazoa; phylum Arthropoda; class Insecta; order Lepidoptera; family Noctuidae; genus Orthosia; species Orthosia gothica. The sequence goes on from OX459034.1 coordinate 21,238,851, forward strand.
TTGGACCCCCACAATATGGCGCCCAAAATCCGCCATTTTTCTATTATCCAATTTTAACGTAGCCTATGACACTCGCAGGGTTAAGACGAATCGATTGACGTATGAATCATCAAAATCGGCCAACGCGTTTGGTCTCTGGAACGCCACATAGGAACAAACATACATACATACATACATACATACATACATACATACATACATACATACATACATAGACTGATAAACACATTACCCTCCTTCGGCAGTCGGGTAAAAAGATAGATAGATGCTGTGATGAGCAGTAAAAAGCTAGTTCGCGTATGAATACACGCTTTTGCAAATTTGTAGCGAAATGGATGATGATTTAGGACGAAAATGAGCGCGCAAAATTTTATAAACAGACCTTTGTGAATATGGATATCGTTTAAAAACGACTAAATATATCTGTTCAAAATAAAATTATTTGGATTGTTGAACTACTAATCTATCCCTGTATTGTGACTGTTTTGCAATTATCCTTTTTTCTTATGGTATTAATTTCAACCCAAAGAAGAGTTAAAATTAGTGTTGAAATATGGAATTTTAGACGCTCATAACTTTCAAATATATTTTTTTTTCTTTTTGCTTCCATACAGGGCTAGATAATGACGGGATCAATTGTTTATTTTTTTATTTAGAACTTACACCGTCAAACAGTGGAGTAATCGCTATACTACGTTTGTATAGAAGAAGAATGATTGACTAGGGCAACCTTAAGAGTGAATATAATACTTCTAGGCAAGCGTTCTTTAAAACGTCAACCACATCATCGCTTAACACCAGGTGAAACAGTGATTAAGCGCAATGCAATTAATACGTGGGACACTCAGAAAGTTTTGCGAAACTAAAAAAAATTGTTCTATACGTACATATATTTTTATTAAATCTTTTCAAAGTACTTTCCACCAGCCTCTATACAAAGATTCATGCGCCTAAACTAGTTTTCAAAACACTTTTTCCAGTCCGCCGCAGACACCTCGTTTACAGCCTGCTCGAACGCAGCCAGCGCATCTTCCGGCGACGAAAATTGTATCCCTTTGAGCTGATTTTTTATTTTTGGGAATAAAAAGAAGTCACACGGTGCTAGATCAGGGCTGTAAGGAGGGTGACCCAGGAGTTTGACTGGCGTGCTGTCCAGGAAGTCCCTCGTTTTGAGTGCGGTGTGCGCAGGTGCATTGTCGTGGTGGAGCAGTAGCCCGCGGAGCCCTGTGTTTGGTCGCTTGTTGCTTATAACAGAGAAAACTTCTGGCAAACATTTGGTAGTATACCATTCGGCATTAATGCTTCTTTGATCCCGTAAGGGAATCGATACCAAGTGGCCAGTCAAATTAAAAAAGCTAGCGATCAAAATCTTACCCCCGCTTCTAGATCGCTTCACTTTGGTAGGCGTTGGCTCATTTTGAAACACCCAAACAGTCGACTGGCGCTTGGTTTCTGGGTCGTATTGATAAATCCAGGACTCATCACCTGTAACGATGTCGTAAACACGCCGAGACGAGCCTGCTTCAAATTTGTTAAGCATATCACGGCACCATTCCACCCGGGCCTGCTTCTGAGCATCGGTGAGGTTGTGCGGCACCCAGCGTGATACTATCCTCCTCACGCGAAGATGGCTGTGTAGAATCTCGTGAACGCTTCCCGATCCAATCTTCAATATGTGTTGAATCTCCTGATATGTAATTCGCCTATTGTCTTGGATTAAATTTTTCACTGCTAGCACGTTTTCTTCGGTAACAGCCGTCAAAGGGCGACCGCTTCTTTCGTCATCGCCCAAAGTTGGTCGACCGCGCTTGAATTCGTTATACCAACGATACACGGTTGCCTTGGAAGGGCCTTCATCCATGAATGCCATTTGAAGTCTATCGTACGATTCATCCGGTTTCAGGCGACACTTGAAATCGTATAAAATCATAGCTCTAAAATGTTCCCGGCGCAGATCCATATTTCAGTGAGACACAATACTTTGAATTAACTCGCAAAAAATGTGGAGGGAAATTTTGAAATTGGAACTTACTTATTTTTACTTATAAATAATCATATTTTCGAAAAACATTATAACTGGCCAGTCTCCCATATATAAAAACTTTTTTTCGCAATACTTTCTGAGGGGCCTGGTAATAATAAAAAATAGTAGAAGACGTCAGAGACAAAACAGCTGTTGGTGTTTATATTAATGTATTTTTTTTTTTTGCCCCACACTAGGAACTTCTTCCTGTATCGTGGGTGCGTTTACAAACATATAAACTCACATACACAACACCCAGAGCCGCAACAACTATCTGTAGGTCTTACAAATATTTGTTCCGTGCGGGAATCGAACCCGCGACACGCAGCGCAGCAGTCAATCACTCAACCACTACGCCAACCGTGCGCCAAAAAAATGTTTAGGGCTAAATGCATTAAATATTTTTTAGTGCAGACGGTCGTTTGTGAACTGCCACTACGATTATCTCTATCAGTAGTAACATTTATTATTTATTACCTTTGTGCTCTTCTATCTGTATTCTTTATTTTCTCTGTTAAGTGTTTTGTGTGTAAATAAATAAATAAAGAAAATTTATTTTTGCCACTGACTGTACTACTATGTTCCAAGGCTCATTAAGGCTCTTGTCTCCCAAAATGGAAAAGTTTTTATGTACTAGCTTGTTCTACATAAAAATATGATAATCCAAGCTTTATCTTAAATTAGGCTATGTTTGGTTGTCTTCGTTTGGAAGAAAATTTGTTCTTAGTTTTTAACCAAAATAAGTAAGCCAGTTTGCTGAGGTCACATCATAGTTTGTTCAAGATGAATATAACGGTCCTATATTTTGTCCTACTGCACAAAGTGACAAACATTTTGTCATTCGTTTCCTACTAGATTCCTAACCATACACTATCCTGATTATTTTTCTTCTTCGTGACGAGTCCTTGTTCTTAGAGTGCGCGCAAGATAAGTCTGCGCGCGGCCAAAATCGGAACTAATAGTTTGTCATTTATGTCAGGTGTCAAGAAAGTGTGTTGTATTCCGTGTTTTTATTCGTTTCCGAAGTAAATAATCGCCATCATTATGCCAAAAGTAATTGAAAGTGCTGGCAGGGTTTTTTTTTTGAAGTGAACAAGACAATAACGGGCCTACGGTACCGTTTTACAAAGATAGAGCCCGCGTTGCTTATTTGACAGGTAACTTTTAGGGATACCATTATACTAAAATTTCTGAATTTTCATACTGCCGGTGCCTGACAGTATTGGTTTTTGGGTGGTACATAAATATACCAGCGGGACAGTACCGGCATCATGTAATATAATGCATCATTGTTATTTTGTTTTAGGCGTTTCTGAACGCACCGTCACTTAAATAACTCAAGAGGGTTGAATGTTCAAAGCTTCTTCAAAAATTGTTGAATAAGAAATTAAAAAAGAATTGTAATTGCAATTGACGGTATTAGCCAGTGCAGGACCATTTTTAGACCAGACTGAAATTTAACAGTAGGTACTACTAAGTATTCAATAAAAGTGAAGCTTTTTTCATCATATCCTATGCAAGTAGAAAAAGCTAGTGATTAATTATGCCTAACTTAACTTCATGTTTCGAGTAATGAAAAATGACTATTGATTAAATGAAGGAAAGAAGATCAGTTATGCTGGCAACATTAAGCACGCCACCCGTCGCGCGCAGACTTATCTTGCGCGTACTCTAATTAAAATGTTCCTAGAATAAGTGTCACCATGTTTGGGATCTTCAATGTTTTTTTCTGCCGTTTACTTCTGGGGGGTAACCACAAGCTCTTAGAGTAAGGTTATTTTGAGATCGAGTAAGTGACAGATGTATACAAGTCAGATACATCTGTCCCTTACTCGATCTCAAAATAACCTTACTCTAAGAGCTTGTGGTCACCCCCCTGTTCAGCCTGTAATTTTACATTTGACAGCTCAAAAACTAATCATTAAGTGTTGACCTGATGCGGTACCGATTCGATTTCTTCTATCAATCGACTTTATTTCGAAGAAATTTTAATCGTTTTAACAAATTAGTATTGTATTTTTGTTCAATATTTTGTATTGTTTTATAATCATACCTAGGCATTTAAACGACTATGATATTTAACCTTACTTACCTAGCTTATTGATAGTAAGATTATTATGATTTATGATAATAAAAAGATAATATTTAAGTTTTACTGTTTTATATAATGATACATTTTATTCATTTGTGAATTTTATTTTATCGCAATATCGGGGGCTAAAGAGCGGGCTAAAGAGCTTCATAGGCGGGCTTATATCAAATGTAAAATTATAGGCTGGACGCAATATAGTTGTCTATACCAATATTATAAAGAGGAAAGATTTTTTTTGTTTATTTGTGTGTTTGTTTGTTTGTACCGAATAGGCTCCTAAACTACTGTACCGATTTAAAAAATCTTTCATGTATGGAAAGCTACATTATGCCCGAGTAACATAGGCTAGCAATTATTTAAAAAAAATACATATTCTTTTGAAAATTGCAATAATGTAACACAAAGTAGTAAAATTTTGCCTATAAAATTCATTATTTGGTGGTGGCAAGGTAGGTAGGTTGGTAGGTAGGTAGGTAGGTAGTGTAGATAGCCAGTTGACGAGAGCGAAGCCGCGGGGTCAGCTAGTATTGTATAATTTGTATAGGTCTGATAACTTTCAGTTTCACCACACTGCACCCTATCACCACATGAGTAGATAAACGGAACAGAGACAAAGCTTCCTAAGAACGAGCAAAATTGTTACCTATTTTGGTAGGGTTGTCACAAAAGGTGAAAGCAAAAACAAAACATTTGTTAAATAGTTTTATTATTTACTAGCTGACCCGGCAAACTTTGTTTTGCCATAAAAACACCAAAAATTCATCTACCCTACATACCCTACCCCACCTACCCTTCACTACTTACCCTACCCTACCTTACCTACACTACCTTACCTACTCTACCTTACCTACCCTACTATCCTATGTCCGTCTCCTGGTTCTAAGCTACCTCCCCACCAATTTACAGCCAAATCGATTCAGCCGTTCTTGAGTTATATATATTGTAACTAACACGACTTTATTTTATATGTTTCCTGGTTCTAAGCTCCCTCCCCACCAATTTTTAGCCAAATTGGTTCAGCCGTTCTTGAGTTATAAATAGTGTAACTAACACGACTTTCTCTTATATATAGACACAGATGAGGTAATCTGTGTATATAGATTATGTATGATAGAATACTTTACAAATTACTTACTCTAATATTTTTTTTTATTTTTTCAAGTATTATTCATACACACAGTACAATAAACGACCATTATTAATAATAAAATACAACGTTTTTACAATAAAATATTCAAACTTGCAACTAACAAAATAAACAACGTGCGTTGCACAGACCCTGAGATTGTCCACTGGCTGTGCCAACGTAAACCGGTTTTTTCCAGTCTCGCCGCATACGCGACAAGCGGCCAGTGGTCACGCACTCATGCGTCCGCGTGCTTGTAGTAGTGCAACCAATTCGCGCGGTTGTATGAAGCTTTATCTCTGTTCCGTTTATCTACTCATGTGCTATCACACCACATACCCCAATATCACAATCTGAACAAAGTGGATGTTTTACAACTGTTTTAAATTCAAAATAGTTTGAAACACAAACAAAAACTTTTAAACGAGGGTTTCAACTCGTCAACGAAAGGTTTTCGTGACGGACCGTATTTTGTGTCACATCAAACATATAGTTTTCCTTTTAGGAAAAGGTCCCTTGATAACGATCTGTGTTCGTCGTTCCGTGATATCGCCAACGTTTATGGTAAGCAGGAGTGTTGGTAGTATCGATAGTGAAGTTTTACGTGTTGTAGTTCTGTAATGTTTGATGATATAAATTGAAATAAAATTGACACGAGGGAAAACCAACTTCTTTGTTGATTGCTTCATTCACAGGAAGATGATCAGAAGGGTTCTAGATAATTTTGGGACTACAGTCTTCATCCATATTAATATTGCAAATGCAAAAGTTATTTTATCTGTCTGCATTGTTATTTTTATTACCTTTTTTCATATAAACAGCTGAACGGATTCGAATCAAACTTGCACAGGGCACAGGGGTGTTTCTTTCCCGGCAATATTTTCCTTTGGGATAATTTTCACGCAGAAGCCGCTGGCTGCACTTAGTACTGTATATAATTATTTTAACCCTACGAACACTGCGGGATGTTAAATATAATACATTCATAAATAGAATATGAATATACTTTACCTACACCCATGCTATAAATCCTCTATAAAAGTTCTTGAAACAGTTAACTTATTGCCAACATTAAAACAGCCAGTGTCAGAGTAACCATAATATCATCCAAACGGGTGTTATAATGTTGTACTAAATTTCATAATGCAACTCCTTTTTTACTCATCGAACAGCCACATTCACATGGCATCTTTATGAATTTCAAAAAAAGAACATTGTCATGCACGCGCGTTTCACTACCACAGCGCCGTAATTTAAAAAAAAACTTATTCGAATTTTTGAATTGACGTCGTATCCCGCCATTTTTGTTCAATAATAGTAATGAAAAAAAAATTTTTTGTTGTTTGCAAAAATGAGTGATACAAGCTTTGATAACACACCACCAGATATTTCTTATGCAGCAAAGGACGTTTCTAACCAATTATTACCAGAAAGGTCGAGAAAACATTATGAAAAGACGTACCAAAATTTCATGAATTTGAAAATATCAATTAGTAGTACATCATTTTTCTGACGATGTTCTATTAGTATATTTTCAAGAATAATCAGAACAATTCAAATTTTCATAACTATGGAACTTCTATTCAATGCTGAAAAGTACGCTAAGTATTAATACCCTATGGTTACAGAACCTTTATAGAGAATTCATATCATGGGTGTAGATAAAATCTTGTATGCAACTGTTATAATTAGGTATTATACAACAGTTGCATAAATAACTATTATTGCATACCAAAACACAGTACGATAGTTACACGACATTTTATCGTAAAATAACGAACTGATTCGCCTGGCTCCACTAATCCCTTTGAATAATGCTGTATCTTATTTTCTCACAACTGCAAGACCACAAAACAATTTAATTCCCTTAGTTTGTAACCATAAACTAGAAGCTCCTCGGCGATACACAGACTATATCCCATGCATTTAGATTGTCAACGCCTTCAAAGGCGAGTTCTATTGAGAATCAATACACATCTCCTTGACCCGTGAGTCAAAAGGCCTCAGAGGGACCACAATCCGAAATACTGCAATATGCAATCTTCGAGGAGTATTTCACTCGATTCTGTTATTGGTAAACAGTTGTATTGAGTGGAAAGCTTCATAGCTTAACATGAATATGGAATATCCTTGCATCATTTAAGGATAACTATGATCCCATTTGATAATAATGGAACCTGTAGCCTAATAGCATAAGTCAGTACGGCAGGGCAATAGGAACAACTTCATGAAAGAGTCTGACACATAAATGGTTTCAATATTGCATTAATAATTTAGAAAGGGCACGTCCTATGAGTTGAATTCACATATCCTTGCCATGATCTAACCCTTTTCGAGTGTATTACGCAATACGAAAGTAGTTATTTTAAAGGTGTCATCACCCTTGCCTATACGTGTTCTTTGCCAAATTCACTTCCGTCAGTGAGATTATCAAATAATATTGCATACGTATTTTTTGTTTTACCAAATCAATAAAAATTGATAAAGATATAGCGCATCAAAGTTCAGGAGTGGGAGCTTGTGACGTCACTATGTCAGTATAAAGTGTACTAACGCGTGACGTCACAGGATATTTCAACGCATTTTATCGTCGTCACTTTATGTTTACGTGTCCAATATTTTTTATTAATCTCCCTGCGGGCAAAAACTAATTTTCAGTAAACATCCCTATTAGGCTGCAGGACTTCTAGTGCGAGGATAAACTAATAAATAAATAATGATGTGAAACTCAATACGTATGTTTGTTATCAACCGGTACTACGTATATATAGGAAATTTTCCGACAGTGGATCTTTAATTGCCCTCTTAATTAATCTATTAAAACATCAATCATTAACTTCTTTTAATGGCAAGTTTATTGTATTGGAATGTCATATTAATCTACCTGATCTTATCCCAAACTATGTATGTTGGGGATGGCTTCAAGTCTAACCGCAAGCACCTGTATTTACCAGACTGCTAGGCAAGGGTTATGTTTTTCGCGTTTATCTTGTTTACATGAAGCGACTGCCTTATCGTCATCACCATCATCATATCAGCCGAAAGATGTCTACTGCTGGACATAGGCCTTCCCCAAACGTCGCCACATTGACCTGTCCGTGCGTTCCACATCCAGCGGATCCCCGCAACCTTCACCAGGTCATCAGTCCACCAGGTGGGAGGCCTTATAAAGCAACGTCTTCCGGTTCGCGGTCGCCACTCCAGAATGTTTCTGTCCCATCGACCATCCTTTCTGCGAGCAATGTGCCCTGCCCACTGCCACTTAAGTTTAGCAATACTTCAGGTCATGTCGGTAACCCTGGTTCTCTTGCGGATCTCTATATTTCTGATTCGATCACGCAAGAATACGCGACTGCTTACCAAAACACAGTTACTGAGTTACCCGTCAAAAATGGCAAAACTGTTGTTAGATTCTGATGTTTTTGAATACTCTTTCAAAGTTCTATAATGACGGCTGATCATCAAACAGTTCCAAAAACACAAAAGAACACGTAAAACTTCACTATTGACACTATGGATAGGATGGGTAGATGGACCACTGATCTGCCCGTAGACTCCCATTTTGACCGTAGTGCGTGCAGGCCTCCTCTCTGAGAGAGGGAATGGATTTTAACCCTCCACGCGGGCCCATTGTGGGTTGGTGGATGTCACATGTCATCGAATTTTTGGTTCTAAGACTTGGTCTCCTCACGATGTTTTCCTTCACCATTTTGAGAGCAGTGGTGATGAAATTATTTACACAAAGTAAAGCGACTGCCTGAGTTCGAACACACGAACTACAAATTGTAAAGTCGCGACCATTAGGCTACCACTGCTCTGCTACTAACACTACTAACACTCCTATTTAGATGCTAGTCAAATGACTTTTAATCTACTTACTGATTGAAATTTTTCTTTCTTTTTCGTGTAAGAATGTGGCTTATAGCTCTGATGTCAGAGTTAATTAACCCACCTCTGGGAACCCCACAGACCTTTGACTTGGCGATTTGAGACTTACATTAACTATATAATTAACTATGTAAGTCTAGGTTTCCTCACTATGTTTTCTTTCACCGTTGCCCGTAATGTCGAAAATAATTTAAGAAAGTACATATGAATTTGTAAAATGCACATTGGTACTTGCCTGGATTGATATGAGACGATCGAAATGATTTCAAGTAATAAACACACAGCGTGTAATTCAATAAAGTTTATTCCTCCATTTTTCTGGTACAAAGCATACTCATTTAAAACCCAAATAAAAAAAACCGGCCAAGTGCGAGTCGGACTCGCGCACGAAGGGTTCCGTACTAGGTAAATTGCGGTTTACGATTTATGACGTATTAAAAAAAAACTACTTACTAGATCTCGTTCAAACCAATTTTCGCTGGTAGTTTACATGGTAATGTACATCATATATTTTTTTAAGTTTTATCATTCTCTTATTTTAGAAGTTACAGGGGGGGGACACACATTTTACCACTTTGGAAGAGTCTCTCGCGCAAACTATTCAGTTTAGAAAAAAATGATATTGGAAACCTCAATATCATTTTTGAAGACCTATCCATAGATACCCCACACGTATGGGTTTGATGAAAAAAAATATTTTTAGTTTAAGTTTCAAGTATGGGAACCCCCAAAATTTATTGTTTTATTTTTATTTTTGTGTGAAAATCTTAATGCGGTTCACAGAATACATCTACTTACCAAGTTTCAACAGCATAGTTCTTATAGTTTCCGAATAAAGTGGCTGTGACATACGGACGGACAGACAGACAGACAGACAGACAGACAGACAGACATGACGAATCTATAAGGGTTCCGTTTTTTGCCATTTGGCTACGGAACCCTAAAAACACCTTGGATTGAAGTTCTCCGGACTTTTTTCCCAGTGTTTGCATTAAAAAAGAACCTATTGTTTATATCTGAATAAAAATCTTATCTCTCCCATTGTACTTTTAATTAATTATTATCTCAGAGCTGTCTAGTGATTAATTTAATAAATTATTATTGCTTACCGTTGTGTGAGAAGGAGGCGGGTAGAACAACAGCTGTTTACTCTTTCTTCTTAGGGTTCCGTACGTCCGAAAATCACGGAACCATTACAGGCGAGTCTGTCTGTCCGTGTGTCATAGCCAATTTGCTCTGAATCTACTAATCCGATTTTAAATTAAGTACACATATAAAATTCTGTAACCCAAACCTCGGAAGCGTAACGTAAAATAAAATTTGCATTCGGGGTTACTTTTGGGGGACAAATAAAAAAAAAATACTAATTGTACGGTGTGATAAGTCAACTGTAAGGGCATAATTTAAGTATAAAAAACTTTTTTTTATTTTTATTAATTTCTGGTCATAAAGTTTATTAAAGACTAGCGGACGCCTCGCGGTTTCACCCGCGTATTTCCCGTTCCCGTAGGAATACAGGGATAAAAAGTAGCCTATGTCACCCTGGCATTGTGTAGCTTCCCAACGGTGACAGAATTTTTGAAATCGGTCCAGTAGTTCCGGAGCCTATTCGGTACAAACACACAAACAAACAAACAAAAAAATCTTTCCTCTTTATAATATTGGTATAGAAAACACTCATCCACGAACCTACTGAGCCTATTTTTTTTTATTAAATACAAATTCATAAAAAAGTCTTAGATTAAAAAAAAGGAGAAAACAAATTGTGATTCTGCCGCTCCGGAACCCTTTTCCGGCACGCACTCGGCCAGTTAGTTTTTGTTAAGATGGCCCATCTTCACGCTGAATTTACAGCATGATTAATTTGATTAACCAGCCAGAGGGGCGTTATTTCAATGTCACGGTCCCATCTCAGTAGACACTAAAGTGTCTCATTAGTTACATAATTACTTAAAACTTTGCCTATAAAAACTTTATGGCTTAGTTATAAAGAAATACATAACTGCCAGTTACTTGGCAGTAATATACCAGTCTGTTTCTATCACATTTTAGGGTTATGTTACTTCCTATATAGGTAATGAACGAAGACATGCTTGCTCAAGGTGGTTAGCGATTTCAGCACCTTTAGCCAAGTTGACAATCTACAATCGATAACGCTAGTAGAAAACGAATCAATGTATGGGAATGACACATCTGAACGTTAAGACGGTACCCTGACCAAAAAATCGGCATGAGATATGAGCATTCCTATTGGTCTAGCGGCACTGGTGGCGCATGAATTACACTAGTGAAAACGCCCAGATTTTAGAATAAAATCTTGATAAAATCGAATTTTGGTCTTTTGAAAAAAATAATTCTACAAAAATGTTCGTTATTAAATTGTCTATCCATTAGTGTTAATACAAAAAATAATCAATGAACACTTTACGAGGAGATGCATAATATCAATAATTATTTCTCATTTTCATGTTTTTTTGGAAGTAGATTAGTGAAATATATACAACATTTAAAAAAAAACTAAATCTACCATTTTAGAATCAATATTATGTAGAAATTTAATGTATTTTTATTAATTGATATTTCTTTTTAAATAACGAGTAGATAGCTCCTAAAAACAGCACAAAAAACGGCTTGCGCGGCGTTTTGCTCGGGGTACCGCCTTAAGTCACGTGGTTACACCATACAAATAGAAGGCGTTAACGATTGTAGAAAGAGATTCGATACGAAACGTTTGTGACTTGGATAGGGGGCCAGACCCACTTACTCAAAAAACTTAACTTCAGAGTACGTTGCTAACACGAGATAAATTGGCAATATGTCATACATAATAATTGGCTAAATTAGCTACCAACTCGGAGTTAGTCAGATAACATAAGGTGGCCAAGCGGGCCTTATTAAGATTATAAAAGCGAAAGTTTGGATATTTTTTTAGATAAGTTTTACCGGCTAAGTATATTTGTATGAAACAGAGCTCACCGGAAGACCATGACCCTGAAATAGGACATGGGTGACTTTATTTATTTTATTTACACTTTTTTGACCACCATAATATACAAGAAAAAAAGTTAATTTAATACTAAAAACATAAAACGGGTGGCCTTTTCGCATTCCGCGATCTCTTCCAGTCAACCTGGATAATTTTCATCATTTACGCGCGAGAAACCGCTGGCTGAAGCTAGTTAATTATTATTATAAGTCCAGATTCCACACGATGTTAAAATAAATGTGATATAAAAAACTACCGAAGCGAGTATAATGACTGCGTACAGAGCCCTCTATGACAGCCATCCGAAAACAAAGAATAATGGTGTACAAAATGCCAAGAACTACCGGGCATTACGCTTTAATTCATTAATTTTACAACTGACATCACAAGGCAAACCCAACCATAACAAACTCTAAATATGGTAGAAATTACAATGGTAAGTTACTAACTAACTTTGCGCAAGCTAACTTCAGTGTTCCTAAAGGGGTTGTCATAGAAACTGAAGTTCTGCGCGCGCATCACCTACGCACGTACGCTCACTCACACATAGACAGGCTTCCCCTAGCGAGGAAAAGAGATGGCGGCATAGTACAGGCAGGAACAAAAGCGTTTGATTAAAATAAATTGTTAGGCGTTGTTTTAATTAGGTTAGATGGTGAAAATTGAAATGGGAATTAAAGTTAGTTTAATTATTTTGTTATAGAGGATAAACGAAAATAATGTTTGTTGCCACTCTGTATATTTTTAGTAAGTTGGTTAAGGATATTTAACGGCATATCGGTTTCTGATTGTATCTAAAATACGGTGGTTTTATCAACTTTTAACCGATGACACTATGTAGGTACTTACATTAAACCACTTAGCGTAAGATAAGTACTATGTTAAGTGTTTTCAAGTATGTGCTAAGTGTTTTGTCAATACATATTTTGAAACTGTACTTTTCCTTTTTGTGCAATATTTTTAAGGTCTTCTTGTGAATAATATCGTAATTTCGTTTATATTGGCACACCGCACCGCATAATAACCATGTTTCTTAATCTGAATCTTGCAGGGAATGACAAATAAGGTAATTGTATACTATTGTTGAATTATGTTTAGTAAAGGTAAAATATTGGCCAGATTGCATTATCCTACAAACAATAGTGATCAAAATAGCATTTACAACTCAATTTACCGTAATAAAAATTACGATAATATTAATTTGTACCGAGACCACTCTCTACAGAACCGTACTCGAGTCGTCCCTCTCTTACACACACACAACGCTCTAACTATGTGTGCGTGCTTTACACCACAGATTCTGCGCGATGGACCCTAGTATTCTTGCAGCCATGGACAAAGAAGCACTCAAAAAGCAGATTGAAAACATGAAGTACCAAGCGTCTATGGAACGCTGGCCGCTTTCAAAAAGCATTGCTGCGTGAGTAATTCTTTATTTAAAAATTTAAAATAAATAGAATAGTGAGTGATGTCATGATGTGTAGTGCAAGGGAGCGGGAGTCGCCCTATGTGTGTGCAAGGGATAATAGTGCTTTTAACAACGGTTCAAAGGTATAAAATTGCGTGGAGGGCGTGCAACGATTAAGGGATTATGTATGCTGGTTTTTTTATTTAATCGATGTGATTAGATTCCTTGTGTCTTTCATTTTTTTTTCCGTGTATTTTTGTGATATTATGTGACTGTCAATTCGTCTATGTTACAAGTGAAATATCATCGCAGTCATAGTACAGTATTTGTCTGTACAATGATCCGTTTGCGTCAATTAAAATGTGTCATATTCGTCCTATTTTAGTTAATTTCTGTAGTGTTAATTGTTTCATCATATTGTCCTGGGTTGGGTTCAACGTTTGCTTGAGTCCCAGTCATTCAGTTCTACGGCCAGTACTAATCAATATTGTATACTTAGTATGCCCAAAGTAGCTTGGAAATTCCCATGTTCATGATATCAATTCCATAACTTAATTTCTGTGTAGCACAAAACTTTATGCTTAATCGATAAGAATTCAGTGTGACTAACAAAATATTGAAAGGGCTATTTTGCACCTTGTCAATGATAAAATTTGGTACATTTTTGATTGCACATGGTGAACCCTAATACAACTGTCAATGAGTTTCCATGACAGGTGAAATGGCGTCATGGTTTGGGGAATTTAGGTATTAATTATCAATACTCTATGGGTGTTGTATCTTTAATTACTAGTGTGACTATTTCATCATCTTCGTTAAACTTTATCTCATTTACTATTTCTGCAGAAGACCTTGCTTAAAATTTTAACCCTACTCAAATCATTATATTTAATCTGATTCAGTATACTATAAAAACTTCTTAATAATCTCTGTTTGTACCATTTCACCATACAAAAGTCTTAAAGTTGAAGGTTTGGTTTCCAAGGACACTGTAATTATCAGTATCTTGGGGTAGGCCTATGTTGATATCTTGTATTTCTGAAAATTCTGCCTAACATGTAACCTGGTAAGGAACAGGTTTTGAAGAAGATAAAAACTCTCATCATTTGTTTATAGAAGCTTTACTTTTATTTAACCTATCTTATCTATCACTTATTGTTAGAGAATGTGGGCTATTGGTTGATATTGCAGAGCCGAAACCCATTTTTAATACGTTACTTATGACTTTTTCATATTAATAACTGAATATTATGTTCTGCTTTCTCGTTTCCTTTTCTAATTACTTTGAATTTATGATATTTCTTAGCTTAGCTTCTCTCTCTATATCACCAAGCTATTTGTGACTAGACATCAACTTTTTATTAATTTTCTGTTATCGTTAGATTTAATTTCAAGCTGGATTGGTGTTTTAAATTGTGTTTTATATCAAAATTTTACATTGTTGTTATTACTATTGAAGGAAGATTATTAGTTTTAGTTACATTCATTTTAAAAACGTGTCGAAGTTATAATTGATGTGTTAAAATATTTTTCAGCCACGTATTTCCTTATTATGACGCGATCCGTGACTACCAATAGTATGGGTTTTGAGTTCAATACCGTTGCAAAATTTATTGTTTACCTTTATTGGACTGTTATATATGACGACATTTTAAACTATATATTTCCAGTGTAAACAGATCTCGCATTGTATAGATTTTTCGGGCAAAGGGAGGTCAGCCTATACTGGAAAATGCATGATATCATGTTTTCACGTGTACCTTATCAAAATAGCTATAAATATATACCTAAGGTATTAGAGCATACTTTATTTGAAACGCAATTGTTTTGAATATTAAATAATTATTTACGACTATCGTCTGAACGCATATTTTAAAACACATTTTCATCACAAATTTTTTAACCAGGTAAAGGCCAAAATCACGAAAATGTTTTATAATTCCAAATAAAATATTAATTAAAGAAAACTTAAGTCAATTTAGCTAATTTGTAATACCACTGCTTTAGTCAAATCATTATTGAATAGTTACTCTTGATCGAGCAATGTTAATCCTACTTTCATTTTCATTTTATTCATAAGATCTCAAGTAGCTTCATTTTTATATACAACTGTATACTCGGCACAAAACAGTGTGAATAATGAGTTTACAGCATCATAATCAAGACTTTTTACTGTCACTACTAATTGTCTAACTTGTCTGTTTCTTAGAACAATACTATGACGTGTCTGTGTATCATTCATCGTAGCATCAACGATAGTTAAAAGAGTCATAAGTCTATTTTTATCTATATAAGATTCATTCATTGTGACTTTATTATAGTTCACATACTAACACCGTTAGTAACTAGACTACCGTTATTTGTGAAGTGAAAATCCTTTAGTTTTAAGATTAGTATCAAATCCGGCATTTAAATTTGAATTCCGTTCATCTAAATGATCAATTTCCCTCAGTAGATCTTTCAGAGTCTTTTTATCAGATTTTACTTAGCTCAAAGCCATTCGCTTGGCTTGTCAGTTTTAAGTGACTATAATGGCCATTGACAGACTTAACCATTGGTTTGATGCCTTTAACAATATATCTACCTATATATCTATCTGCCTCGATGGTCTTGTGGTCGCAAGTCCTAGGTTCATTTCCTGGGTCGGGCAAAGTGTCATTGGATTTTTCTATCTGGATTTTCTCAGTAGCAGCCCGAAGTGAAAATTTTTACCCAGTTGATGGCTACAAGCTTGCCCCCTATTACATGGGACTTGAACATAACTGGCGAAATGTAGATGTATGTAGGTACCTACTATTGATACACCTATGGCCAACCCTTTAGGAAATACAGGCATGACGTCGTCATCGTAACGTCATCGTTTACTCGTTCAGTCGTCATAATGTTATATTTTCAAGTCTGTGTATCCGCGTTATTCCTTTTCAATACACCTGAAAATTTCTATCTTCCTATCAAATCGAAATCGTTATAGAAGTAGGTAATATTCTATTAATACGAAAATCACATAGCTTCGTCGAATTCAGAATAGAAATATCCCATCACACCTGCCACATATATCAAAAATAATCTCAGATCTAAAAGAGTTTTCTCTCTTTCATTCATGCTTCCGTTTTTTAAATATTTTTATGAAAGCATGCGGTAAGGAACGACGCGCGAATCGATGGTTACCACACTCAAAACAGATTGACTAGTACAAACAAATGCCGCTGCCCACGCGTATATGGTGTTGCCAGGTTTAGTACGAAAGACCCAGGTTAAGTGGGAAAAAAGTATAATTTTCTTTTGCAATAGCATCTCTGTGGTTTTTTTTTGTCAACGGACCATCTTATGTATCGACTAATCTGCATATTACACATAATTATGATCGATCTGACCACCACGTCTAGAATTTAGTTACTGCTTATCTGGGTGTGTTTCGGGTGACTTTAAATTTGTATTATCAATTTTCAGAAATAAATATTATTTATCATATTCGTATGATTTGGTATAACTTTGAAGTCTGTGAAGTTGGCCCTTTTTGAAAGATTGTAGGTAATCGTAATTTTTATTTTAAATAATTTCTGAGGCAATATCGTCTCATCTAGACTTTCAAGGTTCAGAAGCTGCCAAGAAGATTATTGTAAAGCTTCTTATATTTAGATATTTTCGAGGAAACTTATTTTATTTGGTCTAAAGTAGCTTTATTTCGATAGATTGTCGATAAAAAGCCAATATATTTTCTAACATATTCTTTGTGCAATGTAATATATTTGGCTGAAATAGTGGCGATATTGCCTTGATATTAAAAAAGGGTAATATATTGAAAACGGGGTGCTACAGACGATTGAATAGATACTTAAGTTCAGTCAGATGAAAGCCGTTACCTAAACTTGACTTATAGTACTTAGTAAACCAAGATTTTATCTATTTTTAATACTTTTTTGACTATCCTTGGCAGCATTCTCGTGTATAAATACCTAAATGACTTTTTCTGCAAATAATCACGGTTTTTACGCCCAGTTTCACCACATTCAGATATATAAATTTTAACTTGTTTGCTTCTAGGTTTTTTTAAGTTTTCTCTGGTAGTTAATGGCTACGCAGACATTGAAACAGTCCCCTGGGCTCTAAATAAAGTGACACTCAATGAGAAAAAAATATGGTTAAAAGACCAAAAGGTTTGAGTGGTTTGACCACGTGGCACTTCAGTAACGCTTGTCAATTTTGAAATTTTTGACAATCGTTATGGCCGATAGAATGTCTTTTTGTCTGTCAAAGCCTTTCTTTATCTTTTATTCCGGTGTTTTTGGTAGGCTCTTTTCCCTTACTTTTGGATAATTTCAAGCTGGCAACACCGCTGCAATCAAAACAACTGTCAATACACGATTGAGTGCGCTTACGACTGCGCATAAGGAGTCGTTCTATAAATGAATGTGCCTGTGTTTTATTTGTGCCAGTACTTCGATTATTATGCAAAGGTACATTATGTTCTGATTGAACTTGGACGACACAGTGGTGTTCGTTTTATTTTTGTCACGGTTATCTTATAGCGTTATCTCTGTTATCTGGATTGCTGTTGATTGCAATCGATTGCCTGGTTATTATTAACATTTTGTGTTTAGTGACATTGGACAAAGATAGGATACAACGGTCGTACCGTTCAATGTGGCGACGCCTGGCGGATACAGCAGTGATCACGTCTTTTGGTTAAAATGATGATGATTGCGACAATGTAGTTGTCGACTTTGTATTGGATAACAAGCTTACTGAAGTTATTCTATTTTACTGTTACGACCAAGTCCCATTTACTTATACCTACGTATAAATACTTTATTACTACAATAGAATTGGTCAGTTCTCACATGGCTCATTCGAAAGTACAAATTCCTACAGAGAACGGAGAAGGAAGTCCAATCGATTAAATGAATACCACAAAACAAAATTGGATTTCAACCTGATTTATTTAGACAGTACATCAGTCAAATCCCACACACTCAATCAACACTGTTTTAAGAATAGCATTATATCAGAAGTAGCACCTAAAAGTTGCTCCCACGGATTCTAGAAAAATAAACAAACGGATTCAACCGAAACGATTTCGCACGGTGATAAGAAAACCGTGATTCTCATTGTAGGTACTGGATTATATAATTGTGTGGGTTTGATGTAGGAAAAACTGGGTGTCTCGATAAAGGTGAAGAAGACGCAATAAAAGTATGTGAATTTATACGATAGTCACGGAATACATTCATGTAGTATATGAAACCAAACATTTTCTCATGTTGGCGATTTTTTTACTGAACCAAAGAAGTACTAACTCCGCGTTGATCATTTAATCGAAGCATGTTTTACAGTCAATTCAGTAAGAGTTAAATCATTCAGCAAAAGTTTTCGAGCTATTCTAAATCACCTTCGTTCTACTCTTTACTTCTCATCTAACAAAAAATAATAAAAAAAATATTAATTTTAGATAGAGTATGCGATAAACTACACTAGCTTATCGCATACTCACTATACTTATACTTATTCTAAAATTAATCTGCAAATTGACATCAGTTTACTTCAGTTACTTACAAATCATATAAAGCTTAAGTAAGTCAATACAACGAGTAACAATAAATATAAAAAAATCTCAGACTTCCATCAATTTGCATAGCAAGTGTTTCAACCATTCAAGATCGATCGTCGTACCAACCATAGCTAGTCTATGTTTATACATTTTGTCGTTTACTGTAACTTCAGTTGTAGTTACTACATAAGTAAATAACTTGAAACCGTAACAATCTGTGGCTATATAACCACAAGTTATTGTTAAAGTTAATCAATTTCTAACATTTTAATTACTATATAATTATCCTGTTTACGGTATGTCTTGTGTATTACACAGTGTCGGTTTTAAATTGTGATGACGTCAGAAGACGCACATGTTCCGTAGTCTCAATGTTTAACACACATTGCCAAACATGGATTCTTGAAATACACTTATTGAAACGATTTGAGTGCATTCCTTGATGGTCTTCCTTTTTTGGTACTGATTCAGTGCCAAATACTGGTGACTATGAAAACAAAATATTGTGATTTGAATTCAGAATCCGAGGGAAATCAAATTGTGGAATAACAAACACAAACTCTATGTCGTAAATTACTAAATTCTAATTCCATTGCAACCCATAATTTTTAGGGGGTTTTTAATACAAATGCGATACTTGCGTTGGTGGCCATAGATTGAAATCATCTCGATTTATGAATTTAAATATAGAATTTCAGAAGAGTGGTCTTACCTAACTCAAGTACTGTCATATTTAATAACAATCAATGAGCCATATACAAATATTTGGTCATGTTACCAACTTTAACATGAAATTAATTAAATAACCCTGGTAGAAATAATACGCACTAAAAGTTTTGATATTACTTTTATTATGCGTACAGCTAAGGAGTGGAATTCCCTACCAGAGTCTGTGTTTCCCGATAGCTACAATCTAGAGGTCTTTAAGTCAAGAGTGAATAGATTACTTGTAGGCAAGCGTGCTCCATCATCGAACACATCATCGCTTACTATCAGGTAAGATAGTGGTCAAACGCGAGCCTTTAGTAGATAAAAAAAGAAGCAGCATTATACTTCAAGTTGTTATTATTCAAATTCAAGTACTAGGCCTTCATACAAAAACAGGTACAAAATAAGATGAAGAAATCAAGCAATATAATTCATTCTTCTAACACACTTAAACCTAGAGAGAAAATAAACAGCAGCGTTACTACAAAAAAAATGCACCTGCAGTGATTTTATTTTGTCTGTGCTCTCCGTCTGTCTGCCATGACTTGAGCTGATTATCGGGCTTTTCTTTTTGAACTCATTTTGTAGCGTAAAATACTGGAGCATTAAAATATCGTGAAAGGTATTTGGTATTCTGCACGTTCACTGTCCGTTGTTGTTTATTCCAGCCGTTACTTACGCCAATTTTAAGGACCAAACAGGCTTAATATTCAGTATCGTTATCAGACAGATTAAATACTAAAAATAACCGTTTTGTTCTGTATTCATCTTTACCGTCTAAAATTAAGGAACCATTCTAAATACCCTGACCCCTGAGCGATCGAGCTTCTCTGATGGCGCGATAAAAATTAAATTACGTCGATAGTCAATAACGCGCAGGTATTAAAAAAAAACAAGTACACATCGGTCGATCTGTATCGCATTGCGTCCATGTAAAATTGCAATTTCTCTTGATACATTTCTCTTATCTATATGATATAAATTGAATCGTGTTGAGCGATCAGGTAGGTTGCTTACTCTATTAAAATAGTTTTAGACGGCGTCGTATAGTGTAAAGATTGAAGCCATACGGAAAGTTTGATGCATACTGGTACAGCACTACCGATGAGTCGTAGCCCGTCTGAAGTTAGCGCCATTTGGTTGCGTAGAACATGCATGCGTGAAAGTTCGCAAAGGCTATGTTCAGATGGGCCACGGGATTGAGAGCAGTGGTGGCCCAGTGGTATCGTTCGCGACTTACAAGTTGTGGGTCGTGGGTTCGAACCCAGGCAGGCGCTTTATTTTGTATAAATTCTTTCATCACCACTGCTCTGAAAACGGTGAAGGAAAACATCGTGAAGAAACCGGCATGTCTTAGAACCAAAAATTCGAAGACATGTGACATCCACCAAAACGCACTGGGCCCACATGGTGGAATACGGCCCATTCCCTCTCAAAGAGTGGTGGGAACAATAATAGGCTGATGATGATGATGATGATAAAGATGGGCTACGACTCATCGGTCGTACTGTACTAATAATTATTTGCTAGTTTCTTGTAGTGTCTGTTACTATAGGACTGTATTCGTTACTTTATTCGGTGACTTGGTGATTCACTGAATACTCCACTTAAATGCTATTGGGATTGGAACTATTATCATATTCTTATCGCAACCTTTCGCAAAGAGGTGTACCTCCGGCTTATAGTGTATCGATTGCAGTTTGAGCTTCTCTATTAAGCAGTATGATAGGGTGTGGTTATCGCTTTTATCGGTTACTGTTGTTTCCATGTAAGTGTGACAGTGCAGTTTTGTAACAAAAACTGCGGCTTTTGAGACTGCATAGATTTTAGTTGCTCCTTGAATACTCCACCATCAGATTTTCCTTTTTTCTTTCTTCAAACTCTGTACTTAGCAGACAACTAACATAATAGTTAACTATAACTTATTCAAATTTATTCATTCTAGTATTTTCCTCGCTCATCAAGTCAATTTTCAAATTCAGTGGCTCTAATTTTGAAGCTATTTTTACTCTTACAAAAATAATCCACATCCACTATTATTCTGTACTCCATTTCCAGTACCGAACTTTGATTGCCAACAAAGTTGCCATGGCCAAAGGCAGTCAAGTAAACGAAGCAAGATTACTTACTTACCCACAACCGATCTCAAGCCTCACCGTGACCTTCCACACCCATTATTTACCCCTGCAAGAAACCAATACAAAAGCTCATAGATTTCCGATCACATGGGAATATTTCCCATTACTTTTACTTCCATAATAAGGCTCTTTCCCCATCGGTTATATTTCATCTCTGGCTGATTTATGACTTGCGTTATACAGAAAGTTGGTAGTGAAAGGGTTTCGCAATTTTCGTAGTGTTTTTTCTATATAGTTTTTATTTTGGCGACCTTTTCTGAGAGCAGTAAAAGTAGTTGAAGGGAATGTAGGTCCAGTTTGGGAGGTCGTAAAAAGGTATCGATTGGTCGGCGTAACACTACAGCAGAAAGGAGTAACCGAAATGGTCGAACGGGTCTGTGAAAGTAAAAGCCCACTCGGTTGGTTGCTCATTCATTAGCAACCATGCGGATTATCTTTTCCTACCTAAGTGTGTATTTTACACCGTATGGCTACAATATGAATAGTGTTACTTTTTAGGGTTCCGTGCCCAAAGGGTAAAAACGGGACCCTATTACTAAGACTCCGCGGTCCGTCTGTCTGTCTGTCTGTCTGTCTGTCTGTCACCAGGCTGTATCTCATGAACCGTGATAGCTAGACAGTTGAAATTTTCACAGAAGATGTATTTCTGATGCCGCTATAACAACAAAAACTAAAAAGAGAATAAAATTAATATTTAAGGGGGCACCTTTACAACAAACGTGTTTTCCCCGTATTTTGCGAGATAATGGTACGGAACCCTTCGTGCGCGAGTCCGACTCGCACTTGGCCGGTCTTTTAAGAATTTTAGAAATGTTTCCACTTGAATTGAGTTTCCAATCATCTATTTTCATCCTGAAAACTATTTTAGTCTTATCATCTACACTGTTTCCTCAGACATATTGTTTATTGGAAGTTTTGAGCAATTTCTTTATGAATTCTCACATACTATTCCTACTCTTCTTTTTTTGTTTCCATGTTCATCATCTGCCGAGTTCCTTTCTTCTATTTTTGTATCTTTTATATAGCTCTTGATTGTTTTTTTTTTATTTTTTGCTACTTGTTAGTTATTAGATTGTCTTCACACACTCCATTATTCCAATACTTACCACCAGAAAAAAAATGTTCTAACCTTCGTGAAGAGTAAATACAATTATCTGATTATAACCTTATATGATTTTTTCCAGAAAAGTATGTCACGTAACCTAATTATATCCCTGTCTTTGCTTTATATTGCTGGTTTTTGTTGACTGGGCATTTGTGCTAGCAAGCATTTCTCTCTTGGTAAATAATACAATTTTACTTGATATTCTCGCGACGAATTGTAACGATAGAACCGATTTGCTGTTTTGCTGTACGTTTACCTTGACAAGGAAAACGTTTAGTTTCATGTAAATCATTTTGTCTTTTTTCCTGTTTACTAGAGTATGTTTACCGACAAAGTGTGCCTTATGTCTTTTGATTTTGTTCAAGCCCTGCATTTTGTTGGCTTCCGTATTATTTACTTTCACGACGTCTTGGTAGTGCTTCTCTATGCTAATCTTGACCACATGTAAGGTCTTGCTACCTATTTTAAAGCAAAAACTTTTGAATTTCTGTTGCTTTAGCAGCTTTGTATCTTTTTGTGTCCCATGGGAGGGGATCGAGTCTATTATTCCGTACAAGCTGACATTATAAGACTCGATAATTTAAGTTTAAAATTAATCAAATAGTAATTGGAGACATTACGGACAAATTCTAATGTCTGCAAGATGCCTACAATTTCTTTGTTTTTGTTGCAGTTTTTAAGTACCTAAACAAGTTACTTTTACAGCTGTTTTGTTAAAATATCAGTAGATAGGTCAACTAGCAAATATCTGTCATCTGAGAGGTATTATAATGTTCTTTAACGGTTGTTTACCGTCAGTTGATGATGATGATAATGATGTCAATCATCTTGATATTCACACGCATTAAGTATGATGTTTTATATAATTTACCTGAATAGATAAGTAACCTTTTGCAGTTTCCTTTTTCATTTGGTCAGAGATTTTGTTGGTTGGTTTTCTTGAAGTATCGTTTTAAAAGGCCAATTTGCATGAATTAGCACCATGTAAATTGACCTTTGACTTACCGTTATAATACTTGTACGTACCTATACTACATTATTTGTCTGACAAACATGACTATATTTCCTCATTTACGTCACCTTGACAAATTTCATACAAGAAACCCAACAAAAAATACTAAATGGTATTCAGAATAATGAGAAGTATATTTTTTATATTCGTAAGGTATTATTATTTAAATAAATTATTTCTTTTGAGATATCTGAAATTAGTATTGTTCTTTATAACTTAAATTTCAGCAGAGAAGTTGAAACGATACCATTAAATAAATAATTTTATGACAGCTACTCCTATAATTGAAGAAAATACCGGCCAAGTGCGAGTCGGATCCGCGCATTAAGGGTTGCGTACCACTATCGCAAAAAACGGACGAAAAAATCACGTTTGTTGTATAGGAGCCCCACTTAAATATTTATTTTATTCTGTTTTTAGTATTTGTTGTTATAGCGGCAACAGAAATACATCATCTGTGAAAATGTCAACTGTCTAGCTATCACGGTTCATGAGATACAGCCTGGTGACAGACAGACAGACAGACAGCATCATCAGACGGCATCTTAGTAATAGGGTCCCGTTTTTACTCTTTGGGTACGGAACCCAAAAAACATGTCCGTAATAAAAATATTCTTAATCCCACGTTGCTCACCAGTGGGATAATACAGGCTGAGAATAGCAGTAACCCTAAATTAAAAACCAGCAGTGGACTTCAAAAACGTTAAATAAGGAACTACACATGTTACCAGCATATCTCGCAGCACTACTCGTAATAGGTAAAATACAAACATGACCCATTCAAATTCAGTTCCTTATTTCTTCACATACCAAGATATATGGACACTTTGTACTCATAAACATAGATAACAAAAATCTTCTCAGTATAAACGTTTGTCTTAAAATTTTACGAGTGGCATCAGGTGGTCTTTCATGTTCCCGCGCCTCTTCTATAAAAACGACAAATGCTTCGGAAAAAGTACTTGAACACGTACGATGAAAGTAAGCCATCATGTTATATATAGATGTACATGCGTATATTTCTTGTATATAGTGTTATGAGTTAGCTATACCAGCTGCCTGCAAAAAATATATTTTATTTCTGCGGCAATTTTTTTGTGCCTTCGGTGGTAAATTTTGTACAAAACATTTTACATAACTAATTTTTCTTCATCATAATCATAGTCAGTAATATGCATATAAA
Source organism: Orthosia gothica (assembly GCA_949775005.1). Classification (NCBI taxonomy): domain Eukaryota; kingdom Metazoa; phylum Arthropoda; class Insecta; order Lepidoptera; family Noctuidae; genus Orthosia; species Orthosia gothica. The sequence goes on from OX459034.1 coordinate 21,264,068, forward strand.
ACAGCTTAACATGAGCAGATTTCTATGACCACAATTGGAACAATTAAAAACCAAATTAAGGTCATTGTAGTAAAAGTAAAGTACAAAACACTGCCAAATTCTATTAAAAGAAACAATTCCACGAAGCCTAAAATAAGAGAAGCAAATATAGAAACAGTATTTAAGGACACACGCCATAAATATATACGCATACATACTCATGTAGGTTGTAACACAACTCATAGACGTCCTCGACCAAACATGGGTCTCGGGTCTCCATCCTCATCTATATACAACATAACATACATAACGACATAGTTATATGTTACAACGGACCCAAAATTCCTCTGTCTTTGTGAGGGACATTTCACTCTCATTTATTGCAAGCATTTTGTCTTTTCATAAATATTTCGTTTGTAAAGATATCATTATGCTAAAATGTTGGGCCAAGCACACTCCCTTGGGGAACACAAATCTTCAAATATTATTTCCTACAACATATTAAATTTGGTAAACTTTTCACATTTAATTCAGTTAGCTCTGAAAAATTTCTAAAATGTGACCCCAAATACCGATCGCTTCCAAATTGCACAGATTAATGGAAATCAAAGGAAAGCAAAAGCTAAAACACACCTATGTAGCAACAAATACTATAGGTTTATGGTAGTTATCGAATATTTAATTGTTCTTGTGACGGTGGTTTTGTCCTATTGTACGAATTCGTCGGCATTTAAGTAAATCTTTTATTGATTCATAATTAATTGCTTGGCGTATTGTGAGACTTCGGAATAAGCAACATCAATCATATTAATAATATTTATATTATTACCTATTTATATTTGCCTTAAATCTTTAGTTTCGTATATTATAGATCAATATGAATTCCTACTCTCTTCGAAAAATCACACAAAATTACCTCATTTCAAAAACGACAAGCATCTCTGAAAGCTAACCAATTAACATCAAGATATACAACAAACCAAAAATGCGTTTCTACAAAACACAGTGCCTCAAAAACGGAGCACCAAAAGCTTACTTAAAAACCCCCACTTATACACGTTCTCCGAAGAAATAAGAACGTCATCAACATATCGCCGTTTTACTCAGCATAACTGACCTAAAAACCAAGTCACACTGCTACTGACAAGGGGAGGAATTTGGCTACCCACCCTGATATAGGGTTGCCCATTGATGTAACAGTTACCCTAATTTTTAAAAAAAGCATGTGTGACGGACTTTGAAAAGGATGTTCTTAATTTGATGCATTATGTGCGTGGGTTAGCAAAGGTGGGATTGAATGGGTTAATGGTTTGAGGTTTTCAAACCATTTAACTGACCGATAAATATGTTGCCACCAATTTCAAGCCTCCATGGAAGTAAATAAAAAACAAAATATTTCGTCTTATTGTATAAACTTCTTGACGCTACAATATGTTACAGAGCACTCGTCGCAATATCACTATGTCCGAATAGTAGGTTTCGAACAAAAAAGAAGTATCATGAAGACCATCTGATCTAAATATTCGGTAGCATCGTTACACATGACAAGTAGCACTCCACATAATGACCAAAAATTGCCGCAGCAATAAACACCGATATAAAGAAACCTTCGCTCAAAAAATAAATTTTCACGACAACACAACACCCGACTTTTCTGTCATGATCAATAACCCGTGTCTAAGTGGTGATTATATTATTCTAAATACATAAACACATTGCTCCACTCAAAACGGTTGACCCAAAAACGGAGTGGTCTCATTTCGTAAATGTGACAGGGAGGATTTTGGCCCCTCCTTCGACAGGGCTGAGAAAAGAAAAGCTGGCGGCCCGCATTCGGCATTTGGCGCGAATTATTTTCCGTGATTTCGGAACCGTGAAACTCATTCTTTAGAAGACTTATCTATAATACTCAAATTAATTTGATTTCATTGATTAGATTTAGTTGATTGCTAACTACTACGAGTATCTTTAAATGTTCTATTTGTGTAGAAATAATAACAAGACGTCTGGGTTGAAAAGTATCTGCCTTTTCTGCCCACTTTTCTCGTTACAACTTAACTTATTAAATCTGCTGTGAGCTTTTTCTATCCACTGTTATGTTTCCAATGTTTTACTGTATTTTATTATTTTGGAAATTAACTTCAACTAGCTTTGCAATATTAGTTTGTGTGTGTGTGTGAGTTTGTTTGTGTTTATTATTTTTATTTTTATTATCCCTTGAATTGACCCTTTAGAATAAAGGGTAAATTTCATGACTTTCCAGTCGATTTTTGTAAAAGTCTTAAAAGCTTTCAAGTTCGCCTAAAAGTCTGCACAACCCTTAAACCCATTGGATCGTAAACGTGCCTTCTAAAGCAGAAGAGGGATTACTTTTACTTGTAGGTAAAGATAAAAGAATCATGGTATCCCTTTGTGGGGGCGGATATTTATAGTAAGTCAGTGAAGCGGATGGTTATCTTGAACTTGAACTAGGCTCTTATGTGTTACATCAAGACTATCAAAGGTTTTATTGCCTTCAAAGGAAAATGGTTTTATCTTTGCTCAAGCTGCAACAAAATTTTATACCAACAACTTCAAATAAGTTTTAAGTGCCATATTTTGTCTTTGAAAAGTGAGCTTTCTAAACATTGATAACGGTATCTTTTAGTCCATCAGTTTAATGATCCTCTTCTGCTCTTATTTTGACCGTTTAGACATAAGAACCAAGTATAATGTATTTTTTGGACAACATTACAGACTAACAACACCCTGCTATAAAAAATATTTTCCATTTATCTAAGCACCGAAATAATAACTGCAGACAAAAAACATACAATTAATTTCTTTTGTCAGCCCTGCTGTCGCGTATGGAGTGGTCATTCGTTTTTATGTATATGATTGTATTGTCTGAACCGTTCTTATGGACTAAGTCCATATACTCCATCTGTATTTGAGGATAAAAAGGCCAGACTAATGGCACGTACTTCAACTTTATTTTCGGTCACAGCTTTCGTTTGACCTTGACGACGTAACGGGGATATAGGGTTACTAACATTTTGCTTGTGAAAGAAACATTTTGGGTTTCATAGGCAAGCGTTTTAGAGGTACCTAGCGAATTGCTTGTTGTAATTTCAAATCGGGTTTCTAAAGGGCCATTGTCTTCAGGTACTCATATGAAAAGTAGTAGTGTCAGTAGTGGTATAGGAACACGTCTATTATTTTGCATGTATATATTCTAATCTTTATATATCCAATCATGATTTGAGCTTGGTTATAGCAATATCCCTAATAGGCCTTATCCCTATTAGATGTAACCAACAAGCGACGGTGGTACCTACTGTAGTCAAATCTCTAACTACAAGAGCAAAATGTATTGTGTTCTATTATTTTGCATGTATAGATTCCCAATATAATATACCAAATTATGGTTTGAGCTCGGTTATAACAATACCACTAATACTCCTTATCCCTATTAGACATAACCAACAAGCGACGGTGGTACCTACTGTAGTTACATCTCTGACTACAAGAGAAAATATATTTAGTGATGTAATGAAATATTATCTCCTCTCCTTGTTAGTTTAGTTGTTGCCAGCGCTACTGCTGATCATGAGGTTCTGGGTTCGATTCCTGGCTTGGGCGAAGTGCTATTGGGTTTTTCTATCTGGAATCTTTAGATACGCCTCTGCCTAACCTTTTGTGGAATACAAGAATCATCATCAACAGCCTATAGCATTCCACTGCTGGACAGAGGCCTCTCCAATTGCACGCCATTTGGTTTGATTTTCGGCAAGTATCATCCAGCTGCTAACAGCCACTCTGCGGAGATAGTCGCTCGAGTTAGCAATACAGAAATTATTTTATGTAATTAAATATTATCTTTCCAAGAATATCCGCGTAGCTGACGATCACCAGACCTATAAGAATGGAATGAGCCTTGAAGCAGTAAGGTTTTTATCAGTCGCTACTCGTGGTACTGATTAACATCATTATGTAGTTATTACCTCATAAGAGGATGCTGCTCGTCCCCTGGACGTAAGCCCTCTTTACGTAATAGAGGGGGAGGTAGGCTATGCTTTGTTAACTAGATCTATAAAGAGATAAAAGACTATCTGAGACAAGCTGATTTTCATTATGCGAAACTAGATTAGTTAATAGTTAGATTGCATTAGTAGGCGAGCATAATCATCGACCTTGCAACGTTCCCACTGCAGGGACATTGGCCTCCTCTCTGTGAGAGGGACGGACCTTAATCCACAACGCGGGCCCAGTATCTGTTGTTGGATGTCACATGTCTTCGAATTTTTGGTTCTAGGACATCGTCAACTCGTTTCAACGTCCTCACCATGTTCCTTCTCCGGTTTTAGAGCAGTGATAACGAAATAATTTAATCAAAATAAATTGCGTGCTTGGATTCGAACCCATGACCGTCACGTAAGTCAGACCCGTTACCACTGGGCCACCACTGCTCTATAATACCATCGCCAGGCCACTATAATAATGAAATGAGTCTTGAAGCAGTAATGGCTTTATCACTTGCTACACGTGCCACTGATAATAGCATTATGTCGTTATTACCTCATACGGGGATGCTGTCTGGATGTTACGTCTCCTGGACGTAAGCGCTCTTTAGAAAGTGAGAGAAGTAGGCTATTATTTGCTAACTAGATCAAGAACAGAGAGATATGACTTTCTGAGGCTAGCTGATTTGAATCGTTTGCAATTTAGGTATACATTGTAAATTTTGTACTAAATTCAATTTAATTTTTATACATGAAAATTCGCATTGTGTTTGAACTCTTAATCTAAATATAAAAATCACATTCATTAAAATTATAAAACTAACACATTCATAATACTATATTTTTCCTGATACAATTTAAACATTCAATGCAGTTAAAATTCGATAACATTACAATCTATTACATACTAATATTAACCAGTCTCACATTAACTAATATCAACTCTGGTACTTAGGTAGGCAATTGATTAAGATATAAACTATCCAAGTACAAAAAGTGCTTTTAAGCTTTCAAAACCAAAAAATATTGTAAAATTTAAATCATAGCCCACCCTCCATTTAGCTTCACCGTGGTCGAATAAAAACATGAGACTCAGCCTTTACTCTATTTATGGATTATAAAAGGATGAATCAAATTTATTTTGTTTAAGACGGTACCCTGACCAAACAATCGGCATGCGATATGAGCATTCCTATTGGTCTAGCGGCACTGGTGGCGCATGAATTACAGTAGTGAATACGCCCAGATTTTAGAATAAAATCTCTTTAAAATCGAATTTTGGTCTTTTGAAAAAAAGAAATCTACAAAAATGTTCGTTATTAAATTGTCTATCCATTAGTGTTAGTACAAAAAATAATCAATGAACACTTTACGAGGAGATGCATAATATCAATAATTATTTCTCATTTTTATGTTTTTTTGGAAAGAGTTTAGTGAAATATATACAACATTAAAAAAAAAACTAAATCTACCATTTTATAATCAATATTATGTAGAATTTTAATGTATTATTATTAATTGATATTTCTTTATAAATAACGAGTAGATAGCTTCTAAAAACAGCACAAAAAACGGCTTGCGCGGCATTTTGCTCGGGGAACCGCCTTAAGATAGACACAATTCTAACTCCTGATTTTCCTCTTGATGAATGTGCCTTTGATTTGCTTAACATGTTATCCTAAGACTTTGAGATCTTAAAAAATTCGATAACATTACAAGCTATTACATACTACAATAATATTACCCAGTCTCACATTAACTAATATCATCTCTGGTACTTAGGAAGGCAATTGATTGAGATATAAAGTATCCAAGTGCTTAAAAGGACGTGCTTTGCTATCGAAATCTAGAAACATTTTAAAATTTAAATCATAATCCACCCTCCATTTAGCTTCACCGTAGTCGAGTAAAAAAACGAGTCTCGGCCTTTAGTCTGTTGCCAGATTATAAAAGTATGAATAAAATTTATTTTGTATAAGATAGACTCAATTCTTACTCCTAATTTTTACATCTTGATGAATATGCGGTTGATCTGCTTAACAAGTCATCCTAAGAATTTGAGATCTGACGGTTACCATGAGCTCTTAGAAGAAGTTTACTGGAAGAACAAGAATAGCAAGCAAGAACTTGTATACATGTGTCCCCTTTTCACAGTCGAACCTTGATATGGTACAGGGGCAGGCATAGTGTTACTGTTTACTGATTAAGAACTTCTCAGCAGTTGTCTAGAGTCTGGCTTTGTGTCTGATTAATGGTAATAGGTTTGGCCTTTAATCATATACGCTTAGTTGTATTAAACACCTCTGTATATCCCCTCGGTGAATACTTATGCATATGTTTAACATAAGTTATATTCATATCTCACCCTTCCCACACACACACTCACTGACACACACCTACTTATACTGCTATTTCTATTGTCTAGTTCTAGTTTTTAAATGTTTAAAGTGTCTAGTTTCTACCTATAAATACAACTGAGTTCCATAACAACTTATGGAACTCAGTTGTATTTCGCTCCCGGGGTGGGTGCTGAACTGCGACTTAGTTACTAAACGTCGCCGCGAAAGTGTCATTGCATTCGAATGGAACCTACTCCATACATTTCCAGTGTCACTGCGGCACTGACGCCATCTAAGTGACGCTGAAGCCGCTTTTGTTCGGCAGTCTTTAACGCAGTATTAACGTACACAAAAAAATTAGTATGTATATTTTTTGTTTCAATCAATATTTGTATTGTATTGCTCTTAACTACTAGTATCGTTTTCACGAAACTCGAAGGTGTCTTAATTAACTTGAGTGATATCTGTATCGACAACCCTATTGAACCATTAGTTTTTATGGATAGCTTACGATTGTATTCTCTGGTTAGATCTTAGCCGATACTGTCGTTATAGCTGAGGGAATGGAGCTGTATTAATACAATTACTTTTATTGGTTAGATATTATTGTTAGAGGTTTCAATATCCGACGGTTATTTCGTCGTTCAATAATAGTTACTTTGGACGCAATTTGAAAACATGAACAACATCATTCGTCTGGTTTCCTGATCTTGTCTACATATTTTCTGCAGTTTAGAAGGGTTTAATAACTTCTATGTAAATTACAACCCATACTTATAAATACTACAACAATATTATAAATGCGAAAGCATTTTTGTCTGTCTGTTTGTTATATTTTTAAAACTTAACGGCTGTACGGATTTAGATGTAAAGATTAAGATACACGATATTTTTATCTCGGTATATTGTTTCCATATAAAACACTTTCACTTCACGCGGGCGAAGCCGAAAGCAGAAGCACCTTTTGTTTAAAACAAACAACAACCTAGACTGAGTCAAGAGCTAACCCATCATAAATTAAAAACAAATAAAATAAAAGATTTTCGCAAAAAAATTAACCGACTTTAAACACAAAACACAAAAAAAATGGAAAATAACTTTCGTTTCGAAAGTGTGTGTCTTTCGTACCTCATGATTTTATCTTTTTGCGATACAAACTTGAAGTGTGAACTAAGTTGAGAGATTCTTAATCCAATAAAAAAATAATGATCATGATCCGATTACTAGTTTCAGAAAAATGCTTGGACAAACATACATACATACAAACAAACATACAAATAACGGATCCACGCGGACGACATCACGGGGTATCCATTTGTTGTATACCAAAACCTTTTCCAGAATGTAACAAATACTAAACCTACTAAAGCTGCTGAATCCAGAAATCAGTTTTAAAGGGACCACTGGATAGAATTTTATCACGGCGTTAAACATTGTAAGATAAGAAGCAGAATAGTAGTCGTGACCTAGATAGCATTATTCCATTTAAAACACTTAACAAGCAATTAATCTACAATTTAAGAGTAAAACAATGGTCCATTCATGGCTTGTAATATTATTTTATAACCAACATGGCATTAAAAATATCTTGAATGCTTTTATTTCATTCAAAACACACGTAGGATTCTTTTAAAATATACAATGAAAATGTCAGCTAGGTTATCTTTGTTATTATTACCGCTTTAATAAGCTACCAACTGTCTTTACTTTGTACCGTGGCGTGGCCTGTGCGGTGTGTTGATAAAAATCTATTTGTTTTTCTCCAGGTTCTACGCTATATCTATGTACAATTTCATTGAGACAGATTAGGCAAAAACTGAAAAGTTAATAAACATAAAGAGCGTTACTTTTGCATTCATAATATTAATATGGATCATATCATCATCATTCATCATTTCTACCGAAAGACGTCCACTGCTGGACATAACTTTTCAACCCAAAGGCCATCTGTTCTGCGAATAATGTCCCCTGCCTACTGCCACTTCAGTTTGGCAATTCTTCGGGCAATGTCGGTAACATTGGTTCTCTTGCGGATGTCTTCATTTTTTATTCGATCTCGCAAGGAAACGCCGAGCATAGCCCTCTCTATTGCCCTTTGGGCGGGTTTCAGCCTTCTGATGAGGCCCATTGTGAGCGACCACGTCTCTGTCCCGTAAGTAATCGCTGGCAGCACACACTGGTCATAGACTTTCGTCTTTAGACACTGTGGTAAGTTGGACGAGAAGATACCGCGCAACTTCCCGAACGCTGCCCAGCCGAGTCGGATTCGGTTGACCTTTTTCTCGAAGTTGTACCTACCTAATCACACTATTTGTCTCAGTTAGACTTTATCGCTCACAACTTCGAGTGTAGAGTCTCCAACTTATCATAACATTTTATAACTTAAAGTATTTTTTGCATATTTTAGCAATAAGTTTCACATGTTATATGGTAGTCTCTGATAGTTCTACTAACACATTAAAATTCACAACCACTATCTTACATACATACATACATAAACTCACGCCTTTTTCCCATGGGGGTAGGCAGAAACTACAGAACGCCACCTGCTACGATCCTTACATACTTCTTTTGCTTCACACACATTCATACATCTAGTCATACACACACGCCGGTTATGGGACTAATGTCTTTTGCTAAAATATTATTGATTTACTGTCAATTCTCTATCGTGATTGACAGTTCAATTATAACTTCACCCCTGCAAGAAACTAACCTGTCAAACCGACAACTTAAGACGGTACCCTGACCAAAAAATCGGCGTGCGATATGAGCATTCCTATTGGTCTAGCGGCACTGGCGGCGCATGAATTACAGTAGTGAATACGCCCAGATTTTAGAATAAAATCTTTATAAAATCGAATTTTGGTCTTTTGAAAAAAAAAAATCTACAAAAATGTTCGTTATTAAATTGTCTATCCATTAGTGTTAGTACAAAAAATAATTAATGAACACTTTACGAGGAGATGCATAATATCAATAATTATTTCTCATTTTTATGTTTTTTTGAAAGGAGATTAGTGAAATATATACAACATTTAAAAAAAAACTAAATCTACCATTTTAGAATCAATATTATGTAGAAATTTTATGTATTTTTATTAATTGATATATATTTTTAAATAACGAGTAGATAGCTCCTAAAAACAGCACAAAAAATGACTTGTGCGGCGTTTTGCTCGGGGAACCGCCTTAACTAGAAAAAACTATACAGTAAAGCTGGGAACAAATTATCGGACGCGGCTGTCGGACGCGATTTACAGCCGCGACTGATATGTGTGCACAGACGTTTGGGAGTTGGATGGCGGTTTGCGGACGCGTCCGAACGGTTATTACATAGACAATATAGCATATTCAACGAAGATTATGTTTACTTAGAAACATGTCGAGTAATAAAAGTGAGGACGCAATTCTCTGCTGCGAACACACTCGATAAATTTTTCTTTTATTTTTATTTATAACCTCGCACGCACGTGCGAGATATCGCGTAGTCTGAGTTGTTCTGACGCTCGGCCCATACCCCGTGCACACCGTCCGCAGACGTTTTCGGCTGTCACAAACATCCAGGGCCAGTTTTCTATCGGACGTCCGAACGCCCAAGGTCACGTCCGCGACTTACGTCCGATAGTTTGCACAATGTAATGTACATTCATAACCTAGATACTCTATAAGTCGCGGCTGTCAGTCGCGTCCGTCAGCCGCGTCCGATAATTTGTTCCCAGCTTTAAGACTTTTTATATTTTACATAGCAAAAATAAGTGAAATTAGATATTAAAGTCTGCAGTGAAGGTCGTGTTTAAATACTCGTACAGACCCACGAGTCGATCGTAAAGGTTAAAATAAGCATGTCGAGTTCGGTCCGTGATTGGGTGACCATCTTTTCATAGCGAGATTCCTCCGTGCCTCGGAAAGCACGTTACATTTTTGGTTCAGACTGTCATTTGAAGATCTTTTACAGTCGTTACCTCCTCCTCCTCGCGTCGTTTTCCTCATTACTGAGGGTCATGACTGCCCCGCTGCATCAGTTTCTCCCGTACGATTTCCCTCCATCTGTAGCGATCCTTAGCTTCATGAACAGTCGTTACGAGTTGTGAGAAATCCGAAATCTGACACCAATCTTGCCAAGGGGATACCCCTCATCATAGATATAATATTTTATATTTTTATGGGTATCGTATTAGCCAGTTACTGGTTTGTAGAGGTCAGCTAGGTTTAACGTGCTTACCGTACTGAGGTACGCAGGAGTCTCGGCATGAATAAATACTCGACAAGCGTTGCTTCACCTTAAACTTCGAATCGTCTTGCTGTTATTGTATAGCCACGAGCTACTCTCAAATAGTCTCCAGTGAAACAATCATCAAAGTCAAGGCGTAACATGTGCTAATTCGCGAGGATGGTCGTTAATTCCCCTATCTCCCCCAATCAGTAGGGAAGTCAGTGAACTTGTTCAGTAATTTAAACAATCTCAAATTATACAAATTATGCTACAAAGGTTCTTGTTAGTTGACGTTTGAAGTTTTTTCTTTTCAATCTTTCCATAAATGAACACATACACAGGTGCAACAAATTAACTAGAGAAACTCCGCAGACGAGATGGGACGTGGAATTACGACAAAACGAAATAAAAATCACGCATAAATTCAAATAACTACACTACCAACGGCCCACTGTCCTCGTAGACAGCAATTGTAACTTAAAAAAAAATCTTTGGCGTTTCCCTGATTAATTGAATGTGTCCCAGAACAAAAAAAAAAAATGCGTCTTAAGAAATAGACCTGACAAATCAGCTTTAGATGTAACAGCTACATAAGTTTCAGGCAATTAAACCTGTAGGCTGTCTACAGTAAAACAATAATTAAAGCCATCGCGTAACATGTACTAACTCGTAAGTCTGGTCGTAAAAGTCCCCATTCTCCCCCTATCACTAGGGTTGCCCTGTCATTGATTGAGACTTGATAATTCTAAGTAGTATTTTTTTAATCCATATAAAATATTTTTTATACGTTAGCCCACACTGGGAATTTCTCTTGTATCGTGGGTAAATAAAATACACACAACCAGACTGGAACAATTATCTGTAGATCAAATAAATATTTTGGTCCGTGGGGCAATCGAATGCGGGACACTTGTGATCCCACCATGTCGAAAATTTTTCAAAACTAGTGAAAAATGAGAGAAAAGGTTAATGTGATAATGTTTGCTACCAACCTAACCTAACAAATATTTTTCAAAAAAATATGTTATCACTCATAATAGCCGTCACCATGAGCCATTTGACTTTTGAAAACTTCATATAAACATGAGAAAATTCTAACACAACCTTAGTCTATACTTCTATAGTAATATTATACAGAGGAAACATTTGTATTTTTGTATGTAACGAATAAACTTAAAAACTAAAGGACCGATTTCAAAAAATCTTTCACTGTTGGGAAGCTACACTGTCCCCGGGTGACATAGGCTACTTTTATCCCTGTATTCCCTCGGGAACGGGAACTACGCGGGTGAAACCGCGAGGCGTACGCTAGTATACAATATTTCTAAAAAACTAAAAAAATATTTTCACAGTTTATTGCATACTTTTCCATTCACTGCCACCCCTGTCTGTCACTACCACCCCACAAATACGTGAGTTCATTGGAGAATTACGCAAATTAACTCAACGCTGAACGTAAAAAATAACGTTGCTCCCAACAAAACGTGCTTCGTGTTCCGCTAAATTAAATTATGAGATGAGACTTAAAACTTTATGACAGCCAGCGGAGAATAGTGTGTTGATGTTGCTGGGTTATATTTTTATTCTGGTTTTAAAGGATGATTCGGGGATTTGGATGCCTTGGCAGGTGAGATACTGGGTCTAGCTAGACCTACTAAAATAGCAGTAGTAGTAAGTTTAAAGCTCCTGTACCCGTAAGACAGTGCAAATGGTCTAGAGACAAAATACGTAAAAAAAAAGTTCAGACTTACAAAATAGCCTCATTATGTTTAAATAGAGCCTATTTCTATGTTTATAAAGATATTAGCTTAATAATTAAAAGCATTTCTTCTAGAATAATATAATATGTGTTCCCATTAGACGTGGAGTAAGACAAGGAGACCATATTTTATATATTTTTTTTTTGTTTTAAATTTACTGTTCAAAACTTCTCTTTAAAATTACTTATACAGATTTACCATTGACGTTGAACGTAAAAAATAATGTTGCTTCGATCAAAACGTGCTTAGTGTTCTGCTAAATTAAATTATGAGATGAGACTTAAAACTTTATGACAGCCAGCGGAAAATAGTATGCTGCTTTTCTGGTGGGTTGTCTTATTTATGGATTTACAAGATGATTCGGGGATGTAGCTAGCTTTGCTGGGGGAGCTTTTTCTATACCGTGTACCTACACGGTATAGATTTTATGAAGCGAAAACTTATTTAGCCGCGTTAAGCTATTTTTAGTAGGGGCAAAACTTATGGGTTCGCGTCACTGACACGTTAATATGTTGTTGACCCAGTGAAAAAACAAAACGTTAATTGAAAAATGTTATTTTAAAGTTTTAAGTTTTCGCTTCTGTCCCCACGGACTGTCTATATTTATTTTTTCTACTATCTTTCTCATTTGGCAGTTTGGCAAACCACACAGCATTTTAATAGTCTACTAACAAATATTTCAATTCAAAATGAAGTAAATTGTATGAAAATGCGTTCGTTAGATCTAGCTACTTCAAACATAAACATATACCTTCTAAGTTACATTTAGTATTATTATTTATTTGTTTAAAATCTTACTTATAATGCAAAACTATTACTAAATCATTAACGCAGATTTCAAATCGCCAGCATTGGCCATTATGAATAGGGGTCCCACACTTTTATTCACCCAAGCACAAAGTACGGAAGCGGCGGCGCGCCTCAGACAGAGGGGCCACTCTCACTTTGACATTTCGGTTTTACAGGGAATATTGGGCAATATTGGACCGAGCTCAGTCGCGGCTGTCATGATTGCTTTGTGCAGGCGTTTGTCACGTCATTCATACATTAAGTACTGTAACGAGGTTGGTTGCATTCGATGGGTTACCTTTATTATTTGTTACAAACCGAATTTACTTTTTTGTTTTTAATTCTTAATTTTATTTTTAAGTTATAAAGGTCATTAATCTTTCAAGATGACAAATTAGAAATTCATTATCTAGGATTATGATAAATTATTTTAAGCCCATAGATGAAATTGGGAACTTGTCATAATAATAAGGTTCAAGTCATACAGCTTACAAATATGTTTCCTCCGACTGCACAGCATAATTTTCTTCTTGTTTAAGATCATCTTTGGTTTTTTGATTTTATTAGGTACCTGTTTTTTCACATTTATATTTTTGTCGAGCTTGGAGCTTTTGACAATTTAATTTTTTAAGTGGGTTCATTATTACACTATTATTACGTCTTTTTACTCTCCAATATTCATCGTATGTGGCGTAATATTAAATGTTTCGTGCTATTAAATGGATATTTGATGCCCTGTCTACCCTCTAAGGCATGTAAGCATGATATGATGTATGTTTAGACGAATCTATGTATTTATGTTTGTAACTTGGGCAACCTACTCTTTTTTTTTAATTCGGAATCAATATAGTAGCAACCCTAGTGAATCTGTCAAGTTTAGCTGTCAATTTTCTAAACTGCGTGAGTGGCCCTTCTGTATACTATCTATTTTGTGACCCAAGTGTCAATGCACCCAGCATTGGTATTGATCGTCGCAACTTACCTCTTGAATAAGAATACGTGTTGAAACATACCCATAAAGCAGGCGTAGTTACAGGCAATTCATGTAATAGTGCTGATAACGACTCGATAGACCCGATATCGATAAGATTTTATTTCAATCGAGTGATTGATGAAATTGAATTGTATAGATATTGCCGCCATATAAGTCGGCGCACAGCTGCTACATGAGAATTGGCAGTTGATTGCACAGGGATTGCCTGAGTCTCAGTTGAAAGTAATTTTCATTAAGATTCTAGAGCTTAAATTGTACTCGAATCCCAGAATGTGAATGGTTTTTTTTTTTATTCATTGATATCATTCATAGTCAAAGTTCATCTCACAACGATTTCAATCAGCCCAAACACGACTAGGCTACATTGTTTTATTTTGAAGTACCAGTGCCTAACTTCCGGCTTCAACATCAGACCAGTTCGATGGTACCACTTTCATCACTACCATTCATTTATATGTATATAGTTCAGCGTAGTCGCTTAACTGTTCGAGATATCTTATATCTATGACATACTTGTTAAGGAGTTCAAGTGGCCATCTGTGGTCTTCTTCATCAGTTCCACTTCACCTAATGATCATCACATGTCTACCTATAATATTTGAGGAGTTCCCTCGATATCCATGGATATCGAGGGAACTCCTTAAATACAGATGACATTCTGAATATATCCTGATGATGTGATCATCATCAGTATACATTTTCAAACAAAAAAAAAATGTTGTGAATCCCTCTATGTATGACGGAGATGTACCCGACAATACATTAAAAAAATTAACATTCGAATTGATAATCTCCACCTTTTTGGGAACTCGGTTAAAAAAATAATATTAAAGTTTCTTTGTTATTTAGTGTAGTGGTCACAGCCAGAAAGCTCGTAGATTAATAATAACAGCCGCACTGGTCGATCAGCAAGGTTAAGCAACGCTTGGCGAGGTCGGTCCGTGGATGGATGACCATTTCAATATACCGAGTTTCCTCCATGCCTCGGAAAGCACGCTAAGCCGTTGGTCCCGGCTGTCATTTGAAGATCTATGACAGTCGTTACCGGTAGTAAGAAGCTTGATATCTGACACCAGTCTTGCCAAGGGGTACTGTGTAACCCAGTTACTGGGTTGTGGAGGTCAGATAGGCAGTCGCTCCTTGTACTCAGCTGAATCCGGTTAGACTGGAAGCCGACCCCAATATAGTTGTGAAAAGGCTAGGCAGATTGATATTGGTCACAGCCACTACTGCTGAGCTTTAGGTCTTGGGTGTTATTCCTGGGTCAGCCAAAGTGTTATTGGGTGTTTCCATCTAGAATTTCTCAATAGCAGCACAAGGTCTAGATTTGTGTCCAGTTTGTGGCAAAGGCTCGCCCCCAATTACATGAGACTTAAACATAACTGGTGCTGTGTGGGCACTATATGTGCACCGTTGTCCAACTCCAGTTGTCATGACCGATGCCGTGCGTCTTGCATATAGCCGATACCCGCGACTTTTACCAGGTCATCGGCCCACCTAGTGGGAGGCCTTCCAACGCATTGTCTTCTGGTTCGCGGTCACCATTCCAGAACTTTGCGCCACATCGGCCATCCGTTCTGCGAGCAATGTGTTCTGCTCACTGCCATTTAAGTTTCGCAATTCTTCAGGGTATGTCGGTTACCTTTGTTCTCCCGCGGATATCCTCATTTCTGATGCGATCACGCAAGGAAACGTCGACCATAGCCCTCTCTATTGCCTTTAGGCCGACTGCAAGCTTTGTGATGAGGCCCAATGTGAGCGACCATGTCTCGGAGTGAGATTTTGTTATATAATTTAAGGGAAACTGACACAGTAAGTTATTTTGACTGAAATACCAGAAAAAAGGGGTGATAAAAATAAGCCTTTTCTGTTGGATTTTTAACTTTTACTTCGACATTCAACAAAGGACAACGGGTACTTTTCTATGGTCTCCGTACAAAGTGCTGTATCAAGTTGTGATTTAAGCCATTTGAAGGGTCATAAAAGCGAAATTTTACTTTACGGTGCGGCGGAAAAATTATTACTGACTTTGATTTTCTTGATATAGATATTAATTTTAGCTTCGTCTATACCTAATCGCCTCAAACAACAATAAATTGTTTTCTTAGTTTCAATTATTTTATTAGGACTGATTTGTTTCTTACACGGCTTATTGTTTGAGGAATGACACATTTTAAAGTTTTTTTTTTGCATCAAGCCCATATTCTCTAAAAGCTTAGACAGAAGGCACCTCCACATTTCACCAATTATGTTTAAGTCCCATGTAACAAACTCATGTTGGGAAAAATTGCGCCCCAGCTGCTCAAATCGACCATCACTCAGCATAATGCTGGAACACGCATGCGAGACAGAGCCACAGTGCTGGTTGTAACGATATTTTAGCCAGGGCATCGATAAATCTCTCTATTATTGGCATTCGGTCTAACAAGTGTGCGCACTGGTAGGTACATACTCTGAAAAAAGTAAAAAAATACGCAAATAGGTAAAATATGTTTTACATTACATCCGCGCAAAACGACAATCACTCATCATAGTGATAGGACTACTATGCTGTGCGTTCTATCGATATTTGGACAGGCATCGATAAACCATTACAGCCTAACCCTAAATCCCTCGGCAATCGGTCTAACAAGTTTGTGGCTACACAGACTGACACAGTCTCTGTAACCCCGCCAATCCAATTAGTGAGGACTGGTACGTAGTCTGACCTAATACTACTCTACTCGCGCTGGTAGAATTTTTCAGGCTTCGCAGTACAGGTAACGAGTGTCATAGTTAATGTTATTAGCGAAGAGATAATTAGAAGGATTTATGTAGGATTAAGGACTTGTTGCAAATATGTACATAGTGAACTTATATTCAGTGGCAATGTTTAAGAGGGTGAAAGTACTCTTGAATAATAGAAACTAAAAGTAAGAAATCAACTATGAAATATATAGCTTTGCAGTACGCTTATGTTCGCATATCAATGAAATGTAGGGAACCTGCAGATTTTTCTTTTAAAGGTTGATCGGCGGTAGTAGATATAGTTATCTTCTTGAGGAATATGACCCCCGAAAATAGCTGATGACTGGAAAAAAATTGTAAAGTTTGTTCAGAGTCTATAGACAAAATCGAAATCTTTTTTCGTGTGAAGATTTGGCCACCTCTCGTGTCAGAGTTAATTAAGCTGTCTCTGGAAACTCCACAGGCCTCTGACTTGGTAAACATACATACATAATCAGCCTATTAATGTTCCCACTGCTGGGACACAGGCCTCCTCTCTGTGAGAGGGAATGGGCCATAATCCACCACGCGAGCCCAGTGCGGGTTGGTGGATGTCACATGTCTTCGAATTTTTGGTTCTAGGACATGCCGGTTTCCTCACGATGTTTTCCTTCACCGTTTTGAGAGCAGTGGTGATGAAATAATTTACACAAAGTAAAGCGCCTACCTGGGCTCGAACCCACGACCTACAACTTGTAGGTCGCGGCCGATACCACTGAGCGACCACTGCTCCCTATCCTATCTGACCCTATCCTGACTTGGTTATTTCAAGCTAATTTTAACTATATAAGTCCAGGTTTACTCAGGTTTTTTTTTTGCCTGCGATATCCAAGATAAACTTAGAAAGTACGTATTAATTTAAAAAAAAGTGACATTGGTACTTGCCCGGATTAAACCACGACCTCAAGCGCAATAGGTGAGGTCATGGGTTCGACCACGACAATAAAGTCGACATACCAAAATGTAAGGGATTGATACGTGCCATTCGATTCGTGAATTTAATAGCGCTTGACAATCCCAAACATTATTTTACAAGCTTTTATTAAACTTGCAATGTATGTGTATGTAAGTGTATTCGCAAAGCACTTATCCTCCACCTATTAAGATGAAATTTAGCATAAACGTTTAGTTTGGTTGACAATGCATGGTTAGTTAAGTGACGTCATTCTAAATCCAATATGTTGGACGGACCAAGATGGCGAACTAGTTATTTTTTATGCACTACCATGATATGCGTATCAAAAGAAAGGGTTTGCTGAGAAGAATAAGAAAAAAGAAATAAAACTGTATAATTTTTTTAACCTTTGGACAATCGTTGACGCAGATAGAATTGAATTTGTCTAGAGTCTCAGGTATACAGTAGGGTTCATGGAAGGCAAATTACTTTGATATTATTAATATCATAATGGCACGATTCCCATAGCTACCAGTCTGTTAGTATACGGTCCCACCCGTATTCAATTTATGCACTTACTACCACTCCAATTGACCTATTTTTTCATAGATATCGATTTTTTCTGCCATAGTAATATTTTTATCACTCGTTGGATACTCTATGCTTTATTATTGGGTATTTTATCTGATAAAGTTTTGTATTATTAATATTTTAAGTGTAACGCATCATCATTTTAGCCGAAAGACGTCCACTGCTGAACATAGTTCTGCCCCAAGCGTCGCCATACTGATCGGTCCTGTGAGTTTCGCATCCATCTGACTCCCGCAGCCTTGACCAGCCCGGCGAGCATGGTCTACTGTGACATGGCTTAAGTCACACTTTTTATCACAGTTTGGGCGATAAAGCCATTTTGTCATAAATGCTAGCACGGCGGCGTGAGATATTTTCTTGACTTGTGGCATAACTTCTTGACGTTTATTTTTTTCTTTTTCGGAAATTTTCTAATTTTATTGCAGTTTCGGTTTAATCTTGGCCATAAAAAACCATTTAGGTTCTGAGAAGCATAGCCGTACGACGCACTGTTGCCGAATTATGGGCATCCGAATCTTATTTTATTTTGCTTAAAACGCTCTATATTTCCAAAATGGTATCTCGAAAACGGTATGTCCTAGGCAAAAAATAATCAAAATTTGCCCCCCCCCTTTGCCGCCCCCATGCTAGCAGCATCCCAACATGAATTTAGGTTTTTTTTTTTTTCACATTTCATGGTTTTCGACTTGAACTCAGAAAATATTTAAAAAGTTATGATAAAATATGTCATGTCTTACAATTTGTCTTAAATGCTACCACGGGACATCCATGTGACATAGTTTAAAGGCGCGACATGCCTTTCTTGTTGCTGACTTCATAGTGCGACATAATCTGAATAGACGACCAAATAAAATAATACGTACAAAAGTGTGCCGTTCATACAAATAAACAACTTTTTAATTTTATTGGGAACAAATTAATATTTGACCCACGACCATAGACTTATGTACACTTTATTTTTCTTTGTTTGATTGATAACATAGTAAGTGTTTGTTAGAAATATGTAATTACGTGGGACACTCAGAAAGTTTTGCGAAACTAAAAAAAATTGTTCTATACGTACATATATTTTTATTAAATCTTTTCAAAGTACTTTCCACCAGCCTCTATACAAAGATTCATGCGCCTAAACCAGTTTTCAAAACACTTTTTCCAGTCCGCCGCAGACACCTCGTTTACAGCCTGCTCGAACGCAGCCAGCGCATCTTCCGGCGACGAAAATTGTATCCCTTTGAGCTGATTTTTTATTTTTGGGAATAAAAAGAAGTCACACGGTGCTAGATCAGGGCTGTAAGGAGGGTGACCCAGGAGTTTGACTGGCGTGCTGTCCAGGAAGTCCCTCGTTTTGAGTGCGGTGTGCGCAGGTGCATTGTCGTGGTGGAGCAGTAGCCCGCGGAGCCCTGTGTTTGGTCGCTTGTTGCTTATAACAGAGAAAACTTCTGGCAAACATTTGGTAGTATACCATTCGGCATTAATGCTTCTTTGATCCCGTAAGGGAATTGATACCAAGTGGCCAGTCAAATTAAAAAAGCTAGCGATCAAAATCTTACCCCCGCTTCTAGATCGCTTCACTTTGGTAGGCGTTGGCTCATTTTGAAACACCCAAACAGTCGACTGGCGCTTGGTTTCTGGGTCGTATTGATAAATCCAGGACTCATCACCTGTAACGATGTCGTAAACACGCCGAGACGAGCCTGCTTCAAATTTGTTAAGCATATCACGGCACCATTCCACCCGGGCCTGCTTCTGAGCATCGGTGAGGTTGTGCGGCACCCAGCGTGATACTATCCTCCTCACGCGAAGATGGCTGTGTAGAATCTCGTGAACGCTTCCCGATCCAATCTTCAATATGTGTTGAATCTCCTGATATGTAATTCGCCTATTGTCTTGGATTAAATTTTTCACTGCTAGCACGTTTTCTTCGGTAACAGCCGTCAAAGGGCGACCGCTTCTTTCGTCATCCCCCAAAGTTGGTCGACCGCGCTTGAATTCGTTATACCAACGATACACGGTTGCCTTGGAAGGGCCTTCATCCATGAATGCCATTTGAAGTCTATCGTACGATTCATCCGGTTTCAGGCGACACTTGAAATCGTATAAAATCATTGCTCTAAAATGTTCCCGGCGCAGATCCATATTTCAGTGAGACACAATACTTTGAATTAACTCGCAAAAAATGTGGAGGGAAATTTTGAAATTGGAACTTACTTATTTTTACTTATAAATAATCATATTTTCGAAAAACATTATAACTGGCCAGTCTCCCATATATAAAAACTTTTTTTCGCAATACTTTCTGAGGGGCCTGGTATTGTGAAATTTTTAATAATTACTTAAAAATATAATAGCTTGGACCCTGTTCCGATACCGGTGGGCCCCTATTTTTATATTTTAAATGATTTTTGGGAGTTTTATTTAAGAAATATTTAAAAATGTAGAAAGTAAAAAGAATATGGAAAAAAAGAAAATTATTATAAAAAAATAATAATCAAAATAAAAATAATAATTAAATATAAGAATAATATAAAATTAATTGTAAATCCTGTAACATTTCAATTAATTAATAAGCATTGATCACCACACACAAAATAAATTTATTGCCATTTGGTGCAGTAATAAGAAGGAAAATATTTATTTTTTCAACTGTACAATTTTATCACCACCTCCGAACGAATATGATAAGTTTTTCTCAATCATCTGTCAAAATGTGACATTTGTGACAAAATGGGTGCACCCGTATTAGCAATTAAGACCCGATGAGTCCCAAATAAACGTCACGAAATTTTCTCACGCTGTCGGTACTAGTATTTAAGACAAAATGACTTTATCACCCAAATTACGATGAAATGTGTGACTCAAGCCAGTACAGTAGGCCGTGCTCGCCGGGAAGCAACAAGAAAGGCATGTCGCGCCTTTAAAATATGTCATATGGTTGACCCGTGCTAGCATAAATGACAAATTGTAAGATATGGACAAATTTTATCATGTCTTGTCACAAACGTCTTGGGTTTGCCATGCTCGCCGGGCAGGTAGTCGCTCCACCTAGATGGATGGAGGCTTGCCAACGCTGCGTCTTCCGGTATGCGGTCACCACTCTTGAACATTTCGGCCCCAACGGCCATCCGTTCTGCGCGCAATGCGCCCTGCCCACTGCCAGTTAAGTTTTGGCAATTCTTCGGGCTATGTCGCAACCTTGGTGTGTCGCATACTTTTTCGTAGAAACGTGTTTCCTTTCCTGTAATCCAGTTTATCTCTTTTTCAATTATGTTTTACTTCAAAACAGTGATGACATAAATGTAAAATAAATTTCGAACAAAATTACTTGTTCATTTGTAGTTATATAGTCAAATATGAAGTGTTTTTGTTTTTAATTAATTTGCCTGGCCTTTTCCAACTATGTAGGAGAAGAATTCCAGTCTAACCAAACTGGGTAGGCAGAATGGATACCAGTATGTTACATAGAATGATAGAACAACTGCTTACCTGTCTTTACTTACAACTCAGTTACTGGGTAGCACTATACTTATTTTTTTTAACATCATCTTCCTGCCCTTGTCCCATTTTACTTGGGGTCGGCGCAACACATTTTATTCTTCCGTACCGTCCTGACCCACGTCATGCCATCACTCCCTTTTCTTTCATATCAATCCTCACACAGTCCATCCATCTTTTCTTTGGCCGTCCCCTCCCTCTCTATCCATCCACATTTATATTCATAACTCTATTAGTAACATGCGTTTCATCCCTCCTCATCACATGACCATACCAGGACAAACGGTTTCCTTTCAACTTTTCTGTCACTGGCGCCACTTTCAAACTTCCTCTAATATACTCATTTCTCACTTTATCCATTCTCTTCACTCCGCACCTCCATCTCAACATTCTCATATCTGCTACATGCGATCTCTTTTCATCCATCTTTTTTACAGCCCAGCATTCTGATCTATACAGTAAGACATTTCTAATCACGGACTTGTAATTTATTATACTTATTTTCTTTAACGATATCGGATAATAACAAAAAATACTCTAATAAGTAGTAGAGTATTTAACTCTAATAAGTATTTTAACTGACTAGGTGAAGTCACCTAGTCAGTTATTTTCACTTTAGTACTGATTCCCTTCTGAAAAAAAAAAACATTTTATTTCATATTCATAATTATGTAAATGAATTATAAATTATTTACAAAAAAAATATAACTCATCTCACAAAAAGTCTGACACACACAATATTGGATTAAAGCTACAAAACATTAATGATAAATTACCTCGTAATAAATCTTCATTTAAATTTAAAATCCCTACCTTCTACCAACACGGGCCATCTCATTTACATGTATGTACACAATGGCCGCCAAATTGGACTTTAATTAAGTACCATAGTAAAATGTGGGACGAAAATTCGGGACAAATAAAATGGCGACTGTTTTATTGGTTTAGGATACACTGTTTAATTTACATTCGTAATTTTATGGCGACTTTGATATGAGCAGTTAGAAAAGTCATATTTTTGGCATTGTGGAAAAATATGTAAAAATGTAGCCACCAAATTATTATACGTTTGATGCATTGCTTTGCATAAAACATGTTTTTGCGAAAGAGTGGAACTCACTACACTGCGTCGGTATGTGTTGCCGAACTCATTCAACCCGAATCTCTTCAAAGTTGGAGTGAACAGGCTTCTTCTGGGTAAGCTCACTCCGTCGTTGACTTTGTCTCTGTCACCTCTGACCTAGACTAGAGTCAAGAGCAAACCCAACTCAGAAAAAAGTAAATAATATCGTGCAACTAATAAGTGAAATAAACAAACAACTTAACTATATTCACCTTTTAACTAGAATATTAATTGTTGGAAAAACATTTCAAATATTGCGTAGGTACTAACTTGGCTGTGACCTTTCACATAGGAGCGATCGGGGATAGTGTACTGTATTTCTATCATCATCATCAGCCTTTTAACGTTCGCACTGCTGGGACATAGGCCATCTCTCTGTGAGAGACGGAATGGGAATACGGGCCACGCTGGCCCAGTGTGGATTTGTAGATTTTACATGTCTTCGAATTTTTGGCTCTAAGACATGCCGGTTTCATCACGATGTTTTTCTTCACCGTTTTTAGAGCAGTGGTTTTGAAATAATTTACACAAAGTAATGCGCCTGTCTGGGTTTGACATGTATGTCAGGCCCGTTTTGTATCAGTGAAATAATTTTCTTAATCGTATCGAGATTTCTAGAGATCATACAAAACTTTACCTTGATAAAATAGCTTTAAATTCAGAACCGGATATAATTATCCTCGTGTAAGTAACTTGAAATGCACTAGACATACTCAAAAGTACGATGACAACGTTTTGCCAAGTTAGACACATAGCTCGGTATCAAAGGTTTGTTAAGAAGCGTCATGTTAAGCTCCGACTGAATTTCCTTAGTAAAAAGTTATAATTCGAGGTTTTGGCTCTCGCCTATTTCTTCCTCGAATATTGGACCAATTTAAAAGGTATTCTGACATTTAAATTATTATTTTCTTAACTAAATTTTACAACAATTTCAACATTTTTAATGTATAAAGAAAAAAAATGGTATTATTAAAATCTTATTGGTTTTGATTTTAATAATATCAAGTTTTCTTTAAAACGCATCTTGAAAGCCTTGAGTTCGGAACTATTACAAAAATAAATTTAAATTTATTTGCGTTGTAGAGTAGTATTTCAAAAAATTGTCGGCTTGTAACCGTTTGAGGTTAATTGTTTGTTTCCGTTTTATTTTTTGCTCCAGCGAATAGAATAGAATTTAGGTACCTAGTTGATGATGAGATATTGATGTAAAAAGTCTTAGTTTCAATAGGCTATTTTCACATAGTAATAGTTTCACATAGTAATAATTATATCACTTAACTTCGTTGTTAATCTACTTTCTCATTGTAAAAGTTTTATCTATTAAATCTACAAGATTTTCTCATGATTGTGGCTTCATGAGCTTTCGAATTATGACTTTTTCATAGTAAGGCATACATGAGTTCTTCTGCTTTAAAAACAGCATCTTCATACTGAAAACTCACTAAACGTAATGTGTCAATGTTTCTTAACTAGTTCTCGTCTCGTAGGTCTGCTGGAAATAAAATCTCTAGAAATAAGTAGTATACTTTTATGGTCTTTTATCTTTATTATTTATATAATTATGTACTTTCTCTTTTTAGTTTTTTGTGTGTATATAAATAAATAAATAAAACATTAGGATTTTAAATCAGAAAATGAAACAAAAAGGCTTCAAAAATAGCTGTAAAATACCCATTTACTGAAACTTCGTATAACTAATACTAAGCTTACAATTTCGTCCATCCGAACGAAAATATCAGAAAAGATAAGACCGCAAACTGTCATCCCTTGGGTGGACAGTGATAAATTATTCACCATCCTATCCCGGGGACAGCTCCCCAAACATTGATATTACAAGATCTGCCCACGAAAGGAATTATTGTTTTTCACAAATATCATTTTGTATATTTTATGTAGATGTATTCAAATTGTGAGATATTGGATGGAAGGTATCGGGTTTTGAGAGAATATTGTATTTTTTATGGTATTTTGCCAGGATGGTTTTCATGTCAGCTGTTTTTGCTTTCCTAATCACATAATGCCAAACTGCCTTGTTGCTCCGGTGGTTGCAAGCGCTTTGGCTGCCAGGACATCATGACATGGTTGTTAGAATTTCTCAACAGAAGTCCGTATTTTTGCCCGGTTGAGGTTGATGGCAATAGGCACGCTCTGTCAATTTCTTTTAACTGTCAATTTTACAAAGCTCAATACTTCAATTGACTCCATTATGACCGCATAGATGCGTTTGAGATGTGGTGCTGAAGAAACATGATGCAAAGCCCTTGGACCACCTTTCGCACCAACGACTCCATCCTCCGTGAACTGAATATCAAAATCAGACTGTCCACGATCTGCCTTCGGTAGGATATTGGAGTTCTTTGGTGACATCGCCAGAAAGGATGGAAACAACTTAGAACAGCTGATGGTTACTGACAAGATTGAAGGAAAACGTCCTAGAGGTCCGCACATCGTTGAACACCAAACTGCACGATGCTCTCTACGACGCAAAATATAGGCATAGAAGGCGCAAATTAGTGAAGGAAAAGTGGTTTCCACGACAACAGGAGAATCACTACCCTCAGTAATGAGGAACACGACGTAAGCAAGGGAGGAAATACTTCAATTAATGATAAAATGATGACTGGGAAAATACTTTGACTAACAAAGAAAGATAAATCTAGGTCAGGTACAAACGTATATCTGATCTACCCATAAAATTAGCTAGTTATATATCCCACAGTTGGGTAAAGGCTACTCTGTCTCGTTTTCCACATTATGTCAGCCGCTATTGTGGGCCAATTCTTCCAGTAGGAGACAAGTACGTCCCTTCATCTTCTTAGTATTCGCGATGTCATCTAGCTTCTATTTCGATCCAATCAGCTTCTCTTTAGCCCACAAGTTATCTGACCAGCTGCATGTCCAGTCCAAACCCTCTTAAGTCTTTCAAGAAATCGTGAAGTTTTTTCATATCTGAAAACACGAGTTAAGGTCGCTGCACGTGTAACACGTAACGTGTTTTAATTCCTGACGAGATGGGCCGACGCAACGTGGCGTTTTATACAAAACGCCTAGTCACCACCCCGTCCGTGCACCCGTGACTTACGTACTCGTATACATTTTGTATGAAATTATATTATCAAAACTTGCCGTCCCGTTCCATCCAGAATCAAAACACGTTACGTGTAACGTGTGCAGCGACCTTTACTTGGGCAACAGTCTTTCGAAGCACGTAAGCAATAATAAGTACAATAGAAAAAAAAAGCACGTACAAGCCATTACAGATTGTATTCCCCCCTCACACACCTGGACCACAACAAAACATAGCAAAAAACCTACGAACATCGGAAAACCTCGCGTAAATTGCCAATTAAGGGGTTGCAACCTTTCCTCTCACAAATTAAAACTGTACATTCTGCTTTCTGGGTTCACAATAGGAAATCGAATCACGCTGTACATTGAAGGATTAATACTGCTACACCAATCATGGCGGAACTGTGTGGGAACGATTAAAAATTTACGAGTTATTACGAATTTTAAGTGGATATTCGAATAATCGAAGTTGATTCTGTATTATTGGGAGATTAATCTGGTTAAATGGTTGAATAATTGATGGTAGTAGAATTTGTTACTTCGTTGGGCCTTTATTGAATATTTTATAAGGAAGTTTGGTTTAGTAATAAGTTAATCAATTTGGGCTTTGATCACTGAGTGTGATGGAACGTTATAGGGATTTATAGATTTAATGATTAGTAGCTACTTTTAGCATTCATAATATTCTCCTAACTGTGCTGTGGTATCAATGAAATGGTATAAATAAACTTATCTAAAAATAACTCCGCCAAATGACTATTAATGACTAACTATTAAAAAAATATTATGAAAAATTACTCTCAATCATCCGTCGATACAAACAGAAAAACACTTTAAAAATAATGTTAGTACAGTACAACTATTTTCTTTATGTGCCTTGGCAATCATCGCATTTCCGAATACAAACGAATGCTAATTTCCATGTCCATCGATTAATAGATTTATCGTGTATAATAACCGTGTGAAATATATAGAGCCGTAAAATAGCAGCTTTCCTCCCATTATTAAAATAAATAACATTATGTTAAAAGAGTATTAACAACTTTATATACTTCCAAGTTGATTGAGAGCGTCTGGTCTGCACCAAGTTAAAGAGCAACTGATAGAAATCCAACGACTGACGAAACACGAAGTTTGCCGAGGGACATTTAGAAAATGTTTGTTCTGTACCTATCTGTGTGCCTGTTTAAAACAGTATGCCTGGTACTATTCCAGTACAGGTTAAAGGTTCATGGGGGTTGAGACAAAGAGAAAGATACATTCTATCATCGATAGCGATTGTCGAACAAAATGTAGGATTTGACCACGTGATATTTTTGTTGGGCAAGTCAATCTCATAAATTTTTGACTTTTGCATAATATTTCAAATAGTCTAGAGGCAGTTGTGCAGACAATGCACTGTAAGACCTGCGCGCCTGAAGAGTCGTAAGACCTTCTTGAGGCATACGACCCTCGAAAAGCCAGTGCAACTGACGAGAGATGTGTTTAAGGCAACATACACAACCATACTCCTCCACACTTCATCACTCTGGCAGAGCATCTGCCGCATGGAAACGAAAATGGGGTAGTGGTGGTAGAGACTCCCGTTTCCGCACTTAGATTCCCATTTGGTCCGTTGTGCGTGGGGGCACTGGCTTACATAGCCAGCCTAGCTTCGTCTAAAAGCACAGAAGCTTTCTGGGAGCTTCACAGGCTTGACGGAGTGACCTCACTGTTCTTCACTGTGTTTCTTCGCGTTGAGATACCACGGCCTCGCATTCCAGGATTACGTGGATGGCTGATTCTTCGG
Source organism: Orthosia gothica (assembly GCA_949775005.1). NCBI lineage: Eukaryota > Metazoa > Arthropoda > Insecta > Lepidoptera > Noctuidae > Orthosia > Orthosia gothica. The sequence continues at coordinate 21,291,871 of OX459034.1, forward strand.
CGTTAAAACAGCCCGTGCAAAGTGGGCTGTCCGTGGCGCCTATGTTTGTTTAGAATGGTATGGCCCGTTATTGTCCCTATAATTAGTTTTAGGTTATTAATATTCAAGCTGAGGCGTTTTTTAGTAAGACGCAGGTGTACGTTTGGCAAAGCCAATTTTGGCTGTCTACTCTGTTGCTCGTGACCATCTGTTATTATGTAGTTCTGTTTATTGAGAAAAAGGCAAGTGGAGAAGTGGGTACGGGCCTAGCACTAACAGCTCGTAGCCCCTCTTCACAAGTTCATCTGCGGCATCATTGCCAAGAGATCCACTATGCCCCTTTACCCACTGGATACTCGGCCAAATGGAGTATTATAGACTTACCCAAAACACAGTGCCAGTGGGGGGCCCCTTCGCAAGATATGGCCTACCTCCTTGTCTGTCTTTCATGCCCGACCACCTGCACCTTACGCAATTTGAATGTAGCGAATGACAGAGCTGTCCGAGTAGCTACATACTGGTCGGACAAATCTGAATGGTTGAGAGTATAGTTTGAGTTAATCGTCACGAAAGAAGAAGAAGAAAACTGAAAAGTCGATTTCTCAGAAACAGTTTTCATGGTAACTTAATGGGAATGAATAAATTCTGTGTACTACACACAGATTCGTATTTCCCGAGCACACCCAGCATATAAACCTAGTATCCCATTAAAACAGACGCCAAGAAAAACGACTGTTTTATGCTCTCAAATTAAATCGTTTCATGTCTATAAAGTGTCTATATGAAGGCGTTACTGCCGCATAAATTTATTTAATGCTGAGTGAATGAATAAATCATAATTCTGTTTATTCAGTAGTCACGACGATTATGATTTTTTCGGTATTCTTTGTTCCAGTCCGAAATAAATTGTATGTATTATTTTCTTCTTTTCAAATGTTGTACTATTCGTTTTATAAGGCAGTTTTAGTAATGACTATATTCATTGTTCCTATCTGAAAGAAATTGTATGTATTATTTTTTCATCTTTTCAAATCTCGTTATTTTTGTTAAGCAGTTTTAGTAATGACTATATTCTTTGTTCTTATCTGATAGAAATTGTATGTATTATATTCTTCTTCTTAAATCTTGTAAAATTAGTTTTGATAATCAGTTTTAGTAATGACTATATTCTTCGTTTCTATCTGAAAAAAAATGTATATATTATTTTTCTTCTTTTCAAATCTTGTACAATTCGTTTTGTTAGGCAGTTTTAGTAATGACTATAAATATTCTTTGTTCCTATCTGAAATAAATTGTATGTATTATTTTCTTCTTTTCAAATCTTGTACAATTCGTTTTGTTAGGCAGTTTTAGTAATGACTAGCTTCTACCTCGCCCTCGTCAAAAGTGTCTCATTATCCCATGGCATCATTATACCGAGTTAATAGGGATAAAAAAAAAAATTAGTCTCATGTGTTAAACCAGGTTATAAACTATCTGAATGCAATTTTTTGTCAAAATCCGTTCAGCCATTTTTGCTTGATTAAAACAAACATTTCACAACTTTCACATATTTTATTGTATTATTAGGATTATTGACTGAGTTCATCAAACGTCTAGTGCATAAAAACCCCTTTTTAACCTTTTTAGGGTTCCGTAGCCAAATGGCAAAAAACGGCACCCATATAGATTCGTCATGTCTGTCTGTCTGTCCGTCCGTATGTCACAGCCACTTTTTTTCCGAAAATATAAGAACTATGCTGTTGAAACTTGGTAAGTAGATGTATTCTGTGAACCGCATTAAGATTTTCACTCAAAAATTGAAAATAATACAATAAATTTCGGGGGTTTCCTTAATTGAAACTAAAACTAAAAAAAAAATTTTCATCAGGCCCATACGTGTGGGGTATCTATGGATAGGTCTTCAAAAATGATATTGAGGTTTCTAATATATTTTTTTTCTAAACTGAATAGTTTGCGTGAGAGACACTGCCAAAGTGGTAAAATGTGTGTCCCCCCTGTGTAACTCCTAAAATAAGAGAATGATAAAACTAAAAAAAAATATGATTTACATTACCATGTAAACTACCACCGAAAATTGGTTTGAACAAGATCTAGTAAGTAGTTTTTTTTTAATACGTCATAAATCGTAAACCGCAATTTTCCAAGTACGGAACCCTACGTGCGCGAGTCCGACTCGCACTTGGCCGGTTTTTTTATTTAGAATTTCGTATTTATTTCATTTCATCATCATCATCAGCCTATTAATGTCCCCACTGCTGGGACACAGGCCTCCTCTCTGTAAGAGGGATGGGCCATAATCCACCACGCGGGCCCAGTGCGGGTTGGTTGTTATTTCATTTGATTGCATGCATTCAGGTTTTTCATTTGATAGCAAAAATATACTTTGAATAAAATATCAGTAGGTAATAAAACCAAAATGCCTGAATCGGTATTTATTTCAAAGTAATGATCATACCATTACTATTCATACCTCGTAAATTCTTTTTGTTACGCAGTTTTAACATAGATTGTTGACTGAGTTCTATAAACATAGTAAAGTTTTTCTGGCTTTTGTTCATTTTGATTTTTTTTATATATTATATCAGCCAGTTACTATCCCACTGCACAGACCTCTTCTTATACAGAGAAGGTACGAGGATTAATCACGCTTGCTCAATGCGGACTGGCGATTTCAAACTTATATTAACTGAAAGACCAAGTTTTCTCACGATGTTTTCTTTAACCGTTGTCAGCAATGTCCAAGATAAGCTTGTTTTTTAGGGTTCCGTACCCAAAGGGTAAAAACGGGACCCTATTACTGAGACTCCGCGGTCCGTCTGTCTGTCTGTCTGTCTGTCTGTCTGTCACCAGGCTGTATCTCATGAACCGTAATAGCTAGACAGTTGAAATTTTCAAAGATGATGTATTTCTGCTGCCGCTATAATAACAAATACTAAAAACAGAATAAAATAAATATTTAAGGTGGGCTGCCATACAACAAACGTGATTTTGTTGCCATTTTAAGCGATAATGGTACGGAACCCTTCGTGCGCGAGTCCGACTCGCACTTGGCCGGTTTTTTTGTATGGTCACTGTTATATAATAACATCAGTAAGAACACCAAAGTCCCTAGATTCGTGCCTATTTCAAAGTAACAGGCTCCTAAAATGATCATACCAAAAAACCAAGATTGATAGTTCACCAAAAACACACACAAAACCCAGAAATACCAGCACAAATACTGCAGAACTTCCGTATAAACAATACAATAAACCAGTCGTTATTTATAAAGACCATCCACATTCCTTAAGTTCTTCCAGCTTCCTCTCGAAATGTAATCCAAGTGTATTCGCCATTGAAAACTTCACAGACGGTATTCCTTTAATTAAAGTTTTGGTATTAATTGATTTCGTTGAGAGTTCTCTCCATTATGGAACTAAAATTGAACTCAAGTGCCTGATAAAGGTGCAGACGGGAGATATGGAAGTGCTCGGGTGCTTATTTAAATTGGGATAGATTTAGTTTTAAGTAATTCATTTTGTTACCGTTTAAAACATTTTGCCTCTCGAAAATCTAGATTTTGGTGTACATTGAGGGATTCTATCTATCTGAGAATGGTATGACGTGTTTTCGTCTGTCTTTTTTGGCCATTAACAATTTTAAGACCCATTAGTATTATGGATGAATTATGCTAGATTGTCCCGACTGCCCCGGAAGATGAGCGCGGACGCGGACGCGGAAGGTGTAGCATGGACCGCATCATATAAAATTTTCGTGAAATTTTGAATCCGTGCCTCGTCCGTGTCTTGCATGGGGATCGGCTCGTGCCCGCTACGGTCTAGCATATTTTATCCTTAAATGATAATCTTAATCCTTGGTGCTTGGCTACTGAGCTAAACTTCACTTTGTGCCTATTGGTTCCAGCTCTGTTCTGTCTCCAGTTTGATATGGAATGAGGCGGAAAATATGTATTATCTTACTCCACTGTTTCTTTTCTGATTAATTTCGTTGCGGGATCCAAGACAGTTGAATCTTTTCTTCGAGACTCGTCGAAATTTATTGACTCAGCGCCTTTCTGGTGGTGGTCACTTAAATCTGGCTTTTAGGAGTTATAGTGTTTGAAAATAGTATGGTGTTTTTTTGTAGACTGTCGCGAAATCAATGATGGTGTAACTATTATAGTCTTTTCGGTTCAGCATCATCATTATTTAAGCCGAAAAACGTCCACTGCTGGACAAAAGCCTTCGGTTCTCGTGGCGGAAAATAAACAAACATAAAGATCTGATTAGCATATTGCACACAAAACTGGTTTGCACAAAGTCTAAGAACATAAAATTTGAAGTAACTGATTATCATATGATGGTACAAGTGGTATATGATGATGAGGAATGCGAAGTATATTATGAATGTAAGAAAAAGATACAACAAAGGAGAAATGTATGCATTGTGTAAACTTAACGGAAGAATGGAAATGTACACTAATATTGAAATACAGATAGACGTATGGTAAAAAGACGGGATGCAGCTGTGCAAATATGGAAATTCTTGTGTTGTCAATGAATATTTTACAGTATGTTAAAATTGAAAGAAGAAGAAAGAAAGTATAGTGTATATTGTCACAATATTTTAGTTACTTTGAGAAAGCTTTTGAAAAATTACAAACATAAACATAACACTACGCCTGTCGGACATAACTAAAGAAAATGTAGACGTACCATAGTACGCACTATAGTTCTATAGTATGGTTCACATTTCTCTAGTTATGTTTAAGAATGCATGCAATAAAAAGTGAGCTTATTGACATTAACAGGACACAAGAGCACTCCAGCCTGATACTGACAAATTTCAGATGTAAAAAGTCAATATATATGGTCCAGTCCGATCTAGGAACTAAGCCCAGGACCTCAAGCTTACTAGTAGCACTTGCGAACACAAGTCCAATGAGGCAGTCAGTCGAGGCCTTGAGTAAACACTAAATATAAGGTTATAGTAAATCTAATATGGTGGATGTTAACAATAAGGTCAGCTTTTGTCATGTCAGCCATGATTTATCACCATGACACAGATGTATCGAGCCCCTTGCATTTGCCATTAATATGTCTCAGCCAAGTTTCACTGCGAGGTTTGATGATAAATCTTGTACCAATAGTGTAAGAAGCCGAAGAAATTACGATTTAGAAGCAAAAACGATAGTCATCTTCACAAGAAAACTAATAGACCAAAATCAGTTTATTTTTCAACCGCACGCCTTCTTAATAAAAACAACATAAGAATGGAATAACAATTTTATCCAAAGAAAACAGAGTAAAAGCCGCATTAACATGCCTGAAGGGAAACCCGCATGATTCGTCAAAAATAATGTTGCCAAAGAAAATATTCGAAGTTTTTCCTCCGTTTCTAATAATCCAACCTTTTTTGTTACAGGATGAGGGAGTACGTGGAAGAAAATGAAAAGAACGACCCACTCATACACGCTCCCGACAAGAAAAATAACCCTTGGGCTGAAAAAGGGAAATGCATCATTATGTAATCATACTATACTAAGTATAAATATCACCAAAATTCTAAAAATATTCAGTTTAAGAGTATGGATTCGAGTCTGGTACATTCTGACCGACGAGAACATTATTATCGAACACGCAGATGGTAAAGAGATTACTGCCAGACAATATAAAGATGTAGAATAACCACCAAACTTAGAGCCAAACGTCGAAGATTACTTTAATATCATTATTATTTTGTTTTGTAGTTTTTGTTCCCAAACGAATCTAGTCCCTTATAATTCTAATGTAAAGAATGTACATTTAGACTGTGCGCGAAGCAAGGATGTACTTATGAATGTTTTTGTTAAAAAATGAAGTTTTAAAAATGGTTGTAAATACGTTAAATTTTGTATTTCTAGTAATAGAATGTTTGGACATGATACTATCGGTAGAGGTTAATGGGAAAGTTAAAATGAATGAGATAAAGAAATTGTAATGTGGAAAGTGTAAACTAATCTTAATTGAACGTTGACAACCGAATATAATTTATTTGAAGTAAAACTTGACGAGTATTACCTTGAAAATTGTTTAGAATATATTTTCTAAAGAACCCATGCAGTTCCATACGAATATAAGCAACTTCCTTTTTCATCTGTTTGTATGGATTTGGGATGGATTCTATTAAACCAGGCAAAGTGACGAATGTCACTACGTCTGGTTTCAGACAGACTTTGCCACAAATTTAAGAATAAAATAAAAAATTAAATGTGAAGATTCTCTGAGCTCACGAATCTTCGTATTTAATAAAATATAATATTAAACTATAGGGATAATCGCAAATCACAACTTAATACATATTCGCTGAATCACGGATTAGAAAATGTTAAAATATTGGCAATAAAGGGAATGTAGGAGAATAAAGTTAAACGATTAAAAAAAGGTAGAGAAGATGAAAAAAAAATGTAAATTTAAGAGTAATGCAACATAATCTTGTTTGAAACTTATTGTTAAGCTGGTTAGGATACTTTTTTATGAACACGGTACATTCCACAGTGCCATTGATCTAGTTGCTTCTAGCTATTAGCTATCTTCTACTCTCCTGTTCTTAATATAATCGCTACTAAGCAAATCTTCATTTATTTCCCGCTCTCTAACATCTTTGATTTGATCCCAACACCTTATAACATTTAAAAACTAAGTATTTAAACGAAAACTATCAAGATACAATTTAAAAAGTCTAGCACTCATTTAGCTTAGTATAATTCAAAATTAAACAGACGAAATTCTACCTAAGTCATTGAAAGTTTACTTATAAAGCGATACGTAGTTTCCATATAAAATTCTTCTAAATTCGTAAATCTAAGATTTCTGCGACTGTTCCCCAAAATTGTTTGTGAAGAATTTCAATTCGAATCGAAACAATGTTGGTGGTTCCCAGTCCACGTAGCGCTACTAATCTAACATTCCTATTAAACGGATTGAATTAAATCCTAATTTTTGATTAAAATAGAAAATTTAAACTTACGCACTGTAGATAATTATAGATTAAAAAAATATTAAATCTAACTTTAAACTTAAAAAAATCTCTTTTAAAATTTAAAACTACTTCCTCTACCATATCTAGACACGGTGTATGGAAAATCATTCTGGCTGTGAAATGATTCTTGATTTATTTAGATGACTCGTTGCTAGGTACACGGCATCTTACACTTATAAATCTTACACCGGCAACAAAATCATGCGGATTGTTTTAACCAAAGATCACAGCTTTTTCTACAGCGTCATTGTCTACGGAACCTATGTCAATTCTTTATACGTACTTTCCTGTGTTACGTCATTTTCACTGACCATTTCTGCTTCCCCGTATACTTTGTTCTTTTTTCTACACACATAAGTTGAACTATCCTTTAGGCATAAAATAGTTATTAAAAAGTTAGAATCTTTAGTAAGTAAAGTAGTGTTAGTTAAGTAACGAGAAAATCAACAGTTGTTTGTTAATCAGTATAATAAAAAATGCAATTCAGAGATTTTAACCTTAGATTAATTAATAAAACTGTTTAAATTAAATTTAGAGGATGATAAGGGAAATTATATAAATGAAGTGGCAAATTCTGTTCTTGATTTCTATGTTAGCGTGTCGGGGAATTTTCAAGGGAGTACTCTTATAATTATTTTATGTTTTTTTGTAATAATTTTATTTCCTTGTTATGCTATGTTATTGAACCAAAGATTTTCGGGGACCGAGGTCCTGGAATAAATGACTCACTCTATCAAACGTCATAATAAATTTTTAACACCGACGTCTTAGTCGTTAAAACGTCTAATGTTTCACTTAATTACCTTCGTTTAATTTATTAAGATTAAGAAGTAATAAACTGTAATTTTTAATGGATTTATCCGTTATTAACTAGGTAAGGGTGATATTGGAAATGATTTTTTTAGAATCAATAGCTATAAGGTATCGTATGTTATTATTAATTATGTAATCAGTAATCACTGAAATAAATGAAAATCTGTAATGTGTGAAGTTTTAATTGAACTCCTATCAAATATACTCACTCAGAAGGACAATATCCGTATTTTGTGTTCCGTATGTTGCACTCATCTGGCGTAAAATAATTACAGACACACCATGGTCTCGCGCCGGTTGAGAGCTAAGGTGTTGCGAATGGCATCTCAAACTCATTCGTTAAAATTAAATAACCGACAATTTCCCTACATTTTGACATTAATAGTTGCCTAGATGAGATTGCAACTAAAATTTGAACGTTTTTAAGTACGAAAATTGCTCTACTGAATATAACACCCGACACAATTGTAACAAAAGAAATCATAATTTTACACTCTTGACATTCATCATCATCATTATATCAGCCGAAAGACGTCCACTGCTGGACATAGGTTTCCCCCAAGCGTCACCACATTGACCGGTCCCGTGCGTCCCGCATCCAGCGGATCCCCGCAATCTTAACCACCTGGTGGGAGGTCTTCCAACGCAACGTCTTCCAGAAACTTTCTGCCACATCGGTCATCCGTTCAGCGAGCAATGTGCCCTGCCCACTGCCACTTAAGTTTGGCAATTCTTTGGGGTATCTTGGTAACCCTGGTTCTTTTGCGGATCTATACATTTCTGATTCGATCACGCAAGGAAACTCCAAGCATAGTCCTCTCCATTGCCCTTTGGGTGACTGTAAGCTTTCTGATGAGGCCCATAGTCACTGGCCACACGCACTGGTCATAGACTTTCATCTTGAGACACTGTGGTAAGCTGGACGAGAAGATGCCGCGCAACTTCCCAAACGCTGCTCAGCAACTTCCCGAACGCTGCCCAGCCGAGTCGGATTCGACGGTTGACCTCTTTTTCGAAGTTGGCCTTACCCACCTGGATTAATTGTTCCAGGTAGTTATCTCTCTTGACATTGCTGAATCTAAATACACTATTATGATGACATTGTCAGAGTCACTATTCTTGACAAACCTGTCAAGAAAAATCACTGTACTGGTCCGAGAGCTAATTTTGTGAACAAATATAATACCAGCCTTTAATTACTGTGCCACTGCAGACCAAAGGCTTCTCCACATAAAGTTAAGAGGAAATGCGGTCTCATATATCCGACTGAATATCCTGAGTAAAAATTCGTAATTCGAGGTTTGGCTCTCGCCTATTTACTCCTACAATATTGGACCTATTCAAAATTTATTTCATAAACTGAAAAAGATAAATATATACTATGCCTCTATGTTTTTCTTTTTGATGATACATTATTTTTAGAAGCACTAGAACCCTCAATAATTCTCAAAATTGTGCTGTCAGCAGAGGCCTAGTGTACAAATTTGACAACTATAAATGAACAAAAGAATCTCAGTGGCATAATATATATCTTTCTCCACCAGGATATGGAACATCCTTACAATTGGTTTAATATTGGAGGAGGAAACAGGTGAGAACCAAACCTCGAATTATGACTATTTATTATGGAAATTCAGTAGAATCTCTGTGCCCACGTTTCCTCATAACGTACGAGTATTAATCAGCACGCCTACTCCAGACGGTTTGGCGATTTCAGAATTCTCAAGATTTCCCTACGATGTTTTCGTTCACCGATATTATTGATTAAACAACTTTTCAGTAAAGTATAGTAGAAAACTCGTCAAAGTATACCGATGAAGAACTTTAAGGTACTTCAGGAATCTTGCTAACCGTTTACAAGCGTAAGTATAAAAGTAAGTACAATAACAATATTCTTAAAGAAAAGAAAACAGCTGCTCTTTATATCGAGAAACGAGTAAAAGTTTATAGATGAAAGGGTTGTTATAGTGCTTCGAGTAACAGTATGGCAATTTGACACAAATAGTTTCATGAACTTTGTTTATTTTATACCGAGCTACCTAAATTGTTTTGTAGCTTATTCTTTGCAAATTTGTATAGTCTCAAGGACAAAATAGCATGTTTTTCATCATCATCAGCCCTTCATTTTTCTTACTGCTAGACAAAGGCCTCCTCTCTGTGAGAGGGAATGGACCGTAATCCACCACGTAGACCTAGGGTAGGTTGGTGGGTGTCACATGTCTTCGAATTTTCGGTTTTAGGTCATGCCGGTTTCCTCACGATGTTTTCCTTCACAGTCTTGAGAGCAGTGGTGATGAAATAATTTACAAAAAATAAAGCGCCTGCCTGGCTTCGAACTCATGACCTACAATTTCTAAGTCGCGGCCGTGTGCTTTGCTGCCATGTTTTTAGAGAGAATAAATAAATAAATAGGCATTGGCTTGTGAAATATGAAACGTGTGGAGTGAGGCCTATGCCCAGAAGTACAAATTAGGCTAGCATGAAAACCATGAACTTAGAGAGTAGACAGAAAATCGATAAAGAAGATACTAGTGGAAGCTGGAGTATGGCCAGAAATACCTTCAGAACAGGCTAGCAAGAAAAACATAAATTTAGAGGGTAAGTAGAAAACTTATTTAAATACGCGAAATCACGTACGTAAATTTAGAGAGTAGGCAGAAGCATCTATTAAGACACAAAATCTCAAACAGCACTAAACTCCATTTGCAATAACATTAGAAATTTAAATAAGCCCATTTTACAGCCCGTTCAACCGATTTCGACTTCTATTGCGTTAGTGATACGACAAATGGCAGCTGTAGTAAACAGTTGGTTTTGGTAACAGGTTTATGCTTTTTATGTCATCCTTATGTTTACGGGATAGAACTCGAAATCGGTTAAACGGACTGTAAAAAGAGTTGTGAATATGTCTTATGTTATTTCAAATGGAGTATAGTGTCGACATGGAATCAAGATACATCTCAATAAGGAATGCATGGAATCGGGAAGCATAGAACAAGGAAGAAGAGGCCTAGGTATCCAGCAAAGGATGATTCCAGGCTGAAAGGCAAAGGATTATGAGATCAAAATGACCTATTGTTTAGAGCTTTTAGACACGATAAATACTTAATTTGTTACATTACAAAACCAACTTCTAGTTACAAAAGCAACGATATTTATCACTAAAGGAACGATGATAGATCTAAGGAAAAAGGAATTTGGAATAGGTCTATAGTTTCGGAGCCTCCTCATGTACCATGGTTTTGTAACACAAGTCTTAGTAGAAAACTTAGAGTTACAGCTCACAGACTGAGATCTGGACACATGCCGCTCAGTAACATTAGATTTTTATGAAAAAAATAATTTCCCGAATTGTGAGGAGTGTGGCGAACTAGAAGATGTTATACACCTATTGACGGAATGTGTCAGATTTCAGTCTGCGAGAGAGGTTTTACTAAGAGAGCTCGAGAGAAATATGTACGATGTTGGTATGTTTCATCATATTTTGTCGACACCTTCCTCTGTTGCTGCATATAGTTAAATTAAGTTTGTATTGTTACGTTTTACGTTATAATTTCCGATGGGACTGACATTTACATTTGTATAAAAGTCCCTAATTAAAATGAAAGACAAAAAAAATAATCCGTAATGTTAAAGTATGGTACTTCAAGCTAGGACTTACCTAAACGAATTATTTGAGCTCTACTCTCCGTCTAAGTACTCGTTACGGCTATCGATTTTGACATATGAGTAAATTCTCACCGTCCCCTAATGATAGAACCTATTGATTATAGTGATTTAATAGGAGGGCTATAAATAAACTTCTATCGACATAGTATTTAGCTAGATAGTTGAATATCTGAGTGAGTAGACTAACATGTCTAATGAAACGACCAATATAGATGGTATAATCTATAGTTAGAGGCTCAACTTCAAGAAAAGCTTCACCCCCGATTTCTGAGTTTCTGTCAAACTTTACTTTAGCCTGAAAACCTGTCAAATTTTAGTACAGATTTGAGAAAATTTAAAATACTCAATTCAGAAATTGGTGATTATTATTTTCATCACACAGTGCATGGAGTTTCTTGTGCATTCTTCTCCATAACAAGCTACTTTCCGAATGCACGGTAGAATCTTTTTTTTTTTTTTTTAAATAGTAAGTATGGAGTTTCTCGTGCATTCTTCTCCATAACAAGCTACTTTCCGAATGCACGGTAGAATCAACTTTTATTCCATGTAAATTTAAAAAGTATGGAGTTTCTTGTGCATTCTTCTCCATAACTAGCTACTTTCCGAATGCACGATAGAATCAACTTGTATTCCATTTAAATTTAAATTGTGACATTCAAAAGTGCCGCTTGGTGGCCCAGTTGAAATAAATATCTTTTGTCTTTAATTAGGTAACTACATTATGTCAATTTATGTGTCTACTTAAAAGTTAAATATATCTGTGCTTTAGTGTATACAATTTACAGGGACACTTTTGAAAGAACTCATCTATCGAATAAAAACACTCTTGTAGTAACCACTTCCACAACGCAACACAAAACTTATCGAAGGGTAGTTGAGTAATTGAGACCCAGACAAAGCATTGTAAAAAATTGTAAATAAGGGGAATCATGTAAACGCAGCTCCGCCAAAAAAGTTCTTGCTTTGGAACGGGCATTTCAAAATCTGAATGTGTACACTGTTGCCCAACTTGAAGCATCCATTTAATATAAAAACCTTTCTCTATTTATTTTTAACTGGCAACCTACCTCCGTATAAAACAGTCGCATTTTATTTCCAGTCGATTCTCCAAAAAAATATGTTCTTCAAACCTGTTCCAAAAAATTACGAACCTGACACCTCTGCCTAAACTTTCTGAGAATTCAGGCGTGATGTAATATGTTTTTTATGAAAAGAAATTAATAGATAACAATTTTTTCCTAGCATCAAATATCAACGCTAACCTGCCAAAAGAACTGATATTTTATTTCCTAGAAGTCAAAATGCAAACCAATATAGTCAAATAAGAATTAACTCTTGACACCCTTCAAAACCTTATTTTCGTTCGTAAGTGAAAAATAACCTGAAATAAATATGTTTTCCACCATTCCGGGCTCGAAATGAAAACAATAAGTATTCGGGAGGCGGAAAAGGCAAACAATTCAATATTCTTGGGAACAAACAAATGGAGCTTAAGATATTTTTATCCTGTTTCTGAAGACGGCTGAAGAAGAAGCCTTTTTATTGAATTGATTGTTTAATTTGAAAGTGATTTGGAAGACCTGTTGACATATCCAATAGGAAATGAGTTTTCTTGAAAAAGAGACATCACAAAATGAGTATAATAAAAGTAATGTATTGGTTTTCAAAAAAATTACGTTGACAATGCCTCCTATAAAGTAGCCCGATAACCTGGTGAAGACCGCGTCTGTCCAAGATGTCCATCCACTAGACGAATTCTTGCGTCTAGTGGTTGCGACTAGCGTCATCAACCTGTGCAGGTTGATGTCCCGACGCTTGGAGGCCTATGTCCAGCTGTGGACGTATTTCAGCTGAAACGATGATGATGACTTTGAAGTTTCAAATCATGAAGTCAAACGTGAAAAACATATAATTACGAAAATTCTTGGAGTGGTTGGATTCAAACGTTAAAAACGTATCAATTACGAAAATTCTTGGAGTGGATGGCGACAAACGTGAATAACGTACCAATTACAAAAATGCTTGGAGTGGATGGCGTGAACCGTGAAAAACGTGCCAATTACGAAAATTGTTGGAGTGGTTGGATTCAAACGTGAAAAACGTATCAATTACGAAAATTCTTGGAGTGGATGGCGACAAACGTGAATAACATACCAATTACAAAAATGCTTGGAGTGGATGGCGTGAACCGTGAAAAACGTGCCAATTACGAAAATTGTTGGAGTGGTTGGATTCAAACGTGAAAAACGTATCAATTACGAAAATTCTTGGAGTGGATGTCGACAAACGTGAATAACGTACCAATTACAAAAATGCTTAGAGTGGATGGCGTCAAACGTGAAAAACGTACCAATTACGAAAATTGTTGGAGTGGATGGCGTCAAACGTGAAAAACGTACCAATTACGAAAATTGTTGGAGTGGATGGAGTCAAACGTGAAAAACGTATGAATTACGAAAATTGTTGGAGTGGATGGAGTCAAACGTGAAAAACGTACCAATTATGAAAATTGTTGGAGTGGATAGAGACAAACGTAAGAAACGTACCAATTACGAAAATTGTTGGAGTGGATGGAGTCAAACGTGAAAAACGTATCAATTACGAAAATTGTTGGAGTGGATGGAGTCAAACGTGAAAAACTTATTAATTACGAAAATTCTTGTAGTGGATAGAGACAAACGTGAAAAACGTACCAATTACGAAAATTCTGGGAGTGGATGGAGTCAAACGTAAGAAACGTACCAATTATGAAAATTCTTGGAGTGGAAGGATTACAACTTACCAATTACGAAAAGCTACACTAGTACTACGTGGCACCACTACTACTACTTTAATCCTGAAAAAATCACGATTCCTATGGGATAAACCATGGGAACGAAGTAGTAGGAAAAAGTAATATCCAATAGTTATAGTCGTCATCATCAGACTTTTAAAAATCCCACTGCTGGGACACAGGCCTCCTCTCTGTGAGAGGGAATGGGCCGGAATTCACCAAGCGGGCCCAGTGCGGGTTGGTGGATGTCACATGAGTTCGAATTTTTGGTTCCAGGGCATGCCAGTTTCCACACAATGTTTTCCTTCACCGTTTTGAGGTCAGTGGTCAATAATGTTCGCAAAGTAAAGCGCCTGCCTGGATTCAGACCCACGACCTATAACTTCTAAGTCACGGCCGTTACCACTTACTCACCACTGCTCCATTGTTGTATTTAAATTTAATAATTTAACAGGATATTACCAATATGTGTATTCAATTAAAAGTTAAACAGTACAGTAAAGTAAGTTAGCAAACTTTCTGCGTACATTCACGTGAACCGTGGTTTAATGTAATTTGTGTGTTTCAGTAAATGATGAGTAATGCTCACTTTTCGACGTGTTCTGTTAACTACAGTTAAGGTTGTTATGTAGAATTTTGTGGGCAATTTGTTCTTTTGTATGGGTTGTTGTACCTAGATGTTATTGAACGAATAAGGTATAATAGTAAGTAAGGTAATGAGAAGCTCATGGCTAAATAATAACAGCCGCACTGGTCGATCATCAAGGTTAAGCAACGCTTGACGAGGTCGGTCTGTGGATGGGTGACCATTTCAACATACCTAGTTTCCTCCAAGCCTCGGCAAGCACGTTAAGCCGTTGGTCTTGGCTGTCATTTGAAGATCTTTGACAGTCATTACGGGTATTCAGAAGCTTGAGATCTGACACCAGTCTTGCCAAGGGGTACCGTGTTAACCAGTTACTGGGTTGTGGAGGTCAGATAGGCAGTCACTCCATGTAAAACACTGGTACTCAGCTGAATCCAGTTAGACTGGATGCCGACCCCAAAAAAGTTGGGAAAAGGCTAAGCAGATTGAGTAAATAAGGTAATGAGTATGTTAACGAAGACACGTATTATAATATAAAATTCTTCGAAACTCATGATTCAAGTTGAGTCAAGAACTAGTTATCATTCATACAAACACAACATCACGTCTGTTTCCCCGAAGGGGGGAGAGTTATACCTATTAGTAAACCCATATTACCATTCATATTAAAATTATATTCTAAGTTCTGCAAGTTAGTAGTTATTAAATTTAGAAAAAAAAAGTATGTTAGGGGAGGACTTCGCCTAATAGTAGGGCAGTGTACGGTGATAAAAAAGTAAACTAAAAAAAAAAAACCTGACCACCTAAGAAGCAAACTAAAAAAGAAGAAGAAAACCATGCTGTGCAGTCGGAGAATACATATTTGCGAGCTGGCTGACCAAAACCAGATGTATCCTCCGACAGCACTGCATGACTTTCTTCTTGTTTACGTCTTTTTAGTTCGCTTCTTAAGCAGTCGGGTTTTTTGATTCTTTGAATTAACTTTTTTATTACCGTTAACATGTTTTTTTCAAATTAGGTAGATTTAAAGATATACGTGTTTTATATTTTTAAAATCACCTCTTTAACCCAGTATTTTGGTAACCCATACGATGGGAGCGGAAGAAAAAAAACCGCTAAAAACTATTTTTCAATTTTAATGTAGCCAGTGACACTCGCAAGGTTAGAACGAATCGATTAACGTTAGAATCATCAAAATCGGCCAACGCGTTTGGTCTCTAGAACGCCACATAGGAACAAACATACTTAAATAGACTGATAAACACATTACCCTCCTTCGGCAGTCGGGTAAAAATCACTTAAGTAGCTTTTCAATCGATAACTAAAAGGTGAAAGTTCTGATATGTATATAGGTTTCAATTTTATTGTCATTGTCTTGTTGCAGTGTCGTTGTAAGCACTACCTACTGCTAAAAATCTAGAATCACTTTTACCAAACCTTTATAAGGAGATCTATTATTTACTTTATCCTGCAACCAAACACGTAAACCAAAACGATGTCAAATCACCAACAAGGACAGGACTTACCAAAAACCACCCACCACCTACCCAGACCTACGCACGTCACAAGTAAGTGAGTAGGAAGGTAAACATAATTTCTCGTCTTTCAAAATAACCTCTTCCCGTAACTTCAAGGTTCTCTCCACATAATTTGTTTACGCTTTCAAGGCACCTGATGCGATGTTTTTCTTTTAAGAGTGTTTACCAAACGGCTTATTTTAAGGAGAAATATACGAGAAGCTGACGACATGATTTTGGCGGACAGAAAATGAAATTACGGTCTTATCATTCTGTACCAGTAATGCGACTAAATGGACTATATCTGACACTGGAGCCTCAGCCTTTTTCACATGGGGATTGGCAGAAACTATTAAACACCACTTGCATTTCCAAAACCTTTGCGTCCACTCGTAGTTTTGTATTTCATTTAATGCATTCAGCGCTGTCACAGCTAAAACCCCTTTTTCGTTAGAACTCGTTTTCCCTAGTTAAAACTAGTTTTTACTAAATGCCTTTGTTAAAACTAGAAATACTTAGTCAAAACTAGAATTTACCACTGATATATATTTGATTTTCAGATAAAAATAGTTGTCATTTCGAGCTTTAACTAAAACTAGCACTAGAGAAACGAATCATGGACCAAGTGTTTAATTAGGGCACTAAGTATAAATACCATTATGAATCTAGTCAAGTCAAATCGGGCAATGTAATAATACTGATTTAAACTTCTATATTTATCACATTGTCTGATATTGCTACGTAACGGTTGGGCAATTTGGTAATTATGGTCACTGAATTAGTCCAAGAGCGAGCGAAGCGAGCTCGGGCACAGCAGGCAGGCAGCTAAGGGCACCCCGACACGGATAGGTTAGGTTCGAAGGAGATGAGCGAACTCAGCTCCCGTCATCTCCTTTATGTTTGGTTACTTTAGACCCTGTAGACAGAAATAGCTGCGCGTGGCTCCGGCGGCTTTGTTGTTTAAATGGTAATCATACTTACCTATGCTATATTAAAACCAATGTCAACATTAAAATATCACATTATCAATAGTTTTTATCACATTGTCTACTCATATTGGGCTTTGAACTGATATATATGTAGTGAATTATTTATTGCACAAGCGAGCTTTTAGTGTACTTCTCTGAAGTTGTTTTTATTTTTGGTGTTTTCTGTTCTTATAGCGTAACGTGTATTGGTCAAAGTATATTGTTCTGTAGTTTTTGTTCGACAGCACTTTACACATCACGCCAAAACTGATGAATCGATTTTTGTCAAACTTCACAATTTGATATTATTGCTTGTTGTTTTATTAGAGCCTCATCATTCATCATCATCATTTCAGCCAAAAGACGTCCACTGCTGGACATAGGCCTCCCCCAGGCGTTGCCACATTGACCGATCCCGTGCGTCTCGCATCCAGCGCCTTCCCGCAAGCTTAACCAGGTAATTGGTCCACCTAGTAGGAGGCCTTCCAACGTATCGTCTTCCGGCTCGCGGTCGCCATTCCAGAACTTTTCGGCCCCATTGGCCATCCGTTCTGCGAGCAATGTGTCCTGCCCACTGCCACTTAAGTTTGGCAATTCTTCGGGCTATGTCGGTAACTTTGGTTCTTCTGCAGATATCATCATTTCTGACGTGATCACGCAAGGAAATTCCGAGCATAGCCCTCTCCATTGCCCTTTGGGTGACTTTAAGCTTTCTGATAAGGCCCATTGTGAGCGACCACGTCTTTCACCTACGTACACCTTATCATACGAGACGTGGTATTAGAGCCTACGATAACCTATATCTCTATGATTTGATACCATAAAACTAAATATCAGAATAATTATGTAAATAAAGTATTTTTAATGTTAATGTAGATACTTTATAGGCCCTAAAATTTTATCACTCCGCGCTATATAGCTTTAATTACTCTATATTTTAAATTCACGATTCGAAATAAAACTTGTTTGTGACTAAATAAAAGGCAGACTCTTTATGATGAAGTCGTTAAGCTTCTTCATCATTAACACTGTTACGAACAAACTCACAAATTTCGATTAACGTTCATCTTTTGATTACTTAAAGGAATTTGAAACTAAGCTTGTCTTAATTCTTTATTGTACATCAACATTTTATACAAGTAAGTTCAACATTTAATTCATGTACAAGGGTGAGCTTAACTCAAAGTAAAGATTTTAATCAGGATACCTTTGAATGATAAAGAGATTTTACAGAAGAGGGTAGTAGGTCATCCAGTCTCCGATCAAAGCTTCTGGATAAGATAGATTTATCATCAAAAGATGATAAATCTACATACCCACACGATGGGTTTTGAATAAAATATTCGCCTTTTTTCCATATTGCAATTTTAATGTAGCCAGTAGCACTCGTAAGGTTAAGACGAATCGATTGACGTAAGAATCATCAAAATCGTCTAACGCGATTCATGTAAAGAACGCCACATAGGAACAAACATACATACATAGACTGATAAACACATTATCCTCCTTCAGCAGTCAGGACAAAATTGAGAAATAATGCAGAAGAGGGTAGAAGGTCATCCAGTCTTCGATGAAAGCTTCCGGATAAGATAGATGTATCATCAGAAGAGGCTGTAAATATATATTTCAGACAAAAGGCTTTAAAATCCGTTAAATCAAATTGGCAAGATACTTTCTCAATTGAACTCAAAATATTTTTTCAACCATACCTTTTTCAAATCCAGCTATCAGAAGGTTCAAAGTTGACAGTCTTAAAGCCCATTCGTGACTCCAAAAAAAGCTAATTGATGTAGCGCCACAATAAATACTAGCAAACTTCCAGCCCACTGGCACAAAAACTCACAGCTCTAACACGGAACATTGAAATAAATTCATTCGCAGATTACCCAAAAGGCTGAGCTTGTAAAATTTATAGCCCTATCAGCGCCGCTTTAAAAAATCCACACCAACCTGGCGGCTGGCCAAGCCGTGGTCGCTGTAAGGGTGCTTTTCTTCCAAAGCTATTCGAGGCGGCGCTTGCATAGGAAAGTTGTGAAACTGTGCAGCTAAGTTGTGAAAGATGCTTAGTGAAGCTATTAAGATGACGACTAACGCCAACGACCTTGAGGGAACAAAACGCGCACTAGTTTCACATCCGCGCGACCCAAAATTTTGTAGTTTTAAGTACTTTCCTTATTATTCTATGACTTTAATAAAACAAACCTCAGATGTAGATAGTTAAATTATCTTTAAGATGGTGGCAATTTCATTAAAATATGCCCAGCGGTTTTGGTGCGATTGTAGTGTTTCTCTCCGTTTTAGACATAACTTTACAAATTAATTACACTATGTTATACGAATAAAACCCCAAATTTTCTTAGATCAAATTATTAAGAAAATAGTCTAATGTAACATATAATTTTTCCTAAAAATTACGACCAGCCGTTTAGACGTGATTCTCATTTTAAAATCAGCTGTTTAAGGGAATCGCGGCCTTAAGACGACGACTAACGCCAACGACCTTGAGGGAACAAAACACGCACTCGTTTCACACCCGCGCGACCCAAAATTTAGTAGTTTTTTGTACTTTCCTTTTTTTCTTTGACTTAAAAAAAAGCTTCGGATCAAAATGTAGATAATTAAATTGTTTTTGATATGGTGTCGATTTCATTAAAATACGCCCAGCGGTTTTGGTGTGATTGTCGTGTTTTTGTCCGTTTTAGACATAACTTTACAAATTAATTACACTATGTTATACGAATAAAACTCCAAATTTGCTCAGATGATACTGGAGGTTAGTATTAGATTCAATTTTTTTTTTTTTTGACGTTCGAAAGTGCCGCTTAATGGCCTAATTGAATAAATAAATTTTGATTTTGATTTTGATGAAATTATTAAGAAAATGGTCTACTATAACATATATTTTTTCCAATAAATTACGACTAGCCGTTTAGACGTGATTCGAATTTTAAAATCAGCTACTCAAGGGAATCGGCGCCTTAAGTGGTGGACACATCCCTCGCACACATTTCTCGCACGCATCTCTCGCTTTTTACCCGACTGTCGAAGGAGGGTAATGTGTTTATCAGTCTATGTATGTAGTATGTATGTTTGTTCCTATATAACGTTCTAGAGACCAAACGCGGTGGCCGATTTTGAGGACTCATACGTCAATCGATTTGTCTTAACCCTACGAGTGTCACTGGCTACATTAAAATTGCAAAATAGAAAAATGGCGGCTTTTGGGCGCCATATTGTGGAGGCCCAAATTTTTCTTTTTTCCAAACCCATCGTGATGGGTATCAAAATGAAAGGTTTTAAGAGGTGATTACAAAAATATACAATACATATATATTTAAATGTACTTAATTCTAAAAAAAATACTAAAATGTTGTAAATAAAAAAAAAAATTCAAATGACAAAAAACCCGACTGCTTAAAAAGCCAACTAAAAAGACGTAAGCAAGAAGAAAATCGTGCTGTGCAGTCGGAGGATATATCCGGTTTTGGTCAGCCAGCTCGCGCATATGTATCCTCCGACAGCACATCATAATTTTCTTCTTGTTTACGTCTTTTTAGTTGGCTTTTTAAGCATTCGGGTTTTTAGATATTTTTTTTATTTATTTTTTATTGTAAAAATGCATAGCACTGCAATCCCTTTTCCATCAAATCTGCGTCAAACTTGACTAAGAAAATAAAGTGATACCATTGGTGGCTATTTTCGTCCTGCAATGCTTCGCTATATAGCGCATCTTTAGTGTAAAAACACCCTTACTCGCATATTTATTTAAATACAAACTGAACTGCATATTTACCCAAGCTGCAGGCAATTTATTAACATTATGTACACGGGAGGTCACATAATGATCTCCCGAAGCCGCCATTACACGACCATTTACTGGCTATAACTGGTTATAACCGGACATATCGGCTCTCATTAACTTTTAGGGGGTGACGGCCGTTTGGGGTTGAGTTTGTCAAATGTGGCGAGCGTAGTTACTTCATTGTGTGTAGGGGTAGGCTTTTTTTAATGACCAGAGAGGAGCACATTTCGTTCTTTATGAAACCCAGAAGTTTTCCAGCTTTATTTATGGTTCCTTTACACTCTGTAACTGGGTGCAAAAAGGCCCATAAATCCAGAAACCTAAATATTGTATCTTAACATGCGGGTTAATATTTCATTATTTTGTTTATGGATATCCAATGTGCAAAAAAACGTCTTTAGAATATCTTCGTTAGTACAATGACCTCAATAATTTTCCCATAATCACATACAGAGATTCTGATTTGTAAAGCAACCCAGTCTATGATAAAAAATGAGTTTAAGCTGGCCCCCACATTTTATTGTAACTCCATACGTACTACACTCAGATGAAAATGTTACCAGTAACGTGTGGATGGCACTCTTTAAAGTTAACTAAAGAATTATGAAAGAAACAAAATTGTAGCTTGTTCCTTGTAAAGCTACAACTTTACTCACCTTCTACTACAAATCTCATCTTTTACAACTTCACAAAAGATTTAGATCCGCATACACTATTTCCACCTCACCTACCAAAAATATATAGACTGATCAAAGACACCAGTGATCCTCCAGCTTCGGTTACTACCGGTGAAAGCCGGTTTTACGAGACACCCGGGGCGGTATTGCACCGGGCGGTGACATGCATTTTATACGGAAAAGTAGATATCTCGCCGGGTCTTTGTCGGAGGTACGGATTTTATCCGATTTTAGAGTGAAACTTGCTTGAGCGTAAAAGAAGGGATTATTTGTGGTTATGGAGGGTATGAAGGAAGGTACTTACCTACTGCTTTGTTGTTTGGTAATCTATCTAGGCAGAACGGATTTATGAAACTCAATCTTCTGTCAATGGATTCGCCTACTTAAATTTTACCAAGGACTCTATATAAGTCTAGCCTATGTCCAGGACATGGTCTAGCTATATGCCGAGTTCATACAGAGAATTGAGTGATTAACAAACATCAATACATTCACAGTATATTAATATACGGTTTTTATCGATTACATTTCGGGGTGTGTGCGTTGGAATTGCACGAACTAATTCCTTCAGGCTCGTTCCATCATCGGATTACAAGACGTACGGCGATGCTTCATCGGTACATAGTGGACATCCCACCCATACGCACCAAACGTTTTGGGAATACTTTTATTATGCGTACAGCAAAGGAGTGCAATTCCCTGCCGGAGTCTGTATTTCCTGATAGCTACAACCTGGCAGTCTTTAATTCAAGAATGAATAGGTTTCTTCTAGTCAATTGTGCTTCATCGTCGACCACATCATCGCTTACCATCAGGTGAGATAGTAGCCAAAGAAATATAATAAAAAAAACCGGCCAAGTGCGAGTCGGACTCGCGCACGAAGGGTTCCGTACTTGGTAAATTGCGGTTTACGATTTATGACGTATTAAAAAGATCTCGTTCAAACCAATTTTCGTTGGAAGTTTACATGGTAATGTACATGATATATTTTTTTTAGTTTATCATTATCTTATTTTAGAAGTTACAGGGGGGGGGGACACACATTTTACCACTTTGGAAGTATCTCTCGCGCAAACTATTCAGTTTAGAAAAAAATGATATTAGAAACCTCAATATCATTTATAAGACCTATTCATAGATACCCCACCCACACGTATGGGTTTGACGAAAAAAAAATTTATTAGTTTCAGTTTCAAGTATGGGAACCCCCAAAATTTATTGTTTTTTTTCTATTTTTGTGTGAAAATCTTATTGCGATTCACAGAATACATCTACTTACCAACTTTCAACAGCATAGATCTTATAGTTTCGGAAAAAAGTGGCTATGACATACGGACGGACAGACACACAGACAGACATGACGAATCTATAAGGGTTCCGTATTTTGCCATTTGCCTGCGGAACCCTATAAAACAAGCTTTTAATAAATCTATTCATAAACCAATATAAACGTTTGAGATTTGATTCGGCAGTTGTTTACTGTTTTGATAGAATAAACACAAGCTTAAAATTCCTAAACACCAACATTGATTTATCTGAAAATTAAATGTTTCGGATATTTTACCGGCACACAAAACTTATAATCATTTGAGTACAGCTAGAGAAATTATCTGTTTATCACCTTCAGTTTAATAGTAGATTAGTAGCCAAGGGCTGTAAGGCATCAATTGCAGCCCGAGATATTTAGGCGCACCAGCGCAGCGAGGGCGCCTATAGTTCGAGGGTGCAATTGGTGCTTACACCCGAGCTAACTATTCTGCTTTACATCTCATTTGTGAGGTAAGTAGAAAAAAACCGGCATTACAAGAATAAAACATTAAAAAAAAATCAAGAACGAATTTGAGCTTCGCCGTTCGATATTTAAAATTGATGACTATTATACTCACACGAAGACAAGGCTGAATAGCAAAGCGACCTCTTTGGTCATTGGGCTGAATGCATGATGTCTATTGCCAGTATGATGGTTAGATGTACGCGAACTTTTTGAAAGAAAGAAGTGTTTTTTTCAATTACTTACCGCCCTAGGGCTTTTCTAGCTACATTATTACCCTAGAGCGCTAATTAGTCGCTAATTAGTCACCTACAAGCCCCATTTGGAGGTAATAAGAACCTACTTACCGAACATGAGAGATGTAAATGTCATTTACACGTCACTTAACGAAATTGTCAGTACTTGTCTATGTAACAGATAGTGTCGATCATAAGTAAGATTCATTTCACTAACAAGCATTTCGCCAGGCTTTACAAAATGCACAGTAACTTTTACCTAACTACTCTATATTTCAAGTTTCAACCACCAACCATCCCATTATTTACCTCAGAAAACTATAGCGAAGACACAAGTATTTCATATACCTGTGCCATTGTTCTAGCACACAATATATAACGCTGAACACACAGTTGGTTGGTAGCCAAGTCGCACAGCCCCGAATCTTTGACGCCGCGCTTCGCATACTTGGAACTAACTGTTGGGATTCTGGAGATAATAAGTTTTGTTATATTATGTTACGTTGTGGACTAGCTTAGATTCTTGGAAAGGAATGGTGTATCAAGCCTTTTTGTAAGCTACTTTAGGCGAATATCCTCCAGTTTTAACTTAAGTCTTTATTATTCCCACTGCTGGGATGCTATGATCCTCTGAGAGGGAACGGGCCATATTCTACCGCGTATGTCACGATGTTTTCCTTTACCGTCTTGAGAGAAAAATGTTGATGTATTTTTTGACAAATTTAGTAGTGAAGATTTCGAAATGTCTTTGAGATCAGTCACCAATTGTGATTAGAAGTCCTAGAGTCTCAGCCCTAGACAAGGTGACATTGTATCAGCAATAATGAAAATCCATAATGTATAGGAGTACGTCCAGAACAATGCTAGTCTTGTGATTTTATCTTGTGGCAACAAAGTCGAAGTGGTTGACCATGTTAAACTCCTAGGTTTTCACATTGATGCATTGTTTAAGCGAAAGCTTGAGATATTTTTTGTAACGAAGCCTAGCTCTGCATGATATGCAGTCAGAAGCCTGAGGGAAGAACTGACATTTGCCCAGCTTAGGATGGTATACTTAGCCTTGGTTGGGTCTAAGCTTAGATATAGTATTGAGTTTTGGGGCAATAGTTACAAGTACAATATCCGTGATGGCATTTGTAATTTAAAAAAGAGCCTTAAGAAAAAACGGACTCGTAACTACTTAAATATACAAAAGAAAGGTACACTTAGGTGTTGAAGTACTCCTTCATACAGCTGTGATCCAGTAACGTGCCCAGAAATCAGGCAGCATTGCCACATTAAATGGCAATAATGATTCTTTAGCTTACTGAGCCAGCCAGAGGGTCTAGCACAGTGTCGATCAGTCGGCGAGAGATCTCATGGCTCATAGCGTTTCGACCCCAAACGACTCAAAACTGTAATTACCGAACTAGGAACATGAGATGGTACAAGGGTGTCGAAACAGGCTGCGTCCCACACCAGCTTTAATGATAATATGATTACAATCTTGATCGTAACAAATGAAAAAAACCGGCCAAGTGCGAGTCGGACTCGCGCACGAAGGGTTCCGTACTTGGTAAATTGCGGTTTACGATTTATGACGTATTAAAAAAAAACTACTTGCTAGATCTCGTTCAAACCAAATTTCGCTGGTAGTTTACATAGTAATGTACATCATATATTTTTTTTAGTTTTATCATTCTCTTATTTTAGAAGTTACAGGGAGGGGGACACACATTTTACCACTTTGGCAGAGTCTCTCGCGCAAACTATTCAGTTTAGAAAAAAATTATATTAGAAACCTCAATATCATTTTTGAAGACCTATCCATAGATACCCCACACGTATGGGTCTGATGAAAAAAAATATATTATTAGTTTTAGTTTCAAGTATGGGAACCCCCAAAATTTCTTGTTTTATTTTTATTTTTGTGTGAAAATCTTAATGCGGTTCACAGAATACATCTACTTACCAAGTTTCAACAGCATAGTTCTTATAGTTTCGGAATAAAGTGGCTGTGACATACGGACGGACAGACAGACAGACAGACAGACAGACAGACAGACAGACATGACAAATCTATAAGGGTTCCGTTTTTTGCCATTTGGCTACGGAACCCTAAAAATAAGTGGACTTCAATTTGACATCTTAAAATTAATTCCACAGCTAAATTAAATTTAAAACTGCTAAAAGAAAAAGTAAGAACCTTGACTAGAAATTAGTAACTTAAATCCCACATAAAAACTAAAAATTTATTTAATTTTTAATTACAAACACTCATAATTTAACAGATAATTTGCTGCAGTAACTCTTTCATTTCCGTTATAAAACAAAATACGAGCGTTTGCAATTAGTGCGATAGTTTTAATGCATCGTCCATTTCAGTTGGACAAATTAATCCAATTATTTAACACTCTAAAACTGTTTTGTAAAATAATTATGTAACTTGTGTTCGTAATAGTTTTGCTAATGAAGTTGTAATGAGCTTTTTGTTTGTTGGTATTGATGATAAACAAAAAAAATCAGTATGTAATATTTTATTTAAGCATAGAATAAAGTTCATTATATAGAGAAGGAGCTAGCATTGGACCTCAAACTGTTTTCACATTAAATAACAACAGAGCTTATATTTCGTAGACTTCTTTTTGAGACTTTGTTAACTATTTATTTTGATTTAATGTTATATTTTTCTTTATTATATAAGTTTTTATTTTTATATAATTTTCGCACGTTGCACATCCCCATGGGAGCTGTTGTGGCTGGGGTTCGTGGGCTTCGTGTTTGCGATACTGTTTTTATTTTAGCTATTTTAACCTTACCTGTTTTTATTTTAGCTAACTTAACCTTACCTTTATTTCGGATTAACAATTACTTCGTCAGATTGGCTTTTTGGGGAGACTGTGATATGTTATGCATGTGTAGCTATTTTCTAGCGACATATAGTTTTATTCATTTTTAGGGTTCCGTAGCCAAATGGCAAAAAACGGAACCCTTATAGATTCGTCATGTCTGTCTGTCTGTCTGTCTGTCTGTCTGTCCGTCCGTATGTCACAGCCACTTTATTCCGAAACTATAAAAACTATGCTGTTGAAACTTGGTAGGTAGATGTATTCTGTAAACCGCATTAAGATTTTCACTCTAAAATAAAAATAAAACAATAAATTTTGGGGGTTCCCATACTTGAAACTAAAACTAAAAATATTTTTTTTCATCAGACCCATACGTGTGGGGTATCTATGGATAGGTCTTCAAAAATGATATTGAGGTTTCTAATATCATTTTTTTCTAAACTGAATAGTTTGCGCGAGAGACTCTGCCAAAGTGGTAAAATGTGTGTCCCCCCCCCTGTAACTTCTAAAATAAGAGAATGATAAAAGTAAAAAAAATATATGATGTAAATTACTATGTAAACTACCAGCGAAAATTGGTTTGAACGAGATCTAGTAAGTAGTTTTTTTTAAATACGTCATAAATCGTAAACCGCAATTTACCAAGTACGGAACCCTTCGTGCGCGAGTCCGACTCGCACTTGTCCGGTTTTTGTTAACCTGTGAACAGTGCTGTGGGCTGTGTGGCTTTATTACGTATACAAAACTCCTTTATATTTCGAATGTTTTATCCTATACTGTAGTTGTTTACTGTTCCTTGTTTTAATAAAATATAATAAAACATGGCATTAGTTATGACAATACACGACTCCGTATCAAAACGTCCTATACACAAAAGGACCTATGAGCAGAACATCTTATTCTCAAAATGATCTATTAGCAAATCGTCTTATTAGCACTATTAGCAGAATATCCTACTGTCCAGTTATACTGAAAAAATACTATAATTTTTTTGTCATGTCTAGTTATATAATTTATTTAAAAAGTAAAATTTAAACAATAAGAATAATCAAAGCCTTAATTAAGGCATTATGACAACTGAACAGTGGTGGTCCAGTGGTATCTGCCGTGACTTACAAGTTGTAGGTCGTGGGTTCGAGCTCAGGCAGGCGCTTTACTTTGTGTAAATTATTCCATATCCACTGCTTTCCTTCACCGTCTCAAAACGGTGATGGAAAACATCGTGAGGAAACCGGCATGTCCTAGAACCATAAATTCGATGACATGTGACATCTACCAATCCACACTGGGCCCGCGTGTTGGATTAAATCCACATATACACACACATACAT
The DNA here is from genome assembly GCA_949775005.1 of Orthosia gothica. Classification (NCBI taxonomy): domain Eukaryota; kingdom Metazoa; phylum Arthropoda; class Insecta; order Lepidoptera; family Noctuidae; genus Orthosia; species Orthosia gothica. The sequence continues at coordinate 21,319,823 of OX459034.1, forward strand.
TATATTGGATTGGATTATATTGGTACATTGCTTCTCACAGAGAGGAGGCCTGTGTCCCAGCAGTGGGTTCCCACTCGTCATCATCATCTTCATCAGCCTATTAATGTTCGTTGTACAATATTCATTAATAGGCTGATGAAGATGATAATGACGATTCAACCGTCTGATGATGGTATATTATTGGTCTATATTCACTGAAGCCTTAGGCATAGGCATACTTTGCATACCTTTAGCTAGTTCTGTTTAAGTTACGTCATGTAGGTGGGAGCTATTGCAGTCAACTGGACACAAATTCTGACTCTGGATAGCCACAATGACACTTTTTTCGACTTGTTATTGACCGCTCAATGCTTACGACCACTTGCAACTAACTGTCTCGTTGGTTAATATTATTCTCTAAAGTAGTCTAAAGTCACCGCCAGATAAAAAAATAATAAAAGTCAGCATCACCTATCTACCAATGTAAATCGATACGAAAAAATTAAAAGGCGGTGTCGCTAACACGATTAAAGCTAACGTATCGCGGTAAGGGGCGTCCTTCTCCTTCATTTTGAATGAGTTACAAACCTTTTGGTCAAAACCATGTTCACTCATATTTATTTAGGTAGGTACTTACTAGTATATTGAAACTCATTATCAAATTATAACAATTGTTTGACAATTATTTTCAGTAATGAGTTAATATCTCACAAACGCGTGGACCGATTTACATGATTTAACACCTAAATCTTTCATTTGAAATCAAAATATCTCCATAAACAAAAAATCTATTTTTCCAGTTAGGTACGTAATTATACTTTTTGGTACAAGTCGGGTCAATGACTTTTATTTTTTGTTATCTTGCGGATACTTTATATTTTCTTATTATATCTGAGTCTACATTGTCTTGATAAGATTATAGCTGACAACAACTCGAAGAACTTTTCCTGCTAACTTACTATCCAAAGAGAGGTCTAAATATTTATGTATATCCAATTACATTCAACGCATAATTAAATTAAAAAAACTATTTTTTTGCAAAAAGCTAACCAATTCAGGTACTGATAAAATCGACTTTTTTTTTTCTTAAATACAAAAAAACACTTTGTAATAATTAAGTGGAATCGGCTGAACAAATTTACACAGGAGTCTAATTAACGGAGAGTACTCGACTCCTCCGAGTTGTCGATCTAGTGGTGCGGGCTACGTGACAAGTGGCAGCGGAATTCTAGAAAGATTATGGCAAGATGTGGTCAAAAGTTTACGGAATACTGGGACAAATCTGCATTTTAAATTATATTCACACCACTCTTCATTCTATATGAATTAAAAACGCTTAAGGAGAATGAAGAAAATAAATGTATAGAAAGTTTCTTTATGGCAATGAAACACGCATAACATAGGTGAATGTTTTAATTTTTAATTAATATTTTTGAAAATACACGATTAACCGGATGGCTGTAACAAGGCAGACATCTTGAAGCCATTCATGACTTTTCAAATAACTAGTATTTTGAGCACGAAACATACATAGCTAGTTGATTAAAAGCTTATAATATACCAGCTTGTGCCAGCGGCTTCGCCCGCGTGAAAAGTAGTTTCTTAACCCAAGGAAACATCACATCGGGACGAAAAGTAACCTATGTGCCATTCCAGACTATAATCTATATCTGTGTCAAATTTCATCAAGATCCGTTCAGCCGTTCTGGGGTGATTGAGTAACAAACATACATCCACACTTCCACACACGGGTCCATATTGGCTCACCTAAAGTTCTTTACCCGAAATTGTTCTTCCTAATGATTTGTAATCCGAATGATCACTCTTCCTAAAATTTTACATTCTAATGTTTTCATTCATACTATGTAGTGCTACCGGCGATGTTCATAACACTCATGTTTCCGAAAATTGTAATTAATAATATCATTCATGTAAATATATTTAAACTCCTACTGTTTTTTATCATATCGATTTTATCCCTAAACATAATTACTATAATATTTTCACTCATATTCAGAAAAAAACATTTACCAAGTGTAATAAAAAATATATGTGGGTAATTATGTCTAAAAAATCAACTGTTTAGAAAGATTAAAGGTCGTTTCACTGATTTTTGTCTTAAATGAATGAAATTCAGGTCAGACTGTCGTCTTGGGGGCACTATGAAAAAAATACTTAGAAAAATTTCGCGACCAGTTTCGAGGTAGCGGTAGCGTAGTTGGTCACAGTTCTAACCTAACCTAACCTATGGATATCTTTGCAGATACACACCGCTATAAATAAAATTAAAGTTATGTGAAAATAAAGTCATGCAAAATTAATGTAAATAAAAAAACTTAATTCAAAAAATCAAAAAACCCGACTGCTTCAAAAGCGAACTAAAAAGTCGTAAACACGGAAAAAATCATGCTGTACAGTCGGAGGATACATATTCGCGGGCTGGCTGACCAAAATCTGGTGTATCCTCCGCCTGCACAGCATGATTTTTTCCTTGTTTACGACTTTTTAGTTCGCTTTTGAAGCAATCGGGTTTTATGAATTAAGTTTTGTTATTTATAACTTTTTAGTTAGGTTTTTTTCGAATTAGATACATTTAAACATATAAGTGTTATATATATTTTTGAAATCACCTCTTAAAACCCTTTATGTTGATGAATGACAAAAAAATTTGGGCTCCCACAATATGGTACCCAAAATCCGCCATTTTTCTATTGTCCAATTTTAATGTAGCCTATGACACTCGCAGGGTTAAGACGCATCGATTGACGTATGAATCATCAAAATCGGCCAACGCGTTTGGTCTCTGGAATGCCATATAGGAACAAACATACATACATAGACTGATAAACTTATAACCCTCCTTCGGCAGTCGGGTAAAAAGAAATCTAAACAAAAAAGATATGACTTTGAATAATAGTGTAAAAGATGGTTATATTGAGAAAATATAGGAAAACAAATAAAAGTATAATAAATGCTTATTGCTACTGACATTATGAAGTTGAATGCTTCGGAATTATGAACATTAGAGACAGAGTAGTTAGGAATTGTGATTGCTAGGAAGAAAAATGTTAGGAAGAACATTTTCGGATTTCCAATTATCGGAGTTAAAAATTTAGGTGATCTTTGGCGCACCGTCCAACCACACATCCATGCAAACTTTTACATTTATAATATTAGTAAGAAGTAATATAAGATACTTGTATGCCTCTAAATAGGTATGAATTTATCTGTTCGCTTGGCCAAGACATAGTGACATTCTATGACAGTTACTAACGACACATAATGTGGTCAAAACCATTGTCTTCAGCTGCATTTCGTAAGACTGAAACTCAACACCGACATTGATTAAATACTAACCAGATAATGATGAGATAGGTTCTAACTTTTTAAATTATCACCACAGAATAAATATACAAACAGTATGGAAACTACCTACAAATGCACGAAACGGTACACTCACACAAACATGCGCATCGACGAGACCCCTAAGCGGCACTCGGGTAGCTGATTTTAAAATGAGAATCACGTCTAAACGGCTAGTCGTATTTTTTTGAAAAAAATATATGTTATATTGGCCAATTTTCTTAATAATTTTATCTGAGCACATTTCGAGTTTTATTGGTATAACATAGTGTAATTAATTTGTAAAGTTATGTCTAAAACGGACAAAAACACGACAATCGTTCCAAAACCGCTGGGCGTATTTTAATGAAATTGACACCATCTCAAAGACAATTCAATTATAGCTACATTTTGATCTGAAGCATTTTTTTTTAAAGTCATAAAATAAAAAGGAAAGTACTTAAAACTACTAAATTTTGGGTCGCGCGGGTGTGAAACGAGTGCGCGTTTTGTTCCCTCAAGGTAGTTGGCGTTAGTCGTCATCTAATGCTCTCGTCGGTGCGTATGTTTGTGTGAGTGTGCCGTTTCGAGCGTTGGTAGTAAGTTTCCATACTGTTTGTATATTTTTACTGTGTTATCACTTTGTTTTACGAATTGAAAATCCTTTTACATCCGCAATCCTCTTACAACTTGCACACACCGTTGCTCCGGTAACTCAAATGGTACACTTCACAGATGAGTTTGCGAGGGAATTTCCAGCGAGACCACAAACACAAGCGGAGTTTATTGCACAGTTCAACTGCCCATGGCCGTGGATATGCTATTAATTAGTTTGTCGAACGTTCGCTAAGTTAAATTGTTGTGAGCGCGACTTGTGTTGGCAAACATTTTAGTTATTTTTAGACAGGGTTTTACACTGGAAAGTGAAAACGGGAGAGATGAAAGTTGTAATAGTGTGTCTTGCATTTGTTTTTGTGATAGGATTTATTTTATGATCGTTTTGGGTTCCGTAACTCAAAAGAAAAAATCGGCTTAGTGCGAGTCTGACTCGCGCACGAAGGGTTCTGTACCATTATCGCACAAAACGGCAAAAAAATACGTTTGTTGTATGGGTGTCAAAATTAAATATTTATGTTATTCTGTTTTTAGGGTTCCGTACTCAAAGGGTAAATACCCAATACTAAGACTCCGCGGTCCGTATGTCTTAAGTGTAAGTAAACACGGTAGTGGTGGATATTTTAATAGTGCCGCTTGCAGTGTCTTTTTGTAGCATTCTATTTGTTTGACGTGAACTGCAATATTTTTGTAAGTACCATTTCTGTTTGACTGATCTATATAAGTACCTGCTTATCATACAAATGTTTTATTTGAGTAGAAAAATAAGTTCAAAAACTAGAATCCGATTAATAAAAGTCACGCTCTAAAAAGTATGAACCAAGAAAATATTCTCATCTGAAATTGTGATGTAAAAACTATTTGGTTGTGTTAACAATTCGTCACACTAGCAATCTCGTCGCTATCTCTAATAGGTCTCTTTCACTAATACGTCACTTTGTACATGTAGTCAGTTTCCCAACTCGTCTCAAGCCGTATTTCGTCTCTTTCCGAACTCGTCCGACGCATTTTTAGGGTTCCGTAGCCAAATGGCAAAAAAAGGAACCCTTATAGATTCGTCATGTCTGTCTGTCTGTCTGTCCGTCCGTATGTCACAGCCACTTTTTTCCGAAACTATATGAACTATGCTGTTGAAACTTGGTAAGTAGATGTATTCTGTGATCCGCATTAAGATTTTCACAATAAAATAGAAAAAAATCAATAAATTTTGGGTGTTCCCATACTTGAAACTGAAATTAAACATTTTTTTTTTCATCAAACCCATACGTGTGGGGTATCTATGGATAGGTCTTCAAAAATGATATAGAGGTTTCTTATATATTTTTTTCTAAACTGAGTAGTTTGCGCGAGAGACACTTCCAAAGTGGTAAAATGTGTGTCCCCCCCCTGTAACTTCTAAAATAAGAGAATGATAAAACTAAAAAAAAATATATGATTTACATTACCATGTAAACTACCACCGAAAATTGGTTTGAACGAGATCTAGAAAGTAGTTTTTTTTTAATACGTCATAAATCGTAAACCACAATTTACCAAGTACGGAACCTTTCATGCGCGAGTCCGACTCGCACTCGCACTCGCATTATAAATTCACATTAACTATAAAAATGAAACATTAAAAGAAGTTAATAACACAAAATTTCTAGGCTTTCACATTGACCCAAGGCTCAACTTGAAAAATGCAAATCAAACGTTCTGCAATAAATTTAATCAATCTTCCTATGCTCTCTATATGCTAAGAAAAGTTGTACACGTAAGTGCATTACTAAGTGCTTATCATGCATACGGGTTCTACACTCAAATATGGTCTACTTTTTTGAGGTAACTCTCCCAACGGAGAATATGCATTTAAAGTCCAAAAAAATGCATTCGGAGTATAATTATGTGGACTTAAACAAACTGATATATGTACAGCACTGTTTACTTGATTAAAATGTTTAACTCTTCCTTCAATGTATATTTATGAGGTTGCAGTGATGATAAAACGCGATATTAGTATTTATGAAACATTAAGAAGTGTACGACATAAAAATATGTTGAGTGTTATTAGATGCAGAACAGATTAATTAAAAATGAGTATATTTGGGATAGGGACAAAAATTTATGACAGATTACCAAATTGCATAAAAAACATCGAAAGACTGAATATTTAAAAAAATAAAATCAAAGTATTCTTAATAAATAAAGCATAGTACTCAATCAATTGTGTAAATAAATAACTATTGAAATACTTCATAATTAAATTATAATTATAGTTGATTAATTTTTATATTGATATAGTTTATCTTTATTATTATGTGCTTAGCATCTCTACTGTATTTTAAACTTTTGCATGCCTTCTGGTTAAATATGGCTGTTCCTAATTGTATTGTTTATGTCAAAATGTTTTTGTACCCATATTTGCAAAATAAATATCTTATCTTATCTTATCAATGATTTTTTAAATGATGAAATATTCACCTAAATAAAATTATAAAAATGTTTGTGACTGTTGAATTTAAATCTGACTAATATATATCGACGATCGAATGTACGAAATCGAGGCTCAAAATAAACATCCGGAAGACCCAGGAAATGAGAACTGGTGTGAAGAATCACTCACCGTTGCTAATTGGCACAGAGGCAGTGGAACGCGTCCACAAATTTACATACCTCGGGAGTGTCGTGTCAGAGACTGGGGGTAGTTAAGAGGACATGGCTTCACGGATTGCTAAAGCCCGAGCTACCTTCGCGCAGCTGAGACCTGTTTGGCAATCACGAAATCTTCGGGTCCAATGTCAAATCCGTGCTGCTCTACGGGTGCAAAACGTGGAAGGTCACATAGGACATCTCACGCCAAGTACAAGTCTTCATCAACCGCTGTCTCCGTCGCATTCTCGGAATATACTGGCCAGAGACCATCTCCAACGTAGAGCTGTTGGAGAAATGCCACGAGAGCCCGATCGACCGCCAGATCAAGCGTCGCAAGTGAAGATGTATTGTTCACACGCTTCGAAAGGGTCCTGATCACATACCCAAGCAAGCTTTCCTGCCGTCCTCGTCAAACCTGGCGTCTCACCGTGTTGGCAGAAGCGACGAGCATCGGAATGGCATGGAACGAGGCGAAGCGTGAAGCTCAAGACCGATCGCGATGGAGGACATCTGTGTACGCCCTCTGCCCCATCTAGGGGTTATAGGACATTAAGTCAACATGAATAATTATAGAATAGACCTTAAATGACTATTAAATATTGTATGCCCTATATTTATTACATATTATAATAATAACTGCTTTTTCCACCTGTGACAAACAATATAGGATTTTGAATTGGTTTAACATGTATGAAATAGGATCGAGAAAAAACATGCAACCAACTTTTCTAACATGCCGTCATCTTCCTTCTTATCTCTCTCTCACCCCCATCTATCCTATTCCCTCTATGGTTCGTTCAGAAACATACCGACTTAACTTTTAGGTAAACCATACAAAATAATTATTGCTACGACTCGGCCATTCTGCTCTCAGTCTGCCCACAGACTGCCTATAGGTAAACAAAGTATTTTAATTTTAATTAAATTGGTCTTAAGTAAAACCGTGTATCATCGGTGTGAAAGGTTGAATGACTGAAGAGTTGTTTATGGTGTTTATTTAGCAATATATGTATTCTTAAGAAAACAATATACCAGTTGTTACTTTTAGTTTCAATTTTGTTTAATGTTCAGTGACAAGGCTAACCGTGGTAATTTATAGTTAGGTTCAGTTTAAAATAGAAACTTAGTAGGTACATGTAAATGTACAGTAAAGGTACATATTTTCAGATTTCTGATAAAATAAAACAACTCTATTGTTAGAAAGGATAATGCTTAATACAACTTGCTATACTGTTATAGAAACAAAATAAGCTATTTGATGACTACAAAATGTATTGAGTCTATTCATCTTACATCCAGCAAAACAAATGTCAATATTATAGCTTATGCTGACAACTATTTCACTACGTCTTTTAACTTAACACAATTTATTCAGAGAATAGAATGGTAAGTCAGCTGTCTTCAGGGGTAAGGTAAGTATATTCTTTTCTTGTATTATAAAATTAAAAACAATTATGTAGTTTTGGATAAGGTAAGTGTATCATTTAACTAATGCCATCTTTTCATGTAATGTATCCCAGTAGTACCCCCCATATACACCGTACTCACTCACAGACACACTTTCATATCTACTAACACCAAGCACCAATAATTGCTACCATTGTCCTTTTCTGTTTTATTTGTGTTTTTGTATTTTAAATTTGAAAGCCTATGCTTTTAGAATTTCTTGCCGCACTAATTATTGTACTAAACATTAAAATGTAAGCACTACCCAAGGGGTGGAGACCTGGTGTCCTGAAATACAGACCTCACGTCTAGTTTAGGCACCAGTCTCCCACAGTATAAGTATTGCTGTTACGTACCTACTTTGTATTGATGTCTCTCTAAATGTACCTTTATTGTGGTGAGAAATAAATCATTATCTTATCTTAGTAGTAGTTTTCTTAGGACCTTCGTTACTGTTATCTATTTTCTCTACCTCATACCTATCTTTCCCTAATCTTTTAATAATCCTATACGGACCAAAAAACTTTGCTTTTAATTTTAAATTACAACCAAACTGTGTTCGCTGTATAGTGATTAAGTCTCCTACTTCAAAGATCTGTCCCTCCTTTCTTCCTTTATTAAATGTTTTCCTGTTTATTTCTTCTAGTATTTTCAGAATCGGAGCTTTTGTGTTGTAATTTTGTATTTGAAAAGAAAAGACGTGTTTCATCAGGTTTGTTATTATTTGAAGTAAAGGTAACCTAGTTACACAGAAGTAAAAGAATTTTGAATTAATCTATTTATAGACAATATGAAGCCAGTATTATTACAACACTCCCCCTTAATCAAAATTCTCACAAATAAATAACATAAAAATGGACTCAAAATATACCAACAAAAAAAAAGAAATAAACGTGTAAAAATATATTTACACTAAACCTAAGCCTAGTACACATCTACCATGTGCCACACGCTGAAATCTTTTAGTTAAGATGTCAGCGGGCATATCACTTGATTTGGTATATTTTAAGTTTACCGAATTATCACTAATCTTTTCTCTAATAAAGTGATATCTGGTATCTATATGTTTCGTCCTATGGTGGTGTACCGGATTTAAGGCCAAACTCTGTGCACTCTGACTATCGGTACAAATAGTTACGGTATTAGGTAATAATTTTTGCCTTACCATAGGATCTGAAATTAATTCAGTGATTAACCTCCTTAAATAAATCGCTTCCTTTGTAGCTTCAGTTATTGCCATATATTCGGCTTCCGCTGAGGACAAAGCTACGGTTTGCTGCTTCCGCGAGGCCCATGAAACCGGACTGCCTGCTAATTTGAAACAGTAACCCGTATAAGAATGGCGATCTATATTACAGTTTGCTCAATCGGCATCGCAAAATCCTACAAGGGGCATACTTGATTTTTTATAACAAATCGAGTAATCTAAAGTGCCTTTTAGATATTGTAAGACTCTCTTCGCGGCTAACCAGTGAGTCTTGTTATACCGAGTATTGAACTGACTCAGGTAACTAGTCGCGTATGCGATATCTGGACGAGTATTAACACTCAGGAACATGAGGCAACCAATTAATTCTTGATAGGGATACACTTCTAGATTATGATCACTATCACTGCTGGCACTGACCTCCAGTTTTCCAGATAGTGGAGTTGTATAAGTTTTACAATTCTCCATCTCAAACTTTTGTAAGAGATCCTTTATATATTTTTTCTGATGTACTTTTATTTCATCATTTTTTCTGCTTATATTTAACCCAAGATAATAGCTTAAATAGCCCAAATCTTTTATCGAAAAACATTTTATCAAGTCAATTTTGACAATGGCAAACGTCTTGTCATTGCTGTAAAAAACAATTATGTCATCGACAAAGACTGCAACGATAACCAACTCTTTTCCAAAAAGTTTGGTATACACACATGGTTCAGATGGAGTTTTCACAAAACCAAAAGATGATAAAGTTTCATCTAATTTTATATTCCAGGCACGTGGAGCTTGCTTAAGTCCATACAAGGATTTTTGTAAGAGACACACTTTGTTCTCCATACCTTTTACTTTAAAACCTTGAGGTTGCTCCATGTAGACCTTTTCTTGTAGATCCCCATTTAAAAATGCTGTGTCAACGTCCAAGTGACGCATCTTCATACCCAATTCAGCTGCGAGAGCCAGTAGAGTTCGCAAGGAGGAATGCCGCACGACAGGAGCAAATGTCTCAGAATAATCTACACCTGGCGTCTGGGCAAATCCCCTTAGCAACTAATCTTGCTTTGTACTTCACAACATTTCCTGCTGGATCTTTCTTTAACTTATAAACCCATTTACATGGTATAACTTTCTTGGTTTCTCTGTCAACCAATTTCCATGTGTTCAGTTTCATCAATGAATTATATTCATTCGTCATTGCCATCTGCCACTTCTCAACATCATCAGCCAAGGTAGCCTTATTATAAGTTCTAGGCTCATCAGACGCATGACTAGAAACTTGGTATGAGAAGTAATTAGGAGGTTTCCGGTCTCTTGAAGGATATCTACGCTGTCCATCAGTTTGACTAGTAGAAACTACTGTTTCCTCAATTGCTTCAAAAAATTGATCAGTTTCAGCAGTCTGATCTTCAGTGACAACAGTATGGCTTGGAGCTGGTTCATCAGTGACCACTGGAATATGTTCAAAAGACTCTTGAACTGTACTGGTTTCTACCTGTATAGGCAGACTATTAGAAAATAATAGGGGTTCAGAAGAAGTCTTCGTATTGTTGACATTTCTATTATTTAAAGTAGAAAAACAATCTTCAAAAAATGTAACATCTCTAGACTTTTGCAAGGTTCTAGGACAAGATGAATTTCTAAAAAGATAACTATTAGGATCTTCTGTATAGCCTACAAATATAGCTTCATCAGCTTTAAGATCCAACTTCTTACGGTGACAAGAAGGTATATGTATTAGAGCTCTACACCCAAAAACTCTGAGATTACTTAGGTTTGGTTTGCAACCATTCCACAACTCGTATGGAGTTTTATTATTTAAGGCACGGTGTGGGCATCTATTCTTCAGGTACACAGCCGTTTGAACAGCATCTTCCCAAAAGGCTTTAGAAAGATCGCTTTCAGCCATAAGAGAGCGTGCCTTTTCTACAATTGAGCGATTAGTGCGCTCGGCAACACCATTCTGCTGAGGGCTATATGGTACCGTAGTTTGATGATGAATACCACAAGATCTAAGATAACTTGAGAATTCACTATTGACGAATTCTTTCCCATTATCCGTCCTTATTGTTTTGATTTGAGCCCCAGTTTGTCTTTCAACCATAGACTGGAAGTGACAAAATCTATCCTTTACCTCTGTCTTAGAAGAAATAAAATATACAAATATAGTTCTCGAAAAATCGTCTATAAACACTAAAAAGTATTTATTACCCTGAAAAGAGTTAACTGACATTGGTCCACAAAGGTCAGAGTGGACCAGTTCTAATATTGAAGTTGCTCTGTTATAAGTATTCGCCTTAAACGGTTTTCGAGCTTGTTTCGCTTGAACACAAGCAACACATGGATTTATATCCACATCCTCATAATCAATAACCTTATGACTATTTTTCAGCAGATTCATACCTACGCGACATAAATGTCCTAAACGCTTATGCCATACCTGATACTTCGAGATAGAATCAGAGTGCACATCATAAGCCTTAAATTGGGGAATATTCACCGCACAGTCAAGTGTGTACAATCCACCATAGGGCGAGCCATGTAGAACCGCATCACCTGTAAAGAAAAAGGTTTTTGAATTAAAGAAATTACAACCAGACTTATCAAACATTACAGTAAACCCTTTTTCTACTGCTGTCTTCACAGATAGAAGATTTGTTTGCAAATTAGGTACATACAACACATCATTAATTGTATTGACGTTGTTTTCGGTATTTATAGTTATTTTACCGATGCCTTCAGCGTCAATCTTAGTCCCGTTTGCAACTGTTACCTTGTTATTATCAATAGGCTTTAAGTCCACAAACCAATCTCGTCTTGAAGTCATATGTTTGGTAGAGCCTGAATCAATGTACCATTTTTCCATGTCACAATTCGTTGCTCCTAAAGCAAATACAGAGGTCGAGTCCTTATTAGTGGGATTCTTCCTTTTCATGACCTTCTTTTTCTTTAGAGGACAGTTTGGTCTCTTGTGACCTGGTTCTCCACAACCATAACACACAATCGTTTTCGCCTTTGACTCAACAGAAGAGTCAACCTTTGACTTCATACTTGTCTCCAGTTTTATCGAGCTTTCCTTGGCCATTACGTTCAGTAATCTGGACTTTACCAGTTCAGTGGTAACGTTAACATTACTACTTTCGAGAGCCATAATCAATGGGTCATATCTCGACGTTAAACCTCCCAATAGAATAGCAGCAATGGACGCATCATCTATTACTTTGTCTATATCTGCCAAGTCTTGGGCAGTGGAAATAACAGCATTGATATACGCCTCAATATTATTATCAAAGTCTTCAAGTCTCAATCTGTATAATTTCCGTTCTAAATGTAAACGCCGACCCATACCTTTGTCCTCATAAGCATTTTGTAGAGCTTTCCATGCTTCAGCTGCCGTGGTTGCACTTCGCACATGCGTAATTGCAGACGATTCAAGGGTAAGACAAATTTTTGTAAGTGCCTTCTGATCGCTCCTCGTCTTTGTGACATTGGAAACGTTCATCCCTGTTGGATAACCACTGACCGCTTCCCACAACTCCTCATGAATAAGGTAATTACGCATTTTAAACTTCCACGTACTATACCCTTCTCTATTATGTAGGGTGAAAGTTGGAATTGATGAACTACGCATACCACGCTCATTTGTGTCTCCATTTGGGTTCGCCATCTCTTATGAGTACACGAAGAACTATTTTGTTTCGTACCCAAACAAAAAATAATGCACAAATATTACTTCAACAAATTATTACGAAAAACACGCACACATTACTTTTCTCGAATAAACAAATACTAGAGCTATATTCGTGCTGATAACGATTTGTTGTAATTTTGTATTTGAAAAGAAAAGACGTGTTTCATCAGGTTTGTTATTATTTGAAGTAAAGGTAACCTAGTTACACAGAAGTAAAAGAATTTTGAATTAATCTTTTTATAGACAATATGAAGCCAGAATTATTACAACATTTTGCTTCTCTCCTTACTTCGTCTCTCTTTTCTATAAATCCTTTTCTATTTTCTTCTTCTAATAATTCTACTATATTTAAATCGTTTTTCTGTTTTAGCTCAACTCCAGTCAAAGAACGAGTCAAAGTCGTTCCGTTATTTTTCTTTGACTATTCTAAAGTACGATGTATTATAAGTCGAAAAAAATTATATATTTTTTTAATTTTACGCTTCAGTGTGCATGTGTGTGTGTTATTTTTATTGACTGTACCTTTAAAGTACTTGTAATATGGGACGAAACAGTACTTCAATGATGATGTGGGACGAACTAAGAATTTTTTGGAATGTGGGACAAAACTTCGGGCCGAACGAAGAATAAATCTACGATTTATTCTTCGTCTGGCCCACTGATTTTCGGCCCAAATGCCAAAATCCTGGTTCGTCCCAAACAATATGCTTCATTCGTCCCAAAATATAATTTTAATTATTTTATGCCTGCTTCGTCCTATTTTATATTCCTTCTACGGCCCATATCTTTTTTGTATGTACCAAACTTACTTGTTTGTACAATCAGCTATTAAAAAGGGTTACGTATTTTGAAATATTTAACATCAATAAACTATTTTAAACCACCGCTCCTCTCTGTCTTCTCCGCGATGGAAAATGTACTCGTATTATTATAATAACACTTTTTAGCCGCTCTTAGTGAGCAAGTTACACGTACAGGTACAGCTGAAGTCGCCGGAATCTGTTTAAAAGAGCGGGTAAAAAAGGTCCACCCCTTTTATATATTGCGTCCTTTGTTTGTTTTGACTCATTTGGCCAATAGCATTACTTTCCGTTATAAGCAAAACAGGCTTCACGCTAGCTCCTGTGATGCAAAGTGGTGCATTCAATATTAGTACTCATTCGTCACCAGTTTAAAGTGTGTATAAAGAAAGATTGAGAATTGATCGAGTTTGTCATAGCTAAGGATAAATATTTGGGCGTCATACTGGACTCATCGCTGCACTTCAGTACGCATATAACTTCCGTGTTGTTGGAAAATAAACTAAACATGGTATTATTTGCTGATGACACATCTTTATTTTATTATATAATTAGACTTAACAGTGAGGTTGACGGCGTAAATAACTCCCTACGGCAGGTTCAAGATTGGTTCACTGCCAATCATTTAGTTTTAAATGGTGTTGGATGTCTGTGTCTTTTCTGGCTACTTAAAAAAAACTCAAAACTGGTGATAGATAACAAACTTCTAATATACAAGACCATACTGAAGCCAATCTGGGCATATGGCATCCAACTTTGGAGATCAGCCAGCGCCTCCAACATAATGAAAGTGCAACGGGCACAAAATTATATACTAAAACAAATATCCAATGCCACCATGGTTTATCAAAACAACAGAAATTCATGAAATCCTCAATATTCCTATGGTCAATGAGGAGATAAATGCTCATGGCGTCCAGTACAAATCCCGACTGCTAAATTATCTGAACATGCTCGCAGAACAACTTACAATCCCAGAAAGCATCCGCCGATTAAAAAAGCGGCGGGATATTTTCGACCAGAACAGTGAGCCAGAAGAGTGACTTTGTAAAGATGGGGCAGACCCCACTGAGAGTAGAGCCTAACACGCCATCCGAACCATTTCATCTGCTCATAGTGAAAGACAGATCGCAAGATAAAACAAACAAACAAAAAAAATACTTTTTAGTAAAAACGGCGACAGACATAATTACGTTAGTAGAAATAGGAAACAATTAATTCAACCAGGTTTCAGACTGGCTAAAGTAGCCTCTTCTTTCATGGGGTACTGTATAAAATGCTACAATAAAATTCCTCCCCCCATTCTATAACTGAATGAGACGAAATTTAAAACTTGTATAAAACGCACACTATGCAGGCAGGCATATTATAAGTTGGGCGCTTACATCGCAGATAAAAATGCTTGGCTCAATCATAGCCCTGCTCCACAACCACTAGGGCACAAAAACAAGTGATATGTAGAACATTATTGTTTTGAAGTATTGTTGGACAGGTCCAACAATACTTCAAAACAATAATAACAACTTCAGCAGGCTGAAGACTGTATGCATATATTTTTATTGTATAAACTCAATTTCGTTTAGTGATAACTGCACAGCATATGTGTGAGTACTATGTACCAACTGTAAATCTAAGATTTACTGTACTTATGTGTCATTCGTTAACTTGTGTGTGCCCTGGCAGTTGAGATTGTGTCATGCTCTCTCAACTGTCTCTCTGATGGTGGCACATGTGTTGGATTATTCAATTCCCTTCATGATGGTTGAGCTGAGTGGTGCCAATTCATGCGTCATGTTCGTAAACGGGCGCCATCAGTTGGGATTGGCTTACTCGCCAACTCAACTTAGCTGCCTCGGCTAGTTTTTAATTACCTATTTTTTGTATTTTTTTATTGTTTGTTTCACTCGTGATGCTTTTACGTGCACGACTATTGACATCGTTCTCACACATGTATTTTTTCAACAAGAATGATGTAACCAAATAATAAACTGATGGAAAAGAGAGTCCGTGGAGTTTCTTGCACATTCTTCTCCGTAGAGACTTACTGACGCTTGCTAATGTGCAACTAGATTCATATTTTTCTTTGACTATTCTAAAGTACGATGTATTATAAGTCGAAAAAAATTATATATTTTTTTAATTTTACGCTTCAGTGTGCATGTGTGTGTGTTATTTTTATTGACTGTACCTTTAAAGTACTTGTAATATGGGACGAAACAAAACTTCAATGATGATGTGGGACGAACTAAGAATTTTTTGGAATGTGGGACAAAACTTCGGGCCGAACGAAGAATAAATCAATACTTCGAATGGTGAAGTATTGATAGAACTGTTGATGACTGCTGTCGCAACGCTGTGGCTCACTGACGTGTTTGTACCACTGAGTAGGTTCTTCGATACAGATCTTGGTCAGAACTGCAATTATGACCTGATTCATACGTTCGACTTTTCCGTTTCCTCTTGGAATGTCCGTAGCCACTGTTATATGTTTAATTTCTTCTTCAGCACAATAATCTTTAAATTCTTTTCCAGTGAAAGCTGTTCCCCTGTCTGTTATTATACGGCGGGGGTTGCCAAATCTTTCTTATGCAGTTTAAGCTTATCTACAGTTTCTTTAGAAGTCAAGGTTTTTACTGGGTAACAGCCAGCGCTTCTAACTCATAGCTGCTGTTGCTGCTGATTCTGTTGGGCATCTCTTGTTTTTCTACTCATGTAATGTACTGGATGCGTGCTACCATCCATGGAGTCCTTCTGCATCAAAATTTAATCGCTGCATAACCAAACTTGGAGGCATCTGTATGAAGCTCAATTTACTTTCATTTATCTTAGCTAAACTTTCAGGTAAACAATACAAAATAATTATGCCTACATGTATCTAGATAAATGCATAAGTTACAAGAGTGGACTCAAGATAATGTAGTTGATTTAGGAAATTTAATATTCACTAGTTTTCATGACTGACATATCTTGCAAACGGTACGCTTGACAAAAATATGATGTACTAAATCCTACATTCATTTTAAAATCCCTGTTCAATGATATACGACAGGATGGGGCGAAAAGTTTTTCTATTCTTATCTTCGTGGCTCCTAGAGGGCGCCATATTCAACGTATGTGACGTCACTTAGCCTATAAGATAACCAGCGGAGCTTCTAATGACACCTCATTTGTCAAATTATGATAAGTTATTTAGACGTTATGAGGGAACAGATGAACATATATAAATATACACAAACCGGTCAAAAAAATAACTCTGCCTTATGTTTCGCCATGGTCGGATAAAAATACAAAGTAAAATAATTTCAATTTGCAATTTTTTTCGAAATTTTGATTGTGTTTTATGGAGGAATATTATTTTGGGCCTATATTGGACGGAACACAAAATGTAAGAAGTATGACTTGCTTATAGTGATTTTAGGTAGGTATGGATTGGCGCGTGAAATGGTATGAAAGAAAAGGAAATGAATGATAGCGTGGCAGGGGAGAATGCAAGATGAAAATGTGTTACACCAACCCCAAGTAACATAGGGGACTCTAGACAAAATAATATTCTATTAGTGATAACGGCTGTCAAAAAGTCAAAATGTAAGGGAATGGAATGGAGGGGACCTCATGACATTTCATTAGCACGTGTCAATTTCTTACTTTTTTTTTTTTTTTCTTTTTTTCGCCCTTTCGGGCAGGCTAAGGTCTTGGACCTTACCGCCTCGTCTTCAGTGCAATTTTAAAATTCTTTAGTATGCATTAGAATACGGGTGTAACAGATTCTAATGGTTTTTGGAGTATTTGGCAGCAAATTGTATCGAGTCAGCCTTCCTAGTAAGCTTTGCGGAGGTAGTCAATACTACAATAAAATTCTCCACTCCACTATTCTGAGATCGCTTCTGTCAATGATTTCACATATTGTCCAGTTGCGTAGACAGTTGAGACACAAAACTACACCAATTTTATATCACAATATCCACTAGGAATCAATTTGCAAATAATATTAACAGCCGCTGAACTTCACTCGAAAAAATCCCGCCAAAAACTCCTCAATTTCTTACATTGGGAACTTTTTGACAATCATTTTGGTATAGAATATGTCACTTGTATCACAAGGGTAGAAAGATGATGATTTCTTTAAAAGTCTTTGACACTAAAGGAGGAATTATAAATAATAAAATAAATATATATAAATAATAGAACATAAAATACAAAGTAAAGAATTATTTTTTACAAAATATAAATACTTAAGAAATAAACATAGATTCACTAATAAAAATAATATAATCTAATTAATTATAACTAAGGAGTTTAAATCAATAAAAAAACAAAAACAATACCTAAAAAACTATCAAAACACAAATAAAGTTGAACATTAAAAATTAATAAAATCATTCGTTTTTGTTTTGGGAACAGCCTGTATCAACTTAAAAACTCGCCACCGGCCGGAGTGGTCACTGATGTGCGCATTTTAGTATTAGATAATTATTTCGCAAATACCCACTGTAACTTTTGTGCTTTTTGTTGTTACTTTTTACCTAAGTACCTACTTAAGTGGTTATTATTTTTGTTTGTATTATGTAGTCGATGTTTTTTGTGCACGGTAAAACTCTAATGAGTTTATGTTGGCATCAACTTAAATATAGAAAATGTATGTGTTACTACTGATTAAATAAAATAAATAAATAAAAATTCTGCTAGTCCGTAGCGGAGCGGGCCGAGCCTCGAGCGAGGCAGGGACGAGGCACGGATTCAAAATATACAATCATTTTATACGATGCGCTCTTCTCGACTCGTCGTATTAACACGTAGCACGTACGGGACTCGGACACGGCTCGCGCCTACCACGGTCTAGCATAATTCATTCTTAATTCGACTGTGATTTTTAGAATCACATTTTTTTGTAGTGAAGATACATCGCATGCGTCGCATTTTGTTGAATCCCGTCCCAATTAAATCATCTTAAATCGATTGTCTGCTTGTTTGCTTTTAAGAGGTAATCTCGAGAATTACAGATGAGATCGTGAGAATTCTTTCAGTTATGCTATCGTTTAGTGACATAGATACTACTTATCCCAAAAAAATGCACAGTTCTTTCTCCGGAAAAGCTAGTCGTATAATAACGATAGAAAGAAAGAAAGAAATAATATTTATTTGTGACCCGCACCGGAGACACGAGAGATAAAAACAAAAAAAAAATCGGCCAAGTGCGAGTCGGACTCGCGCACGAAGGGTTCCGTACTATTTTCGTAAAAAACGGCAAATAAAAATACGTTTGTTGTATGGAAGCCCTCCTTAAATATTTTTTTTATTTTTTTTTTAGTATTTGTTGTTGTAGCGGCAACAGATATACATCACCTGTGAAAATTTCAACTGTCCAGCTATCACGGTTCATGAGATACAGCTTGGTGACAGACAGACAGACAGACAGACGGACCGCGGAGTCTCAGTAATAGGGTCCCGTTTTTACCCTTTGGGTACGGAACCCTAAAAATCAACAATAATAAAAAAAGATCGTGCGAAACCAAAAAGGCACACATACAATAACGATATATTAAACTATAGCGGTGCCTACGGTGAAAATAATCATCAAAAATAAAATTGTAAAAATCAAAAAATAAAAAAACCCGACTGCTTGATTACCTGCACAGCATGATTTTTTCCTTGTTTAAGACTTTTTAGTTCGCTTTTGAAGCGGTCGGGTTTTTTGATTTTTTTATTTAACTTTTTAGTTAAGTTTTTTTAGAATTAGATACATTAAACATTTAAGTGTTAAATATTTTTGAAATCACCTCTTCAAACCCTTTATTTTGGTACCCCACACGATGGGTTTGGGAAAAAAATTTGGGCCCCCACAATATGGCTCCCAAAAGCCGCCATTTTTCTATTGTCCAATTTTAATGTAGCCTATGACACTCACAGGGTTAAGACAAATCGATTGACGTATGAATAATTAAAATCGGCCAACGCGTTTGGTCTCTGGAACGCCATATAGGAACAAACATACATACATAGACTGATAAACACATTACCCTCCTTCGGCAGTCGTGTAAAAAGGTAAAATGATTCGTTTTTATTTTTATTTGTAATCTCTGTTTAATTACGTTTACGAAAATTCTGACCTTTGAGTCATAAGCTACTTTTTATATCGAAAAAATGCAAGGTTCCTTTGGAGTAAGCTGCAGTATCGTCTTTATGGTAAAAAGCTGCTCACAAATAATGATGTATTCTATTCGACACAAAAGCAATATATCAAATTATATCGGTGGTCGCGCCGGTGGTGACTGCGGTCTGCGGTGTGCCGGTCACGCGAATACTAACGACCAACTAATTAGCGACGATAATGAGCTAAATATCCTGATTGTTTTCACATGTATCTACAATTCACTTTGCATAATCAGTCGGTAATTTATCCATTTCTGCAACATGATATTTTTTGTGAGAGGGAATGGGCTATTATTCAGCACATTTGACCACTGTCGATTGGTAGACAGCACATATCTTAGAATTTTAGGTTCGGGGACATTGCTGGTTTCCTGATGATGTTTTCCTTAATCGTGTTAACAATAATGGTGATGAAATAAATGACACAAAGTTAAGAGCCTGGCTTGGCACAGACTAAAGCTCAAGGGCCGGGCAACAATCCTTTAGTGTGGCTGTAATTTGCTTGGGTATACCACACTCTTAAATTTGCTACCCAGTGCGGGCTACCAGAGCTCGAAATATGTCAATGGGTAACAAATAGGTGCTGTAAGGTAATATATTCATACATTTCTTTGGCAGAATGAACGTAATATTATGTTGAATAATGTACAGGCTGCATCAGGAGCTGTTTACTATACGGACCTTGTGGAAACTAGAACAAATTGCCGTGCGTTCAAGCGTTTTTGCCATACCTATTATTGGAACCAAATATAACAGCTCACAATGTTAGGACCCATTAATATGTATTAATGCTAATTTTTATCCGTGGTGCTAGGCAACTGGGCTTATCCCAGTTGTATATGACCCTTTGTGCCTATTGGCCTTGTTTGTTCTGTCTCCTGCTTGATATGGAGGGAAGTGGAAATTTACATTTTTTCTACTCATCCGTTATTCTTTTCTGATTAATTTCGTTGCGGGATCCAAGACAGTTAAATTCATTCTCCGGGACTTCATCGAGCTTCATTGCCTCGGCGCTTTTCTGGTGGTCGCCACTGTTGATTCTGGCTTTCAGGAGTTGCAGTGGTTTGGGAATAGTGCGGTGGGATTACCCCAATTAAAAAAAATATATTCATACAGTCACTACAATATTATTCAACAAATTTTTTAATAAGTTCTATTATACCGGACATGATGTAGTAATGGCGTTTAGGCCCTGACACAATGGCACTTAGCGCAAGTACTTGCTCGTGGCAACCAGAGCTGGAGCCTCAAGCGCAATTATAGCTTTCATTTAAAACAATCATGATAAACGGATTGTCATAAAATCAAATTGTATATCAAATAAAACAATAGACGTAACGCCACGCCAACCTCAAAATCAAAACAAACGGTGGCGTATGTTTTACGTCGTCTCTCCACCTCTTTGTTCACAATTCTAACAAAACAATGGGTAAGTAGAGTCTCAAATGGGGTAAAGGATTAGCCGGAATCGCAAAGCTTTTGTTTTAACACAAAAGGTGAGATTTACAATGACAGTGAAGTTTAGGAAGTCGGTCAATGTGTCGTGTTGGGGGAGAGTAAGACCATTGTGTATTTGTTTCTTACAGGGAGTATAAAGTTTTGTGAGGAAAGTTTGCAACGCCTTTGGTCTAGTTGTTGGAAGTGTTGCTGTCAGTTGTCAAAAGTTCTAAATCTAACAATAACTATGGTCGCGTTGGACTAATGATTTTAGACCTTTAAGGCCTACTTGCACGAAACACTTTAATCTAGTGTTTGTTGCTAATACGAGGTTAAATTGACAATATTGTAAGGCTAACTGTCAATTTAACCTTGACTTAGCAACTAACTCGGAGTTAAGTTTGGTTAGGTTACACGTAGATAACAATTAATTACGTGTTGCTATGCAGCGTGGAAATGTTCAGTGAATCCGGTATCGACTTTGTTTTCCTCAAAGACATAACATAGACAGGGAATCGTGTTGGCATGACATTGTGTTTTCACCAGAGATCCTGGAGTCCTATTACCGTTCACTATTATTGGCAGTAGTACAAGATGCATCTCATCATCATCATTTCAGCAGTTAGACGGCCACTGCTGGACATAGGCCTCCCCCAAGCGTCGCCACATTGATCGATTCCCGCAACTTTAACCAGGTAACCAGGTCACCGATCACGGTCCACCTGGTGGGAGGTCATCGAATGCATTTGTTCGCATAGCTGAACCGGATTCGGTGATTGATCTCTTTCTTGAAATTATTCAAATTCAAATTATATAATTGTAAAAACATAGGTACAATATAATAAGATCTTATTCTAATGTCAGGATCGCTATGTTTAACCTAATAGGCATACAAATTTTGGAAACATAAATCTAATTTTAAAATATACATTTTTATGATATGAATTAGAATTATATGAATTAGACCTACCTAACTGGACCATATGTCCCAGGTAGACATAATCGTCTAAAACTTTGAGTCTAGAGTCTCCGATCTTGATAGGAGTGGGTGTTACATGGGACACCTTGGTTTTGTCCATGTTTCATTTTAAGACCCACTCTGTCGGAAGCTCTATTGAGGTCATCGAGCATTGTACCGAGTTATCTATGGTCTCAGCCATGCATGACCATATCGTCGTCGGCAAACCGAAGGTGAGTAATGTAGTCGTCATTAACGTTGATGCCTAGCCCTCTTCAGTCCAGAACCTTGAAGACATTCTCCAGCGCAGCAGTACAGCCCAAGTCTCGATCGAATCGAAGGTTTTCTCGTAGTCCACAAACACTAAGCAGAGAGGCAGATTATACTCTTCGGTCTTCTGTGTAACCTGCCACAGGGTATGTATGTGGTCTGCGGTGCTAAAACCATTTCGGAATCCGGCTTGTTTGGGAGGCTGGAATTAGCCAAACCTGTGCATGAGACGTTTTTGAAGACTCTTGAAATCAACTTGTAGACATGGCCAAGAAGTGAGACGGCGGATCAGCCGGGTATTGTCCCCCTTCTTGAAGAAGAGTACCATCACACCCCTGAACCTTGGCTGCGTGTGTGTGGTGTGAGTATGACAGAATCAAACCTCTTCTCAAGAGCCTTAATTAAGTCAGATGCATCTACTTTATTACACTATTGGGAGCGTTACGAAAAGCTACCGAATGTATGCCGAAAAAAGTACGCCTAATTATATATAACTATCAAGTAAAATCAAACCTTGAATAACTAATCGAAGTGTGGGGATCAGCCGCTAAATCTAATCAAAACCCACTACAAAGAACACAAAACAAAATGATTAAAGTATATTATTTCACTACCACTAGGCATCCATATATCCAACAAGAAAACTATACGAAAAACTAACCTGCTAAATCTCACCCAACTTTACACTTATGTAATAAGTGTAAAGTTGGGTGACTAACTAAACTAAACTACCTAACTGCATTCTAATAAAAAATCACCACGAATGCCGTTCAATCAAACATAAAACTGCATAAAAGAAGAATAATATACAACACAAGAAGTAAAAACAAATTCCAACTAGCAAAAGCATGTGCACGAACTAATTATGGCAAAAACCAGTATTAGTGGAGGGGCACAGCTATTCAATGATCTACCGGAGGATATAAAGAGGTGTAATAATATTAACATATTATTATTCAAGAGAAAACTAAAAAAACATGTATGCACCCTGTAACGTCGCCAACGCCCCGGAGGCAAATATCATATTATTATTTAGAATAAGTTACTCTATCCAGGAGCTCGTGGCTAAATATTAACAGCCGCACGGGTCGATCCTCAAGGGTAAGCAACGCTTGCCGAGGTCGGTCCGTGGATGGGTGACCATTTAAACATACTGAGTTTCCTCCGTGCCTCGGAAAGCACGTTAAGCCGTTGGTCCCGGCTGTCATTTGAAGATCTTTGACAGTCGTTACGAGTAGTCAGAAGCTTGAGATCTGACAAGAGGTATGGTGTTACCCAGTTACTGGATTGTGGAGGTCAGATAGGCAGTCGCTCCATGTAAAACAATGAAACTCAGCTGAATCCGGTAAGAGTGGAAGCTGACCCCAACAACAATTGGGAAAAGCAGATGATGAGAATAAGTTACTCTGTATCTCATTATAAGTGAACTGTTTTATATTATAAGTTCTTATGGGAAATAAATATCTTTAAATCTATATAATCTTAATGATAACAAGATTTACTTAGATGTTAAAAAGTTACTTCATTTTAGCAAAATTGATATTCGGTATCTGACCTTCAACAAATCATCAAGAAAATAATTTGCAAATTCATGAAGCAACTAAAACAATTTTACAAAGTTCTAAAGTACTACAATGTTTAATGCAAGAATAGATTATTCCGCAGCCCAACAGTGCGACGGTTTAATAATATCTGAACAGAAACTTGTCTCATCAGCGCCTACGTAAATATTAATAGCTTTACGCCTTCCCGCGACTTCATGCTTATTAACTCTGACAGGTTAACCGTAACTTGATGTTAGTGGTGACGCTTTATATATACTGTCTTTAATCCCCTATGGGAGTGTAATTTTATGTAAGAAAAAATGTTGTTTATTAAAATCTACGTTTATGTATTAAAGATGCTGGAAATCATCACATCGTAATGCATACTCGTGCCATGATACCATACCCATAGCGTTGAAAGGGAACTGCTAAAATTCTAGAATGTGAATTTATACTGCATTATCACGACAACATTGTATGGAAAGTCCATTTTTTTTCACATGTCATCCTTGGATGACGTTTTTTTTTTTTAATCTTTGTCCCACACTAGGATTTGTGCATTTACAACTCACAGACACAAGACACCCAGATCCAGAACCACTATCTGTAGGTCATAAAAATATTTATTCAGTGCGGGAATCGAACCTTCGACACGTAGCGCAGAAGCCAAACACTCATCCACTGCGCCAACCGTGTCCTCAAGGTTGTTAACATACATGTGCAGATGCAGTTTTAAAAATATGATTGCAATGGTCAATGAAGCGCCTATGAAAGGCTCGGAAATCGTGATTGATATTATTTGTATTATCTAATTGCGTCAGATGCAGATCCATATATATACTACGTGTCCGAGAAATTTCGGTTCTGGAATAGCCGTAGTACTTCTTGTAGAGAAGCTTACGCACTACATACGAACTCTATTATATCTGTCATTATTAAGAACATTTTGAACTCTGAACTCAAATCACGGACGTGTACTGCCTAACCGCCCTTAGTAGGTATTCTTGTCAATTATTTTAGTAAGGTTAAGGTTGGTTGGTTGGTAGGTTGGTTGGTTGGTGGTTTGGTTGGTTGGTTAGGGTTTTGGTAAAAGGTTGTCTGTAAGAGATTGCACTGTGCGATAAGACCGCCCATTGTACACTTTGTTTGAAAATATTTTTTCTGTATGTATTTTTTTTTTATGGTGAACAATAAAGAATATAATAAATAAATAAATTAGATACAAATAGAGGAATAAAATTTATTGCTCATTCCACCGTATGTATTTAACTGGTCACCACTAATTTCATAAGCGACTAAATTATTGTTAGTACTGGCTTCTGCCAGCGGCTTTGCACGCTTTTAAGTCGAAATTATTCGAAAGAAACCCCCCTGTGCCCTGGATAAAAATGCTTTGTTTTAATCCAGGTTATAAACTATCTGTGTGCATCATACAAATTATTTCAGTAGTTTTTGCGTGAAAGATTTACAAAAATCAATCTATACTTACAACCTTTCACATGTATACCCGTTGTTTCACTAGCGTTTTTTCCATCCCTCGGGAATAGTGCTTTTTGAATGACATGTACCCGATGTCCTCTTCTGTACCCCTGACAACGTGAATGCGAAATTTCAGGATGGCTGGTCGAGTAGTTAAGGTGTGAAAGCGTTACCAAACAAACATACATTCGCATTTTATAATTTGACTAGCTTCTGCCAGCGGCTTTATCCGCGTAAAAGTCAAAAATTATCCCGAGGGAACATATTCCCGGGATAAAAAGTATCATATGTGCTTTTCCTGACTATAATCTATCTTTGTGCCAAATTTCATCATCCAGATCCGTTGAATAGTTTTTACGCGAAAGAGTAACAAACATACAAACACACACACTCACAAACTTTCGCCTTTATAATATTAGTAGGATAAAGTTAAGATTAGGATTACTGGAATGTTATACAAAGCGAGTTTGTCGCTATTTACAGCGAATATTTAGAATTCTCAGTCAAACAGCGACTTACTGGGAAATCTGAACAAAAGCCGCTTCTAGGAAATATGGTTCTATTACAAAGCGCCTGGTTATCTGGCATTACGGGAACTTACATATTTTAAATAAATGATAGTGTATCTACTGAATATAAACCTATGTACCTATCAGGATATAACAGAAGTGGGTAGTCATATTTTTAAAACTGCTTCTGCCCACTTCTTGACGTTCTATACTTTTTAGGGTTCCATACCCAAAGGGTAAAAACGGGACCCTATTACTTAGACAGACGGACCGCGGTCCGTCTGTCTGTCTATCAACAGGCAATATCTCATGAACCGTGATAGCTAGACAGTTTAAATTTTCACAGATGATGTATTTCTGTTGCCGCTGTAACAACAAATACTAGAAACAGAATGAAATAAATATTTAAGTGGGGGCTCCCATACAACAAACGTTATTTTTATGCATTTTTGCGATAATGGTACGGAACCTATTATTTCAAAAATTTGCAGTAGTTAAAAGAACTCCAATTCGTGCCCAATATGAGAATCTGTTATGTCAATACAAGTGTAAAACTGCTCTATTGAAAAAGAGTTTCTTTGGTACTGCTCCAGATATTTATAATAAAATACCTGATATTATTAAATGTATGCCTCTAAGCAAATTTAAAAAGTCCCTTCAGGGGATATTACTAGAGAAGTGCTATTACAGTGTAGATGAATTTTTAAACGATGTTTCGCTTTTATAGAATTCTGTGTGTTTTTTTTTCTGTTTGTCTTAACTACTCAAACTAAACTCTAAACTAACTCAAATAAATTAAAAATTTGACATAGTGATTTTTAATTGAATTAAAATTGTGACATAGTGATTTTTAATTGAATTAAAATTTTGACATTGTAATTTCAGTTTATATTAAATTTTGACATACTGATTTTTTATTGAATTTAAATTTTTGACATTGTAATTTCAATCTAATTTTTTTGATAGTGTGTGTATATATTTTTTTTTGCTCTGTTTAATTTTCTCCCTTAATTTTGTACGCCATAAATGGCAAAACATGTAGCCAACTCATATTAATATAAGAGCTTTATACTGTACTCATGTTTTACAAAATAAAAATATCTTATCTTATCTTAACCCTAAGTGCACGAGTTCGACTCGCACTTGGCCGGTTTTTTTATTTGATTTCTGTTAAACTCTCTATCCATATATTGTACTTGCTATACACATAGCGGTAAGGAAACAAAAGATAGTATTTTTTTTGTTACCTAACGACAATGATTCGTCATGTATGAACTTCTAATATTTCACAACTATATTGAAGTCTGTTTACACTGAGACCAGTAACTGGAGGAAACGGTAGTATACATTTTAAGCCAATAATGTTTACAGTTAATTTAGAAGAATGAAACAACTCTTCTTTTCTCCAAGGGGGTAGGCAGAAAATACAGAACGCCACCTGCTACATTCCTTACATACTTCTTGTGACGTGATAATACAACCATGGATTTTGTTCCTATAATTATCTCCAACATTTCACCCAAAAAGATAATCCCAGCTTAAAAAGATTCGAAAAATCAGCAAAAACTCCTAAATTAAGACCCGTGGTCCTCGTTAAAAGCCAAAATGACATCGCAAAACAACTTTTTAACACGAAAACCAACCCTTTACGTCAAAAGCTTGTCAAAGGTCCCGTTTTTTGACGAAAAAAATACCATTAAGCCCGCCCAAATTATGTTGGGCGGATTGTGTATTGTATAAAAAGTGACCCGTTTATTATGTCGTGTGAGTATATTTGGTAGAAGTGTAGGTTATGGAAGTTTTCTTGCGGTTGAGGGTAATTTGAATACTTTTTTGTCGCTTGGTGTAGTTTAGTTGTTGGCTGGCTATCTGGTGATTTGAGTTGGTTTAAGATGGCTTGAGTTTGTGAGTTTTGCACCCAATTAAAATAAAGTTACCTTGAAAAATAAAATGTTTTTGAACTGTAGAGTAACTTCTAAAATAGAGCACTGCAAATGCAAAATATAATATACAGGGTGGAATTTTGTAATGCCACCTGAAGGGAAAGTACTCTTAAAACTGTAGATAGAAAATTTTACTCAAAGAAAACATTCCTTTATTTTTGAAAAGAAAGAAAACTGCATTCAAAGGTTTTCGAAAATTCGCTTGCCACACCCGGGTATCGAACCGACTAAAATCATTAAAATTACAACCTGTACTTTCATTGCATCGATCATTAGGGTCAATTATAAGGATGAACTCTCTCTAACAAACTTGATAAATAAAATGAAATGAACGGACGGACGGACGGTGGGTACAATCGTGAATATGAAATCACACAAATTATTCGATACACTGATTTTATTCAAATAGTCAACTCAAATTGTCAAAAATAGTCAACTCAAATGTTCAAATCGTCACAACTCACAGTTACAATCTTGCTTACTAATATTATGGATCGACACTGATTCTACGACGTCTTAGCTCTAAGGCGGTCTGTACTCAACTGTTATATTCTGCTGTCCCCACCACGCAAGTGGTTAGAAAAGCGTGCCAATGCGTAGTTGTTCTTGATTTGCCGCCAGGGGCGTGCTTGTGATTTGTTTTGACGTCCGTACAAATTACTAAACCCGACATATATGATAGTGAGTGCGTTTGTCCACCGCCGCCGTCACCGGGACGTTAACGATAACGCGGCGTTGTGGGACTTTACACCCTGTTCCACATACCCCCCAAAACATTTACTATAGATGCTTGTCCTCTGCAAGCCAGTCGCGCGAGCGCCGGCTTCTCGGCCGCCGTCAATTCGAGTAAATGGCCGTGACCAAAATCGGCCTAAAAAGAGAAGATTTCTCCAACTGCCGATCATCCTCTGTCTTTGTCCCATGTTACTTGTGGTCGGTGCAGCACATTTACTACTTCCATACCGTCTTCAAAACTGACACGCTATCACTAAAGGAGGGACCTCTTTATTATTACTGCGGATTTTGAGAACTGTCGATACCAAAATATATTTATTTAAACTTCATGCACAAACGTACAATGGACTTAATGACTTCTTAAACATTCTCTATCAGTTAACCAAGGTTGTTAAAGATATAACATGGCAGGTGTATTGTTTAAAACGTGGTAAGCAAAATAATAACAATAATAGTGTGCAGCGCATGCGATGGACGCAATCGATTAACGAAAACGTCATGCGCGCATACTTTGGGGCTACAGAGGGGGGAAGTAATCTGACTGCGTACCGTGGTCGGATGCTCTCTCTGTTTCAGGTGCTTGAGCCAGCTGTGAACGTGTCGGCCCAACGTCTATCGGATCAGGTACGGGTCATCCATCGTAACCGTATGCTGGATGACGCCGTACTTGATAGACTGCGTGAGGAATCACGGAGTAGCCGTGTCTCGCCTGCCTTGCCACCGGCCGCGGTGCTAATGCAACCCAGTCTTTCACCGCGACCCGACCTTGTTGGAGAGGATGACGACGACGGGGCTATATCCGTGAGTACCCAGTGCAATGAACGACTGAGGAGCGCTTTGGAGTGTGCATTCCGAGAGTATCGTTCCACACCGCCTGAGCTTAGACCTCGATTACCTCGTCTGCCCATGCATAAGAAAAATAGGGCGCTGGTGTGTGCTCTAGATTCACAGCTATCAAATGTTTTAGATAGCAGCAAAGACCTTGCCGATACCCACTCGATCTTGTACTGTGCGGCTGCAGCGGCATGTCGTGTAGCTAACGTCAAGTTTCCCAAAACTGACAGAGCTACACGACCAGCTATACCAGCTTGGCAGTGCAGGATTGAGCGTCGTATCGGTGAGGCTAGAGCACTCATCGGCAAGCTTATCTGCTTCAGGGAGGGCAACACTCGCCCTAGAGTGATGCGCTTTGTGAGGCGGGCGTTCTCGGGGACGGATATCAATTCTCGAGATTATCTGTCCCGCGTCACAGAGCGTATCGACTTCCTGAAGCAGAAAATCTATGCATGGGCAAGCTGTATTCGTCGGTACAAGCGAGTGGAGCGATACACTCAGAATCGCACATTCCAGAGCAACGAAAGGTGGGTTTATAGGGCTTGGGAGCGACCTGACCAAGGTGTGACTGATACTCGCCTACCAGATGATGACGCCATGTATTTGTTCTGGCGCAATATCTGGTCGGTGCCTGTCAGTCACACCGAGGGTGACTGGACTCGGAAGGTCGAACGAGCGTGCGATTTGATACCACAAATGGGGGCAGTTACCATCAGCCCCCAAGATGTAGCTCGTGCAGTCCGTCCGTTGCCTAACTGGAAATCTCCGGGGCCGGACGGACTGCACAACTTTTGGATTAAATGGTTACAAAGGTCGCACGCTCGTTTGGCAACTCAGTTCCAGTCTGCCTTAGAGTCAGGATCGCTGCCCCAGTTCCTAACGACAGGAATAACCCACCTGCTCCACAAATCAGGTAGTACTGCGGAACCTAAAAATTATAGACCGTAACATGTTTACCGACGGTCTATAAAGTTTTTACATCCATTCTGAGAGCTAAAATTAATCAGCATATTGAGAATAACTCCATCATGTCTGCTTCTCAGAATGGATGTAGGAACGGGTCCCGCGGTACTAAGGAGCTGCTCCTCATAGACATTGCCATTAGCCAACAGGTTCGCCTTTCCCGCAAGGATCTGGCGACATGTTGGATAGATTACAAGAAGGCCTATGACTCAGTGCCACATACATGGCTCATGAGGGTGCTGGAGTTGTATAAAATTGATGCAACTCTGTGCGCCTTCCTGACGTCATGTATGGGGCAGTGGAGGACGGTCCTTCACTATCCAGGATGTCGACAGATTCAAGAAAACAGCGAACCTATAAGGATCGAGCGCGGCATATTTCAGGGCGACAGTCTGAGTCCTC
This sequence comes from Orthosia gothica, assembly GCA_949775005.1. NCBI lineage: Eukaryota > Metazoa > Arthropoda > Insecta > Lepidoptera > Noctuidae > Orthosia > Orthosia gothica. The sequence continues at coordinate 21,350,752 of OX459034.1, forward strand.
TGTGGTTTTGTTTAGCCCTGAACCCTCTCAGTACACTGCTGGAGGGTTCGGGCCTGGGCTATCGGTTGAGAAGAGGTGGTCAGGTCCTATCACACCTCCTTTACATGGATGATCTGAAACTCTTTGCCCCCAACAACTTGCAACTGATGAAGCTACTGAAGGTAACAGAAACCTTCAGTGACGCCATCAGGATGGAATTTGGTGTGGACAAATGTGCAGCCATGCATGTAAAGCGAGGGCAGATTATGGAATCCGTGGGAATACAACTCTCGGATTCCATACACCTTCGATCCCTTTCCTCAACCGAAACTTACAAGTATTTGGGTATGTCGGAAGCACTAGGCATCAATGCTACTGAAGTGAAACAATCGTTGAAGGAGCGCTTCTTTGGCCGCCTGAAAAAAGTACTAAATAGTCTTTTATCAGGTGGGAACAAGGTGCGCGCCTTCAACGGCTGGGTCATGCCGGTCTTGATGTACTCTTTCGGCATAATCAAATGGACTCAGACAGAACTTGACGCCTTAGATAGGAGAGTCCGCACATTGCTTACCGCAAATCGTATGCATCACCCACGATCATCGGTTAAGAGACTGTATATCCCGCGGAAGTGCGGAGGTCGTGGCTTTTTAAATGCTAAAACCCTGCACAACCGCGAGGTATGCAGTCTTAGGGAATATTTCCAGGCTGCTGACGTGGGTATGCATCGAGATGTGGTAACAGTGGACAAGGGCCTTACCCCGCTCTCCTTGGCTAACGAGAACTGGCGCAAACCTATAGTATTAGATACTAATGACCGCAGGGAGGTATGGCAGAGCAAGGAACTTCACGGGCGCTTCTACCGGGTCCTATATGGGCCCGATGTAGATCTTTTAGCGTCCGTGGCCTGGCTGCGATTTGGTGACCTTTTCGGGGAAACCGAAGGTTTTGTCTTTGCGATTATGGACGAAGTTATGATGACGAACAACTACCGGAAATACATTGTGAAGGACGGCATGGTTGACATCTGTCGGGCATGTCACCGGCCGGGAGAATCAATCCGACACATTATTTCCGGTTGTTCTAGTCTGGCTAACGGAGACTATTTGCATAGACACAACCTTGTAGCCAGGATTATCCACCAGCAACTTGCTCTTAAATACAATCTTGTGGAATCGGAAGTGCCTTACTATAAGTATGTGCCCGACCCAGTTCTCGAAAATGGCAATGTCACGTTGTATTGGGATCGGTCTATCATCACTGACAGGACTATTGTTGCCAATAAGCCTGACATAGTGGTGATAGACCGATTAGAGCGTCGCGCAATGATTGTTGATATAGCGGTCCCCCATGACGAGAACCTCGTGAAGGCTGAGAGAGATAAGAAAAGTAAGTATCTTGATCTAGCTCGCGAGGTTGTCGACATGTGGGATGTGAATACAGCAGTCATTGTGCCGATAGTCGTGACGGCCAATGGCATAATAGCTAAGAGTCTCGATGAACATCTGAGGAGGCTCTCGTTAGGCAGCTGGATCAAGGGCGTGATCCAGAAAGCGGTACTCCTGGACACGGCGCGTATCGTTAGGAGGTTCCTCTCTCAGCAGCCCTAACCACCGGTAGCTTGGACCTTGTTCCCGATACCGGTGGGCTACTAATTTTTATATTTTTAAATGTTTTTTTATTTTATTTTTATAAGCTAATATTTAAAAATGTAAAAACTATGTACAATGATTGAATAAAGGAAATAATAATAAGTTGCTGAAACACAAAAATACACTTAAATTACAACAACAACAAACAAAAACAATAACAAACAAACAAAAACAAAACAATATTATGTTATTATACGAGGAGGGATAAAAAACTAGTGAGATTTAGATAGAATATTGATAATTTAATAATTTATTTTCTACATAGTTTCCGAGTCTCTCACACCGAGTCCAGCGCTTTTCCAAGGCTTCAATCCCTTTCAGAAAAAATGTTTTGTTTTGTTCCTGCAAAAAGCTCTCCACGGCATCCATCACCTCGTTATCGTCTTCGTACCTTTTTCCCCTTAAGTATTTTTTCAATTTGGGTAACAGAAAAAAGTCTCTAGCCGCCAAATCTGGTGAATAAGGGGGGTGGTCAACCAATTCGAAGCCAGCTTGCTGAATGTCAGCCATCGCAACTGCCGACCTGTGCGCGGTGCGTTGTCGTGATGAAACAGCACGCCCCTTCGAAGTTTCCCTCTCATTTTCTCTTTGATGGCATTCCTAAACTTGTGAATTAAAGCTGAATAATATTGCCCTGTAATAGTGGTTCTACGCTCCAGGTAATCAATCAACAATATCCCTTCTGAGTCCCAAAATATTGAGGCCATAACCTTGCCAGCTGATGCCACGACACGAAACTTCTTCGGGGTCGGTGATGATGGTCGTTTCCATTGCGAAGATTGCTGTTTTGTCTCGGGATCAAAATGATGGACCCATATTTCATCCATTGTTACGAAACGAGACAAAAAGTTTTCAGAATCTTCTTGAAACTTGTCCAACAATATCTTCGAAATGTCAAGTCGATTTTGTTTTTGACTGTCGGTTAACATTCCCGGCACCCATCTTGCGGAGACTTTTCTCATATTCAATGATTGTTTCAATATGGATTGAATACTTCCATTTGAAATACCCGTTTCTTGAATTAAGTATCGGATGGTAACTCTTCGATCGCTCAATACAATTTTCTCGACTTTCGCAACATTTTCTTGGGTGACTGACGTCGATGGACGGCCGCAACGATATTCGTCTTCCGTGCTCGTCCTCCCTATTGAGAAGCCCACCTTGCGACAGTGGAATACGGCGGAGCAGACTCTCCTAATGTTGCCTTCAAATCGAAATGAATCACTTGAGTCGTTAACTTTTTTAAACAGAGGTATTTAATAACGGCTCGTACTTCATTTTTCTCCATTTTCTAGAACACGTTCCGACAAGAATCAAACAAATGACTACATTCAGAAAAAAACAAATGAGAATCGAAGATTTTTTTCTTTATTATTATTACAAATATGTATTTGAGCTATGCCTGCCAGTATTTTCTTTTCATACCAAAGAGTATGTCGTTCTCACTACTTTTTGATCCCTCCTAGTATTATTATTCGATTAATATGCTAATACTCATTGGTATCAAACGCCTAGAAGAACGTTTATCATTTTGATTGATAGGTATACTCTGTCACTATGATTGTACTTGCCGACGATGAAATATGAGAACAACTGATGGCGTAGCGCGTAGAAGGGCTACGAGCTACGAAACCTCGTAGTCGCGTAGCAGTTTGATATGAGTCTGTGTTATTGGTTATGGCTGATTTGTGGAGGCTCTTGCTAACTTATATTCAAATCAAGTTAATATCTGTCACTTTGGCGACAGAAGTAAACACGCGTCTGCGATAGGGATTCGTAATCAAACACAATGAAGTGATTAAGATTATTGATTCAATTTGCAATTATCAAAATTATATTTTTATTTGCGTTAAAATCGTTCTGTGATAGCACGGTGCCTATACAAAAGACATCTTATACACTTTTCAGGCTTTAGAACAAAGTAGGTTTTCCATTTTCAAGATTCAAAACTTTGAAAGTTTGAATTTCAAAAATGAAAAATCTACTTTAACGAAGTTTTAAACGGATTTTATGCCTAAAAAGTTTGTTATGAGATTTTTCTAAAAAATATTTAGTTTTTGTGAAATTTCATGCCCATTGCTATTAACCAGTCGTCATATTGCATATAGAAGCTTTTGTTTTGAAAAAAATACGTAATTATGTATTCTTCAAAAACATATTTCTGACGAAAAAAATATCGGCGCTAATTTAGCAAAAATAATCTTGTCGGGACTCCGCAATTTAGTTACTAACTTTGTCTAAAACACTTTTGTTTTAGGGCCCTCTGGCAATTTACAAAAATATGGTCTTCATCCATCTCTCTGTAAACGTTAGTTTTTGTATAAAGAGTGATACCACATCTCACAATAAACTAGATTACCACTCCTAACTCGTTACTAAAATGATTAATTAACACGAAGTATTAATGTTATAGTAAGGTTGTTGATCTATCGCTAATCTGTGTCTCTACTTATCTTACCGGTTATTTGGTAAGTGAGTGACAGTGGCCTGGGGATATTAGATCTATCATTAGTAAACAAAATTCCCGCCACATTTGAACGAAGTTTGAGTTTATTGAAGTCTTAAAGAGTTGTGTGACCAGCAGTGAACTGCTATGAGAATGTAGACTTGTCGTCAACTTCAAAATGAATGGGATTGATATGCGCTACAGAAATGTTATGTGGTCAATCCCAAACATTCATAGAATATCACTTTGTTTTCAGGCATTTTTTAGCGAGCGTAGAAATGCTTGTGCATAATGCGCTACCACGGGGAAATAGCTCAGTTATGTGGGACTCCAACCCACTAAAACTCCACGATGTCCTCCTGTGCCGATTAAGGTGGGAACACGGGTACGCGTTAGCACTCACCGTGAACCCACCGCGGCTGTCCGTCACCAGACCCTCCATCTGGTGCACCAGAACACATTGCACGCCGTGACCACCTCAATGACCAAATCATCAAATGGGCACCAGATAACCCCGTGTATGGCACCATTGGTCCCCGAGTGACGGGGCAGGTCAGTGGCCCCACCACCTACCACTTTTCAGCCACAGGGGATAGCGACCTCCACCATCAGATGGCGGCGACTCCGTCCAGGCTGCGGAAGCCTCTAACCCTCAGCCGCAATATCGTATGGGACCTGGGACGCTCCACACGACATCGCGGCCCACCTAAGTTGCAGGCAACAGCCTCTGTTAGGTACCAAGCGGCACCGCAACCTACTTTTTGGCCGCTATGTCGTCGGCTTAATCGGCAAAAGCCGATGCAGCCCCTCCTCAACAATGCCAAGCCACGGCTACTGAGCCCCAGCCTCAACAATGCAGGAACCTACCAGGGGGGTTGTTTCCAGGCCTAGGTTAGATATTAATGGTGATTATGTGTCTGTGGTAGGTATTTTGCTCACAACAGGATAAATGATCTCTTGACACAAACGTTGTGATTTACATAACTCATTGTTGTTGTATTGTAATAGTATAATAACCGTGTTAAAGTTATACAATATCGCAAAAAAACAGGGAAATTCAGGAATATTTCAGATCTTGCTGAAGTGGATATGAAAACAAGCAAAACAAGTTAAGTACCACATTGAGATTATTCTCGGGAGACAGAAACACTTTCTAGTAACTATTAAAACCTAAATAAACACATTCCCCAAAATGTCTAATTACAATTTTGTACAAGCTCTAGTTTAGGCTTAAAATGCCTAAAACGAGCCAGTTTTCTTTGTGTTCCGCCGACAAGCACTCTAGGGCTCTAATGAACGAACTTCAGCTATTTACTGCCAGAATTGAAACTGGGGACTTAGGCTTGAAGCACACTGAGACCGCATTGAAGTGATTTTCAAATAATGTACATAGAATATCACATTTATTTCTATCGCGGTAAAAATTACCTTTTGTGCTTTTGAACTTCGTGGTAGTTAGCCCAGATTTTGCTCAACTATAGGCACATGTATCACCGCCGGCGACCAAGTGATTAGCTATCGACAATTTTCTCGCTGAAGAAACGAATAAAAGAGACTCATATCTATCTAAACATATAAAAGAAGAAAGTGACTGACTGACTGACTGACTGACTCACTCACTCACTGACCATCAACGCACAGCCGAAACGGCTGAAGCTTCAATCATGAAACTTGGCATGTAGGTTCCTTTGGTAGTGTAGGTGAGCACTAAGAAAGGATTTTTGGAAATTCCACCCCTAAGGGCGTGAAATAGGAGATGAAAGTTTGTATGAAAATCCGTCAGTTTTAAAGTCAGGATCTTCATATTTTGGGTTTAGGCTAAAGATTAAAAAATAATTTTCAGATTTCTCAGGGATTTAGAAAATTCCACCCCCATGAGGGTGAAAAGGGGGATGAAGTCATGGGAATAATGCAATCGTCTAGAGACTTGAAATTTTGCACATGGATACTTTATACTGTGCAGGCATCCACTAAGAAAGGATTTCTGTGAATTCCACCCATCAAGGGCTGAAATAGGGGATGAAAGTTTGTATAAAAGTCGGTCAGGATTGAAGTTCTGATCTTCGAATTTTGGGTTTGGGCTGAAGATTAAAATCTTATATAAACATCTAAACATATTTATATCTTCTACTTCTATCTATCTAAACATGTATCTATCTAAACAACAGATCCAGACAGATACTCTGTGTCGATTGCTTCACCTTTGGGTAGTTCCGACCACTGTCTGGTGAAGTCTGTATCCGTCTATTCCCCGCCCGATCCCAGCCCAAGAGGCACCCGACGGGTTTGGCGGTACAAGTCAGCAGATTGGGATGGTATGCGATCTTTCTTCGCATGCTATCCTTGGCAGCCTACTTGCTTTTCTTCGACTGATCCATCAACGTGCGCGGATGCCGTGACAGATTTGTTGCGTCAGGGAATGGAGTACTACATTCCGTTCTCTGACGTATCAATGTCTAGCGAAGACCGGCCATGGTTTGGTGCCGAATGTAAGCGCGCCGACGCGCTTAAACAAGGGGCGTACCTGGCTTGGGTCGTCGCTCGATCGCGCAAGGCAAGTGACGTGGGTCAGAAGAAGAAGGCCTTCAACAGGGCTGCCAAGTCCTGCAAGATCTTGTTGCGAAGGGCTCGGTTCGACCACATCCGCCGAATAGGGACCAAACTTGCTTCTTACCCAGCAGGTAGTAAAGCGTTTTGGTCCCTGGCTAAATCGGTCGAGTCGAACTTCTGCCGTCCCTCACTACCACCACTGCTGAAACCCGACGGGTCGCTGGCCCACTCCGCTGAGGAGAAGGCAAATTTATTTGCATCTCTTTTTCTAGGATCTTCACGTCTGAATCCTGGTGACGCACGCCCCCCTCCTTCTCCTGATGGATGCGAGACGAGTATGTTGGACATTCGTATCCATCAAAAGGACGTCCGTAGGGTGCTGCGCAACCTCGACGTGAACAAGGCTAACGGTCCTGACGGAATACCAGCAATTGTTCTTAGAACCTGTGCGCCTGAACTGTCTCCGATCTTGACACGCCTATTCCGCCTTTCGTATGAGGCTGGAAAAGTGCCGAATGCTTGGAAGCAAGCTAACGTACAGCCCGTGCCCAAGAAGGGCAGTCGAGCTGACCCGGCCAACTACAGACCCATATCTGTAACCTCCATACTCTGTAAGAGTATGGAACGTGTACTCAATAATAAGCTCCTGGCATACCTAGAAGCAAACGATATCCTTAGTGACCGCCAATATGGTTTCCGCCGAAATCGGTCTACTGGGGATCTTCTAGCGTATGCCATTCACATCTGGAGTGAGGCCATCGAGAGGCACGGGGAAGTGCTTGCCGTCTCCCTCGACATCTCGAAGGCTTTTGATAGGGTCTGGCACGAAAGCCTTATTGGTAAGCTTCCTTCATTCGGTTTGCCCGGTGGTCTGTGTGATTGGATTGCAGACTTCCTGAGAGATAGGTCCATTCGAGTGGTTATCGATGGCTGCTCATCGGACCAATTGGATATCAATGCCGGGGTCCCTCAGGGGTCGGTACTCTCGGCAACTTTATTCTTGCTGCACATTAACGATCTGCTAAAACCCGGCACCTTTGGGTATGCAGACGACAGCACTGTTGCTGAGAGATACTTGTCCAACGCTCGTGCTACCGGGCCTCAGATCCAGTCTCTTCGGGAGGCCATGGTGGAGCGCTTGAACCTTTCCTTGCAGGCAGTCTCCGAATGGGGCAATGCCAATCTGGTCAGGTTTAATGCTGCTAAAACCCAGGCGTGTCTTTTTTCCGCTAAAAAGAGCCAATTTTACCCGGCTCCAACTTTCCGAGATGCGACCGTGCCAATAACTGACCATCTTGAGCTTCTTGGCGTTACGTTGACATCGACTCTCAATTTTGGCTCATACATTGAGGCAAAGGCTCAGCTGGCTGCCAAAAAGCTGGGGATCCTTGCGAAGGTGAGGAGGTACTTCACGCCAGAACAGCTGCACAGCTTGTATAAAGCGCAAGTTCGATCATGCATGGAGTACTGTTCTCATCTCTGGGACGGATCTGCCAAATACCAGCTTGATGCACTAGAGTCGATCGAAAAGCGGGCCAGGAGGCTCATCGGCGATGAAGCAATGGTTAAGTCAAAGCTCCAGAGCCTTGAACACCGTCGCCGAGTTGCCAGCTTGTCGGTTTTTTATCGGTTACATTTCGGGGAGTGTGCGATGGAATTGCATGATCTAATTCCGCCCAGCCCGTTTCATCATCGGACTACCAGACGTACGGCGAAGCGCCATCGGTACATGGTAGACCTCCCACCCATACGCACTAAACGTTTTGAGAATACTTTTATTATGCGTACAGCTAAGGAGTGGAATTCCCTGCCGGAGTCTGTGTTTCCCGATAGCTACAATCTAGGGGTCTTTAAGTCAAGAGTGAATAGGTTACTTCTAGGCAAGCGTGCTCCACCGTCGACCACATCATCGCTTACCATCAGGTGAGATAGTGGTCAAGCGCGAGCCTATAATGAATAAAAAAAAAAAAAAAAAAAAAAGATTAAAAATAGTTTTCATGTTTTTCAGGGATTTTGAAAATTCCATCCCCATGAGGGTGAAAAGGGGGATGAAGTCATGGGAATAATGAAATCGTCTAGAGACTTGAAATGTTGCACATGGATACTTTATACTGTGCAGGCATCCACTAAGAAATAATTTCTGTGAATTCCACCCCTAAGGGGATGAAAGTTTGTATGAAAGTCGGTCAGGATTGAAGTTCGGATCTTCGAACTTTGGGTTTGGGCTGAAGATGAACATCCATCTATCTATATCTAAACATATAAAAGAAGAAAGTGACTGACTGACTGACTGACTCACTCACTGACCATCAACGCACAGCCCAAACGGCTGAAGCTTCAATCATGAAACTTGGCATGTAGGTTCCTTTGGTAGTGTAGGTGAGCACTAAGAAAGGATTTTTGGAAATTCCATCCCTAAGGGCGTGAAATTGGGGATGAAAGTTTGAATGAAAATCCGTCAGTTTTAGTCAGGATCTTCATATTTTGGGTTTAGGCTGAAGATTAAAAAATAATTGTCACGTTTCTCAGGCCTTTTGAAAATTCCACATCCATGAGGGTGAAAAGGTGGATGAAGTCATGGGAATAATGAAATCGTCTAGAGACTTGAAATTTTGCACATGGATACTTTATACTGTGCAGGCATCCACTAAGAAAGAATTTCTAAGAATTCCACCCCTAAGGGGATGAAATTTTGTATGAAAGTTGGTCAGGATTGAAGTTCGGATCTTCGAACTTTGGGTTTGGGCTGAAGATGAACATCTATCTATCTAAACATATAAAAGAAGAAAGTGACTGACTGACTCACTCACTGACCATCAACGCACAGCCCAAACGGCTGAAGCTTCAATCATGAAACTTGGCATGTAGGTTCCTTTGGTAGTGTAGGTGAGCACTAAGAAAGGATTTTTGGAAATTCCACCCCTAAGGGCGTGAAATTGGGGATGAAAGTTTGTATGAAAATCCATCAGTTTTAAAGTCAGTATCATCATATTTTGGGTTTAGGCTGAAGATTAAAAAATAATTTTCATGTTTCTCAGGGATTTTGAAAATTCCACCCCCATGAGGGTGAAAAGGGGGATGAAGTCATGGGAATAATGAAATCGTCTAGAGACTTGAAATTTTGTACATGGATACTTTATACTGTGCAGGCATCCACTAAGAAAGGATTTCTGTGAATTCCACCCCTAAGGGGATGAAAGTTTGTATGAAAGTCGGTCAGGATTGAAGTTCGGATCTTCGAACTTTCGGTTTGGGCTGAAGATGAACACCGATCTAAACATAGATCTAAATATAGAAAGTGACTGACTGACTCACTCACTGACCATCAACGCACAGCCCAAATGGCTGAAGCTTCAGGCAGAATGAATTGACAGAATGCAAAACATGGATTACGGCGCAGTAACGGCTTTGGGTGCAGGTAGCGGGTATCACCGTATGTTCGTATAAGCGCGGGCGCCGCCGCGTCTGCATTTCAATTCAAGCAAACGTGTAAATTCGACGCTTTGGGTGCAAGTAGCTGGTATCGCCGTATGTTCGTGATAGAGTGGGCGCCCGCGGCCGCGCCGCCCGCCACTTCTGCATATCAAGCAAACGCGTGTAAAAGCTTCCTTTGGTAGTGTAGGTGAGCACTAAGAAAGGATTTTTGGAAATTCCACCCCTAAAGGCGTGAAATAGGGGATGAAAGTTTGGATGTTTGTTTGTTTGTGTTGTGTTGTTGTTGTTGTTGTTTGGATTTGGAAGTATGCTGGTGTTGATTTGAGGGAGAATTGCTTTTCCCATGGACAGTTCTATGTAGCGTGTTCACGTGTTAGCTCATTAAATAGTCTGTTGATATTGGCGCCGACATCCAAAATGGTTAAAAATGTTGTTTACAAGGAAATACTATAATTTAATTACTTACTTATGATTATGATTACTTGTTATTAGTCATGGATAAACACAGAAATAATGAAGGGATAGGGACAGGACAAGGATAGAGCGCATTGATTTAAAGTAGGTAAGTATAAGTCTGTCCTAAGAAAAACTTTCATAATACATTATTTTAATCATAATTATTTTTTTACTTTTTCTCTACATACTGTTAAAATATGGTAAGGAGAAGCACGTAGTCTACGCGTGCGAAGCCGCGGGCAAAAGCTAGTATTAATATATGATCGCTGACTGTTCACACTGTCGACGAGTACCACAAGTTTGTCGCAGCGACAAGAGCTATCAAAAATAATACTCACTCAGCGATGCGATGCTTGCTTGGCGGCCAAAACTCATGCCGAGTGACCAACCAACGCGTGTAGGACTGACTGAATCGCACATAAACACTCGCTCATACCCGAGCAGTAAAACTATCGCTGCTCGCCCACTCGTATCTAGATTCTATCGTTGGCGGTCAGCTATCAGTCTAGCCGGATTCAGCTGGAAAACAGTATTTTACTGCCTATCTGACCACTATAACCAGTAACGGTGTAACACGATACCCCTTGGCTAGACTGGTTTCATATTACAGGCTCTTAACTAAAAGTTACGACTTATTTTTTAATTTTGACAATTTCACCGCACGCTATTCCTACACCACTGCAAGTCCTGATAGCCAGAATCAACAGAGCAAACACCAGAAAAGCACAGAGGCAGTTAAGATCAAATCAAATAGTTTATTTCAAAGAAACCACAGAGGTACTTTTGAATAGTCAAACAAAAAAAAAAGGCGATTCGTTGTAAATTCGCAAGCGTCGGTAGGTCTCAATGGAGAATAATTTGTAAGAAACTTCACGGACACTCTTTTCCATCAGTTTTAATAACAAGTATTTGGTTACATCATTCTTGTTGAAAAACACATATATATGTGAATACGATGTAAAATGACGTGAACGTAAAAGCGTCTAGATTAACAAACAATTAAAAAAAAAACAATAACAGGCCGAGGCGGCTAATTAATGACCAATTCCAACTGATGGCGCCCGTTCACGAACATGACGCATGGATCGGCACCACTCAGCTCAACCTTCATGAAGGGCACTGAATGATCCAACACTGGTGCCACCATCAGTAAAACATTAAAGAGAGCATGACACACTCAACTGCCAGGGTACACAGAAAGAAGCTTAAAGAAGTCCCGAAGAATTCATTTAATTGTCTTGTATTGTAACCCGCAACGAAATTAATCAGAAAAGAATAACGGAGGAGTAGGAAAAAAAGAACATAATTTCCACTTCCTACAAGTTACGTCTGTCAAAGATCTAGAAATGACAGCCGGAACCAACGGCTTATCGTACTTGCAGAGGCACGGAGGAGTACCGGTATGAAAAATATAGTTACCAATGATCGTCACCCATTCACGGACAGACCTCGGCAAGCGTTGATTAATCTTGAAATCGACCCAGTGGTCATCATTTAGCCATGAGCTGCTCTTTATAGTGTTACAGATAAAGTTCAATATCCTTTGTATAATTTATAAATTCGCTTCTGCTTGGTCTCAATGTGTTCGAGACTTAGCATATTAATTAAACTGTCATTATTCTTAATATTCTCGTTGAATGGCTGTGACTGGCCATTTTGCCTTAAATTTTAGAATTTTGGTAGCAATTTTCGTACTGCCCGATTTTGTGCTGGGGGTTAATTTAAGCTTTATAAAAGTACTATTAACGAGGTTTGTCGAAACTTAATTTTAAAGTTAGTGTGAGTTTTATTTCATCCTTTACAAGTTCTTTTTGGGATCCTTGTTCTTTTGGGATATTTGGGGACAGCAAACAATTATGTTTTTTTGTTCTCATGGATTTTTTAATGAACTTTTCAGGCAACATTACTACTACCATAATGAAAATGTTTGCAGCAAATGTTTAATTTTTTGGGCTAAATAATCCTACCCATATTCAAAATCTGTTCGGCTTCTATTATGAAACCTACCTCAACTAGAAAAGAGTTAAGTAAGTTGAGCAGTATTATTTACATTGAAGAAAACTTTTTTGCTGTGGACCATTGTAAGACTGATCAAACCTGATTCATTGTTATGAACGAAAAAAGGTCTATTAATTTGAAAGCCAAACTCTTTTAAATTAATCTCCCTCAAAGGTAAAAAGGTCGTGAATTTATATTATCAAAAGGCTGCCCAAAATAACCAATCAATTGCCCAAACATTGGCAAGAAAACTGGCCACGCCGTCGCCATTTTAATCACTTTTTTGTACGCAATATATTCCTGAATGGTTTCATATTAAATGCACCTGTTCCAACCCTTGTTTTAAAGGAACATTTTGAGGCCGTATTTTAAGAGCCGGCATAAATTAGGCTCGGCTTATAGTTATGGGGCGAACGTGACGATACACCGACGGGGTGACGTCACATGGGGTTAATGAACTTGACATAAGGTACTGTCCGCAGAAAACGGTGATAATTTGTCACTTTTTGTGGAAGTGATTTATCTCTAATGCTGTCTGCGTGGCTTAATTTTGGTCACAACAAATATAAACTAGAAATCATCGATACGACGCACGAACCAACAATTTCCTACTCTCAATTATTTATAGTTCATAAAGTATCAAACCGCACCCATTTCCATTGTTTCAACCTTTATTTTTATGCTAAATAAATATAAAATTCAAACAGATCTGAATCAGTAAAAAACGCAGTAAGACAAATGTTTTCTATTCTAAATTTGAAACTCGGAAACCATTGGTTTTTGTGTTTTTTTTCTATCCGATATTTTTTATACAAAAAAATGTTTGTGCGTGCACCTGAAATTATTATTTTGTTTGATATTATTTTTCTGTGAAAAATGGTTTTTCGATGGCTTTTGCGGAAGCACTCATGGAATATGAATAGAAAGGTATGAAACTGCTTTATATCAAGTTTATTGTTAGTTAAAATAAATATAGTAGTAACCAAAAGAAAATATTTTCATCGAATATTTTTTTCTATTGTGCCTTAGAGCTAATTTGTGTTTGTTCATGTTCTGTTACAGTTGGCAATAAATGTTTTATTTCTTTCTTCCTTTCTTTCAAAGGAAAAAAAAAATCGAACATAGATACATTTTATGACTTGAAAACTTTATATGTTGAAGAAAACCTTTAAAGCTATAAGTCTATCAAGTTTACTATTAGACTATCCTTAAAAAACACCTAAACGCCATACGAAAAACTGGTATAGTTCTTGAGAGACATTTTTTTAAAGAAATTTCACATTCATAACTCATTCTAAATCTATAGAATACTATTTTAATATCCTTCAACTTTCTAAAATGTACTGTCGCCGAGATTATCTGGTCGAGCGCGCTATGCTTGTGGGTAGGTAGATTGATACTGACCCGTTTATGGCAATGGCACTGCGTGCGTGCAATGTGCATCTATATTGAACAAGTAAAATTTCAAAATTTAAAAAACCCCTGAAACATTTTTATTTCATGCTACATAATTTATCTAGTACATAATAGATACGCGTCGATCGGCAATCTATTGAACACGTAATTATGACACGATATCTTGCGAAAACACTCCGATTCAAACAGTAAAACGCCCATAACTTTTGAACGGCTGAACCGATTTTATTCAAAAATAGCTAAGAACACTCTCGATTAAGTAATTAACTAAATCAAAATTGGTTTACCCGTTTGGACGCTATGATGTCACAGACAGACACACAGATACACAGCAACACACGTGAAACTTATAACACCCCTCTTTTTACGGCGGGAGTTAAAAATGAACATTTTAAGCCCGAGCATTGGCCTTCAGGTGACTAGCTCTCCTAATCCAGACATTTTTATAAACCTCATGATATCTCTCCATAACCAACACATAACAGATTCTACCTTCTTCACCCCACTACATTTCATATCTTCAACATTTTACCTTTCTTCACCGCTACAGTAAGCAAAGCTATTCAGAACACGTTATAAATCAGGACGTCACATAAAACCAACTTATTCTGCTGTCGCTACGTCGTCTGGTGCATCAATGGCGTACAGGGCTGCTTTGTATGCTCATTTCGAGTCCCTGTGGGTTCTGGCGCACCGCACTTTTCAACCGCATACGGTAAGTTAGATGTAAGTAATAAGAGTGGTGCGTTTTCTTTTTTTTTTTCATATAATATTAAGAATATCTCCATAATTATTTATATTTTAAAGATTTATAAACATCAGTGGTAAAAGACGGCTTGTAAATTCATAATAGAAGTAGAAATCGCAACATACACCCAAAAGTGAATAACACTCAGTTAGCTACGCTATTCATATACCTACGTAATACTTATAGCTATTTATTTTACTTAGGTAGGTTGAAAATCAGCACTTTTCGAACAGCAAAAGTTTTACAAGATATACCGAAAAACAAGTTATGAATGAAAAGAAAAGAAAGAAAACAATTTTATTTGACAAATGCCAGGGCACACTACTAATAAACTAATAAATTGCAGAAAAGAGCTGTTCGATCAATTTATAAATTAAGCCCGAGACACTCTCTCAGAGAGAAATTTAAGGAGATTAATGTAATGACTGTGCCTTCTCAGTATATTTATGAAAATCTTTTATATGCCCATAAAAATATAAAATTGTTTAAAAAATACAGTGATATCCATAATATAAATACTAGGAACAAACACAAATTTGTAATACCTACAACAAGGCTCAAGAAAATAGGTGGCTCGTTTAGATGTCAATGTGTGCGCTTTTATAATATGCTTCCAAGCCACGTACAAAATCTAAGTCTTAATAAATTTAAATCATTCATTAAACGTAAGTTGTGCCAAAAAGCGTTTTATAGCATTAAAGATTACGTTGAGGATAAAACGGCTTGGGAGTGAGCTGCTCCAATTAAATTAATTTAGTTTTTTTTTTTTGTTTAAATATTTTGCACCATGAATTTTGTTATTTTTAAAAAAAAAATTTTTTTTATTTATTTGTTTTCTTGCAATGACAAGAATATTTACTTTTTAAAGTATTATATTATTTTATTTTAATTATTGTGAATGTGAAGACTATGTGGATCATTATTTTGTTTTTTAATTTATCTTAGTTTTTAATCATGGTCTGGCAGTTTGAGTAGTTTATGCGGCCTACCCGAATGTCCTTTCTTTGGTATTGTTCGTCGAATCGTTGAGCTCCTTAAATTCTGAGTTGAGCTGCTCGGTTATTGACAAATGCGTGCACTGACTGGACAGGTCCACTCAATCTGGCTGGTTCTTTCCTCAAAAGACCATTTCAGACATCAGTCTACATGGTCTTCACATGATAGAACCAAGATTTTGTCAGGACTTTAAAAGAGACTGTGACCTCTGAGTTTGTTTCGGCCTTTCTTCTCAGAGTAGTCAGATATGAAACGCCGACCTCATCTAGTTTTTAAAAAAAAATATGTTAAACATGTAAAAGCGTTTGTACAAACCAACTTACAGAAATAAAATCATTTATCATTTATCATTTAATACATTAAAAAAAGAAAACTTAGACTAAAACACAATAATAATTATTATAGCTATTTAATTGACACAGGTAGGTTCAAAATCAGCACTTTTCGGACAGCAAAAGTTTTACAAGATATTCCGAAAAACAAGATATGAAAGAAAAGAAAACAATTTTATTAGACAAAAGCCAGAACACACAACAAATAAACAAAAAAAAACTTGTACTAAACAACAATAATATAAAAAAAAGAAAAAAATATAAAAGTAACATTGTGTGTCCCACGGCTGCGCCAAATAGGACCAGTTCAGCAAAATGACGGGCAACTAGTGTCCGACGCTGACACGATATCTTGCGAAAACAGCCCGATTCAAACAGTTAAACGGCCATAACTTACCAATTTTCATCAAACATAGCTAAGAACACTCTCCAAATAATCAACTTTCAAACAAAAAAAACTAAATCAAAATCGGTTTACCTGCCGAGGAGCTATGATTCCACAGAAAGGATACCTGTGGACATTTTAAACACCAAACTATTCAAATATAAATTACGTATTTTTTTAATTGGCAAAGCTTAATACACGATCTAAGATTTTCTTATTAATTAGTACCTACTTCAATCTGATACCAAGCACTCTTATTTTGTAAGATTTGCTTTATATGTGTTACCGATGTTTTTTTTTGCATGTTGACATAATTATTGTATGCCAACTAGGCAGGAAATGATGGAACTGTAATTTACCTAACATCTGTCTGTATAACCTATGTCAGCAAAAAAAAGATTTGATTTGATTTGAAAGATCACGTCAAACTAAAACACTCCTCGCTTTGCATCGGGGGTTAAAAACAGACCGCTTGCCCTCCATCAATTCGTTATGCTGCTGCTAGAGTCGTTCCTGTTTAGTTTTGCTAGATGCAAGAACCAGTGTCCAAAGTAGCTTTTGTCATCGGTATTGCAACAGAATCGCTCACCGCTCATAACTTGCACCACAAAAGTAAGGCGTATAACGTGCGCCCATTATCCTAGTACACAGCATGGCGACACCAGCAGCCTGTGTGCTTATAACCACGACCTGCACCTTGCACCCTGTACCCTGCACCTGTGAGCCTCTGTACGGTGTGCTGATCGAAATACTAAGCCGAATATTCTATTTATTCTTCCCAGAGAACACTAGTAAGGTACACCTAGGAATTTTCGGAGGCATAGTCAGGTATATTTCAAAAGGTCGTTGCTTTATAAAATTTATGGCAGATTTTTGGTGGATATTAAATGATTTAGTATTACTCGTAGTAGGTTAACCGGTCCCACTACAGGGTCTCTTTTGGGATAATCTGTTTTATTAGTTTCTGACTTTAACGGTGCTCCTAATTACAAGATACTTACAAAGCAATTATCTTCAAGAAGTGTAATTAACTCAGTAAATATATCTCATTAATTTATGTGTTCTTATTTGTAGAAACTTACACAACAGTAATTATTTGAAATCTTTAGAGCTTACGTGTACTTAAAATCTAAACAGAAAAATTGTTTATTTTTACCGATTTTAAAAAAAAGGAGGTTATCAATTCGACACGTATGAGTTACACAATATTCACATAATATATGTTACTCTGTATGGGCTTCTAAACACGTGTGCCAAATTTATTTCATAAGTGTATGTATGTTTGTTGTGTCCACGAATTTCTCCGAAACTACTTATCTGATCGTGATCATTCCTTTTTTTTATTATTGATAGGCTCGCGCTTGACCACTATCTCACCTGATGGTAAGCGATGATCTGGTCGACGGTGTAACACGCTTGCCTAAAAGAAACCTATTCACTCTGTACTTAAAAACCCCGAGGTTGTAGCTATCGGGAAACACAGACTCCAGAGTCGGAAGATGTACTAAGTCACCTTTTCTGTTACTCACACATACAAATGTTGCCATTTCAGGTCTTAATTTCATTAAAGCCTCCCCTCTTAGGGAATTACGATTCCCTGTATCGAGAATACCATACGTTACGAACTCAAACACGTTGCCAAACCTCGAACAAATAGCTGCAGGTCATACATAACATCAATATCGGTTCCGTGTGGGGATCAAACACTTTATTTTGCTTGGGGGAGGTCTATGACCAGCCCCCCCCGGTGGGTTCCCGCATTGTCGAGGCGGGGGGTCTCAGTAGCCGTGGCTTGGACAACCACGGTGAAGCCAAGAGGAACCCGAGGAGGGGCCGCTCGTCAGGGCTTTTGCCGATAAGCCGACGACGTAGCGGCCAACATGTAGGTTGCGGTGTTGCCTAGGCGACATCGCAACTGAGGCGGGCCGCGATGTGGTATGGAAGGCATCGCGGCTGAGGGTCGGAGGCCACGGCGGGAGAGGAGTGCCGGTATTACGGTGCGCCGCTCGCCCTACCCTCCGCGGCCTGCACGGGGTCGTCACCGTCTGATGGCGGACGCGGTGGGGCCGCCACCAGGGAGGAGGAGTGTCGGTTTAGCGCTGGCCGCTCTCCCTATCCTCTGCGGCCGAAAAGTGGTAGGTGGCGGGGCCACTGTCCTGACCCGTCACAGGGGGACCAAGGGTGCCATACACGGGGTTGTCTGGTACCCATGTGCTGGTTTGGTCCCCGAGGTGGTCACGGCGTACTGTGTATTCTGGTGCGCCGGTGATGGGGGTAAACCCCAGAGGAGGGTCCGGAGACGGACAGCCGTGGCGGGTTCGCGGATGTATGCTAAAGTGTTCCCGTGATCCCGCCATAAGCGGCACAGGAGGACACCGTGGAGTTTTAGTGGGTTAGAGTCCCACATAACTGCGCTATCTCCCCGTGGTAGCACAGTATGCATGAGCATTTCTGCAAGCTAAAAAAAAAAAAAAGTTCTATGACCAGCAGTGGACGTGAAGATGATGATGATGATGTAATTTCAAGATTCATCTACGCCCCGTCGTGAACGATGAGCATGCCTTCTCCGTGTGAGAAGAGGCCTTTGCCCTGGTCTGAAACAATAATAGTATGGTATTGTTATTAGTACACTTAGTGAATATTACAGATTACAGATTTCACTTAGAGAATATGTAAATGGATAGAATATTTTAATTTATGGACAACAACTAGGTACAGGTATTAGTAAGTCCTGGACAAAGGCTTTGACCTGTAATCACAATGACAACTACCATTGTCATTTCAATAGACCCCGGTACAAAGGACTTCAGTCCGAACAGATTAATTAATCATAATATTAAAATACGACGTAAAATATGATAAACCATTCTCTATCTAACCTTCATGAACTTTGAATCAGCTTAGCGACCAATTAACTTCAACCCTATTGACCAGAGGTTACGTTTTACTTTCGCTATAAAATTTTAACGTTACCATTACTGAAATCGCCCACTGTTCTGCTGAGCTAGTTATCTTTATGAACACGTAAAGTTTATAGTGTGTGAACCTGGCTTTACGATGTCACGTCTTGTTGGCAGATGTGTGTGGACGGGTTTATGAGACTAGGAAGGTTTCCTAGAAATGAGGAGGTATGAAAAGGTTACGTATAAAAGTCCAGATAATATGGTCTTTAAACCTTCCTCTGGTCCAGTGGATGGTTTTAGAAGTTTTCTTTAGCGAAAGGGAAGGCCCAAAAATATGTTATATATATACCAATTCTCGTTCTGGTTCAATCGGTCAATCATTTAGATGCAATAAGTATTGGTACAGTGTAGATGTTTAAGTAAGTTATACATAGTTTTTGTTTTTTTTAATAGTTTAGGTTATTTAATTGTTAATTTTGTCATATTGTGCAATAGTCACCCAGGCCGAATTTCGTCACGGCGGCCAATCTCAACGGAGATTACCCATCGGAGCAGGAGATAAAATGGTGCACAAGTGTATTAACAAACAAAAGGTGGACTCTCTGTTCTGTTAAATTCATTCTCCGGGACTTCGACGTGCTTCATTGCCTCGATACTTTTCTGGTGACCACCACTTTTGATTAGACAGTGATTTGGGAATAGTGCGGTGGGATTGTCCCTTTTGCCTCACGGTCATAGTCCGTAATTGTATATATAGTTATGTGTAAAGAATAAAAATCTCTCATCACAACAAAATTGAAAAGAAAATATGTTTTTCGCAAAATAAATGTTTTTTTCTTTTAAAACAACCGTGTCGACAAGTTCCAGCTCAGTTGTTCAAAATTAACAAACACCTTCATTTCACTAAAATTCCCTGACTCGATTTCACGTAAGTAAATATTTCCAACTCAGCATGCAAGTTCATCTCAAAATCTTTCAAAACACAAACAAACTACAAAATGTTATAAGTTAAGTCCAGAAAGCTACACAATATCGTAAGTTTTGTAGCTAAAACTAACAAAACTACGTAATTACCGGCGATAAGTTTGGGAAAGTTTGCAGTTTTCACTTCATTACCAAACGGCTTGGTACATGTCATAATATCACGCCTGAATTCTCAGAAAGGGTAAGCAGAGATGCAACTATAGTAGTGATGCAATTAAATCGTCATAACGGAAACAGATGTATAAAGTAAATTTTGGCGGAAACGGAAACAGAAACGGATGCAAAAGATGAAGTGTATATACTAGGTAAATTAATAATTAAAGATTATTTTTTAATCTTGGCTTTAAAGATTTTTTTATTGGGGGCTTAACAGTATTCTAAAAAAAAAAAAAAACTATAGTTTCACGTTTGACCACTATCTCGCCTGATGGTAAGTGATGATGTGGTCGACGGTGAAGCACGCTTGCCTAGAAGTAACTTATTCACTCTTGACTTAAAGACCCCAATATTGTAGCTATCAGGAAACAAAGACTCCGGCAGGGAATCCCACTCCTTAGCTGTGCGTACAGTGAAAGTATGAAATAAAAAAAAATAAGGTAAATTATGTTTTTTAGTTTACTCTTGCCGCTTTTGTACCCAGCAGTCTGCTTTGGGGACCTTCATAAATTGCAAGTCCACATGACCTGCGCGTCATACCGTCATAATATTCCGTTTTAAAAGTTGCAAGCAGAAGCAGAAACGAATGCATGTAAGAAAGCGTGCGGAACTTCTGAAGTAGTGGAAACAGGAAGCAGAGGTATGTTGCATCACTAAATATATATATATATATATTGCTAGTTATGTTTAAGTCTTATGTAATAGGAGCGAGCTTATGGCCATTAACTAAGTACGAAGTCCAGACTCTCCAGACTGAGAAATTCTAGATGAAAAAAAATATTAATTAAAAAATATTTTTTTAAACAAGCTTTTTTCTTATTTTTTTTGTTATTTTTTTTAATGTCGGTAGGCTCGCGTTTGACCACTACCTTGCGTGATGGTAAGCGATGATGTGGCCTACGGTGAAGCACGCTTGCCTAGAAGAAACCTATTCACTCTTGACTTAAAGACCACAAGGTTGTAGCTATCAGGGAACAAAGACTCCGGAAGGGAATTCCACTCCTTAGCTGTGCGCACAATGAAAGTATTAGCAAAACGCTTTGTGCGTATGGGTGGGATGTCCACCATGTACCGATGGCGCATGGCCGTACGTCTTGTAGTCCGATGATGGAAAGGGCTAGGCGGAATCACATGACGACAGCACTGTTGCTGAGAGATACTTGTCCGACGCACGGGCTACTGGACCGCAGATCCGGTCCCTCCGTGAGGCCATGGTGGAGCGTTTGAACTTGTCCTTGCCGGCAGTCTCAGAATGGGGCGATGCCAATCTGGTCAGGTTTAATGCTGCTAAAACCCAGGCGTGTCTTTTTTCCGCTAAAAGGAGCCAATTCCACCCGGCTCCTTCTTTCCGTGGTGTGACCGTGCCGATAACGGACCATCTTGAGCTTCTTGGTGTTTCGTTGACATCGACTCTCAATTTTGGCTCATACATTGAGGGAAAGGCTCAGCTGGCTACAAAAAAGTTGGGGATTCTTGCGAAGGTGAGACGGTATTCCACGCCGGAACAGCTGCTCAACTTGTATCAAGCGCAAGTTCGATCATGCATGGAGTACTGTTCTCATCTCTGGGACGGATCTGCCAAATACCAGCTTGATGCACTTTAATCGATCGAAAAGCGGGCCAAGAGACTCATCGGCAGTGAGGCACTGGTCAAGTCAAAGCTCCAAAGCCTTGAACATCGTCGCCGAGTTGCCAGCTTGTCGGTTTTTTATCGGTTGCATTTCGGGGAGTGTGCGATGGAATTGCATGATCTGATTCCGCCCAGCCCGTTCCATCATGGGACTACCAGACGTACGGCGATGCGTCATCGGTACATGGTGGATATCCCACCCATACGCTCGAAACGTTTTGAGGACACTTTCATTATGCGTACAGCTAAGGAGTGAAATTCCCTGCCGGAGTCTGTGTTTCCCGATAGCTACAATCTTGGGGTCTTTAAGTCAAGAGTGAATAGGTTTTTTCCAGGCAAGCGTGCTTCACCGTCGACCACATCATCGCTTACCATCAGGTGAGATAGTGGTCAAGCGCAAGCCGATTGACGAAAAAAAAAAAAAAAAAAACAAATTGTGCAGTTCCATCGCACACTCCCCGAAGTGTAACCGATAAAAAACCGACAGGCTGGCAACTCGGCGTCGATGTTCGAGGCTCTTTCGTATTCTTCTCAGCAAACCCTTTCATTTGATACCCATATCATGGCAGTGCACAAAAAATAACTAGTCCACCATCTTGGGCCGTCCGCCATATTGGATTTAGAATGACATCACTTAGCTTACCATGCATTGGCATCCAAAAATAACGTGTATACAAGAAAATAACTGCTTTAAAATCCAGTTGCAAGATTTGACCCGAACTCACTTACATACATAGGTACATACATTGCAAGTTTTTTTTTTGAGACAATCTCACCACACTATTCCCAAACCACTGCAACTCCTGAAAGCCAGAATCAACAGTGGCGACCACCAGAAAAGCGCCGAGGCAATGAAGCTTGACGTAGTCCCGGAGAATGAATTTAACTGTCTTGGATAACGCAACGAAATTAATCAGAAAAGAATAACGGAGGAGTAGGAAAAAATATAAATTTCCACTTCCCTCCATAATATCAAGCAGGAGATAGAACACACAAGGCTAATAGGCACAAAGGGTCGTTTACAACTGGGATAAGCCAAGTTGCCTAGCACCATGGATAACATTAGGATTAATACATATTAATGGGTCCTAACATTGTGAGCATATTTGATTTCAATAATATTTCAATAGGTATGGCAAAAACGCTTGAACGCACGGAAATATGTTCTAGTTTCCACAAGGTCCGTATAGTAAAAAACTCCTGATGCAGTCTGTACATTATTCAACATAATATTACGTTCATTCTACCAAAGAATACACTCCCATAAGATATGATGTGCAGATTGTACATATTCGTAGTCAGATGTAGAACACTGACATAAAGGCGAGACAACGAGCTTAAAGGAAAATAATTTACTTTTAAAGCTACCATGCCCCGTGAGAAATTGGGCAACACAGTGATCCACTTCCAGCCACGCCCTGGCTAGCCACACGCGAACGGATGGAAAGAATTGGTGGAGGTGTCAGCCTTGAACCCCTAGACCAATGAGGCAGGTTTGGTAAAGGACCCTCTTTTCCGCACTTAGACTCCCATTTGGTCCGTTGTGCGTGCAGGCCTCCTCTCTGTGAAAGGGAATGGGCCGTAATCCATCAGGCGGACCCAGTGCGGGTTGGTAGATGTCACATGTCTTTGTATTTTTGGTTCTAAGACATGACGTTTTCCTTCACCGTTTTGAGAGCGGTGGTTATGAAATAATATACCCAAAGTAAAGCACCTGTGCATAACTTGTAAGTCACGGCCATCACTGCTCTTAAAGGCTTCAAATTCAATATCCAACTTCATCGCGAAATCTTTCAAAATACAAACAAACAAAAAAATATTATAGAAAGCGACACAATATTTTAAGTTTTGGAGCAAAAACTAACAAAAGTACGTAATTAGCAGCGTTAAGTTTGAGAAAGTTTTCACTTCATTACCGAACGGCTCGCTACAGTTGATATTAACTCTCGGGCAAAACGGTCTGGGGATGATTTTATTATTTCTCGTTTATTTATTTACTAGTTAAACGAATAAATAAATCAAGGCTGTATTATGAGCTGGTAAGCCTCACGGGTCGACCGGTGAGGCTTACCAGCTTCTTCAAGGTTAAGCAATGATGTTGTTGTTGTTCTCAGCAATGCATGCTGTGGTCAGTGTGCGGATGGGTTACCATCTTAACATACCGAGCTCCTCTGTGCCTCAGCAAGGACGTTAATGCCTATATTAAGCTTTCCTTTGTTTTTTTATGGTATGCGTCGTGCCTGGCGCAAATAAACGTTTTTCTTTTTTTAGGGTTCCGTACCTAAAGGGTAAAAACGGGACCCTATTACTAAGACTCCGCGGTCCGTCTGTCTGTCTGTCTGTCTGTCTGTCTGTCTGTCAAACTGAGTAAAATAAATATTTAAGAGGGACTCCCATACAACAAACGTGATTTTTTTTGCCGTTTTTTCCGATAATGGTACGGAACCCTTCGTGCGCGACTCCTACTCGCACTTGGCCGGTTTTTCTTATATATTTCCTAACGTTAACGCAGAGCCAGAATATCAATATTGAATCTCCTGTTGTACAGTTATCGTTTGCAAAATATTCTTTAATTTACAATTGCTATTTCGGTTATGAAGAAATTCTAGCCATCAATTTTTCTGTGTAAAATTTATTTTCAAACACCCAAGTCGTCTAGCAAGAGTATCCAAAAGAAGCGAGAAAATATGGTTTTGTTAATTGTTTTTTTAAAGCAAAACTATGGGAATAGTGCGGAGGTGTCCCAAAAAATAAAAAAGTCGGGATCAAAAGCTTCAGGGCCTTCCACCGCTTTTGTGCCGCAAAACGCTTACTTTCTAAAGCAATGGTCTCCTTAGTAAAGGCTAGGTTAAAAGGTTTGTAAAAAAAATATTATTGAATCATGTACAATATTTGTGAATGTTTTTTTCGTGTAAATAATAAAACTGCAAAAGGTTTTGATCCCGACTGTCATATATAGATATCTGTCAGTCGGTACGTGTAGTTAGAATCTAGAAAATCTGACATGGGTCTTGCCAAGGGGTTTCGTGATACCCAGTTCAGCAACCCAGCCGGTGTAGAGGACAAATAGACAGTCGCCCCATGTTGAATACTGGTATTCAGATGCATTGGTTCGTTATTTAAACAACAAATTGTCCAACTCAGCCTTTTTAACCGTATACAAAAGCAAGCCTAAACAACAAGCCGAGAAAATTCTAGTTAGCACGGAAAAGTTGCTCTATTTTACTTAAATTTATTTTTTGAATTTTCGTTAAGGAACTGTGTACATTCCTGCTTACCCCACCAAGAAACTTACGCGCTATCACGTTTTGTGTTACTCTTACTGTTTTGTTAGTTAAGTTAATGCTCCGGTGTTGCTCTCCATATAGAATATGCTAGAAAAACGATAGATATATAGATTTAGGTGATCTTTGTTCAATAATTCCGCTGGAATTGTCCTTTTTTTATGTTTTTAGGGTTCCGGTCCTCAAAAGGAATAAATTACCCATATAGGATCAGTTCATTGTCTGTCTGTCCGTGTACACCTTTTTCTCTGAAACGCCTGATGGTATCAAGTTGAAATTAATATTATGTACTCAAGGCTGCAATCCCTTGGACCTGTAAAAAATCTAACCAACGCAATAAAAACATACAGCCGTTTAAGACGCATATATGAAACTCGCTAGGTAATCAAACCTTACAAGGTACTTGCTATTGACATAGAATTGTGAAATTTGGCAAGAAGAAACGCCTTATAGCACAAGTAAAGGAAAAAATCCGAAAACTGTAAATGTGTACCTAAAAAAAAAATTTCAGATACTTATTGGATTCGGTACTATCATAATTATATAAAATTTAAAAAACCCCGACACCGATTTTTATTTCATGCTTTTTAAACTGCATATAACATACGTGGGACACTCAGAAAGTTTTGCGAAACTAAAAAAAATTGTTCTATACGTACATATATTTTTATTAAATCTTTTCAAAGTACTTTCCACCAGCCTCTATACAAAGATTCATGCGCCTAAACCAGTTTTCAAAACACTTTTTCCAGTCCGCCGCAGACACCTCGTTTACAGCCTGCTCGAACGCAGCCAGCGCATCTTCCGGCGACGAAAATTGTATCCCTTTGAGCTGATTTTTTATTTTTGGGAATAAAAAGAAGTCACACGGTGCTAGATCAGGGCTGTAAGGAGGGTGACCCAGGAGTTTGACTGGCGTGCTGTCCAGGAAGTCCCTCGTTTTGAGTGCGGTGTGCGCAGGTGCATTGTCGTGGTGGAGCAGTAGCCCGCGGAGCCCTGTGTTTGGTCGCTTGTTGCTTATAACAGAGAAAACTTCTGGCAAACATTTGGTAGTATACCATTCGGCATTAATGCTTCTTTGATCCCGTAAGGGAATTGATACCAAGTGGCCAGTCAAATTAAAAAAGCTAGCGATCAAAATCTTACCCCCGCTTCTAGATCGCTTCACTTTGGTAGGCGTTGGCTCATTTTGAAACACCCAAACAGTCGACTGGCGCTTGGTTTCTGGGTCGTATTGATAAATCCAGGACTCATCACCTGTAACGATGTCGTAAACACGCCAAGACGAGCCTGCTTCAAATTTGTTAAGCATATCACGGCACCATTCCACCCGGGCCTGCTTCTGAGCATCGGTGAGGTTGTGCGGCACCCAGCGTGATACTATCCTCCTCACGCGAAGATGGCTGTGTAGAATCTCGTGAACGCTTCCCGATCCAATCTTCAATATGTGTTGAATCTCCTGATATGTAATTCGCCTATTGTCTTGGATTAAATTTTTCACTGCTAGCACGTTTTCTTCGGTAACAGCCGTCAAAGGGCGACCGCTTCTTTCGTCATCCCCCAAAGTTGGTCGACCGCGCTTGAATTCGTTATACCAACGATACACGGTTGTCTTGGAAGGGCCTTCATCCATGAATGCCATTTGAAGTCTATCGTACGATTCATCCGGTTTCAGGCGACACTTGAAATCGTATAAAATCATAGCTCTAAAATGTTCCCGGCGCAGATCCATATTTCAGTGAGACACAATACTTTGAATTAACTCGCAAAAAATGTGGAGGGAAATTTTGAAATTGGAACTTACTTATTTTTACTTATAAATAATCATATTTTCGAAAAACATTATAACTGGCCAGTCTCCCATATATAAAAACTTTTTTTCGCAATACTTTCTGAGGGGCCTGGTACCTAGTAGTAGGCACGCTTCAAACAACAATCTATCGAATAACGTGATTATGACTTGATATTGATATCTTGCGAAAAACCCAGATTCAAAGAGTAAAATGTAGATAACTTTTGAACGGGTCAACAGATTTTAATCAATCATAGTCAAGAACAGTCTCGACAAAATCACCTTTCAAACAAAAATAAACCAAATCAAAATCGGTTTATCCGTTCGGAAGCTACGCTGCCACAGATACACACAAACATGTCAAACTTATAACACACCGTCGTTTTTGCGTCGGTGGTTAAACATTCAGTAATGTTTTCTAATTATTTGATGAATGTAGCTGTTTGTAAGGAACCCTCGGTGCGCGAGCTCGACTCGCTCTTAGCTGTTTTTTTTTTGGGTATCTTAAGCTACAGATACCCAAAAAAACCAGCCAAGAGCCGAGAACCTTTTACTGAGCTCAGTAAAAGGTTGTAAAATGTTATTCGCCTCCGTGACAAAATATGTATTTTTTTAAGTATAACAAAGACCCGTATTACGGATCAGCTGCTCATACTCGACTCAAACTCAAAATTGACCACACCTACCAACCACTCACAACTCTCGAGTTTGGTATATGATTCTTCAGCTTGACATAATAAGTGTACTCAATAGAGCAAGAGCCCAGACGCCCCAGACGTTACTGAATTATTTCTACACAAAATGAGTGGTAGGTATTGATTGAAAATGAAAGTCCAAGTTAGCAAGTCCGAGTACGTTCCAAATACTTGCTAACACTACTCAATTCCACTGATTTTGTGTTAAAAGAGTTTGGTATAGTTTGAGGCGTCTAGGATGTTAACCTTGATCAAGTTCATGTAAAGAAAACCTGCCAAGTGCGAGTTGGACTCGCGCACGAAGTGTTTCCGTACCACTATCACAAAAAAACGGAAAAAAAAACAGGCTTGCTGTATGGGAGCCCCACTAAAATATTTATATTATACTATTTTTAGTATTTGTTGTTATAGCGGCAACAGAAATATATCAATTGAAAATTTCAGTTGTATAGCTATCACGGTTCAGGAGATACAGCCTGGTGACAGACAGACAGACAGACAGACGGACCGCAGAGTCTTAGTAAGAGGGTTCCGTTTTTACCCTTTGGGTACGGAACCCTAAAAATAAGCCAACCAATCACAACTGTCCATTACCAGTTTGAGTTGAGCACGAGTATCTGGAATTACGGTTTTTGTTATACTTCGCAAAATGCATATTATGTTACGATGGCGAATAACATTTATTATAACCTCATTTAATTGGTTAATTTAACCTAAGTTTAAATTACCCAATTTAATGGCTATTTACTAAAATATTTTAACCAAATCTTGAAGCCTAAGTAATTTATGCGCTGCCGTAAAACGCAGCCAATAAAATATAGACATATCATCAACACAGAGAAGTAGATGAACTCAGACATTTGAGACCAACTCTTACTTAATTATTTATCACAATTAATTTATCACATTAAACACTCAGTGTCCTTCCTCCTCTCTCCTACTTGATCTATGCTGTGCCCGACAGGGTCCATAATTGTCATTTATATAATTATTTTCCTACCAACTATATACATTATGGTACGCAATATTAATTGAGAATTGAGAACTTAGAGAGTTGTTAAGCTGATCTCAGTTCGATAAAATGTTGCGGTACGTTTATTTATTACTATACAACCAACAATTCTAAGCTTAAAATTACAAAATATACTGCAATAAAATTTAAAAAATTGCGAGCTGCTGGCGCTTCCGCCTTAATTACGTCTTATAGACGGAGTTTAACTTTGAACAAACAAGAGTTTATTTTTAAGCCAATCTGATGAATATGCAGAAGTGTTTGTTGGGTATAATTTTATGTGTAACAAGTCAAGCGTGTGAGATAGGATGGTTTAGGAGGCGGCTGCTGTGGTGGGTATTATAATATTTAAGCCACGTCTAATTCGTCACAAATTGTTCAAATTTATGAACGGGTATTCCATGGGAAAATTTTAAAGTAATAGGAAACAGGAAGCTTATGTGAGAATGTTATTCATCAATAGGAAATTGATGATGAGGAAATTGCAGGATTTTGCTGGAGGCTGTTTTACAGTGTTTTGCGAAAGGCGAAGGAGTTTCAGGATTTCAAGAATTACACTTCCTTTGCTCTAGTCGAAAAAAAGCACTTGTGTTAAGGCGCCTCCCCGAACAAAACGCCGCGCTAGTCGTTTTTGTGCAGTTTTTAAGAGCTATCTACTCTTTATTTAAAAATAAATATCAATTAATAAAAATATATTAAATTTCTACATAAAATTGATTCTAAAATGGTAGTATACTTTTTTTAAAGAGGTATATATTTCATTAAAAACAAAACCATACAAATGAGAAATAATTATTGATTTGTATGCATCTCCTCGTGTGTTATTTTTTTGTACTAACACTTAAAGAAAGACAATTTGATAACGAACATTTTGTAAGTTTTTTTCAAAAGACAAATATTCGATTTTATAAAGATTTTATTCTCAAATCTAGGCGTATTCACTACTGTCATTCATGCGCCACTAGTGCCGCTAGTCCAATAGGAATGTTCATATCTCATGCTAATTTTTTGGTCAGGGTACGGCCTTAAATAAAAGTTTTTTCATCCCACCATCTCGGAAAGAGTATTTTTAACCTTCAATATCTGAGTGGAAAAGCCGTTTTTATTCACTAGAGGATAAAGTAAATTTTATTTAGAACATCGTGTGCACTAAGTTTGTGAATTAAAAAAAACATTAAACCTATTTACTGCTACCTCTATGGTGCCGAATATATCATACAACTTTTTTTTAATTTGTTAAAAACTCAGACTCGGAACCTTCTTGGTGTTCTTTTTTCAATTTGCTTTGTACGCGGTTCTTTACGCGGCATTTTTTCACGTCATTGTTAAACCTTATATTAAAAACAAGAAACTTGAAAACAAGTGAAAAAACTAAAATGAGTGATTCTAGCGACGAGGAAATTTGTTTGACGCCAACAGAATTGACTGAAACTGTTAATAATGCGCAAATGAGCTTTCTCCCTCAACAATAACTGTAGCAACGTTACTTTAAAATTTTCTTAATTATACCTTAGTATTATTTTGTTATAATTTAAAGATTATTCTGTTATACTTACCTGTCATAATGTAGTAATTAATACCTAAACTGAAATAAAAGTGTACCTATCTTGTGATTGTAAACGTTTTTTTTTTTGCATTTAGTCATTTCCTCGCTGAGGTGGAATGAAAAGTTACGTGTTGCACTCGAGTGCAAAGATTTTTCACCTCGTGCTCTTTTGATTCCCTCGCTAACGCTCAGGATTCTAATTTTGAATCACTCGCTGCGCTCGTGATTCAATTTTAGAATCCTTCGCTTGCTCGGTCATCAAAATTGAACACGCGGTTAAAAAGCAACTTTGCACTCTTGTATAACAAATAACTATTATCATCTTCCACCTTTACACCTAGTTACTTAAGGCTGGCGCAACACGTTCTCTGCTTTCATTTACCTCATTTTCTAATAGTATCCTACTTATATTATAAATAAGTAAGTTCGTATGTTTGAATTTCAATCACGCAAAAACAGATTTGGATGAAATTTTGTGCACAGATTGTATACAACCTGTGTTAATACATAGGGTTCTTTTTACTTTTATCCTCAAAAACTCGGTAAAGTGATCCCTTTGAATAGTAAAATACTTTTCACGTAGACGAAACCGCGGACAGAAGCTCGTACTGAAATAAAATATATCTAAACACTTAAGTATCGAATTATTCGTAAAAACAAAACCAGCAAACATATTGCTACAATTTATAGTCTCACTGGTATTACTTTCTTGAACAAAATGTACAGTGTCATACTTCAAAACAATAATCTTCTTCTAAGTTTAGCCGATTCAGCTGTACTCGTAGAACAGAACAGAACAGACGTGTAATATAGTGGATAAGCAAAAACGAGTTGTTGTTTTGACAGAACAATAGATTTATTGCTCCCTAAACTGCTTAGAATGGTGTTTGAGAAGTAAGTCGCCCAGTGTAGTACGAAGCTATAATGTGCTAACACAAGCTATCATACGAATAGAAGGTGATTCCTATAAAAAATAAATGAGTTTATTAGTGTTGTGTGTGTTATTTTTGTTTGGTTGTCGTTGTGAAAAACTTGTCAAGCAAGGTTTAAGAAAAGCATTTGCAAATTACTTATCCAAAAAGATGGTATTTAGGATACATTCAGGAAATGAAATTCTTCTTCATTAAAACCGGCCTCTTATCCCAGCCTTCCAAGAGATGAGATACCTTCATATTTAATGACTATACTGATAAAATTTCGGCGCGCCGGGTCTGATTATTCTCGCTATTAATCTTGCTGAGTGGCCAAGATTTTTAAAACTGCACGAGTTTTGTACCGTCTCTAGAAATCAAAACAAAATTGTCAACTGATATCACAAACAAACTATAACACTCACGTATAAATACTATAGCCTCACTTAAACTGCAACAAATCCCAACGGAAGTTATAACAAGAAACACAACAAGTTGCAGCAACGTGCAACACAACTTGGCTGTTCGCCACCGGAGCTGTAGCAAACACATTAGAAATGTTAATACTGTACTTTGTCTTACTTCGTGTAACACAGTGGTATCTACAGGAGTTATTCTTGTATTATTCATACTATATTTTGAAAGCAAAATAAAATCAACGAATAAAGTAAAAATCTATATAACTCACGAATAGTTATAGCCTCGCTTATCCTACAACAAATCTCAACCGAACTTGTAACAAGAAACCTAGCAAGTTGCAGCAACGTGCAACACAACTTGGCTGTTTGCCACCGAAGCTGTAGTAAACAGATTAGGAATGTTAATACTGTAGTTTGTCTTACGTGTTACGCGGTGGTACTGTCGGTAGCTTGATCTGTGAGCTATTTGTTAAGCTGTGTCAATGCTGGTGTTGGAAGAGTGGCTTTATTACCCGACTGCGGGAGAGTAATGTTTATCGAGCGTATGTGTGTTTGTATGTATGTCTATTTCTGTAGCACGCTCGACAGCCCAAACGGCTTGACAGATTAAGACATATGAGGTGTTGTTGGATTCGTCTCAATTGTGGGAGTGGCTATATAATTTTTAAACCCACAAAAGATGGGGTGAAACAATTTTTTATCGTTGTCATAAATATGGGTATCAAATAAAAGTTACTAAATAGGCCATTCCAAAAATACATATTCCACAACACTAAAAATGTTGTGTATGTGTTACTATTTCAAGATAAGCGTAACTTTGATAGCAAAATAAATATTCTTTAACCACAAAACTTATCTAAATAGC
Organism: Orthosia gothica; assembly: GCA_949775005.1. Lineage (NCBI taxonomy): Eukaryota > Metazoa > Arthropoda > Insecta > Lepidoptera > Noctuidae > Orthosia > Orthosia gothica. Next base: position 21,383,339 of record OX459034.1, read on the forward strand.
TCGTTTATTAATAAAACTCAGAAATAAAAAAAAATATTATAAAAACAAAACAAGTACTACGTATAATTTATTCATTCAATAATATGAGGTGCTGCCAGCGGTGACCAGTGAAGTTTTGGTATGTTTTTCTATAATTTTTGTTTGTCCCCACCTGCAGCACCTCATCATATTTTATTTAGCAGCCGGGTGTTTTGTTTTTATAATAATTTGTTTTTTGGTGTAATTGTTGCAAGTAACATATTAAATAACATGACGATTGTATTCAATGAGGATTGCTGTAGAAGTGCACCTATAGTAACCCACATAGCAAACGTTATGTTTTAATTCCCATGTAATAGGGGACGAACCTATGTCCATCTACCGGCACAAGCCCATACCCCGGACGTCTACTAAGAAATTCAAGATGGAAAAGCCTAATAACAATTTGCTTGACTTGGAAATCTAACCCAGGATCTCATGGTCAGAAGAAAATTTTGTTAAAATTGTAAAATTTGTGATAGCCGTGAAAGGTGTTTTTGAGTTACTTAAAATATTCTTCGAATACTGCGTGGACATTGCTCGCAGAACGGATAACCGATGGATGATGGAATAGACGATCCGCGAACCGGAAGACGTTGCGTTGGAAGGCCTCCCACCAGATAGACCGATGACCTGGTGAAGGTTGCGGGGATACGCGATACGCACGGGACCAGTCAATGTGGCGACGCTTGGGGGAGGTCTATGTCCAGCAGTGGATGTCTTTCGGCTGATATGATGATAATGATGACTGCGTGCACACTAGAGCTTTGGCGTTTGTTAGTTTCTTTATTATGTTAACAAAAGTTATCAGTCCTGCATGATGTTTTTGAAATGTAGGGTGTAAAATTTTGAGGAGTTGTATGGAGAATATACGGGCATTAATGGTTTTAGAGTAAATTGTACTTAAGCTTATGATACTATTATTTTCATACGTGTAACAGCTATTTGTTTTGTTTCAATACTGGTGGTGGAAGAGTGGCTTTAGAATTTATGAGGATGTTCTGTTTCCAGGTTATTGGTGTAATTGTTGTGAGTACTTTGTGTTTGTGATTCGTTTGTGTCTGGTTTATATCTTTAGTTACCTAGCTAGCTAATGTAATTAACTGTGTTGATATTTTTTTTGGAATTGAGAGTGTCAGGTTTTGAAGAGATGCATGAAAAATCTAGTAGCATTCATGGATTGAAAACTTATTTTACCTAAGCTTAATGACTACCATTGTTATACAGTCTTCTGCCAGCTTTAATCCTTAAAACTGGAAGAAAGTTAAGGTCCTTCCTTCCTCTGTTAGGTCCCAAGGACTCCGCAAAGTACGAGTATCATACTGCTCGAAAAACTTATATATCGCAGTTTTGTTTTCGTGTGTCCTCATACCTTCCTGAAGTAAAGTGACAGGCACGGGGTGTAGATGACGTATACACTTTACGATCGGTGAGTAATTATGCCCAAGGAGTCCACTGGACTCTTAGAGGGTATTTATGTGCCAAATATTTTCCTTTTGCTAATTTGTAATTTTATCGTATTACCCGTGCTTTTTTGTATTTTAGAGTACAAAATGGCTTCAAGTAGTTGGTTAGTCAATCCACTGCGAAAAAGCACTGAGTCTGTAGTACAAGACTGACTCCGATGTGATGATAAGGAATCCAACGATGAAGAGCGAGAGCAACAAGGTGGTAACAACACGTAATAGTACCAAACGAAATCTGACGAAATCTGGAGTACCTCCTGATCATGACTCGGATTCAGAGTGCTCACGTGAATCAAGCACAGGATTTAGGTGAGGATGCAAGCAGTTCAGGTGTGAATGCAGAATGGTGTATGAAGATTAGGAGTACCTAATTGCTGCACTTTTTGTATGTAAGTATTTAACTTCTTTTTTTAATATAAATTGTATGGAAATTAAAAAAAAAAAGAATATCCCAAAAACAATTGAAAATAACTTATTATTGTGTTTTAGTTAGCACCTAGTAGTTGATGATTGTTTATTTTTGTTTCTATATTTTTAGTTTACTTGTTTCTTCAATTGTTAACAAGACGGTTACGTAAATAAAACGAAATGTAATATATACGCCTATTAGTACAATGATGCTAAGTATAATAAAGCATTTTAAAGTAAGTTTTTGCTTTTATTTTAAACATAATCAATGATTAGTAAGAAAGTCCGTAGGCCCGTGGACTCAATGAGGTAAATTGTATGATCTTTGTTAATCATGTAAACTAAGGGTTAAAATACTGTGATAAAATATCTCTTTAAATCTAATTTTCTTGACCTCTAAGGAAAGAGGCAAATAATAAAAGCATAACAGGCTAATTACTCTGAACACATTTATTTGGGATCTTCTCCAATAAAGGACGAGTAGTTACCTTTATTATTTACAAGCTTTTATTTAACTTGCAATGTATGTATAAGTGTGTTTGGGTCAAATCTTGCAACTGTAATTTTAAAGCATTTATCCTCAAACTGGTTTTTCCTCAAATTAAGATGATAATTTTGCATACACGTTAAGTTTCGATGACAATGCATGGTTAGCTAAGTGACGTCATTCTAAATCCAATATGGCGGACTAGTTATCTTTGGTGCACTGGCATGATATGGGTGTCGAATGAAAGGGTTTGCTGAGAAGAATACGAAAAAAGCATGATTACAAAAAAAAAATGCCTAATTTTATTTCTAAATACTCAAAAATTCCAAAAGTTAATAAAACAATTAACATTTTTAATAACAAACATCTTGGAGCTTCGTACAGTCTACAACTCAAGTTTATCACTGCAAACTTTACTTATCTCGCGACAGAACTTAGTCCTGACTGTACTGGACTCAAATAAAAAGTCCAAGTTTCACTTACAGCCGTAAAGAGGAAATGAGGGTTCAGGGGTTAGGAATATAGTTTGGCGGTTTGTGAATAGAAATGATTTTGTTAGATTCATTGAAAAGTTTGGTATTTTTGTAATATTTAGGTATATTCTTTTCTAAAATATTTTCAGCTACTTATATTTTCTCATAAAATACTTCAGCTTTAGCATGCTTAGCGATCACGTAATTGTTTTCTGAGCTAGAATATTCTACACTTATTTAAAGCTCCTCCAAACAGGTGTGACGCAACAATGCGACAACGATGTGACGACGCTTTTCCACAGATTGTTCTATCTGTAGACCAATTTCAGTACATTAAGGTTACACTAGTCGCAAATTCAAATGCAAACGTAGTCTAGAGATTGCTCCACTGTTTGACGATGTACGTTCAAAATAAAAATGATATCAATTTGTCTCATCATTATCTACTCCTCTAAGGAAACAAAAATGTAGAAAAATAATATATATGAAAGTTATTAGCGTCGAAAGTTCCATATTTCAACACTTATTTTAACGCATCTTCGGGCGGAAATAAATACCACGGTGCCCGTGTAATATAGAATAGAATATACATTATTATACACCGTTAAAGTTATACACATTAACAAAAAAATATTAGTTATACGGGTACAAATGCGGTCTTATCGCTGACAGCGATATCTACCAGACAGCCTTTGGTTGGACTGAACAAATTTCGAATAAAAAAGAGAAAAACTAATAGAGTGAAATAATGATAATGAATAAAACTTAAAATGTAATAAGGGGGAGGGGAGGGGGCGGGGGAAATATTTTAAAATCATTTTTTTCTTATTTTTCTAAGTAACCAAGCAAACCCGCAGTATTACTCTAACCAAAGACAAAGTTTCTGCTGGTGGTTGTTATTGGATATATCCCATCGTGCGGCGGCTGCACTCTATAGACTTATTGCCGCTACGGACCATTGTCCTTTATTAAACTTGAACCCAACATGTTACCCTACTTCCTAGCTGTACCTTGGACCAACTGTTATTACGGATTGAGGAAGACCATGACCAATATTTTATCGGATTATGAAAAATGATGTCTTAGGAATAGTCTTTTAGATGATGAAGATGCAATCTACTTTAGAATGGATTACATTTGGACTGACGAAACGAAATAATGATTAGATAAAATTACTTAGCACTAAAACTACTTAAAATATACAGAAATACTCATAATCAATTGGCGTGAAAGTACTCATGAATATAAAAAAAAAAATATTACAGTTATAACAAAAAAACCGGCCAAGTGCGAGTCGGACTCGCGCACGAAGGGTTCCGTACTTGGTAAATTGCGGTTTACGATTTATGACGTATTAAAAAAACTACTAGATCTCGTTCAAACCAATTTTCGCTGGCAGTTTACATAGTAATGTACATTATATATTTTTTTCAGTTTTATCATTCTCTTATTTTAGAAGTTACAGGGGGGGGGAGGGGCACATTTTACCACTTTGGAAGAGTCTCTCGCGCAAACTATTCAGTTTAGAAAAAAATGATATTAGAAACCTCTATATCATTTTTGAAAACCTATCCATAGATACCCCACACGTATGGGTTTGATGAAAAAAAATATTATTTGTTTTAGTTTCAAGTATGGGAACGCCCAAAATTTATTGTTTTATTTTTATTTTTGTGTGAAAATCTTAATGCGGTTTACAGAATACATCTACTTACCAAGTTTCAACAGCATAGTGCTTATAGTTTCGGGAAAAAGTGGCTGTGACATACGGACGGACAGACAGACAGACAGACAGACATGACGAATCTTTAAGGGTTCCGTTTTTTGCCATTTGGCTACGGAACCCTAAAAAACGCATTTTAGTTCGTCAAAGATTCGTCGAAAGTTTGCTTAGTCAAAATCACCTGTTTTATCACAGACAAAGAATCAAATTTCCCATTTACGAACGATCATACGAACTCAGCTTAGCTATGGCTCAAACTGAATCACAGCAAAACCTGGCACTAAACATTGGTACAGGTAAAATCAAATCTCATGGTGGCTAGGAAAAACTCCATGAGTCAGTGTGCAGTAGCTTATCCATGTGACAGCGAGGGTGAAGGGTGTGCAGCGGAAAGTGGACTGCACAGCCGACATTAAGACGACGACAACAACCTTAAGGAAACAAAACGCACACTTGTTAAACACCCGCATAACCCAAAATTCTGTAGTTTTTTGCCCATTTACTGTCCCCATTATTCTATGACTTTAAAAAAAATCTTAAATCAAAAATGCAGATAATTAAATTGTCTTTGACATAGTGAAAAATTCATTTAAATACGCCGGTCGGTTTTGGTGGGATTGTCGTTTTTTTTTGTCCGTGTTAGACATAACTTTAAAATTAATTACACTATGTAAAACACAAAATGTTCATAGATAAAATTGTTAAGAAAATGGTCTTATGTAACATATAATATTACAAAAAGTTACGACTAGCCGTTTAGACGTGATTCTGATTTTAAAATCAGCTACAGAAGGGTGTCTGCGCCTTAAGTCCTGCTTCGTTGGGCTTCTCTGTGTTAGCTCGTCTCAATTTCGACAATGCTAATGAGTCAAGCCTGTGCTACATAATAACATTGTGTGCTGCAGTAAATCCCATTTATACAATTCGTACAGTAAAATATGACGTGGCAAGGTGAAGGTATGTAAGCGACTGGCGAGCCCAGCGCTGGCGTTGTTTTCACATATCAAAACATGCAATTCAGCAAATCGCATTGCTAGGGTCGCTACATCTTAGCTTAGGGCTTATGTACATCTGTGGATGATCTGCGTGCAGGTGCATACATAGTTAGCATACGTTAACACCTGCTCGAATTGCTATTTAGATCTCAGTAGATAGTAATCACACTATACTAATAATATTACACTAATAATATAAAGGCGAAAGTTTGTGAGTGCATGTGTTTGTATGTTTGGTACTTCTTCGCGCTAAAACGGCTAGAAGGATCTGGATGAAATTTGGCACAGAGAAAGATTATGGTCAGGAACAGCACATAGGATATATTTCTACGGGATAATTTTTGACTAACACGCGGGTGAATACGCTGACAGAAGCTATTATCTGAATAAATATGGTCTACCAAACGCACTTATAATACCACTCTCTGACCCCCGGGGCTTCGCTCCAGTCAACTGACTACCCTGACTACCCTGCCTACCCTGCCTACCCTGCCTACCCTGCCTACCCTGCCTACCCTGCCTACCCTGCCTACCCTGCCTACCCTGCCTACCCTGCCTACCCTGCCTACCCTGCCTACCCTGCCTACCCTGCCTACCCTGCCTACCCTGCCAACCCTGCCTACCCTGTCTATCCCGCCTACCTCGGCTTCCCAGCCTATCAAGCCTACCCTACCTACCATACCCTACGTAATATTTTTTATGTATCATCAATAGTTTTCTCAGCGCACACAAAATACTGAATTTTACAGGCAACATTTTGCTACTCTGGGTTACATTATTGCAATTTTCATAAGGACCTCCCCTTTCTATTGGTGAAAGAATTTTCAAAATCGGTTCAGTAGGTCCAGAGATTAACCCTACAACGGCACAAACTCACAAACTTATTAGTATAGATATAGTGCCACTGGTGGAGTAACTTCGAGTGAATAACTTAAAAGTATAACCATGAGAATATACTTGTTCTACTTTACAGAAATCTACATATATGGAAATGAGCAACTAAATTGCTTCTCTTGTATGTACCACCTGTGCGAGTCACATTTTTTTTTTCTTTAACTGTTTAACTATCTGATCAACTTTTCTGATCTCTTCCACACCAGCGACTTAGTTATAGCAGAATAAAAACTAAATATTGAAATTGCATTCAAAAATGCCTGCAAAGGTAAATAAGTCACCCCATTCATCATCATCATCATCATCATCATCAAGCCTCTTAATGTTCCCGCTGCTGAGATACCGGCCTCCTCTCTGCGAGAGGGAATGGGCCGCAATCCACCTCACGGGCCCAGTGCCGTTTGACGGATGTCACATGTCTTTGAATGTTTGGTTCTAGGACACGCCGGTTTCCTCACAAAGTTTTCCTACACCGTTTTGAGTCACCCCATTACAACCAACTAAAACTGGTGTGGCACTTAGTTGCTTTGGGTTAGAAAGAAAGAGAGAAAGAAATAAAAAATATTGCTCCAGTAACGAAGCATACCATAAAAAGAACAAAAATCTTTAATACAATCATTACAAAGCAGCATCACAACTACGCAAAACGGTCATCGCTCAGCATAATGCTGGGACTTGTGTGCGCGACAGAGACACGGCGCTGGTTTTCAGCGATAGCTGGTGTTGACTGAGTGACGCCGAAATGATGAAACCTCAGTGATGTGAGAACTCCTTGCCTATATTAAGACTGGCAACCGATAACGTCTTGAAAGGTAACTGAATTTCGAACAAAAAATAAATGAAGATGTTTTTGCTACTTAGATAAAGTACCTATAGATGGAGCCATGGCGTGGCCGCACATGAAACAACAATAACAATAACACTTTGGCTTTTACAGCCTAGAACACTTCAACCCACCATCGCACTGACACTTATTATCTATAAATAACCCAATTTCTTGTCTCAATAAACACTTAATCCCGCGAAATCACAATAAAATCAAACACGACCGAGTTAGTTTGTCAAACCTGCCATGTTGTTTAGCGTTTGACAAACAACAAAAGTCGGCCATGGTGACAAAGACAAAAAAAAATCTTTTGTCCTAATTATTTACATGGGGCCGCCAAATAGCGATCTCGCTCTATCAATCAAGCTCATTTTAAGGCTAAATCTATAGGTACTTTATCTAAGTTTTGCTAGGTTTTTCCCGAGTATATAAAGGCTCCTCTTTGCTTTGATGGGGAATTCTAGAGAAGCCGCCTTAGGCAGGCACCACAGAGTACTTTTTTTATATATGAAACATTGTTTTATACAAGTATAAAAGTTGTTCCTGAGTTTTATTACGTAGTAGCGCTCACTGCTTCGCTCCCTACAGTGACAAGTAACGAAGGGAACAGTTTTATTAATGAATAAAAAACCAATAAATGAGTATACAGTAATAAGTAAATGAGCGTTTGAAAGTTCAGATATAAAAATGTTGTTTAGTGTAGTTATACTTTTTGTTTAGTGTAGGTAGTATAGTAGTGGATATAGGTAGGTTAGATGGTACTACATTGACACAAGAACGCATTTGTTGTTCTTTTAACAAGCTTTGTTGTATTTGAAATAAGCCCACAACCCTAAATAAGGCATCCTAAAACTTCAACACACCTACTACACATGATAAACCCTCTATCGAAACTGAAAAAAAAAAACTGAAAATAAACTTGACCCTTCTCCAATACCGTGCCAATAATCCTTTTATACCAAAAAGTACCTTACTCAGGTATTTAAAGAAAACCTAGTCTTTACCTGACTTAGCCAATAGTCCCAGGACCATAATATAACCCGCATAAATTGCCCAAAACCGGGATGATATTTGACACGTTTATAGCAGTGGCCCGAGTCTTGAGTTTGATGAAGGGGCAATTTATAGACACAGTAATATAGATAGGTATAGTCTAAGATCCCGCCCCTTAAATCTGCAGGTTTGGTTTTTTTGCTATAAATTAACTTTTATTAATAATACTTCTTAGTATAATAACTATAATCACTGCAGGGTTGTTTAGCAATTTCTTGCTGCTCATTGATTGGGGCAAAGTAAAAAAATAAACCAGAATGTATAATAGATTACGGGTAACTGAGACCTGGCATCCTTTTTTATTTAATTACTAGGTTCATTATTTCCCTTCAAATTACGGTGGATTCACTTGAAAAACATATATATCTGGGGTTGTTTAACGAACATTATATATTGAGGCTAACTGAGACCTTGAATTTATTCTACCATAAACTATCGTTCATGAAAATAATATCATATAAAAATAATATTACCTGTAGATTTCAGCGGTGGGATCTCGTACTAGTAGACTCAAAATGGCGCATCGAATTCCTGAAAGTTCAGGATAACGCGTCTCACATACTAGCTAGAACAAACTTTGTGACATAAATTATTTTAATCGTTTCTGCATGTGTATGATTTAGTTTTCGAATTTAGGTAATTAAATTTAATGAAAGCAGGAGTTACTATTACTTTCTTTACTTTTTAGACCAAGAAAAATTATTGATGGGTCCTTAAAAAGTGGAAAAAGGAAATGCAGGATCAAGTGATACGGACGGAAACGAAAAACAGCCTTTACCCACAAGTGGAACAGATTAAGTCTCAAAAAAAAAAAAATCGCAATAGACTCCCATTACAACACAACATACCTAGAAACAAGTTAAGCAATTAGTCTCTCTACCAATTTGTTGATACCTTGAATCAGAAATTAAATAAGCAATCATACGCTCTACATATGCTGGCAAAAACGGTAAACACCTCTGCTGTACTTGCAGCATACCATGGCTACGTGGGATCCTTGATCAATTATGGTGTTATATTCTGGGGTCATTCCACCAATAAGGATATGGCATTCAAGGCGCAAAAGCGGTGAATTAGGGGTATGTTTAATATAAACCAGACTGATAGCTGCAAACCATATTTTATCAAGCATAATATATTAACATTGCCGTCAGTCTACATTTATGAGATTGCTAGCTTTGGAAGAACTAACAAACATATTTTTGATAGGTACAGAAGTATGAGGCATAGTGATAAAATTTGTTGCAAATCTTACAAGACAGCCTTATATTCCAAAAGCATTTTCAGTATGACGCCGCGTATATACAATCACTTGCCTAAGTCCATACTAGAAACTCAATCCATCGACGATTTCAAAAAGAAATAAAAAAGATTCTTGCTATGTAAATGCTATTATAGTATTCAGGATTACTTAAGAGAGGATGTAAGGACATATTGTTGATGTGACTAGTGCGCAAATTTAATTAATAATTTAATTATTAATATTATTACTTTGACATTTGCTTTGATTTTACTTTGACATTTACTTTAACATTTATTTACAAATTTATCTTGACATCCTCATTTAATCAATGACATTTTTAATTTAATTCATCTAGTGACATTATTGATAGCTTAACATTTGTTATGTTTCATTGTCGCTACGCAGTGAAATTAACAAAACGAAATAAATTGAAATTGTGTTTAATTATAAAGTATTTTTTGCAAGTAAATGTGTGAACTTGCTTGTGATTTGCATGCCTCAAGGTGTAATATGGTTGGACTGTGCTATATTTTTTAACAACTTCATGTAATTACCCATATTAGCAAATAAATGATTATGATTATATTAAGACTGGCAACCGATAATGTCTTGAAAGGTAACTGAATTTCGAACAAAAAATAAATGAAGATGTTTTTGCTACTTAGATAAAGTACCTATAGATGGAGCCATGGCGTGGCCGCACATGAAACAACAATAACAATAACACTTAGGTTTTTACAGCCTAGAACACTTCAACCCACCATCGTACTGACACTTATTATCTATAAATAACCAAATTCCTTGTCTCAATAAACACTTAATCCCGCGAAATCACAATAAAATCAAACACGACCGAGTTAGTTTGTCAAACCTGCCATGATATTAGCGTTTGACAAACAACAAAAGTCGGCCATGGTGACAAAGACAAAAAAATATCTTTTGTCCTTATTATTTACATGGGGCTACCAATTAGCGATCTCGCTCTATCAATCAAGCTCATTTTAAGGCTAAATCTATAGGTACTTTATCTAAGTTTTGCTAGGTTTTTCCCGAGTATATAAAGGCTCTTCTATGCTTTGATAAGGAATTCTAGAGAAGCCGCCTTAGGCAGGCATATTGTTTTATACAAGTATAAAAGTGATATCTGAGTTTTATTACGTAGCGCTCCCTGCTACGGTCCCTACAGTGACAAGTAACAGAGACAACATTTTTATTTATGAATAAAAACAAATAAATGAGTATACAGTAATAGGTAAATGAGCGTTTGAAAGTTCAGATATAAAAATGTTCTTGATTGTAGTTATACTTTTTGTTTAGTGTAGGTAGTATAGTAGTGGATATAGGTAGGTTTACAAGAACGCATTTATTGTCCTTTAAACAAGTTTTGTTGTAAGTTTAAATAAGGCATCCTAAAACTTCCGACTGCTTCAAAAGCGAACTAAAAAGTCGTAAACAAGGAAAAAATCATGCATGTGTGTTCATCATCAGCCTGGGTCACAGGCCTCCACTCTGAGAGAGAGGCCTTAATTCACCATAGGGGCTCAGTGCGGGTTGGTGGATGTCACATGTATTCGAATTGTTGGGTCTAGGACATGCCAGTTTCCTAATGATGTTTTCCTTCGCCGTTTTTAGATCAGTGGTGATGAAATAATTTACACAGAGTAAAACCCCTGCATGGGTTCGAACGTAACCAAGACCTGCGGCACGTAAGTCGGGGCCGTGGTCAGTGTCCACCACTGCTCTATCGCCACTCTTGATTTATTTAAATTAAATATAACATTCTTCCTATACTATATTCCATTACGAAAATTAATCGTCATAGAAATTATGTATCAAAAAATTATGAAATTGTGTATTACTTATACCAGGCCCCTCAGAAAGTATTGCGAAAAAAAGTTTTTATATATGGGAGACTGGCCAGTTATAATGTTTTTCGAAAATATGATTATTTATAAGTAAAAATAAGTAAGTTCCAATTTCAAAATTTCCCTCCACATTTTTTGCGAGTTAATTCAAAGTATTGTGTCTCACTGAAATATGGATCTGCGCCGGGAACATTTTAGAGCTATGATTTTATACGATTTCAAGTGTCGCCTGAAACCGGATGAATCGTACGATAGACTTCAAATGGCATTCATGGATGAAGGCCCTTCCAAGGCAACCGTGTATCGTTGGTATAACGAATTCAAGCGCGGTCGACCAACTTTGGGGGATGACGAAAGAAGCGGTCGCCCTTTGACGGCTGTTACCGAAGAAAACGTGCTAGCAGTGAAAAATTTAATCCAAGACAATAGGCGAATTACATATCAGGAGATTCAACACATATTGAAGATTGGATCGGGAAGCGTTCACGAGATTCTACACAGCCATCTTCGCGTGAGGAGGATAGTATCACGCTGGGTGCCGCACAACCTCACCGATGCTCAGAAGCAGGCCCGGGTGGAATGGTGCCGTGATATGCTTAACAAATTTGAAGCAGGCTCGTCTCGGCGTGTTTACGACATCGTTACAGGTGATGAGTCCTGGATTTATCAATACGACCCAGAAACCAAGCGCCAGTCGACTGTTTGGGTGTTTCAAAATGAGCCAACGCCTACCAAAGTGAAGCGATCTAGAAGCGGGGGTAAGATTTTGATCGCTAGCTTTTTTAATTTGACTGGCCACTTGGTATCAATTCCCTTACGGGATCAAAGAAGCATTAATGCCGAATGGTATACTACCAAATGTTTGCCAGAAGTTTTCTCTGTTATAAGCAACAAGCGACCAAACACAGGGCTCCGCGGGCTACTGCTCCACCACGACAATGCACCTGCGCACACCGCACTCAAAACGAGGGACTTCCTGGACAGCACGCCAGTCAAACTCCTGGGTCACCCTCCTTACAGCCCTGATCTAGCACCGTGTGACTTCTTTTTATTCCCAAAAATAAAAAATCAGCTCAAAGGGATACAATTTTCGTCGCCGGAAGATGCGCTGGCTGCGTTCGAGCAGGCTGTAAACGAGGTGTCTGCGGCGGACTGGAAAAAGTGTTTTGAAAACTGGTTTAGGCGCATGAATCTTTGTATAGAGGCTGGTGGAAAGTACTTTGAAAAGATTTAATAAAAATATATGTACGTATAGAACAATTTTTTTTAGTTTCGCAAAACTTTCTGAGTGTCCCACGTATGGTGTACATAATAAAGAGTATTCTATTCTATTCTATTCTATCCAGAACGTGGTACCATAATCCCCTCGAGGATATGAAAACAATGTCTCTACCGCCATCACTTATGTATAGGATGACTTAATTCTGTGGAAACTCGTACGGGGTGCTGGCGAAAATCCAAGCCCCCTCTATATACCTTATCATAAATTTTTGTATGGTGCCAGTTATAAGAGAGATAAAATTAATTGGGAAATTGGTTTTTATATTATTTCTGCTGTTTTCGTAAATATGATTATTGTTTCTGATAAGTTCATTGGCAGGGAGTAAATGAGATACATTATAATAATAATGCTGATGTTGTAATAAAATCTTTTTGCCATGAAACAAAACGCTGGCTTAACTTTTTTCCGATCTATTTGGACTTTCATCATCGTATATCTATACTCTATCATCGTTGGGACGCAGGCCTTTTCTCTGTGTTTGGGAATGTACCGTACTCATAACGTGGGCCCAGTACGGGTTGGTGGATGCCACATATTTTTGTTCTAGGACATGCCAATTTCTTCACGATTTTTTCCTTCACCGTTTTTAAGAGCAAATGGTGGGTTCAGGTAACGGCTGCGACTTTAATATTGTAGGTTATGAGTTCGAACCCAGCCCTGTTTCGTACCGAATCTCATTCTACAATCGTTAAAGCCTTCTATTTGTATGGTGACTTATCGTTCAAATGTGTCATTCCCATACATTGATTCGTTTTCTACTACCGTTTTCGATTGTAGATTGTCAACTGCCCGTAGTACCGTTTGCACCATTGATCTGCACCATCAATGGTGCAGAAGAGACTAATTAGTTTCGTTTGCCCCATTATTGGTGCAAATGAAACTACATTAATAGTATAGTCTCATCTACACCATTGAGATACACCACCATACTATCAATGCGGTTGTAGTTTGGCTACAAATCCAGGCAGGCATAATACGTACATACTATGCAGGTACCTCCTAAAACATAAATTTGAAAGCGAAGACTCGACAAACTTTGCTTTAAAACTTAAAAAATAAAAGATTCTCAGAGCGAGCTCAGGGAATATTTATTTATTTCTCTGCCCCTCTTTTCTAACTGCAAATTGCCTATACTTTTTATAAGAGCATTCTCTAATATTGAGTCAGTAATTTTTGTCTTCATTGTTTTATAATTTTTAATTATGTGATGACTTCAAGTCGACCCCAAGAAACATGGGACAAGGGCAGGAAGAAGATGATGATTATTATTTTAAACTCATATAATCTTCATTATACAATTCTTTTACAAAATCGCTACAACTGCAACCCCACCCGTTCCACCGTACAGCTTACATTAATCTTTCCAGAGACAATTTTAAAATCACCTGAGGATAGCCCGGTGTTTCAGCGATGCGCTAACTTACAACTAGCTATAAATCATAACTTTATACCTCCGACTCTTGACTAATACTAATGTGGACGTTTCTGTATCTAGGAATATAATATAGGTTACCCACACTGAAATTGTAATTTAAAAAAGTTGACATTTTTTTAAATATATGTATAAAAACTGTAACAAAATAAATTGTGTCATTATAAATGATACATGATTTTACTACTGTAATTAGTTTCGTATAAACTCTTTTACATGTCGATCATATTTTAAAACCAGATGAGATCGGCGTTTCTATCTGAATACTCTGAGAAGAAAGGATGAAACAAACTCAGAGGTCACAGTCTTTAAAGTTTCTAAAGTCCAGACAAAATCTTGGTTAGATCATGTGAAGACCATGTAGACTGAGGTCTGAAATGGTCTTTTGAGGAAAGAACCAGCCAAATTGAGTGGAGCTGTCCAGTCTGTGCACGTATTTGTCAATAACCGAGCAGCTCAACTCAGAATTTAAGGAGCTCAACGATTCGAAGGACATTCGGGTAGGCCGCATAAATTAATCAAACTGCCAGACCATGATTAAAAATTAATTGAGTAAAAAACAAAAGAATTACGTACCCACATAGTCTTTAAATTCATAATAATTAAAATAAAATAGACTATTAACTTTATTTTTTTTATTTTTTCTGTCTAAGTTCTTTAGTGTATCTCCGAGGCCAATGGCTGGAATATAAAACACATTTTATGATTTATTAAGTAACAATTGTACCTCAGAACCTCAACCGAGTGGTTGATTTCGACACATCTTTAATGCTCCGTAGACCAATAGAATAATAGAAGAAGCTATGCTTGATCCTCGATCAGCAGTTGTTTCTCAGTATCTATGTGTAAGCTTTGTATAGGATTGTATTGATCCGCTAATAGACGATCAAAACAATAAATCTTAAACCACATACCATTAAACCCCTGTCATTCCCCTTCCGATAGATGTTTATAATTATGTTAATTCCCAGAGCTACAGTAACATCTTGTATTATAAACATGCAACACAACAAACAACATTACACTCTGGGGCTTTTATTTCTGGAGTTATAACATAAACTTCAAGATCAAGCGTCGCTAGTGGAGTTGGATTGGCCACATGCTCCGAAGGGAATCTGATCACATACCCAAGCAAGCGTTGGATTGTAATCCCTAAGACAAAACAAAGAGTGGCAGTCCCCGTCAAACCTGGCATCGCACCGTGTTGGCAGAAGTGACGAGCATCAGAACGACGAGGAGCGAGGTGAAGCGTGAAGCTTAAGACCGATCGCGATGGAGGACTACTGTGGACCCCTTTTGCCCCATCTAGGGGAATAGAAAATTAAGTCAAGTAAGTCATACCACAAACTTAGAGTCTTCGTGTTAAGCTTTTATTACGTACATCTAAGCTTTACACCGGATTCGCTCTCTTGGCCAAACCCACAAGAATGATGCTTTTTTTCGGGATAAAGTAACCTACGGAAATAAGCAATAATTTCCTCCAATCTCGACTCAAACCTCGACACTGTTAAATAGACAGCAATTGTTTTTTTTATTTATTGACTTTAATCATTGTTTTCTATTGTCATGGTGACTAATTGTAGGGAAATGGACGAAGTTTCCTTTAAAAGGACTTAAAATATTGGTATATATCTGTTTTTTTTGTTGCCTTCTTACCTGCCATTAGTCTTCATTGATTATAATCAGATGTGTACCTGGGTCAATATCTTGCAGAGTGCTTCCTCCAGCAAGAAAAGCTACTCTTCTGTACAACATAGCTACCATCTCTTGTGTATCATCATGATATTATGCCTTTTGAGACGGTTCGAGTAATTTAGGTGCATCAGTTCATTTGGGTGACGAGACAGTCGAGCAGTTCAAGCTCATGCATTGTTGTTTTTTTTTGTGTGTGGTATTGCAATCTGCGGCCTGTCGTATGTTTTGGTGAATTTCCATAAATAATAGTTTGTTGAAAGAATCGATAATTATACGAAGATGTAGATCTAGATGTAAATTTCCAACGAACTTCAACCAAACCGGGTGGTAACTCCTATATTATAAACGTCATATTACACAGGGTCTTGTATTTCTTATATAATAATACAAGCCAGGCTCTTGCTATTCTTAAGAGCTTTTATTACTTATAACGAGGTCGTTTGGGGACTAGCTCCGTCACGCGGCTCTACTCTCTCGAAAGATGACCGTTTTCTCCTAATTAGTGACGTCAGAGTGAAATATTAGTTTATGTTCTACAAGTAACGGTTGAGACCCACTGCGTACTTGAAATATTGTGTCTTATAACAAAAACGGGTTAAGTAACAATTTGTATTGTGAATTGCCTATATTTGGAGATATTTTGTTATTACAATGCGCAATTAAACAAATGCGCTAAGGGATATCAATCAGGATTTGGCTACCTTTTGGTTTAGTGGTAGTTACTGCTTAATATGAGGTCCTGATTTCATTCCCTGGGTTGGGTAAAGTGTAATTGGGTTTTTCTTTGTGAAATTTCTTAAGAGGGTAGTCTAAAGTTTAGATTTGTGCACGATTGATGGAAAAAGATCGCCCCTATTACGTGCGTCATGGCCCTTAAATACAACAAAAAAGAACCTTATATACGAAAAGGAAAACCTATGTTTAACCATTGAGGAATACATTTGTGTAATGTTATGTTTTTTGTTAAGATATAGTAAGTAGATATTACCGCACTTATGGTAAATCTCACGTCACAAACTTTCCGAATCGCACCAAAATCGGTTTATCAATTAGCAAGTTGTATACGCACATACATTCTAATTGAACTGACAGGGTGGGCATGTGGCTGATTAATTGCAGCTGTCACCTCGAGGAAATGGCGCAGTGTTGTTGTCTAAGCCAAGATAATTCATTCGATGGTATTGTACTTACAAGAGTAGTACTGGTTTATTTATTCTAGATCATTCAAGTTTAGGAAAGGAAAGTACGATTTTCGTTTATTTGCGCCTAGCATACCATAAAAAAGTGGAAAAAAAACAAAATTGATGACTGTACAAATTAGGAAATGCGTGGATCTCGACACAATGCGCTGTTGTTCAGAGATGGCCAGCGTTGACCGGATGACGCCGACCGGTGCAGCATAAAAAAGGTAACAAAATAAAAAACCCAACTACTTAAGCGAACTACAAAGATTCAAACAAAAAGAAAATCATGCTGTGCAGTCGGAGGATACACATATTCCTGTGCTGGCTGACCAAATCCATAAATGTTGTCCGTTTGGTAGTTTCTTAGGGGGGTGATATTGTTACAAGATAGGGCGGCGCCATCTACTAACG